>JALGQZ010000016.1:22136953-24657787 GCA_023105745.1 Austropuccinia psidii
CATACTCTCCTTCACCACTGAAGTGTGGCCATTCTTTAAGTTTTGGAACTTCTTTCAAGAGTGCTTGGCCCATTGATGGTTCCAAGTTATGAAAAGAAGTGGATAATTCATTTTTTAATTGTGAATTATCAGGATCCAATACTTGTGGATTTGGAATTCTTGTGCCCTCATTTTGATTTAGAGGTATAGACATTCTTGGTAAGGTGTTCAGTATTTGTTCAATGTCATTCATTTTACTGTTGCTACTGTCACAACCATGGCAATTCACCTCCTTGGATCCCCACATGGCATATCAAGCCACGGTTCTTTTATGGCCAATTGGCCATATCCATCACCAGTGGCCAATATGGCCACGTCATTATCTTATGGACCATTTATGGCCATTTGTGTTTTGGGGCCTTCATGGCCCTTCACCTCAATCCAGAACCCATAGCGGCAATTTATGCCCAAATGGGTATTCCTGGTCATTTCCCTCAAAATCAGGGGAAATGGCCCAAATGGCTGTTTTTGGCCATTTGGGCTCATAATGCGCATTTTTGCGCATTTGCGCACTTTTTGCGCACTTTGCGCATTTGCGCACTTTTGCGCATTTTGCGCATTTTTGCGCACTTTGACGCAAAGTGTCCAAAAGACACTTTCCCGCCTTTTGGGCCAGTTTTTGGCTCAGAACCCAAAAATGGCCAAAACCCCCAAAAGGCCCAGAAACACCATTCCAAGCTCTGAAGCCATTAAATCCATCCTTTTCCCTCTGCCTTTCCATCTCAAGACCTTTGGACGTAATCTTCTTGCCAATCAACCAATATGCCATAAATGATGTTATATATCATTGGGCATCATTTTCCAACAGCAATTCAATGGTGGCAATATCAAATGGACATTTCAACATTCCAACATCTCATCACGTCATCAAGGCACCCAATCATTCAGAGGAATCATCAAGGCTCAAGAGCAAGTGTTTCAGCGTCAAAGACCAATGACGCCATCAAGCAGTCATTGGTTATTCTCACTCCAAGTATTCCTTCCAAGGGAATACTTTCAATTCATTCTTAAGTGTATTCAAGAGGCAGTGCCAAAAAGAAGTTGTCAAGTGTCAAAGCTCCACTCAATCCATCTTGGCAACCATATTCATTTCAATACAGTCTGGATCCATCAAGAACTGTATTTCATTTTCAATCATGGGAAATTCATTCAACCCAATTCAATTTCCATATTAGCCAGCTGTATCAATTCCCAAAACAATCAATACAGCCTCAAGGATCAATACAGATCAGTTTTCAGCCTGAAGAACTCAAGCTCCCAACTTTTCACATATACCAGCTACCCTTTCCACCCTGGGGGGTTTTCCCCAGTTAATTAATATATTTTGATTTTATTTTATCTCTATTTTCTTTTCATTTTAGTTAAGCAAATACTGATATTATTAAGTCAGTCATTTAGCACCTTTCTCTTTTCTCTTTCTTCGCCTGTCAATGGATATTTGGTGGTCATATCCTTACTAATTCCATTATTCATTTTTGGCAGGTTGAAACAGTGATTGAGGACTTACTTGGTTGGCTCTTTGGCCATTTGGCTTCCCTTTCCTCTTTTGCATCTCATCTTGTACCTGCATATCTTTTAGAGGAATTCATTCTTATTACTTTTATTCTTTATCCTTTTGGAGTCTTCCAAGTGAGTTCCCTGATTGCTGAGTGCCAGGCCACTCTTGTATTTCTGTCCAAGAGCCCCTGTGACATTATATTAATTAACTCATAATTTCTTTTTTCATTCTGTTCATTATTTCTTTATAATTTCATTCACTCATTTCATCGAAATTATGATTCTTTTATGCTTATGAACTTAATGATTCATCGTCACCTCTCAATTTTCTTTCATTCATTCTTCATTCTGAAAATTGAAAGCTGACCCATTTTTATTTTTGTTATTCTTTTTAAAATCTTTTTCAAATCATCAATTTTCATTTCATTCATATTTCAGGCATCATCTTGATTTTCTTTGATTTTCAAATTTTTCATCAAGATATTCAGACACGTTATTCACATCAAGATTCATAATTGATTCATTCTTCAAGAATTTTGGTTTTTAAAGAATAATTCACTTGATTTTGATTGATTGATTGATTTGACATATTTGATATTGACCTCAAGAAAATTGATTGACCTGAAGATTTCATTGATTTTGCTGATTTTTTCACATCAAGAATTTTGACATAAATTGATTTTTCTTCAAGATTTCATTTGATTGATTGATTTTGCAAGATTTTGATTTTGATTGATTTGATTGATTGATTTATTGACTTGAAGATCTCATTTGGCTTTGATTCATTGATTTACTTCAAGACATTGATTTGATTTGACTTCAAGACTTCAGTTGATTTCGATTTATTGACGTACTTGAAGATTTTCATTTTGATTCATTGATTTTCCTCAAGATTTGATTGTTGACTCTTTTCACTTCAAGCAAATTTTGATTTTTAATTCATTTATTTCATTTTATTCCTGATATCATGCCTGTTCAACACTCACCTCCAGCAAGCCAGACAAGATCTCAGGCCAGAGCTCAAGCTGTTCTCACTCCAACTCCAAGAGCTCCTCTAGATGGCACCCCAGCAGTTCCTCAACTGAGGGCCCAATTAGATAGAGGACCCCGCATGGAAGGAGCAGCACCATCCAGGAAGGAAGGAAGAGGGCCAAGAAGATCATGTTCATTTTCAGGAGTAGTTGGCGGATTTCCAGGAACTTCAAGGACTATTTTCAAAGGTCCAGGTGAAGATGGTGAAGAGGAGGAGGAAGAGGCTGATGGTACTGAAGGTGTCCCTGCTCCGGTGGAGGCATCCCAAGGTACTGGAGGGCCAACTCTAGCCCAGTCTAATCAGCCTGTCTCTCATCAGTCTGAACCATCTTTATTGGCCATCATGCAGCAAATGACTCAGATTATGGCCAATCTTCAAGCAGCTTCATCCTCTGAAGCATCAAGACCACCAGCCTTCAAGACTCCATCTATGAAGGCACCAGAATGCTTTGATGGGACTCAGCCCTTCAAAGTTAGAAGTTTCATTCAGTCTTGTCAATTGATATTTCATAATGATCCGGCAAAATTCGCTCAAGACAGAAAGAAGGTCCTTTATGCCACTTCATTTCTCATTGGCAGGGCTGCAAAATGGATTGAGCCTTATCTTTCCAATCTCACCAATCAAGATTCAAATTACCTTCTCAATTCTTGGCTTTTATTTGAATCTCAACTCTTCACTTTATTTGGTGACCCGAATGAAGTCAGAAAAGCAGAAGCTGAGTTGGATTCTTTAAGAATGAAAGAAGGGGGGCATGTATCTTTATACATTGCTGATTTCAGAAGCTTAGTCTCAAGAATCGGGGATTGGGGTGAAAGAGCTCTCATCCATCATTTCAGGAAGGGATTGCCATCCAGGATTTTGGATCAGTTGGCCTCCCATCCTTCAAGAATTGACTCTCTTCAAGACTTAATGGACGTTACCCTGGAACTTGATACCAGGTACCATGAGAGGCAAAATGAAAAGGGTCATCATCAAGAGAAGAAGCCAGAAGCCTCAAAGTCAAGTTCTTCTCACCCTCAAAATTCTTCAAGCTCAAGTCAAAAGAAGAAGAAGAATTTTCAGAAGAGGGACAAGCCCCATTCTTCTTTGTTGAATAAAAATTTCAAGCTCATGAGCTCTGAAAAAGAAAGAAGAATCAAAGAGGGTCTTTGTACCTATTGTGGTGGGAAGCATAGTCTTGAGTCCTGTTTCAAAAGGTCTCAAAACAAGCTTACCCAACTGTCAGGCAAATTTCCCAGCCAGGGAAAAGCCTGAGTGAAGATCATGCTGTGTTCAATGGTCTTCACAGTTTTCCATCCAGAGCACAATTGTGCATTCTGAATACTGGTGTCAAAAATTCTCTTAAATTTTTTGTTTTCTCTTCTCTCTCTGATATGTTTTACAGTATTCTCATTGATTCTGGTGCTACCAACTCATTTATTGCAAAGCAGTTTGTTCACAAGTATTCTTTGACCATGTCAGAACTCCCGGAGAGGATTCCCCTTATCATTCTTGACTCCTCTGAGTCTCCTTCTTTATTTGTGACTCACCATACTAAATATATGGTTGAGCTCCCTTCCTTCCCAAGCTTTGAATGGGATTTTTTAGTCATTGATACTCCCAAGGGAGAAGACCTCATATTGGGCTTTGACTTTCTCAATCATTTTAATACATTTATTGATTGGAGGCAAGGATTGATCACCTTTAATTCTGATCATAAGGACTATCATGATCCTCCTATTCCTTTTAGTAATGACTTCTCTTCTGCCAAATCATGTGCAGCTCTGGTTGGTGATTCTAGAACACCATCATTTCTGTCTTCTGTCCATATTCCTTCCCTTAATTCCCATCAGTCATTACTATCATCTAGAGATGAAGTCTTCAAAGAGATTCAAGATGTTGGAGAAGATAATTCTGTATCTTCACTTCATCTCTTCTTTGGGAATATGGACCTTCCTCCTTCATCTTATCATGACTCCCTGGAGGAGTTGTGGGATGAAGAGGAAGAGCCAGAAGAAATAGAAACCGTGATGAAGGTTGTTCCTTCTGTTTATCACCAATACTTGGATGTATTTTCCAAGGTGAAAGCAGAGAGACTTCCTCCTCACCGCGCCTGTGATCATCATATCGAGCTGGAGGGGTCTCTACCTCCAGTTGGGGTGATCTACTCTTTATCAAACCAAGAGTCAGATACACTCAGGGCCTACATTTCAGAGAATGTAGAGAAAGGTTTCATCCGGCCAAGCTCCTCTTCTACAGGAGCACCTGTTCTTTTTGTCAAAAAGAAAGACGGTGGCCTCCGTTTGTGTGTTGATTACCGCAAGCTCAATGCTGTTACTAGGAAGAACAAGTATCCTGTTCCTCCTATGAATCAGCTTCTCACTGTTTTCAATGGTTCTTCTATCTTCTCCAAGGTTGATTTGCGTGGTGCATATAACCTGCTCAGAATCAAGAAAGGTGATGAACATTTGACTTGTTTTAGAACCAAATATGGTAGTTATGAGTACTTGGTTATGCCATTTGGGCTTACCAATGCTCCTGCTTCTTTTCAAAATCTCGTCAATGATATTTTTTATGATCTTCTTGATGTTTATGTTGTGGTTTATTTGGATGAAATTATGGTCTTTTCCAAATCTGAGGAAGAACATGTCACTCATGTGTCCACTGTTCTTTCCAGACTTAAAGCCAATAACCTCTTTGCTAAGGCATCCAAATGCCTATTTCATGTTTCAAGTGTGGAATATCTTGGTTATGTAGTTTCTTCTGAAGGCCTCAAGATGGACCAAGCAAAAGTCCAGCAAATTCTCAATTGGCCACCTCCAAGAAACCTCAAGGCTCTTCAATAATTCCTTGGCTTTGCCAATTTTTACCGCCGTTTCATCAAGAATTATTCAAAGAAGATTAGTTCACTCACAAGTTTCCTCAAGAAAGATTCCCGTTTTCCCCTCAATGAGGAAGCTCTTAGACAGTTTCATCAACTCAAAGAGGAATTCACCACTGCTCCAATCCTTTCTCATTTCAATCCTTCTCTACCCACCATTGTAGAGACCGATGCATCAGATTATGCCTTGGGTGCTGTACTGAGTCAGGTCTCTGACTCAGGAAAACATCCCATTGCATTTGATAGCTGCAAGCATCTCCCAGCTGAGCTCAATTATGATATTCATGACAAGGAACTCCTTGGCATAGTCTGGGCTCTCAAGCGCTGGAGAGCTTTCCTTCTTTCAATTTCTTCCCCTTTTGAAGTTCTCACCGATCATTCATCTCTTCAATATTTTATGTCTTCCAAGATTCTCACTCGCCGTCAAGCCCGCTGGGCTGAATTTTTATCTGAATTCCATTTCTCAATCACTTACCGCCCTGGCCGCTTGGCCACCCTTCCAGATGCCTTGTCACGTCGGGACGACGTTTACCCAGAGAGGGGGGAGGATTTCATCAGCAAGAATCCAATGAACTATCAGAAGATAATCAAGCAAGATGAAACTCAAGCCTCAAAGATTTTTGCAGTCAACGTGAATTCATTTTCAAATTTGATTGATTCAATTCAGAAGGCAGTGTGGCAAGATTCTCAATATAGAAGTGTCCTTGAAGATTTGGGTAAAGGTAAATCTGTCCAAGATTATTCTCTTGATTCCCCTTCCAAACTTCTCCTTTTCAAAGATTGGGTGGTGGTCCCAAATGACCCCACAATTCAACTCAATATACTTCAAAAGCGGCATGACTCTCCTCTAGCTGGACACCCTGGCCAAGAGAAGACTCTCAAACTTGTCAAGCGGGATTTCCACTGGCCCGGCATGACTCAATTTATCAAGGATTATGTCTCATCCTGTCAACAGTGTTCAAGAAACAAAAATATTCATCACAAGAAGTTTGGACTCCTCAAGCCTCTTCCAATTCCAAGTGGTCCTTGGATTTGTCTTTCAATGGATTTCATCACTCAATTGCCACTGTCCAATTCCTTTGATTTGGTTTTAGTCATAGTGGACAGATTCTCAAAAATGGCGGTTTTTATTCCAACAATAGCTTCAATCACTTCATTAGATTTGGCCCATTTATTCATCAAGAATATTTTCTCAAAGCATGGCCTTCCTTCAAGCATTGTTAGTGATCGAGGTTCTCTTTTTGTTTCTTCTTTTTGGACCAACCTTTGTCAGCAGCTCAAGATTTCAAGAGACTTGTCAACTGCTTACCATCCAGAAACTGATGGACAGACAGAGAGGGTAAATCAGATACTAGAACAGTACCTTTGGATGTACGTCAGTTATCATCAAGATGATTGGAACACCTGGCTCCCTCTGGCTGAATTTGCCTACAATAACTCTGACCACTCTTCAACAAAACAATCACCGTTTTTCACTGTTTATGGAAGAGATCCTCATTTTGACTCAGTTCACATCACTCAATACACTCCGGCTGGAAAGTTATCAACAAAAATCCAATCAGTACAGCAAGATGTCAAGAGAGAACTTGAAGTTGCCATAAACAGGTTTAAGAGGTATGCAGATAAAAGTAGAGCAAGTCCACCTGTTTTCAATCCCGGTGACATGGTATGGCTCTCTTCCAAGAACATCAAATCAACCAGACCAACCAAAAAGCTGTCTGAAAGATGGCTGGGTCCTTTTCCAATCTTGAAGAAAGTCAGCACTCATGCCTACCACCTCAAGCTTCCATCTCAATGGAAATCCATCCACCCAGTTTTCCATATTTCCCTTTTGGAACCAGTCAAGACATCAACAATCCCAAATAGGCATCAAGAGCCTCCTCCTCCAATCACCATTGAAGAAGAAGAGGAATGGGAAGTCTCTCAAATACTGGACTCAAAGCTCAAGAGAGGAAAATTATGGTATCTGGTGGAATGGAAAGGTTTCAGTCAAGACCCAGAAAGATCCACTTGGGAACCAACCAAAAACCTCAAGAACTGTCCTGAACTTGTCAAAGATTTTCATTCATTATATCCTGACAAGCCTGGGACAAATTCTTCAAAAGCTTGATTCATTATGGTGCTTGGTGGGGAGAGGAATTACCAAAAGTAAGTCCCACTCCTGGTATGCACCTTTAGGGGTATTCTACTCTTTTTGTTGTAAGCATCACCTTGGCCACTCTGTGAGCACTTTGCAATTTTGGACACAGATCTTTGGCAGGGCTTTCAACTTCATTTCCAATCTCATGGCCATTTTCACTTGGGACAATGGGCCATTCACTTTTCAATTCGTTTCCAAGATTCCAACTTCAAATTCATTCCTTCAACATTTTGTTTTATTTTTATGGCACTGGCGGGAGTGGTAACTACCAAAAGTAAGTTTCTCTCCTGGTGTGCACTTCCCTGAGGGGTCTACAATCTTGTCAAAACATCACCTTGGCCACTTTGTGAGCACCTGGCATCAAATTTATCTTTCCAGGTCCTTGGCCAATTTCAAAATCAGTTATCAACCTCCGTGATGAAGATTGGAACCTCCTCAAGATTCAATTCATTTCTCTTTTTCTTTTTCCTTTTCTTTTCTTAATTTAATTTTCCTTCTTTATTATTACTTTATCTTCATTTTAAATTTTCTTTTATCACGTCAATTATCACGTCAAAATTTCCATTCATTTTAAAATTCAATTCAAATCATGAAGCCAATGTCAAAAGAAGATCAAGCAAGTCCTGTGTCAAATGTCAAATTTTTAATATCAGTCTTCAAATTTTTATCTTAATCAGTCCTCTTGAATCACTCTCTCAAAATCTTTCCAATAGCCTCAACAGGCTTCACCTTGTATTGGTGCTCAGGAGCTCACCATTTCAAGGTGGGGGGTACTGTCACAACCATGGCAATTCACCTCCTTGGATCCCCACATGGCATATCAAGCCACGGTTCTTTTATGGCCAATTGGCCATATCCATCACCAGTGGCCAATATGGCCACGTCATTATCTTATGGACCATTTATGGGCATTTGTGTTTTGGGGCCTTCATGGCCCTTCACCTCAATCCAGAACCCATAGCGGCAATTTATGCCCAAATGGGTATTCCTGGTCATTTCCCTCAAAATCAGGGGAAATGGCCCAAATGGCTGTTTTTGGCCATTTGGGCTCATAATGCGCATTTGCGCACTTTTGCGCATTTTTGCGCATTTTGCGCACTTTTGCGCATTTGCGCACTTTTTGCGCACTTTGCGCATTTTTGCACACTTTGACGCAAAGTGTCCAAAAGACACTTTCCCGCCTTTTGGGCCAGTTTTTGGCTCAGAACCCAAAAATGGCCAAAACCCCCAAAAGGCCCAGAAACACCATTCCAAGCTCTGAAGCCATTACATCCATCCTTTTCCCTCTGCCTTTCCATCTCAAGACCTTTGGACGTAATCTTCTTGCCAATCAACCAATATGCCATAAATGATGTTATATATCATTGGGCATCATTTTCCAACAGCAATTCAATGGTGGCAATATCAAATGGACATTTCAACATTCCAACATCTCATCACGTCATCAAGGCACCCAATCATTCAGAGGAATCATCAAGGCTCAAGAGCAAGTGTTTCAGCGTCAAAGACCAATGACGCCATCAAGCAGTCATTGGTTATTCTCACTCCAAGTATTCCTTCCAAGGGAATACTTTCAATTCATTCTTAAGTGTATTCAAGAGGCAGTGCCAAAAAGAAGTTGTCAAGTGTCAAAGCTCCACTCAATCCATCTTGGCAACCATATTCATTTCAATACAGTCTGGATCCATCAAGAACTGTATTTCATTTTCAATCAGGGGAAATTCATTCAACCCAATTCAATTTCCATATTAGCCAGCTGTATCAATTCCCAAAACAATCAATACAGCCTCAAGGATCAATACAGATCAGTTTTCAGCCTGAAGAACTCAAGCTCCCAACTTTTCACATATACCGGCTACCCTTTCCACCCTGGGGGGTTTTCCCCAGCTGCTTAATATATTTTGATTTTATTTTATCTCTATTTTCTTTTCATTTTAGTTAAGCAAATACTGATATTATTAAGTCAGTCATTTAGCACCTTTCTCTTTTCTCTTTCTTCGCCTGTCAATGGATATTTGGTGGTCATATCCTTACTAATTCCATTATTCATTTTTGGCAGGTTGAAACAGTGATTAAGGACTTACTTGGTTGGCTCTTTGGCCATTTGGCTTCCCTTTCCTCTTTTGCATCTCATCTTGTACCTGCATATCTTTTAGAGGAATTCATTCTTATTACTTTTATTCTTTATCCTTTTGGAGTCTTCCAAGTGAGTTCCCTGATTGCTGAGTGCCAGGCCACTCTTGTATTTCTGTCCAAGAGCCCCTGTGACAGCTACACCTTTGGGAACTTCTGTATTCATGTTGGAAGCTTTGTATTAAATTTATTACTTCAATTTTATACATGTCTTCCTTATGTGTCAGTTCTTGCCATAACTCTGTCTGTCTTGTATTATCAGCAGTGACTTGATTAAATTTCATTGATAATTTTGATACTTCTTCTTGTGAAGCATCAAAACACTTTTTCAAGGCAATGGTATATGTCTTTACTTCAGTAAATGAATTTGAAATGTCATCAAGGACTTTCTTGTTATCTGTCTTGATAATATTTATGGCTTGTTACATTCTTGTTTCAATTATGTCATCAATATTGAATTTAGAATATTTATCTGTTAATTCTTTAATAATGGCAGATTGTTCATTTATTTTATTGTTAGAAGAATTATCATTATTGGAATTTTTAATTGTTCTTAAAACTTTTTCAAAACACATGAGTGTTTCATTAATTTGGCACAGACTCAGGTTGTTTGCTTTAATGTTGTTACAAATGGTTTCATTTTTATCAGAAAGATGTTTTTTCACGTCATTTATAGCATTATACAACTCTGGGATGGAATCAAATATTTCAGAAATCATTTCTGGAACCTTAATCTGGCTTCCTCCTTCTTCTGTAATTCCATCATGGTTCTGGCCATCTGGAATACATTTTCCATGGCATCCTGCTGAATCTTTGGGATTCTGTAGCCCTGGCTGTAAGGGTTTGGGGCTGGTGCCTTCCCTTTGCCCTTGTTTGGAGTTTGTGGCTGCTTTTTCACGTTGGAATTGCTGCTGCTGGCCACTGGGGCTGTTTTTGGCACTGGTTTGGGTGGTGGAGGGTTGTTTTTCCTCCATTCTAGTGTCAAAAGCATCATGTTTTTCTTCTCCATCAATGGATGCCATCCATTGAGCAATTTGCAAGTGTTGGGATGGCCCAAGAATTTTCTTACTGTCAGGTAAGAATTAATGCAATTCTTCCACAGGTCTGCAAGGATCTGGTACTCCTTGAATAGAAGTGCATTGTTGTATGCACTGTGGCTGGCTTTGTATATGTCCACAGAGGCTTGTTGTGGCGGTGTCAGCTCTTTTTGAAGGTAAAATAGTATTATCAGCTTCAGAATGACCCAATTTAGTTGTTTGGAAGTCATCAACTGACCCTTTTCCTTCTGTACCTGGTTGGCTTCTGCAATAATCACGTCTATTACCTTTTTGGGAGCTGCTTGAGGGGTTGTAGCTGGCTCCTGACCTGGTTGAAGGTATAATTATGGTTTAAAAAGGCTTAAAATAGTATTTTTACGTCAAAAAACTTACTATTGGCCAAATTTTTAGCTTTCTGAAGGGTATTACTTATGTCCAAGTTAATCAATTCAGAAGATATTGGTTCAGGCTGGTTATTTTGAGTCACAATAACAGTACTATTATGATCAGAATTAACAGTACTGGCAGGGATAATGCTGGTTACTGTTGAGGCTGTTTCAATGTTTTCTTGTCTTACCACGTTGTCAGACACTAAAATTAATGAAAAAGCCAATTAATTAAGTAAAAAAAGGTTATTTCAAAAAAGAAATAAAAATATAAGCCTCACTTATAATATGAAAAAAATTACTTTTTTATATGTTTTTAAATTTTTCAATATGAGAAAAAAGATTTAAAAAGAGTAAAAAAAAATATGTCACAGGTAAAATATCACGGCTGGGCCCCCAAATGTAAGGTGTGGATATGAAACTTTGATTAAAAATCAAGTACTTTTCCTGTCCTCAAAATTTGTTTAAGGTAAAATTCAATTAAAAATAGTAAGAAATATTATTTTTAAGAGAAAACACGCCAAATTTATTGTTTATAAATTTATTAGTATAAAACAATAATATTATAAAAATTTATTGTTTTACCAACAATAAAAAATTATCCAAAAAATACTCTACAAGAGATATTTTAAGGCTACAAAAGAAATTTCATCAAGAGCAATTTCAATTGGAATTAATTGAGCAAAGAACTGCAAGCAATTAATTAAAGAACAAAGTCTTTAAAAAGAATATTAAAGAGAAAACACGCCCAAAAGTGACCAGAGTGAATTTGGAAACAAAGTGACAAAGTTAACAGTGATGAAAGATGCTTTAATTCACTTTTGGGGTGGTTCAGGGGTAAAAATGATTATAAGAGTTACAAACAATGATTATAATGATTTTTTCACGTGTTTAAATGGATTAAGATGATTTGAAAATGGTGGTTGGAATCTTTGATTGATTGGTTTAACAGTGTTTAAACTAATTAATAAAAGGAAAAGATTCTAACATGAAAAGAAAAGTGGGGCAAAGAAGACATTCTTTTATAGCCATCAATTCTCTTACTCCAAAAGTAAATTTTACTCTTGTCAGTCCTAAAAGAAAGTCTGACAACAGAAAAGCCAATTATGGCATCATTGAACCCTGGTTTAGACCAAAAAAGGGCTGGTTTAAGCCATTTTTAGCCATTTTTAGCCATTTTAGACCCTTAAATCAGCCATTACTATAGCAATACCAGGCCTAGAGCCTTCAAAACACGTCAGAATGTGTGTAAGAGGCTTAGAAACCAGTTAAAACTGTTTTTATTATGATTGTTTTATCTTAAGGGTAGTTTTACCCTCTTGGCAACAGCTAAAACTACCCCAGTTGGTATCAAAACCTCATCATCAATTGAGTCCACAGACCCTGTAACTCAATTCCAGGCCAAAAGTGATGAACTTTTGCGTGAAGTTTGACATCCCACGCCTGTCAGCAAGGATTTTGGGGGTCTAGCTCCCCCTCAGAGCTGGAGTTCCTTTCCCCCCCCAAATTTAATCTTTCCAATTTATTTTCCCTTAAATTCCTCAACATGTATTATACTTATAATTTACATATGTAATTCAATTCAATTGTACAGTACAATAAAGTAATAATTGACACCTCATATGTAAATCAAAGTTCACTTATGTAATACACGCGCACATTTTGACATTTCAATTGAATTCAATTGAAAATACTTCAATTCCTCATAACTTCTAAACTAAACACAACACCTCAATTTTAACACAAAAATTGATGGTTAACACCACATGTGGTGTGAATTAAGTTAAGGTTCTGAGGATTTTCAACTTTTGTATTGAAAATACTAAAAACTTAATTTAAGCTTATTTAGAGTTGAGTTACAAGAATTTCACTCAGAGGTGACCCCACCTGATTTTTTATGAGGAATCCAATGGTGAAATAATTTTTATGTATTTATTTATTGGATAAAAAGTTATAATAATTTTTATTTAACTTTTTTCCAAATTTATTTATTTTTTCACAGTTTTGTTAAAATTTCATTTTTACCTAATTTTTTCAAGTATAAATGTAATTTTATACTTATAAAATTTAATGTATTTTTATTTTTAAATTGTAATTAATTTTTTATTTTTAATATAATTTTATATTTATATTTTGATTTTTATTTTAATAATATAAATAAATTTCTTTTATTTATATTAATATGTTATTTTTTATATTTGTGGTATTTTGGGTATATGAAATTACCTCTAAGGCTCACAATTTGGGTTTTCCACCAAGTCCAGCTTTGGTGTCCATGTGCCTGTCTCCATTTTATATACCATCTGTGGGCTGATCTGGTAAGCAAGGTTTTAAATCTTCCTGTTACCAATGTCTCAGCTAATTGAAAATCTTCTTGAATAATGTAAATACCCCTGATGAATTCCATAGGGTCGTACTCTCCTTCACCACTGGTTTGGTACTTCTTTCAAGAGTGCTTGGCCCATTGATGGTTCAAAGTTATGAAAAGAAGTTGAAAATTCATTTTTTAAATGTGAATTTTCAACATCCAATACTTGTGGGTTGGGAATTCCTGCAACCTCATTTTGATTCAGAGGTGTAGACATTCTATGTAAGGTGTGCAGTAATTGTTCAATATCATTCATCTTACTGTTGCTACACCTGTGAGAATTTCTGAACTCATGTTGGAAGCTTTGTATTAAATTTACAACTTAAATTTTATACATATCTTACTTATGTGTTAATTCTTTCCATAATTCTTTCTGTCTAGGATTATGAGAAGTGACTTGATTCAATTTCATTGTTAACTTTGATATTTCTTGTTGTGAGGTGTCAAAAAAATTTTTCAAGGCAATTGTATATGTCTTTACTTCAGTAAATTAATTTAAAATATTCTCAAGGATCTTATTATTACCTTCTTTGATAAAATGTATGGCTTGTTTTATTCTTGTTGCAATTATGTCATCAATTTTGAATTTAGAATATTTTTCTGTTAATTCTTTAATAATGGCAGATTGTTCATTTAATTGATTTCGAAATTAATTGTAGCTATAGGAAGTCATAATTGTTCTTAAGACCTTTTCAAAACACATAAGTGTCTCATTTATATGGCTCAGACCTAAGTTCTTTGTCTTAAGATTGTTACAAATTGATGAATTCTTATCAGAAATATGACTTTTCACATCATTTATAGCTATATAAAAGTTTGGAATGCTATCTAGAATATCAGAAATCATTTCTGATATTTTAGTCTGGCTTCCTCCTTTCTCTGAAATTCTGTCATTTTTCTGGCCATCTGAAATAAATTTTCCATGGCATCCTTCTGAATCTTTGGCATTATTTAGCCCTGGCTGTAACGTTTTGTGGCTGGTGCCTTGCCTTTGCCCTTGTTCTGAGCATGTGGCTGATTTTTCACATTGTAACTGCTGCTGCTGGCTACTGGGGGCGTTTTTGGTACTTTCTTGTGTGGTGGAGGGTTGTTTTTCCTCCATTCTGCTGTTAAAAGCATAATGTTTTTCTTTTCCATAAATGGATGCCATCCATTGAGTAACTTGCAAGTGTTGGGATGGACCAGGAATTTTTTCACAGTCAGTTAAGACTTCATGCAGTTTTTGACAGATCTGCAAGGATATGGTACTCTTTGTGCTGCAATGCGTTGTTGTAGGCCTTCTGTCTGGCTTTGTATATGTCCACTGAGGCTTCTTGTGGTGGTTTCAGCTCTGTTTAAAGGTAAAACAGTATTATCAGTTTCGGAATGGCATAATTTGTCAGTTTGGGATCCATTTACTGACCGTTGTCCTTCTATAACTGATTGGCTTCTTCCATAATCATGTCTATAACCTTTTTGGGAGATGCTTGAGGGGTTATAGCTGGCTCCTGATCTTGAAGAAGCATGTTTTATGATTAAAAAGCTTAACAATAGTAATTTTATGTCAAAAACTTCCTTATGGCCAAATTCTTTGCCTTTTTCAGGGTATTACCTATGTCCAAGCTAATCAATTCAGAAGAAATTGGCTCTGGTTGGTTGTTCTGAGTTATGATAACTGTGCTATTATAGTGAGAATTGGCAGTACTGGCAAGAATAATGCTAGTATCTATTGTTGCAGTTTCAATATTTTCTTGTCTTACCACATTTTCAGACACTAAAATAAATGAAAAAAGCAATTATTTAAGTAAAAAAGGATTTTTCAAAAGAGAAATGAAAAATAAAGCCTCACTTATAATATGAAAAAGTTTTATTTTTGATGAAATTTCTGTATTATGAGTATTTTTTATGGATTTTTTAAATTTTTCAATATAAGAAAAGTTATTTAAAAACAGTAAAAATATATGTCACAGGTAAAATATCACAGCTGGGCCCCCAAATGTAAGGTGTGGATATGAAACTTTCATTAAAATCAAGTACTTTTCCTGTCCTCAAAATTTGTATAAGGTAAGAATTGATTAAAAATAGTATGGAATAAAATGTTTAAGAGAAAACACACCAATTACACTGTTTTTAACTTTATAAGTCTAAAACAATAATATCATAAAGATCTATTGTTTTACCAACAATAAACATTTATCCAAAAAATACTCTACAAGAGATATTTAAGGCTACAAAACAAATTTCTTCAAGAGCAATTTCAATTGTAATTAACTGAACAAAGAACTGCAGGAAATTGATATAACAACAAAGTCTTTAAAAATATTATTAAAGATAAAAAATGCCCAAAAGTGACCAGAGTGAATATGTGAGCCTGTGAGGTATGTATAACATACCCATAAGGCCACAAATTATTTTATATAAAGTTGATTTCATCTTAAACAGACTTTTCAATTGAATTTAAAATAAAAAATAACAAAAAATAAGTATAAATGTTTTTTGATAAAGAGAGTTATAAGTATTATGTCATTTTTGGATTCTACACCAAAAATAACCTAGGGTACACCCATAGGGTGTTATACCCAAAAAAGCTTATTTCTTATGTTATTGGAAGATTTAATAATCTGACAGTACTAATGTAACTCTTTCAAATTTTTTTGAAATTGTTAAATTTAAGCTTAAATAAGCTTAAATTTAAAATTGCATAAGGTTTATGCAAACTTACCAAAATTTTAGTTAAAATTGAGGTGTTGTGTATATTTACTGAATTGGCTAAGGATTTGCCATACAGAATGTAAATCCTGCGTGAGCTCAATTTAAAAGTGTTTAAGGCCATAGTATGGCTTTAAATAAATAAAAGGGAAAAATCCATGCAAAAAGGTGGGACGAAGGAAAAAGACCAGATAGACCTTGGGTACCCAACTTTTTGGATCTTCAAGGATTTAATTAAGGTTGTACACCTGTATTGGAGGATTTTCAACCTTATTTAAGCTTTAAGATTAGACTTTGATCCAACCTTAAGGTTTAAACTGGTTTTATCCCAATTTAGACAGGAATTTCAAGCTGACAAAGGGTAAATCCCAATATGCAGGCTTGAAATTAAAGTTTTGAGAGCTGTCAAAGCTTAAATAAGCTTAAAACGTTAAGTTTACAAGAATTAAAACCTTACCAAAAGTTAAGGTTTAGTCTAAATAGGTAAAGTTTTATTATATATAAAATCTTATTATTAAAATATTTCTTAAGTATTTTATTCTTCATAAATCTTGAAATTAAAGAATTGAAATCATAGAAATTAGATTATTGTTGTAATAACCTATAATATATTTTATTTTATAAAATTATTGTCTTTGAAATATCTTTTAGAATCCACAAATTCCTCACAAAACCTCTTTAATCATATTTTTTGTCATAAAAAGTTGTTTTATTATTTATAATATTGATTTCTGACGTGTTTTTAAGTTATAATAATTATTTAATATAATAACTGTTGTATTTGAATTTTTGTATTAAATTTATATTATAAGTAAGTTTTCTCTAAAATTCTATAATTTTTTATCTATTATTAGTTTTTTTAGATAGAATTTTTCTATAAGAATTATTTCTGCACAGTGTGTGTTTTAATGCTTTTATAAATAATATTTATATATTATTTATAAGTGGTTAAATATTTATATTCTCCATGTGTAATTGTCTAATTAAGAGCTTTACACTTCTTATTGTTACAATTGTCAGTGACTATAACAATAATAGAATAATTATAATTTATTATAATTATTATATTTTTATGATTATTATTTTATATGATAATGGTTGATTTTATTTTTTATATATAATTATTTTTAATAATTATATTTAAATTTGTGGTTATAATATTTTATTATATTATATTTTTCTACTGAGGAAAGTCATAGTACTCTTGATATTGTTACTATTATCAAGAGTTTCATATACAAACCTTACAGAATTTGGAAACAGAGTGACAAATCTAACAGTGATGAAAAATGCTTTAATTCACTTATGGCGTGGTTCAAGGGTAAAAACAATGATTATAATAATTTTTGCACATGGTTAAAAGGTTCAAAATGATTTGAAAAGGGTGGTTGGAATATTTCATTGATTGGTTTAACAGGGTTTAAACTAATTATAAAAGGAAAAGATTCCAACATGAAGAGAAAAGTGGGGCAAAGAAGACATTCTTTTGTAGCCATAAATTTTCTTACTCCAAAATTATAATTTGCTCTTGTCAGCTGTGAGAAACACACTGGAAACAGAAAAGCCAATTATGGTACCATTGAACCCTGGTTTAAACCAAAAAAAAGCACTTGTTTTAGCCATTTTGGACCCTTAAATCAGCCATTGCTATAGTAATACCTGGTCTAGAGCCTTCAAAGCCCGTCAGAATGTGTGTAAGAGTTGTAGAAACCAGCTAAAACCTTTTTTACCAATATTTTTTTAACTTAAGCGTAGTTTTACCCTCTTGGCAACAGTTAAAACTGCCCTGGTTAGTATCAAAACCTCATCATCAATTGAGTCACAGACCCTGTGACTCAATTTCAGGCCAAAGGTGATGAACATTTGTGTGAATTTTGACCTCTCACGCCTCTCAGCAAGAAATGTGGGGGTCTGGCTCTGCCTTAGAGCCAAGATTCCTTTCCCCCCAGAATTAATCTTTCCAATTCATTTTTTTTCTTTAATTACTCATCATGTATTATACTTAAAATTTACATATGTAATTCAATTGAGTTTTTACAGTACACCACTGTAATAATTGATACCTCATATGTCAATCAAAGCTCACTTATGCAATACATGCGCACATTTTGACATTTCAAATGAAAATACCTCAATTCCTCATAGCTTCTAAACTGCACACAACACCTCAATTGTAACACAAAAATTGATGGTTACAACCACATGTTATTTGAATGAAGTTAAGGTTGTGAGGATCTTCAACTTTTTTACAGAAAATCCTAAAAACTTAATTTAAGCTTATTTTGAGTTGAGTTAGAGAAAGTTTACCCGGAGGTGACCCCACCTTATTTTTTATGAGGAGTCCAATGGTAAAGGAATTTTCATGTGTTTATTTGTGGGGTAAAAAGATACAATAATTTTTATTTAAAATTTTTCCAAAAAAATATCAATTTTGGTATTTTTGTTGAAAATTCATTTTTACTTGATTTTTTTCAAGTAAAAATGTGTTTTCTCAATTTTAAATTTCAATATAATTTTATTTTTAAATTATAATTAATTTTTTATTTTTGCGTATAAATTTAGATTTATATTTTAATTTTTGCTTTGATAATATAACTAAATTTATTTTATTTATAATTGTATCTTGTTTTATTATTTGTGGTCTTTTGGGTATCTGAAAATATCTCTAAGGCTCACAATAGTGAGTTTTACCCATACCAAAGAGATACCATTGTGTAGAGAACATTCAGGGATACACGATGAACAAAATTTGAGCTCATTTTCTTGAAAATGATGATGTGGTGGATTTAAGGATAAACTCACATACCTGGGACAATACACCTTTGCTGTGGGATACGCTCCCATGTCCTTGAATATGAGATGTAAATTCTACAAAGAAACATTTTTATGCTTTAATACCTCATATCTTGGACAGTATGGGGTCCCCATAAAAGCTCTTTACAGCATTAAACATATCATACATCTCAGAAGAAGGCTATGTGGTCCCCAAATGAGAATTTTCATCCTGTATTGGTGAAATATTCCCAGATGTGGTTTCAAAACCCCATCTGAGCCCCATAAAGGGTATTCAGGCTGTTTAATAGCAACACATATGTCCTCAGAAGTGACAAAATATTCACTTCCTCTAAGTGTAAAAGATTTATGGTTCTTACACCCCATTTCAGGATAAAAGGGACCTTTTTCTGACCAAAAGAGGACTACCCATCTTGATTGTGAGTTTCTACATATTACAACTGTTTACCAACAGCTATAAGCTTGGAAAGTAAACAGTTATAGCAATAATATTAGCTATTTCAGTATTTATCATAATAAACCAATTGATAAAACTGCATGCAGGGATTTAAACAGTGCTTGCCTCCACTATTACCCAATAGTAAAGTGCTGAATATCATTATTAAAAAAATTTATGATTATTATCCATGTCACTGTCAGAGTTAAAGCCGTAAATGCCTTTATTTTTACTTTATCACAGACTCAGCCTGGCAGGTATTCCAGTTCTGGGCTCACATACATTTCTTGAAGTGACATCAATATGCTACACTGTTTGTTTTTTCACATAGGATTTGCTTACGGAATTGAAAGATTCATTGTGGATTCCAGAGGAGCTTATCCCTAATAGTGGTGTCTCTGTCTCTTCTGGTCATATATGGTCAGTGTCTGGAGTACCACCTTCTGGTGCCCATTCTGAGAATTTGAAGTTTATCCTCCTATCTATTTCCATGAAATCAAAAGGGATTTTAAAAGCTACTTAAGGATCATAAGCTGGATCACTTTAGAAATTTTTTAATGACCATCAACTGAGACCAGCTGCATTAGTGTTAGTTTTTCCTTATTTTTATATGATGGTAATATTTTTCCTATACTCTTAGATGGCTATTTTCTACCTCACCATGTGCCTATTAGTAGTCTTCATGTTGCGTAGAGACTTGAGTGCAGTACAGTTTGTGTATAATTCAAAAGCCAAACCCCCGAAATAGTCGTGGAGTTTTTCTAGAGCTCATACCAAGCATAAAAGGTTTGTCTGTGTGGATCCATACCTGGATTCAAAATATTTCAGTTTCCTGGAAATATAGCAGATTACTCCTTCTCTAGGTTCATATTCTACAATTTTTCTCTGGTGTAGAGCTTGTCCAGAACCTTGACTTCAAGCTGAATCTATGTACAGCTTGAATGATGTCAGCCTGTGACTCAAAACCAGAGCACAAGCATGACAGCCAAAATACCATAAACCAATGGTATAGCCAAGATACCACCAAAACATGGAGCTGAGCCAAATCAGCTCAAAAGGTATCAAAAGAAAGAGGAAACTCACCTCTTCCTGAAAATATAAGTCCCATCACCATAGGACTAGAAATAACAAAGTTATTCCTGCTCAAAGTTATTGCTGAGCATAAACCTTAATTTTCACCTCTCATCTAAAATCTAGAAGGAGAGGCTTAACCCCATAAAATGGGTACTCTAAATGAAGCTCTAAGCCAGGGCTATCCAATGGTACCAGCCAAACTGAGCTAGCACCAGTATTACTGGAGTTATGGTCAATTTCAGGCCAAATAAGGGTGAACAAAACATTCACCTCTCATCTAACTTCTACAGTTTTAGTGTGGGATACCTGAAGTGGGGTCTTTTTGGAAAGAGAACACTCAGGGCTATCTGATGGTGTCATTCACTTACCCATATCTCAACTACTGCAGAAGGTATAGGGAAAACAAGCTCAATACAGCTTTTTGCCTAAAACACGCAAATGTACAAAAATCTTGTACATGGGATAACTTTTCCATATTTAATGATACCCATATCAAATGAGGTACCATTGTGTAGAGCACATACAGGGCTACACACTGAACCAATTTTGAGGTTGATATCTCAAGAATTGACAAAGGTATGGCTGTTTTAAGGTCAAAATCCCACCTGCTGTCATATACAGCCTTACCATGGGATAATATCCCATAATCATGAGTATTAGGTGTCAAATAGACAAAGAAGCATGTTTTTACTTCAATACCTCATATTTCAGTCAATACTGGGGTCCCATACAGTTTCTGTACAGCATTCTACGCGTCATACACGTCAGAATCAGGCTGTGAGGTCCCCAGATAAAAATGTTCACCCTGTATTGGTGAAAACTGCCCAGATGTGGTTTCAAAACCACATCTGAGCCCAATACAGGTTATACAGGCTGTTTGAAAACCACAAGCCAGTACTAGAAAGTGAAAAAATCTTCAATTCCGCTACGTGGAAAGGACTAGCACCCTTTCCACCCCATTTCAGGATAAAAAAGACGCTTTTCACAGCCCAAATTTTCTCCTCATCCTACTCTTGAATAACCTACGTAGTAAACTGTCAAAAAAAGTTTTACTCTTGGTTAATAATCAGGTATACTCTTAAATTAAAAGTATTGTAGTCTTTATTATTGTAACCCAACAGGTAAAGCTCCACCCAGGGCTTTCAATAGCGCTCACCACCACTATATCCATTATAGTAAAGCCCTTATATTTTGAATTAAATCCATCTTCAACCCTTATAAAATCTTTTTTAAACTATTTTACACGTGTCACAGTCATAGTTTTAGTTGTAAATAGCTTTATTACCACCTCAACATAGACTCATCCTGACATTTTGGGGGCCTGGCCCTGTTTTAAACCTTTTTCAGACTTAATACAAGTAGGTTTTTCTCTTTATTATCATTTTATTGACACTTGTTTTATGTTTTTAGGCGTCATTTTATTTAAAAATATATATTTTTATATATTTTTACTTTATTTTTTAAAAATACTCATATTTTAAAGAGTATCTGTCATGTGGCTGATAACCACAGACCAGTATTTTTGGCGTGTTTTGTATATAAAAACACTTTTAAGCCACCAATACAGTCTTAATTCTTAATTGAATCAAGACAGCTAATACTGATAAACCAACAGTTGAGGCGTGTTTGGGCAAATTGTTAACTCAATTGCCCTGTAATACACCATCTTTTGATAGATTATACTTTCTAATTACAAGTATTCTGTGAGATATTGGTATACAAAATGTATACCACATATCAGTAAGCTGTATTTGTGACGTGGAATTGTTAATTCAATTACATTGTCATAATACAAGGGCATATTGTAATAATATACAAGCCCACAGGCCATTCTTAGACGTGCAAAACCAGCCTTTTAAGAAGTCTTAACTGACATAAGCCCTCTTTTTTCCTGTTTGATTCAGTGGAAGAAACCTTCATACCACTTGAGACCCAGTCACAGGCCAACACACCAGTGACACCCTCAGAGCCAGAGGCCAGCAAGGGCAAAGGAAAAAGGCTTAGTGAAGGCCTCATTACAGCCAAAAAGTGGACACCAATAGCCACTCAGAGGAGTAGAAAACCACAAAACTCTGCTTCAATACAAGGTAAACCAGCCTTGACCACTTGTACAGGGAAGATAACAATTATTAACCCAGTTGTAACCTCCAAAGGCAAACTGCCCAAATCAGAAGATAATAAATTTGTACAAGGCACAGTCAAAGGTAAATACCCTAAGAACATAAAGTTTTTGACTGCTTGCAAACACTGATATGTCCCCTGCATACCTCAGAGACCTTGGCTTCCAAAGGAACCAGCCAGAGGACAGAGAAGGCTTGTCTAGAGCCAGAAGACCTGGAAGAAGACACCTTGGACACAGTGGTGGATGGCAAAACAATGAGGGAGATAATATCAACCTTGCCATTCACACTCTAATTCAACAGGAACGTTAAACCAGAGGACTGGAAGGATATGGATCAAGTTCTTCAGCTCCACCAACTCCTCAAAGACTTATTTCAATGGAGCATGGACAACAAGAGGTTCAACCTAGCAAGTCACTGGGCAGAACTTGGAGCAATTTGCCAGAAGATCTCTCTCAAAGAGATAGACTTCAAAGACCTGATGGTAATCACCAAATGTTGGAATACTACCAGGCAGTTCAGACTCCTGGAGGCAAGGGCACAGAGGATAAGGGAGAATCAAGCCACTATCCAAGCTATAGAAGAACAGTTAACCCAGACAGGGCCTACTCAGATTCCTTCAGGCTCACAAGGAGCAGGCCAAATCAGCTCTCCAGTGGCTTCACACCATTCAGGAACCAGCAGATCAGTGGCCAAGAGTCACCATTCTTCACAATTCCAGGAAGTTTCCAGGAGAAGACAAGGAAACAAGGGCAAGAACAAAGCCTCCTTCAACCAGAGGAGGAAAGAGTCAGACCCCAAGATCCAGAAGCTGTTAGATTTGGTGAAAGAAGTACACAAGAACCAGAAGTAGTTGTGAACCACTCTAGAATCAGTAGTACTAGTAATAGAAACATTACCCCCACTCAGACTGAAAATAACATTGTCACATCTGAGAGTAACATCAAAAGTGATACACTGTGGTTACAAATGTCCCAATATGCTGAACAATCTGCAAAGCAGTTTGCAGAAATTAAAGCTAGCCAAGAGAGGATGAGACAAACTCAAGCCACCTTGGAACAAATAGTTAAGAATATTCAAGAAGGATATGCTCAACTGAGCAAAGCCTCTGAAGAAACCAACAAAAGACTGAATATAGTCTTTGAAGAACAACACCACAGCACAAGGGACAGGGAGTGTCTGGATCAAGACATTAACAAGTTGTATAATGCCTACCATAGCTTGAAGCCCCAACCATAAGGCCAAGTTATGGATAATCCATATCAACCAGATGACATCAAACCAGATGCCATGTTGATGAATAAGGCAAGATCTCCATCACAATACCAAGATGGAGATAGCATGTCTTATTTAGAGAAGGAAGCCTTGAAACAGCTTCCTGAGGCCTCAAACTGGCCCAAATTCTGTGGATCAGGAGAATATGATCATATAGAACTCATAGATTATATTGATGGACTCTTCATTGATGTACCAAGCATACCAGACTACTGGATCACTGCTAGATTGAATACTGCATTTAAAGGACATGCTAGTATATGGTACACAGAAATGAAAGAAATCCATGGCAGAAGAAACTGGCCATGGTGGAAGAGTCAAATCATCCAAAAGTACAGTAATGGAACTTGGATATGGAAAAAGACCATGTCATTTGAAAATGACAAATACTGTGTGGAGAAAGATCCATATGAGTGGTGTCTTAGACAGTCTAAAAGACTCAAAGCCATTGATCCTCAGATGAACATCCAAATGAGGAATCACAAACTCCTGGCACAATTGCCAGGGGAGCTAGAGCATGCAGTGAAATGAAGATGCAACCAGAATTGCACTCCAGATGACATTGCCAACACCTTACAAGACATAAGGAAAACAACTAATATAGGGAAATTTACCCCATATAAGAGCAGTAGTTTCAAAGAGAAACAACCTTTCAGGGTAGAGTTTAAGGACAAACCCAAAGAAAGGGTGGCAGAAGTGGCAAAGAAGAGGAATTCTTGTCACAATTGTGGTTCAACAGACCACTATGCTAACAACTGTCCAAAGGCAAAGAAAAAAGTCTATGCCATAGAGAAACTCCCTGAGGAAGAACCTCCAACAGAGGATTCTGATTCAGACTCCATGGGTGATGCCATCAGAGAACCATCTGAGGATGGTCAAGACCCAAGAGAGGAATTTCTAGTGGAATACCAAGAGGAAACCCCACTGGAAATCCAGGACATACAGTTGGAAGCAGGCATGCCACAGGACACTGCTAACAAGAACTTGTGCAAACACACCCAAGATGCACAAACATTCCTGGTTACACCAACCAAAGGAATGGCATATATACATGGGACAGCCACCAAAATGACTGTTTGTATTGACAATGCTCAGCACCCACTGATCATTGATAGTGGAGCACACTGCTCCATAGTGGCCAGAAATTATCTGGATACCCACTTCCCAAATTGGGAAAAACAGCTCTTGCCCACCAAGGCAAAGAACTTTAGAAGTGCATCAGGGAAGATGACTTCCATTGGGACCATTATCAAAGAGATAATTATACCCCACAGGAAGGGTAATATCAGACTCAATACAGAGTTTGTAGTGCTTAATGATGCCCACATCCAAGGGTTTTTACTGGGGACAGATTACCAGAGGATGTATGGCATAGACATTTACAACAGTAAAAACAGGCACATCACCATTGGTACTAACAAGGAAAAGAAATTTTCACTTGACATATACCAGATATCTTCTCAAGATCCACTAGAAGAACTTCTGAAGGAATTCAGAGAGGGACAGTTTAGCACTACCCTCACCAGTAAACAAAAACTAAGTTTACTGAAGATTCTGAGAAAGAACAGACCAGCATTTTCCATTGGTGAAGAACCATTAGGAAAGATCAAAGGCCATGATATAGAACTATATCTGGATGTGGAAAGGCCTTATACACCCATGCCGAGGAGACCTCCTTATCCAGCAAGCCTGGAAACCAGGAAGGAAATTGAGAAACATATCAATGAACTGCTGTATATGGATGTCATCAGGAAGATTGGACATAATGAAATAGTGGAGATCACCACCCCTGTCCTAATCACCTGGCATGATTGCAATTCAAGACTGTGTGGAGATTTCAGAGCTCTGAATAACTGAACAAAAGCAGACAGGTACCCCATACCTAGGATACCTCATTCCTTAGATAAACTGGCTAAAGCCAAATACATAACCAAAATGGATTGTATGAAAGGCTTCCACCAAAATGGAGTTAAACCAAACTCCATGAAAATACTCAGGATAATATGCCATATGGGCATATATGAGTACACCAGAATGCCATTTGGCATCACAAATGCACCAGCCCACTTCCAAAGGATGATGGACACAATATTTCAAGATGAAATATTGGAAGGCTGGATGGTAGTATATATTGATGATATCATTATATACTCAGAGACGAGGGAAGACCATGTGCAATACATAGACAGAGTGCTAAGTAAATGCACACCCATAAATCTGAAAATTTCACTTAAAAAGTGCAATTTTGGCCAACAAGAGTTACTGGCTCTAGGACATAAAGTCTCAGGTCTTAGTCTGGCAATTGACCAGAATAAAGTAGAAGCAGTACTGTAAAGACCAGTACCAAAAAGCATCAAAGAGATGCAATCCTTTCTTGGGTTTGCTAGCTACTATAGAAACCATATCAAATATTTTGCACACATAACTAGTAGTTTATACAAGTTATGTTCAAAAGATGTAGTTTTTGAAATAACCAAGGAAAGGAGGGATGCATATGAGAGGATCAAATATGAACTCACTAATACACCTGTGCTCATCTTACCTGACTTTGAACTACCATTCAAGTTATACATAGATGCAGCATGCAGTCAAGGCCTAGGAGCAGCCCTTCACCAAAGACAAATTGTGGATGGTGAACCAAGAGAAGGAGTAATTTGCTACATCTCAAGGCAGCTGAAAGATTCAGAAGCCAGGTATGGGGCCACCCAGACTGAATGTCTATGTCTAGTCTGGGCTCTAGAAAAACTCCATTATTATCTGGAGGGTGCAGTCTTTGAAGTCTACACAGACTGCACAGCCTTGAAATATTTACTGAACATGAAGACTACTAATAGACACATGCTGAGATGGCAAATAGCCATCCAGGAGTATAGAGGGAACATGACCATCATATACAAATAAGGTAAAAGTCATACCAATGCAGATGGCCTTAGCAGATGGCCACTGGACAATGTCAAAAGCAATCCAGCTTATGACCCTGAAGTTGCAGCCAAGATTCCTATCCATTTCATGGAAATAGATAGAAAAAAGAACTTCAGATTTTCTGAATGGACACCAGAGAGTGGTACCCCTGACAGTGGAAACACAGATTCAGAGGAGACAGAAACTCCAATATTGGGAATAAGTTCCTCTGAACTGCACAATGAATTTTTCAGCGCAGTACTGAAGTCTTATGCCAAACACAAACAGTGTGGCATACTACTACAACTCCTTCAACAAAAATACAGGATTCCAGAACTGGAAGCCCAGCTGGAAGAACCCTGGTTGAGGGCATATAAGGATAACAAGTTTTTCCTTATAGATGGCCTGCTCTACCACAGAGAAAAGCACACAAGTGCACTCACAGTGGTAGACAGAGACCACATTTCATTGATCCTACAAGAATTCCATGACTGCCCCTATATGGGACACATGAGTGAAGACAGGACCAAAGAAAGGGTAGCAAGCACAGCTTGGTGGCCCAAGTGGGAACAAGAGTTGAGGAATACATCAACACTTGTGAAAGATGCCAGAAGGCAAATAGGAAACATGGGAAGAAGTATGGGTTACTTCAACACATAGAAGAACCCAAGCACCCATGGGAAACCATCAACATGGACTGGGTTACAGGACTTGTCCCAGGAGGCAAAGAAAACTACAATGCCTGTTTAATCATAGTTGATAGATTCAGCAAAAGCATTAGGTGTTTACCATGCCACAAAGAGGACACAGCCATGGATACTGCCCTGTTATTTTGGAATAACATCATATCTACCTGTGGAGTCCCTAAAATCATCATTAGTGATAGGGACCCAAAATTCACATCTGAATTTTGGACCAACTTGTATGACATGGTTGGCACCAAGCTTTATTTTTCCACATCTTACCATCCCCAAACAGATGGCCTAGCTGAAAGGATGATCCAGACTATGGAGGAAATCCTTAGAAGGTTCTGTGCCTATGGCATGGAGTATAAGGACCATGAAGGATATACCCATGACTGGGTTACCCTTCTACCAGCTGTCCAACTGGCTTATAATACAAGTCAGCACCCTACAACAGGAAAAACACCTGCAGTGGTAGCGAAAGGGTGGAATCCCCTGTTGCCTGTGGATCACTTGAAGAAGAATCTTCTGACCATCCACCCCACAGCCAAAGACTTCCATGATATGTGGAAGAAGGCTTGTGACACAGCTGCCAAATGCATAGCTGAGGCAAAAGAATACAACAAACAGAGGTGGGACAAGACACACATGGAACCTGACTTTAAGGAAGGAGACCAGGTGCTGGTGTCCACACTGAACTTTAACAATCTTAAAGGACCCAAGAAGCTGAGGCACTCATTTGTAGGGCCTTTCACTATCATTAGGCTGATAGGAAAGAGTGCAGTAGAAGTCAAACTTACAGAGGAATTTTCCAGGAAGCACCCAGTCTTCCCAGTAAGTTTGGTCAAACCATACTTCCAAACAGAGGGGGACAAATTCCCCTCCAGGAAGAAGAACCCCACACCACCTGATATAGTGGAAGTGAAGGACTCCCCAGGACCTGTGAGTAAAATCATCAGAGCCAGGAAGATCAGACTTAATGGGAGGGATCAAAGACAATACTTAGTCATATTCAAGCACCAAACAGCTGATAAAGACAAATGGTTGGCAGAAGATTCCATACCAGATGGGAGCCTTCATATAAGTAGATTCAGGGCCTCTACGAGGACTGAAAAGTCTCATCAATGATGAGCCTTTTTTGGAGGGAGGGTATTTCAGCCTGTGACTCAAAACCAGAGCACAAGCATGACAGCCAAAATACCATAAACCAATGGTATAGCCAAGATACCACCAAAACATGGAACTGAGCCAAATCAGCTCAAAAGGTATCAAGAGAAAGAGGAAACTCACCTCTTCCTGAAAATAGAAGTCCCATCACCATAGGACTAGAAATGACAAAGTTATTCCTGCTCAAGGTTATTGCTGAGCATAAACCTTAATTTTCACCTCCCATCTAAAATCTAGAAGGAGAGGCTTAACCCTATCAAATGGGTACTCAAAATGAAGCTCTACGCCAGGGCTATCCAATGGTACCAGCCAAACTGAGCTAGCACCAATATTACTGGAGTTATGGTCACTTTCAGGCCAAATAAGGGTGAAAAAAACATTCACCTCCCATCTAACTTCTACAGTTTGAGTGTGGGATACTTGAAGTGGGGTCTTTTTGGATAGAGCACAATCAGGGCTATCTGATGGTGTCATCCACTTCTCCACATCTCAACTACTGCAGAAGTTATAGGGCAAACAAGCTCAATACAGCTTTTTGCCTAAACACGCAAATGTACAAAAATCATGTACATGGGATAACTTTGCCATAGTTAATGATACCCATATCAAATGAGGTACCATTGTGTAAAGCGCATACAGGGATACACACTGAACCAATTTTGAGGTTGATATCTGAAGAATTGACAATTTTATGGCTGTTTTAAGGTCAAAATCCCACCTGCTGTCATATACAGCCTTACCATGGGATAATATCCCATAATCATGAGTATTAGGTGTCAAATAGACAAAGAAGCATGTTTTTACTTCAATACCTCATATGTCAGTCAATACTGGGGTCCCATACAGTTTCTGTACAGAATTCTACGCCTCATACGCGTCAGAATCAGGCTGTGAGGTCCCCAGATGAAAATTTTCACCCTGTATTGGTGAAAACCATTCAGATGTGGTTTCAAAACTACATATCAGCCCAATAAAGGTTATACAGGCTGTTTGCAAACCACAAGCCAGTACTAGAAAGTGAGAAATCTTCACTTCCTCTACGTGGAAAGGACTAGCACCCTTTCCACCCCATTTCAGGATAAAAAGGAGGCTTTTCACAGCCAGAATTGTCTCCTCATCCTGCTCTTGAATAACCTACGTAGTAAACTGTCAAAAGCAGTTTTACTCTTGGTTAATAATCAGGTATACTCTTAAATTAAAAGTATTGTAGTCTTTATTATTGTAACCCAACAGGTAAAGCTGCACCCAGGGCTTTCAACAGCGCTCACCACCACTATATCCATTATAGTAAAGCCCTTATATTTTAAATTAAATCCATCTTCAACCCTTATAAAATCTTTTTTAAACTATTTTCCACGTGTCATAGTCATAGTTTTAGTTGTAAATAGCTTTATTACCACTTCAACATAGACTCATCCTGAAAAATGGTAGCTCAAAGGAAGTTAGCATAAGGACAACTTCATTAATGAGTTCATTTTTGATCCTCTCATATTCACCCCTTATCTTCTTGGTAATCTCAAAAACCTCATCTTTTTTAGTATAACCTGTATAAGCCACCAGTTATGTTGGAAAAAGTTCAATGTGGCTTACGTAGCAGCTGGAAAGCCCAAAGAAAGATTGCATCTCTTTGATGTTCTTTGGCACTGACTTTTGAAGTACTGCTGGTCATTTGTTCTGGTCTCTGGCCAAGCTAACACCTGAGACCTTATGTCCTAGTTCCAATAGTTCCTGTTGGCCAAAGCTGCACTTTTTAAGTGGAATTTTTAGATTGATAGGGGTTCACTTTCTTTAGAGTCTGTCTATTTATTGCACATGGTCTTCCAATGTCTCTGATTATATAATGATATAATCAATGTATACCACCATCCAGACTGCAAATATTTCCTCTTTAAATATTTTGTCAATAATGCTTTGGATGTGGGCTGGTGGATCTTTTATGCCAAATGGCATGCTGGTGTACTCATATATTCCCATAGGGCATATACCTCCAAGAGGTCTTTTTGGATTTTGGCTTAACTCCATTGTGGTGAAAGCCTTTCATATGTTCCATCTTGTTAATTTATTTGGCCCCTGCCAGTTTATCCAGGAAATGTGTTATACTTGTTATAAGTCACCTTTCAGCATAAATGTAGTTTTTGAGCTCTCTGAGGTCTCCACAACATCTATATTTTCCAAAACATCAAGTCATTTTGAAATGTGGGGTGAATTCTACAGTTCCATTGTGTCCACTAATTCTGATGACATCCATATCTAGGAGTTCATTGAATTTTCTTAATCCAATTCCTTGTTTCCAAACTTTCTGGGTATGGAGGTCTTCATGGAATGAGTTGATAGGGTCTTTCCACATCAATATATAGCTCTATATCAGGGCGTCTAATCTTGCCAAAGGGTTGTTCCCCTATGGCAAAAGCTGGTCCTTGCTTCCTCAAGGCTTTTTAGCAAACTAGGGTTTTGTTTACTAGTGAGGTTAGAACTCAATTGTCCCTCTTTGAATTAATTAATCAATTCTTCCAAGGGGTCTTTGTTAGACAACTGGTATATATAAAGTGAAGATTTCTTTTCCTTGTTGGTTCCTATGGTAATTTACATGGTTTTACTGTTGTAAATTTCAATGCCGTACATCCTCTGGTAGTCTGTTCCCAATAGGAATCCTTGGATGTGGGCCTCTTGAAGAACTAAAAGCTCTGGGTTGAGTCTGATATTACTTTTCCTGTAGGGTCTTATTATCTCTTTTATAATAGTCTCAATGTATTTCATCTTTCCTTATTCGCTTTTGACATTATTTTCCTTAGTTGGAAAGAGTACGTTTTTCCAATTGGGGAAGTGCTTGTCCAAATATTCTCCGGAAACTATTGAGAAGTGTGCACCACTTTCAATGATCAATGGGTTTTGAGCATTGTCAACAAGAACAGTAATCTTTGTGGCTGTTTCATGAATATATTCCAGTCCTCTAGTGGATTTAAATAGGAATTTTTGTGCATCTTGTGTATGTTTGCACAAGTTTTTATTGGAAGTGTCTTGTGGTAATCCTTCTTTCAACTGGGCTTCCCCTTGGTACTCCACCAGGAATTCCTATATTGGGTCTTGGTCAACATCAGAGTTTTCTCTAATGGAATAACCCATAGAGTTTAATTCAAAATCTTCTGCTTGGAATTCTTCCTCTTGGAGTTTTTCAATTGAATATATTCTCTTTTTTGCCTTTGGACAGTTGTGAGAATAGTGGTCTGTTGACCCACAATTGTGATGAGTGATTTTCCCTAGTAACCTCTGCCACTTTTTCCCTGGGTTTGTCTCTAATGTTAACCCTTAAAGGCTGTTTCTCTTTGAAACTTTTGCCTTTATATGGGGAATATTTACCTATATTTTCCCTTATTCTTACACCTTGAAAGGTGTTGAAAATGTCATCTAGGGTTCAGTTTTGTTTGTACCTGCATTTCACTGCATTCTTCAGCTCTCCTGGAGGTTATTTCAGGAGTTTGTGATTCCTCATCTGAATGTGCATATGGAGATCAGTGGCTTCAATTATTTTAGAATGTTTAAGACACTACTCATAAGAATATTTTTTAACTGATTATTTGTCATTTTTAACTGATATGGTCTTCTGCCATATACAAGTATTATTACTTGACTTCTGACTCATCTGACTCTTATACCATGGCCAGTCTCTTCTGCTATTTATTTCTTTCATTTCTGTGCACCAAATACTATCATTTGCTTTGAATGCTGTGTTTAGTCTGGCTGTAATCCAGTATTCTGGTATACTTGGCACATCAAGGAATATTCCATAAATATAATCAATGAATTCTATATGATCATATTCTCCTACACCAGAGAGATTTGGACAACTTGAGGCTACTGGAAGTTGCCTCAATGCTTCCTTCTCTGAATAAGTCTTTTTATCTCCATATTGGAATTGTGATGGGGATCTTTGCATATTCTCTAACAAGGAATCTGGTTTAATTTCCTCTTGATAGTATGGAGTGTTTTCCAAAACATTGCCCTATGTTTAGGGTTTTATTTATTGCAGAAATTGAACAATTTGTTCATGTCTTCATCCAGACATTCCCTGTTGTGCTTCCAGTTGTATTGCTCTTCTAAAGCTTGATATAGTTTTCTGTTGGTTTCTTCTTGGGCTTTACTTGACTTGAAATTGTCCTCTTGAAGAGTGTTAATTGTTTTGGTTTTTAAGGTATTAACCTCTTGTAACCTGGAAAGATTTTCTTGGAGACTTTCAAACTTTTTTTGAGTTTGCTCTGCAAATTGGGAAGTTTGTATCCAGTTAATTTATGTTGATGCTACTCTCAGGTATAACAACACTATTTTAATCCATAGTGGTGATAATTTTCTAGTGGTAGGGCTACTGATTCTATCAGATTTATTTACAACTATTTCTGGCTCTTGTCAAATTCTTTCACCAAGTCCAACAGCTTCTGGATCATTTTTTCGGTCTCTTTCTGCCTCTGGTTGAAGAAAGTCTTGCTTTTTCCTTTTGATTCTGGTCTTCTCCTGGAAACTACCTGGGATTTGAAAGAATGGTGACTGTTTGACACTTATCTTCTGGTTCCTGGATAGTGTGAAGCCACTGAGAATTCTGGTTGGTTTACTCCTTGTGAGCCTGAAGGAATTATACTATGCTCTTTCCAGTTTAGTTGTTCTTCTATTACTTGGATAGTGGCTTGATTCTCTATTATCCCGGCTTCCCTATCCTCCAGGAGCTTGAACTTCCTGCTGGAATTACAACCTTTGGTGATTACCATAAGGTCTTTGAAGGGTATATCTTTGAGACATATCTTCTGGAAACCTGCTCCAAGTTCTTCCCAGTGTTCCAGGTCAAAACTCATGTTGTCCATGCTTCATTTAAATAGATCTATGAGGAGTTGGTGGAGCTGAAGAACTTGATTCATATCCTTCCATTACTCTGGTTTGAGGTTCCTGTTGAATTGGAAGGCAAATGGCAGTGTGGGTGTGATTTCACTCAGTGTCTTTCCATCAACTTTGGCTTTCAGACCCTGATCTTCTGGTTCTGGACAGTCCTTGTCTGCCCTCTGGTTGGTTCCTTGGGATTACAAGATTCCTGAGGTTTACAGGCGACATAGTAGTGTTTGTAAGCAGTCAAAAACTTTTTTTCTTAGAGTATTTAACTGTGACTGTTCCTTTTACAAATTTTTTTCAGCTGCTTTAGAAAATTTCCCTTCAGAGATTACAACTGGGTTAGCTATGGTAATCTTCCTGCACAAGTTATCAAGGCTGGTTGAACTTGTATAGAGGAAGGGATTTGTGTTTTTATAGTCCTCTGAGTGGCACTTCTGGCCACCTTTTGTTGGATATGTGGGTTTCACTGTGTCTGAGGGTGCCACTGATGTATTACCCTGTGACTGGGTCTCAAGTGGTATGAATTTTTCTTCCACTGAAACAAAAGATGAGAGCTTATGAAAGTGAAGACTTCTTAAGATTCTATTTGAATTTCTAAGAATGGCCTCTGGTACAATATGTGTGTATTGTACCCTTTAATTATGATTTATTATTGAAACTATCAATTATACATCAAAAAATACTGTTTTTTGGGTGTATGGCGTACTGATGTATCCCAAATATCTCACAGATTAACTTGTAATTAACAAGAATAATCTTCAAAAGTGGTTATGTAATGGAAAATTAAAATTATTGATATGTCCAGAAATGCCTCTGGGACTGCTATTTACAGGAGAGGAGTATTCTATTTTAATTAAAAATAATAATAATACAGGGGTGTATGTTTTTTATATCAAAAACAAACCCAAATAAAAGTGTGGTGATTAAATTCGAATTAATCAGGTCAAAAGGTGCATAAGAATAAAAGAAGAAAGTGCTATATGATCTATGCACCACCAAACAGTAGTAATATATAATATTTATTATATTAATATTTTTTAAGAGAAATTTGATGCTAAAAAGAAATAATAATGATAAGTGAAAATGTTAAAATAAGAGAAAACATTCACTTTTATGCCAAAAAGTACAAAAATAAGGTAAAAAACAGGACCAGGCCCACAACCTTTCAGGATGAGTCTATTATAAGATAACAGTAAAGGTATTTAAAACCTTAACTCTAACTGTGACATGGATAATAATAATAATTGGGGATTTGCTATTTAGAAATAGTGGTGGTGAGTGCTGTTGAAGGCTCTGGATGCAGTTTTATCAATTGTTTTATTATAATACATACTAAAATAGCTGATATTATGGTTATACCTGATCATTTTCTAATATTTTAGCTGTTGGTGATCAGTTTTACATTTTGGGAATTCAAGAGAAGGATGGGGATTTCTCTTTTGGGCAGAGAATGGTCCCTTTTTATCCTCAAATGAGGTGGAAGCACCATTAATTCTTTCCACATAGAGGAAGTGCAACTATTTTCACTTTGAAGTAAAGGCTTGTGGCTACTAAACACCCTGTATACCTTGTATTTTGATAAGATGGTGTTTCGAAACCATATCTGGGCAGTTTTCACCAGTACAGGGTGAAAGATTGTATTTGGGGACCACATAGCCTTCTTCTGAAATGTATGACATGTAGAATTCTGTACAAAACCTGTATGGGGACCCCATACTGGCCAAACTATGAGTTATTGAAGGATCAACAGGCTACTTTGTAGAGCTTACACATAATATTGAAGCATATGGGAACATATCCCACAGTAAAGATGAATTGACCAAACTGTGGGATTTCAACCTTAAAATTTTCATACATTTGTCAGTTTTCAGAATAATGAGCTCAAATTTGGTTCCTAGTGTATCTCTTAATGGGGTCCACACAATTACGCCTCATTTGGTATGGTTAACATGAAATATGGCAAAGGCCAAATTTTAATTTCTATTTTTCAGATATGGATTATTGTTGAATCCTCCATGGAGTTTGTTTTTGCTATGAATTTTGTTCTATATTAGATATGAGAAAATGGATTAAGCCATTAAATAGTCTTGTTTTGTATCTCTCTAAAATGATCCCACTTTGAATATCTCACAGTAAAACTGTAGAAGCTAGATGGGAGGTGAATACTTTATTAACCCATATTTGGCTTTATTTTGTCCATAACTTCTGTAGTCATGATGCTAGCTTTATTTGACCAGTACCATTATATGACCCTGATTGAGAGATATAACTTGAGCACAAATTTTAATGGGGTTCTGACTCTTTCTCTGGATTTTAGATGAGAGGTGTAATTTATTGTTTATTCTCAGCTCTTGCTTTCATTGGAATAACTTTGGTATTATTTGTCTTATGGTTATGGGAGTTATATAATTTTAAAGAGGTATTTCCCCTCCTTCTTTTAATAATATTCCTGAGATATTTTGGATCAGTTCTATTTTTGGTGGTATTTTTCTCTACCATTTGTTTTTGGTATTTTTGGCTGTCATGCATGTGCTTTGGGTTTGAGTTACAGGTTGACACTTGATATAAAAAAGAATTTTACACTTTCTGAATTATCAAACTATATGTGTTTGATAAAGAGAAAGCTGAAGTATGAATAATTGACCCTTTTATTGAGGATTTGATTCAATAATAAAAACTTGATTCAAAATTATCAAATTTCAAAATATTCAATTATTTAGGAAATGATAAAAAATGGAAATAATTTGAATTTTTTCTCTCAAGTAAAATGATTTCTTATTCATACTGACAATATTTATTCATTAGAATTAACAGATGAATATATATCAATTAAATAATCTTAGTAATTCCTCACTAAAATACTGAAGAAATAGACTTATTAATTTCATCTTATTTTAATATCAAATTAATGGTTTGGAACATATGAACTCAAAGATTTCAAGGACATTGATACATTTCATGTTGTGAATTTAAAAAATCAAGAAATGCTTTTTGGCTTGGTTGAATAGAGTCTGTAGATATTATTCAATGAAAATGAACTTTTTTTTGAGTCTGTCTTTCAATTGTATTGCAGCTCATAGGATTGAGATTCATGTGGTTTGCAGTCTCACTACTTCTTTAAACTTCTGCTGAAGTCATTATCATTTTGAGAAGTGAATTTTCTCAAGAAAAATTCCCAAACTACACTATTTGTAAGTTCAAATTCCCAGGTGCATTTAATTAATTTCTACTTAATTTATTAATGAAACACTACATAAAAGTACTCAATAGAATAAATGTATTTTCATTTAAAATTTAGAGTTATCCTTCCTTTTCTTTATGCCATGAATTTAATACACCAATTAGCTGTCATTAGCTCTGTTTAGTAAGAGAATTATTTCATATATGAAGCTGTGAGATTCTAGAAAAAATATTTTCAATTCTTAGATTATTTGCATTTATTTTATATGATCCCTTGTCAGCCTGTGACTTAAACCATAGTACAAGCATGACAGCCAAATACCATAAACCAGTGGTAAAGCTAAGATACCACCAAAACATGGAGCGGATCCAAACCAGCTCAAAAGGTATCAAAAGAAAGAGGAAAGTCACCTCTTTCCAAATGTTCAAGTCCCATAATCATATGACAAAGAGTAACAAAGTTATCACTACTCAAAGTTGTTGCTGAGCATAAACCTCAATTTTCACCTCTCATCTGAAAGCCAGAGGAAGAAGATTAACCACATCAAGTTGGTATTACAATTGAAGCTCTAAGTCAGGGCTATCCAATGGTACTAGCCAAACTGAGCTAGCACAGAAACTACAGAGGTTATGGCCAAAATAAGGCCAAATAAGGGTGAATATAATATTCACCTCTCATCTAGCTTCTAAATTTTTAGTGTGAGATACTTAAAGTGGGGTCTTTCTTTCAAGATCACAATAAGGGCTATCTGATGGTTCCATTCATTTCCCTATATCTCTTCTAGAAAAAAAGGTATGGAGCAAAAAGTCTCCATACAGATATTGAGAAAATCATATATCTCACCAGGGCAAATCTCATGTCAATCGTCGGCGATTGACTTCACATCAAGAAAACGTCAAGCAGGATAAAAGTTGAGCTCACGTCAAGCAAAAATCAAGCGAATGTTGAGCACACGTCCTACTCTTGTCTTACACCAAATCCTGTGACATCCACCAATATTGGTTCCCCTGTGCCCTCAACTCAGATTCCTCACCACCTGATCATCCCGCAACCGTCCGATGGTTGGTAAAAATTACACAAGACCCGCCTGTTTGCACAAACACACATTAAAGAGGTCCTTCAGCCAGTCTTGATGTAGGTGGGGGGTTTGACTTCACCAGGACATCCATGAAAGGACTCCGCCTTAGCAGTATTGTCGTTTTGCAGATGACACTGGTAGAGCCCGCCGCACAATACCGCGGGTGCGGGTGCGGGTGTGCTTGCATGTGCATTGGCGGGTGCGGGTGCCCTTGCGTGTGCATTGGTGTGTGGGTGCGCAAGGGCCGATTCCCCTTCCAACATGATGATGGGGCAGTTAGAAATTTTGGATGCTGTGAAAGGTGAGTGTGTGGGTCATTTGATCATTGAACTTGGCTTATTCACACTGTACCCAATGTCAAAATAGTAAGTTCTTTGTGGCAATGTGAAATAATGGGCTTTGCTTGTCACAATTGCATGTCTCTGTCACTAAATTTTGAGGCAGTTATTTCACTAGCAAAATTGCTAATGAATCTGAGAGATTTGTATTTTAGTAGACTAAATATCATGAAATAATGGCTTTATCATTACAAGCAGTCCACATGACAGAACTTTGTTATCATACAATCCACAGTTACCTTCTATTTCTTCTTCAGATATAATCAAGTGTCCATCATCAAAACCAACAGCTTTATAAATATTCAGATGCGGCCAATCTGGTAAGAAATTCACATCAATATTCAAAGTTTTTAAGATCAGAAAGTTATTGTTCAGTATGCTAGATGGCTCAGAGACTTTAAAGATGCTATTAATAATACCAAATCATTGTGAGTTGCCCCTCAGAAAACATATCACACTGTTGCTGACATTTTTGGATTCAGTTGAAAATATATTGTTCCCAATATTAATGTTTGAAACTGGAAAATACCAAGGTGAGACAATCCTTGAAGTGGGAGGACTTGTGGATTGCATGGTAGTGTCTAAGCTGATCCAATCAACTATTTCCCTTGTTGCATGAAGATTCTGTAAGTACTCAACCAGGAAATCATAATTTTCTTGGTCATGGTGGGATGGTTTGTTATATTTATGGTGATTGAACAGGGCAGGTGGCTGTGATTCGAAAAGCTGTTTTATTTCACATGGCACGGATGGGGATTTCAGGAGAACAGAAAGGTTGGAACATCAACAGATATGCTGAAGTAAGGTTTTATCTATATCATCTATTAAGAGTTGCAAGAAGTTAGTCTTATTCAGTTCAGGTGTTTAATCAATGTGAATATATTGATCTTATTAATTGGCATACATATTTTGTTATTTATTGGCATTTTTGCAAATACTCCAATCAAGCGCTCATAACCCCATGTGGCTGAGGTTTGTGCTGGGCCCCAACGTTGGAAGACTTTGGGAATATGCTCAGCAAAATGATGATTTGGTTTACTTTTCTGTTTTGGGAACAGGTGTTGATTGGAAAGGTGGAATTTTTCCAATGTTCAGCAAATGCAGTCGCATCATCTATTGAAACAGTCCAGCTTGTGGCAATGTTGATAGCACAGATCAAATGGAATTTATTCTTGGTTAGTTCATTTGCAAGTTCTTCTGACTGACCCATTTTTCTTTGAATGTTGGCAGATTAGTGTACATCTAATGACATCTGTTGACTGAGCATTAAAAATGGAATATAGACCTTGCATAAGAGAGCCCATTCAGCCGCTTTTAAGCTACCATGAGAGGGGGAACCCATGTTGCAAGGTACTCTTGTCCATGATGAGGGAATTATTGTCTCAAATATGATTTGTTGGAGATGCTCCAGAGCCTCACCCTTGATCTGGTGATCACTCAGTGCAGTGATATCCAATTCAGAGGGGATTTCAGAAGTGGGGATGTAATCCGCATCAAATGAAGGAATCTCCGCAGAACCACTAGATGGATGTTCCGTGTGAGGGTTGGGCATTGAGTAGTTTTTTGGGGTGGAAGTAGTGGGGAGTGGCTCATTTATTATTTTTGCTGCATCTCTTCTCAGGGAGCGGGCCACTCTCAATGTTATTTTATCAAGAGAGCTGTTGGAGGTCATGGAATCTGAGTCTGAACTGTTGGTGTCATTGGATTTCCTGTGGGACCTGAGGTAAATTTTTGATTTGGACTCTGGAATGCACAATTTGAAAGTTGCATGATCCTTCAAAATTCCCAGTATTAAATTATGCATTATGTCAAGATTAACCATTCTGGTTGCATCCCAATACGGAAGGTCTTCTAAAATTGAATATTGCGCTCCATACTCAGAGAAAATTGCTTGTCTTTGTTGTGGGGTTGCCCAAAGAAATTGCTTGTCTTTGTTGTGGGGTTGCCCAAAGCCATTTGGCAATGGTTGATTTATGATTTTGATATGAGCGTGTGTAGTGAAATTGAGGACCAATTTCTTCAATTTGAGCTTTGTGAATGGTGCAAAAATTACAAAAGTGGTTGCCTGAATGGGAAATAAATCCAGTAAGCTTGCGCATGGCAACCACATCCGCAATGGCTGTGAGAATGGCAACACAAATAAAGGATCCTGAAGGACCTGTTGAGGTGGGTGAAAAATGGTAACCTTGCCATAGCTCTTTGAGCTCCTTGATTAGTGGCATTAATAGGTAATTCAATTGAAGGGAAGTTGGCTCCTTTGGACCAGGGATGATTCCTGAAACATAGACATTCTCTGGCTTCAATCTTTCACTTGGGGGGAGATTAAGACAAATAAGCATGATAGGTCCAATGCTGGCCAACCGGGTGGACTTTCCATGTGCATTCAACCAGTCCACATAAATGGAGAAGGCCAATGCACCAGGAATGGACATGAATGGGGGGTCATGGATATTTCTAGTGCCAGTGAAGCGTCTCCAGACCAATCCATCCCAGACGTCACATTTTGGGGAACCTTTGGGCATTTGGGATTGTTGATGTTGATGCAGAATTTCCATAATTCCAGCCCGCTGGAGAAATCTGGCAAGCTAATTTTTGAATGGTTGATAAATGAAATGTTTTGTTGGTATAAATATTTGCTTCATGTTGGTTGTGTTTTGGGTGTGGGCTTCAAATGAATAGATGAATTTGCCTAATGATTGTGTGCAAGGGGGATCATGATCATTTGGGTCATTATGGCGTTGACAGTGGGGTTGGTCAGTTGTGACTGATTCAGTAAGGCCATTAAGAGAGAAACATTGAGTACAACATATATAGTTTTGAATCACTGGTTCCAATTGGAGATGTTCAAATATGGTACTCAGATCTTGAGGTATATGGAATGCAGGAGTGGGGGGACCACCAGAGCTTGAGATGCTGGACTTGATCAGCAGGTTTAGGGCAGGGTTGAGAATGCATGAAGCCCTGCGGGGTATATTATACTTTAATGATAGAATGGCAGATATTATCATTCCAAGGTCTTGTGGAGGAAGGGTTTGACTGCTGCTGTATGGTTTCTGTGCAGTTGAATTGAGACCCAGTGCTGTGGAGAAGGTGCTTTGGGCCAATGGTGAATAATCAGCTGGGAATATTTGATCCAATAGAAGTTGTGGGCACTCAGATCCTGATGCAGAAGTAGGGATGTTTGGAAGAGATTTGGTGCAATGGTTGGTTCAGCTTTTTAATGTGCTGTTTATATTGAAAAGGTGTGAAGGCAACTCCAGGCCTATCACCCTCAGGGGAAGAGTGTGTTTGAGTTGAGCAGTGTTGACACATGCATATACGCATTGAGGAATAGCGGCGGGTTGTCATTGTTGCATGAATTGGGAGTACGGTTTGTTTGTGTATAAATATCTATGGCTGATGTGAAAGTGTTTAGGAGTGTTATTAATTGGCAAAAAAAGTGAGTGATTATTTATGAAGGGGGAGATGATTTGAGCCAGCTGAGCATTTTATCCCATTTGTAATGGTGCGTGAGCTGCAGCTGATAGAGTGTAACATGCCTCATCTGGATGGCGGAATTGGTTAGGAGTTTAATTGGGTAAAATGCCATGCTGCTCAATGCTCATACATATTCTATTTTATTTACACATGGCAATACTGCGGTTTTGACCCTTGAGGGGCGTTCCAATAGGGATGTGTCAACATTGATTTGAGGGGTTGACATTCAAACCATGTATGCTGGCATGCCATCGTACATGGCTTAAACCTTATTACAGACATAACAATATAACTCTATTACATAAGGGGTTTGAGTGCAGCTAAAGTCTTGGTATTTGGTTTGAGTGCAGCAGGCTTTTAATCGGTTGGAATGTGATTTGGAATGTCTTGCCTTTCTTGAAAAGGTGATGTCTCTTTTGTGGGTAAATCCTTCATGAATATACCCCTTTACAGATGTACGATGCTGTGGAATTTCAATGCATGTATTGGCAGTTTGGATAATTCACAAAATGTGACAATGGGGAGGTGGAAATGTTACAGAATATAATTACTTATGGATGATGGGTCCCCTTTGAGATCAAGGGAGTATTACATTATATGGTGGTAGGCCGTGCAGGGTGGTTTCCGACAAAAGCGGCGGAGCTCAAGAGGAGGTAGGGAGGATTCTCCTAAAGAGAGCCTTATTAGACTTCCAATAAGACTCTTTTTGGAAATATTCATAGAATATCTCTATTCTAAATTTGAAAAGATTTCATCTCATATCACTCTATTTTATCATAATACTGAGGTGTTTTATCTAGTTAAAAATATTACTGTACTTTTTCGGCCCTTATGTCATCTTCCAAGTCACATAAATCCCTTACAGGTTCTGTTCATGACTCCAATAGTGAATCTAGCATAGAATATGTTCAAACACAGTCACCATTGAGTCCCAACATTCCTCTCACAACCCCTATTGCATCCTCAATGAATGTATCAGGTCCTAACATTGATGTGGGAAATCCAAAGGCTCCAACTTCAAGCACTTTGTCGATCCCAAATATTTCCGTCACTCCAATTCCCCCAAATCCCACTAATACACAAACGCATGTGTCTCAGGGGCCAGAAGGCACACCTCAAATCTCATCAAAGGCTAATCCCCAATCAAAAATTCCACATGAGTTCCTCCTTAATCCTGGTTGGAATCCAGTCACATCCCAGGATCCCTTTGGCCAAAGTAAACAGCCAACCCTCAATATTCCATCAGGATCTCAGGTTCATGTGGGCAATGAAAGGCGCGTGGATGGGGGGCGAGGAAAAAGACCATTGGAGAATGTAACTTGGAGTGGTCTGTCGGAGGGAAATCCAGGATTGACGCTTCATCAAAGTAAGTCATTTTAATTTTGGAGTATAACCTTTTTCACAATTTGATATTTTTGTTTCATGGGTTAGATATGGCCCCTAAAGGCAAGTCAGTCCGATCTCAGGAGCCAATTGAAGATTGTGAGTATGACCAGTCTTCATTAATTTTTTGATGTGTTAACTGATGATGTGCATGGCAGGTGATGAACTTTATGCATCTTCACCTCTGGTACATAAAGAGAAAGTCACTTGACATCATCATCCATATGCCTCCAAACCAAGAACAACTCATGCCAGTTCATCAAGAGAAAAAATGGTGGATGATGAGGATGAGAACATGTCTCCGGCTCAAATGGAAACAAATGATGAACCAAGGAGGGACAATTTCACGGCGCATGAGCATGGCACTCAGTCAAATAATGAGTTCACCCATCCTCAAATGCCCCTTGCCCAGAGTATGCTTGAACAATCCGAGGTCAGACAGCAAAGGAACCAGGCTCGTAAAGCTCACAATGTGGCAAAACGTGCAAGCCAGAAGGAGCAACAAAAATGGCTTAAAGCAGAACTTCAAGAGAATGTCCATGGAATGAGATCAGCAGTACATGCCCATTGCCTGTTCCTACTCAAAGTTAGGGATAAGGATTTTTCCTCACTACCAGCACCACCAAGCACAGAAGAGCGTGAAATTGCAATTCAAGTGGCTGGTCATCTCGGATATGTCCCCAAGGATGTTTTCAATGAGCCATCAACACAGGTTCAGTCTCAGGGTTTCCAAAGCTACTGCGAAAATGAGCTCCACAAGCTAGGACTAAAGCGATTCACTTGGGACTGGGAGAGCTCATGACAACATCCGTTCAATGAGCTGATGTCTATGGTGTTTTACCATACATTTTGTCTTGCACTGGTCAGCACTGAGTATCATCATTACTGTTGGAGCAAGGATCATAATAACTATGGGGTCGTGGCGGCTTTAATGTAGCAATATCTCACTTATTTGAAAATAGAATGGAAGTCTATTCAAAAGGATGCGGAGTATTTGGTTAAAAAGAAGGAGAATCAAAATCTTGCAAAGATTCGTCAAAGGGTTAGTTAATGTATCTCTTCTTCATTGTGAGCAAGTACTGATGATGATCTACTTGATTATGTGCAGACCTGTGAGCACTGTCGTGAATGGTGTGATACGGCTAAATTTCCCATTCTAGCATCACAATTAAATGACCCTCAAGTATGTTCAGATACTGAGGAGGTACTGGAAAATGGCCGTCAAGTTTACCGCAAAGTGGGATTATGCTGGCGCTCCTAGTTATTTAATGGATTGGTATTAAAAATGGATTGAGACATAGAGTTTTGTAATTGCATTAAAAAAAGGGTAAAAAAACTATTGATAGATTGCCAGAATTACGATCAACAGATGATGGTGATATTCCGGAAGGCTTATCATTTCAGGTATTTGATCAAGATTGGCTCAAAAGCTGTAGTAAGATGCAGACTAGCGCCCTCAAAATACTTGACATGCCATTTATTAGGCCAAATGGTGATGCTCTGCAATAACTTAGTAATATAAATGTATAGCGCCATTACAAATTAACATTTTGTGAATTATTTGTGCAGGTGTAATACAATCTGATTATTATTTCTTAAGGATGCAGCAACTTGCTAAATATGTCAGAATATAGACAATATGAGTTGGACTGTATCACCGTCTCCCTTAGAAATAATACTCTATTGCTCATTTTCATTGAGGAAATATTGAAGGAGTTTGATCCAGCTCATGGTGTTCATAATTGTGGACCTGTGCCAGGGTGCGCAGGTGTGATCAACTTGGTCAAACGCAAATTATATAATATCAGTAAGGCTCACACAGTTAATGATTTTTTTTTCTTGGACCTATTGGTGTTTGGAAAATGGCATTTCCATAAGGAAGTATTTTAGAATAGCAATACAATTAGGGTCAAAGATGAGCTTGAAAGGTACCTTCCGCATGTTGACCTCAACTCAATGAGGAGTGATATACTTGATGACCTTTAAAGGTTGTTGTTGGCCAATATGATGGAGTCGATCAACAGCCTGAGCCTCAATGGCTGGGTTCCAATTGGGCTCCTGTAAATGTGGATGTCAGGGGCCGCAAATCAGGGCAGAATTTTGGGGGTCCCCTCACCATTAAATAGACCATATTAGCACAAGTTATATTGAGGCCAGTTCCAGCTGTGGCAATGGATGCAATCAGTACTTCACATTCAGGATTATTGAAGAAATTCTCCAGTGCCTTCTCCTGTGCTCATGCTGTAATTGCTCCATCAATTCGTGCTGAAAGGATAGAGTGATGGGAAAGTGCAATACCAATTCTACAATATGAAAAAGTCAGATGGATTCAATTGGTAATGGATGCATATTAGAATTAACGCACAAATCAAGAAATTGGGTCCATTGGGTCTAAACCACAGATTTGGTTGGACCACACCTTGTTTGTTTGTTCTTCATTAAGCTTTCAAGGAGGTGTGCAATTTTACTACTCTTCATGCATGTTTCCACATCCACTATAGTTCGTGTGATTGTTGGCGAGTTATCCTGAGTGCTCCTGCCCTCAGGGTCTTCCAAATCCGCCTCCGCAATTGTGTTAAGCATGATGTGATGGTTACAACATATTCGCAGATTATTAATATTTCTGAAAAATTCTCCTGGTCCTTTGCTTTTGGATGATAGGAATTCTTCATATAATGTGGAATATTCTTGCTGCATGGTTGAGTTGAGTGGGAGCAGCTCATAATGATGGCTAATAGTTGGGAGGGATTCGAGATGTGTGGTTTTGGTGCGGCGCAAACTTAAACGCCGCAATGCCAAATGCAAAATATCATTGCAACCTTTGGAAAGACTACTCAGGATGAATGGTGACCAGTTATCTTGATTGGCGCTCTGGGGTTGAGTGATGAATGATATTATTCCCAAAAGGTCATAAATGGTGTTGTGAATAGGTGTGCCTGTTAAACATATTCGATGGGATGAAAGGAGGCTATTAATGGCATGGTGAGTGGCAGTGTATTGAGAGCGAATATAGCTATAAGATGGGGCAAGGGTTATTGGATATAAAAGGTAATTTGAATCATTTAAGCTCAGCCACTCACTGTGCTTCATCCAAAATTATACGATGCCAATTGATTTGAAAAATGAATGATGTAGAGGTATTGGTTTGCTTAAATTCTTGGGTGATAGTATTGTAAGAAGTGATGATGATATCATATCTTAAGATGTCGGCTTTGGATAATGAGTGACGGGTGGGACCATGGTAGATTTTGGAATGCAGCACTCCAGCCTGAGCATGCTTGGATATTTCTGATTGCCAGTTGGTAATTAAGCGAGGGGGGCAGATGATCATGGTGGGCATGGAGCAATGGGGGTTTGCAATAATCCGCTCCTTGGAGGTACCAATTAGAGCAATGGCCTGAATGGTTTTACCTAATCCCATATCATCCGCGAGCAGTCCTCCAAGAGGGGTATTGGTCAAAAGGGATTCAAATGAGCTAACGATCTTGTTTGTAATGATGTGCCTGGCATTAAAAGTGGATCCTGGGGGTGAGGTGGCCCAAAGGTTACGGGCTGATTGGCCATTAGGGATTTCTCGATCCCAGAGAAAAGCTAGTCCAGTCTTTTGATGAGGGAGGAGGGGGGTTTGAATAATGGCATGGGGAGGTCTGATCTTCTGGGTTATTGTATCAGTTTTTGCTTGGAAATCAATGATGAAACAGCAGGATATGAAGCTGGCGTCAAGTTTGAAGCGGGAAATGTCGGAGTAAAGAGTTGACATTGACTATGAGTATTACAGTCATATTCTTTGGGCATTTTAAGCTTGAAATCTTGTGTTCGAAAGCTTTCCATTATGAATAAAATGTTTGGATACCATGTGAAGAACATCAAGGCTAGATTGGGTTTCTGAGATGAGGAGGGATCATTTGCATCAGTCATAAATACTCCCTAAACAAATAATATTTGAGTAGGATTGGATTGGCAATTTTCAATCCATGCCCCACCAGGACCACAGTGCATGAAAGTCTTTGGTGCCCCAAGGAATGGTATCAATGTTTTGGAAAGGGTTCCAGGTAGAGAGCCAATAGCACGCTGGTGATTGGGGAGATAAACGAATATGTTGTGTTGATTGTGCCATATAATAATCCAAGAAGCTAAGTGGGAATTCTCAGGATTTAAGGTTATATCACTATTTATTTGAATACGAATATTAATCATCCCAATGCAAAGTGGTTATGAAGGGGTTGACATGATGGCTATTTTAAATTATTTGGGGACAGTTGGAAATTATATGATTGGGAAGGGTTAGCTAAACAGAATGAAGACAAATAAGCGCATGTGGGGAGCTTATATGAGAGGCAGCAATGGGGTCAAGGGGGGATGGCCTGTCGTTACGTGCATGGTCTTGATGGGGGTGGGCCTCTTGGGCTCATAATTTTCATATCCGGTTTGGGGCATATATCAAGGCAAGGTGGCCAAAATGTGGGTGCACCAATATGACTGCTGGATCTGCAGCAAGTTACAAAACCTTTGGTGGAACAAGGTTGAAATTAGTGTATCCGAGATTGGGTGGGTTGTAGCAACTTATTGTGAAGGGGCATATTAGAGGCATGCGGCCATGTTCGCTGGTGTGACAGCGAACAATGAGCGTATCCTCCCCAGGTTAAGTGTCGCACAGGGACCTACTGGGCAATGTTGGCGGTTTCAAAGGGCAATCTCACTGTGGGGATGTTTGCGTGTGGGCGGGTGAGATATGTTTGGTGGCGTGCCACCGAACATGAGTTTCATTTTGTGTGAAGTTTTTTGCTGACTGATGCCTAATAGGCTTCCAGGGAGGAATGTGTGGCATGATCAAAGGGGGCGCGGGCCGTGAACCATGATCCACATATACATTCACCCCTATTGCGTTTGAGGCGGGTACTAATCCACCAAGATTGGCATCAGGGTCTTTGCCTAATGCATGTATGAAACTCTGGAGAAAGAGGCCACATGCCCAAGGGAATTTTTGGCTGCAAGCCAGGCCCCACAGCTTGTGTGGGGAGCATGAGAAATTGCAGAAAATGACCCACTGTGGGAGATCCCCATGCAATCATAGGCCGCCATTATTCTAATGCAGATGAGGCTGAAGCAAATCCACACTGATTGGCCTCAGGTTTCCAAGTGCAAGCGGGTGAGCGTCTGCAGTCAAGCTGACCACCTGACCAAGAAAATAGCCAGTCAGGAGACTGGCAGTAAAATGTCTTCCAGGCGTGTGAAAGTTGCCTGCGTATGACCCGTTGGGGGGTGCGTATGAAAGCATGTGGCTGCCCGACAATGAGAACGTGCAATCAACAAGCGGGGCCAGTCATTGTTTTCCCCGACAATGGCACCGGATGGACTCCACTGTTTGTGTATGACCCAAATAAACAGTCATCCCACTATGACACACTTACATTAACTTGGATTACATGCACATCTGTGCCGTAGTTAGGCAGAGCTGTCCAGAAAGGTGCATAAAAGGGATGCAGTTGAGATATATGACTTGATGGCTTGACGTGATTGCATGTTACATTGTTGAACAGCTTTTGCTCTTCCCAGCAGCATACATTTACAAAGGTGTACTGCGTACTACAGTGTTGGCTGTACAGATTAGGAAGGTGTCATACTACTTGAGCCTGCATGCACCTTCCGGTCGTTTGCATATACGTAGCTCATGTGCCACATGCTCAGCATTGCGTTTCACCTGATTTGCACACGCAAGCTGAGCATGTCATGGTCAAACGCACCGTGAGGAAGTGCTCAGTAAAGCCATGGAATGAACTATTTTTGCAATAGTTCATTGGAAGGCTCAGCTTGGAGCACTTCACCAAAGTGTGTGAAATGCTGCACCTGGCTGAAATGTCATCTGATGCTGTGGCAAATGCTCAGATTGTGTGCATACACAAACGACTGAGCAATGGCTCATCATGGTGCATTTGATATTTTTATATCAATGGTTCAATTACTGTGCAATTAAAATGTTCAGCCACTGAGCATTTCAATTATGACCCGAAAGCAAATCTGAGCAATGGGTCGAGGCAAGCTCACGCTGTATTCACTTGTCTTACAGCCTCCCCCTTTGTTCAAAGACTATCACCGGGCCATACGGCTGGTGATCTCGCCGCGGTCACTTGTGACCAAATGCACCACGTTCTTTTCTGCATGGGGCATTTGGGAATTGCACCCACCATGGACATTCAATGAGGGCCTCACGACCACCCTCCTGGGCTATTGGGTGGCTATTTAAGGAAACAAAGGGGATTTGACTGAGCTTGACAATTCAATCAATAGCAATACTCAGCCAGAACCCCATTGCTCTTCCGCCTCACCCCAGCATTTCCCTTCTCAGTTGCAGCACTTTCAAGTCAAGTGAACTGACTCTTACTCCTTTTTTAGAACCCTCCCGAACCAAAGAGCCACCTATTCCTGGCCCGAGTCCATCCTCCCAACCACCTGAGGACGATACGGCTCGTGAGCCAGAACCTGAGGTGGCTCCTACGCAATCCACGGAGGAACCTTTTGGTAAGTCCCAATTTCACTTTTTTAACTCTAATCAGCTTTTACTCACCCCTCCTTCGACCATCTCCAGCTCGTCCCACCACTCCCCACTCCATAATCATCATCGACGATACGCCCGTTGGATCCCCCCCTCCCCCTCCCACTTCTTCTTACCCGACTCACCCACCTTCCCCTTCTGTTCCCCCCCCTCCACTCCAACCCCGGTTCCCTCCCCAGTGCCCCCGAGAACCCCAACGACTCCTCCCCCCCAGTGCAAAGACCCTCTCATTTGAACAATGTGGCTTGCCAGGAATTCACCGATGAACGACTGACTTTGATGATTCCTCGCGCCATCGTCCACAAATAAATCAACCAAACCTTGCTGGAGCATCGCCGCTTGCTCCACATGATTCCTTTCGTGGATGCAACTCATTGAAATGAGAAGCACGGGGAATTCCAGGAGGAACTAAACTCCCTCCTTGCCCAGGCACTGGAGGCTTATCCAAAGGAGGACATCACTGGGATAGTCTCGAAATTCTTAGAAAAATAAAAATTTAAAAAAAACTCTCATCATTTCCTCTTTTGATTATTTGTAATACTTTCTTTTAAATAAATTATTTGTCTTCAATTATTGTTATGTTCAATTTCTATTAAATTCTTTGTTCACGTAAAAATTATTTATTTCCTCCTTAGAGAAAATCCCTGATTGCATGAGAATTATTTTTGTAAGTGCCCCACCAAACATTTGAGTGAGTATTTGTTTGTGTGAACCTCTTTTTCCAAAAATGCGCCAATAATTGCCGTTACCATCTCCTATATTTTCTTCCTCCATGGTTTAGAGCCATATCAATTCTTAACTGTAAAAAAGTGGGAGGTTCCCGCATGTGAGCAATCCACTCCAGATTCGTGAAACATGGCCTTTCCTATGGTCACATGCTATTAATCTTACTCATTTATTGAATTGTTTAAATTGTTGGCAACCTTCACAAGCATAAGGATTGGCGTGTGAGTTGTCAGGAGCCTGCACAGGCGTAAGCATTGGCGTATGAATTGTTGGGCGCCTGCACAGGCATAAGGATTGGCATGTGAATTTTTGGGAGCCTGTACAGGCATAAGAATTTGTCAGCATTGTTGGCAACCTTCCTAAGCGTAAGTATTAGCATGTGAATCGTCGGAAGCCTGTACAGGCATAAGGAATTTTCAGCATTTTTGGGACCCTTCACAAGCGTAAGGATTGGCGTGTGAATTGTCGGGAGCCTGCACAGGCGTAAGGATTGGCGTGTGAATTGTTGGGAGCCTGCACAGGCGTACAAATTTGCGTGTGAATTCTTGGGATCCTGCACAGGCCAAGAAATTTTCAGCATTGTGGGGAACCTTCACAAGCATAAGGATTGGCGTGTGAAGCGTCGGCACCCCGCATAGGCATAAGGAACTTTTAGCATTGTTGAAACCTGCACAAGCATAAGGATTCATGTGTGAAGCATCGGCATCCTGGACAGGAGCAACAAACCAGGAAATATGTATGATGGCATTCCACCGTACATAATCCACTTCACCCCTTTTTCATGTGAGACACCCCATCTCCCGCACTCGAAACCATCCAATCCTGGTGTATATCGTCCTCTGCCTTACCCCACCATTATTTACCCAACACACATGCAAATCTCCTCAATCTTTGAATTGGCATGAGATTGTATTACCATCCCTGATTTGATAGCCCGCTCTCTTGCCAATATCATAATAGCCATGGCTTTTTTGCTAACCTGCTTGAGCATTGTGCGGACATACCCACTAGTGTCGTGCTTTCGTTGTCCTGTGATGGATCAGTATAATGAACAAATGTACTACTGGCCCACACTACCTGAATGAGCCCATGACATGCGGATAGATCAATCCAAAAATGCTCATTTGAGAAAATCAATTTTCCCCCTGTACACTGCTTTGACGCATCTCTTTGAATTTGGTCCGTCCGCTTATCAGCTTGAAACCACCATCCCGAAGAATACAGCGATGCATCCTTATCAACATGAGGTGCGTTTTTGAATCCATTCATGGTGAAAGTGAGTGCCGAAGCAAACTTGAATGCACCCTGATTTGCGGGCATATTGGCTTCATAGTTAACTTGATCAAAAGATGGAACCCCCAATGACTTGTAGAAATTTTGAATCTTCTCAAATAAATTATCCCCAACATATCGTAAGGATTGACCTAGAATGCAACCCACTGAGCTAAGATTGTCACCTCTGTTCCGCCATTCATCTTTTGCGTTTTCAATTTTCCCAACACTTCCATACAGACCAAATTGTTCATTCTTTGTGCTGCATTTGCGCCACCCAATTGCGAACATAAATCCCTCCAGTAATGCTCCATTTGTTGCAATCGGGTTGGTGAATCTCTTTTTGCGAAATAAGAATTGTGATAATTCATCCCATTGATTGACCTCGACTTCACTCATTGTTGTGAATGGTCGGAATTCAACAAGGGTAATGAGTAATCCGGTTGAAGAGAAAATTGCCACACAGCCAAAGTGAATGCGTTTGATCTGATTGACATCCACAACCCTCCGAATTTCACCTGGGCCAATATTTGCTGATACTGGCATTGATATTTGTGCTGTTGGGCGAGAGGAGGAAGACAACCTATTCATTTGGGTTGTTTTGTGCTCATTTGTCTTTTGGGATCTCCCACTATTCCCGAGTGGTTGAGGGATCACTATGTGTTGAAGCACACAAGATATCAGATACTGCCAAGGAGCTTTCTTTGGCACACATCCTTTGACCTCCCAGTTGGAGCTCACATGACATTGGCACAATCTGAACCGACTAAAGCCAATGTTCTTCTGTGGGGCCCAATGAGGGTGCCACATAAATGTGGAAGCATATATATATATCTATATATATACACTGAGATTAAGCGAGCAACTCACACTTTCCTTCCTCAGCCCAAGGCTTTCTCGCGAGTTCCCTTTTACGTTCTTTTCCTTTTTTTGTGAATGGCATGCTTGCAGCAGAAAATTAAATGAAACCAAATGATTACTGATTTCTTAATATCACGTAAATTGAATTGTGGTAGATGAATCTTTTTTAATTGCGGCTAAAAAGAAAGATCACACCTGACCTTCACAAATTTGCAATCTCAAATACCTGAACCTGAAAATTGCAGTGGACAGTGCATTATTCAATTTGACATATTGATGTTCCCATGCAATCACTTTCCAATCCAACCATTGGGAATATTGCAAGCACACGCAAATGCAATATGCATCCTGCTGCGGTTCCCTAGTTATCCTAGTCCTCTTGAAAGACACAGGAACATTTGGCCTATTATGGGCTTGCGGGAAGTGATAAACGCGACCTCCCGCAATGCCCCCGCGTGTGCTACTCGCGCGCACAACTGCCTGACTCAGCTTGCGTCTTGTCGGAGTTTCTCCAATGATGTACGGAGGCATGCCGCCGTACAGCTACTATTGGTATTCAGACTGTGGCATCCAGGCAGTAGTAGGATAGGAAGTCATGATTATTAAATTCATAAATAACTTTGCAAAATTCAATTACAATCTATCTAGTACAAAGCTAATCTAAAATGGGTCAATCCTGGTTGTGAGTTTAGCTGACCTGGGTACAGTCAAGGTGACTGCGTTTCGCCACCCAGGCATCACCAAAGTCTAATACTAAGCATCGTGCAAATTCAAATCTAAGAGGTACAGTGGGGTTAAAAGACTCTGATGAGAAGAAACTTTTATTCAGTAAATTACATATATACTTATTAGTACATAGCCACACTGGATCCACTAGATTTTTACCCTCTGAAAGTTTTTCGGAAATGTCAATTAGTGATAAATCCCCTTTAACTGAGCTTGTTCTCCAGTCATCTGAGCATACCATCAAACCACAAACCCCCACCGCACAGAATGCCGCTAATATACCATAGCAAATTCTATTTATTCCAAGATTCTTGTGACACGCCAAAAGATCTTTGATTGCCTCATTTTTCTTTGAGTTTGTGAGTTTGCCTTTGATGCCATTAGCTTTGACCTTTGTATGTGCACGTACCATGTTGTACGCAATAATCAAATGGATAACTGTATCCATTATATCCTCCAGGTTCTTGTTCGGCTTTGTGGATATCTCATTGTCAGCCCCGCCAACTTCAATGCTGAGTTGGGTTGCACGTTGCTTCGATTGACTCAAGCAGGAGGCAAGGTATTCAACTGCCCCCTGTTTGAGTCCAAGAGGATTGGTCAAATTTGATGTTGGTGCAACATATGGTTTGGGTGCAATCACATCGTATGAGACCAAACTAATGGATTAAAACATAACATTTGCCCAAAAATGTTTAACTGGATTGGCGGGGTAAAGAAGGCTCTGAACCATTTTGAAGAAGGAGTGTTCAGATTTTGGGAGATTCTCTGGAGGTTTAGCTGATTCCTTCATCAATTTGAGATTCCAAATGTTGTGATCAAAAAGCCCTTCTGTTTCTGTTGGCTTAAAAAAATCTAACCCTGTATATTGCAATTTATATCACCAGTCAACAGCCAATAATCATGTATCATGCACAAAGATAGCACTCACCTGCCATCTCAAGGTCCTCCAGCCAGGCCGACATTTTAAGCTCTCAGTTACTGATCACCTTAATACCAATGGGCAGGAATGTATGAGCATCTTTTGTTGGTAAATTGTCCCATCGATTTTTGTAAATACTATTGATATTATCAAGCCCCCTTTTCCATGATTGTTGAGTAATATTGGAATGATAATTCAAAATTCCTGCAAACTCTTCCATGTGGGATAGAAATATTCCTTGAAAATTAGCAGACGATGACACTTCGGGCTCAGGGTCAGGAACTATATCAGTCATATCTTGTCCCATTGTATCATGTTTAATTGTTTCCCTTTCTTGAAAGGCTTGAATATTCCAAGGAGAGGCAGTAGGGTTGCATCATGCATTGTTTCATTGGGTATCGGGGGCCTTTCAGTATGTGGAGCTTCATCATGGATTGTTTCATTGAGTATGGGGGGGTTCAGTATGCGGAGGTTCATTATCAATATGGTCCCCTTCAACATTGATCATTTCATCACCTTGATCCCGAGAATCCTTTGCGGCTTCAAAGGTACGGTGTTTTTTGTTTGTTTTTTTGGTCGCATGTATATTTGGTCTTTTTCCTAATCCTTTGCCTGGAAATCCAATAACGGCTCGAGATCCTTCAGGTAGAGATTCTCCCACCTCCACACCTGCCCATATATTGTAAGCAGCTATTTTTATCAATTTTGTTTTGAATTAGTAATGGACTTATGGTTCAAATCCATTTTGAGCAGGCTCATGGCTTCAGCAATCTTTTGACGCACATGATCAGGAATTTTACTATCATTTTGAATTTTTTCAAGACTTGGGATTGTTTGAGCAATGTTGGAGACAAATTGTTCCTCGGATATAATTTCCACCTCCCCACTGAAAATTACATCATCTTGCCCATCATCTTCTGTTGGTGCACCAGGTTCAACAGTCTTTTCCTTCTCATAAGTTTTAAAATTTGGTTTCTGAGAGCTTGGAGGTTGACCTGACATAAAGCCTATGTCACAATATCAGGTTTTGAGAGATTAGAAATATTCAAGATGGATGCATACTCACTTTATGGAAGAACTGGTGGATCTTGATTATCTTCATGTGACTGGCTCTCTACTTCAATTCCTAACTCACGACTACTGGCGATATCAGATATTTCACTTCCACTCTCTGGGGCTGAAGTTAGTCGTTCATTGAATTCAGTTGAATTTCCCGGGGTTTGAGCCATAGCGGAGGTAGTTTATTAAGCAAATAGATGGTGACGAGTTGATTGATAACTTGTTTGAAAATTTTTGAATAAAAAGATCCAAATTGAAGAAAAAAGGTGGAAGTAAAATAATCGCATTTGCAAAATGCGATTTGTCGGGAAATTGAAGGAGGCAATGTTTTGCAAATTATTTCATATCATGCAAATGAAATCACTTCCCTGTGAGACATTGAATAAAGTTGACTAGTGAGAAACCTACTAAAGTCAACTTTTGAACTATCCAACACTCATGAGGTAAGGACTAAGCAAAGTGTTCCATTTGAATGATATGAAATAAAATGGTTTTGTCGGGGAAACAGGAGACACAATTCTTGTCTTAAATAGTCCACTGATTAGGTTTGAATTTGTGAGTCTCATGATTTAAACCCCAACCACAACATTGTGAATATACTGACCAATTTCCCCTTAGGTCCTGTTGGCAGAGAAGGCCACTCAGCATATTTTGGCGATTGTGTTCATTGTGTATGCCAACAAGCCACCGTACACTATGGATGCAGTACGGAAGCGTAAGGATAAGTCGTGTCAGGAGCATGTTGGGAGGGCACTCCGCGAGGGTAAGGATAAGTGGTGTCGGGAGCATGTTGGGAGGGCACCACACAAGCGTAAGGATAAGTGGTGTCGGGAGCATGTTGGGAGGGCACTACACAAGCGTAAGGATAAGTGGTGTTGGGAGCATCTCGGGAGGGCACTCCGCAAGCGTAAGGATGGTAAGCAGTGTCAGGAAAATGTCAGGAGGGCACTACACAAGCATAAGGATAAGTGGTGTTGGGAGCATGTCGGGAGGTCACTACACAAGCGTAAGGATTAGTTGTGTTGGGAGCATGTCGGGAGTGCACTCCGCAAGCGTAAGGATGGTAAGCAGTGTCGGGAGCATGTTGGGAGGGCACTACACAAGTGTAAGGATAAGTGGTGTCGGGAGGGAACTCCGCGAGCGTAAGGATGGTAAGCAGTGTCGGGAGGATGTTGGGAGGGCACTCCGCGAGCGTAAGGATAAGTGGTGTCGGGAGGGCACTACACAAGCGTAAGGATAAGTGGTGTAGGGAGCATGTTGGGAGTGCACTCCGCAAGCGTAAGGATGGTAAGCAGTGTCGGGAGGGCACTTATCAAGCGTAAGGATAAGTGGTGTCGGGAGGGCACTACACAAGCGTAAGGATGGCTAGTGGTGTCGGAGGCATGTTGGGAGGGCACCACGTGAGCATAAAGATGTTAAGGGCGGGGGTGTGAAAGCGTAAGGAGTGGTGAGGACGGAGATGGGGGGGCAGTGTCGGAGTCTCATCTGGAGGGCGGTGCGGGCTCGTAAACATGCAAAGCATTGGGGCGGATTAGGTGGGGATGCGGAAGCCAATGAGGTGAAATTACCCAAACATTGTGAATAGTGTTGAAATGGGTTTGGGCTTTGAGTGACATTCTCATGTGACACATGTGACAATTGACGTTGTCTTGACGCTGACGTGACGTGACCCACTAAATCCAGTGACTATAAAGTGACACTAACGCGACTGAAGCAAGATTTTATACTGACAGCGGTGCGACGTGAAGTCAATCGCCGACGATTGATGCGAGATTTGCCCTGGTGTCTGAATAACAAAAATTGTACATGGCATAACTTTGCCATATTTCACTCATATCAAATGAGGTACCATTGCTTATATCTCATCCATGGCTTCAAAATGAACCAACTTTGAGCTTAATATCTCAAAAACTGACAACGTTATAGCAGTTTCAAGGTTAAAATCCCACAATTGGGCCAATACACCTTTCCTGTGGGATACTATCCCATAACTATGATTATGAGGTGTCAAAAAGACAAATAAGAATGTTTATACTTCAATAACTCATAGCTCATTGAAGACTGGGGTCCCATACAGGTTCTGTACAGCATTCTATGCGTCATACACGTCAGAAGAGTGCTGTGTGGTCCCCAGATGGAAATTCTCACCCTGTATTAGTGAAAACTTGCCAGATGTGGTTTCAAAGCCACATCTGAGCCCAATCTAGAGTATAAAGGCCTTTTGGAAACCAAAATCCAGTACTCTGAAGTGAAAAATCTTCACTTCATCCACATGAGATGATGTATAGGACCCTTTCACCCAATTTCAGGATAAAAAGGGACCTTTCTCTTCCCAAAAGAGGAGTCCTCATCCTGCTCTTGAATTGCTACATATTACAGCTGTCAAAAACAGCTATACTCTTTCAAATAATCAGGTATGATTATAATCTCAATTATTTTAGACTTCATTATAATAATTCAATTGGTAAGGCTGCACCCAGGGATTTCAACAGAACTCACCACCACTAAGTCCTTTAACAAAGCCCTTATATTCTATTAAAAAAATTCCTTTTATCCTTATTATCCATGTGACAGTCATAGTTTAGTTTGTAACAACTGTTATCATCACCTCTTCATATACTCAGCCTGACATCTCTTGTAGATCCAATTCCTATTATTTTCAAAATCCATTGATCAGAAAGGGAAGATATTTTTAAAGTATTGGATTTTAATGCTAGAAAGTAAGCACTGAAGTAATAGATTTATTAGTACATTGTGAAGACATTAAATGTTTCATTTCTCATCATCCTTCAAAAATAGAATTCCTGAATTGAGAATGAATAGAAGAAATTTTGATAAAGATTTTATCTATACCAAAGTCATTCTATGAGAAAAAGGACTGTGCTAATGATTTCATTTCCCAAGGTTAAAAGGGGAATAATTGAGAAGGTCAATTCTCAACTTAGAAAGACTGAATCATTGGTAGAGTTCCTGACTATCTCCCAAAAGACTTTTATCAAGAAACCTTTTTTCTCAATTTTTTACAAACAGCTTTGTGATTTTGTTTCTTATTTTTATTTTCAACTCCAAAGAATTTCTTTGAATAATGAAACCCAATATAATTAAGATTTTTTAATTTCTGATTGTTTGTTTGCAAAATTTAATAATAAGACCTAGGCTTAATAAAATACAAAATTTTAGTATGCCATAATGACAGAACATTAAAAATATTGCAAAGAAAACCAATATGGGAATTATATCTCAATCTTCATTATTTATACAAATTATTATTATTCAATTAATGAAATAAAAAAGAGGTATTCTAATAACAATAACAAAAATAGAGGAATAAAGATCTATGAAGAATAAAGATGAATAATAATATGGTTTCTAATCAAATATAATTGGCTATTTGTTTCAAATATCTAAAGGGATCCTTGGAGCTTATTAATATTCTTCCATTTTTTTCAAATAAATCTTTAAGCATTTAGAATAATAATTTGGGGATTTCATGCTATCATGTGGTGTATCCTTTTGATTATAGGTTCTGTGTGTATCAAGTATTTTCCTGGCTTTGTCATTCCCCTTCATTTCAGCTGTATAGTTTATGGTTTTTTTGTCCAAATTCTGAAGAGGCGTTTGTTTATTCAATGCTCCTCCATTTAAAAATAAAATGACTGATAGTTTCCATTTTCATATTCCTCAGTTTCAGAGAAAAGGTCCTCTGATGGCACTAGTAGTTTTTCAGTTTTGCTTCCAAAAAAGCATGTGGAAAATTCTTGATGGTTTTCAAAAAGGTGAGTATGGCCTCATTGATAAGCAACCTTCCAACATTTGTTTAATTAAAGGAAGGAGATGAAGAAAAAATTTCTCAATTCTTTTCCTTGAAGTGGAAATTATTCTTCCAGGCTTTATAAATTGATCTTTTTGTCCCCTTAACCATCTTTCATAAAGAGCTCCAATTAATACTTCATTCTGATTTTCAGTTGGATACAATGCATATTATAAGAATTAATCTTTTATGAATTCAAAACTTCAGTTTTTGATAATTATTGCAATAATAAATTCATTTCACATAATTATTGAATTATCATTCTAAGAAAACATTGGTACTGTGATTCCCTATGATGCAAGTTCATCCTGACATGCAGATTTTTGGTTTTCTGGAATGTAATTTGTTCCACCATTAAGATTTTTGTCATTGGCTTTAACGCCTAAAAGGTTTGTTATTTGATAAAAAGTATTGAAAGCTGGGACAATTGGTGCATAAATTTGTTCTTGTGTAGGGAATGGTGGCTTGCTTTACATACAGAGGCTCATATTTAAAATCATTCTGAGAAAACTAACTAAGAAAAGATGAGCTTGTGACCCAGAACTAGGAAAAAAAGGGGATATGTACTCCTCTATGGCACTAGTTTCTTCCATATGAGAAAGATCAGCTGGAATTCTTTTTCTAATTTTTATTGAAGAGACTTTGGTTATGTGGGGAAATATTTTCAAACCAATTCAAAATAATGGAATGGAATGATTACGTATTCATTGAATATTTATTTGATAAGCTGAATATATATATCTGTTGAGAATTAAAAATAAAATTCCATTATCAAGAGTCTACAAATTCTTATGAATATGAAAAATGCACTAAGATATGCATATAAAGTCCTTTCAGTCTAATCTCACAGTTTTATAATGAGTCTGCAGGCTTCTTTAATCTATATTCATAATTGGCTTGAATTTTTTCAATGATTAAACAGGCTGTCAAAAACTAAATCCTGTATTGAATATTCAGAGTCAAAAATAATCAATAATTGCTTAAGAGATATGCATATTTCTTTTCCAAAGCTAAACCTAATTCCAAGAAGAGTAAAAATTGTTTTGAATTATTATTCTTTGAAGGTGGGAAGCCTATATTAATCTAAAAGAAAATTGGGAGGTTAAGGTGTAGTGTCACTCCAAAGATAAAGGAAGAAAAGATAAATCTGGTTTCGTTAGATTAAGAAAAATATACAAATTATGTAAATGTGTATTATGTGAGTCGATCCATCATTCCAAATATGACATAGTTTTGAAAATGCACATGATAGGAGAAACAGTTTGTGAATTGACAGATTTGAAAATATATTTTTGCCTTCAAATTGAACATTAGTTACCTAAAATATCAAGCTGAAATATTTCATTCCACATAACATAAAAATCTTTGATTAAAAATAATTGAGGTTCATGTGCCTGTTTTGGATGAAAGAATGTTATTAGTATGAGAAATATTTACATCTAGAAGTAATAAAGAAAAATAAGAAATGATTCATAGAGTAAATTTTCATTGAAACTTCCCCTTTTTATGGTTTTATTGAAGTTATGGGGTAAAGAACAGATTTTGGAGTTTCTAAATGATATGTTTCAAAAAAAATGATTTTATCCAAATGGTGTGCTGTTTTTTAATCAAAGATGTTTTTGAAATTTGGTTTTCAATTCATGAGTAATGTGAGAGTGAACACTGGTGATTAAGAATCAACAAACTGGTTTAGTACAAATTAATTATCAATATGAGTACAGATATAATAATAATTAATTAATTAATTTCTTCTTGTATAAGATCACTTCAAGATAAAAAAGAAGGAAAATCTACTGATTGGAATAATTTTGGAAGAATATATACATATAGTGGTTTTGCAGAAAGGCTGGAAAGTTATTTTTTATCAATGGGAAATCAATTTATTTACTACTCATCATTAGATATGGTTTTAATATTAGTCAATACTCTGAAAGGTATATTTTGGAATGAATCACATACAATATGTCTTGTGGAAAAATAAAGTAACAATCCAAAGGGAGGAATTTGATTTAAAGACATATATTAATGAAAAAGATTGTGTGTAAAATTCTATTTATAATGAATCATGTGTTTATGGAAGAATAAAACAATATCATGATATTCTATAAGTAATCAAAAAAAAGTTTTTTTTCTCGAAAAAAACACAATGAGACTTAAAATAAGTAAAAGTATCTCAACATTTAGAAGAAGAAGGGGAGGAAAAAGGATTATTTTGTTTTTGATATGCTTTGATAGGGGTGTCTAAAAAGGAATCTACAGGTAATTAGGAATAAGAATTATCAACATTTGCAATTAAATTCTCCAAGCGGAAAGAGGAAATATTTTGATATCTCACTTCTTTCATGTAACACTCAGGAAATAATTCATTTCATTATTCCATATAGCTATACTATTCTGTTAAAATTATTACCAGATGATATAATTGAAATAGGAAATTTAAACAAATCTTAAAATATTGAATTTTATAGTAACTTGAGGAGTTTGGAAAGACAAACCATATATTCTGTTCTCAACAAAAGAAAATTTTTCCATCTCATTATTGTAGAAAAATATGATTTCAAATGATATCTTGAGAGGAACAAGATTATTCTTCCTGAATAATTTTAAAAATATAAATTATACCTTTCTAATTATTATGTAAATCTGAAGATATATATTGGAACTCATTTTTCAGCCAAGAATTTTTCTGAACTCTTTAAGAATCAAAGTCTCATGATATTACATTCTCAAAGACATATATCTGTATCAAATGTTAATTTCATTGATTAGAGAAATTGCTCAATACTAATTTTGAAAAGGATTTGGGTTTGAATATATTTGAATCATTTTTGAAATTGTTTTATGTGAAATTTTCTAAAAATTTCTAAATCAACATTTTTGTGTTAGATAGTTGTTGTATTTATTAATAAGAATGAGATAAAATGAATGGGCCAAAGTGAAATTTTATTTGTAGCCATTTCAAGTTCCTTGAGCCAAATTCCATTTTTATGGAGTAATTGAATAATGAAGGAAACTTTCAGCTTCTTTCCTAAAGAATCGCTGCTAAAATTTTAGACTTAAAAGTACAAATATGTCATCATTACTCCATAAAAGGTTTTCAAAATCACCTAAGACTAAATAGAAAAATCTTGATGGAACCAGTGATAGAGATAGGAAGAACACCTGATTCTTTCATTTAATAATAGTGCAAGACTCAAACCATTCTATCCCATGAGCTTCTGAACGCTGTATGAAACATATCTATTTCTCAAGACATATTATACCCTCAAATTATGTGATAGAAAATACTCCAAAAAGGTCAATTTATGGTTCATTTATTCACAATTCATTTACTCCTTGTGAGAAAAAAAAATACAATAAACTTCTCATTTCATACCTAAAATTCCTTGTTGTAATAAAAAAAATTCAATATTGGAAATTTCACCTCTTCTCAAAGATAATTCACAGCAAATTATATAAACTTCATGCTTTATGATGTATCATAGCCACAAATGTGAGATTGGGAGAAATATTTATAAAATTCATAGCAATTAATCCCTGAATTGAATATTATTGATAATTTCTAATTGTAGAAATGTGTGTTCTTGAAGTCACAAACATAAAATATTCGCTTCCTTCAAATCGCTTTTGGGTGATCAATTGAGAGTACTATGGGGCCTTCAATATCAAAGAGGAAAACATAATTATTTTGTATTCTTTCATTAACGCAAAGGAATTTTGCATAATATAGTCCTTTTATCAAAATTCTTGGTGGTAAATGAAACTTTATTATGAGGGTGAATGTATTTTTGCACTAATTTCTTTCTGAAACTATTGAGGGATTGAGCACTTATTGAAGCCAATGTACCGTTTTTTCGCCTCATTAAAGCTATTCCTTATTATCTTAAAGTTTCTGAGTCTTACTTATTATGAGGTTTCCATCTGGGCTGCAGAAAGATTGTCAGGATGGCTCTATTATAATGTATGTTTAAGACTATGAATCTGATTTTGACACAGAAAATAGATTCATCATGAATTTTAAGGTAAAACAAAAAAGGGCTTCATTATGTAGAATGGTGGTGGTGAGAACTACTGAAAGACCTCTGTGAAGTCATTTCCAATTCACTAACTATAACAATGAGTTAAATAATTAATATTACAATTATACCTGTTTAGTTGTCAGGCTGAGTCTGTAATGAAGTGGTAATAAGGGTATTTACAGCTTTAAATATTACTGTGACACAGATTCATAAGAATAAAAATGGTTTTATATTGATTGTATGAGGGTTTTACTATGAAGAATAGTGGTGGTGAGCACTGTTGAGAATCCTGGGTGAAGTCTTACCAGTTGTATTAATATAATAAGAGCTACAATACACTATGTTAAGGTATACCTGATTATTTTCTAATAGTATAGCTGTTTTTGACAGTTTTACTACATAGGAAGTAAATAGAAGGAGGGGGATTCCTTTTGTGGCAGAGAAAAGGCCTCCTTTTATCCTGAAATGGGGCTTAAAGGTCCTCTAGACCATCCATGTAGAGGAAGGTAAGGCATTTTCACTTCAGAGTACTGGCTTGTGTTTTTCACAAGGCCTTTATTCTCTGTATTGGGCTCAGATGTGGTTTTGAAACCACATCTGGGCAGTTTTCCCCAGTACAGGGTGAAAATATTCATCTGGGGACCACACAGCCCTCTTCTGACATGTATGAAGTGTAGAATGCTGTATAGAGCCTGTATAGGACCCCAGTATTAAAAAAACTATGAGGTATTGAAGTATAAGCAAGCTTCTTTGTCTATTTGACACCTAATAATCATAGTTATGGGATAGTATCCCATAGTAAAGGTGTATTGGCCAAACTGTGGGCTTTCAACCTTGAAACTTCTATAACTTTGTCATTTTTTGAAATATTGAGCTCAACATTGGTTCATTGTGTAGCCCTGAAAGAGATCTAAACAATGCTACCTCATTTGGTATGGGTAACATTCAATATGGCAGATTTATACCATGTTCAATTTTTGTTATCCATATATATGATTTTCTGAAAATCTGTATGGAACTTGTTTTCACCATACCTTTTTCCCTAGATAGGATATGGGGAAACGGATTGAACCATCAGATAGCCCTGATTTTTCTCTTTCTAAAATGACCCCACTTTAGGTATCTCACACTGAAACCATAGAAGTTAGATGAGAGGTTAATATTTTATTAACACTCATTTGACCTTATTTTGGCAATAACTTCTGTAGTCTTGGTGCTAGCTCAGTTTGGCTAGTACCATTGAATAGCCCTGACCTAAAGCTTTAATTTTAATACCCATTTTCTGTGGTTAAGCCTCTTCCTCTGGATTTCAGATCAGAGGTGGAAATTAAGGTTTATTCTCAGCAACTTCTTTGAGCAGGAATAACTTTATATTTTTTGTCCTATGATTATTGGACTTGTATATTTGAAACGAGGTGAGCTTCCTCTTTTTTTGGATACCTTTTGAGCTGGTTTGGCTCAGATCCATGTTTTGGTGGTATTTTGCTCTACCATTGGTTTATGGTATTTGGCTGTCATGCTTGTGCTCTTGTTTTGAGTCACAGGCTGACATTAGTTTTCAAGAGCCTAATTCTTTGGGGAAAGAATCACTATGTAGGTCTGTAACAGCAGGATGTGTATTCTCTTTTGGGGAAGAGAAATATCCCGTTTTATCTTGAAGAAGGTGTGGAGGGGAATTTTCTCCTTGGAACATAGAATAAGGGAGGTTTTTCACTCCAAAGGCTGGACCTTTGTTTTTAACAGCCCTGTATAGCCTTTATTGGGCTGAGATGTTGTTTTGAAAGCACATGTGGTCACCTTCCCCCAGTAAAGGGTGAGAACCCTCACAGATGTTTTCTGACAGGTCAGACACATAGAATTTTGTACATAATTCTTCTGAGGACCCCATATCAGTAATACCATGAGATATTAAATTAAAAAAAAGGTTTTTTTTGACACCTTCAATTCAATAGTTTGGGAAATTATCCCACAGTATTGGTTTCTTCCAATATGTTGGGATTTTAACCTTGGAGCCACTATAACTTAGATTTTTTGAGGATAGAGAGCTCAAAAGTGGCTCATTTTGTTTCTTTTAATGAGTTCTACACAGTTTCCACTTGCTTCATATTCCTAGCATTAAGTATTCCCAAGCTATATAGGCTTTAACTTCCATTATTGGAATTTGGATTTTGATGAATACTGTCTTGGAGTATTATCCTTGATAGGTTTTTCTTATAGGAGGGATACAGGTCTATAATGGGTACTGTCAGAGCCCACAAAGTACTCTTTTTTTGACATATCAAAGCTCAGGTATCTCACCCTCAAGCTGTAGAAGTTAAATGAGAGGTGAATATTTTGTTCACCTTTATTTGTCCTATAGTTTGCTCTAACTTCTGAAACATTGGTAATAGATCATTTTGGATTTCACAATTGGATATCCATTTCTCCAAGCTTTTCTTTTGGTCCTCATTTGGTGGGGTTCTGCCTCTTTCTCTTTATTTTAGATGAGAGGTGAAAAGTAATGTTTATCCTCAGCTCTGGTGTTGAGCAGCAATAACTTTCTTGGTATTCATCCTATGGATGTGGAAGTTGTATGTTATGAATGAGTTTTCTTTCCTCTTTTGTTTGGATGGCAATATGACCTATTTTATCTCAGGTCACTTTTTGGTCAGCATCTTGCTTTACCATTGGTTTATGGTATTTTTTCATAATTTTTATGTGGTTTTCAGTCACAGGATGAAAAAATATCGCATTTTTGATTTAAAAGAGTGAGAGAACTTGTTATCTCCTTTCTTCACTTATGGTTTGACAATTTTTCAATATATTTCCTCCAAAATCAAATGGAAATATTCCATAGACATTCACAAACATGAGAAGCTTGAAGGGTCTGAAATTGACGATATTTGAGATTTATCAATTCAATGTTAAAATATATGGATGTTCCAATTAAGTATTTCTTAATATTTTTAACAGATGTTGTAAATATATCACCATATAGCTTTAATCTTTCTTCTATACTTTATATAAGCATAAGCTCATCTTCACTTTCAATAATAGGAAATTAACTTTATTGATACTCAACACACAAGCTCACAGAGGCTAGTGCATATTTGATGTGTATTTAATTGTGATTATTAAGCTGAGATAAATATCATATATGGAATAATTTATTTTGCTTAAAAACATTCCAATATCATTATTCTCAAAAATCTTAGGAAATACTCTTATTGGATAGACTTATTGTTATATCGTGATGTGTTCATTATCAAAATTGAATCTTAGGCTTCTAAGACTATAATTGAAAAGGAAATAAAGGCTAAAAAAATTAGAATTGCTTAAAACTATTTTTATTCCAAAGCCAATTCTAAATGATAATTAATTGTGGAATTGTCCACTATGGATTTCTTTTTGGTTTCTATCAAGAGTCATAATCATGTGAGTACAATAATTTTGATTAGCACCTATGCACTAGTATAAAGACTGGTTAAAAGATTATTCCCTGAAAATTGAAATAGTTTCAGGAAGAAAGAAAATTTTTAATTTCCAATCTGAAAGGGATCCAAGGATTTTTTACATATTTAGTTATATATGTTTAAGCTTACAATTCCATATTTTGAAGGTTAGATTTCCTTATTTTGAGTTCTTTATGTTTAGAGGTTTTATTTTTCTGTCCCTTTTGTTGCTTCTAAATTTAAGCTGGAATATACATCTCAAAATTAAATTGAATACATTTGATCAACTGAGTTAATAGTTTGATAAGAAGAAGATATATGACATTTATTTTTTGATTACTGTTTTAAGAAATTTAAAATGATATGATATCAGGAATTTATAGAGGTAAATGAGGTTAATTCCTCTCAACTATAATAGGTCCTCAAAAGGTTGACCTTTTTTAATATGCAAACAATGCAGATTTTTTCATAGATCATGTAATCAGGTGTGTAAATGATATTTTTGTGAATTATAATTAATGGATTTGAATGAGCTTTACTATTTTTCTATCTCATGACTGTTGAAAAATTATATAAACATTCTCAAGAAAAAGACAATATGTAAAAGGGGGCACTGCAAACTGTGAGCCTGTGAGGTATGTATAACATACCCATAAGGCCACAAATGATTTTATATACAGCTGATTTAGTCTTCAGCAGAATTTTCAATTGAATTTAAAATAAAAAATAATAAAACATAAGTATAACTTTTTTTTGGATAAACAAAGTTATAAATATTATGTCATTTTTGGATTCTACACCAAAAGTGACCTAGGGTACACCCATAGGGTGTTATACCCAAAAAAGCTTATTTCTTATTTTATTGGAATATTTAAGAATCTCACAGTATTAATGTAACGTTTTAAGCATTTTTTTTAATTTGTTAAATTTAAGCTTAAATTTAAAATTTCATAAGGTTTATGCAAACTTACCAAAATTTTAGTTAAAATTGAGGTGTTGTGTATATTTACTGAATTGGCTGAGGATTTGCAATACAGAATTTAAATCCTTTGTGAGCTCAATTTAAAAGTTTTTAAGTCCATAGTATGTCTTTAAATAAATAAAAGGGCAAAATCCACCCAAAAAGGTGGGATAAAGGAAAAAGACCAAACAGAGCTGGGGTACCCAACATTTTGGATCTGAAAGGATTCAATTAAGGTTTTCCACCTGTTTCGGAGGATTTTGAACCTTATTTAAAGTTTAAGATTACACTTTGATCCAACCTTAAGGTTTAAACTGGTTTTATCCCAATTTGGACAGGAATTTCAAGCTGCCAAAAGGTAAATCCCAATATGCAGGCTTGAAATTGAAGTTTTGAGACCTTTCAAAGCTTAAAAAAGCTTAAAAAGCTTAAATAATCTTAAAACCTTAAGGTTACAAGCATTAAAACCTTATCAAAAGTTAAGGTTTAGTGTGTATTGCTATTTTACATGGAAAATTAGCAATAACTTCAAAAATTCATTAAAAATCCAATTCTTAATGGATTTGCTTGAACCTTTCACACAGCTTACAACTGGATATTATGTATATATAAATCAAATTTTAAGTACCTTTCATAAATAGAACTCTTGGTTAATCATCCTGGAAATTTACTCTTTGAATTATACTTGAAGAAAATTAACATTTCTTTAAAAATTAATTAAAAAATGAGTTCAAGAGATTTCTGCTTGAAACTCTATTTTTAAGTTGTTCATGTGATGAACGTTAATATAAATAAACTTATTTTATATTAAAACTTAAAATAATTAACTTAAATGAGGATTAAAGCTACTTGGAGTTAAGAATAGCACTGGTGACTTTAAATTGGAATTAAAAATAAGTTACCTTAAGTTAAGAACCTTATTTTTAAGCATTGTTTTCCAGTTTTGAACTGAGAACGCCCTCTTTATCCATTATGAATCATGAGAGCTGCTCAGTAGACATAAAAAGAGTCTTTTCATCATTGTTTTTGTCCATCATCAATCATCAATCCAATCATATTAGACATTTAAAAAGTTGAAGTTTCATTATATATAAAATCTTATTATTAGAGTATTTCTTAAGTATTTTATTCTTGATAAATCTCAAATTAAAGAATTGAAATCATAGAAATTAAATTGTTGCTGTAATCACCTGTAATATATTTTATTTTATAGAATTATTGTCTTTAAAATTGTCAGGCTGAGTGTATTAGACAACAGTAATTAAGCTATTTACAACTTCAACTATGACTGTGACACAGTGATAAGTGTTTCAAAATAAAGATTTTGATGATAAGAAGGGTTTATAAATAAAATAAAAGGGCTTTACTATTGTGGAATAGTGATGGTGAGCGCCGTTGCAAGTGCTGGGTGCAGCTTTACCTGTTGGATTACAATAATAAAGACTACAATACTTAAACTTAAATTATACCTGGTTATTTTCCAAGAGTATAACTGTTTTTGACAGTTGTACTATGTAGGAATTCAAGAGCAGGATGAGGAAACCTTTTCTGGTTGTGAAAAGGCCCCTTTTTATCCTGAAATGGGGTGAAAAGGTAGCTAGACCTTTTCACGTGGAGGAAGTGAAGATTTTTCACTCTCCATGACAGGCTTGTGGTTTGAAAAAGGCCTGTATATCCTGTATTGGGCTCAGATGTGGTTTTGAAACCACATCTGGGCAGTTTTCATCTGGGGACCACACAGCCTGATTCTCATGTGTATGATGCATAGAATGCTGTACAGGACCTGTATGGGACCCCAGTATTGAAGTAAAAAAAACTTCTTTGTCTGTTTGACACCTCATAATCATGGTTATGGGATATTATCCCATGGTAAGGCTGTATTGGCCAAACTGTGGGATTTTGACCTTAAAACAGCCATACCTTTGTCAGTTTGTGAGATAGCAACCTCAAAGTTGGTTCTGTGTGTATCCCTGCATGTGTTCTACACAATGGTACCTCATTTGATATGGTTATCATTAAATATCGCAAAGTTATCCCATGTACAAGATTTTGGTACATATGCATGTTTTAGGCAAAAAGCTGTATTGGGCTTGTTTACCTTATGAATTTTGTTCTGGATGATATATAGGGAAATGAATGGCACCATCAGATAGCCCTTATTTTTCTCTTCCTCAAAAGACCCCACTTTAGGTATCTCACACTAAAACTGTAGACATTAGATGAGAGGTGAATATTTTATTTGGCCTGAATTTGGCCATAACTTCAGTAATACTGGTGCTAGCTCATTTTGGCTGGTACCATTGGATAGTCCTGACTTAAAGCTTCATTTTGAATACCCATTTGATGGGGTTAGGCCTCTTACTCTGTATTTCAGATGAGAGGTGAAATTTAAGGTTTATGCTCAGCAACAACTTTGAGCAGGAATAACTTTGTTATTCTGTGTCCTATGGTGATGGGACTTGTATATTTGGAAAGGGATAGGTTTCCTCTTCCATTTGATATCTTATGAGCTGATTTGGCTCAACTCCATTTTTTGGTGGTATGTTAGCCACACCATTGATTCATGGTATCTGGCTGTCATGCTTGTGCTCTGGTTTTGAGTCACAGGCTGACATACCCTCCCTCTAAAAAAGGCTCATAATTGATGAGACTGTTCAGTCCTCCTAGGGGCCCTCAATCTCCTTAAATGAAGGTTCCCATCTGGTATGGCATCTTCTGCCAACCATTTGTCTTTATCAGCTGTTTTGTTTTTGAATCTGACTAAGTATTGTCTCTGATCCCTACCGTTAAGTCTGATCTTCCTGGCCCTGATGATTTTCTTCACTGGTCCAGGGGAATCCTCCACCTCCACTATTTCTGGTGGTGTGGGGTTCTTCCTCCTGGAGGGGAATTTATCCTCCTCTGTCTGGAAGTATGGCTTGACTAAACTCACTGGAAAGACTGGGTGTTTTCTGGAAGCCACCTCTGTGAGTTTGACTTCCACTTCATTTTTCCCTATCAATTTAATGATAGTGAAGGGCCCCACAAATGAGTCTCTCATCTTCTTGGGTCCTTTGAGATTATTAAAGTTAAGTGTAGACACTAACACTTGGTCCCCTTCTTTAAAGTCAGGCTCCATGTGTGATTTGTCCCACCTCTGCTTGTTATATTCTTTTGCCTCAGCTATGCATTTGGAAGCTGTGTCACAAGCCCTCTTCCTCATTTCATGCAAATCTTTGGCTTTGGGGTGGATGGTTAGAAGATTATTATTCAGGTGATCCACAGGCAATAGGGGATGCCACCCTTTCTCTACCAGTGCAGGTGTTTTTCCTGTTGTAGAGTGTTGACTTGTGCTATAAGCCAGTTGAACCTCTGGTAGAAGGGTAAGCCAGTCATTGGTGTATCCTTCATGATCCTTGTATTCCATGCCATAGGCACAGAATCTTATAAGGATTTCCTCCATTGTCTGGATCATCCTCTCAGCTAGTCCATCTGATTATGGATGGTAAGCTGTAGAAAAAGCAAGTTTAGTACCCAGCATGTCATAGAGGTTGGTCCAAAATTCAGATGTGAGCCTTGGGTCCCTATCACTGATTATGATTTTGGGGACTCCACAGGTGGATATGATGTTGTTCCACAATAACAGAGCAGTATCCATGGCTGTATCCTCTTTGTGACATGGTAGGCACCTCATACTCTTGCTGAACCTATCAACTATGATTAAACAGGCATTGTAGTTTTCTTTGCCTCCTGGGACTAGTCCTGTAACCCAGTGCATATTGATGGTCTCCCATGGGTGTTTGGGTTCTTCTATGTGTTTAAGTAACCCATACTTCTTCCCATGTTTCCTATTTGCCTTTTGGCATCTTTCACAAGTGTTTATGTATTCACTCAACTCTTGTTCCCACTTAGGCCACCAAACTGTGCTTGCTACCCTTTCTTTGGTCCTGTCTTCAATCATGTGTCCCATATAGGGGCAGTCATGGCATTCATGCAGTATCAGAGAGATGTAGTCTCTGTATACTACTGTGAGTGCACTTGGGTGATTTTCTCCATGGTAGAGCAGGCCATCTATAAGGAAGAACTTATTATCCTTATAGGCCCTCAACCAGGGTTCTTCCAGTTGGGATTCCAGTTCTGTACTCCTGTACCTTTGTTGAAGGAGTGTTAGTAATATTCCACATTGTTTGTGTTTGGCATAGAATTTCAGTACTGCACTAAAATATTTATTGTGCAGTTCTGAGGAGTTTATTCCCAGTATGGGGGTTTCTGTTTCTTCTGAATCAGTGTTTCCACTGTCAAGGGTACGACTTTCTGGTGCCCATTCAGAGAATCTGAAGTTCTTCTTCCTATCTATTTCCATGAAATGGATAGGGATCTTGGCTGCAACTTCAGGCTCATAAGCTGGATTGCTTTTGACATTATCCAGTGGCCATCTTCTAAGGCCATCTGCATTGGTATGACCTTTACCTTCTTTGTATATGATGGTCATATTCCCTCTATACCTCTGGATGGCTATTTGCCGCCTCAGCAAGTTTCTATTGGTAGTCTTCATGTTCAGGAAAGACTTTAAGGATGTGCAGTATGTCTGGACTTCAAAGACTGCACCCTCCAAATAATAATGGAGTTTCTCTAGAGCCCAGACTAAACATAGACATTCAGTCTGGGTGGCCCCATACCTGGCTTCTGAATCTTTCAGCTGCCTAGAGATGTAACATATTACTCCCTCTCTTGGTTCACCATCCAGAATTTGTCTCTGGTGAAGGGCTGCTCCTAAGCCTTGGATACATGCTGCATCTATGTATAACTTGAATGGTAGCTCAAATTCAGGCAAGATGAGCACAGGTGCATTTGTGAGTTCATATTTGATCCTCTCATATGCATCCCTTCTTTCCTTGGTAATTTCAAAAACTACATCTTTTGAACATAACTTGTATAAACTGCTAGTTATATGGGCAAAGTTTTTGGGGTGGTTTCTATAGTAGCTAGCAAACCCAAGGAAAGATTGCATCTCTTTGATGTTTCTTGGTACTGGCTTTTGCAGTACTTCTGCTACTTTATTCTGGTCAATTGCCAGACTAAGACCTGAGACTTTATGTCCTAGAGCTAGTAGCTCTTGTTGGCCAAACTTACACTTTTTAAGTGAAATTTTCAGATTGATGGGTGTACATTTACTTAGTACTCTTTCTATGTATTGTACATGGTCTTCCCATGTCTCTGAGTATATAATGATATCATCAATATATACTACCATCCAGCGTTCCGGTATTTCATCTTGAAATATTGTGTCCATCATCCTTTGGAAGTGGGCTGGTGCATTTTTAATGCCAAATGGCATCCTGGTGTACTCATATATGCCCATATGGCATATGATTCTGAGTAACTTCATGGAGTTTTGTTCAACTCCATTTTGGTGGAAGCCTTTCATACAATTCATTTTGGTTATGCATTTGGCTTTTTCCAGTTTGTTTAAGGAATGAGGTATCCTTGGTATAGGATACCTGTCATCTTTTGTGTAGTTATTCAGAGGTTTGAAATCTCCACATAGCCTATACTTGCCATCATTCCAGGTGATCAGGACTGGGGTGGTAATTTCCACTATTTCATTGTGTCCAATCTTTCTGATTACATCCATGTCCAGAAGTTCATTGATATGTTTTTCAATTTCTTTCCTGGTTGCCAGACTTTCTGGGTAAGGAGGTCTCCTGAGCATGGGTGGATAAGGTCTTTCCACATCCAGATATTATTCTATATTATGGCCTTTAATCTTTCCTAATGGCTCTCCCCAATGGCAAATTCTGGTCTTTTCTTTCTCAGCATTTTCAGTAAACTTAGTTCTTTTACTGGTGAGGGCAGTGCTAAACTGGCTCTCTCTGAATTCATTCAGTAGTTCTTCCAGTGGATATTGGGCAGATACTTGGAATATATCAAGTTAAAATTTCTTTTCCTTGTTGGTACCAATGGTAATGTGCCTGTTTTTGCTGTTTTAAATGTCAATGCCATACATCCTCTGGTAATCTGTACCCATTAAGAGCCCTTGGATGTCGGCATCATCAAGCACTACAAACTCTGGATTGAGTCTTATATTACCCTTCTTGTTGGGTATAATTATCTCTTTGATAATTGTCCCAATTGAAGTCATCTTCCCTGAAGCACTTTTGAAGTTCTTTTCCTTGGTGGGAAAGAGCTAGTTTTCCCAATTTGGGAAGTGGCTGTCCAGATACTTTCTGGCCACTATGAAGCAGTGTGCTCCCCTGTCAATGATCTATGGATGTTGATAATTGTCAATACAAACAGTCATTTTTGTGGCTATTCCATTTATTTATGCCATTCCTTTGGTTGGCGTAACCAGTAATGTTTGTGCATCCTGTGTGTGTTTGCACAAGTTTTTGTTGGCAGTATCTTGTGGCATGCCTGCTTGCAACTGTATGTCCTGTATTTCTAATGGGTTTTCCTCTTGGTATTCCACTAGAAATTCTTCTCTTGGGTCCTTCTCTTCATCAGATTGTTCTCTGATGGCATCTCCCATAGATTCTGAGTCATAGTCCTCTGTTGGGGATTCCTCCTCTGGGACCTTCTCAATGGCATAGACTTCTTTCTTTGCCTTTGGACAGTTGTTGTCATAGTGGTCTGTTGAACCACAATTGTGACAAGAATTTTCCTTCTAAGCCACTTCTGCCACTCTTTCCTTTGGTTTGTCTTTACACTCTACCCTGGAAGGTTTCTTCTCTTTGAAACTACTGCTTCTATATGGGATTAATTTCCCTATATTAGTCCTTTTCTTTACATCTTGTCAGGTATTTGAAATGTCATCTAGAGTGCAATTGTGGTTGCATCTGCATTTTACTGCATGCTCTAGTCCTCCTGGCATTTGTGTCAGAGGTTTGTGATTCCTCATTTGAGTGTTCATTTGAGGATCAATGGCTTTGAGTCTTTTAGACTGTCTAAGACACCACTCATATGGAACTTTGTCCACTGAGTATTTGTCATTTTCAAATGACATGGTCTTTGGCCATATCCAAGTACCATTGCTGTACCTTTGGATAATTTGACTCTTTCACCATGGCCAGTTTCTTCTGCCATGGATTTCTTTCATTTCTGTGTACCATATACTAGAATGACCTTCAAATGCTGTATTGAGTCTAGCAGTAATCCAGTAGTCTGGTATGCTTGGTACATCAATGAAGAGTCCATCAATATAATCTATGAGCTCCATATGATTATATTCTCCTGTTGCAGAGAATTTGGGCCAGCTTGAGGCCTCAGGAAGCTTTTTCAAGGCTTCCTTTTCAGAATGAGACATATTATCTCCATCCTGGTATTTTGATGGAGATCTTGCCTTATTAACCAACATGGCATCTGGTTTGATTTCATCTTGGTAATATGGGCTATCCATAACATGGCCTTGTGGTTGGGGCTTCATGTTATGGTAGACATTAAACAATTTGTTTATGTCTTGATCCAAACAATCCCTGTCCCTTCTGTTGTGGTGTTGTTCTTCAAAGACTATTTTCAGTCTTTTGTTGGTTTCTTCAGAGGCTTTTCTCAATTGAGCATGTCCTTCTTGAAGAGTTTTAACAATTTTATCCATGGAGGCTGTTAATTTTTTCATCCTCTCATGGCTTTCTTCAAGTTCTGAAAACTTCTTTTGAGTTTGCTCAGCATATTGGGACATTTGTAACCACAGTTCATCATCGTTTAAGTTACTCTCAGGTGAGACAGAATTATGTTCACTCTGAGTGGGGCTAATATTTCTATCAAGGGGACTACTTATTATAGAGTAGTTTACAACTACTTCTGGTTCTTGTGCACTTCTTTCACCAATTCCAACAGTTTCTGGATCATTGGGTCTGACTCTCTCTGCCTTTGGTGAAAACAGGTCTTGTTCTTGCCCTTGTGTCCTTGTCTTCTCCTGGAACCCTCCTGGGAGTGTGAAGAATGGTGACTCTTGGCCACTGACCTGTTGGCTTCTGAATGGTTTGAAGCCACTGGAGAGCTGATTTGGCCTGCTCCTTGTGAGCCTGAAGGAATCTGAATGTGCCCTATCTGGGTCAGTTGTTCTTCTATAGCTTGGATAGTGGCCTGATTCTCCCTTATCCTGTTTGCCCTCACCTCCAGGAGTCTGAACTGCCTGGTGGGATTCCAGACTTTGGTGATTATCATAAGGTCTTTGAAGTCTATCTCTTTGAGACTGATCTTCTGGCAACTTGCTCCAAGTTCTTCCCAGTGAGATGCCAGGTTGAACCTCTTGTTGTCCATGATCCACTGAAATAAATCTTTGAGGAGTTGGTGGAGCTGAAGAACTTGATCCATATCTTTCCAGTCCTCTGGTTTGAGGTTCCTGTTGAATTGGAATGTGAATGGCAGTGTGGGTATGATTTCCCTCAGTGTTTTGCCATCCACCACTGTTTCCAAGTTGTCCTCTTCCAGGTCTTCTGGTTCTGGACAAGCCTTCTCTGTCCTCTGGTTGGTTCCTTTGGAAGCCAAGGTCTTTGAGGTATGCAGGTGACATATCAGTGTTTGCAAGAAGTCAAAAACTTTATGTTCTTAGGTTATTTACCTTTGACTGTGCCTTGTACAAATTTGTTGTCTGCTGATTTTGGCAATTTACCTTTAGAGGTTACAACTGGGTTAATTATGGTAATCTTCCCTGTAAAGCCTGTTAAGGTTGGTTTACCTTGTATTGAAGCAGAGTTTAGTGGTTCTCTACTCCTCTGGGTGGCAATTGGTATCCCCTTCTTGCTGTGATAAAGCCTCCACTGTGCCTCTTTCCTTTTCCCTTGCTGCCCTCTGGTTCTGAGGGTGCCACTGGTGTGTTGGCCTGTGACTGGGTTTATAGTGGTATGTAGTTTTCTTCCACTGAATCAAGCAGCAAAAGAGGGCTTAATGTCAGTTAAGCCTTCTTAAGATTCTGTTTTCACATCTAAGAATGGCTTCTGGGCTTGTATGTTACTACAATATGCCCTATATAATGACAGTGCACTTGAATTAACAATTCCACATCAGAATTACAACTTACAGATATCTGGTATACTGTTTGTATACTAGTATCTCACAGATTAACTTGTAATTAGCAATTATGGTCTTCACAAAGTGGTTTGTATAAAAGGGTAATTGAATTAACAATAAACCTCACCAGGCCTCAACTGTTGGTTTTACAGTAAGAGGTGTCCTTATTCAATAGAAATTTGGACTTTATTGATGGCTTAATGTGTTTCTATATGCAGAACACACCAAAGATAAGAGATTTATTTTACACCTAAAAAAGATAAAACAAATGTTAGAATAGAGAACAAGTGAAAAAACTCACTTTCAAGGTCCAAAAAATATCAAAAAAGCACGGCCAGGACCCCAAAATGTCAGGCTGAGTCTATGAGGAAGCAGTAATTAAGCTATTTAAAGCTGCAGCTATGACTGTGACACAGTGATAAAGGTTCCTATGATAATAAGGGCTTCTAAATGAAATGAAAGGGCTTTACTATTGTGGAACAGTGGTGGTGAGCGCTGTTGAAAGCGCTGGGTGCAGCTTTACCTGTTGGATTACAATAATAAAGACTAAAATACTTAAGCTTAAAGTATACCTGGTTGTTTTCCAAGATTATAACTGTTTTTGACAGTTGTACTACGTAAGAATTCAAGAGCAGGATGAGGAAACCTTTTCTGGCTGTGAAAAGGCCCCTTTTTATCCTGAAATGGGGTGAAAAGGTAGCTAGACCTTTTCACGTGGAGGAAGTGAAGATTTTTCACTCTCCATGACAGGCTTGTGGTTTGAAAAAGGCCTGTATAGCCAGTATTGGGCTAATATGTGGTTTTGAAACCACATCTGGGCAGTTTTCACCAATACAGGGTGAAAAGTTTCATCTGGGGACCACACAGCCTGATTCTGACATGTATGACGTGTAGAATTCTGTACAGAACCTGTATGGGACCCCAGTATTGTATGAGCTATGAGGTATTGAAGTAAAAACAAGCTTCTTTGTCTGTTTGACACCTCATAATCATGTTTATGGGATATTATCCCATGGTAAGGCTGTATTGGCCAAACTGTGGGATTTTGACCTTAAAACAGCCATAGCTTTGTCAGTTTTTGAAATATCAACCTCAAAATTTGTTCCGTGTGTAGCCCTGCATGTGTTCTACACAATTGTACCTCATTTGATATGGTTATTCTTAAATATAGCAAAGCTATCCCATGTACAAGATTTTTGTACATATGCATGTTTTAGGCAAAAAGCTGTATTGGGCTTGTTTACCTTATGCATTTTTTTCTAGATGAGATATGGGGAAATGAATGGCACCATCAGATAGCCCTAATTGTGCTCTTTCCCAAAAGACCCCACTTTGGGTATCTCACACTAAAACTGTAGAAGCTAGATGAGAGATGAAAATTTTATTCACCCTTATTTGGCCTGAATTTGGCCATAACCTCAGTAATACTGGTGCTAGCTCAGTTTGGCTGGTACCATTGGATAGCCCTTACTTAGAGCTTCATTTTGAACACCCATTTGATGGGTTTAGGACTCCTACTCTGTATTTCAGATGAGAGGTGAAATTTAAGGTTTATGCTCAGCAACAACTTTGAGAAGGAATAACTTTGTTACTATTTATCCTATGGTGATGGGACTTGTATATTTGGAAAGGGGTAGGTTTCCTCTTTCCTTTGATACCTTTTGAGCTGATTTGGCTCAGCTCCATGTTTTTGTGGTATCTTAGCTATACCATTGATTTATGGTATCTGGCTGTCATGCTTGTGCTCTGGTTTTGAGTCACAGGCTGACAAAAATATCTTTTAAAATCCATAGATTCCTCTCAAAAACTCTCTAATCATATTCTTTATTACAAAAAGTTGGTTTATCTTTTGAAATATTGATTTTTGGCATGTTTTTAACTTATAGTAATTATTTAATATAATAACTGTTGTTGTTTGACTTGTTGTATTAAATTTATATTATAAGTAAATTTTCTCTAAAATTCTATATCTTTTTTTATCTATTATTAGTTTTTTATATAGAATTTTTCTATAAAAATTATTTCTGCACAGTGTGTGTTTTAATTCTTTTATAAATAATATTTATATATTATTTATAAGTGGTTAAATATTTATATTTTCCATGTGTAATTGTCTCATTAAGAGCTTTACAATTCTTATTGTTATAATTGTCAGTGATTATAAAAATAATGGAATAATTATAATTTATTATAATTATTATATTTTTTTATTATTATTTTATATAATAATAATTAAATTTATTATTATTTTATATAATAATAATTAAATCTATTCTTATATATAATTATATTCAAATTTGTGGTTATAATATTTTATTGTATTATATTTCTCTACTGAGGACAGTCATAGTACTCTTGATATTGATACTATTATCAAGAGTTTCATAGACAAACCTTACACAAACCCTCAGATAGAAGTTATGACAGAAATAAAATAATATTGCCTTATATATGATTTTCTTATTCAGTTTCTAAATAATCAATTTTTTAATTTTACATAGCTCAATCAAGCATTTAATCCAAATTTTCTTTGGTATTCTTATATAAAACAACTATTTCAATCATTATAAGCTTTCATCCATCTTCAGGTTTATGAAATTCACTCAGTACATTTATATTTTCATTTTTTTATAGAATTAACACAGACTTTATTCAAAAATTCTGGTAAAACTCACCATAATTTCAGCCTCTTTCGGATAGAGGCAAGATATTTTTCTAAAAAAAATAGGGGTGTGTGAAAGTGGCTTTTTGGAAATATGATGATGACAATCCAGAATATTATTACATATATATACCTGACTCCCACAAAATACAATATTAATTAGCTTATTTACATGAAATTAATGATATCCAGCAGTCTTATTAAAAAATTCTCAACTTTTTATTCAGAAAATGGAGCTTTTTTCAGTTTATTTTATCTATATTATTTACTTTTTTCACAAATAATTGATAGTATTATTTCAATTTTCTGTATAAACCCTAAATCATATTTCAGGCAAGTCATACTCTCTCCTTGATGATGGCTTCAAGTGAGGGGTTAAAAAATCAAGATTTTCTTCCCCAATTCCTAAATGAGATTTCTATACTTAGATTTATTAAAGAATCTAATTTGGGCTGTAGTGTATCTTCAGCTTATGCTTACATTATATTTGAAATAATTTAAATAATTCCTATTTTTCACTGAATGAGGAGAATAGTAAAAAACCATTTTCAAACTCATATTTTTTCATCAGATATGGTGAAATACCAAGCAAGATATGAGAGCAATAATCAGTGAGAATGAATCAATGGAAAGCTTAAATTTAGAGCTTGTATGCTCAGAAAATTCTATATAAGGAATCTCTTGAAGAATTATATGGATAAGTGCAATAATAAAGTCATTATTTCACCTTACATCCATTTGAATATTCTTTCAGAATCCCTTCAAAAACATATTAGATAAGACTGATTTTCTCAAGCTCAAAATATAAGCAATTCAGTTTTATACCTTATTGAAAAGTTATAACTGAATATTGCCACCATATAAATCATTTTTTATGAATATAGTAACACAATCAAATGCATTTAATGCTGAAGGTATCTGGAAATCTTTCCAAAGGATTTTAGTTGATCCTGAGCTATTCAATAAGCCTTTTTTTGAAAGAGGTTTGAAAACCATTCGTGTCATTCTTGGAATTAAATGTAAGCTTCAAATTAAAAATCTTCAAAGAAAAGTTAATTTTTGTTAGGAGCTCTTAGATTCAGAATTATTAATCTCATTATTCTGGTATATTCTCTAAATACCAAACCAAAAGATTATTTAATATATTTACCACCGCTTTTCATCTCACATTTATGGTGTGTAAATGTTTTTCTAACCCAGAGATGCTATGAAAATTGGAAAAAATATTATTGTTATAAATTCTCATTTAAATCAATTTTTACCACCAGCTTTTTCAATTAATCAACATATCTATCACTAAATCTGGTAAGAATCTTAGTTATGAAACTATTTAAAAATACTTAGCTACATATATTCACAAATTACTCACACTTTCTTTTGTATTTTACTATCACCATGAAAAGAAAATCTATCCTTGCCTGTGGGGGTAGCAGGTCCAACCCAGGAACAACCAGGCTTCCAACTTTCTTCATGCTGGGCTCTCACTTTTTATTATTATTTTGTCATCTTCCAACATGGATATTCAAGATTAAGAAATACATCAGATAAAGTGAATTAAATTATGTAAACTCTGAAATTCCTACTGTGGTATTCCATAATTTATTGGCCCAGTTTCAAGTGGAATTTCATTTATAGGAATATAGCTTGAAGACTGAAGAAAAAAATTAATAATTAATCAAGTAAAATAGAGGAATTCAGAAATACAATGGATTGAAGGTCATCAGCATGCATAATCCCATAAGAAAATCCTGGAAGAATGGTCCATTTGATTACAAGAATAACAATAAAATAAGGAAAAGAAAAAGACAAGCTAGCAAGAATGTTAAATTCACCAGTAAGAGGGGTAGTGAAACACTCAAGTTACCCAGGCTCTGCTCAACCTTTGGATTACTCAGCAATTCAGTTATTAAACTGAGGCCACTTCAATAAGTAATAAATTAAAACTGTATTAAACAACAGTCACAAGACAGAAAGAAAAAGAAATCAATTAATTTATGCAAGGAAAATCCATCAAAACCTTAAACTACACAGCATATCTGTGGAAACACAAGCACAGTCACCTGATAAGCCAGTAAATATAAATTAAAAACAGAATTAAATTTGAATGAAGAGAAACTAAAGCTCATACAGGAAAAATAGAATCCTCACAATACACAGCATTCTCCACCTACAGTTCAAACAGTGCACAGACATATGGTGCAATAGCTGTAAAAAATCACCTCATCCCCCCAGCAATGGTGCAACAAACCAAACATATGGTGCAATATCTTGATCAAAGGACACCATTTGGATATCTCTCACCAGCTAAATCCCCTCAAGGCTGTTCATAATAATTTTAAAGTTTAATTAAAATATAAGTAAAGTCCCAGAAATGGTGCAATATACAAAACATATGGTGCAATACCTTGAAGAAATGACACCATCTCAAAATTTCACACCAGAAGAAACATATCAGATTACATAATCATACATAAAAATGGTGCAATCAACCAAACAAATGGTATCTCACTACTATAAAGAATTATTCCAGCAAAAAGAAGTGGAAAAATTCTAAGTCCCTTGTTTTTGAGTGCCTCTATGGAGAGCTCAAAGAATATAAATAGAAGGCCTCTCTCCCTCATTTTCTCCTCTTCTCCCCATGAATTAATGCAATTAATTATATACCAAGAAGGAGAATAATTATTCATCCCTCACTAGTAGGTCAACCTAGTATTATTATTAAATGGGAATTATATACCAAGAAGGAGAATAATTCATCCATCCCTTACTAGTAGGATAATCTAGTTATTTCTTAAGGTATTATAGACTTATAGGTTGAATTCATAGTGATTTCTAATTAATAGTAGTTAAAAGAAGGTCTACTTTATATTATTAATCCACGCTATGTCTAAATTATTAGTCTTATAATTATAATACTATCAATAATACTCATAATATTGATTTTACCCCCATACCCTTTACATTATAAAGTAAAAAATATCCTTATTATATCTTCATATTAAAAAAAATTACCTTAAAAATATATAGTATTATTATTAAATATAAGAAATAACCCACCCTTATATTATATCATATCACTCATATATTTAACAAACATCCACTCTATATTGAGATATATCTTACCAATAAATTATTGAAGTTCTTATTATTATATTATATTAGCAATTACCCTCTCAAACCATTAAGTATTATAACAGATATAAAATCAAATTGAACTTACCCCTTAAAATATATATTAGTACTATTATATTAAATCATCCTCTTAGACTATTAAGGTCTTACCCTTAAAACCATCTCATATTATTATTTGAAAACTATATTTTATACTGTTTTAACTTATAAGTTACTTATCTGATTATTGAATAGGTCTGATAGAGACTGCTAAAAGGTCTTCTCTAGTTGTAAAGCCACAATCTTAAATATTTATTTGTGAGCTCTGTAGGGAGATTGTTTAGTATATTCAGAGGGGCAGCTAAAACACCATTAGAACCCTTGGTTACAGGATTATTTCAGCAATTAAAAACTGTTTACCTGTGATTTCCCCCTCAAGGACTGCCTTATCCAATCCCACACTAAAAGGAGTTCCACACTACATAAACCTAAATTCCACTAGCTTCTCTCAAACTAAAGCAGATCATGTCCCAATCAAAGTAAGTTAACTAACCATTAAATATTTTTATTAAAATTTCCAAAATAAGAGGAGTTTATTCCCTTGTCTCTTTTCATACCCTTTTTTCAATGGACTTCTTTTCTCTGAAAATTATTTCATCAGATACAAATATTTTTTAATTCCAAAGTTTTTAAAGGAAAGTGTTTTTCTTTAACTAATTACATATCATTAATCCCTCTCACTAAAAAAACTTTTTTTCAATATTACTTGTTGCAAAACCTTGATTGCTCTTTTTTCTGAAAATGAAACACAAATTAACATACATTACAACCTTTTTTAAATATTGGGAAATGATTTCACAATATTATTGTGAATATCATATTTCAAAAAAAAACCACAAACTCATTCAACTATTTTAGCTTTCTGTCTCTCTTATCCCTGGAATCCAATTTTTCTCAGGGAATTCAAAGGAAATATTATCCTCAGTTCTGAAATATTCACAATTTCAACTGTCACACCTTTTTTCCATAAGATAAAAAATTTCTGATTTCTTGTGGCTCAAAAATAATATATTGCTATATTAAATAGCATTAAATATACACAAAATCTTCAAAATACCTACTTGATACGAATATATTCTAAAATCTCATTTACACCATACACAGAATATTCTGTAAAAAATATTCATCATAAAGTAATGTTCTGGGGGACTAACTCTTTATTAAGGTCATCAATATGCTTTATTTTCTAGAAAAAGAGCAATATTGTAGTAATATTTCCAAATTTAAAACAAGTTGATGCATTAAATATCCCTAGAGAAACATCTTTTTGGATCACTGTTACAGGTATATATAGTATTCATTAATATAAATAAGATTCTTGTTTTAATTGGAAGTATGTATCAAAGTGTGAAAAATTCAATAATATGGAATAAATTTGTAAGGTACCATACATCCTTCAATCTCAACTGAGGGAAGTCATTATTTGAGCTAAAAGTAACTTTCATGATATATATATTGAGTTTTCTCATGATCATTTTTTAATGAAAACTATTCCTTTCAAAAGCCTCTTGGAAATTTATACAAAATTTCTTTTAATTGTTTTAAGTGAACTATAATGGTGATATCTCATTATGTAACTTATCATTTAATATTTATGAATAATATTAATCAAGCTGAAATATTTCTTGAAAAACATAGGGGCACTTGTATAAAGATATTCTCATAGATCTCAAAGAAAAAAACCAATACTCTTCAAGATTTTAATTCACCATCATACAAATGTAGTTTATCTTTTAGATATTTAGCACTGTATCAATAAATATTAGTAATATTCAAATACAAATCAATCCTTTTGTCTAGCAATAATATCATAAATTTTGAGACCCCCCATCCAACACCTAAAATTTATCAATTATTCTCTTTTTCAAAAGCCTTACTTTGTGATATTTTGATCTATATAATTAATTCAAACTAATGGTAAATCTGATTTCTTTCAATAATATCATTTCATTCCTAAGATTCATATATTTATGGCGTGGTATGCATGTCCTCCACCTGAAAGGTCTAAGATATTCTTATTCCAAGAATCCATCTTCCAGATAGTTTTCAATATCAATACCCTTTACATTTTTTCATAATAGAAACACTGTAGTTATATTTTCCCTTTCCTTTTGAACAATTTAAAATCGACCCAACTATACAAATTGAAATATTTATATACCTTGATGGGATCAATGATCTGTAGAAGAGATAACACACAATTCTTTAATCCTCTACAAAAGAAATTGGAATAAAATCTTAAAACTGAATTTGTCTCTGTTATTCTTTGAGTGGTTTCATTAAGGTAGAAGTCTTATTCAGACTTTAGAAGCTAAATCTATCTATATCCTGATGTATATATTTAAGCTATAATTTGATAGCAGCTTTTTTATGTTACATTTTTTCATAAAATATGCCTTCAGAAACTATTTATGGAAGACTTTGAAATATCCAAATTAAATATTATTCTCTTGTCTTCTTTAAAAATTATTTCTATTATTTTTTACAAAAATCAAATTGAAAAATCTTATAAGGTTGCTTTTAACATCATACAGTTTTTTCAAACTCAATTCTTCTTTCATGAATAAATAAGGCTAATTTTCTCTGGAAAAAAAACTTACATTTCAAATGGTTTTATATTGAATGGAAAAGAATCAATAGAAATTATGTCAATAACTTATGGCAATTTCTTTTACAATTTAGAGGAAGAATACTAAAGTTAATTCAAGTCAATTTGGAAAACAATTTCTTGTACCCCACCCCAGCAGAAGTCATTATCAATATATCATTAGTATAATTATAGCTTCCAGGTCTTTTAATAAAGCTTATGGAATTAATTTTTCAATTTTCTTCTTTGTCAGATTCAAAGACACCAAAATTCGATAAATTTCCTTATATAAGAGTTTGAAATATCATTAAAAAGAATCATATTTCTAAGAATACTGAGTAAAAATAATTCATATTTGTCTTTGCAATACACTTCCAAGTGAGCTAAAACTAGGTTAATTCTTGAAAGTAATGATTCCTACAGAAATAATAACATCAAAAAAATGGGGCCTGCACACCCTTTTTAGTGATTGCAGTTTTCTCAAGATCTTTTTATGACACTCAGTTTTGCCTTGATTTATCTGTTTCTCAAACCTTTATTCAACACACTTACACTGGCCTGGTTTCTATAAAGTTGGAAAAAAATTAGATATTGAAATATTTATCAATTGATTAGTACTAAAAATTCCTCAATTACAAAATTTGTGACATTATAACTGTATTTATGGATTCAAACCACCTGCACTTAACATGTATTGAACAGTGTTACAGAAATGTCATCTTTACATCCATCAATTATTTCAAAAATATAGATATATTTGGTCTTCAAATCTTTCTCTATGTCTTTCCATAATGTTAAGAGATGGAAATTAAATTTTTTTTAAAAAAATAACCTCATTATACTTGATCTTCAGGGACTTACTACATCAAAAGCTATGGTTCTGATATATGCAAAAAATTCTAAATAAAAATTCTTCCTTATTTTTCTTCATTTTCTTGAACCAGTTTTCTCTTTAAGTTATATTAATTAGGATCTTTTCACTACCTTGAGTTTATCTGAACTTTTGTGACATTACTCCCATATTTTGAAAACTTGATTGAATGAGTATTGTTTGTTTCAATTTTTGTATTTTTTTTTAGCATTTCCCTTACTGTTTGGAGCTTTCATTATGTGTTTTCTGAACCTTTTTCCTTTGAATGCTTTTGGCTTGTTTTTTTCCTTCTGAATTTTTTATATTTTTGGTTTTTTTTCTATAATACAACTGTTATTTTCAATTTGCATTTCATTTTGAATTTTTATTATTTTTTACTTTTAATTCCTGCTATTTGTTTATTTTGTTTTTTTATTTTTGATTTGTTCCCTTGGGTACTTGCATATTATTTCAAATTTTGATGTTTTTGGTCATTTTTGATGTTTTTACTTTCATTGTTTTCCTTTTTTAACTTTCAAGTGTTTATGCTTCCAAAGTTCAAGTTTTTTTTAAGTTTTTTCATCTTTTTTTTGAAGTTTATTTTTTTAATTTTTTTTGTTCTTTTTAGAGGTTTTTTATGCTATGAATTCTTTTTGAATTTTGTTTTTTGAATATTTTGTTTTGGTGCAAATACTCCAATTAGTGTAAAAACACTGATTTGAAGTTTTGTTTGATTATTTGTTTGCAATAGTGATATTGCAAACAAATAGCTGAATAAAACTCCAAATCAGTATCAAAACACCAATTTGGAGTGTTTGTACCCCAAAATAAAATTGAAAGAAAAATTAAAAAAAATGAAAGAAAAAACATTTACCGCCTTATCAAAGAAAGAAAAAAGTAGAATTCAATAATTTAAGGTTTGAGTAAGAAAAAATAAATAAATATTACCAATATTTTACTTATTTTACTATGAATGTCCTCATGAATCTAAATAATAAGATAAAAAATAATTAGAGGAATAAACAATTATCATAGTTATGCCGTAAAATATTCATATTATTAAATAAATACAATAATATAAATTTCATTATAAAAACATAATATAATTAAAATAAATATATTAATAATTAACAATTAATATATTTATGGCACTTTATTACTGTTGAAAACAAATAAGAAAGGCATAACAAACTGCTATTTAATAATGAACAACAGTTTATAACAATAATATTACCAATATTAAAGTTATTAATTAATATATATACTGTTGGTCCTTAATAAAAGAGTTATTCAAAAATAATAATTGAGAGAAAATAACCTACTTTTAATACATAGTGGAATAATTTTGAATAAATTTACACCAAAATAATGTAAATAAAACTTATTTAAAGTGTATTTACAAGAAACAATCAAGATATTATAAATATTCTTGATTTTGTGTTGTATTAAATATTTTAGGAGAGAAATTTGTTTATTCATGTCAAGATTGATGATTAAAATAGATATCAACTTTATTCTTTAAATGTATAATAGTTTTATTTAAAAAGAATAAAGTTGTTACCTTTTGATTCATTAATTTAATGTTTTTTATGTCTCTGAGGGGGAAATGGAGGTTAAAAGAGCTCTATATATAGTGAAATCCTCCCTTTTAGAGTCCAGAAGGCTTCTATTAGACATTTACCAATGATATCAACTGGAATTTATCAATATTCTAAGGCTTAGTGATGATTACATCATAATTAAACCATCTTATCTCATTATTAGGCCATTATTTTAGAGTTATCACTGTAGTTCTAAGTCTGATGACATCATAGCCTTGGAAGAAGACTAAAATTTGTGAATTTTATTAGTTTTAATCATAATAAACTAGTATTCAGCACTTTTATCACTTATATGACTTTTAAACTTAAACTAAGATTACATTGAGTGATCATAAATGATCAATTTGAATCTTAAGCTTTGATAATTAATACCTTTTGAGTTAAACACACTACAGCCATTCAGAGAGTTAATTCAAATATCTTATCATGTCATTAATAAGCTTCCAAGAGAATTTTATTACATCATCAAAACTCTATTCTTGATGATTTTTCTTGTAACTCATCTTTTATGTTGAGATTTACTATTTTAAACTTCAAACCATGATTTCAAGGGGTTATACCTTGAATATAATGATAAAAATTACACTATTATTCAGGTATGAGCTGGGAGAATCTTTATATACACCTTTTTTCAAGTTCAGACAGCTTTCACAACAAAGTTGTCAATAGCTATAACAATTTTGTTCAATAAACCCCTACAATTTATAACCTTGGTCATAACTTTCAAATAAATTTTATATATGTATTTGTACAGTAGCTATGTGGTAGCTTCAATTTTGGTTAGACTCTCTATCATGTATATTTCAAGAGACATGAGCTAAAAATCATAAATATATGCACTCATCATAAAAGTGCATATATTAAGGTTATTTCTTTACTTTACAGATTTGACATAAAAGGTTTATATGTGTAGTTTCTCATATGGAATCTAGTGGTGAAGTTTATTTTACATTTTGTTTTATTGGTTTCTGATATAAACAAGAATTCTTGCCTTTCTTACTTATTACACAGTAAATATTATATTTTCAGATATGACATAAAAATATTATATGTGTATTTTACCATGGGGAATCTAATGGTACAATTTATTAAAAAAATTTATTTATTATATTCTGAGTTAATCAAACATTTATGCCTATTTATGGCATTTTTACTTATTTTAAGATAATATTTTTAACTCTTATTATTAGAATAATTATTGTTAAGTTATTTTGTGACCTTTTTGGTTATGTGCTCATATCTCAAAGGCTCACAAATTATAAGATAGAACTTAAAAAAATTAAAAAAAAAGTTAAAAAAAAATAGGAAATATTCAATTCAAAATAACAGAAAAAGAAAAGAAACAAACATTAGACAGTGAAGAAAAACATACAAATAACGATTGAAAAAAAATCCATAAATAAATAAAATTCAAAATGTAAAATTAAAATCAAAATTAAAGCTTGATAAATTACAAAAAATGAAAAAAAAAAAAAAAAGAAAAAAAAGAAAGAAAATTACAAAACAATTGAAGAAAACTAATAAAGGTAAAATAATATAAAACATAAAAAAGAAATTATAAAAAATAAAAAAAAAATAGAAACAAAAAATGCCCTTTTTCTAAGGATTCAAAATTTATAAGAAACACCATAAATTCCAAAAAAAAAAGGAAATTTAAAAAAAAAGATGGTCATTTTTTCTTTTGATCAAAATGGTGCATAATGATGATTTGTGATTTTTTAAAAGGAATTGCAACAGCAAAGAAGGTTTTGACTCTCAAAGAATAGGAACATTGAACTGAAATTTCTGCCAGATATACATAACTGAGGAGAAAGATAAAGGTGGTTGAACCAGAAATTGAAAATTTCAAAATGGAAGACTTCTTTCCAGATTCGCATATACAGATTAAATGAAAAAAGGACTTTGGTTAAAAATAATTATGAGGTATTTAAAGAAAAACTCAAAGTTTCAAAGTCAAATTGATTTAATGATTATGATGACCATATTTCTGTATTTCAAGAATCATTGAGCCCCACATAGAAGTAAATTCAAATTAAAAAAGACCTTTTATAATTAATATTTTTTATTAAATCCAAACAATATTATAAATCAAAAAGAATATAATTGAGATGAAAATATTTAATAATTAAGATAAGGGTAAAAACATCCAAAAATATATTGCTAATCCTGATTTATGTAAATAAATAACTTGCAATTTACCACCAAGCACCTGTTGAAAATAATTATCCTCAAATACATATGGGATATAAAGAAGTGATAAAGATGGAATAATTTCCTTATTCAAAAATACAAAAAAATGCAATATACCTCTTAAAAGGAATTTCAATTATTTAAGAAGAGAATAAAGAAGGATATTAGTAATTATTTGAGTGAAACATGTTTTGTTCTGTTTTACAAATTCTGTTTTATACATTTATTATTTTTCCTTGAAGAAACCTACAGACTATTCATTTTCAGTGGTAGACACATATGAAAGGACTGAATTATTTCAAATGGAAAAGAAAATCTAAGTAATTTGAAATTTTGTCACAAATTCTTTGAAGGAAATTGCTTTCCCTGTTGGAAATAATTTTAATTCCATAATTTCAAGTATTAATGACTGGTGGAGATTTTATGTATGAGAAAACAAACAAAAATCATGAGAAATACATAATCTTCCATTCTAATTGAGTAAAATTCTGAATAACCAAATGTGTGGCTGAAAGTATCTGCAAAAATATTGCAAGGTTAGAACCAAGGTTAAGACTCAGGTGGAAATCAGGTTGAGGATTAATATCTGAATTGAAATTTCTCAGTAAATAATTTAAAAAATGATGGAGATAATCAACTTCAATTCTTCCCAACCAATTTTTATAATTTCAAAATATTACCATATTTCTTACATTATTTACCCTTTTATGTGTCTTTTGCTCTATTTTTATTTATTTTCATCTTCTTTTGATGTTCTTTTTGAATTTTAGAGTTTCTTTTTTTTCTTCCAATCAAATTTTCTATCCCTTTTTTTATTTTAGTTCATTTTAAGCTTCAATTTTGATTTTATTTCATTTTTGTACTCTTTTTTCCCAGTTTATTACTCTGAATTTTAATTTTGATTATTTTTTTTACCTTTTTATCATCTTCATAATTTTTATTTACCTTCAATTCACTTTGAATTTTTTTATTTCTTGATTTTTGAATTTTCATCAATTTGAATTTTTCTCAATTTAGCTTAGTAGTTCTTTTTAGTGTTTTTGAGTTTCTTTATTTTTTTAAACGTAATATTTCTTAAAAATGTTCATTTTCCTTTCAATAAACTACATTTGTTTATTTTTTTTATTTATTTTAATTTCTTCCTCTAGCTAATAAGATCCACTTTTTGAATTTTTTTTGATATTTGTCAGATTTGTCATTATTTTTCTTTCCTCCCTGTACAGATTTGATACATTTTTACAGGCAGTACAAGCAAGAAAACAAAAAAATGGAGGGAAAACCTGTTTTCAAAATTAACAAAGAATGTAAAAAGATAACCAAAAACTCAAAAATGAAACAACACATAATGAGATAAAAGTATATTTAAATCATATTGAGAAAGAACTGGTCAAAAACTGCAAAATAATAATGAAAAACTGTTAAAAAGTTGATAAGTAAAATGTTTAAATAAAATTGAGAAAAATATATTAAAAAATGGCTAGAGATAATAAGAAATCAAAGAATCAAGCATAAATAAATCACTACATAGCTAAAAAAAAAATAATTTTAAAAAGAAAAAATTTATCAAAGATATCTAAACAGGAGAATAAAATATAATGTTAAGGTTTTAAATAAAAACTCATAAAAATCAATCAAAAAGAAATAAGTGAACAAAACAAAAAAACACATAACAATAAAAAGAAGAAAGAGGAAAATGAACCATAAAAGAATATTGAAAAATTAAGAAACATATAAAAAATGAAAAACTAATCTTGAAAATATGAAAGTAAAAGAGCTCAAAACAAACAAACAAATAAAGAGTTACAAACCAAAAATTGAAAATGAATAATTATATATTACCTTCAAAAAAAAAGTTGGAAAATGAATAAAAAAATGGACAATGAAAATACTTAATCAAAAACCTCAAAGTAGCAAGTTCTTTCACAGCTCAAAGTCTCAATAAGAATCAAGAATAATGTTAATAGAAGCTTTTTCCTCTCAAGGTTCATTGTTCAGTCTAAACCAAAACTTATGTAAAATGAATTATTAGCTTTTTTTGAAAACTGCATAAGGGAATCAACAGGTTGGTAGAGAATACTCAAAGTGAACTACAGAGGCTGTTGAAGATTTATATATTTTGATTATCATAAAGATAATATTTTTTTTTCAGAACAAATTGAGAGCTTTCTTTCAATACTATCAACAATGATTTATAAGAGAACTTAAGAGGCTATATGACAAATTCCTTGGTCAATTTTAGCTATTATATTTAATATGTTATATAAAACCATCTTCCCACTCAATCTAAAAAGGAAGAATGAATTTGTTAGTTCATTTAAAAAGCTTCATATATTTCTTATAAATACTATTTACAGGATTGCATTATTTGGGTTACTTCACTCATTGTTGTTTCTATACCTCTATTTATTATTTTGATATGTTAGTACTTGGAATTTTTGAATATCAAATTCAAAATATAGTAAGTGAATTCAAATGATTATTTCTATTTTCTAATCACAGTTATAATTGCCATAACAACCTCAGCAAGCTTTTCTATCACAAGTCCTTCTATTCATTCAATTCTTAAATTAAAATTTGTTTTTCAGTAATGATATTGCCTTAATTCAACATATTTTTATAATGATAAATTCTTTTGGAATTCAACATGGAAATTCCTAATGGTTGTTGCAAGATTTGAAATGTGTATATAGCTAATTGGGTGAGAAACTCAGGTAGTTTAATAATTACTCAAGTCTTACATAAATTAATTTTTTTCAGGACTTTTTGCTTTACTTGTGAGCAATTTTCATTGAAAATCAATGCTTTGAAAGATTCCAAATCTCCCAAACACAATAGTTTAGTTATGTATCTTGCAAACTCAAGGATTCGAGCTACAGAGTCAGAAATTTCAATACACAGATTACACTGAAAACAACACAAAATAGCATTTTTTCACAAAATAAATGATTTTATTTTTTTCCATCTAAGGGCTTCCATGACTATTTTTTTTGGTTTTAGTTGGAATTAAATCTGATAGGAAAATTAGACATTCATTTTCTTTAAAAATCTTTGAAATCACTAAAGTTCCTGCATTCTTTTTCATTTGTTTGATTTCATGAATTTCAACAAAGATTTGAGAGATTGCCATGTCAGCAGTTAAAGCCCTAGCCATTCATGTTTGGAAACTTATTAAATATTTCAAAAGCCGCATCTTGGGGCCTGCTCAAGGCCATAACATGCAATCTTTACCCTCTGTAACCTCTCACCAGTGAGCAACCTGAAGTTGAAATTTCCTTTTAGCTGGGGTACCCCATCAGGGGAGAACAAAATAATGGGTTCTTTTAAAGAACGAACCCTTCTTTTCAACTTCAAAGAAACAAGGCCGCCAAAATGATTGAATAACATTTCAGACAACGAACGATTTTGAGCAAAAGCAGCATTGTTGTCAATATTTTCCAAACTAAAATCATTTGTGGTACATAATGGAACCATATGGTTTCTGTTCATAATAGAAATGAGACCCATTTTTTTGTACGTGAAGAAATATAAAACCTTTTCATTAACCCAAACCAACACCAAAATAAGAACATCATCTTTCGGGTTGACCGGACCTCTGTTTCTCAGCTTTGAATGCCAGTTGTCTTAATTCTTCCAATTGGCCTGATCTCTCACAAAGCTGCTTAAATTGTGATCCTTCTCCTTCTAGCAACTTCCAAGGAGAATCAAATTCTACAACTTCTCCATTTGAAAGCACTAACACTTTGTCATAATCTATGATCGTTTTTAATCTATGAGCAATACATAAGATTGTTGAACCTTCCATTTCTGCTCGAATGGTTGATTGAATTTTCTCGTCCGATTCATAGTCTAGTTTGGTGGATTAAACATACGCAAAAATCTCAACTTGGTTTCTCACTCTAAAACATGGATTAAGATGTCACAGTAAAATCGTTTGAACCAACCTAAGCTTGCAGTAGATTCGTCTAAAATTAAAATACTGGACTTCTCAAGCTTCAGTATCGCGCGGGCTATGGCTAACAGTTGACGTTGTCCTGCTCAAAGGGCGCGTTCAGAAGTGAAGTGAAAAGGCAAGGCATTCAATTACCGATTACTCCATCAGATAAAATTCAAATGCCAAAAGAGCTTCGTACCAGTGCTGAAGTTTCGACCACTATCTTCAACTTCCTGCTCTAGACTTGTAATTAACTCGATGCCAGCCTTGTTCGCATCATCACTTGACAATGAACCCGCTGCATGCGTGGCTAAAGCATCTCTTGAAATAACGGTGGCAGAGTGTCCCGCCATCCCTACCCGACGCAACGCATCCCACACTAATGATCATGACGATAATGGAGCAATGTATCAAAAATAATAGTAACACATTTAATTAAAAATGACTCACCTTTATCATCTTCATGCTCTGAAAACGGATCCAAGTTCCAACGTATCGTCCTAAACAGAATCGCTTAACTTAAACTAAAATAAATCACCCAATGATAAAATTGCACTGACCCCGTAAAAAGGACGTTTTCTTGCGGAATAATAGTTAGACGACTTCTTAAACAGCTCAAATCCATCTTGGAAATATCCAAACCGTCAATGAAGATCCCACCTGCTTCAGCTTCAATGAATCTAAAAAAACTCAATGCAAGGGTGCTTTTTCCGCTTCCAGTTCTGCCACAAATTCCTAATTGGGCCCAAGAATCTTTCAATAACTATAAAGCGTTTTCAAGCGGTGATCGTCAATCAGTCATCACACGTACCAATCTTTTCACCTGGCTTAACACTAAATGATACCGATTTTAAGACTGGTGGAAGGTGGGGAGCGTAACGCGCTGTCAAGCCGTCCACTTCAATCGTACCTTGTTTCGAAGGCCAAGCAGCGGGAGGTTGGAAACCTGAGCTTTCTTCTTGCTCAATACTCAAGTATTCATGAATTCGCTCCAACTACGTAAATAGGCACGCGTGACATGGTAAGTGCTTGGTAAAGCATAATACTAAAACAATTACTCATACGCTATTCATGTTGATTTCCTAAACAAAATAGAATCAACCTGGATCAGCGGACAGAAAAAATATTCCAAAGAAATCACATCGTAAGACACACATTAACACTCCACCAGCGTACGATCCAAAGACTAAGCGGTATAGTCAGATTTTTATGTCAACTACTAGGTACCAGCAATTAACTAATACGAAAAACTACGTTCTTACGTTTTGGTGTTAAAAGAAATTATATAAGATAAGGCAAAGCCTGCTAATGCGGCTGATATGTTGCTTTGAAGCAAGTATACCACAACCGAGAATGTGAAAAGTGCTGCAGCCTATTGATTTAATTCAGCCAATCATTAGATCTACAAATGGCTTGAACCAAGAAGCCAAACTAGAACTGTGAACATAAAAGAATCTTACCATGTCAATTCGACAAGAAAGCCACCTGTTGCACATCCACAGCATAAAAAATGGACGGTTGTAAGTGTCAATAAGATGAAACATTTTTTGAGTGTAACGACCCATGTCCCCATAAGCTCTGATTGAAGTAGTGCCACTCAAGCCTACATTAAGATGTTAACCAGCCGGATCAGTAAGGGCTATGAGAAATTACTGGAATGGCGCTCACATTCAGTACATAATGAGATAACTGGAGAACGGTTCGTAGATTCTGACCGCTTAATTTCCCTTGTTGAGGACAGATAGATGTATCCGATAGCTATATATAACAAACAAGCAAACATTGCAGCTGATAGAAAACCGATTGGTAACACGGTAATTATCACGAACAAGATCGCAATGGCTGCAATGATATCATCAACCAAATAGATTAACGTATCTCCAAGTTCGCGATCCATAGTTTGAACGTCTTTTGATAATCGATTGAGTAGTCGGCCCATGGGAACCGTATCAAAAAAACGAACTAGGGAGGTTGAGGCGTCAAAGCTATTAGCTCGAGATTTTAAGGAGCAAAGAGGGTATCACACCTTTGGCGTTTAAAATCGTGCAAATCAAGCGTTCATATATTTTGCGACTAGCTTTAATACTTTGCCATGCAAAAAACATCAGCCGAATTAGTTCCACAGCGAGCGTGGCAATACCTGTCAACATATAGAGCTGAATATAACGAGTCAACTCGTCCTCCTTTCCAAAGCCTTGTGCCAACTCTATGGGTCGATGCTTGTGAAGTAAATTTGCTCCACTTGTAGGAAAATCCATGCGTTTGGCTAAGAAATTCCAAGCATTCAAACCGAGAGAGCAAACAGATCGAGAGGAACTTTGATTTGAGTCAGCCCATTGTCTTAAAATCCATGTCGAAGCAACATTTCCAACTTCAGCTAAAACAAACAAAAGGACGGTGAATCCGACAGGTAAAAAACCTCCGAAAGCTTGGTAATAAAGTCTCATGGTAACCAGGTCATCTTAGAAGCTGCACATAACTCTTCATATTAATTGATTTCAACCAACCTGTAAATTGCGGAGCTAACAGCACCCACAGCTTGATGCTCCTTTTCTATAAGAGTTTGAGTAGCTTTCATTTTAAGTGGCCCTGCTGCGTCTTGACCCTCCATAACAGCATCAGCCAAGTCTTCAATGCGGACATCTTCTTCAGGTTCATTGAAAGTAGGCTTTAGGGTTTGCTCTTCAGGCTCTTGATGGTTGGAGCAAGTTGGCGCCGCCGTAAGGAGCGAAGGTTCTCCAGCATATAGAACTTGTCCTTTATTTAATGAGACGACAAAACCAGCCCTTGGACTGCATAATTCAACCGCATGAGTTACTAGAAATGTCCAAATCAATTATTAAATCCTTTCTCAAAAAATGGAAATTAAAAAGCCTCACCAAGTATACATGTCCTTCCTTTCATCAAAGGACCCAAAAGCACATTTTCGTATAAGTGCTGGGAAGTGTGCGAATCTACTGCACTCAATACATCATCTAATAGCAGTACCTTTGCTGGTGAGTAAACTCTAAGAAAGCAGATTGGCATTAACACTGAGTTTTAAAGTCTCCTTTTTTAATCTTACGTACGCTCGTGCCAAAGAGATTCGAGCCTTTTGACCTCCACTTAAAACCGTACCTGTGAAAGAAGGAGTAAATACACAGCCGAAGGTATGATAAACGTTGGTTAAGATGGCTTTACCTTTTTCACCTATCTCTGTCAGATCTCCATCAGTAAAGGTCGTAAGATCCGGATTAAGAGCACAAGCCTGAAAATACAAATAGTTGACTTTAGCATAAATTGAGATAAAGCCATCGTTACTAATTACCTTCAAAACTTGTAGATAACGGTGTTGATTCCTAAATAGACAAACAAATAATTGTACATGTGTCACGTGCACACATAAAGGTCAACTAAGCTAACTTTGTTAAAGCTTACATTGCACTACCATAAAGAATATTGTTGCGTATAGAATCTGAAAGCAACCAAGGTTGCTGAGGGGCATATGCGGTTGTTTCAGTCAGCTGTAGACCAGGATCAAGACCCCATACTCTTGAAACTGGGGATGGCAAGAAGACTTCACCACGAAGCTTTGTCGTTTCTCCTAGCAGCGATAAAAGAAGTGTAGTTTTCCCCTGTATTCATACATTCGTTAGCAGGTTAGGTATTATTTCTGAGATGTTTCCTTAACGTACACTACCAACTTATGGGCAAGAAAAACAATTAGCGATGAACCAAACGATGAGCCAATAAGACTATGAAAAAGCCGTACCACGACCAATTACAAGGCTCAGTTGACCAGGCGGGAACTTAAAATCCAAGTCACTCAGCATGAACATGCGAGATTCTGAATTCTCAGAGGCAATGTTGCCACGTGACTGATAAGTAAAACTAGCGTTTTTAAAGCCAATAATGGGGCTTCCCTCTCGGGTTTGAGGAGGAATGGAAACGGTTGAATATTTGTCAGTTTCTTTTTCCTGCAAAAATTTTTCGATACGTCTCAAAGACACATAAGATTGCAAAAGGCCCGAAATCATCTATACATGAGAGCAAGGCGCAAAATAATTAAAATCAATTTAGCATTAAGTTGAAATTTGACAAGATCTCTCCCTTTTTTCGACTCACTCCAACTAAAATAGAAAGCGGTTCATTGAAAATATTGAACAAAGCCAATGCTGTAAAGGCCTCTTCGGCTGTCAAAGCTTTGTTGAGAATTTTGGTATGAGTGTAAAAAGTGACGATGCTAATCATGATCGGCACCGAAAACGATACTGCAGAGATGATCACGGAGACTACAACTCTCTGAAATAAGACATGAAGTTCTGCAGTTCGCAGCAAGTCCATTTTGTCTAAAAACTTACGCTCCTTTGAAAAAGAAAAAATCGTGGTAGTAGTGATCATGACAAGTTCAATATTTCAATATTCAGACTTGATGTTGGATGCTTTAAGCTTTTTTTCAACCTACCCAAGCAAAAAATTTAACCAATTTAACATTATTGATCACCTCGGTTGCCAACCCCAAACGTTTATCGCCCGCTTTCATCAATGCGTGTTGATATTCTATTAAGACAATAATAGGCGGATTGAGCTGTGAGTCAAATATACGCAGAGGTGTAAACTGAAAAATTAACATCGGATTTACTAGTCCAAATGCTTGACAAATAGCTTTGAATAGGTATCGCTATTACTGCGCAGAAAATCCCACTTAAAGAGCTGTATCCCAAAAGTTTGTAAAGATAAATACCGGCTAAGAAAAGCTGAATTGCACTTTCAGGCCATAAAAAGCTTGAAAATATAAAAAGGCAATGAGCTCACTGCATCAAGAATGGGTAAGCTGAAGGAGAAGCAAAACTGACTGTAAATAACTACATATCTCAGCTAAACTAAAGACATCATTTGCAACCAAATTAGCAATTTTGCCAGTGGATGCACGACTTTGGTCATCTTCATCAGTTGAGCCAAAAGATTTATCTACGGAATCCTGTGAATTAGGCAAAGCAGACTTTTTTGATGTTTGCGAATTGATTTCGGACCTTTTTAAGCCTTTGGTGAAAACCAGAGAAATAAATAATGCTCTCAAGCGAACTGAAAGACGTCTACCGAGCATCAAGCTCTATCAAATCAAGTAATTGATCAAAAAAACAAAAATCAGTAAAAAAATACACTTGCCGTTTGAGTGGTATGGTAATAGTAACTCAAGAAGAATGAAAAAACCTAGTTTCATATAGCGTAAAAATAGGTTTTTAAAATCAGGACTATTATGAAGCTTACAGCAGATTGAGAGAAGACCAAGAATAATTGAACAAGAAGCATCCCAGAGGCGTACAAAACGGCAGCTTGTACAGGTTCACGATTTTGGTCAGATTTCGAGGAAATATAACGAAGGATTCTTTGCATGAAAAAAGGGGGAAGCAAGGCCCCAACAGCATTGAAGTGAGCAAAAAATTGTTGAGCCAAAATTAAATATCTGAAATGCCAGGTCAAGGCACGAAGTAAACTAGGTTTGATAGCCAAGCTTTCATACTCTTTTTGATCATGCTTCCATCGAAATAAGACTGAAGCTGCTTTATCGTCCACTCTAAGATCAGGAATCGATTCCTGAGATGCTGTCTTAAAGGTGTGTTTCCATAAATAAGAGTCTGTGTGGATGAAATATGCCAAAGAAATCAAAGATCGACGCGGTTCCAATGGTGGGGGTCTTGAATGATGAGGTTGCGAATCTAGATTGGAGTTCAAATCGGTTAAGGGAGGTTGATATTTTTGATGATCTGGCAGGAGGGTTGTTAGCCTTGGGGTTATTAGTTCAATTATGACGATGAATAAATGAATGAGGACAGCCAAGAGACGAATCATTAATAAACCATGCAAGACTCGAGCAGAGGAGCCTTGGTCAAAATAGTGAAGCAATTCACTTCGTGTATCAAGAAGCTCCAAGGGGAAACTGATTAGATAAATTGTTATCAACCTCATATCCAATCGAGTATAGCAAGTTCCAGGATGTGATTTTTGATTTACATGAGATTGAAAGATGATGATTAATTTGATGATGGAAAGGATTGAAAGGAGGCACCAAAGCAAAGTTGGAAACAAGAGCCAATGTGAACCAACGGCATTTGACTTGAATTGAATCAAAAGACGAATGGCAGAGAGGATTGCCAGTGCAATGGTAAGAAGACTAGTCAAGGAGTCTTTCCAAGATTTGAAGAAAGCCTTGGCATAAGTGTTAGTAATGGCAGTATTACTACACTGATCGGTGTTTGACTGAACGGATGTAGAAGATTGAGATTGAAGAAGTTGTTTGAAGAGTAAGTCACGATGATGATTATCAATCCCCAAGCCACCTTGTCTCAAGATCTCCAATGCAATGATATGATCTTCAGCAAGAGAGACAGAGGAAGACTGATTGGATTGATTTGAGTCAAAGTAGGCAGAGTCATCAAGTGATATTGGACCAGGAGAAATTGCCTTATTGAGACAATTCGAATCTAAGGAATTTTGAGATTGAATTTTATGATACCAACCGCCAATGAGCGGCAAAAGCCACGATCCAAGCAACAAGAATAAGAAGATCAAGGCAGGTTGACCTAATAAAAATTTTAAACGACTGCATGGCGAGAAATCGACGCCAGTCCAGATTGTAGAATCGGAAGTAAGACACCAAGGATCCTCACGGTCGATGAAAGAGGTAAGACTTGATTGAGCAAGATCCAACCAAGATGCAAGTAAAGCTGACCGATCCATCAACACAGTATCAAAACGAAATCAAAGATGAATTGATGGATGGATCGATAGATCGATAGATTGATAGACTGATGTTTAGATTTTAGATTTTAGATTCTTATCGAAATCGATAAAATTTGAATTTCTTGAAACGATAGATTATTTGCGTTGGCTCAAGAAATCTTGAAATCGAGTCGAATTAATTGGAAAGATCGTCTCGGAGTCTGAGTTCAAAAATAGTTCGCTAAACTTAAATTGAGGTGACGATTTACTTTCCTTGGAATTTTGATCCATCCATCTTTCCAAAACATCGATCCCATTGAAAATTCAATCGATTGAAATCATCCTTGATATCAAGGCCAGGTCGATTTAAGGCTGATCACTCCAACTACTAGCACAAACCACATCAAGTTCATTCTGAAGGGACGGGCTGAGTTTTGGAAAAGGAAAGATCAGTTCGTTGGAGATCTCTCTGCTCCGATTAACGCTGTTTGTTTGCAGCCGTCGGATCGGCCCCTCGCCTCCGCCGATACTTCAAAAATCGGACGGAATCGATAATGATGGCAGCATGTCGGAGTCGGACATTCGGCTGCCTCATGAGCTTATTGCTCCCTCATGACTTGATTCAAACTAGGCAACTGCTAACCGACTGTTCCGCAGTTCAGCGATTGCTGAAGAAGCCTTGGCACAGCTTTCAGATTAGCCTCTGAGCCATTTTCAATCATATCTCGTCGTCGGTGTCCAATGTCGCCCTCTCACCACCTTGCCAACCCTTGTGGCCTTTTGCTCGGTTTGAAGCTATGCCCACACACCAAGAAAGGACTCTGGCGGTTATTTTCACCTAGGCAGGATACTTTACACCTTTTTACTTTCAAAGAAAATAAATCTGATTCGCTTGGGTTCGATCTGAAATGATTCATTTTATCAAGAAACCGGCTAAAAGCCATGGAGTTTTTGCTTTATGAAAGCCCTGATTATATTTAATAATTACCAAATTGCTCAAACAAACTTGAAATCAGTTTCCTAACCTTTTCATTTAGTAATCTTGAGTTTTTTTATTTTATTCCAAAGCCTTCATAGGCTTTCAAATTAAAGCTTAAGTCTTTTTATGTCTGATATTTTAGATACATTCAATAAACTGTTGACTGAGAAAACTATTTAAACCCTCATTCATCAAGTTCGGTCAATAGTTCTTAAAATCTCTTGGAAACTTTTTTGCTTTTTCTCCAATTAAAAGTGGACTGATGGCGCTCTACCTCTTTCATTGCTTCAGATTTTTTGGAAAAAAAATTAAACACTTTGTAGAAGGGAAAAATAAAGAGAAATAAACAACAAATAAATCAAAAGAGGAAAATTCACTTAGAAATAAAAAGAAAACACAATTTTATAATAACATCTTTTCAAAAATCACCTTAATTATTGATAAAATTTCACCCTGAAACTTGAAATATTTGTCTTTGTTGCTCTAACTCGTTAGAAGTGTAATAAAGCAGTTTGATTTCACAAATGAGTTTTTCATTGGTTTTAACTTTATCAAAATTAATATTTCATATTTTCTATAATACCTATTTTGATACCTAAACTTACTAAAAAGATGATTCTTGAAAGCTTAAAACCTGCAACATAATTCAATTAAGTAATTAATTTATACTCAAACTACCAAAAAAAAGGGAGCCTTATGAACTTGAACATATTTTTTAAAATAAATTTGATTTTTCTGAACAGAAAAACCTTTCTTTTCTAAAATCACACAAAAAAAGAAATTTAAAGAAAAAATTTAAATAGAAAGTAATGAAAAATTACATTAAAATATAAATTTTCATATTATATATTCAAATTAACATTAAAAATTTATAAAAGGAGATATTAAATAGTATTGTTCTTTAAATAAGGAGAACTTCTTAATAGTATAGATATGATTTCATTTCAAAGTAGTGATGAATAATTATAAATATAAGTCAAAATAAATTATTTTGAGCTTTATACATATTTTCATATACCCAAAATGTAAGGTTTGACTAGTAAATAATATATTTTTTATACTTTTGCTATAAAATGATACTGAAGTCATGAAAAAATGTTTTTATTATAATTTTTCATTCAAAAATTTATAAATTCATATATAACTAGAAAATCATAATACTATAATCAAAAACTAACTATCAGAATTTCAAAAGAATGTAAGATCTGACACCTAAATTCAACAGTAGATAATCCATGATTTACAATATTAAATGCCCAATTTTTCAACTGAGTCCCCCATTCATTCACTAAAAGCACTTTTGTTATTTTTTTTAATTTATTTACTTTAAATATTTAAATATAACCCAAGCTAAGGAAATACTTAATCCAAAAGTCTAAATTTCAATTTTAAATTTAAGCTTTTCCTAAAAAATCTCCACTCCTATCAATATTTTAACAAATTAATGAAGTTTTTGTTAAATTAATTACTTTTTTACTATAAGATTCCAATTAATCATATGTCTCAACTTACAATAATACTAGAACTTCCCTGAAACACCATGAAAAAAATAATTCAAGATCCAAATAATCCTCTGATCCAGCCCATCTTTCAAGGAACTTAACTTGGTCCAACTAATCATGTAGTAGAAATTGGCATTCAAATAAAAAACATTTTAATTTACCTTTTCTGTAAGATATGTCTATGAAACTGTTGATAATATTACTATAAATCAACAGTACTATGACTGTTCTTATGAAATATAATAATAAGAAATTATTATAGCCACAATTAAATAATTAAAAAATTATTTCTTTTATGTGTTATACACTACTAATGATTATAACAGTGTCACAACCACAAGTTTGACCCTCCTCCTTGACGGTTGCGGCAATCAAACCTGGAGCCAAGTTGGGGCCAATTGGTCACGTCATATCATTTATGGCCAATTGGCCCCCTTGGGTGTTCTATGGCTCTTACGCCATAACCCATTCCAATGGACATTTATGGCCTCAGGCCATATCCTGCCATCATTGGCCTTCTTGGCCAATTTCCACCTCACCAACCCTCAGGCCTTCACTCTTGATTTTGGGCCGGGGGGGTTCTTTTGTCTTCCAGGGGTCTCCAGGCCCCCTAGCCATCATCATTGGTTCTGGGCCACCCCCTTTCATTAGGGGGGTTTAGGCCTAAATGGCCTTTTTGGTCCATTTAGGCGCCCTACGGCTCCTACGGCCCGTGGGCCGTGATTCACAGTCCGTAGGCCATTCAGGCCCCTTTTGGCCTAATCCAATGAGGCCAAAAGGGGCCATCCACCTAGTTCCCAAACCACAATTGCACCCACCTGAGCCATTTTTGGCCACCACTTCATTGGACCCAAAAGTGACCAAAAACCTCATGGACACCATTTTGGCCATAAATCCCATAGGACCCAATTTTGGCCATGGACCACCATGGACCAATAGTTCAGCCATGGCCTCTGGCAACCACCAGAGGCCACCAGATCAGCTCAGTCCATCTTTCCCCTCAACTCCAGGGGATTTCTTTGTTTCCTTCATACCATCCGTACTCAAGGTTGCAAGCATGGTGCATATATGGTATTATATACCATTATGCACCATTTTTGCTCAGCAATCCAATGGTGAAATTTTCAGGACCCAATTCCACCTTTCCAAATCAAGGTCTCAAATCCTAATGCCCATTTTGAAGGAGGAGTAATCAGCTCATCAGTCTGACAAGTTATGCAGCAATCAAAAGACTCTTCAAGGATCCCAACCACCTGTATCTGCAGGAGTTGGGTTGCCACAATTCATTCAGGATTATTCATGGGCAATTCTAAAGAGGTATTAAATCATTTCAATCAGTTGTCAAGGCATCAAGTATTCAATACTTCTTGGACAACTCAATTCATCCATACAGGCCTCATTCAATCAACCTGTATGGTCTTGGCCCAATTGGGCCATTCCATAATCCACTGTGGGAATTCCATCACACAGTTCAAATTTCAAGATGGCCAGAACTGTATTTCCCGATTCGGACAATACAGTCATTGATCCACCTTCCAGGATCAATCTTTCAGTTTTCACATATACCAGCTACCTTTCATCACCTGGGGACTTTTCCCCAGTTAATTAATATAGTGGATTTATTTTTATCTTTATTTTCTTTTACATTATTAAAGTTAATACTGATAATCTTAAGTCAGTAATTAGCACCTTTTCTCTTTTCTTTCCTTGCCTGTCAGTGGATATTGGTGGTCATATCCTTTACTAATGACATTGTTCTTTCTGGCAGGTTGAAACAGTGAATTGAGGATTCACTTGGTTGGCTTTCTTTTATCTTTGGCCTCTGGCTTCATTCTTATTATTCTTTGTTATCTTTGGCATATTTGTCCTTTCTCTTATTCCTGCTTAATAAATATATTCCATAGTATTTCTTATCATCTTTTGGAGCCCTCCAAGTGAGTTCTTGATTCCTGAGTTCCAGGCCATTCTTGTATTCCACAAGAGCCCCTGTGACATTATATTAATTAACTAATAATTTCTTTTCATTCTATTCATTCATTCTTCATCATTTTATTCTTTCATTCATTGAGATTATGACTCTTTAACGCTTATGAATTTAATGATTCTTCATCACCTCTCAATTTTCCTCTCATTCATTCTTCATTCTGAAAATTGAAAGCTGACCCAAATTTTATTTCCTGTTTATCTTTTTAATCTCAATCTTAATTATTAATCTCATTTTTATCCTTCATTCAAGCATATTATCATTTGATTCTCAGATTATTCATCAAATTGTTCAGACACGTTCTTCATATCAGGATTCATTTTGATTTTATTCCTCAAGAATTTTGATTTTCCGGAAGAATTCACTTGATAATTGATTTGATTGACTGATTTGACATAATTGATATTGACTTCAAGATAATTGATTGACCTGAAGATTTTTCATTGATTTTTCTGAATTTTCACATCAAGACTTTGACATAAATTGATTTTGACTCAAGAATTCATTTGACTGATTGATTTTCACTGCAAGATTTTATTTATTGATTGATTGATTGATTTTATTGACTTCAAGATTTTTCATTGATATTGATTTTGACTTCAAGACTCATTTGATTTGATTGATTGACGTACTTGAAGATTTTCCTTGATTCATTGATTTTTTCCTCAAGATTTGATTTGATTTGATCCTCAAGACTATTTCAGTTTTGCCTCCAGTTTTTATTCAAGTTTTGATTCATTTTATTTAAATTTTATTCTTATTCAATCATGCCACTCCAACATTCACCCCCTGCAAGACAGACCAGATCTCAGGCTTGAGCTCAAGCTGTTCTTACTCCTACTCCAAGAGTTTGTAAGGATTGACTATGAAACAATAAGTAAAAATTACCAATATTTTACTTATTGTACTATGAATATCCTTGTAAATGAAATGAATAAGATAAAAATAATTATAATAATAAAGAATTATTATAATTATGGCGTAAAGAAAATTATATTATTAATATAATATAATAATATAATTTATATTATAAAATATAATATAATAAAATAAATATATTAATATAAAATAATTAATGTATTCAATAACACTTTATTATTGTTACAAACAAATAATAAAGGCGTAAAAAATTGTTTTTTATTAATAAAAAACAATTAATAACAATAATATTACCAATATTAAAGTTATAAATTAATATAAATACTATTTATATTAATTAAAGAATTATTAAAATAATAAAATTTATTATAATAAGAGAAATAACTTACTTTTAATACTTGATATAATAATTTTGAAGTATTTTACGCCTAAAAAATATAAATACAACCTTTTCAAATTGTATTTACAATAAAAATAAAGAAGAATTACTAATATTCTTGATTTTTACGTGGAAATGAGTTTTTAGAGAGATTTTTAACAAAAACAATCAAATAAATGATTTAATCACGTCAAAATAGATGATTATAACAAAAGTGGTCTTTGGTCTTTAATAATATAATAGTTTTATATATAAAGAATAAAGAAATTACCTTTGATTTAATTGATTTAATGTTTTAGATGCGTCTGAGGGGAAAACAGAGTAAAAAGAGCTCTATTTATAGTAAATACCTCCCTCCTAGAGTCCAACAGGCTTCTAGTAGATGTGTACTGATCATATCCACTGGAATTGATCAATATTTTAAGGTTTGAGGATGATTACATCATGATCAAACCCTATTACATCATTATTACACCATTATTTAGAGTTATCACTATAACTCTAGGTTTGATGACATCAGAGGCTTGGCAGAACCCCAAATTTCGTCGTTTTTATTAGTTTTAATCATAAACTAATAGTATTCACCAATTGTATCACTCATATGACTGTTAAACTTAATTTAAGGTTACAGTAGGTGATCATAACTGCTCAATTTAAGCTCAAACTTTGATCTTTAATAACTCTTAAGTTTTATGCGCTACAGAAATTCAGAGAGTGAATTCTGATAGCCTGACATAACCTTATTATGCTGCCAAGAGCTTTCAATTACATCATCAAAACTCTAATTTTGATGATTTTTCTTGTAACTCATCTTTTCTGTCGAAATTCAATATTTTAAACTTCAAACCATGATTTCAAGGGGTTGTACCCTGAATTTAATGATAAAAATTACATCATTCTTCACGAATGAACTAGTAGAATCCAACTTTGTACTCTTTTTTAAGTTTGGACTACTTTCACAACAAAGTGGTCAACAGCTCTGTTGATTTTTATCAATATTTCATCATAGGTTTTAACATTGATTATAATTTGTAAAATAACGTTTATATCTGGGTTCTTACAGTAATTATGTGGTAACTTTATTTTTGGTTCATCACTCTATCTTGTATAGTTTAAGAGATATTAGCTATGATCCTTGAATATATGCGTTGACCAAAAAAGTGCATATATTCAGGTTAATTCCTTAAGTATTAACTTTGGAAATTAGCTCATTAATTGTTTTATGTGTGAATTTTCATTGGGAATCCAATGGTACAATTTATCTTACATGTTTTTTCATTGGTTTATGAAATAAATAAGGATTTTTGGTTTTTATAAGGTATTATTCCTTATAACTCATTAAGTATTGACTTTACAGATATGCCATAAAAATGGTATATGTGTATTTTACCATGGGGAATCTAATGGTATAATTTATTTCACATGTTGATTCATTGGTTCTTAAGTTAAACCAGTTTTTGTACCAATTTATGGTATTTTTGTATTTTTAAAGGAATTATTTTGAATGTATAATTATTCTAAGTAATTTTAGTATAATTATCTTAAAGGTATAATTATTCTGAGTCTTTCTTGTGACCTTATTGGGTATGTGGTCATATCTCAAAGGTTCACAGATTATTTATTTAACATATCTTTATAATTCTTATTTATTTAATCATTATCTTAGTTCTGGAGGAGTGATGGTAGCTAACTTCACTATTCTTTCTCTATCAATTGAATTCTTTAAATAACTCGATTATATTATATTACTATAAAGATATAGTGTTAAAGCATAGTCTTAAAAATTTGTCATTTTTCTTTGTGTTAATTGATATTTAAAAGATTAGGTAACAGTTCATTAGATATTACCACTTACATTATTATGTTTACTTACAATACTGTTTTTTCGCTTCAATTAGTATTATTAACTACTGACTTTATTTATTACTCATAGCAATTATAAGATACATTAAAACTTCTCATTGCATGGTAGCGTGAGTTAGGATTTTAATTGTTAAAAAGTAATAAATTAAAGTCAGTGTTGAAATACAAATATCTATAGGGGAATGCTTGAAATACCTATCAACATCGAAGATTCTTCATCCAATGAAGAACTAATCAGAACCAAACTGATTAAACTTACACGAACGAATTGGGTTCAGTGGAGTTGTCAAGTTGAAAATTATTTCATTAGAAAAGGCATTGACGATTTGTTTACTGCACAAACCAAAGAAGTTAGAAAAACCAACAAATTTCGGAAGAAAAATAGTTGTGCTATTTCACTTTTATGGTCAAGCGTCTCTCCTGAATTTGAGGGTATTTTGCTAAACAACAAAACCTCATTTATCAATGGCTGGGATGCACTTGGAAGTGCTTGTGGAAAAAACTCTATTATTAAAATTAGTCGGACCCTTCACAAATTAATCAATCTTTGTTATGAACCAGGTTCTTCTTTGGAGAATCACATTAACAAATATATCAAACTACATGCTTATTATAAATCTTTAACAGCCAGTAAGACTAGTAGTATGCAACATACCAACAATATGGCTGAAATATCTTTTTTACATAGTTTGGATACTGATAAAGAGTTAAGTAGTTTATGTCAGACAATGTATGATCTCAAACCTTTTGAGTTAAGTGTTATAACAGATAGAGTAGCTGTTGAACACTCTTGTAGATAGAATGTTTGTCTATAATTCTGTTAGCAGACACACAAAAACAAAAGGAAACATCAAAGCCAATAAGTCAGCAAGATAATACATCTAATGGAAAGAAACAAAACAATAATAAATCAAAGAAAAAAGGCTTCGTAAAAAAGAAATCAAGTAATTCCTCTGAATCAAATACTTCTGATTTCAATAAAAGATTAGACAGTTTAGAAAAATCAATGAAAAAATTACAGTCAACACTTAAAATCTCATCAGTAAATGTAACTGATATTCCTCTGATAAATGAAACTCCAGCATCAGACTCAGATGCGTTTATGATAAATGGTTATCATTCACTAGCTGAAAAAACTAAAGAAAATACTATCATTTATTTAGACTCAGGTGCAGGAAGAACAGTCATAAAGGACTTATCACTACTAGTAAATCGAGTTAGAGTGAATAAAAAAATCAATACTTTTTCTTTACCGGTAACTGTTAAATATGAAGGAACATTGATTTTCAAAGGAATTGTCACAGATGGTGCAACTGTGACCTATAATACCAGAAAAAGATCAAGGGAATTAAACCTTGATCTTGTAGCCTTTTCTGCTCAGTTCTGATGATTGCGCAATAAAGCAACCTAGGGTCTAGTCATGGTGGTGGTGGGGGACCACCTGTTCCGACATGACCCTGAGTGGAGAGCTTGAGTGCTTGTTGATGGTTTCTGGAATCAATGTGACAGAAGATCAAGGTTTACTGTCATGGGTGGATTTCACAACTGTGAGGGAGACACATTGTGAAATTTGGGGGTTTAAAACCTGTTGGCAGAAAGGGCTTGGGAGTGATGACCCAACAACCCTTATGGCTCCTTATACCGGCCTGTTGTGTAGCTGATGCCCCCAATTGATGACAGGGTTGCCCATCTGTGTTAGTGCACTTTGGGATGCAGTGCTTCCTACCCTGGGGGTACTGTCACAGACGGTGGAACTGTGACCTATAATACCAGAAAAAGATCAAGGAAATTCAACCTTGATCTTGTAGCCTTTTCTGCTCAGTTGTGAGGATTGTGCAGTCAAGCAACCTAGGGTCTAGTGATGGTAGTGGTGGGGGACCACCTGTTCCGACTTGACCCTGAGTGAAGAGCTCAAGTTCTTGTTGATGGTTTCTGGAATCAATGTGACAGGAATACATATACATCCAGTGTATTATTTACCAAATGGACCAGTTAATCTTTTATCAGTGTCACAAATTTGCAATCATGGTTTGAAAATGTCCACAAAATCAAATATGATATTATTAAAACAACAAGACAACATATTGGCAGTTTTTCATTGAGAAGGAAATCTATTTGCTATGAAACTTCAAGTATCAAAAATTTATTCAATTGCTATTAATAATCCAGACTGGAATACTAATTTGGGCCACCTAAATGACAATTATATTGAAGAAATGATTAAATTGGGACTTATTGCAGGAAATTTCACTAAGTCATCACACTTTGATGTGTGTAAACAAGCAAAAATGAAGAATTTTCCTCATTCAAGACAACTACCTCAAACTACATCACCTTTTTTCGAGCTGAATTTAGATACACTTCAACTTTTGCAAACAAGTCAAAATGGTTATTGTTATATTTTAGTAATAGTTGATGATTTTACTAGATTCAACAGAATATACTGTATAACTAACAAAAATCAAGCAAAAGAATGTATAGAATCATTCTTGAATAAAATAAGTAACAAATTAAATATATCCCCAGCTTTTTTACATACTGATTGTGGAGGTGAATTCAGCTCAAAATACTTTGTGAATAAAATGAAAGGAAGAGGAATTTGTTTTGAACAAGGACCTCCAAATTCACCTCAAACTAATGGGGTAGCTGAACGTTTTAATCAATCACCCCTATCCAAGATGCATTGTCTTATAGGGCAATACAATATTCCTACCTGTTTGTGGAATGAAGCAGCAAGTCATGCTTCATTTCTTCTGAATCAGTTACCACATAAGTTTTTAAATTTCACATCTCTGACAGATAAACTGGATGAATTCAACTGTAGAATTGGGACAAAAATTGATCTCAAAAAAAATACTACCTTTTGGTATAAAAGTAGTTATTAAAAGTAATACCTCAAATAAAATTAACATGCCAGGAATAATAACAAGAGCACTCACTTTTGACAAATATTCTGATGTGTTAAGAGTCATAAATATTAAGACAGGTAAAATCAAAATTACACATGATTATGAGGTATAATCAAATCAAGTAAGAGCAGAAATTCATCAACCAGAGAATTTTTTACTGCATTAATGCTCACCAAGACTGATAACAAAACTATCACACCAAGATGAGTTGCAGCAGCAAGTATTACTACCATAGACAAATAACTTGGAAACTCAGAGCTCAACTACTTCATTGTTAAGCTCAGATTTGAATAAGAGCTTATATAATAAGAACTACCAGTATGTTCCTTTTTATGAACAACCTCCTAGCAATATCTCCAGCACAATCAGTTCAAACAACATTGTTGAAGGAAGAAGAAATTGAAAAGTCCCGGATCAATTATTGTTGACTGACAATGTACCATATAATCTAGCCATTTCCAATGTTTCAGAAAAACTAGAATGGAAAAAGGCAATGGATAATGAATTCAATTCACTAATGAATCATAACACCGGAAAACTGGTTCCATATCCAAAGAATAATGAAAAGGTTATTGGAGGAATGTGGTGTCTCACTAGGAAAAGGAATGAATTTGGTGAGATATATTGTTATAAGGCACGTTGGGTTGTTTTTGGGAATCATCAAGAACATTTACTTCATTATTTTGATACATAGGCATCTGTAGGAAGAAATGAAACCTTTATAGTTATGCTTTCTTTAGTGGTAAACTTAAGATTAGTGGCTTATAAATTTGATATAGAAACTGCATTCCTACATGGTAGTATTGATACTATTGTGTATGTTAATAAGCTCAAAGGCTATAAGCAAGTTGGAAAGGAAAATTGGGTATGGCAATTAAATAAATCACTTTATGGAACAAAACAAGCCCCAAGAATGTGGAAGGAAAAACTCACTAAGGTTTTATTTGATTTGAATCTTGTTAGTTCTTTGTCTGATGAATCTTTATTTATAACAAAGAATCATTCCCTGATGTTACACATTCACATGGATGATGGTTTTTTAATTGGGAAATCCAAAGAGTTGATTTTAACATTTTTAGAAGATTTAAACTCAAGGCTCAAACTTAAGTTCAAGAAACAACCTAGTCAACACTTAGGATACAATTTAATTTGGAAAAAAGAAAAAATTTTGATTAATCAATCCAATCTGATATCTAAATTATCGAAACCTCATGATATGTTAGAATGTAAAAGGGTTAAAACACCATGTAATGGATATTTTCTCCAAGAAATTGAAGGAAATTCTCAAGTTATTAACCTCACCAAATATCAGCAAGTCATTGGTTCATTAAATTATCTGGCGCAACATACCCGACCTTATATAATGTACACAGTGAATCAATTATCACGTTATTGTACAAATCCTACAGCTAAAAATTGGATTTCATTGAAGCATTTACTCAGGTATTTAAAGGGTACTATGACATACAATCCTATTTACAAAAAATCCCAATCACTCTCACTTATCAGTGAGCTTATGGGATGGGAAGACGCGGATTATGAAAATGCCAAGGAAGATTGTAAATCAATCTCAGGATATGTGATACAGGTCTATGAAAACCCTGTTTGTTGGTTAAGTAAACGACAATCAGTAGTAGCACAATCTACTACAGAAGCAGAATACATCTCAATGAATGTATGTGCTAAACAAATGCAATGGTTGTCTTTGATTTTACAAGATCTAGGTCAAGATATTGAGAAACCTACACTATTGAATGATAACTCTGGCACTGTTATCATCTCAAAGCAAGCTTCTTTAAATACTAATACAAAACATATAGAGGTACGATATCAAAGCTTAACCTTGAAGATCCTGGAGGAGTGTTGAACAGCTTCAGTGATCTTCGCGGTAATGTCACAGGGGCTGTGGGACAGAAAACAAGAGTAGCCTGGCGCTCAGCAGTCAGGGAACTCACTTGGAAGACTCCAAAAGATAAAAGAAAATAATATAAAAGGATTTGAATTCCTCTAAGAAATATGCAGGTACAAAGATGAGATGCAATAAGAGGAAAGAGAAGCCAAATGGCCAAAGAGCCAACCAAGTAAGTCCTTAATCACTGTTTCAACCTGTCAAGATGAACAATGGAATTAGTAAGGATATGACCACCAAATATCCATTGACAGGCAAAGAAAGAAAAGAGAAAAGGTGCTAAATGACTGACTTGATAATATCAGTATTCACTTAACAAAAATGGTAAGATAAATAAAGATGAAATAAAATCAAAATATATTAATTAACTGGGGAAAAACCCCCCATGGTGGAAAGGGTAGCCGGTATATGTGAAAAGTTGGGAGCTTAAGTTCTTCAGGCTGAAAACTGATCTTTATTGATCCTTGAGGCTGAATTGATTGTTTTGGGAATTTATACAGCTGGCTAATATTGAAATTGAAATGGGTTGAATGAATTTCCCACACTTGAAAATGAAATACAGTTCTTGATGGATCCAGGCTGTATTGAAATGAAGGTGGTTTCCAAGATGGATTGAGTGGAGCTTTGACACTTGACAAATAAATGAATGAACTGCCTCTTGAATCCCTTGAAAATGGCTGAACAGTATTGCCTTGGAGGAATACTGTGAATGAAATTATCCAATGACGTCTTGATGGAGTGATTGGTCTTTGACACTGAAACACTTCCTCTTGAGCCTTGATCAGTCCTCTGAATGATTGGGTGCCTTGATGACGTTATGATATGTTGAAATATTGAAATGACCATTTGATATTTCCTTCATTGAACTGCTGTTGAAAAATGATGCATAATGATATATAACATCATTTATGGCATATTGGTTCATTGGAAAGAAGATTACATCCAAAGGTCTTGAGATGGAAAGACAGCAGAGAAAAAGATGGATGTGATGGCTTCAGAGCTTGGAAAGATGTTTCAGGGTTCTTTAGGGTTTTTGGCCACTTTTGGGTTCTGAGCCCAAAACTGGCTCAAAGGGCGGGAAAGTGTCTTTTGGACACTTTGCGTCAAAGTGCGCAAAATTGTGCAAATGCTGAAAGTGCACAAAAAGCGCAAAAATGGGCATTGTGAGCCCAAATGGCCAAAAACAGCCATTTCGGCCATTTCCCCAGGGTTTGAGGGAAATGACCAGAAATACCCAATTGGACATAAATTGCCGCTATGGCTTCTGGATTGAGGTGAAGGGCCATGAAGGCCCCAAAAGACAAATGGCCATAAATGGTCCATAAGATGATGATGTGGCCATATTGGCCACTGGTGATGGATATGGCCAATTGGCCATAAAAGGACTGTGGCTTGATATGCCGTACAGGGATCCAAGGAGGTGAATTGCCATGGTTGTGACAGTACCCCCCAACTTAAAATGGTGAGCTCCTGAGCATCAATACAAGGTGAAGCCTGTTGAGGCTATTCGAAAGGATTTAGAGTGGGATAGCGGAAAGTTCTTTTGAGAGGAAAATAAAATAATAACTGATATTAAAGATTTGTCATATGATTCAGGACTTGCTTGATCTTCTTTTGAGATTGGCTTCATGATTGATGATTTTGTAATGAATAAATATTCTTTGAAGTAAATTTTTGATATGATAAAATGAAAATAAAAAAAAATTAATATAAAGAATGAAAACAAAAATAAAAGAAAGAGAAAAAGGAAAAGAAAAATGAATTGAATCTTGAGGAGGTTCCAATCTTCATCACAGAGGTTGATAACTGATTTTAAAATTGGCCAAGGACCTGGAAAGAGAAATTTGATGCCAGGTGCTCACAAAGTGGCCAAGGTGATGTTTTGACAAGATTGTAGACCCTTCAGGGAAGTGCACACCAGGAGAGGAACTTACTTTTGGTAGTTACCACTCCCTCCAGTGCCTTAAAAATAAAACAAAAAATGCTGAAGGAATGAATTTGAATTTTGAAGTCTTGGAAATGAATTGAAAAGTGAATGGCCCATTGTCCCAAGTGAAAATGGCCATAAGATTGGAAATAAAGTTGAAAGCCATGCCAAGATCTGTGTCCAAAATTGCAAAGTGCTCACAGAGTGGCCAAGGTGATTCTTACAACAAAAAAAGAGTAGAATACCCCTAAAGGTGCATACCAGGAGTGGGACTTACTTTTGGTAATTCCTCTCCCCACCAAGCACCATAATGAAGCAAGCTTTTGAACAATTGGGCCCAGGCTTTTCAGGATATAATGAATGAAAATCTTTGACAAGTTCAGGACAATTCTTGAGGTTTTTTGGTTGGTTCCCAAGTGAACCTTTCTGGGTCTTGACTGAAACCTTTCCATTCCACCAGATACCATAATTTTCCTCTCTTGAGCTTTGAGTCCAGTATTTGCAAGACTTCCCATTCCTCTTCTTCTTCAACGATGATTGGAGGAGGAGGCTCTTGATGCCGATTTGGGATTGTTTATGTCTTGACTGGTTCCAGGAGGGATATATGGAAGACTGGGTGGATGGATTTCCATTGAGATAGAAGCTTGAGATGATAAGCATGAGTACTGACTTCCTTCAAGATTGGAAAAGGACCCAACCATCTTTCAGACAGTTTTTTGGTGGGTCTAGTTGATTTGATGTTCTTGGAGGAAAGCCATACCATGTCACCAGGATTGAAAACAGGTGACTTGCTCTACTTTTATCTGCATACCTCTCAAACCTGTTTATGGAAACTTCAAGGTCTCTCTTGACATCTTGCTGTACTGATTTAATTTTTGTTGATAACTTTCTAGCAGGAGTATCTTGAGTAATGTGAACTGAGTCAAAATGTGGATCTCTTCCATGAACAGTGAAAAATTGTGATTGTTTTGTTGAAGAGTGGTCAGAGTTATTGTAGGCAAATTCAGAAAGAGGGAGCCAGGTGTTCCAATCATCTTGATGAAAACTGACATACATTCAAAGGTACTGTTGTAGTATCTGATTTACCCTCTCTATCTGTCCATCAGTTTCTGGATGATAAGCAGTTGACAGATCTCTTGAAATCTTGAGCTGCTGACAAAGATTGGTCCAAAAGGAATAAACAAAAAGAGAGCCTCTATCACTAACAATTCTTGAAGGAAGGCCATGCATTGAGAAAATATTCTTGATGAATAAATGGGCCAAATCTAATGAAGTTATTGAAGACATTGTTGGAGTGAAAACTGCCATTTTTGAGAATCTGTCCACTATAACAAGGCTTGAGTCAAAGGAATTGGAAAGTGGCAATTGAGTGATGAAATCCATTGAAAGACAAATCCAAGGACCATTGGGAATTGGAAGAGGTTTGAGGATTCCAAACTTCTTGTGGTGAATATTTTTGTTTCTTGAACACTGTTGACAGGATGATACATAATACTTGATAAATTGAGTCATGCCAGGCTAGTGGAAATTGCGCTTGACAAGTCTGAGAGTCTTCTCTTGGCCAGGGTGTCCAGCTAGAGGAGAGTCATGCCTTTTTTTGAATTATGCTGAGTTGAATTGTGGGGTCCTCTTCGGACCACAACCCAACCTTTGAACAGAAGAAGTTGGGAGGAGGAATCAAGAGAATAATCTTGGACAGATTTACCTTTACCCAAATCTTGAAGGATACTTTGATATTGAGAATCTTGCCATAATGCCTTCTGAATTGATTCAATCAAATTTGAAAATGCTTCCACCTTGACTGCAAAGAATTTTGAGGCTTTAATTTTGTCTTGCTTGATTATTTTTTGATAATTCATTGGATTCTTGCTGATGAAATCTTCCCCCCTCTCTGGGTAAACATTGTCCCAAAGTGACAATGCATCTGGAAGGGTGGCCAGGTGGCCAGGGTGGTAAGTGATTGAAAAATGGAATTCAGAGAGAAATTCAGCCCAGCGGGCTTGACAGTGAGTAAGAATCTTTTATTACATGAAATATTGAAGTGAGGAATGATTGGTGAGAACTTCAAAAGAGTAAGAAAGCGAAAGTGGAAAAGCTCTCCGGCGCTTGAGAGCCCATACTATGCCAAGGAGTTCCTTGTCATGGATCTCATAATTGAGCTCAGCTGGGAGAGGCTTGCGGCTATCAAATGCAATGAGATTTTTTCCTGAGTCAAAAATCTGACTCAGTACAGCACCCAAGGCATCATCAGAAGCATCAGTCTCTACAATTGTGGGTAGAGAAGGATAAAAATGAGAAAGGATTGGCGCAATGCTGAATTCCTCTTTGAGTTGATGAAACTGTCTAAGAGCTTCCTCATTGAGGGGAAAATGGGAATCTTTTTTGAGGAAAATTGTGAGTGAACTAATCTTCTTTGAATAATTCTTGATGAAAAGGCAATAAAAATTGGCAAAGCCAAGGAATTATTGAAGAGCCTTGAGGTTTCTACGAGGTGTCCAATTGAGAATTTGCTGGACTTTTGTTTGGTCCATCTTGAGGCCTTCAGAAGAAACAACACAACCCAAATACTCTACACTAGTAACATGAAACAGGCACTTGGAGGCCTTAGCAAAGAGGTTATTGGCTCTGAGTCGGGAAAGAAAAGTGGACACATGAGTGACATGTTCTCCTTCAAATTTGGAAAAGACTATAATTTCATCCAAATAAACCACAACATAAATATCAAGAAGATCATAAAAAACATCATTGACAAGGTTTTGAAAACAGGCCGGAGCATTGGTGAGCCCAAATGGAATAACCAAATACTCATAACTGCCATATTTAGTTCTGAAACATGTCAAATGTTCATCACCTTCCTTGATTCTGAGCAGGTTATATGCACCACGCAAATCAATATTGGAGAAGATAGAAGAACCATTGAAAAAGGTAAGAAGCTGATTCACAGGAGGAACAGGATACTTGTTCTTCCTAGTAACAGCATTGAGTTTGCGGTAATCAACACACAAATGGAGGCCACCATCTTTCTTTTTGACAAAGAGAACAGGTGCTCCTGTTGAAGAGGTGCTTGGCTGGATGAAACCTTTCTCTAAATTATCTGAAATATAGGCCCTGAGTGTATCTGACTTGTGGGTTGATAAAGTGTAGATCACCCAACTGGAGGTAGAGACCCCTCCAGCTCAATATGATGATCACAGGCGTGGTTAGGAGGAAGTTTCTCTGCTTTCACCTTGGAGAATACATCCAAGTACTGGTGATAAACAGAAGGAACAACCTTCATCATGGTTTCTATTTCTTCTGGCTCTTCCTCTTCATCCCACAACTCCTCCAGGGAGTCATGATAATATGAATGAGGAAGGTCCATATTCCCAAAGAAGAGATGAAGTTAAGATACAGAATTATCTTCTCCAACATCTTGAATCTCTTTGAAGACTTCATCTCTAGATGATAGTAATGACTGATGGGAATTAAGGGAAGGAATATGGGCAGAAGATGGAAATGATGGTGTTCTAGAATCACCAACCAGAGCTGCACATGATTTGGAAGAAGAAAGGTCATTACTGAAAGATTTTGAAGGATCATAATAGTCCTTATGATCAGCATTAAAGTCAATCAGCCCTTGCCTCCAATCAATATATGGATTAAAATGATTAAGAAAGTCAAAGCCCAATATGAGGTCTTCTCCCTTGGGAGTATCAATGACTAAAAAGTCCCATTCAAAGCTTGGGAATGAAGGGAGCTCAACCATATATTTAGTATGGTGAGTCACAAATAGAGAAGGAGACTAAGACAAGTCAAGAATGATGAGGGGAATCTTCTCTGGGAGTTCTGACATGGTCAAAGAATACTTGTGAACAACCTGCTTTGCAATAAATGAGTTGGTAGCACCAGAGTCAATGAGAATACTGTCAAGCATATAAGAGAGAGAAGAAAAGACAAAAAATTTAAGAGAATTTTTGACACCAGTATTCAGAATGCACAATTGTGATTTGGAAGGAAAACTGCAAAGACCATTGAACATAACATGGTCTTCACTCAGGCTTTTCCCTGGCTGGGAAAACTGCCTGAAGGTTGGGTAAGCTTGTTTTGAGGCCTTTTGATACAGGACCCAAGACTATGCTTCCCACCACAATAAGTACACAAGACCTCCTTGATTCTTCTTTCTTTTTCAGAGTTCATGAGCTTGAAGTCCTTATTCAACAAAGAAGAATGGGGCTTGTCCCTCTTCTGAAAATTCTTCTTCTTCTTATGACTTGAACTTGAAGAATTATGAGGATGAGAAAAACTTTACTTTGAGGCGTCTGGCTTCTTCTCTTGATGATGACTCTTTTCATTTTGCCTCTCATGGTACCTGGTATCAAGCCCCAGGGTAATATCCATTAAGTCTTGAAGAGAGTCAATTCTTGAAGGATGGGAGGCCAATTGATCCAAAATCCTGGATGGCAATCCCTTCCTGAAATGATGGATAAGAGCCTTTTCACCCCAATCTCCAATTCTTGAGACAAGACTTCTGAAATCAGCAATGTATAAGGATAAATGCCCACCTTCTTTCATTATTAAAGAATCCAATTCTGCTTCAGCTTTTCTGACTTCATTTGGGTCCCCAAATAAAGTGAAGAGTTGAGATTAAAATAACTTCCATGAATTGAGAAGGTAATTTGGATCTTGATTGGTGAGATTGGAAAGATAAGGCTCAATCCATTTTGCAGCCCTGCCAATGAGAAATGAAGTGGCATAAAGGACCTTCTTTCTGTCTTGAGCGAAGACTGCCGGATCATTTTGAAAAATCAGTCGATAAGACTGAATAAAGCTTCTAACTTTGAAGGGTTGAGTCCCATCAAAGCATTCTGGTGCCTTCATAGATGGATTCTTGAAGGCTGGTGGTCTTGATGCTTCAGAGGATGAAGCTTCTTGAAGATTGGCCATAATCTGAGTCATTTGCTGCATAATGGCCAATAAAGATGGTTCAGACTGATGAGAGACAGGCTGATTAGACTGGGCTAGAGTTGGCCCTCCAGTACCTTGGGATGCCTCCACAGGAGCAGGGATGCCTGCATTACCAACAGACTCTTCCTCTTCCACAGAATTCTCCTCCTCCTCTTCACCATCTTCACCTGGACCCTTGAAAATGGTCCTTGAAGTTCCTGGAAATCTGCCAACTACTCCTGAAAATGAACTTGATCTTCTTGGCCCTCTTCCTTCCTTTTTGGATGGTGGTGCTCCTTCCAAAATGGGTCCTCTGTCCAATTTGGCCCTCAGTTGAGAAACTGCTGGGGTGCCATCAAGAGGAGCCCTAGGAGTTGGAGTGAGAACAGCTTGAGTTCTGGCTGAGATCTTGTCTGCCTTGCAGGAGGTGAGTGTTGGAGTGGCATGATTTCAGGATAAAATGAAATAAAATTATCAAGAATCAAGATTTGAAGATGAAAACTTGAGGCAATTGAAATAATGCTTGAAGTCAAAAGTCAAAATAAATATCTTGAGGAAAAATCAAGAAAATCAATAAATAAAAGGAAATCTTCAGGTAGATCAATCAATTAAATATCAAATGAAAACTTGAAGTCAATGAATCAAATATGTCAAATCAATCAAAATAAAAATCTTGCAAAATTAATAAATCAATCAAATGAATTCTTGAGGAAAAATCAATTTATGTCAAAATTCTTGATATGAAAAATCAGCAAAATCAATGAAATCTTCAGGTCAATCAATTTTCTTGAGGTCAATATCAATTTATGTCAAATCAATCAATCAAAACAAATTCAAGTGAGTTGTTCTTTAAAAAATCAAAATTCTTGAAGAATGAATCAAATATGAATCTTGATGTGAAGAATATGTCTGAATAACTTGATGAAAAACTTGAAAATCAAATGAGAATTAAGATGACACCTGAATTATGAATGAATTAAGAATGATGATTCAGATCAGATTTAAAAAGAGAAACAAAAATAAAATTGGGGTCAGCTTTCAATTTTAAGAATGAAGAATGAATGAGAGAAAATTGAGAGGTGACAATGAATCATAAGGTTCATAAGCATTAAAGAGTTGTGATTTCAATGAAATTAGTGAATGAAATTATAAAAAAAGAATGAACAGAATGAAAATAAATTATGAGTGAATCAATATAATTTCACAGGGGCTCTTGGACAGAAAAACAAGAGTGGCCTGGCACTCAGCAATCAGGGAACTCACTTGGAAGACTCCAAAAGATAAAAAAAATAAAGTAAAAGAATTGAATTCCTCTAAGAAATATGCAGGTACAAAGATGGATGCAATAAGAGGAAAGAGAAGCCAAATGGCCAAAAAGCCAACCAAGTAAGTCCTTAATCACTGTTTCAACCTTCCATGGTGAACAATGGAATTAGTAAGGATATGACCACCAAATATTCATTGACAGGCAAAGAAAGAAAAGACAAAAGGTGCTAAATGACTGACTTGATAATATCAGTATTCACTTAACAAAAATGGTAAGATAAATAAAGATGAAATAAAATCAAAATATATTAATTAACTGGGGAAAAACCCCCCAGGGTGGAAAGGGTAGCCAGTATATGTGAGAAGTTGGGAGCTTGAGTTCTTCAGGCTGAAAACTGATCTTTATTGATCCTTGAGGCTGTATTGATTGTTTTGGGAATTGATACAGCTGGCTAATATTGAAATTGAAATGGGTTGAATGAATTTCCCACACTTGAAAATGATATACAGTTCTTGATGGATCCAGACTGTAATGAAATGGAGGTGGTTGCCAAGATGGATTGAGTGGAGCTTTGACACTTGACAAATGAATGAATGAACTGAATGAGCTGCCTCTTGAATACCTTGAGAATGGTTAAAAAGTATTGTCTTGGAGGAATACTGTGATGGAAATTATCCAATGACATCTTGATGGCATGATTGGTCTTTGACACTGAAACACTTGCTCTTGAGCCTTGATGAGTCCTCTGAATGATTGGGTGCCTTGATGACGTGATGATATGTTGGAATATTTAAATGACCATTTGATATTTCCTCCATTGAATTGCTGTTGAAAAATGATGCATAATGATATGTAACATCATTTATGGCATATTGGTTCATTGGAAAGAAGATTGTGTCCAAAGGTCTTGAGATGGAAAGACAGCAGGGAAAAATATGGATGTGATGGCTTCAGAGCGTGGAAAGATGTTTCTGGGTCCTTTGGGTTTTTTGGCCACTTTTGGGTTCTGAGCCAGAAACTGGCCCAAAGGGCGGGAAAGTGTTGTTTGGACACTTTGCGTCAAAGTGTGCAAAAATGCGCAAAATGCGCATTATGAGCCCAAATGGCCAAAAACAGCCATTTCGGCCATTTCCCCTGATTTTGAGGGAAATGACCAGAAATACCCAATTGAACATAAATTTACACTCTGGCTTCTGGATTGAGGTGAAGGGCCATGAAGGCCCCAAAAGATGATGACGTGGCCATATTGGCCACTGGTGATGGATATGGCCAATTAGCCATAAAAGGACTATGGCTTGATATGCCATATGGGGATCCAAGGAGGTGAATCGCCATGGTTGTGACAGGTAATAAGGAGCATTAAAGTCACAAGACACATGGGTAGATGAAATTACGGTGTTAATTAACAAAAAATCAATCATGGGGAAATTACAGATGATCAAAAAATATGTTTAATTTGGGGCAATAGAAATACTCATGTATCATGAAGTTTTGATTCTTTAATTGTAATTACTTTTTACTATCTTTTACTATATATATAGAGCATGTTTTCAATCTCAAATAGAGAATTAAAATACAATTAATTAGCTTCATGATTAGATTATTTATTTAACATATCTTTATTATTCTTCTTTATTTCATTATTGTCTTAGTTCTGGAGGAGTGAAGGCAGCTAACTTCACTATTTTTTCTCTATCAATTGAATTCTTTAACTAACTCGATTATATTATATTACTATGAAGATATAGTGTTGAAGCATAGTCTTAAAAATTTGTTATTTCTCTTTGTGTTAATTTATATTTAAAAGATTAGGTAAAAGTTCATTATATATTACCACTTACATTATTATGTTTACTTACAATACTGTTTTTTCACTTCAATTAGTATTATTAGCTACTGACTTTATTTATTACTCATAGCAATTATAAGATACATTAAAACTTCTAATTGCAATATTGATACCTAAATATTCCATTTCATCAAACTTTACATGCGCAGTTGCCTTTTTTAAATCCGATTGCATTTCATGAAACATCCTCTACCCTAATTTACTTCAAATATCAACTCAAATTATCTTGGCTTCTCACATCTTCAAGTGATCCCCTAGATAAAGATAGTGAAAGGCAAATTGCTAGTTTTCCCACAATAGTATACAAAGTGATTCTAAGTTTTCTCACCTAAGAAAACATTGAATTCTTCAAAAATATATAGAAAGAAATTTTTCATTGTTGTAAATTTATTAAAAAAAATTTATTACAAATGTTTTGTATTTAAGATTTGAAATGATTATTGGTTTAAACCATGAAATTGTATAATGAAAAGGTTCCAACTTCAAAACTAAAGCCTAATAATCCACTTTGACTATACATATTATCCATCTATAAGTGTGAAAAACTCAAAAGAGTTCTATGGGCAAAATAGGGGCTATAGTATTTTAATATATACAAAAGTTTTGGTGGCCTCCCCTCAAAAGGGATATATTTTATAAATATTGAAAGTTTATTTCAATTTTGGTGAAAATATTGCTTTGAAAAAAGAGAGTGAAAATAATGAATATAACCTCAGCAACTACATCTTTTGATGAGAGGAAATGGTTCAATTGTAGGGTATATTTTATAATATGTATGTGAAGAGAGTCCCAAATTCCCCAAAAGATTTTATTAGCTATGAGAGCCTTTTTCAAATATTGAAGAGTTCCAATCTAAATATTATTTAACTATGGGTTTCCATAAGTGAGCTTGAAAGATAAATGATACTGAAATTGAGATGTATATGTGAAAATGAATAAGAAAGATCCCAAAGGTTGAAATTTCTGTGAATTAAATGATAAGAGCTTATAGAAAATATCAAAAAAAAGATTAAATTGGAATAAATCTGCTAATCATTTACTGTTGAACTATTCAACTTTCAAAAGGCCAAACAGGCACTGATATTGAATCAACTGAATTGATACTTTGTGGCTTGCATTTATTCCAGAACTTCTCTTTTTAAATTCAATTTCTGTGCTATATCCAACCTGAATCCAGTTTATCTCCCATGTCAAATTCCAAATGCTACACATGTTATCGGGTGTAGCCGTTTTTCTCATGGTCATTAGCTCAAAAAAGTAATTTATTTTTCATTTTTTGAAATTAATTAAAATAAAAATAAAGCAATTGTTACAACATTTTGATTTTAAAAAAACTACTTAAATTTCATGAAGAATATCCCAAGTTAAAATTTTTAAGCTGATTAAGCATAAATAAAATCCATTATTATCTCTATCAATTTGATAAAAATGAAAGATAAAAGTCAAAATCAAATTGTTAAAAAAATAAGATTCTAACTAAATATAGAAAAATCAAAACCTATCAATTTTAAGTGAAAAATTATCACATGATCAAGTTTGTTAAGGAAAGTAGTCTTAAAAAGTAGTAATACAAATTCCTATTAATTCAAAAATGTTAAAAAGTAAATAATAATAGAGATAATATCTTAATGATATCTAAAAAAATCTCAAAATAATTGATGTTAAAAGAAAAATGTTCACAAAATAAAAAATTTAAAGCTGATAAAGCTAAAGGAAAATTAATTATCATTTTTACTAACTCAATAAAAAAGGAAAAACAAATGAAATGGTTAAAGTAATATTTTAATTTCAAGTAAAAGATCAAAAAAAATCATATGAAAATTTATCACAAAATCAATTTCAAGCTAATTAGACTCAAAGAGAGTTAATTATTATCTTTATCAATTCAATACAAGTAAAAAATAAAAGCACTTGAAAAATTCAAATATTTCAAATAATATGTTCCTTATGAAAACAAATTGATGATTTCATGTGAAAATATGATTGACCCATAAGAAACATGTAAGGTTTGTCTATTAGAATGTTAATGATATTAATAAAAATAAAAAGTACTACAGCTGTCCTCAGTAGAAAATAAAATATAATTGAATATTATAACCACAAATTAATAAATAAATAAAAAATAATTTATTATTATTAAGTAATTTAATAATAATTAAAATAACTTATTATTCTCTTATTACTATAGTCACAGACAGTTGTAATAATAAAAAGTATAAGAGCTCTTAATGAGACAATTATATGTGGAGGATAATAATATTTAACCAAAGAAATTATCACACATACTGTGCAGAGATAATTTGTATAGGGAAATTCTTTAAAAAAACTAATACTAGACAAAAAAATAGAATATTCAGAAATAAACTTACATATAATGTTTATTTAATAGAATAAGTCAAAAAAACATTTGTGGTATTAAATAATTTTTAAAATCTCAAGACATTTCAAACCTCTATATTTTTAAGGAATAAAGCAAAAACTTTATGATAAAGTAAGATTTGGGAGTTTTTAGAGGAATTTGTGGATCTTGAAAGATAATTAAAACAAAAATCTTAGAAAATAAAACAAATTATTGGTGATTGAAACAATATAATCTGAATTCAATGTTTTAAATTCTTTATTTATAATTTAGCAAAAATAAGAAAACTTTACAATTACTTAAATAATAACATTTCATATTGAATAAAGGTTTATCTGTGTAAATGTCTTATTTTATTGAATGAATGATTATGAGGGATAAAAACAGTCATTTAAAGGCTTCTTTTATGACTTCAGAGAAGCTTCATGGTCAATAATGGATTTAGAGGGCATGGTCCAATCAAAGAAGAAAAATCATGCTTAAAAATGGGGTTCTCAATGTAAGGTAATTTTTTTCATTTTGATTTAGGATTACCAGTGTTATTCTTAACTTGGAGTAGATTTAATCCCCAATTGAGTTTGTTATTTCAAGTTTCAATATGAAACTAATTTATTTGTATTAAACTTCATTACATGAGAAACTTAAAAAAAAATTCAAGCAAAAATCTTTTAGATAAGATTTTCAATTAGATTTTATAGAAATGTCAATTTTCTTTAAAAATAATTAAAAGAGGTTTTTTAAAGTATAAATACCAAAGAGTCTTATTAATAAAAGAGACTTAAAATTGAATTTATATACATATAAAATGAGTTTGTAAGCTGTGTGAAATTTTCAATTGAATCAATTGAGAATTGGATTCTCTATAAACCTTTGAAGCTATTGCTATTTTTCTATGTAAAATTAGCAATACCAAATAAACGTCAGCTTTTAATAAGGTTTCAATACCTTTAACTGTACATAAAAGCTTATTTAAGATTTGGAAGCTCTTAAAACCTTGATAAAAAGCCTGCATATAGGAATTTACCCTTTGGCAGCTTGTAATTCCTGTCCAGAAGAGGAATAAACCAGTTTAAACTTCAAAATTCAATAAAAGTCTAAGCTCAAAGCTTGAATAAGGTCAAATATCCTTATATAAAGTAAGATAACCTTATGCGGGTGCTTGAAGATCCCAAAAGTTCAGTAAACTGGCACTTTTTGCCTTTTTTCATTTTTCCCACCTTTTTGCATTAATTTTATACTTTTATTTATTTAATTCCATACAATGGCTATAAATCAAATGAAATTGAGCTCACACAGGATTTACAGCCTTTATGGCAGATCCCTAGCCAATTAAGTAAATAAACACAAAAAATCAAATTAAAAAGCATGTTAAAAAGTTTACCTAAGCCTTATGAAGCTTTGGAATTCAGATTAAATTGTGTAATTGTCATGTGAGGCTCTTAAAACTTCCAATGACACTATAAATAGCCATTTTTGAGTATAAATGTGAGCCTTAGAGGTAATTTCATATACCCAAAAGACCACAAATACAAAATTAACATATAAATATAAATAAAATAAATTTATTTATATTATTAAAATGAAAATCAAAATATAAATATAAAATTATATTCAAAATTAAAAATTTAATTAAAGTTTAAAAATAAAATTACATTAAATTTTGAAATTGTAAAATTACATTTATACTTGAAAAAATTAAGTAAAAATGAATTTTTAATAAAATTGTAAAAAATTAAATAAATTTGGAAAAAAGTTAAATAAAAACTATTACAAATTTTTATCCAATAAATAAACATATAAAAATTATTTCACCATTTGATTCCTCATGAAAAATTAGGTAGGGTCACCTCTGAGTGAAATTTTTGTAACTCAACTCTAAATAAGCTTAAATTAAGTTTTTAGTATTTTCAATACAAAAGTTGAAAATCCTCAAAACTTTAATTTAATTCACATCACATGTAGTGTTAATCACCAAAATTTGTGTTAAAATGGAGGTGTTGTGTATATTTTAGAAGTTATGAGGAATTAAAGTATTTTCAATTGAATTCAATTGAAATGTCAAAATGTGCGCGTGTATTACATAAGTGAACTTTGATTTACATATGAGGTGTCAATTATTACTGTATTGTACTGTACAATTGAATTGAATTACATATGTAAATTATAAGTATAATACATGATGAGGAATTAAAGGAAAAATATATAGGAAAGATTAAATTTGGGGGGAAAAGGAACTCCAGCTCTCAGGGGGAGCTAGACCCCAAAAATCCTTGCTGACAGGCGTGGGATGTCAAAATTCACGCAAAAGTTCATCACTTTTGGCCTGGAATTGAGTTACAGGGTCTGTGGACTCAATTGATGATGAGGTTTTGATACCAACTGGGGTAGTTTTAGCTGTTGCCAAGAGGGTAAAGCTACCCTTAGGTTAAAACAATCATAGTAAAAACAGTTTTAACTGGTTTCTACGCCTCTTACACACATTCTGACGTGTTTTGAAGGCTCTAGACCAGGTATTTCTATAGTAATGGCTGATTTAAGGGTCTAAAATGGCTAAAAATGGCTTAAACCAGCCCTTCTAGTCTGAACCAGGGTTCAATGATGCCATAATTGGCTTTTCTGTTGTCGGACTTTTTTTCATGACTGACAAGAGTAAATTTTACTTTTGGAGTAAGAATATTGATGGCTATAAAAGAATGTCTTCTTTGCCCCACTTTTCTCTTCATGTTAGAATCTTTTCCTTTTATAATTAGTTTAAACACTGTTAAACCAATCAATAAAAGATTCCAACCACCTTTTTTTGAATCATTTCAAACCTTTTAGCCACTTCAAAAAATCATTATAATCATTGTTTTTAACTCTTATAATCATTTTTACCCCTGAACCACGCCAAAAGTGAATTAAAGCATCTTTCATCACTGTAAACTTTGTCACTTTGTTTCCAAATTCACTCTGGTCACTTTTGGGCATGTTTTCTCTTTAATATTCTTTTTAAAGACTTTGTTCTTTAATTAATTGCTTCCAGTTCTTTGCTCAATTAATTCCAATTGAAATTGCTCTTGAAGAAATTTCTTTTGTAGCCTTAAAATATCTCTTGTAGAGTATTTTTTGGATAAATTTTTATTGTTGGTAAAACAATAAATTTTTATAATATTATTTTTTTATACTAATAAAGTTATAAGCAATAAAATTGGCATCTTTTCTCTTCAAAATAATATTTCTTACTATTTTTAATTGATTTTTACCTTATACAAATTTTGAGGACAGGAAAAGTACTTGATTTTTAATCAAAGTTTCATATCCACACCTTACAATAACACCCTATGGGTAAATCCTAGGTTATTTTTTGGTGTAGAATTCAAAAATGACATAATATTTATAACTTTGTTTCTGAAAAATAAAGTTATACTTATTTTTTGTTTTAAATTAATTTCATAATACTGTTTATGGCTAAATAAAATGTATAAAAAAACTTTTGTGGCCTCATGGGTATGTCATAGGTATTCCACAGGCTCACAAAACAAGAATATTATTGCTAAATATTAATGAGAAAATAATTCATACAAATTTTATATTGTTTCACATTTAAAAAGAACATAATAAGAATATCAAAATTATACTTCTTATCACTTTTTTTCATGCTAAGAGGTATCCAAAAACAGATTCTTTTTCTGCTTTTCAGGAACAATCCACCTAAAATAAGAAAAAAACATCCAATAGTAATTTAATAACATGGTAAGACTCCCAAATTGTCATTATGACATTAAGCTATAGCTATAAAGACTCTATAGCTGTGTGTGTGACATGTAGAAATAGTTCAAAATAAGATATTGATGCTTTACTGATGGAGTTAGTGATGCTTAGTACTGTTGAAAGGCTGAGAGAAAGTATTTATCAGTTGAATTATTATCATAATGACCAAAAAATTAGTATTCTAGCTATAAATGTTTTATTATAAGAGTACTACTATTTAAGATAGCTATACCATGGTAAGTAGAAATGAAATAATAATAGGATGGGGGATATGTTTGGTGAGGAAAAGGTCCCTTTTTGTCCTTTATGGAGACATGGCACTTGTCTGGACTCTTTTTAGCTCCAGTGGTGACAAAATTAAATTCAGAAAGACCATGTGTGGTCCTTAAACCTATGAAATCAAAGCCTTAGCCTGGTTTATCGTTTTGGAACCACAAACACATTAAGGTTTTCCAATGCAGAGTAAAAATATCTGCAAGAGGACAAGTTGGAAGTCTTGAGACCATGGTAAAATTTCAGAATATATACAGAATGTGCCTATGAGGTCATGGTTGAGCTCAGAAGGTTTTTCACCCATATGAGCGTCTAATAGAGTAATATAAGGTGTATAGGTTGACACAGATCTTGTACACCCACTTGTGGCTTGGAAATGTATTAACCCAGATATCTCAGCCGTTTTGTACATAAAGGTTAAAAAAGAATATAGATTTAAAGATCTTAGGGAGTTCTCTAATTCTGTACTCTGCATGTCTTCCCTTCTAATTCACTACAGAAGCTCTAGGTACTGTACATTTTTCTTGTTTTTAGTAACTCTGTATTAGATCTGAAGAAGCCTGCAACTAAGATATATTTTTCAACTTTGAAGATATCATCATTAAAATAATGCAGAATTGAATCGCTTGATTCACTCTTAAATTTAAAATTACTCACTGTATGCCTTTTATTAATTATTGCAAAGCTCCAAGGGTTTGTAGATTGGCTCTAGCCATTACTTTCCAGTTAAAACTTCCAAACAAGATATCTCTGTCATTTTTTGAGATCAAGGTATGGAAAGTGGCTAGAAGTCAAGGCCCAATTTGAACTTTTATCACAGCTGTAGTCTTAGTGGGGTCTGTAAAACTTTCTTTGAAATAAGAGTGAATTAGGCTAATAACCTCTGCAGGGGGTGTTACCAGAAAAGGGACAACATCATTTGATAAAATCACATAAGTGCAAGTCTTTCTTTTTTCATATAGGTGATGATTCTTAGTGCAATAAATCTTTGATGTCCATTTCTTATCCTTTTTTAGTTTCCATTTGTAATCACATGGGTTGAAGAAGTGTCTTTTGTAGCACAATCAGGTATCGCCTCAAGCTTTCAAAAGTTTTACAGAAAATTGTTTCAACAAAAATCATCAATTAAACAAACAAATTATAAATTTAGCATTTATTTTTGAATAATTTTAGCTTTTTTCAATTTTGCCTTCAATACAAACATTTGCTGGTTCAAGAAATTTCAGTTGTAAATGCTACCAGTCTTCACTAACCCGTTTGAGATTTGCGTAAGCAAGAGCATTTTGAAGATATAGTCTTGTTAAGGTTGAAAGCCTGAACCACACTCCAGCAGCTTCATGCTTTTCCATTTGCTTTGACATAATTGTGTGTTCTTTCACTTTTTCCAAAGAATGAAGATGCTATTCCAAAATAAACAAAGGAAATCATGAGCACAAATATGGAGTATTGACTTGGACGATGCTGCCAACTTACATCATAGATGGCCCTTATCGCTGTATCGACTCCGTTTTCCTAAGCAATTTTAATTTTGGGGGTACTCAGTAAAGTCGTCCTATTGTCAGCGTTCCTGTTTGTCAAAGGGCTACCTACATTCCGAATTTTAATTGCCAAGGCTTTTGCGTTGGCAATTGTCTCAGCCTTAGATGTCTCAAGTATACCTTCCAAGATGTCCTCCTCTTGGAGAGTTTTAATGTAAGTTCCAACGCCTAATCTTTGGACTCGTTGAGCCCCTGTTTTTTGATCCGCATGAGGATCCTAATGTATGATTTTGCTGATAGAATGTGGGAATTACCTACAGAATTTCTGATCCCCTGCTCCGAAAAGTTGACAACATTTCAACTCAGAGCGCGGCAGACTTTCGATTTAAAAGCTTCATCAACGTACCGAAGAAAGGTTTGATAATGGTTGGAATACCGGCTGCCAAACAAAAGCGTATCGGTAGCTAAACAATTAAATTCATGGATTGGGATAGAACCTTACCTCGTAGGCTTGCAGCGGTAGTGCCGGCACCGCCGTGATGGAGAGCTCCATCGATTTTCGGAAACAGCCAATCATGAGCTACGGAATCCACATAGTAAATCAGGTCAGGGTGTTGGCCAAACTTTTCCCTCAACGATTGGGCAGCATGTGTTGCTTGTGCCCCATCTTGCGCATGTTGGGATGTCCAACCTCCTGAGACTATTGCAAAAGATTTCGCTTTATCCACAGCCCCAATGATAGCCTCCGTCATGGCACTTGGGTCGGGAACAATTATCTGTGAACAACGTAGGATTAGCGCCCATTCACCTCTTTGGTCTTCCTTAAGTCTGCAATCAAAGACTTGCCGATCCAAAACCAATGTATATTACTTTCTTATTTTGCGACTTAGCATTTTTTATTGCCTGTTCTAGCGACTCTTGATTTTTTTCTACCGTGGGAGAAACAAACCAATAACCTGTTACATGAGTTAAGTCATCCCATTCTTTGGCCTTGGGCACTACGCTAGGACTGAAATTGTACAAAAAAGGAACTTTTTCGAGCTCAAGTTGAGCCAAGGTGGTTCTTTCTAAATTCAATGTTTCCACTCGCCATTGATTTATACGTCTTCCAGTCGCAAGCCACAGGCTTTCATCAAAGACCTTGTAGCTACATAAACAAAATCGAAGCACTCTGTGTTATATATTCAAACCACACTTATTCACGATGCGCATACCTTAACTTGTTCACCCATCTCCCCAAATAATGTGTCGTTCCCATCATTGCATGTGCGTAAGCCCCATTCGGGGTCCAGGGCATAGTAAATGCCCTAAAATAGGGTATTTTGAGACGTTGGGCGATGTGAATACCCACCATTGCACTGGGGCTCTCAATAAGTAATTCACTTCCTTTGCAAGCTTCCCATGAGCTTTCGAGGAGTTCGTCAAACCATCTTCCAAACTGTGGGCCAATCCACCAATTTGAGTTTCGCACACTTATCAAGGTAGGTTTTATTCTTTATCACTCATGAAGAACCTACTTGGGTCAAGCCATAGTACCAAAACCGGATTGATGATGCGCCTGTACCACGATGCACATAAGCAACTTCATATTGATATTGCTGTATTTTTATAATTGAAGACTTACCATATTTAATACAATGTTTAATCAACTCTCGAGGGTCACCCTTAACCTCAGCAAACCCGATACCACACGAGCGTATCGACTCTTCAAAGTTTTTGTGTGTTGCTATAGTGCAAGTATGACCCAACGTCTTCAACCGTTGACATAATGCGATGTACGGCTGCACATCTCCGCGAGTACCGATTGTCAGACATGTGATTTTCATCGGCTTGGGAGCATGTTCAAGAAGATCAATGGTTGATTTTCCACTATCAACCGTCAGGGTTTCGAGAGAAGTGCTAGTTGAAGGGATGTGGGTGAGTGTCTCAACAACACCAGTCCCCTTCACGATTGCTGCTGATAGAGGAGATAGCAGCGTTAATAAGAAAAATAGGCTGATGCACGTTTTCCGCATTCTGGCGCTCTATTCCTGAGATTCGGTCAAGCTAGAGAAGGAGAATGAGAGGCCGAGATAGTAAGAACCTACTTCAACCTGGCCGAGTGAGCACAGTATTATTTAAAGCGTGACAATAGTTCATTAAATGTGGCGACAAGCACTCTTGTTGAGATCCAAGAGCAAAAGCAGAGTCCTTGTTGGAATGCAGAACTAAGGATTGCATTACATTAGTCTTTTAACAATAGTTAGAATCACAGTTTTACAAGTGACAGTACCTAAGGGTGGATGACAAGTATTCTGTAAATAATAAATGAACGAAGATGCAACAACTTAAAACAACAAACAGCTGTAACAAAAGAGACAGTTAGTAATGAGTTTGTAGTTAGAATGAAGAGAATCATGAGATCGGTACCTAAACAGTTAATGACAAGATTGTACGATAAAAGGAATGAGAGAAATAGAGAGATGAAAAGAGAAGAAAGGAAACGGCAAGAGAAAATAAAGGAAAGGAGAGAAAGGTAAGAGGGAGTTATCGATGATGCTGCTTGTTGAGAGCTGAGAGGCGAGGTTTAAGTATTGGTGAGTGTTGGTGGTGGATGTCTGTGGTCAATCACTGTGGTTGGTGTCCGGTCATGTGGTCGATCACTGTGGCGGTTGTCCGGGTTAGTGGTTCGGAGCTCGGGCAAAGTGTGGCGTAGGAGGGTCGATCATAATTGATTTTTAGCACCCCCCCTCACTCCTAGGCTAGACACGCCTAAGGCAGCCAGGGCTTGTGTCAGCGAAGCTTTTGGTACAGACTTAGTGAGGAAGTCAGCCAGCATGTCAGTAGTCGGAGTGTATACCAGGCAGATTTTATCTAGCTTGATGCATTCTTTCACGAAATGCAGCTGGATGTCAACGTGCTTCATCCTTTTTGCATTGACGTTGCTGTTGCCATTAGCCGTGTTGATGCAAGCCTGATTGTCCTCGTGAATTGGAATCGGGAGATCAAACGCAGCTAGTTCAGCCTCCTGGCACCACTGGGAGAGCCAGAGTAGTTCGGAAGTGAGATCACACAGTGACTTGTACTCGGCCTCGGCCGTCGAAAGGGAGACAGTGGGTTGTTTCCTCGTCTTCCAAACAACAAGGCACTGGTTGAAGCAGGCCAAGTAGCCCGTGACTGACCTGCGGGTGAGCAGACAATTCCCCCAGTCTGCGTCGCTGTAGGCTACAAACCCGGGACGTCCCTTCCTCCCATAAGAGAGGCCAATGTCCTGAGAACCGTTGAGATACCGCAGGACGTGGAGGAACCCGTGCCAGTGATTGATCCCGGGGTTTTCTAGGAACTGGGACAAAGTGCTGACGGCGAAAGAAAGGTCGGGGCGAGTGGCGGTGCTTAGGTAATTGATGCTTCCTATGGCGCTGCGATAGTTGATGCCTAGGGCCTTGAACTTGTCCACTTCGTCAGTGGTGGCAGGCCCCAGGTGGCAGTTTGGGATCAGCGGAGTTGATGTCGGTTTGCTGTTCCTCATGCCGTAGAGTTCAAGAAGGGACTCAGAAAAGTGCTGCTGATCGAGGGTGATTCCCTCATCTCTCTGGGTGATTTTGACCCCCAGCATGAGATCAGCTGGCCCGATGTCCTTAATCTCAAATTCTGTTGCAATTTGACGTTTGAATGACTCTACCTCCCTACCAAAGATGGCTATGTCGTCCACGTGAACGTACAGCCAGAGAGGGCTCCCTGTGCGGCGATAGAAGACACAGGGGTCGAGTATACACGACTTGAAGCCAGTGGTACTCAGCCACTCCTTCAAACGCTCGTACCATGCCAGAGGAGCCTGTCGGAGCCCATAGATCGCCTTTTTAAGGCGGAGGCAGTACTTACGCTTATCGCTCCTGAGGCCCTGAGGGATCCCAAGGTAGACGCTTTCGGCAAGGGGTGCATTTAGAAATGCGCTCTTGACGTCGATTTGATGGAAGAGGAGCCCATTGGATGCCGAAAAGGCAATCAGGGTGCGTAAGGAATTGAGTCTTCCTGTGGGGGAGTAGGTTTTGTCAAAGTCGACACCAGGCGTCTGGGTGAATCCCTGAGCGCACAGTCGAGCCTTGTGTTCGACGACTTGATTCAAATGGTCCCGCTTAGTCTTGAATACCCATGTCGTGCCAACCAACTTGTAAGTTGGGTCAATTTCGACAATATCCCATACGTTTAACTTCTCCATTGACGAGAGCTCCCTGTTGATCGCCTCCAACCATATTTCTTTAGACGGGCCGCTTGTGGCTTCGCTATATGTGTTGGGGGTGTCATCAAGGGTAGTCAAGAGTGCCCCCGCTCGTCTTGAGTATGAGAGGATATTGTCTGGGTTGATAACGCTGGAAACCAGAGTGGGGTGCCTGGGTCCGATGACCTTGATGCGGATGGACCGTCGATTTGGTTCACTGTCTGGGCAGGCAGGGGCAGGGTCATCAGCTAGTCGGGCTTCATCTACCGTAGTTGATTCGTCTTGATTCACAGACACCTGGGGTTCATCTACCAGTTCTTCAGTGTCCGGCGTCAGGTTAGGCGAGGATTGATGTTCAGGGAGTGGCTCATCCAGCGATTCCCAAGGGAGGCTAAGGGGGAGTTGATCATCGCTTTGGTGTTTTAAATGAGGGAATACCGACTCATTGAAACTGACATGTCTTGAGATAAGGATTTTCCTGTTCGACAGACACAGGACCCTATAGGCTGAGTTGTTGTTCTCATATCCTAAAAGGATGCCTTCCACTCCCGTCGGGCCAAGCTTGGAGTCTCGGTGTTCTTTTGGAGTCATCACGATTGCCTGACAGCCAAAAACCCTTAGTTTCTTGATTCTCGGAGGTAGACCGGTCCAGAGAGTGTGTGGCGAGTGATTGTGTCGTGACGGGGTAGGAACAGAGTTTGAAAGGAGAGTGGCAGTGCTCACGGTCTCAGCCCAATAGGAGGTTGGAAGATTTGCGGCGTTGAGCATGCACCTCGTTTTTTCAAGGATGGTGCGGTTGGCTCTCTCAGCAAAGCCGTTGTGTTCGGGAGTGTAGGCTGGTGAGAAGTTGTGCACGAATCCACATTCATTCGCCAGTTGTTGAAAGTGAGAGTTGAGAAACTCTCCTCCTCGATCTGAGACCAGCCTTTTGAGGGAGCGGTCATGCTGAGTTTCCATTAGCCTTTTTGTTACCGTAAACTGATGAAAGGCGTCGGACTTATTCTTCAAGAAACGAACAATCTTGAAAGATGTGGCTTGGTCCACGATTGTCAAGATGTATTTGCAACCGGAGATTGAGGGTGGAGAAATGGGCCCTACTAAGTCGATGTGAACGCAGTCCAGAGGGAGGTGAGCAGGTTCAAGGTGATCTTTAAAGGGTAGTCGGTGAGCCTTGTTGAGGGCGCAGACCTTGCAGGCGGTAGCTGTAGATGGAAGGCCCATTGACCTGATGACAGATTCTCCAACATGGCCGAGTCTTTCGTGCCAAGGGTAATCGTTTAGCGCTGTTTTGTTGGCAGTTGGAAGATGGTAATCTACTTTCATGAGGTTGTTTTCGATTTGGCCGTGTAGGAGTACCTTTCCTTCTGTTGTGAGGGAGAACGAGTCTTCATGTCGATTGATAATGAGTTCTTTATCAAAGAGCTTCAATAAGCTAACGAGATTGCAATTTAACTTTGGAACGAAGAGGGAATTGGGAAACGTTAAGTGTTGATTGTTGCTGAGGAGGTTGACGGTGCCAATGCCTTCGGCCATTAGGTTGCTGGATGAGTCCCCCGTGGTTACTGGAAGTTTTGTGTTTTTCACCAGGGAGGTAAAAACGTTCTCGGAGTGGAACATATGGTGGGTCGCTCCACAGTCCACTACTAATTGATGGGGTTCTGGCCTTGAGAGCGCGCTGGTGTGGAGTGCTTGTGCTGTTGAGATGTGAGCAGCTGGGCTAGCGTTGGGAGCCTTTCTTTTGTTGTCCCGTCTTTGAGGTCTGAGGTGAGGATTCTCAGCAAAGCATTCTTCCTTTTTGTGTGTGAGACACTTTGGATTGTGCTTGCCGTTTGCGCAGTAATACATTATTCGGTATGGTTCATTGGCGGAGGATGAGACTAGAGCTGAGGCTGAAGCTACTCCACTTGGGCGATCGTCTTTGATTTGGCAGTGATTGGCGTATTCTTGAAGACGAGAGAGGATTTGGTCGGGTTTCTCAATAATGTCTTCATTCAGGGTGAGCAGTTCCACGACTTGGCTGAGCTTTGGGTCCCCTGCTAGTTTCCCTAGGATGATATAAGAAAGAATTTCGGAGGGCATTTTGATGCTGACAGACTCTAGTTCAAGGAGAAATTTACGGGTGTCTTCGATGTATTGATGAAGGTTGCCAGTATAGTTTGCCTTCTGCCAATTCATCCATACCCGCCCCTTGTTCATGGCTCTTTTGGAGGCATACTGTTCGTTGATTTTGGACCAGAGTAAGTTAGCTTTATCGGAGGTTTCTGAATTGATGACTTCCAGAAAAACTCTACGATTTATACGTGATGTGATAGTGGTAATTGCTTCGAAGCTTAACTTGGTCCACCGATTAATAGCGGAAGGGGTTGCATCTTGTCCAATGGCTTTTTCACAGACATCTAGGAGGTCTTTGGAACGGAGTAGGAAACGCATCCTGAGGTACCATTCGCTATAATTGGTACCATCGAGGATTGGTATTGAGGACGTTTCCTTTTCGTTTGGTCTTTCTGCCATTGTATGTCTTGTGATCCACCCGTTCTGTTTCGTATAGGATTAGAGCGTCGAGACTGTAAATCTGTTGGAATGCAGAACTAAGGATTGCATTACATTAGTCTTTTAACAATAGTTAGAATCACAGTTTTACAAGTGACAGTACCTAAGGGTGGATGACAAGTATTCTGTAAATAATAAATGAACGAAGATGCAACAACTTAAAACAACAAACAGCTGTAACAAAAGAGACAGTTAGTAATGAGTTTGTAGTTAGAATGAAGAGAATCATGAGATCGGTACCTAAACAGTTAATGACAAGATTGTACGATAAAAGGAATGAGAGAAATAGAGAGATGAAAAGAGAAGAAAGGAAACGGCAAGAGAAAATAAAGGAAAGGAGAGAAAGGTAAGAGGGAGTTATCGATGATGCTGCTTGTCGAGAGCTGAGAGGCGAGGTTTAAGTATTGGTGAGTGTTGGTGGTGGATGTCTGTGGTCGATCACTGTGGTTGGTGTCCGGTCATGTGGTCGATCACTGTGGCGGTTGTCCGGGTTAGTGGTTCGGAGCTCGGGCAAAGTGTGGCGTAGGAGGGTCGATCATAATTGATTTTTAGCAGTCCTGTGCTTCATAAAATATCCGAACAAAGGACTCATGTGTAATAATGCAATTGAAACATTTTTCGATTGGCAAGGAGGCCTGGCGATCGGTCTTTGAGTATGAAACACTTGAATGTTTAGCCGAATTCGAGAAACTTTCCTTGCACTTTCAGTCAAACGGTCTTACTCTTTCAAGTCTTCGAATCTTTCCAACACTTGGGTTATGGATTCAGTATTGAATCAAAGACGCAGTGTATGTGCAACTGACAGGCCAGCAACCTGAATTATTGCCTGTCAAGAATTTCGGCAAAACGAGTGGTTGTTTGATTTAAAAGAATTAAACAAACTAAAGGAATGCATTAACATTGTAATAAATAATGTAGATAACTGAAAAGACAAAATAGTACCTAAAGGTGAACAACTAGTATAAATATTAAGAGTCTACTTGCTTATGCGTACAGCTTAGTGTTGGGCTAACAGACAGAATTGTAGTAATGACATTAGTAACAAAAGTGAGCATGTCATTAGGATATTAATCATACCTAAATATTAATATTATATAACTATATTCTAACTGCACTATTTTATAGCTGATATGTGCTAAATAGACAATACACAACTATTGTTAATGATTGTGTATGGTCTATCCATGATTTTGAAATATTCGGTTGGTAAGGATCTTTAAGAAAAGAATTTGGGTCAACTACCCTTTTCAATGGAAGCATGCGTGCTCTCTTTTATATTCTCAGAGGTCAAAGTGTGATGTTAACGCCGCGTTATTAGTACAGTAACGTGGGGATACCTATTTCTCAAAAAGGATTTAGTTGCTCATGGATTGGGTGTAAGGTTTGACTATGAAACAATAAGTAAAAATTACTAATATTTTACTTATTGTACTATGGATGTCCTTATAAATGAAATAAATAAGATAAAAATAATTATGATAATAAAGAATTATTATAATTATGGCATAAAAATAATTATAGTATTAATAAAATATGATAATATAATTTATATTATAAAATATAATATAATAGAATAAATATATTAATATAAAATAATTAATATATTCAAGGGCACTTTATTATTGTTACAAACAAATAATAAAGGCATAAAAAATTGTTTTTTATTAATAAAAAACAATTAATAACAATAATATTACCAATATTAAAATTATAAATTAATATAAATACTATTTATATTAATTAAAGAATTATTAAAAGAATAATAGAGAGAAAATTATTATAATAATAGAGAATAACCTATTTTTAATACTTAATATAATAATTTTGAGATATTTTACGCCAAATAATATGAATACAATTTATCCAAAGTGTATTTACAATAAAAAATAGAGAAATTACAAATATGCTTGATTTTTACGTGGAAATGAGATTTTAGAGAGATTTTTAACAAAAACAATTAAATAAATGATTTAATCACGTCAAAATTGATGATTATGATAAGATGATCTTTGGTCTTTGATAATATGAAAGTTTTATATATAAAGAATCAAGAAATTACCTTTTTATTGTATTGATTTAATGTTTTTGATGCGTCTGAGGGGAAAACAGAGTAAAAAGAGCTCTATTTATAGTAAATACCTCCCTCCTAGAGTCCAACAGGCTTCTAGTAGACGTGTACGCATCATATCCACTGGGATTGATCAATATTTTAAGGTTTGGTGATGATTACATCATGATCAAACCATATTACATCATTATTAGGCCATTATTTAGAGTTATCACTATAACTCTAAGTTTGATGACGTCAAAGGCTTCGCAGAACCCCAAAATTCGTGGATTTTATTAGTTTTAATCATAAACTAATAGTATTCACCAATTTTATCACTCATATGACAGTTAAACTTAATTTAAGGTTACAGTGAGTGATCATAAATGATCAAATTAAGCTCAAACTTTGATCCTTAATAATCTTTAAGATTTACACGCTACAGCCATTCAGAGAGTGAATTCTAATAGCTTGGCATAACCTCATTATTCTGCCAAGAGCATTTCATTACATCATCAAAACTCTATTTTTGATGATTTTTCTTGTAACTCATCTTTTCTGTCGAAATTTAATATTTTAAACTTCAAACTATGATTTCAAGGGGTTATACCTTAAATATTATAATAAGAAATAGGTTATTCTTCACAAATGAACTAGTAGAATCCAACTGTCCACTTTTTTTAAGTTTGGACCACTTTCACAACAAAGTGGTCAACAGGTCTGTTGATTTTAATCAATAATTCCTTACAGGTTTTAACCTTGTTTATAGCTTGTGAAATAAACTTCATTTCTGTATTCCTACAGTAATTAGTGATGACTTTATTTTTGGTTCATCACTCTATCATGCATAATTCAAGAGATATTAGCTAAAATCCTTAAATATATGCATTGACCAAGAAAGTGCATATATTCAGGTTAATTCCTTAAGTATTGATTTTGAAGCTTAGCTTCTTAATTGTTTTATATGTGGAATTTTATGAAGAATGCACTGGTACATTTTTTTTAACATGCTGTCCCATTGGGTTTTGAAATAAATAAGGATTTGTGTATTTTATAAGGTATTATTACTTGTAACTTATTAAATATTGACTTTACAGATATGCCATAAAAAAGGTATATGTGTATTTTATCATGGGGAATCTAATGGAATAATTTATTTCACATGTTTATTCATTGGTTTTTAAGTTAAACCAATTTTTATGCCAATTTATGGTATTTTTGTATTTTTCAAAGTACTTATTTTTAATGTATAATTATATTAAATATTTCTTGTGACCTTTTTGGGTATGTGGTCATATCTCAAAGGTTCAAATTGGGAGAGGTTCAATATTTTCACATCCCCTCTGTCTCCCATCCGTGATAATCTGAGACAATTCATTGTTCTTAACAGCACCGGTCGGCAGATAGATTTTGTTCAAAAGCCGGCCAACATGCTTGTTTTGGGAGTGTATTTGAGTTGGAGGATAGAGTCATTGATCACTTCTCTAATAAAATGTAATTTAATATCCACGTGTTTCATGCGTCGAGAGTTCGTATTGCAATCGCCATTTGCTGTGTCAATGCAGCCTTGATTATCTTCATGAACAATAACTGGTTTGTTCTCTGTGTAGATACCGATCTCCTTACAAAATTGTCTGAACCACATTAATTTGCAGGAGAGATTGGTCAAGGCTTTATACTTGGCTTCTGCTGAAGACAAGGAAACAGTGGGTTGTTTCCTTGTTTTCCAGATGACAAGATTGTCATGTATGGTGACTAAATAACCCGTGACTGATTGTCAAGATACTCTACAATTTCCCCAGTCTGCATCAGAGTATGCAGTGGGGGGTTCTAGATTATTTCTGCAATATGTGAGACCAATTGAGCATGTACCTTTAAGGTATTTAAGTACATGTAGGAAAGCGTGCCAGTGCTGTGTACCTGGCGATTCTAAGAATTGAGACAGAGCGCTGACAGAAAAAGACAAATAGGGGCTTGTGGCAGTACTCAAGTAACTGAGGCTTCCTATTGCACTATGGGAATTGACGTTGAGGGCTGAGAAATTTACCTTATCTTCATCTGATGCTGCTTCCAGGTGGGTATTTGGCATTATTGCAGTGGCCACTGGCTTACAATTAGTCATACCATAGAGATCAATTAGAGAGTCAATATAGTGTTGTTGAGATATGGTGATTGAATTTTCTTTGTGAGTTATTTCTATAACCAGCATGAGATCAGCCAAGCCCAGGATTTTTGTGCTGAACTCCTCTTTAATTGCTGTCTTGAATTCAGTCAGGTTTTTGCCAAAAACTCCTATATCATCAACATGGAAAAATAGCCAAATAAGTTTGTTGCCATTGCAATAGAAGACACAGGAATCAGCTTTTGAGACCTTGAATCCCCAGTTGATCAACCAGTTAGAGAGGCGACGGTACCAAGCTAGTGGAGCTTGTCTAAGTCCATATATGGCCTTTTTGAGTTTGACGCATACTTTCTTTTTGTTGCAATCTAATCCCTGTGGAATAGACAAGTATACTTCATCCTCCAATGGTGCGTTGAGGAAGGCACTCTTGATGTCAAGCTGCTCAAATCTTAAACCTGAGGAAGCAGCATGGGAAATGAGTGTGCGAAGTGAATTTAATCAACCGGTGGGTGCAAAGGCTTTCGAGAAGTCAATTCCATGCGTCTGGGAGAACCCTTGAGCACATAATCTTGCTTTGTATTCATGGATCTGTTGTTTTTCATCTCTCTTAGTTTTGAAGACCCAGGTAGTGCCTATGAGTTTGTAGTTGTCTTTGATTGGCACTTCTTCCCATACGTCAAGTTCTTTCATGTTATTCAACTCTTTTGTGATTGTGCTCATCCATGTGTCTGACTCTTCCGATTTCAGGGCTTCATTGAATGTTCCCGGATCAGGGTGAGTGAGATGAGTAGTTGGACGCCTAGGATAAGGTAGGATGTTTGCTTTGCTAATGTCTGAATTAATCAAGGTGGGGTGTCTTGGGCCTATGACCTTGATCCTCTTTCTTGGCAGTGACCCTGGTCTTTCATTGCCTGGATCAGTAGATATAGATTCCTCTTCTGAGTGGGCTTCACTGATTGATGCTTGCTCTTCTACTTCCTCTAGACAATCATAGAATTCGTCTTCTTCTTCAACAAAGTCGTTCCAGCTGGTGTTGGGAATCATATTATTAGATTCTTTGCAATTATTTACAGTGGGAAAGTTTTTCTCAAAGAAGGTAACATGCCTACTAATGTAAACCTTATTATTGCTAATTTTCAAAATGCGATAAGCAGATTCATTTGTGATTCCAAGCAGGATTCCGATTTCACCAGTTGGAGCTAATTTCCAGTTGCAACAGTGTCTGGGAACATGGAAGATGACTTTGCAGCCAAATGTTCTGATCATTCTAATTTTGAGGGCAACTCCTGTCCATAGAAGATGAGGTGATTGGTTGTTCCTTGAAGGTGTAGGAATGCTATTGACAAGATACGTGGCTGTGTTGACCGCCTCTGCCCAGTAGCAATTAGGAAGATTTGATGTGAGGAGCAGGCATCTTGCCTTATCTAATATTATTTGATTGGAACGTTCAGCAAAGCCATTGTGCTCTGGCGTATACGGAGGTGATACACTGTGAATAAAGCCACTTTGGGTCACTAGTGACTTAAACTGATTATTGACAAATTCACCCCCTCCATCGGTAATAATCCTCTTTATTTTTCTGTCTTGAGCATTTTCAATGAGGGTCTTTTGAGAGACAAATTCATTGAAAACCTCAGATTTGTTTTTTAGGAATCAGATCATTTTGAAGGAAGTGTACCGATTGACAATGGTTAAGAAATAACGGTGCCCTGATTTCGATGGAGGAGAGATTGGTCCAACGATGTCTAGGTGAAGGCAATCAAGTGGTTTGGTAACTTCCACAAAGTGCCCTTTGAATGGCAATGCGGTCATTTTTCCTCTAGCACAAGTATCACAAGAGTTGTTGTCAATGGGTTTCAAGACCTGATTTCTTGGATGTCCAAGACAAAGATGCCAAGGTGAATTGGAGGAGCTTTCAGTAAGATTCGCCATTGGTTGGTTGAAGAATACTACCATGAGTTTATTTATGAGTTGCCCTGATAAAAACGTTTGATTGTTTTGTGACAATTGGAAGGTTGAGTTGTCTCTAGTTATTGTTTTTGGAGCTTTGCATAGATCAAGGAGGCTGAGGAGGTTCTTTGTTAGCTTAGGGACAAAAAGGCAATTGAGGAGGGTAAAAGATTTCTTGTTGATAAGGATTCTTACCATTCCATGGCCCTTACAAATTAGATTGCTTGATGGGTTGCTAGTGGAGATACTTTCACTCCTTTCAGAGAAGTTGGAGAAGAGGCTCCTGTTGTTGAACATGTGGTGGGTTGCGCCACAATTGATAACTAAGGAAAAAGGTGAAGCCAAAGGACTACAGGCAGTTGTGAATAGTGCTTCCATGCCAGTTTGATGAGTTTCACCCTCTGATGTTTTTCTTTTGTAGCGATTTCGTGGTGGGGGACAAAGTTCTGGATGTTCAGCCCAGCAGTTTTCAGCCTTGTGAGTGGTGTTTTTGAGGTTGTGTTTTCCGTTTTTACAAATATATGTTAATTTGTATGGGAATTGATCTGAGGCCGTGAGTAACGCACTGCTATCACTTTCTTTTTTGATTGGGATTTTTTGAGTGTCCCTTTTTGTATTTTTATGCCTGAGCAGCTCTGATAGTTTGTCAAGAACTTGTTGTGGGTTAATGTTTGAGTTCATAGAGAGGACCATGGAGTCTATGATATGGTCCTACTGACTGCTGTCCCAACTAATTTTACCTAATATTGAATACGCCATGATGTCTGGTGGCAGAGAGATGCCTATTCCTGCAATGTCAAAAAGAATATTGGAGCATTCTTTGATGTATTCCCAAATATTGCCGGTAAACCTTAGGCATTACCAGTGTACCCAAGTTCGTCCTCTGTTTGTGACGGTTTGGAAGGCAAATTTTATTGTAATTTTAGCCCAAAGTGCTTTAGCACTTTTTACTGTTAGTCTGTCTACAATGCTAATGATGATTTCTTGATGTAGACGGCTTAGAATAAGTTGTACTACTTCAATGTTGTCCTGATTCCATTCAATTAATTTTGAGGGATCTGAGCTCAGAGGTGTGTCACTATGACAGAATTCGCGAAGGCCCCTTGCTGATAGCTCTACATCCATCATGATGCTCCACAGAGTGTAATTGTGTCCATCTAGAATTGGGATATGGGATGTATTATTGAGCAGTGGTTTTTCAGGCATAGTTGTTTACCTTGGTGTGATGTATGAGCGTTTTGAGACTGTAAATCTAAAAGAATTGAACAAACTAAAGGAATGCATTAACATTGTAATAAATAATGTAGATAACTGAAAAGACAAAATAGTACCTAAAGGTGAACAACTAGTATAAATATTAAGAGTCTACTTGCTTATGCGTACAGCTTAGTGTTGGGCTAACAGACAGAATTGTAGTAATGACATTAGTAACAAAAGTGAGCATGTCATTAGGATATTAATCATACCTAAATATTAATATTATATAACTATATTCTAACTGCACTATTTTATAGCTGATATGTGCTAAATAGACAATACACAACTATTGTTAATGATTGTGTATGGTCTATCCATGATTTTGAAATATTCGGTTGGTAAGGATCTTTAAGAAAAGAATTTGGGTCCACTACCCTTTTCAATGGAAGCATGCGTGCTCTCTTTTATATTCTCAGAGGTCAAGTGTGATCTTAACCCCATGTTATTAGTTCAGTAATGCGGGGATACCTATTTCTCAAAAAGGATCTAGTTGCTCATGGATTGGGAGAGGTTCAATATTTTCACATGATTCACAATATCAGTAGTCGTCAGTGCATCTTGATTGTGCATCAGCAAAGAAGTGTTGTCATTACTTGTCATGGGTCTCTTCTACAGATTCTGTAATGGCGCCAACTCTTCAGTAGAACACGCAGCTTCAATCACTCACTCGTACAAGACTTTTTTTTAGAGAGTTATTGCCTTCACATACCACACTAAAATAAAATATTTACACAAAGAAATAAATAAAAGATAGCAAAATTAAACTCTTTACAACAATATTTTTTTCAATCCCGTGAATGCTTATCCACCTCCCTGTTTTGTTGGGCTGTGGGAGATGCTTGTGCTGAGCTGAGTTCTTTGGGAGGGGGCTATCTGTAGAGGCGGTGAATAGCATTTATCTCAACCTTCCTGCCTGGTGAAGTTTGGTTTGGTGTGTTAATTACTTTGGGCAATGATGTGGTTGATATTGTTGAAAAACAAGCCATAAAGCGCTTAGGTAGATACCATCCTAGTCCAAAAGTGTGAACTGTTGGAAATCACGATCAAGACTATGGTGACAAACCAGATATTCACCCATGCGCCACCTCAAGCCTCCAAACCCCAGTCAGTACTCAAATTACCCAACCACATGAAACAAGCGCCAATCATCAAGACAATCAATTTATGGCTACACCTGACAGCAGGGATTGCATTTGGAAATCAGTTTGGACCCATCCTAGAATGAGCTGGGTGTAGATTAAAATATAAAATATTCAATAAAAGTAAACACAAAAACTCCCCCAAAAGAGAGAAGTAATATTTATTTCATCAACAACATACCTGTAGATAAAAATATAAAATATTCAATAAAAGTAAAAACAAAAAATCTCCCCAAGAAAAGATTTTCTTTGAGGGAAAAATTGGGTTTATATAATTATCTACTACTGTGCCGCAGTCTATGCAGTTTTAAAACTCCCCTCCACAAAAATAGGCTTACAACCAATCCAATTTTTAAATCCTTGAATTTGATTTGCCCCCAAATTCTTGGTAAACACATGAGCTAACTGGTCAAAATACTTGAACAACAAAATAACCACCTTCCCTTTAACAACCAAGTTATTAATAATATGAAATTCCCTTCCTATATGTTGAGCCTTCTTCCTGCTGCTGTCATTACTTCCCACCTTAATTGCTACCATAGTGTCAGAGTATATTGTTGGGATGCAACCCCTTAGAACACATGGAAAACTATTAATAACCCAGGTAAAGAAATTTCCCCAAAGGCTAAAGCCATGTATTCTACTTGAAATGTTAATGATGCTATACAATGTTGACATTTCAAGTTCCACATGACCGGCACTCCAGACATGAGACCAATATGTCCATGTTGAGACTTTGAACAATCACTACCCCAGTTTGCATTGACAAACATTTCTTCCACCTTCCTGCTCAAATCCGCTTCAATCACTAACACATCTTCAATAGTTGTTGCCAGATAAGATATCCAGTGCTTCAAATCCAACCAGTGATGCTTTCTGGTTTCCACCAAAAAACGCGCCAAGAAATTGACCACAAACATGACATCTGGCCTCATTGCCTGTGCTAAGTACAAGATCATCCCAGTTTTAGATAAGTATTCCCTATCAGCCTACCTTGAAACATCAGATTTTAATTCCAAGTTAGGCAAAGTCTGCTTTGGAGAAAAATTGCTGGTGTGTCCAACAAGAAGCTTTTTAATCAGATGACACTGTGATAGCCTAAACTGTTGTCCCACACATTTCACATCAACACCCACAATACTGTGCAAATCCACATCCCACTTCATCTCAAAGACACCAACAATTTACCCCTTATTGTAGCCATTGATTCCATATTATTTGCCACCAAAATCCCATCATCCACATGAATCCACAAGAGAGCAGCATCTCCCCCATTACTGTAAGAATACATACTCTGATCCACATCATTTGGTTCAAACCCAATGCTTCCTAAGATCCCAGTAAGATGTGACCACCAGCAGTGAGCATCCTGCTCAAGACCATATACCGCCTTCTTTAGTTTCAATATCCTACTGGCTAACTTCAAAATATTTCTGGGTGGTAGTCTTGTAAGGTTTGTCTATCAAACTCTTGATAATAGTAACAATATCAAGAGTACTATGACTGTCCTCAGTAGAAAAATATAATATAATAAAATATTATAACCACAAATTCAAATATAATTATTAAGAATAATTATATATAAAAAATAAGTTTAATTATCATTATATAAAATAATAATAATTAAAATTTAACAATTATAATAAATTAGAATTAGTCTATTATTGTTATAGTCACTGGCAATTATAACAAAAAAAAGGTAAAGCTCTGAATGAGACAATTACACGTGGAAATTATAAATATTCAACCACTTATAGATAGTATATAAATATTCTTTATGAAAGAATTAAAACACATACTTTTGAGAAATAATTCTTATAGAAAAATTCTATATAAAAAAACTAATAATAGACAAAAAAAGATATAGAATTTTAGAGAAAACTTACTTATAATATAAACTTAATACAACAAGTCAAACAACAACAGTTATCATGTTAAATAATTATTATAAGTTAAAAAAATTCTAAAAATCAATATTTTAAAAGATAAAACAACTTTTTATAATAAAAACATGATTAAAGAGTTTTTGAGAGGAATTTGTGGATTATAAAAGATATTTCGAAGAAAATAATTTTCTAAAAAGAAATATATTATAGGTGATTAAAACAATAATCTAATGTATATGATTTCAATTCTTTAATTTAAGATTTATCAAGAAGAAAATACTTAAGAAATACTTTAATAGTAAGATTTTATATATAAGAAAACTTTACCTGTTTAAATGTCTAATATGATTGGATTGATAATTGATTATGGACAAAAAAAGTGATGAAAATACTCTTTTTATGTCTACAGAGGAGCTCTCATGATTAATAATGAATATAGAGGGTGTGCTCATGTGAGCCTGTGAGGTATGTATAACATACCCATAAGGCCACAAATGACTTTATACACAGTTGAATTTGTCTTTAACAGACTTTTTAATTGAATTTAAAATAAAACATAACAAAAAATAAGTAGAGCTTTTTTTTGGATAAACAAAGTTATAAATATTATGTCATTTTTTGATTCTACACCAAAAATAACCTAGGGTACACCCATAAGGTGTTATACCCAAAAAGGCTTATTTCTTATGTTATTAGAAGATTGAAGAATCTCACAGTACTAATGTAGCTTTTTAACATTTCTTTAAAATTGCTTAATTTAAGCTTAAATAAGCTTAAATTTAAAGTTGCATAAGGTTTGTGCAAACTTACCAAAACTTGGTTCAAATTGAGGTGTTGTGTATATTTACTGAATTGGCTAAGGATTTGCCATACAGAATGTAAATCCTGCGTGAGCTCAATTTAAAAGGGTTTAAGCCCATAGTATGGCTTTAAATAAATAAAAGGGAAAAATCCACACAGAAAGGTGGGACAAAGGAAAAAGACAAAATAGAGCTGGGGTACCCAACTTTTTGGATCTGCAAGGATTCAATTAAGGTTGTCCACCTGTATTGGAGGATTTTCAACCTTATTTAAACTTTAAGATTAGACTTTGATCCAACATTAAAGTTTGAACTGGTTTTATCCCAATTTAGACAGGAATTTCAAGCTGCCAAAGGGTAAATCCCGATATGCAGGCTTGATTTTAAGGTTTCAAGAACTGTAAAATTCTTAAATAAGCTTAAACATTTAAGGCTACAAGCATTAAAACCTTATCAAAAGATAAGGTTTGGTGTGTATTGCTATTTTGCGTAGAAAAATAGCAATAACTTCAAAAATTCATTAAAAATCCAATTCTTAATGGATTTGCTTGGAAGTTTCACACAGCTTACAACTTAGTATTATCTACATAGAAACGTAATTTTAAGTATCTTTTATAAATAAATTTCCTGGGTAATTAGTCTGGAAATTTCCTCCTTTAATTAAGTTCAAAGAAAATAATAATTTCTTTAAAAATTCATTAAAAATTGAGTTTGAGAGATTTCTGCTTGAAACTCTATTTTTAAGTTGTTCATGTGATGAACTTTAATATGAATAAGCTTATTTTATATTAAAACTTAAAATAATAAGTTTAAATGAGGATTAAAGTTACTTGGAGTTAAGAATAACACTGGAAACTTTAAATTGGAATTAAAAATAAGTTACCTTAAGCTAAGAACTTTTTTTTTAAGAATGGTTTTTTGGTTTTAGTTTGAGCACGCCCTCTATATTAATTATGAATTATGAGATATGCTCTGAAGACATAAAAAGAGTCTTTTCATCACTGTTTTTGTCCATCATTCATTATCAGATCCAATCATATTAGAAATTCAAACAGGTAAAGTTTTATTAAATATAAAATCTCATTATTAAAGTAATTCTTAAGTCATTTTATTCTTTTTTAATTAAAACTAAAGAATTGCAATAATAGAATTGAGATTATTTTTGTAATCACCAATAATACATTTTATTATATAAAATTATCATCTTAAATATCTTTTCAAAATCCACAAAATTCCTATCAAAAACTCTTTAATCATAATTTTTATTATAAAAACTTGTTTCATCTTTAAAAATATTGGTTTTTGGCCTGTTTTTAACTTTTAATTATTATTTAATATAATAACTGTTGTTGTTTAACTTGTTGTATTAAATAAATATTATAAGTAAGTTTTCTCTAAGGTTTTATATCTTTTTTATCTAGTATTAGTTTTTTTATATAGAATTTTACTATAAGAATTATTTCTGCACAGTGTGTGCTTTAATTCTTTTATAAATAATATTTATATTATTTATAAGTGGTTAATATCCATATTTTCCACATGTAATTGTCTCATTAAGAGCTTTACCCTTCTTATTGTTATAATTGTGAGTGACTATAACAATAATAGAATAATTATGATTTACTATAATTATTATATATTTTTATATTCTTATATTTTTATAAGAATAATCAAATTCATTTTTTTTATACAATTATTTTTTAATAATTATGTTTAAATTTGTGGTTATAATATTTTGTTATATTATATATTTCTACTGAGGACAGTCATAGTACTCTTGATATTGCTACTATTATCAAGAGTTTAATAGACAAACCCTACAGCTCAGGTCAAAACTGAAAAACCATGCTTGAAAATAAGGTTCTTAACTTAAGGTAACTCATTTATAACTCCAATTCAAAGTTATAAGTGTTATTCTTAACTTCAAGTAAATTTAATCCTAATGTAAGTTAATTATTTTAAGTTTCAACATAAAATAAGTTAATTTTTATTCAATTTAATGACATAAACAGCTTAAAAACATAGTTTCAAGCAGGAAGAGCTTAAACTCAACTTTTAATTAATTTTATAAGAAAATCTTAATTTTCTTTAAGTATAATCAAAAAAGTAAATTTCCAGGCTAATTACCCAGGAAATTTATTTTTAAAAGATACTTGAAATTTAATTCATATTTAGATAATATTAAATTGTAATCTGTGTGAAACTTTCACGCAAATCCATTAAAAATTGGATTTTGAATGAATTTTTGAAGTTTTTACTATTTTTCCATGTAAAATAGCAATAAAAACTAAACCTCAACTTTTGGTGAGGTTTTAATGATTGTAAGCTTAAGGTTTTAAGCTTATTTAAGCTTTCACAGGTCTCAAAATATTAATTTCAAGCCTTCATATTGGGATTTACCCTCTGGAAGCTTGAAATTCCTGTCCAAATTGGGATAAAACCAGTTTAAACTTTAAGGTTGGATCAAAGTCTAATCCTAAAGCTTAAATAAGGTTGAAAATCCTCCAATACAGGTGGAAAACCTTAAGTGAATCCTCAAAGATCCAAAAAGCAGGGTACCCCAGCTCTATTTGGTCTTTTTCCTTTGTCCCACCTTTCTGCGTGGATTTTGCCCTTTTATTTATTTAAAGCCATACTATGGCCTTAAACCCTTTTAATTTGAGCTCACGCAGGATTTATATTATGCATGGCATATCCTTAGCCAATTCAGTCAATATACACAACATCTCAATTTTAACTAAAATTTTGGTAAGTTTGCATAAACCTTATGCCACTTTAAATTTAAGCTTATTTAAGCTTAAATTTAAAATTTTTAAAAAAATGTCAAAAAAGTTAAATTAGTACTGTGAGACTCTTAAGTCTTCCAATAACATAAGAAATAAGCCTTTTTGGGTATAACACCCTATGGGTGTACCCTAGGTTATTTTTGGTGCAGAATCCAAAAATGACATAATATCTATACCTTTGTTTATCCAAAAACAAATTATAGATATTTTTTGCTATTTCTTATTTTAAATTAAGTTGAAAAGTGTGTTGAAGACTATATTAGCTGTATATAAAATGGCCTTATGGGTATGTTATACATACCTCACAGGCTCACCAGTCAGATATATACTGCTTCTTCAAGAGGACTGTTGAGATAAGCAGTAGTGACATCAAAAGTAGCTGCCTCCCATTCATAATCCCACACAATTGCAAGCAAACTTCAGAGAATTTGAAAATTTGGGGTAGGCACAAAACTTTATTCAAAGTTAATGCCTTTCATTTTCCTATGAACTTGTACAACTTCCCATTTTTTATACCTAACAATCTCTCCTGCCTCATTTGTCTTCAAGGCATAAACCCAACAACTGCCCAACTCATTCCTTACTTCTGGCAAAGGGACCTCCTGCAATACCTACATATCTTCCAAACTGTTCAACTCATCTCTCATTGCTGCCTCCCATTTATCTTCTGTTCAGAATCCATAGCCTCATTTTAAAATAAGGGTGCCCCAGAACTCACATGCATATTCAATGACATCAAAGCAAAAACTTTTTCTTGCCCCGCAATTTTATTAATAATAGAGGCATCATCTTCCCTCTCTATATTAATGGATTTAATAACAGTCACATTTGCTTTATCCCAACCCAAGAAATAATGTTCATCATAGATGCCTGATGAGCTCTTCACAAAAGTATTTATATCAGGACACCAGGAAATCCAACCTTCTAGATGTTGTGCAGTTCTCAGAAGAGTAAGATTTCTGGATTTTGCCTTAAGGTATTTCTTGTTCAAGGGATCATGTACATGAGCTATGCACCCAAACACTGAAAGAATTGAGACATTGGTTTACTTCCTGTCACCATCTCCCAGGGAACCTGAAAAAAATGGTATGTAATATCCAATTGAAAACCCAGGCCATGTGTCTGAAAGCCCAAGGCCATAATCTGACATCAATGTTCTTTTCCAACATGATTGCTCTTTCAGCCTCACTCAATTTCCAATTCTGCATTTCCCCCTTCCCATTATGATGATGTTCATATGGAATCACCATCTCATGTGTAATCCCAAGCTGCATCAAGCCATTTTTAAAAGCATGGGATGTAAATCCACCAGCATTGTTAGATCTCAACCTTTTCACTTTATGACCACTCAAAACATTGAGCAACCTAAGACACCCCAGAACAGCCTTGGTTGCTTTTCCCTTAGTCTTAAGTGGTTAAAAAAACAAGGAAGAATAGTGATCTTGGATCACTAGACCATATAGGTGTTGTTGTACAGAGATCCAACAAGGCCCCACCAAGTCTACCACTATAACATCCCCCAGATCTTTGACAATTTCCCTGCTCTTGGATTTGAAAGGACAATGTGGCCTTTTTTCAAACAAACAAGATTCACATAGTGTGGTATTCCATACCATTTTTTTTCACCAGGCTCAAGCTCATAATACCCCATAACAGCAGTAAGTCCAGCCTAAAGGCAGACTTACACTGAAATTTTACACCAATAGGTCAATTTTACAGAAAGAAACTGGATTTAACTCATAAAACCATGGCACAGGCACCAAAGGGCAGTGTATGTGTTTAAGTAAATTATTCAATTTCATTACGCATATGTAAAAATCAAGCTACATATAGTAAACTAGTTACAACAAATAAGGTACCACCCTTTAAATTACACACCCCACCCAGCTTTACACCTGCTTATAGCCACAGGACTCATGCAGCAATAAAAGGACACCTACATGAATTACACAGAAACCTAGCACTCAACATAGAAAAGTCACATGATGCAAAGCTAAAACCCATGGAATTCCTGCAATTCATTTACAACACAACCACAGGAGTACCTTATCTTATATCCACAGTAACCCCACTTGAAACCTTAAAACAGAATCAAAATTATTTACACCACTCATCACCTCATGCAAACCAAAGCTAGTTACAACAAGCTGCATGCAGTACACACTTTTAATTAAATCTCAACCACATGACTATGCACAGCATGTGTCAAACTCAAAAATCACATCATCTCAAAAAACAGTTAATTCATCAGTGAAAGAAATTATCACTTGAACTCATTTTAAATGTCAAAAAGAAGAAAAACAACCATTACACCTGCATAAACTAAACAGCCACTTCTACCAAGCCTAAAATAGGACATATGCAAAGGAAATACAAAGTCATCATGTGATACTAGACCCACCAACAGAATATCATGTGACAGAAAAAAGGCTGTGCACAAGAAAAATCCTCAGCCAAAATGAAATCACCTCATGCATGCAAGGAAAATCCAAGAATATCACATAATTATCATACCAAAATACCATTGTGTGATGAATGGAGGCTGTGCAAAGAAACAATTATCACCAAACCTTAAATCACCTGACCCATGCAAGAAAGGTCCTTACCAAAAATGGAGTTGCATGATGAAATCAAGAGGAATTAAAGTGGAAAAAGACAGCTCCCATGGAGGGCTCCCTGGGCTCCCAAAAGGTATAAATAGAGGGGCTTTCTCCCCCCAAATTTCCAAATCCCCCCCATGCACATTATATCCCCTGCACATTGAAAGCATAGGAATATTCATCCCTCACCTGGGAGGTAGTCCAGTATATTATAGCAAATTTACTTGCCCAGTAGCTAAGCTCAGTGGAAGTATAGTGTTGAAGATTACTCAGTAGCTAAGCTCAGTGGAATCTTATTATTATTAAAATAAAAAAAAAACCCAGTACCCAAGATTAGGGTTACTACTCTATTAAAATATTTTATCCAGTAAAATTAACACCATTTATCAAGAATTCAAAAGAACTTACCCCTTTAAAAATCCAATATCAAAGAATCTGACCTCTAAAGCTGAACAAATACAATTTTATCTTATTATCAACAAATCTTAAAAAAATAACAAATGTGTAAAAAAGTATTTTACTTTATTATAACCTTCAATTAAGCAAATTACCTTTATCAAAACTCATCAAATTTTCAGAAAAACCTTAAATAACCCATCTTACCAAAGATTTATCACCAAGAAGAAACCACTCACCCCAATTTCACTAAAGAGAATAACAATTATACAGACAAGTATTTCATTAAAATGTCAAATTTAACCAAAATTACTGACATCATTCTTCATATTATATGTTGCATAGGTCTGATCTGAGACTGCCAAATTTTGTCTTCTGCAGTTTTAAAGCCACTTACTAATTGTTTTTATGTTTGTGAGCTCCAAGGAAGATTCTTTTCAGTATTCTAGGAGGGGCAGGCAATACACCCTTGCCACCCTTGGTTACAGGAGTTATTAGCAACTCAAAACTAGTTACCTGTGATTTCCCCCTCCAGGTACTACCTCATTTTAATCCCACACAAGAGGAGTTCCCACGATAGCCAATTGGTTGATGGTAATTGTTTGGATGGAAAGTCTTTCACATTTTTGCAAGCACCCGCAAAGAAAAATGCACAAACCTTTGGTGAAGAATGTTGGGATCAAACAAACACGTTTTCATTGCATTAAAACTTGGTTGAGATATTATTTAAATATACCACCCATTTCTAAGTGGTTTCCTATTATAAATCAAATCATCTTGAATTAAAAAACCAATCCCATTGATAAATTCCACCCCACCATTGCATTGCTGAAACTTACCTAGGGATAATACCATACCCAGAATATCAGGGCAATAGAGTTCAACATAGGACAATAATTCCCCCATTAACTCCAAATATGGCTTTCTCAACTCCTACCACAGGATAATATTATGCTTTTGATACAGAAAGTGAAATATTAATAGGATGAAAATTGCTGGTGACATCATGAGTGGCACCAGAATCAAGGAGGACCAACTCCGAAAAAACCTTCATATCTTCCATCACTGCTACATGTGCTTCAAAGTCATCCTCATCATCAAAAAAATCCAGTTTTGCAAGAGCCCGGTGAGACAGGAATGATGATTTCTTGAGCTTTTCCCCCAGGTTACTTATCCTTGGATCAGAACACTTCAGCTTGCCTGCCCAAAAAAACTGGACAATCTTGTTTCCACCATCCCCACTCAAAGCACAAAAAGCAAGGTTTGTCCAGTGTGATATGACTTAATATCGGTTCCTCACTTCTAGCATTAAATTGTGGTCTTGCTTTGGTTGGAGGTCCACCCGATTGTTTGATAGGAGCCAAAAAGTTTGCAGCCACATTAGCATCTGCTTCCATTATCACTTCTGGATTTGAAGGAATTGATCTTTTCATCATTTTTTCAGAAATTTCCAGCACCCCTTTAGGCACTATATTTGCATTCCAGTCAATAGCCAACTATCCATAAAGCGAATTTGCAATATCATGAAATTATTTCTGACATCGATATTGAAAAATGATTTCCAACATATGGTCATCTATAAAGACGCCTTCAAGCTTTAAATCATATTTTGAACATCTGAGTAACACTTGTTGACATCTTGAAAAAGATTGGGACCATTAATGAGATCCCCCACAAGTTCATTACTTTAGACCATGACAACCTATTGGAATGGTCATGCAAGAAACCAAATAATCCTCTTGCCTCATCCTCATCGTCCACATGGCATTGCAAGTCTTCATGAATCAATTTTTCAATAAAGGTTTGGATTTGACTATTACAACTATTATTGCTGTCTCTTTCCATGGAAGAAAAGTAGGATTTGAATTCAGAAATATTTTTGACCAAACAACATAGACTTCTTGACCATTGATGGAAATTTGAACAATTTCTGTCAAGGTGGGGAGTTAAGCTGAGAACAAGTGACTTGGTTTCCAGCTGATGTCAAATTTGTGATAACGTTTCTATATCATCTGGATCAACAGGTGAGGAACCTTTCTCTTTTTCTCAGTCATCCTGAAAGATTTTCCCAATTGAGTAGTCAGAGTAAAAATTATCAAAAGATAAAATTTTCACAAGATGTAGTGGCAAAGGCCCATAACCTGTAGATAAAAATATGAAATATTCAATAAAAGTAAAAACAAGTACTACCACCAAAGAGAGAAGTAATATTTATTTAATCACCAACATACCTTTAGATAAAAGTATGAAATATTCAATAAAATCAAAAATGAAAATTCCCCCCAAGAAAAGATTTTCTTTAAGGGAAAACTTGGGTTTATATAAGTATCTACTACTGTTCTGCAGTCTATGAATATTTTTGTGTTTTGGGAATTTTTAACACTGGGAACCTTCTTGTGAACTAGGTTAGAACAAGGTTTTCAATGTTTCTTAGTTTTCAAAGTTCTTCCAAGCTACTGGAATATTAAAGAATTTCCAATATTTTATTCCTTTTTTAAACTAGTTGGAGTAAGTAGAAGCTATACTTTATTAAAATGGTTCCCATTTTTATCTTTGTCATCAAGTCAATACTTTTTGATATATAAAATTTGAATCTCAAAATTTATTTTAAATTTAAACAATTACAGTCTATTTTAAGGAAAAAAGAATTGAAAACCACTATAAAAAATGAATAAACACTTCATCTGTCTTGATTTCAGACTTATTATTACTTGGTAGCAATATTAATTCCTATTTCTTCTTCAAAAAGTGGCTCACAAATATCAAAATCAGCTTCATTGAAATAAAGCCTCTTCTGAAGAAACTGGATTCATGGTAACTTATTTTCTTTTATTTTCCAATTTAGAGAACCTCAAGAGGAAGAGATGAAGGATGCCAATTTTTTTAGATAAAATTATTTCCCAAAAAATACAAAGAACTGTATATATACTCTTATTTATTTATTATAATTCCCAGAAATTGTTTAGTATTTTGTTTTTTTGTTTTTTCATTTTAAAATTCCTTTGTATCATTAATAGCTTTCCTCAATTTTGACTATCAAAACCTAAATCTATCTTTTTTGAAGAGGAAGTCCCCTCCTCTGGCATATTTGAGGGTGTTGTTTCTAAATTGAAAGGATAAAGGAGTTGTCTTTATGAAATAAAGCACCTGCTACTGGAGGAAATCAATGAATTTCAAATAAAATTATACTAAAGGTCATGTAATGGCAGCTACTGCAAAATTGTCGACAATCATCAACAATATTACATAATCAGCCCTTACAGCACCTGTACTACTGTAATTTTTATTAAAAAAACAAAACATAAAAGTAAATTAAAACCAATTTACAGATATAAGAGCAAAAATTCATCAAAACTACAAAAAAACATAAAAAAGAAAAAATTCATCAAAAAATTACAATAAAATGTTACCCTGAAGCATGGATAAAAAAACTCAAAAAAATGAAATTTAAAAAAAATCTTTAGAGTAGAAGAAAGGGAGTTTTTTCTAATGCTTTTATCCAAAAAATATAAAAGAAATTTTCTTGTAATGGTAAATCAAAATTAAATGAGCCTCTCATGAATGTTTTTATACTTAATTTTCTTCAGTAAACCCATCATTTTGCATGAATTATTTGTTAAAAACACATTTTTTAGGATGTTTTTTGTGGGTTTTGTGCTTCTGTTTGCTCTTTCAAAGACAAAGCTTAATGAAATTTATGTTTAAAAGAAATATAGGAAATGCCAATAGAAATATAAATTGAATAGAATATGATTCCAATTAATGTTTTCAGAAATCAAGTTTTATTTCAATAAGAAAAGACCATTTCACTTAATATCCAAGAGCTATCTTCCCATAAAGCATATAATTATGTCAAAAACAATCAAAAACTTTATTTTTCTTCAATACTTTTCAAATATCTTCGAAGTTAAGATTAATTATAAAATTTTACTTTTGAAAGATTCAAAAGAATTTTATTCAATTTCCAAATAGATATATTTGAAATGTTATATAATAGTCTCATTTATAAAAGCATATAATTCCAGGGGGCTTGTTAATTTGAATAATTGATCCATTTTTTGTAAAGAACATTCATTCTTGAGCTTAAGGACTTCTGAATAGACACTTTTCACAGATTAAAATGAAAACACAATAATAAAATTTTGAATTCCCTGATAAATTCTTCATAATTACAATTGAATTATTGAAACATGGTTCAGAATTTTTTTTGATTATGAGTGGACATGGCTCTGAAGTGATATTTGTTCAACATCGAGCTTAATTCCAAGAAGTTTCTTGCTTAATTATGTGGCCTCCCTGTCCTTAATTCTAATTTGATTAGCTCTTTGGCCCTTTTATTAAGCATAAATAGAAGATAGAAACATGAAATATCTTCCTACTATCTAGTAAAAACACTTGAAAGAGGTATATATATAATTTTCCCAAATAAACTTTAAAAATAGCTTGTTATTGTAAATATGTCATCATTTTGGGCTTTATAAATTTTTCAAAGTAATACCAGTTCAAAAGTACTAATAGAAGGTTTATGGATGTGTTTTGGGGATTTTTTTTTAAAAAAACAACTTTTACCAATTTGTGTTCCTTAATATTATATAGCATCCCCATGATTTGAGAGTAACTAATTAAAGGGTTTTATTCATTTAAAAATCTGGAGCTTTTGATTTTTCTCAATAGCTGTTAGGAGTTCATATTAGCTTAAATTAAATAAGTGTAAGATGTCTAGAAATGTATACCCCATATAATTGAGGAATTATTATTTTAGAGACATCAAAAAATTATTTTATGAATCAGTTTGGATAATATTGATTTTTTAGTTTTCAATATTGATGAATTCCAAAATCTGTGTTTAAATATTTAAAGTCATCAACAAACCAAAGTCAGATCTTATTTTAAGTTGTCCAGTGCAAGGAGAGCGCTCCATATATTCCAATTGTTTGAAGATAGGCTTAATATCAAGGAAATCAAAGCAAAAATACAGAGAGCCTATAGAATACAGTCGATAATGTCAAAAAAATATATTACATAGCAACATATCTTAATAGAGTTTTATTAAATGATAAAATAATTTGTCAAATTAAGCTGTAGCCATATTAATACATGAATATTGAATTTTCCAAAACTTGACAAAGGTATTTGAGCTATTCAAGCTTTTTTTCCTTTCTTTATGAAGACACTACCCATAAATACTCAAAATAACACCCCAAATGATTTGGTTTTCCACATATTTAAGTCATTCACTAGAAATATATGGTTAAATTGAAATTGGTAATATCTCTCCAATAATATAAGAGCTGAATCTTAGTGTTTATCAATGAATAAGATCATAAAATTCTCTAAAAAATTCGAAAATGAATTTTTTCATTGTTATGAATATTTGGAATTCTTTTTAATAATAATATTGTTTATATGAAGATTGGGATAGATTTTCTTCTACACCATGAATTTTTAAAATAAAAAAGGTCCCCAATTTCAAAACTAAAGCCCAATATTCCACTTGGAATATTCATATTATCTAGCTATAAGCTTAAAATCCTCCTATCAAGAAGTTGATGGCCTGAAATATAGCGTATAGAATTTCAATATATATCAAATTTTGTGAGACTCTGATTGAAATGAACTTAGCCCATTAATATTGACAGATCTTTTCAATTTTCATTGAAATATTCCTTTCAGAAAGGAAAAATATAGGATAGATTCTCACAAAATAAATCTTTCAATTAAGAGTAAACAGTTCCATGGTAGGGTACATTTTTAATGATACTTTTATGTGTGAAGAAAGTCCTGAATTCTCCAAGAAACTTTATCATTTATGAAAAGCTTCTTTGAAACTTGAAGTTTCCAAATTTAAATATTATCTATCTACAGGCTCCCCTAAGTCAGCTTGAAAGATAATTAATATTGAAGATGAAATACTTTCCAAAAAGACCCCACTTTAGCTATCTCACACTAAAACTCTAGAAGTTAGATGAGAGGTGAATATTTCATTCCCCCTTATTTGCCTTATTTTGTTCATAACCTCAGTAATTCTGATGCTAGCTCAATTTTTTAAGTACCATTGGATAGCCCTCACTTAGAGCTTCATTTTGAATGACCATTTGATGGGGTTAAGTGTCACAGGAACTCTTATGGAAGCAAGAGTGGCGTGGCACTCAGGAATCAAGAACTCACTTGGGGGGCCCCAAAATAATAAAGGCATAAAAGAATATATTTATTAAAAGAAGAATAAAAGGGTAAAGACAAGTACTACAAAGATAAAAGAAACGGAAGCCAATGGAAAGGATAATCAGAAGCCAAAAGCCAAAGAGACAACCAAATGAATCCGCAATACACTGTTTCAACCTGCCTGAAGGAACAATGGAATTAGTAAAGGATACGACCACCAATATCCACTGAAAGGCAAAAAAGAAAAGGTTCAAATGACTGAATTAAGATGATCAGTATTTACTTTAAGAAGGTAAAAGACAATGAGGACAAAAATAAATCCAATATATCAATTACCTGGGGAAAAAGTCCCCAGGTGATGAAAGGTGGCCAGTATATGTGAAAAACTGAGAGGCTGATCCTGGAAGGTGAATCATCTGGCTGTACTTTCTGAATTGGGTCAATACAGTTCTAGCCATCTTGAGAATGGAACTGTGTGATTGAATTCCAACAGTGGAATATGAATTTGCCCAATTGGGGCAAGGACATTGAGTTATGATCAATTGCTGCCTGTATGGACCAATTGAGCTGTCAAAGGAGTATTGAAGTACTTGCTGCCTTGAAAGCTGATTGAGTGATTCATGACATCTGAGAATGGCCCTTGCAATAATCCTGAAAGAATTGCCAGCCCAACTCCTGCAGGGCCAGGGGATTGGGGTCTGGAATGGTCTTCTGATAGCTGCCATGGATTTCCAGACAGATGAGCTGAAGAGTCCTCCTTCAAAGTTGGTGATGGATTTTGGGACCATAATTTGGGATCATGGAATCAGGTCCTGAAAAAGTCACCATTGAATTGCTGAGCAAAAATGGTGCATAATGGTATATAATACCATATATGCACCTCTCCTGCATCCTTGAGTACGGGGTGCATTGAGGAATGGGACATCTTTCCCTTGAGCTGAGGGGAATAAGTGAATTTGAGCTGAGCTGGTGGCCTCTGGGGGTTACCCAAGGCCATGACTGAAAATGGGCCACAGGTGGTCCTTGGTCATAAATTGAGTCCTCTGGGTTCTTGGCCAAAAGTAATGGATTTGGGTTCATGGTCAAAAACTGGCTCAGGTGGGCCCACCTGGCCTTGGGGGATAGTGGACTTCCCCAATTTAGCCTCATTGGATTAGGCCAGATTGGCCTTAAAGTGCCCATGGACCGTGGACCACGGCATACGGACCATAGGGGGTCTAAAAGGCCCAAAGACCTCCTAATATAAGGGGTTGGGACAAAAGGCCTGATTGTGGCTAGAGGTTCTTTAGACCCCTAGAATGCTGAAAGAGCCCCCCAGGCCCAAAAACAAGGTTAAAGGCCTGGGTGTTGGTGAGGTGGAAGTTGCCCAGGGAGGCCAAGGATGGCAGTATAGGGCCTGAGGTCCTCAATGATCACTGGGGCAATAAATGGCCAGGGGAAAAGGTGTTATGACCAAAAGGCCATAGAGAGCCAGAGGGGGCCAATTGGCCATAAAAGATATGGTGTGACCAAATGGCCACAACTTGGTTTTCAGGCTGGGATTGATGCAACACCAATTGAGGAGGGTCATTCTTTGTGGTTGTGACATTAAGCCTCTTCCTATGGATTTAAGATGAGAGGTGAAAAATAAGGTTTATGCTCAGAAACAACTTTGAGCAGAAACAACTTTGTTATTCCTTGTCATATGATGGTGTGACGTTTATCTTTGGAAAGAGGTGAGTTTCCTCTTTCTTTTGATACTTTTTTTGGCTTGTTTGGCTAAGTTCCATGTTTTGGTGGTATCTTGGATTTACCATTGGTTTATGGTATTTGGCTGTCATGATTGTGCTCTGGGTTTGAGTCACAGGCTGACATACCCTCCCATAATAAAGTCTCATCATTGATGAGACTGTTAAGTCCTCCTAGAGGCTCTGAATCTCCTTAAATGAATGTTCCCATCTGGTATGTCATCCTCTTCCAACCACTTGTCCTTATCAGTTGTCTGGTTCTTGAATCTGACCAAGTACTGTCTCTGGGCTTTACCATTCAGCCTTATCTTCCTGGCCTTGATTATTTTCTTCACAGGGCCAGGGTAGTCTTCCACCTCCACTATTTCTGGTGGAGTGGGATTCTTCTTCCTGGAGGGGAACTTGTCCTCCTCTGTCTGGAAATATTGCTTGACCAAACTTACTGGGAATACTGGGTGTTTCCTAGAAAATTCCTCTGTGAATTTGACTTCCACTGCATTTTCCCCTATCAGCTTAGTGATAGTAAAGGTCCCTACAAATGAGTCTCTCATTTTCCTAGGTCCCTTGAGATTGTTGAAGTTGAGTGTGGAAACTAATACCTGATACCCTTCTTTGAAGTCAGGTTTCATGTGATATTTGACCCACCTCTGTTTATTGTATTCTTTTGCCTCAGCTATGCATCTAGCAGCTGTATCACAAGCCCTCTTCCACATGTCATGGAAGTCTTTAGCTGTTGGGTTAATAGTCAGAAGATTTTTCTTCAGGTGATTCATAGGCAATAGAGGGTTCCACCCTTTTTCTACTAGTGAGGGTGATTTCCCTGTGGTGGAGTGCTGGCTTGTGTTGTACACCAGTTGAAATTCTGGTAAAAGGGTAACCCACTCATGGGTGTATCTTTCATGGTCCTTGTATTCCATGCCATATGCACAGAATCTTCTTCTGATGTCCTCCATTGTTTGGATCATCCTTTCAGCTAAACCATCTATCTGTGGGTGGTAAGCTGTGGAGAATGCAAGTTTAGTACCAAGCATGTCATAAAAGTTGGTCCAAAATTCTGATGTCAATTCTGGATCCCTATCACTAATAATAATTTTGGGGACTCCACATTTGGATATTATGTTATTCCAAAATAACAAGGCAGTGTCCATTGCTGTATCCTCCTTTTGAAATGGTAGGCACCTCACACTCTTTCTGAAACTATCAACTATGATCAGGAAAGCCTTGAAGTTTTCTTTTCCTCCTGGCAAAAGTCCTGTAACCCAGTCCATCTTGATGGTTTCCCATGGGTGTTTGGGTTTTTCTATGTGTTGAAGTAGCCCATACTTTTTCCCATGTTTTCTATTTGCTTTCTGGCATCATTCACAAGTGTTGATATATTCACTCAACTATTGTTCCCATTTGGGCCACCAAGCTGTGCTTGCTACCCTTTCCTTGTTCCTGTCTTCACTCATGTGTCCCATATAGGGCAGTCATGGAATTCCTGCAGGATCAGGGATATATGGTCCCTGTCTACCACTGTGATTGCACTTGTGTGTTTATCTCTATGGTAGAGCAGGCCATCTATAAGGAAAAACTTGTTGTCCTTATAGTCCCTCAACCAGGGTACCTCTAGCTGATATTCAAGCTATGGGCTCCTGTACTTCTGTTGAAGGAGTTTCAACATTATGTGAAACTGTTTGTGCTTGGCATGTGTCTTCATTAATTCACTAAGAACTTCATCATGCAGTTCTGTGGAGCGTATTCCCAATATGGGAGTTTCAGTTCCTTCTGAATCAGTGTCTCCACTATCTGGGGTATCACTTTCTGGTGCCAATTCAGAAAATCTGCAGTTCTTCATCCTATCTATTTCAATGGAATGGATAGGAATCTTGGCTGCTACTTTAGGGTAATAGGCTGGATTGCTTTTGACATTGTCCAGTGGCCATCTGCTGAGGCCATCTGCATTGGTGTGGCTTTTTCCTTCTTTGTATATGATGGTAAGATTGCCTCTATACCCTTGGATGGCTATTTGGAATCTCAGAATGTGTCTATTGGTAGTCTTCATGTTCAATAAAGACTTCAAGGCTGTGCAGTCTGTGTAGAGTTCAAAGACCACACCCTCCAAATAATAGTGAAGTTTCACTAGAGCCTAGAATAAGCATAGAAATTCAGTCTGGATGGCCCCATACCTGGCTTCTGAATCTTTCAGTTGACTAGAGATGTAGCATATTACTCCCTCTATTGGTTCACTATCTACAATTGTCTCTGGTGAAGGGCTGTCCCTAAGCCTTGGCTACATGCTGCATCTATGTATAACTTGAATGGTAGTTCAAAGTCAGGTAAGATGAGGACAGGTTCATTTGTGAGTTCTTTTTTTATCCTCTCATATGCATCCCTCCTTTCCTTGGTAATTTCAAAAATTACATCTTTTAAACATAACTTGTATAGACTACTAGTTATTTGGGAAAATCTTTTGATGTGGTTTTTATAGTAGCTAGAAAACACAAGGAAATATTGCATCTCTTTGATGTTCTTTGGTACTGGTTTTAGCAGTACTGCTGCTACATTGTTCTGTTCTATGGCCAGACTAAGGCCTGAGACTTTCTGTCCCAGTGCCAGTAATTCTTGTTGGCCAAAATTGCACTTTTCAAATGAAATTTTCAATTAATTGGTGTGCACTTACTTAGTACTCTGTCTATGTACTGCACATGATCTTCCCATGCTTCTGAGTATATAATGATGTCATTAATATATACTACCATCCATCCTTCCAATATTTCTTCTTGAAATATTGTGTCCATCATCCTTTGGAAGTGGGCTGGTACATCTTTGATTCCAAATGGCATCCTGGTGTACTCATATATGCCTGTATGGCATATGATTCTGAGTATTTTCATGGAGTTTGGTTTAACTCCATTCTGGTGGAAGCCTTTCATACAATACATCTTGATTATGTATTTGGATTTTGCAAATTTGTCTAGGGCATGAGGTATCCTTGGTATAGGGTACCTGTCAGCTTTTGTGTAGTTATTCAGGGGTCTGAAATTGTCACAGGGGGTCTTCTAAGTGAAGAGGGCCTGGAGCTCAGTAAACTGAGACTTACTTATGGAGGGCTCAGGATATGGTAAGAAAGGAGTACACTGAAGAGTGTTAAGAGATGAATTGCTAAATAAAAGAATATAAGAAAAGCAGAAACAAATGATAAGAGTAAGAATAAAAGAGCTAACCACAAAAAAGTCCAAGTCCACTGTTTCAACCTGTCAGAATGGAAAGAGAAGGGTTAATAGGGATATGGCCACCCAATGCATACTGTACAGGCAAAGAAAGAAAAAGGCTAAGACTAACTTAAAATAAAAGAATTATAATAACCAAAATAAGCATAACAGTAATTATAAACTAATAAATATACTAAATGAATTAACTGGGGAAAATTCCCCAGGGGGGAGAAAGAGGGGCTGGTATATGTGAGAATCAGCAGCCCTGATCCAGACAGAGAATTTTCATGAGAAGATTTGATGATTGAATTGAGTCTGGCCAATACAGGTCCTGTATGGATGTACAGCATCTGTACAAGAGGCGTGGTAGTATTGAGTGATCATACAGTTTAGAAATGGTTTATCCAAACTGTATTGGGTAATTACAACCTGTACAAGTATTGATAGGCTGTATTGATGAACCAGGCTTTATGCATGTTTCAGAAAGGAAGATTGCTGAAACTGAATGCTGATACACACAGTGGAGTTTCTGGTTTGAGTTGTTTGAATGCGTGTAAGTATGAATACCATTACCCCTGATTAGTGGTTTTTACAGTATCCCCCTCTTGAAACTGGTGGGCTCCTGAACACCATAATACCGTGCCACTGTTGGGTGGAATCTCAATATCCCCCCACTTCTTTTCAAAAAAAGATTATTTCAAGTTTAATTCCCTCTTTACCATTATCCTGAAATTCCCCTCTTCATTTCTTTGCTGTCCTACTTGATTTGAATTATCTTCCCTCTTCTTTCAACCTGAGTAAGTGCTTTCAACTTTGAAATATGCTTCTTCTTTGGATTAAGTCCTTTCCTTCCCTTCAAGGCATGGCCTTTGGGCTGTATCCCAAAATGAGTTCCATAGAGATCTTCTGCTCAAAAATTGATTGCCAATGGGTATATGTTCATATACCTCATTGTGAATGGGCCAAATTGATGTTTTGGTCATTCCTGCCTTGATTGGAATCCCTTCAAAAGTCTTCAAAAGGGGGGTCTTGTCCCCAATGTCCTTGAAAATGCCTCAAAAATATATTTGGGCCCAATTAGCCCCACAATTTATTTTGGGTCATGGCCCTTTCTATGGTGATTTCTTGACTTTTATGGCTTTAGGGAATTTTTGGCCCTTTTGGTCTTCTGCTGTTCTTGGGGTCTTATGGTCCGCAGGATGTGGTTTACGGTCCGTGGGCTGTGAGGGCTATTGGAGGCCCCCAGGCCCAAATTTGGCCCCTGAGCCCAAATTTGCGGAGGCTTCAGGGGTGCGATGGGACCATTAAAATGGCCCATGCCCCAATTGACCACCTACATGGCCTGGGCCCATTAGAAGGGTCCAGGACCATAAAGCTTCTGACCTCCCCAAAGTTGCTGGGGAGGTCCTGGGTGGTGATTTCAGTCCAAAAGGGACATGGACTCGCCACCTTAGAGACTTTGAGGGGGGCCATCATTGAGTTATGGTCCCCACTTCCTTGAGGGCATTTTATTCAGACTTGAAGTGATTTTAATCTTACTTTTGAATCTTCTGCTTGCATACTCCTTAGTCATGAGCTCCAAGCTGACTGAACTCACTCAATATTCCCCTTCTGTGCGGCCACCATCTGTTCTTCATGGTTCTGGCATTCTCAATCAATTTTCTTCACCATCAAAGGCTTCTTCTGATCATTTTGGTTTCACCCAAATTTATGGCAGCTACAAGGAAGTTGAGGTTCTTGATGCTGCTTGTACTGAATTTTTGGAAAAGAAAAAAAAATGTTTTGAACATTACAATCCCAGATCTTCAAGATGCCACTACTGTTTCATTGGGAAGAAGCCATGCTGTCACACTGGGAAGCAAGCTTCAAACATTAGGAGCTACTTGTGGGGTAAGAAGGATGGACCTTTGGGAAAAGAGTTCCCAGTCTCTGAGGCTCCTATTATTGATGGTACTTCAGGGTATTCTGCTTGTAAGTGAATTCAATGACTGGTTCTAGGCAGAGGGATGTGGCCAGGTGGACTAATGTTGGAGGGCCCATTCCAGTTGGTGGTAGGCCTATATATTCCAGCTCAGAAGTGCCAACTTCTAGGATCAATACTGAAGGCATAGTGAAAAGAATAAGATGAATTTCCAATTCCCCACCTGATCCAGATGCTGAAGGTGGTGATGAGTTGGATGGTGAAGAAGTTGAGGTGATTCCCCATTCAGATGGTCATGCATCCAATAGTTCTCCTTCCCAGCCTCCTTCCAAGAGATTCCAAAGTCAAGTCATCCCCAGTATCCCCAGAAACTTCCAGCCCACTCTTGCTACAATTCCTACTTCCATTCCTCCTGCTTCACCACATTCTTCCCACACCAGGCCTGCCTTCAATCCAGCAGTAAGACCATCCCCTGTCCAACAATCCAGAAACTCATCCATAGTCAACTCTCAAGAACTCCTACCTGTGCCCAGTACCAGTAGAAGAAGAGAAGAACTTTTTCCTTTGCCATTTCCTGCTGCCCCAGTGTTTCACCACAGGAATCAATGGCCTCTCCAAGTTACAAGAGAATAGCCAAATATGGCGAGTGATAATCAGGATGCTGTCGCCAGGTTATTTAGGAGGGTTGATAGAAACAGTAGGGAGGTGATTATGTATGCTCATGATAGGAATATTACAGGGACTTCTTCCGAAGAGATAGCTGCAAAATTTTCCTAGTATGAAATTGAGTTTATTAATGATGTCCAGAAAACTTTTGACTATTTGGGTAGAGATAACTAGTTTTATTTTCCTTGTATGTGTTTGGTTTGACTTCTATCCCCACTCTTATAGCTACTAAAATAAGAATAAATGAATAAATGGAACCTCCCAATACATGATTTGGGAGGGGATGCTGCTTCTTTTAAAGAAATAAAAGAAATCTAAAAGTAAAGAAAAGAAAGAAAATGAGAGAAAAAGATAGTAGAGAAAAGAAAATAAAGGAATTCCTAAGGTTGTCCTTCTTGTGGTGATTTTCTTGATTTTCTGGCCAAGAGGTGTCTGAAATATAAAAACCAAACATTTGATGCTCACAGAGTGGCTAAGGTGATGTTTTACAGGAAGTAGAACCCTCAGGGATTCATACCAGGAGATGGAACTTATTTTCATGACATCCACTCCCCACCAAGCACCATAAAACAGATAACTTTGCCATAAATGACTTTCAGGTAATGAATGTCTTGAGTAAATATGACTGGCATAATTTGGAAAAGAATATAAAGGTAAAAGATAAAAAGAAAGAAGGAATTTGGCCATATCTTGATGAAAGACCCAAATTCAAGGGTATTGATGTTGCAATGCCTTCTGAATATTTCCAAAGAATTGAAAAGTGCTCACAAAGTGGCCAAGGTGATTCTTACAACAACATTTAGGTAGAATACCCCCTTAAAGGTGCATGCCAGGAGAGGTACTTACTTTCATAACCTCTTCTCCCCACCAAGAACCATATAAAATGAAACTCCAGAGGTATTTGGACCAGGCTTGTCTGGATACAATGAATGAAAATCCCTGACAAGGTCTTGCAAGTTGGTAAGGCTGGAATCTGGTTTCCAAGTTGTTCTTTCTGGGTCTTCACTGAATCCTTTCCACTCTACAAGATACCATAATTTACCTATTTTGAGTTTAAAGTCCATAACCTGAGCCACTTTGCATTCTTGTTGCTCCCCCACTAGAACTGATGGTGGTGGCAATTGATGACCATTTGGGATACTTGACTGCTTGACTGGTTCTAGTAAGGACACATGGAATACAGTGTAAACTGACCTCCATTGTTGAGGCAACTTGAGGTGATATGCATGACTTCCAATCGTCTTAATGACTTCAAAGGGTCCCAGCCATCTTTCTGAAAGTTTCTTGGTGGGTCTTTTAGTCTTGATGTTCTTGGAAGCTAGCCATACCTTATCCCCAGGTTGGAAATCAGGTGGAATTGACCTATTTCTATCTGCATACTTCTTGAATCTCCTTATTGCTGACTCTAATTATTCTTTGACAACTTGCTGTACTGATTGGAGTTTTGTTGATACCTTTCCACCAGGCGAGTCTTGAGAAATATAGATTGATTCAAAACTGGGATTTCTTCCATAAATGGTGAAAAAGGGGATTGCTTTGTTTATGAATGTTCTGCATTATTGTAGGCAAATTCAGCCAGAGGGAGCCAGGTGTGCCAGTCATCTTGATGGTAGCTGACATACATCCAAAGATACTGTTTGAGAATCTTATTTACCCTCTCTTTCTTTTCATCTGTTTCAGAATGAAAAGAAGTTGAAAGATCTCTCAATATCTTGGGCTGCTGACATAAATTGGGCCAGAATGATTAAACAAATAAAGATTCTCTATCACTGACAATTCTGACTGGAAGGCCATGTTTGGAAAAGACATGGCTGATATAGATTTGAGCTAATTCAAGAGAAGTGACTTTTCCATAAGTTGGAATGAAGATTGCCATTTTTGAAAGCCTGTCCACAGCTACTAGAATTTAATCATAGCTGTTTGACAGGGGCAATTGAGTTATAAAGTCCATTGATAAAGAGCTCCAAGGATCAGATGGAATTTGAAGAGGCTTGAGTAATCCAAACTTCTTATGATGAATGTTCTTGTTTCTTGAACATTTCTGAAATGAGGACACATAGTCCTTAACAAATTGATTCATGCCAGCCCAATGAAAGTCCCTCTTGATGAGCTGGAGGGTCTTCTCCTGGCCAGGGTGGCCAGCCAACGGTGAGTCATGACGCTTTTGAAGAATATTGAGTTGCATTTCTTCATTGATTGGGACTACCACTCTATCTTTGAATAACAATAATTTGGCTTGAGGTTCAAGATAATAATTTGAAACTGATTCACCTCTTGCTAGTTTCTTAAGTATTTCTTTATAGTAATTGTCTTGCCATACTTCTTTTTGGATCTGGTCAACCAAATCTGAGAATACTTCATTCTTGATTGAGAAGAATCTTGACTCTTGAGTTCAATGTTGCTTGATTATTTGATAAAAGTTTGAGAATTCTTGCTGATGAAGTCCACCCCCCCTCTCTGGGTACACATTGTCCCAACATGACAAGGAATCTGGTAAATTGGTCAGCCTGCCTGGGAAGTAAGTGATAGTGAAATGAAACTCAGAGAGAAATTCAGCCTAACAGCCCTGAAGATTAGTAAGAACTTTGGAAGAAATGAATTACTGAAGATAAGAGTGGTCTGTCAAGAACTCAAAAGGATTGGAAAGAGAAAGAAGAAATGCTCTCCAGAGCTTGAGGGCCCAAATTATGCCAAGAATTTCCTTATCATGAATTTCATAGTGAAGCTCAGCTGGGAAAAGCTTGCCACTATCAAATGCAATGGGATGCTTTCCTGAGTCATTGAGCTGACTCAGTACAGCACCCAAGGCATAATAAGCAGCATCAGTTTCCACAATAGTTTGTAGAGAAGGATTAAAATGAGAAAGGATAGGAGAAGTGGTGAATGCTTCTTTGAGTATTTGAAACTTACTAAGAGATTCCTCATTGAAGATAAAAGGAGTCTATTTTGAGAAGGGGAGTGAGAGAAGTGATTTTTTTACGGCAATTTTTAATGAAACAACAATATAAATTGGCAAAGCCAAGAAAAGATTGAAGAGCTTTGATGTTCTTGGGCCAAGGCCAATTCAGGATTTGCTGTACTTTTGAAGAATCCATCTTGAGGCCATCACTTGAAACAACATAGCTGAAGTATTCCACACTTGGGGCATGGAATACACACTTAGAGTCTTTGGCAAAAAAAATTATTGCCCCTCAGTCTTTGGAGGACAGAGGCCACATGTTTGACATGTTCCTCCTCAGAACTGGAAAAGACCATAATATCATCTAAATAAGCTACAACAGAAATATCCAAGAAGTCCGCAAATATGTTATTCTCAAGATTCTGGAAAGAAGGTCAAGCATTTGTAAGGCCAAATGGCATAAAAAAATACTCTCAACTACCATATTTGGATCTGAAGGAAGTTAAGTTCTCATCCCCCTTTTTGATTCTCAGAAGATTATATGCACCATGCAGATCTATCTTGGAGAAGATAGTGGAACTGTTGCATATGGTAAGAAGCTGGTTCATAGGGGGAACAGGATACCCGTTCTTCCTAGTTACAGCATTAAGTTTGCAGTAGTCAACACACAAATGAAGACCTCCATCCTTTTTCTTAACAAAAAGGACAGGTGCTCCTGTTGAAGAGGAGCTTGGCCTAATGAAACCTTCCTCTAAATTCTCTGAAATGTAGGCCCGCAGTGTTTCTGACTCTTGATTTTATAATGAGTAGAGAATAGCAACTGGAGGTAAAAGACCCTTCAGTTCAATATGGTGATCACAGGCATGGTGTGAAGGACGTTTCTCTGCTTTCACATTGGAGAATAAATCCAAATATTGGTGATAAGCAGGAGCGACTACCTTCAATACAGCTTCAATTTCTTCTGGCTCTTCTTCCTCATCCCACTGCTCCTCCAGGGGGGCATGAAAAGATAAGGGAGGAAGGTCAATATCCCCACAAAAGAGATGAAGTGAAGATACAGCAACGTCTTCTCCAAAATCTTTTATTTCTTTGAAGACCTCATCTCTTGACTTAAGTAATTACTGAGATGGAATGATGGAAGGGAAGGTGTCTCAAGTTCACCAACCAGAGCAACACTGTTGACAGCAGTGGCAAAGGCATTACTAGCAGGAGGTTTAATACCACTAGAATCCTTATGACTAGAATCATAGGTGATCAATCCATTTTTCCAATCAATAATAGGATTGAAATGGTAGAGGAACTAATAGCCCAATATCAGGTCTTCTCCTTTGGGGGAATGTATGATAAAAAATTCCTATTCAAAGCTTGGGAATGAAGGAAAGTCAACTACCCACTTGGTATAATGGGTGATGAACAAGGCAGGGGATTCATTTGAATTCAGAATGAAAGGAGGAATATTTTCTGGGAGCTCTGAAATAGTCAATGAGTACTTGAGAACAAAATTCTTTCCAATAAAAGAGTTTGTAGCACCAGAATCAATGAGAATACTATAAAAAATATCAGAGACAGAAGAAAAAATAAGAAACTTTAAGGATTTCTCAAGACTAGTATTCAAAGTGCACAATTGTGCTCTGGAAGGAAATAAGTGAGAACCATTGAACACATCATGATTCCCACTCAGGCTTGTTCTGAGGTCTCTTGAAGCATTTTTCAATTAGGTGCTTTCTACCACAATAAGTACATAACCCTTTTTTGATCCTCCTCTCCTTTTCAGAACTGATTAATTCATTGTCCTTATTGAGGAGAGCAGAATGGGGCTTGTCCCATGAAGGTTGAAATTGCTTTCCTGTCTTATTCTTCTTATGGTGAGGCCTTTTTGAATATGAGTCTTGAGGAGGCCTTGGAGGGTTGGATCCAGTGACAGGAGGCTCCTTTTCATGATTACTACCCTTCTCTTTCTGTCTCTCATCGTCTCTGGTATCTAATTCCAAGGTAATGTCCATGTGCTCTTGAATAGTATCAAAATTACCAGGGTAGGAAGCCAACTGGTCCAAATTTCTTGATGCCAAACCTCTTCTATAAACATGAATATAAGCTCTTTCTCCCCAATCTCCAATTCTTAACATTAAGCTTCTGAATTTGGCAATGTACAAGGATACTTGTTCACTTTACTTCATCCTCAAATTGTCCAACTCTTGTTCAGCTTTCCTTACTTCATTGGGATCACCAAACAGAGTGAATAATTGAGTTTCAAATAACTTCCAATTATTGAGGAGGTAGGAAGGGTCCTCATTGGAAATATTGGAGATGTAGGGTTTATTCCATTTGCCAGCTCTACCAGTGAGAAAGGAAGTCAAGTACAGAACTTCCTTCCTGTCAGAGAAGAAATTTTCTGGATCATTATGAAAAATAAATTGACAGGATTGGATAAATCCTCTCAATTTATGAGCTTGAGTACCATCAAAAGAATCAGGTGCCTTCATGGATGGAGTCTTGAATGCAGGGGCTTTGGAATTTTCCCTGGGGGAAACTGCTTGAGTGAGTTGCCCCATGAATTGGGTTATCTGCTCCATCATATTGAGTAAGTTTGGTTTAGCTTGAGAGAAAGGAGGTTGATTAGAATGGGCTATATTTGCAGCTTTAGAAACCTCAGGGACACCTGCCAAGGCAGTTGCCACTTCAGTTTCTTCAGACTCCTCCCCCTCTTCATCTTCAGCTTCCCCTAATCTTGCTCTTGCACCTTCAGACATGCCAGGGTAGCCGCCCAATAGGCCAGAGAAAGATCTTGATCTTCTGGGTTTCATTCCCCCTCTTCTGGAGGGTGCTTCTCTTTCCATCGGTGGTCCTCTGTCCAGATTTGCACTCAGTTGATGAACCGAAGGGGTGCGGTCAAGAGGAACTCTTGCTGTAGGAGTGAGAACAGCTGGATTTCTTTGGGATCTAGTATTCTTGGCTGGGGGGCTATGCTGAACTGGAATTATTGAGAAATTAAGAATAAAACTTGATGATACTTGAAAAAAGGGAATCAAAGCTTGGCCAAATCAATAATGAAAAATCTTGGTAATCTTGAGGAATCAATAAACAGTCTTGAAGTGGAATCAAATTCAATCAACAATCAATCCAAATTCAATATCAATAATCTTGAAGAGTTCAATAATCAATCAATAAATCAATCTCTTCAGGCTAAATTCAAGGTCTTTAGGAATTAGTCAATCAAATCAATATCTTTAGGAATCAAAATCAATTCTTGAGGATCAATCAGTTATCTTGAAGAATCAAAGTCAATCAGTCCAATCCAAATAAAATCCTGAATCACTGAATGAATAATGCAAATGATCCCAATCAATAAACCAATCAATCACTCCTGATAAGACCTGAATAAACAAACAAAAAAGAGAGATTGGATTTTGAGATATAATTGAGAATGAGATTGAGATGGTCAGCAATGATTAAGAAATGAAAAGATCCATTTTCATATGAATATAATGAATTAGATGAAAATTGAATATAGAAAAATCATAATCATGAGAAGTCATAAGTTCATAAAGAAGTCATAATTTGATGAATGAGAGAAATCAAGTTAAATGAATTAAAGGAAAGAATCAAATATGAGTTAATTAATTTAATGTCACAGGGGGCCTTCTAAGTGAAGAAGGCCAGGTACTCAGTAAACTGTAACTTAATTATGGAGGGCTCAGGATATGGTAAGAAAAGAGTACACTTAAGAGTGTTAAGGGATTAATTCCTAAATAAAAGAATATAAGAAAAGCAGCAACAAATGATACGAGTAAGAATAAAAGAGCCAACCACAAAAAATTCCAAGTCCACTGTTTCAACCTGTCAGAATGGAAATAGAAGGGTTAATAAGGATATGGCCACCCAACCCATACTGTACAGGAAAAGAAACAAAAAGGCTAAGACTAACTTAAAATCAAATAATTCTAATACCCAAAATAAGGATAGGAATAATCATGAAATAATAAATATACTAAACTAATTAACTGGGGAAAAGTCCCCAGGGGGAGAAAGAGGGGCTGGTATATGTGAGAATCACCAGCCTTGATACAGAAAGAGAATTTTCATGCAAAGATTCAATAATTGAATTGAGTCTGGCCAATACAGGTCCCATACGGATGTACAGAATCTGTACAAGAGGAGTGGTGGTATTGAGTGATGATACAGTTTGGAAATGGTGTATCCACACTGTATTGGGTAATTCAAACCTGTACAAGTATTGACAGGCTGTATGCATGTTTGAGCAAGGGAGATTGCTAAAACTAAATGCTGATACACACAGTGGATTTGCTGATTAGTGGTTGTTACAGAAATTCCCACACAACCTAGATTTGCCATCTTGCCAGGTGATAAGGACAGGAGTGGTGAATTCCACTACTTCATTGTTTCCTATCTTCCTGATGACATCCATTTCTAGGAGTTCATTGATGTGTTTCTCAATTTAATTCTTAGTTTCCAGACTTTCTGGGTATGGAGGTCTTCTCAGCATGGTTGGATAGGGTCTTTCCACATCCAGATATAATTCTATATCATGGCCTCTTATTTTTTGTCATGGTTCTTCACCAATGGAAAATGCTGGTCCATTCTTCATCAGTATCTTCACCAGGGCGAATCTTGCGTCAATCATTGGCGATTGGCTTCACGTTGCACCGCAGTCAGTATAGAATCTTGCTTCAGTCACGTTAGTGTCACTTTATAGTCACTGGATTTAGTGGGTCATGTCACGTCAGCGTCAAGACAATGTCAATTGTCACATGTGTCACATGAGAATGTCACTCAAAGCCCAAACCCATTTCAACACTATTCACATTGTTTGGGTAATTTCACCTAATTGGCTTCCGCATCCCCCCTAATACGCCCCAACGCTTCACATGCTTACGCACCCGCACTGCCCTGCAGACGAGACTCCAACACTGCCCCCCATCTCTGTCCTCACCACTCCTTACGCTTTCACACCCCCACCCTTACCATCTTTATGCTCATGTGGTGCCCTCCTGACATGCCTCCAACACCGCTAGCCATCCTTACGCTTGTGTAGTGCCCTCCCGACATGCTCCCAACACTGCTTACCATCCTTATGCTCGCGGAGTGCCCTTCCGACATGCTTCCAACGCCACTTATCCTTACGCTTGTGTAGTGCCCTCCTGACATGCTCCCAACACGGCTTACCATCCTTACTCTCACGGAGTGCCCTCCCGACATGCTCCCAACACTGCTTACCATCCTTATGCTCGCGGAGTGCCCTTCCAACACTGCTTACCATCTTTAAGCTTGCGGAGTGCACTCCCGACATGCTCCCAACACCGCTGCCTATCTTTACACTTGCGGAGTGCCCTCCTGACCTGCTCATGACACCACTTATCCTTACTCTCACAGAGTGCACTCCCGACATCCTCCCGACACCACTTATCCTTATGCTTGTGTAGTGCCCTCCCAACATGCTCCTGACACCACTTATCCTTACCCTTGTGCAGTTCCCTCCCAGCATCCTCTCAACACTGCTTACCATTGTTACACTCGCGGAGTGCACTCCCGACATGCTCCCAGCACTTCTTACCATCCTTAGGCTTGCGGAGTGCACTCCTGACACTGCTTACCATCCTTAGGCTCGCAGAATGCCCTCCTGTCAATGCTTACCATCCTTATACTTGTGGAGTGCCCTCCTGACATGCTCCCAACACCACTTATCCTTACTCTTGTGTAGTGCACTCTTGACATGCTCCCAACACCACTTATCCTTATGCTTGTGTAGTGCCCTCCCGACATGCTCCCAACACCACTTATCCTTACGCTTGTGGGGTGCCCTCCCAACATGCTCCCAACACCACTTATCCTTACGCTTCCGTCCTACATCCATAGTGTACGGTGGCTTGTTGGCGTACACAATGAACACAATTGCCAAAATATGCTGAGTGGCCTTCTCTGCCAACAGGACCTAAGGGGAAATTGGTCAGTATATTCACAATGTTGTGGTTAGGGTTTAAATAATGAGACTCACAAATTAAAACCTAATAAGTGGACTATTTAGGACAAGAATTGTGTCTCCTGTTTCCCCGACAAAACCATTTTATTTCATATCATTTAAATGGAACACTTTGCTTAGTCCTTACCTCATGAGCATTGAATAGTTCAAAAGTTGACTTTAGTAGGTTTCTCACTAGTCAGCTTTATTCAATGTCTCACAGGGAAGTTATTTCATTTGCATGATATGAAATAATTTGCAAAACATGGCTTCCTTCAATTTTCCAACAAATCGCATTTTGCAAATGTGATTATTTTACTTCCACATTTTGCATCAATTTTGATCATTTTATTCAAAAATTTTCAAACAAGTTATCAATCAACTTGTCATCATCTATTTTCTTAATAAACTACCCCTGCTATGGCCCAAAACCCGGGAAATTCAACTGAATTCAATGAACGACCAACTTCAGCCCAAGAGAGTGGAAGTGAAATCTCTGATATGGCTAGTAGTCGTGAATTAGGCATTGAAGTAGAGAGCCAGTCACATGAAGATAATCATGATCCACCAGTTCTTCCAGAATGTGAGTATGCATCCATCTTGAATATTTCTAATCTCTCAAAACCTGATATTGTGTCATAGCCTTTATGTCAGGTCAGCCTCCAAGCTCTCAGAAACCATTTTTTCAAAGTTATGAGAAGGAAAAGACTGTTGAACCTTGTGCACCGACAGAAGATGATGGGCAAGATGATGTAATTTTCAGTGGGGAGGTGGAATTTATATCCAAGGAACAATTTGTCTCCAACATTGCTCAAACAATCCCAAGGCTTGAAAAAATTCAAAATGATAGTAAAATTCCTGATAATGTGCGTCAAAATATTGCTGAAGCCATGAGCCTGCTCAAAATGGATTTGAAGCGTAAGTCAATTACTAATTCAAAACAAAACTGATAAAAATAGCTGCTTACAATATATGGGTAGGTGTGGAGGCGGGAGAATCTCTACCTGAAGGATCTTGAGTCGTAATTGGATTTCCAGGCAAAGGATTAGGAAAAGACCAAATATACATGCAACCAAAAAAACACCGTACTTTTGAAGCCTCAAAGGATTCTCGGGATCAAGGTGATGAAATTATCAATTTTGAAGGGGACCAGATTGATAATGAACCTCCACATACTGAACCCCCACCCATACTCAATGAAACAATCCATGATGAAGCTCCACATATTGAAAGCCCCCCAATACCCAATGAAACAATCCATGATGAAACCCCTCCCGCCTCTCCTCAGAATATCCAAGCCTTTCAAGCAAGTTTCAAGGAATATTTTTATCCTACATGGAAGAGCCTGCAGGCATTTTGAATTATCATTCCAATATTACTCAACAATAATGGAAAAAAGGGCTTGATAATATCAATAGTATTTACAAAAATTGATGGGGCAATTTACCAACAAAGGATGCTCATAAATTCCTGCCCGTTGGTATTAAGGTGATCAGTAACCAAGAGCTTAAAATATTGGCTTGGCTGTAGGACCTTGAGATGGCAGGTGAGTTTTCTCTTTGTGCATGATACTTGCTTATTGGCTGTTGACTGGTGATATAAATTGCAATATACAGGATTGGATTTTTCCAAGCCAACAGAAACAGAAGCGTTTTTAAATCACAACATTTGGAATCTCAAATTGATGAAGGAATCAGCTAAACCTCCAGAGAATCTGCCAAAATCTGAACACTCCTTCTACAAAATGGTTCAGAGCCTTCTTTACCCCGCCAATCCAGTAAAACATTTTTGGGCAAATATTATGTTTGAATCCATTAGTTTAGTCTCATACGATGTGATTTCACCCAAACCATATGTTGCACCAAAATCAAATTTGACCAATCGTCTTGGACTCAAACGGCGAGCAGTTGAATACCTTGCCTCCTGCTTGAGTAAATCAAAGAAACGTGCAACCCAACTCAGCATTGAAGGTGGCGGGGCTGACAATGACATATCAACAAAGCCTCACAAGAACCTGGAGGATCTAATGGATACAGTTATCCATTTGATGATTGCATACAACATGGTACATGCACATACAAAGGTCAAAGTTAATGGCATCAAAGGCAAACTCACAAACTCAAAAAAAAATGAGGCCAGAAAAGATCTTTTGACGTGTCACAAGAATCTTGGAATAAATCAAATTTTCTATGGTATATTAGCCGCATTATGTGTAGCGGGGATTCGTGGTTTGATGGTATGCTCAGATGACTGGAGAACAAGCTAAGTTAAAGGGGCTTTATCACTAATTGACATTTCTGAAAAGCTTTCAGAGGGTAAAAATCTAGTGGAGCCAGTGTGGCTACCTACTAATAAGTATATATGTAATTTACTGAATAAAAGTTTCTTCTCATCAGAGACTTTTAACCCCACTGTACCTCTAAGATTTGAATTTGCACAATGCTTAGTATTAGACTTTGGTGATGCCTGGGTGGGGAAACGCGGTCTTGATTCAAGTGATGAGGTCACCTTGACTGTACCCAGGTCAGCTAAACTCACAACCAGGATTGACCCGTTTTAGATTAGCTTTGTACTAGATAGATTGTAATTGAATTTTGCAAAGTGATTTATGAATTTAATAATCATGGATTCCTATCCTACTACTGCCCGGATGCCACAGTCTGAGTACCAATAGTAATTGTACGGCAGCATGCCTCCATACATCATTGCAAAGACTCCGACAAGACGCAAGCTGAGTCAGGCATTGTGCCCGCAACTAGCACACGCGGGGGCATTGCAGGAAGTCGCGTTTATCACTTCCCGCCAGCCCATTATAGGCCAAATGTTCCTGTGTCTTTCAAGAGGACTAGGATAGCTAGGGATCTGCAGTGGGATGCATATTGCATTTGCATGTGCTTGCGATATTCCAAATGGTTGGATTGGAAAGTGATTGCATGGGAACATCAATATGGCAAATGCAATTTTCAGGTTCAGGTATTTGAGATCATGAATTCGCGAAGGTCAGGTGTGATCTTCCTTTTTAGCCGCAATTAAAAAAGATTCATCGACCACAATTCAATTTAGGTGATATTAACATATCAGTAATCATTTAGTTTCATTTCATTTTCTGCTGCAAGCATGCCATTCACGAAAAAAGGGAACTCGCAAGAAAGCGTTGGGCTGAGGAAGGAGAGTGTGAGCTGCTCGCTTAATCTCAGTGTATATATATAGATATATATATATATGCTTCCACATTTATGTTGCACCCTCATTGGGCCCCACGGAAGAACATTGGCTTGAGTCGGTTCAGATTGTGCCAATGTCATGTGGGCTCCAACAGGGAAGTCAAAGGATGTGTGCCAAAGGAAGCTCCTTGGGCATTGGGCATCATTCTGGACTCAAAAATCCTTAGCTTCAAATGGCAGGAAGCAGTATCTGATATCTTGTCTGCTTCAACACATAGTGATCCCTCAACCACTCGGGAATAGTAAGGGATCCTGAAAGACAAATGAGTGCAAAACAACCCGAATGAATAAGTGTTTTCCTCCTCCCGCCCAACAGCACAAATATCAATGCCAGTATCAGCAAATATCACCCCAAGTGAAATTTCGAGGGTTGTGGATGTCAATCAGATCAAACTCATTCACTTTGGCCGTGTGGCAATTTTCTCTTCAACTGGATTACTCATTGCCCTTGTTGAATTCTGACCATTCAAACAATGAGTGAAGTTGAGGTCAATCAATGGGATGAATTATCATAATTCTTATTTTGCAAAAAGAGATTCACCAACCCGATTGCAACAAATGGAGCATTACTGGAGGGATTTATATTTGCAATTGGGTGGCGCAAATGCAGCACGAAGAATGAACAATTTGGTCTGTATGGAAGTGTTGGGAAAATTGAAAACGCAAAAGATGAATGGGGGAACAAAGGTGCCAATTTTAGCTCAGTGGGTTGCATTCTAGGTCAATCCTTACAATATGTTTGGGATAGTTTATTTGAGAAGATTCAAAATTTCTACAGCTCATTGGGGGTTCCGTCTTTTGATCAAGTCAACTATGAAGGCAATATTCCCGCAAATCAGGGTGCATGCAAGTTTGCTTCCGCACTCACTTTCACCATGAATGGATTCAAAAACTCACCTTATCTTGATAAGGATGCATTGCTGTATGCTTCGGCATGGTGGTTTCAAGCTGATAAGTGGACCGGCCAAATTAAAAGAGATGTGTCAAAGCGGTGTACAGGGGGAAAATTGATTTTCCCAAATGAGCATTTTTGGATTGATCTGTCCACATGTCATGGGCTCATTCAGGTAGTGTGGGCCAGTAGTACATTTGTTCATTATACTGATCCAGCACAGGACAACAAAAGCACAACACTAGTGGGTATGTCCGCCCAATGCTCAAGCAGGTTAGCAAAAACAATGCGGCAAAAAACCATGGCTATTATGAGATTGACAAGAGAGCGGGCTATCAAATCAGGGATGGTGATACAATCTCATGCCGATTCAAAGAATGAGGAGATTTGCATGTGTGTTGGGTAAATAATGGTGGGGTAAGGCAGAGGACAATATACACCAGGATTGGATGGTTTCGAGTGCGGGAGATGGGGTGTCTCACATGAACAAGGGGTGAAGTGGATTATGTACAGTGGCATGGCATCGTACATATGTCCTGGTTTGTTGCTCTTGTCCAGGATGCCAATGCTTCACATGCAAATCCTTATGCTTGTGCAGGTTCCGACAATGCTAAAAGTTCTTTACGCCTATGCGGGCTGCCAAAGCTTCACACGCCAATTGTTACGCCTGTGCAGGTTCCCAACAACTCACACACCAATCTATACACCTGTGCAGGCTCCCGACAATTCACACGCCAATCCTTACGCTTGTGAAGGTTCCAGACAATTTAAACAATTCAATACATGACTAATATTAATAGTGTGTGACCATAGGAAAGGCAATGTCTCACGAATCTGGAGTGGATTGCTCACATGTGGGAACCTCCTGCTTTTTTACAGTTAAGACTTGATATGGCTCTAAACCATGGAAGAAGAAAATATAGGAGATGGTAATGGCAACTATTGGCACATTTTTGGAAAAAGAGGGTCACACAAACAAATACTCACTCAAACTTTTGGTGGGGCACTTATAAAATATTTTCTCACGCAATAGGATATTTGAACCATTGAGGAAAATATAATTTCACAGGAGCAAAAAATGTAATAGAAATGGAAAATAACAAACATTGGATACAAATACTTTACTTGAAAGAAAGTATTACAAATAATAAAAAGAGGAAATAATGAGATTTTTTGAAATTTTTGATTTTTCTAAGCATTTTGGGACTATCCCGGTGATGGCATCCTTTGGATAAGCCTCCAGTGCCTGGGCAAGGAGGGAGTTTAGTTCCTCCCACAATTCCCGCTGCATCACATTTCAATGAGTTGCATACACAAAAGGAATCATGTGGAGCAAGTGGCGATGCTACAACAAGATTCAGTTGATTGATTTGTGGACGATGGCTCAAGGAATCATCAAAGTTGGTCGTAAGTCAGTGAATTCCTGGTGAGCGTCATCGTGGGAATAAGAGGGGCTTTGCACTGGCGGGGAGGAAGCGTTGGGGTTCTCGGGGGCACTGGGGAGGGGGGGGAACAGAATGGGAAGGTGGGTGAGCTGGGGAAGAAGAAGGGGGGGATCCGATGGGTGTATTGTTGATGATAATTATGGAGCGAAGAGTGGCAGGACAAGCTGGAGACGGTCAAAGGAGGGGTGAGGAAATGTTGAATAGAGTTAAAAAAGTGAAATTGGGACTTACCAAAAGACTCCTCTGTGCATTGCGTAGGAGCCACCTCAGGTTATGGCTCACAAGTTGTATTGTCCTCAGGTGGTTGGGAGGATGGCCTTGGGCCAGGAATAGGTGGCTCTTTGGTTTGGGAGGGTTCTAACAAAGGAGTAAGAGTCAGTTAACTTGAGTCAAAAGTGTAACTGAAAATGAAATGAACCTTTGGCAGCTTACCGCAGAATAATTCCTCTGACCATCGGGTGCCACTCGGGCCTGGAGTGGGTTGCTGTGGGGTTTGCTTGCGAGGCAAACTAGGAACGGGAGAGTCTTGTTGGGGGGATTTCGGGGGATTTGTTCTATGAGTAATGGAAAAAAGTCAGTATTATTGCGTGAAGAGAAATGAGATAAGGAGGAGAAATAAAACTTTGGCATTTGAATCCCATCGGTGACAAGACATGGTGACGATTGGCCCAAGCTCAAATGTCCTCTCGCCATTGCCATGCTTCATTGGCGGCATAATCATTTCGCTCAGGTCAAGGAGTGAAGTGACCATCGGATGTTGGCCTAGGAGGGGGTGTGGACAAATCAATGCTTGAGGGGACAGGGCTAATCATCCGGAATCATTCCTGTTGGCCTGCTTGAGGTCCCGGTGTCCATTTGCGCTTGGATATGGTTTCATCATTGCCAACCACAAAGAAGTCCTTGTGAGGGCGTCTTGGGCGAGAACTCCTCTGGCCTCGTGGTTGGAAGGGGCGGACAACGAATGCACATTTCTTGTGTGCTTGTTGGCAAGCATCACAAGCATTGGTTGTATTCAAGGAACAAATGCAGGGTATACCCCACTTGGTGCATAAAGTGCACAACATCTAAAAACAAAACAATTGATGTTAGTAACTGAATAGAAAGTAAAAAATCAAGAAAGAAAATGAAGACATATGATGAATTAGATAAATTCAAAACAGAAACAAAATAAAAACGCTCTAGTACAAAGTGTTCAAAAGTCTGGAAGAGAAGAAAAAAAGTTTGAAGTTCAGAACATGAAGACAACAAAAGTTCAAAATGGAGGTAACACACGAGGTGGATAGAAGTGGGGGTCTGAAAGGATCAGCAGGAAAAACAAACAGGCAAAGGGAAGGGGAGTGGGTTCAGTTGAGTGCAAAAGAAAAGAATGGAAAGGCAGGAAGACCCAGGGGAATACGCACATGAAGGACAACAGCAGGTGAGCTGGAATGAAGTGGAGTGGGTGAGAAAGAAAGTGAAGGGCTTGTCGTTTGAAGATGGTCTTTTATACCATGGTGAAGCTGAGACAATCTCAGCAGTTGCAGCACCTGCAAAAGTCTCAACTGAAAGGCGTGTGGGAAAAATTGAAGCTCAGTTGCAGCGAATGCTGCAACTGAGAAAGGAAATGCTGGCGTGAGGCAAAAGTACAATGGGGTTCTGTCTGAGTATTGCTATTGATTGAATTGTAAAGCTCAGTCAAATCCCCTTTGTTTCCTTAAATAGCCTCCCGATCACCCAGGAGGGTGGTCGTGAGGCCCTTTTTGTATGTGCATGATGGGTGCAATTCCCAAATGCCCCATGCAGAAAAGAACATGGTGCATTTGGTCACAAGTGACTGCAGCAAGATTACTGGCCATATGGCCTGGTAATAGTGTGTGAAAAAAGGGGGGGGCTGTAAGACAAGTGAATACAGGGTGAGCTGGCCTCAACCCATTGCTCAGCTTTGCTTTTGGGTCATAATTGAAATGCTCAGTGGCTGAACATTTTAATTGCACAGTAATTTAACCATTGATATAACAATATTAAATGCACAATGCTGAGCCATTGCTCGGTCATTTTTGTATGCACACAATATGAGCATTTGGCACAGCATCAGATGACATTTCAGCCAGGTGCAGCATTTCACATTCTTTGGTGAAGTGCTCCAAACTGAGCCTTCCAATGAACTATTGCAAAAATGGTCTGGACAATGGCTTTACTGAGCACTTGCACACGCTGCTTTTGACCATGACATGCTTAGCTTGCATGTGAAAATGGGGTGAAACGCAATGCTGAGCATGTGGCACATGAGCTACATATATGCAAACAATCGGAAGGTGGATACCCATTGGCTATATGCATGCAGGCTGAAGTAGTATTACACCATCCTAATATGTACAGCCAACACTGTAGTACGCAGTACACCTTTGTAAATGTATGCTGAGGGGGAGTGAAAAAGCTGTACAACAATGTAACATGTAATCATGCCAAGCCATCGAGTCATATTTCTCAACTGCATCCCTTTGATGCACCTTGTTGGAGAGCTCTGCCTAACTACAGCAGAGATGTGGGTGTAATCCAAGTTAATGTAAGTGGGTCATAATGGGATGACTTATTATTTGGGTCATACACAAACAGTGGATTCACTCCGATGTCATTGTTGGGGAAAACAATGACTGGCCCAACTTGTTCATTGCGCGTGCTAATTGTCGGGAAGCCACATGCTTTCATATGCACCCCCCGACGGGTCATACGCAGACAACTTTCACACGCCTGGAAGACATTTTACTGCAAGTCTTCCGACTGGCTATTTTCTTGGTCAGGTGGGCAGCTTGACTGCAGACGCTCACCCGCTCGCGCGTGAAAACCTGAGGCCAATCAGTGTGGATGTGCTTCAGCCTCATCTGCATTAGAATAATCCCAACCTATGATTGCTGAGGCTGGTTATGTTTGCATTGGGATCTCCAACCGCGGGTCATTTTCTGCACGTTCTCACGCACCCCGCGCATTTTGTGGCCGCTGGCTTGCAGCGAAAACGTCCCTCGGGAGGGTGGCCAGTTTTGTACACGCGTGAGGCAAAGACCCTGATTCCAATCTTGGTGGATTCATACCCGCCTCAAATGGAATAGGGGTGAATGTATATGTGGATCATGGTTCACGGCCCGTTCCCCCTTTGATCATGCCACGCATTCCTCCCTGGAAGCCCAGTACGCATCAGTCAGCAAAAAACTTCAGGCAAAACCAAGCTCATGTTTGGTGGTTCACCACCAAACATATCTCACCCGCCCACACACAAACATCCCCACAGTGAGATTGCCCTTTGAAACTGCCAAAATTGCCCAGGCGGTCCCTGTGCAACAATTAACCTGGGGAAGATATGCTCATTGTTTGCTGTCACACCGGCAAACATGGCTTCATGCCTCTAATATGCCCCTCCACAATAAGTTGCTACAACCCACCCAATTTTGGATATGCTAATGTCAACCTTGTTCCACCAAAGGTTTTGTAACTTGCTGCAGATCCAGCAGTCATATTGGTGCACCTACATTTTGGATGCCTTGCCTTGATATATGCCCCCCATTGGATATGAAAATCATGAGCCCAAGAGGCCCACCTCCATCAGGACCATGCACGTAACCACAGGCCATCCCCCCTTGACCCCATTGCTGCCTCTCATATAAGTTCCCCACCTGCACTTACTTGTCTTCATTCCCTTAAGCTAACCCTTCCCAATCATATAATTTCCAACTGTCCACAAACAATTTAAAATAGCCATCATGTCAACCCCTTCACAACCACTTTGCATTGGGATGATTAATATTTGTATTCAAATAAATAGTGATATAACCTTAAATCCTGACAATTCCCAATAAGCTTCTTGGATTATCATATGGCACAATCAACACAGCATATTTTTATATCTCCCCAATCACCAGCGTGCTCTTGGCTCTCTCCCTGGAACACTTTCCAAAATGTTGATACCATTCCTTGGGGCACCAAAAAAATTCATGCACTGTGGTCCTGGTGGGGCATGGATTTAAAAGTGGCAATCCAATCATACTCAAATATTATTTGCTGAGGGAGTATTTATGACTGATGCAAATGATCCCTCCTCATCTCAGAAACCCAATCTAGCATTGATGCTCTTCACATGGTATCCAAACATTCTATTCATAATGGAAAGCTTTCAAACACAGGATTTTAAGCTGAAAATGCCCAAAGAATATGACTGTAATACTCATAGTCAATGTCAACTCTTTACTCCCACATTTCCCGCTTCAAAATTGAGGCCAGCTTCATATCCTGCTGTTTCATCATTGATTTCCAAGCAAAAACTTATACAATTACCCAGTGGATCAGACCTCCCCATGATGACCCTGCCCCATGCCATTATTCAAACCCCCCTCCTCCCTCATCAAAAGACCGGACTAGCTTTTCTCTGGGATTGAGAAATCCCCAATGGCCAATCAGCCCATAACCTTTGTGCCACCTCACCCCCAGGATCCACTTTTAATGCCAGGCACATCGTTACAAACAAGGTCGTTAGCTCATTTGAAGCCCTTTTGACCAATACCCCTCTTAGAGGACTGCTCGCAGATGATATGGGATTAGGTAAAGCCATTCAGGCCATTTCCATAGTTGGTACCTCCAAGGAGCGGATGATTGCAAACCCCCATTGCTCCACGCCCACCATGATCATCTTCCCCCCTTGCTTAATTACCAACTGGCAATCAGAAATATCCAAGCATGCCAAAATCTACCATGGTCCCACTTGTTACTCATTATCCAAGGCCGACCTCTTAACATATGATATCATCATCACTTCTTACAATACTATCACCCAAGAATTTAAGCAAACCAATACCTCTACATTGTTCATTTTTCAAATCAATTGGCATTGTATAGTTTTGGATGAAACACAGTGAGTGGCTGAGATTAAATGATTCAAATTACCTTTTATATCCAATAGCCCTTGCCCCATCTTATAGCTATATTAGCTCTCAATACACTGCCACTCACTGTGCCATTAATAGCCTCCTTTCATCCTGTCGAATATGTTTAACGGGCACACCTATCCACAACACCATTTATGAGCTTTTGGGGATCATATCATTCATCACTCAACCCTAGAGCCCCAATCAAGATAACTGCTCACCATTCATCCTGAGTAGTCTTTCCAAAGGTTGCAATGATATTATGCATTTGTCATTTTAGCATTTAAGTTTGCGCGGCACCAAAACCACACATCTCAAATCCGTCCCCACTATTAGCCATCATTATGAGCTGCTTCCACTCAACCTGACCATGCAGCAAGAATATTCCACATTATATGAAGAATTCCTATCATCCAAAAGCAAAGGACCAGGAGAATGTTTCAGAAATATTAATAAGCTGCGAATATGTTGTAACCATCACATCATGCTTAACACAATTGTGGAGGCGGATTTCGAAGACCCCAAGGGCAGGAGCACTCAGGATAACTCCCCAACAATCACATGAACTATTGTGGATGTGGAAACATGCATGATGAGTAGTAAAATTGCACACCTCCTACAAAGCTTAATGAAGAACAAACAAAAAAGGTGTGGTCCACCCAAATCAGTGGTTTATACCCAATGGACCCAATTTCTAGATTTGTGCGTTAATTCTAATATGCATCCATTACCAATTGAATCCAACTGAACTTTTGATATTTTAGAATTGGTATTTCACTTGCCCATCACTCTATCCTTTCAGCACGAATTGATGGAACAATTACAGCATGAGCACAGGAGAAGGCACTGGAGAATTCCTTCAATAATCCTGAATGTGAAGTACTGATTGCATCCATTGCCGCAGCTGGAACTGGCCTCAATATAACTTGTGCTAATATGGTCTCTTTAATGGATAGGGGACCCCAAAAATTCTACCCTGATTTGCAGCCCCTGACATCCACATTTCCAGGAACCCAATTGGAACCCAGCCATTGAGGCTCAGGATGTTGATCAACTCCATCGTATTGGCCAACAACAACCTGTAAATGTCATGCACTATATCACTCCTCATTCAGTTGAGGTCAACATGTGGAAGGTACCTTTAAAACTCATCTTTGACCCTGATTGTATTGCTACTCTAAAATCCTTCCTTATGGAAATGCCATTTTCCAAACACCAATAGGTCCAAGAAAAGAAAAAATCATTAACTGCATGAGCCTTACTGATATTATATAATTTGCGTTTGATCAAGTTGATCACACCTGCGCACCCTGGCACAGGTCCACAATTATGAACACCATGAGCTGCATCAAACTCCTTCAATATTTCCTCAATGAAAATGAGCAATAGAGTATTATTTCTAAGGCACACAGTGATACAGTCCAACTCATATTGTCTATATTCTGACATATTTAGCAAGTTGTTGCATCTTTAAGAAATAATAATCAGATTGTATTACACCTGCACAAATAATTCACAAAATGTTAATTTGTAACAGTGCTATAAATTTATATTACTAAGTTATTGCAGAGCATCACAATTCGGCCTAATAACTGGCATGTCAAGTATTTTGAGGGCGCTAGTCTGCATCTTACTACAGCTTTTGAGCCAATCTTGATCAAATACCTGAAATGATAAGCCTTCTGGAATATCACCATCATCTGTCAATTGTAATTCTGGCAATCTATCAATAGTTTTTTTCCCTTTTTTTTAATACAATTACCAAACGCTATGTCTCTATCCATTTTTAATACCAATTCATTAAATAACTGGGAGCGCCAGCATAATTCCACTTTGTGGTAAACTTGACGGAAATTTTCTAGTACCTCCTCAGTATCTGAGCATACTCAAGGGTCATTGACTTGTGATTCTAGAATGGGAAATTTAGCCGTATCACACCATTCACAACGGCGCTCACAGGTCTACACATAATCAAGTAGATCATCATCAGTCTTTGCTCACAATGAAGAAGAGATACATTAACTAACCCTTTGACGAATCTTTGCGAGCTTTTGATTCTCCTTCCTTTTTAACCAAATACTCCGCCTCCTTTTGAATAGACTTCCATTCTCTTTTCAAATAAGTGAAATATTGCTCCATTAAAGCCGCCACAACCCCATAGTTATTATGATCCTTGTTCCAACAGTAATGATGATACTCAGTGCTGACCAGTGCAAGACGGAATGTACGGTAAAACACCATAGACATCAGCTGCTTGAACGGATGTTACCATGAGCTCTCCCAGTCCCAAGTGAATCGCTTTAGTCCTAGCTTGTGGAGCTCATTTTTGCAGTAGTTTTGGAAACCCTGAGACTGAACCTGTGCTGATGGCTCATTGAAAACATCCTTGGGGACATATCCGAGATGACCAGCCACTTGAATTGCAATTTCATGCATTTCTGTGCTGGGTGATGCTGGTAGTGGGGAAAAATCCTTATCCCTAACTTTGAGTATGAACTGGCAATGGGCATGTACTGCTGATCTCATTCCATGGACATTCTCGGGAAGTTCTGCTTTCAGCCATTTTTGTTGCTCCTTCTGGCTTGCACGTTTTGTCACATTGTGAGCTTTACAAGCCTGGTTCCTTTGCTGTCTGACCTCGGATTGTTCAAGCATACTCTGGGCAAGGGGCATTTGAGGATGAGTGAACTCACTATTTGACTGAGTGCCATGCTCAACGCGCCGTGAAATTGTCCCTCCTTTATTCATCACTTGTTTCCATTTCAGTCGGAGACATGTTCTCATCCTCATCATCCACCATTTATTCTCTTGATGAACTGGCATGAGCTGTTCTTGGTTTGGAGGCATATGGATGATGACGTCAAGTGACTTTCTCTTTATGGACCAGAGGTGAAGATGCATAAAGTTCATCACCTGCCGTGCACATCATCAGTTGACACATCAAAAAATTAATGAAGACTGGTCATCCTCACAATCTTCAATTGGCTCCTGAGATTGGACTGACTTGCCTTTAGGTGCCATATCTCACCCATGAAACGAACATATCAAATTGTGAAAAAGGTTATACTCCAAAATTAAAATGACACCAGGGCAAATCTCTCATCAATCGTCGGCAATTGACTTCACGTCGCACCGCTGTCAGTATAAAATCTTGCTTCAGTCGCGTTAGTGTCACTTTATAGTCACTGGCTTTAGTGGGTAACGTCACGTCAGTTTCAAGACAATGTCAATCGTCACATGTGTCACATGAGAATGTCAATCAAGGCCCAAACCCATTTCAACACTATTCACCATGTTTGGGTAATTTCACCTCATTGGCTTCCGCATCCCCACCTAATCCGCCCCAATGCTTTGCATGCTTACAAGCCCGCACCGCCCTCCAGATGAGACTCCAACACTGCCCCCCATCTCCGTCCTCACCACTCCTTACGCTTTCACACCCCTGCCCTTACCATCTTTATGCTCACGTGGTGCACTCCCGACATGCTCCCGACATCACTTATCCTTACGCTTGCTAAAGTGCCCTCCCAATATGCCCCCGACACTGCTTACCATCCTTACGCTCGCAGAGTGCACTCCCGACATGCTCCCGACACCACTTATCCTTACGCTTGTGTAGTGCCCTCCCAACATGCTCCTGACACTGCTTATCCTTACGCTTGTGTATTGCCCACCCAACATCCTCCCGACACTGGTTACCATCCTTACACTCGCGGAGTGCACTCCCGACATGCTCCCGACACCACTTATCCTTACGCTTGTGTAGTGCCCTCCCGAAACCACTTATCCTTATGCTTGTGTGGTGCCCTTCTGACATCCTCCCGACACCACTAATCCTTATGCTTGTGTAGTGCCCTCCCGACATCCTCCTGACCCTGCTTATCATCCTTATGCTTCCGTACTACATCCATAGTGTACGGTGGCTTGTTGGCGTACACAATGGACGCCATCGCCGAAATATGCTGAGTGGCCTTCTCTGCCAACAGGACCCAAGGGGAAATTGGTCAATATATTCCCAATGTTGTGGTTAGGGTTTAAATCATGAGACTCACAAATTAAAACCTAATAAGTGGACTATTTAAGACAAGAATTGTGTCTCCTGTTTCCATGACAAAACCATTTTATTTCATATCATTCAAATGGAACACTTTGCTTACTCCCTACCTCATGAGCGTTGAATAGTTCAAAAGTTGACTTTAGTAGGTTTCTCACTGGTCAACTTTCTTCAATGTCTCAGAGGAAAGTGATTTCATTTGCATGATATGAAATAATTTGCAAAACATGGCTTCCTTCAATTTCCAACAAATCGCATTTTGCAAATGTGATTATTTTACTTCCACCTTTTTTCTTCAAAAATTTTCAAACAAGTTATCAATCAACTTGTCATCATCTATTTTCTTAATAAACTACCTCTGCTATGGCCCAAAACCCGGGAAATTCAACTGAATTCAATGAACGACCAACTTCAGCCCCAGAGAGTGGAAGTGAAATCTCTGATATGGCTAGTAGTCGTGAATTAGGCATTGAAGTAGAGAGCCAGTCACATGAAGATAATCAAGATCCACCAGTTCTTCCAGAATGTTGGATGCATCCATCTTGAATATTTCTAATCTCCCAAAACCTGATATTGTGTCATAGCCTTTATTTCAGGTCAGCCTCCAAGCTCTCAGAAACAGAATTTTAAAAGTTATGAGAAGGAAAAGACTGTTGAACCTTGTGCACCAACAGAAGATGATGGGCAAGATGATGTAATTTTCAGTGAGGAAGTGGAAATTATATCCAAGGAACAATTTGTCTCCAACATTGCTCAAACAATCCCAGGCTTGAAAAAATCCAAAATGATAGTAAAATTCCTGATTAGGTCCGTCAAAAGATTGCTGAAGCCATGAGCCTGCTCAAAATGGATTTGAACCGTAAGTCAATTACTAATTCAAAACAAAAGTGATAAAAATAGCTGCTTACGATATATGGGCAGGTGTGGAGGTGGGAGAATCTCTACCTGAAGGATCTTGAGTCGTAATTGGATTTCCAGGCAAAGGATTAGGAAAAAGACCAAGTATACATGCGACCAAAAAAACAAACAAAAAACGCTGTACCTTTGAAGCCGCAAAGGATTCTTGGGATCAAGGTCATGAAATTATCAATGATGAAGGGGACCATATTGATAATCAGCCTCCGCATACTGAACCCCCCCAATACTCGATGAAACAATCCATGATGAAGCTCCACATACTGAAAGCCCCACGATACCCAATGAAACAATGCATGATGCAACCCCTCCCGCCTCTCCTCGGAATATTCAAGCCTTTCAAGAAAGGGAAACAATTAAACATGATACAATGGGAAGAGATATGACTGATATAGTTCCTGACCCTGAGCCCAAAGTTTCATTGTCTGCTAATTTTCAAGGAATATTTTTATCCCGCATGGAAGAGTTTGCAGGCATTTTGAATTATCATTCCAATATTACTCAACAATAATGGAAAAGGGGGCTTGATAATATCAATAGTATTTACAAAAATCAATGGGACAATTTACCAACAAAAGATGCTCACACATTCCTGCCCGTTGGTATTAAGGTGATCAGTAAACAAGAGCTTAAAATGTTGGCCTGGCTGGAGGACCTTGAGATGGCAGGTGAGTTTTATCTTTGTGCATGATACATGATTATTGGCTGTTGACTGGTGATATAAATTGCAATATACAGGGTTAGATTTTTTTAAGCCAACAGAAACAGAAGCGTTTTTTGATCACAACATTTGGAATCTCAAATTGATGAAGGAATCAGCTAAACCTCCAGCAAATCTCCCTAAATCTGAACACTCCTTCTTCAAAATGGTTCAGAGCCTTCTTTGCCCCGCCAATCCAGTTAAACATTTTTGGGAAAATGTTATGTTTGAATCCATTAGTTTAGTCTCATACGATGTGATTGCGCCCAAACCATATGTTGCACCAACATCAAATTCGACCGATCCTCTTGGACTCGAACGGGGGGCAGTTGAATACCTTGCCTCCTGCTTGAGTAAATCGAAGCAATGTGCAACCCAACTAAGCATTGAAGGTGGAGGGGCTGACAATGAGATATCCACAAAGCCACACAAAAACCTGGAGGATCTAATGGATACAGTTATCCATTGGATGATTGCGTACAACATGGTACGTGCACATACAAAGGTCGAAGTTAATGGCATCAAAGGCAAACTCACAAACTCAAAAAAAAATGAGGCCATCAAAGATCTTTTGGTGTGTCACAAGAATCTTGGAATAAATCAAATTTGCTATGGTATATTGGCGGCATTCTGTGCGGCCGGGGTTCGTGGTTTGATGGTATGCTCAGATGACTGGAGAACAAGCTCAGTTAAAGGGGCTTTATCACTAATTGAAATTTCCGAAAAACATTCAGAGGGTAAAAATGTAGTGGAGCCAGTGTGGCTATGTACTAATAAGTATATATGTAATTTACTGAATAAAAGTTTCTTCTCATCAGAGTCTTTTAACCTCACTGTACCTCTTAGATTTGAATTTGCACGATGCTTAGTATTAGACTTTGGTGATGCCTGGGTGGCGAAACGTGGTCTTTGTTCAAGTGATGAGGTCACCTTGACTGTACCCAGGTCAGCTAAACTCACAACCAGGATTGACCCGTTTTAGATTAGCTTTGTACTAGATAGATTGTAATTGAATTTTGCAAAGTGATTCATGAATTTAATAATCATGACTTCCTATCCTACTACTGCCCGGATACCACAGTCTGAGTACCAATAGTAATTGTACAGCGGCATGCCTCTTACATCATTGCAAAGACTCCGACAAGACGCAAGCTGAGTCTGGTGTTGTGCCCGCGAGTAGCACAGGCGGGGGCATTGCGGGAAGTCGCATTTATCACTTCCCGCCAGCCCATAATAGGCCAAATGTTCCTGTGTCTTTCAAGAGGACTAGGATAGCTAGGGATCCGCAGCAGGATGCATATTGCATTTGCGTGTGCTTGCGATATTCCAAATGGTTGGATTGGAAAGTGATTGCATGGGAACATCAATATGTAAAATTGAATAATGCACTATCCACTGCAATTTTCGGGTTCAGGTATTTGAGATCGCAAATTTGCAAAGGTCAGGTGTGATCTTTCTTTCTAGCCGCAACTCAAAAAGATTCATCAACCGCAATTCAATTTAGGTGATATTCATAAATCAGTAATCATTTGGTTTCATTTCATTTTCTTCTGAAAGCATGCCATTCACAAAAAAAGGAAAAGAGCGTAAAAGGGAACTTGCAAGAAAGTGTCGGGCTGAGGAAGGAAAGTGTGAGTTGCTTTATTAATCTCAGTATATATGTATAGATATATATATATGCTTTCACATTTATGTGGCGCCCTCATTGGGCCCCATGGAAGAACATTGGCTTTAGTCGGTTCAGATTGTGCCAATGTCATGTGGGCTCCAACAGGGAAGTCAAAGGATGTGTTCCAAAGAGAGCTCCTTGGCAGTATCTGATATCTTGTGTGCTTAAACACATAGTGATCCCTCAACCACTCGGGAATAGTGGGAGATCCCAAAAGACAAATGAGCACAAAATGACCCCAATGAATAGGTTGTTTTCCTCTCCTCGCCCAACAGCACAAATATCAATGCCAGTATCAGCAAATATCACCCCAAGTGAAATTTCGAGGGTTGTGGATGTCAATCAGATCAAACTCATTCACTTTGGCCATGTGGCAATTTTCTCTTCAACCGGATTACTCATTGCCCTTGTTGAATTTCTACCATTCACAACAATGAGTGAAGTTGAGGTCAATCAATGGGATGAATTATCACAATTCTTATTTTGCAAAAAGAGATTCACCGACTTGATTGCAAACAATGGGGAATTAATTGAGGGATTTATGTTTGCAATTGGGTGGCGCAAATGCAGCACAAAGAATGAACAATTTGGTCGGTATGGAAGTGTTGGGAAAATTGAAAACGCAAAAGATGAATGGTAGAACCAAGGCGCCAATCTTAGCTTGGTGGGTTGCATCCTAGGTCAATCCTTATGATATGTTGGGGATAATTTGTTTGAGAAGATTCGAAATTTCTACAATTCATTGGGGGTTCCATCTTTTGATCAAGTTGGCTATGAAGCCAATATGCCCGCAAATCAGGGTGCATTCGAGTTTGCTTCCGCACTCACTTTCACCAGAATGGATTCAAAAACGCATCTCATGTTGATAAGGATGCATTGCTGTATGCTTTGGGATGGTGGTTTCAAGCTGGTAAGCGGACCGGACAAATTCAAAGAGATGCGTCAAAGCGGTGTACAGGGGGAAATTGATTTTCCCAAATGAGCATTTTTGGATTGATCTATCCACATGTCATGGGCGTATTCAGGTAGTGTGGGCCAGTAGTACATTTGTTCATTATACTGATCCAGCACAGGACAACGAAAGCACAACACTAGTGGGTATGTCCGCACAATGCTCAAGCAGGTTAGCAAAAACAATGCGGCAAAAATACCATGGCTATTATGAGATTGGCAAGAGAGCGGGCTATCAAATCAGGGATGGTAATACAATCTCATGCCGATTCAAAGAATGGGGAGATTTGCATGTGTGTTGGGTAAATAATGGTGGGGTAAGGCAGAGGACAATATACACCAGGATTGGATGGTTTCGAGTGCGGGAGATGGGGTGTCTCACATGAAAAAGGGGTGAAATGGATTATTCACGGTGGCATGCTATTGTACATCTGTCCTGTTTTGTTGCTATTGTCCAGGATGCCAATGCTTCACACGCGAAGCCTTATGCTTGTGAAATTTCCGACAATGCTAAAAGTTCCTTACGCCTATGCGGGGTGCCAACGCTTCAAACGCCAATCCTTACGCCTGTGCAGGCTCCTGAAAATTTACACGCCAATCCTTACGCTTGTGAAGGTTCCCAAAAATGCTAAAATTTCCTTACGCCTGTACAGGCTTCCAATGATTCACACGCCAATCCTTACGCTTGTGGAGGTACCCCACAATGCTGAAAATTTCTTGGCCTGTGCAGGATCCCAAGAGTTCACACGCCAATTCTTACGCCTGTGCAGGCTCCCAACAATTCACACACCCTCCCTTACGCCTGTGCAGGCTCCCGACAAGTCACATGCCAATCCTTACGCTTGTGAAGGTTCCAGACAATTTAAACAATTCAATACATGAGTAAGATTATTAGCGTGTGACCATAGGAAAGGCCATGTTTCACAAATCTGGACTGGATTGCTCACATGCGGGAACCTGCCTCTTTTTTACAGTTAAGAATGGATATGGCTCTAAACCATGGAAGAAGAAAATATAGGAGACGGTAATGGCAACTATTGGCGCATTTTGGGAAACAGAGGTTCACGCAAACAAATACTCACTCAAACTTTTGGTGGGGCACTTAAAAAAATAATTCCCACGCAATCAGGGATTTTCTCTAAGGAGGAAATAAAAAATTGTTACGTGAAAAAAGAATGTAATAGAAATTGAACATAATAATAATTGAATACAAATAATTTATTTAAAATAAAGTATTACAAATGATAAAAAGTGGAAATAATGAGATTATTTTTTTTGAATTTTTAGTTTTCTAGGGATTTGGAGACTATCCTGGTTATGTCCTCGTTTGGATAAGTCTCCAGTGCCTGGGCAAGGAGGGAGTTTAGTTCCTCCCTGAATTCCCGGTGCATCTCATTTTGATGAGTTCCATCCACGAAAGGAATCATGTGGAGCAAGCGGTGATGCTCCAACAAGATTTGGTTGATCAATTGGTGGACAATGGCTCGAGGAATCACTAGGGTTGGTTGCAGGTTGGTGAATTCCTGGCGAGCGTCAACGTGGGAATGAGAGGAGCTTGGATTCTCAGAGGCAATGGGAGGGAGCTCCGGGGAAGGAACCAGGGTAGGAGTGGAGGGGAAGATGGGGGGATCCGACGGGCGTATCGTCAATGATGATTATGGAGCAAGGAGTGGCGGCACAAGCTGGAGATGGTCAAAGAAAAAATGAGGAAAAGTGGATATGGATCAAAGAGAAAGAAGGGGTGACTTACCATAAGGTTCCTCCGTGGATTGCGTATGAGCCACCTCAGGTTTGGGCTCACGAGTCGTATTGTCCTCAGGTGGTTGGGACGATGGACTCGGGCCAGGAATAGGTGGCTCTTTGGTTCGGGAGGGTTCTAAAAAAGGAGTAAGAGTCAGTTGACTCGACTCAAAAGTGAAAGTGAAAATGAAATGAAACTTTGACTGCTTACCGCGGAATAATTCCTCAGACCATTGGGTGCCACTCAGGCCTGGAGTGGGTTGCCACGGGGTTTGCTTGTGAGGCAAACTAGGAATGGGAGAGTCTTGTCATGGGGGATTCGGGGGGTTTGTTCTATGAGTAATGGAAAAAAGTCAGTATTATTGCGTGAAGAGAAATGAGATAAGGAGGAGAAAGAAAACTTACTTTGGCGTTTGAATCCCATTGGTGACAAGACATGGTGACGAACAGCGCAAGCTCGAATGTCCTCTCGCCATCGCCATCCTTCATCGGCCGGATAATCGCTTTGCTCCGGTTGAGGAGTGAAGTGACCATTGGATGGTGGCCTAGGAGGGGGAGTGGACAAATCGATAATGGAGGGGACAGGGCTAATTGTCCGGAATCGTTCCCGTCGGCCTGCTTGAGGTCCCAGTGTCCATTCACGCGCGGATATGGTTTCATCATTGTTGATCACAAAGGAGTCCTTGCAAGGGAGTCTTGGGCAAGAACTCCTCTGTACTTGTGGTCGGAAGGGGGGGACAACAAACAAACATTTCTTGTGTGCTTGTCGGCAAGCATCACAAGCGTTGTTTGTCGTCGAGGCACGAATGCAGGGGATACCCCGCTTGGTGAATAAAGCGCACGACATCTAAAAACAAAACAATTGAGGTTAGTAACTGAATAGAAAGTAAACAATCAAGAAAGAAAATGAAGAGGTACGATGAATTATAAATTTAAAACTTTAACCAAATAAAGACGCTCTACTCGGAAGGTTTTAAAAGTCTGGAAGAGAGTCATGAAGAAAAATAAGTATTAATATTGGTACATCATGTTGACAAAAGTTTAAAAAAGAGGTAACATACGAGGTGGATAGAAGTGAGGTTCTGAAAGGATCAGCAGAATAAACAAACAGGCAAAAGGAAGGGAAGTGGGTTTAGTGGATTGCAAAAGACAAAAGTAGAAAGGCAGGAAGACCAAGGTAATACGCACAAGAAGGACAAACATGGGTAAGGTTGAATGAAGTGGAGTGGGTGAGAAAAAAAGTGAAGGGCGTGTTGTGTAAAGATGGTCTTTTATACCATGGTGAAGCTGAGACGATCTCAGCAGTTGCAGCACCCGCAAAAGGCTCAGCTTCAAGGCGTGTGGGCAAAATTGAAGCTCAGTCACAGCGAATGCTGAAACTGAGAAGGGAAATGCTGGCGTGAGGCAGAAGAACAATGGGGTTCTGGCTGAGTATTGCTATTGATTGAATTGTCAAGCTCAGTCAAAGCCCCTTTGTTTCCTTAAATAGCCACCCAATCACCCAGGAGGGTGGTCGTGAGGCCCTAATTGAATGTGCATTGTGGGTGCAATGCCCAAGTGCACCATGCAGAAATGCACCCGGTGCATTTGGTCACAAGTGTCCGCAGCGAGATTACCGGCCGTATGGCCTGGTAATAGTATTTGAACAAAGGGGGGGGGCTGTAACACAAGTGAATACAGCGTGAGCTTGCCTCGACCCATTGCTCAGGTTTGCTTTTGGGTCATAATTGAAATGCTCAGTGGCTGAAAATTTTAATTGCACAGTAATTGAACCATTGATATAACAATATCAAATGCACCATGCTGAGCCATTGCTCAGTCATTTTTGTATGCACACAATCTGAGCATTTGGCACTGCATCAGATGACATTTCAGCCAGGTGCACCATTTCACACGCTTTGGTGAAGTGCTCCAAACTGAGCCTTCCAATGAAATATTCCAAAAATACTTCATTCCATGGCTTTACTGAGCACTTCCTCACGGTGCCTTTGACCATGACATTCTCAGCTTGCGTGTGCAAATTGGGTGAAACGCAATGCTGAGCATGTGGCACATGAGCTACGTATATGCAAACAATTGGAAGGTGCATGCAGGCTCAAGTAGTATTACACCTTCCTGATCTGTACAGCCAACACTGTAGTATGCAGTACACCTTTTTAAAAGTATGCTGCAGGGCAGAGCAAAAGCTGTTCAACAATGTAACGTGCAATCACATCAAGCCATCAAGTCATATATCTCAACTGCATCCCTTTGATGCACCTTGCTGGACAGCTCTGCCTAACTATGGAACAGATGTGCATGTAAGGCAAGTAAATGTAAGTGGGTCATAATTGGATGACTTATTATTTGGGTCATACACAAACAGTGGATTCACTCCGGTGCCATTTTCGCGGCAAAATTTGACTGGCCGCATTTGTTCATCCCGCGTTCTCATTGTTGGGCAGCCACACGCTTTCATACGCACCCCCAACAGGTCATACATAGGTAACTTTCACACGCCTGGAAGACATTTTACTGCCAGTCTTCCAACTGCCTATTTTCTTGGTTGGGTTGTCAGCTTGACTGCAGACGCTCACCCGCTTGCGCATGGAAACCTGAGGCTAATCAGTGTGGATTTGCTTCAGCCTCATCTGCATTAGAATAATCGCAGCCTATGATTGCTGAGGCTGGTTATCTTTGCGTGGGGATCTCCCACAGCGGGTCATTTTCTGAACGTTCTCACCCGCCCCGCACAAGCTGTGGCGCCTGGCTTGCAGCCAAAGATTCCCTTGGGCATGTGGCCTCTTTCTCCGGAGTTTCGTACACACGTGAGGCAAAGACCATGATACAAATTTCGGGGGATTAGTAGCTGCCTCAAACGCAATAGGGGTGAATGTATATGTGGATCACGCCTCACGGTTGGTGCCCCATTTGATCATGCCACACATCCCCCCTGAAGCCTAGTTGGCATCAGGAATCAAAAAACTTCACGCAAAATCAAACTCATGTTTGGTGGCGTTCCACCAAACATATCTCACCCGCCCACACACAAACATCCCCACAGTGAGATTGCCCTTTGAAACCGCCAACATTGGCTAGTAGGTCCCTGTGCAACAATTAACCTGGGGATGATACGCTCATTGTTTGCTGTCACACCAGTGAACATGGCCGCATGCCCCTAATATGCCCCTCCACAATAAGTTGCTACAACCCACCCAATCTTGGATATGCTAATGTCAACCTTGTTCCACCAAAGGTTTCGTAACTTCCTGCAGATCCAGCAGTCATATTGGTGCACCCACATTTTGGCCACCTTGCCTTGATATATGCCCCAAATTGGATATGAAAATTATCAGCCCAAGAGGCCCACCCCCATCAAGACCTTGCACGTAACCACAGGCCATCCCCTCTTGACCCCATTTCTGCCCCTCATATAAGTTCCCCACCTGCGCTTATCCGCCTTCATTCTGTTTAGCTAACCCTTCCGGATCATATAATTTCCGACTATCCCCAAATAATTTGGACTAGCCATCATGTCAACCCCTTCACAACCACTTTGCATTGGGATGATTAATATTTGTATTCAAATAAATAGTGATATAACCTTAAATCCTGAGAATTCCTACTTAGCTTCTTGGATTATCATATGGCACAATCAACACAACATATTTGTTTATCTCCCCAATCACCAACATGCTATTGGCTCTCTACCTGAAACCCTTTCCAAAACGTTGATACCATTCCTTGGGGCACCAAAAACCTTCATGCACTGTGGTCCTGGTGGGGTATGGATTGAAAATTGCCAATGCAATCCTACTCAAATATTATTTGTTGAGGGAGTATTTATGACTGATGCAAATGATCCTTCCTCATCTCAGAAACCCAATCTAGCATTGATGTTCTTCACATGGTATCCAACCATTTTATTCATAATGGAAAGCTTTTGAACACAAGATTTGAAGCTTAAAATGCCCAAAGAATATGACTGTAATACTCATAGTCAATGTCAACTCTTTACTCCCACATTTCCTGCTTCAAAATTGAGGCCAGCTTCATATCCTGCTGTTTCATCATTGATTTCCAAGCAAAAACTTATACAATTACCCAGTGGATCAGACCTCCCCATGATGACCCTGCCCCATGCCATTATTCAAACCCCCCTCCTCCCTCATCAAAAGACCGGACTAGCTTTTCTCTGGCATCGAGAAATCCACAATGGCCAATCAGCCCATAACCTTTGCGCCACCTCACCCCCAGGATCCACTTTTAATGCCAGGCACATCGTTACAAACAAGGTCGTTAGCTCATTTGAAGCCCTTTTGACCAATACCCCTCTTAGAGGACTGCTCGCAGATGATATGGGATTAGGCAAAGCCATTCAGGCCATTTCCCTAGTTGGTACCTCCAAGGAGCGGATGATTGCAAACCCCCATCGCTCCACACCCACCATGATCATCTTCCCCCCTTGCTTAATTACCAACTGGCAATCAGAAATATCCAACCATGCTCAGCCTGGAGCGCTGCATTCCAAAATCTACCATGGTCCCACTTGTAACTCATTATCCAAAGCCAACATCTTCAAATATGATATCATCATCACTTTTTACAATACTATCACCCAAGAATTCACAGCAAACCAATACCTCTACATCATTCATTTTTCAAATCAATTGGCATTGTATAATTTTGGATGAAGCACAGTGAGTGGCTGAGCTTAAATGATTCAAATTACCTTTTATATCCAATAACCCTTGCCCCATCTTATAGCTATATTCGCTCTCAATACACTGCCACTCACTGTGCCATTGATAGCCTCCTTTCATCCTGTCAAATATGTTTAATGGGCACACCTATTCACAACACCATTTATGACCTTTTGGGAATAATATCATTCATCACTCAACCCCAGAACGCCAATCAAGATAACTGGTCACCATTCATTCTGAGTAGTCTTTCCAAAGGTTGCAATGATATTTTCCATTTGGCATTGCGGCATTTAAGTTTGCGCCGCACCAAAACCACACATCTCAAATCCCTCCCCACTATTAGCCATCATTATGAGCTGCTTCCACTAAACCCAACCATGCAGCAAGAATATTCCATATTATATGAAGAATTCCTATCATCCAAAAGCAAAGGACCAGGAGAATTTTTCAGAAATATTAATAAGCTGCGAATATGTTGTAACCATCACATCATGCTTAACACAATTGCAGAGGCGGATTTGGAAGACCCTGAGGGCAGGAGCACTCAGGATAACTTGCCAACAATCACACGAACTATTGTGGATGTGGAAACATGCATGATGAGTAGTAAAATTGCACACCTCCTCCAAAGCTTAATGAAGAACAAACAAACAAGGTGTGGTCCAACCAAATCAGTGGTTTATACCCAATGGACCCAATTTCTAGATTTGTGCATTAATTCTAATATGCATCCATTACCAATTGAATCCATCTGACTTTTTCATATTGAAGAAATAGTATTGCACTTGCCCATCACTCTATCCTTCCAGCACGAATTGATGGAACAATTACAGCACGAGCATAGGAGAAGGCACTGGGGAATTTCTTCAATAATCCTGAATGTGAAGTACTGATTGCATCCATTGCCGCAGCTGGAACTGGCCTCAATATAACTTGTGCTAATATGGTCTATTTAATGGATAGGGGACCCCAAACATTCTACCCTGATTTGCAGCCCCTGACATCCACATTTCCAGGAACCCAGCCATTGAGGCTCAGGATGTTGATCAACTCCATTGTATTGGCCAACAACAAACGGTAAAGGTCATGCACTATATCACTCCTCATTCAGTTGAGATCAACATGTGGAAGATACCTTTAAAACTCATCTTTGACACTGATTGTATTGCTACTCTAAAATCTTTCCTTATGGAAATACCATTTTCCAAACACCAATAGGTCCAAGAAAAGAAAAAATCATTAACTGCAAGAGCCTTACTGATATTATATAATTTGCGTTTGACCAAGTTGATCACACCTGCGCACCCTGGCACAGGTCCACAATTATGAACACCATGAGCTGGATTGAACTCCTTCAATATTTCCGCAATGAAAATGGGCAATAGAGTATTATTTCTAAGGCACACAGTGATACAGTCCAACTCATATTGTCTATATTCTGACATATTTAGCAAGTTGCATCTTTAAGAAATAATAATCAGATTGTATTACACCTGCACAAAAAATTCACAAAATGTTAATTTTTAACGGTGCTATACATTTATATTACTAAATTATTGCAGAGCATCACCGTTCGGCCTAATAACTGGCATGTCAAGTATTTTGAGGGCGCTAGTCTGCATCTTACTACAGATTTTGAGCCAATCTTGATCAAATACCTGAAATGATAAGCCTTCCGCAATATCACCATCATCTGTTGATAGTAATTCTGGCAATCTATCAATAGTTTTTTTACCCTTTTTTTTAATGCAATTGCAAAACTCTATGTCTCGATCCATTTTTAATACCAATTCATTAAATAACTGGGAGCGCCAGCGTAATCCCACTTTGCGGTAAACTTGACGGCCATTTTACAGTACCTCCTCAGTATCTGAGCATACTCAAGGGTCATTGAATTGTGATGCTAGAATGGGGAATTTAGCCGAATTGCACCATTCACGACGGCGCTCACAGGTCTGCACATAATCAAGTAGATCATCATCAGTCTTTTCTCACAATGAAGAAGAGATACATTAACTAACCCTTTGACGAATCTTTGTGAGCTTTTGATTATCCTTATTTTTAACCAAATACTCCGCATCCTTTTGAATAGACTTCCATTCTATTTTCAAATAAGTGAAATATTGCTCCATTAAAGCCGCCACAACCCCATAGTTATTATGATCCTTGTTCCAACAGTAATGATGATACTTGGTGCTGACCAGTGCAAGGTGGAATGTACGGTAAAACACCATAGACATCAGCTCATTGAACGAATGTTGCCATGAGCTCTCCCAGTCCCAAGTGAATTGCTTTAGTCCTAGCTTGTGGAGCTCATTTTCGCAGTAGCTTTGGAAACCCTGAGACTGAACCTGCATTGATGGCTCATTGAAAACATCCTTGGGGACATATCCGAGATGACCAGCCACTTGAATTGCAATTTCACGCTTTTCTGTGCTTGGTGGTGCTGGTAGTGAGGAAAAATCCCTATCCCTAACTTTGAGTAGGAACAGGCAATGTGCATGTACTGCTGATCTCATTCCATGAACATTCTATGGAAGTTCTCCTTTCAACCATTTTTGTTGCTCCTTCTGGCTTGCATGTTTTGCCACCTTGTGAGGTTTACGAGCCTGGTTCTTTTGCTGTCTGACCTCGGATTGCTCAAGCATACTCTGGGCAAGGGGCATTTGAGGATGGGTGAACTCATTATTCGACTGAGTGCCATGCTCATGCGCCGTGAAATTGTCCCTCCTTGATTCATCATTTGTTTCCATTTGAGTCGGAGACATGTTCTCATCCTCATCATCCACCATTTTTCTCTTGATGAACTGGCATGAGCTGTTCTTGGTTTGGAGGCATATGGATGATGACGTCCAGTGACTTTCTCTTTATGGATCAGAGGTGGAGATGCATAAAGTTCATCACCTGCCATGCACATCATCAGTTAACACATCAAAAAATTAATGAAGACAGGTCATACTCACTATCTTTAATTGGCTCCTGAGATCGAACTGACTTGCCTTTAGGTGCCATATCTAACCCATGAAACCAAAATATCAAATTGTGAAAAAGGTTATACTCCAAAATTAAAATGACTTACTTTGATGAGGCGTCAATCCTGGATTTCCCTCTGACAGACCACTCCAAGTTACATTCTCCAATGTTCTTTTTTGTCACCCCTATCCACGCGCCTTTCATCACCCACATGAACCTGAGATCCTGATGGAATATTGAGGATTGGCTGATTGCTTTGGCCAAAGGGATCCTGGAATGCGACTGGATTCCAACCGGGATTAAGGAGGAACTCACGTGGAAATTTTGATTGGGGATTAGCGTGTGATGAGATTTGAGGTGTGCCTTCTGGCCCTGGAGACACATGCGTTTGTGTATTAGTGGGATTCGGGGGAATTGGAGTGACGGAAAAATTTGGGATTGACCAATTTCTTGAAGTTGGAGCCTTTGGATTGCCCACATCAATGTTAAGACCTGAAACATTCATTGAGGATGCAATAGGGGTTGTGAGAGGAATGTTGGGACTCAATGGTGACTGTGTTTGAACATATTCTATGCTAGATTCACTATCTGAGTCATGAACAGAACCTGAACGGGATTTATGTGACTTGGAAGATGAAATAAGGGCCGAAAAAGTACAGTAATATTTTTAACTAGATAAAACACCTCAGTATTATGATAAAATAGAGTGATATGAGATGAAACCTTTTCAAATTTAGAATAGAGAAATTCTATGAATAGTTGGAACTAAGTGTTGCATGGAAGTCCAATAAGCCTCTTTTTAAGAGAATCCTCCCTGCCTCCTCTTGATCTCCTCCGCTTTGGTTGGAAACCACCCTGCAAGGCCTACCACCATATAAAGTAATATTCCCTTGATCTCAAAGGGGACCCATCATCCATGAGTAATCATATTTGGTAACATTTCCGCCTCCCCATTGTCACATTTTGTGAATTATCTAAGCTGCCAATATATGCAGTGAAATTCCACAGCATTGTACATCTGTAAAGGGGTATATTCATGAAGGATTTACCCACAAAAGAGACATCACCTTTTGAAGAAAGACAAGACAATCCAATCCACATTCCAACCAATTAAAAGCCTGCTGCACTCAAACCAAATACCAAGACTTTAGCTGCACTCCAACCCCTTATGTAATAGAGTTATATTGTTAAAACCACTGATTCAAAACTATATATGTTGTCCTCAATATTTCTCTCTTAATGGCCTTACTGAATCAGTCTCAACTGACCAACCCCACTGTCAACACCATAATGACCCAAATGATCATGATCCCCCTTGCACACAATCATTAGGCAAAGTCATCTATTCATTTGAACATTGCACCCAAAACACAACCAACATGAAGCAAAAATTTATACCAACAAAACATTTCATTTATCAACCATTCAAAAATTGGCTTGCCAGATTTCTCCAGCAGGCTTGAATTATGGAAATTCTGCATCAACATCAACAATCCCAAACTCCCCAAGGTTCCCCAAAATGTGACGTCTGGGATGGATTGGTCTGGAGACGCTTCACTGGCACTAGAATTATCAATGACCCCCATTCATGTTGATTCCTGGTGCATTGGCCTTCTCCATTTATGTGGACTGGTTTAATGCACATGGAAAGTCAACCCGGTTGGCCAGCATTGGACCAATCATGCTTATTTGTCTTAATTTCCCCCCAAGTGAAAGATTGAAGCCAGAGAATGTCTATGTTGCAGGAATCATCCTTGGTCCGACAGAGCCAACTTCCCTTCAATTGAATTACCTATTAATGCCACTCATCAAGGAGCTCAAAGAGCTATGGCAAGGTTACCATTTTTCACCCACCTCAACAGGTCCTTCAGGATCCTTTATCCGTGTTGCCATTCTCACAGCCATTGTGGATGTGGTTGCCATGCGCAAGCTTACTGGATTTATTTCCCATTCAGGCAACCAATTTTGTAATTTTTGCACCATTCACAAAGCTCAAATTGAAGAAATTGTTCCTCAATTTCACTACACACACTCATATCAAAATCATAAATCAACCATTGCCAAATGGCTTTGGGCAACCCCACAACAAAGACAAGAAATTTTCTCTGAGTATGGAGTGCGATATTCAATTTTAGAAGACCTTCCGTATTGGGATGCAACCAGAATGGTTAATCTTGACATAATGCATAATTTAATACTGGGAATTTTGAAGGATCATTCAACTTTCAAATTGTGCATTCCCGAGTCCAAATCAAAAATTTACCTCAGGTCCTGGAGGAAATCCAATGAAACCAACTGTTTGGACTCGGATTCCATTACCTCCAACAGCTCTCTTGATAAAATCACATTGAGAGAGGCCTGCTCCCTGAGAAGAGACGCAGCAAAAATAATAAATGAGCCACTCCCCACTACTTCCACCCAAAAGAACTACTTCCCAATGTTCACCCCTCACATGGAACATCCATCTAGTGGTTCTGCGGAGATTCCTTCATTTGATGCGGATTACATTCCCACTTCTGGAATCCCCTCTGAATTGGATATCACTGCACTGAGTGATCACCAGATCAAGGGTGAGGCTCTGGAGCATCTCCGACAAATCATATCTGAGACAATAATTCCCTGATCATGGACAAGAGTACCTCGCAACATGGGTTCCCCCTCTCATGGTAGCTTAAAAGCCGCTGGTTGGGCTCTCTTATATAAGGTCTATATTCCATTTTTAATGCTCAGTCAACAGATGTCATTGGATGTACGACAATCTGCCAACATTCAAAGGCAAATGGGTCAGTCAGAAGAACTTGGAAATGAACTAACCAAGAATACATTGCATTTGATTAGTGCTATCAAGATTGCCACAAGTTGGACTGTTAAGCCTCAGCCACATGGGGTTATGAGCGCTTGATTGGGGTATTTGCAAAAATGCCAACAAATAAAAAAATATGTACGTCAATTAATAAGATCAATATATTCACATTGATTAAACACCTGAACTTAATGAGACAAACTTCTTGCAACTCTGGATAGATGATATAGATAAAACCTTACTTCAACATATCTGTCGATGTTCCAACCTTTCCGTTCTCCTGAAATCCCCATCCGTTCCATGTGAAATAAAACATATTTTCGAATCACAGCCACATGCCCTGTTCAATCAGCATAAATATAACAAACCATCCCGCCATGACCAATAAAATTATGATTGCCTGGTTGAGTACTTACAGAATTTTCATGCAACAAGGGAAATAGTTGATTGGATCAGCTTAGACACTACCATGCAATCCACAAGTCCTCCCACTTCAAGGATTGTATCACCTTGGTATTTTCCAGTTTCAAACATTAATATTGGGAACAATATATTTTCAAATGAATCCAAAAATGTCAGCAACAGTGTGATATGTTTTCTGAGGGGCAACTCACAACGATTTGGTATTATTAATAGCATTTTTAAAGTCTCTGAGCCATCTAGCATACTGAACAATAACTTTCTGATCTTAGAAACTTTGAAGATTGATGTGAATTTCTTACCAGAGTGGCCGCATCTGAATATTTATAAAGCTGTTGGTTTTGATGATGGACACTTGATTATATCTGAAGAAGAAATTGAAGGTAACTCTTGATTGTATGATAACAGAGTTCTGTCATGTGGACTGCTTGTAATGATAAAGCCGTTATTTCATGATATTTAGTCTACTAAAATGCAAATCTCTCAGATTCTTTAGCAATTTTGCTAGTGAAATAGCTGCCTCAAAATTTGGTGACAGAGACATGCCATTGTGACAAGCAAAGCCCATTATTTCACATTGCCACAAAGAACTTACTATTTTGACATTGGGTACAGTGTGAATAAGCCAAGCTCAATGATCAAATGACCCACACACTCACCTTTCACAGAATCCAAAATTTCTAGCTGCGCCATCATCATGTTGGAAGGGGAATCGGCCCTTGCGCACCCACACATGCCAATTCACATGCAAGCGCACCCGCACCCGCCAATGCACACGCAAGCGCACCCGCACCTGCACACGCAAGCACACCCGCACCTGGCAATGCACACACAAGCGCACCCGCACATGCCAATGCACACACAAGCGCACCAGCACCTGCCAATGAACACGCAAGCACACCCGCACCCGCCAATGCACATGCAAGTGCACCCGCACCCGCCAATGCACATGCAAGCTCACCTGCAAGTGCACCCGCACCCGCGGTATTGTGCGGCAGGCTCTACCAGTGTCATCTGCAAAACGACATTCCCACTCAGGCGGAGTCCTTTCATGGATGACCTGGTGAAGTCAAACCCCCTGCCTACATCAAGACTGGCTGAAGGACCTCTTTGATGTGTGTTTGTGCAAAGAGGCAGGTCTTGTGTAATTTTTACCAACTATCGGACGGTTGCGGAATGATCCGGTGGTGAGGAATCTGAGTTGAAGGCACAGGGGAACCAATATTGGTGGATGTCTCAGGATTTGATGTAAGACAAGAGTAGGATGTGTGCTTTACCTTCGCTTGATTTTTGCTTTACGTGAGCTCAACTTTTATCCCGCTTGACGTGAAGTCAATTGCCGACAATTGACACGAGATTCGCCCTGGTGTGACTTACTTTGATGAAGCATAAATCCTGGATTTCCCTCTGACAGACCACTCCAAGTTACATTCTCCAAAGGTCTTTTTCGTCTCCCCCATCCACGCGCCTTTCATTGCCCACATGAACCTGAGATCCTGATGGAATATTGAGGGTTGGCTGTTTACTTTGGCCAATGGGATCCTGGGATGCAATTGGATTCCAACCAGGATTAAGGAGGAACTCATGTGGAAATTTTGATTGGGGATTGGCGTTTGATGAGATTTGAGGTGTGCCTTCTGGCCCCTGAGACACATGCGTTTGTGTATTAGAGGGATTCAGGGGAATTGGAGTGACAGAAATATTTGGGATCGACCAAGGGCTTGAAGTGGGGGCCTTTGAATTTCCCACATCAATGTTAGGACCTGATACATTCATTGAGGATGCAATAGGGGTTGTGAGAGGAAGGTTGGGACTCAATGGTGACTGTGTTTGAACATCTTCTATGCTAGATTCACTATCTGAGTCATGAACAGAACCTGAACGGGATTTATGTGACTTGGAAGATGACATAAGGGCCAAAAAAGTACAGTAATATTTTTAACTAAATAAAACACCTCAGTATTATGATAAAATAGAATGATATGAGATGAAATCTTTTCAAATTTAGAATAGAGATATTTTATGAATATTTCTAAAAAGAGTCTTATTGGAAGTCCAATAAGCCTTTCCTTAGGAGAAACCTCCCTACCTCCTCTTGAGCTCCTCCGTCCTCCGCTTTTGTCAGAAACCACCTTGCACGGCCTACCACCATATAATGTAATATTCCCTTGATCTCAAAGGGGACCCATCATCCATAAGTCATCATATTTGGTAACATTTCCGCCTCCCCATTGTCACATTTTGTGAATTATCCAAGCTGCCAATATATGCATTGAAATTCCACAGCATTGTACATCTGTAAAGGGGTATATTCATGAAGGATTTACCCACAAAAGAGACATCACCTTTTCAAAAAAAGGCAAGACAATCCAATCCACATTCCAACCAATTAAAAGGGTGCTGCACTCAAACCAAATACCAAGACTTTAGCTGCACTCCAACCCCTTATGTAATAGAGTTATATTGTTAAAACCAGTGATTCAAAACTATATATGTTGTCCTCAATGTTTCTCTCTTAATGGCCGTACTGAATCAGTCACAACTGACCAACCCCACTGTCAACACAATAATGACCCAAATGATCATGATCCCCCTTGCACACAATCATTAGGCAAATTCATCTATTCATTTGAACATTGCACCCAAAACACAACCAACATGAAGCAAAAATGTATACCAACAAAACATTTCATTTATCAACCATTCAAAAATTGGCTTGCCAGATTTCTCCAGCATGCTGGAATTATGGAAATTCTGCATCAACATCAACAATCCCAAACTCCCCAAGGTTCCCCAAAATGTGACGTCTGGGATGGATTGGTCTGGAGATGCTTCACTGGCACTAGAATTATCAATGACCCCCATTCATGTCCATTCCTGGTGCATTGGCCTTCTCCATTTATGTGGACTGGTTTAATGCACATGGAAGGTCAACCTGGTTGGCCAGCATTGGACCTATCATGCTTATTTGTCTTAATTTCCCCCCAAGTGAAAGATTGAAGCCAGAGAATGTCTATGTTGCAGGAATAATCCTTGGTCCGACGGAGCCAACTTCCCTTCAATTGAATTACCTATTAATGCCACTCATCAAGGAGCTCAAAGAGCTATGGCAAGGTTACCATTTTTCACCCACCTCAACAGGTCCTTCAGGATCCTTTATCCGTGTTGCCATTCTCACAGCCATTGCGGATGTGGTTGCCATGCCCAAGCTTACTGGATTTATTTCCCATTCAGGCAACCACTTTTGTAATTTTTGCACCATTCACAAAGCTCAAATTGAAGAAATTGGTCCTCAATTTCACTACACACAGTCATATCAAAATCATAAATCAACCATTGCCAAATGGCTTTGGGAAACCCCACAACAAAAACAAGCAATTTTCTCTGAGTATGGAGTGCAATATTCAATTTTAGAAGACCTTCCGTATTGGGATGCAACCAGAATGGTTAATCTTGACATAATGCATAATTCAATACTGGGAATTTTGAAGGATCATGCAGCTTTCAAATTGTGCATTCCAGAGTCCAAATCCACAATTTACCTCAGGTCCTGCAGGAAGTCCAATGACACCAACAGTTAAGACTCAGATTCCATGACCTCCAACAGCTCTCTTGATAAAATGTCATTGAAAGAGGCCCACTCCCTGAGAAGAGATGCAGAAAAAATAATAAATGAGCCACTCCCCACTACTTCCACCCAAAAAAACTACTTCCCAATGCCCACCCCTCACACGGAAGATCCATCTAGTGGTTCTGCGGAGATTCCTTCATTTGATATCACTGCACTGAGTGATCACCAGATCAAGGGTGAGGCTCTGGAGCATCTCTGACAAATCATATCTGAGACAATAATTCCCTCATCATGGACAACAGTACGTTGCAACATGGGTTCCCTCTCTCATGGTAGCTTAAAAGCTGCTGAATGGGCTCTCTTATATAAGGTCTATATTCCATTTTTAATGCTCAGTCAACAGATGTCATTAGATGTACACCAGTCTGCCAACATTCAAAGAAAAATGGGTCAGTCAGAAGACCTTGCAAATGAACTAACCAAGAATACATTCTATTTGATTAGTGCTATCAAAATTGCCACAAGTTGGACTGTTTAAATAGATGATGCGACTGCATTTGCTTAACATTGGAAGAAATTCCGCCTTTCCAATCAACTCCTGTTCCCCAAAAAGAAAAGTAAACCAAATCATCATTTTGCTGATCATATTCTGAAACTCTTCCAACGCTGGGGCCCAGCACAAGCCTCAGCCACATAAGGTTATGAGCACTTGATTGGAGGATTTGCAAACATGCCAACAAATAAAAAAATATGTACGTCAATTAATAGGATCAATATATTCACATTGATTAAACACCTGAACTTAATGAGACAAACTTCTTGCAACTCTGGATAGATGATATAGATAAAACCTTACTTCAACATATCTGTCGATGTTCCAACCTTTCTGTTCTCCTGAAATCCCCATCCGTGCCATGTGAAATAAAACGGATTTTCGAATCACAGCCAGCTGCCCTGTTCAATCACCATAAATATAACAGACCATCCCGCCATGACCAAGAAAATTATGATTTCCTGGTTGAGTACTTGCAGAATTTTCATGCAACAAGGGTAATAGTTGATTGGATCAGCTTAGACAATACCATGCAATCCACCAGTCATCCCACTTCAAGGATTGTCTCACCTTGGTATTTTCCGGTTTCAAACATTAATATTGGGAACAATATATTTTCAAATGAATCCAAAAATGTCAGCAACAGTGTGATATGTTTTCTGAGGGGAAACTCACAACGATTTGGTATTATTAATAGCATTTTTAAAGTCTCTGAGCCATCTAGCATACTGAACAATAACTTTCTGATCTTGAAAACTTTGAAGATTGATGTGAATTTCTTACCAGATTGGCCGCATCTGAATATTTATAAAGCTGTTGGTTTTGATGATGGACACTTGATTATATCTGAAGGAGAAATAGAAGGTAACTGTGGATTGTATGATAACAAAGTTCTGTCATGTGGACTGCTTGTAATGATAAAGCCGTTATTTCATGATATTTAGTCTACAAGAATGCAAATCTCTCAGATTCATTAGCAATTTTGCTAGTGAAATAACTGCCTCAAAATTTAGTGACAGAGACATGCAATTGTGACAAGCAAAGCCCATTATTTCACATTGCCACAAAGAACTTACTATTTTGAAATTGGGTACAGTGTGAATAAGTCAAGTTCAATGATCAAATGACCCAGACACTCACCTTTCACAGCATCCAAAGTTTTTAACTTCACCATCATCATTTTGGAAGGGGAATTGGCCTTTGCGCACCTGCACACGCCAATGCACACGCAAGCGCACCTGCACCCGCCAATGCACAGGCAAGCGCACCCGCATGCGCCAATGCACAGGCAAGTGCACCTGCACCCGCCAATGCACACGCAAGCGCAACCACACCCGCGGTATTGTGTGGCGGGCTCTACCAGTGTCATCTTCAAAACAACAATCTTGCTCAGGCGGAGTCCTTTCATGGATGACCTGGTGAAATCAAACCCTCCGCCTACATCAAGACTGGCTGAAGGACCTCTTTGATGTGTGTTTGTGCAAACAGGCGGGTCTTTTGTAATTTCTACCAATAATTGGATGGTTGCGGGATGATCAGGTGGTGAGGAATCTGAGTTGAAGGCACAGGGGAACCAATATTGGTGGATGTCACAGGACTCGGTGTAAGACAAGAGTGGGAGGTGTGCTCGACGTTCGCTTGATTTTTGCTTGATGTGAGCTCAACTTTTATCCTGCTTGACCTTTGCTTGACGTGAAGTCAATTGCTGACAATTGACACGAGATTCGCCCTGGTGCTTTATTAAACTAACCTTTTGTTTACTTGTGAGGGTAGTACTGAATTGGCCCTCCCTGAACTCCTTTGGTAATTCTTCTAGAGGGTCATGGGTAGATATTTGCTATATGTCACGTGAAAATTTTTGTTCCTTGTTCTCACCAATAGTAATGTGCCTGTTCTTATTATGGTAGTTTGTTCCCAGTAAAAACCCTTGGATGTGGGCATCTTCAAGCACAACAAGCTGTGGGTTTAGTCTTATATTACCTTTCCTATGGGGTATAATGATCTATTTGATAATTTTCCCAATGGAAGTAATCTTCCCTGATGCACTTTTGAATTTCTTTGCTTTGTTGGCAAGAGTTGTTTCTCCCAATTTAGGAAGTGCTGATCCAGATAATTTCTGGCCACTATTGGGCAGTGTGCTCCACTGTCAATGTTCAATGGGCGTTGAGAATTGTGTATTCAAACAGTAATCTCTGTGGCTGTCCCATGTATGTATGCCATTCCTTTAGTTGGTGTGACTAGGAATGTTTGCGCATCTTGTGTGTGTTTACAAAAGTTTTTGTTTGAAGTGTCTTGTGGCATGCCTGCTTCTAGCTGTATGTCCTGGATTTCAAGTTGTATTTTCTCTTGGTATTCCACTAGAAATTCCCCTCTTGGATCTTGGTCTTCATCAGATTTTTTCTCTGATGGCATCATGCAGAGATTCTGATTCAGAATCCTCTGTAGGGGATTCCTCCTCTGGGACTTTCTCAATGGCATAGACTTTCTTCTTTGCCTTTGGACAGTTATTGGCACAATGGTCTGTTGAACCAACGTTTTGACAAGAATTCTTCTTCTTAGTCATTTCTGCCACTCTTTCTCTGGGTTTGTCTTTTGACTCCACCCTGAAAGGTTTTTTCTCTCTGAAACCACTGCTTTTATATGGGGAATATTTCCTTATATTTGTTCTTTTCCTTACATCTTATAAGGTATTTGCAATTTCATCTAGAGTGCAATCGTGTTTACATCTGCATTTAACTTCATTATCTAGTTCTCCTGGTATTTGTTTCATGGGTTTGTGATTCCAAATTTGAGTGTTCATTTGAGGATCAATGACTTTGAGTCTTTAAGACTTTCTAAGACACCACTCATATGGATCTTTGTCCACAGAGTACTTGTCATTTTCAAATGACATGGTCTTTTGCCATATCCAAGTACCATTTCTGTACCTTTGGATTATTTGACTCTTCCACCATGGCTAGTTCCTTCTGCCATGGATTTATTTCATCTCTGTGTACCAAATACTAGCATGTCCTTTGAATATTGTATTGAGTCTAGCAGTAAGCCAGTAGTCTGGTATGCTTGGTACATCAATGAAGAGTCCATAAACATAATCAATGAGCTCCATATGATCATATTCTCCTGTTCCAGAAAATGTGGGCCAGCTTGAGGCCCCTGAAAGCTCTTTTAAGGCTTCTGTCTCAGAATAAGACATATTGTCTCCATCCTGGTATTGAGATGAAGATCTTGTCTTATTCACCAATATGGCATCTTATTTGATGTCCTCTTGGTGAGATTGTTTCTCCATAACATGGCCTCCTGGTTGGGGCTTCATGTTATGGTAGACATTAAACAGTTTGTTTATGTTTTGATCCAGACAATCCCTTTCCCTTTTGCTGCAGTGTTGTTCTTCAAAGAATTGATTAAGTCTTCTATTGGTGTCTTCAGAGGATTTTCTCAATTTAGAATGTCCCTCTTGAAGAGTTTTGGCAATTTTGTCCATGGATTCTGTTCATTTTTTCATCCTCTCATTGCTTTCTTGGAATTCTGCAAACTGATTTTGAGTTTTATCAGAAAACTGGGACATTTGTAACCACAGTGCATCACTGTTTAAGTTACTCTCAGGTGTAACAACCTTATTTTCAACTTGAGTGGGGGTAATATTTCTAATAATGGGGCTACTGATTCTAGAAGTATGTACAACAATTTCTGGTTCTTGTGTACCTCTTTCACCAAGTCAAACAGCTTCTGGATCATTTGGTCTGAATCTCTCTGCCTTTGGTTGAAATAGGTCTTGTTTTTGCCTTTGTATCCTTGTCTTCTCCTGGAAACTTCCTGGTATTTTCAAGAATTTTGATGCTTGGCCACTGATCTGTCAGTTCCGCACTGATGTGAAGCTACTGGAGAGCTGGTTTGGCCTACTCCTTGTGAGCCTGAAGGAATCTGAGTATGCCCTGTCTGGGTCAGCTGTTGTTCTATAGCTTGGATAGTGGCTTGATTCTCCCTTATCCTCTGTGCCCTTGCCTCCAGGAGTCTGTGCTGCCTGGTAGGATTCCAACCTTTGGTGATTACCATAAGGTCTTTTAAGTCTATCTCTTTGAGACATATCTTCTGGAAACTTGATCCAAGTTCTTCCTAGTGGGAACATAGGTTGAACCTCTTGTTGTTCATGCTCCATTGAAGGAGGTCTTTGAGGAGTTGGTGGAGCTGAAGAACTTGATCCATATCCTTCCAGTCCTCTGGTTTGAGGTTTCTGTTGAATTTGAATATAAATGACAGAGTGGGTATGATTTCCCTCAATGTCTTGCCATCCAAAACTATGTCCAAGGTGTCCTCCTCCAGGTCTTCTGGTTCTGGACAAGCCTTCTCTCTCCTATGGTTGATTCCTTTGGAAGCCAATGTTTCTGAGGTGTACATGTGACATATATGTGTTTGCAAGCAGTCAAAAACTTAATGTTCTCAGGGTATTTCCCTTTGACTGTGCCTTGTACAAATTTGCTGTCTACTGCTTTTGGAAATTTGCCTTTAGAGGTTACAATTGGGTTAATGGTTGTAATATTCCCTGTGCAAGTGGTTAAGGTTGTTTTACCTTGTATTTATGCAGAGTTTTGTGGTTTGGAAATTGGTGTCCACTTTTTGGCTGTGATAAGGCCTTCACTGTGCCTCTTTCCCCTGTGCTTGCTGCGCTCTGGTTCTGACGGTGTCACTGGTGTGTTGGCCTGTGACTTGGTCTCAAGTGGGATGTAGTTTTCTTCCACTGAATCAGACAGGAAAAAGAGGTATTAATGTCAGCTAAAACTTCTTAAAAAGCTGTTTGCACATCTAACAATGGCCTCCGGGTAATATATTTCTATATTATGCCCTTGTATTGTGACAGTGCAACTTTAATTGACAATTATATGTCAGAAATACAGTTTATGGATATCTGGTACATTGGTTTTATACCAGTATCTCACAGATTAACTTGCAATTAGCAAGTATAACAAAAAGTGGTTCTGTTAAAGGGCAATTGAATTTATCAATATACCCAACCACACCTCCAATACTGTTGGTTTTAAAGTAAGAGGTGTCCTTTTTAATTAAACAATGGACATTATTGATGGCTCAAAGTGTTTTGATATGCAAAACACGCCAAAAATAAAGCTTTTGTGGTGATTAAATTATAACCAGCCATGCAACAAGGCAATTAAAAGATAAAAACACAGTGGTATATAACATCTACCACTCAAAAAATTAATATAATATGTGCACTCTAATTTATTTTTTAATAAAATTATACCTAGAAAAAGAAAAAAAATGTCAGAAATAAGTGAATAATAAGAAAGAACTCACTTTTATGTGTAAAAAGGTTCAGAAATCCAAAAAACACGGCCAGGCCCCCAAATTTTGAGGCTGATTCTATGATGAAGGTGTAATAAGGCTATTTAAAACTTTAACTATGACTGGGACACAGTAAGATTACTTGAAAAGTGGTTGGATTGTAGATAATAAAAGTATAAAGTGGAGTAATAAGGGCTTTACTTTTATAAAATAGTGGTGGTGAGCACTGTTGAAACCCCTTGGCACAGTCTTACCAGTTGGGTTACTATAATAAGAACTACAATACTAACATTTAGAGTATAACCTGATCATTTTCCAAGAGTATAACTGTTTTTGACAGTTTTACTACGTAGGAATTCAACAGCAGGATGAGGAAACCTTTTTGGGTGGAGAAAAGGTCCCTTTTTATCCTAAAATTGGGTGAAAAAGGCTACTAGACCTTTCTAAGTAGAGGAAGTGAGGATTTTTCACTTCCAAGAACTGGCTTGTGGTTTTCACAAGGCCTGTATAGCCTTTATATGGCTCATATGTGGTGTTTAAACCACATTTGGGCAGTTTTCACCAATACAGGGTGAAAATATTCATCTGGGGAGCACATAGCCCTCTTTTGATCTGTATGACACATAGAATGCTGTACAGAACTGGTACAGGACCCCAGTATTGACAAAAATATGAGTTATTAAAGTATAAACAGGATTCTTTGTCTGTTTGACACCTCATAATTGAGGTTATGGGAGACTATCCCACAGTAAGTCTGTATTGGCCTAACTGTGGGATTTTGACCATAAAACTGCCATAACTCTGTTAGTTTTTAAGATATAAAGCTCAAAGTAGGTTCATTTTGTAGCCCTGGATGTCCTCTACACAATGGTACCTCATGTGATATGGCTATAATTAAATATGACAAGGTTATTCCATGTCCAAGAGTTTTTGTACATATGTATGATTAGCTTAAAATCTGTATGGAACTTGTTTTCCCCATAACCTTTGTTCTAGATAAGATATCGGGAAATAGGTAGCACCATCAGATAGCCCTGATGGTTGTCTTTCCAAAAGACCCCACTTCAGGTATTTCACACTAAAACTGTAGAAGTTAGATGAGAGGTGAATATTTAATTCCCCCTTATTTGCCTTATTTTGGTCATAACTTCAGTAATTCTGATGCTAGCTCAATTTGGTCATTACCATTGGATATGTCAGGGTGAGTCTATATAGTAGCTATAAAGTGTAAATACAAGCTAGTATTATGACTGTGACACGTCAAAAAACAAATAATTTTAATTCTTCAGGTCCTACTGCTACGTGGTAACAGTGGTGATGAGTCTATTGAGGACCTGGGTTGCAATACTCTAATATCTTTGACTGTAAAGAAGTACTACAATAATTATGCTTTAATTATATCTTTTAATAATTCTAAGGACACTACTGATGGATAACAGTTTTGTCACCTAAGAATATGAGTAAATAAGATAAGAATGATGGGTTTTCAAGGAAAAAACCCTTCTTTTTATATCTTTCAAGACTGTCAAGAGTTATCAACTCTTCACACGTCAGAGGAGTGAAAATTTTCACTCCAATGGTCAATCTGTGGTTCTGGATCCTCAATTCTGACGTCAATATAGGCAGAATTGTGGTTTTAGCACCACAAATGATCTTTCTGGATCAATACAGGGTGAAAAAACTTTTCACCTGCCACGTCAGCACTTGGATGACGTTGTTATGGTGTCTGTATGATCAATATTAGTCATTCTGGGCGGGTTTAATCTTTAAACAACCATTATTTTAAGTATCAAGACTGTACTGGTTGGTACAGGTTTGGTACAGGCCAGTATTGGTCAAAATACTTCCAACCAAGATATCTTGGTCAGTTTTTGAGATATCAAGAAACCAAGAGCACAGAATTGAAGGGCTAGATGAGCTCTTCAATTTGGTATGCTTGATGTTTACCCTTCTTTCAAATAGCAAAAGTTTTAAGGGTTTTAAGTTTTTGGATGTAATTTTGTACATCAGTATGAGGCTTCAAAAACTTCCATGCCAGATATCTTCTCCAATTTGGAAGATATCTGTATTCTGATGATACAGTTTTGTAGGGCTTGATTAGCTCTACAGTTTGGTATATTACACTGTACAGTTGTATGAGTGTATGCCAAAGATACAGGGGTCTGTCTACTTTCTTGTTTTCAGAATATCTGTATTTTGGTTGTTAAACCTTTGAACCAAGATCCCTCAGTCAATTTAAGAGATACAAAGGTCTAAGGTGTCTCAAATTAAAGCTCTTGTTGAGATCTTTAATTTGGTTATACTTTTGTACAGTTTTGTACAAGCCTTCTTTGACTTTCAGGGGGACTTGGTTTTGAAAATAAAGGTTATATGGTATCTCCAGTTGTAGTGGTGTTACAAAAACATGGATGATATCATTGTGTAGCTCCGTATATGAGCTTTAAGAAAAATACCATTTTGGTATAGAATAACTTAAATATGCATAAGTTAGATGAGAGGTGAAAATAAGGGTTTTGACTTGTTTATTCTCCTCTAGGTTTCCTTATTCTGTTTGGATAAGGTTGGTGATTAATTTAAGAGGATTGTTTTCCTCTTATTTATTACCTGTATTGACTATGTTTGTTCAATACTTGTCATACCATTATTTATGGTATGTTGGATGTCATGCTAGTGCTCTGTTTTGAGTCACAGGCTGACATACCCTCCCTCAAAAGAAGGCTCATCATTGATGAGACTCTTCAGCCCTTCTGGAGGCTCTGAATCTTCTGAGGTGTATTTGTCCATCTGGGATCTCTTTCTCAGTTAACCATTTATCTTTATCTGCTGGTTGATTCTTAAATCTAACCAGATATTGCCTGTTGTCTTTCCCATTAATTCTTATTTTCCTGGCTTTAATGATTTTTCTCACTGGTCCAGGTGAGTCATCTTCCTCTACCAATCTTTCATAGGTGACTGTCTTCTTTCTGTCAGGGAATTTCCCCTCATCTGTTTGGTGATAAGGTTTGACCAGGCTCACAGGAAAAACTGGGTGTTTCCTAGAAAACTCCTTGGTCAGGTTGACTTCTACTGCATTCTTTCCTATTAATTTAATAATGGTGAATGTGCCTATGAATGAGTCTCTCATCTTCTTGGGTCCTCTTAGATTGTTGAAGTTAAGAGTTGAGATTAGAACTTGGTCTCCTTCTTTGAAGTCAGGTTCTTGGTGACTTTTGTCATATCTCTGTTTGTTGTATAATTTGGCTTCAGCCACACATTGTTCTGCTTTTTCACAGGCAGTTTTCCACATTGTGTGGAAGTCTTTAGCTGTGGGGTGTACTGAGAGGAGGTTCTTCTTCAAGTAGTCTACTGGAAGTAGTGGGTTCCATCCTTTCTCTAATGTGGCAGGGGTTTTTCCTGTCACTGAGTGTATACTTGTGTTGTATGCCAATTGTACAGCTGGTAGGAGGGTTACCCAGTCATGGGTATATCCCTCATTGTCTTTATATTCCATGCCATATGCACAAAACCTCCTAATGATGTCTTCTAATGTTTGGATCATTCTTTCTGCTAGACCATCTGTTTGTGGATGGTAAGCTGTGGAGAATGCTAGTTTGGTTCCCAGCATCTCATATAGATTAGTCCAAAATTCTGATGTGAATTTAGGGTCTCTGTCACTAATTAGAATTCTTGGAACTCCACAGTTTGCTATCACATTGTTCCAGAACAATATGGCTGTGTCCATTGCTGTGTCCTCTTTGTGACAGGGGAGACATCTGACACTCTTGCTATACCTGTCTACTACTACTAGGCATGCATTAAAGCTGTCTTTCCCTCCAGCGACCAGGCCTGTTACCCAATCCATGTTTATTATTTCCCAGGGGTGTTTGGGCTCCTCTATACTCTGGAGTAATCCATACCTTTTGCCATGACCTTTGTTGGCTTTTTGGCATCTGGTACAAGTGTTGATGTATTCACTCAAGTCTTGTTCCCACTTTGGCCACCAAGCTGTGCTAAAGACTCTTTCTTTAGTTCTTTCTTCACTCATATTTCCCATGTATGGGCAGTCATGGCATTCCTGTAGTATCAGGGAAATATGTTCTCTATTTATTATTACCAGGGCACTTGTGTGTTTTTCCCTATGGTATAGTAGATCATCTATCAGGAAAGATCTATTCTCTTTGAAGTTTTTGAGCCATGGCTCTTCCAATTGGCTTTCTAGTTCAGGACTCCTGTACTTTTGTTTTAATAGTTGTATCAATATACTACACTGTTTGTGTTTATTGTATGATGATTGTACTATGCTAAAGAACTCTGTATTCAGATTAGAGGAGCTGATTCCCAGTATGGGTATCTCTTTGCTCTCCCCAAAGCTCTGTGCTGGGTTTGATGGGTCATTCCCTAATGCCCAGTTTGATAGTTTGAAGTTCTTTCTCTTATCTATCTCCATGCATTGTATGGGTATTTTGGCCCCATTTTCTGGGTCATATGCTGGATTCTCTTGGTCATTTTTCAGTGGCCACCTGCTGAGACCATCTGCATTAGTATGACTTTTACCTTCTTTATAGATGATAGTCATATTCCCTCTATATTCTTGTATGGCTATTTGCCACCTAAGCATGTGCCTGTTTGTTGTCTTCATGTTCAACAGTGATTTGAGGGCTGTGAAATCAGTAAAAACTTCAAATACTGCTCCTTCTAAATAGTAATGGAGTTTTTCTAATGCCCATACCAAACAGAGACATTCTATCTGAGTAGCTCCATATCTGGCTTCTGAGTCTTTCAGTTGTCTTGATATATAGCAAATTACTCCTTCTTTGGGTATTCCATCCACTAGTTGCCTCTGGTGTAGTGCTCCTCCTAGGCCTTGGCTACATGCTGCATCTATATATAGTTTGAATGGTAGTTCAAAATCAGGCATCATCAGGACAGGGGCATTGGTCAGTTCATATTTGATCTTCTCAAATGCATCTCTTCTTTCTTTGGTAATTTCAAAGACTACATCTTTTGAGCACAGTTTATATAGGCTACTAGTGATGTGTGCAAAGTTTTTTATGTGGCTTCTGTAGTAACTAGCAAAGCCCAAAAAAGATTGCATTTGCTTAATGTTCTTTGGTACTGGTTTCTTTAGTACTGCAGCAACTTTATTTTGGTCTATAGCTAGACTCAAACCTGAAACTTTGTGTCCTAGGGCTAGCAGTTCCTGTTGTCCAAAGTTACATTTTTTAAGAGATATATTCATGTTGATTGGTGTAAATTTTCCCAATATCTTATCAATTTTCCTCACATGGTCTTCCCATGTTTCTGAGTATATTATGATATCATCAATGTACACTACCATCCACCCTTCCATTATTTCATCTTGAAATACGGTATCCATCATCCTCTGAAAATGGGCTGGTGCATTCTTAATGCCAAATGGCATTCTAGTATATTCATATATGCCCATATGGCATATAATTCTTAGCAATTTGATGGAATCTGGTTTCACCCCATTCTGGTGGAAACCTTTCATGCAATCCATTTTTGTAATAAACTTGGCTTTTGCCAGCTTATCTAGTGCATGTGGTATCCTTGGGATGGGGTACCTGTCTGCTTTGGTGTAATTATTCAAAGCCCTGAAGTCACCACATAGTCTGGATTTACCATCATGCCAAGTTATAAGGACTGGTGTGGTGACTTCCACTATCTCATTATGTCCTATTTTCCTTATTACCCCCATTTCTAGGAGCTCATTGATATGTTTCTCAATTTCTTTCCTGGTTTCCATGCTGGCTGGGTATGGTGGTCTCCTAAGCATAGGTGGATATGGTCTTTCTACATCCAGATATAATTCTATATCATGTCCCTTGATTTTTCCTAGTGGTTCATCTCCTATTTCAAAAGCTCCTCTATGCTTCCTCAATACTTTCAGTAAGTTGAGTTTCATTTTACTGGTGAGTTGAGTGCTATATTGGGCTTCTTTGAATTCTTCCACTAGTTCTTTCAGGGTGTTATCATTTGTTATATGATTTATATCAAAGGAAAATTTTTTGTCTTTGTTTGTACCTATGGTAAGATATCTATTTTTACTATTGCAAATGTCCATACCATACATTCTTTGGTACTCTGTACCTAGTAAGAATTGTTGTACATGTGCATTATCTAGAGCCACAAATTCAGGTTCTAGTCTGATATTTCCTTTTTGGTGTGGGATAATTATCTCTTTGATTATTGTCCCCAATGAGTGCGTTTTGCCTGATGCACTTTTAAAGTTTCTAGCTTTTGTTGGGATTATATCCTCTTCCCATTTGGGGAAGTGCTGTTTTAGGTATTCTTTTGCTACTATGGAGCAACTTGCTCCTGTGTCAATGATCATTGGGTGTTTACAGTTCTCAATGTAAACTGTCAATTTTGTAGGTGTTCCATGAATGAATCCCATCCCTCTATTTGGGGTTACTAGGAATGTTTGTGCATTCTGTGTGTGCTTACAGAGCTCTTTGTCTGTTGTCATTTGTGGTATTCCTGAATCTAATTCAATGTCTTGTATGTCAAGTGAACTTTCTTCATTGCATTCCACTATGTATTCTTCTATGGTATCAAGTTCACTTTGTGATTCTGCTCTCATACCATTTCCCATACTGTCAGAATCAGATTTGTCACCTGTTTGTTTTTCTTCTGATTCTTCATCAATTGCATATATTTTCTTTTTTGGTTTTGTGCAATTGTTGGCATAGTGGTCTGGTGATCCACAGTTATGGCACACATATTTCTTTTTTGGGGTTTCTTTCCCTTTCTCTTTGTTTGTCTCTTTAACTTCAGACCTCTTGTCTTTGAAGTTTGGTTTATAGGATGTGTACCTTCCTATGGAGGTTTTTTTCCTCACATCTTGTATGACATTTGCTATGTCATCAATGCTGCTGATGTTGTTGCATCTGCATTTGACTGCATGTTCTAGATCTCCTGGTAATTTTGTCAGGAGTTTATGGTTTCTAATTTCTATTGTCATATTGGGATCAATAGCTTTTAGCCTTTTTGTTTGTTTGAGACACCATTCATATGGGTCTTTTTCTGTGGAGTATCTATCACTTTCAAAGGACATGGTCTTTTGCCAGATCCAGCTACCATTGCTATACTTTTGTATAATCTGGTTCCTCCACCATGGCCAGCTTTTCCTGCCATGTATTTCTTTCATCTCAGTGTACCATATGTTTGCATGGCCTCTGAATGCTGTGTTGAGTCTTGTCGTGATCCAGAAGTCTGGTATTTTTGGGACATCAACAAAGAGTCCATCAATATAGTCAATGATTTCCATATGGTCATATTCCCCAATTCCTGAGAACTTTGGCCAGTTTGCTACTTCTGGTAACTGTTTTAGTGCCTGTTTCTCTGAATAGCTGAGATTTTCCCCATCTTGGTACATTGACTCTGATCTTAACTTTGGAATCTGATATTCAGGTTCCTGGTCATAGTCTTTATCCTCTTCTTTCAATTTTGTAGAGGTAGTGGGTTGACCTTGTGTTGGAGGATATTGATTGTCTTCTCTGTCATAGAGGTAATCAATTTCTTTATCAAAGCTATCCTGTTGCTTCTGGATGCTCCTCAGATCTCTCCTCACAGTTTGTTGTTCTTCTAGAATTGAATTCAACTGTCTGTTAGTTTTTTCAAATTCTGTCCAAATTTTGGCCAGATTTGTATTCAAGTATTTTATGACTGTTGCTTGGAAAGCATTCTCTTCTTTCAATGTTTCCACTTCTGTCCTCATTTTTCCTGAGGTTTCATGTGTCCAATCCATGAATTGGGCCAATTTGGTCCATGTGAATTTGTTTTCAAACTCATGAGTATGGATTGTAGTCTCAGCTATTAATTCTGGATCAATTGAGTCAGAACTATCAACACTATTTGTAGGTACAACTATTTTTTGCTTTTGTGTACTTCTTGGACTAAGTCCATCAGATTTTTCATCAATGGGTCTGCTTCCTTCTTCCTCTGGTTGAAAGAAGTTTTGTTTCTCCCTTGAGCTCCTTTTCTCCTGTTGGAAACTACCTGGAATAGTTGGGGAGCCTTGGATGAAGTTTCCTTTGGCTTGTAAGGCCTGGAACTGCTGGATTGTTGTGGGGAAGATGGGGCTTCTCCTTCCATTTCTGGGGGTACCTGAATCTGACTGGGCTCTTCCTTGTGCCAAGATCTCTCTATGGCTTGTATGGCTGCCTGGTTCTCTTTGATTCTGATTGCTCTTTCTTCTAAGAGTTTGAAATTCTTGTTGGGATTCCAACCTTGCATTTCTGTCATAAGCTCCATCCAAGCCATTTGCTTGAGACAGATCTTCTGAGTTGTTATCCCCACTTCTGCCCATGATGCTGCCATAGTGAACATTTTGTTGTCCATGCTCCATGTGAAGAGGTCTTTCAGCAGTTTGTGTATTTGAAGGACCTGTTCTGCATCTGTCCAATCTCCTGGTTGGACTTCTGGGTTGAATTTGATTTGAAACAAGACCTTGGGTAGGAGTTCCCTGATGGTAAGCCCTTTGCTGGTCATTTGGTCCAGTGATTGGCTGTCTTCTTCCTCTGTGTCATCTTGGCCAGTGTTCTGGTTGATTTCTTGGGAATCCAAGATCTCTAAGAAGTGGAGGTGTCATGTTAACAATGTTAAAAAATGACAGACAATGAAAAATGTTGTATGTTTCAAGGTTTATTTACCTTTAGCAGGCCCTTGTACAAATTTATGATCTATACTCTTTGGCAATTTGCCTTTAGAGTTTACAACTGGGTTGATAACAGTGATTTTCTGTTTTTCAATTTGTTTTGGTGATCCAACTGGTTTTGTTGGAGCTTTTCTGGGTTTTTTGGCCCTTGGCACAGCTATTGGTGTCCAATCTTTTGAGTTGATTGTCACTTCACTGTGTCTTTTCTGGTTGCCCTTGGTTTTTGGCAGCACCTCTCTGTCTTCTGAGGCTGTCAGAGATGGATTTCCTTGTGACTGGGTTTCTAATGGAATATAGTCTTTTTCCACTATCCAGAAAAGATATTTCAGATTGTATATCAGTATTTTATGATAAAACAAAATGATTATATTCAATTCTACTGTTATTTTTCGAAATTTTTGAGGTTTTTTATGTTTTTTTATTATTTTTATATGTTTTTTATTGAAAAATAACAGTTTTTGAGTTTTCACTTATGTCTTATAAGTCAAAACTGTAATATCCAAGTGTTTTGTGAATGATTCACTTGGATATTATTGTGTTTTTATATAAACACGTCAAATTTATTGAATTATAATAAATTTGATTTGTTATTATAAATATTATAAATAATATTTATTTTAACACTTGTTATTGATTTAAGTTATCAATTAACTACAAGTTTTCACGTCAATTTGAGTGATGTCTTGTTTTAAAGGAAATATTTAATTAAAATATTCCTTATAAATAATAAAAAATTATTTTATTATTTAATATTTATTAATTATTTATTAATAAATGTTTCTATATTAATCTTCACGCACTTTGGTGAAAAATAATACTAAAATAAATAATATACTGTTTGTATATTATTCTTTATATTGAAATTTAAATAATACTGTTGTATTATTATCAAATTTTGTGGAAAATATTGCAATATAATGAAAAAAAAAGAGGATATGTACTCTTACTCTCAACAAAAATATTTTGTAATATATATTTTTGGAGGAAAAAATTTGTATATATAATATATGATGCTAAAAAATAATGATAATAATATAAAATAAAATAAATTAGAAATTTTACTTACTGTTAGTGAAATACCTTTTAAATAACTGAATTTTACGCCTAATTCAGTTCAAACACGTCCAATAAGGTTGAAAAAACCACGGCCAGGCCCCCAAAATGTCAGGGTGAGTCTATATAGTAGCTATAAAGTGTAAATACAAGCTAGTATTATGACTGTGACACGTCAAAAAACAAATAATTTTAATTCTTCAGGTCCTACTGCTACGTGGTAACAGTGGTGATGAGTCTATTGAGGACCTGGGTTGCAATACTCTGATATCTTTGACTGTAAAGAAGTACTACAATAATTATGCTTTAATTATATCTTTTAATAATTCTAAGGACACTACTGATGGATAACAGTTTTGTCACCTAAGAATATGAGTAAATAAGATAAGAATGATGGGTTTTCAAGGAAAAAACCCTTCTTTTTATATCTTTCAAGACTGTCAAGAGTTATTAACTCTTCACACGTCAGAGGAGTGAAAACTTTCACTCCAATGGTCAATCTGTGGTTCTGGATCCTCAATTCTGACGTCAATATAGGCAGAATTGTGGTTTTAGCACCACAAATGATCTTTCTGGATCAATACAGGGTGAAAAAACTTTTCACCTGCCACGTCAGCACTTGGATGACGTTGTTATGGTGTCTGTATGATCAATATTAGTCATTCTGGGCGGGTTTAATCTTTAAACAACCATTATTTTAAGTATCAAGACTGTACTGGTTGGTACAGGTTTGGTACAGGCCAGTATTGGTCAAAATACTTCCAACCAAGATATCTTGGTCAGTTTTTGAGATATCAAGAAACCAAGAGCACAGAATTGAAGGGCTAGATGAGCTCTTCAATTTGGTATGCTTGATGTTTACCCTTCTTTCAAATAGCAAAAGTTATAAGGGTTTTAAGTTTTTGGATGTAATTTTGTACATCAGTATGAGGCTTCAAAAACTTCCATGCCAGATATCTTCTCCAATTTGGAAGATATTTGTATTCTGATGATACAGCTTTGTAGGGCTTGATTAGCTCTACAGTTTTGTATATTACACTGTACAGTTGTATGAGTGTATGCCAAAGATACAGGGGTCTGTCTACTTTCTTGTTTTCAGAATATCTGTATTTTGGTTGTTAAACCTTTGAACCAAGATCCCTCAGTCAATTTAAGAGATACAAAGGTCTAAGGTGTCTCAAATTAAAGCTCTTGTTGAGATCTTTAATTTGGTTATACTTTTGTACAGTTTTGTACAAGCCTTCTTTGACTTTCAGGGGGACTTGGTTTTGAAAATAAAGGTTATATGGTATCTCCAGTTGTAGTGGTGTTACAACAACATGGATGATATCATTGTGTAGCTCTCTATATGAGCTTTAAGAAAAATACCATTTTGGTATAGAATAACTTAAATATGCATAAGTTAGATGAGAGGTGAAAATAAGGGTTTTGACTTGTTTATTCTCCTCTAGGTTTCCTTATTCTGTTTGGATAAGGTTGGTGATTAATTTAAGAGGATTGTTTTCCTCTTATTTATTACCTGTATTGACTATGTTTGTTCAATACTTGTCATACCATTATTTATGGTATGTTGGATGTCATGCTAGTGCTCTGTTTTGAGTCACAGGCTGACAGGATAGCCCTGACTTAGAGCTTCATTTTTCATACCCATTTGATGGGGTTAAGGCTCTCCCTCTGGATTTCAGATGAGAGGTGAACAATAAGGTTTTGTCACAGGGGCTCTTCCAAGTGAAGAGGGCCTGGCACTCAGTAAACTGGGACTCACTCATGGAGGGCTCAAAGATATGGTAAGAAAGGATAAGCTTAAGAGTGTTAAAGATGAATTACTAAAAGAATGAATATAAGAAGCAGCAACACAAAGAATAAGAATAAAGAATAGAGGAGCCAACCACAAACAAGTCCAAGTCCACTGTTTCAACCTGTCAGAATAGAAAGAGAAGGGTTAATAAGGATATGGCCACCCAACTGATACTGTACAGGCAAAGAGAGAAATGCAAAGACTAACTTAAAACCAAATAACTATAATACCCAAAATAAAGATAAGAATAATTATAAAATAATAAATAAACTAAATTAATTAACTGGGGAAAAGTCCCCAGGGGTCAGAAAGAGGGGCTGGTATATGTGAGAATCACCAGCCCTGATCCAGAGCAAGAATTTTCATGAGGATAATTGATGATTGAATTAAGTCTGGCCAATACAGGTCCTGTACAGCTGTACAGATCCTGTACAAGAGGTGTGGTGTATTTGAGTGATCATACAGTTTCATACTGGTGTATTGAAACTGTATTGGGTGAATCCAACCTGTATAGGTATTGACAGGCTGTATTGATGTACCAAACTGTATGCATGTTTCAGAATGAAGATTGCTGAAACTGAATGCTGATGCAGATACTTGATTTGCTGATTTGAGGTGTTTGAGTGGGTGTATGAATGAATACCCTTACCCCTGGTGGATGGTTGTTAAACTCTGACAGGAAGAAAGTTCTTTACTCAACTTGTTTTCTCACTGGTAGAGCCGGAAAGTCACTTCAAAGAGCCCCTGTGACATTAAATTAATTAACTCATATTTGAATCTTTCTTTTCATTCATTTATATTCATTTCTCTCATTCATCAATTATGATCTCTTTATGAATTAATGATCTTTAATTATTATGATTTTTCTCTTTCATCAATTTCATCTCATTCATTTCATTCATATGAAATTGATTCTTCTTCTTTCTTAATCATTGTTGACCATTTCATTCACTTCATTTCATTATATCAAATCAAATTTTGTCTGTGTTATTATTCAGGTCTTATTCAGGATTGATTATTGATTTAATTGATTGGATTATTTCATTGGGATTCATTGGTTTATTGATTCAGCGGCTCAGGATTCTTATTTGGATTGGATTGATTGATTTTGAATTCTCAAGATATTGATTGATCCTCAAGAGCTGATTTTGATTATTGATTGACTTTGAATCCTCAAGATATTTTATTGATCCTCAAGAATTGATTTTGATTATTGACTGATTGTGACTCATCAAGATATTGCATTTATTTCTGGAGTTTTCAATTTATTGATTGATTCCTGAAGACCTTGATTTCATATTGAACACACTGATTTATTGATTGATTGATTATTGATTGAATATTGATTGATTGTTGATTTACTCAAGATTATTGATATTTGATTTGAATTGATTGTTGATTGTTGAATTGATTTGACTGTTGACTGAATGTGATTTCACCTCAAGATTTGAATTGATTCCTCAAGATTCATCAAGATTTTATTGTGATTTATTTGGCCAAGTTTTGATTTCTTTTCTCATAATATCAAGTTTATTTCATTTTTATTCAAAATTCCTGTTCAGCATAGCCCCCTAGCCAAAAATACTAGTTCCCAAGGAATTCAAGCTGTTCTCACTCCTACAGAAAGGGCTTCTCTTGACCGCACACCATCAGTTCATCAACTGAGTGCAAACTTGGACAGAGGACCACCAATGGAAGGAGAATCACTGTCAAGAAGAGGTGGAATGACATCTAGAAGATCAAGATCTTTCTCTGGACTTTTGGGTGGCTACCCTGGCATGTCTGAAGGTGCAAGAGCAAGACAAGGGGAAGTTGAAGATGAAGAGAGGGAAGAGTCTGTGGAAGAGGAAGATGCCTTGGCAAATGCTTCAGAGGTGCCTCAGGGTTCTAATATAGCCCTTTCTAGTCAACCTCTTGTCTCTCAAACTGATCCAAGTCTCCTCAAGATGATGGAGCAGATGACTCAATTCATGGGGAAACTCACTCCAGCAGTTGCTCCCAGGGACAATTCTAAAGCCCCTGCTTTCAAGACTCCATCCATGAAGGCACCTGATTCTTTTGATGGTACTCAAGCTCATAAATTGAGAGGATTTATCCAATGCTGTCAATTAATCTGCCATAATGATACAGCAAATTTCTTCTCTGACAGGAAGAAGGTGCTTTACTCAACTTCTTTTCTCACTGGTAGAGCTGGAAAGTGGATTGAACCCTATCTCTCAAATATTTCCAATTAAGACCCTTCCTACCCCCCCAATAATTGGCCATTATTTGAATTTCAATTATTCACTCTGTTTGGTGACCCCAATGAAGTGGGGAAAGCTGAACAAGAATTGGAAAATTTGAGGATGAAGGAGAGTGTTCATGTTTCCTTGTACATTGCAGATTTCAGAAGCTTAATGTCAAGAATTGGAAATTGGGGGGAAAGAACTTATATACATGTTTACAGAAGAGGATTGGCATCAAGATTATTGGATCAGTTGGCTTCTCACCCTGGAACTTTTGATACTCTGCAAGAACTTATGGATGTCACTTTGGAATTAAACACAAGATATCATGAGAGGCAAAAAAAAAGGGTGGAAATCAAGAGCAGAAGCCTCAAGTCATTGGATCCAATCAATCTAGGCCTCCTCAAAACTCATCTTCAAAGAGGTCTCACCAGAAGAAGAACGAGAAGGGGAAGCAATTTAAATCTTCAAAGGACAAGCCCCATGCCACTCTCCTCAATAAGGACAATAAATTAATTGGTTCTGAAAAGGAGAGGAGGATCAAAGAGGGGTTGTGTACTTCTTGTGGTGGAAAGCACCCAATTGAAAAATGCCTCAAGAGACCTCAGAACAAGCCTGGGTCATCATCAAGAGGCTTCCCTAGCAAGCAGGGAAAAGCCTGATTGGGAATCATGATGTGTTCAATGGTTCTCACTTATTTCCTTCAAGAGCACAATTGTGCACTCTAAATAATAGTGTCAAGAAATCTTTAAAATTTCTCATTTTCTCTTCTATCTCTGATATTTTTTATAGTATTCTCATTGATTCTGGTGCTACAAACTCTTTTTTTGCAAAGAATTTTGTTCTCAAGTACTCATTGATTGTGTCAGAGCTCCCTGGAAAGATTCCTCTTTTCATTCTGGATTCTAATGAATCCCATGCCTTGTTCATCACCCATTATACCAAGTGGGTATTTGACTTACCTTCCTTCCCAAGCTGTGAATGGGACTTCTTTATCATAGATTCACCCAAGGGAGAAGATCTGATATTGGGCTATGATTTCCCTTACTATTTTAATCCCATTATTGATTGGAAAAATGGATTGATCACCTATGATTCTAGTCATAAGGATTCTAGTGGTATTATTCCTTCTACTAGTAATGACTTAGCCACTGCTGTCAACAGTGTTGCTCTGGTTGGTGAACTTAAGACACCTTCCCCCCTTCTTCTGTCCATATCCCTTCCATCATTCCCTCTCAGTCATTACTTCCATTAAGAGATGAAGTCTTCAAAGAGATAAAGGATGTTGGAGTAGATGTTTCCATATCTTCACTTCATCTCTTTCAAGGGGATATGGACCTTCCTCCCTGATACTTTCTGGCATCCCTGGAGGAGCAGTGGGATGAGGAGGAAGAGCCAGAAGAAATTGAAACTGTGTTGAAGGTAGTCCCTCCTGCTTATAACCAATATTTGGATGTATTATCCAAGGTGGAAGCTGAGAAACCTCCTCCACACCGCGCCTGTGATCACCATATCAAATTGGAGGGTCTTCTACCTCCAATTGGTGTTATCTACTCATTATAAAATCAAGAGTCAGAAACACTGCGGGCCTACATTTCAGACAATGTAGGGAAAGGTTTCATAAGACCAAGCTTCTCTTCAACAGGAGCACCTGTCCTTTTTGTCAAGAAAAAGGATGGAGGTCTTCATTTGTGTGTTGACTACAGCAAACTCAATGCTGTCACTAGGAAGAACAGATACCCTGTTCCTCCTATGAACCAGCTCCTTACCATATTAAACGGCTTCACTATCTTCTACAAGAGAGATTTGCATGGTGCATATAACATTCTGAGAATCAAAGAGGGGGATGAGCACTTAACTGCCTTCAGAACCAAGTATGGTAGTTATGAGTATTTGGTCATGCCATTGGGTTTGACCAATGCTCCTGCTTCTTTCCAGAATCTTGTAAATGATATATTTGCATATTTCTTGGATGTGTTTGTTGTGGTCTATCTAGATGATATTATGGTATTCTCAAGTTCTAAGGAAGAACATGTCAAACATGTGACCTCTGTCCTCCAAAGACTGAGAGAAAATAGTTTATTTGCCAAAGCCTTCAAGTTTGTATTCCATGCCTCAAGTGTGGAATATTTGGGCTATGTTGTTTCAAGTGATGGTCTCAAGATGGGTTCTTCAAAAGTTCAGCAAATCATCAATAGGCCTCAGCCCAAAAACATCAAGGCCCTTCAATATTTTCTTGGCTTTGCCAATTTTTATCGTTGTTTCATTAAAAATTATTCCAAAAAAATGACTTCTCTCACTTCCCTTCTCAAAAAATTTCCCCCTTTATCTTCAATGAGGAAACTCTTAGTCAGTTTCAAGCACTCAAAGAAGCTTTCACCTCTGCTCCTATCTTATCCCATTTCGATCCATCTTTACCTACTATTGTAAAAAGTGATGCTTCTGATTATGCATTGGGCGCCGTACTGAGTCAGGTGAATGACTCAGGAAAGCATCCCATTGCATTTGATAGTTGCAAGCTCTTACCAGCTGAACTCAACTATGAAATTCATGACAAGGAACTCCTTGGCATAGTTTGGGCTCTCAAGTGCTGGAGAGAATTTCTTCTTTCTCTTTCCAATTCTTTTGAGGTCTTGACAGACCACTCTTCCTTGCAGTATTTCATGTCTTCCAAAGACTTCACTATCACTTACCACCCAGGCAGGCTGGCCACTTTACGAGATGCCTTGTCACGTCGGGACAACGTGTACCCAGAGAGGGGGGTGGACTTCATCAGCAAGAATCCTCAAAATTTTTGTGAGCCTTTGAGATATGACCACATATCCAATAAGGTCACAAAAAGGATTAATAATAATTATACCTTTAATATAATTATATTAAAATTAATTAGAATAATTATACACTAAAAATAATTACTCAAATATACAAAAAATACCATAAATTGGTACTAAAATTGGTTTAACTTAAAAACCAATGAATGAACATGTGAAATAAATTATACCATTGGATTCCCCATGGAGAAATACACATATACCACTTTTATGGCATATCTGTAAAGTCAATATTTAAGGAATTATAAGGTATAATACCTTATAAAAACCATAAAACCTTATTTATCTCAGAAACTAATGAAACAACATGTGAAATAAATTGTACCAGTGGATTCCCCACAAAACTCCACATATAAAACAATTAATAAGCTAATTCCCAAAATCAATACTTAAGGAATTATCCTGAATATATGCACTTTTTTGGTCAACGCATATATTCAGTGATCATAGCTAATATCTTCTAAAATATACATGATAGAATGATGAACCAAAAATAAAGTTACCACGTAATTACTGTAAGAACACAGATATGAACTTTATTTTACAAGTTATAAACAAGGTTAAAACCTATGATGAAATATTGATAAAAATCAGCAGAGCTGTTGACCACTTTGTTGTGAAAGTGCTCCAAACTTAAAAAAAAATACACAGTTGGATTCTACTAGTTCATTCGTGAAGAATGATGTAATTTTTATTATTAAATTCAGGGTATAACCCCCTGAAATCAAGGTTTGAAGTTTAAAATATTGAATTTCGACAGAAAAGATGAGTTACAAGAAAAATCATCAAAATTAGAGTTTTGATGATGTAATGAAAAGCTCTTGGCAGCATAATAAGGTTATGTCAGGCTATCAGAATTCACTCTCTGAATTGCTGTAGCGTGAAAACCTTAAAAGTTATTGAGGATCAAAGTTTGAGCTTAAATTGAGCTGTTATGATCACATACTGTAACCTTAAATTAAGTTTAACAGTCTTAATAGTGATAAAACTGGTGAATACTATTAGTTTATGATTAAAACTAATAAAATCCACGAAATTTGGGGTTCTGCCAAGCCTCTGATGTCATCACACTTAGAGTTACAGTGATAACTCTAAATAATGGTGCAATAATGATGTAATATGGTTTGATCATGATGTAATCACCCTCAAACCTTAAAATATTGATCAATTCCAGTGGATATGATCAGTACACGTCTACTAGAAGCCTGTTGGACTCTAGGAGGGAGGTATTTACTATAAATAGAGCTCTTTTTACTCTGTTTTCCCCTCAGACGCATCAAAAACATTAAATCAATTAAATAAAAGGTAATTTCTTTATTCTTTAAATATAAAACTCTTATATTCTTAAAGACCAAAGACCATCTTGTTATTAATCACCATTTTTACGTGATTAAATCAATTCTTTAATTGTTTTTGCTATAAATCTCTCTAAAAAGCTCATTTCCACGTAAAATCAAGAAATTTAGTAAATTCTCTTTATTTTTATTGTAAATACAATTTGAAAAGGTTGTATTATATTCTTTTGGCGTAAAATAACTCAAAATTATTATCTTAAGTGTTAAAAGTAGGTTATTTCATCTTATTATAATAATTTCTCTTTTATTATTACTCATAATAATTCTTATTTAATATAAATAGTATTTATATTAATTTATAACTTTAATATTAGTAATATTATTGTTATTAATTGTTTTTTATTTATAAAAAACAATTTTTTACGCCTTTATTATTTGTTGGTAACAATAATAAAGAGCTTTTTAATATATTAATTATTTTATATTAATATATTTATTTATTATATTATATTTTCATAATATAAATTATATTATTATATTTATTTAATAATATAATTATTTTACGCCATAATAATAATAATTATTTATTATTATTATATTTTTAATCTTATTTATTCAATTTATAAGGACATTCAGAGTACAATAAGTAATAAATTAGTAATTTTTACTTATTGTTTCATAGTCAAACCTTACAATTTTCATCAAGTACTTAAGCAAGATGGAATTCAAGAGTCAAGATTCTTCTCAATCAAAGTGGAGATTTTCTCAGATTTAGTAGACAAGATCCAAAAAGAAGTATGGCAAGACAAGGACTATAAATAAATACTCAAGCAGCTAGCAAGAGGTGAATCAGTTCCAGATTTTTCTCTTGAACCTCAAGCCAAGTTACTATTATTCAAAGATAGAGTGGTAATCCCAAGCAATGAAGAACTTCAACTCAATATTCCTCAAAAGTGTCATGACTCACCATTGGCTGGCAATCCTGGCCAGGAGAAGACCCTCAAGCTCATCAAGAGGGATTTTTATTGGGCTGGCATGAATCAATTAATCAAGGACTATGTCCCCTCATGCCAGCAATGTTCAAGAAACAAGAACATTCATCACAAAAAGTTTGGATTACTCAAGCCTCTTTCAATTCCGTCTGGTCCTTGGAGTTCATTATCAATGGACTTCATCACTCAATTGCCACTGTCAAACAACTTTGATTAAATTTTAGTAGTTGTGGACAGATTTTCAAAAATGGCAATCTTCATTCCAACTTATGGAACAATCACTGCTCTGGACTTAGCTCAAATATTCATTAGTCATGTATTTTCCAAGCATGGACTTCCAGTCAGTATTGTCAGTGATAGAGGATCCTTATTTGTTTCATCATTTTGGACTCAATTGTGTCAGCAGCTCAAGATATCAAGAGATCTTTTAACTGCCTTTCACCCTGAAACAGATGGACAGACAGAGAGGGTAAATCAGATACTAGAACAGTACCTTTGGATGTATGTCAGCTATCATCAAGATGACTGGTACACCTGGCTCCCTCTGGCTGAATTTGCCTATAATAATGCAGAACATTCATCAACCAAGCAATGACCTTTTTTCACCATTTATGGAAGGAATCCCAGCTTTGACTCAATCAATATTTCTCAAGACTCACCTGCTGGAAAGTTATTAAGAAAACTTCAATCAGTACAGCAAGTCGTCAAAGAAGAATTAGAGTCAGCAATAAGGAGATTCAAGAAGTATGCAGATAGAAATAGAGCAATTCCACCTGATTTCCAACCTGGGGACAAAGTATGGCTAGCTTCCAAGAACATCAAGACAACAAGACCCACCAAAAAGTTATCAGAAAGATGGTTGGGACCTTTTGAAGTTCTGAAGAAGATTGGCAGTCATGCATATCACCTCAAGTTGCCTCAGCAATGGAAGACAGTACACCCTGTATGCCATTTGTCCTTATTAGAACCAGTCAAGCATTCAACTATCCCAAATCGTCATCAATTGATGCACCACCAGTTTTAGTGGAGGAGCAAGAAGAATGGGAAGTGGCTCAGGTTCTGGACTCAAACCTTAAAAGAGGTAAATAATGGTATCTTGTAGAGTGGAAAGGATTCAGTGAAGACCCAGAAAGAACCACTTGGGAACCAGCTTCAAACGTTACCAACTCACCAGATATTTTCAAGGACTTCCATTCATTGTATCCAGACAAGCCTGGTCCAAATACCCCAAGAGTTTGATGTATGGTGCTTGGTGGGGAGAAGAAGTTATGAAAGTAAGTTCCTCTCCTGGCATGCACCTTTAAGGGGGTATTCTACCCATATGTTGTTGTAAGCATCACCTTGGCCACTTTGTGAGCACTTGTCAATTCTTTGGACAGGTTCAGGAAGCATACAACACCAATACCCTCCGATTTGGACATTATCAAGATATGGCCAAATGTTTCTTTCTTTCTCTTTTATTTATCATTTCATTTATGCCAATCATCATAATTCAAGACATTCATTACTTCAAGTCATTTACGGCAATTCTTTTTAGAAGTCATTTATGGCAATTCATCTCAGAAGTCATTTATGACAATTCTTTTCAATTTCATGGTGCTTGGTGGGGAGTGGAAGTTATGAAAGTAAGTTCCATCTCCTGGTATGCATCCCTGAGGGTTCTACTTCTTTTAAAACATTACCTTGGCCACTCTGTGAGCATCAAATGCTTGGTTTTCATTTTTCAGACACTTCTTGGCCAGAATCAAGCAACTCACCACAAGAAGGACCAACCATCAGGATTTTTCTTTATTTCTTTCTTTACTCTCATTTTCTCTTATTCTTATATTTTTTCTTTCTTTCTTTACCTATATAATTTTCTTTCTTTTAATTCTTTAAAGCAGCAGCTTCCTCTCCCAAATCATGTATTGGGAGGTTCCATTATTTTTTCATTTTTTAGTATTTATAAGAGTGGGGATAGAAGTCAAACCAAACACAAAAAAGGAAAAGGAAAACTAGTTATCTCTACCCAAATCATCAAAAGTTCTCTGGAAATCATTTATCAACTCATCTTCATACCAGGCAAATTTTGCAGCCATCTCTTCAGAAGCAGTACCTGGAATAGTCCTGTCATTGGCATACATAATCACCTCTCTGCTATTTCTATCAACCCTCCTGAACAATCTGGCCACAGCATCTTGATTTTCACTAGCTGTGTTGGGATCTTCTCTGGTAACCCAGATAGGCCAACGTTCTCTTCTTTGAAAAACTTGAGCGGCAGGAAACGGCAAAGGGGACAATCCATCTCTTCTTCTGCTGGAGCTGGCCACAGGTTGGAGTTGACGGGAGGTGTTTATGGGTGAGTTTCTGGACTGTTGAACTGGTGATGGTCTTACTTCTTGATTCAAGGCAGGCCTGGTGGTGTGGGAAGTAGTTGGTGAAGGAGGAAGAAGGGTTGTAGGAATGGAAGCAAGCATTGGTTGGAAAGTTTTTGGAGTGCTGGGAATAACTTGGCTTTGGAATCTAGTGTTGGCAAGAGGTTGAGAAGATGAATTGCTGGATGGATGGCCAATTGAATGAGGAATAACTTGAACTTCTTCACCATCCAACTCATCACTTCCTTCAGAATCTGGATCTGTTGGGGAATCAACAATTCTTCTTAGTTTCTTCACTACTTTCACCACTCCATCAGCATTGGTCCTTGAGATTGGGATTTCTGAGCTGTAGTGTATGGGCCTACCACCGATTGGAATGGAACCTCCAACATTAGTCTATCTGGCCACATCCCTCTGCCTGGAACCAGTCACTACATCAAAATATCCGCACCAATTCAATCAAAATATGAAAATCACTCACATTGAGAAAATGCAGAAGTTGCATCAGGGGTAGGTTCCTCAAGAATGGGGAATTCCTGCCCATAAGGCCCATCTTTCCTGCTCCATAATTGTCTCCTGACCTGGGACAAAGTTGATCCGGTAAGACGACATGGCTTCTTACCAACAAAGCAAAAGTGGCATTTTGACGATTGAGGATTGTAATGTTGAAAGAAATCCTTACCCTTGGCCAAACATTCAGTACAGGCAGGATAAAGAGCTTCAACTGCTCTGAGCCCATCATAGGTTTGGGAGGGATCAAAATGGCCAGAAGACGCCATGGAAGGGGAGGACAATTGACTGAAGACGCCAGAACCATGAAGAACAGACAGTGGCGGTGTAGAAGGAGAAGATTCAGTGAGCTCAGTCAGTTTGGAACTCATAACTGAAGAATATGCAAGCAGAAGATTCAAGACGTCAGAATCAATCCACTCCATATCAAGAAAAAGAATCTGACCTCAAGGAAATGGGGCCATAACTCAATTATGCCCCCCTCAAAGCCTCTAAGATGAAGGTTCATACCCCTTTGGGGCTGAACTCATCACCCAGGGCCTCCCCTGCAACTTTGGGGAGGCCAGGATCCCATCAATGGGTCCAACCATGTATGGTGAAAGTTATAATTGGGCCATTATTGGGCCCCTTGGTCACCCTGGGTCCCCAGTAAATTTGGGCCAAGGGGCTCCATTTTGTTCCTGGGGGCCTCCAATAACCCCCACGGACCGCAGAACACAGACCGCGGCGTACAGTCCTTGGCCCACGGACCGCGGACGGCAAACCACCGGCCATGGACCGCAGACAGTAGGACCCCAAAGACACAAAAAGGCCAAATATGGCCAAAAATCATAAAAATACCCAAGTTCACCAAAACACCCAAAAGGCCATAAAAATCAAGAGATATAAAGATTCATCAGGGGAGAGGCCACAGCCCAGAAGCACTTTGGAGGGCTTTTTGAGGCCATTTCCATGGACAATGGGGACAAGACCCCTGGGGGAAAATTTTTCAAGATTTAATTGGATTAAGCCTTGCCCAATGAGTACACTTCATATACTCATTGGGCATCATTTTTTGAGCACAAGAGCTCAGTGGCCCTTATTCTGGGATATATCCAAAGGCCACATCCCAAGGGCATGGTTGATTGAATCAGTAGAAAAGAAATGCATATTTTGAAGTGGAATACTTACTCAAACTTGGAAAAAGGCAGAATCAATTGGATTTGACAGAGAAGAAGGGAAGAAGGGATTTTCAGGATAATGGCCAAGAGGAAAAGAAATTTAAAAAGAAATTTTTTTGAAAAAATGTGGGGATATTGACATGCCACCCAACAGTGGCAGGGTATTATGGTGTTCAGGAGCCCACCAGTTTCAAGAGGGGGATACTGTAACAACCATCCACCAGGGGTAAGGGTATTCATTCATACACCCACTCAAACACCTCAAATCAGCAAATCAAGTATCTGCATCAGCATTCAGTTTCAGCAATCTTCATTCTGAAACATGCATACAGTTTGGTACATCAATACAGCCTGTCAATACCTGTACAGGTTGGATTCACCCAATACAGTTTCAATACACCAGTATGAAACTGTATGATCACTCAAATACACCACACCTCTTGTACAGGCTCTGTACAGCTGTACAGGACCTGTATTGGCCAGACTTAATTCAATCATCAATTATCCTCATGAAAATTCTTCCTCTGGATCAGGGCTGGTGATTCTCACATATACCAGCCCCTCTTTCTACCCCCTGGGGACTTTTCCCCAGTTAATTAATTTAGTTTATTTATTATTTTATAATTATTCTTATCCTTATTTTTGGGTATTATAATTATTTAATTTTAAGTAAGTCTTTGCATTTCTTTCTTCGCCTGTACAGTATGAGTTGGGTGGCCATATCCTTATTAACCCTTCTCTTTCCATTCTGACAGGTTGAAACAGTGGACTTGGACTTGTTTGTGGTTGGCTCTTCTATTTCTTATTCTTATTTCTTTGTTGCTGCTTTTCTCATATCTTTTATTATAGTAATTCATTCCTTACACTCTTAAGTGTCTTTAATCTTTCCATATCCTTGAGCCCTCCATAAGTGAGTCCCCGTTTACTGAGTGCCAGGCCCTCTTCACTTCAAAGAGCCCCTGTGACACAGAGAAGAAATTTGCTGGATCATTATGGAAGATTAATTGCCAGGATTGGTTAAATCCTCTCAATTTATGAGCTTGAGTACCATCAAAAGAATCAGGTGCCTTAATTGATGGAGTCTTGAAAGCAGGGGCTTTGGAATTGTCCATGGGAGCAACTGCTTGAGTGAGTTTCGCCATGAATTGGGTCATCTGCTCCAACATCTTGAGGAGACTTGGATCAGTTTGAGAGACAAGAGGTTGACTAGAAAGGGCTACATTAGAACCCTGAGGCACCTCTGGAGCATTTGCCAAGGCATCTGCCACTTCAGTTTCCCCAGAATCTTCCTCTTCCACAGACTCTTCCCCCTCTTCATCTTCAACTTCCCCTAATCTTGCTCTTGCACCTTCAGACATGCCAAGATAGCAAACCAAAGGTCCAGAAAAGGATCTTGATCTTCTAGATTTAATTCCACCTCTTCTTGACGGTGCTGCTCCTTCCATTGGTGGTCCTCTGTCCAAATTTGCACTCAGTTGATGAACTGATGGTGTGTGGTCAAGAGGAGCCCTTGTTGTAGGAGTAAGAACAGCTCAAATTTTTTGGGATCTAGTTTTCTTTGCTGGGGGACCATGCTGAACTGGCATTATGAACAGAAGTTGAATAAAAGAAACATGATGGTATTGAGAACAGAATTCAAAACTTGGGCAAATCAATCACAATAAAATCTTGATGAGTCTTGAGGAATCAACTCAATTCTTGAGGTGAAATAAACCTCAATCAACAATCAATCAATTCAATCAAAATCAAAAATAAATCAAATTCAAATCAAATATCAAAAATCTTGAGTAAATCAACAATCAATCAATAAATCAGTGTCTTAGATATGACTCAACGTCTTGAGGAATCAATCAATCAATTCAAAATCTTCAGAAATGAATTAAAATCTCTTGATGAGTCAAATCAGTCAATAATCAAAATCCATTCTTGAGGATCAATAAAATATCTTAATAATTCAAAGTCAATCAATCCAATCCAAATGAAAAATCCTGAATCGCTGAATCAATAAACCCAATGAATCCCAATGAATAATCCAATCAATTAAACCAATCAATAAATCCTGAATAAGACCTGAATGAGAACACAGAAACCATTTGATTTGATAAAAAATAAAATGAAGTGATGAAATGGTCAGCAATTATTAACAAAGAAGAAAAAATCAATTTCATGTGAATGAAATGAACGAGATGAAATTGATGAGAGAGAGAAAATCATAATCACTAAAGATCATGAAATCATGAAAGAGATCATAATTGATGAATGAGAGAAATGAATATAAATGAATGAAAAGAAAGAATCAAATATGAGTTAATTAATTTAATGTCACAGGGGCTCTTTGAAGTGAAGAGGGCCTGGCACTCAGTAAACTGGGACTCACTTATGGAGGGCTCAAAGATATGGTAAGAAAGGATACACTTAAGAGTGTTAAAGATGAATTACTAAAAGAATGAATATAAGAAGCAGCAACAAAAAGAATAAGAATAAAGAATAGAAGAGCCAACCACAAACAAGTCCAAGTCCACTGTTTCAACCTGTCAGAATGGAAAGAGAATGGTTAATAAGGATATGACCACCCAACTCATACAGTACAGGAAAAGAGAGAAATGCAAAGACTAACTTAAAATCAAATAATTATAATACCCAAAATAAGGATAAGAATAATTATAAAATAATAAATAAACTAAATTAATTAACTGGGGAAAAGTCCCCAGGGGGGAGAAAGAGGGGCTGGTATATGTGAGAATCACCAGCCCTGATCCAGAGGAAGAATTATCATGAGAGGATTGAATTATTGAATTGAGTCTGGCCGATACAGCTCCTGTACATCTGTACAGAACCTGTACAAGAGGTGTGGTGTATTTGAGTGATCATACAGTTTCATACTGGTGTATTGAAACTGTATTTGGTGAATACAACCTGTACAGGTATTGACAGGCTGTATTGATGTACCAAACTGTATGCATGTTTCAGAATGAAGATTGCTGAAACCGAATGCTGATGCAGATACTGGATCTGCTGATTTGAGGTGTTTGAGTGGGTGTATTGATGAATACCCTTACCCCTGGTGAGTGGTTGTTACAGGTTTATGCTCAGCAACAACTTTGATCAGGAATATTATCCTCCATATCATTTTTTATATCCTTTTACATATTTCATAAACCTTTGAAAAGGTATAACCCTAGGATTAAATAAATCATTGAGAAACACAAAATTATCTCAACTTTTACTAATTGATATCTCATATATGAATCAAAAAACCTTTTAACAAGGATTAACCATGAAAAAACTATCCCTGCTGAAGGGGGTATCAGGTCCAACCCAGCTTTCATCCTGCTTCATAGTGGGTTATTACTGGTATATTTGTTTGGTCATCTTCTAAGGCAGATCTTCAATGTTGGAAGAATTTTTTACATTTAAATCAATTGAAGTGTTTTATATGAAATTGCTCTTAACAGTAATTTATTTCACTCAATTCCTTGAATTCAAAAATAGAGACAAAACTCCATTTTAAGGTTGCTCTCAGATAAAGATTACATCTCACATCACTATTCATAAGTTTCCTCTTTGCCCATCTCCAATCAAATGAATTATTTAAAGCTATTCTCCTCACAAAATTCCAGCCTTAGTCACTGAACTGAATTCATTCATCAAAATTACTAAAAATTCTCATAATTATTATCTTCTATTGAATAGATGTTTGCCTTAAACCTGAAAATCTCAATATATTCTTGTTTTCCCTGACTAGAATTCAATATTCATCTTTTGGAATTCAACAAATGAAAACAACATGAATTTTATTTTTAATCTGTCAAATGTTGCCAAAGAGTTTCCCATGAGCATATAATTAAAGATACCATCTTACAAATACATTGTCTCATAATTATTCTTGGCTCATCATATTCAAAAAATAAATCTTTTTATACTGATTTTGGAGGAAACATTCCCATACCTTTTTCACAGAGGAGAGTTTCAACAACTTTTGAGTTTTTCTGTATGATAAATATACTCAAACAAGCATTACTTTTGAAAAATACAATTACTTTGTGATATGAGAGCTATTTTATTGATATATAGCTAAAGAGTCTTGTCATTAAGGTTTCCTTATATATGAAACTTTCAATTCTTTAACGAAAGGATTTTATTCAATGTGCTTTCAGAATCCTACAGCTTTCCAAAATTCCAATTTGATAGCTTATTTGGTCATTATATTTGGTTTATTTTGTACAAAATTGATGAAATCACAATATATACGCTCAATTGGAATTCTTAAATGCTTATAATCTTTTCTATTCAAATATTTATCTCTAGTTTTATTCATCACTAGACTGTTAGTATACAGAAATCAAAAAATTTAAATCTACTTCCTGAAATCTATTCCTGATACTGTTAAAAAAGGTTTAGAAATTGAGGGATACTATAATGATTGAAATTATTAGTTCACCTTACTCTGACCATTCTTTTCAATGAAAAAATTGAATGATATGAATATCAAATTCCTTCATATAGGCTTTTTCTTTCCAAAAAAGCTAATTGTTTTTAGTGAAAACTGCTAAATGGCTTTGGAAAAAATATTCATTCTTTCAATAACCAACTTTAAGGCTAGAACATTTTTTTTTGAAAGTTAGATTAATTAACAAAAGGTTATTCTCCAATCTTCATAAAAAACTTTTATATAAATTGAACAAATTCAATCTCCGATAGATATAAAAAATATATTAAAATTGAAAACCAATCCTAAACTAAACATTAAATTCACAATTTTATACATCCAATGAGTTTGTTCAATATTTATCCCCGCATGATTTTTTAATAATATTCAAACACAAATATGTCATTTTGGTGCAAGACTAATTACTCAATCAAAGAAATCTCCATCCTGTTAAGAATTTTTAATGAAATATTCATTCATGAAAAAAAATTTCAGAAACATTCTAAGATGATAGTTTGATATATATAATAAGATAAAATCAATGGTATAGCTCATCTCTGTCAATACTCTCATTTAATTGTCAAATTCAAAAATCTATTAAATGGTATGTATGTCTTAAGCCTTAAAGGTGTAAAACTTGATGCTTCCAAAAATACACTAAAAGATATTTTGAAGGAGTAATACCCTTCAGGTGTTTTTTGCGGTTTTATACTTTAAATATATTTTTCCTTCCCTTTTTCAAAATCAAAAATATATTGAAGATTAAAATTTGAATAACTATACAGTTCAACATAATCACTGATATCTAGAAGAGATAATACACAACCTCTTGACATCCTCTAAATAATATTGAAACAAAATATTACAATTGAGTTTTTCTCCTGAGTTTTTTCACCAATTCCTTCAAATTATGAGTCTGATTAAGAATTGGAAGTTTTTAGTTACATATTAATTTATGCATATTCTTATGTTACAATTTGAACCTAGTCCTTGATTTGGCGATTTTTCATAAACTATAAATTCAGCCCATACTTTTGAAAGTCTTCAATTCCTTGAAAATAAATTTTACCCTCTTTATTAATAAAAATAATATCTCCTATGTCCTATTGATATTTCTAAAAATAGAATATTTGAAGCTTAAAAAGCAGATTTCCACTTCATACAATTGGTTCAATACCAATAATTTTTTCACAAACACAAAAGGATAATTTTCTGTTTTACAGAGTGTTGTTTTTTGAATTTTGTCTTACTAAATGGTCAAAAAATGCAAAACAATTTTAAGTAAATTATCTATGGCCATTTTTTCTTATTGAGAGGTAGAATCATGAAAATAATGGAAGTAAAACTTTAAACATATATTGTGTGCCTCATCCCAGTGGAAATACCTACTGAATTAAAGTTCTTACATCTCTTATTCTCTGATATTTTGGGAAAATATATGGAAAGAATATTCAAAGAGCCTTGTTTGTCAAATTTTTCCACATTGATATTTTTGTGAATACCACTATCTAGGATTTTTTAATCTTATGCAAATAATTTATATTTCAATAAGGGCTTGGTAAAAAAAATTAAGATATTGTATTCAAAGACAATAAGATATTTCTTTCTCATTTAATTATTATATATTAAGTAGATTGTGCAATGGGATAAATCTTTGTTCATTTTTGAAAATAAGACCTCCTTGAGAGGTCATAATATGAAAAAATGGGTCATTCAAATCTTTTTGAGGTAGTTGGTATTATCTGTGGAGTTTTATATGAAGCTTATGTGCACCTTAATTGAAGATTTTATCAAACCTTTTTCCAACACACTATCACTGGCAGGGTTGCAACCAAGGTGAGAAGCAGTGGGATATCAAAATATTTCATGATTCATTGCTCTTGTAAATTGCTCAATTACAAACTATCTGAGACCACATATATGTTTATTTCTTTGTATCACTGACACATAGAATGGACTGGAAAGATTTACAGAAAGAGCTCATATCATCTTATCAATGATTTTCAAATTAGAGACACATTTTACCCACAAATATTCCTCAATTTCACTAAATGATGTTGAGATATTTCCAAAAAGTCTAAATCCAATTTAAAATGTTTTTTTTGATCAACAGTAATTTATTGAATTAAAAAATAATTTTTTGTGATATATATGGACCAATTCTTGATTCCAATGTCTTTTTTGTGCTTCAAAACTATTTTTCATCTCTTTGTTTTTTATTTTGAATTTTTTGCGTTCTTTCTTTTTATCTAATTTCTTGTGACATTATTTCCATATTTGACTCATATAATCCAAATTTTAATGATGTTTTGGATTTTTTATGTCTTTTTGTAACCATTTTCCTGGTAGCTATTGAGTTTTAATGATGATTTTTTGTTGTTTTGGTGATTTTTTCTTATTTTGAAATTCTGGCTTATTTGGATATTTTTAGGTTTTTCGTTGCATTTTTATTTACTTTTGATTCATTTTTAGTTTTTAATAACATTCACCCTTGAAGTTCAATTTTCTTTTGATTTTTCACTTCAAGTATTTTTTAATTTTTAATTTTTCATTCTTTTTTATTGTTTCGGTTCTTTTTTTAGTTTTTTTAATTTAATGTAATTTTAGTTTTGATTTTTCATTAATTCATTTTCATTATACTTCTTTTTTTTAATACTGTTTTTACTTTAAATTCTTCTGATGAGTTCTTTTTTAGTTTGTGGTCTTTTGTTAATTATTTTTAAATTTTTATATCTTTTTCTTTCTTGGGTTTCTTTTACTAATTTTTTATTGATTTCTTTTTCATTAATTTTTTTGGATTTTCTTTTTATTTTTTTATTTTTTTGGGGGGTGGAAACACACCAAATCCGTGTAATTACACTGATTTGGAGTGTTTTCACTTCAAAAGGAAATTGAAAAAACATTAAAAAAAATTAATAAAAAATTTAAACAGTGCCATCCTGTGACTCAAAACCAGAAGTCAAGCATGACATCCAAATACCATAAACCAATAGTAGAGAAAAATGCCACCAAAAAATGTAGCTGAGAAAAACCAGCTCAAAAAGATATCAAAAGAAAAATAAAACTCACCTGTTTCCAAATATGAAAGTCCCATAATCAAGGGACAAAGAATAACAAAGAAGTTTCTGAGCATAAACCTTAATTTTTACCTCTCATCTGAAATACAGAGAAAAACACTTAACCCCAGTCAATTGGTATTCAAATTGAATCTCTAAGGCAGGGCTATCCAATGGTACTAGCAAAATTTAGCAAGAACCAAAACTATAGAGGTTATGGTCAAAATAATGCCAAATAAGGAGGAAAAAAAATATTCTGCCTTCATCTAACTTCTATAGTTTTAGTGTGAGAAACCTAAAGTAGGGTCACTTTGGAAAGAGCAAAATCAGGGCTATCTGATGGTTCCATCAATTTTCCCATATATTATCTAGAACAAAAGGTATGGGGAAAACAAGTTCCATACATATTTTGACAAAATCATACCCTTGGATAACCAAAATTCAACATGGCATAGCTTTGCCATATTTGATTTTAACCATACCAAATGAGGTACCATTATGTAGATCTCATCCAGGAATACACGATCAACCAACTTGGAGCTCAATATCTCAAAAACTGACCAAGATATAGCAGTTTTCATGTTGAAATACCACATTTAGACCAATACAGATTTACTGTGGGATACTATCCCATAACTATGATTATGAGGTGTCAACCAGACAAAGAAGCTTTTTTATAATTCAATACCTCATAGTTCAGCCAATACAGGGCTATAAAGGTTCTGTACAGCATTCTATGTGTAATCCACGTCAGAAGAGGGCTGTAAGGTGCCCAGGTGAGGTTTTTCACCCTGTATTGGGGAAAACTGACTGTATGTGGTTTCAAAACCACATCTGTGCCCAATACAGAGTATACAGGCCTTGTGAAACCCACAAGCCATCACTCAGAGGTGAAAATTCTTCACTTACTCTTTGTGGATGGTCTACAGTACCTTTGCACCTCATTTAAGGATAAAAGGAGGCTGTTTCTCTGCCAGAAAAGGAATCCCCATCCTGCTCTTCAGCTCCTACATAGTGCAGATTTCAAACAAGCTATACTACTGGAAAATAATCAGGTATACCTTAAATCTTAGATTATTGTAGTTCTCATTATAGTAATTCAATTGGTAAGACTGCACCAAGGGGGTTCAGCACCACCCACCACCACTATTTTACAATAGTAAAGCTGTTAATATTATTATCTAAACTCGTTTTCATTATGATTATTATTTTCACAGTCATAGGTAAAGCTTAAAATATCCTTATTAATTCTTCATCATAGACTCATGCTGACATTTTGGGGGCCTGACCATGTTTTTTAGACTTTTTGAACTATTTTAGGTGTGAAAAGTGAGTGTCCCTCTTTTGAACCCATATTTTCCACATGAAAATATAAATAAAGATATGTTATTTTTTCCAGTGGTGTATAATTGATTCCATTTTGTTTTTTATTTTATTCTATTTTTTATGTGGTTTGATTATAATCTAATCACCACTAGTAAAATTGGGCTGTTTGAGATATCCAAGCAATAAGACCCTTATAAGTTATTTTTTTACATGAAAAAAAACCCTGGACTGTAAATACCATTTTCAGGGGCATGGTTGAACACATTGATAGTTTTGATTTCTCTTTACAAAACCACTGATAAGTTTACACTTTTTAATTACAAGCTGATCTGTGAGAGATTGGACACAAACAGCATACCACACATCCACAAACTAGTATTTTTGATGTTTCATTGATAATTTCAATTACATATCATAATACAAGGGCATAATATAGTAATATATTACCCAGAGGCGATTCCTAGATGTGCAAATAGCATTTTAAGAAGTCTTAACTGACATAAGACCTCATTTCCTTTTATTCAGTGGAAGAAACTTTCATCCCACTTAAGACCCAGTCACAAGGCAATACACCAGTGAAATCTTCACAAACAGAAGGAAAAAAGGGCAAAGGGAAAAGGGGCAGTTTTGCCTCATCACCAAAAGGAATTGGACACCAATTTCCACACAAAGGACTAGAAAACCACAAAACTCTGCTTCCATACCAAGTAACCCCACCTTGATAACCTGAACAGGGAAGATTACCGTAATTAACCCAGTTGTAACCTCCAAAGGAAAATTACCCAAAGCAGTTGATAAAGATTTTGTACAAGGCACAGTCAAAGGTAAATATGGTAGGAACATAAAGTTTTTGACTTCTTAGAAACACTAATATGTCCCCCGTACACCTCATGAATCTTGGAATCCCAAGGAACCAGCCAGAGGACAAGCAACGACTGTTCAGAACCAGAAGACCAGGATCTGGACACCATGGACACCATAATAGATGGCAGGACACTGATGGAAATTGTACCCACACTGCCATTAACCCTGCAATTCAATGGGAACCTCAAACCAGAGGACTGGAAGGATATGGATCAAGCTCTTCAGCTCCACCAACTCCTCAAAGATTTCTTCCAATGGAACATGGACAACAAGAGGTTCCACCTAGCATCACACTGGGCAGAACTTGGAGATATTTTCCAGAAGATATTTCTCAAATAGATACCCTTCAAAGATCTTATGGTAATAACCAAAGGATGCAATCCCAACAGGCAGTTCAAACTCCTGGAGGAGAGGGCAACCAGGATAAGGGAAAATAAAGCCTTTATCCAGGCTATACAGGAACAATTGAACCAGACAGAGCCTACTATGATTCCTTCAGGCTCACAAGGAGTAAACAAACCAGACTTCCCAGTGGCTTCACGCCATTAAGGTAGAGACAGATAAGTGACCAAGAGTCACCATTCTTCAAAATCCCAGGTAGTTTCCAGGAGAAGACAAGGATACAAAGGGAAAAACAAGACTTCTTTCAGCCACAGGCAAAAAGAGTCAGACCCAATGATCCAGACTCTGCTGGACTTGGTGAAACAAGTACAAAAGAGCCAGAAATAGATTTAAATACTTCTAAAATCAGTAGCCCCATTAATAGAAGTATTACCCCTACTCAGAAAGACACAATTTTGTTACACCTGAAACTAACTTAAACAATGATAACTGTGGTTACAAATGTCCCAATTTTCAGTGAAAACTAAAGAGAAGTTTGATGAACCACATAGGAGTAATGTAAGGTTTCAAGAATTGAAAACCTTACAAGAGGAAACAATAAAAGTCATCCAAGAGATCTGTGTTAAATTAAGCAAAGCCTCTAAAGAAAACAGAAAAAGACTAAATCAAGTCTCTGAAAAGCACTACCACTGCAATAGGGACAGGGAATTTCTGGATCAAGAAAAAAAAAGGTTTAATTTCTGCCAAAACATGAATCCTCAACCACAAGGCCATTCTTTGGATAATCCACCCCAAGAAGAAATCAAACCATATGTTTTTTTGAATATGAGTCAAAATCCCCATCTCAATACCAAGATGGAGATAATATGACTTATTCAGAGAAGGAAGAATTGAAACAGCTTCCAGAGGCCTAAAGTTGGCTCAAATCTTCTGGCATAGGAGAATATGATAATATAAAGCTCATGGATTATATTGATGGACCCTTCTTTGATCTAAAAAGTGAACCAGATCAATGTATTACTTCCAGTTTAAACACAGGATTCAAAGGACATGCTAGTATCTGGTACACGGAAATAAGATAAATCCATGGCAGAAGGAACTGGCCATGGTGGAAGAGTCAAATAATCAAAAATTACAGTCATGGTACTAGAATATGGCAAAGGACCATGTCATTTTAAAATGACAAGTACTTTGTGGACAAAGATCTATATGAGTGGTGTCTTATACAGTCTAAAATGCTCAAAGATATAGATCCTCAAATTCACATTCAGATGAGGAATCACAAACTCCTAACACAAATTCCAGGAGAACTAGGAAATTCAATAAAATGCAGGTGCAAGCAAAGTTGTACATTGGATGATATTGCAAATACCTTACAAGATCTAAGGAAAAGAAAAAATTTAGGGTGGAAATCAAAGACAACCCCAAAGAAATAGTGGCAGAAGTGACCAAGAAGAAAAGCTCTTATCACATATGTGGGTAAACAGAAAACTATGCTAACAACTGTCCAAAGGCAAAGAAAAAAGTCTATGCCATTGAACAAGTCCCAGAAGAAGAATCCCCAACAGAGGATTCTGAATCAGACTCTATGGGGATGCTATCAGAGAACTCTGATGATCAAGACCCAAGAGAGGAATTTCTAGTGGAGTACCAAGAGGAAAAACAACTAGAAATACAGGATCTGCAGTTGGAAGCGGGAATTCAACAAGATACTGCAAACAAAAACTTGTGTAAACACACACAAGATTCACAGACCTTCCTATTCACACAAACCAGAGGAATGGCATATATACATGGGACAGCCACAACAATGACTTTTTGTATTGACCATGCTCAACACCTATTGATCATTGATAGTGGTGCACACTATGCAATAGTTCCCAGAGAATACCTGGACAACAACTTCCCAGATTGGGAGAAGCAACTATTTCCAACTAAGGAAAAGAACTTTAAAAGTTCATCAGGAAAACTGACATTCATTGGAACTATTATCAAAGGGATAATCATATCCCATAGGAATGGTAACATCAGACTCAATCCAGAGTTTGTAGTGCTTGAAGATGCACAAACCCAAGGGTTTTCATTGGTAAAAGATTACCAAAGGATGTATGGCATTGACATTTAAAATCATAAAAAGAGGCACATTACCATAGGTACAAATAAGAAAGAGAAATTCTCACTTGACATATACCAGATGTCTACCCAAGACCCTCTAGAAGGATTTCTGAATGACTTAAAAGTGGGCCAATTAAGTGCTAACCTCACCAGTAAACAAAAATCTACTTTACTGAAAATAATGAGGAAAAATAGACCAGAATTTGCCATACAGGAAGAGCCCATGGCAAAATCAGAGGCCATGATATAGAAATATATTTAGATGTGGAAAGACCTTATCCACCAATCCTTAGAAGAGCTCCATATTAAGAAGACCTGGAAACTAGGAAAGAAATTGAAAAACACATCAATGAGCTCCTAGATATAGATTTCATCAGAAAGATAGGACACAATGAAATAGTGGAAATGACCACTCCTGTCCTTATCACTTGAAGCTGTTTTAACTGGTTTCTACGCCTCTCGAACACATTCTGACGGGCTTTGAAGGCTCTAGACCAGGTATTGCTATAGTAATGGCTTATTTAAGGGTCTAAAATGGCTAAAAATAGCAAAAAATGGCTTAAACCAGCCCTTTTTTGGTCTAAACCAGGGTTCAATGATGCCATAATTAGCTTTTCTGTTGTCAGACTGTCTTTAACTACTGAAAAGAGTAAATCTTACTTCTGGAGTAAGAAAATTGATGGCTATAAAAGAATGTCTTATTTGCCCCACTTTTCTCTTCATGTTAGAATCTTTTCCTTTTATAATTAGTTTCAACACTGTTAAACAAATCAATGAAATATTCCAACCACCCTTGTTTAAACATTTTGAACCTTTTAGCCACACAAAAAGATGATTATAATCATTTTTACTCCTGAACCACCCCAAAAGTGAATTAAAGCATCTTTCATCACTGTTAACTTTGTTACTTTGTTTCCAAATTCACTCTGGTCACTTTTGGGTGTGTTTTCTCTTTAAATATATTTTTAAAGACTTTGTTCTTTAATTAATTGCTTGCAGTTTTTTGCTCAATTAATTTCAAATGAAATTGCTCTTGAAGAAATTTCTTTTGTAGCCTTAAATATCTCTTGTACAGTATTTTTGGATAAATCTTTATTGTTGGTAAAACAATAAATTTTTATTATATTATTGTTTTATAGTTAAAAGGTTAAAAAAAATAAAATTGGCGTGTTTTTCTTCAAAAATACTATTTCTTACTATTTTTAAATAATTTTACCGTATACAAATTTTGAGGACAGGAAAAGTACTTGATATTTTATCAAAGTTTCAAATCCACACCTCAAAATAACCAAGATGGATTGTATGGAAGGCTTTAACCAGAATGGATTTAAACCAAAATCCATTAAGTTACTCAGTATTATATGCTATATGGGCATATATGAGTATACCAGGATGCCATTTGGTATCAAAAATGCCCCAGCCCATTTCCAAAGGATGATATGGACACAATATTTCAAGAAGAAATATTGGAAGGCTGGATGGTGGTATATATGGATGATATCACTATATACTCAGAGACATGGGAAGACAATCTGCAATAAATATACAGAAGACTTGGTAAATGCATACCAATTAATCTCAAAATTTCACCAAAGAAGTGTAATTTTGGCCAAAAAGAACTATTGGCACTAGGACATAAAGTCGCAAGCCTTGGCCTGGCCATAGATAAGAGTAAATTAGCAGAAGTACTCCAGAAGCCAGTAGCAAAAAATCAAAGAGATTAAATATTTCCTTGGGTTTTATAGCTACTCAAGAAACCACATCAAAAGATTTTCCCAAATAACTAGTATTCTATACAAGTTAGTTTCAAAAGATGTAGTTTTTGAAATTACCAAGGAAAGTAGGGATGAATATGAGAGGATAAAATATGAACTAAATAATGCACCTGTGCTCATCTTACCTGACTTTGAACTACCATTCAAGTTATTCATAAATGCAGCTTGTAGTCAAGGCTTAGGAGCAGCCCTTCATCAAAGACAAACTGTGGATGGTGAACCAAGGGAGGGCTTAATATGCTACATTTCCAGGAAATTGAAAAGTTCAGGGGCCAGATATGGGGCTACTCAGACTTAATGCTTATATTTATTCTGTGCCCTAGAAAAAATTCATTATTACTTGGTGGGTGCAGTCTTTGATTTGTACACAGACTGCACAGCCTTGTACTCTTTACTTGACATTAAGACTACAAAAAGACAAATGTTGGAGTGGCAAATAGACATCCACGAGTATAGAGGTAATATGACCATGCTATAAAAGGAAGGAAGAAGCCACATAGATGCAGATGGACTCAGTAGATGGCCTCTGGACAATGTCAAAAGCAACTCAACTTATGACCCTGAAGTAGCTGCCAAAACTCCTATCCATTTCATGGAAATAGATAGAACAAAAACTTAAGATTTTCTGAATGGGAACCAGAAAGTGGTACCCCGAATACTCACCTAAGTGAACCAGAGTGGAAAGAAACTCCCATACTAGGAGTAAGTTCCTCTGAGATCCATAAAGAATTTTTGAATTAAGTAATGAAAATTTTCTGTCAAACACAAACAATGTAGCATATTGTTACAACTCCTTCGACAGAAGTACATGAGCTCAGAACTGGAATCCCAATTTGAGGAACCATGGTTGAGGGACTATAGGGATAATGAATTTTTCCTTATAGATGGACTACTCTATCCCAGAGAGAAGCAGACTAGTTCCCTCACAGTGATAGATAGAGACCACATATACCTGATTCTTCAAGAAGGCAATGACTTCCCCTATATGGGACACATGAGTTAAGAAAGGACTAAAGAGAGGGTAACAAGCACAGCTCGGTGGCCCCAATGGGAACAAGCTTTGAGTAAATACATCAACACTTGTGAAATTTGCCAGAAGGAAAACAGAAAACATGGGAAATCAACACTTGTGAATGATTCCAGAAGGAAAACAGAAAACATGGGAATAAATATGGACTGCTTCAACATATTCAAGGACCCAAAAACCCATGGGCAACCATCAACATGGACTGGGTCACAGGACTTTTCCCAGGAGAAGGAAAACTTCAATGCTTTCCCAGTCATATTTGATAGGTATATCAAAAGTTTAAGGTTCCTACCATATCACAAAGACAACACAGCTTTGGATACAGGCTTGTTATTCTGGAATAACATCATATCCACATGTGGAATCCCTTAAACCATCATTAGTGATAGGGACCCAAAAGTCACATCAGAATTTTGGACCAACCTCTATGACATGCTTGGAACAAAAATCTAATTTTCTACAGATTATTGTCCACAGACAGATTGTTTATCTCAAAGTATGATCCAAACAATAGAGGAGATCATCAAAAGATTCTGTGCATATGGAATATGATATAAGGACCATTAAGGGTACACTCCTGAAAGCAGTCTAACTGGCTTACAACACAAGCCAGCACTCTACCACAGGGAAATCACCCCCACTGGTAGAAAAAGGGTGGAACCCCTATTGCCTGAGGATCACTTGAGGAAGAATCTTATGACTATCCACCCCACAGCCAATAGCTTCTGTGATAAGTGAAAGGGAGCATGTGATACAGCTACTAAGGGGATAGATGAGGCTGAAGAATAAAAAAGACAGAGGTATGACCAAACACACATGGAATTAGACTTGAAAGAAGGGGACCAATTTTTGGTATCTACACTCAACTTTAATAGACTCAAGGGACCAAATAAAATGAGGGACTCATTTATTGGACCCTTCACTATCATCAAATTGACAGTGGAAAATTTGGTGGATGTTAGACTAACAGAAGTATTCTGTAGGAAACACCCAGTATTCCCAGTGAGTTTGGTCAAACCCTACTTACAAAAAGGAGAAGATAATTTGCCCCCCCAGAAAAAAGACCTACACCCCACAGAACATAGTGGAAGTAGAAGAATCCCCTGGATTCTTAAAGAAGATCATCCAGGCCAGGAAGATCAGATGCAATGGTAAAGGCAAGTGACAATATTTGGTCAGAATCACGAACCAAACAGCAGATAAGGGTAAATTGTTGGCAGAAGATTCCCTACCAGAGGATAACCTTCACCTAACAAGATTCAGAGGCTCTAGGAGGTCTTAACAGTATCATAAAGAAATAGCCTTTTTGAAGGGAGGGTGTGTCTGCCTATGACTCAAACACCGAGCACAATAATGATAGCCACATGCCATAAACAAATAGTAGAGCAAAATGCCACCAAAACATGGAGCTGAGCCAAACAGGATACAAATGTCTCAAAAGAAAGAGAAAAGTCCCCTTCTTCCAAATATACAAGTCCCATAATCATACAACAAAGAATAACAAAGTTATTCCTGCTCAAAGAAGTTAATGAGCATAAACCTTTATTTTCACCTCTCATCTGAAATACAGAGAAAGGGGATTAACCCCAGTGAATTGGTATTCAAATTGAAGCTCTAAGGCAGGGCTATCCAATAATACTAGCAAAATTGTGAGAGAACCAAAACTATGGAGGTTATGGCCAAAATAATGCCAAAAAATGAGGTAAAAAATATTCACACCTCATCTAACTTCTACAGTTTTAGTGTGAGATACCTAAAGTGGGTTCATTTTGGAAATAGTACAATCAGGGCTATTTGATTGTGAGCCTTACAGGTATTTTCATATGCCCAAAAGACCACAAAAAACAAAATAAGATACAAATAAAAATAAAATGAATTTCTTTATATTATCAAAATAAAGATTAAAATATGAATACAAATTTATATAAAAAAATAAAAATTTCAATATAATTTAAAATAAAAATTGCATTGAATTTTAAAAATTATGAAAATGCATTTTTACTTGAAAAAATTAAGTAAAAATGAATTGTTAATAAAATTAATGAAATTAAAATATTTTTGGTAAAAAGTTAAAAAGATATATTATAGCTTTTTATCCAATAAATAAACATAAGAAATTCACTTCACCATTTGATTCCTCATACAAAATAAGGTGGGGTCACCTCTGGGTAAAATTTCTCTAACTCAACTCTACATAAGCTTAAATTAGGTTTTCAGTATTTTCTGTACAAAAGTCAAAAATCCTCAAAACCTTAATTTAATGCACACCAAATGTGGTGTTAATCATCAATTTTTGTGTGAGAATTGAGGTGTTGCGCGTAATTTAGAAGTTATGAGGAATTGAAGTATTATCACAGGGGCTGTTATGGAAGAAAGAGGGCCTGGCACTCAGGAATCAAGAACTCACTTGGAGGGCTCCAAAGATAAAGGAATAATGAATAGTGATTTATTTAAAGAAGAAGAAAGGGGAAAGACAACTATGCCAAAGATAAAAGAAAAGATAAGAAGCCAAAGGCCAAAGATAATAAAGAAGCCAACCAAGTGAATCCTCAATTCACTGTTTCAACCTGCCAGAAAAGGGAGTGGAATTAGAAAAGAATATGACCACCAATATCCACTGACAGGCAAGGGGGAAAAGAGAAAAGGTGCTGAAAGACTGACTTAAGATTATCAGTATTAACTTTAATAAAGTAAAGGAAGATGAAGATAATAATAAATCCAATATATTAATTAACTGGGGAAAAAGTCCCCAGGTGCTGAAAGGTGGCCAGTATATGTGAAAAACTGAAAGACTGATCCTGGAAGGTAGATCAGCAGCTGTATTGTCTGAATTTGGCCAATACAGTTCTGGCCATCTTGAAATTGAACTGTGTGATTGAATTCCCACAGTGGAAGATTGAATTGGCCCAATTGGGCCAAGGACATACAGGTTGATTGATTGAAACCTGTATGGACCAATTGAGCTGTCCAAGGAGTATTGAAATACTTGATTCCTTGACCGCTGATTGAAAGACTCTAGAGCCTCTTAGAATGTCCTTGGAATAATCCTGAAAGAAATTTCCAACCCAACTCCTGCAGGGCCAGGTGATTGGGGTCCTTGAATGATCTTCTGATTGCCGCCATGGATTGCCAGAACTGATGAGTTAAAGAATCCTCCTTTAAAATAGGTGTTGGATTTTATACCCTTGATTTGGAATTGTGGAATTTGGTCCTGAAAAGGTCACCATTGAATTGCTGAGCAAAAATGGTGCATAATGGTATATAATACCATATATGCACCACTCCTGCAACCTTGAGTACGGGGTGCATGGAGGAATGGAAAGAATTCCCCTTTAGTCAGGGGAAAGGCTGGCTGAGCTGGTCTGGTGGCCTCTGGTGGTTGCCAGAGGCCATGGCTGGGTGAATGGTCCATGGTGGTCCATGGCCAAAAATGGGTGCTATGCGTTTTATGACCTTTTTGATGTCCAAAGGGTTTTTGGCCGACATTGGGTCCAAGGGATTGGTGGCCAAAATTGGCTCAGGTGGGTCCAATTGTGGTTTGGGACCCACCTGGCCTTGGGGGCTAGATGGTTTCCCCCTTTTGCCCCTTTTGGCCCCATTGGATTAATCAAAAAGGGGCGTAATTGGCCTATGCACCGTGAATTACAGCCCACGGGCCGTAGAAGCCGTAGGGGGCCTAAATGGCCCAAAAAGGCCATTTAGGGCTAAGCCCCCCTAATGAAAGGGGGTGGCCCAAAATGAAATATGATGGCTAGGGGGCCCAGAACCCCCTGGAAGACTAAAGGACCCCCCAGGCCCAAAATCAAAGATAAAGGCCTTGGGGTTGGTGGTATGGAAATTGGCCAAGGAGGCCAATGATGGCAGGATATGGACTGAGGCCATAAAAGGATGATTGGGGCCAGAAATGGCCAAAAGGAGGTGTTATGGCCAAAGGGCCATAGAGCACCAGAGGGGACCAATTGGCCTAAAAGATATGGTGTGGCCAATTGGACCCAACTTGGTTCCAGGTTAGAAGTGCCACAACACCTGTGGAAGAGGGTCAATCTTTGTAGTGTGGAACTCCTCTTAGTGTGGGATTGGATAAGGCAGTCCTTGAGGGGGAAATCACAGGTAAACAGTTTTGAATTGCTGAAATAATCCTGTAACCAAGGGTGCTAATGGCGGTTTAGCTTCCCCTCTGAATATACTAAACAATCTCCCTACAGAGCTCACAAATCAATATTTAAGATTGTGGCTTTACAACTAGAGAAGACTTTTTAGCAGTCTCTATCAGACCTATTCAATAATCAGACTAATGATAAAATAATAATACTAATTTTGATAAAATAATTTCAAAAGATAAATATTTGGGTGATTTTAGGATAATAAAGTAATAACTGAGTAAAATAAATAATAGATATAATAGTACTGAGTGGTGATTTTAAGTTTTTTTCTTTGTTGAAGGTATTTATTTTTAAGGGATAATAGCTCAATATGAGAAAAATTTAGTAATATTGATAATACATAATAATATTGTTTGATAGTTTAAATAGCTGTTGTTGGTAAATAATTTTGATAATATGTAAAATATATTTTGTGATAATAATAATATTGATATATATTTTCTTCTAGTGAGAAGAGTATAATATAAATATTTTGTTGAATATGAGTATTTCACTAATAGATGAATTTATAATATGGGAAGACCTACTGTTAACTACAGCTATTTATAAACCACTATTTAGTGTAATTTAATAATAGTAATTTCTAGATTAACCTACTAGTAAGGGATGAATAATTATTCTCCCTCTTGGTATATAATTATTTGCATTAATGGGGAGAAGAGGAGAAAATGAGAGAGGGAGGCCTCCTTTTATGTTGTGAGAAGTACCAATGGGCTCTCCATGTAAAGGTTTGTTCTTGCGCTTGAGATAATTTTTCTGGTGTAGATTTTTGTAACAAAAGTCAGATGACCTATCTTTTATACTGCATTCATAATCTTGCACAGCCTTGAGAGATTAATGCTAGTGTGTGAAATTGGGAATGGTATCATATGACTGAGATATTTTCACCATTTTTTTGGTCAAAATGAAGATTGAGATGTTATTTGTTTGGTGGGGTTTTTGATAAAAGCATCAGATGACTCCTCCTTTACACCGCTTTAGTCAGCTTACACAGCCTTAAGGAATTAATGCTGGTGAGTAAAGGATGAATATGGTGTCATGTGAATAAGCCCAAGTATAATTTGTTTGTAAGATTTATTTAGTTCCAGATGATTATGCTGTGTAATGTGGGGATATCCTCTTGAGTCTTAATTCTTTGTTTACTGTAATTTCTGTTTACTTTACAGTTCCAGTGTATTTTCCTTGCATGCAGCTAGTTGAATTTCCATTGAGTTGAATTTTAATAATCCTGTGGCTGTGTAATGTCCAGATCTTATGCATGTGAGCTCCATAAGTCTTATTTGAGCTCCTGTATTGTTGTGTAATTGTTTTAAGTTTTTAGTGGATTTTCATGTATTGAATTGGATTTGATACTGTTAGATGATCCTTGTGTCATATGAACTATATTGTGTATTTCTTTTTGATGTATTGAGTTGAATTTGATACTGTCAGATGATCCTTGTGTCACATGAGCTGTATTTTTTTTGATGTATTGGATTCTTAGTAATATAATCTTCCTGATGGATTTAGGGAGGATATAATGTTACAATGTTACTTTTCCCATGTAATTTTGAGTTTTCTGTATGTATTAAGCCTATTGTTGATCATGTAAGCCTACTATGTAAATTTTATTGTGTAACTCCATAAAATTGAACTCCCCTATTATTCATTCAATTATAGAAGTATATTGAATATTTCAATTGTGAATGCTAAAATCTTCCATTCCTCCCTACTGTTGATTTTGTTCCTGGGTGTGTGTGACTTTTAAGCATGTCCTTTGAGTGGTGGTTTCCTGAATTAGTTATTTTGATCTTGATTTTACAACTGTAAATTTTCAAAAAATTTCTTGAAACTGGTAAAAAAGGTATGAATACCACAGTAGTTGTGACAGTACCCCCCTACCTTCAATGGTGAGCTCCTGAGCACCAAGATAACGTAGAAGCCTGTTGAGGCTGTTGAGAAGGATAGGACTTAGGGATTCCAGAGGTATTTGAATCTTGAAAAGAGAATTTACAAACTGATAAAAGTCTTGGCATATGAATTGAGGTTGACTTGGTCTTCTCTTGATGTTTGGTTTTGAAAATGTTGAAGACATGATTTGGCATAAAGATTTTGGCATTAAGAGTTATAAGAAAAGAAATTTAAGAAATTATAAAGAATAAAAAGGTAAAAGAAAACAAATATAAAGAGAGAAAAAGAAAATAAAAGAAAAAATGAATTTTGAGGAGGAGTCCAATCTTCATCACGAATTTTGACAGCTGATTTGGAAAGTGGCCAAGGACCTGGATAACAGTATTTGATGCCAGGTGCTCACAGAGTGGCCAAGGTGATGTTTTGAAAGATTGTAGACCCCTCAGGGAAGTGCAAACCAGGAGAGGAACTTACTTTTGGTAGTTAGCACTCCCTCCAGTGTCATAAATAATAAAAAATATTGATCAATGAATGTGTTGAACAGATAATAACTTGGGAAGGAAAATAAGAAAGGAATGGTCCATTTTCCGCAAGTGGAAATGGCCATAAATTGGAATTGATGGTGAAAGCCAGGCCAGAGGATCTATGTCCAGATTGCAAAGTGCTCAAAGAGTGGCCAAGGTGATGCTTACAACAGAAAAGAGTAAAATACCCCTCAAGGTGCACACCAGAAGTGGGACTTACCTTTGGTAATTCCTCTCCCCACCAAGCACCATAAAAAGCTCAAGCTTTTGAAGAATTGGGTCTCGGATTGTCAGGATACAAAGAATGACAATCTTTGACAAGTTCAGGACAATTATTGACGTTTTCAGCTGGTTCCCATGTGGATCTTTCTGGGTCTTGACTGAAAACTTTCCATTCCACCAGATACCATAATTTTCTCCTCTTGAGCTTTGAATCCAGTACTTGAGAGACTTCCCATTCCTCTTCTTCTTCAATGGTGATTGGGGGGGAGAATCCTGATGCCAATTTGGGATTGTTGATGTCTTGACTGTTTCCAGAAGGGAAATATGGAATACTGGGTGGATTGATTTTCATTGAGATGGAAGCTTGAGGTAGTAAGCATGAGTAGTGACTTTCTTCATGATTGGAAAAGGACTTAACCAGATTTCAGACAGTTTTTTGGTCGGTCTGGTTGATTTGATGTTCTTGGAAGAAAGCCATACCATGTCACCGGGATTGAAAACAGGTGGACTCGCTCTACTTTTATCTGCATACCTCTTAAACCGGTTTATGGCCACTTCAAGTTCTCTCTTGACATCTTTCTGTACTGATTGGATTTTTGGTGATAAATTTCCAGCAGGAGTGTCTTGAGTGATGTGAACTGAGTCAAATTGTGGATCTCTTCCATAAACAGTGAAAAACAGTGATTGCTTGGTTGAAGGGTGATCAGAATTATTTTAGGCAAATTCAGCCAGAGGAAGCCAGGTGTTCCAGTCTTCTTGATGATAACTGACATAAATCCGAAGATACTGTTCTAGTATCTAATTTACCCTCTCTGTCTGTACATCAGTTTCTGGATGGTAAGCAGTTGACAAATCTCTTGAAATCTTGAGCTGCTGACAAAGATTGGTCCAGAAGGAAGAAACAAAGAGAGGACCTCTATCACTGACAATTCTTGAAGGAAGGCCATTCTTTGAAAAGATATTCTTGATGAATAGATGGGCCAAATCTAGTGAAGTGATTGAAGACATTGTTGGAATAAAAACCAGCATTTTTGAGAATCTGTCCACTATGACAAGGATTGAGTCAAATGAGCTGGACAGTGGCAGTTGAGTGATGAAGTCCATTGAAAGCCAAATCCAAGGACCATTTGGAACTGGAAGAGGATTGAGGAGTCCAAACTTCTTATGATGGATATTCTTGTTTCTTGAACACTGTTGACAGGATGAGACATAATCCTTGATGAATTGAGTCATTCCAGACCAGTGGAAATCTTGCTTGACAAGTTTGAGAGTCTTCTCTTGGCCAGGGTTTCCAGCTAGAGGAGAATAATGACACTTTTGAAGAATGCTGAGATGGATTGTGGGGTCATTTTGGACCACCACCCAATCTTTGAAAAGAAGAAGCTGGGAAGAGGAATCAAGAGAATAATCCTGAATGGATTTACCTTTGCCCAATACTTGAAGGATACTTCTGTACTGAGAATCTTGCAGTAATTTGTACTGAATTGAGTCAATCAAATTTGAAAAAGATTCCACCTTGACTGCAAAATACCTTGAGGGTTGAACTTCATCCTTCTTGATGAGCTGTTGAAAGTTCATTGGATTCTTGCTGATGAAATCCTCCCCCCTCTCCGGATAGACATTGTCCCAACGTGATAAGGCATCCGCAAGAGTAGCTAGGCGGCCAAGGCGGTAAGTGGTTGGGAAATGGAATTCAGCCCAGCAGGCTTGAAGGCGAGTGAGTACTTTGGAGGACATGAAATATTGAAGGGAAGAGTGATCGGTGAGAACTTCAAAAGGGGAAGAAAGAGACAGGAGAAAAGCCCTCCAGTGCTTGAGAGTCCAGACTATGCCAAGGAGTTCCTTGTCATGAATCTCTTAGTTGAGCTCTGCTGGGATAAGCTTTTGGCTGTCAAATGCAATGGGATGTTTTCCTGAGTCAGAGGCCTGACTCAGTAAAGCACCCAAGGCATAATTGGATGCATTGGTCTCTAAAAGGGTGGGTAGAGAAGGATTGGAGCAGTGGTGAAAGCCACATTGAGTTGGTGAAACTGACTAAGAGCTTCCTCATTGAGGGGGAAACAGGAATATTTCTTGAGGAAACTGCTGAGTGAACTGATCTTTTTTAAATAATTCTTGATGAAACTGCGGTAGAAATTGGCAAAGCCAAGGAAGGATTGATGAGCCTTGAGGTTTCTTGAAGGTGGCCAATTGAGAATCTGCTGGGCTTTTGCTTGGTCCTTCTTGAGGCCTTTAGAAAAAAGAACATAGCCAAGATACTCTACACTAGAAATGTGAAATAGGCACTTGGAAGCCTTAGCAAAAAGATTTTTGGCTCTAAGTCTGGAAAGAACAGTGGACACATGAGTACCATGTTCTTCCTCAGATTTGGAAAAGACCATAATGTTGTCCAAATAGACCACAACCTAAACATCAAGAAGATCTTGAAAGATATCATTGACAAGATTCTGAAAAGAGGCAGGAGCATTGGTGAGCCGAAATGGCATAACCAAGTACTCAAAACTGCCATATTTAGTTCTGAAGCATGTCAAATGTTCATCACCCTCCTTGATTCTGAGCAGGTTATATGCGCCACAAAAATCAATCTTGGAGAAGATAGAAGAACCATTGAAAACATTGAGAAGCCAATTCATAGGAGGAACAGGATACTTGTTCTTCCTAGTAACATCATTGAGTTTGTGGTAATCAACACACAAACAGAGGCCACCATCTTCCTTTTTGACAAAGAGGACAGGTGCTCCTGTTGAAGAGGAGCTTCGCCGGATGAAACCTTTCTCAAAATTCTCTGAAATGTAGGCCCTGAGTGTATCTGACTCTTCTTTGGATAAAGAGTAGATCACCCCAACTGGAGGTAGAGACCCCTCCAGCTCAATATGATGATCACAGGCGCGGTGAGGAGGAAGTTTCTCTGCTTTCACCTTGGAGAATACATCCAAATATTGGTGATAGACAGAAGGAACAACCTTTATCACGGATTCTATTTCTTCTGGCTCTCCCTCTTCATCCCATAACTCCTCCAGGGAGTCACGATAAGAAGAAGGAGGAAGGTTCATATTCCCAAAGAAGAGATGAAGTGAAGATACAGAATTATCTTCTCCAACATCTTGAATCTCTTTGAAGACTTCATCTCCAGATAATGGTAATGACTGAGCAGAATTTATGGAAGGAATATGGACAGAAGATGGAAATGATGGTGTTCTAGAATCACCAACCAGAGCTGCACATGATTTGGCAGAAGAAAAGTCATTACGGAAAGAATTAGAAGGATCAAAATAGTCCTTATGATCAGCATTAAAGGTGATCAGCCCTTGCCTCCAATCAATAGAAGTATCAAAGTGATTTAGAAATTCAAAGCCCAATATGACGTCTTCTCCCTCGGGAGTATCAATGACTAAAAAGTCCCATTCAAAGCTTGGGAAGGAAGGGAGCTCAACCATATATTTAGTATGGTGAGTCACAAATAAGGAAGGGGACTCAGAGGAGTCCCAAATTATAAAAGGAATATTCTCTGGAAGTTCTGAAATAGTAAATGAGTACTTGTGAACAAACCTCTTTGCAATAAATGAGTGTTTAGCACCAGAATCAATGAGAATACTGTAAAAAACATCAGAAAGAGAAGAAACAACAAAAAATTCAAGAGAATTTTTGAAACCAGTATTCAGAATGCACAATCATGCTCTGCAAGGAAAACTGTGAAGACCATTGAACACAACATGGTCTCCACTCAAGCTTTTCCCTGGCTGAGAAATTGGCCTGATGGTTGGGTAAGCTTGTTTTGAGGCCTTTTGATACAGGACTCAAGACTATGCTTCCCACTACAATAGGTACAAAGACCCTCTTTGATTCTTCTTTCTTTTTAAGAGCTCATGAGCTTCAAATCCTTATTCAACAAAGAAGAATGGGGCTTGTCCCCCTTCTGAAAATTCTTCTTCTTCTTACGGCTTGAACTTGAAGAATTTTGAGGATGAGAAGTACTTGATCTTGGGGCTTCAGGTTTCTTTTCTGGATAGTGATTATTCTCCTTTTGCTTTTCATGGTACCTGGTATCAAGTTCCAGGGTAACTTCCATTAATTCTTGAAGGATGGGAGGCCAATTGATCCAATATCCTGGATGGAAATCCCTTCCTGAAATGATGCATGAGAGCCCTTTCACCCCAATCTCCAATTCTTGAAACCAAACTCCTGAAATCGGCTATGTATAGTGAAACATGGCCACCTTCCTTCATTCTTAGTGAATCCAATTCTGCTTCAGCTTTTCTGAATTCACTTGGGTCACCAAATAGAGTGAAGAGTTGAGATTGAAATAAAAGCCAAGAATTGAGAAGGTAATTGGGGTCTTGATTGGTGAGATTGGAAAGATAAGGCTCAATCCATTTTGCATCCCTGCCAATGAGAAATGAAGTGCCATAAAGGACCTTCTTTCTGTCTTGAGAGAAGTTTGCTGTATCATTATGAAAAATCAGTTGATAATACTGAATAAAGCTTCAAACTTTGAAGGGTTGAGTCCCATCAAAGCATTCTGGTGCCTTCATAGATGGATTCTTGAAGGAGGGTGGTCTTGATCATCCAGAAGAAGAAGTTGCTTGAAGATTGGCCATAATTTGAGTCATCTGATGCATAACGGTCAATAAAGATGGTTCAGATTGATGAGAGACAGGCTGATCAGACTGGGCTAGATTTGGTCCTTGTGAGCCTTTGAGATATGACCACATATCCAATAAGGTCACAAAAAGGATTAATAATAATTATACCTTTAATATAATTATATTAAAATTAATTAGAATAATTATACACTAAAAATAATTACTCAAATATACAAAAAATACCATAAATTGGTACTAAAATTGGTTTAACTTAAAAACCAATGAATGAACATGTGAAATAAATTATACCATTGGATTCCCCATGGAGAAATACACATATACCACTTTTATGGCATATCTGTAAAGTCAATATTTAAGGAATTATAAGGTATAATACCTTATAAAAACCATAAAACCTTATTTATCTCAGAAACTAATGAAACAACATGTGAAATAAATTGTACCAGTGGATTCCCCACAAAAATCCACATATAAAACAATTAATAAGCTAATTCCCAAAATCAATACTTAAGGAATTATCCTGAATATATGCACTTTTTTGGTCAACGCATATATTCAGTGATCATAGCTAATATCTTCTAAAATATACATGATAGAATGATGAACCAAAAATAAAGTTACCACGTAATTACTGTAAGAACACAGATATGAACTTTATTTTACAAGTTATAAACAAGGTTAAAACCTATGATGAAATATTGATAAAAATCAGCAGAGCTGTTGACCACTTTGTTGTGAAAGTGCTCCAAACTTAAAAAAAAGTACACAGTTGGATTCAACTAGTTCATTCGTGAAGAATTATGTAATTGTTATTATTAAATTCAGGGTATAACCCCCTGAAATCAAGGTTTGAAGTTTAAAATATTGAATTTTGACAGAAAAGATGAGTTACAAGAAAAATCATCAAAATTAGAGTTTTGATGATGTAATGAAAAGCTCTTGGCAGCATAATAAGGTTATGTCAGGCTATCAGAATTCACTCTCTGAATTGCTGTAGCGTGAAAACCTTAAAAGTTATTGAGGTTCAAAGTTTGAGCTTAAATTGAGCTGTTATGATCACATACTGTAACCTTAAATTAAGTTTAAAAGTCTTAATAGTGATAAAATTGGTGAATACTATTAGTTTATGATTAAAACTAATAAAATCCACGAAATTTGGGGTTCTGCCAAGCCTCTGATGTCATCACACTTAGAGTTACAGTGATAACTCTAAATAATGGTGCAATAATGATGTAATATGGTTTGATCATGATGTAATCACCCTCAAACCTTAAAATATTGATCAATTCCAGTGGATATGATCAGTACACGTCTACTAGAAGCCTGTTGGACTCTAGGAGGGAGGTATTTACTATAAATAGAGCTCTTTTTACTCTGTTTTCCCCTCAGACGCATCAAAAACATTAAATCAATTAAATAAAAGGTAATTTCTTTATTCTTTAAATATAAAACTCTTATATTCTTAAAGACCAAAGACCATCTTGTTATTAATCACCATTTTTACGTGATTAAATCAATTCTTTAATTGTTTTTGCTATAAATCTCTCTAAAAAGCTCATTTCCACGTAAAATCAAGAAATTTAGTAAATTCTCTTTATTTTTATTGTAAATACAATTTGAAAAGGTTGTATTATATTCTTTTGGCGTAAAATAACTCAAAATTATTATCTTAAGTGTTAAAAGTAGGTTATTTCATCTTATTATAATAATTTCTCTCTTATTATTACTCATAATAATTCTTATTTAATATAAATAGTATTTATATTAATTTATAACTTTAATATTAGTAATATTATTGTTATTAATTGTTTTTTATTTATAAAAAACAATTTTTTACGCCTTTATTATTTGTTGGTAACAATAATAAAGAGCTTTTTAATATATTAATTATTTTATATTAATATATTTATTTATTATATTATATTTTCATAATATAAATTATATTATTATATTTATTTAATAATATAATTATTTTACGCCATAATAATAATAATTATTTATTATTATTATATTTTTAATCTTATTTATTCAATTTATAAGGATATTCAGAGTACAATAAGTAATAAATTAGTAATTTTTACTTATTGTTTCATAGTCAAACCTTACATTTGGGGGCCTGGCCGTGATATTTACTTAAAAGACCTTTAAAAAGATTCTATTTGGGTTTATCCATAATAAATTATATTTATAATCATAAAATTATATAATAATTTTATATTTTATTGATTTTAAAAGCTATTGAGGGATTTGGAAAGCAATTGTACTGTCTTACACGTGGTTTTTCACATCCTTAGACTTGCAAGAACTTTCTTTGAGTGACTCTAGTGATTAAAAAAAAGATAATTTATAAATTAAAAATAATTTTTATTATAATTTAATTTTATAAGAATCATATTTATTTTTTATTTTATTCTTTAAAAATAAAAATATACATAAAAAATATTAAAAAATATTAAAAACCAATAAAAAAAGTTATTTTTATTCATTTTTATTCATTTCTTTATTTATTTCATTTTTTAAGATATAAAAGCAATTTCTACGTGGAAAATTGCCATATCTTGCCAAAAATAACACTTATTATAAAAAGACTTATATTTATTTGTCTTTTTTAGTGTTTGAAGATAACCCAACAGAAGACAACCAAGCTACTGTTGAGAGATTGGTGGAAGAAACTTGTCAAAGTTCTCCTACACCAGTTATCACCAAAAGAAAGAAAGCTAAGAAATTAGACTTTCCAGGGCCCACCATTCAAGACTCTGAAGGTGAGCACCTCTTTTTAAATTGCCATAAAAGAATTTTATTCTAAAATACTTTTATTTTTTCTTATTCTTTAATTATGACTACCAGAAGAGGTTCCCAATACTCCATCCAATCAGATGGAGCTGGACTCAGAAGTAGAATTGATCCCTCAAAAGGGAAAAGAAAGGGCAATATCCCCAGTGGAACATAATCCACACAAGGAAGTGCCTTATCCCAAAGGCAAGTCCCAGAAATGCCCATGATATCTGAGCCTGAATTGGAACTAAGTATGAGTAACTCAAACAGGTACAAATCACATTCAGAGGGCTCAGATAGACATCTACATGAGCCAGTACAAGCAGTATTACACAGTATACAAGGACAAAGACTGGGAAATGCTGCCTCAAATACACCAAGGAGTGATGAACTCCTGGCACATCCTGAAAAAGTTCCTCAAAGAGGAGGAGATAGTGAAATACTCCAATGGATGGAATCCACTGTCATCCAAACCTCAAATCAAAAAAATCAAGGATTATCATGCCAAAAAGAGGGAGGCAACCAAGGAAGAAGCCCCAGTAGCTTCTACCAGCAAGCCTCAAGCCAACCCACTTCCCCAAGAAGGGAAGAAGAACAAGAAAAAGCATTGGAGGAAACCATATTCCCCAAGCTACAGAATCCCAAGAATCCAAAAGGATGCCATGGACAATGTCTTCAACATGGCCAGAACCTTGATGGAATTCAAGGACAAGGAAGAGCAAAGAATGAGACAACCTCATTTCCCAAAGAAATAACCTTGTCCAAAGATGTTGTAAATACTTTAACAGAAATTAAAAATAGTATATTACCTCTAAAAGAAATTAAAGACAGTTTATTATCACTACAAGAAATAAATAACAATTTATCTTCTTTAACAAAAATTGTTGTACAAAACAAGAAAGAAATTGACAACATTAAGTTTATTGTTGAAAATAATAAACCAAAAAATTTAATTGACAATACTCAAAAATTAATACAAGGACAACAAGAATTGTATAAATACATAAAAGATATCAAAGATAAGACTTTGACAATCAATTATGATGTGAGTATTGACAATCTTACAGAAAAATTAAATAAATTAAGTATTTCTGTAGAAAAATTTGAAGAAAAGACTTCATCACACCAAAAATTACTTTTGGACCATGTGGAAAAAAGTGATGAAGCAAGAATGCATCTGAAAGATGATATTCAAAGTGAAATAAGGCTTATTACTGAAAAAATGGATAAAATTAATGAGGCTAATTTAAATATGCCAAAGTTATCAACACCATTTTCTCATATAAGAAGCCCTGTTAAAACAAAAGAGGAATTGTCAAATCCTTTCATAACAGACTTGAGTCACCAAGACAATAACCAAGTCTTAATGAAAGAAGCACCTCAATTGAAAGAATGGCCAACATTCACAGGAGAAGGTGAATATGACCACATGTCATTTATTAAAACAATTGACATGTTACAAGAAGACTATGCCATACCAGATGAATTAATCACTGCAAGATTACATTAATTATTTGAGAAATCTGCAAAAAGATGGTATTATGGCATAAGACAGACAAATGGTAAAAATACCTGGTCTTGGTGGAAACAAGAAATAATCACCAAGTGGGCAAATGATGCCTGGAGGTACAAGATAGAAAATGCATTTGAAAACTCTTTCTTTGACCCTGAGAAAGATAAACCTTTAACTTGGTTTCTAAAACAAGTTGAAAGGCTTAATGCACTGTACCCAGAAATGTCACAGAAGATGGTACATATGAAAATACTTAAAAAATGTGGAGGGGAACTAGAACATGCCCTAAGAAGCAGGTGTATAGAACCATGCTCCACAGAAGAGTATATAAATGCACTAGAAGATATAGTGACAAGGACAAAAATTGGCAGGACTTGGAAAAAATTGGACATTAAAAGCCCAAATAAACCATTTATCAAGAAAGATAAACCAAAAGAATCCTTTAAACCCAATACATCCAACAATAATGAGCAAAGAAAATGCCATAAATGTGGAGGTATTGGACACTTAGCCAATAATTGCTTTAAAAAAGCAAAGATCAATGAAATTGTGGAAACAGAAAACCACAATGACAAAGAAGAGGAATCTGACTCTGAAAAAGAGACAGAAGAGTCAGAGAGCTCTGAAAGTGATGAAATCAATATAATTAATGCACAAATTAATAATATTGATATAATTTATGAAGTACTGGATGTTAACTCAAACTTGCCACAAGTTGGAACATCTGACACAAATCTGACAAACATACAAGATGCCAAAATGTATAGAACCAAACCTGCAAGAGGAATGGGATATACAGCTGGAAAATCAAGTATTAGTATTGTTATGGTTGATAACCAAGAAGGAAAGGTTAACTTGGATACAGGAGCATATTGCACTTGTGTTGGCAAAAGTTATTTAAAAACCATTGTCCCAGACTGGCAAGAAAAACTAATGCCAATACAAGGTGTCAAATTTAGTAGTGCAAGTGAGAGCATGAAGCCCCTTGGAATAATTGATTTAACACTAATCTTTCCTCATCCCTCACAATGTGTCAGAATTAAAGTAGAGTTTGTAGTAATGGACAACTGTACTAGTAATCATTTCATACTTGGGAATGACTACTTATCAATCTATGGTATAGATATCTCCAACCAAAAGGATAGATATTTTACCATAGGAGATAATAAAAGACAAAAGTTTGGATTCTTAAATAACAAAAAACAAATTACAGTTATTAAGAATGAGGAAAAAATTCCAGAAAAAGAACTTTTTATATCTGAACAACTCAAAGAGGCAGAATTCAATCAAGAATTAACAGAAAAAATGAAAGAAAAATTGATTGACCTCTTATTTAAGTATAAAAATGCCTTTGCAACTGACAAAGAGCCACTAGGTGCCATAATTGGACATGAAGTGGATATAATTCTTAATGTAGAAAAACCTTACCCACCTTTATTAAGAAGACCTGCTTATCCAGCCAGCCCAAGAGCTAGAGAAGCCTTAGAGGTGCACATTAAAGAATTAATGGACCTTGGAGTATTAAGAAAGGTTGGACATAATGAGCAAGTAGAAGTTACTACACCTGTCATTATAACTTGGCATAATGGAAAATCAAGGATGGTAGGAGACTTCAGAGCCCTGAATACCTATACCATTCCAGACAGATATCCAATACCCAGAATCCATGAGACATTGACCCAATTGTCACAAGCTAAGTTCATCACAGCTATGGATGCTCTTAAGGGTTTTCATCAAAATGTCTTAACAGACAATGCCAAGAAACTACTAAGAATAATAGTCCATTGTGGAATTTTTGAATACTTAAGAATGCCATTTGGGATAAAAAATGCACCTTCCCATTATCAAAGAATGATGAATACCATATTTCCTGAAGAATTATCAGAAGGATGGTTAATAATCTACATTGATGATATCATAGTTTGCTCAGAAACTTGGGAAAATCACCTGACAAGACTAGAAAGAGTACTACAGAAAATAGTCCAAGTAAATATGAAAATTTCATTGAAAAAATGTCATTTTGCATATAGTGAATTAAAAGCCCTAGGACATGTAGTATCTGGCCTTAGTCTAGGCATAGACAAAAATAAAGTAGCAGCAGTACTACTTAAACCAATGCCTCAAACCAAAAAAGAAATGCAATCATTTCTAGGATTTGCTGGTTACTATAGACAGCATATAAAGGACTTTGCAAAGATTGCTAAATCCTTGTATAAGCTATGTGACCAACAAACAGTCTATGAGATGACAGAAGAAAGAGTCAAAGCATATGAAGAATTGAAAAATTCCTTAACAAATGCCCCATTTCTTCTAATGCCAGATTGGAAACTACCTTTCAAACTGTACATTGATGCTTGTGGAGAAGGACTAGGTGCTGCACTTCACCAAACACAAATTATCAATGATAAACCAGTGGAAGGACCAATTTGTTTCATTTCAAGGCAGATAAAGCCAACAGAAGCAAGGTATGGAGCAAGCCAAATGGAATGCTTATGCCTAGTGTGGGCTTTAGAAAAGCTGCATTATTATTTGGATGGCACAGTATTTGATGTAATCACAGACTGTAATGCTGTGAAATCACTATTAAATATGAAGACTCCAAATAGACATATGCTGAGATGGCAAATTGCTATCCAAGAATATAGAGGAAATATGACTATTGTTCATAAATCTGGAAATATTCATAAAAATGCAGATGGTCTTAGCAGATGGGCTCTAGCAAATACCCCTGACAATCCAGCATGGGTACCACAAGAAGAGCACCATATAGAAGGAATATGTGTTACAGACATTGGCACAGAATTCTTTAACCAAGTTAAAGAAAGCTATAAGACAGACAAAAATTGCCATATCCTAAGCCAACTTCTAATGAAAGACTGCAAAGATCCATCACTTTCATCAAAACTAGATGAAATATGGAAAAAGGCATATGATGAAGGAAGATTTCACCTCCTTGATGGAATCCTTTACCATAGAACAAAACACACATGTGTTATGGCCTTAACAGATAGAACACTAATAAACACTATTTTACATGAGTGTCATGATAGTGTTGCATCTGGACATCTCTCAGAAGATAGGACACTAGAGAGGGTGAAAACCTGCTCTTGGTGGCCAAATTGGAAGAAAGATGTTTCAGAGTACTGCCAAACCTGTGACAGATGTCAAAAAGCCAACAGAGCCACAGGAAAGAAATTTGGAATGATGATCCAAATCCAAGAACCAAAATCCCCATGGGAAATAGTTCATATGGATTGGGTAACAGCCTTACCTCCAGGAGGAGACAGGAGTTATAATGCATGTCTAGTGTTAGTTGACAGGTACAGTAAAACTCCCATGTTCTTACCATGTCATAAAGATGACACAGCTATGGATACAGCCATAATGATATGGAATAAAGTCATTAGCCACACAGGCTTATTCCAAAATATTATAAGTGACAGAGACCCAAAGTTCACTTCAGCATTATGGACAAACCTCCATAACTAGTTTGGGACAAAGTTATCATTCTCAACAGCTTATCATCCTCAAACTGATGGTTTAGCAGAAAGAATGATACAGACCCTGGAGGATATGATCAGAAGATTCTGTGCTTATGGGCTAGAATTCAAAGATTCTGATGGTTTTACCCATGATTGGTGTACACTAATACCAGCACTTGAACTGGCATATAAGACATCAATCCATTCTTCTACTGGCAAAACACCAGCAATGCTAGAGAAAGGTTGGAATCCAAGACTTCCTTATGACACCCTCAAAAAGGACTTAGTGGATATACATCCAACAGCAAGCAGTTTCAAGATAATGCTTGACAAAGCAAGACACCATGCAAACAGATGCATGCAAGATTCTTTTAAATATGCAAAAGAAAGATGGGATAAAAGTCATAAACCACCTGACTTCAAAATAGGGGACTTGGTTTTAGTATCAACCCTTAATTTCAATAACATAAAAGGCCCAAAGAAATTGAAAGATTCCTTTGCAGGACCATTTATGATAAAAGCACTTCATGGACCCAATGCTGTGCAATTAGAACTCACAGGTGAACTAATGAACAAACACCCAACTTTCCCTGTAAGTCTGATAAAACCTTACAGTTCAAGTGACAAAGAGTTATTTCCACTAAGAAATAAACCCCCACTTGAAATTCCCCCCTTGGAAGAAGGAGAGGAAAAGAAAATAGTAAAAGTCCTTAAAGAAAGAAGGACAAGAAACAAAAAAGAAAGGGAATACCTTGTGAGGTATAGAAATTCTACTCAAGAAGATGAATGGCTACTTGAGAAAGATATAACAAATGCTGATAAGTTACTAAGAAGGTTCAGACATGAGAGAAAACCTGAAAAATAAAAAGTTAAGCATTATTGAGCTTCAAGACTAACAAAGTCTATTGAAGAGGTAGGACAGTGGATGATACCCTAATCACATATATCAGATTGTGGTACAATCTTTTTTGGTGGTAGGGAATGTGAGCCTTTGAGATATGACCACATATCCAATAAGGTCACAAAAAGGATTAATAATAATTATACCTTTAATATAATTATATTAAAATTAATTAGAATAATTATACACTAAAAATAATTACTCAAATATACAAAAAATACCATAAATTGGTACTAAAATTGGTTTAACTTAAAAACCAATGAATGAACATGTGAAATAAATTATACCATTGGATTCCCCATGGAGAAATACACATATACCACTTTTATGGCATATCTGTAAAGTCAATATTTAAGGAATTATAAGGTATAATACCTTATAAAAACCATAAAACCTTATTTATCTCAGAAACTAATGAAACAACATGTGAAATAAATTGTACCAGTGGATTCCCCACAAAAATCCACATATAAAACAATTAATAAGCTAATTCCCAAAATCAATACTTAAGGAATTATCCTGAATATATGCACTTTTTTGGTCAACGCATATATTCAGTGATCATAGCTAATATCTTCTAAAATATACATGATAGAATGATGAACCAAAAATAAAGTTACCACGTAATTACTGTAAGAACACAGATATGAACTTTATTTTACAAGTTATAAACAAGGTTAAAACCTATGATGAAATATTGATAAAAATCAGCAGAGCTGTTGACCACTTTGTTGTGAAAGTGCTCCAAACTTAAAAAAAAGTACACAGTTGGATTCTACTAGTTCATTCGTGAAGAATGATGTAATTTTTATTATTAAATTCAGGGTATAACCCCCTGAAATCAAGGTTTGAAGTTTAAAATATTGAATTTCGACAGAAAAGATGAGATACAAGAAAAATCATCAAAATTAGAGTTTTGATGATGTAATGAGAAGCTCTTGGCAGCATAATAAGGTTATGTCAGGCTATCAGAATTCACTCTCTGAATTGCTGTAGCGTGAAAACCTTAAAAGTTATTGAGGTTCAAAGTTTGAGCTTAAATTGAGCTGTTATGATCACATACTGTAACCTTAAATTAAGTTTAAAAGTCTTAATAGTGATAAAATTGGTGAATACTATTAGTTTATGATTAAAACTAATAAAATCCACGAAATTTGGGGTTCTGCCAAGCCTCTGATGTCATCACACTTAGAGTTACAGTGATAACTCTAAATAATGGTGCAATAATGATGTAATATGGTTTGATCATGATGTAATCACCCTCAAACCTTAAAATATTGATCAATTCCAGTGGATATGATCAGTACACGTCTACTAGAAGCCTGTTGGACTCTAGGAGGGAGGTATTTACTATAAATAGAGCTCTTTTTACTCTGTTTTCCCCTCAGACGCATCAAAAACATTAAATCAATTAAATAAAAGGTAATTTCTTTATTCTTTAAATATAAAACTCTTATATTCTTAAAGACCAAAGACCATCTTGTTATTAATCACCATTTTTACGTGATTAAATCAATTCTTTAATTGTTTTTGCTATAAATCTCTCTAAAAAGCTCATTTCCACGTAAAATCAAGAAATTTAGTAAATTCTCTTTATTTTTATTGTAAATACAATTTGAAAAGGTTGTATTATATTCTTTTGGCGTAAAATAACTCAAAATTATTATCTTAAGTGTTAAAAGTAGGTTATTTCATCTTATTATAATAATTTCTCTCTTATTATTACTCATAATAATTCTTATTTAATATAAATAGTATTTATATTAATTTATAACTTTAATATTAGTAATATTATTGTTATTAATTGTTTTTTATTTATAAAAAACAATTTTTTACGCCTTTATTATTTGTTGGTAACAATAATAAAGAGCTTTTTAATATATTAATTATTTTATATTAATATATTTATTTATTATATTATATTTTCATAATATAAATTATATTATTATATTTATTTAATAATATAATTATTTTACGCCATAATAATAATAATTATTTATTATTATTATATTTTTAATCTTATTTATTCAATTTATAAGGATATTCAGAGTACAATAAGTAATAAATTAGTAATTCTTACTTATTGTTTCATAGTCAAACCTTACAGTCCTCCAGTACTTTGGGATGCCCCCACAGGAACAGGAACACCTTCAGTACCATCAGAATCTTCCTCTTCCACAGAATTCTCCTCCTCATCATCATCTTCTTTGCCTTGAACCTGGAGACTGGTTCTTGAAACTCCTGGAAAGCCGCCAACCACTCCTGATAATGAAATTGATCTTCTTGGCCCTATTCCTTCCTTCCTGGATGGTGCTGCTCCTTCCATGCACGGTCCTCTATCCAATTAGGCCCTTAGTTGAGGAACTGCTGGGGTGCCATCAAGAGGAACTCTTGGAGTTGGAGTAAGAGAAGCCTGAGCTCTGGCCTCAGATCTGGTTTGTCTTGCAGGAGGTGAATGTTTGACGGGCATGAATTCAGGAATAAAAAATTAAATAAATTAATAAAACCAAAATTTTCTTGAAGTACAGAATCAACAATCAAATCTTGAGGAAATCAATGAATCAATGAAAATCTTCAAGTACCTCAATCAACCAAGATTAAATGAGTCTTGAAGTTAAAATAAATATCAATGAAAATGTTGAAGTCGATAAAATCAATCAATCAAAATCAATACAAATCAAATCTTGCAGAGAAAATCAATCAGTCAAATGAATTCTTGAGTCAAAATCAATTTATGTCAATACTTGATGTGAAATTCAGAAAAATCAATGAAATTCTTCAGGTCAGTCAATTTTCTTGAAGTCAATGTCAATTATATCAAATCATTCAATAAAATCAATTATCAAGTGAATTCTTCCAGAAAATCAAAATGATTGAGGAATAAAATCAAATTGAATCCTGATATGAAGAATGTGTCTGAATAATCTGATGCATAATTTGAAAATCAAAATGAAAATACACCTGAATTAAGGATAAAAATGATATTGATGATGATTGAGATTAAGATTAAAAAGATAACAAAAATAAGAATTGGGTCAGCTTTCAATTTTCAGAATGAGGAATGAATGAGAGAAAATTGAGAGGTGACAAAGAATCATTAAATTCATAAGCGTTAAAGAGTCATAATTTTGATGAATGAATTAATGAAATTGATGAAGAATGAATGAATAAAATGGAGGGGAATGAATGAATAGAATGAAATAAATTATCAGTTAATTAATATAATGTCACAGGGGCTCTTATGGAAGCAAGAGGGCCTGGCACTCAGGAATCAAGAGGTCACCTGGAGGGCACCAAAGCTAAAGGAATAATAAAGATTGATTTCTTTAAATCAGAAGAAAGGGGAAAGACAAGTATGCCAAAGATAAAAGAAAAAATAAGAAGCCAAAGGCCAAAGATAATAAAGAAGCCAAAGGCCAAGAAGCCAACCAAGTGAATCCTCAATTCACTGTTTCAACCTGCCAGAAAAGGGAGTGGAATTAAAAAAGAATATGACCACCAATATCCACTGACAGGCGAGGAGGAAAAGAGAAAAGGTGCTGAAAGACTGACTTAAGATTATCAGTATTAACTTTAATGAAGTAAAAGAAAATAAAGATAATAATAAATCCAATATATTAATTAACTGGGGAAGAAGTCCCCAGGTGCTGAAAGGTGGCCAGTATATGTGAAAAACTGAAAGACTGATCCTGGAAGGTGGATGAGGGGCTGTATTGTCTGAATTGGGCCAATACAGTTCTGGCCATCTTGAAATTGAACTGTGTGATTGAATTCCCACAGTGGAAAATTGAATTGGCCCAATTGGGCCAAGGACATACAGGTTGATTGATTGACACCTGTATGAACCAATTGAGTTGTCCAAGGAGTATTGAAATACTTGATGCCTTGACAACTGATTGAAAGACTGTATAGCCTCTGATAATGCCCTTGGAATAATCCTGAATTAAATTTCCAACCCAACTCCTGCAGGGCCAGGTGATTGGGGTCCTTGAATGATCTTCTGATTGCCGCCATGGATTGCCAGAACTGATGAGCTAAAGAATCCTCCTTTCAAATGGGTGTTGGATTTTGGGACCTTGATTTTAAATTTTGTAATTTGGTCCTGAAAACGTCCCCATTGAATTTCTGAGCAAAAATGGTGCATAATGGTATATAATACCATATATGCACCACTCCTGCAACATTGAGTACGGGGTGCATGGAGGAATGGAAAGAATTCCCCTTATGTCAAGGGAAAGGATGGCTGAGTTCGTCTGGTGCCCTCTGGTGTTTGCCAGAGGCCATGGCTGGAAGAATGGTCCATGGTGGTCCAGGGCCAAAAATGGGTCCTATGGGTTCTATGGCCATTTTGATGTCGAAGGGGTTTTTGGCCAAAATTGGGTCCAAGGGATTGGTGGCCAAAATTGGCTCAGGTGGGTCCAATTGTGGTTTGGGACCCACCTGGCCTTGGGGGCTAGATGGTTGCCCCCTTTTGGCCTCATTGGATTAGGCCAAAAGGGGCCTAATTGGCCTATGGACCGCGGTCCACAGACCGTGAATTACGGCCCATAGGCCATAGGAGCCGTAGGGGGCCTAAATGGCCCAAAAAGGCCATTTAGGCCTAAACACCCCTAATTAAAGGGGGTGGCCCAAAACCAAATATGATTGCTAGGGGGCCCAGAACCCCTTGGAAGACTAAAGGACACCCCATGCTCAAAATCAAAGATAAAGGCCTCGGGGTTGGTGGTATGGAAAGTGGCCAAGGTGGCCGATGATGGCAGGATATGGACTGAGGCCATAAAAGGATGATTGGGGCCAGGAATAGCCAAAAGGAGGTGTTATGGCCAAATGGCCATAGAGCACCAGAGGGGACCAATTGGCAATAAAAGATATGGTGTGGCCAATTCGCCCCAACTTGGTTCCAGTTTAGAATTGCTGCAACACCTGTGGAGGAGGGTCAATCTTCGTGGTTTTGACAACTTTTTTCAATTGAAATTTCAAAATGTGCATGTGTATTACATAAGTGAACTGTAATTGAAATATGAGATATCCATTATTACAGTTGTGTACAGTAAAATTGCAATTGAATTGCATGTGTAAATTACAAATGTATTACATGATGAGGAATCAAAGAAAAAATAAATTGGATATACTAAATCAGGGGGGGAAACAAACTCTAGCTCTAAGGGGGAGCCAGACCCCCAAACCCCTTGCTGAAACGCATGTGATCTTAAAATCCATGGAAAGGCTCATCACTTTTGGCCTGGAATTGAGTCCCAAGGTCTGTGACTCAATAGATGATGAGGTTTTGATACCAACCAGGGTGGTTTGGACTGTTGCCAAGAGGGTAAAACTACCCTTAAGTTAAAAAAATCTTAATAAAAACCGTTTTGACTGGTTTCTACATCTCCTACGCACTTTCTGACGCGTTTTGAAGGCTCTAGACCAAGTATTACCATAGTAATGGCTGAGTTGAGGGTCTAAAATGGCTAAAACCAGCCGTTTTTGTGCTAAACCAGGGTTTGTTGAGGCCATAATTGGCTTTCCTGTTGTCAGAGTTTTGTTCACGACCCACAAGAGTAAATTTCACTTTTGCAGTAAGAAAACTGATGGCTATAAAAGAATGTCTTCTTTGCCCCACTTTTCCCTTCATGTTAGAATCTTTTCCTTTTGTAATTATTTTAAGTGCTGTTAAACCAATCAAAAAAATTCCAATCACCCTGTTTATATCACTTTAAGCCTTCTGACCACGTGAAAAAAGACTTATAGTCATTTTGTATAACTTTTATAATCATTTTTACCCCTTGAACCACCCCAAAAGTGACTTAAAGCATCTTTCATCACTGCTAACTTTGTCATTTTGTTTCCAAATTCACTCTGGTAACTTTTGGGCATGTTTTATCTTTAAATACCTTTTAAAGACTTTGTTCTTTAATTAATTGCTTGAAGTTCTTTGCTAAATTAATTCCAATTTGAATTGCTCTTGAAGAAATTTCTTTTGTAGCCTTAAATATCTCTTGCGGAGTATCTTTGGATAAATTTTTATTTTTGGTGAGCAATGAATCTCTATAGTATTATTTTTCTATACTTTTAAAGTTAAAAACATTACAATTTGCATTTTTTCTCTTCAAAATACTATTTCATACTATTTTTAATCATTTTTTACCATATACAAATTTTGAAGACAGGAAAAGTACTTTGTTTTCTAATCAAAGTTTCATATCCACACCTTACATTTGGGTGCCCATCCGTGATATTTTACCTGTGACAAAATTTTTTACTCCTTTTTAATTCTTTTTTCTTATACTGAAAAATTTCAAAACATATAAAAAATACTTATAATTCAAAAAAATGCATAAAAGAGAAAATTTTTCCATACTATAAGTGAGGCTTTATTGTTCATTTCTCTTTATAAAAATCTTTTTTACTTAATAAATTGTCTTTTTCATTAATTTTAGTGTCTGAAAACATGGTAAGAGAAGAAAATATTGAAATAGCCTCCACAGTAACAAGCATTATTCCTACAAGTACTGTGAATTCTGACCATAATAGTACAATTATTATAACTCTGAATAATAAACCTGAACCAATTTCTTCTGAATTAATTGACTTGGATATAATTAATATTCTTCAGAAAGCAAAGAATTTGGGAAATAGTAAGTTTGTTGACGTAAAAATACTATTTTTAAGCTTTTTAATCATAAAATATGCCTTCAACCAGATCAGGGGCCTGTTATAACCCCTCAAGCAGCTCCCAACAATGTCATGGTCATGATTATGGCAGAAGCCAATCAGTTACAGAAGTACAACACTCAGTTGATGACTTCCCAATTAATAAATTATGTTATTCTGAAGCTGATAATACTTTTTTACCTTCAAAAAGAGCTGAAACAGCCACAAGAAGCCTCAGTGGACATATAAAAAGCCAGCCAGAAGGCTTACAACAATGCATTGCAGCACAAAGAGGACCAGATCCTTGCCAATCTGTGGAAAAACTGCATGAATTGTTACCTTACTGTGAAAAATTCCTGGGTTATCCCAACACTTGCAAGTTACTCAATGGATGGAATCCATTGATTAAAAAGAATACTATGATGCTTTTAACAGCAGAATGGAGGGAAAACAACCCTCCACCACCAAAGAAAGTGCCAAGACCAGCCCCAGTGGCCAGAAGCAGAAATTCCAACGTGAAAAAGCAGCCACAAGATCAGAACAAGGGCAAAGGAAAGGCACCAGCCACAATCCTTACAGCCAGAGTTACAGAATCCCAAAGATTAAGCAGGATGCCATGGAAAATTTATTTCAGATGTCCAGAACAATGATGGAATTACAGAAAAATGAGGGAGCCAGATAGAAATATCAGTAAAGATTTTGGATATTTTTGATTCTATCCCAGAGTTGTATGAAGCTATAAATGATGTAAAAACTCAAGTTTTTGATAAAATTCATCCATTCATCACAATTGTCAGGCTGAGTCTATGATAAAGGTGTATAAGAGTATTTACAAGCTTTAACTATGACTGCGACACGGTAAAAATAATTTTAAAGAGGATATAATTGGTAATAAAAGTTTTTAATTTAAGAATTTAAAGGGCTTTACTATAGAAATATAGTGGTGGTGAGCGCTGTTGAAAGCCCTGGGTGCAGCTTTACCTGTTGGATTACAATAATAAAGACTACAATACTTTAAATTAAGAGTATACCTGATTATTAACCAAGAGTAAAACTGTTTTTGACAGTTTACTACGTAGGTTATTCAAGAGCAGGATGAAGAAGCAATTCTGGCAGTGAAAAGCCTCCTTTTTATCCTGAAATGGGGTGGCAAGGGTGCTAGACCTTTCCACGTAGAGGAAGTGAAGATTTTTTCACTCTCTAGTACTGGCTTGTGGTTTGCAAACAGCCTGTATAACCTGTATTGGGCTCAGATGTGGTTTTGAAACCACATCTGGGCAGTTTTCACCAATACAGGGTGAAAATTTTCATCTGGGGACCTCACAGCCTGATTCTGACGTGTATGACGCGTAGAATGCTGTACAGAAACTGTATGGGACCCCAGTATTGACTGACATATGAGGTATTGAAGCAAAAACATGCTCCTTCGTCTGTTGACACCTCATATTCATGATTATGGGGTGTTATCCCATGGTAAGGCTGTATATGACAGCTGGTGGGATTTTGACCTTAAAATGGTCATAACTCTGTCAGTTTTTGAGATATCAAGCTCAAAGTTGGTTCATTGAATAGCTCAATATGAGCTCTACATAATGGTACCCAACTTGACATGGTTATCATTAAATATGACAAAGTTATCCCATGTACAAGTATTTTTGTACATTGGCATGGTTTGGGCAAAAAGCTGTATTAAGCTTGTTTGGCCAATAACTTCTGTTGTAGTTGAGTTATGGGGAAATGGATGACACCATCAGATAGACCTGATTGTGCTCTTTCCAAAAAGACCCCACTTTAGGTATCTCACACTAAAACTGTAAAAGTTAGATGAGAGGTGAATGTTTTGTTCACCCTTATTTGGCCTGAATTTGACCATAACTCAAGTTATACTGGTGCTAGCTCAGTTTGGTTGGCACCATTGGATAGCCCTGGCTTAGAGCTTCATTTTGAATACCCATTTGATGGGGTTAAGCCTCTCCTTCTAGATTTTAGATGAGAGGTGAAAATTAAGGTTTATGCTCAGCAATAACTTTGGGCAGGAATAACTTTGTTATTTCTTGTCCTATGGTGATGGGACTTATATTTTGAGAAAGGGGTGAGTTTCCTCTTTCTTTTGATACCTTTTGAGCTAATTTGGCTCAGCTCCATGTTTTGGTGGTATTTTGGCTATACCATTGATTTATGGTATTTTGGCTGTCATGCTTGTGCTCTGGTTTTGAGTCACAGGCTGACAACAATTGTAACACAAACAGCTTAAGTGTGAGCCAAATAAATTAAACACTTATTTGTTTTGAAAAGGTTTTAAGAACAATTGAAACTTCTAATAATGACAATTCTTTTGGCAATAAGATCAATGAACAATCTGCCATTATGAAGGAATTAACAGACCAATATTCTAAGTTCAATATGGATGAGATAATTGAAACAAGAGTTAAACAAGCCATAAATATTATCAAGACAGATAACAAGAAATTCCTTGATGACATTTCAAACTCATTTACTGAACTAAATAAATATACAATTGGCTTGAAAAAGTGTTTTGATGCTTCACAAGAAGAAGTATCATAGTTAACAATGGAATTGAATCAGGTCACTGCTGTTGATACAAGACAGACAGAGTAATGGCAAGAGCTGACACATAAAGAAGACATGTATAAAAGTGAAGTAATAAATTTAGTAAAAGCCTTCCAACATGAATTCAGAAATTCCTAAAGGTGTGGCAACAGTAAAATGAATGACATTTAACAAATATTGAACACCTTACCAAGAATGTCTACACCTCTGTGTCAAAACAAGGGTAGAAGAATTCCCAATGCACAATTATTGGATGCGGAAAGTTCACAGTTAAAAATTTAATTTTTGCCTTCTTTTCATAATGTGGAACCATCAATGGCCAAGCAGTTTCAAAAAAAGTACCAAAACCTAAAGAATGGCCTTACTTCAGTGGTGAAGCAGAATATGACCATATGGAATTCATCAGAGGTATTGATATTATTAAAGAAGATTTTGAATTAACAGAAAAATTGGTAACAGCAAGATTTAACACCTTCTTTACCAGATCAGCCCACAGATGGTATGTCAAATCAAGGCAATCACATGGAACCAAAGTTGGAGTTGGTGGAAAACCCAAATTATCAACAAATGGGCCAATGATCCTTGGAGGTTTAAAGTGGAAACAGCCTTTGAATCTTCCAAATTAAATTCTGATAAAGACAAAGAATTACCATGGGTTTTCCAACAAAAAGACAGATTAACAGCATTGTATCCTGACATGTCTGAATTTATGATCCACAGTAAAATTCTAAGACAATGTGGAGGCTACTTAGAGTATGCTGTCAAAAGCAGGACTACTGAACAATGGTCAGCAGAAGATATTATTCATATATTAGCAGAAGTACCCACCAGAACCAGAATTGGTTCTAGTAGGGTGAATCTTGAAACAAGTTTTAATACACCTTGGAAAGATTCTTTGGATAAAAATCCCAAACAAAATTCAAATAATATGAAGTATAAATCTGCAGATATAATCAGAAAGAGCCATATTTTCCAAAGAACCAACCACCTAGCCAATACATGTCCAAAAAAGGGAAAAATCAATGAAATTGACATTGAAAAAGAACCTGATGTTGAAAAAGATGATAATATAATTGAAAAAAATTCAGATGATAAGTCATAAATATTTTCTTAATCTTCAAAAGATATAGAAAATATTAATTCCACCTTTGACATCATGGAATCTTATTCCCACTTGCCACAATCAAGCAATGATCAACTTGATTTGTCAAAACTCCAAGATGCACAACTTATGAAGACCAAACCAAACAAAGGAAAAGCTTATACAGCTGGTAACTCCTGTATAACAGAAGTGTTAATTGAGAATAAACCCACCAAATGTTTACTTGACCCAGGAGCCTTCTGCTCTTGTGTTGGAAAATCTTCTCTTAAAGATTTTTCACCAAATTTTGACAAACAATTGTTACCAATTGATGGCATAAAATTCAAAAGTGCAAGTACTCAAATCAAAGAATAGGGAATCTTTGAGACCACTTTCTTATTTTCACATATTAATGGAAATTTGAGAATCACTGTTGAATTTGTTTTTATGGAAAATTGCTCTAGTACCCATTTTATATTGGGAAATGGCTATTTGATCATGTATGGCATAGACTTACATAACAACAAAGACAGATACTTTACTGTTGATTAAAATAGGCGTCAGGGATTTGCGGTTTTACCATTTAAAATACAAATTACATTCAACACAATAGCACCAGTCAACTTAGAGCTGGAAATATTCAAATATGAACAGTTAAGTGAAGCTGAAAGAAGCATTAATCTTACTAATAAACAGTAAAATGAGTTTTCTGCCCTTTTATATGACTACAAAGAAGTATTTGCATCAGAAAAAGAATCTTTGGGAGAAATTATTGATCATGAAGCTGAAATCATCCTTCATATTGAGAGACCTTATCCACCACTCTTGAGAGGACCTGCATATCCAGCAAGTCCTAAATCAAGGGAAGCTCTGGAAATTCATATTAAAAAACTTCTAGACCTTGGTGTAATGAGAAAGGTTGGCCATAATGAGGAAGTAGAAATAATTACACCAGTCATAGTGGCATGGCATAATGGGAAATCTAGAATGGCTGGGAACTTTGGAGCTCTGAAAACTTTGTAACAGGGGCTCTTTCAAGTGAAGAGGGCCTGGCACTCAGTGAACAGACTTACATATGGAGGGCTCAGAATAAAATACTCAATTGACAAGAGTAATGAAATAAGAGGATAAATTCCTAGTCATAAAATAATAATCATTAAAAGATATGAGAGAAAACAAAAGCAATAATAAAGAGCCAACCACAAATAATCCTTTATCACTGTTTCAACCTGTTCAGAAAAGAGAAAAGGTTTAATAAAGGATATGGCCACCAGGACTCTACTGAACAGGTGACGGAAGGAAAAGAATAACTTAATAATTAATAAAATAATACTTCTTAATGAGAAATAAAATAATATTAAATAATAAATCCAATATTTTAATTAACTGGGGGAAAAACCCCCAGATGGATGAAGAGGGGCTGGTATATGTGAGAAATACCAGCCTTGAAGCTTGAGTGTTGAGATACTTGCCTGTATGCTGGAAGAAGTTGGATGTGGGATTGAATCCTGTATTGGTGAATCCAATACAGGCTATACAGTCAATACAGGTATTTGCACCTGTATTGATGACAAGCCTGTATTTGGTGAGTCCTGTATTTGGGTCTTGCCTGTATGAAACTGTATTGAGGTCTGAAAACTGTATTTGGAGAAAGTTGAATGAAACCCCCTTGCTGATTGGGTTTTGAAGGGTATCAATGAAGTAATGATTGTTGAAGATAATTGGTAATGCCCCTGCCTCCTTGGCTGTGACATTATCCCCCTCTTGAAAGTGGTGAGCTCTGAGCACCATATGTATAGTGAGTCTTGATGAGCTTTCAATCAATCCATACAATTCTTTCCCCCAATTCCTTAAATTTATCCCATTAAAATCTCTTCTTCAATTAATACTCAAACAAAATCTTCATTTGATCACTTGTAGGTATTTTCCCCTTCATCTTCATTCTGAATTCCCTCTTTTCCTTCAAAATGCCTTCATTCTTAAAATTTCCTCATTATTGTCTTGAGTGTCTTCACCAAGCTTTTCTTGAGTCCTTATTGCTTTTGAAAAGTGGGTGACCTGGGTTTATGTCCCAAGAGCACCTGATTACATCATAACTTGAATCTTGAGAGTGTTGGCATAAAACGGCCAATACTTGAGGTTTTGGACCATTTCAGAAGTCCTGGCCAAAATCCCCTAGTTTGTGATTAAAGGGGCTTTTGGCCAATTTGCACAAAAATGCGCATATATGCCATAATTGCATATATTGGTGAAAAAATTTAAAAAAATGATTAATGATGAGAAAAATGGCCTTATAATGGATTCTGGCCATTTTGCGCATTTTTTCGCAAAATGCGCAAATGTGCAATTATGTTGAAAAGGGCCAAAAAGGCCTTTGGAAGCCTTTTGACAAGATAAAGAGGCCTTTTGCACAAAACTGCACAAAAGTGCGCAATATAATTAAGCATATTTTGATAAAAAATGATAAAAATGAGCTTTTTTGAAGCTTTGAGGTATGATATGCCCATTTGTGCCAAAGTGAATAAATTCATGAAATTGGCCAATTGGGCCATTTGAAGCAGTTTTTCTCTTTTGATCTAGAGTTCTTCTTCAATTTCTCTCTTCTTATCCCCTCTTGACTGGTCAATTGCCATAAATGCCTTGCTTCTTGGGTTTTGGCTTTCAATTTTGATCTTAAGGAATGAGTTCAACGCTGACATTCATATCTGACTCCACTGCCTCTGATTCCCCGCTTTCTGTGCTTTATGTCCCTGGTATTTTTGATAAACTGAGGGAGCTGTTTGAAGAAAGCATGGCACCCACAGAAATTTATGACATAAATAAAACCTATGATGGTTTTAAATCTGTCAGAGTTATTGAGCCACCTTGTGTCAATTGCCAGAAGAAAGGAGTTCCCTGTGTTGAGTCTGCTACTGCTAGGTCCACCAGGTGCCAGTTCTGCAAACTTGGAAAGAGTAATTGTTCCCAGGCCAACCATAGAGTTCCAGATAACCCCAGAATATTTTGGCGCAGAATCAAGAAGGGTGGAATATTTGGGTTGGAAGCTCGTGTTGATGAACCCCCAACCTCTGCTGCTACTTCTGGCCACTCCAATTGTGAGTTGAATGGTCAAGAAGTTGATAAGATACTAACATTTGTGGCTTTATTTTCTTATTTTCTTTTTTTTTCTTTCAGTGACTGGATCCAGAATGAGAGGTGCTCAACATTTGAATCACACCAAAAGTTCTTGGGCCAGCACTGTAGGGTCAATTCACCCCCAAGGCAACCCCATTGGAGTAGTCCCAGAAATTCCCATATTGGTCACCAGCAAGGATGGAAGAGTTGTCAAATTGAAGAGGAATTTGGTGGTGCCAGAAGATCTTGATGCTGATGCTGAGGGAAGTGATGAATTAGATGGATAAGAACTTGCAGTAACCACCCCCATCCAAAAGAGAAGAATTCAATCCACCCCTTCACCTCCTGTCCTAGCTTGTGCCACCAATCTTGAAGTCCAAAGATCCCCACAACCTCTTCCACCTTCCAATCCATCCCCAACCAGGCCATCTCCCCTTGCTTCTACCTCCACCCATGCCCACTATCTCTAGGGATCCAATGTCTCCAGAGCCTGAGTCAATCTTTCAAACCTGTCGCCACTGGAATATAACTGGAAACTTCACTGATCAGAAAAGGGTGAAAAAGAAGGTGGTCACATCCTTATTTGCTGAAGTTGATTCTTTGACTCAGGTGTTTGTTGATAAGGCTATGAAGAGTGCTATTCCAGGGGAGCCTACTATTGCTTTGGCCAAGGAGGCAGTTGCTTATGAAAAAGCCATGGTTGTTGAGTTTAGAGAAGCCTTGAGTAAATTTTGATGAGGATTATCTGTAGCTGGTCTTTATCATCACTAGTGTTTGCTCTTTATTATTAAATAAATTGACTCCCCAAAAAAGATATGGGAGTTATGATTACTGCTTTTGAAACAAGAAATGAAAAATAAATCATACAAGTAAAAGAAAATGAAATAGAAATAAAAATGAAAAAGAATTGAGAGAAAAAGAGAGTAAAGAAAGAAATAAGAAATTCCTGAGGGTTGTCCTTCTTTTGGTGGGTTGCTTGATTTTGGCCAAACTTTTCTGAAAGATAAAATCAAGCGTTTGATTCTCACAGCGTGGCCAAGTTAATGTTTTACAAGAAGTAGACCCCTCAGGGATGCATACCAGGAGACAGAACTTACTTTCATAACTTCCACTCCCCACCAAGCACCATAAATGAAAAAGAAATTATGCCATAACATGAATTGTGGTAATTAAAGTCTTGAAAGATAAATTATGGCATGATTAAAGAAAGAAAAGAAAATAAAGGAAAAGATTGGGTCATCTCTTGATGAAAGGTCCAAAATCTTGAGGGTGTGATGTTGCAAGGCCTTCTGAACCTGTCCAAAGAATTGACAAGTGCTTACAAATTGGCAAAGGTCATGCTTACAGCAAATTTGGGTAGAATACCCCCTTAAAGGTGCATGCCAGGAGAGGAACTTACTTTCAAAACCTCCAATCCCCACCAAGCACCATAAATCAAACTATTGAGGCATTTGGGCCAGGCTTGTCAGGATATAACGTGTGAAAGTCCTTGACAAGGTCTGGAGAGTTGGTAAGGTTGGCAGCTGATTCCCAAGTTGTTCTTTCTGGGTCTTCACTGAATCCTTTCCACTCAACTAAATACCATAATGAACCTCTCTTGAGTTTTGAGTCCAGAGCCTGAGCCACTTCCCATTCTTCTTGCTCTTCCACTATTACTGGTGGTGGTGGCAATTGATGTTGATTTGGGATAGTTGATTTCTTCACTGGTTCTAACAAGGAAATGTGGAGAACAGGGTGAACTGACTTCCATTGTTGAGGCAACTTGAGGTGATATGCATGGCTGCCAATCTTCTTCAGAACTTCAAAGGGTCCCAAACATCTTTCTGAGAGCCTCTTGGTGGGTCTTGTTGTCTTTATGTTCTTGAAAGCTAGCCATACTTTGTCCCCAGGTTGGAAATCAGGTGGAAATGCTCTATTTTTATCTGCATACTTCTTAAAACACTTTATTTCTGATTCTAATTCTTCTCTGACAACTTGCTGTACTGATTTGATTTTTGATGATAACTTTCCAGCAGGTGTATCTTGAGAAATGTGAATTGAATCAAAGCTGGGATTTCTTCCATAAATAGTGAAAAATGGAGACTGTTTTGTTGATTAATGTTCTGCATTATAATAGGCAAATTCAGCCAGAGGGAGCCAGGCGTGCCAGTCATCTTGATGGTAACTGACATACATCCAAAGATACTGTCTTAGAATCTGATTTACCCTCTCTGTCTCCCCATCTGTTTCAGGATGAAAAGCAGTTGAAAGATCTCTTGATATCCTGAGCTGCTGACATAATTTGGTCCAGAATGATGAAACAAATAATGAACCTCTATCACTAACAATACTGATTGGAAGAGAATGTTTGGAAAAGACATGACTAATAAAGATTTGAGCTAAGTCCAAAGCAGTGATTGATGAATAAGTTGGAATAAATATTGCCATTTTTGAAAATCTGTCTACAACTACTAAAATTGAATCAAAGTTGCTTGACAAGGGCATTTGAGTGATAAAGTCCATTGAGAGTGAATTCCAAGGACCAGATGAAATTTGTAGAGGCTTGAGTAGCCCAAACTTCTTCTGGTGGATGTTCTTGTTTCTTTAGCATTGCTGACATGAGGACACATAGTCCTTGATGATTTGATTCATGCCAGACCAATAAAAATCCCTCTTTATGAGCTTGAGGGTCTTTGCCTTTCCAGGATGGCCAGCTAATGGTGAGTCATGACGCTTTTGAAGAATGTCCAATTGAATTTCATGATTGCTTGGAATTACTACTCTATCTTTGAGCAATAATAATTTTGCTTGAGGTTCAAGAAAATAGTCTGGGACTGATTCTCCTCTTGCTAAATTCTTGAGGATTTTCTTATAATCTTTGTCTTGCCATACTTGTCTTTGAATTTGATCAACTACATCTGAAAACATATCAACTTTTATTGAAAAGAATCTTGACTCTTGAATTTCATTTTGCTTGAGAACTTGATGAAACTTTTGAGGATTCTTGCTGATGAAATTCACCCCCCCTCTGGGTACACGTCATCCCAACGTGACAAGGCATCTGGTAAAGTGGCCAGCCTTCCTGGGCAGTAAGTGATGATAAAATGGAATTCAGATATAAATTCAGGCCAACAGGCTTGATGACGAGTAAGGACTTTAGAGGACATAAAATACTGAAGAGAACAATGGTCTTTCAAGACCTCAAAGCAATCAGAAAGAGAAAGGAGAAAAGCTCTCCAGTGCTTGAGAGCCCAAACTATGCCAAGGAGTTCCTTGTCATGAATCTCATAGTTGAGTTCAGCTGGTAAGAGCTTGCCACTATCAAATGCAATGGGATGCTTTCCTGAGTCATTCACCTGACTCAGTACAGCACCCAAGGCATAATCAGAAGCATCAGTCTCTACAATAGTTTGGTAGAGAAGGATTAAAATGAGGGAGAATAGGAGAAGGGGTGAAAGCTTCTTTGAGTATTTGAAGCTGACTAAGAGCTTCCTCATTGAAGATAAATGGAGAATCCTTTTTAAGGAGGGAAGCGAGAGCAGAGATTTTTTTGGAATAATTATCAATGAAACAATGATAAAAGTTGGCAAAGCCAAGAAAAGATTGGAGCGCCTTGGTGTTCTTGGGCTGAGGCCAATTGAGGATTTGATGAACCTTTGAAGAATCCATCTCGAGGCTATCACTTGAAACAACATAGCCCAAGTATTCCCCACTTGAGGCATGGAATACACACTTTGAGGCTTTAGCAAACAAATTATTTACTCTCAGTCTTTGGAGAACAGAGGCCACATGGTGAAAATGCTTATCCAAAGAGCTAGAGAAGACCATAATATCACCTAAGGACACTACAACAAAAATATCCAAATAATCTGCAAAGATATCATTCACAAGATTTTGGAATGAAGGTGGATCATTGGTTAAGCCAAATGGCATAACCAAAAATTCATAACTGCCATATCTAGTTCTAAAGGAAGTTAAGTGCTCATTCCCCTCTTTGATTCTCAAGAGGTTATAAGCACCACGCAAATCTATCTTGGAGAAGATAGTAGCACTGTTAAAGATGGTAAGAAGCTGATTCATTGGAGGAAGAGGATACCTGTTCTTCCTAGTGACAGCATTAAGTTTGCGGTAGTCAACACACAAATGAAGGCCACCATCCTTTTTCTTGACAAAAAGGACAGGCACTACTGTTGAGGAGGAGCTTGGTCTAATGAAACCTTTCTCTACATTCTCTGAAATATAGGCCCGCAGTGTTTCTGACTCATTCTTTGATAAAGAGTAGATAACACCAACTGGAGGTAGAAGACCCTCCAGTTCAATGTGATGATCACAGGCGCGGTGTGGAGGAAGTTTCTCTGCCTTCACCTTGGAGAATACATCCAAATATTTGTGATAAACAGGAGGGACTACCTTCAGCACAGTTTCAATCTCTTCTGGCTCTTCCTCCTCATTGCACTGCTCCTCCAGGGAGGCATGAAAAGACAAAGGAGGAAGTTCCATATCCCCTTGAAAGAGAAGAAGTGAAGATATAGCAACATCTTCTCCAACATCTTTTATCTCTTTGAAGACTTCATATCTATATGGAAGTAATGACTGAGAGGGAAAGATGGAGGGGTTATTGACAGCAGGAGGAAGGGAAGGTGTCTTAAGTTCACCAACCAGAGCAACACCATGAGCCTTAGAGGTATTTTCATATACCCAAAAGACCGCAAAAGATAAATTAAGATACAAATATAAATAAAATAAATTTATTTATATTGTAAAAATAAAAATAAAAATATAAATACAAATTTATATTTAAAAATCAAAATTTCATTATAATTTGACAATAAGATTACAATAAAATTTAAAATTATGAAATTATATTTTTACTTGTAAAAATCAAGTAAAAATGAATTTTTAATAAAATTGTGAAATTAAAATATTTTTGGTAAAAATTTATGTAAGGTATATTATAACTTTTTATCCAATGAATAAACATGAAGAAATTATCACACCATTGGATTCCTCATAAAAAATAAAGTGGGGTCACCTCTGGATGAAATTTCTGTAACTCAACTCTAAATAAGCTTAAATGAAGTTTTTAGTATTTTCAATACAAAAGTTGAAAATCCTCAAAACTTTAATTTAATTCACACCACATTTGGTGTTAACCATCAATTTTTGTGTTAGAATTGATGTGTTGTGTTTGGTTCAGAAGTTATGAGGAATTGAAGTATTTTCAATTGAATTCAATTGAAATGTCAAAATGTGCACGTGTATTACATAAGTGAACTTTGATTTACATATGAGGTATCAATTATTTCTGTATTGAACTGTACAACTCAATTGAATTACATATGTAAATTATAAGTATAATACATGATGAAGAATTAAAGGAAAAATAAATTGGAAAGATTCAATTCGAGGGGGAAAAGGAACTCCAGCTCTAAGGGGGAGCTAGACCCCCAAATTCCTTTCTGACAGGCGTGGGATGTCAAAATTCACGCAAAAGTTCATCACTTCTGGCCTGGAATTGAGTTACAGGGTCTGTGGACTCAATTGATGATGAGGTTTTGATACCAACCAGGGTAGTTTTAGCTGTTGCCAAGAGGGTAAAACTACCCTTAAGATAAAACAAGCTTAGCAAAAACAGTTTTAACTGGTTTCTACGCCTCTTACACACATTCTGACGTGTTTTGAAGGTTCTAGACTAGGTATTGCTATAGTAATGGCTGATTTAAAGGTCTAAAATGGCTAAAAATGGCTTAAACCAGCCCTTTTTTGGTCCAAACCAGGGTTCAATGATGCCATAATTGGCTGTTCTGTTGTCAGACTGTTTTTCACGACTGACAAGAGTCAATTTTACTTTTGGAGTAAGAAAATTGGTGGCTAGAAAAGAATGTCTTCTTTGCCCCACTTTTCTCTTCAAGTTAGAATCTTTTCCTTTTATTAATTAGTTTGAAACACTGTTAAACCAAGAAATTAAAGATTACAACCACCATTTTTAAATCCTTTTAATCCTTTTAAACATGTGAAAAAATCATTATAATCAATGTTTGTAACTCTTCTAATCATTTTTACCCCTGAACCACCCCAAAAGTGAATTAAGGCATCTTTCATCACTGTAAACCTTGTCGCTTTGTTTCCAAATTCACTCTGTTCACTTTTGGGCGTGTTTTCTCTTTAATATTCTTTGTAAAGACTTTGTTCTTTAATTAATTGCTTGCAGTTCTTTGCTCAATTAATTCCAATTGAAATTGCTCTTGAAGAAATTTCTTTTGTAGCCTTAAAATATCTCTTAAAGAGTATTTTTTGGATAAATTTTTATTGTTGGTAAAACAATAAATTTTTATCATATTATTGTTTTATATTAATAAAGGTATAAACAATAAAATTGGTGTGTTTTCTCTTAAAAATAATATTTCTTACTATTCTTTAATTGATTTTTACCTTATACAAATTTTGAGGACAGGAAAAGTACTTGATTTTTAATCAAAGTTTCATATCCACACCTTACAAACACTGTTGAAAGCAGTGGTTAAGTCATTACTAATAGAAGGGTTCAAACCACTAGAATCCTTATGATTAGAATCATAGGTGATAAATCCATTTTTCCAATCAATAATAGGATTAAAATGGTAAAGAAAATCATAGCCCAACATCAGGTCTTCTCCCTTGGGTGAATCTATGATAAAGAAATCCCATTCAAAGCTTGGGAAGAAAGGTAAATCAACACCCCACTTGGTATAATGGGTGATGAACAAGGAAGTGGATTCACTGGAATCCAGAATGAAAAGAGGAATATTTGCAGGGAGCTCTGACATTGTCAATGAGTACTTGAGAACAAAATTGTTTGCAATAAAGGAGTTTGTAGCTCCAGAATCAATGAGAATACTATAAAAAATATCAGAGATTGAAGAAAAAATAAGAAATTTTAAAGATTTTTTGACAGTAGTATTCAGAGTGCACAATTGTGCTCTTGAAGGAAAGACGTGAGAATCATTGGACACATTATGATCCCCACTCAGGCTTTTCCCTGGTTGCTAGGGAAGCCTTTTGATGACCCTTGCCTATTGTCAGGCCTCTTGAAGAATTTTTCAAAAGGGTGCTATCCACCACAATATTTTCACAAGCCTTTTTTAATCCTCCTCTCCTTTTCAGAACCAATAAATTTGTTGTCCTTATTGAGGAGAGCAGCATGAGGCTTGTCTTTGGACACTTTAGAGCTCTTGCCCTTCTTGTTCTTTCTTTGATAAGGCCTTCTTGAAGCTTGACCTTGAGGTGGCTGGGAAGAGTTTGATCCCACCATTAGAGGTTTTTTCTCTTGATGACTACCCCTTTCCTTCTGCCTCTCATGGTACCTGGTATCTAATTCCAAGGTGATGTCCATGAGTTCTTGAAGACTATCAAAAGTTCCAGGGTGAGAAGCCAATTGGTCTAATAATCTTGATGCCAAACCTCTTCTATAAACATGGATATAAGCTCTTTCCCCCCAGTCTCCAATTCTTGACATCAAGCTTCTGAAATAAGCTATATACAAGGAGACTTGACCACTTGCCCTCATCCTCAAATTTTCCAACTCTTGTTCAGCTTTTCTGACTTCATTGGGATCACCAAACAGAGTAAATAACTGGGTTTCAAATAACTGCCAGTTATTGAGGAGATAAGCTGGGTCTTCATTGGAGATATTTGAGAGATAGGGTTCAATCCATTTGCCTGCTCTACCAGTAAGAAAAGAAGTTGAGTAAAGCACCTTCTTCCTGTCAGAGAAGAAGTTTGCTGGGTCATCATGAAAGATTAATTGACAGGATTGAATGAATCCTCTCAATTTATGAGCTTTAGTACAATCAAAAGAATCAGGTGCCTTCATTGATGGAGTCTTGAATGCAGGGGCTTTTGAAGTGTCACTTGAGGCAACTGCTTGAGTGAGTTGACCCATGAATTGAGTTATCTGCTCCATCATTTTGGGAAATTTTGGTTCAGCTTGAGAGACAAGAGGTTGATTAGAAAGGGCTAGATTTGGATCTTCAGCAGCATCAGGGGCACCTGCCAAGGCAGCTGCTACTTCAGTTTCTTCAGACTCCTCCTCTTCCACAGACTCCTCCCCCCCTCCATCTTCAGATTCCCCTAATCTGCTTCTAGGCCCTTGAGGAATGCTTGGATAGCCACCCAACAAGCCAGAGAATGATCTTGATCTTCTTTACTTCACACCTCCTCTTCTGGAGGGTGCTGCTCCTTCCATTGGTGGTCCTCTGTCCAAATTTGCACTGAGTGGATGAACTGATGGTGTGCAGTCAAGAGGAGCCCTTGCTCTAGGAGTAAGAACAGCTTGATGTCTCTGGGATCTTGTATTCTTGGCTGGTGGGCTATGTTGAACTGGCATCATGAAAGAAGAATGAATAAAAACTTGATGATACTTTGAATAAAATAAGGCTTGACCAAAACAATCAAATGAGAATCTTTATGAACTTGAGAAATCAATCGATAGTCTTGAAGTGAATCAATATGAATAAATCTTGAAGAGTGAAGATGACAAAGGCAAATTATTATGAATAATAAATTTCAATCAATAAGTCAAATCAAGTCAATCAATCAATCAAATCAAATAAATCAAGTCAATTCAAAATCAAATCAATTGTGTCTTGAGCAATTCAATCAAAATCTTCAAAAATAAATTCAATTTTCTTGAGGAATCAAATTCAAATCAATCAATTAAATCTAATCTTGAGGATAAATAAGCTATCTTGAGGAATCAAATGAAGTCAATCAAATCAAATCAATCAAAGTCAAATCAATGTCTTGAGGTGAAATCAATGTCTTGAGGAATCAATAAATCAATCAATAAATCTTGAGAAATTTCAAAATCAAAATCACTGAAACCCCAAATCAATAAAATCCCTGAATTATGAATCAATTAACCCAAATAATTCCAACCAAACAACCTGATAAAAACCTGAATTCAGACAAAAAGAGAAATGAGAATGATAAATAATAAAGTTAAATGGTCAGCAGACTTGGGAAATGAGAAAAGAATGAATTTTCATGAGAATGAAATGAAGGAGATGAAAATTGATGAGAGATCATAAAAATCATTAAAGTTCATAATCATTAAGAATCATAATTGAAGAATGAGAGAAATGAAGAAAATGAATGAAAAGAAGAAGCAATTATGAGTTAATTAAAATAATGTCACAGGGGCTCTTCTAAGTGAAGAGGGCCTGGCACTCAGTGAACAGACTTCCTTATGGAGGGGTCAGAATAAAACACTCAATTGACAAGAGTAATGAAATAAGAGGATAAATTCCTAGTCATAAAATAATAAGCATTAAAAGATATGAGAGAAAATAAAAGAAATAATAAAGCGCCAACCACAAATAATCCTGTATCACCTTTTCAACCTGTTCAGAAAAGAGAAAAGGATTAATAAAGGATATGGTCACCAGGACTCTACTGAACAGGTGAGGGAAGGCAAACACTAACTTAATAATTAATGAAATACTACTTCCCCATGAGAAATAAAATAATCTTAAATAATAAATCCAATACTTTAATTAACTGGGGGAAAAATGCCCAGGTGGATGAAGAGGGGCTGGTATATGTGAGAAATACCAGCCTTGGAGTTTGAGTGTTGAGATACTTGCCTGTATGCTGGAAGAAGTTGGATGTGGGATTGAATCCTGTATTGGTGAATACAATACAGGTTATACAGTCAATGCAGGTATTTGAGCCTGTATTGATGACAGGCCTGTATTTGGTGAATCCTGTATTTGGGTCTTTCCTGTATGAAACTGTATTGAGGTCTGAAAACTGTATTTGGAGAATGTTGAATGAAACCCCCTTGCTGATTGGGTTTTGAAGGGTATCAATGAAGTAATGATTGTTGAAGATGATTGGTAATGCCCCTGCCTCCTCGGCTGTGACACACTTACACTGTTCCAGACAGGTACCCAATACCAAAAATCCAAATTTCCCTTACCGAGATGTCTCAAGCGGTGTATATTACCACTATGGATGCCCTTCAAGGATTTTATAAGAATGTCGTGACACCAAGGGCAAGAAGATACTTTAGAATTATTGTTCACTGTGGAGTATATGAATATTTGAGGATGCCTTTTGGTATCAAGGATGAACCTTCACACTTCCAAAGAATTATGAATGAAATCTTTCCTAAAGAACTTTCAGAAGGACAGTTAATCATTTACATTGATGACATTATTTTCTATTCCAAAACTTGGGAAGAACATATGTACAGATTATCCAGCGGTTTGACAAACATCCAATGTGTGAACATGAAAATTTGTTTGAAGAAATAATATTTTGGATTTAAATAACTCAAAGAACTGGGACATGTAGTATGTGGTTTATCCCTTGGAATTGACAAAAACAAGGTTGCAGAAGTATTGTTGAAAACCATTCCTCAGAACAAAAAAGAATTTCAGTCATTTTTGGGGTGTGCAGGAGATTACAGGCAACATATTAAGGATTTTTCATCCAAAGAAACACCTCTTTATAAATTGTGTGACAAAGACACAATATTTGAAATGACTGTTGACAGAGTCAAAGCCTTTGAATCTTTGAGACAAGCCTTGAACACTTCTCCACTCTTATTGATGCCAGAATTTGAACTTCCTTTTAAGCTATATATTGATGCATCAGGAGATGGTCTGTTTGCTGCACTTCATCAAGTCCAGATGATAGATGATAAACCCATTGAGGGACCCATATGTTTCATATCCAGGAAAATCAAACCAACTGAATCCAGATATGGAGCAAGTCAAATGGAGTGTTTATGCCTTGTCTAGGCCTTGGAAAAATTAAATCAATTCCTGGAAGGATGTGTTTTCAAAGTGATAACAGATTGTACCACTGCTAAATCACTTTTGAACATGAAGACACCTAAAAAACATATGCTCAGATGGCAAATAGCCATACAAGAATATAGATGCAATATGAATATTGTTCAAAAAGATGGGAATGTTAATAAAAATGCAGATGGACTGAGCAGATGACCACTACCAAATAATATTGATAATCCTGCTTATGTGCCAGAAGAAGCTTCCCCACCAATCCCCATAGAAGGAATCAGTGTTACACACCTGAACACCACTTTCTTCAAGGAGGTAAGAAGCAGCTATACTCAGGATGAGAATTGTAGCATTTTATGACAATTACTGACTAAGGGCTGTAAAGACAATTGTTTGATACATGCCTTAGGGGATATATGGTGAAAGAAATATGATGAGGGAAGATTCCACTCAATGGATGGTATAATTTACCACATAACTAAGCATACATGTTCCATGACAGTTGTGGACAGGTCCTTAATCAATATTGTACTTAATTAATGCCATGACAGCCCTTTCTCAGGACATCTGTCTGAGGACAGAACAAGAGAAAAATCAAAAACTTGCATATGGTGGCCAATGTGAAAGAAAGAAGTTACAGAGTGTTAAAAAACCTGTGACATATGTCAAAAATCAAATAAATCCACTGGCAAAAGACTTGGAAATATGATAAAGATCAAAGAACCCAGCAGACCTTTGGAAATTGTCCATATGGATTGGGTAACTCACTGAGCTCATTAGTGAAAGAGATCCCAAATTATCCTCAGCACTATGGACAAATCTTCACCAACTATTTTGGACAAAATTATCCTGCTCTACAGCCTACCACCCACAAACTGCTTGGAAGGTTTGTCTATGAAACTCTTGATAATAGTAGCAATATCAAGAGTACTATGACTGTCCTCAGTAGAAATATATAATATAATAAAATACTATAACCACGAATTTAAATATAATTATTAAAAATAATTATACGAAATAAAAAATTTAATTATTATTATAAAAATATAATAATAAAAAAATATAATGATTATAATAAATTATAATTATTCTATTATTGTTATAGTCACTGACAATAATAAAAATAAGAAGTGTAAAGCTCTTAATGAGACAATTACATTTGGAAGATATGAATATTAACCACTTATAAATAATAAAAATATTATTTATAAATGAATTGAAACACACACTGTTCAGAAATAATTCCTATAAATAAAATTCTATCTAAAAAAAACTAATACTAGATAAAAAAGATATAGAAATTTAGAGAAAACTTACTTATAATATTTATTTAATACAACAAGTTAAACAACAACAGTTATTATATTAAATAATAATTATAAGTTGAAAACACGCCAAAAATCAGTATTTTTAAATATAAAACAACTTTTTATAATAAAAATTATGATTAAAGAGTTTTTAAGAGGAATTTGTGGATTTTTAGAAGATATTTAAGATGATAATTTTATATAATAAAATCTATTATTGGTGATTACAACAATAATCTAAATTCTATGATTTAAATTCTTTAGTTTTAATTAATAAAGAATAAAATAACTTAAGACTTCCTTTAATAATAAGATTTTTTATTCAATAAAACTTTAGCTGTTTAAATTTCTAATATGATTGGATTGATAATGAATGATGGATAAAAAAAGTGATGAAAAGACTGTTTTTATGTCTTCAGAGCAGCTCTCATTATTCATAATGATTAGAAAGGGCGTTCCCAAACCAAAACTGAAGAACCATGCTTAAAAATGAAGTTCTTAACTTAAGGTAACTTCATTTTTAATTACAATTTAAAGTTACCAGTGTTATTCTTAACTCCAAGTAACTTTAATCCTCATCTAAACTAATTATTTTAAGTTTTAATATAAAATAAGCTTATTTATATTAAAGTTCATCACATGAACAACTTAAAAATAGAGCTTCAAGCAGAAATCTCTTAAACTCAATTTTTAATTAATTTTGAAAGAAATTATAATTTCCTTTGAGCTTAATTAAAAGAGTAAATTTCCAGGGTAATTACCCAGGAAACTTATTTATAAAAGATACGTAGAATTTCATCTACATGTAGATAATATTAAATTCTAAGCTGTGTGTAGCTTTCAAGAAAATCCATTAAGAATTGGATTTTTAATGAATTTTTGAAGTTATTGCTATTTTTCCATGTAAAATAGCAATACACACCAAACCTTAGCTTTTGATAAGGTTTCAATTATTGTAACCTTAAAGTTTTAAGCTTATTCAAGTTTTGAAAGTTCTTAAAACCTTAAATTCCAGCCTGAATAGTGGGATTTACCCTTTGGCAGCTTGAAATTCCTGTCTAAATTGGGATAAAACCAGTTTAAACTTTAATTTTGGATCAAAGTCTAATCTTAAAGTTTAAATAAGGTTAAAAATCCTCCAATTCAGGTGGACAACCTTAATTGAATACTTTCCAATCCAAAAAGCTGGGTACCCCAGCTTTACTTGGTCCTTTTCCTTTGTCCCACCTTTCTGCGTGGATTATGCCCTTTTTTTATTTAAAGACATACTATGGCCTTAAACCTTTTTAAATTGAGCTCACGCAAGATTTACATTCTGTATGGCAAATCCTTAGCTAATTTAGTAAATATACACAACACCTCAATTTTGACTAAAATTTTGGTAGGTTTGCATAAACCTTATGCAACTTTAAATTTAAGCTTATTTAAGCTTAAATTAATTTTTTTTAAAAAAATGTTAAAAAGTTACATTAGTACTGTGAGATTCTCAAATCTTCTAATAACATAAGAAATAAGTGTTTTTGGGTATAACACCTTATGGGTGTACCTTAGGTTATTTTTGGTGTAGAATCCAAAAATAACATAATATTTATAAATTTGTTTATCCAAAAAAAGTTATACCTATTTTTTGTTATGTTTATTTTAAATTCAATTAAAAAGTCTGTTAAAGACAAATTTAACTGTGTATAAAGTCATTTGTGGCCTCATGGGTATGTTATACATACCTCACAGGCTCACACTCCCTACCACCAAAAAAATAATTGTACCACAATCTTTCTTTTGTAGTATACCCCCAAGTTAGTTTTGGGGGTATCTTCCACTGTTCAATCTCTCTACTTATACCTTTAAGTATGTAAAGCACACAATTCAAAATTTTTATTGAGCAATTGGTCTTATCTCATGTCTTGATCATCTAAGAAAGTTTTGGGAGTCAGGTATTTTCCTTTCTACAATCCATTCATCTTCATGTTGTGGATTTTTACATCTGACTAAGTATTCTCTTTCATTTTTCCCCCTAAGTCTTCTTTCTTTAAAGACTTTCCATACCTTCTTTTCCTCACTTTGATCTAGTGGGGGTACTTCTAAGGGTGTTTCATTTCTCAAAGGAAATAATTCCCTATCACTTGAAGTGTAATGCTTTACCAGACTGACAGGGAAAGTTTAATGTTTGTTTTCCAGTTCTCCTGACAGTTCTACTTGTACTGCATTTTTCCCAAGAAGGGCTTTAATAATAAATGTTCCTGCAAAGGAATCTTTTAATTTCTTTGGGCCCTGAATATTATTAAAGTTCAAGGTTGAAACCAGTCTTAAGTCCCCTACTTTGAATTCTGTGGTCTTATGACTTTTATCCCATTTCTGTGTTGCATATTCAAAGGCATCATTCATTCTTTTATTTGCATGATGTCTTACTTTATCAAGCAATAATTTAAAGCTTGAAGCAGTTGGATGAATATCAACCAGATCTTTCCTCAAAGTATCAATTGGAAGTTTGGCGTTCCATCATTTTTCCAACATTGCAGGAGTTTTGCCTGTGGAAGCATGGATGGAGGTCTTTGAGGCTAATTCCAATGCTGGTATAAGAGTACACCAATCATGGGTAAAGCCATCAGAATCTTGAAACTCCAGACCATAGAATTAAAATCTTCTGATCATGTCCTCAAGGGTTTGAATCATTCTTTCTGCTAACCCATCTGTCTGTGGATGGTATGCTGTTGAGAATGATAGTTTTGTACCCAAAAGCGTATGTAAATTAGTCCATAAGGCTGATGTTAATTTTGGGTCTCTATCACTGATAATATTTTTAAAGAGACCAGTATGGGGTATGACTCTATTTGTCAGATGGAGTCTATGTTGAAGCAGTAATTAGGCTATTTACAACTAGAACTATGACTGTGACACATGGAAACAACTTTAGAATATGAGTTTAAATTTAATATACTGGTTTATAATATGATAAAAGGGTTCTACTATTGAAGAATAGTGGTGGTAAGCACTATTGGGAATCCTGGGTGCAGCCTTACCAGTTGGATTACTATAATGAGAGCTACAATAACTTAAATTTTAATTATAACCTGATTATTACCCAGAGTAAAACTGTTTTTGACAGTTTACTACTTATGATATTTGAGAGCAGGATGAGGAAACAATTCTGGCTATGAAAAGCCTCCTTTTTATCCTGAAATGGGGTGGAAAGGGTGCTAGACCTTTCCACGTAGAGGAAGTGAAAATTTTTCACTCTCTAGGACTGGCTTGTGGTTTACAAACAGCCTGTATAGCCTGGATTAGGCTCAGATGTGGTTTTGAAACCACATCTTGGCAGTTTTCACCAATACAGGGTGAAAATTTTCATATGGGGACCTCACAGCCTGATTCTGATGTGTATGACGCGTAGAATGCTGTACAGAAACTGTATGGGACCCCAGTATTGACTGAAATATGTGGTATTGAAGTAAAAACAAGCTCCTTTGTCTATTCAACACCTCAAATTCATGGTTATGGGATATTATCCCATGGTAAAGCTGTATTGGTCAGAATGTGGGATTTTGACCTTAAAACAGCCATAACTTTGTTGGTTTTTGGGATATCAACCTCAAAGCTGAACCAGTGTGTAGCCCTGTATGTATTCTACACAATGGTACCTTATTTGATAGGGTTATCATTAAATATTGCAAAGCTAACCCATGTACAAGCTTTTGTACATATACGTGGTTTAGACAAAAAGCTGTATTGAGCTTGTTTGCCCCATAGCTTCTGCTATGGTTGAGATATGAGGAAATGGATAACACCATCAGGTAGCCCTGATTGTGCCCTTTTCAAAAAGACCCCACTTTAAGTATCTCACACTAAAACTGTGAAAGTTAGATGGGAGGTGAATGTTTTGTTCACACTTATTTGGCCTGGAATTGGCCATAACTCCAGTAATATTGGTGCTAGCTCAGCTTAGCTGGTAAAATTGGATATCCCTGGCTTAGAGCTCCATTTTTAATACCCATTTGATGGGGTTATGCCTCTCCTTCTTGATTTTAGATGAGAGGTGAAAATTAAGGTTTATGCTCAGCAATAACTTTGAGCGAGAATAACTTTGTTATTCCTTGTCCTATGGTGATGGGACTTATATTTTCAGAAAGGGGTGAGTCTCCTCTTTCTTTTGATACCTTTTGAGCTGATTTCGCTCAGCTCCATGTTTTGGTGGTATCTTGGCTATACCATTGGTTTATGGTATTTTGGATGTCATGCTTGTGCTCTGGTTTTGAGTCACAGGCTGACACTATTCCAGGTTAGAAGAGCTGTATCCATAGCTGTGTCATCTTTATGACATGGTAAAAAGATTTGTATTTTTCTATATTGGTCTACAATAACAAGACGTGCATTGTAACTTTTATCACCTCCAGGAGGTAAGGCAGTTACCCAATCCATGTGAACCACTTCCCATGGGGTACTTGGTTCTTGAATATGGATCATTAAGCCAAATCTTTTACCAGAGCTTTATTGGCTTTCTGGCATCTATCACAACTGTGACATTACTCAATGACATCTTCTCTCCAAGATGGCCACCAGGCACATGTCTTAATTCTTTCCATAGTTCTGTCTTCAGACAGATGTCCAGAATATATGTTATCATGGCATTCTAGTAGTATTGGGTTAATTAACATTCTACTACATAGGACCATGACACATGTGCATTTAGATCTACAATATAGTATACCATCAAATAAATGGAATCTTCCATTATCATAAGATGTTTTCCAAATATAATCTAGATAATTAGCCAAGGCTACATCTTTGCAATCTTTGTCAAGTAGAGCAGTAAGAGTATGACAATTCTTATCTTGCTTATAGCTTTCTCTAACTTCTTCAAAGAATTCTGTTCCAACATCTGTGATATGAATTCCTTCAATTGGAATTTGAGGTTCTGCACTTGTAGGAACATAGGCAGGGTTGTCAGGTGTATTTGGTAATTCCCATCTACTTAAGCCATCAGCATTCTTATGAATATTTCCATCTTTATGTACTATGGTCATATTGCCTCTATACTCCTGTATAGCAATCTGCCATCTTAACATGTGTCTGTTTGGAGTTTTCATGTTAAGAAGTGATTTTACTGCATTACAATCAGTAACTATTTCAAACACACTACCATCAAGATAGTAATTGAGTTTTTTCAAAGCCCAAACAAGGCAAAGGCACTCCATTTGGCTAGCTCCATATCTGGCCTCAGTAGGTTTAATTTGTGTTGAAATAAAACAAATTGGACCTTTGTAAGGTTTGTCATTTACAATTTGAACTTGATGAAGAGCAGCTCCTAACCCTTCACCACATGCATCAATATACAGCTTGAAAGGAAGTTTCCAGTCTGGCATCAATAATAATGGTGCATTGGTCAAGGCATACTTGATTTTATCATATGCTTGAATCCTCTCCTGTGTCATTTCAAAAACAGTTTTTTGATCACAAATTCTGTATAATGATCTGGCATGGATTGCAAAATCTTTAAGGTGCTGCCTGTAATAGCTGGCAAACCCCAAAAAAGACATCATTTCTTTTTTGTTTTGGTCCATTTGTTTCAGTAAGACTGCAGCCACTTTGTTTTTGTCAACACCAAGGCTCAGTCCTGATACTACATGTCCTAGAGCTTTTAACTCATGAAAACCAAAATTAAATTTCTTAAGAGATATTTTATGGTTCACTTGAAGAATTTTTTCAAGTACTAATGAAAGTCTCTCTAAATGTAATTGCCAGGTTTCTGAACAAATAATAATGTCATCAATATAAATGATTAACCATCCTTCTGATAATTCATGTGGGAAGATGGTATTAATCATTCTATGATAATGAGAGGGTGCATTTTTAATACCAAAAGCCATTCTCAAATATTCATAAATCCCACAATGAGCAATTATTCTCAATAATTTCCTAGCATGAGGTGTCAAAAAATTCTGATGAAAGCCTTTAAGAGCATCCATGGAAGTAATTAATCTTGCTTTGGATAATTGAGTCAAAGTGTCATGAATTCTAGGGATTTTATACCTTTCTGGAATGGTATAGGTATTCAGTGCTCTAAAATCACCAACCATCCTTGACTTATCATTATGCCAAGTAATGATGACTGGAGTTGTGACTTCTACCTCCTCATTGTGTCCAAAGTTTCTAAGGACTCCCAGTTTCATTAGTTCATTAATATGACTTTTGAATGCTTCTCTAGCCCTAAGGCTAGATGGGTAAGCTGGTCTTCTTAATAGTGGCGGATAAGGCCTTTCCACATTAAGCATAATGCCCACTTCATGGCCTTTTATAGCTCCAAGTGGTTCAGTATCTGAAGCAAAGGCTTCCCTGTATTGAAATGAAATTTCAATAAGCTCTTCCTTCATTTCTAGTGTTAATTCAGGACTTATTTGTGCTTCAATCAATTGATCTGACACAAATTTTTCCTTATTAACATTTTTTACTTGTTTAATGACAGTAATTTCTCTTTTTTCTAGAGGAAAAGCAAATTTTTGTCTTTTGTTCTCCCCTATAGTGAAATACCTGTCTTTATGATTATTGATATCAATACCATAAATATTGAGATAATCATTCCCAAGTATAAAGTGTTGTGAAGTACAATTATTCATGAAAATAATTTCAACTTTCAATCTTATTATTCCTGTAGGATGAGGAAATATTATTTCTGCTTCATATATACCCAAGTGGTGCATATTTTGGCTAGCACTGCTGAATGTTATACCTTCAATTGGGATTAATTTGTCTTGGAAAATGGTATAAACCTTTCTAAGATAATATTTTCCAACACAAGTGCAAAAAGCACCTGATTCAAGGTGTATCTTGGCTTCTGTGTTGTTTATCACAATATTAGTGATACAAGATGAACCAGCTGTATAACCTTTACCTCTGGCAGGTTTGGTTTTCTGCATTTTAGCATCTTGCACATGTATGAGATCCATACATTCATCACTATACTGTGGTAAATGAGTGTGTACCTCAGTGACTTCAAGAGAAACATTAATGTTTTCTATACTAAGCTCTTCTGGTACTTCTTCTTGTTCTGAAGGCTCAGAATCACTTTGATGTAAATATACATCAGTTGTTTCTTTTGTGTCTTATACTTTTTAAGCATTTATCTCATTAATTATTGTCTTTTTTGGGAAAGTGTTTGTTCAGACATATCAGGATGAAGGGCAGTTAATCTCTCCTTCTGTTTAAGAAACCAAGACATGGGCCTGTCCCTCTCAATATTAAAAATGGCTTCTTAAAAAAAAATTTCCATTCTAAATCTCCAGGAATCATTTGCCTATTTAGAAATAATTTGTTCTTTCCACCAAGGCCAAGAATGTTTACCATGTTCTTGTCTCATTTTGTAATACCATTTCTTTGCTGATTTTGTAAATAATGAGTGTAATCTGGCACTTATGTATTCATCTGGTATGTTAAAGTCTTCTTTGAACATATCAATTGTTTTCATAAATTCCATATGATTATATTCTCCTTCACCATTGAAGATTGGCCATTTCTCTAATTTTGAAATTTCTTTGAAATTGCAAGCAGTATCCACATCATTACTTGAAATGGTATGATGTAAATCATTATTCAAGTTAAGCACATTTCTGTCAAGAATTGGTGTGGATTGCCTTGGCATTTCATTTTTTAGTGATATATTATTATTACTTCATTGAATGTCTTCTTTCAATTCAAGTCTTGCTTTATCACTTTTTTCCAATTGTTCTTGGAAAAGAGCTTCATTGTGCCTAGTTGAGTTTTCCAAGTTTTGGACCTGTATTGTTAATTCTTTTAACTGTCTAGTTATAAAAGAAATTGAATTGTCATCTGGTAGATTGAGCAAAGTAACTTTAGACTCAACTCTTGCACAAATTTGCGTCAAAGACACAATATTTTCTTTATTAACATTTTCAAGGCCAATCATGGTTTTTTGTTGGTTTTTCACTTGTAATATCTCATCACCCAACTTTTGTTGGATATACTCAAATGTTTTAAACTTTGTCATAATTTGTTTATTGCAAGATTCAAATTGAGTTACAAGTTTAACAAGATCAATTCCTTTGGGAAAGATTGGTTCAATATTTTGTCCTCCTTGTTTTTGAATTCCATCAGAGTTCTTGCCATATTGAACACATTGTCCATGGCTGTATTTTCTTTCTTTGGGATTCTGTAATTTTGTGGGTAAGGTTTGTTCCATTTGGTATTTGCCTTTCCCTTTGCCTTTTGCTTGCCCTTCTGATTGGTTTTTGGGGCTTTCTTGGGCTTTTCTGGCACTTGTTGAGGCGGATTTTTGATGGTGGATGCTTGGGGAGCTTCCACTAGGCTGTTTTCCTTGCCTTGGGCCAACTTATTCTTCTGATCCTCTGATAACATACTTTGGTTTTTCAACCAAGCTTTTATCTGTTGGACTTTTCCTTTGCAAGACATTGGTGTCCAACCCTTCAGAAGTTCTTCTGTCTTTTCTGGCCCCATGAGCTTCTTCACTTGAAGATAAGAGTTCATTTTGCCTATCCAAAGACTTGGGAGAAGTTCCCACTCTTTCTGTTTTGCGGCCATAAACCAGTTCTTGTACTTGGACTGGTAAGTCTCCACTGCTGCCTGTTGGAAATGATTCAGGTCTAACAGCAATAGCAGTTATGTCAGCTCCTGGACTATCAATAAGAGCTTCAAAGGTGCTGGCTAACCTTTGGGAACTGGTGAAAGTTCTGGAATCCTCCCTTTGTGCCTCTCCTCTGGGCTGACATTCTTGTCTTTTTGATTTGTGACTGGAATGTCCTGGTCCATATCCATGTGATTGGATGGAGTAATTACTTCCACTTGTAGTAGGAGTCATTTCAAGTCAATTTTAAGAAAAAATAGACTAAGATAGGATTGAATTCACCTTCTGGACCTCTGAAGGGTTCTTTGGTTATCAAACCCCTTAGTGCTGGGCTAGTTTGAATTTCAATACTAGACTGTGAGGCTTCAGAGTCTGAAGAGCTTTCTCTCATTGATGACACTAGAGAAAAAATAAAAATATAAGTTATTTTATCAAACAATAAAAATAACTTAAACACTCAACTTATTGAATAAAGTTTCTTTAATGTGATTCATGGCAAATTACGTTAAAAATGAAGAAAAGTTTCTAAGATTAAAGAAAAAATATTTTTAGTAAAGATTTTGAATTTTTTAATTATTTATTTGATTTTTTATCTTATTTAAAGAAATAATAATTATGCAATTAGCAAGTTATTAACAAAAATTGTATTATTATTCACTTTATACTAGAATAACTCAAAGAATAAATTTCAAGTCTGTGATGTGAAAAAGCAACTAGTTAGACAAAAGAAATTTATTTCAAGTCACTCAATAGTATATTGTTTCAAACAATATTCTTAAGAAAAATAACTTTATTAATATTATAAAGATTATTTATCAGGGATTAGTCCCAGAAAAGGCAATATTAAGATAAATATGGCAATTTTATGTCAAAAAATAGTAAAATAAGGTCTAGAATATGACTTATGTGCCAAAAATTGGTTAAAATCACAGCCAGGCCCCCAAATGTCAGGTTTTTCTATGAAGCTCTTGATAATAGTAGCAATATCAAGAGTACTATGACTGTCCTCAGTAGAAATATATAATATAATAAAATATTATAACTACAAATTTAAATTTAATTTTTGAAAATAATTATATAAAAAAATGAATTTAATTATTATTATAAAAATATAATAATAAAAAAATATAGTAATTTTAATAAGTTATAATTATTCTATTATTGTTATCGTCACTGACAATTATAACCATAAGTGTAAAGCTCTTGATGAGACAATTACACATGGAAAATATGAATATTAACCACTTATAAATAATAGAAATATTATTTATAAAAGAATTAAAACACACACTGTTCAGAAATAATTCCTATAGAGAAAATTCTATCTAAAAAAACTAATACTAGATAAAAAAGATATAGAAATTTAGAGCAAACTTACTTATAATATTTATTCAATATAACAATTTAAACAACAACAGTTATTATATTAAATAAGAATTATAAGTTAAAAACACGCCAAAAATTAATATTTTTAAAGATAAAACAACTTTTTATAATAAAAATTATGATTAAAGAGTTTTTAAGAGGAATTTGTGGATTTTTAGAAGATATTTAAGATGATAATTTTATATAATAAACTATATTATTGGTGATTACAACAATAATATAAATTCTACAATTTCAATTCTTTAATTTTAATTAATAAAGAATAAAATAATTTAAGAATTCCTTTAATAATAAGATTTTATATTTAATAAAACTTTACCTATTTAAATTTATAATATGATTGGATTGATAATGAATGATGGATAAAAACAGTGATGAAAAGACTCTTTTTATGTCTTCAGAGCAGCTCTCATGATTCATAATGAATATAGAGGGCGTTCTCAAAGCAAAACTAAAAAGCTATGCTTAAAAATAAAGGTCTTAACTTAAGGTAACTTTATTTTTAATTCCAATTTATAGTTACCAATGTTATTCTTAACTCCAAGTAACTTTAATCCTCATTTAAACTAATTATCTTAAGTTTTAATATAAAATAAGCTTATTTATATTAACTTTCATCACATGAACAGCTTAAAATAGAGTTTCAAGCAGAAATCTCTTAAACTCAATTTTTAATTCATTCTTAAAGAAATTATCATTTTCTTTGAACTTAATTAAAAGAGTAAATTTCCAGGCTAATTACCCAGGAAATTTCTTAATAAAAGATACTTAAAATTTGACTTATATTTAGATAATATTAAATTCTAAGCTGTGTGAAGCTTTCAAGAAAATCCATTAATAATTGGATTTTTAATGAATTTTTGAAGTTATTGCTATTTTTCTACGTAAAATAGCAATACACACCAAACCTTAACTTTTCATAAGGTTTTAAATCTTGTAACCTTAAATTTTTAATCTTATTTTAGCTTTTTAGGCTTAATTCAGTTTTGACAGTTCTTAAAACCTTGAATTCAAGCCTGCATATTGGGATTTACCCTTTGGCAGCTTGAAATTCCTGTCTAAATTGGGATAAAACCAGTTTAAACTTTAATGTTGGATCAAAGTTTAATCTTAAAGTTTAAATAAGGTTGAAAATCCTCCAATACAGATGGAAAAACTTAATTGAATACTTTCAGATCCAAAAAGTTGGGTAGCCCAGCTCTATTTGGTCTTTTTCCTTTGTCCCACCTTTCTGCGTGGATTTTGCCATTTTATTTCTTTAAAGACATACTATGGCCTTAAACCCTTTTAAATTGAGCTCACGCAGGATTTACATTCTGTATGGAAAATCCTTAACCAATATATTAAATATACACAACACCTCAATTCTAACTAAAATTTTGGTAAGTTTGCATAAACCTTATGCAACTTTAAATCTAAGCTTATTTAAGCTTAAATTAAACAATTTTAGAAAAATGTTAAAAAGTTACATTAGTACTGTGAGATTCTTAAATCTTCTAATAACATAAGAAATAAGTGTTTTTGGGTATAACACCTTATGGGTGTACCCTAGGTTATTTTTGGTGTAGAATCCAAAAATGACATAATATTTATAACTTTGTTTATCCAAAAAAATTTATACTTATTTTTTGTTATTTGTTATTTTAAATTCAATCAAAAATTCTGTTAAAGACAAATTTAACTGTGTATAAAGTCATTTGTGGCCTTATGGGTATGTTATACATACCTCACAGGCTCCCACTGCTGGTCTGGCTGAAAGGATGATCCAAACCTTGGAAGATATGGTAAGAGGACTTTGTGCATATGCCTTTAATTCAAATATTGTGATGGATTTACCCAGATTGATATAATCTTTTACCAGCACTAGAACTGGAATATAAGACATCCATTCATGCCAGTACCAATCAAACTCCTGCTGTTCTAGAAAAAGGATGGAATCTCAAATTACCTCAACATTCCTTGAGGAAATAATTGGTTTAAATACATCACTCAGCTGCTAGCTTCAAAGGAATTCTAGAAAAAGCTAGAGAGCATGCAGTGGCATGAATGCTAGACTCCTTTTCATATGCTAAGGAAAATGGGACAAGTCACATTTCAGTCCAGATTTCAAAGTGGGGTATATAGTACTTGTATTCACCCATAAGATGTGTCTATGAGACTGTTGATAATATTACTATTAATCAACAGTACTATGACTGTTCTTATGAAATATAATAATAAGAATTATTATAACCACAATTAAATAATTATTTTGTTTATGTGTTAAGAAGGACTAGTGATTATAACAGTAAGCAGTAATTGTCTACAAGGATCAATTACATGAATAATTTAATAATAAAAGCTTCTTTTATTAAAATATCAAAATTATTTTAATATATAATTATCTTTTACAAGAAGAATTATAAAGATAATTCTTGAATAAAACTATTACTAGAGGAAAAACTTTAATAATTGAGATAAATTACTCACTATTAATCCGATGAACCTTTTAGAAGATAATAGTAGAGAAATTTGACATGGAGTTGTGGATTTAATGGATCAAAATTGATTTATAACAGTATTACAACAAAATATAGTTCATTTCTATGATTTCACGTCTTTCTGATTAATTTCTGAAAGCATTAAACACTTAAGAAATAGTTTCAACTAATACTTAGTTGTTTGGTCATAAAGGTATAATATAATAATGTGGTGATTCTGGAAAAAACGGCAAGACAAGGCCTCTTTTAAGTCTAAGACAGCTCACAGAGGCGTTCCATGGAGAAAACTGAAAAACCAGTGAGTGAGGGAACAATAATACTTTTTGGATTATTGATTGCATCATCTGTTATCACGTAAGATTATCATAATTGCTTAATTGAGGCATTTACGTGACTACCAACCCATTTATGGTCAAGAATAAAAGGAGTAACAACTGTAAATCTTCTTTTATTCCAAAAAAATCATTGATTTCCCAAAGTTATCAATGTTATTGGAAATTTCATCAAAGAATGCATTTTCTGTAAATTTTTAAAGATTCTGTGTTTCACGTAGAATCCTCAAAAATGGACTGAAAGTAAAACTCTTAATTTTACATATAAAAGTATAATTTTTTTTGTTTTTATATGAATTATACAGTTATCAATTGGTGCTTAAAGTTTCAGAAAGATTCATTAAGAATTTTACTTTGAATGAATTTTTGAATTTTTTACCTCATTTCTACATAGAATTGCAAGTAGCAGTATATGGCTGGTTGCTATGAGGTAAATCAACGGATACTAGTCCAAAAAGGGTCTTAATTACTCTTTTGGTGCTTATCCATGGTAAGTCATTAATAATTGACATGGTTACAGGAGTCTAAGTTGTTCTTTACCTCCTTGGCATGTTAAAATAGCAGGTTATTTGCTATTTTCTTATGATTTACTGAAGTTGTAACATGGTAACCAAGTTCCCAAAAGGATTTAGTTTACTAATTGGGGAAAGATCAGCCATGGAGCCAAGCTTTGGAGCTGTCCATGCCTCAGAGGCCTCAGAAGTTGGGTACCCTCGCTCTCTTTGAAGTCTTTTGTCCCCCTTGCCTATTTTTTACATCAAAATAGAGTTTTAAGCTTCAAGTGAGATATCCACTATGGGTGTACCAAATGTTCATGTAATAATACCATCATATTAAGTGCCCAAAACATGCATAACACTACTCTTAGTGTATATGTAACATGGGATCTCTCACATTTCCATTATTCTGGCATGAAATAGCGAAAAACAAAAATTTTCACAGATCTTTTATGTGGTATTGATGATGTGGTATTGACATTTTTTCCATATTACCACCTCAAAGAGTTGATTTGAACTTAGTCACTCTATGGAGCTACCCTAGGTGAATTTTTGTGTGGAATCCAAATCTGGCCTTAAATCCATGGATTTACTTACTCAATAAAAAGTTATTCATCTTTTCTGAAATCAAAAATGATTCATTTTGAATATATGCATGACTTATGGGTTATGCATAGTTCAGAATTTATTTTTAAGATGATTGTGGCCTATTTGGGTATGTAAAATATACCTCAAGGCTCACACCACCACCAACTCCAATAACACCAAAGGATTTAAAAAGCTCAAAGACTCCTTTGCAGGACCTTTTTCTATTAAGGGCCTCCATGGACAAAATGCTTTGGAAATAGAATTATCTGAAGAGCTTAGCAATAAGCATCCTAAATTTCCAGTGAGCTTGATAAATCCATATAAATCTAGTGATGCTGAAAAATTTCCTTTGAGGAATAAAGTTCCCCAGGTTAAAAGTTCTCAAAGAAAGAAAGTTGTGAACCTTTGAGATATGACAACATACCCAAAAAGTTCACAAGGAATATTTAAAATAATTATACCTTTAAAAATAATTACCTTAAAACCACAAAACTGCCATAAATAGGCATAAAACTTGGTTTAACTTGAAAAAAAATGAAAACGTGTGAATTAAATTACACCATTGGATTCCCCATGGTAAAATAAACATATTCCATTTTTATGGCATATCTGTAAAGTCAATATTTAATAAGTTATAAGTAATAAAGCCTTATAAAAAACATGAATCCTTGATTCTTTCAAATACGAATTAATAAACATGTAAAAAAAATGTACCATTGGATTCCCCATAAAATTATACACATGAGACAATTAAGAAGCTAATTGCCAAAGTCAATACTTCAGGAGTTAAGCTGAATATATGCACTCTTTTGGTCAACACATATATTCAAGGATTTTAGCTAATATCTTTTGAAATATACATCATAGAGTGACAAGCTAAAAAAAAAGTCATCACGTATTTACTGCAGAAAAACAGAAATGAACTTTATTTCACAAGTTATAAACAAGGTTAAAACCTGTAATGGATTATTGATCAAAATCAATAGATCTGTTGATCACTTTGTTGTGAAAGTGGTCCTAACTCAAAAAAAAGTAGACAGTCCTATTCTACTAGCTCATTCGTGAAGAATGACATTTTTTGTATTAAAATATTCAAGGTATAACCCCTTGAAATCATGGTTTGAAGTTTAAAATATTACATTTTGACAGAAAAAATGAGTTACCAGACAAATCATCAAAAATAGAGTTTTAATGGGGTAAGAAGATGCTCTTGGAAGTGTGATAAGGACATGCCAAGCTATTGGAATTCACTCTCAGAATAGCTGTAGCATGTATAACTTAAAAGTTCTTAATGATAAAAGTTTAAGCTTAAATTTGATCATTTATGATCATTCACTGTAATCTTATCTTACGTTTAACAGTCATATAAGTAATGAAATTGATTAATACTAATAAAATCCACGAAGTGTGGGCTTCTTCCAAGCCTATGACATCATCAAAATTAAAGTTACAGTGATAACTCTAAATAATAGCATAATAATCAGGTAAGATGGTTTGATCATGATGTAATCATCACTAAACCATAAAATATTGATCAATTATAGTAGAAAGAATCAGTACACGTCTACTAGAAGCCTTCTGGACTTTAGAAGGGAGGTATTTACTATAAATACATCTCTTTTTACTCTATTTTCCCCTCAGACACTTACAAGACACTAAAATATTTAAATCAAAAGGTAATTTCTTTATTCCTTATATATAAGACTCTTATATTATTGAAGACAAAAGATAATCTTATTATAATAATCATCTTTGACGTGATTATTATATTCATTGAACTGCTTGTTTAAAATTCTCTTAAAAACCTCCATTCCACCTAAGATTAAGAATATTTGTAATTTCTCTTGAACTTTATTGTAAATATAATTTAAAAAAGTTGTATTTACATTTTTTGGCATAGGATTATTCAAAATTATTATATTAAGTATTGAAAGTAGGTTATGTCTTCTTATTATAATACTTTTCTCTCTATTATTACTTTAAATAATTCTATAATTAATATCAACTTTAGTATGAGTAATATTCTTGTTATTAATTGGTTTTTATTAATAAAAAAAAAAAAATTTTACGCCTTTATTATTTGTTGGTAACAATAATAAAGTGCTTTTAAATATATTAATTATCTTATATTAATATATTTATTTATTATATTATTTTTTCATAATATAAATTAAATTATTATATTTATTCAATAATATGATTATTTTTAAGCCATAACTATAAAAATTCTTTATTATTATAATTATTTTTATCTTATTTATTTTCTTTATAAGGACATTCATAGTACAATAAGTAAAATATTAGTAATTTTTACTTATTGTTTCATAGTCAAACCTTACATTTGGGGGCCTGGCCGTGATATTTACTCTGAAAGACCTTTAAAAAGATTCTAATTGGGTTTATCCAATAATAAATTACAATCATAATGATAAGATTATATAATAATATTATATTTATTGATTTTAAATACTATTGAGGCATGTGGAAGGCAATTGTACTGTCTTACATGTGGTTTTTCACATCCTTAGACTTGCAAGAACTTTCTTTGAGTGACTCTAGCAATCAAAAAAGATATTTTATAAATCAAAAATAATCTCACATTATAAATCAGTTTTATAAAAAGAATCATATTCATTTTTGATTTTATTCTTTAAAAATAAAAACATAAAATGTAATAAAAAAAATAAAAACCAATAAAAAAAAGGTATTTTTATTCATTTCAATTTCATTGCTTTATTTATTTCCTTTTCTTAAGATATAAAAGCAATTTTTTGTGGAAAATTGCCATATCTTACCAAAAATAACACTTCTTATATAAAAGACTTATATTTTTTTGTCTTTTTTAGTGTTTGAAGACAATCCAACAAAGGGAAACCAAGCCACTGTTGGAAGATTGGTGGAAGAAACTTGTCCAAGTTCTCCAACACCAATAATCACTAAGAAAAAGAAAGCTAAGAAATTAGACTTTCCAGGACCCACTATTCAGGAATCTGAAGGTGAGTAACTCATTTATAAATTGCCATAGCAAGAATTCCTGTTCTGAAATCCTCTTATTTCTTATTTCTTAAAACATGACTACCAGAAGAGGCTCCCAATACTCCATCCAATCAGATGGAGCTTGACTCAGAGGTAGAATTGATTCCTTAAAAGGGAAAAGGAAGGGTAATATCCCCAGTGGAACAGAATCCACACAAGGAAGTGCCTTATCCCAAAGGTAAGTCCCAGAAATGCCCCTGATATCTGAACCAGAGTTAGAACTAAGTATGAGTAACTCAAACAGGTGCAAATCACATTCAGAGGGCTCAAATAGACATTTACAGGAGCCAGTACAAACAGTACTACACAGTGTACAAAGACAAGGGCTGGGAAATATTGCCTCAAATACACCAAGGAGTGATGAGCTCCTGGCACATCCTGAAAAAGTTCCTCAAAGAGGAGGAAATAGTGAGATACTCCAATGGATGGAATCCACTATCATCCAAACCTCAAATCAAAAAGATCAAGGAGTACCATGCCAAAAAAAAAGGAGGCAACCAAGGAATAAGCCTCAGTAACTTCTACCAGAAAGCCCCAAGCCAACCCACTTCCCCAAGGAAACCATATTCCACAAGCTACAGGATTCCAAAGATCCAAAAGGATTCCATGGACAATGGTTTCAACATGGCCAGAACCTTGATGGAGTTCAAGGACAAGGAAGAACAAAGAATGAGACAACCTCATTTCCCAAAGAAATAACCTTGTCCAAAGATGTTGTAAATACTTTAACAGAAATTGGCAATAGTATATTACCTCTAAAAGAAATTAAAAACAGTTTATTATCATTACAAGAAATAAACAATAACTTATCTTCTTTAACAAATATTGTTGTAAAAAAGAAAAAAGAAATTGAAAAAATTAAATTTATTGTTGAAAATAATAAACCAAAGATTTTAATTGACAACACCCAAGAATTAATACAAGGACAACAAGAACTTTATAAATACATAAAAGATATCATAGATAAAACTTTTACAATCAATTATGACGTGAGTATTGACAATCTCACACAAAAATTAAACAAACTAAGTATTTCTGTAGAAAAATTTGAAGAAAAAACTTGATCACACCAAAAATTACTTTTGGACCATGTGGAAAAAAGTGATAAAGAAAGAATGCATCTGAAAGATGACATTCAAAGTGAAATAAGGCTTATCACTGAAAAAATGGATAAAATTAATGAGGCTAACTCAAATATGCCAAAGTTATCAGCCCCATTTTCTCACATAAGAAGCCCTGTTAAACCAAAAGAGGAATGAACAAATCCATTCATAACAGACTTAAGTCACTAAGGCAATAACCAAGTCTCAATGAAGGAAGAACCTCAATTAAAAAAATGGCCAACATTCACAGGAGAAGGTGAATATGACCATATGTCATTTATCAAGACAATTCACATGCTACAAGAAGAATATGCTATACCAGATGAATTTATTACTCCAAGATTAAATTCATTGTTTGAAAAATCTGCAAAACAATGGTATTATGGCATAAGACAAACAAGTGGCAAAAACACCTGGTCTTGGTGGAAACAAGAAATAATCACCAAGTGGGCTAATGATTCCTGGAGGTACAAGATAGAGAATGCATTTGAAAATTCTTTCTTTGACCCAGACAAAGACAACCCTTTCACTTGGTTCTTAAAACAAGGTGAAAGACTAAATGCACTGTACCCAGAAATGTCACAAGAGATGGTGCACATGAAAATACTTAAGAAATGTGGAGGAGATCTAGAACATGCCCTAAGAAGCAGGTGTATAGAACCATGCTCCACAGAAGAGTATATCAATGCACTGGAGGACATAGTGAAAAAGAGCAAAAATTGGCAGAACTTGGAAGAAATTGTACATTAAAATTCCAAATAAGCCATTTATCAAAAAAGATAAATTAAAAGAAGCTTTCAAGCCCAATGAATACAACAATAATGAGCAAAGAAAATGCCATAAATGTGGAGGCATTGGACACTTAGCCAATAAGTTCTTCAAAAAGGCAAAAATTAATGAAATTGTGGAAACAGAAAACCACAATGACAAAGAGGAGGAATCTGACCCTGAAAAAGAAACAGAAGAGTCAGAAAGTTCTGAAAGTGATGAAATTAATATAATTAATGCACAAATTAATAATATTGATATAATTTATGAAGTACTAGATGTTAACTCAGACTTACCACAAGCTGGAACATCTGCCACAAACCTGACAAATGTACAAGATGCCAAAATGTACCGAACCAAACCTGCAAAAGGAATGGGATATACAGCTGGAAAATCAAGTATAAGTGTTGTTATGGTTGATAACCAAGAAGGAAAAGTGAACATGGATACAGGAGCTTATTGTACCTGTGTTGGTAAAAGTTATTTAAAAACCATTGTTCCAAATTGGCAAGAAAAACTGATGCCAATACAAGGTGTCAAATTTAGTAGGGCAAGTGAGATCATGAAGCCCCTTGGAATAATTGATTTGACACTCATTTTTCCTCACCCCTCAAAATGTGTCAGAATTAAAGTAGAGTTTGTAGTAATGGACAACTGTACTAGTAATCACTTCATACTTGGAAGTGACTACTTGTCAATTTATGCTATAGATATCTCTAACCAAAAAGATAGATATTTTACCATAGGAGACAACAAAAGACAAAAGTTTGGCTTCTTAAATAACAAAAAACATATTACAGCTATTAAGAATGAAGAGAAAATTCCAGAAAAGGAACTTTTCATATCTGCACAACTCAAAGAGGCAGAATTCAATCAAGAATTAACAGAAAAAATGAAAGAAAAATTGATTGACCTCTTATTTAAGTACAAAAATGCCTTTGCAACTGACAAAGAGCCACTAGGTGCCATAATTGGGAATGAGGTGGATATAATTCTCAATGTGGAAAAACCTTACCCAGCTAGTCCAAGGGCTAGAGAAGCCTTTGAGGTACACATTAAAGAATTAATGGACCTTGGAGTATTAAGAAAAGTAGGACATAATGAACAGGTAGAGGTCACTACACCTGTCATTATAACTTGGCATAATGGAAAATCAAGAATGGTAGGAGACTTCAGAGCCCTCAACACCTATACCATTCCAGACAGATATCCAATACCCAGAATCATTGAGACATTGAGACAATTGTCACAAGCTAAGTTCATTAAAGCCATGGATTCTTTAAAGGGATTTCATCAAAATGTCTTAACAGACAATGCCAAGAAACTACTAAGGATAATAGTCCACTGTGGGATTTTTGAATACTTAAGAATGCCATTCGGTATAAAGAATGCACCTTCCCATTATAAAAGGATGATGAATACCATATTTCCTGAAGAATTATCAGAAGAATGGTTAATTATCTATATTGATGATATCATAGTTTGCTCAGAAACTTGGGAAAATCAACTTACAAGACTAAAAGGGTACTACAAAAAATAGTGCAAGTGAATATGAAAATTTCCTTGAAAAAGTGTCATTTTGCATATAGTGAACTAAAAGCACTAGGACATGTTGTATCTGGACTTAGTCTAGGCATAGACAAGAATAAATTAGCAGTGGTACTACTTAAGCCAATGCCTCAAACCAAAAAGGAAATGCAATCATTTCTAGGATTTGCTGGTTACTATAGACAGCATATAAAGGACTTTGCAAAAATGGCTGAATCCTTGTATAAACTATGTGACCAACAAACAGTCTATGAAATGACAGAAGAAAGAGTCAAGGCATATGAAGAATTGGAAAATTTCTTATCAAATGCCCAATTTCTTTAATGCCAGATTGGAAACTACCCTTTAAACTTCACATTGATTCTTGTGGAGAAGGACTAGGTGCTGCACTACACTAGACACAAATTATCAATGATAAACCAGTGGAAGGACCAATTTATTTTATTTCAAGACAGATAAAGCCAACAGAGGCAAGATATGGAGCAAGCCAAATGGAATGCCTCTGCTTAGTGTGGCCGTTAGAAAAATTACATTATTACTTGTATGGAACAGTATTTGATGTAATTACAGACTGTAATGATGTAAAATCTCTATTAAATGTGAAAACTCCAAATAGACATATGCTGAGATGACAAATTGCTATCCAAGAATATAGAGGAAATATGACTATTGCTCATGAATCTGGTAATATTCATAAAAATGCAGATGGCCTTAGCAGATGGGCTCTAGCAAATACCCCTGACAATCCAGCATGGGTACCACAGGAAGAGCACAATATGGAAGGAATATGTGTTGCAGACATTGGCACAGAATTCTTTAACCAAGTTAAAGAAAGCTATAAGAAAGACAAGAATTTCCACATCTTAAGCTAACTTCTAATGATAGACTGCAAAGATCCATCAATTTCATCCAAATTAAATGAAACATGGAAAAAGGCATATTATGAAGGAAGATTCCACCTCCTTGATGGAATCCTTCACTATAGAACAGAACACACATGTGTTATGGCCTCAAAACATAGAACCCTGATAAACACTATTTTACATGAGTGTCATGATAGTGCTGCAGCTGGACATCTCTCAGAAGATAGAACACTATAAAGGGTGAAATTGTCAGGGTGAGTCTATGTAGTAGCTTAAAAATAGTAAATACAAGCTAGCACTATGACTGTGACACACAAAAAATTATTTTTTATAATAGTAAACAGGTTCTACTGTAATATGATAACAGTGGTGATGAATCTATTGAGAACCTGGGTTGCAATGATTTAATATCAATTGACTGTGAAAATCACTACAATAATTAATTATTTTAATTATATCAATATAATCCTAAGAGTACTACTGGTATAAGACAGTTTTACTACGTAAGGATGTTAATTCATGATAAGATGAGTCTTTTCCAGTGAGGAAAGACCTGCTTTTATCTCCTCTGAGGACTGTGAAAGACTGGTAGGCTCTTCACACGTCTACAGAGTCAAAATTTTCACTCTGGAGGCTGGGTTGTGGTTCTGTACCAGCAATTCTGACGTCAGCATAGTCAGAATTGTGGTTTTTGGACCACAAATGATCATTCTGGATCAATACAGGGTGAAAAAACTCTTCACAGGCCACGTCAGCACCATTGTGACGTGCCCAGAGTGTCTGGATGACTAATATTAGTCATTCTGGGCGGGTTTAAGCTTTAAACAACCATTATTTTAAGTATCAAGCCAGTACTGGTTGGTACAGGTTTGGTACAGACCACTATTGGTCAAAATACTTCCAACCAAGATATCTTAGTCAGTTTTTGAGATATCAAGAGTCCAAGAGCACAGAATTGAAGGGCTTAATGAGCTCTTCAATTTGATATGCTTAATGCTTACCCTTCTCTAAGATAGCAAAAGCTATAAGGACTTTAAGTTTTTGGATGTGTTTTTGTACATCAGTATGAGGCTTCAAAACCTTCCAAGCCAGATATCTTCTCCAATTTAGAAGATATCTGTATTCTAATGATACAGTATTGTAGGGCTTGATTAGATCTACAGTTTGGAATACAACACTTTACAGCTGTATGAATATATTCCAAAGATACAGGGGTTTCTTTATATGGTTAGTTTCAGAAATCCTGTATTTTGAGATGAAAACCTTTAAACCAAGATCCCTCTTTCAATTTGGAAGATAGAGGGGTCTAAGGTATCTCAAATTAAAGCTCTCACTCAGACCTTCAATTTGGCTGTACTTTTGTACAGTTTTGTACAAGCCCTCCTACACCTTTGAGGGGTTGTTGGTGAAAAAAGGTGGTATAATGGTATCTCCTGATTTAGGAGTGCTACAGATGAATAGATGATACCATTGGATAGCTCTACCTTAGAGCTTCAAGAAAAAAACCATTCTGGTTGGGGTTTAATGAAATATTTATAAGTTAGATTAGAGGCTAGAATAAGAGTTTTTGCTTATTTGGTCTTATCTTTGATAGGGCATATCTTTGTCCTTTCTTATTATATTTGAGGATGATTCCTCTTTATAATTTACTTTTATTGGCTATATCTGTCCAATACTCCTCATGCCATTACTTATGGTATGTTGGATGTCATGCTGGTGCTCTGTTTTGAGTCACAGGCTGACATACCCTCCCTCCAAAAAAGGCTCATCATTGATGAGACTCTTTTGTCCTCATGGAGGCTCTTGATCCTTTCAAAAAAGAATCTTTATCTGAAACATCATCCAGCTTTACCCATTGGTCTTTTTCTGGTGGTTCATTCCTTCTTTCTGTTAAATAATCCCTATTGGAATATCTTTTTATTTGATTGGGGTTGTCAGTTTCAAAGTAGAACTACCTTTGTTTGTCTTGCCCAATTATCAAGTAACTCTCTAGGTAATTATGTATGCTTATGCCATAGATTCTATGGTACTCTGTACCCATTAGAAATCCATCCAACTTAGCATTTTCAAGTACCACAAATTCAATGTGTAATCTGAGGTTTCCCATTTTGTGTGGTATTATAATTATTTTTTGGATTATTCCAAGTGACTTCATTTTGCCTGAAGCACTTTTAAAGCTCCTTGCTTTTGTTAAAAGCATCTCTGCATTCCACATTGGAAAGTGTCTGTCCAAGTATTCTTTGGCTACCACTGAGCAATTTGCTCCTGTGTCAAAAATCAAAGGATGCTTTTTATTTTCAATGTACACATCAAGCTTTGATTTTGCTCCATGAATAAAGGCCATACCAGTTTCGGGTAATTCCAAATACTCTTTAGCATCAATGGTTCTGCCACTTCTGTCTTCACCTTTTTTGGGTTGAATGAGTTCTGGTTTCAAAGAGTTTCTTAGGACTGATTCTGTTTTCTCATCCTCATACTCTAATAAATATTGCTCAATAGGCTCTGATCCACTGTCTGAATCCTGTCTTAGCCCATTTCCCATGCTTTCAGAGTCAGATTTGTACTCCATGTGTTCTTCTACTGACTCTTCCTCTATTGCAAATATTTTCTTTTTTCCCTTGGGACAATTATTTGCATAGTGGTCAGGTGATCCACAGTTATGGCATGTGTTCCTTCTCCTTGGTGCTTCTTCACCATTACTAGGTTTGAGGTCTTTTTCCATGAGTATCTTTGGTTTTTCTCTGCTATCATGTGACGTATAGGGTGAACTACTGCCAATTGATGTCTTTTTTCTGACATCTTGTATGACATTTGCTATGTCATCAATGCTGCTTATTTTGCTGCATCTGAACTTTACTGCATGTTCTAAGTCTCCTGGAAGTCTTGTCAGAATCTTATGATTTCTCATCTCTATTGTCATGTTTGGATCAATAGATTTGGGTCTTTTGGTTTGTTTAAGACACCATTCATAAGGGTCTTTTTCTGTAGAGTATCTGTCACTCTCAAAAGAGATGGTTTTTTTCCAAATCCAAGTACCATTGCTGTACTTTTGTATTATTTGGTTTCTCCACCATGGCCAGCTTTTCCTACCATGTATCTCTTTCATATCAGTGTACAATATATTTGCATGGCCTCTGAATGCAGTGTTGAGTCTTGTGGTAATCCAGTAGTCTGGTATCTTTGGTACATCAACAAAAAGTCCATTAATATAATCAATAAGCTCCATATGATCATATTCTCCAATTCCTGAGAATTTAGGCCAATTTACCACATCAGGTAATTGCTTCAATCCTTGTTTCTCAGACTAACTGAGGTTCTCACCATCTTGGTAAATAGACTCAGACCTTAACTTTGGATCCTGGGATTCAGGAGCTTGGTTTTCTGATTATTCCTCTTTTACTTTGGTGATTGGTTTATCCTCTTGAGTTGTTTGAGGGAAGAAATTATCTTCTTTTTCCTCCTTTTTATAGAGAAAATCCACTTCTTTTTCCAGGATTTCCTGTTGAGATTGGATATTTCTTAAATCTCTTCTCACAGCTTGTTGTTCCTCTAGTATTGAGTTCAACTGTCTGTTTTTAGTTTCAAATTCTGCCCAAATTCTGGATAGATTTGTGTTCAAGTCTTCTATGACTGTTTCTTGGAAGGAATTTTCTTCCTTGAGTGTTTTCATTTCTGAAGTCACTTCTTGAAGATGATCATATGTCCAATCCATGAATTTACCCATGTTGGACCATATGAAACTACTACCTCTGGAATCTGTGGTTTCATGTTTTTGAGGGGGTATTTTATCATCAATAGGCTTAAGCTGAGGATCAATTGATTTTGAGCTAACACTATTGGTAGGTACAGTGTCTTTTAGGATTTGTGTTCCTCTTGGACTAATTTTATTCATTGTTTCATCAAAGGATCTGATTCTATCTTCTCCTTCCTGAAAGAATTCTTGTTTTCTACTAGGGCTCCATGTCCTCTGCTGGAAACCACCAGGGATGACGGGAGAGTCCTGGAAATATTGTCCTTTGGATTTCAAGTCCTGTAGCTGTTGGACTGATGTGGGAAAGATGGAATTTCTTCTTCCATGCCTTGGTGTTCCTGAATCAGATTGGGCTCTTCCATATGCCAAGAATTCTCTATGGCTTGGATTTCTGTTTGATTCCCTCTGATTAAAGTCTCTTCTGAGAGTATGAAATGGCTGTTGAGATTCCAACTTTTCATTTCTTCCAGAATCTTTTGGCAAGTAATAAGATTGACTCATATTTTTTGCCTCATTATTCCAATTTCCTCCCATGATACTCCCATGGTTAAGGTTTTCTTGTCCATACTCCATGTGAAAAAGTCTTTTAGGAGTACATGAATATGAGTTATTTTCCCTGCATCTGTCCAATTTTTTTGTTGGACTGGGCTGAATTTGGTTTGGGGTGGGACTTTGAGCAGGAGTTTCCTGATAATAAGTCCTTTGTTGGTTATTTGATCCAGAAGGGGGTGGCCTTCTCCCTCTGTTTCTTCTTTGCCAGATTTCTGGCTGATTTCTTGGGTATCCAAGATCTCTGAGAAATGGAGTTGTCACGTTAAAAAATGACAAAATACAAAAGTTCTGTATTCTCCAAGGTTTCTTTACCTTTAAAAGGCCCTTGGACTGATTTCTGCTTTATACTCTTTTGCAATTTGCTTGGGAGTTGGTACTGCCTCCTTGTCTTTGAGGCTGGTACAGATGAATTTCACTGTGATTTTGTCTCAAATGAAATGTATTTTTTCCACTTGAAAGCAAATGGAGAAAGTTTGTAATTCAATTTGAATAAACAAAATTTCCAATTCCTTACTGTTATTTCTTCTGAGTTTGGTTTGATATCTGAGTTTTAATTATTTATTATTATTATTATTTTATTTTTTATTTTTTGAAGAAATAACAGTTTTGTTTCACTTATTTTTATAAGTAAAGTATTTAATATTAAAAGTTTATATTATGAAACTTTAATATTATTGATAAGTTATTTACTTATTGAAATTGAAAAATCAACTGTTAATAGTTCAATTTACAATTTTTCTTTCTTTAGAGAAAAGAAAAGGGTCTATATCTTAATCATACAATAATTTTGTTGTATGATTAAGTTTTCTTTTGTTGTTATTTCATTATTTATCAAATAAAACAAATTTCAATCAATTTCCTCCTCAGTTTAAGAAAGAACAGATTGTATTAAATAATATTGATCTTAAATATTAAAGAATTAGAATAATAATGAACTTATTATTATTAAAATTTATTTATTTATTTATTTTTTTATTTATTATTATTTTTTTGTTTTAAAAAAAAAATTGATGAATTTTTCCTCAACTTGAGTAGAAAGGATTCTTCTTCAATAATATTCAATTTGAATATTAAAGAATTGAAGTAACAATAAAATTATTATTTAAATATTTATTGTTGGTTTACAATAAATATTATGATTTAAATTAATTTTTACACAATTTGGTAAAAAATAATGTTTTTTTATTTAAATATACTGTTTGTATATAAAAATAACTTTGAAAAATTAATAATAATTATTTATTATTATTAATTTTCGTGAAAATTGCAATATAAAGCTTTGAAGAGTATAAATACTCAAAAATAAAATAAAATATATTATTTGATATATTTTGATAAAATACAATATATAAAAAAAATATATGTTATATTTTTATAATATAAGAGATGAAAATTAGTTAAAAAATGAAAAAAAAACTCGAAATTGTACTTACTTTTATAGTAAAAAACCTTCAAAAATAGTGAAAATGATCCAAAAATCGCCAAAATAGGTCCGGAATAGGTTAAAACAACGGCCAGGCCCCCAAAATGTCAGGGTGAGTCTATGTAGTAGCTTAAAAATAGTAAATACAAGCTAGCACTATGACTGTGACACACAAAAAATTATTTTTTATAATAGTAAACAGGTTCTACTGTAATATGATAACAGTGGTGATGAATCTATTGAGAACCTGGGTTGCAATGATTTAATATCAATTGACTGTGAAAATCACTACAATAATTAATTATTTTAATTATATCAATATAATCCTAAGAGTACTACTGGTATAAGACAGTTTTACTACGTAAGGATGTTAATTCATGATAAGATGAGTCTTTTCCAGTGAGGAAAGACCTGCTTTTATCTCCTCTGAGGACTGTGAAAGACTGGTAGGCTCTTCACACGTCTACAGAGTCAAACGTTTCACTCTGGAGGCTGGGTTGTGGTTCTGTACCATCAATTCTGACGTCAGCATAGTCAGAATTGTGGTTTTTGGACCACAAATGATCATTCTGGATCAATACAGGGTGAAAAAACTCTTCACAGGCCACGTCAGCACCATTGTGACGTGTCCAGAGTGTCTGGATGACTAATATTAGTCATTCTGGGCGGGTTTAAGCTTTAAACAACCATTATTTTAAGTATCAAGCCAGTACTGGTTGGTACAGGTTTGGTACAGACCAGTATTGGTCAAAATACTTCCAACCAAGATATCTTAGTCAGTTTTTGAGATATCAAGAATCCAAGAGCACAGAATTGAAGGGCTTAATGAGCTCTTCAATTTGATATGCTTCATGCTTACCCTTCTATAAGATAGCAAAAGCTATAAGGACTTTAAGTTTTTGGATGTGTTTTTGTACATCAGTATGAGGCTTCAAAACCTTCCAAGCCAAATATCTTCTCCAATTTAGAAGATATCTGTATTCTAATGATACAGTATTGTAGGGCTTGATTAGATCTACAGTTTGGAATACAACACTTTACAGCTGTATGAATATATTCCAAAGATACAGGGGTTTCTTTATATGGTTAGTTTCAGAAATCCTGTATTTTGAGATGAAAACCTTTAAACCAAGATCCCTCTGTCAATTTGGAAGATAGAGGGGTCTAAGGTATCTCAAATTAAAGCTCTCACTCAGACCTTTGATTTGGCTGTACTTTTGTACAGTTTTGTACAAGCCCTCCTACACCTTTGAGGGGTTGTTGGTGAAAAAAGGTGGTATAATGGTATCTCCTGATTTAGGAGTGCTACAGATGAATAGATGATACCATTGGATAGCTCTACCTTAGAGCTTCAAGAAAAAAACCATTCTGGTTGGGGTTTAATGAAATATTTACAAGTTAGATTAGAGGCTAGAATAAGAGTTTTTCCTTATTTGGTCTTATCTTTCATAGGGCATATCTTTGTCCTTTCTTATTATATTTGAGGAGGATTCCTCTTTATAATTTACTTGTATTGGCTATATCTGTCCAATACTCCTCATGCCATTACTTATGGTATGTTGGATGTCATGCTGGTGCTCTGTTTTGAGTCACAGGCTGACAGAAAACCTGCTCTTGGTGGCCAAATTGGATGAAAGATGTTGCAGAATACTGCCAAAGCTGTGACAGATGTCAAAAGGCCAACAGAGCCACAGGAAAGAAATTTGGAATGATGATCCAAATCCAAGACGCAATCACCTTGGGAAAAGGTTCATATGAATTGGGTAACAGCATTACCTCCAGGGGAGGCAGAAGTTATAAAGCATGCCTAGTGTTAGTAGACAGGTATAGCAAAACTCCCATGTTCTTACCATGTCACAAAGATGACACAGCTATGGGCACAGCCATAATGATATGGAATAAAGTCATTAGCCACGCAGGCTTATTCCAGAATATTATAAGTGACAGAGACCCAAAATGCACTTCAGCATTATGGACAAATCCCCATAACTTGTTTAGGCCAAAGTTATCATTCTCAAAAGCTGATCATCCTCAAACTGATGGTTTAGCAGAAAGAATGATTCAAACCTTGGAGGAAATGATCAGAAGATTCTGTGCTTATGGACTAGAACTCAAAGATTCTGATGCTTTTGCCCCTGATTGGTGTACACTAATACCAGCCCTTGAACTGGCATATAAAACATAAATTCATTCTTCTACTGGCAAAACACCAGCAATTCTAGAAAAAGGTTGGAATCCAAGACTTCCTTATGATACCCTCAAAAAGGACTTAGTGAATATACATCCAACAGAAAGCAGTTTTAAGATAATGCTTGACAAAGCAAGACACCATGCAAACAGATGTATGCAAGATTACTTCAAATATGCAAAAGAAAGATGGGATAAAAGTAATAAGCCACCTGTTTTCAAAATAGGAGACTTGGTCCTAGTATCAAACCTTAATTTTAAAACATCAAAGCGCCAAATAAATTGAAAGATTCCTTTGCAGGACCATTTATGATAAAAGCACTTCATGGGCCCAATGCTGTGCAATTGGAACTCACAGGTGAATTAATGAACAAACATCCAGCTTTCCCTGTAAGTCTGATGAAACCTTACAGCTAAAGTTATAAGGAACTATTTCCACCAAGAAATAAACCCCCACTTGAAATACCCACCTTGGAAGAAGGAGAGGAAAAGAAAATTGTGAAAGTCCTTAAAGAAAGAAAGACAAGAAACAAAAAAGAAAGAGAATACCTTGTAAGGTATAGAAATTCTACTGAAGAAGATGAATGGCTACTTGAGAATGATATAACAAATGCTGATAAACTACTAAGAAGGTTCAGATATGAAAGAAAACCTAAAGAATTGAAAAATCAAGCATTATTGAGCTTCAAGACTAACAAAGACTATTGAAGAGGTAGGATAGTGGATGATATCCTAATTACACATATCAGATTGTTGTTTAATCTTTTTTGGTGGTAGGGAATGTGAACCTTTGAGAATGACCACATACCCAAAAGGTTCACAAGAAATATTTAAAATAATTATACCTTTAAAAATAATTACCTTAAAGCCATAAAACTGCCATAAATAGGCATAAAACTCGGTTTAACTTAAGAACCAATCAATACACTGGTGAAATGAATCACACCATTGGATTCCTCATGGTCAAATACACATATACCATTTTTATGGAATATCTGTAAAGTCAATATTTGGTAAGTTATAAGTAATAAAACCCCATAAAAAACATCAATCCTTAATTATTTCAAATAACAATGCAACAACATGTGAAATAGATTGTACCATTGGAGCCCCCATAACATTATACACATAAAATAATTAAGAAGATAATCTCCAAAGTCAATACTTCAGGAGTTAAGCTGAATATATGCACTTTTTTGGTCAACACATATACTCAAGGATTTTAGCTAATATGTTTTGAAATATACATGATAGAGTGATAAACCAAAAATAAAGTCACCGCGTAGCTATTGTAGGAACATAGAAATGAACTTTATTTCACAAGTTATAAATGAGGTTAAAACCTGTAATGGATTATTGATTAAAATCAATAGAGCTGTTGACCACTTTGTTGTGAAAGTAGTCCAAACTTAAAAAGCAGAAGACAGTCAGATTCTACCATTTTATTTGTGGAGAATGACGTCTTTTTTATTATGATATTCAAGTTATAACCCCTTGAAATCATGGTTTGAAGTTTAAAATATTAAATTACAACAAAACTCATCAAAAATAGATTTTTGATGATATAATGATGTGCTCTTGAAAGAATAATGAGGACATGCCAAGCTATCAGAATCCACTCTCATAATAGCTTTAGCGTGTATAACTTAAAAGCTCTTAATGATCAAAGTTTAAGCTTAAATTTGATCATTTATGATCACTCACTGTAATCTTATTTTGAGTTTAACAGTAATATAAGACACAAAATTGATTAATACTATTAAATTATGATTAATACGAATAAATCCAAGAAGCTTAGGATTCTGCAAAGCCTATGAAGTCATCAAACCTAAAGTTACAGTCATAACTCTAAATAACGGCATAATAATGAGGTAAGATGGTTTGATCATGATGTCATCATCACTAAACCTTAAAATATTGAACAATTCTAGTAGAAAGCATTAGTACACGTCTACTAGAAGGGAGATATTTACTATAAATAGAGCTCTTTTTACTCTATTTTCCCCTCAGACACTTACAAAACACTAAAATATTTAAATCAAAAAGTAATTTATTTATTCTTTATATATAAAACTCCTATATTATTAAAGACCAAAGATAATTTTATTATAATCATCATCTTTGATGTTGTTATTATATTTATTCAACTGTTTTGTTTAAAATTCTCTTATAAGCCTCAATTTCACATAAAATTAAGAATATTTGTAATTTCTCTTAAACTTTATTTTAAATACAATTTAAAAAAGTTTCATTTAAATTTTTTGGCGTAAAATTATTCAAAATTAGTATATTAAGTATTAAAAGGAGGTTATCTCTTCTTATTATAAGAATCTCCTCTCTATTATTACTTTAAATAATTTTATAATTAATATAAATAGTATTTATATTAATTCACAACTTTATTATTAGTAATACTATTGTTATTAATTGTTTTTTATTAATGAAGAACAATTTTTTACGTCTTTATTCTTTGTTGGTAACAATAATAAAGTGCTTTTGAGTATATGAATTATCTTATATTAATATATTTATTTATTATATTATTATGTTTATTCCATAATATAATTATTATTATGCCATAATTTTAATAATTCTTTATTATTATAATTATTTTTATCTTATTTGTTTTATTTATAAGGACATTCATAGTACAATAAGTAAAATATTAGTAATTTTTACTTATTGTTTCATAGTCAAACCTTACAAAAGTTGAGAACCAATAAAGTAAGGGAATACCTTGTTAGGTACAGTGACCCAACTGGTGAAGATCAATGGTTAGCAGAAAAGGAAATACCTGAAGCTACTAAACTTCTCAGAAGATTCAGAAAAACTAGAAATAACAATATCACAAAGCAATATTCTTTTTTAGGGGGAGGGAATGTTGGCCTTAGAGGTATTTTCATATACCCAAAAGACCACAAATAACAAAATAAGATACAAATATAAATAAAATCAAATCATTTATATTATCAAAATAAAAATAAAAGTATGAATAAAAATTTATATACAAAAATGTAAATTTAATTATAATTTAAAATAAAAATTACATTAAATTTCAAAAATTATGAAAATGCATTTTTACTTGAAAAAATTAAGTAAAAATGAATCGTTAATAAAATCAATGAAATTAAAATATTTTTGGTAAAACGCTACATAAAATATGTTATTAAAGTTTCCCCAATAAATAAACATAAGAAATTTACTTCACCATTTGATTCCTCATAACAAATAAGGTGGGGTCACCTCAGGGTAAGATTTCTGGAACTCAACTCTAAATAAGCTTAAATTAAGTTTTTAGTATTTTCTGTACAAAATTTGAAGATCCTCAAAACCTTAATTTAATTCACATCCCATATGGTGTTAACCATCAATTTTTGTGTGAAAATTGAGTTGTTGTGTGTAGTTTAGAAGTTATGAGGAATAGATGTATTTTCAATTGAAATGTCAAAATGTGCGCATGTATTACATTAGTGAGCTGTAATTTACATTTGAGTTATAAATTATTACAGTTTTTTACTGTAAAATTTCAATTGAATTGCATGTGTAAATTACAAATGTATTACAGGATGAGGAATTAAAGAAAAAATAAATTGGAAAGATTAAACCTGGGGGAAAAGAAACTCTAACTCTAAGGGGGAGCCAGACCCCCAAAATCCTTGCTGACAGGCACGGGATGTTGAAAACAGCACAAAGGTTCATCAATTTAAGCCTGGAATTGAGTCACAGGGTCTGTGACTCAATTGATGATGAGGCTTTGATACCAACCAGGGCAGGTTTAACTGTTTCCAAGAGGGTAAAACTACCCTTAAGACAAAACCATCTTAGTAAAAAAAATTTAACTGGTTTCTACATCGCTTCCACACATTCTGACGTGTTTTGAAGGCTCTAGACCAGGTATTACTACAGTAATGGCTGATTGGAGGGTCTAAAATGGCGAAAGCCAGCCCTTTTTGGCCTAAACCAGCATTCAATGATGCCATAATTGGCTTTTCTGTTTTCAGAGTGTTTTCACAAATGACAAGAGTAAAATTTACCTTTGGAGCAAGAAAATTGATGGCTATAAAAGCATGTCTTCTTTGCCCAACTTTTGTCTTCATGTTAGAATATTTTCCTTTTATAATTAGTTTGAACACTGTTAAACCAATCAATAAAGGCTTCCAGCCACCCTTTTTATATAATTTTAAACCTTCTGACCACATGAAAAAAGAATTTCAATCATTGTTTGGAACTCTTATAATCATTTTTACCCCTTGAATCACCCCATAAGTGAATTAAAGCATCTTTCATCACTGTTAACTTTGTCACTTTGTGTCCAAATTCACTCTGGTCACTTTTGGGTGTGTTTTCTCTTTGAATACCTTTTAAAGACTTTGCTCCTTAAATAATTGCTTGCAGTTATTTGCTCAATTAACTTCAATTGAAATTTCTCTTGAAGAAATTTCTTTTGTAGCCTTAAATATCTGTTGTGGAGTATTTTTGCATAAATTTTTATTGTTTGTAAAACAATAAATCTTCATAATATTATTTTTTTAGACTTAGAAAGTTAAAAACAATAAAATTGGTGTTTTTTCTCTTAAAAATACTATTTCATACTATTTTTTTATCATTTTTTACTGTATACAAATTTTGAGGACAGGAAAAGTACTTGTTTTTAATGAAAGTTTCATATTCACACCTTAGATTGATGGTGCCATCAATTTCCCCCATATCTCATCTAGAGCACAAGGTATGGGGCAAACAATTTCCATACAGATTTTGAGAAAATCATATATCTGGATAACTTAAATTGAACATGAAATAACTTTTTCATATTTAATTTTAACATACTACATGAGGCACCCTTGTGTAGATCTCATCCAGAGTTACACAATGAACCAACTTTGAGCTAAATATCTCAAAAACTTACAAAGCTATAGTTGATTTAAGGTCCAAATCCCACATTGAGACCAATACAGCTTTGCTGTGGGTTACTATCCCATAGCTATGATTATGAGGTGTCAACAAGACAAATAATCTTTTTTATACTTCAATACCTCATAGTTCAGCAAATACAGGTCTATGAAGGTTCTGTACAGCATTCTATGCATAATCCACATCAGAAGAGGGCTTTAAGGTCCCCAGGTGAAACCTTTTACCCTGTATGCAGGGAAAACTTGGAAGATGTGGTTTAAAGCCCCATCTGACCCTGTTACAGAGTATACAGGCATTTTGAAACCCACAAGCCATCACTCAGAAGTGAAAACTATTTACTTCCTCTACGTGTATGGTCTAGATAAGCTTCCCACCCCATTTCAGGATAATAGGAGGCCTTTTCTCTGCCAGAAAATGAAAACCCATCCTTCTCTTGGATTCCTATGTAGTATAACTGTTGAAAACAGTTATAATCTTGGTAAATAATCTGGTATATCTTGAATCTTAGAGTATTGTAGTTCTTATTATAGTAATCCAACTGGTAAGACTGCAGCCAGTGCTTTCAACAGTTCTCACCACAACTATTTCACAATAGTAAAGCCCTTAATATTATTATTTGAACCCATTTTTATTATAATTATCTGTGTCAGTAATAGTTGAAGTTTTGATTAATATCATTACTGCTTCATCATAGACTCATCCTGAGAAAAATAAATTAAATAAATTAGTAAAAAAACCAAAAAAAGAAACAAAAAATATGTAAAAAAATGAAAAAAACAAAAATAAAAATAAAAAGTGAGAAGAAATGATAATTAAATACATAAGAAATGAAAAAATAAGATGAAAAGTAAGTTAAAAAATTCAAAAAGGAACAAAAAGAAAATTTGAAAAATTTAAAAAAAGTGAAGAAACAATGGAAAGGTTAAGAATAACAATTATAAAAACGCAAAGAAAGTTGAAAATTTGACAAAATTTCAAAAGCTGGGAGTGATAGGCAAAAATTCAAAAATCTGTTAATTCCAATGATCAAAAATATATAATTAAGGAAAACCACCAATCGAGAAAAAAAAATAAAATTTGAAAAAAAAGCCCAAACAAGAAAGAAAACAGAAATTTCAAAAATATAATATTGTTGTTTTTTGTCATGAAGATTAATTCAAAAGAAATACCAAAATTGACAAGATTTTGACCAATAAGACAAATTTTGATTCCTGGCAATACATAAATGAGATGAAATATCAAGAGGGATGAAACAGAAAGGGGAACTTTGAAAATTGAATACTATTATAATGTCACATTTTTTTATAGAACATTAAGGAAATTAGGGAGTGTGAATATGATGACATATTAAAAAATATTAGATAATAAAAAGAAACAATCAAGCTTATTTCTAAACTCCAAGGATGATAAATCTCAACATGTAAGGAAATTATATTTTGAAAAGAATTTTATATATTAAATATTCTATCAAATGGATAAAAAATACAAATGTGCAATGATAGACTTTAAATGAATATATCAAAGAATAAAGGGAAGAGTAAAATAATTTAAAACCAAAATTATGACCCACATCTATATATATTAACAGCTTGAATTTCAGCTAAAAATAATCTCAGAAATAATGTCTTCCATAAAAATATTGGATATTAATGTATAATGGAAAAGAAATCATGCCTTTGGCAAAAGAATATTTGGATGTTGTAATATATCCTTTCAAGGATATCTTAAATATGTAAGAAATGAGAAAAAACATATTATGATCGATTATTTGGATAGCAAATCTTGACTCTTACTTATGAATTTCTGCTTGTTAAATGAGTTTCCTTCAAAGAAACTTTCCAAATTGATAGCTTTTAATGGTTAAAAAAATGGGGAGTTAATTATTCAAAATAGAAATTACAAGGAAATTGATGAGAAATATTTCACACATTATAAAAAATAAAGTCTGTTTCACTGTTGTAGATTATCATAATTCCAGAAAATTATTTATTAATGAATTATGGATATGTAATGTATGATAAAACAAACAAAAGTAATGGTAAATCTATTATCATCCATTTCAACTGAGTAGAATGCTTCATAACCAAATATTTGGCTTAAAGTATCCTCAGAAATATATCAAGGTTAGAACCAAGGTTGGGACCAAGGTTAGGACCCAGGTTGGAAGCAGGTCAGACCTGGTTTGGACCCACTATGCCCATCAGTAGGGATAGCTTTTTTTCCATGGTGATTTGGACCTTAATTTCTAGCCAGTGATATTTTTGAATATGTAGTAGTATTCTTTCATTTGAATATTTGTACTATTCTTTTAATTATCAAAAATATTCATCTGATTCTATTCTTCCATATTAATAAGCTTTTTTTAATATATTCAGAAATTTTCAATATCAAAGGTATTTTCAAAGCTCAATTTAGCAGTATGTTGAGTTGATTAATCCCTCAAATAAATTACAATGGTACTTATGAAGGCTAATTTCATTCTTATTCAAATTTGTACATTTTTTTTTGAATACCTCAACATTCTTCACATCCAATCCGTTTTATGAAGGGTTTATATACACAAATTTTCAAACAGTGAATGGATTAAATATGCATTGTTGCCATTTCTGGTTCAACCTCCTCAACCCTCAGATTAGTTATCAATTGCCATGAATGTTAATCTATGCTTTTAAATTCCCCTTTTTAGCTGAAATATTATCAATTGTCAAACTTCTTTTCTAAAAAATTGCCAATAATAAACATCAGAACATTTTTTCAAAAGTAAAAATCACATTTGTTTTTGAAATTTCAAGTTTCTCTTTTGCTCTTTATTTTCATAGATCTGGATATTCTGATATTTAAACTGCCTTATCTTTTGATGGTTGGGAGAAATTTACCTTTGTTTTGAATTTTTCAATTTTTTTATTTATTTTTTACTTTTTTTAATGTTGTCAAAATATTTCTCATCTTTTTTTAACCTTTGATATTTTTTGCATTTTATACTTTTTTTTAGTACTTCAACAAGAAAGATGTCTTTATTTTGTTATTTAATTTTATCTTTTGTTTATTTTTATTTTTTAAATTCTTCTATGTGTGTTTTTTTATTCTTTTAATTTTCTTTTTGAGTTTGTTTTATTTTTCTGCAATTTTATGTTTGGTTTTATTTTTTGGTTTATTTCATTTTTTTGAAAAAAAGCAAGTGTGAATTTTTTGAAATTTATTTTCTTTTTTGTTTTGTTTTTTTTGATTTCTTTTTATGGGTGCAGAGACTCCAAATCAGTGAAAAAGCACTGATTTTCAGTTTTATTTTGTGATTTGTGTGCAACAGTTCTATCGCAAACAAATGGCAAAACAAAACCCCAAATCAGTGTCTGAATCCATAAAAAAAATTAAAATAAAATCATAAATAAAATTAAAAAAAACATCAAAAATTGAAAACAATAAATTATAAAAATGATAAAAATAAACTATAAAATTAGGGATAAAAAGAAATAAATCGAAATGAATTAATATTTTTTAAAATTAAAATTCAAAAATTCAAAATAAATCCAAAAAGAATTCAAAGAAATAAAAATGCAACATAAACAACCAAAATATTTCAATTTCAAAATTGTAAAATGAAAAAATTCAATTCATTTGAAATTTAAAAAACAATGAAGTAATTATAGAGAAGAATTACCAAATATGACTCAAAATGAAAAGATAAATAAATAATGAAACACACAAATGCAGTTAAGAATTGCAATGAGCCATAAATTCTGAAATTAAGCCAAGTATAAGAGAATAAGAGGATCATAATTTAAAAAGAAATAAAGGAGATAGTGAAAAAACCCAATAATGAATTACAAAGATCAAAATGATTATGATTTTATTGATTAAATAAGGAAATATTGTAACAGAAAGTTCTATAAAAAGACAATGAAGACATTTGGATTAAGATAATATACATTAGGGGGTGTCAAAGTTACCAAATCCCACACTCAAAATCCCGAGTTTTTTTTTGCCAAAATCCCACATTAATTTTTTGGGATTTCAGAAATCCCACACCTAAAGAGGTGAGGTATTTTGAGGTACAAAAACCCAGGTTTTTTGGTACCAAATCCCGTGTTTAGATACCAAAATCCCACCTTTAGCTTCCCATAAAGGCACATTTTTCAAACACACAACTCAGTAAGGGCATGTTAAATTGCATAAAAATTTCCTTCTCTTGCATAAAATCTAAATACACTCATCATTTATTAAGTTATTTGATTTCAAATTTCATTTACTACCAGCCGTTTCTTTATTTACCATGCCCAAGGCATCGCAAAGGCTACCTTTACTTCAGACCTTGAACTCACTTCAGTTCATCGATGCTCTCAACTCTGATAGTGATTCTGATATCCAGGAAGATATAATCTTGTTAGATATGATAACCTCACAAAGATACATCAATCCTCGTAGAAGATATCCATCTCATTACATGTATACAATGAATGATTTACAGACATTCTCATCTGAAAAGTTTCAACAGCTATGTAGGACAACACATGAATCATTTGAAAAATTGGTTGCACAAATTCAAGCTGATAAAATCTTTCAAAACTCATCACAAAACAAACAACGCAATCCTGCCATCCAATTGGCTGTGGCATTATCAAGGCTAGGATCAAATGGAAATGGGGCCGCTTTGGGAAAGATTGGAATGTTGTTTGGAATTAGCCATGGGGCTATTGTGTTGTACACTCAAAGAGTCATTCAGATATTAATGAAGTTGAAGCGCAAAGTAATTGTGTGGCCAACAATAGAACAACGCAGAGAAATGTCTCAAGTAATGCAAGCAGAAGGCTTCCCTGGGTGCATTGGGTTTATTGATGGGAGTCTCATACCATTATCACAACGTCCTCCCAATGATGGTGAAGCGTATTTTGATCGCAAAAAAAGGTAAGCTGTTGAATCTTTATTCTTTATTTCAATCTTACTGATGGTTTACATATAAGGTATTCTATGTCAATACAACTGGTTTGCGATATCAACAAGCAGTTCACTGCTCTGCATGTTGGTTGTACTGGGTCACTTCATGATTCGAATGTCTATCAACATATGAAAATAGCACAAACACCTCAAGAGTTTTATGAAAAGGATCAGTACTTACTTGCAGATTCGGCATATGCAAGCTCTCCTTGGGTTGTTCCAGCATATAAGGGAGTTGTAGCACATAATGAAGACAACCGTTTGTTCAATTACTGTCTAGAAAAATCAAGGGTCAGAATCAAGCATGCAATTGGCATTTTGAAGGGGAGGTGGCTTTCTCTAAGGGAAATGAGAAATCAAATGAGGTATAATCATGAAATTGAATATTTTGTTAGTTGGGTTGTGTCTTGCACGATTTTACATAATATGTTAGCTCAAATTGGTGATGAGTGGTTTGATTTATATGAAGATGATGATCCACCACAAGTGGAAAATCAGGCCAACAATGACATTGGGGAAGATGTGCTAAATATGCGTGAGAAAATTAAACCAATCACTTTGGCATGGAAAAATAGTCAATTGTAAATTTCTTCAGGACCAATGTTTTATGTACTTAATTTAATGGCATACAACGGAGTGGAGATGTTATTCATAAAATAAAAGTATTTACAATTAACATTTTTTACTTCTTTTTTGATCCTGCATATTTCGTTCAAAGTACCCATTGACTCTTGAATTTATTTCGGTGGGTGTCATTTTCAAGAATTTGTCACCTACATTAAATAATTTATGGTTTATTTGAAAAGAACATCCAAAATGAGTAATTGTGTCATGATTGATAATTTCTGGAGGTGGTTTTGTTGTATGATGAACCATCGTTGATGTCTTCCAAAGTATTTCCATGATGCCAGGTTTTTTTGAAAAATCAATCTCCATTTTTAATTCAGGGAAGTGTAAGCCATGTCCAGAGGGGGTGAAGATAGTAGGAAGTGGAAGGAAATCTTTTTTTGATACAAAAGAAAAAATACCATAAGTCCAGGCATTGAGATCGTTTAAATCTTTGTGTGGCTTATTGAAAAATCCATCTTGGGTGACAATGACATTGGTAAACGATTTGAATCCTTCCTTGGGATTGGCAGAAGTCCATTTGAGTTGACTGAAGTTGGGTAATTGGGCTGCTTCCATTAATGATTGATTTTCATTTGCTGCTAATTTTGAAAAATGGGAGATTCTTGAGTAAATGAATTCGTCATATTCATGAAGCTTGATCCATTGATTGTTATCTGTTTCAATTTGATGAGGAGTTAAACCAGGTTTTCTGGAGTAAACACCTAATAATTTTGTAATCAGTCAGTAATTATTAAGGGAATATGACAAAAAGATCACACACCTGCAGATTTTCCAGCATCAGAACCAGATCGAAACCCAATACCTTTCATAATGCCACCTTCGAGTTGCTTATTGGTTTTAATTTCTTGTCGATTTTGAGATAAGGACATTAATGTCATGACGATTTTTTGCAGCATTTGAGAGTGGCCAGAATAATTATCAAATGGGGTTATTTCATATATGATGACAGGCAAAAACGGCTTGGATGTTTTATTAATGAGGATATAAGGATGGGGGAGAGTGTTAAGTGATGGAAGTTTTAACCATGAGGCATTTGAAGATTTCTTGTCAATCAAAATTGTGGAAAAGTTTTTAAATTCTTTTTTGGAATGGCCAAGGTGAGACATTATTTCTTTTGAATCATGGATGTGTTGTCTTTGGCTTCGGGTGAGCTTTCTTTTATTATTTAATTTGGTATTATTATCCTCATGATGTTCTATATTTGGTTTAGTCCTAACCATGACATCAAGAGGAGTAATATGAGCTTCATCATCTTCCAAATCATTCTGATGATGTGCTGAGTCTGGTTTAGTCCTAACCATGACATCATCAAACTGATTGGAAGAATGAGAAGGAGGAGGAGATTTTTTTTTGAATTTTAAGGATGATGGAAGGGATGGGAAATGAAATGACATTGCAAAAGAAACTCTTATAAATAATCCACCCCTACATGAACAAATAAAACAAAAATTAAAACAAAAAAGAAAAAAAAAGGTTAGTAAAGATCATAATCCAAAAAAAAAAGTCAGAAATGGATAATGATGAGTGATGGTTAGTAAACATCATAATCCAAAAAAAAAAAAGTCGGAAATGGATAATGATGAGTGATGGTTAGTAAAGATCATAATCCAAAAAGAAAAAAGTCGGAAATGGATAATGATGAGTGATGGTTAGTAAAGATCATAATCCAAAAAAAAAAAGTCGGAAATGGATAATGATGAGTGATGGTTAGTAAAGATCATAATCCAAAAAAAAAAAAGTCGGAAATGGATAATGATGAGTGATGGTTAGTAAAGATCATAATCCAAAAAAAAAAAGTCGGAAATGGATAATGATGAGTGATGGTTAGTAAAGATCATAATCCAAAAAAAAAAAAGTCGGAAATGGATAATGATGAGTGATGGTTAGTAAAGATCATAATCCAAAAAAAAAAAAGTCGGAAATGGATAATGATGAGTGATGGTTAGTAAAGATCATAATCCAAAAAAAAAAAGTCGGAAATGGATAATGATGAGTGATGTATGATGATGATTATAAAAAAAGAAAGAAATAATGATGGGTGGGTGAGTTGTGGATGATGATGGTGATGGGAGGTGCAAAAAAATGATTAAAATATTTTAAAAGACCAAAAGGACATTACCTACAGAAAAATTTAAAAAAAATTAGCAAAAAAGGATTGTGATTGAACAAAAAGAAGAGAAATTCACTTACCTGAATTTTGAAAAAAGTGAGTTTTTTTTTAAGAGGGAAGGGTGAAAAATAAAAATAGAATAAAAATAATTGAGAATTGACAAATCAAATTTAAAAAATTTGGTGATTTTTTTTAAGAGGGAGGAGTGAAAAGCAAAAATGAAAATTAAAATTTGAAATTCAAAAAAAAAAAATTTAAAAAAAGTTTTTTTTTTTTTAATTGGGAGGGGTGAACAGTAAAAAAAAAAAAAATTCAATGAAATTAAAGGAAAAAATCAACTTTAAAAAGCAAATTAAAAATTAAGAATTAAAAATCAAAAATCAACTGAACAAGGGACTTTGCCCATTTAAAAGTTGAAACCCTTCAAAATAAAAAATAACCATTAAATTTAAAAAAATATATAGAAAAAGATGAAAAAATTTCCCAACAAACCATAAAATGACATTTTCATAAAAAAGGAAACAAACTGTCATCATATTTGATTTTTGAACAGACTTCATATAAATGCTCAATGCAAAACTTGCCCAAATTTGCAAATCTGCCGCAAATTGCAAATAAATGTCATATGCACTTGGAATGGCAAGTTGGTGCGTCAATTATGCATAAAAATTGAAATTTCCCTTTGGTAATAAAGTGGAGTTAGATTTCATGACATAAGATCAATAATTAAACAAGCACCATATATAAATTGATCACATTACACATATGTAATAAGTTATTTTTTATTGACTAATGCCAGAATGCGTTCCAGCTCCCCGATTGGCCTGCTTGATGACAATGCCGCTATAGTGAGATCCATCTGGCATTGCTTTTCCTTCAATTCCAATTCACAATTCCACTTTTCTTTTTCAAATTCATGTTTCTTTGCATTTTGCTTCTCGTCAAACTCCATTTGTTTTTGTAGCTTGACTTCTTCAAACCGTTGTTTTTCCATGTTGCACACTTTCTCTTCATTCCACCTCTCCCTGTCCCACTCCAAACGTGCATGATCACTTATTTCACAGGCTAATAAGCATGAATTTTGTCAGTAGGATTCTTAATAGTATCCATAATTGCAAGTCATACCTTTGTTCCGTGATTCAAGTATATTTGCATAAGTAGGTGCAAACATATCCAGCGACCTTTTCCTAGAACCACTCTTGTCATTCAAGTTGGGTGTCATGGCTTGATTACGCTTTTGTGCTGAATGCATTATGGATTTACTTTTCTGATCAAAGGAGGAATAATCAATATTGGTGTGAATAAATATGACTCTTAAATGTACTTACCAAATCATCTTGAAGGTTTTCCACTGGAACCAAGTTATCCTCATTATGAAGCAAACGATCCAGATTGTGAGGTGAATCCAAGTGATTATTCTCCTTTGAAAAGCAAATGGGCTTTAATTATCTGAGGTATAAAAAGGAAGAGACCATAGCGTACCTTATCAAGCAAAACATCATCATCATCACCATTGAGACTGTCTTTTTCTTGCGAATCATAGCTTGCAATGGGAGTGACATTGGGCTTGTGGCCAAAGAGCACATCCATTTCTGCATAGCAAGGACACATACTTTCCAGCTTTTCACTCATGGATTTTATTCCTTTACTCTCATCTTCTTCCGTTATTCCAGCCCCAGTTAAGTTTTCGAATTTTTTGGCTGCCATATATTTCTTTTTATATGTTCGCCATCGATCTCGGATGCTGCTTGAACTAAGGTTTAGGCGATTTCGTGATTTTTTGTTGACCTCAATGGCCATAAGCTGAAACCCATGCTGCTTTGAGGAAGGAGGTCTTCCAATAGTTGTTGAACCGCTAGTACCAAAACATGACTCGAAATTGGACTTGACTGAAAGCCAATTAATTATTGTTAAATAATCTGTACGTATTAAGTGACCTGATGGATGAGGCAGGCCAGAGGTGATCTTCATGTCTGTCTTGATTTGTCTTGCTTTGGATCGAGGCATTATTATATGGATGATGAAGTATAAATGGACTATCAGCTGTTCGGTCAGATTGTCCAAAATGGAGTTCAGAAGAACATGTTGTACAGGTATGAATTGTGAGTACTCATTTGGGTTAGGTTTCAAGCTGAAATCCCAGATGCATGGGATTTGGTCAAAATACCAGGGGACTCAGTTAAAATACCATGGGATTTATACATAAAAAACCTGGGATTTAGTGTTGGGATTTGGGTTCCAAATCCCGTGCTATTTTAAGGCGGGATTTGGTGACTTTGACACCCCCTATTGAAAACTGGTTTAAAATAATTTAGATGCATGAGTTAGCATGTTTTTTTAGATCTTATTACACATATGAAAAGGAATGGATTTCGATGTAATAAGTACCTGTGGATTGAAATATACTGAATTTAAAATTAAATTCAAAATTTAGAGTTATAACCCATCATCATCAAAAGACATTGAAAAAGGTTAAAGTCCAAGTATATTTTTTTGCAATTATCAATACTTTGATAGGTGATTTTTTATAAATATTTCAATAAATTTTATGCGTCTGTTATTTGAATCAATAACCTCTAATTGACTCTCAGGGTTTTCTCAACCGAGGGGTTTATGATAAGTGTCCATTTTTGAACAGTTTTTCATCCAGCTGGAATACAACCTGGCCAGTGCACGTGGGTTGGACAAAGGTTTGAGACAAATTTGAATGCATTTCGAAATAAGTATTATCCAAATTTCTAAAGCCAAAAACCAAGACAGAAACATCTGTAGACACAAGTTGCTAGTATCATCACTTCTGGAGGCGTGATTTGTTTCAATAATGAACATAAAATTTGACCATTTACCAGTTTCTTTAATAATAACTATGGAAATTTTAAAGGATACTCTGACTGTCTTTGACTCAGATAGCTGAGGAATTTACACTAAGAGTTTTTATTGAAATCATCTCTTTTTATCAGATTTGAAACCAATAAATAGAGACATTTATTTATATATTCCCTTCTCAAAATTTTTGAAATATTCCACTTCAAAGATACCTCCCACAAATTCATATTATCTCGATCTTTAAGTCTGGATAGTATAGTGACAACAATTTGATAATTATTTCCACTGGGATGACAAACCAAAACTTGGATTTGAAAATCAACTTAAACTGATTTAAGAATTCTTAGTCCCAATAAAGAACACAAATGTCATAGAATATTAATGTGAAATTCTTTTGCATTTTTTCCAGTTTAGTAGAAAATGATGAAAAAGAAAACTTTTTTTAAAGAGAAATTTAGAATTTTTGGAAATGGGCACATAAATTTGTATGAAACAATTGTATATGATGAATATCAAAACTTGAGGCTTCAATTCTTGCATTTTTGAAATAATTGAGAGAAATAATGTTGGAAGGAAGAAATAAAATAATATGTATTTTTTACAAATTGAATTTTTCCGTCTATATGGGCTTAAGCAATACTTGATTAAAGATGTCAAATCAAAAGATAATACCAAATTATACTTTCTAAATATGAATAAATGAATATAAATATGAGATTTGTACATTATAAATAGAATTCCTAGCCTAAAGGAAGAATTTAAAACTTTCAAAAGCACTATTTGATTAGAAGATTATGTTAAAGCTCCCTTTTGAGGGTATTGAGAGCTTGAGTATCAACATTTGTAGAGCTCACTAATTCTCTAAGCTTATATGGATATTTCAATTGATAATCTTACATATGTTATTTATTTTCAAAAGTAAATAGCAAAACATATTTAAATCTGTCCTCTTATAAGTCACACCAGAAATGTACCAATCCTTCAAAATATTTGGTAGGTTGGCTCTTGAAAGAATAATATGTTAGACTTTTCAGTTTAAAGAAAGAAATATCATGTGACAACCATTTGAAATTAAGGAATTCAATGAGCTTATTTAAAAATGACGGTTCTACCACTAATTTTAGCTCATTATATTGATATTAATATAGTCCCTTCAGGTTTTGGAAAATTATTATCATGGATTGATCTTCTGTAAGGACATACAAATTGGAGGGGGAGTTTTGAAACTAAGTATATTATTCTGACTGCTAAATGCGATATTTGTATTGGATTATTATTATTAAGCTCTTGAATCAGTCCTAAAAATCTCTAGAATTCATTACTTCTGCATGATGGTAAATTGATTCTGGCAGGAAAAGTGTTTTTGTTTGTTTCGAATTAAATCAGAATATTGATATGAAAGTGCATAAATGTTGGAAAGTAATTTTTCATCTGGATGAATATTCTTCAAAGAATGAAGATTGTAATTTTGAATCATTAAATATCACCATGGTAATAAATATATTACTACTACCAAAATGGAAATATAAAATGTATTTTGAGTTCAATTGCAAGGATTATTTTGAAACACCTATATTTTTTGAGAAAAGTAAGTGCGACAAAATTCAATACTGATTTCATGAAAGATAATTTCAATTAAAAAAAATTACTTCCCTCTTTGATATTTAAGCCTTTCAAAAACCTTGGATATTGGTTCCTTATCTTTAAACTATGGTAGCTTATTACAAACCTTAAATCCAATTAAAGGTTTTTTTCATATAAAGAATGGAAATATTTAAGGCAATATTACCTTTTCTAAATTGGTATTTTGACTAAGGGTTAGTAATTCTTTGACATGTTTCTCATTTGGAAAGTTATTATAGTCTTGCTGATTTTTCTCTACAAAATAATATTGAGAGCTGAAGTGAAATTTGACTCTCCCACCACAGTAGGATATAGTGATTTTTTCTTTTAATAATATCCTTTGTATGTATTATATAATATTTCATAATATACTTCTATCAATTTGCTGATTTTGAAATTTGTGTGGATATTGGATTTTATGTGAGATGGTAAGTAATACTTTTTTGGTCATAAGAGGTCTCAGGTTATTCCCATTGTGAGCCTTGAGGTATATTTTACATACCCAAATAGGCCACAATTATCTTAAAAAGAAATTTTGAATTATACATAACTCATAAGTCATGCATATATCCAAAATTAATCATTTTTGATTTCAGAAAATATGAAAAACTTTTTATTCAGTAAGTAAATCCATAAATTTAAGACCAGATTTGGATTCTACACGAAAATTCACCTAGGGTGGCTCTATAGAGTGAATAAGCTCAAATTAACTCTTTAAGGTGGTAATATGGAAAATACTTCAACACCACATCATTAATACCACATAAAAGATCCATGAAATTTTTTGTTTTTCTTGATTTTACGCCAAAATAATGGGAATGTGAGAAATCCCATGTTACATATACACTAAGAAAAGTGTTATGCATGTTTTGAGATCTTATTATTATGGTATTCTTACATGCACCTTTGGTACACCCATAGTGGATATCTCACTTGAAGCTCAAATTTCTATTTTGACGTGAAAAATAAGCAAGGGAGACAAAAGACATCAAAGAGAGCCAGGGTACCCAACTTCTGAGGCCTCAGAGGCATGGACAGCTCCAAAGCTTGGTTCCATGCCTGTTCTTGGCCCAACTGGTAAACTAAACCTCTTTGGGAACTTGGTTACCAAGTTACAACTACTGTAAAACACCAGAAAATAGCAAATAACCTGCTATTTTGACGTCCCAAGGAGGTAAAGCGCTGCTTACACTCCTGTAACCATGTCAATTACTAATGACTTTCCATAGATAAACCCTAAAATAGTAATTAAAACCTTTTTTGGACGTGTATCTATTGGATTACCTCATAGCAACTAGTTAAACACTGATTTTTGCAATTCTACGTAGAAATGAGGTAAAAACTTCAAAAATTCATTAAAAATACAATTCTTAATGAATCCCTCTGAAACTCTCAGGACTAATTGAGAACTGTAATATCTATGGTAAAACCAAAAAGAATTACAGTTTTACTAGTAGAATTAAAAGTTTTACCTACAGTCCATTTTTGGTTATTCTACGTGAAACACTGAATCTTCAAAAATTCACAGTAATTACAACCTGTGATGAAATTGTCAATAAAATTGAGAACTTTGAGAAATTAATGATTATTTTGGAATAAAAGAATATTTACAAGTTTTACTCCTTTTATTCTTAACCATATTGGGGTTGGTAGTCATGTAAAAGCACCAATTAAGTAATTATGGTAATTTTACGTGACAACAGATGATACAAGCACTAATTCAAAAGGGTTGAATGCTTTCTCACTCACTGGTTTTTCATTTTGCTCCATGGAACGCCTCTGTGAGCTGTTGTAGACTTAAAAGAAGCTTCTTCTTGCTGTCTTTTCCGTATCATCATCTTATTATTCATTTATATCACTGTTACCAACAAGTAAGTATTAGTTATAACTATTCTGAAGTGTTTTAAATATTTCAGAATCAATCAGAAAGGCGTGAAATCAAAGAATTCAACTATATATTGTTGTAATCTTGTTATAAATCATTTTGATCCCTTGAATCCACAATTCTACGTCAAATTTCTCTACTATTATCTTTCAATAAGTTCTTTGGAGTATTAGTGAGTCTTTTATTATTAATTCTAAAAGTTTTTCTCTAAATTAGTTTTCTTCAAGAATTATCTTTATAGCTATTCTTGTAAAAGATAATTATATATTAAAATAATTTTATTATTTTAATAAAAGAAGTTTTTATTAATAAATTCTTCTTGGAATTGATTCTTGTAGACAATTACTGCCCACTGTTAAGATTCACTAGTAGTGTTTAACACGTGAAAGAAATAATTATTTAATTATTTAATTGTGGTTATAATAATACTTTATTATTATATTTCATAAGAACAGACATAGTACTGTTGATTAATAGTAATATTATCATCAGTTTCATAGTCACATCTTACATTTGGGGGCCTGGCCGTGATTGTAACCAGAGTTTTGGATATAATCATATTCTAGACTTCATTTTTGTGTTCTAAAAAACCACCATACCTACCCACATCTTACATTTGGGGGCCTGGCCGTGTTTTTTTGAACCTTGTACCCTTAATTAATATATTTTTAAGTTCTAAAATATATTAATTTAATATTTTTTTTCTTCAATTTAAAGTAAAAATTATTTTTATTTTTGAAATTGTCTTAAAATCTTATTTCATTGAGGAATTTGGTTTAATTTTATACTGTTTTTACACGTGGCTTTTTTCACATCCAAAAACTTATAAAATTATTCTTTGAGTTACTCTGAATTATTTTTTATTCAAATTCTTAAATTTTGATACATTTTTCTTTAAAAAGAATATTTTTTTAATATCAAAAAATAATAAAAACTTATAAAAATCTTTTAATAAATATCTTAAAGCATAAAAAAGAATTTGTTTTATCATATTTTTTCTGTAGTGTCTCTAATCAAGTACTGTGCAGCTGGTAACAGACTCAGTAAGAGATATATTACCAGTCCAGAATCTTCAGAAGCAGAATCTGAAGAAAGTATTGAAGTGCAAATTGCTAAAAGAGGCACTTCATTCAACTCTGAAAAAGCTAAATTTCCACCAAAAGGTGTGTGTTTATATTTTATTTTCACCTTTTCATCTTTGAATTGACGTGAAAATGGTGCATACCAGAAATGGAAGCAACTATTCAGTCCAACCAGATGGATGTGGACAAAGAAGAGGCAAGACCAAATCTAGAAGTGTCAAGTCTTCCACAAGAAAGACACATTTGGGGGATGCCAGAGTTGCCCCCACTCCCCAAGGTCTGTACACACAGATTTTGACATGAATTCTGAGCCTGAATTAATTCATGATAATATTTCCAGGGCTGAACCATTTTCAAGTGGCAGCAATAGAAATATATCAATGCCAATACAAAAATTGGTTCAGAGAAGCCAAAGAAGAGGAGTGGGAAATATGCCCAAGCCATTGGCAGGGGGCCATGAACTCTTACTTACACATCAAGAGCTTTCTGGGTAAGGAGAAGACCATAGAACTTTTAGGAGGGTGGAGCCCTCTATCTTGCAAGGACAAAGCCAAAAAGATAAAGATATGGTTGAAGAACCAAAGTCTTTTATCCATAGACCAGAAGAAAGAGTTAGAAATGACTCCAGCCTTGGAGACACAGGCACCAGTGGCGTCTACCAGCTCCAAACCAGCTCCAGAAGTGTCCAAGGACAAGCCCAAGGGACCTCAGAGGAAGCAGAAGGGTCCCAAGAACAATCAAGGCAAGGGCAAAGGCAAAGCAAATTGGCACAGACCTTACCCACAAGGGTACAGGATCCCCAAATTGGAGCCTTCAGCAGTGGACAGTGTATTCAACATGGCCAGAACTCTCATGGAATTCACAGCCAAGGAGCAGGAGAGGATGAACAGGACCTTCCCACGCAAATAGGCCATATAGAAACTAGTATGAATGTAGAAATTGGCAAACCTGACTCCAAATTATGTGAAATAATATTGGATGTAAATGAATTGAAAAAAAAATCAGAAAATTCACTGAGTGGTATCAATTGACAAATGAAAAAATTGATTCCATTATCAATATTTGTAACAGAATTGAGAATACATTCCAAGTTCAGAATGATGAAATGGAAGATCTGTCCATTTTCAAAGTGAATGGTCAACTTAAAAAGCTGCAAGACCATGTCTTAAAGATAGTTGAGAATACCAATCAATTTGCCACACATTTAGAAAGAAGTGACAGTGAGAGGCAGAAATTAAAAAATGAGATCATTGCAAATGTGGAACAAATTCACAAGAATTATTAACCACATATGCCAAGACATTCTACGCCTGTAACTGAAGAAAAACTTTCTGTTAAAGGAATTTTGACCCCATCCTTAGGAGAAAATGTTATCTCTGCAAAGGATATTCCCAAATTAGAAGAATGTCCAACATTCTCTGGTGAAGGAGAATACAACTATATTGAGTTCATCAGAACTATTGATATGTTACAGCAAGATTTTCAGATACCTGATGAAATCATAGTGGGGAAATTACACTCTCTGTTTACCAGGACTGCAAAGAAATGGTATTACAAGATGAGAATAGATCATGGAATACATGATTGGTCTTGGTGGAAGTCTGAAGTGATTACCAAATGGGCCAACAATTCTTGGAGGTTTAAAATGGGAAATGCTTTTGAGAATGCCATTTTTAACTCAGAGAAAGATAAACCACTTACTTGGTTGTTCAAGCAAAAAGACAGATTATCTGCTTTACACCCAGATATTTCTGACACTATGATTAATATGAAAATATTAAGAAAGTGTGGAGGAGAACTGGAACATGCTATCAAAAGCAGAGGTGTAGAGCCCTGTTCGACAGAAGACTACATAAATGCAATGGAAGATATCATTACCAGAACAAGGATTGGTAAAACTTGGACCAAAGTCCCTATGAAATCCAAGATAATTTCAAAGAGTCCCAGGGAAGACAGAAAACCAGAAAGACCTGTCTTAAAGTGTCATAAATATGGAAGCACTTCAAATTTAGCCAACGCTTGCACTAAAAAGACAAGAATCAATGAAGTTCAAGTCATTGAAGAAGTTCAGTGTACTGAAGAGAAAGAGCAATCTGATCAAGATTCTGCAATCTCTGAAGATACACCAGTGGAAGACTATCCCATTGAAAACAGCACAGCTTTCTTTGAGGTCACAGAAGTCCATACCCACTTTCCACAGCATAGTGAAGATTGCTACAGCCTGATTAATGTTCAAGATGCCAGAATGTGTAAAACCAAACCTGCTAGAGGAAAAGGTTATACTGCTGGAGCATCTTGTATCACATCAATTCTGATGAATGATGTTGAAGCCAGAGTCAATTTGGATACAGGAGCATTTTGCACTTGTGTGGGCAAAGATTATCTCCAAGCTATACTTCCTGAATGGAAAAACCATCTATTACCAATAGAAGGTGTACAATTTAGTAGTGCCAGTACCAATATGTACCCCTTGGGTATATTAGACACTATTCTTGTATTTCCCCATCCAACAGGAAGTATAAGGATGAAGGCTGAGACTGTAGTAATGGACAACTGCACATCTCAACATGTCATTCTTGGAAATGATTACTTAAGTATTTATGGTATTGATATCAATAACCATAAAAACAGATATTTCACAATTGGAGAAAACAGAAGGAAGAAATTTGCTTTCTCCAATATGCCAAAACAAATATCAATAGTATCTTCTAAGAAAGATACTTATAAGGAAGAATTTGTGTCCACACAACTTGTTGAAGCACATATTAATCCATCCTTGTCACCAAAAATAAGGAATGAACATATTGATCTGTTATACACATACAATACTGCATTTGCCTCTGATAATGAACCATTAGGTGCTATAAGAGGACATGAAGTTGATATTAATCTTAATATTGACAGACCATATCCCCCAGTACTTAGAAGACCACCTTATCCAGCCAGTCCCAGAGCTAGAGAAGCCTTGGAGAAACATATACAAGAGTTAATCCAACTAGGTGTACTAAGGAAAGTAGGCCATAATGGAGCGGTTGAAGTGACAACACCTGTTATCATTGCTTGGCATAATGATAAGTCAAGAATGGTTGGAGATTTTAGAGCTTTGAATACCTACACAGTTCCAGATAGGTATCCAATTCCTTGAATTCAAGAAACCTTGACTCAATTGTCTAAAGCCAAGTATATAACATCAATGGATGCATTGAAACGCTTCCATCAAAATGTTTTGACGCCTAAAGCTAGGAAATTACTTAGAATTATCACTCACTGTGGTATTTATGAGTATCTTATAATGCCATTTGGCATTCAAAATTCTCCATCCCGAAGGATGGCTTATCATTTATATTGATGATATTATTATATGTTCTGACTCATGGTATTTGCACCTTGAAAGACTTACAAGAATACTTCACAAAGTTGCAGAAGTGAATATGAAAATTTCACTTAAAAAATGCAATTTTGGTTTTGAGGAACTCAAGGCATTAGGACATGTTGTTTCTGGTTTAAGCTTGGGTATTGACAAAAGCAAGGTGGCAGCAGTGTTACCTAAGCCAACACCCCAGAATAAAAAAGAAATGATGTCTTTTCTTGGATTTGCTAGTTACTATAGGCAACACTTGAAAGACTTTGCAATTCTAGCCAAGTCACTATATAGAATCTGTGATCAACAGACTGTATTTGAGATGACACAGGAGAGAATTAAAGCTTATCAGAAGATAAAGAAAGCTCTTACAGAAGCACCTTTACTCCTCATGCCTTACTGGAATATTCCTTTTAGATTGTACATTGATGCATGTGGAGATGGACTAGGGGCAGCCCTACACCAAGTTCAAATCATTGATGAGAAGCCTACAGAAGGACCAGTTTGTTATATATCAGAACAAATCAAACCAACAGAAGCCAGATTTGGTGCAAGCCAAATGTAGTGCTTATGTTTAGTATAGGCACTTGAGAAATTACACTATTATCTTGATGGCAGTGTTTTTAAAGTGATAACTGACTGTAATGCAGTAAAATCACTTCTTAACATGAAAACTCACAACAGACATATGTTGAGATGGCAAATAGCCATTCAGGAATATAGAGGAAACATGACTATAGTCCACAAATCAGGAAACATTCACATGAATTCTTATGGACTTAGTAGGTGGGCATTAGCCAACACTCCTGATAACCCGGCTTATGTACCTTTGGAAGCTGAACCACAGATTCCAATTGAAGGAGTTAACATAACTGATATTGGGACTGAATTCTTTCAAGAGGTCAGAGAGTCTTATAAACAATACAAGAATTGCCATATCTTGACTTCTTTATTGGATAAAGACTGCAAAGATACATCTTTAGTCAATGAAATGGATGAGGTGTGGAAAAATTCCTATTCTGAAGGAAGATTTCACTTATTTGATGGCATAATTTATCACAGAACCAAACATCATTGTGTGATGACGTTGTGCAGTAGATTACTTATCAATACCATTCTTCATGAATGTCATGAGAGTATCTACTCTGGAAACCTGTCAGAAAACAGAACACTTGAAAAGGTAAAGAACTGTGCATGGTGGCCATCTTGGAGGAAAGAAGCTATTGAATATTGCCATACCTGTGATAGATGCCAGAAAGCAAACAGGAGTACAGGAAAGAAATTTGGATTAATGATCCATATTCAAGAACCAAAATTCCTTTGGGAAGTTGTTCACATGGATTGGGTCACAGCACTTCCTCCAAGTGGTGACAAAAGCTATAATGCTTGTTTAGTCATTGTAGACAGATATAGCAAAACTCCCATATTCTTAGCATATCATAAATATGACACTGCTATGGATACAGCTCTTCTTTTATGGAATAGAGTTATTTCTCATACAGCATGATTTAAGAATATCATAGGTGACAGAGATCCCAAGTTCACATCTGCACTTTGGACCAATCTTCATAGATTATTTGGGACTAAGTTATCATTCTCTACAGCATATCACCCTCAGACAGATGGGCTATCAGAGAGGATGATTCAAACTTTAGAGGACATGATCAGGAGATTATGTGCTTATGGATTAGAATTCAAAGACTCAGATGGCTTTACTCATTACTGGCGCAATCTAATACCTGCACTAGAATTGGAATACAAGACATCAGTCCATTCTTCTACAGGACAAACTCCTGCCATGTTAGAAAAAGCATGGAATCCAAGACTCCCAGAAGACACATTGAGGAAAGACTTAGTAGACATTCATCCTACACCTTCCAGATTCAAGATGATTCTTGATAAAGTAAAACATCATGAAAAGCAAAGTATGAATGATGCTTTTGATTATGCAAAACAGAAGTGGGACAAGAGTCAAAAAGTACTAGACTTCAAAGTAGGGGACTTATTTTTAGTTTCAACCTTGAATTTTAATAATATCAAAGGCCTAAAGAGACTTAAAGATTCTTATGTAGGACCTTTTGTTATTGTTACCATACATGGAACCAATGCAGTTCAAGTAGAATTGAGTGGTGAATTGGAAAATAAACACCCCACTTTCCCAGTCAGCTTGATAAAGCCTTATCAACCAGCTGATGAAGAATTGTTTCCTTTAAGGAATCCAACTCCTTTAACTATACCACCTTTGGAACAGAATGAACAGAAACAGATAAAGAAAGTCATTAAAGAAGGGAGACCTAGGGGTAAAAATCAAAGAGAATATCTTGTCAGATATAGAAATCCAGTACATGAAGATGAATGAATGGCAGAATCAGAAATACCTGACTTAGATAAACTCTTGAGACGATTTAGACATGAAAGAAGGCCACAAGCCTGAATATGTCTATAAATGTGCATTGAATTACTTGATCTGAGTAATGTAAAGAGGTTGGACAGTGGACATTGACCCCCTTTGGGGCCTTATTCTTTTATCACTAATAAAATTGTAATACAATTTTATTTTTTGGTGGGAGGAAATGTGAGCCTTGAGGTATATTTTACATACCCAAATAGGCAAAAATTATTTTAAAAAGGAATTTTGAATTATTCATAACTCATAAGTCATGCATATATTAAAAATTCATCATTTTTGATTTCAGAAAAGATGAATAACCTTTTTTTGAGTAAGTAAATCCATGAATTTAAGCACAGATTTGGATTCTACACGAAAATCCACCTAGGGTAGCTCCATAGAGTGAATAAGCTCAAATTAACTCTTTGAGGTGGTAATATGGAAAATACTTCAACACCACATCATTAGTACCACATAAAAGATCCGTGAAATGTTTTGTTTTTCTTGATTTTACGCCAAAATAATGGGAATGTGAGAAATCCCATGTTACATATACACGAAGAAAAGTGTTATGCATGTTTTGAGCTCTTAATATTGTGGTATTCTTAAATGCACTTTTGGTACACCCATAGTGGATATCTCACTTTAAGCTTAAATTTCTATTTTGACATGAAAAATAAGCAAGGGGGACAAAAGACATTGAAGAGAGCCAGGGTACCCAACTTCTGAGGCCTCAGAGGCATGGACAGATCCAAAGCTTGGTTCCATGGCTGATCTTGGCCCAATTGGTAAACTAAACCTCTTTGGGAACTTGGTTACCAAGTTACAACTACTGTAAAACACCAGAAAATCGCAAATAACCTGCTATTTTGACATGCCAAGGAGGTAAAGAGCTGCTTACACTCCTTTAACCATGTCAATTACTAATGACTTTCCATGGATAAACCCCAAAAGAGTAATTAAAGCCATTTTTGGACATGTATCCATTGAAGTACCTCATAGAAACCAGTTAAACACTGATAATTGCAATTCTACGTAGAAATGAGGTAAAACCTTCAAAAATTCATTAAAAATACAATTATTAATGAATCCCTCTGAAACTCTCAGGACTCATTCAGAACTGAATTATATATGGTACAACCAAAAAGACTTACAGTTTTACTAGTAGAATTAAAAGTTTTACTCACAGTCCATTTTTGGTTATTCTATGTGAAACACTGAATCTTCAAGAATTCAAAGTAATTACAACCTGTGATGAAATTGTCAATAAAATTGATAACTTTGAGAAATTAATGATTATTTTGGAATAAAATAATATATACAAGTGCTACTCCTTTTATTCTTAACCATATTGGGGTTGGTAGTCACTTAAAAGCACCAATTAAGTAATTATGATAATTTTATGTGACAACAGATGATGCAAGCAGTAATCCAAAAGGGTTTAATGCTTTCTCACTCACTAGTTTTCATTTTTCTCCATGGAACGCCTCTGTGAGCTGTTTTAGAGTTAAAAGAAGCTTATTCTTGCTGTTTTTTCCGTATCATCATCTTATTATTCATTTATATCACTGTTACCAACAAGTAAGTATTAGTTATAACTATTCTTAAGTGTTTTAAATATTTCAGAATCAATCAGAAAGGTGTGAAATCAAAGAATCCAACTATATATTGTTGTAATCTTGTTATAAATCATTTTGATCCCTTGAATCCACAATTCTGCGTCAAATTTCTCTACTATTATCTTTCAATAAGTTCTTTGGAGTATTAGTGAGTCTTTTATTATTAATTCTAAATTTTTTCTCTAAATTAGTTTTCTTCAAGAATTATCTTTATAATTATTCTTGTAAAAGATAATTATATATTAAAATAATTTTATTATTTTAATAAAAGAAGTTCTTATTAATAAATTCTTCTTGTAATTGATTCTTGTAGAAAATTACTCCTCACTGTTAAAATCACCACTAGTGTTTAACACATGAAAGAAATACTTCTTTCATTATTTAATTGTGGTTAGAATAATACTTTATTATTATATTTCATAAGAACAGACATAGTACTTTTCATTAATTGTAATATTATCATCAGTTTCATAGTCACATCTTACACCCATCATAGGAAAAGGGTGTGACAGTTGTTATATATTGAATTTTGGTAAAATGGGAATGAGATTTGGTGTCAAGGCTCAAAAATAATATGGATCTCCAGGATAGAAGAAAAGAATTATAATTGGTCAATTTTTGGGAGATATTCTATTTTGAATGTGATATTTACAAGAAATTTTAAAAAATTATTTCCAAAGCATAAAGAAGGAAATGATATATTTTGATTTGAGTTTTATTTCCAGCAATCAATATTAATTTAGCTATTGCAAGAACATGATAGTGAAATGTACATATGTTGTTGTTGTTGTTTTTGAGTGATTTAGAGAAAATGAGCATAGGTAATTCTTTGAAGAGATCTATTTGGTTGTAAATATTTTCAACTTTGGAAATCCCAAGGTCTGACAAATGATCCTTAAGAGAAAGAAGATACATGAAAGGTGGGATATGATAGGAGATAAGGAAAGGGGTGTAACAACCACTCACCAGGGGTAGGGGTATTAATCAATACACCCACTCAAACACCTCAAATCAGAAAATCCAGTATCTGCATCAGCATTCAGTTTCAGAAATCTTCATTCTGAAACATGCATACAGCTTGGTACATCAATACAGCCTGTCAATACCTGTACAGGTTGGATTCACCCAATACAGTTTCAATACACCAGTATGAAACTGTATGATCACTCAAATAAACCACACCTCTTGTACAGGTTCTGTACATCTGTACAGGATCTGTATTGGCCAGACTCAATTCAATAAATAAATCCTCTCATGAAAGTTCTTCCTCTGCATCAGGGCTGGTGTTTCTCACATAGACCAGCCCCTCTTTCTCCCCCCTGGGGACTTTTCCCCAGTTAATTAATTTAGTTTATTTATTATTTTAAAATCATTCTTATCCTTATTTTGGGTATTATAACTATTTGACTTTAAGTTAGTCTTTGCATTTCTCTCTTTGCCTGTACAGTATGAGTTGGGTGGCCATATCCTTATTAACCCTTCTCTTTCCATTCTGACAGGTTGAAACAGTGGACTTGGACTTGTTTGTGGTTGGCTCTTCTATTTCTTATTCTTATTTCTTTGTTGCTGCTTATCTCATATCTTTTATTATAGCAATTCATTCCTTACACTCTTAAGTGTATTCAATCTTTCCATATCCTTGAGCCCTCCATAAGTGAGTCCCGGTTTACTGAGTGCCAGGCCCTCTTCACTTCAAAGAGCCCCTGTGACAAGGGGGTATTTTGCTTTTCAGAAATGTAAAGGAAAATATCTCATTAATAATGTGCTCACATTAATTTCAAAGTTTTTGATTTTTATTCCAAATAATTATATGGAATCAAGGATTACTTAATATTCCCAGGAGCTACATAATTGAATTAATATTTTGAATTATATCTAAATCTTGAAAATCTGGCTTGTAAGATTACCAAATAATAATAGCAAGTTATACCCAAGTATCAAGCAAGTTGGAAGCTGGGTTGGACCTATGTTGTACCTGCTACCTTGGCCTGCGGGAATAGCTTTTTTTTATGGTGAATAGTTCTTAATTAAATACAAATCCCACAGTTATCATTACTATTGAATATACCCTAATTTTCCAAAGCATTATTAATAAATATACCTGGAATTGCACAAGCGAATTACTGAATCTGCTTTGAATTCCAGAATTTTTATGTACCCTTCTTAAAATTCCTTAAGAAAAATTAATTAATCTTTATGAGATACCTACGTATTATGAGTGATTTTTTCTATTATTTTCCAAACAATATCCTTTCATTTTGATGTAAATCCCTCCATTCTTACTTTTGAAAATTACTTAAAGTCCCTCAGCATTATTATTCAATATTCCTCAGATTCCCTCAGAATTATTATTTAATATTCCTTAACATCTAAAATCATGTTTATTGAATGTTACTTGAATTTCACAATTGCTATTTACTCTACCTTGAAATTAGTCTTGATTTAGTATTCAAAATTCCTAAATTCCCAAGGAATGATTATTTATTTTTCTGTCAATAATGCAAGAATTATTTGAAAACTTGATATAAATATCTCAATTCTTATCAAGATTGGATATTTCTCAAGTTTATAAAAAATATTAATGAATGTTCCAGAAATTGTTCAATAATGCTTTTGAATATGAAAGTTGATTTGTGTCACAGCAATGGAGACAGGCAGGGCATTAACATTAATTACTAATGGAAAATCTTCCAACACCTAATCATAAAGGGGTTTCATGGAAGATTCACCAAATACAGTTTCAAACCTCAATACAGCTCAATACAGGCAAAACCCAAATACAGGATTCACCAAATACAAGCCTTCCCTAAATACAGGCTCAAACACCTGTATTGATTCAAATAACTGTATTGGATACACCAATACAATTTCACATCTCACATACAGGTTTCTCAATCATAAAATCATGGTTTCTCAACACTCAAACTCCAGGCTGGCACTTTTTCACATATACCACCCCCTTTCACCCACCTGGGGGTTTTTCCCCCAGTTAATTAAAATATTTGATTTATTATTCAATATTATTTTATTTCTCATTGAGAAGTATTATTTTATTAATTATTAAATTAGTCTTTGCCTTCCCTCACCTGTTCAGTAGAGTCCTGGTGGCCATATCCTTTATTAATACTTTTCTCTTTTCTGAACAGGTTAAAACAGTGATACAGGATTATTTGTGGTTGGCTGTTTATTATTTCTTTTGTTTTTTGCTCATATCTTTTAATGCTATTACTTCATGACTAGGAATTTATCTCTTATCTTATTACTCATATCAATGGAGTATTTTTTATGAGCCCTCCATAAGTAAGTCTGTTCACTTAGTGCCAGGACCTGTTAAATTAGAAAAGCATCTGTGACATTATTTCGATTAACTAATAATTGCTTCTTTTCTTTCTTTCATTCTTATTGTTTTCTCTGATTCTCATTTATTATTTTTATGATCTTATGATTCATATGATTTCATTCTCTCTCATCAATTTTCATCTCATTCATTTCATTCAAATGAAAATTGATTCTTCTTCTCATTTCTTAAATTTTGCTGACCATTTCACCTTTTTCTTATTTCTCAATCAAATTTTATTTTCATTTTTTGTTGAATTCGGGTTCCTTATCAGGTTTAATTGATTGGAGTTTGGGGTTAATTGATTCATCATTCCAGGAGTTTTAATTGAATTTGGGTTATCATTTGTTGATTTTGAAATCTCTCAAGATTTATTGATTCATTGATTTAATGATTAAAGAAATTTACTTTACCTCAAGATTCTGATTTGATTCCTAAAGATATCTGATTTATCCTCAGGATTTATTTGATTGATTTCAATTTTATTCCTCAGGAAATTGAATTGATTTTTGAAGATATTGATTGAATTTCTCAAGACATCATTGATTTGATCCTTAATTGAATTGATTGCTTTGATTTGATCTATTTATTGACTTGATTTGACTTATTAATTGAAATTAATTATTCATAAGAATTTGAATTTGTCATCTTCATCCTTCAAGATTTATTCATATTGATTCACTTCAAGACTTTTGATTGATTACTTAAGTTCATCAAGATTCTCATTTGATTGATTTGATCAAGCCTTGTTTCATTCTCAAGTATCATCAAATTGTATTCTCTTCCTTCAATAATTCCAGTTCAGCATAGCCCTCCAGCCAAGAACACAAGATCTCAAAGACATCAAACTGTTATCACTCCTACAGCAAGGGCTCCTCTTGACCACACACCATCAGTTCATCAACTGAGTGCAAACTTGGACAGAGGACCACCAATGGAAGGAAAAGAACCCTCTAGAAGAGGAGGTGTGAAGTCAAGAAGCTTAAGATCATTCTATGGCTTTTTGGGTGGCTATCCAAGTATTTCTCAAGGGCCTAGAAGCAGATCAGGGGAAGCTGAAGATGAAGAGGGGGGAGTCTGAAGAAACTGAAGTAGTAGCTGCCTTGGCAGGTGCCCCTGAGGCTTCTGAAGCTCCAAATCTATCCCATTCTAATCAGCCTCTTGTCTCAAACTCAATTCATGGGACAACTAACTCAAGACGTTTCACCAAGGGACACCTAAAAAGCCCCAGAATTCAAGACTCCATCAATGAAGGCACCTGATTCCTTTGATGGTACTATAGCTTATAAATTGAGAGGATTTATCAAATCTTGTCATTGATTTTGAATAATGACCCAGAAAACTTCTGCTCTGGCAGGAAGAAGGTTTTTTACTCAACTTCTTTTCTCACTGGTAGAGCTGGAAAATGGATTGAACCTTACCTCTCCAATATCTCCAATGAAGACCCATCTTATCTTCTCAAAAACTGGCAGTTATTTGAAACTCAGTTATTCACTCTGTTTGGTAATCCCAATGAAGTCAGGAATGCTGAACAAGAGTTAGAAAATCTCAGGATGAAATAAAGTGGTCAGGTTTCCTTGTACATAGTAGATCTCAGAGGCTTAATGTGAAGAATTGGAGACTGGGGGGGAAGGGCCTATATTCATGTGTATAGAAAACGCTTGGCATCAAGATTGTTGGCCCAATTGGCTTCTCACCCTGGAAACTTTGATAGCTTTCAAGAATGCATCAATGTCAATTTGGAATTAGATACCAGGTACCATGAGAGGTAGAAGGAAAAGGGTAGGCATCAAGACAAGAAGCCACCAATAAGTGGATACAACTCCTCCAAGCCTCATCAAAGTTCATCATCAAAGAAGCATTATCACAGGAAGAATGAGAATGGAAAGAATTTTCAAGTGTGCAAAGACAAGCCTCATGCTGCTCTCCTCAATAAGGACAACATATAATTGGTTCTGAAAAGGAGAGGAGTATTAAAGAAAGCTTGTGCAACTATTGTGGTTGAAAGCACCCATTTGAAAAATGCTTCAAGAATCCTGAAAATAGGCAGGGGTCATCAAGAGGCTTCCCTAACCAGCAGGGAAATCCTGAGTGGGAATAAATTTAAGGTTTGACTATGGAAAAATAAGTAAAAATTACTCATACTTTACTTATTGTACTATGAATGTCCTTATGAATAATAAATAAGATAAAAAAATAATTTCAATAATAAAGAATTATTATAATTATGATGTAAAAATAATTATATTATTAAATAAATATAATAATATCATTCATATTAAAAAATAATATAATAAATAAATATATTAATATAAGATAATTAATATATTTCAAAACACTTTATTATTGTTACCAACAAATATTAAAGGCATAAAAAATTGTTTTTTTATTAATAAAAAACAATTAATAACAATAATATTACTAATATTAAAGTTATAAATTAATATAAATACTATTTATATTAATTAAAGAATTATTAAAGTAGTAATAGAGAGAATATTATTATAATAAGAAGAAATAACCTACTTTTAATACTTAATATAATAATTTTGAATGATTCTATGCCTAAAATATAAATACAACATATTTAAATTTCATTTACTATAAAAATTAAGAGAAATAACAATTTATCTTGATTTTACGTGGATTTGAGATTTTTAAGAGAAATTTAAACAAAACAGTTAAATAATTGAAGTAATCACGTCAAGAAAGATGATTATAATAAGGATGATCTTTGGTCTTTAATAATGTAAGAGTTTTATATATAAAGAATAAAGAAATTACCTTTTTGTTTTAATTATTTAGTGTTTTGTAAGCGTCTAGGGGGGAAAAGAGTAAAAACAGCTCTATTTATAGTAAATACCTCCCTTCTAGAGTCCAGCAGGTTTCTAGTAGACGTATACTGATGCTTTCTACTAGAATTGATCAATAATTTAAGGTTTAGTGATGATTACATCATGATTGACCCACCTTACCTCATTATTACTCCATTATTTAGAGTTATCACTGTAACTCTGAGTTTGATGAAATCATAGGCTTTGAAGAAGCCCAAACTTTGTCAATTCTATTGGTATGAATAATAATTTAATAGTAGTCATCATTTTTATCACTTATATGACTGTTAAACCTAAAATAATATTACAGTGAGTCATCATAAATGATCAAATTTAAGCCAAAATTTGATCATTAATAAATAAGTTATACACACTACAGCTATTATGGAAGTGTATTCTGATAGCCTGGAATGTCCCTATTAAACTTTGGAGAGCATTTCATTTCATCATCAAAACTCTATTTTTGATGATTTTTCTTGTAACTCATCTTTTTTGTAGAAATGTAATATTTTAAAGTTCAAACCATGATTTCAAGGGATTATCCCTTGAATATTGTGATAAAAATTGGGTACTTCTTCACAAATGAACTAGTAGAATGTAACTGTCTACTTATTTTTAACTTTGGACCACTTTTACAACAAAGTGGTCAACAGCTTTATTGATTTTATTGAATAATCCAAGACAAGTTTTAACCTTGTTTGGAGCTTGTGAAATAAAGTTAATATCTGTATTTTTACAGTAATTGTATGGTGACTTTATTTTTGGTTCCTCTCTCTATCTTGTATATTTCAAGAGAATTAGCTAAAAACCATGAATATATGTGTTGACCAAAAAAGTGCATATAATAATAGAGAGAAAATTATTATAATTAGAAGAAATAACCTACTTTTAATACTTAATATGATGATTTTTAATGATTCTATGCCAAAAATATAAATGAAACTTATTTAAATTGTATTTACAATAAAAATCAAGAGAAATTACAATTTATCTTGATTTTACGTGGATTTGAGATTTTTAAGAGAAATTTAAACAAAACAGTTAAATAATTGAAGTAATCACGTCAAGAAAGATGATTATAATAAGTATGATCTTTGGTCTTTAATAATATAAGAGTTTTATATAAAAAGAATAAAGAAATTACCTTTTTGTTTTAATTATTCAGTGTTTTGTAAGCGTCTAAGGGGAAAATAGAGTAAAAAGAGCTCTATTTATAGTAAATACCTCCCTTTTAGAGTCCAGAAGCCTTCTAGTAGACGTTTACTGATGCTTTCTACTAGAAATCATCCATATTTTAAGTTTTGGTGATGATTCCATCATGATCTAACCATCTTACCTCATTATTACACCATTATTTAGAATTATCACTGTAACTCTAAGTTTGATGACATTCTAGGCTTGGAAGAAGTCTAAGCTTTGTGGATTTTATTATTATTAATCATAATCTCATATTTTTCATCAGTTTTATCACTTATATGACTGTTAAGCGTAAAATAAGATTACAGTGAATCATCATAAATGATCACATTCAAGCTTAAACTTTGATCATTAATAACGTTTAAGTTATAAATGCTACAGCTATTCTGAGAGTGGATTCTGATAGGTTGGCATGTCCACATTAAGCTTCAAAGGGAATTACATTACATCATCAAAACTCTATTTTTGATGATTTTCCTTGTAACTCATCTTGTCTGTTGAAATTTAATGTTTTAAACTTCAAACCATTATTTCAAGTGATTATACCTTGAATATTGTAATAAAAATTACATCATTATTCACAAAAAAACTAGTAAAATTTAACTTTTTACTTATTTTTGAGTTTGGACCACTTTTACAACAGAGTGGTCAACAGCTTTATTGATTTTATTCAATAATCCATTCCAGCTTTTAACCTTGTTTATAACTTGTCAAATGAAGTTCATATCTACATTCTTACAGTAATTTTATGGTGATTTTCTTTTTTGTTCATCTCTGTATATTGTATATTTCAAGAGATATTAGCTAAAAATCATGAATATATGCATTGACCAAAAAAGTGCATATATTCAGCTTAATTCCTTAAGTATTGACTTTAGAAATCAGGTTTATAACTGTTTTCTATGTAGATTATTATGGAGAGTCCAATGGTACAATTTATTTTACATTTTCTTCCATTGACGTCTGATATAAATGAGGTTTTGTGCCTTTTTTAAGGTATTATTACTTATACTTCAGTAATTATTGACTTTTCAGATATGCCATAAAAGTGACATATGTGTATTTTACTATGAGGAAAAAGATTCTGCATTAATTTAAGTTTTGTACTTATTTATGGTATTTTACTAATCTTCAAGATAATTATCATAAGTATAATTATTACAGAAATTTTGTTGTGACCTTTTTGGATATGTGGTCATATATTAAAGCCTCACAATAAAGATGTGTTCAATGGTTCTCACTTGTTTCCTTAAAGAGAACAATTGTGCACTCTGAGTACTAGTGTCATGAAATCTTTAAAATTTGTTATTTTCTCTTCTCTCTCTGATATTTTTTCAGTATTCTCATTGATTCTGGTGCTACAAACTCTTTTATTGCAAAGAATTTTGTTTTCAAGTAGTCATTGACAATGTCAGAACTCCCAGAAAAGATTTCACTTTTCATTTTGGATTCCAATGAATCCACTTCCCTGTTCACCGCCCATTATACCAAGTGGGTTGTTGACTTGCCTTCATTCCCAAGCTTTGAATGGGATTTCTTTATCATAGATTCACCCAAGGGAGAAGACTTAATATTGGGCTATAATTTGATTTACCATTTTAATCCCATTATTGATTGGAAAAATGGATTGATCAACTATGATTCTAGTCATAAGGATTCTAGTGGTATTACTTCTTCTACTAGTAATTAATTCACCACTGCTGTCAAAATTGTTGCTCTGGTTGGTTAAATTAAGACATCTTCCCTTCCTCCGTCTGTCCATATCCCTTCCTTCTTTCCCCCTCAGTAATTACTTCCATCAAGAGATGAAAGATGTTGGAGAAGATGTTGCTATATCTTCACTTCATCTCTTTCAAGGGGATGAACTTCCTCCTTTATCTTTTCACACCTCCCTGGAGGAGCAGTGGGATGAGAAGGAAGAGCCATAAGAGATTTAAACTGTTCCTAAGGTAGTCCCTCCTCCATATCACCAATATTTGGATGTATTCTCCAAGTTGAAAGCAGTGAAACATCCACCACACCATGCCTGTGATCATCATATTGAACTGGAGGGTCTTCTACCCCAACTTGGTTTTATCCACTCTTTATCAAAGAATGAGTCAGAAACACTATGTGAATACATTTCAGAGAGTTTAGAAAAGGGTTTCATCAGGCTAATCTCCTCTTCAACAGGAGCACCTGTCCTTTTTGTTGAGAAAAGGGATGGTGGCCTTTGTTTGTGTGTTGACTACCGCAAAATTAATGCTGTCATAAGGAAGAAGAGGTATCCCATTCCTCCAATGAATCAGATCCTTACCATCTTTAACGGCTCTACTATCTTCTCCAAGATAGATTGGTGTGGTGCTTATAATCTCTTGAGCATGAAAGAGGTGGATGAGCAATTAACTGACTTTAGAACTAATTATGTTAGTTATGAATTTTTGGTTATTCCATTTGGCTTGATCAATGCTCCTTCTTCATTTCAGAATGTTGTGAATTATATCTTTGAAGATTTCTTGGATATTTCTGTTGTAGTCTACTTAAATGATATTATGCATGTGGCCTCTGTCCTCCAAAGTCTGAGGGACAATAAATTGTTTGCTAAAGCCTCAAAGTGTGTATTCCATGCCTCAAGTTTGGAATGTGAAGGCCTCAAGATGGATTCTTCCAAAGTTCAGCAAATACTCCATTGGCCTCAGCCAAAGAAAATCAAAGCACTCCAATCTTTTCTTGGCTTTTCCAACTTCTATTGTTGTTTCATTAAAAATCATTCCAAAAAAATCTCTGCTCTCACTTCCCTCCTTGAAAAATATCCTCCCTCCATCTTCAATGAGGAAGCTCTTAGTCAGTTTCAAATACTCAAAGAAGCTTTCACCACTGCTCCTATCTTATCCCATTTAAATCGTTCTCTACCAGCTACTGTAGAGACTGATTCTTCTTATTATGCCTTGAGTGCTGTACTGAGTCAGGTGAATGACTAAAGAAAGCATCCCATTCTGTTTGATAGTCATAAGCCCCTCCCAGCTGTGCTCAACTATGAACTTCAAGAAAAGGAACTCCTTGGCCTAGTTTGGGCTCTCAACAGCTAGAGATCCTTTCTTCTTTCTCTTTCCGATTCCTTTGAAGTCTTGACAGACCACTCTTCCTTTCAATATTTTATTTCTTCCAAAGTCCTTACTTGCCATCAAGCCCTTTGGGTGGAGTTTCTCTCTGAATTTCACTTCTCTATCACTTACCTCCCAGGCAGACTGGCCACTTTACCAAATGCCTTGTGATTGGGGATGACTTGTACCCAGAGAGGGGAGTGGCCTACATCAGCAAGAATTCCCAAAACTTTCATCAAGTGCTCAGTGCTCAGCAAAACTGAAATTGAAGAGTCAAGATGTTTCTCAATCAAAGTTGAAGTTTTCTCAGAGTTAGTTTATCAAATTCAGAAGGCAGTATGGCAAGACAAAGATTATCAGGAAATCCTCAAGCAATTAGCAAGAGGTGAATCAGGCTCAGATTATACTCTTGAATGTCAACCCAAATTGTTATTATTGAAAGATAGAGTAGTCATCCCAAGCAATCATGAACTTCAATTTGATATACTTTGAAAGCATCATGACCACCATTTTATAGCCACCCTGACCAGGAGAAGACCCTCAAGCTCATCAAGAGGGATTTTGATTGGGCTGGCATGAATCAAATTATCAAGGACTATGTGTCCTCATGTCAGCAATGTTCAAGAAACAAGAGAATTCACCATAAGAGGTTTGGGTTACTCAAGCCTCATCAAATTCCATCTGGTCCTTGGAATTCACTACCAATGGAATTTATCACTCAATTGCCTCTGTCAAGCAGCTTTGATTCAATTTTAGTAATTGTAGACATATTCTCAAATATGGCAGTATTTATTCCAACTTATTCACCAATCACTGCTTTGGACTTAGCTCAAATCTTTATCAGTCATGTCTTTTCCAAACATGGCCTTCCAATCAGTATTGTTAGTGATAGAGGTTCATTATTTGTTTCATCATTTTGGACGCAATTGTGTCAGCAGCTCAAGATATCAAGAGATCTCTCAACTGCCTTTCACCCTGAAACAGATGGACAGACAGAGAGGGTAAATCAGATTCTAGAACAGTATCTTTGGATGTATGTCAGTTACCATCAAGATGACTGGCACACCTGGCTCCCTCTGGCTGAATTTGCCTATAATAATGCAGAACATTCATCTACAAAACAGTCTCCATTTTTCACTATTTATGGAAGAAATCCCAGCTTTGATTCAATTCACATTTCTCAAGATACACCTGCTTGAAATTTATCAACAAAACTCCAATCAATACAGAAAGTTGTCAAAGAATAATTAGAGTCAGAAATAAAGTGTTTTAAGAAGTACACAGATAGAAATACAGCAATTACACCTGATTTCCAACCTGGGGACAGATATGGCTAGCTTCCAAGAACATCAAGACAACAAGACCCACCAAGAATTGTTCAGAAAGATTCTTGGGACCCTTTGAAGTTCTCAAGAAGATTGGCAGCCATGCATATCACCTCAAGTTTCCTCAACAATGGAATTCAGTTCACCCTGTTTTCCATGTGTCCTTGTTAGAGCCACTTAAGAAATCAACTATCCCAAATTGACATCAATTGCCACCACCACCAGTAATAGTGGAAGAGCAAGAAGAATGGGAAGTGGATCAGGTTCTGGACTCAAAACTCAAGAGAGGTACATTATGGTATCTGGTGGAGTGGAAAGGATTCAATGAAGACCCAGAAAGAACAATTTGGGAACCAGCTTCCAGCCTTACCAACTCCCCAGACCTTGTCAAGGATTTACAAACCTTGGATTCAGACAAGCCTGACCCAAATGCCTCCAGAGTTTGATTTATGGTTCTTGGTGGGGATTGGAGTTTATGAGAGTAAGTTCCTCTCCTGACATGCACCTTCAAGGGGGTATTCTACCCAAATATGTTGTAAGCATCAACTTGGCCACTTCGTGAGCACTTGTCAATTTCGTTGGACAGGTTTAGAAGGCCTTGAAACATCAATACCCTTGAATTTGGACCTTTCATCAACATATGGCCAAATTACCTCTTTTCTATTTATTCTTTCTCTTTCTTTCATATTTATTATTCCAAAATATGCCATTAATTATTCTTCAAGACACTACTTAGCTTAAATTAATTTGTGGAAAAGTTTTTATTCTTTTATTATGCTTGGTGGGGAGTGGAATTCATGAAAGTAAGTTCCATCTCCTGGTATGCATCTCTGAGGGTTCTACTTCTTGTAAAACAACACCTCGGCCACTCCGTGGGCTTTGAATGTTTGATTTTATCTTTTCAGGAAAATTATGGCCAAAATCAAACAAATCACCACAAGAAGATAAATCGTCAGAAGCTCCTTTATTTTCTTTCTCTCTCAATTATTTCTTTTTATTTTCCTTCATTCCATTTTATTTTACTTGTATGATTTTATTATTTACTTCTTGTTTTCTAAAGCAGCAGTCATCACTCCCATATCTTGTGTGGGGAGTCAATTTATTTAATAATCAAAGAGCAAACAGTAGTAATGATAAAGACCGACTACAGATAATCCTCATCAAAGTTTTTTCAAGGCTTCTCAAACTATACAACCAAGGCGTCTTCATAAGGAACTGCCTCCTTGGCCAAAGAAATAGTGGGTTCACCTGGAATAGCACCCTTCATAGCCTTATCAACAAACACCTTGGTCAATGAATCCACTTCAACAAATAGGGAGGTGACCACCTTCTTATTCACCTTCTTCTGATCAGTGAATTTTCCATTATTATTCCAGTATTAGTGGTTGTCAAATATTGATTCAGGTTCTGGAGACATTGGGTCTCTAGAAGTGCTGGCCACAGGTGGTTGAAAATTGGTGGAGGTGGAGGCAAGTGTGGATGGCCTGGTTGGGGATCTAATTGGAGGTTGGGGTGGTTGTGGAGGCCTGATCACTTCATGGGTGGTGGTACTGCCTTGGACTGGGGTAGTAAAGTGGATTGAATTCTTATTTTTGGATGGGGGTAGTCATTTCAATGTCTTCTCCATCAAGCTCATCACTGCCTTCAGGATCAGTATCACTTCCATCTTGAACCACAAAATTTCTTTTCAATTTTCCAAGTCTTCCATCCTTTCTGGTGACCAAAATAGGAACTTCTTGGGCTACTACAATGGGATTGCCTTTGGGGTGAATGGGTCCTCCAGTGTTGGCCCAAGAGCTGCTGGTATTTGTCCATTGTTGAATGCCACTCATTCTGGGACCAGTCACTGAAGCAGAAGAAAGGGAAACCACAGAAGTCAGTAAATCAGCAATTCCTTGATCATTCAGCTCACAATTGGAGTGGCCAGAGGTGGAATCATAAGTTGGAGGTTCATCAACAGGAGCTTCCAACCCAAATCTTCCACCCTTCTTGATGCTGTTCCATAATCTTCTGGTATTTTCAGGGAAATTATGGTTGGCCTGAGAACTGTTTCTTTTCCCAAGGTTTCAGAATCAGCACCTGGTGGACCTAGAGATAGCAGATTCAACACAATGAACCCCCTTCTTCCAAAAATTGATGCAGGGTGGTTCAATAACTCTAACAGATTCAAAACAATTATAGGTTTTATTGATGTTTTAAATCTCTGTAAGTTCCATACTCTCTTCAGAAAGATCCCTCAAGTTATCAAAGACACCAGCAACATAAAGTACAGAAGGTGGGGAAACAAAGTGGTTGGAGTCACAAATGGAAGCTCATCTTCAAGCCAAGACCAAGCAAATCATGGGGAAAAGATTCAAGTTGGCAAGTCAAATATGGCAATTTGAACTTCAAGAAGGGAGTGAAGCACAATGAAATAGAAGAAATTGTCATAAAAAACTGTTTTACTGGCCAAATTGGCCATTTTGAGGCATTTTTGCACTTTAACAAATTTTGCGCATTTTGCACATAATTCCATCAAATCATCTTCAAATTATGTGGAAAGCCTTCAAAATATCAAAAACTCAAAGAAAATAGTCAAATTGGAGCATTTGCCCATTTTTCACATATCTGGCTAGTTCATGTCCAAAACCTTCAAAAACTTTATTTCAATGAAAAAATCATCAAAATATGCCATTTCATTCATATTGGCATATTTGTGCATTCTTGCGCACTTTGCGCAAATTTGTGCATTTTTTTGCACTTTGCGCAAATTTGTGCACTTCTGGCTATTATTTCTTCAAAATCATGAAAAACTTCCAAATCAGTCATTTAAATCAGTAAAACATCAACTCTTCAATATCTTTCATTTTGTGAATTTTGGCCAAATCAGCCAAAGAAACCCAGAAAACAACAAATGGGGAAAAATTTCAATGGATCCTTTAAAGGCCAAATTGGCCAATCTCAAAAATGAAGACAATTTATGCCATGGAAGTAATTTCTTAGGACATAAACCTGAAATCAGTATTTATCATGATCCATGAGGACTCAAGAAAAATTGAGTGGAGAAGACTGCAATAAGAAGAAGATCCAAAACATAGAAGAAACAGATTAAAATGAAGAGAAATTTTCAAAGAAGGGAGGAGGAATCAGAATCAAGTTAAAGAAGAAGGACCTACAAGTTGTGAAGATGAAGGAGTTTGAGATTATGATTGATGAAGAGAAATTATGAGGGATGAAAGATGGGTAATTGAGGGGAAGAAAGTTTCAATTGACCTCATCAAGATTCAATTACTCTTATGGTGCTCCGAGCTCACTACTTTCAAGAGGGGGATAATGTCACTGCCATGGAGAGAGGCAGAGCATTACCATTCATTACTAATGGAAAATTTTCCAACACCCAATCAGCAAGGGGTTTCATGGAAGATTCACCAAATACAGTTTCAAAACTCAATACAGCTCAATACAGGGAAATCCCAAATACAGGATTGACCAACCACAGGACTTCCCTCAATACAGGTTTTTCAATCATACAATCATGGTTTCTCAACACTCAAACTCTAGGCTGGCACTTTTTCACATATACCAGCACCCTTTCACCCACCTAGGGGTTTTTCCCCCAGTTAATTAAAATATTTGATTTATTATTCAATATTATTTTATTTCTCATTGAGAAGTATTCTTTTATTAATCATTAAGTTAGTCTTTTCCTTCCCTCACCTGTTTAGTAGAGTCCTGGTGGCCATATCCTTTATTAATCCTTTTCTCTTGTCTGAACAGGTTGGAACAGTGATACAGGATTATTTGTGGTTGGCTCTTTATTATTGGTTTTATTTTTCTCTCATATCTTTTAATGCTATTATTTTATGACTAGGAATTCATCTCTTATCTTATTACTCATATCAATTGAGTATTTATTCTGAGCCCTCCATAAGTAAGTCTGTTCACTGAGTGCCAGACCCTCTTCATTTAGAAGAGTCCCTGTGACCATTTGACAAGTTGTATTCACTTTTCTTAAAATTCCTCAGGAATTATTTTTGAATATTTATAGGTTCCCTAGTTATTATCATTGATTGTTCTCTAGGCTCCACAAAACTATTGTTAAATGTGATATAAATATCTTAATCATTACTATTTAATATGCCAAAATTCCACAAGCATTATTGATAAAATTTCCCCAAATTTTTCAAGAATTATTATTCAATCTTCTTCAAGTTCTACAACTGGCATTCACTCTACCTAAAATTTGTCAAGAATTATTTTTACAATATTTATAGATTCCCTAGGTATTAACATTGATTTTTTGTTAAATTCCACAAAAATGAATGTTAAATTTGATACAAATACCATAATCATTATTACTATTGAATATTCCTCAAGTTTCCAAATAATTATTAATTAATTTTCCTCAGATTCAACAAGAATGATTATTCACTCTGGAAAATTACTCAAGAGATATTATTCAGTATTTATAAGTTAACTACATATTATTATTCACTGTGCCATAGATTATGCAAAAACAATTTTTCAAATTGATATAAATCCCTCAATCATTATGACTTTTGAATATTCCTCAAATTCCCTAATCATAATCAATAATTGTTTCAAGATTTGTGAAAGCATAATTATTTGATCTGCTTTATATTCCACAACTGGAATTCACTCTACCTAGAGTTTCTCAAGAACTATTATTCAATATTTATGAATTACCTAGGTATTACTATTTATTGTTTTTCAAACTCTGTAAGCAATGGAATTCAATTGGACACAAATCTCCCAATTATTATTACTATGTGAAATTCCCTGAGTTGCCAAATAATAATTAGTCATTTTGCGTGAAATTCTATAAGAATTATTATTTAGTCTCCTCTAAATTACACAAGTGCTATTCCCTCTTTTTAAAATTCCTCAACAACTAGTATTTAATTCTTATAAGCTCCCTAGGTATCATTATTTATTGTGCCTTAAATTCTTCAAAACAATATTGTTCAAATTGATATAGCTCCATAATTTATTATTACTCTTGAATTTTCCTTAAATTACCCAATAATTATTAATGAAATTACCTGAAATTCCACAAGAATGATCATTGGATCTGCTTTAAATCCCACATGAGCTATTTACTTTTCCCTAAAATTCCTCAAGATTTATTTTTTAATATTTATAAATTCCCTAAGTATTATTATGACATTTCCCTTAAGTTCCACAAGCAATATCAATCAATTTTATATAAATCCCACAATCATCATTTCTATCAAGAATTCCTTGAATTTCCCCTCCATTCTTCAAAAATTTTCCCAAAATTTGGCAAGCATGATTTTTGAATATTTCTTAAATTCCTTACATTTTATTTACTCCTCCTTCAAATTCATCAAGAACTATTATCCAATGTATTTCAAATTCCATAAGTCTTTGTCTTAACTCCTATTACAGTAGTAATACTTCATTTGTATTCCCAAGTACCTGCAAAAAGTTTGAGGTTTTTTGTGGATTTTGTCTGAACTTAAATTATCTCAAACATATTGTGTTTTTTTCAATTAATGTGATTGGGGGATCTATTCTTTCCACAGGTATGAATTAATAGTTTGATCTCCCCACAATGTGCTGTTGCTCTTAGTGAATGTGGGTCAAGAATAGTTAGTATTGAAAATATTTTGTCTCTCATTGATAAATAAAATTGGTGACAGATTTTATTAATACTTACCTAAAAAACACTCTGATGAATGACTTCCTCATGAAAATTGAGTGCAATCCTCTTCACTTCTCCTTGAAGCTTTGGTGGCTTTCTGGAACTTAATTACAGCATGTCTCACATTAAAGCTCTGGCTCTTGAGTCCTTCTATTTCCTGGTGTTTGGAAATAAATTTTAATTTAACACATACTCATTAATACCAGATATAAAAAATATCAAAACTTTTTTTTGCCTTTTCACATACAAATCACGGTATTTCTTCAAAATAACATTTTACATACCCAATTTCATGTATTTTGTGATTTATTTTGTCTCTATGTATTATTTTTTGGCACATTAATCTTTTATGCTACTGAATCTCATTTCAATATTTTTTCTAGAGTTCATTCTTTTTACATAAAATTAGCCAAGTATTAAATGGAAATTAATACGAGCCAGGGTAAGCTGAGCTCTTGTGCATAAGTTTCAGATCCAGATTTAGATATTTTATTAATTTATTTTAATGTATTCATGAATTAATGAAACCTTTCTGGGATCCTGGTTTCTGAGATCAATTGGCATTAAATAATAATACAAATAATGTATGAAATTCCATCTTTATGTGAAAAAGTGGTAAAGATAACCTCTTACTCTTATAGCAATTTGAATTGATTCATATTTCCCATTTATATACTCAATAATATTAATCAAGCTTTTTTGGAAATATTATCCATTAAATTACCTGATGGAAACAAAACATTATCTTACCTGTAGCCTTAATCAAATAAAATGAGTTAAATATCAAATAATGTATCAAAAATACAGTTTATAATGACTAAAATTGAGGTTTTAAGGGCTTAAAATTCTTGGTATTAAAATCTTATTAAAAATACAGTACATTTTCTGTCCTATAGATTTTTATAAGCTAAGATTGTTTAAGAAATAGTAACTCTAACAGTTTCTAAAAAATCCATTCAGAATTCATTATTTTGAACTTTATTATAATAGGAAAACGATACCATGAGGTCATTGTTTTACCAACAAGAAGAATTTATCCAAAATTACTCTACAAGGGATATTTAAGGCTAAAAAATGAACTTCTTTTGAGACCAATTTTAATTTGATACAATTGATGAAATGACTGCAGGAAATTAATCTGAGAGGGATTCTCTAGGAAAAATTTCAAGAGAAAGCTTGCCCAAAATTTACCAGAGTGAATTTGGAACCAAAAAATTCACTTTTGAGGTGGTTTGAGGATAAACCTATTTTAGTTCTTTGTTTAAATGTTTGAAAGCTTTGAAGTGATTTAAAAGTTGCTATTCTTAAATTTTTTCACTGGTTTATTATTTTTTAAGCTAATTATTGAAGGAAATACAGGGCAAAGATATCCTTTTATAGCCCTTATTTGTCTTCCTCAAAAAAGTAGCACTTTCTCTAGTAATCTTTTGGGAACACACTGGAAGAATAAAATTCAAATTTGATCTTATTTATCCCTTTTTGCGTAAAAAATACTGGATTTATCCATTTTTGGAATTTTGGTATTTTAGTCCTGTAAAGCAGCCATTGCCATGTGACTAGTTGGTTTTGAGCCTTCAAAACATGTCTTCATGTCTGTAAGAGTGCTCAAAGATGGTTAGAACTTCTTTTTTATAGTGTTTTTTACCTCAAGGGCTATTTTGTCCGCTTTCAAAGCGCTAAACTACCCTGGTTTATATAAAAGCCTAATTACTAATTTAGTCTTAGATTTTGTGACTGAAATCTGGGTCAAAAGAGATAGAATTTTCATGGAATTTGAAATCCCATGCCAGTTAGAGAGGAGTTTTGGGTAACCTCAAATCCTTGGAGCTGTAATTCCTTTCACCCTTAACTTTTAATCTTCCTTCTTTCCTTATATTTAATTCCTCCACATTTTTTCCACTTGAAACTTCCAATATGTAATCAGAAAATACAGTACACAACTGTAATTATCAATTACTCATCTTTATTTTGAATTTCACTTATCTCATACATGCACAAATTTCAAAGTTCCAATTTAAATATTTTCATTCCTCACACCTTCTCAAATACACACCACAACTCATTTTAAACACATAATGATGGTTTACACTACTTGGGGTGTGAGTACAGTTGAGGCTTTAAGATTTTTAGATTTTCTTGCTGAAAATAATTTGAAGAGTTTATTTACATAATATTTATTCATAGCTGACTTATACTGAAATTTTATGGGGAATCAAATTATGGTGTAAATTTCTTAAGCTGTTTCTAAGAAAAAAGATGATAGATTTTATTGGCTTTTTCATTCAAAATATATTTCATGTTCAAGATTTTTGGTGTATTTTAATTTGAACTTAGATTTCACAAATAACATACTAGTTTCACAATTTTGATAATTTCAATAAGTGTTTGAAATATTAATGTTTGAAATTTTCATTTTTATATTAAATTTTGCTCCAATATTTGAAAATTATTATTTTCATTATGAATTATCAATTATGATTAAATGTGTGATTTCATCAATATATGAATCTGCCTCTGAGTTATTTATTACATACCCATTTCACCACAAATAATGTCTTAAATAATTTATTTAGTCATCCACTTAGTTTTAAATTTCTTTTCAAACAAAAATTAACAATATTTTATTATGGATCTATTTTGCATAAAAAAATTTAAATATATTATGTCATATTTTGATTCTACTCTGGAAATGACCCAGACTAACCTCGTAGGTCAATATAAACTTAACCAGTTTGTTTAATAGCTAAACATGAATTGATAATTCGTGTAAAGCCTTGAGAAAACTTACTCAATTGCTTCAATTTTTAAATTTTTACTTTTAACCACTTACAAAGCAACACCATCTATGGGTTCATTCATTACAAAGTGTTAAGATTAAACTGTGTGAAATTAATGAATTGGCTAAGTAATTTCCATAAATTTGTTAGATCATGTAGTAGCCTAGTTTGGAATGATTTGGAGCTATTATTATGTAATTAAATTAATAAAAGAGGGAAAAATCCCATGCCGAGTGGGAGGACGGGAGGACAAAGTAAAAATGTCAAAAGGGGCGATGGTACCTAAAACTTTGGATCTGCAATGAAACAAAGAAGCTTTTTCTCTGTATGGGAAGGCTTTTAACCTTGAAAAAACTTAATATCATAGCTCAATTGAAAATTCAAATTAAAATCTGTTTTCCCTCCATTCAACATGAATTTCAAGCTACCAAGAATGTAAATGTCTTTCAATGACTTCTAATTCAAGTTTTTACAACTTTCAAGACCTAAATAAGCTCAGATAAGATTCAAAATGAAGCTCAATCCTTATTGAAGAATTGTTAAAGGTTAATTTTTGGTTTACACTGCTAAAATTTGTGGGGTAAAGCAATAAATTCAAAAATTCATGGAAAATCCAAATCTTGATGGACTTTTCTGTATTTAGTACACACACTACAGGATATTCTAATCTGTGTATTCACAAATAATTAATAGAATTTTATCAATAAAATTTCCTTCTAATTAATCCCAGAACTACCCTCATTACCTTATACTAAATATTAGACAAGGAATTTTAGAAAGTTGATTAAAAATCCAATCATAAACATGTTTTATGGAAAAAATATTTTTTATTTTTCAGATGAAGAAATTTAATAAGAATATTGATTCATACAGATTTAATTCATCATTAGTATAAATAAATGGGGATTAAATTTGCTTGGAGTTAACGATAGGACTTTTATCTTAAAATTAAGATTGAAAAAATCTTCCTTCTTTTACAAACTCCGCTTTATGTATGGTTCTTCAGTTTTCATCCTAACATGTCCTTTATATCTATCATTTTTCAAGAGAGCTGCTTTTGAGGGCATAGGAGGAATGTTTTATCCTTTTATTTTTCCATCATAATCAATAAATTTATCAGACATTCCAAATAAGTACCATATCTCTTAAAATAACTCTTATTTTATGTTTTTCTTCATATTTTTAAATAACAAATTGAGGTGGTAGATATTATATTATATTGCTTTAATCAATAAAGGTTGATTTTATAATATAAAATTCCTGTCTCAAAATTTCTTTAACATCTACAAATTGTCTCTGAAAATTCCTGCCTCATATTTCATCATGAAATGATTGTTTTCTGTTTAATAATATTGAAACTCAGGAATTCTTCATCTTTTAAGCCTTATTTCATACTATAGCTTTTTTTGTTTTACTTACTGTATCAAATATATAACATAAATACACTTTTCTCTGAAGCTCTATATTTTTATCTTAGAATGACTTTTTAAATACAATTTCTCTATCAGATGTATCTCTGAACAGTATGTTTGATAAATCATGTTATATATAATATTCATATTATTCATTAGTGACTAAATATTATTATGCTATAAATACAATATTCTCATTAAAACCGTTTTTCCCATCATTGAAGCTTTCAGAAACTATAAGAATAATAAGATAACTACGAATTATTATAATTCTCATAATTTTTGTTAATACATTATTAAGTAATATTAATATTTTAACAACCATTATTTTAATAATTACATTAAGTTGTGTTTATGATAATCAATTTTATTATATTTTTACTGAGAACAGTCATAATACTCTTGATTAAGATTAATATAGTTAAGAGCTTCATAGAAAAACCTTATACTCACAAGAGCTGATATAAAGAGTAATTGTCCTTCATTTAAACCCAAAAAACTATGAATTTATAATATCAGTTGCCAGTATTAGATACAGTACATGCTTGATTATTACACAACAAATACTCAACCTTTAATAATTCACATAAATTACCACCTGTGATGGAGCTTAAAATACAAGATATAGTGGTAACATTCTTTTTGAATAGAAGATTATTTAAAGTGGTAAATAGATCATTTTTTAGCAATAAGTGTGTTTTTATCCACATATAATCACATAATTAAGCTTTAAGATATAGGGGTGACAAGAAATGATTGATTCATAAATAGATAACAGGTAGTTCATCTCAATCCCTTAAAGTCATTTTTGGGTTTTTTCATGTATAAAAGTAGCTTTTTTGTCTATTTTTACTAATATTTATGATTGTAATTTAAATAAATAATCATTTATTTCATATATATCCATCTATATTAGCTATGAAGAAATTCTCTATAATTTTCAAGATATTTAAGATATGCAGAAAGGCATGAAAACAGAGAATATAGATATATAAAAGAGTTTTATTACTACACTTTTTAAAATATTCATTTTTTTTAATTTGCATTCGGTTAATCTACAAATCATACATCAAAACACCCCTTAAAATTATTTTCAAGGCTTATCTGTGATATGGGTGAGTTTTTTATTTTATCCTTAAATCTGCTCTTTTAACGTTATATCTTTCTTAAATAAATTTTTATGTTTACACTTGCAAAAGATAATTCCAAATAAAAGCAATTTCATATTATTTCCATTAGTCTGCTTGTTATATTTTTCTTGTACTAAATTCTACAAGAAAATTCCTTCTTTCTTCTATATTGCTAGTGATTTATAAAAAGTAAGATTATAGCTAATGGACTACTTACTTCTTTCTTTTTGTAATAAACTCATTAAATTTACTTCCTTCGTATCAGTATTGGTATCCTTGATTGATAGAAACATTGTCAATAATTTAATGAACTAGTCTTGCATTATTACCAAGCTTATATTAAGATCATGATAGACCCATTCATGTTTTAAGAAATATTCCCTCAGTATAGATTGATAGCATTCCACCATCAAATTAATTACACCTGGGTTATATAATAAATACTTAATATTTTTTCTCAAATTCACACAGGCATTATTTGAATATTATTTATTTTATATTTTTCCTTCAAAAATTGCATTTTTTCAAGCCAGCATACATCTTTTTTACATAAACTTAATGATCAATTTTAATTTCAATACTTTATATTACAGGATGTGGTTCAGGCCTATGCTGAAAAACAAGTTTTATCATTGGTAAACTGCTACTAATTAAAAGCAGTGTTTCTTATTGTTTTTCTTCTCACGTGCACATGTGTGAAGTATCAAAATCCCACCCTATGAGAAGGTCTTCTCTATTTATGGAGAGAAATATGTGATGTAAATATACTCAATGGAAAACTTTTTCAAATAGGGAGAATTTTCTATTATGATAATAGGCTGAGGGCTAATTTTTAGGTTCTAAATGACTCAATAAAGTCATTAAAATCATAAATTAACCTTCCAATAAGGAATATTTTCTTGTCCATCCATGTTAGGATGTTTTTTTGATTAACTAAAACCTCATTTGTTTTAGGGGAATAAAGGATATCTTATTGTGTGAAGCTTATGGCACTTTAATAAAGCTTCAATAATTTGTTACATTCTTCTTTGATCTCTCAGATGGGTGATGCAAACCCAAACTTTGGGTCTCTTATGATGGCTCCAATGTTTAAAAAAGAACATTCTTGTGTGAGAAGCTAAATGACTTCTTGGTAATTGGTGGTTGAATTTAAACCCTTTGCAGTACCCCTGATTCAAAATTTAAAAGCTTTATGTTTTCCTTTGTAAAGCTTGAGTTGATTGTATTTTTAAAGCTTCTCAACATATGGGTGCAAAAAGTGGGACAAAGGTTTTGAAACTTCAGGAATTATTGTTCGGATTTTTAATATAGGAATCGTATGATGATAAAACTGAGTGCTTTTTTGTATCCTCCCACTAAACCAGCTTATATTTACCATTAAAAATTCAAATAGTATTCTCCATAACCTTGTGGGATGTAAGCCTGTGAGGTGTTTATGACATACCCATAAGGCCATAAATATTATCTTATACATTTGATTTAGCCATAAAAAGACTTATCAAATGTATTTCTAACAAAAGAGAAGTATAAATTTCTTTTGGATAAACAAAGTTATAAATATCAGTTTATTTTTGGACTCTAAACTAAAAATAACCTATGGTAAACTCACCAAGTGTTATACCCAAAACTTACTATTTGTAGTGTGATTAGTAGATTTAAGAATCTCACAGTACAATTTCACAATTTAACTATTTTTAATGTAATTTTGAATTGTTAAATTCAAGCTTAAATTTAAAGTTGCATAAGGTTTATTCAAACTCACAAAAATCCAGTTAAAATTAAGGTGATGTGTTTATTTACTGAATTGGCTAAGAATTTGCCATACAGTATTTAAATCTTTTTTGGTCTCAATTCAAATTGATTTAAAGAGATGGTATGCATTTAAATAAATAAAAAGTCAAAATTCACACAAAAAGGTGAGGAAGCAGAAAATTTGTAAACAGTTACAGGGTACCCAACTTTGGGATCTGAAAGAGCCCAAATTGGGTTTCCAACCTTTATTGGAGGATGTTCAAAGTTATTTAAGATTTAATATTAGACTTTGATTGAATATTAAACCTTAAACTGGTTTGTCCCTATTTGGACAGCAATTGCAAGCTGCACAAAAGGTAAATCCCCATATGCAGACTTGTGATAAATGTTTTACAAACTTTCAAACCTCTGTTACCCTTAAACTTTAAAGCATAAAGATTAAAACCTTATCAATATGTAAGCTTTAATGTGTATTGCTATTTTAAATTGAGAAATAGTAATAACTTCAAAAATTCATTGAAAATCTGATTCTTAATGGCTTTGCATGAATATTTGACGCAGCTTACAATTTAATGTTATCTGTGTAAGTTTGAGTTATCCTTTTTTAACAGGATTTTGTGGTAATTAGCCTTGCACATAACTCTTTCAATTATTCTTCAATAAGCTTAAATTTCTCCAAAAATTAATTGAAAATCTAATTTAAAGGATTTCAACTTGAAACTTTATTTTTAAGTATTTCATGTGTTGAAATTCAATATACACAAGTAAATTTTATATTTGTACTTAAAATGATTAACCCAAAAGAGGATTGAATTTAGTTGGAGTTAAGAATAAAACTAGTAACTTTAAATTTGAGGAAAAAAAGTCATTTTAAGCTAAGAATCTTATTTTTAGGCATATTTTCTCAGTTATGATATGAGAACATCCTCTGCATCCACCCTTTATCATGAGAGCTGCTCTGAAGGCATAAAAAAGCCTCTACCTCCCAATTATTTTCCATAAAAATCATAATTCAATCAATCAGAAACTTTAAATAGGTGATATTTTATTCCATATAAGATCTTATGTTATTCAATTAATTCTTGAGTTGTTTTATTCTTAATTAATTCCAAATAAATGATTGAAATCATAAAATTTATATTATATTATTTTAAGAACCAATAATTGATTGCATCTTATAAAATTTTTTTTTAATATTTTTCAGATCCACAAATTCTTTCAAAAATTATTAAATCGTGTTTTATCATAAGGAAGTTGATTCATTCCTTGAAAATATTAGTTTTTGGTTTGTCTTTAGGTGATAAAAATTATTCAATACCATAGGTGTTGTTCTGTGGCTTATTGTATTAAATAAATACTATAAGTAAGTTTTCTCTGAATTTCTATATCTTTTTTATCTATTATTATTTTTTTATATAGAATTTCTCTATAAGAATTATTCCTGCACAGTGTGTGTGGTAATTTCTTTCAAAAATAGTAGTCTTATTACTTACAAGTGATTAATATTATTATTCTCCACAAATAATTGTCTCATTAAGATCTTTCATACTTCTTATTATTATAGCTGTCAGTGATTATAATAATAATACAGTAAGTATAATTTATTATAATTATTAAGATTTTTTTTATGAAAAAATTACTTAATAGTAATAGATTCTTCTGTATTCTTCTTATTATTTTTTAATAATTATATTAAATTTTGGTTATAATAATCAATTTGATTATCTTTTTTACTGAGGACAGCCATAGTATCCTTGATATTTGTTACTATTCTCAAGAATTTCATAGATGAGCCTTACAGGGAGGCTTGTCCCTTATCACTCAGCGGAAAATAACTCCCCTCAATATTTTGGATTTTACTGACCATTATGTATAATGGAAAGCCCATATAGCCAAATATTTTCATAATGAATTGAAAGCCCAATTTCTGTAGATATTGCATAGTTTTTGAAAGGAAAGCTTTCTTTGCACTTCCATTGACATATGGAAAGCAAATTCTATCTGGATTTGTTGTTCAAATGGGGTTTTCACATGTATAGAGTGTGATATGGAATCTTCCATTATAAATAGGGATTTCTGCTGGCCTGATATTTATTTTGGACATTTCTCAACTTTCTGCAGTCTTTCGGGAATTTCTCTTACAATTTACCAAGCTCCCACATTATGAATTCAATTATGGTTGGAGAAAGGAGTGACTGTTGAGACCCTAAGTAATTGGATTATACATTTCTATGTCAAACAAAGGTTCTGTCCCTTGGAGCTTGTTTCGGACACCTTTTTATACCAAAAATAGCCTCATAAAGCTGGGCTTCTTGAACAGACATGAACTATATGCACTTTGGGATTTAGTGTCCTAAGCCCAGGGAAGTTCCACATTAGTGTAATTTTATTTAAAGCCTTCCAGTATTGATAAGCCTTTTAATGAACTTGAAATACTTTTCAGAATTACTTCACTTTGTTCCAGCCTGTAAGGAATTTCTTTGAAAGGTTTGATACACATATTTTTAGCTTTGAGAACAGACTATCAGAAGTGGAATCAATGTGTGGATCTCTTACTGTTCAAGAAATTGCTGATGTTTTCAGGAATCTTCTTCAATTTCAGGGGCTAATTAATTAATCAATTCTTCAATTATGAGCTATAAGGTGTTGGGAATCCTCAAAATTTCACCTTTCATCCAAGAATTATTTGAGAATTCTGGGGTTAAATGTGCATTAAAAGAGTGATTCCATAGATACTGCTTTCATGTCTTATTACTGTTAGCCAAGTCATCTCTAGCCTATCTAATTTCTATGAAAGACAGGAATTGTGACTAATTCGATCATTATCTGTCAATAAATAAGTAATCTATCTTTCATCAGGATGAGGATAATGAAATCTATGAAGTACCTCATATAAGCACAACATCACTCTTATTGATGTACTAATACCAGTTTTTATATTCCAAATATCAACTCTTTCCCTGATTTTCAGTTGTTTCCCAAGAAAGGTCATGATGCTACAACAGGTCCCAATCATGCTTTTAATGAACTCTTCATCTAAACTCAAAAAGCGTTGAGTAAACCAATTTTTAAAAATCATTTTCTAAAAGAGATTTATATTTACACTTTAATGTAATTCAAAGGGAAATTTATTGTGGGTTTAGAGGATTTGAACTGTCTCAGAGATCTCTTATCTCACACTGTAAGAAAACCTCAACTATCTTCCCTACTCAAACATATTGGATATTGCATCATCAGCCTGAAAAATCTGAGTCATTAATAAGGATATTTTTCTCAGACCGGATGCATTTTCACTCATAGTAGATCATCCTTGAAAGATAAAACAATATCAAATTTGACATTCCTTGAATAACTTCCTTATCCCTCCGATGGCCCTTGAATTCACTTTTATTGAAGCTATTTCAGTTTTATTATTATTTTTATTCTGATGGAATCAATAGCTATATATTTTCCATTTGAAAAAGGCTTTTTGATAGCTTGGTACTGTTGATTATGATTAAAATCTTTTATTTCTTCTCATATGAAGCACTTTTTATTAAATAATTATATATATTTTGTTTTTTATTTCTTATATCTCACACAAATATGGAAAACTCATCATCAAAAAAATATTTGTTTTGTGAATATTTCAAAATTCCTGAAACCTGCGGTATTAGAGCATTTTCAGAAATTCCAGTATCCTTTTCTGTAAATTAGATTCATTGAAACATAAATACAGAAAGGAATACAGAGCTTGATGCAACCACAACTACTCTCTAAGCTTCACATAGAAATTACTTAAATCTGAGTTACGGAGACTGTTCCACATTCGCATTTCTGTAAGAAAAGATTACTTTCCTTCCACAACTACTCATGAACCAAAGGTTCATTATTGATTATGAAGATGAAGAATCATCATTCATTACGACTAAGGCAGTTACATCACATCCTTCTCGAGTTTTTATAAATTGCAATAGAGAATATGGTGCACAATGTTTATTTGATGACTATTTCAAGGAAGGGTGCACCTATACAGAGCACAAATTTGCGGATAGATATTTTGTTCCCAAAACTCTTTTTGGGGGGATAATGGAGAGATTGCAAGAGCACAATAGCTATTGGAAGCTAAACAAGGTATTTCATTTAACCTTATTCTAAAGTAAGATAACCTTATAGATATATATTTTCATTTACAGGATTTTTGCAAAAAAGACAGTCTCTCAGCTTACCAGAAGATCTCATAATCACTTAGTCAATTAGACTATGGAGTGTCCGCAGATACCATAGATGAATACTTGTTTCTTGGTGAATCAACATCATAGTTGTGCTTGAAGTCTTTTGCAGAAGTTGTAATCACCATCTATGGAAAAAAGTACTTAGGAGGTCCTAACCCTTCTGAAATGAGGGTAATAACTTCATAATATGAGCTAAATGGCTTTCCTGAATTTCTAGGAATCCTTTATTGCATGCATTGGGTTTAGAAAAACTGCCATCAAGCTTGGGCAGGGAATTTTGAAGGGAAGTACAAAACAACATCAATAATCTTAGAAGCAGTTGGCTCTAAGAGTCTCAAAATCTGGCATGCATTTTTTGGTGCACCAGGAACTTTGAATGAAATTAACTTCCTCAATCAAAGAAACATATTAGAAGATTTTCTCCAAGGAATTGAAACCAATATTTATCTCAATATAAATGGAATTAATTACAAACATGGATATTTTCTTGTTGATGGTATCTATCCCAAGTGGGATTTTTATTCAAAATCTTGCCCCATGCTCATGATGAAGCCAGAAAGCTATTCTCAGAAAGTCTGGATGGCGCAAGAAAGGATATTGAAAGGGAGCTTTGTGTATTACAAGCAAGATGGGAAATTTTGAGCCAACCTCGTCGGATATGGTCATTCAAAAAAATTAAAATCATTTATTGTTGTGTAATTTTGCACAATATGATTTTTGAGAACAGAAAGACTTAATATCTCCTACTCCTTTATCAAAACTGCACAAGTTCAGCAACAATAACTCCAGCACATCACGATCCCAGCTTTTTTCATACCATAGAAAACTACATTCAAAAAACTCACACCTCCAAAATAATGCTCTCCAAAAACAGCTGGCAAGAGATGTAAAAGCTCACAAATGGATGATACATGGAAAAACCCTGAATAAATGTTAGTAATTATCTAATTGATGTATTGGAAACAAGCATAAAAGACTAAATTCAGTGGATCTCTCATATCATTTAGAAATGGCTTGCTTCATCAATTTCAATACCTCTTTTCTCTCTTAATTAGCTAATTCATCCTCTTTTTGTTTGAGTATTTCCATTTCCTCTTGTGCACTTTTCAGTCACTGTATCTCCAGTGGCTCCTGGATTTCTTTTGCACTGGATTTTAGCACTTCAACTTTCTCTCAGCAAGCTCAAGTGTCTTTGCATCCAGCTTCCATCGTCTTTCTTTGGATTCTTGTTCTATTTGAATGAATTTACTTTTTTAGTAACAATTTTTAATCATCAAATGGGGTCTGTGTATCTGGATCGGAGGAGCTAAATTTTCTTGAAGGAGCATAGTTTGATGAGCTCTTCTGTATAGATAGCAAGGATCCTGGATCCGTTCTTGCATTGACACCCTCCTGTGCCCATTTGGGTGAATCACTGACTAACTCCAAATCTTTCTCTAGCTTGAATGCCTGCCCCTTTTTATTCTCTTGATATACCTCCTGTGTCATCTTCATTCAATCTATGGGTGAGAAGCCACTTGGTGGGCTGATACAAATGTGATTATAAATTGTAGAGAACTTGTGTGTAGCAGTGTTCATTGCAAGACAGCTACAAAACAGAAAAAAACATAGAAAATAAAAAGATAGGAGTAAAAAATATTGAGAATACAATACCAAATACGTATTTGGTTTGCATCACGATAATGTAATTTGCTCATTGTATTAAAGTGCTCACAGACCTTTGCATAAGCTTTATTTCCAGTCTGGTGTTTTGAGCTTTTGGGATTTTGACTCACATGCAACCAAGATAATTAAAGCTGTTGTTCTTCAGTTGGAAGCCAGTTTGGAGATCGTTTCTGAAATTTGGGTTATGTTCTTTGGTTGGAATAGGTGTTGTTGACTGATATCTTTCTGAAATTCTCTGTTTATTTGGATTTTTTTAAAAAAAGAAAATGTGCATTGTAAAAAAACAATATATGGTAAAAGAAATGGAGAAGTGGAAAGTGAGAAATTGTAACAACCATCCATCAGGGGTAAGGGTATTCATTCATACACCCACTCAAACACCTCAAATCAGCAAATCCAGTATCTGCATCAGCAGTCAGTTTCAGCAATCTTCATTCTGAAACATGCATACAGTTTGGTACATCAATACAGCCTGTCAATACTTGTACAGGATGGATTCACCCAATACAGTTTCAATACACCAGTATGAAACTGTATGATCACTCAAATACACCACACCTCTTGTACAGGTCCTGTACAGCTGTACAGGACCTGTATTGGCCAGACTCAATTCAACAATCAATTATTCTCATGAAAATTCTTCTCTGGATGAGGGCTGGTGATTCTCACATATACCAGCCCCTCTTTCTCCCCCCTGGGGACTTTTCCCCAGTTAATTAATTTAGTTGATTTATTATTAACTGAATATTCTTATCCTTATATTTTGGGTATTATATTTATTTAATCTTAAGTTAGTCTTTGCCTCTTTTCTTTCTTCGCCTGTACAGTATGAGTTGGGTGGCCATATCCTTATTAACCCTTCTCTTTCCATTCTGACAGGTTGAAACAGTGGACTTGGACTTGTTTGTGGTTGGCTCTTCTATTTTCTTCTTCTTATTTCTTTTGTTGCTGCTTTTCTTATATTCATCCTTTTAGTAATTCATCTTTAACACTCTTAAGTGTATCTCATCTTATCCTATCCTTGAGCCCTCCATAAGTGAGTCCCAGTTTACTGAGTGCCAGGCCCTCTTCACTTCGAAGAGCCCCTGTGACATTAAATTAATTAGCTCATATTTGATTCTTTCTTTTCATTAATTTACATTCATTTCCTCTCATTCATCAATTATGACCTTTTCATGATTTTATGATTTTTATGATTTTTTATGAATTTCCATTCTCTTATCAATTTTCATCTCATTCTTTTCATTCTCATGAAAATTGATTCTTTTCCTTTCTTAATCATTGCTGACCATTTCATCACTTCATTTTATTTTTATCAAATCAAATTTTCTCTGTGTTTTTATTCAGGTCTTATTCAGGAGTAATTGATTGGTCATTTGATTGGTTTATTCATTGGGATTCATTGGTTGATTGGTTATTGATTCAGGATTTCATTTGGATTATTGACTGACTTTTGAACTCTCAAGATATTGATTGATCCTCAAGAATTGATTTTGATTATTGATTTGATTTAACTCATCAAGATATTGAATTGATTTCTGAAGATTTTGAACTGAATGATTGATTCCTCAAGACTTGATTTCATGTTGAAGACACTTATTGATTGATATTTGATTTGAATTGATTGTTGATTGATTGAATTGATTTGATTGTTGATTGAATTTGATTCCTCAAGATTTGAATTGATTCCTCAAGATTCATCAAGATTTTATCGTGATTGATTTGGCCAAATCTGATTATTCTTCTTAATACCATCAAGTTACTTTAATTCTTTTCATAATGCCAGTTCAGCATAGCCCCCCAGCCAAGAATACTAGATCCCAGAAAATTCCAGCTGTTCTCACTCCTACAGCAAGGGCTCCTCTTGACCGCACACCATCAGTTCATCAACTGAGTGCAAACTTGGACAGAGGACCACCAATGGAAGGAGCAGCACCCTCAAGAAGAGGTGGAATGAAATCTAGAAGATCAAGATCCTTTTCTGGACTTTTGGGTGGCTACCCTGGCATGTCTGAAGGTGCAAGAGCAAGATTAGGGGAAGTTGAAGATGAAGAGGGGGAAGAGTCTGTGGAAGAGGATGATTCTGGGGAAACTGAAGAGGCAGATGCCTTGGCAAATGCTCCAGAGGTGCCTCAGGGTTCTAATCTAGCCCTTTCTAGTCAACCTCTTGTCTCTCAAACTGACCCAAGTCTTCTCAAGATGATGGAGCAGATGACTCAATTCATGGGACAACTCACTCAAGCAGTTGCCCCCAGGGACAATTCCAAAGCCCCTGCTTTCAAGACTCCATCCATGAAGGCACCTGATTCTTTTGATGGTACTCAAGCTCATAAGTTGAGAGGATTTATCCAATCCTGTCAACTAATTTTCCATAATGATCCAGCAAACTTCTTCTCTGACAGGAAGAAGGTTTTGTACTCAACTTCTTTTCTTACTGGTAGAGCTGGCAAATGGATTGAACCTTACCTCTCAAGTATTTCCAATGAAGACCCTTCCTACCTCCTCAATAATTGGCCCTTGTTTGAATCTCAGTTATTCACTCTGTTTGGTGACCCCAATGAAGTCAGGAAAGCTGAACAAGAGTTGGACAATTTGAGGATGAAGGAAAGTGGTCATGTTTCCTTGTACATAGCAGATTTCAGAAGCTTAATGTCAAGAATTGGAGATTGGGGGGAAAGAGCTTATATCCATGTTTACAGAAGAGGATTGGCATCAAGATTATTGGATCAGTTGGCTTCTCACCCTGGAACTTTTGACACTCTTCAAGAACTTATGGATGTCACTCTAGAATTAGACACAAGATATCATGAGAGGCAGAAGGAAAAGGGTGGCAATCAAGAAAAGAAGCCTCCAGTCATTGGATCCAATCAATCTAGGCCTCCTCAAAACTCATCTTCAAAGAGGCCTCACCAGAAGAAGAACAAGAAGGGCAAGCAATTCCAATCTTCAAAGGACAAGCCCCATGCTGCTCTCCTCAATAAGGACAATAAACTAATCGGTTCTGAAAAGGAGAGGAGGATTAAAGAGGGGTTGTGTACTTATTGTGGTGGAAAGCACCCAATTGAAAAATGCTTCAAGAGACCTCAGAACAAGCCTGGGTCATCATCAAGAGGCTTCCCTAGCAAGCAGGGAAAAGCCTGAGTGGGAATCATGATGTGTTCAATGGTTCTCACTTATTTCCTTCAAGAGCACAATTGTGCACTCTGAATACTAGTGTCAAGAAATCTTTAAAATTTCTCATTTTTTCTTCTGTCTCTGATATTTTTTATAGTATTCTCATTGATTCTGGTGCTACAAACTCTTTTATTGCAAAGAATTTTGTTCTCAAGTACTCATTGACTCTGTCAGAGCTCCCTGAAAAGATTCCTCTTTTCATTTTGGATTCTAATGAATCCCCTGCCTTGTTCATCACCCATTATACCAAGTGGGTAGTTGACTTGCCTTCCTTCCCAAGCTTTGAATGGGATTTCTTTATCATAGATTCACCCAAAGGAGAAGACCTGATATTGGGCTATGATTTCCTTTACCATTTCAATCCCATTATTGATTGGAAAAATGGATTGATCACCTATGATTCTAATCATAAGGATTCTAGTGGTATTATTCCTTCTACTAGTATTGACTTAGCCACTGCTGTCAACAGTGTTGCTCTGGCTGGTGAACTTAAGACACCTTCCATCCCTTCTTCTGTCCATATCCCTTCCATAATTCCCTCTCAGTCATTACTTCCATCAAGAGATGAAGTCTTCAAAGAGATAAAGGATGTTGGAGAAGATGTTGCCATATCTTCACTTCATCTCTTCCAAGGGGATATGGACCTTCCTCCCTTATCTTTTCATGCATCCCTGGAGGAGCAGTGGGATGAGGAGGAAGAGCCAGAAGAAATTGAAACTGTGTTGAAGGTTGTTCCTCCCGCTTATCACCAATATTTGGATGTATTCTCCAAGGTGAAAGCAGAGAAACTTCCTCCACACCGCGCCTGTGATCACCATATCGAATTGGAGGGTCTTCTACCTCCAATTGGTGTTATCTACTCATTATCAAATCAAGAGTCAGAAACACTGCGGGCCTACATTTCAGAGAATGTAGAGAAAGGTTTCATCAGACCAAGCTCCTCTTCAACAGGAGCACCTGTCCTTTTTGTCAAGAAAAAGGATGGAGGTCTTCGTTTGTGTGTTGACTACCGCAAACTCAATGCTGTCACTAGGAAGAACAGATACCCTGTTCCTCCTATGAACCAGCTTCTTACCGTATTCAACGGTTCCACTATCTTCTCCAAGATAGATTTGCGTGGTGCATATAACCTTCTGAGAATCAAAGAGGGGGATGAGCACTTAACTGCCTTTAGAACCAAATATGGTAGTTATGAGTATTTGGTCATGCCATTTGGTTTGACCAATGCTCCTGCTTCTTTCCAGAATCTGGTAAACGATATATTTGCAGATTTTTTGGATGTGTTTGTTGTGGTTTATTTAGATGATATTATGGTCTTTTCCAGTTCTGAGGAGGAACATGTCAAACATGTGGCCTCTGTCCTCCAAAGACTGAGGGACAATAATTTGTTTGCCAAAGCCTCCAAGTGTGTATTCCATGCCTCAAGTGTGGAATACTTGGGCTATGTTGTTTCAAGTGATGGCCTCAAGATGGACTCTTCAAAAGTTCAGCAAATACTCAATTGGCCTCAGCCCAAAAACATCAAGGCTCTTCAATCTTTTCTTGGCTTTGCCAATTTTTATCGTCGCTTCATTAAAAATTATTCCAAAAAAATCACTTCTCTCACTTCCCTCCTTAAAAAAGATTCTCCCTTCATCTTCAATGAGGAAGCTCTTAGTCAGTTTCAAGCACTCAAAGAAGCTTTCACCTCTGCTCCTATCTTATCTCACTTTAATCCTTCTCTACCTACTATAGTAGAGACTGATGCTTCTGATTATGCATTGGGCGCCGTACTGAGTCAGGTGAATGACTCTGGAAAGCATCCCATTGCATTTGATAGTCGCAAGCTCTTACCAGCTGAACTCAACTATGAAATTCATGACAAGGAACTCCTTGGCATAGTTTGGGCTCTCAAGCGCTGGAGAGCATTTCTTCTTTCTCTTTCCAATTCTTTTGAGGTCTTGACAGACCACTCTTCCTTGCAGTATTTCATGTCTTCCAAAGTTCTTACTCGTCGTCAGGCCCGTTGGGCTGAGTTCCTCTCTGAGTTTCATTTCACTATCACTTACCGCCCAGGCAGGCTGGCCACTTTACCAGATGCCTTGTCACGTCGGGACGACGTGTACCCAGAGAGGGGGGTGGACTTCATCATCAAGAATCCTCAAAATCTTCATCAAGTTCTTAAGCAAGATGGAATTCAAGAGTCAAGATTCTTCTCAATCAAAGTGGAAATTTTCTCAGATTTAGTTGACAAGATTCAAGAAGAAGTATGGCAAGACAAAGACTATAAAGAAATACTCAAGCAACTAGCAAGAGGTGAATCAGTTCCAGATTATTCTCTTGAACCTCAAGCCAAGTTATTATTATTCAAAGATAGAGTGGTAATCCCAAGCAATGAAGAACTTCAACTCAATATTCTTCAAAAGCGTCATGACTCACCATTGGCTGGCCATCCTGGCCAGGAGAAGACCCTCAAGCTCATCAAGAGGGATTTTTATTGGGCTGGCATGAATCAATTTATCAAGGACTATGTGTCCTCATGTCAGCAATGTTCAAGAAACAAGAACATCCATCACAAGAAGTTTGGATTACTCAAACCTCTTTCAATTCCATCTGGTCCTTGGAATTCATTATCAATGGACTTTATCACTCAATTGCCACTGTCCAACAACCTTGATTCAATTTTAGTAGTTGTGGACAGATTCTCAAAAATGGCAATCTTCATTCCAACTTATGGCACAATCACTGCTCTGGATTTAGCTCAAATATTCATTAGCCATGTATTTTCCAAGCATGGACTCCCAGTCAGTATTGTCAGTGATAGAGGATCCTTATTTGTTTCATCATTCTGGACTCAATTGTGTCAGCAGCTCAAGATATCAAGAGATCTTTCAACTGCTTTTCACCCTGAAACAGATGGACAGACAGAGAGGGTAAATCAGATACTAGAACAGTACCTTCGGATGTATGTCAGCTATCATCAAGATGACTGGTACACCTGGCTCCCTCTGGCTGAATTTGCCTATAATAATGCAGAACATTCATCAACCAAGCAATCACCTTTTTTCACCATTTATGGAAGAAATCCCAGCTTTGACTCAATCCATATTTCTCAAGACTCACCTGCTGGAAAGTTATCAACAAAACTCCAATCAGTACAGCAAGTTGTCAAAGAAGAATTAGAGTCAGCAATAAGGAGATTCAAGAAGTATGCAGATAGAAATAGGGCAATTCCACCTGATTTCCAACCTGGGGACAAAGTATGGCTAGCTTCCAAGAACATCAAGACCACAAGACCAACCAAGAAGTTATCAGAAAGATGGTTGGGACCTTTTGAAGTTCTGAAGAAGATTGGAAGTCATGCATATCACCTCAAGTTGCCTCAGCAATGGAAGACAGTTCACCCTGTATTCCATGTGTCCTTATTAGAACCAGTCAAGCATTCAACTATCCCAAATCGTCACCAATTGCCGCCACCACCAGTTTTAGTGGAAGAGCAAGAAGAATGGGAAGTGGCTCAGGTTCTGGACTCAAAACTCAAAAGAGGTAAATTATGGTATCTTGTAGAGTGGAAAGGATTCAGTGAAGACCCAGAAAGAACCACTTGGGAACCAGCTTCCAACCTTACCAACTCACCAGACCTTGTCAAGGATTTCCATTCACTGTATCCAGACAAGCCTGGTCCAAACACCTCAAGAGTTTGATTTTATGGTGCTTGGTGGGGAGAAGAAGTTATGAAAGTAAGTTCCTCTCCTGGCATGCACCTTTAAGGGGGTATTCTACCCATATGTTGTTGTAAGCATCACCTTGGCCACTTTGTGAGCACTTGTCAAATCTTTGGACAGGTTCAGGAAGCATACAACATCAATACCCTCCGATTTGGACCTTATCAAGATATGGCCCAATGTTTCTTTCTTTATGTTTCATTTTCTTTCTTTATTATCTTTTCATTTTATGCCAATCATCATAATTCAAGACATTCATTACTTCAAGTCATTTATGGCAATTCATCTCAGAAGTCATTTATGGCAGTTCATTTCAGAAGTCATTTATGGCAATCCATCTCAGAAGTCATTTATGGCAATTCATTTCAGAAGTCACTTATGGCAATTCTTTTCAGTTTTATGGTGCTTGGTGGGGAGTGGAAGTTGTGAAAGTAAGTTCCATCTCCTGGTATGCATCCCTGAGGGTTCTACTTCTTGTAAAACATCACCTTGGCCACTCTGTGAGCATCAAATGCTTGGTTTTCATTTTTCAGACACTTCTTGGCCAGAATCAAGCAACTCACCACAAGAAGGACCAGCCATCAGGAATTTTTCTTTATTTCTTTCTTTACTCTCATTTTCTCTTACTATTTTCTTTCTTTCTTTACTTGTATAATTTTCTTTCTTTTATTTCTTTAAAGCAGCAGCATCCCCTCCCCAAATCATGTATTGGGAGGTTCCATTATCTTTTTTATTTTTTATTTTTTAGTAGTTATAAGAGTGGGGATAGAAGTCAAACCAAACACAAACAAGGAAAAGGAAACTAGTTATCTCTACCCAAGTCATCAAAAGTTCTCTGGAAATCATTTATCAACTCATCTTCATACCAGGCAAATTTTGCAGCCATTTCTTCAGAAGCAGTACCTGGAATCGTCCTGTCATTGGCATACATAATCACCTCTCTGCTATTTCTGTCAACTCTCCTGAACAATCTGGCCACAGCATCTTGATTTTCACTAGCCGCGTTGGGATCTTCTCTGGTAACCCGGATAGGCCAACGTTCTCTTCTTTGGAATACTTGAGCGGCAGGAAACGGCAAAGGGGACATTCCATCTCTTCTTCTGCTGGAGCTGGCCACAGGTTGGAGTTGACGGGAGGTGTTTATGGGTGAGTTTCTGGGCTGTTGAACTGGAGATGGTCTTACTGCTGGATTCAAGGCAGGCCTGGTGGTGTGGGAAGTAGTTGGTGATGGAGGAGGAAGGGTAGTAGGAATTGAAGCAAGCATTGGTTGGAAGGTCCTTGGAGTGCTGGGAACCACTTGGCTTTGGAATCTGGGGTTGGCAAGAGGTTGAGAAGAGGAATTGCTGGATGGATGGCCACTTGAATGAGGAATAACTTGAACTTCTTCACCATCCAACTCATCACTTCCTTCAGCATCTGGATCTGATGGGGAATCAACAATTCTTCTTAGCTTCTTCACTACTTTCACCACTCCATCAGCATTGGTCCTTGAAATGGGAATTTCTGAGCTGTAGTGGATGGGCCTACCACCAATCGGAATGGGCCCTCCAACATTAGTCCACCTGGCCACATCCCTCTGCCTGGAACCAGTCACTACATCAAAATATCAGCATCAATTCAACCAAGAAATGCAAATCACTCACATTGAGAAAATCCAGAAGTGGCATCAGGGGTAGGTTCCTCAAGAATGGGGAATTCCTGCCCATAAGGCCCATCCTTCCTACTCCACAAGTGTCTCTTGACCCGGGACAAAGTTGATCCGGTACGGCGGCATGGCTTCTTCCCAATGAAGCAGAAATGGCACTTTGACGATCGAGGATTGTAATGTTGAAAGCAATCCTTCCCCCTGGCCAAACACTCAGTACAGGCAGGGTCAAGAACTTCAACTGCTCTGAACCCATCATATGTTTGGGAGGGGTCAAAATGGCCAGAAGACGCCATGGAGGGAGAAGACAATCGACTGAAGACGCCAGAACCATGAAGAACAGACGGTGGCGGTGCAGAAGGGGAAGATTCAGTGAGTTCAGTCAGTTTGGAACTCATAACTGAAGAAAGTGCAAGCAGAAGATTCAAGACGTCAGAATCAATCCACTCCACATCAAGAAAAAGAAATTTGACTCAAGGAACTGGGGCCATAACTCAATTATGCCCCACCTCAAAGCCTCTAAGGTGAAGGTTCATACCCCTTTGGGGCTGAACTCATCACCCAGGGCCTCCCCTGCAACTTTGGGGAGGCCAAGATCTTGATGGTCCTGGACCCCTTCAATGGATCCAGGCCATATATGGTGAATTTTGGAATTGGGCCAATTTTGGGCCCCTTGGTCACCCTGGGTCCCCAGCAAATTTGGGCCCAGGGGCTTCATTTTGGTCCTGGGGGCCTCCAATAGCCCCCACGGACCGCGGACCGCGGCGTACGGCCCACGGACCGCAGACCACGGCCCACGGACCGCGGCGTACGGTCCACGGACCGCGAACCACGGCCCACGGCCCACGGACCGCGGCGTACGGTCCACGGACCGCGAACCACGGCCCACGGACCGCGGACCACGGACCGCGGACCGTAGGATCCCAAAAACATCAAAAGGCCTATTATGGCCAAAAAACCCAAAAAATCAAAAAAATTGCCCTAATCACCAAAACACCCAGCAAGGCCAAAAAGGCCATAAAAAGCAAGATACATCAAGATCACTCAAGATGGGGGCCACAGTCCAAACCCACTGGGAGGGCTGCCTGAGGCCAATTCCTTGGATCATGGGGACAAGACCCCTTGGAGGTTCATTGAATGGATTAAGTCTGGGCCAATGAGTACAAGTCATATACTCATTGGGCACCAATTTTTGAGCACAAGTGCTCAATGGCCTTTATTCTGGGATATATCCCAAGGCCACATCCCAAGACATGACTGATTGAATCAAAAGAAAGAATTGCATACTCTGGAAGGGATACTCACTCAAATTTGAAAAGAAAGGGGGGAATCAATTGAATTTGGCAGGGAAGAAGTAATAAAGGATTTTCAGGATAATGGTCAAGAGGAAAGAAATTTAAAAAAAAAGAAAATTTTTGAAAAAATGTGGGGATATTGAGATGCCACTCAACAGTGGCAGGGTATTATGGTGTTCAGGAGCCCACCAGTTTCAAGAGGGGGATACTGTAACAACCATCCATCAGGGGTAAGGGTATTCATTCATACACCCACTCAAACACCTCAAATCAGCAAATCCAGTATCTGCATCAGCAGTCAGTTTCAGCAATCTTCATTCTGAAACATGCATACAGTTTGGTACATCAATACAGCCTGTCAATACTTGTACAGGATGGATTCACCCAATACAGTTTCAATACACCAGTATGAAACTGTATGATCACTCAAATACACCACACCTCTTGTACAGGTCCTGTACAGCTGTACAGGACCTGTATTGGCCAGACTCAATTCAACAATCAATTATTCTCATGAAAATTCTTCTCTGGATGAGGGCTGGTGATTCTCACATATACCAGCCCCTCTTTCTCCCCCCTGGGGACTTTTCCCCAGTTAATTAATTTAGTTGATTTATTATTAACTGAATATTCTTATCCTTATATTTTGGGTATTATATTTATTTAATCTTAAGTTAGTCTTTGCCTCTTTTCTTTCTTCGCCTGTACAGTATGAGTTGGGTGGCCATATCCTTATTAACCCTTCTCTTTCCATTCTGACAGGTTGAAACAGTGGACTTGGACTTGTTTGTGGTTGGCTCTTCTATTTTCTTCTTCTTATTTCTTTTGTTGCTGCTTTTCTTATATTCATCCTTTTAGTAATTCATCTTTAACACTCTTAAGTGTATCTCATCTTATCCTATCCTTGAGCCCTCCATAAGTGAGTCCCAGTTTACTGAGTGCCAGGCCCTCTTCACTTCGAAGAGCCCCTGTGACAGAAATATCTCAAGAGGATTTTATACAAGTATTGCCAACAGAATTGAAGAATTCTGTAGACCAACATAAATTTATGTTTGGAACACAAAACGTTAATGAATTGAATTGTTGTAGAAACAGTACAGACAACAAATGTGCGTAAGACAGAAAAATCTTTAAAAGTGTGGGAATGACAAGGATTACCTAAATGGCTGAAAATTCTCTTAGCAGTTCCAGTTGGTGATTGCGTTTTTTCTCAATTTACTCTGGGGAATGACCGATTTTAAATATGCAATTACAATAAGTATTCACTGTACGCAGTCACAAACTGTGATAATGTCATTCCAGTCTGATAATAACTGAGCAGTGATGGTATTTCAGCTATACTTCAAACAGTAAATATGCTACTTTTCTATTATTGGGATAAAAAATTCCAATTCAACCACTATGGTTTTCCAAAAAACCATAATTAGAGGACCTCTATCCCAAAATTTTGACTTACCCCTCAGCTGAAAAGTAGATTTACCCCAGAAAAAACTGAACTCTTGATTTTTTGTTTGGGAAATCCCTCTTTCCATTACACATTATCCTAGTTTTTTACTGTTTTATACATACTAGTAGTTAACAGTGGTCCAAACTATATTGTAGCTCACTAAATTATCACTTCAAAGTTATTTTTTATCATAATAGAAAGTATTTGATAACCCTAAAAAGATTATTATTATTAGTATTATTACTTAAAATTATCAATTTTATCCATGTTTCTAGAAATTTTCAATCAATAAATGCAACCTCATATTATTTCTATCTTTATAATTATAATCAACCTGTAAAAAGCTGTTCTACAATTTCAAAGTCTTGTTTCATTCATATGAAATTCATGATAGGTTTTCCTCATTAACTTATGATAATCAAAAAAAGATATAAGTACTAAAACTATTTAAAAAACTTGTTGATGATCTTTTGTTCAACTTCTACTGTTTTAGTGCTATAGTTCCCTTCTTTTATTTTTGAGATATAAAATATTGAATTTCTTTGTAATTGCTATTTCTGAAAATAGCACATTCTTTTGTTCTTTTTACTGCTTCAATCTTTCTACCTTATATTTGAATATTTCTCAAAAATAAAGGGATTTCTCATAGATTTTTTTGAATACAGTTTTCTGAACCAGCAGCCATTAAATAAAAGGAATTGATTTTGTAGCTGAATTCTATATGAAGTATCATTATGAGATACAGCATTCCAAATATCTCAGCAAAAAAGGACAGAAAGGCTTAAATGCCTAAAAGCTATTCAAAACTGTTTCCTTTTGGTTTCCCCTTCCAGTTAATTCTTTCATCCTACACAGAAGGGTTTCTCAAACAATTTCTTCAAGGACAAACTGGCAAAGAGAATTCTCCTCTTTTAAATCCCATGATGCATTCCATCAATTAATTCTGCTTAAACCAATTCTTTTGATATTATTAATATGTCACAGGGGCTCTTGGACAGAAAAACAAGAGTGTAATTGCACTCAGCAATCAGGGAGCTCACTTGGAAGACTCCAAAGAATAAAGAAAATCAAAGTAAAGAATTGAATTTCTCTGAGAAGAATGCAGGTACAAAGATGAGATGCAATAAGAGAAATGAGAAGCCAAATGGCCAAAGAGCCAACCAAGTAGGTCCTTAATCGCTGTTTCAGCCTTTCAAAATGAATAATGGAATGTGTCAGGGTGATTCTATGATAAAGTTGAAATAAAGCTATTTACAACTTTAACTATGACTGTGACATGGATAAGAGAATTTGAATAAGGTTTGATAAAAGATATACAGGGCTTTAATAATGTGGATTAGTGGTGGTGAGCACTATTGAAATCCCTGGGCGCAGCTTTACCTGTTGGTTTACAATAATAAAGACTACAATACTAAAATTCATAGTATAACCTGTTAATATTCCAAGAGTATAATTGTTTTTTACAGTTGTACTGCGTAGGAATTCAAGAGAAGGATGGGGATTCCTTTTCTTGCAGTGAAAAGGCCTCCTTTTATCCTGAAATGGGGTGAAAAGGCTTATAAACCTTTTCACATAGAGGAAGTGAACATTTTTCATTCTCAAGGAAAGGCCCGTATAGCCTTTATTGGGCTCAGATGTTGTTTTGAAACCAAATCTGGGCAGAGTTCACCAATACAGGGTGAAAATCTTCATCTGGGGACCACACAGCTTGATTACGATGTGTATGATGCATAGAATGCTGTACAGAACCTGTATGGGAACCCATTATTGAATTAACTATGAGGTATTGAAGTAAGAACAAGCTTTTTTGTCAGTTTGACACCTCATAATAATGGTTATGGGATGTGATCCCATGGCAAGGCTGTTCTGGCCAAACTGTGGGATTTTGACCTTAAAACAGCCATAACTTTGTTGGTTTTTGAGATATCAACCTTAAAATTGGCTCAGTGTGTAGTTCTGGATGCGTTCTACACAATGGTACCCCATTTGATATGGTTATCATTAAATATGGCAAAGTTATCCCATGTACAAGAGTTTTGTACATATGTGTGTTTTAGGCAAAAAGCTGTATTGGGCTTGTTTGCCTTATAGCTTTTGTTCCAGATGGGATATGGGGCAATGTATGGCACCATCAGATAGCCCTTATTGTTCCCCTTCCAAAAAGACCCCACTTTAGGTATCTCACACTAAAAATGTAGAAGTTAGATGAGGTGAATATTTTATTCACCCTTATTTGGCCTTAATTTGGCCATAACTTCTGTGATACTAGTGCTAGCTCAGTCTTCCTGATACCATTAGATGGCCCTGACGTAGAGCTTCATTTTGAATACCTATTTTATGGGGTTAAGCCTCTTACTATGTATTTCAGATCAGAGGTGAAAATTAAGGTTTATGCTCAACAATAAATTTGAGCAGGAATAACTTTGCTATTCTTTGTCTTATGTTTATGGGACTTGTATATTTGGAAAGGAGTGATTTTCCTCATTCCTTTGATACCTACTGGGCTGATTTGCCTCAGCTCCATGCTTTGGTGGCTATACCATTGATTTATGGTATTTGGTTGTCATGTTTGTGCTCTGGTTTTGAGTCACAGGATGACATACCCTCCCTCTGAAAAAGTGTAAGGTTTGACTATGAAAGGATATGTAAAGATTACTAATATTTTACTTATTACACTATGAATTTCCTTATAAATAGAATAAATAAGATGAAAATAACTTTAATAATGAAGAATTATTATAATTTTTGTGTAAAAATAATTATATTATTGAATAAAATATAATAATATAATTCATATTATGAAATATAATATAATAAATAAATGTATTAATATAAGATAATTAAAATATTTACAAGAACTTCATTATTGTTCCCAAAAAATAATAAAGGTGTAGGAAATAGTTTTTTATTAATAAAAAACAATTAATAACAATAATATTACTAATATTAAAGCTATAAATCAATATAAATAGTATATATATAAATTATAGAATTATTTCAAGTAATAATAGAGCAAAGATTATTATAATAAGAAGAAATAACCTACTTTTAATACTTAATATAATAATTTTGAATGATTCTATGCCTAAAATATAAATACAACTTATTTAAATTTCATTTACAATAAAAGTTAAGAGAAATTACAATTTATCTTGATTTTATGTGGATTTGAGATTTTTAAGAGAAATTTAAACAAAACAGTTAAATAATTGAATTAATCCCGTCAAGAAGGATGGTTATAATAAGGATGATCTTTGGTCTTTAATAATGTAAGAGTTTTATATATAAAGAATAAATAAATTACCTTTTTGTTTTAATTATTTAGTGTTTTGTAAGTGTCTAGGGGGGAACAGAGTAAAAAGAGCTCTATTTATAGTAAATACCTCCCTTATAGAGTCCAGAAGGCTTCTAGCAGACGTATACTGATGCTTTCTACTAGAATTGATCAATACTTTAAGGTTTAGTGATGATTACATCATGATCAAACCATCTTACCTCATTAATACTCCATTATTTAGAGTTATCACTGTAACTCTAAGTTTGATGACATCATAGGCTTGGCAGAAGTCTAAGCTTTGTGGATTTTATTAGTATTTATCATAATCTAATAGTATCGATCAATTTTATCACTTATGTGATTGTTCAACTTAAAATAAGATTACAGTGAGTGATCATAAATGATCAAATTTGAGCTTAAACTTTTATCATTAATACGTTTTCAGTTATACACTCTGCAGCTATTCTGAGAGTGGATTCTAGTAGCTTAGCATGTCCCTATTACACTGCCAAGAGAATTTCATTACATCATCAAAAATCTATTTTTGAAGATTTTTCTTGTAACTCATCTTCTCTGTTGAAATCTAATATTTCAAACTTCAAACCATGATTTCAAGGGGTTATACCTTGAATATTGTAAAAAAAAATAGGTCATTCTTCACGAATGAGCTAGTAAAATCTGAATGTCTCTTTTATTTTGTAAATTTGGACCACTTTCACAACAAAGTGGTCAACAGCTTTATTCATTTTAATCAATAATCCATTACAGGTTGTAACCTTGTTTACAACTTGTGAAATGAAGTTCATTTTTTTTTCCTAAAGTAATTACGTGGTGACTTTCTTTTTGGTTTATCACTCTATCATGTATATTTCAAAAGATATTAGCTAAAATCCTTTAACATATGTGTTGACCAAACAAGTGCATATATTCAGCGCAACTCCTTAAGTATTGACTTTGGAGATTAGCTTCTTAATTTTTTTATGTGTAAAACGTTTTGCCAAATCCAATGGTACAATTTATTTCACATGTTTTTTCATTGGTATTTGAAATAGCTAAGGATTAATTTTTTTTCTAAGGTGTTATTACTTATAACACATTAAATATTGACTTTACAGATATGCCATAAAATGGTATATGTGTATTTTACCATGAGGAATCCAATGATGTGATTTATTTTAGATTTTTCTTCATTGGGATTTAAGTTAAACCAATTTTTATGCCTATTTATGGTAGTTTTGTAGTTTTAAGGTAATTATTTTTCAAGGTATAATTATTTTACATATTTCTTGTGACCTTTTTGGGTATGTGGTCATATCTCAAAGGTTCACAAAAAGGCTCATCATTTATGAGACTTTTCAGTCCTCCTAGAGGCTCTGAATCTCCTTTAATGAAGGTTCCCATCTGGTATGGCATCTTCTGCCAACCATTTGTCCTTATCAACTGTCTGGCCCTTGAATCTGACTAAGTACTGTCTCTGATCCTTACCATTAAGTCTAATCTTCCTGGCCTTGATTATTTTCTTCACTGGTCCAGGGAGATCCTCCACTTCCACTATTTCTGGTGGTTTGGAGTTCCTCTTCCTGGAGGGGAATTTATCCTCCTCTGTATGGAAGTATGGCTTGACTAAACTCACTGGAAAGACTGGGTGTTTCCCGGAAAATTCATGTGTGAGTTTGACTTCCACTGCATTTTTCCCTATCAATTTAATGATAATGAAGGGCCCTACAAATGAGTCTCTCATTTTCTTGGGTCCTTTGAGATTATTAAAGTTCAGTGTAGACACGAGCAATTGGTCCCCTTCTTTAAAGTCAGGTTCCATGTGTGATTTGTCCCACCTCTGCTTATTATATGCCTTTGCCTCAGCTATTCATTTGGCAGCTTTATGACAAGCTCTTTTCCGCATTTAATGGAAATCCTTGGCTGTGGGGTGGATGTTCAGAGGATCTTTCTTCAGGTGATCCACAGGCAATAGGGGATTCCACCCTTTTTCTACCAGTGCAGGTGTTTTTCCTGTACATAAGACGTGACTATGAAACTGAGGATTATATTGCTATTAATCAACAGTACTATGTCTGTTCTTATGAAATATAATGATAAAATATTATTATAACCACAACTAAATAATGAAAGAATTATTTGCTTCATGTGTTAAACACTACTAGTGATTTTAACAGTGAGCAGTAATTGTCTACAAGAATCAATTACAAGAAGATTTTAATAATCAAACATCTCTTATTAAAATGATAAAATTCTTTTAATATATAATTATCTTTTGAAAGAATAATTATAATTATAATTCTTGAATAAAACTAATTTTAGAGAAAAACTTTAAGAATTAGAAATAAATCACTCACTAATATTCCAAAGCACCTATTGAAAGATAAGATAGAGAGATTTGATGTAGAATTGTGGATTTTAAGGATCAAAATTAATCTATAACAGTATTACAACAATATATAGTTGGATTCTATGATTTCACGTCTTTCTGATTGATTCTGAAAGATTTAAAACACTTAATAATAGCTATAACTAATACTTACTTGTTGGTAATAATGATTTAAATGATAATAAGATGATGATGTGGAAAAAACAGCAAGAGGAGTCCTCTTTTAGGTCAAAAACAGCTCACAGAGGCATGCCATGGAGCAAACTGAAAAACCAGTGAGTGAGAAAACAATAAAACTTTCTGGATTATTGATTGCATCATCTGTTGTCACGTAAGATTCTCATAATTACTTAATTGATGCTTTTGTGTGACTACCAACCCCAATATGGTTAAGAATAAAAGGAGTAGCATCTGTAAATCTTCTTTTATTCCAAAACAATCATTGATTTCTCAAATTTATCAATGTTATTGGCAATTTCATTGCAGGTTGTAATTCTTGTGAATTTTTGAGATTCAGTGTTTCACGTAGAATAGTCAAAAATGTACTGTAAGTAGAGCTTTGAATTTTACTAGTAAAACCATAATTCATTTTGGCTGTACCATAGATATTACAGTTTTCTATTAGTCCTGAAAGCTTCAGAAAGATTTATTAAGAATTGTCTTTTTAATGAATTTTTGAAGTTTTTACCTCATTTCCACGTAGAATTGCAAATATCAGTGTTTTGCTGGTTGCTATGAGGTAAATCAATGGATACAAGTCGAAAAAGGGTATTAATTACTCTTTTGGGGTTTATCCATGGAAAATCATCAACAATTGACATGGTTACAGGAGTTTCAGTAGCTCTTTACCTCCTTGGCACGTCAAAATAGGAGGTTATTTGCTATTTTCTTAAGATTTACAGTAGTTGTAACATGGTAACCAAGTTCCCAAAGGCTTTTAGTTTACCAATTAGGCCAAGATCAGCCATGCATCCAAGCTTTGGAGCTTTCCATGCCTCTGAGGCCTCAGAAGTTGGGTACCCTGGCTCTCTTTGATGTCTTTTGTCCCCCTTGCCTATTTTTCACGTCAAAATAGAAATTTAAGCTTAAAGTGAGATATCCACTATGGGTGTACCAAACGTCCATGTAAAAATACCATGATATTAAGTGCTCAAAACATGCATAACACTACTCCTAGTCTATATCTAACATGGGATTTCTCACATTTGCATTATTTTGGCTTGAAATTAAGAAAAACCAAACTTTTCACAGATCTTTTATGTGGTATTGATGATGTGGTATTGATGAATTTTCCATTTTCCCACCTCAAAGAGTTAATTTGAACTTATTGACTCTATGCAGCTACCCTAGGTGAATTTTTGTGTAGAATCCAAATCTGGCCTTAAATTCATGGACTTACTTACTCAATAAAAAGTTATTCATCTTTTCTGAAATTAAAAATGATAAATTTTGGATATATGCATGAATTATGAGTTATGCATAATTCAAAATTTATTTGTAAGATAATTGTGGCCTATTTGAGTATGTAAAGTATACCTCAAGGCTCACATTCCCTCCGACCAAAAAATAAAATTGTACTACAATTTTAACAATGGTAGAAATAATAAAAAGCCCCAAAGGGGGGTTAATGTCCACTTACCAACCTCTTTACATCACTCAGATCAAGTAATTTAAAGCACATTTATAGAAATATTCAGGTCTGTGGCCTTCTTTAATGTCTAAATCTTCTTAAGAGCTTATCTAAGTCAGGTATGTCTGATTCTGCCAGCCATTCATCTCCATGTACTGGATTTCTATATCTGACAAGATATTCTCTGTGATTTTTACCCCTAAGTCTGCTCTCTTTAATGACTTTCTTTGTCTTTTTGTCTTCATTATGTTCCACTGGTGGGACAGTCAAAGGAGTTGGGTTCCTTAGAGGAAACAATTCTTTATCAGCTGGTTGATAAGGTTTTATCAAGCTGACTGGAAAAGTAGGGTGTTTATTTTCCAATTCACCGCTCAATTCCACTTTCACTGCATTGGTTCCATGTAAGGCAACAATAACAAAAGGTCCTACATAAGAATCTTTAAGTTTCTTTGGGCCTTTGATATTATTAAAATTCAAGGTTGAAACTAGAACTGAGTCCCCTACTTTGAAGTCTGGTACTTTATGAATCTTGTCCCACTTCTGTTCTGCATAATCAAAAGCATCATCCATACTTTGTTTTGCATGATTTCTTACTTTATCAAGAATTATCTTGAAGCTGGAAGCTTTAGGATGAATTTCTATCAAGTCTTTCCTTTGTGTGTCTGCTGGGAGTCTTGGATTCCATCCTTTTATGACATAGCAGGAGTTTGTCCTGTGGAAGAATGGATTGATGTCTTGTATTCCAATTCTACTGCATGTATCAGAGTGCACCAGTCATGGGTAAAGCAATCTGAGTGTTTGAATTCTAACCCATAAGCACAAAATCTCCTGATCATGTCTTCTAAGGTTTGAATCATCCTCTCTGCTAGCCCATCTGTCTGAGGGTGATATGCTGTAGAGAATGATAACTTAGTCCCAAACAATGTATGAAGATTGGTCAAAAGTGCAGATGTGAACTTGGGATGTCTGTCACTGATGATATTCTTAAATGATCCTGTATGAGAAATAACTCTACTCCATAGAAGAAGAGCTGTATCCATAGCAGTGTCATCTTTATGACATGGTAATAATATGAGAGTCTTTTTATATCTGTCAACAATGACTAAACAAGCATTATAGCTTTTATCACCACTTGGAGCAAGTGCTGTGACCCAATCCATTTGAACAACTTCCCAAGGGGATTTTGGTTCTTGAATATGAATCATAAGTCCAAATGTCTTACCTGTACTCCTGTTTGCTTTTTAACATCTGTCACAGGTATGGCAATATTCAATGGTTTCTTTTTTCCAAGATGGAGACCATGCACAGTTCTTCTCTTTTTCAAGTGTTCTGTCCTCTGACAGGTGTCCAGAGTAGATGCTATCATGGCATTCATGAAGAATTCTATTGATAAGCAATCTGCTGCAAAATGTCATTACACAAGAATTGTTTGTTCTGTGGTAAATAATTCCATCAAGCAAGTGAAATCTACCTTCAGAATAGGAATTTCCCCATACTTCATCCAGTGCATTGACCAAAGAAGTATCTTTGCAGTATTTATCTAATAAAGAAGTCAAGATATGGCAATTCTTGTCTTGCTTATAAGATTCTCTGACCTCTTCAAAGAATTCACCCCCAATATCAGTTATGTTAATCCCTTCAATTGAAATCTGTGGTTCAGCTTCCAAAGGTACATAAGCTGGGCTATCAGGAGTGTTGGCTAATGCCCACCTGCTAAGTCCATCAGCATTCTTGTGAATTTTTCCTTCTTTGTGGACTATAGTCATGTTTCCTCTATATTCCTGAATGGCTATTTACCATCTCAACATATGTCTCTTGGGAGTTTTCATGTTAAGAAGTGATTTTACTGCATTACAGTCAGTTATCACTTTAAAAACACTGCCATCAAGATAATAGTGTAATTTCTCAAGTGCCCATACCAAACATAAGCACTCCATTTGGCTTGCACTAAATCTGGCTTCTGTTGGTTGGATTTGTCTTGAGATGTAATGTCAGCCTGTGACTCAAAACCAGAGCACAAGCATGACAGCCAAAATACCATAAACCAATGGTATAGCCAAGATACCACCAAAAAATGGAACTGAGCCAAATCAGCTCAAAAGGTATCAAAAGAAAGAGGAAACTCACCTCTTCCTGAAAATATAAGTCCCATCACCATAGGACTAGAAATAACAAAGTTATTCCTGCTCAAAGTTATTGCTGAGCATAAACCTTAATTTTCACCTCTAATCTAAATTCTAGAAGGAGAGGCTTAAACCCATCAAATGGGTACTCAAAATGAAGCTCTAAGCCAGGGCTATCCAATGGTACCAGCCAAACTGAGCTAGCACCAATATTACTGGCGTTATGGTCAATTTCAGGCCAAATAAGGGTGAACAAAACATTCACCTCTCATCTAACTTCTACAGTTTTAGTGTGGGATACCTGAAGTGGGGTCTTTTTGGAAATAGCACAATCAGGGATATCTGATGGTGTCATCCACTTCCCCATATCTCAACTACTGCAGAAGGTATGGGGCAAACAAGCTCAATACAGCTTTTTGCCTAAAGAACGCAAATGTACAAAAATCTTGTACATGGGATAACTTTGCCATATTAAATGAGACCCATATAAAATGAGGTAACATTGTGTAGAGCACATACAGGGCTACACACTGAACCAACCTTTAGGTTGATATCTCAAGAATTGACAAAGGTATGGCTGTTTTAAGGTCAAAATCCCACCTGCTGTCATATACAGCCTTACCATGGGATAATATCCCATAATCATGAATATGAGGTGACAAATAAGGGAAGAAGAATGTTTTTACTTCAATACCTCATATGTCTGTCAATACTGGGGTCCCATACAGTTTCTGTACAGCATTCTACGCGTCCTACATGTCAGAATCAGGCTGTGAGGTCCCCAGATGAAAATTTTCACCCTGTATTGCTGAAAACCACCCAGATGTGGTTTCAAAACCACATCTGAGCCTCATACAGGCTATAAAGGCTGTTTGCAAACCACAAGCCAGTACTAGAAAGTGAAATATACTTCACTTCCTCTACGTGGAAAGGTCTAGCACCCTTTCCACCCCATTTCAGGATAAAAAGGTGGCTTTTCACAGCCAGAATTGTCTCCTCATCCTGCTCTTGAATAACCTACGTAGTAAACTGTCAAAAACAGTTTTACTCTTGGTTAAATAATCAGGTATACTCTTAAATCAAAAGTATTGTAGTCTTTATTATTGTAACCCAACAGGTAAAGCTGCACCCAGGGCTTTCAACAGCACTCACCACCACTATATCCATTATAGTAAAGCCCTTTTATTTTAAATTAAATCCATCTTTAACCCTTATAAAATCTTTTTTACACTATTTTCCACTTGTCACAGTCATAGTTTTAGCTGTCAATAGCTTTATTACCACTTCAACATATACTCATCCTGACATTTTGGGGGCCTGGCCGTGTTTTAAAACCTTTTTGGACTTGATACAAGTCAGTTTTTCTCTTTATTATCATTTTATTGACACTTTCTTTATCCTTTTAGGCGTCATTTTCTTTGAAAATATATATTTTTATATATTTTTGCTTTATTTTTTAAAAAAATACTCATATTTTAAAGAGTATCTGTCACATGGCTCAGAACCACAGACCAGTATTTTTGGCGTGTTTTGTATATAAAAAACACGTTTACGCCACTAATACAGTCTTGATTCTTAATTGAATCAAGACTGCTCATACTGATAAACCAAAAGTTGAGGCGTGTTTGGGGACATTGTTAACTCAATTGCCCTGTAATAGACCATCTTTTGACAGATTATACTTGCTAATTACAAGTATTCTGTGAGATATTGGTATACAAACAGTCTACCACATATCAGTAAGCTGTATTTTTGACGTGGAATTGTTAATTCAATTACATTGTCATAATACAATGGCATATTGTAATAATATACAAGCCCAGAGGCCATTCTTAGACGTGAAAAAACAGCCTTTTAAGAAGTCTTAACTGACATAAGCCCTCTTTTTCCTGTTTGATTCAGTGGAAGAAAACTTCATACCACTTGAGACCCAGTCACAGGCCAACACACCAGTGACACCCTCAGAACCAGAGGGCAGCAAGGGCAAAGGAAAAGGGCTTAGTGAAGGCCTCATTACAGCCAAAAAGTGGACACCAATAGCCACCCAGAGAAGTAGAAAACCACAAACCTCTGCATCAACATAAGGTAAACCAACCTTAACAACTTGTACAGGGAAGATTACTATAATTAGCCCAGTTGTAACCTCTAAAGGTAAATTGCCCAAATCATCAGACAACAAATTTGTACAAGGCACAGTCAAAGGTAAATACCATAAGAACATAAAGTTTTTGACTGCTTGCAAACACTGATATGTCCCCTGCATACCTCAGAGACGTTGGCTTCCAAAGGAACCAGCCAGAGGACAGAGAAGGCTTGTCTAGAACCAGAAGACCTGGAAGAAGACACCTTGGCACAGTGGTGGATGGCAAACCAATGAGGCAGATAATATCAACCTTGCCATTCACACTCCAATTCAACAGGAACCTCAAACCAGAGGACTGGAAGGATATCCATCAAGTTCTTCAGCTCCACCAACTCCTCAAAGACTTATTTCAATGGAGCATGGACAACAAGAGGTTCAACCTGGCAAGTCACTGGGCAGAACTTGGAGCAAGTTGCCAGAAGATCTGTCTCAAAGAGATATACTTCAAAGACCTGATGGTAATCACCAAAGGTTGGAATCCTACCAGGAAGTTCAGACTCCTGGAGGCAAGGGCACAGAGGATAAGGGAGAATCAAGCCACTATCCAAGCTATAGAAGAACAGTTAACCCAGACAGGGCCTACTCAGATTCCTTCAGGCTCACAAGGAGCAGGCCAAATCAGCTCTCCAGTGGCTTCACACCATTCAGGAACCAGCAGATCAGTGGCCAAGAGTCACCATTCTTCACCATTCCAGAAATTTTCCAGGAGAAGAGAAGGAAACAAGGGCAAGAACAAAGCCTCCTTCAACCAGAGGAGGAAAGAGTCAGACCCTATGATCCAGAAGCTGTTAGATTTGGTAAAAGAAGTACACAATAACCAGAAGTAGCTGTAAACCACTGTAGAATCAGTAGTCCTAGTAATAGAAACATTACCCCCACTCAGACTGAAAATAACATTGTCACATCTGAGAGTAACATCAACAGTAATACACTGTGGTTACAAATGTCCCAATATTCTGAACAATCTGCAAAGAAGTTTGCAGAAATTAAAGCTGGCCAAGAGAGGATGGGAAAAACTCAAGCCTCCTTGCAACAGATAGTTACAAATCTTCAAGAAGGATATGCTCAACTGAGCAAAGCCTCTGAAGAAACCAACAAAAGACTGAATATAGTCTTAGAAGAACAACACCACAGCACAAGGGACAGGGAGTGTCTGGACCAAGACATTAACAAATTGTTCAATGCCTACCATAGCTTGAACCCCCAACCACAAGGCCAAGTTATGGAGAATCCATATCAACCAGATTACATCAAACCAGATTCCATGTTGATGAATAAGGCAAGATCCCCATCACAATACCAAGATGGAGATGGCATGTCTTATTCAGAGAAGGAAGCCTTGAAACAGCTTCCTGAGGCCTCAAGCTGGACCAAATTCTCTGGATCAGGAGAATATGATCATATGGAACTCATAAATTATATTGATGGACTCTTCATTGATGTAACAAGCATACCAGACTACTGGATCACCACTAGATTAAATACTGCATTTAAAGGTCATGCTAGTATATGGTACACAGAAATGAAAGAAATCCATGGCAGGAGAAACTGGCCATGGTGGAAGATTCAAATAATCCAAAAGTACAGTAATGGAACTTGGATATGGAAAAAGACCATGTCATTTGAAAATGACAAGTACTCTGTGGACAAACATCCATATGAGTGGTGTTTTAGACAGTCTAAAAGACTTAAAGCCATTGATCCTCAGATGAACATCCAAATGAGGAATCACAAACTCCTAACACAATTGCCAGGAGAGCTAGAGCATGCAGTAAAATGCAGATGCAACCAGAATTGCACTCTAGATGACATTGCCAACACCTTACAAGACATAAGGAAAAGGACTAATATAGGGAAATTCACCCCATATAAGAGCAGTAGTTTCAAAGAGAAACAACCTTTCAGGGTAGAGTTTAAAGACAAACCCAAAGAAAGAGTGGCAGAAGTGGCAAAGAAGAGGAATTCTTGTCACGATTCTGGACATACAGTTGGAAGCAGGCATTCCACAGGACACTTCTATTAAAAACTTGTGCAAACACACACAAGATGCACAAACATTCCTGGTTACACCAACCAAATGAATGGCATATATACATGGAACAGCCACAAAAATGACTGTTTGAATTGACAATGCTCAGCATCCACTTATCATTGATAGTGGATCACACTGCTCCATAGTGGCCAGAAACTATCTGGATACCCACTTCCCAAACCGGGAAAAACAGCGCTTTCCCACTAAGGCAAAGAACTTTAAAAGTGCATCAGGGAAGATGACCTCCATTGGGACAATTATCAAAGAGATAACTATACCCCACAGGAAGGGTAATATCAGACTCAACCCAGAGTTTGTAGTGCTTAATGATGCCCACATCCAAGGGTTTTTACTGGGAACAGATTACCAGAGGAGGTATGGCATAGACATTTACAACAGTAAAAATAGGCACATCACCATTGGTACTAACAAGGAAAAGAAATTTTCACTTGACATATACCAGATATCTTCTCAAGATCCACTAAAAGAACTTCTGAAAGAATTCAGAGAGGGACAATTTAGCACTACCCTCACAAGTAAACAAAAACTAAGTTTACTGAAGATGCTGAGAAAGAACAGACCAGAATTTGCCATTGGTGAAGAACCATTAGGCAAGATCAAAGGCCACAATGTAGAACTATATCTGGATGTGGAAAGGCCTTATCCACCCATGCTGAGAAGACCTCCTTATCCAGCAAGCCTGGAAACCAGGAAAGAAATTGAGAAACATATCAATGAACTCCTGGATATGGATGTCATCAGGAAGATTGGACATAATGAAATAGTGGAAATCACCACCCCTGTACTAATCACCTGGCATGATGGCAAGTCTAGACTGTGTGGAGATTTCAGTGCTCTGAATAACTACACAAAAGCAGACAGGTATCCCATACCTAGGATACCTCATGCCTTAGATAAACTGGCTAAGGCCAAATACATACCCAAAATGGATTGTATGAAAGGCTTCCACCAAAATGGAGTTAAACCAAATTCCATGAAATTACTCAGGATGATATGCCATATGGGCATATATGAGTACACCAAAATGCCATTTGGCATCAAAAATGCACCAGCCCACTTCCAAAGGATGATGGACACAATATTTCAAGATGAAATATTGGAACGCTGGATGGTAGTATATATTGATGATATCATTATATAATCAGAGACATGGGAAGACCATGCGCAATACATAGACAGAGTGCTAAGTAAATGCACACCCATAAATCTGAAAATTTCACTTAAAAAGTGCAATTTTGGCCAACAAGAGTTACTGGCACTAGGACATAAAGTCTCAGGTCTTAGTCTGGCAATTGACCAGAATAAAGTAGCAGCAGTACTGCAAAAACCAGTACCAAAAAGCATCAAAGAGATGCAATCCTTGCTTGGGTTTGCTAGGTACTATAGAAACCATATCAAAAATTTCGCACACATAACTAGTAGTTTATACAAGTTATGTTCAAAAGATGTAGTTTTTGAAATGACCAAGGAAAGGAGGTATGCATATAAGAGGATCAAATATCAACTCACTAATGCACCTGTGCTCATCTTACCTGCCTTTGAACTACCATTCAAGTTATATATAGATGCAGCATGCAGTCAAGGCCTAGGAGCAGCCCTTCACCAAAGACAAATTGTGGATGGTGAACCAAGAGTGTGAGCCTTTGAGATATGACCACATACCCAATAAGGTCACAAAAAGGATTAATAATAATTATACCTTTAATATAATTATATTAAAATTAATTAGAATAATTATACACTAAAAATAATTACTCAAATATACAAAAAATACCATAAATTGGTACTAAAATTGGTTTAACTTAAAGACCAATGAATGAACATGTGAAATAAATTATACCATTGGATTCCCCATGGAGAAATACACATATACCACTTTTATGGCATATCTGTAAAGTCAATATTTAAGGAATTATAAGGTATAATACCTTATAAAAACCATAAAACCTTATTTATCTCAGAAACTAATGAAACAACATGTGAAATAAATTGTACCAGTGGATTCCCCACAAAACTCCACATATAAAACAATTAATAAGCTAATTCCCAAAATCAATACTTAAGGAATTATCCTGAATATATGCACTTTTTTGGTCAACGCATATATTCAGTGATCATAGCTAATATCTTCTAAAATATACATGATAGAATGATGAACCAAAAATAAAGTTACCACGTAATTACTGTAAGAACACAGATATGAACTTTATTTTACAAGTTATAAACAAGGTTAAAACCTATGATGAAATATTGATAAAAATCAGCAGAGCTGTTGACCACTTTGTTGTGAAAGTGCTCCAAACTTAAAAAAAAGTACACAGTTGGATTCTACTAGTTCATTCGTGAAGAATGATGTAATTTTTATTATTAAATTCAGGGTATAACCCCCTGAAATCAAGGTTTGAAGTTTAAAATATTGAATTTCGACAGAAAAGATGAGTTACAAGAAAAATCATCAAAATTAGAGTTTTGATGATGTAATGAAAAGCTCTTGGCAGCATAATAAGGTTATGTCAGGCTATCAGAATTCACTCTCTGAATTGCTGTAGCGTGAAAACCTTAAAAGTTATTGAGGTTCAAAGTTTGAGCTTAAATTGAGCTGTTATGATCACATACTGTAACCTTAAATTAAGTTTAACAGTCTTAATAGTGATAAAATTGGTGAATACTATTAGTTTATGATTAAAACTAATAAAATCCACGAAATTTGGGGTTCTGCCAAGCCTCTGATGTCATCATACTTAGAGTTACAGTGATAACTCTAAATAATGGTGCAATAATGATGTAATATGGTTTGATCATGATGTAATCACCCTCAAACCTTAAAATATTGATCAATTCCAGTGGATATGATCAGTACACGTCTACTAGAAGCCTGTTGGACTCTAGGAGGGAGGTATTTACTATAAATAGAGCTCTTTTTACTCTGTTTTCCCCTCAGACGCATCAAAAACATTAAATCAATTAAATAAAAGGTAATTTCTTTATTCTTTAAATATAAAACTCTTATATTCTTAAAGACCAAAGACCATCTTGTTATTAATCACCATTTTTACATGATTAAATCAATTCTTTAATTGTTTTTGCTATAAATCTCTCTAAAAAGCTCATTTCCACGTAAAATCAAGAAATTTAGTAAATTCTCTTTATTTTCATTGTAAATACAATTTGAAAAGGTTATATTATATTCTTTTGGCGTAAAATAACTCAAAATTATTATCTTAAGTGTTAAAAGTAGGTTATTTCATCTTATTATAATAATTTCTCTCTTATTATTACTCATAATAATTCTTTAATTAATATAAATAGTATTTATATTAATTCATAACTTTAATATTAGTAATATTATTGTTATTAATTGTTTTTTATTAATAAAAAACAATTTTTTACGCCTTTATTAATTGTTGGTAACAATAATAAAGAGCTTTTTAATATATTAATTATTTTATATTAATATATTTATTTATTATATTATATTTTCATAATATAAATTATATTATTATATTTATTTAATAATATAATTATTTTACGCCATAATAATAATAATTATTTATTATTATTATATTTTTAATCTTATTTATTCAATTTATAAGGACATTCAGAGTACAATAAGTAATAAATTAGTAATTTTTTACTTATTGTTTCATAGTCAAACCTTACATTTGGGGGCCTGGCCGTGATATTTACTTAAAAGACCTTTAAAAAGATTCTATTTGGGTTTATCCATAATAAATTATATTTATAAAATTATATAATAATTTTATATTTTATTGATTTTAAAAGCTATTGAGGCATTTGGAAAGCAATTGTACTGTCTTACACGTGGTTTTTCACATCCTTAGACTTGCAAGAACTTTCTTTGAGTGACTCTAGTGATTAAAAAAGATAATTTATAAATTAAAAATAATTTTTATTATAATTTAATTTTATAAAAATCATATTTATTTTTTATTTTTTATTTTATTCTTTAAAAATAAAAACATACATAAAAAATATTAAAAAATATTAAAAACCAATAAAAAAAGTTATTTTTATTCATTTTTATTCATTTCTTTATTTATTTCATTTTTTAAGATATAAAAGCAATTTCTACGTGGAAAATTGCCATATCTTGCCAAAAATAACACTTATTATAAAAAGACTTATATTTATTTGTCTTTTTTAGTGTTTGAAGATAACCCAACAGAAGACAACCAAGCTACTGTTGAGAGATTGGTAGAAGAAACTTGTCAAAGTTCTCCTACACCAGTTATCACCAAAAGAAAGAAAGCTAAGAAATTAGACTTTCCAGGGCCCACCATTCAAGACTCTGAAGGTGAGCACCTCTTTTTAAATTGCCATAAAAGAATTTTATTCTAAAATACTTTTATTTTTTCTTATTTTTTAACTATGACTACCAGAAGAGGTTCCCAATACTCCATCCAATCAGATGGAGCTGGACTCAGAAGTAGAATTGATCCCTCAAAAGGGAAAATAAAGGGCAATATCCCCAGTGGAACAGAATCCACACAAGGAAGTGCCTTATCCCAAAGGCAAGTCCCAGAAATGCCCATGATATCTGAGCCTGAATTGGAACTCAGTATGAGTAACTCAAACAGGTACAAATCACATTCAGAGGGCTCAGATAGACATCTACATGAGCCAGTACAAGCAGTATTACACAGTATACAAGGACAAAGACTGGGAAATGCTGCCTCAAATACACCAAGGAGTGATGAACTCCTGGCACATCCTGAAAAAGTTCCTCAAAGAGGAGGAGATAGTGAAATACTCCAATGGATGGAATCCACTGTCATCCAAACCTCAAATCAAAAAAATCAAGGATTATCATGCCAAAAAGAGGGAGGCAACCAAGGAAGAAGCCCCAGTAGCTTCTACCAGCAAGCCTCAAGCCAACCCACTTCCCCAAGAAGGGAAGAAGAACAAGAAAAAGCATTGGAGGAAACCATATTCCCCAAGCTACAGAATCCCAAGAATCCAAAAGGATGCCATGGACAATGTCTTCAACATGGCCAGAACCTTGATGGAATTCAAGGACAAGGAAGAGCAAAGAATGAGACAACCTCATTTCCCAAAGAAATAACCTTGTCCAAAGATGTTGTAAATACTTTAACAGAAATTAAAAATAGTATATTACCTCTAAAAGAAATTAAAGACAGTTTATTATCACTACAAGAAATAAATAACAATTTATCTTCTTTAACAAAAATTGTTGTACAAAACAAGAAAGAAATTGACAACATTCAGTTTATTGTTGAAAATAATAAACCAAAAAATTTAATTGACAATACTCAAAAATTAATACAAGGACAACAAGAATTGTATAAATACATAAAAGATATCAAAGATAAGACTTTGACAATCAATTATGACGTGAGTATTGACAATCTCACAGAAAAATTAAATAAATTAAGTATTTCTGTAGAAAAATTTGAAGAAAAGACTTCATCACACCAAAAATTACTTTTGGACCATGTGGAAAAAAGTGATGAAGCAAGAATGCATCTGAAAGATGATATTCAAAGTGAAATAAGGCTTATTACTGAAAAAATGGATAAAATTAATGAGGCTAATTTAAATATGCCAAAGTTATCAACACCATTTTCTCATATAAGAAGCCCTGTTAAAACAAAAGAGGAATTGTCAAATCCTTTCATAACAGACTTGAGTCACCAAGACAATAACCAAGTCTTAATGAAAGAAGCACCTCAATTGAAAGAATGGCCAACATTCACAGGAGAAGGTGAATATGACCACATGTCATTTATTAAAACAATTGACATGTTACAAGAAGACTATGCCATACCAGATGAATTAATCACTGCAAGATTACATTCATTTTTTGAGAAATCTGCAAAAAGATGGTATTATGGCATAAGACAGACAAATGGTAAAAATACCTGGTCTTGGTGGAAACAAGAAATAATCACCAAGTGGGCAAATGATGCCTGGAGGTACAAGATAGAAAATGCATTTGAAAACTCTTTCTTTGACCCTGAGAAAGATAAACCTTTAACTTGGTTTCTAAAACAAGTTGAAAGGCTTAATGCACTGTACCCAGAAATGTCACAGAAGATGGTACATATGAAAATACTTAAAAAATGTGGAGGGGAACTAGAACATGCCCTAAGAAGCAGGTGTATAGAACCATGCTCCACAGAAGAGTATATAAATGCACTAGAAGATATAGTGACAAGGACAAAAATTGGCAGGACTTGGAAAAAATTGGACATTAAAAGCCCAAATAAACCATTTATCAAGAAAGATAAATCAAAAGAATCCTTTAAACCCAATACATCCAACAATAATGAGCAAAGAAAATGCCATAAATGTGGAGGTATTGGACACTTAGCCAATAATTGCCTTAAAAAAGCAAAGATCAATGAAATTGTGGAAACAGAAAACCACAATGACAAAGAAGAGGAATCTGACTCTGAAAAAGAGACAGAAGAGTCAGAGAGCTCTGAAAGTGATGAAATCAATATAATTAATGCACAAATTAATAATATTGATATAATTTATGAAGTACTGGATGTTAACTCAAACTTGCCACAAGTTGGAACATCTGACACAAATCTGACAAACATACAAGATGCCAAAATGTATAGAACCAAACCTGCAAGAGGAATGGGATATACAGCTGGAAAATCAAGTATTAGTATTGTTATGGTTGATAACCAAGAAGGAAAGGTTAACTTGGATACAGGAGCATATTGCACTTGTGTTGGCAAAAGTTATTTAAAAACCATTGTCCCAGACTGGCAAGAAAAACTTATGCCAATACAAGGTGTCAAATTTAGTAGTGCAAGTGAGAGCATGAAGCCCCTTGGAATAATTGATTTAACACTAATCTTTCCTCATCCCTCACAATGTGTCAGAATTAAAGTAGAGTTTGTAGTAATGGACAACTGTACTAGTAATCATTTCATACTTGGGAATGACTACTTATCAATCTATGGTATAGATATCTCCAACCAAAAGGATAGATATTTTACCATAGGAGATAATAAAAGACAAAAGTTTGGATTCTTAAATAACAAAAAACAAATCACAGTTATTAAGAATGAGGAAAAAATTCCAGAAAAAGAACTTTTTATATCTGAACAACTCAAAGAGGCAGAATTCAATCAAGAATTAACAGAAAAAATGAAAGAAAAATTGATTGACCTCTTATTTAAGTATAAAAATGCCTTTGCAACTGACAAAGAGCCACTAGGTGCCATAATTGGACATGAAGTGGATATAATTCTTAATGTAGAAAAACCTTACCCACCTTTATTAAGAAGACCTGCTTATCCAGCCAGCCCAAGAGCTAGAGAAGCCTTAGAGGTGCACATTAAAGAATTAATGGACCTTGGAGTATTAAGAAAGGTTGGACATAATGAGCAAGTAGAAGTTACTACACCTGTCATTATAACTTGGCATAATGGAAAATCAAGGATGGTAGGAGACTTCAGAGCCCTGAATACCTATACCATTCCAGACAGATATCCAATACCCAGAATCCATGAGACATTGACCCAATTGTCACAAGCTAAGTTCATCACAGCTATGGATGCTCTTAAGGGTTTTCATCAAAATGTCTTAACAGACAATGCCAAGAAACTACTAAGAATAATAGTCCATTGTGGAATTTTTGAATAATTAAGAATGCCATTTGGGATAAAAAATGCACCTTCCCATTATCAAAGAATGATGAATACCATATTTCCTGAAGAATTATCAGAAGGATGGTTAATAATCTACATTGATGATATCATAGTTTGCTCAGAAACTTGGGAAAATCACCTGACAAGACTAGAAAGGGTACTACAGAAAATAGTCCAAGTAAATATGAAAATTTCATTGAAAAAATGTCATTTTGCATATAGTGAATTAAAAGCCCTAGGACATGTAGTATCTGGCCTTAGTCTAGGCATAGACAAAAATAAAGTAGCAGCAGTACTACTTAAACCAATGCCTCAAACCAAAAAAGAAATGCAATCATTTCTAGGATTTGCTGGTTACTATAGACAGCATATAAAGGACTTTGCAAAGATTGCTAAATCCTTGTATAAGCTATGTGACCGACAAAGAGTCTATGAGATGACAGAAGAAAGAGTCAAAGCATATGAAGAATTGAAAAATTCCTTAACAAATGCCCCATTTCTTCTAATGCCAGATTGGAAACTACCTTTCAAACTGTACATTGATGCTTGTGGAGAAGGACTAGGTGCTGCACTTCACCAAACACAAATTATCAATGATAAACCAGTGGAAGGACCAATTTGTTTCATTTCAAGGCAGATAAAGCCAACAGAAGCAAGGTATGGAGCAAGCCAAATGGAATGCTTATGCCTAGTGTGGGCTTTAGAAAAGCTGCATTATTATTTGGATGGCACAGTATTTGATGTAATCACAGACTGTAATGCTGTGAAATCACTATTAAATATGAAGACTCCAAATAGACATATGCTGAGATGGCAAATTGCTATCCAAGAATATAGAGGAAATATGACTATTGTTCATAAATCTGGAAATATTCATAAAAATGCAGATGGTCTTAGCAGACGGGCTCTAGCAAATACCCCTGACAATCCAGCATGGGTACCACAAGAAGAGAACCATATAGAAGGAATATGTGTTACAGACATTGGCACAGAATTCTTTAACCAAGTTAAAGAAAGCTATAAGACAGACAAAAACTGCCATATCTTAAGCCAACTTCTAATGAAAGACTGCAAAGATCCATCACTTTCATCAAAACTAGATGAAATATGGAAAAAGGCATATGATGAAGGAAGATTTCACCTCCTTGATGGAATCCTTTACCATAGAACAAAACACACATGTGTTATGGCCTTAACAGATAGAACACTAATAAACACTATTTTACATGAGTGTCATGATAGTGTTGCATCTGGACATCTCTCAGAAGATAGGACACTTAAAAGGGTGAAAACCTGCTCTTGGTGGCCAAATTGGAAGAAAGATGTTGCAGAGTACTGCCAAACCTGTGACAGATGTCAAAAAGCCAACAGAGCCACAGGAAAGAAATTTGGAATGATGATCCAAATCCAAGAACCAAAATCCCCATGGGAAATAGTTCATATGGATTGGGTAACAGCCTTACCTCCAGGAGGAGACAGGAGTTATAATGCATGTCTAGTGTTAGTTGACAGGTACAGTAAAACTCCCATGTTCTTACCATTTCATAAAGATGACACAGCTATGGATACAGCCATAATGATATGGAATAAAGTCATTAGCCACACAGGCTTATTCCAAAATATTATAAGTGACAGAGACCCAAAGTTCACTTCAGCATTATGGACAAACCTCCATAACTTGTTTGGGACAAAGTTATCATTCTCAACAGCTTATCATCCTCAAACTGATGGTTTAGCAGAGAGAATGATACAGACCCTAGAGGATATGATCAGAAGATTCGGTGCTTATGGGCTAGAATTCAAAGATTCTGATGGTTTTACCCATGATTGGTGTACACTAATACCAGCACTTGAACTGGCATATAAGACATCAATCCATTCTTCTACTGGCAAAACACCAGCAATGCTAGAGAAAGGTTGGAATCCAAGACTTCCTTATGACACCCTCAAAAAAGACTTAGTGGATATACATCCAACAGCAAGCAGTTTCAAGATAATGCTTGACAAAGCAAGACACCATGCAAACAGATGCATGCAAGATTCTTTTAAATATGCAACAGAAAGATGGGATAAAAGTCATAAACCACCTGACTTCAAAATAGGGGACTTGGTTTTAGTATCAACCCTTAATTTCAATAACATAAAAGGCCCAAAGAAATTGAAATATTCCTTTGCAGGACCATTTATGATAAAAGCACTTCATGGACCCAATGCTGTGCAATTAGAACTCACAGGTGAACTAATGAACAAACACCCAACTTTCCCTGTAAGTCTGATAAAACCTTACAGTTCAAGTGACAAAGAGTTATTTCCACTAAGAAATAAACCCCCACTTGAAATTCCCCCCTTGGAAGAAGGAGAAGAAAAGAAAATAGTAAAAGTCCTTAAAGAAAGAAGGACAAGAAACAAAAAAGAAAGGGAATACCTTGTGAGGTATAGAAATTCTACTCAAGAAGATGAATGGCTACTTGAGAAAGATATAACAAATGCTGATAAGTTACTAAGAAGGTTCAGACATGAGAGAAAACCTGAAAAATAAAAAGTTAAGCATTATTGAGCTTCAAGACTAACAAAGTCTATTGAAGAGGTAGGACAGTGGATGATACCCTAATGACATATATCAGATTGTGGTACAATCTTTTTTGGTGGTAGGGAATGTGAGCCTTTGAGATATGACCACATACCCAATAAGGTCACAAAAAGGATTAATAATAATTATACCTTTAATATAATTATATTAAAATTAATTAGAATAATTATACACTAAAAATAATTACTCAAATATACAAAAAATACCATAAATTGGTACTAAAATTGGTTTAACTTAAAAACCAATGAATGAACATGTGAAATAAATTATACCATTGGATTCCCCATGGAGAAATACACATATACCACTTTTATGGCATATCTGTAAAGTCAATATTTAAGGAATTATAAGGTATAATACCTTATAAAAACCATAAAACCTTATTTATCTCAGAAACTAATGAAACAACATGTCAAATAAATTGTACCAGTGGATTTCCCACAAAAATCCACATATAAAACAATTAATAAGCTAATTCCCAAAATCAATACTTAAGGAATTATCCTGAATATATGCACTTTTTTGGTCAACGCATATATTCAGTGATCATAGCTAATATCTTCTAAAATATACATGATAGAATGATGAACCAAAAATAAAGTTACCACGTAATTACTGTAAGAACACAGATATGAACTTTATTTTACAAGTTATAAACAAGGTTAAAACCTATGATGAAATATTGATAAAAATCATCAGAGCTGTTGACCACTTTGTTGTGAAAGTGCTCCAAACTTAAAAAAAAGTACACAGTTGGATTCTACTAGTTCATTCGTGAAGAATGATGTAATTTTTATTATTAAATTCAGGGTATAACCCCCTGAAATCAAGGTTTGAAGTTTAAAATATTGAATTTCGACAGAAAAGATGAGTTACAAGAAAAATCATCAAAATTAGAGTTTTGATGATGTAATGAAAAGCTCTTGGCAGAATAATAAGGTTATGTCAGGCTATCAGAATTCACTCTCTGAATTGCTGTAGCGTGAAAACCTTAAAAGTTATTGAGGTTCAAAGTTTGAGCTTAAATTGAGCTGTTATGATCACATACTGTAACCTTAAATTAAGTTTAACAGTCTTAATAGTGATAAAATTGGTGAATACTATTAGTTTATGATTAAAACTAATAAAATCCACGAAATTTGGGGTTCTGCCAAGCCTCTGATGTCATCATACTTAGAGTTACAGTGATAACTCTAAATAATGGTGCAATAATGATGTAATATGGTTTGATCATGATGTAATCACCCTCAAACCTTAAAATATTGATCAATTCCAGTGGATATGATCAGTACACGTCTACTAGAAGCCTGTTGGACTCTAGGAGGGAGGTATTTACTATAAATAGAGCTCTTTTTACTCTGTTTTCCCCTCAGACGCATCAAAAACATTAAATCAATTAAATAAAAGGTAATTTCTTTATTCTTTAAATATAAAACTCTTATATTCTTAAAGACCAAAGACCATCTTGTTATTAATCACCATTTTTACATGATTAAATCAATTCTTTAATTGTTTTTGCTATAAATCTCTCTAAAAAGCTCATTTCCACGTAAAATCAAGAAATTTAGTAAATTCTCTTTATTTTCATTGTAAATACAATTTGAAAAGGTTATATTATATTCTTTTGGCGTAAAATAACTCAAAATTATTATCTTAAGTGTTAAAAGTAGGTTATTTCATCTTATTATAATAATTTCTCTCTTATTATTACTCATAATAATTCTTTAATTAATATAAATAGTATTTATATTAATTCATAACTTTAATATTAGTAATATTATTGTTATTAATTGTTTTTTATTAATAAAAAACAATTTTTTACGCCTTTATTATTTGTTGGTAACAATAATAAAGAGCTTTTTAATATATTAATTATTTTATATTAATATATTTATTTATTATATTATATTTTCATAATATAAATTATATTATTATATTTATTTAATAATATAATTATTTTACGCCATAATAATAATAATTATTTATTATTATTATATTTTTAATCTTATTTATTCAATTTATAAGGACATTCAGAGTACAATAAGTAATAAATTAGTAATTTTTTACTTATTGTTTCATAGTCAAACCTTACAAAGAGAAGGAGTAATTTTCTACATCTCAAGGCAGCTGAAAGATTCAGAAGCCAGGTATGGGGCCACCCAGACTGAATGTCTATGTCTAGTCTGGGCTCTAGAAAAACTCCATTATTATCTAGAGGGTGCAGCCTTTGAAGTCTACACAGACTGCACAGCCTTGAAGTCTTTACTGAACAGGAAGGCTACTAATAGACACATGCTGAGATGGCAAATAGCCATCCAGGAGTATAGAGGGAACCTGACCATCATATACAAAGAAGGTTAAATTCACACCAATGCAGATGGCCTTAGCAGATGGCCACTGGACAATATCAAAAGCAATCCAGCTTATGACCCTGAAGTTTCAGCCAAGATTCCTATCCATTTCATGGAAATAGATAGAAAAAAGAACTTCAGATTTTCTGGATGGGCACCAGAGAGTGGTACCCCTGATAGTGGAAACACTGATTCAGAGGAGACAGAAACTCCAATATTGGGAATAAGTTCTTCTGAACTGCACAATGAATTTTTCAGTGCAGTACTGAAGTCTTCTGCCAAACACAAACAGTGTGGCATACTACTACAACTCCTTCAACAAAAATACAGGAGTCCAGAACTGGAAGCCCAGCTGGAAGAACCCTGGTTGAGGGCCTATAAGGATAACAAGTTTTTCCTTATAGATGGCCTGCTCTACCACAGAGAAAAGCACACAAGTGCACTCACAGTGGCAGACAGAGACCAAATTTCATTGATCCTACAAGAATGCCATGACTGCCCCTATATGGGACACATGAGTGAAGACAGGACCAAAGAAAGGGTAGCAAGCACAGCTTGGTGGCCCAAGTGGGAACAAGAGTTGATTGAATACATCAACACTTGTGAACGATGCCAAAAGGCAAATGTGAAACATGGGAAGAAGTATGGGTTACTGCAACACATAGAAGAACCCAAGAACCCATAGGAAACCATCAACATGGACTGGGTTACAGGACTTGTCCCAGAAGGCAAAGAAAACTACAATTCCTGTTTGATGATGGTTGATAGATTCAGCAAATGCATGAGGTGTTTACCATGCCACAAAGAGGACACAGCCATGGATACTGCCTTGTTATTTTGGAATAACATCATATATGCCTGTGGAGTCCCAAAAATCATCATTAGTGATAGGGACCCAAAATTCCCATCTGAATTTTGGCTCAACTTGTATGACATGCTTGGCACCAAGCTTGCTTTTTCCACAGCTTACCATCCCCAAACAGATGGCCTAGCTGAAAGGATGATCCAGACTATGGAGGACATCCTTAGAAGGTTCTGTGCCTATGGCATGCAGTATAAGGACCATGAAGGATATACCCATGACTGGGTTACCCTCCTACCAGGTGTCCAACTGGCTTATAATACAAGTCAGCACTCTACAACAGGAAAAACACCTGCAGTAGTAGAGAAAGGGTGGAATCCCCTGTTGCCTGTGGATCGCTTGAAGAAGAATCTTCTGACCATCCACCCCACAGCCAAAGACTTCCATGATATGTGGAAGAAGGCTTGTGACACAGCTGCCAAATGCATAGCTGAGGCAAAAGAATACAACAAACAGAGGTGGGACAGGACACACATGGAACCTGACGTGAAGGAAGGGGACCAGGTGCTAGTGTCTACACTGAACTTTAACAATCTTAAAGGACCCAAGAAGATGAGGGACTCATATGTAGGGCCTTTTACTATCATTAGGCTGATTGGAAAAAATGCAGTGGAAGTCAAACTTACAGAGGAATTTTCCAGGAAGCACCCAGTCTTCCCAGTAAGTATGATCAAACCATACTTCCAAACAGAGGAGGACAAATTCCCCTCCAGGAATAAGAACCCCACACCACCTGATATAGTTGAAGTGGAGGACTCCCCAGGACCTGTGAGTAAAATCATCAGAGCCAGGAAGTTCAGACTTAATGTGAGGGATCAAAGACAATACTTAGTCAGATTCAAGCACCAAACAGCTGATAAAGACAAATGGTTGGCAGAAGATGCCATACCAGATGGGAACCTTCATCTAAGGAGATTCAGGGCCTCTAGGAGGACTTAAAAGTCTCATCAATGATGAGCCTTTTTTAGAGGGAGGGTATTTCTACCTGTGACTCAAAACCAGAGCACAAGCATGACAGCCAAAATACCATAAACCAATGGTATAGCCAAGATACCACCAAAACATGGAGCTGAGACAAATCAGCTCAAAATGTATCAAAGCAAAGAGGAAACTCACCTCTTCCTGAAAATATAAGTCCCATCACCATAGGACTAGAAATAACAAAGTTATTCCTGCTCAAAGTTATTGCTGAGCATAAACCTTAATTTTCACCTCTCATCTAAAATCTAGAATGAGAGGCTTAACCCCATCAAATGGGTACTCATAATGAAGCTCTAAGCCAGGGCTATCCAATGGTACCAGCCAAACTGAGCTAGCACCAATATTACTGGATTTATGGTCAATTTCAGGCCAAATAAGGGTGAACAAAACATTCACCTCTCATCTAACTTCTACAGTTTGAGTGTGGGATACCTGAAGTGGGGTATTTTTGGAAAGAGCACAATCAGGGCTATCTGATGGTGTCATCCACCTCCCCACATCTCAACTACTGCAAAATTTATGGGGCAAACAAGCTCAATAAAGCTTTTTGCCTAAAACACGCAAATGTACAAATATCTTGTACATGGATAACTTTGCCATATTGAATGATACCCATATCAAGTGAGGTACCATTGTGTAGAGCACATACAGGGCTACACACTGAACCAATCTTGAGGTTGATATCTCAAGAATTGACAAAGTTATGGCTGTTTTAAGGTCAAAATCCCACCTGCTGTCATATACAGCCTTACCATGGGATAATATCCCATAATCATGAATATGAGGTGTCAAATAGACAAATAAGCATGTTTTAACTTCAATACCTCATATTTCAGTCAATACTGGGGTCACATACAGTTTCTGTACAGCATTCTATGCGTCATACACATCAGAATCAGGCTGTGAGGTCCCCAGATGAAAATTTTCACCCTGTATTGGTGAAACACACCCAGAGGCTTCAAAACCACATCTGAGCCCCATACAGGCTATACAGCCTGTTTGCGAACCACAATCCAGTACTAGAAAGTGAAAAAATCTTCACTTCCTCTATGTGGAAAGGTCTAGCACCCTTTCCACCTGTCACAGGGGCTCTTCTAAATGAAGAGGGCCTGGCACTCAGTGAACAGACCTACTTAAGGAGGGCTCAAAAATACTCAGCAACAGGATAGACAGAATGCAAGGATAAATTCCTGATAAAAGAATGAGAGTACTAAGAAAGAGAAATAACAATAAGTAATAAATAGAGAGCCAACCACTAAGTAATCCTGAGTCACTGTTTCAACCTGTTCAGAAAAGAGAAAAGGAATTAATAAGGATATGGCCACCAGGACTCTACTGAACAGGTGAGGGAAGGCTTAGACTAACTTAATAAATAATAAAATAATATTCCAAAAGTGAGAATAAAATAATATTAAATAATAAATCAACTATTTTAATTAACTGGGGGAAAAACCCCCAGGTGGGTGAAGAGGGGCTGGTATATGTGAGAAATGCCAGCCTTGGAGTTTGAGTGTTGAGATACTTGCCTGTATGCTGGAAGAAGTTGGATGTGGGATTGAATACTGTATTGGTGAATCCAATACAGGTGATACAGTCAATACAGGTATTTGCGCTTGTATTGATGACAGGCCTTTATTTGGTGAATCCTGTATTTGAGTCTTGCCTGTATGGAACTGTATTGAGGTATGAAAACTCTATTGGGTGAATTGTTGAATGAAACCCCCTTGCTGATTGGGTTTTGAAGGGTATCCATGATATAATGATTTGCTGATGATGATTGGAAATGCCCCTGCCTCCTTGGCTGTGACACCACCCCATTTCAGGATAAAAAGGAGGCTTTTCACAGCCAGAATTGTCTCCTCATCCTGCTCTTGAATAACCTACGTAGTAAACTGCTTACAACAAATTTGGTAGAATATCCCCTTAAAGGTGCATGCCAGGAGAGGAACTTACTTTAATAACCTCCAATCCCCACCAAGCACCATAAATCAAACTCTTGAGGCATTTGAGCCAGGCTTGTCTGGATACAAAGTGTGAAAATCCTTGACAAGGTCTGGGGAGTTGGTAAGGTTGGAAGCTGATTCCCAAGTTGTTCTTTCTGGGTCTTCACTGAATCCTTTCCACTTAACTAAATACCATAATGAACCTCTCTTGAGTTTTGAGTCCAGAGCCTGAGCCACTTCCCATTCTTCTTGCTCTTCCACTATTACTGGTGGTGGTGGCAATTGATGTCGATTTGGGATAGTTGATTTCTTCACTGGTTCTAACAAGGAAATGTGGAGAACAGGGTGAACTGACTTCCATTGTTGAGGCAACTTGAGGTTATATGCACGGCTTCTGATCTTCTTGAGAACTTCAAAAGGTCCCAGCCATCTTTCTGAAAGCTTTTTGGTGGGTCTTGTTGTCTTGATGTTCTTGGAAGCTAGCCATACTTTGTCCCCAGGTTGGAAATCAGGTGGAATTGCCCTATTTTTATCTGCATACTTCTTGAAACGCTTTATTGCTGACTCTAATTCTTCTTTGACAACTTGCTGTACTGATTGGAGTTTTGATGATAACTGTCCAGCAGGTGTATCTTGAGGAATGTGAATTGAATCAAAGCTGGGATTTCTTCCATAAATAGTGAAAAATGGAGACTGTTTTTTAGATGAATGTTCTGCATTATTATAGGCAAATTCAGCCAGAGGGAGCCAGGTGTGCCAGTCATCTTGATGGTAACTGACATACATCCAAAGATACTGTTCTAGAATCTGATTTACCCTCTCTGTCTGTCCATCTGTTTCAGGGTGAAAGGCAGTTGAAAGATCTCTTGATATCTTGAGCTGCTGACACAATTGAGTCCAAAATGATGAAACAAATAATGAACCTCTATGACTAACAATACTGATTGGAAGAACATTTTTGGAAAAGACATGATTAATGAAGATTTGAGCTAAGTCCGAAGAAGTGATTGTTGAATAAGTTGGAATAAATATTGCCATTTTTGAAAATCTGTCTACAACTACTAAAATTGAATCAAAGCTGCTTGACAAGGGCAATTGGGTGATAAAGTCCATTGATAAAGAATTCCAAGGACCAGATGGAATTTGAAGAGGCTTGAGTAATCCAAACTTCTTATGGTGGATGTTCTTGTTTCTTGAACATTTCTGACATGAGGACACATAGTCCTTGATGATTTGATTCATGCCAGCCCAATAAAAATCCCTCTTGATGAGCTTGAGGGTCTTCTCCTGGCCAGGATGGCCAGCCAACGGTGAATCATGACGCTTTTGAAGAATGTCCAATTGAATTTCATGATTTCTTGGAAGGACTACTCTATCTTTGAACAATAATAATTTTGCTTGAGGTTCAAGAGAATAGTCTGAGACTGATTCTGCTCTTGCTAATTTCTTGAGGATTTCCTTATAATCTTTGTCTTGCCATACTTGTCTTTGAATGTGATCAATTACATCTGAAAAAATATCAACTTTTATTGAAAAGAATCTTGACTCTCAAATTTTATTTTGCTTGAGAACTTGATGAAAACTCTGATGATTCTTGCTGATGAAATCCACCCCCCTCTCTGGGTACACGTCGTCCCAACATGACAAGGCATCTGGTAAAGTGGCCAGCCTGCCCGGGCGGTAAGTGATGATAAAATGGAATTCAGATAGAAATTCTGCCCAACGGGCTTGACGACGAGTAAGGACTTTAGAGGACATGAAATACTGAAGGGAACAATGGTCTGTCAAGACGTCAAAAGAATCAGAAAGAGAAAGGAGAAAAGCTCTCCAGCACTTGAGAGCCCAAACTATGCCAAGGAGTTCCTTGTCATGGATCTCATAGTTGAGTTCAGCTGGTAAGAGCTTGCGACTATCAAATGCAATGGGATGCTTTCCTGAGTCATTCACCTGACTCAGTACAGCACCCAAGGCATAATCAGAAGCATCAGTCTCTACAATGGTTGGTAGAGAAGGATTAAAGTGAGAGAGAATAGGAGCAGTGGTGAAAGCTTCTTTGAGTAGTTGAAACTGACTAAGAGCTTTCTCATTGAAGATAAAGGGAGAATCTTTTTTAAGGAGGGAAGTGAGAGCAGAGATTTTTTTGGAATAATTTTTAATGAAACGACGATAAAAGTTGGCAAAGCAAAGAAAGGATTGAAGGGCCTTGATGTTCTTGGGCTGAGGCCAATTGGGGATTTGTTGAACCTTTGAAGAATCCCTCTTGAGGCCATCACTTGAAACAACATAGCCCAAGTATTCCACACTTGAGGCATGGAATACGCACTTTGAGGCTTTAGCAAACAAATCTTTGTCTCTCAGTCTTTGGAGAACAGAGGCCACATGTTTAACATGTTCATCCAAAGAGCTAGAGAAGACCATAATATCACCTAACGACACTACAACAAAAACATCCAAATAATCTGCAAAGATATCATTCACAAGATTTTGGAATGAAGCTGGAGCATTGGTTAAGCCAAATGGCATAACCAAATATTCATAACTGCCATATTTGGCTCTAAAGGCAGTTAAGTGCTCATCCCCCTCTTTGATTCTCAAGAGATTATAAGCACCACGCAGATCTATCTTGGAGAAGATAGTAGCACCGTTCAATACGGTAAGAAGCTGATTCATTGGAGGAACAGGATACCTGTTATTCCTAGTGACAGCATTAAGTTTGCTGTAGTCAACACACAAACGAAGACCACCATCCTTTTTCTAAACAAAAAGGACAGGTGCTCCTGTTGAGGAGGAGCTTGGTCTAACGAAAACTTTTTCTACATTCTCTGAAATGTAGGCCCGCAGTGTTTCTGACTCATTTCTTGATAAAGAGTAGATAACACCAACTGGAGGTAGAAGACCCTCCAGTTCAATATGATGATCACAGGCACGGTGTGGAGGAAGTTTCTCTGCTTTCACTTTGGAGAATACATCCAAATATTTGTGATAAACAGGAGGGACCACCTTCAGCACAGTTTCAATCTCTTCTGGCTCTTCCTCCTCATCCCACTGCTCCTCCAGGGAGGCATGAAAAGATAAAGGAGGGAGGTCCATATCCCCTTGAAAGAGATGAAGTGAAGATATAGCAACATCTTCTCCAACATCTTTTATCTCTTTGAAGACTTCATCTCTTAATGGAAGTAATGAATGAGAGGGAAAAATGGAGGGGTTATGGAAAGAAGGAGGAAAGGAAGGTGTCTTAAGTTCACCAACCAGAGCAACACTGTTGAAAGCATTGGAAAAGTCATTACTGGTAGAAGAAATAATACCACTAGAATACTTATGACTAGAATCATAGGTGATCAATTCTATTTTCCAATCAATAATGGTATTAAAATGGTAAAGAAAATCATAGCCCAATATTAGGTCTTCTCCCTTGGGTGAATCTATGATAAAGAAATCCCATTCAAAGCTTGGGAAGGAAGGTAAATCATCAACCCACTTGGTATAATGGGTTATGAACAAGGAGGTGGATTCACTGGAATCCAGGATGAAAAGAGGAATCTTTTCAGGGAGCTCTGACATGGTCAATGAGTACTTGAGAACAAAATTCATTGCAATAAAGGAGTTTGTAGCACCAGAATCAATGAGAATACTATAAAAAATATCAGAGATTGAAGAAAAAATAAGAAATTTTAAAGATTTCTTGACACTAGTATTCAGAGTGCACAATTGTGCTCTTAAAGGAAATAAGTGAGAACCATTGAACACATCATGATTCCCACTCAGGCTTTTCCCTGCTTGCTAGGGAAGCCTTTTGATGACCCTTGCCTATTCTCAGGCCTCTTGAAGCATTTTTCAAATGGGTGTTTACCACCACAATAATTGCACAAGCCTTCTTTAATCCTCATCTCCTTCTCAGAACCAATTAATTTATTGTCCTTATTGAGGAGAGCAGCATGAGGCTTGTCTTTGGACACTTGAAAATTCTTCCCCTTCTTATTCTTCTGGTGATAAGGCTTCTTTGATGATGAACTTTGAGGGGGCTTGGAGGAGTTGGATTCATTGATTGGAGGCTTCTTTTCATGATGACTACCCTTTTCCTTCTGCCTCTCATGGGACCTGGTATCTAATTCCAAGGTGATGTCTATGAGTTCTTGAAGACTATCAAAAGTTTCAGGGTGAGAAGCCAATTGGTCCAAAAATCTTGATGCCAAGCCTCTCCTATACACATGAATATAGGCCCTTTCCCCCCAGTCTCCAGTTCTTGACATTAGACTTCTAAAATCAGCTATGTACAAGGAAACTTGACCACTTTCCCTCATCCTCAAATTATCTAACTCTTGTTCAGCTTTTCTGACTTCATTGGGATCACCAAACAGAGTGAATAACTGGGTTTCAAATAACTGCCAGTTATTGAGGAGATAAGATGGGTCTTCATTGGAGATATTTGAGAGGTAAGGTTCAATCCATTTGCCAGCTCTACCGGTAAGAAAAGAAGTTGAGTACAAAACCTTCTTCCTTTCAGAGAAGAAGTTTGCTGGGTCATTATGGAAAATTAATTGAAAAGATTGAATGAATCCTCTCAATTTATAAGCTTTAGTACCATCAAAAGAATCAGGTGCCTTCATTGATGGAGTCTTGAATGCAGGGGCTTTTGAAGTGTCCTTGGGGCAACTGCTTGAGTGAGTTGTCCCATAAACTGAGTCATTTGCTCCATCATCTTGAGGAAATTTGGTTCAGCTTGAGAGACAGAAGGTTGATTAGAAAGGGCTAGATTTGGAGCCTCAGGAGCTTCAGGAGCACCTGCCAAGGCAGCTGCCACTTCAGTCTCCTCAGATTCTTCCTCTTCCACAGACTCCTCCCCCTCCTCATCTTCAGCTTCCCCCAATCTACTTCTAGGCCCTTGAGGAATGCTTGGATAGCCACCCAACAGTCCAGAGAATGATCTTGATCTTCTAGACTTCACACCTCCTCTTCTGGAGGGTGCTGCTCTTTCCATTGGTGGTCCTCTGTCCAAATTTGCACTCAGTTGATGAACTGATGGTGTGCGGTCAAGAGGAGCCCTTGCTTTAGGAGTGAGAACAGCTTGATGTCTTTGAGATCTTGTATTCTTGGCTGGAGGGCTATGCTGAACTGGCATTATGAAATAAGAATGAATAAAACTTGATGATACTTTGAATAAAAGAAGGCTTGACCAAAACAATCAAATGAAAATCTTGATGAACTTGAGAAATCAATCAATAATCTTGAAGTGAATCAATGAATAAATCTTGAAGAGTGAAGATGACAAAGTCAAATTCTTATGAATAATCAATTTCAATCAATAAGTCAAATCAAGTCAATCAAAATCATATCAATTAAGTCTTGGGGGATTCAATCAATATCTTCAAAAGTCAATTCAATTTTCTTGAGGAATCAAATTCAAATCAATCAATTAAATCAAATCTTGAGGATAAATCAGCTATCTTGAGTAGTCAAATCAAGTCAATCAAATCAATTCAATTAAAGTCAATTCAAAATCTTGAGGTGAAATCAATGTCTTGAGGAATCAATCAATCAATCAATAATCTTGAGAAATTTCAACATCCAAAATCAGTGAATACCCCAAATCAATAAAATCCCTGAATGATTAATCAATTAACCCAAATAATTCCACTCAAATACCCTGATGAAAACCTGAATTCGGACAAAAAAGAGAAATGAGAATGATAATGATAAAGTTAAATGGTCAGCAGAAATCTTTTAAATGAGAAAGAGAATCAATTTTCATTTGAATGAAAAGAATGAGATGAAAATTGATGAGAGAGAAAAAAATCATAAAAATCATAAAAATCATAAAATCATGAAAAGATCATAATTGAAGAATGAGAGAAATGAATAAAATGAATGAAAGAAAAAGAAGAAATTATGAGTTAATTAAAATAATGTCACAGGGGCTCTTCTAAATGAAGAGGGCCTGGCACTCAGTGAACAGACTTACTTAAGGAGGGCTCAAAAATACTCAGGAACAGGATAGACAGAATGCAAGGATAAATTCCTGATAAAAGAATAAGAGTACTAAGAAAAAGAAATAACAATAAGTAATAAATAGAGACCCAACCACTAAGTAATCCTGAGTCACTGTTTCAACCTGTTCAGAAAAGAGAAAAGGAATTAATAAGGATATGGCCACCAGGACTCTGCTGAACAGGTGAGGGAAGGCTAAGACTAACTTAATAAATAATAAAATAATATTCCAAAAGTGAGAATAAAATAATATTAAATAATAAATCAACTATTTTAATTAACTGGGTGAAGAGGGGCTGGTATATGTGAGAAATGCCAGCCTTGGAGTTTGAGTGTTGAGATACTTGCCTGTATGCTGGAAGAAGTTGGATGTGGGATTGAATCCTGTATTGGTGAATCCAATACAGGTGATACAGTCAATACAGGTATTTGCGCCTGTATTGATGACAGGCCTGTATTTGGTGAATCCTGTATTTGAGTCTTGCCTGTATGGAACTGTATTGAGGTATGAAAACTGTATTGGGTGAATTGTTGAATGAAACCCCCTTGCTGATTGGGTTTTGAAGGGTATCCATGATATAATGATTTGCTGATGATGATTGGAAATGCCCCTGCCTCCTTGGCTGTGACACCACCCCATTTCAGGATATAAAGGAGGCTTTTCACAGCCAGAATTGTCTCCTCCTCCTGCTCTTGAATAACCTACGTAGTAAACTGTCAAAAACAGCTTTACTCTTGGTTAAATAATCAGGTATACTCTTAAATTAAAAGTATTGTAGTCTTTATTATTGTAACCCAACAGGTAAAGCTGCACCCAGGGCTTTCAACAGCACTCACCACCACTATATCCATTATAGTAAAGCCCTTTTATTTTAAATTAAATCCATCTTTAACCCTTATAAAATCTTTTTTAAACTATTTTCCACTTGTCACAGTCATAGTTTTAGTTGTAAATAGCTTTATTACCACTTCAACATAGACTCATCCTGACATGTAACAAACTGGTCCTTCTGTAGGTTTGTCATCAATAATTTGGACTTGATGTAGGGCTGCCCCTAATCCATCTCCACATGCATCAATTTACAATTCAAAAGGAATATTCCAGTCAGGCATGAATAGTAAAGGTGCTTCTGTAAGAGCTCTCCTTATCTTCTCATAAGCTTTAATTCTCTCCTGTATCATCTCAAATACAGTCTGTTGATCACAGCTTCTATAAAGTGACTTGGCTAGAATTGCAAATTCTTTTAAGTTTTGCCTACAATAACTGGCAAACCCAGGAAAAGACATCATTTCTTTTTTTATTCTGGAGTATTGGCTTAAGTAACACTTCTGCTACTTTGTTTTTGTCAATACCAAAGCTTAAACCCGAAACAATATGTCCTAATGCTTTGAGTTCTTCAAAGCCAAAATTGCATTTTTCAAGGAAAATTTTCATGTTCACTCCTGCAGCTTTGTGAAGTACTCTTGCAAGTCTTTCAAGGTGCAAAGACCATGAATCAAAACATATGATAATATAATTAATATAAATGATAAGCCATCCTTCAGAGAATTCTGTGGGAAAGATGGTATTCATCATTCTTTGATAATGGGATGGAGCATTTTTAATCCCAAATGGCATCCTAAGACACTTCAAAATACCACAGTGAGTGATAATTCTAAGTAATTTCTTAGCTTTAGGCGTCAAAACATTCTGATGGAAGCCTTTCAATGCATCCATTGATGTTATATACTTGGATTTCAACAATTGAGTCAAGGTTTCTTGAGTTCTAGGGATTGGATACCTATTTGGAACTGTGTAGGTATTCAATGCTCTGAAATCTCCAACCATTCTTGACTTGTCATTATGCCAGGCAATAATAACAGGTTTTGTCACTTCAACTTCTTCATTATGGCCTACTTTTCTTAGTACAACAAGCTGGATTAACTCTTGTATATGTTTCTCCAAGGCTTCTCTAGCTCTGGGAATGGCTGTATAAGCTGGTCTTCTAAGCACTGGAGGATATGGCCTGTCATTATTAAGAGTAATATCAACTTAATGTCCCCTTATAGCACCTAATTGTTAATTATCAGAGGCAAATGCATCATTGTATGTGTATAACACATTAATGAGTTCATGCCTCATTTTTGGTGACAATGATGGATTAATTCGTGCTTCAACAAGTTTATTAGACACAATTTCATCTTTATAAGTATCCTTGACAGAAGATACTACAGTTATTTGTTTTGGCATATTGGAAAAAGCAAATTTTTGTGTTTTGTTATCCCCAATTGTGAAATATCTGTCTTTATGGTTATTTATCTCAATACCATAAATATTCAAGTAATCATTTCCAAGAATGATGTTCTGAGATGTGCAATTATCTATTACCACAATCTCAGTTTTCATCCTCACACTTCCTTCTGGGTGTGGAAATACAATATTAGTGTCTAATATACCCAAGGGGTACATATTGTTACTGGAACTACTAAATTGCACACCTTCTATTGGTAATAGATGTTTTTTCCATTCAGGAAGTATAATTGGGAGATAATCTTTGCCCACACAAGTGCATAATGCCCCTGTATCCAAATTTAATTTGGCTTCAATATCCCTCATCAAAACTGATGTGATACAGGATGCTCCAGCAGTGTAACCTTTACATCTAGCAGGTTTTGTTTTACGCATTCTGGCATCTGGGATATTCATCAGGTTGCAGCAATCCTAACTGTACTGTGGCAAGTGGGTATGGACTTCTGTGACGTCAAAGAAAGCTGTAATGTTTTCAATGGGATAGTCCTCCACTGGTGTATCCTCAGAGACTTCAGAATCTTGATCAGAATCCTTTTTCTCTTCAGTACACTGAATTCTTTCAATGACTTGAACTTCATTGATTTTTTTCTTCTTGGTGCAAGTTTTTGCTAAATGTGAAGTACTTCCACATTTATGACACTTCAAGACAGGTCTTTCTGGTCTTTCATCCGCTCTGGGAATCTTTGGGGCCATCTTGGATTCCAAGTTTTACCAATTCTTGTTCTGGTAATGATATCTTCCATTGCATTAATGTAGTCCTCTGTTGAACAGGGTTCTACACATCTGCTTTTGATAGCATGTTCCAGTTCTCCTTCACACTTTCTTAATATCTTCATATTAATCATAGTGTCAGACATATCTGGGTGTAAGGCAGATAATCTGTATTTTTTGCTTGAAGAACCAAGTCAGTGGTTTATCTTTCTCTGAATTAGAAATGGCACTTTCAAAAGCATTTTCCATTTCAAACCTTCAATAATTGTTGGCCCATTTGATAATCACTTCAGATTTCCTCCAAGACCAATCATGTTTTCCATGATCCATTCTCATTTTTTAATACCATTTCTTTGCAGTTCTGGTAAACAGAGAATGTAATTTCCCCACTATGATATCATCAGGTATATTAAAGTCTTCCTGTAACATATCAATAGTCCTGATGAGCTCAATATGATTATATTCTCCTTCACCAGAGAATGTTGGCCATTCTTCTAATTGGGGAATATCTTTAACAGAGACAACATTTTCTCCTAAAAGTGGGGTGAAACTTCCTTTAACAGAAAGTTTTTCTTCATAAAACGGTGTAGAATGTCTTGGCATATGTGGTTCATAATTCTTATGAATTTGTTCTACATTTGCAATGATTTCATTCTTTAACTTCTGCCTTTCACTTTCACTTTTGGCTAAATGTGTAGCAAATTGATTGGTATTTTCAACTTTCTTTAAGACATGGTCTTGTAGCGTCTTAAGTTGATCATTCATTTAAAAAATAGAAAGATCTTCCATTTCATCATTCTGAATCTGACATGTACTCTCAATTCGGCTACAAGCATTGATAATTGAATCAAATTTGGCATTTTTCAATTCATACTATTCAGTATATTTTTTGTCATGTTTTTTCAATTCATTAATATCTAATGCTATTTAGTTAACTTTCAATCAAGTTTACCAATCTCTACATTAATACCTCTTTGTAAATGATCAATTTGCGTGTAAAATTCCTGTTCATCCTTTCCTGCTCCTTTGCTGTGAATTCCATTAGAGTTCTGGCCATGTTGAACACACTATCCATGGCTGAAGGCTCCAATTTGGGGATCCTGTACCCCTGTGGGTAATGTCTGTGCCCATTGGCTTTCCCCTTGGCCTTGCCTTGATGGTTCTTGGGACCTCTCTTCTTTTTCTGAGGTCCTTTGGGCTTGTCTTTGGACACTTCTGGATCTGGTTTGGAGCTGGTAGACGCCACTGGGGCCTCTGTCTCCAAAGCTGGAGTCATTTCCAGTTCCTTCTTCTGGTCTATGGATAAAAGACTTTGGTTTTTCAACCAATTCTTTATATTTTTGACCTTCTCTTTGCAAGACAGGGGGATCCATCCTCCTAAGAGTTCTATTGTCTTCTCCTGACCCAGAAAGCTCTTGATGTGTAAGTAGGATTTCATGGCCCCCTTCCAAAGGCTTGGGCATATTTCCCACTCCTCTTCTTCAGCTGCTCTGAACCAATTTTTGTACTGGCATTGATATATTTCTATTTCTTCCACTTGAAAAATGGTTCAGGCCTGGAAATATGAATCAGTTCAGGCTCAGAATTCGCGTCAAAAACTTTGGGTACAGACCTTGGGGAATGGGGGGCAACTCTGGCATCCTCCAAATGTGTCTTTCTTGTGGAAGACTTGGCACTTCTGTATTTGGTCTTGCCTCTTCCTTGTCCACATCCATCTGTTTGGACTGAATATTTGCTTCCATTTCTGGTATGCACCATTTTTACATCAATTTAAAGATAAAAGGTGAAAAAATATAAGATAAAATACACACTTTTTGGTGGTAATTTAGTCTTTTCTGAGTTAAATAAGGTGCCTCTTTTAGCAATTTGCACCTCATTACTGTCTTCAGATTCTGCTTCTGAAGATTCTGGACTAGTGATATATCTTTTACTGAGTCTGTTGCCAGCTGCACAGTATTTGATCAGAGACACTAGAAAAAATTATAAAAGAGAAAAAAAAAATTTATACTTTTTGAAAGATTTTTAAAGATTTTTTATTTTTATAAGTTTTATATTTTTCAATATCAAAAAAAATTAATCTTTTCAAAGAAAAAATTGAAATTTAAGATTTTGCATGAAAATTAATTTGGAGTAACTCAAAGAATAATTTTATAAGTTTTTGGATGTGAAAAAGCCACGTGTAAAAACAGTATAAAATTAAACCAAATTCCTCAATGAAAAAGATTTCAAAAACAATTTCAAAAATAAGAATTATTCTAAGTTCAAAATGAAAGAAAAAATTATTAAATTAATATATTTTAAAGCTTAAAAATATATTAATTAAGTGTACAAGGCTCAAAAAACATGGCCAGGACCCCAAATGTAAGATGTGGGTAGGTAAGGTGATTTTTTAGAACACAAAAATGAAGTCTAGAATATGATTATATCTAAAACTCTGGTTAAAATCATGGCCAGGCCCCCAAAAGTAAGATGTGACTATGAAACTGATGATAATTTCACTATTAATCAACAGTACTATGTCTATTCTTATGAAATATAATAATAAAATATTATTATAACCACAATTAAATAATTAAAGAATTATTTATTTCATGTGTTAAACACTAGTGGTGATTTTAACAGTGAGCAGTAATTGTCTACAAGAATCAATTACAAGAATATTTTAATAATAAAACTTCTTTTATTAAAATAATAAAATTATTTTAATATATAATTATCTTTTGCAAGAATAATTATAATGATAATTCTTGAAGAGAACTAATTTTAGAGAAAAACTTTAAGAATTAAAAATAAATCACTCACTAATATTCCAAAGAACTTATTGAAAGATAAGATAGAGAGATTTGACGTAGAATTGTGGATTTTAAGGATTAAAATGAATTTATAACAGTATTACAACAATATATAGTTGGATTCTATGATTTCACGTCTTTCTGATTGATTATGAAAGATTTAAAACACATAAGAATAGCTATAACTAATACTTACTTGTTGGTAATAATGCTTTAAATGATAATAAGATGATGATGTGGAAAAAACAGCAAGAGGAGGCCTCTTTTAAGTCAGCAACAGCTCACAGAGGGGTGCCATGGAGCAAAGTGAAAAACCAGTGAGTGAGAAAACAATAAAACCTTTAGTATTATTGATTGCATCATCTGTTGTCACGTAAGATTATCATAAATACTTAATTGATGCTTTTACATGACTACCAACCCCAATATGGTTAAGAATAAAAGGAGTAACATCTGTAAATCTGGTTTTATTCCAAATCAATCATTGATTTCTCAAAGCTATCAATGTTATTGGCAATTTCATCACAGGTTGTAATTACTGTGAATTTTTGAAGATTCAGTGGTTCACGTAGAATAGTCAAAAATGTGCTGTAAGTAAAACTTTTAATTTTACTAGTAAAACCATAATTCACTTTGGTTTTACCATAGATAATACAGTTCTATATTAGTCCTGAAAGCCTCAGAAAGATTCATTAAGAATTGTCTTTTTAATGAATTTTTGAGGTTTTTACCTCATTTCTACATAGAATTGCAAATATCAGTGTTTCACTGGTTGCTATGAGCAAAATCAATGGATAAAAGTCCAAAAAGGGTTTAAATTACTTCTTTGGGGTTTATCCATGTAAAATCATTAAGAATTGACATGGTTACAGGAGTCTAGGTAGCTCTTTACCTCCTTGGCATGTCAAAATAGCAGGTTATTTGCTATTTTCTTAAGATTTACAGTAGTTGTAACATGGTAACCAAGTTCCCAAAGTGTTTTAGTTTACCAATTATGCCAAGATCAGCCATGGATCCAAGCTTTGCGGCTGTCCACACCTCTTAGGCCTCAGAAGTTGGGTACCCTGGCTCTCTTTGATGTCTTTTGTCCCCCTTGCCTATTTTTCACATCAAAATAGAAATTTAAGCTTAAAGTGAGATATCCACTATGGGTGTACCAAAGGTCCATGTAAGAATACCATGATATTACTTGCTCAAAACATGCATAACACTATTCTTAGTGTATATGAAACATGGGATTTCTCACATGCCCATGATTTTGGCTTGAAATTAAGAAAAACAAAAATTTTCATGGATCTTTTATTTGGTATTGAAGTATTTTCCATTTTAACACCTCAAAGAGTTAATTTGAGCTTATTCACTCTATGGAGCTACCCTAGGTGAATTTTCGTGTAGAATCCAAATCTGGCCTTAAATCCATGGATCTACCTACTCAATATAAAGTTATTCATCCTTTCCGAAATTTAAAATGATGAATTTTGGATATATGCACGACTTATGAGTTTTGCATAATTCAAAATTTATTTTTAAGATAATTGTGGCCTATTTGGGTATATAAAATATACCTCAAGGCTCACACTGTGGTAGAGTGCTGACTTTTGTTATAAGCCAGTTGGACTGTGGGTAGAAGAATAACCCAGTCATGTGTGTAACCTTAATGGTCCTTGTATTCCATGCCATAGGCACAGAATCTTCTAGGGATGTCCTCCATTTTCTGGATCATCCTTTGAGCTGATCCATCTGTTTGTGGATGGTAAGCTTTAGACAAAGCAAGTCTAGTATTCAGCAAGTCATAGAGGTTGGTCCAAAATTCAGATGTGAATTTTGGGTCCCTATCACTGATGATGATCTGAGGGACTCCACAGGTGGATATGATGTTGTTTCAGAATAAAAGGGCAGTATCCATGGCTGTGTCCTCCTTGTGACATGGTTGACACCTCATGCTCTTGCTGAACCTATCAACCATGATTAGGCGGGCATTGTAGTTTTCTTTGCCTCCTGGGACAAGTCCTGTAACTCAGTTAATGTTGATGGTTTCCCATGGGTGTTTGGGCTCTTCTATGTGTTAAAGTAACCCATACTTCTTCCCATGTTTTCTATTTGCCATTTGGCATCTTTCACAAGTGTTGATGTATTCACCCAACTCTTTTTCCCATTTGGGCCACCAAGCAGTGCTTGCTACCCTTTCTTTGGTGCTGCATTCACTCATGTGTCCCATATAGGGGCAATCATGGAATTCCTGAAGTATCAAAGATATATGGTCTCTGTCTATTATTTTTAGTGCACTAATGTGCTTCTCTCTATCATAGAGAAATCCATTTATGAGGAAAGATTTATTGTCCTTATAGTCCCTCAACCACGGTTCCTCTAATTGGGATTCCAGTTCTGAGCTCCTGTATTTTTGTTGAAGGAGTTGTAACAATATGCCACACTGTTTTTGATTAGCATATGTCTTCATCATTGCATTGTAAAATTTAGTTTGCAGCTCTGAGGAACTTATTCCCAATATGGGAGTTTCTTGTCCTTCTGAGCTAGTGTTTCCACTGTGTGGGGTACCACTTTCTGTTGCCCACTCAGAAAATCTGAAGTTTTTCTTCCTGTCCATTTCCATGAAATGGATAGAAATTTTAGCTGCTACTTCAGGGTCATAATCTGCGTTGCTTTTGACATTATCCAGTGGCCATCTGCTGAGTCCATCTGCATTGGTATGACTTTTCCCCTCTTTGTATATGATGGTCATATTCCCTCTATACTCTTGGATGGCTATTTTCCACCTCAGGATGTGTCTATTTGTAGGCTTCATGTTCAGTAAAGACTTCAAGGCTGTGCAGTCTGTTCAGACTTTAAAAACTGCACCCTTCAAATAGTAATGAAGTTTCTCTAGAGCCCAGACTAAGCATAGACATTCAGTCTGGGTGGCCCCATACTCAGCTTCTGAATCCTTCAGCTGCGTAGAGATGTAACATATCACTCCCTCTCCGGGTTCACCATCTACAATTTGTCTCTGGTGAAGGGCTGCTCTTAAGCCTTGGCTACATGCTGCATCTATGTATAACTTGAATGGTAGTTCAAAGTCAGGCAAGATGAGCACGGGTTCATTTGTGAGTTAATATTTGATCCTCTCATATGTGTCCCTTATTTCCTTGGTAATTACAAAAACAACATCTTTTGTGCATAACTTGTATAAACTACTAGTTATGTGTGCAAAACATTTGATATGATGTCTGTAGTAGCTAGCAAACCCAAGGAAAGAGTGCATCTCTTTGATGTTTCGTTGTACTCACCTTTGCAGTACTGCTGCTATTTTGTTCTGGTCAATTTCCAGACTAAGACCTGAGACTTTATGTCCTACAGCTAGTAGCTCTAGTTGGCCAAAATTACACTTTTTAAGTGAAATTTTCAGATTTATGGGTGTGCATTTACTTAGCACTCTGTCTATGTATTGCACATGATCTTCCCATGTCTCCGAGTATATAATGATGTCATCAATATATACTACCATCCAGCCTTCCAATATTTCTTCTTGAAATATGGTGTCCATCATCCTTTGGAATTTTGCTGGTGCATTCTTTATGCCAAATGGCATCCTGGTGTACTCATATATGCCCATATGAAATATGAATCTGATTAATTTCATGGAGTTTGATTTAACTCCATTCTGGTGGAAGCCTTTCATACAATCCAATTTGGTAATGTATCTGGCTTTTGCCAGTTTGTCTAAGGCATGAGGTATCCTGGGTATAGGGTACCTGTCAACTTTGGTGTAGTTATTCAGGGCTCTGAAATCTCCACACAGCTCAGACTTGCCATAATGCCAGGTGATCAGGAAAATAGTGGTAACTTCCACTATTCCATTATGTCCAATCTGGCTGATGACATCCATGTTCAGGAGTTCATTGATATGTTTTTCAATTTCCTTCCTGGGTAAGGAGGTCTCCTGAGCATGGGTGGATAAGTTCTTTCTACATCCAGATATAGTTCTATATCATGACTTCTAATCTTTCCTAATGGTTCTTCACCAATGGCAAATGCCGGTCTGTTCTTTCTCAGCATTTTCAGTAAACTTAGTTTTTGTTCACTGGTGAGGGTAGTACTAAACGTTCCCTCTCTGAATTCATTCAGTTGTTCTTCTAGAGGGTCTTGGGCGGATATTTGGTATATATCAAGTGAAAATTTCTTTTCCTGGATGAGGAAATATCATTACTGCTTCAGATATACCCAAGAGGTGCATATTTTGGCTGGCACTGCTGAATTTCATACCTTCAATTGGCATTAACTTGTCTTGCCAATTGTTATAAATATTGTCAAGATAATATTTTCCAACACAAGTACAAAAGGCACCTGAGTCACAATGTATGTTGGCTTCTCTGTTGTTTGTCACAATATTAGTGATACAAGATGATCCAGCTGTATAAACCCACCTCTGGCTGGCTGTCACAGCCATGGAGACAGGCAGGGAATTACCATTCATTACTAATGGAAAATCCTCCAACACCTAATCAGCAAGGGGTTTCATGGAAGATTCACAAAATACAGTTCCAAACCTCAATACAGCTCAATACAGGCAAAACCCAAATACAGGAGTCACCAGATACAGGCCTTTCTTCAATACAGGTGAAAACACTTGTATTGATTCAAATATCTGTATTGGATACACCAATACAGTTTCACATCACAAATACAGGTTTCTCAATTATACAATCATGGTTTCTCAACACTCAAACTCCAGGCTGGCACTTTTTTACATATCCCAGCCCCCTTTCACCCACCTGGGAGTTTTCCCCCAGTTAATTAAAATATTGGATTTATTATTTAATATTATTTTATTTCTCATTAAAGAAATATTATTCTATTAATTATTAAGTTAGTCTTTGCCTTCCCTCACCTGTTCAGTAGAGTCCTGGTCACCATATCCTTTATTAATCCTTTTCTCTTGTCTGAACAGGTTGAAACAGTGATAAAGGATTATTTGTGGTTGGCTCTTTATTATTGCTTTTGTTTTTCTCTAATATCTTTTAATGCTTATTATTTTATGACTACAAATTTATTCTCTTATTTAATTACTCTTATCAATTGAGTATTTGTTCTGTGCCATCCATAAGTAAATCTGTTCACTGAGTGCCAGGCCCTCTTCATTCAGAAGAGCCCCTGTGACATTATTTTAATTAACCCATAATTGCTTCTTTTCTTTCATTCATTCTTATTCATTTCTCTCATTCTCAATTATGATTTCTTCATGATCTTACGATTTTTTATGATTTCATTATCTCTCATCAATTTTCATCTCATTCATTTCATTCAAATCAAAATTTATTCTCTTTCTAATTTCTCAAATTTTGCTGACCATTTCATTTTCTTCTTAATTCTCAATCAAATTTTATTTTCATTTTTTGTTTAAATTCAGCTTCTTTATTGGTTTCAATTAATTGGAATTGGGGTTAATTGATGCATCATTTCAGGAGTTTCATTGAATTGGGGTTATCATTGGTTGATTTTGAAATTTCTCATGATTTATTGATTGATTGATTTATTATTCAAAAAATCGATTTTACCTCAAGATTCTGATTTTATTCCTCAATATAGCTGACTTATCCTCAATATTAATTTAATTTATTGATTTGAAGCTTACTCTTCAAGAAATTCAATTGATTTTTGAAGATATTGATGGAATTCCTCAAGACATAATTGATTTGATTTTGAAATGACTCAATTGATTTGATTTGATTATTGATTGACTTGATTTGACTCACTGATTGAGATTGATTATTCATAAGAATTTGATTTTTTCATCTTCATTATTCAAGATTTATTCATATTGATTCGCTTCAAGACTATTGATTGATTTCTCAAGTACATCAAGATTCTCATTTGATTTATTTGGTCAAGCCTTGTTTCCTTCTCAAGTATCATCAAATTTTTCTCTCTTCAAAAATGCCAGTTCAGCATAGCCCTCCAGCCAAGAGCACAAGATCTCAAAGACACCAAGCTGTTCTCACTCCTACAGCAAGGGCTCCTCTTGACCACACACCATCAGTTCATCAACTGAGTGCCAATCTGGACAGAGGACCACCAATGGAAGGAGAAGCACCCTCCAGAAGAGGAGGTGTGAAGTCAAGAAGATCAAGATCATTCTCTGGCTTTTTGGGTGGCTATCCAAGAATTTCTCAAGGGCCTAGAAGCAGATCAAGGGAAGCTGAAGATAAAGAGGGGGAGGAGTCTGTGGAAGAGGAGGAGTCTGAAGAAACAAAAGTAGCAGCGGCCTTGGCAGGTGCCCCTGACGCTTCGGAAGCTCCAAATCTAGCCCATTATAATAAACCTCTTGTCTCTCAAGCTGAACAAATTTTTCTCAAAATGATGGAGCAGATGACTCAATTCATGGGACAACTAACTAAAGCAGTTTCCCCAAGGGACACTTCAAGATCCACAGAATTGACGAATCCATCAATGAAGGAACCTGATTCCTTTGGTGGTACTGAAGCTTATAAATTGAGAGGATTTATTCAATCTTGTCAATTAATTTTCCATAATGACCCAGCAAACATCTTCTCTGAAAGGAAGAAGGTTTTGTACTCAACTTCCTTTCTCACTGGTAGAGCTGGAAAATGTATTGAACCTTACCACTCAAATATATCCAATGAAGACCCTTCTTATATCTTCAATAAATGGCAGTTATTTGAAACTCAGTTATTCACTCTGTTTTGTGATCCTAATGAAGTCAGGAAATCTGAACAAGAGCTAGACAATCTCATGATGAAAGAAAGTGGTCAGGTTTCCTTGTACATAGCAGATTTCTGAAGCTTAATGTCAAATATTGGAGACTGGGGGGAAGTGGCCATATTTGTGTGTTTAGAAGAGGGTTGGCATCAAGATTGTTGGACAAACTGGCTTCTCACCCTGGAAACTTTGATAGACTTCAAGAACTCATGGACATCACTTTGGAATTAGAAACCAGGTACCATGAGGGGCAGAAGGAAAAGGGTAGCCATCAAGAAAAGAAGCCTCCAACAAGTGGATTCAACTTCTCTAAGCCTCCTCAAAGTTCATCATCAAAGAAGCCTTATCACAGGAAGAATAAGAAGGGGAAGAATCTGCAAGTGTCCAAAGACAAACCTCATGCTGCTCTCCTCAATAAGGACAACAAATTCATTGGTTCTGAAAAGGAGCAGAGGATTAAGGAAGGCTTGTGCAACTATTATGGTGAAAGCACGCATTTGAAAAATACTTCAGGAGGCCTGAAAATAGGCAGGGTTCATCATAAGGCTTTGCAAGCAAGAAGGGAAAAGCCTGAGTGGGAATCATTATGTGTTCAATAGTTCTCACTTATTTGCTTCAAGAGCACAATTGTGCACTCTGAATACTAGTGTCAAAAAAACTTCAAAATTTCTTATTGTCTCTTCTCTCTCTGATATTTTTTAAGGTATTCTCATTGATTCTGGTGCTACAAACTCTTTTATTGCAAAGAATGTTGTTCTCAAGTACTCATTGACCATGTCAGAGCTCCCTGAAAAGATTCCTCTTTTCATTTTGGATTCTAATTAATCCACTTCCCTGTTCATCACCCATTATACCAAGTGGGTTGTTGACTTGCCTTCATTCCCAAGCTTTGAATGGAATTTGTTCACATACATTCACCCAAGGGAGAAGACCTAATATTGGGCTATGATTTTCTTTACCATTTTAATTCCATTATTGATTGGGAAAATTGATTGATCACCTATGATTCTATTCATAAGGATTCTAGTGGTAATACTTCTACTAGTAATGACTTTTCCACTGCTGTCAACAGTGTTGGTCTGGTTGGTGAACTTAAGACACCTTCCCTTCCTCCTTCTGTCCATATGCCTTCCATCATTCCCTCTCAGTCATTACTTCCATCAAGAGATGAAGTCTTCAAAGAGATAAAAGATGTTGGAGAAGATGTTGCTATATGCTCACTTCATCTCTTTCAAGGGGTTATAGACCTTCCTCATTCATCTCGTCATGACTCCCTGGAGGAGCAGTGGGATTAGGAGGAAGAGCCAGAAGATATTGAAACTGTGCTGAAGGTATTCCCTCCTGCTTATAACCAATTTTTGGATGTATTATCCAAGGTGAGAGCAGAGAACCTTCCTCCACACCATGCCTGTGATCATCATTTTGAACTGGAGGGTCTTCTACCTCCAGTTGGTGTTATATAATCTTTATCAAAAAATGAGTCAGAAACACTGTGGGCCTACATTTCAGAGAATGTAGGAAACCTTTTCATCAGGCCAAGCCCCTCTTCAACAGGAGCACCTGTCCTATTTGTTAAGAAAGAGGATGGTGGCCTTTGTTTTTGTGTTGACTACTGCAAACTCAATGCTGTCACTAGGAAGAACAGGTCTCCTGTTCCTCCAATGAATCAGCTCCTTACCATCTTTAACGGTGCTACTATCTTCTCCAAGATAAATTTGCGTGGTGCTTACCATCTCTTGAGAATAAAAGAGGTGGATGAGCAATTAACTGACTTGAGAACTAAATATGGTAGCTATGAATATTTGGTTATTCCATTTGGCTTGACCAATGCTCCTGCTTCATTCCAGAATCTTGTGAATGATATCTTTGCAGATATCTTGGATATTTTTGTTGTAGTATACTTAGATGATATTATGGTCTTCTCTAGTTCTCAGGAGGAACGTGTCAAAAATGTGGCCTCTGTTCTCCAAAGACTGAGAGAAAATAATTTTTTTGCCCAAGCCTCAAAGTGTGTATTTCATGCCTCAAGTGTGGAATACTTGTGCTATGTTGTTTCCAGTGAAGTCCTCAAGATGGATTCTTCCAAAGTTCAGCACATCTTCAATTGGCCTCACCCAAAGAACATCAAAGCACTTCAATCCTTCCTTGGCTTTGCCAGCTTTTTATTGTTTTCTCATTAAAAATTATTCTAAAAAAATCTCTGCTCTCACTTCCCTCCTTAACAAATATTTTCCTTTCATCTTCAATGAGGAAGCTCTTTGTAAGATGTGACTATGAAACTGATGATAATATTACTATTAATCAACAGTACTATGTCTGTTCTTATGAAATATAATAATAAAAATTATTATAACCACAATTAAATAATTATAAAATTATTTCTTTCACGTGTTATACACTACTAGTGATTATAACAGTGAGCAGTAATTGTCTACAAGAATCAATTACAAGAAGAATTTAATAATAAAAACTTCTTTTATTAAAATAATAAAATTATTTTAATATATAATTATCTTTTACAAGAATAATTATAAAGATAATTCTTGAAGAAAACTATTACTAGAGAAAAACTTTAAGAATTAAAGATAAAAGACTCACTAATACTCCAAAGAACTTATTGATAATAAAAGTAGAGAAATTTGACGTGGAATTGTGGATTTAAGGGATCAAAAGGATTTATAACAGTATTACAACAATATATAGTTGGATTCTATGATTACACGTCTTTCTGATTGATTCTGAAAGATTAAAACACTTAAGAATAGTTGAACTAATACTTACTTGTTGGTAATAATGATTTAATAAATTGATAAGGTGATGATTTGGAAAAAACAGCAAGAGAAGGCCTCTTTTAAGTCAACAACAGCTCACAGAGGCATGCCATGGAGCAAACTGAAAAACCAGTGAGTGAGAAAACAATAAACCTTTTTGGATTATTGATTGCATCATCAGTTGTCACGTAAGATTATCATAATTACTTAATTGATGCTTTTACGTGACTACCAACCCCAATATGGTTAAGAATAAAAGGAGTAACACTTGTAAATCTTCTTTTATTCTAAAATAATCATTGATTTCTCAAAGTTATCAATGTTATTACCAATTTCATCACAGGTTGTAATTACTGTGAATTTTTGAAGATTCAGTGTTTCACGTAGAATAACCAAAAATGGACTGTAAGTAAAACTTTTAATTTTACAAGTAAAACTGTAATTCTTTTTTGGTTGTACCATAGATAATACAGTTCTCCTTTAGTCCTGAAAGTTTCAGAAAGATTCATTAAGAATTGTATTTTTAATGAATTTTTGAAGTTTTTACCTCATTTCTACGTAGAATTGCAAATAGCAGTGTTTTGCTGGTTGCTATGAGGTAAATCAATGAATATGGGTCCCAAAAGGGTTTTAATTACTCTTTTGGGGTTTATCCATGGAAAGTCATTAGTAATTGACATGGTTACAGGAGTGTAAGTAGCTCATTACCTCCTTGGCACGTCAAAATAGCAGGTGATTTGCTATTTTCTGGTGTTTTACAGTAGTTGTAACTTGGTAACCAAGTTCCCAAAGAGTTTTAGTTTACCAATTAGGCTAAGATGAGCCATGGATCCATGCTCTGGAGCTATCCACGCCTCTGAGGCCTCAGAAGTTGGGTACCCTGGCTCTCTTTGATGTCTTTTGTCCCCCTTGCCTATTTTTTACGTCAAAATAGTAATTTAAGCTTAAAGTGAGATATCCACTATGGGTGTACCAAAAGTCCATGTAAGAATACCATGATATTAAGTGCTCAAAACATGCATAACACTATTCTTAGTGTATATGTAACATGGGATTTCTCACTTTCCCATTATTTTGGCTAAAAATCAAGAAAAACAAAAATTTTCACGGATCTTTTATGTGGTATTAATGATGTGGTATTGAAGTATTTTCCATTTTACCACCTCAAATACTTAAATTGAGCTTATTCACTCTATGGAGCTACCCTAGGTGAATTTTTGTGTAGAATCCAAATCTGGTCTTAAATCTATGGATTTACTTACTCAATAAAAAGTTATTCATCTTTTCAGAAATTGAAAATGATGAATTTTGGATATATGCATGACTTATGAGTTTTGCATAATTCAAAATTTCTTTTTAAGATAATTGTGGCCTATTTGGGTATGTAAAATATACCTCAAGGCTCACACTCTTAGTCAGTTTCAAATACCCAAAGAAGGTTTAACCACTGCCCCTATCCTATCCCATTTCAATCCTTCTCCACCAACTATTGTAGAGACTGATGCTTCTGATTATGCCTTGGGTGCTGTAGTGAGTCAGGTGAATGACTCAGGAAAGCACCCCATTGCATTTGATGGTCGCAAGCTTCTACCAGCTCAGCTCAACTATGAAGTTCATGAGTAGGAACTCCTTGGCATATTTTGGGCTCTCAAGCGCTGGAGAGCCTTTCTTTTTTCTCTTTCTTATTCCTTTGAAGTATTGACAGACCACTCTTCCCTTCAATATTTTATGTCTTCCAAAGTCCTTACTCGCCATCAAGCGCATTGGGCTGACTTTCTCTCTGAATTTCACTTCTCTATCACTCACCGCCCAGGAAGACTGGCCACTTTACCAGATTCCTTGTCACATCAGAATGACTTGTACCCAGAGAGGGGGTTGGACTTCATCAGCAAGAATGCTCAAAGCTTTAATCAAGTTCTCAAGCATAATGAAATTAAAGAGTCAAGATTTTTCTCAATCAAAGATGAAGTTTTTTCAGATTTAGTTGATCAAATTCAGAAGGAAGTATGGCAAGACAAAGATTATAAAGAAATTCTCAAGCAATTAGCAAGAGTTGAATCAGTCTCAGATTATGGTCTTGAACCTCAAGCCAAATTGTTATCATTCAAAGATAGAGTAGTCATCCCAAGTAATGATGAACTCCAATTGGATATCCTTCAAAAGAATCATGACTCACTGTTGGCTGGCCACCCTGTCCAGGAGAAGACCCTCAAGCTCATCAAGAGGGATTCTTATTGGGCTGGCATGAATCAAATTATCAAGGACTATGTGCCCTCATGTCAGCAATTTTCAAGAAACAAGAACATTCATCATAAGAGGTTTGAATTACTCAGGCCTCTTCAAATTCCATCTGGTGCTTGGAATTCACTATCAATGGACTTTATCACTAAATTGCCTCTGTCAAGCAGCTTTGATTCAATTTTAGTAGTTGTAGGCAGATTCTCAAAAATGGCAATATTTATTCCAACTTATTCAACAAACACTGCTTTGGACTTAACTCAAATCTTTATTAGTCATGTGTTTTACAAACATGGGCTTCCAATCAGTATTGTTAGAGATAGAGGTTCATTATTTGTTTCATCATTTTGAACTCAATTGTGTCAGAAACTCAGGATATCAAGAGATCTTTCAACTACCTTTCACCCTGAAAAATATAGACAGACAGAGAGGGTAAATCAGATTCTAGAACATTATCTTTGGATGTATGTCAGTTTCTTTCTGAATTTGCCTATAATAATGCAGAACATTCATCAAGAAAACAGTCACCATTTTTCACCCTTTATGGAAGAAATCACAGCTTTGACTCAATTTAAATTTCCAAGATACACCTGCTGGAAAGGTATCAACAAAAATCCAATCAGTACAGCAAGTTTTCATAGAAGATTGATAGTCAGCAATATAGCGTTTTAAGAAGTATGCAGATAGAAATAGAGAAATTCCACCTGATTTCCAACCTGGGGACAAAGTATGGCTAGCTTCCAAGAACATAAAGACAACAAGACCCACCAAGAAACGTTCAGAAAGATGGTTGTGACCCTTTGAAGTTCTCAAGAAGATTGGCAGCCATGCATATCACCTCAAGTTGCCTCAACAATGGAAGTCAGCTCACCCTGTTTTCCTTGTGTCCTTGTTAGAACCACTTAAGAAATCAACTATCCCAAATTGACATCAATTGCCACCACCACCAGTCATAGTGGAAGAGCAAGAAGAATGGGAAGTGGCTCAGGTTCTGGACTCAAAACTCAAGAGAGGTACATTATCATATCTAGTGGAGTGGAAAGGATTCAATGAAGACCCAGAAAGAACAACTTGGGACCCAGCTTTCAACCTTACCAACTCCCCAGATCTTGTCAAGGATTTTCACACCTTTCATCCAGACAAGCCTGGCCCAAATTCCTCAAGAGTTTGATTTATGGTGCTTGATGGGGATTGGAGTTTATGAAAGTAAGTTCCTCTCCTGGAATGTGCCTTTCAGGGGGTATTCTACCCAAATATGTTGTTAGCATCACCTTGGCCACTTTGTGAGCACTTTTCAATTTCTTTGAACAGGTTTAGAAGGCCTTGCAACATCAATACCCTCAAATTTGGACCTTTCATCAAGATATGGCCAAATTCCGTCTTTCCTTTTTGTTCTTTTTCTTTCTTTCACAATTATTATTCCAAATTATGCCATTCAATATTATTCAATACATTCTTTAGCTCAAAGTCATTTATGGCAAAGTTTTGTATTCTTTTATGATTCTTGGTGGGGAGTGGATGTTATCAAAGTAAGTTCCATCTCCTGGTATGCATCTCTGAGGGTTCTACTTCTTGCAAAACAAAAGCTTCAAGACTCTGTGAGCATCAAATGTTTGGTTTTATCTTTTTCAGGAAAATTATGGCCAAAATCAAGCAACTCACCACAAGATGATCAATCCTCAGACGTTTTTCTTTATTCTATTTTCACTACTCTCTTTTTCTCTCAACTCTTTCTTATTTTTATTTCATTTCATTTTCTTTTTACTTGTATAATGTTATTCTTGATTTCTTGTTTCCAAAAGAATTAGTCATCTCCCATATCTTGTTTGGGGAGTCAGTTTATTTAATAATCAAAAGGCAAACACTAGTAATGATAAAGACCAACTACAGATAATCCTCATCAAAATTTCTTCAATGCTTCTCTAAACTTAACAACCATGGCATCTTCATCAGCAACTGCCTCCTTCGCCAAAGAAATAGTGGGTTCCCCTGGAATAGCACTCTTCATAGCCTTATCAACAAACACCTCAGTCAAAGCATCAACTTCAGCAAATAGGGAGGTGATCACCTTCTTGTTCACCTTTTCTGATCAGTGAAGTTTGCAGTTGAATTCCAGCAGTAATGGGTTTCAAAAATTGATTCAGGTTCTGGAGACATTGGGTCTCTAGAAGTGCTGGCCACAGGTGGTTGAATACTGGTAGAAGTAGAGGCGAGTGTGGATGGCCTTGTTGGGGATCTAATTGGAAGTTGAGGTGGTTGGGGGGATCTGATCACTTCATTATTGGTGGTACTGGTCAATCTCATCAATTCCTTCAAAATTAGTATCAATTTCATCGTGAAACACCAAATTTCTCTTAAATTTCCCAAGTTTCCCATCTTTTCTGGTGACCAAGATGGGAACCTCTGGGGCCACTCCAATGGGATTTCCTTGGGGGTGAATGGCTCCTCCAATGTTGGCCCAGGAGCTGCTGGTATTATTCCATTGTTGGAAACCTCTCATCCTGGATTCAGTCACTCAAGAGGAAGAAAAGAAACCATATGTCACAACCACAAAGATTGACCCTCCTCCATGGGTGTTGCAGCAATTCTAACCTGGAACCAAGCTGGGGCCAATTGGCCACACCATATCTTTTGTGGCCGATTGGTCCCCTTTGGTGCGTTATGGCCATTTGGCCATAACACCTTCCTTGGCCTTTCCTGGCCACCAACCATCTTTTATGGCCTCAGGGAATATCCTGCCGTCATTGGCCCTTTTGGCCAATTCCCACTTCACCAACCCCCAGACCTTCATCTTGGATTTTGGGCCTGGGGAGTCATTTTGTCTTCTAGGGGCCTCCAGGCCCCCTAGCCATCATCTTTGGATTCAGGGCCACCCCTTTCATTATTGGGGTTCTGGCCTAAATGGCCTTTTTGGGCCACTTTGGCCCCCTACGGCTCCTACGGCCCGTGGGCCATGATTCACGGTCCACGGTCCGCGGTACATAGTATGCGGTCCGTAGGCCATTTAGGCCCCTTTTGGCCTAATACAATGAGGCCAAAAGGGGCCAGACACCTAGGTCCCAAACCACAATTGGGACCACCGGAGCCATTTTTGGCCACCATTCCCTTGGACCCAAAAATGACCAAAAACCTCATGGACACCATTTTGGCCATAAATCCTGTAGGACCCAATTTTGGCCATGGACCACCATGGACCAATAGTTCAGCCATGGCCTCTGGCAACCACCAGAGGCCACCAGATCAGCTCAGCCCGTCTTTCCCCTCAATTCCAGCGGATTTCTTCCTTTCCTTCATACCATCCGTACTCAAGGTTGCAGGCATGTTACATATATGGTAAAATATACCATTATGCACCATTTTTGCTCAGCCATCCAATGGTGACGCTTCCAGGACCAGATTCCACCTTTCCAAATCAAATTCCCAAATCCCAACACCCATTTTGTAAGGTGTGGATATGAAACTTTGATTAAAAATCAAGTACTTTTCCTGTCCTCAAAATTTGTATAAGGTAAAATTCAGTTAAAAATAGTATGAAATATTATTTTTAAGAGAAAACACGCCAATTTTATTGTTTATAACTTTATTAGTATAAAACAATAATATTATAAAAATTTATTGTTTTACCAACAATAAAAATTTATCCAAAAAATACTCTACAAGAGATATTTTAAGGCTACAAAAGAAATTTCTTCAAGAGCAATTTCAATTGGAATTAATTGAGCAAAGAACTGCAAGCAATTAATTAAAGAACAAAGTCTTTAAAAAGAATATTAAAGAGAAAACACGCCCAAAAGTGACCAGAGTGAATTTGGAAACAAAGTGACAAAGTTAACAGTGATGAAAGATGCTTTAATTCACTTTTGGGGTGGTTCAGGGGTAAAAATGATTATAAGAGTTACAAACAATGATTATAATGATTTTTTCACGTGGTTAAAAGGATTAAAATGATTTAAAAGTGGTGGTTGGAATCTTTTATTGATTGGTTTAACAGTTTTAAACTAATTAATAAAAGGAAAAGATTCTAACATGAAGAGAAAAGTGGGGCAAAGAAGACATTCTTTTATAGCCATCAATTCTCTTACTCCAAAAGTAAAATTTACTCTTGTCAGTCGTGAAAAACAGTCTGACAACAGAAAAGCCAATTATGGCATCATTGAACCCTGGTTTAGACCAAAAAGGGCTGGTTTAAGCCATTTTTAGCCATTTTTAGCCATTTTAGACCCTTAAATCAGCCATTACTATAGCAATACCAGGCCTAGAGCCTTCAAAACACGTCAGAATGTGTTTCAGAGGCGTAGAAACCAGTTAAAACTGTTTTTATTATGATTGTTTTATCTTAAGGGTAGTTTTACCTTCTTGGCAACAGCTAAAACTACCCCAGTTGGTATCAAAACCTCATCATCAATTGAGTCCACAGACCCTGTAACTCAATTCCAGGCCAAAAGTGATGAACTTTTGCGTGAATTTTGACATCCCACGCCTGTCAGCAAGGATTTTGGGGGTCTAGCTCCCCCTTAGAGCTGGAGTTCCTTTTCCCCCCCAAATTTAATCTTTCCAATTTATTTTTCCTTTAATTCCTCATCATGTATTATACTTATAATTTACACATGTAATTCAATTCAATTGTACAGTACAATACAGTAATAATTGACACCTCATATGTAAATCAAAGTTCACTTATGTAATACACACGCACATTTTGACATTTCAATTGAATTCAATTGAAAATACTTTAATTCCTCATAACTTCTAAACTAAACACAACACCTCAATTTTAACACAAAAATTGATGGTTAACACCACATGTGGTGTGAATTAAATTAAGGTTTTGAGGATTTTCAACTTTTGTATTGAAAATACTAAAAACTTAATTTAAGCTTATTTAGAGTTGAGTTACAAAAATTTCACTCAGAGGTGACCCCACCTGATTTTTTATGAGGAATCCAATGGTGAAATAAAATTTATATGTTTATTTATTGGATAAAAAGTTATAATAAATTTTATTTAACTTTTTTCCAAATTTATTTATTTTTTCACAATTTTGTTAAAATTTCATTTTTACTTAAATTTTTCAAGTATAAATGTAATTTTATATTTACAAAATTTAAAGTAATTTTATTTTTAAATTATAATTAATTTTTTATTTTTAATATAATTTTATATTTATATTTTTTATTTTTATTTTAATAATATAAATAAATTTATTTTATTTATATTAATATGTTATTTTTTATATTTGTGGTCTTTTGGGTATATGAAATTACCTCTAAGGCTCACATTCCCTCCCCCTAAAAAAGAATATTACTTTGTAATATTGGTGTTTCTAGTGTGTCTGAATCTCCTCAGGAGTTTGGTGGCTTCTGGTATATCTTTCTCTTCTAACCATTCATCTTCACAAGTTGGGTCACTGTACCTAACAAGGTATTCCCTTACTTTCTTGGTTCTTAATTTCCTTTCTTTAAGAACTTTGGTTATTTTCTTAGTACCAGATGTCTCAATAGGAGGTATAACTTGGGGAATCTTATTCCTCAAGGGAAATTCCTCAGCATCACTAGATTTGTATGGCTTTATCAAGCTTACTGGAAATGTAGGGTGCTTATTGCTCAGTTCTTCAGATAACTCTACTTCAACAGAATTTTCTCCATGGAGGGCCTTAATCACAAAAGGCCCTGCAAAGGAGTCTTTTAACTTTTTACATCCTTTGATGTTATTGAAGTTAGTGGTGGATACAAGAACTAGGTCCCCCACTTTGAAATCTGGAGTTGCATGAGATTTATCCCATTTGTCTTTAGCATATGCAAGAGTCCTCCATGCATCTCACTGCATGCTTTCTAGCCTTGTCTAGCATTCCTTTGAAGCTAGCAGCTGTGGGATGTATTTCAATTAAGTCTTTCCTCAAGGAATCTTGGGGTAACTTGGGGTTCCATCCTTTTTCTAGAATAGCAGGAGTCTGATTGGTACTGGAATGGATTGATGTTTTATATGCTAATTCCAGTGCTGGTAACAGAGTACACCAATCATGGGTAAATCCATCACAATCTTTGAATTCAAGGCCATATGCACAAAATCTTCTCACCATGTCCTCTAAGGTTTGGATCATTCTTTCAGCCAGACCATGAGTTTGTGGGTGGTAGGCTGTAGAGAAAGACAGTTTTGTGCCAAATAATTGGTGAAGATTTGTCCATAGAGCTGAAGTGAATTTGGGATCTCTATCACTGATGATATTTGTAAATATCCCAGTCCATGACACTACTCTATTCCATATCAGAAGAGCTGTATCCATGGCTGTATCATCTTTGTGACATGGTAAAAAGATTGGAGTTTTACTGAATCTGTCCACAATTACTAGGCAAGCATTATAGCTCCTGTCACCTCCTGGTGGTAGGCCAGTTACCCAATCCATATGGACAATTTCCCAAGGTCTGTTTGGTTCTTGGATTTTCATCATATTTCCAAGTCTTTTGCCAGTGGATTTGTTTGCTTTTTGGCATCTGTCACAGGTTTTGCAATATTCTGCAACATCTTTTTGCCACATTGGCCACCATATGCAGGTCTTTACTTTCTCTCTTGTTCTGTCCTCAGAAAGATGTCCTGAAAAGGGACTATCATGGCATTCTTTCAGTACAAGATTGATTAATGACCTGTCCACAACTGTCATGACACATGTGTGCTTGGTTCTGTGGTAAATTATACCATCCAGTAGGTGAAATCTCCCTTCATCATAAGATTTTCTCCATACTTCATCCAAGGCATGTATTAGAGAGTTGTCTTTACAGTCTTTGTTAAGTAATTGGCATAAGATGCTACAATTCTTATCTTGAGTGTAACTATTTCTGACTTCTTCAAAGAAGGTGGTGTTCAAGTCTGTAACACTTATTCCTTCTATTGGAATTTGTGGTGAAGCTTCTTCTGGAACATAAGCAGGATTATCAATGTTATTTGGTAATGGCCATCTGCTTAGTCCATCTGCATTCTTATGAATATTCCCATCCTTATGAACAATAGTCATATTGCCTCTGTATTCTTGTATGGCTATTTGCCATCTGAGCATGTGTCTGTTAGGTGTTTTCATGTTCAAAAGTGATTTCACAGCTGTACAATCTGTTATTACTTCAAAAACACATCCCTCTAAGAAATAGTTCAATTTCTCTAAGGCCCAGACAAGGCATAGACATTCCATTTGACTTGCTCCATATCTGGCTTCAGTTGGTTTGATTTGCCTGGATATGAAACATATTGGTCCTTCTACAGGTTTGTCATTTATGATCTGAACTTGGTGAAGTGCAGCACCTAGTCCATCCCCTGATGCATCAATATACAGTTTGAAAGGCAATTTAAAGTCTGGCATCAGTAAGAGTGGAGCAGTGGTCAATGCTTCTCTTAGAGACTCAAAAGCTTTGACTCTGTCAACAGTCATCTCAAATACTGTGTCTTTGTCACACAACTTATAAAGTGGTCTTGCTATGGATGCAAAGTCTTTAATGTGTTGCCTGTAATATCCTGCAAAACCTAAGAATGACTGAATTTCCTTCTTATTCTGAGGCATGGGTTTTAACAATACTGCTGCAACTTTGTTTTTATCAATTCCAAGGGACAAACCAGATACAACATGTCCTAGTGCCTTAAGTTCTTTAAATCCAAAATGACATTTCTTCAAGGAGATTTTCATGTTTACTGATTGGATTTTTGTCAAAACTCTTGATAATCTGTACATGTGCTCCTCCCAAGTCTTTGAACAGATAATAATGTCATCAATGTAAATGATTAACCATCCCTCTGAGAGTTCTTCAGGGAAGATTTCATTCATCATTCTTTGGAAGTGTGAAGGTGCATTTTTGATACCAAAGGGCATCCTTAAGTATTCATACACTCCACAATGAACAATAATTCTCAAGTATTTTCTTGCTCTTGGTGTTACTACATTTTGATGGAATCCTTTAAGGGCATCCATAGTGGTTATATACACTGCTTGAGATATTTGAGTAAGGGCAATTTGGATTTTTGGTATTGGGTATCTGTCTGGAACAGTGTAAGTGTTCAGAGCTCTAAAGTCCCCAACCATTCTGGATTTTCCATTATGCCACGCCACTATGACTGGTGTAGTTATTTCTACTTCCTCATTGTGGCCTACTTTTCTTATTACACCAAGGTCTAGAAGTTCTTTGATATGAATTTCTAGAGCTTCTCTTGATTTTGGACTTGCTGGATAAGCAGGTCTTCTTAAGAGTGGTGGATAAGGTCTCTCAATGTTAAGAATGATGTCAACTTCATGACCAATAATTGCTCCCAGGGGTTCTTTGTCTGTAGCAAATGCTCCTCTGTGGTCATACAAAAGGGAATAAAGTTCATTTTCTTGCTTATTAGTCAGATGAAGGCTTATTTCAGCCTCATTTAACTGTTCAGACTTGAATTTCTCTAACTCTAAGTTGACTGGTGATACTTTGTTTACTGTAATTTGTCTTTTAAAGGGTAAAAAGGCAAATTTCTGGCGCTTATTGTCTCCAATTGTAAAGTATCTGTCTTTGTTATTATGTAAATCTATCCCATACATGATTAAATAGTCATTTCCCAATATAAAATGGGTACTAGAGCAATTTTCCATAACAACAAATTCAACTGTGATCCTTAAATTCCCATTTATGTGTGGGAATATGACATTGGTCTCAAAGATTCCTAATGCTTTCATTGGGTTACTTGCACTGTTGAATTTTATACCATCAATTGGTAACAATTGGTCTTCAAAATTTGGTACACAAGTCTTAAGAAAAGATTTTCCAACACAAGAGCAGAAGGCTCCTGGGTCAAGCAAAAGTTTGGTGGGCTTGTTGTCAATCACCACTTCTGTTATACAGGAGTTACCAGCTGTATAACCTTTTCCTCTGTTTGGTTTTGTCTTCATAAGTTGTGAATCTTGAACTTTTGATAAATCAACTTGACCATTGCTCAATTGTGGTAAGTGGGAATAAGATTCCATGATGTCAAAAGTGGCATTGATATTTTCTATATCTTTTGAAGATTCAGAAAATATGGATGACTTATCATCTGAATTGTCTTCAATTATGTCTTCTTTTTCAACATCTGGTTCCTTTTCAATGTCAATTTCATTGATTTTCCCCCTCTTTGGACATGCATTGGCTAAATGGGTGGTGCTTTGGCAAATATGGCATTTTCTGACTGTATCTGCAGATTTATATTTAATATTACTAGAATTTTCTTTGGGGTTTTTGTCCACAGAATCTTTCCAAGGTGTATTAAACCTTGTTTTGAGATTCACCCTACTAGAACCAATTTTGGTTCTGGTGGTTACTTCTTCTAGTATATTGATAATATCTTCTGCTGAAGATTGTTCAGTAGTCCTGCTTTTGACAGCATGCTCTAAGTCACCTCCACATTGTCTCAGAATTTTTCTATGGATCATAAATTCTGACATGTCAGGATATAATGCTGTTAATCTGTCCTTTTGTTGGCAAAACCATGGTAAAGCTTTGTCTTTATCAGCATTAAATTTGGCAGATTCAAAGGCTGTTTCAACTTTAAACCTCCAAGCATCATTTGCCCATTTGTTGATGATTTGGGTTTTCCACCAAGTCCAACTCTGGTGTCCATGTGCTTGTCTTATTTTGATGTACCATCTGTGAGCTGATCTGGTAAACAAGGTGTTAAACCTGGCTGTTACCAATCTGTCTGGTAATTCAAAATCCTCTTTGATCATGTCAATACCTCTAATGAATTCCATATGGTCATACTCTCCTTCACCACTGAAGTGAGGCCATTCTTTAAGTTTTGGAACTTCTTTCAAGAGTGCTTGGCCCATTGATGGTTCCAAGTTATGAAAAGAAGTGGATAATTCATTTTTTAATTGTGAATTATCAGGATCCAATACTTGTGGATTTGAAATTCTTGTGCCCTCATTTTGATTTAGAGGTGTAGACATTCTTGGTAAGGTGTTCAGTAATTGTTCAATGTAATTCATTTTACTGTTGCTACACCTTTGGGAATTTCTGTATTCATGTTGGAATCTTTGTATTAAATTTATTACTTCAATTTTATACATGTCTTCTTTATGTGTAAGTTCTTGCCATAACTCTGTCTGTCTTGTATTATCAGCAGTGACTTGATTCAATTTCATTGATAATTTTGATACTTCTTCTTGTGAAGCATCAAAGCACTTTTTCAAGGCAATGGTATATGTCTTTACTTCAGTAAATGAATTTGAAATGTCATCAAGGACTTTCTTGTTATCTGTCTTGATAATATTTATGGCTTGTTTAATTCTTGTTTCAATCATGTCATCAATATTGAATTTAGAATATTTATCTGTTAATTCTTTAATAATGGCAGATTGTTCATTTATTTTAATGTTAGAAGAATTGTCATTATTAGAATTTTTAATTGTTCTTAAAACTTTTTCAAAACACATCAGTGTTTCATTAATTTGGCACAGACTCAGGTTGTTTGTTTTAATGTTGTTACAAATGGTGTCATTTTTATCAGAAAGATGTTTTTTCACGTCATTTATAGCATTATACAGCTCTGGGATGGAATCAAATATGTCAGAAATCATTTCTGGAACCTTAATCTGGCTTCCTCCTTCTTCTGTAATTCCATCATGGTTCTGGCCATCTGAAATACATTTTCCATGGTATCCTGCTGAATCTTTGGGATTCTGTAGCCCTGGCTGTAAGGTTTTGGGGCTGGTGCCTTCCCTTTGCCCTTGTTTGGAGTTTGTGGCTGCTTTTTCACGTTGGAATTGCTGCTGCTGGCCACTGGGGCTGTTTTTGGCACTGGTTTGGGTGGTGGAGGGTTGTTTTTCCTCCATTCTAGTGTCAAAAGCATCATGTTTTTCTTCTCCATCAATGGATGCCATCCATTGAGCAATTTGCAAGTGTTGGGATGGCCCAAGAATTTTCTTACTGTCAGGTAAGAATTCATGCAATTCTTCCACAGGTCTGCAAGGATCTGGTACTCCTTGAATTGGAGTGCATTGTTGTATGCACTGTGGCTGGCTTTGTATATGTCCACAGAGGCTTGTTGTGGCGGTGTCAGCTCTTTTTGAAGGTAAAATGGTATTATCAGCTTCAGAATGACCCATTTTAGTTGTTTGGAAGTCATCAACTGACCCTTTTCCTTCTGTACCTGGTTGGCCTCTGCCATAATCATGTCTATTACCTTTTTGGGAGCTGCTTGAGGGGTTGTAGCTGGCTCCTGACCTGGTTGAAGGCATAATTATGGTTAAAAAAAAGGCTTAAAATAGTATTTTTACGTCAAAAACTTACTATTGGCCAAATTTTTGGCTTTCTGAAGTGTATTACTTATATCTAAGTTAATTAATTCAGAAGATATTGGTTCAGGTTGATTATTTTGAGTCACAATAACAGTACTATTATGATCAGAATTAACAGTACTGGCAGGGATAATGCTGGTTACTGTTGAGGCTGTTTCAATGTTTTCTTGTCTTACCACATTGTCAGACACTAAAATTAATGAAAAAGCCAATTAATTAAGTAAAAAAAAGGTTATTTCAAAAAAGAAATAAAAATATAAGCCTCACTTATAATATGAAAAAAATTATTTTTTAAGGATTTTTTTTGGATTATAAGTATTTTTTATATGTTTTTAAATTTTTCAATATAAGAAAAAAGATTTAAAAAGAGTAAAAAAAATATTTCACAGGTAAAATATCATGGCTGGGCCCCCAAATGTAAGGTGTGGATATGAAACTTTGATTAAAAATCAAGTACTTTTCCTGTCCTCAAAATTTGTATAAGGTAAAATTCAGTTAAAAATAGTATGAAATATTATTTTTAAGAGAAAACACGCCAATTTTATTGTTTATAACTTTATTAGTATAAAACAATAATATTATAAAAATTTATTGTTTTACCAACAATAAAAATTTATCCAAAAAATACTCTACAAGAGATATTTTAAGGCTACAAAAGAAATTTCTTCAAGAGCAATTTCAATTGGAATTAATTGAGCAAAGAACTGCAAGCAATTAATTAAAGAACAAAGTCTTTAAAAAGAATATTAAAGAGAAAACACGCCCAAAAGTGACCAGAGTGAATTTGGAAACAAAGTGACAAAGTTAACAGTGATGAAAGATGCTTTAATTCACTTTTGGGGTGGTTCAGGGGTAAAAATGATTATAAGAGTTACAAACAATGATTATAATGATTTTTTCACGTGGTTAAAAGGATTAAAATGATTTAAAAGTGGTGGTTGGAATCTTTTATTGATTGGTTTAACAGTTTTAAACTAATTAATAAAAGGAAAAGATTCTAACATGAAGAGAAAAGTGGGGCAAAGAAGACATTCTTTTATAGCCATCAATTCTCTTACTCCAAAAGTAAAATTTACTCTTGTCAGTCGTGAAAAACAGTCTGACAACAGAAAAGCCAATTATGGCATCATTGAACCCTGGTTTAGACCAAAAAGGGCTGGTTTAAGCCATTTTTAGCCATTTTTAGCCATTTTAGACCCTTAAATCAGCCATTACTATAGCAATACCAGGCCTAGAGCCTTCAAAACACGTCAGAATGTGTTTCAGAGGCGTAGAAACCAGTTAAAACTGTTTTTATTATGATTGTTTTATCTTAAGGGTAGTTTTACCTTCTTGGCAACAGCTAAAACTACCCCAGTTGGTATCAAAACCTCATCATCAATTGAGTCCACAGACCCTGTAACTCAATTCCAGGCCAAAAGTGATGAACTTTTGCGTGAATTTTGACATCCCACGCCTGTCAGCAAGGATTTTGGGGGTCTAGCTCCCCCTTAGAGCTGGAGTTCCTTTTCCCCCCCAAATTTAATCTTTCCAATTTATTTTTCCTTTAATTCCTCATCATGTATTATACTTATAATTTACACATGTAATTCAATTCAATTGTACAGTACAATACAGTAATAATTGACACCTCATATGTAAATCAAAGTTCACTTATGTAATACACGCGCACATTTTGACATTTCAATTGAATTCAATTGAAAATACTTTAATTCCTCATAACTTCTAAACTAAACACAACACCTCAATTTTAACACAAAAATTGATGGTTAACACCACATGTGGTGTGAATTAAATTAAGGTTTTGAGGATTTTCAACTTTTGTATTGAAAATACTAAAAACTTAATTTAAGCTTATTTAGAGTTGAGTTACAAAAATTTCACTCAGAGGTGACCCCACCTGATTTTTTATGAGGAATCCAATGGTGAAATAAAATTTATATGTTTATTTATTGGATAAAAAGTTATAATAAATTTTATTTAACTTTTTTCCAAATTTATTTATTTTTTCACAATTTTGTTAAAATTTCATTTTTACTTAAATTTTTCAAGTATAAATGTAATTTTATATTTACAAAATTTAAAGTAATTTTATTTTTAAATTATAATTAATTTTTTATTTTTAATATAATTTTATATTTATATTTTTTATTTTTATTTTAATAATATAAATAAATTTATTTTATTTATATTAATATGTTATTTTTTATATTTGTGGTCTTTTGGGTATATGAAATTACCTCTAAGGCTCACACATTTCGAAGGAGGATTAATCAGCTCATGAGTCTGACAAGTTATGGTGGCAATCAGAAGACTCTTCAGGGATCCCAACCACCTGTTTCTGCAGGAGTTAGGTTGGCACAATTCATTCAGGATTAATCAAGGGCAATTCTCAAGAGGTATTACATCATTTCAATCAGTTGTGAAGGCATCAAGTATTCAATACTCCTTGGACAACTCAATTCAGCCATACAGGCCTCATTCAATCAACCTGTATGGTCTTGGCCCAATTGGGCCATTCCATATTCCACTGTGGGAATTCCATCACACCGTTCAAATTTCAAGATGGCCAGAACTGTATTTCCCAATTTGGACAATACAGTCATTGATCCACCTTCCAGGATCAATCTTTCAGTTTTCACATATACCGGCTACCTTTCATCACCTGGGGACTTTTTCCCCAGTCAATTAATATATTGGATTTATTTTTATCCTTATTTTCTTTTACCTTATGAAGTTAATGCTGATAATCTTAAGTCAGTCATAAGCACCTTTTCTCTTTTCTTTCCTTGCCTGTCAGTGGATATTGGTGGTCATATCCTTTACTAATGCCATTGTTCTTTCTGGCAGGTTGAAACAGTGAATTGAGGATTCACTTGGTTGGCTTCTTGGCTTTTGGCTTTCTCTTATCTTTGGCCTCTGGCTTCATTCTTATTATTATTTGTTATATTTGGCATATTTGTCCTTTCTCTTGTTCCTGCTTGAGAAATATATTCTGTAGTATTTCTTATCATCTTTTGGAGCCCTCCAAGTGAGTTCTTGATTCCTGAGTGCCAGGCCCTCTTGCTTCCCTAAGAGCCCCTGTGACATTATATTAATTAACTCATAATTCCTCTTCATTCTATTCATTCATTCTTCATCATTTTATTCATTCATTCTTCATCAATTTCACTCATTCATTCATCAAAATTATGACTCTTTAACGCTTATGAATATAATGATTATTTGTCACCTCTCAATTTTCTCTAATTCATTCTTCATTCTGAAAATTGAAATCTGACCCAAATTTCATTTTCTGTTTATCTTTTTAATTTCAATCTTAATCATCAATATCATTTTTATCCTTCATTAAGGCGTATTATCATTTGATTCTCAGATTATTCATCAAATTGTTCAGACACGTTCTTCATATCAGGATTCATTTTGATCTTATTTGCCAAGAATTTTTATTTTCAGGAAGAATTCACTTGATAATTGATTTGATTGACTGATTTGACATAATTGATATTGACTTCAAGATAATTGACTGACCTGAAGATTTGTTATTGATTTTGCTGAATTTCCCCTCAAGATTTTGACATAAATTGATTTTGACTCAAGAATTCTTTTGACTGATTGATTTTCATTGCAAGATTTTATTTATTTATTGATTGATTGATTTCATTGACTTCAAGATTTTTCATTGATATTGATTGTGACTTAAAGACTCATTTGATTTAATTGACTGACATACTTGAAGATTTTCATTGATTCATTGATTTTGTCCCCAAGATTTGGTCTGATTTGATCCTCAAGACTAGTTTGGTTTTGCCTCAAGTTTTTATTCAAGTTTTTGATTCATTTTATTTAAATTTTATTCTTATTTAATCATGCCACTCCAAAATTCACCTCTTGCAAGACAGACCAGATCTCAGGCTCAAACTCAAGCTGTTCTTACTCCTACTCCCAGAGTTCCTCTTGATGGCACCCCAGCAGTTACTCAACTGAGGGCCCAATTAGATAGAGGACCCCGCATGGAAGGAGCAGCACCATCCAGGAAGGAAGGAAGAGTGCCAAGAAGATCAAATTCTTTTTCAGGAGTAATTGGCAGTTTGCCAGGCATTTCAAGGACTAGTTTCAAAGGTCCAGGTGAAGATGGTGAAGAGGAGGAGGAGAATTCTGTGGAAGAGGAAGAGTCTGAAGGTACTGAAGGTGTTCCTTCTCTGCTGGGGGCAGCCCAAGGTACTGGAAGACCAACTCTAGCCCAGTCGGATCAGCCTGTCTCTCATCAATCTGAACCATCCTTGTTGGCCATTATGCAGCAAATGACCCAGATTATCTCCAATATTCAAGAAGCTTCTTCTTCTGAATCAGCAAGACCACCAGCCTTGAAGACTCCATCTATGAAGGCACCAGAATGCTTTGATGGGACTCATCCCTTCAAATTCAGAAGCTTTATTCAGTCATGCCAGCTTATCTTTCATAATGATCCGGAAAACTTCTCTCAAGACAGGAAGAAGGTTCTTTATGCCACTTCATTTCTTATTGGCAGGGCTGCAAAATGGATTGAGCCTTATCTTTCGAATCTCACCAATCAAGACTCAAGTTATCTTCTCAATTCTTGGCCATTGTTTGAATCCCAACTCTTCACTTTATTTGGAGACCCAAATGAAGTTAGAAAAGCTGAAGCAGAGTTGGATGGCCTTAGAATGAAAGAAGGTGGCCATGTTTCACTATACATAGCCAATTTCAGGAGTTTGGTTTCAAGAATTGGGGATTGGGGAGAAAGAGCTCTCATCCATCATTTCAGGAAGGGATTGCCATCCAGGATTCTGGATCAATTGGCCTCCCAATCTTCAAATATTGATTCTCTTCAAGACTTAATGGAAGTTACCCTGGAACTCGATTCCAGGTACCATGAGAGGCAAAAGGAGAAGAATCGTAATCAAGAGAAGAAGCCTGAAGCCTCAAAGTCAAGTTCGTCTCACCATCAAAATTCTTCAAGCTCAAGTCATGAGAAGAAGAATTTTCATGCTCAAAAGTGGGACAAGCCCCATTCTTCCTTGTTGAATAAGGACTTCAAGTTGAAAGTTTCTGAAAAAGAAAGAAGAATCAAGGAAGGCTTGTGTACTTATTGTGGTGGGAGGAATAGTCTTGAGTCCTGTGTGAAAAGGCCTCAAAACAAGCTTACCCAAATGTCAGGCCAATTTCCCAGCCAGGGAAAAGCCTGAGTGAAGATCATGTTGTGTTCAATGGTTTTCACAGTTTTCCATCCAAAGCACAATTGTGCATTCTGAATACTGGTGTCAAAAATTCTCTTAAATTTTTGTTTTTTCTTCTCTTTCTGATGCTTTTTACAGTATTCTCATTGATTCTGGTGCTACACACTCATTTATTGCAAAGCAGTTTGCTCACAAGTACTCATTGACTACGTCAGAACTTCCAGAGAAGATTCCCCTTATCATTCTTGACTCCTCTGAGTCTCCTTCCTTATTTGTGACTCACCATACTAAATATATGGTTGAGCTTCCTCCCTTCCCAAGCTTTGAATGGGACTTTTTAGTCATTGATACTCCCAAGGGAGAAGACCTCATATTGGGCTTTGACTTTCTCAATAATTATAATCCTTCTATTGATTGGAGGCAAGGGCTGATCACCTTTAATCCTGATCATTTGGACTATTCTGATCCTTCTAATTCTTTCCGCAATGACTTTTCTTCTGCCAAATCATGTGCAGCTCTGGTTGGTGATTCTAGAACACCATAATTTCTGTCTTCTGTCCATATTCCTTCCCTTAATTTCCCACAGTCATTACTAGCCCTTAGAACTGAAGTCTTCAAAGAGATTCAAGATGTTGGAGAAGATAATTCTGTATCTTCACTTCACCTCTTATTTGGGAATATGGACCTTCTTCCTTCATCTTATCATGACTCCCCAGAGGAGTTGTGGGATGAAGAGGAAGAGCCAGAAGAAGTAGAAACCGTGATTAAGGTTGTTCCTTCTGTCTATCACCAATACTTGGATGTATTCTCCAAGGTGAAAGCAGAGAAACTTCCTCCTCACCGCGCCTGTGATCATCATATTGAGCTGGAGGGGTCTCTACCTCCAGTTGGGGTGATCTACTCTTTATCCAAACAAGAGTCAGATACACTCAGGGCCTACATTTCAGAGAATGTAGAGAAAGGTTTCATCTGGCCAAGCTCCTCTTCAACAGGAGCACCTGTTCTTTTTTTCAAAAAGAAAGATGGGGGCCTCTGTTTGTGTGTTGATTACCACAAACTCAATGATGTTACTGGGAAGAACAAGTATCCTGTTCCTCCTATGAATTGGCTTCTCAATGTTTTCAATGGTTCTTCTATCTTCTCCAAGATTGATTTTTGTGGCGCATATAACCTGCTCAGAATCAAGGAGGGTGATGAACATTTGACATGCTTCAGAACTAAATATGGCAGTTTTGAGTACTTGGTTATGCCATTTCGGCTCACCAATGCTCCTGCCTCTTTTCAGAATCTTGTCAATGATATCTTTCAAGATCTTCTTGATGTTTAGGTTGTGGTCTATTTGGACAACATTATGGTCTTTTCCAAATCTGAGGAAGAACATGGTACTCATGTGTCCACTGTTCTTTCCAGACTTAGAGCCAAAAATCTTTTTGCTAAGGCTTCCAAGTGCCTATTCCATGTTTCTAGTGGGGAATATCTTGGTTATGTAGTTTCTTCTGAAGGCCTCAAGAGGGACCAAGAAAAAGTCCAGCAGATTCTCAATTGGCCACCTCCAAGAAACCTCAAGGCTCTTCAATCTTTCCTTGGCTTTGCCCACTTCTACCGCCGTTTCATCAAGAATTATTCAAAGAAGATCATTTCACTCACCAGTTTCCTCAAGAAAGATTCCTGTTTTTCCCTCAATGAGGAAGCTCTTAGTCAGTTTCACCAACTCAAAGAGGCTTTCACCACCGCTCCAATCCTTTCCCACTACAATCCTTCTCTACCCATCATTGTAGAGACCGATGCATCCAATTATGCTTTGGGTGCTGTACTGAGTCAGGTCTCTGATTCAGGAAAGCATCCCATTGCATTTGACAGCCGCAAGTTTATTCCAGCAGAGCTCAATTATGAAATGCATGACAAGGAACTCCTTGGCATCATCTGGGGTCTCAAGCACTGGAGGGCTTTTCTTCTTTGACTGTTTTCCCCTTTTGAAGTTCTTACCGATCACTCTTCCCTTCAATACTTCATTATCTCTAAATTACTCACTCGCCGTGTAGCCTGTTGGGCTGAATTCTTTTCTGAATTTCATTTTTCAATCACTTACCTCCCTGGCCGCCTAGCTACTCTTCTGGATGCCTTATCACGTCGGGACGACGTTTATCCGGAGAGGGGGGAGGATTTCATCAGCAAGAATCCAATGCCTCTTCAGCAAATCATTAAGCAAGATGAAGTTCAACTCTCCAAGTTTTTTGCAGTCAAGGTGGAATGTTTTTCAAATTTGATTGATTCAATCCAGAAGAAATTATGGCAAGATCCTCAGTACAGAAGTATCCTTTAAGATTTGGGTAAAGGTAAATTTGTCCAAGATTATTCTCTTGATTCCTCTTCCCAACTTCTTCTCTTCAAAGATCGGGTGGTAGTCCCAAATGACTCCACAATTTAACTCAGTATTCTTCAAAAGCGTCACAATTCTCCTTTAGCTGGACACCCTGGCCAAGAGAAGACTCTCAAACTTGTCAAGCGGGATTTCCACTGGTCCCGCATGACTCAATTCATCAAGGATTATGTTTCATCCTGTCAACAGTGTTCAAGAAACGAGAATATTCACCATAAGAAGTTTGAATTCCTCAAACCTCTTCCAATTCCAAATGGTCCTTGGATTTGTCTTTCAATGGACTTCATCCCTCAACTGCCACTGTCCAATTCCTTTGATTCAATTCTGGTCATAGTGGACAGATTCTCAAAAATGGCAGTTTTTATTCCGACAATGTCTTCAATCACTTCACTGGATTTGGCCCATTTATTCATCAAGAATATCTTTTCAAAGAATGGCCTTCCGTCAAGCATTGTCAGTGATAGAGGTTCACTCTTTGTTTCTTCTTTCTGGACCAATCTTTGTCAGCAGCTCAAGATTTCAAGAGACTTGTCAACTGGCTATCATCCAGAAACTGATGGACAGACAGAGAGGGTAAATCAGATACTAGAACAGTATCTTTGGATGTATGTCAGTTATCATCAAGATGATTGGAACATCTGGCTCCCTCTGGCTGAATTTGCCTACAATAATTCTGACCACTCTTCAACCAAGCAATCACCGTTTTTCACTGTTTATGGAAGAGATCCACAATTTTATTCAGTTCACATCACTCAAGATAATCCTTCTGGAAAGTTATCAAAAAAAATCCAATCCGTACAGCAAGATGTCAAGAGAGAACTTGAAGCTTCCATAAACTGCTTTAAGAGGTATGCAGATAAAGGTAGAGCAGGTCCACCTGTTTTCAATCCTGGTGACATGGTATGGCTTTCTTCCAAGAATATCAAACCAACCAGACCCACCAAAAAACCATCCGAAAGATGGTTGGGTCCTTTTCCAATCTTGAAGAAAGTCAGTTCTCATGCTTACCACCTCAAGCTTCCATCTCAATGGAAATCCTTCCACCCAGTCTTACATATTTCCCTTCTGGAACCAGTCAAGACATCAACAATCCCAAATCAGCATCAAGAGCCTCCTCCTCCAATTATCATTGAAGAAGAAGAGGAATGGGAAGTCTCTCAAATAATGGATTCAAAGCTCAAGAGAGGAAAATTATGGTATCTGGTGGAATTCAAAGGTTTCAGCCAAGACCCAGAAGGATCCACTTGGGAACCAGCCAAAAACCTCAAGAATTGTCCTGAACTTGTCAAAGTTTTCCATTCTTTGTATCCTGACAAGCCAGGACCCAATTCTTCACGAGCTTGATCATTTTATGGTGCTTGGTGGGGAGAGGAATTACCAAATGTAAGTCCCACTCCTGGTATGCACCTCTAGGGGTATTCTACTCTTCTTTGTTGTAAGCATCACCTTGTCCACTCTGTGAGAACTTTGCAATTTGGACACAGATTTGTTGGCCTGGCTTTCAACATCAATTCTAAAATTATGGCCATTTTTCACTTGGGCAAATGGACCATTCATTTTCATTTTCCTTCCCAAGTTTTCCAATTCAAGAAATTCCTTCATCCAATTTATATTCTTATTTATGGCACTGGCGGGATTGGCAACTTCTAAAAGTAAGTTCCTCTCCTGGTGTGCACTTCCCTGAGGGGTCTAAAATCTTTTCAAAACATCACCTTGGCCACTCTGTGAGCACCTGGCATCAAATTCTTTTATCCAGGTCCCTGGCCACTTTCAAATCAACTGTCAAAATCCGTGATGAAGATTGGAGCCCCCTTCAAATTTTTTATTCTTTTTTTTTTCTTTTTCTGTTTTATTTATATTTACTTTTATTTAAATTTCTTTTATTATAATCTTTATGCCAAAATTCTACATCAAATTCAATCCTTCATCATTTTCACAGCTAAATGTCAAGAGAAGACTACGTCAACCTCAATTCATATGCCAACATTAATTATCAGTTCAAAAATTTCTTTTCAAGATTAATGCCTCTGGAATCCCTACGTCAAATCCATCTCAACAGCCTCAACAGGCTTCTACCTTATCTTGGTACTCAGGAGCTCACCATTCAAGGTAGGGTGTACTGGCACAACCATGAAGATTGACCCTCCTCCATGGGTGTTGGGGCAATTCCAACCTGGAACCAAGTTGGCGCCAATTGGCCACACCATATCTTTTGTGGCCAATTTGTCCCCTTTTTTGCCTTATGGCCATTTGGCCATAACACCTTCTTTGGCCTTTTCTGGCCTCAGGGCATATCCTGCCGTCATTGGCCCTTTTGGCCAATTCCCACTTCACCAACCCCCAGACCTTCATCTTGAATTTTTGGCCTGGGAGGTCATTTTGTCTTCTAGGGGCCTCCAGGCCCCCTAGCCATCATCTTTGGATTCAGGGCCACCCCTTTCATTATTGGGGTTCTGGCCTAAATGGCTTTTTTGGGCCATTTAGGCCCCCTATGGCTCCTACGGCGCGTGGGCTGCGGTCCCTAGGCCATTTAGGCCCCTTTTGGCCTAATCCAATGAGGCCAAAAGGGGCGAAAGGGGCCAGCCAGGTGGGTCCCAAATCACAATTGGGCCCACCTGAGCCATTTTTGGCCACTATTCCCTTGGACCCAAAAATGACCAAAAACCTCATGGACACCATTTTGGCCATAAATCCCATAGGACCCAATTTTGGCCATGGACCAACATGGACCAATAGTTCAGCCATGGCCTCTGGCAACCACCAGAGGCCACCAGATTAGCTCAGCCCGTCTTTCCCCCCAACTCCAGCGGATTTCTTCCTTTCCTTCATACCATCCGTACTCAAGGTTGCAGGCATAGTACATATATGGTATTATATACCATTATGCACCATTTTTGCTCAGCAATCCAATGGTGACGTTTTCAGGACCCAATTCCACGTTTCCAAATCAAATTCCCAAATCCTAACACCCATTTCAAAGGAGGATTAATCAGCTCATGAGTCTGACAAGTTATGGTGGCAATCAGAAGACTCTTCAGGGATCCCAACCATCTGTATCTGCAGGAGTTGGGTTGGCACAATTCATTCAGGATTAATCAAGGGCAATTCTCAAGAGGTATTTTATCATTTCAATCAGTTTTCAAGGCATCAAGTATTCAATACTCCTTGGACAACTCAATTCATCCGGACAGGCCTCATTCAATCAACCTGTATGGTCTTGGCCCAATTGGGCCATTCCATATTCCACTGTGGAAATTCCATCACACCGTTCAAATTTCAAGATGGCCAGAACTGTATTTCCCAATTTGGACAATACAGTCATTGATCCACCTTCCAGGATCAATCTTTCAGTTTTCACATATACTGGCTACCTTTCATCACCTGGGGACTTTTTCCCCAGTTAATTAATATATTGGATTTATTTTTATCCTTATTTTCTTTTACCTTATGAAGTTAATACTGATAATCTTAAGTCAGTCATTAGCACCTTTTCTGTATCTTTCCTCGCCTGTCAGCGGATATTGGTGGTCATATCCTTTACTAATTCCATTGTTCTTTCTGGCAGGTTGAAACAATGAATTGAGGATTCACTTGGTTGGCTTCTTGGCTTTTGGCTTTCTCTTATCTTTGGCCTCTGGCTTCATTCTTATTATTCTTTGTTATCTTTGGCATATTTGTCCTTTCTCTTATTCCTGCTTAAGAAATATATTCTGTAGTATTTCTTATCATCTTTTGGAGCCTCCCAAGTTAGTTCTTTATTCCTGAGTGCCATGCCCTCTTACTTTCCTAAGAGCCCCTGTGACACCATAGAAGTCAGTAACACATCAGTTATATGACCAATAAACTCACAATTGGAGTGACCAGAGGTGGCATCAGATGAGGGAAGTTCATCAACAGGAGCTTCCAATCCAAATCTTCCACCCTTCTTGATTCTGCTGCATAATCTCCTGGGATTGTAAGGAAAGCTATGGTTGGCTTGAGAACAATTTATTTTTCCAAGATTGCAGAATTGACACCTGGTGGACTTAGCAGTAGTAGATTCAACATAAGGAATCCCTTTCCTCTGGCAATTGCTTCAGGGTGGCTCAATAACTCTGACAGACTTGAAACCATTGTAATATCTAGTTATGTCATAAATCTCTGTAGGGGCCATACTCTCTTCAGAGAGCTCCCTCAAGTTATCAAAAACACCAGTACCATAAAGTACAGAAGGTGGGGAATCAGAGTGGTTGCAATCACAAAGGGAAGTCAGCCTTGAACTCATCTTCAAGTCAAATTTCAAAGTCAAGACCAAGAAATTTATGGACAATTGCAAGTCAGCAAGTCAATTACAGCGATTTGAACTTCAAGAATGGCTTGAAGCACAAGAAAAATAGAAGAAAAATCAGGAAAAAAACTGTTCATAGGCCAAATTGGCCAATTTTATGCATTTGCGCACATTGACGCATTTTGTGCATAATACCAGAAAATAAACTTCGAAACATGTGAAAGGCCTTCAAAAACTCAAAACCCAAAGAAGTTAGTCTAATTGGGCATTTTAAGAATTTTGGCTTCATTCTCCTTCAAAAACTTGGTTTTATTCAATTCTTCACCAAAATATGCCATGTTAATCATATTGGCATATTTGCACACTTTTGTGCATTTTGCGCACTTCTGGCTATTACTTCTTCAAAGCATTAAAAAACCTCAAATACAGTGATTTAATAAATTATTCATCTAAATCTTCAATATCTTGCATTCTGCGCACTTTTGCCCTATTTGGCTCATTTGGCCAAAAAACCCCATAAAACAACAAATCTGAGGAAAAATTCAAGGAACTCTGAGATAGTCCAAAGAAAAAAAGGCCAATTTTGGCCCAATCTCAAAATGAAGACAATTTGATGAAACAGCAGTGGGTTCTTAGGACATAGACCTGAAATCACTATTTATCATGAGCCATGAGGACTCCAGACAAATTGAGTGAAGAACTCTGCAATGAGAAGAAGCTCAAAATAGAAGAAAAAGAGGAAGTGAAGAAAGTTCAAAGAAGGGGGGGCAGGATCAGAATTAAGTCAAAGAAGAAGGACCTACAAGTTGTGAAGATTAAAGGGTTGGAAATTGTGATTTATGAAGGGGAATTATGGGGGATAAAAATTGAATAATTGGGGGGGGAGAAACTTCAGTTGATCTTATCAAGAGTCACTACTCTTATGGTACTCAGAGCTCACCACTTTCAAGAGGGGGGTAATGTCACAGCCATGGAGACAGGCAGGGAATTACCATTCATTACTAATGGAAAATCCTCCAACACCTAATCAGCAAGGGGATTCATGGAAGATTCACCAAATACAGCTTCAAACCTCAATACAGCTGAATACAGGAAAAACCCAAATACAGGATTCACCAAATACAGTCCTGCCTTCAATACAGGTGCAAACACTTTTATTGATTCAAATATCTGTATTGGATACACCAATATAGTTTCACATCTCAAATACAGGTTTCTCAACACTAAAACTCCAGGCTGGCACTTTTTCAGATATACCAGCCCCTTTCACCCACCTGGGGGTTTTTCCCCCAGTTAATTAAAATATTGGATTTATTATTTAATATTATTTTTTATCATTAAAGAAATATTATTTTATTCATTATTAAGTTAGTCTTTTCATTCCCTCACCTGTTTGGTAGAGTCCTGGTGGCCATATCCTTTATTAATCCTTTTCTCTTTTCTGAACAGTTTGAAACAGTGATAAAGGATTATTTGTGGTTGGCTCTTTATTATTGCTTTTGTTTTTCTCTCATATCTTTTAATGCTTATTATTTTATGACTAGGAATTTATTCTCTTATTTCATTACTCTTATCAGTTGAGTATTTATTCTGAGCCCTCCATAAGTGAGTCTTTTCACTGAGTGCTAGGCCCTCTTCATTTAGAAGAGCCCCTGTGACACTGGCTTGGTTTTCTGCATTTTAGTATGTTGCACATGTGTGAGATCCATACATTCATCACTGTACTGTGGTAAGTGAGTTTGAACTTCTGTGACTTCAAAGGAAACATTAATATTTTCTATACTAAGTTCATCTGGTAATTCCTCCTCTTCAGAAGGCTCAGAATCACTTTCATGTACAGGGACATCATTTGTTTCTTTTGTGTCATCTTTTTCAATTTCTATCTCATTGTTTCTTGCCTTTTTCGCACAAGTATTAGCCAAATCAGATGTACTTCCACACTTATGACATTTCAAAGGAGCTTTGTCATGTGTTTTATTGGGTTTTGGAATTAGTTTCCCCTTGGGCTTGTTGTCCATTGGGGGTTTATACCAGTTTCTACCAATTTTTGTTATGGTAGTTATGTCCTCCATGGCATTGATATAATCTTTTGTAGAGCAAGGCTCAATACATCTTCTTCTTATAGCATGCTCAAGGTCACCACCACACTTTATTAATAGCCATTTATATACCATCGCTTCAGAAATATCAGGATGAAGGGCAGTTAATCTGTCCTTTTGTTTAAGAAACCAAGACATGGTCCTGTCTCTCTCAATATTAAGAATGGATTCTTCAAAAGAATTCTCCATTGCAAATATCCAGGAATCATTTGCCTATTTGGAAAAACATTCTTCTTTCCACCAAGGCCAAGACTTTTTACCATGGTCTTGTCTCATTTTATAATACCATTTCTTTGCTGATTTGGTAAATAATGAGTGTAATCTGGCACTTATGTATTCACCTGGTATGTCAAAGTCTTCTTTAAAAATATCAATTGTTTTAATAAATTCCATATGATTGTATTCCCCTTCACCACTGAAGGTTGGTCATTCTTCTAATCTTGGAATGTCTTTAAAATTGCAAGCAGCTTCCACTTCTGCATTACTTAAAATTGTATGATGTAAGTCATTATGCAAGTTTAGCACATTTCTGTCAAGAAATGGTGTAGACTTCCTTGGAAAATTATTCTTCAGTGATCTATTATTAATAATTGATTGAATATCTTCTTTCAATTCAAGTCTTGATTTATCAATTTTTTCCAATTTGTCTTGGAAAAGAGCTGCATTGTGCCTAGTTGAGTTTTCCATGCTTTGAACTTGTATTCTTTATTGTTTTAACTGTCTAGTTATAAATGAAATGGAGTTTTCATTTGGTTGATTGAGTAAGGTAACCTTAGACTCAATTATTGCACAAATTTGTGTCAAAGACAAAATATCTTCTTTATTAACATTTTCAAGCCCAATAATAGTCTTTTGTGATTGTTTGACTTGTAGTATCTTACTACCCAACTTTTGTTGCATATACTCAAATGTTTTAAGCTTTGTTATAATTTCTTTCTTTCAAGTTTCAATTTTGTTTACAAGCTTTACAAGGTCTAATTATTTGGAAAAGATTGGTTCAATCTTTCCTCTTCCTTGTTTTTGAATTCCATCAGAGTTCTTGCCATATTGAACACATTGTCCATGGCTGTCTTCTCTTTCTTGGGAATTCTGTAATTCTGCAGGTAAGGCTTTTTCCACTTGGGTTTTGCTTTTCCCTTTGCCTTTTGCTTTCCCTCCTTGTTGATTCCTGGGGTTTTCTTGGGCTGGTTTGGCACTTGTTGAGGCATATTTGTGCTCGTGGAGGCTTGGGGAGCTTCCACTGGGCTGTTTTCCTTCCCTTGGGCCAACTTCTTATTCTGGTCCTCTGATAACATGCTTTGGTATTTCAACTAAGCTTTTATCTGTTGGACTTGTCCTTTTCAAGACATGGGTGTCCAACCCTTCAGAAGTTCCTCTGTCTTTTCTGGCCCCATGAACTTCTTCACTTGAAGATATGAGTTCATGGTGCCTACCCAAAGACTTGGGGGAAGTTCCCACTCTTGCTGTTTTGCTTCCATAAACCAGTTCTTGTACTGAGACTGGGAAATCTCTATTGTTGCCTGTTGAAAGTGATTCAGGTCTAACAACAGCAATAGCAGTTTTGTCAGTTTCTGGACTCTCAATAAGAGTGTCAAAGGTGCTGGCTAACCTTTGGGAACTGGTGGAAGTTCTGGAATCCTCCATTTGTGCCTATTATCTGTGCTGACATTCTTGTCTTTTGGATTTATGACTTGATCATCCTGGTGCAGATCCATTTGATTGGATGGAGTAGTTACTTCCACTTCTAGTAGGAGTTATCTCACATCAATATAAAGCAATTGAGACTAAGAAATGGATTGAATTCACCTGCTGGACCTTTAAAGGGTTCTTTGGTAATTACACCCCTTGGTGCTCAGATAGTTTGAATTTCAATACTAGACTCTGAGGCTTCAGAGTATGAAGAACTTTCTCTTATGGATGACACTAGATAAAAAAATTATAAGTTATTTTATCAAACAATAAAAATAACTTACAAACTCAACTTATTGGATAAAAGTTTTTTTAATGCAATTTATGGCAAATTATGTCAAAAAGAAAGAAAAATTTCTAAGATTAAAGAAAAAAGGTTTTTAGTAAAGATTTTCATTTTTTGAATTTTTTATTTGATTTTATATTTTATTTAAAGAAATAATAATTATGCAATTAATAAGTTATTAATCAAAATTGTATTATCATTTACTTTATACTAGAATAACTCAAAGAATAAATTTAAAGTCTGTGATGTGAAAAAGCCACTGGTTAGACAAAAAAATTTAATTCCAAGTCACTCAATAGTATATTTTTTCAAACAATATTCATAAGAAAAAATAACTTTCTTAAGATTATAAAGATTATTTGTAAAGTATAAGTCCCAAAAGGCAAATATTAAAGTAAATATGGCAATTTTACGTCAAAAAACAGTAAAATAAGGTCTATTATATGCTTTGTGTCCCAAACGTTGATTAAAATCACGGACAGGCCCACAAAAGTAAGGTTTTTCTGTGAAACCCTTGATAATAGTAGCAATATCAAGAGTACTATGACCGTCCTCAGTAGAAAAATATAATATAATAATATATTATAACCATAAATTTAAATAGAATTATTAAAAATAATTATTTAAAAAAAGGAAATTTAATTATTATCATATAAAATAATAATAAAAATAAAATATAATAATTATAATAAGGTATAATTATTCTATTATTGCTATAGTCACTGACAATTATAACAATAAGAAGTTTAAAGCTCTTAATGATACAATTACATGTGGAAAAGATAAATATTGAACCACTTATAAATAATATATAAATATTATTTATAAAAGAATTAAAACACGCACTGTGCAGAAATAATTCTTATAGAAAAATTCTATATAAAAAAACAAATAATAGATAAAAATATTATAGAGGTTAACAGAAAACTTACTTATAATATTAGTTGAATACAAGAAGTCATACAACAACAGTTATTATATGAAAGAATGATTATAAGTGAAAAAAACACAAAAATTAATATTTTAAATGATAAAAAAACTTTTCATGATAAGAAAATATGATTAAAGAGTTTTTGAGAGCAATTTGTGGATTTTAAAAGACATTTGAGAGACAATAATTTTATAAAATAAAATATATTATAGGTGATTAAAACAATAATCCCATTTCTATTATTTCAATTTTTTAATTTAAGACTTATAAGTAATAATGTGAGCCTGTGAGGAATGTACAACATACCCATAAGGCCACAAATGACTTTATATACAGTTAAATTTGTCTTTAACAGACCTTTTAATTGAATTTGAAATAAAAAATAACAAAAAATGAGTATAACCTTTTTTGGGATAAACAAAGTTATAAAGATTATGTCATTTTTGGATTCTACACCAAAAATAACCTGGGTACACTTATAAGGTGTTATACCCAAAAACATTTATTTCTTATGTTATTAGAAGATTTAAGAATCTCATAGTACTAATGTAGCTTTTTTAACAATTTTTCAAATTGTTAATTTAAGCTTAAATAAGCTTAAATTTAAAGTTTCATAAGGTTTATGCAAACTTACCAAAACTTTAGTTAAAATTGATGTGTTGTGTATATTTACTGAATTGGCTAAGGATTTTCCATACAGAATGTAAATCCTGCGTGAGCTCAATTTAAAAGGGTTTAAGGCCCACTATGGCTTTAAATAAATAAAAGGGAAAAATCCATCCAGAAAGGTGGTACAGAGGAAAATGACCAAATAGAGCTGGGGTACCCAGCTTTTTGGATCTGCAAGGATTCAATTAAGGTGGTCCACCTGTATTGGAGGATTTTCAACCTTATTTAAACTTTAAGTTTAGACTTTGATCCATAATTAAAGTTTAAAATGGTTTTATCCCAATTTAGACAGGAATTTCAAGCTGCCAAAGGGTAAATCCCAATATGCAGGCTTGAATTTAAGGTTTTAAGAACTGTAAAAACTTAATTAATCCTAAAAAGCGTAAAGAAGCTTAAAACTTTAAGATTACAAGCATTAAAACCTTATCAAAAGTTAAGGTTTGGTGTGTATTGCTATTTTACATGGAAAAATAGCAATAACTTCAAAAATTCATTAAAAATCCAATTCTTAATGGATTTGCTTGAAGATTTCACACAACTTTCAATTTAAGATTATCTACATAAAAATTCAATTTGAAGTATCTTTTATAAATAAATTTCCTGGGTAATTAGCCTGGAAATTTACTCTTTTAATTAGGTTCAAAGAAAATTATAATTTCTTTAAAAATTAATCAAAAATTGAGTTGAAGAGATTTCTGCTTGAAACTCTATTTTTAAGTTGTTCATGTGATGAAATTTAATATAAATAAGCTTATTTTATATTAGAACTTAAAATAATTAGTTTAAATGAGGATTAAAATTACTTATAGTTAAGAATAACACTGGTAACTTCAAATTGGAACTAAAAAAAAGCTACCTCAAGCTAAGAACTTTCTTTTTAAGCATGGTTTTACAGTGTCTGTTTGAGCACGCCCTCTATATTCATTAAGAATCATGAGAGCTGCTCTGTAGACATGAAAAGAGTCTTTTCATCACTGTTTTTGTCCATCAATCATTATCAATCCAATCATATTAGAAATTTAAACAGGTTGTCAGGATGAAACTATGATGAAGGTGTATATATGCTAAATACAACTTTAACTATGTTTGTGACACAGTAAAAATGCTTTAAAAAAGATTTATAAGGGTTAAAAATAATTTAATTTAAGATATAAAGGGCTTTATTATATTTAACATAGTGGTGGTGAGCGCTGTTGAAAGCCCTGGGTGCAGCTTTATCTGTTGGGTTACAATAATAAAAGACTACAATGATTAAATCTATAATTATACCTGTTTATTAACCGAGTAAAACTGTTTTTGACAGTTTACTACATAGGTTATTCAAGAGCAGGATGAGGAGCCCATTCTAGCTGTGAAAAGCCTCCTTTTTATCCTGAAATGGGGTGGAAAGGGTGCTAGACCTTTCCACGTAGAGGAAGTGAAGATTTTTCACTTTCTAGGACTGCCTTGTGGTTTGAAAACAGCCTGTATAGCCTGTATTGGGCCAAGATGTGGTTTTGAAACCACATCTGGGGAGCTTTCACCAATACAGGATGAAAATTTTCATCTGGGGACCTCACAGCTTGATTATGGACAGAAACTGTATGGGACCCCAGTATTGACTGATCTATCAGGTATTGAAGTATTAACATGCTTCATCATCTGTTTGACACCTCATAATCAGAGTACAACTTTATCCTGTCATAATACAGCTGTATTGACCATATTGTGGGATTATAACCTTCAAATGGCCATAGCTCTGTCAGTTTTTGAGATATCATGCTCAACGTTGGTTCATTGGATATCCCTATATGAGCTCTACACAATGATACACAATTTGGTATGGTTATCATTAAATATGACAAAGTTATCCCATGTACAAGTTTTTTTGTACATAGGCATGGTTTGGGCAAAAAGCTGTATTGAGCTTGTTTGCCTCATAACTTCTGTTATAGTTGAGATATGAAGACGTGGATGGCACCATCAGATAGCCCTGATTGTGCGATTTCCAAAAAGACCCCACTTCAGGTATCTCACACTAAAACTGTAGAAGTTAGATGAGAGGTGAATGTTTTGTTCACCCTTATTTGGCCTGAATTTGACCTTCACTCAAGTAATACTGGTGCTAGCTCAGTTTGGCTGGTACCATTGGATATCCCTGGCTTAGAGATACATTTTGAATACCTGTTTGATGGGGTTAAGCCTCTTCTTCTAGATTTTAGATGATAGGTGAAAATTAAGATTTATGCTCAGCAACAACTTTGAGCAGGAATAACTGTGTTATTCTTTGTCCTATGGTGATGGGACTTATATTTTCTGAAAGAGGTGAGTTTCTTCTTTCGTTTGATACCTTATGAGCTAATTTGGCTCAGCTCCATGTTTTGGTGGTATCTTGGCTATACCATTGGTTTATGGTATTTTGGCTGTCATGCTTGTGCTCTGGTTTTGAGTCACAGGCTGACATACCCTCCCTCTAAAAAAGGCTCAACATTGATGAGACTGTTCAGTCCTCCTAGAGGCCCTGAATCTCCTTAGGTGAAGGTTCCCATCTGGTATGGCATCTTCTGCCAACCGTATGTCTTTATCAGCTGTTTGGTGTTTGAATCTGACTAAGTATTGTCTTTGATCCTTTCCATTAAGTCTGAGCTTCCTGGCCCTGATGATTTTACTCACAGGTCCTGGGGAATCCTCCACTTCCACTATATCAGGCGGTGTGGGGTTCTTCTTCCTGGAGGGGAATTTATCCTCTTCTGTTTGGAAGTATGGTTTGATCAAACTTACTGGGAAGACTGAGTGCTTCCTGGAGAATTCCTCTGTAAGTCTGACTTCCACTGCAATCTTACCTATCAACCAAATGATCGTGAAAGGTCCTACAAATGAGTCCCTCATTTTTTCAGGTCCTTTGAGATTGTTGAATTTTAGTGTAGACACCAACACCTGGTCCCCTTCCTTGAAGTCAGGTTCCATATGTGATTTGTCCCACCTCTGCTTATTGTACTCTTTTGCCTCAGCTATGCATTTGGCAGCTGTGTCACAGGCCCTCTTTCACATATCATGAGTCTTTGGCTGTGGGGTGGATAGTCAGAAGATTTTTCTTCAAGTGATCCACAGGCAACAGGGGATTCCACCCTTTCTCTACCAATGCAGGTGTTTTTCCTGTGGTGGAGTGCTGGCTTGTATTATAAGCCAGTTTGACTGCTGGTAAGAGGGTAACCCAATCATGGTTGTATCCTCCATGGTCCTTGTATTCCATGCCATAGGCACAAAATCTCTCGAGGATGTCCTCCATTGTTTGGATCATCCTCTCAGCTATGCCATCTGTTTGTGGATGGTAAGCTGTGGAAAAAGCAAGCTTGGTACCAAGCATGTCATATAGGTTGGTGCAAAATTCAGATGTGGTTTTTGGGTCCCTATCACTAAGGATGATTTCAGGGATTCCACAGGTAGATATGATGTTATTCCAAAATAACAGGGCAGTATGCATTGCTGTGTCCTCTTTATGGCATGGCAGACACCTCATGCTCTTGCTGAACCTATCAACTATGATCAAGCAGGGATTTTAGTTCTCTTTGCCTCCTGGGACAAGTCCTGTAACCCAGTCCATGTTGATGGTTTCTCATGGGTGCTTGGGTTCTTCTATATGTTGAAGTAACCCATACTTCTTCCCATTTTTCCTGTTTGCCTTTTGGCATCTTTCACAACTGTTGATGTATTCACTCAACTTCTGCTCCAACTTGGGCCACCAAGCTGTGCTTGCTACCCTCTCTTTGGTCCTTCCTTCACTCATGTGTCCCATATAGGGCCAGTCATGGCATTCCTGCAGGCTCAATGAGATGTGGTCTCTGTCTACCACTGTGAGTGCACTTGTGTGCTTTCTATGTGGTAGAGCAGGCCATCTATAAGGAAAAACCTGTTATCCTTATAGGCCCTCAACCAGGGTTCTTCCAGCTGAGATTCCAGTTCTGGACTCCTGTATTTTTGTTGAAGGAGTTATAGTAATATGCCACATTGTTTATGTTTGGCATACAACTTCAGTAATGCACTAAAGAATTCATTGTGCAGTTCTGAGGATCTGATTCGCAGTATGGGAGTTTCTGTTCCTTCTGAATCAGTGTTTCCACTGTCAAAGGTACCACTTCCTGGTGACCATTCAGAAAATCTGAAGTTCTTCTTCCTATCTATTTCCATAAAATGGATAGCGATTTTGGCTGCAACTTCAGGGTCATAAGCTGGATTGCTCTTGACATTGTCCAGTGGCCATCTGCATTGGTATGACATTTAACTTCTTTGTATATGATGTTCATGTTCCCTCTATACTCCTGGATTGCTATTTGCCATCTCAGCATGTGTCTATTTGTAGTCTTCATGTTTAGTAAAGACTTCAAGGCTGTGCAGTCTGTGTAGACTTCAAAGACTGCACCCTCCAAATAATAATGGAGTTTTTCTAGAGCCCAGACTAGACATAGGCATTCAGTATGGGTGGCCCCATACCTGGCTTCTGAATCTTTCAGCTTCCTAGAGATGTAGCAAATTACTTCCTCTCTTGGTTCACCATCCACAATTTGTCTTTGGTGAAGGGCTGCTCCTAAGCCTTGGCTACATGCTGCATCCATATATAACTTGAATGGTAGTTCAAAGTCTGGTAAGATGAGCACAGGTGCATTTGTGAGTTCATATTTGATCCTCTCATATGAATCCCTCCTTTCCTTGGTGATTTCAAAAACTACATCTTTTGAACACAACTTGTATAAACTACTAGTTATATGGGCAAAATTCTTGATGTGGTGTCTATAGTAGCTAGCAAACCCAAGGAAACATTGCATCTCTTTCATGCTCTTTGGTACTGGCTTTTGCAGTACTGCTGCTACTTTATTCTGGTCAATTGCCAGACTAAGACCTGAGAATTTGTGTCCTAGAGCTAGTAGCTCTTGTTGGCCAAAATTACACTTGTTAAGTGAAATTTTCAGATTGATGGGTGTACATTTACTTAGCACTCTGTCTATGTATTGTACATGGTCTTCCCATTTCTCTGAGTATATAATGATATCATCAATATATACTACCATCCAGCCTTCCAATATTTTATCTTGAAATATGGTGTCCATCATCCTTTAGAAGTGGGCTGGTGCATTCTTGATCCCAAATGGCATCCTGGTGTACTCATATATGCTCATATGGAATATTATTCTGAGTCATTTCATGGAATTTGGTTTAACTCCATTTTTGTGGAAACCTTTCATACAATCCATTTTGGTTATGTATTTGGCTTTAGCCAGTTTATCCAAGGCATGAGGTATCCTGGGTATGGGATACCTGTCTGCTTTTGTGTAGTTAGTCAGAGCTCTGAAATCTCCACACAGTCTAGACTTGCCATCATGCCAGGTGATTAGGACAGGGGTGGGGATTTCCACTATTTCATTATGTCCAATCTTCCTGATGACATCCATATCCAGGATTTCATTGATATGTTTCTCAATTTCTTTACTGGTTTCCAGGCTTTCTGGATAAGGAGGTCTCCTAAGCATGGGTGGATAGGCCTTTCCACATCAAGATATAGTTCTATATCATTGCCTTTGATCTTGCCTAATGGTTCTTCACCAATGGCAAATTCTGGTCTGTTCTTTCTCAGCATCTTCAGTAAACTTATTTTTTGTTTACTGGTGAGGGTAGTGCTGAACTGACCCTCTCTGAATTCTTTCATAAGTTCTTCTAGTGGATCTTGAGAAGATATCTGGTATATGTCAAGTGAAAATTTCTTTTCCTTGTTAGTACCAATGGTGATGTGCCTATTTTTACTGCTGTAAATGTCTATGCCATACATGCTCTGGTAATCTGTTCCCAGTAAAAGCCCTTGGATGTGGGCATCATCAAGCACTACAAACGCTGGGTTGAGTCGGATATTACCCTTCTTGTGGGTTATGATTATCTCTTTGATAATTGTCCCAATGGAATTCATATTCCCTGATGCACTTTTAAAGTTCTTTGCCTTAGTGGGCAAGATCTGTTTTTCCCAGTTTGGGAAGTGGTTATCCAGATAATCTCTGGCCACTATGGAGCAGTGTGCTCCACTGTCATTGATCAATGGATGTTGAGCATTGTCAATACATACAGTCATCTTTGTGGCTCTTCCATTTATGTATTCCATTCCTTTGGTTGGTGTAACCAGGAATGTATGTGCATCTTGTGTGTGTTTGCACTTGTTCTTATTGGCAGTGTCCTGTGGCATGCCTGCTTCCAACTGTATGTCCTGAATTTCTAGTGGGGTTTCCTCTTGGTATTCCACTAGAAATTCCTCTCTTGGGTCTTGATCATCATCAGATGGTTCTCTGATGGCATCACCCATGGAGTCTGATTCAGGAACCTCTGTTTGAGACTCTTCCTCTGGGACTTTCTCAATGGCATGTACTTTTTTCTTTGCCTTTGGGAAGTTGTTGGCATAATTTTCTGTTGAACCACAATTGTGACGAGAATTTCTCTTCTTTGCCACTTCTGCCACTCTTTCTTTGGGTTTGTCTTTAAACTCTACCCTGAAAGGTTGTTTCTCTTTTAAACTACTGTTCTTATAGGGGGTGAATTTCCCTATATTGATCCTTTTCCTTATGTCTTGTAAGGTGTTGGCAATGTCATCTTGAGTGCAATTTTGGTTGCATCTGCATTTTACTGCATGCTCTAGTTCTCCTGGAAGTTGTGTCAGAATTTTTTGATTCCTCAATTGGATGCTCATCTGAGGATCAATGGCTTTAAGTCTTTTAGACTGTCTAAGACAACACTCATATGGATCTTTGTCCACAGAATATTTGTCATTTTCAAATGACATGGTCTTCTACCATATCCAAGCTCCATTACTGTACTTTTGGATGATTTGACTCTTCCACCATTGCCAGTTTCTTCTGCCATGGATTTCTTTCATTTCTGTGTACCATATACTAGCATGACCTTTAAATGCAGTATTCAATCTAGCACTAATCCAGTAGTCTGGTATGCTTGGTACATAAATGAATAGTCCATCAATATAATCTATGAGTTCTGTATGATCATATTCTCCTGGTCCAGAGAATTTGGGCCAGCTTGAGGCCTCAGGAAGCTGTTTCAAGGTTTCTTTCTTTGAATAAGACATGCCATCTCCATCCTGGTATTGTGATGGAGATCTTGCCTTATTCATTAACATGACATCTGGTTTGATGTCATCTGATTGATATGGATTATCCATAACTTAGCCTTGTGGTTGGGGCTTCAAGCTATGGTAGGCATTAAACAATTTGTTAATGTCTTGATCCAGACACGTTCTGTCCCTTGTGCTGTGGTGTTGTTCTTCAAAGACTTGATTCAGTCTTTTGTTGGTTTCTTCAGACGCTTTTCTCAGTTGAGCATATCCCTCTTGAAGATTCTTAACTATCTGTTCCAAGGAGGCTTGAGGCTTTCTCATCCTCTCTTGGCCAGCTTCAAATTCTGCAAACTGTTTTGTATATTTCTCAGAATATTGGGACATTTGTAACCACAGTGTATCACTGTTGATGTTACACTCAGATGTGACAATGTTATGTTCAGTCTGAGTGGGGGTAATGTTTTTATTACTAGAACTACTGATTCTAGAGTTGTTTACAACTACTTCTGGTTCTTGTGTACTTCTTTTACCAAATCTAACAGCTTCTCGATCATGGGGTCTGACTCTTTCCTCCTCTGGTTGAAGGAGGCTTTGTTCTTGCCCTTGTTTCCTTGTCTTCTGCTGGAAACTTCCTGCAATTTTGAAGAATGGTGACTCTTGGCCACTGATCTGCTGGTTTCTGAATGGTGTGAAGCCACTGGAGAGCTGATTTGGCCTGCTCCTTGTAAGCCTGAAGGAATCTGAGTAGGCCCTGTCTGGGTTAACTGTTCTTTTATAGCTTGGATAGTGGCTTGATTCTCCCTTATCCTCTGTGCCCTTGCCTCCAGGAGTTTGAACTGCCTGGTAGGATTCCAACCTTTGGTGATTACCATCAGGTCTTTGAAGTATATCTCTTTGAGACAGATCTTCTGGCAACTTGCTCCAAGTTCTTCCCACTGACTTGCTAGGTTGAACCTTTTGTTGTCCATGCTCCATTGAAATAAATCTTTGAGAAGTTGGTGGAGCTGAGGAACTTGATCCATATCCTTCCAGTCCTCTGGTTTGAGGTTCCTGTTGAATTGAAGTGTGAATGGCAAGGTTGATATTATCTCCTTCATTGTTTTTCCATCCACCACTGTGTCCAAGGTGTCCTCTTCCATGTCTTCTGGTTCTGGACAAGCCTTCTCTGTCCTCTGGCTGGTTCCTTTGGAAGCCAAGGTCTCTGAGGTATGCAGGGGACATATCAGTGTTTGCAAGAAGTCAAAAACTTAATGTTCTTAGGGTATTTACCTTTGACTGTGCCTTGTACAAATTTGTTATCTGCTAAATTGGGCAGTTTGCCTTTGGAGGTTACAACTGTGTTAATAATTGTAATCTTTCCTGTACAAGTGGTTAAGATTGGTTTACCTTGTATTGAAGCAGAGTTTTGTGGTTTTCTACTTGTCTGAGTGGCTATTGTGTCCACTTCTTGGCTGTAATGAGGCCTTCACTAAGTCATTTTCCTTTTCCCTTGCTGCCCTCTGGTTCTGAGGGTGTCACTGGTGTGTTGGCCTGTGACTGGGTCTCAAGTGGTATGAAACTTTCTTCCATTGAATCAAACAGGAAAAGAGGGCTTATGGCAGTTAAGACTTCTTAAAAGGCTGGTTTTGCATGTCTAAGAATGGCCTCTCGGCTTGTATATTATTACAATATGCCCTAGTATGATGACAGTGTTATTGAATTAACAATTCCACGTCAAAAATACAGCTTATTGATATGTGGTATACTGTTTGTATACCAACATCTTACAGAATACTTGTAGGTAGCAAGTATGATCTGTTAAAGATGGTGTATTACAGGGCAATTGAGTTAACAATGTGCCCAAACACGCCTCAACTGTTGGCTTATCAGTATGAGCTGTCTTGATTCAATTAAGAATTAAGACTGTATTAGTGACTTAAAAGTGTTTTTATATACAAAACACACCAAAAATACTGGTCTTGTGGTTATTAGCCACGTGACAGATACTCTTATTAAAATATGAGTATTTTTAAATAAAAGGTAAAAAAAATATATAAAATATCTTTTTTTTAAGAGGAAATGACGCCTGAAAAGATAAAACAAGTTTTAATAAATGATAAAAAGAGAAAAACTTACTTGTTATAAGTCCAAAATGTTTTAAAACATGGCCAGGCCCCCAAAATGTCAGGATGAAATTATGATGAAGGTGTATATAGGCTAAATACAACTTTAAATATGTTTGTGACATGGTAAAAATTCTTTGAAAAAGATTTATAAGGGTTAAAAATAATTTAATTTAAGATATAAAGGGCTTTACTATATTTAATATAGTGGTGGTGAGCGCTGTTGAAAGCCCTGGGTGCAGCTTTATTTGTTGGGTTACAATAATAAAAGACTACAATAATTAAATCTATAATTATACCTGATTATTAACCAAGAGTAAAACTGTTTTTGACAGTTTACTACATAGGTTATTCAAGAGCAGGATGAGGAGACAATTCTGGCTGTGAAAAGCCTCCATTTTATCCTGAAATGGGGTGGAAAGGGTGCTAGACCTTTCCACATAAAGGAAGTGAAGATTTTTCACTTTCTAGGACTGGCTTGTGGTTTGAAAACAGCCTGTATAACCTGTATTGGGCCCAGATGTGGCTTTTAAACCACATCTGGGCAGTTTTCACCAATACAGGATGAAAATTTTACTCTGGGGACCTCACAGCTTGATTCTGACGTGTATGACACGTAGAATGCTGTACAGAAATTGTATGGGACCCCAGTATTGACTGACTTATGATGTATTGAAGTAACAACATTCTTCTTTGTCTGTTTGACACCTCATGATCAGATTCCAACTGTATCCTGTCATAATACAGCTGTATTGACTATATTGTGGGGTTATAACCTTCAAATGGCCATAACTCGGTCAGTGTTTGAGATATCATGCTCAGAGTTAGCTCATTGGATAGCCCTGTATCGGCTTTACACAATGATACCCAATTTGGTATGGTTATCATTAAATATGACAAAGTTATCCCATGTACAAGGTTTTTTGTACATAGGCGTGGTTTGTGCAAAAAGCTGTATTGAGCTTGTTTGCCTCATAACTTCTGTTATAGTTGAGATATGAAGAAGTGGATAGCACCATCAGATATCCCTGATTATGCTCTTCCCACAAAGACCCCACTTCAGGTATCTCACACTAAAACTGTAGAAGTTAGATGAGAGGTGAATGTTTTGTTCACCCTTATTTGGCCTGAATTCGACCATAAGTCAAGTAATACTGGTGCTAGCTCAGTTTGGCTGATACCATTGGATATCCCTGGCTTAGAGCTTTATTTTGAATATCCATTTGATGGGGTTAAGCCTCTTCTTCTAGATTTTAGATTAGAGGTGAAAATTAAGATTTATGCTCAGCAACAACTTTGAGCAGGAATAACTTTGTTATTCTTTGTCCTATGGTTATGGGACTTATATTTTCTGAAAGAGGTGAGTTTCCTCTTTCTTTTGATAACTTTTGAGCTAATTTGGCTCAGCTCCATGTTTTGGTGGTATCTTGGCTATACCATTGGTTTATGGTATTTTGGCTGTCATGCTTGTGCTCTGGTTTTGAGTCACAGGCTGACACAGGTGAAGCTTTATTAAATATAAAATCTTATTAATAAAGTAATTCTCAACTTATTTTATTATTTATTAATTAAAATTAAAGAATTTAAATTATACAATTTAGATTATTGTTGTAATAACCAATAATATATTTTATCATATAAAATTAATCATCTTAAATATCTTTTAAAACTCCAAAAATTCCCCTAAAAACTCTTTAATAATAATTTTTATTATAAAAAGTTGTTTTATCATTAAAAGTATTGGTTTTTGGCGTGTTTTTAACTTATAATTATTATTTAATATAATAACTGTTGTTGTTTGACCTGTTGTATTAAATAAATCTTATAAGTAAGTTTTCTCTAAAGTTCTATATTTTTTTACCTAGTATTAGTTTTTCTTCTTATAGAATTTTATTCTAAAAGAATTATTTCTGCGTGGTGTGTGTTTTAATTCTTTTATAAATAATATTTATATTATTTATAAGTGGTTAATATTCATATTTTCCACATGTAATTCTCTCATTAAGAGCTTTACACTTCTTATTGTTATAATTGTCAGTGACTATAACAATAATAGAATAATTATACTTTATTATAATTATTATGTTTTTTTACCATTATATCTTTATAATAATAGTTAAATTTATTTTCTTATATAATTATTTTTAATAATTATATTTAAATTTGTGGTTATAATATTTTATTATATTATATATTTCTACTGAGGACAGTCAAAGTACTCTTGATATTGCTACTATTATCAAGAGTTTCATAGACAAACCTTACAAATAAAATACTTGAGAAATATTTCAATAATAAGATTTTATATATAATGAAACTTTACCTCTTTAAATGTCTAATATGATTGGATTGATAATTGATTATGGACAAAACAGTGATGAAAACACTCTTTTTATGTCTATAGAGCAGCTCTCATTATTCACAATGGATATAGAGGGCGTGCTCAGGGAAAAATTGGAAAACCATGCTTAAAAACAAGGTTCTTAACTTAAGGTAACTTATATTTAATTCCAATTTAAAGTTACCAGTGTTATTCCTAACTCCAAGTAGCCTTGATCCTTATTTAAGTTTTAATATACAATAAGTTTATTTATATTAAATTTCATCATATGAAAAATTAAAAAAAGAGTTTCAAGCAGAAATCTGTTCAATTAATTTTTGAAGAAATCTCAATTTTCTTTAAGTATAATTAAAAGAGTAAGTTTCCAGGCTAATTACCACAGAAATCTGTTTATAAAAGATATATAAAATTTAATTTATATATAGATAATATTAAATTGTAAGCTGTGTGAAAATTCAAGCAAATCCATTAAAAATTGGATTTGTACTGAATTTTTGAAGTTATTGCTATTTTTCCACATAAGATAGCAATACACACTCAACCATAACTGTTGATAAGGTTCCAATGCTTGGAACCTCAACGGTTTAAGCTTATTTAAGCTTTGACAGGTCTAAAAACTTTAATTTCAAGGCTGCATATTGGGATTTACCCTTTGGCAGCTTGAAATTCCTGTCCAAATGGGGATAAAACCAGTTCAAACTTTATGGTTGGATCAAAGTCTAATCTTAAAGTTTGAATAAGGTTGAAAATACTCCAATACAGGTAGAAAACCTTAATTGAATCCTTGGAGATCCAAAAAGTTGGGTACCCCAGCTCTGTTTGGTCTTTTTCCTTTGTCCCACCTTTTTGTGTGCATTTTGCCCTTTTATTTCTTTAAAGCCATACTATGGCCTTAAACACTTTTAAATTGAGCTCACATAGGATTTGCATTCTGTATGGAAAATCCTTAGCCAATTCAGTAAATATACACTACACCTCAATTTTAACTAAAATTTTGGTAAGTTTGCATAATCCTTATGAAACTTTAAATTTAAGTTTATTTAAGCTCAAAATTAAAAATTTTAAAAAAATGTTCTAAAAGTTGAATTAGTACTGTGAGATTCTTAAATCTTCCAATAACATAAGAAATACATATTTTTTGGTATAGCCCCCTGTGAGTGTAACCTAGGTTATTTTTAGTGTAGAATCCAAAAATGACATAATATTTATAACTTTGTTGATCCAAAATAAATTATACTTATTTTTTGTTATTTTTTATTTTGGATTCAATTGAAAAGTCTGTTGAAGACTAAATTAGATCTATATAAAATCATTTGTGGCCTTATGGGTATGCTATACATATCTCACAGGCTCACATGTGTCCCCCTCAACCATCCTTATGCATCCACATTCCCGCCGTATTCTCTCCACTGTTTACCACAATTAAGCTCCTGCAACACCCTCGACATATGACTCTGCCCCAAAAACCCCATCCTTACACTTCTGCACCCCCGCTCAATGTTCTGCGCCACTTACCATGCTTACGCCGCCTGCAACACCCCAAATATATCCCTCCAACCCCAATACCACATGTACACTTTCACCTCTCAATGCCCTTCTGCACCCCCACAAAATCTCCTCTTCTCCTGAAGCACCTTAGAGATCTGACTCTGACTCTACCACCCCATCCTTACGGGTCCACACACCTGCCTAATCCTTTCCACCGCTTATGATCTCTATGCTCCTCCAGTGATACCTGATGTTCACAATTTGTTATCCTTACACTTTCACTAAGCTTGGGTTCTGCCCCCATGCCCAATAATTTGTCCAATTGACCATCCTTATGTTCATGCAAATATTGGCTTCTGCTTTTGTGGCCTTTAACATCCTTACACCTCCGCTGCTGTCTCAGCTTCTCCACAGCTTACCATCCTTATGGTCCCGCACTGCCATCATGTTCTCAATTTCCCATCATTGTGCTCATGCAATGAATGGTTGCTGCACACAGGGCTGTTCATTTTCCAAATTGACCATTCTTACCCTCATGGAAACATTTTCTTATGCATCATTTCTATTGGAAATTGATATCAAATTATTTAATGCTGATTTACAGTGTTGTAATTTTGACACACAAGTCTTTCACTTCTGCAACCTGCTGTCTCACCAAATCATCCCCAATTACAAATGAGAAATTCTCTCCCTCAATTTTGTATGAGTGAAATTTGATCTGGTAAGTGTTTACAGCCATAGGGTACAATGGCTTTTTGGAATACATGATGAACCCAATCACAGAAATATGCTGAATGGCCTTCTCCACCAACATCTTCTGGGGGAAATCGGTGGGGATATTCACAATGTTGTGGTTAGGGTTTGAATAATGAGACTCACAAACTAAAACATAATATGTGGAATATTCAAGACTTGAATTGTGACTCCGTTTTCTGCCACAGAACCAATTTATTTCATATCATTCAAATGGAACACTTTGCTTAGTCCTTACCTCATGGGGGCTGAATAATTCAAGAATTGACTTTAGTAGGCTTCTCACTAGTCTATTTTATTCAATTGCTCACAGGGAAGTGATTTCATTTGAATTAGATGAAATAATTTTCAACACATCACCTGCTTGAATTTCCCAACAAATCAAATGTTCAAAATTCAATACAAGCTCAATAGAAATTGATGGGATGCTCCCTCCCTGTTTATGAGCAGGCTGCTTTTGGTCAGCTTGTGGTTCTAAAATGTCTTCTTTCTAGAAGATTAACTATGTCAGCCTGTGACTCAAAACCAGAGCACAAGCATGACAGCCAATACACCATAAATCAATGGTATAGCCAAGATACCACCAAAACATGGAACTGAGCCAAATTAGCTCAAAAGGTATCAAAAGAAAGAGGAAACTCACCTCTTTCTGAAAATACAAGTCCCATCACCATAGGACAAGAAATAACAAAGTTATTCCTGCTCAAAGTCATTGCTGAGCATAAACCTTAATTTTCACCTCTCATCTAAAATCTAGAAGGAGAGGCTTAACCCCATCAAATGGGTATTCAAAATGAAGCTCTAAGCCAGGGCTATCCAATGGTACCAGCCAAACTGAGCTAGCACCAGTATTACTTGAGTTATGGTCAAATTCAGACCAAATAAGGGTGAACAAAACATTCACCTCTCATCTAACTTTTACAGTTTTAGTGTGAGATACTTAAAGTGGGGTCTTTTTGGAAAGAGCACAATCAGGGCTATCTGATGGTGCCATCCATTTCCCCATAACTCAACTACAACAGAAGTTATTGGCCAAACAAGCTTAATACAGCTTTTTGCCCAAACCACGCCAATGTACAAAAATACTTGTACATGGGATAACTTTGTCATATTTAATGATAGCCATGTCAAGTTGGGTACCATTGTGTAGAGCCCATATAGAGCTATTCAATGAACCAACTTTGAGCTTGATATCTCAAAAACTGACAGAGTTATGACCATTTTAAGGTCAAAATCCCACCAGCTGTCATATACAGCCTTACCATGGGATAACACCCCATAACCATGAATGTGAGGTGTCAAATAGACGAAGAAGCATGTTTTTACTTCAATACCTCATATGTCAGTCAATACTGGGGTCCCATACAGCTTCTGTACAGCATTCTACGCGTCATACACGTCAGAATCAGGCTGTGAGGTCCCCAGATGAAAATTTTCACCCTGTATTGGTGAAAACTGCCCAGATGTGGTTTCAAAACCACATCTGAGCCCAATACAGGGTATACAGGCTGTTTTCAAACCACAAGCCTGTCCTAGAGAGTGAAAAATCTTCACTTCCTCTACGTGGAAAGGTCTAGCAGCCTTTCCACCCCAATTTCAGGATAAAAGGAGGGCTTTTCACAGCCAAAGACCTTTCCTCATCCTGCTCTTGAATACCCTACGTAGTAAACTGTCAAAAACAGTTTTACTCTTGGGTAATAATCAGGTATTATTATAATCTTAATAATTGTAGTCTTTATTATTGTAACCCAACAGGTAAAGCTGCACCCAGGGCTTTCAACAGCGCTCACCACCACTATATCCACTATAGTAAAGCCCTTTTATTATTAAATTAAAACCATCTTCAACTCTTATAAAACCTTTTTAACCTTTATATACCGTGTCACAGTCATAGTTAAAAGTTGTAAATACACTTTATTACTCTTATCATAGACTCAGCCTGACATTTTGGGGGCCTGGCCGTGTTTTTTACTTATTTTGGACCTTACAAGTAAGTTTTTTCTCTTTTTTATCATTTATTGACACCTGTTTTTTATTTTTAGGCGTCATTTTCTTTTGAAAAATATATTTTATATATATTCTTCTTTTAAAATTTAATAATACTCATATTTTTAAAGAGTATTTGTCTAGTGGCTAATAACCACAAGACCAGTATTTTTGGCGTGTTTTGCATATAAAAACACTTTTAAGCCATTTATACAGTCTCAATTCTTAATTGAATTAAGACAGCTCATACTGATAAACCAACAGTTGAGGCGTGTTTGGGCACATTGTTAACTCAATTGCCCTGTAATACACCATTTTTGACAGATTATACTTGCTAATAACAAGTATTCTGTAAGATATTGGTATACAAACAGTATACCAATAATCAATAAGCTGTATTTCTGACGTGGAATTGTTAATTCAATTACACTGTCACTATACAAGGGCATACTGTAGTAACATACAAGCCCAGAGGCCATTCTTAGACGTGCAAAACCAGCCTTGTAAGAAGTCTTAACTGACATAAGCCCTCTTTTTCCTGCTTTGATTCAGTGGAAGAAAACTTCATACCACTTGAGACCCAGTCACAGGCCAACATACCAGTGACACCCTCAGAACCAGAGGGCAGCAAGGGCAAAGGAAAAAGGCTTAGTGAAGGCCTCATCACAGCCAAAAAGTGGACACCAATAGCCACTCAGAGGAGTAGAAAACCACGAAACTCTGCTTCAATACAAGGTAAACCAACCTTAACCACTTGTGCAGGGAAGATTACAATTATTAACCCAGTTGTAACCTCCAAAGGCAAACTGCCCAAATCAGCAGATAGCAAATTTGTACAAGGCACAGTCAAAGGTAAATACCCTAAGAACATAAAGTTTTTGACTGCTTGCAAACACTGATATGTCCCCTGCATACCTCAGAGACCTTGGCTTCCAAAGGAACCAGCCAGAGGATAGAGCAGGAATGTCTAGAACCAGAAGACCTGAAAGAAGACACATTGGACACAGTGGTGGATGGCAAAACAATGAGGGAGATAATATCAACCTTGCCATTCACACTCCAATTCAACAGAAACCTCAAACCAGAGGACTGGAAAGATATGGATCAAGTTCTTCAAATCCACCAACTCCTCAAAGATTTGTTTCAATGGAGTATGGACAACAAGAGGTTCAACCTAGCAACTCACTGGGCAGAACTGGGATCAAGTTGCCAGAAGATCTGTCTCAAAGAGATAGACTTCAAAGACCTTATGGTAATCACCAAGGGTTGGAATCCTACCAGGCAGCACAGACTCCTGGAGGCAAGGGCACAGAGGATAAGGGAGAATCAAGCCACTATCCAAGCTATAGAAGAACAGTTAACCCAGACAGGGCCTACTCAGATTCCTTCAGGTTCACAAGGAGCATGCCAAATCAGCTCTCCAGTGGCTTCACACCATTCAGAAACCAGCAGATCAGTGGCCAAGAGTCACCATTCTTCACAATTCCAGGAAGTTTCCAGGAGAAGACAAGGCAACAAGGGCAAAAACAAAGCCTCCTTCAACCAGAGGAGGAAGGAGTCAGACCCCATGATCCAGAAGCTGTTAGATTTGGTAAAAGAAGTACACAAGAACCAGAAGTAGTTGTAAACCACTCTAGAATCAGTAGTCCTAGTAATAGAAACATTACCCCCACTCAGACTGAAAATAACATTATCACATCTGAGAGTAACATCAACAGTGACACACTGTGGTTACAAATGTCCCAATATGCTGAGCAATCTGCAAAGCAGGCTACAGAATTTGCAGCTGCCCAAGAAAGGATGAGAAAAACTCAAGCCTCATTGGAGCAGATAGTTAAAAACCTTCAGGAAGGATATGCTCAACTGAGCAAAGCCTCTGAAGAAACCAACAAGAGACTGAATCAAGTCTCTGAAGAACAACACCATAGTAGCAGGGACAGGGAGTGTCTGAACCAAGACATCAACAAATTGTTTGATGCCTACCATAGCTTAAAGCCCCAACCACAAGGCCAAGCTATGGAGAATCCATATCAACCAGATGACATCAAACCAGATGCCATGTTGTTGAATAAGGCAAGATCTCCATCACAATACCAGGATGGAGATGGCATGTCTTATTCAGAGAAGGAAGCCTTGAAACAGCTTCCTGAGGCCTCAAACTGGCCCAAATTCTCTGGATCAGGAGAATATGATCATATGGAACTCATAGATTATATTGATGGACTCTTCATTGATGTACCAAGCATACCAGATTACTGGATTACTGCTAGACTGAATACTGCATTTAAAGGTCATGCAAGTATATGGTACACTGAAATGAAAGAAATCCATGGCAGAAGAAATTGGCCATGGTGGAAGAGTCAAATAATCCAAAAGTACAGTAATGGAACTTGGATATGGCAAAAGACCATGTCATTTGAGAATGACAAATACTCTGTGGACAAAGATCCATATGAGTGGTGTCTTAGACAGTCTAAAAGACTTAAAGCCATTGATCCTCAGATGAACATCCAAATGAGGAATCACAAACTCCTGACACAACTGCCAGGAGAACTAGAGCATGCAGTAAAGTGCAGATGCAACCAAAATTGCACTCTAGATGATATAGCCAATACCTTACAAGACATAAGGAAAAGGACTAATATAGGGAAATTCACCCCATATAGAAGCAGTAGTTTCAAAGAGAAACAACCTTTCAGGGTGGAGTTTAAAGACAAACCCAGAGAAAAAGTGGCAGAAGTGGCAAAGAAGAAGAATTCTTGTCACAATTGTGGTTCAACAGACCACTATGCTAACAACTGTCCAAAGGCAAAGAAAAAAGTCTATGCCATAGAGAAAGTCCCTGAGGAAGAACCTCCAACAGAGGAATCTGAATCAGACTCTATGGGTGATGCCATCAGAGAACCATCTGATGAGGATCAAGACCCAAGAGAGGAATTTCTAGTGGAATACCAAGAGGAAACCCCACTAGAAATCCAGGATATACAGTTGGAAGCAGGCATGCCACAAGACACTACCAACAAAAACTTGTGTAAACATACACAAAATGCACAAACATTCCTGGTTACACCAACCAAAGGAATGGCATATATACATGGAACAGCCACAAAAATGACTGTATGTATTGACAATGCTCAGCACCCACTGATCATTGACAGTGGAGCACACTGCTCCATAGTGGCCAGAAATTATCTGGATAAACACTTCCCAAACTGGGAAAAAGAACTCTTACCCACCAGGGCAAAGAACTTTAAGAGTGCATCTGGAAAGATGACATCTATTGGGACAATTATCAAAGAGATAATTATACCCCACAGAAAAGGTAATATCAGACTCAACCCAGAGTTTGTAGTGCTTGAAGATGCCCACATCCAAGGGTTTTTACTGGGGACAGATTACCAGAGGATGTATGGCATAGATATTTACAATAGTAAAAATAGGCATATTACCATTGGTACTAACAAGGAAAAGAAATTTTCTCTTGATATATACCAGATATCTTCTCAGGACCCACTGGAAGAACTTCTGAAAGAATTCAGAGAGGGACAGTTTAGCACTACCCTCACCAGTAAACAAAAGTTAAGTTTACTGAAGATGCTGAGGAAGAATAGACCAGCATTTGCCATTGGTGAAGAACCATTAGGCAAGATCAAAGGCCATGATATAGAACTATATCTGGATGTGGAAAGGCCTTATCCACCCATGTTAAGGAGACCTCCTTACCCAGCAAGTCTGGAGACCAGGAAAGAGATTGAGAAACATATCAATGAACTCCTGGACATGGATGTCATTAGGAAGATTGGACATAATGAAATAGTGGAAATTACCACCCCTGTCCTAATCACCTGGCATGATGGCAAGTCTAGATTGTGTGGAGACTTCAGAGCCCTGAATAACTACACAAAAGCAGACAGGTACCCTATACCAAGGATACCTTATGCCTTGGATAAACTGGCTAAAGCCAAATACATAACCAAGATGGATTGTATGAAAGGTTTCCACCAAAATGGAGTTAAACCAAACTCCATGAAGTTGCTCAGAATAATATGCCATATGGGCATATATGAGTACACCAGGATGCCATTTGGCATCAAAAATGCACCAGCCCACTTCCAAAGGATGGTGGACACCATATTTCAGGAAGAAATAATGGAAGGCTGGATGGTAGTATATATTGATGATATCATTATATACTCAGAGACATGGGAAGATCATGTACAATACATAGACAGAGTGCTAAGTAAATGTACACCCATCAATCTAAAAATTTCACTTAAAAAGTGTAATTTTGGCCAACAGGAGCTACTAGCTCTAGGACACAAAGTCTCAGGCCTTAGTCTGGCAATTGACCAGAACAAAGTAGCAGCAGTACTGCAAAAGCCAGTACCAAAGAACATTAAAGAAATGCAATCTTTCCTTGGGTTTGCTAGCTACTATAGAAACCACATCAAAAACTTTGCCCACATAACTAGTAGCTTATACAAGTTATGCTCAAAGGATGTAGTTTTTGAAATAACCAAGGAAAGGAGGGATGCATATGAGAGGATCAAATATGAACTCACAAATGCACCTGTGCTCATCTTGCCTGACTTTGAACTACCATTCAAGTTATACATAGATGCAGCATGCAGCCAAGGCTTAGGAGCAGCCCTTCACCAAAGACAAATTGTGGATGGTGAACCAAGAGAAGGTGTAATATGTTACATCTCCAGGCAGCTGAAAGATTCAGAAGCCAGGTATGGGGCCACCCAGACAGAATGTCTATGTCTAGTCTGGGCTCTAGAAAAACTCCATTACTATTTGGAGGGTGCAGTCTTTGAAGTCTACACAGACTGCACAGCCTTGAAGTCTTTACTAAACATGAAGACTACTAATAGACATATGCTGAGATGGCAAATAGCCATCCAGGAGTATAGAGGGAACATGACCATCATATACAAGGAAGGCAAAAGCCATACCAATGCAGATGGCCTTAGCAGATGGCCACTGGACAATGTCAAAAGCAATCCAGCTTATGACCCTGAAGTTGCTGCCAAAATTCCTATCCATTTTATGGAGATCAATAGGAAAAAGAACTTCAGATTCTCTGAATGGGCACCAGAGAGTGGTACCCTTGACAGTGGAAACACTGATTCAGAAGGGACAGAAACTCCCATACTGGGAATAAGTTCCTCAGAACTGCACAATGAATTTTTCAATGCAGTCCTGAAATCTTATGCTAAGCACAAACAGTGTAGCATATTACTCCAACTCCTTCAACAAAAATACAGGAGCCCAGAACTGGAAACCCAGCTGGAGGAACCCTGGTTGAGGGCCTATAAGGACAATAAATTCTTCCTTATAGATGGCCTGATTTATCACAGAGAAAAGCACACCAGTGCACTCACAGTGATAGACAGAGACCACATCTCTCTAATCCTGCAGGAATGCCATGACTGCCCCTATATGGGACACATGAGTGAAGACAGGACCAAAGAGAGGGTAGCAAGCACAGCTTGGTGGCCCAGGTGGGAACAAGAGTTGAGTGAATACACCAACACTTGTGAAAGATGCCAAAAGGCAAATAGAAAACATGGGAAGAAATATGGGTTACTTCAACACATAGAAGAACCCAAGCACCCATGGGAAACCATTAACATGGACTGGGTCACAGGACTTGTCCCAGGAGGCAAAGAAAACTACAATGCCTGCTTAATCATAGTTGATAGGTTCAGCAAAAGCATGAGATGTCTACCATGCCATAAAGAGGACACAGCCATGGACACTGCTCTGTTATTTTGGAATAACATCATATCCACCTGTGGAGTCCCCAAGATCATAATTAGTGACAGGGACCCAAAATTCACATCTGAATTTTGGACCAACTTATATGACATGCTTGGCACCAAACTTGCTTTTTCCACAGCTTACCATCCCCAAACAGATGGCCTGGCTGAGAGAATGATCCAAACAATGGAGGACATTCTCAGGAGGTTCTGTGCCTATGGCATGGAATACAAGGACCATGAGGGATACACCCATGATTGGGTTACCCTCTTACCAGCAGTCCAGCTGGCTTATAACACAAGCCAGCACTCTACCACAGGAAAATCACCTGCACTGGTAGAGAAAGGGTGGAATCCCCTATTACCTGTGGATCACTTGAAGAGAAATCTTCTGACCATCCACCCCACAGCCAAAGACTTCCATGATATGTGGAAGAAAGCCTGTGATACTGCAGCCAAATGCATAGCTGAGGCCAAAGAGTATAACAAGCAGAGGTGGGACAAATCACATATGGAACCTGACTTCAAGGAAGGGGACCAGGTGTTAGTGTCTACACTGAACTTCAACAATCTCAAAGGACCTAAGAAAATGAGAGACTCATTTGTAGGGCCCTTCACTATCATTAAGTTGATAGGGAAAAATGCAGTAGAGGTCAAGCTCACTGAGGAGTTTTCTAGGAAACACCCAGTCTTTCCAGTGAGCCTGGTCAAGCCATACTTCCAAACAGAGGAGGAAAAATTCCCCTCCAGGAAGAAGAACATCACTCCACCAGAAATAGTGGAAGTAGAAGACTCTCCTGGACCTGTGAGTAAAATCATCAGGGCCAGAAAAATCAGACTTAATGGAAAGGATCAAAGACAATACCTAGTCAGATTCAAAAACCAGACAGCTGATAAAGACAAATGGTTGGCAGAGGATGCCATACCAGATGGGAACCTTCATTTAAGGAGATTCAGAGCCTCTAGGAGGACTGAACAGTCTCATCAATGATGAGCCTTTTTTAGAGGGAGGGTATGTCAGCCTGTGACTCAAAACCGGAGCACAAGCATGACAGCCAATACACCATAAATCAATGGTATAGCCAAGATACCACCAAAACATGGAACTGAGCCAAATTAGCTCAAAAGGTATCAAAAGAAAGAGGAAACTCACCTCTTTCTGAAAATACAAGTCCCATCACCATAGGACAAGAAATAACAAAGTTATTCCTGCTCAAAGTCATTGCTGAGCATAAACCTTAATTTTCACCTCTCATCTAAAATCTAGAAGGAGAGGCTTAACCCCATCAAATGGGTATTCAAAATGAAGCTCTAAGCCAGGGCTATCCAATGGTACCAGCCAAACTGAGCTAGCACCAGTATTACTTGAGTTATGGTCAAATTCAGACCAAATAAGGGTGAACAAAACATTCACCTCTCATCTAACTTTTACAGTTTTAGTGTGAGATACTTAAAGTGGGGTCTTTTTGGAAAGAGCACAATCAGGGCTATCTGATGGTGCCATCCATTTCCCCATAACTCAACTACAACAGAAGTTATTGGCCAAACAAGCTTAATACAGCTTTTTGCCCAAACCACGCCAATGTACAAAAATACTTGTACATGGGATAACTTTGTCATATTTAATGATAACCATGTCAAGTTGGGTACCATTGTGTAGAGCTCATATAGAGCTATTCAATGAACCAACTTTGAGCTTGATATCTCAAAAACTGACAGAGTTATGACCATTTTAAGGTCAAAATCCCACCAGCTGTCATATACAGCCTTACCATGGGATAACACCCCATAACCATGAATGTGAGGTGTCAAATAGACGAAGAAGCATGTTTTTACTTCAATACCGCATATGTCAGTCAATACTGGGGTCCCATACAGCTTCTGTACAGCATTCTACGCGTCATACACGTCAGAATCAGGCTGTGAGGTCCCCAGATGAAAATTTTCACCCTGTATTGGTGAAAACTGCCCAGATGTGGTTTCAAAACCACATCTGAGCCCAATACAGGGTATACAGGCTGTTTGCAAACCACAAGCCTGTCCTAGAGAGTGAAAAATCTTCACTTCCTCTACGTGGAAAGGTCTAGCAGCCTTTCCACCCCAATTTCAGGATAAAAGGAGGGCTTTTCACAGCCAAAGACCTTTCCTCATCCTGCTCTTGAATACCCTACGTAGTAAACTGTCAAAAACAGTTTTACTCTTGGGTAATAATCAGGTATTATTATAATCTTAATAATTGTAGTCTTTATTATTGTAACCCAACAGGTAAAGCTGCACCCAGGGCTTTCAACAGCGCTCACCACCACTATATCCACTATAGTAAAGCCCTTTTATTATTAAATTAAAACCATCTTCAACTCTTATAAAACCTTTTTAACCTTTATATACCGTGTCACAGTCATAGTTAAAAGTTGTAAATACACTTTATTACTCTTATCATAGACTCAGCCTGACAAACTAACTATTGAACTGATTTAAATTGATATTGAATGTCTTTCAAACTTTCCAGAATTCTTCTTAATTTATCTTATTTAAAAAAGAATTAATTATTAATTTTCTGATTTTAATTTACTTCCACCAATTCTAGAATACCCCCCCTTTTTACTTCAATTTTGATCTTTTCATCAAATAACTTTAAATAAAGTTATCAATAAACTCATCACCATCTATTTATTCAATAGACTACCTTTGTGATGCCCCAAACCTTGGGAATTTCAACTGATCTCAATGAAATTCAACCTTTAGCCCCAGATAGTTGAAGTTAAATCTCTGATATGGTCAGTAGTTATGAATGAGGCATTGAAGTAGGGAGCCTGGGACATGAAATTAATCAAGATCCACCAGTTCTTCCAGAATGTGAGCATACATTCATCTTGAATATTTGGAATTTTTCAAAGCCTGATATTTTGTCCTAGCCTTTATTTCAGCTCAGCCTCCAAGCTCTCAAAAACAAAATTCTAAAAGCTATGAGAAGGAGAATACTGTGAGCCTTGTGAACCAACAGAAGATTCTGGGAAATCTGACATATTTGTCAGTGGAAAAGTTGGAATTATATCCAATAGAAAATTGTCTCAAAGATTGCTCAAAAAATCCCAAGGCTGAAGAAAATTCAAAAAGATAGTAAGATTCCTGATTATGTACATCAAAAGATTGCTGAAGAAATGAGCCTCCTCAAAATGGATTTGAACTGTAAGTCAATTACTAATTCAATACCAAATTGATAAAAATGGCTTCTTACAATATATGGGTAGGTGTGCAGGTAGGGGAATCCCTACCTGAAGGATCTCAAGTGGTAATTGGAGTTCCAGGAAAAGGTTTAGGAAAAAGACCAAATATAAATGCCACTAAAAAAGGCAACAAAAAAGCAGTAACTTTGAAGCCCCAAAAGATTCCCAGCATCAAGGTGACGACATGATCAATGTTGAAGTGGACCATATTGATGATGAATCTCCACCTACTGAAAGCCCCCCATTCTCAATGAAACAATCCATGATGAAACCCCTCCTGCTACTCCCTGAAATATTGAAGCATTCAAAGGAAGGGAGACAATCAAACATGATATAATGGGTCAAGATATGACTGATATAGTGACTGACCCTGCCCCCCAAGCTTTATCCTCTGCTAATTTTCAAGGAATATTTTTATCCCGCATTGAAGAGTTTAGAGACATTTTGAATTATCATTCCAATATTACTCAATAATCATGGAAAAGAGGGCTTGATAATATTAACAGTATTTCCAAAAATTTATTGGATAATTTACAAACAAATGATTCTGAGACATTCCTGCCTGTTGGTATTAAGGTGATCAGTAACCAAGAGCTTAAAATGTTGGCCTGGCTTGAGGAACTTGAGAATGCAGGTGATTATTATCTTTTTTAATGATCCATCATGACGGGCCTGATGACCCACATGATATACATTAAAATACATAGGGTTAGATTTTTTTAAGGAAACAGACACCAAAGCATTTTTTAATGATAACATTTGGAATCTCAAATTGATGAAGGAATTGGCTAAACATCCAGATAATCTGCCAAAATCTGAACACTCATTCTTCAAAATTGTTCAGAGCCTTCTTTACACCTCCAATCCAATCAGATATTTTTGGGCTAATTTTATGTTTGAATCCATTAGTTTAGCCTCATAAACGTTTATTTCACACAAACCATATGTGGCACCAACACCAAATTCAACCAATCCTCTTGGACTAGAACAGGGAGAAGTCAATACATTGGCTTCTGCTTGAGTAAATTGAAGCAACATGCAACACAGCTTAGCATTCAAGGCTGAAGGGCTGACAATGAGATGTTAAAAAAGCCCCACAAGAAACTGGAGGATCTAGTGGATATAGTTATCCAATTGATGATTTCATACAACATGGTATGTGCACATTCAAAGGTTGAAGTCTATGGCATGAAAGGCAAACTCACAAGTTTGAAAAAAAATGAGTCCATCAAGTATATTTTGGTGTTTCACAAGAATGTTGGAATAAATCAAATTTGCTATGGTATATTAGCTAGATTCTGTGTGGCACAGGCTGGTGGTTTGATGGTATGCTCATATTACTGGAGAACAAGCTCAGTGAAAGGGAATCTATTACTCATTGACATTTCAAAAGACTTTCAGAGGGTAAACCTCTAGTAGAGCTGGTGTGGCCACATACTAATAAGTATATATGTAATTTACTGAATAAGAGTTTCTTCTCATAAGAGTCTTTTAACCCCACTTTACCTCTTAGATTTGAATTTCCACAATGCTTGGTATTAGACTTTGGTGATTCCTGGTTGGAGAAGCATGGTGTTGGTTCAGGTGATGAGGTCATATTGACTGTGCCCAGGTCAGCTAAGCTCACAACCAGGATTGACCTTTTTTAGATTAGCTTTGTATCAGATAGATTGTAATTTAATTTTAGAAAGTTATTTATGAATTTAATAATTGTGACTAACTATCCTACTACTTCCTGGATGCCTCAGTAAAATTCCAAATAACTCCCTTTGTATGGAGGCATGCCTCCATTCACCATTGAAAATACTCCATCAAGATGCAAACTGAGTAAGGCAGTAGTCCCTGAAATTAACACATGCAGGGGCATTGTGGTAAGTGGTTTTTATCAATTCCTGCAAGCTCATAATAGGCCAAATGGCATGGGTTCTTTCAAGAGGACTAGGATTATTAGGGATGCGCAGAGGAGTGCATATTGCATTTGTGCATGCTTGTGATATTCCACATGGTTGTATTTCAAACTCATTGAATGGGAACATAAATATATAAAATTGAATAATGCAGTATCCACTGAATCATTTTAGATTCAGGTACTTGAGATTTCCAATTTGCAAAAATTGGATGTAAAATTTCATTTTTAGAGGCAAATAAAAAAAATCATTTACCAAAATAAAATTAGGTGAAATTAATAGATCACACAACATTCAATAATTGTTTGGTTTCACTTTATTTTCAAGTGCAAGCATGCCATTCACAAAAAAAGGAAAGGAGCATAAGAGGGAAATTTCAGGAAAGTGTTTGGGTGAGGATGGAAAGTGTGAGTGGCTGACCTATTCTCAGAATATATATATAGATAGATATATGGGTTGGAATTCATGTGGCACCCTCATTGGGCCTCATTGAAGAACATTGGCTTTTGTTGATTTAGATTTACCTAATGCCATGTGGGCTCCAACAGGGAAGTCCAGGATGTATGCCAAATAAAGCTCATTGGGCATTGAGAATCATTCTAGTTTCAAAAGGCCTTAGCTTCAAATGGGAGTCAGAAGTATGTGATATCTTGTCTTCTTTGAGATAAAGTGATCTCTCAACCACTAGTGAATAGTGTAACATCCCAAAAGACAAATAAGGCCAAAACCACCCAAAAGAATAAGTTTTTTCTTCCACTTGACCAACAGCACAAATATCAATTCCAGTATCAGCAAATATGACCCCAAGTAAAATTTGGAGGGTTGTGGATGTCAATCATATCAAACACATTCACTTTGGCAATGTGGAAATATTCTCTTCAACTGGATTACTCATTGCCCTTGTTGAATTCAGACCATTCAAAAAAATTAGTGACGTCCAAGTCAATCAATGGGATTAATTATCACAATTCTCATTTCGGGAAAGAAAATCCCCAGACCATATTGCAACAAATGGGGCATTACTGGAGGGATTTATGTTTGCTATTGGGTGGCACAAATGCAGCATGAAGAAAAAACAATTTGTGATTTATGGAAGTCTGAGGAGAATGGAAGACACAAAAGATGAATGGTGGAACCAAGGCGCAACTCTTAGCTCAGTGGGTTTCATTCTAGGTCAATCCTTATGATATTCTGCGGAGGAACTTGGGAAAATGGAATATACAGCTGAATACAGCAAAAATGCGCAAAGTGTGAAAAACTGTATTTAGAGCTGAAAAAGCCAAAAACAGGCTTTTGGGCTGTATTTTCCCTGTTGACTGGAAAATACCAAACATGACCCAAAAGCAGAAACTGGCCAGGAAAGACCTGTTGATGGGAAAGGGGCCAGGGTGGCCCCAGATGATGAAATGACTATAATGGCCATAAAGGATGACAATGGCAGATTTGGCCAACAATTATGGATATGGCCAAATTTCCATATATTGGGTATGGAATGTATATTCCATATTGAGGTGCAAGAGAGTGAACTGCCATGGTTGTGACAGTACCCCCCACCTTGAAATGGTGATCTCCTGAGCACCAATACAAGGTGAATCCTGTTGAGGCCATTGGAAAGATTTTGAGAAAGGGATTCAAGAGGAATGATTAAGATATAAATTTGAAAACTGATATTAAGAATTTGACATATGACATGGGACTTGCTTTATCTTCTTTTGGCATTGGCTTCATGATTGATGTAATTTTGAAAATTAACGATGGTTTTTCATTCATTTATTTTGACGTAAATAAAGAAAAATTTGAAATGAAAATAAAATAAAAATAAAATATTGAAAATGAAAATAAGAAAAAAAAGAAATAAATGAAGAGAAATGAATCTTGAGGCGTTTCCAATCTTCATCACAGAGGTTGATAATTGATTTTGGAGTTGGCCAAGGACCTGGAAAGAGAAATTAGATGCCAGGTGCTCACAAAGTGGCCAAGGTTACGCTTTGAAAGATTGTAGACCCCTCAGGGAAGTGCACACCAGGAGAGGAACTTACCTTCTGTAATTACCACTCCCGCCAGTTCCATAAAAAGAAAATAAATTTGCTGAAGGAATGACTTGGAGCTGGAAAGACTTGGAAAGAAATTAATAAAAGGAATGGTCCATTTTCCCAAGTTAAAATGGCCATAATTTTTGGAATTTAAGTTGAAAGCCAGGCCAACAATCTGTGTCCAATTATTTCAGAGTGCTCACAGAGTGGCCAAGGTGATTCTTACAACAAAAATTGTAGAATACCTCTAAAGGTGCATACCAGGAGTGGGACTTAAGTTTGGTAATTCCTCTCCCCACCAAGCACCATAAAAGCTCAAGCTCTTGAATAATTGGGTCCTGGCTTTTCAGGATATAAAGAATGAAAATTCTTGATCAGTTCAGGACAATTATTGAGGTTTTCAGTTGGTTCCCAAGTGGATCTTTCTGAGTCTTGACTGAAAACTTTCCATTCCACCAAATACCCTAATTTCCCTCTCTTGAGATTTGAGTCCAGTATTTGAGAGACTTCTCATTCCTCTTCTTCTTCAATGATGATTGGAGGAGGAGGCTTCTATTGCGTATTTGGGATTGTTGATGTCTTGACTGGTTCTAAAAGTGAAATATGGAAGACTGGGTGGACGGATTTCCATTGAGATGGAAGCTTGAGGTGGTAAGCATGAGAACTGACTTTCTTCAATATTAGAAAAGGACCTGACCATCTTTCAGACAGTTTTTTGGTGGGTCTAGTTTATTTGATGTTCTTGGAAGAAAGCCATACCATGCCACCAGGATTGAAAACAGGTGGACTTGCTCTACTTTTATCTGCATAACTCTTAAACCTGTTCATGGAAACTTCAAGTCCTCTATTGACATCTTTCTTTACTGATTTTATTTTTGTTGATAACTTTCCAGCAGGAGTATCTTGAGTACTGTGAACTGAGTCAAAATGTGGATCTCTTCCATAAACAGTGAAAAACAAGGATTAGTTTTTTGAAGGGTGGTCATATTTATTGTAGGAAAATTCAGGCAGAGGTAGCCAGGTGTTCCAATCAACTTGATTATAACTGACATACATCTGAAGGTACTGTTCTTATATCTTATTTACCCTCTCTTCCTGTTCATCAGTTTCTGGATGGTAAGAAGTTGACTGATCTCTTTAAATCTTGAGCTACTGACAAAGATTGGTCAAAAAATAAGAAACAAAAAGAGAACCTCTATCACTAACAATGCTTGAAGGAAGGTGATGCTTTAAGAAAATATTCTTGATGAATAAATGGGCCATATCCAGTGAAGTTATTGAAGACATTCTTGGAATTAAAACTGCAATTTTTGAGAATCTGTCCACTATGACAAGGATTGAGTCAAAAGAATTGAACAGTAAACATTTTAGTGATGAAATCCATTGAAAGAAAAATCCAAGGATCATTTGGAATTGGAAGAGATTTGAGGAGTCCAAGCTTCTTGTGATGAATATTTTGGTTCCTTGAACACGGTTGGCAGGATGATACATCATCCTTGATGAATTGAGTGATGCCAGACCAGTGAAAATCTTGCTTGACAGGTTTGAGAGTTTTCTCTTGTGCAGGGTGTACAGCTAGAGGATAGTCATGCCTCTTTTGAAGTATGTTGAGTGGAATTGTTGGGTCATTTGGAACCACTACCCAATCTTTGAACAGGAGAAGTTGGGAAGAGGAATCAAGAAAATAATCTTGGACAGATTTACCTTTACCAAAATCTTGAAGAATACTTCTTTATTGAGAATCTTGCCATAATTCCTTCTGAGTTGAATCAGTCAAATTTGAAAATGAATCCATCTTTACTGCAAAGAATTTTGAGGCTTTAATTTCATCTTTCTTGATTTTTTTTTGATAATTCATTGGGTTCTTGCTGATAAGATCTTACCCCCTCCCTGGGTAAATGTTGTCCCAACATGACAATGCATCTGGGAGGGTAGCCAAGCAGCCAGGGCGGTAAGTGATTGAAAAATGGAATTCCGAGAGAAATTCACCCCAGCGGGCTTGACAGCAAGTAAGAATCTTTGATTTCATGAAATATTGAAGTGAAGAATGATTGGTGAGAACTTCAAAGGAGGAAGAAAGAGAAGGAGAAAAGCTCTCCAGAACATGAGAGTCCAGACTATGCTAAGGAGTTTCTTGTGATGAATCTCATATTTGAGCTCTTGTGGAAGAAGCGTGCGACTCTCAAATTTAATGGGATGTTCTCCTGAGTCAGAGACCTAACTCAGTACAGCACCCAAGGCATAATCAGAAGCATCAGTCTCTACAATGGTGGGTAGAGAAGGATTAAAGTGAGAAAGGATTTCAGAAATGGTGAATGCCTCTTTGAGTTGATGAAACTGTGTAAGAGCTTCCTCATTGAGGGGAAGACAGGAATCTTTCTTGAGGAAACTTGTGAGTGAACTAATTTTCTTTGAATAATTATTGATGAAACGGCAGTAAAAATTGGCAAAGCCAAGGAATGATAGAAGAGCCTTGAGGTTTCTTGTAGGTGGCCAATTGAGAATTTGCTGTACTTTTGCTTTTTCCATCTTGAAGCTTTCAGAAGAAACAACATAACCTAAATACTCTACACTAGAAACATGAAATAGGCACTCAAAGGCCTTAGCAAAGAGGTTATTGGCTCTGAGTCTGGCAAGAACAGTGGTAGCATGAGTGACTTGTTCTTCTTCATATTTTGAAAATACCACAATGTCATCCAAATAAACCACAGCATAAATATCAAGAAGAAAATAAAATTTATCAATGAGAAGGTTTTGAAAAGAGTCAGGAGCATTTTTGAGCCTAAATGGGATAACCAAATACTCATAGCTGCCATATTTAGCTCTAAAACAAGTCAAATGTTCATCACATCCCTTCATTCTGAGCAGGTTATATGCACCATGCAAATCAATATTGGAGAAGATAGAAGAACCATTAAATACAGTAAGAATCTTATTCATACGAGGAACAAGATACTTGTTCTTCCTAGTAACAGCATTGAGTTTGCAGTAATCAACACACAAACGGAGGCCACCATCTTTGTTTTTGACAAAGAGGCCAGGTGCTCCTGTTGAAGAGGAGCTTGGCCGGATGAAACCTTTCTCTACATTCTCTGAAAGGTAGGCCCTGAGTGTATCTTACTCTTGGTTTGATAAAGAGTAGATCACCCCAACTGGAGGTAGAGACCCCTCCAGCTCAATATGATGATCACAGGCACTGTGAGAAGGAAGTTTCTCTGCTTTCACTATGGAAAATACATCCAAATACTGGTGATAAGCAGATGGAACAACCTTCATCAGAGTTTCTATCTCTTCTGGCTCTTCCTCTTCATCCCATAACTTCTCCTGGGAGTCATGATAAGATGAAGGAGGAAGTTCCATATTCCCAAAGAAGAGATGAAGTGAAGATACAGAATTATCTTCTCCAACATCTTGAATGTCTTTGAAGACTTCATCTCTAGATGATAGTAATGACTGATGGGAATTAAGAGAAGGAATCTGGACAGAAGATGGAAATTATGGTGTTTTAGAATCACCAACCAGAGCTGAAGATGATTTGGCTGAAGAAAGGTCATTACTGAATGATTTTGAAGGATCATAATAGTCCTTATGATCAGCATTGAAGGTGATCAGCCCTTTCCTCCGATCAATAGATGGATTAAAATTATTAAGAAAGTCAAAGCCCAATATGAGGTCTTCCCCCTTGCTAGTATCAATCCTTGAAAAGTCCCATTCAAAGCGTGGAAATGAAGGAAGCGCAACCATATATTTGGTATGGTGAGTAACAAATAAGGAAAGGTACTCAGAGGAGTCCAGAATGATAAGGGGAATCTTCTCTGAAAGTTCTGACATAGTAAAAGAAGACTTGTGAACAAACCTCTTTGCAATAAATGAGTTGGTAGCACCAGAATGAATGAGAATGCTGTAAAAGACATCAGAAAGAGAAGAAAAAACAAAGAATTCAAGAGAATTCTTGACACCAGTATTCAGAATGCACAATTGTGCTCTGAATGGAAAACAGTAAAGACCATTGAACACAACATCATCTTCACTCAGGCTTTTCCCTGGCTGGGATATTTGCCTGATGGTTGGGTAAGCTTGTTTTGAGGCCTTTTGAAGCAGGCCTCAAGACTATGCTTCCCACCAAAATAGGTACATAGACCCTCCTTTATTCTTCCTTCTTTTTTCAGAATTCCTAAGCTTGAAATCTTTATTAAACAAAGCAGAATGGTGCTTGTCCCTCTTCTCAAAATTCTTCTTCTTCTTTTGACTTGAGCTTGAAGAATTTTGAGGATGAGAAGAATTTTACTTTGAGGCTTCTGCATTCTTCTCTTGATGATGACTCTTTTCATTTTTCCTCTCATGGTACTTGGTATTAAGCCCCAGGGTAATATCTAGTAAGTCTCAAAGAGAGTCAATTCTTGAAGGATGGTAGGCCAATTGACCCAAAATTCTGGATGGCAATCCCTTCCTGAAATGATGGATGAGAGCTCTTTCACCCCAATCTGCGATTTGGGAGACCAAACCTCTGAAATAAACAATTTATAAAGATACATGCCCACCTTCTTTCATTCTTAAAGAATCCAATTCTTGTTAAGCTTTTCTGACTTCATTTGGGTCTCAAAATAAAGTGAAGAGTTGAGATTCAAATAATTTTCATGAATTGGGAAGTTAATTTGACTCTTGATTGGTGAGATTTGGAAGACAAGGCTCAATCCATTTTGCAGCCCTGCCGATGAGAAATGAGGTGCCATAGAGAGCTTTCTTTCTATATTGAGAGAAATTCGCTAGATCATTATGAAATATCAATTGAAAATACTGAATGAAACTTCTGACTTTGAAGGGTTGAGTCCCATCAAAGAATTTGGGTGCCTTCATAGATGGAGTCTTGAAGGCTGGTGGTCTTGATGCTTCAGAAGATGAAGCTGCTTTAAGCTTGGCCATAATCTGAGTCATTTGCTGCATAATGGCCAATAAAGATGGTGGGATGCCCCCACAGGAGCAGGCACACGTTCAGTACCATGAGACTCTTCCTCTTCACCATCTTCACCAGGACCTTTGAAAGTGGTCCTTGAAATTCCTGAAAACCCGCCAACTACTCCTGAAAAAGAACTTGATGTTCTTGGTGCTCTTCCTTCCTTCCTGAATGGTGCTGCTCCTTCCAAATCAGGCCCTCAGCTGAGGAACTGCTGGGGTGCTGTCAAGAGGAGCTCTTGGATTTGGAGTGAGAGCAGCTTGAGCTCTGTCTTGAAGGAGGTGAATGTTGGATAGGCATAATTTCAGGACTAAAATATGAAATGAAATTAATAAAATCAACAATTTAATGTGAACAGCTTGAAGTCAAAATCAAAATCAAACATCAATTTCTTGAAGAAAAATCAATAAATCAAAATGAAATCTTGAGGTAAAACAATCAATCAATATTCAAATAAAATCTTTAAGTCAATAAGTCAATAAGTCAAGTCAATCAAAATCAAAATCTTGCTGAAAATCAGTCAATCAAATGAATTCTTGAGGCAAAATCAATTTATGTCAGAACTCTTTATGTGAAAAATCAGCAAAATGCATGAAATCATCAGGTCAATCAATTTTCTTGAGGTCAATATCAATTTATGTCAAATCAATCAATCAAATTTAAATCAAGTGAGTTCTTATTTTAAAAATCAAAATCCTTGAAGAATGAATCAAATTTGAATCTTGATGTGAAGAATGTGTCTGAATAACTTGATGAAAAATTTGAAAATCAAATGAAAATTGAGATTGCACCTGAATTATGAATGAAATGGAATAGATGATTTGAGATAAAATTTAAAAGAGAAAAACAAAAAATAAAATGGGTCAGCTTTCAATTTTTAGAATGAAGAATTCATGAGAGAAAATTGAGAGATGACGATAAATCATAAAGTTCATGAGCAGTAAAGAGTCTTAATTTTCAATGAAATGAGTTAATGAAATTATAAAGAATGAATGAAAAGAATGAAAAGAAATTATGAGTTAATTAATATAATCTCACAGGGGCTCTTAGACAGAAAACCAAGAGTGGCCTGGCACTCAGCAATCAGGGAACTCACTTGGAAGACTCCAAAGAATAAAGAATTGAATTTCTCTAAGAAGAATGCAGGTACAAAAATTAGATGCAATAAGAGAAATGAGAAGCCAAATGGCCAAAGATCCAACCAAGTAAGTCCTTAATCACTTTTTCAGCCTGCCAAAATGAACAATGGAATTAATAAGAATATGACAACCAAATATCCATTGACAGGCAAAGAAAGAAAAATGAGAAAAGGTGCTAGATTACTGACTTGATAATATCAGTATTCACTTAAAAAAATGATAAGATAAATAAAGAAAAAAATAAATCCAAAGTATATTAATTAACTGGGGGAAACCCCCCAGGGTCAAAGGAGGCTGGTCTATGTGAAAAGTTGAGATCTTGATTCCTTCAGGTTGGCAGCTGACCTGTATTGAGTACTGGAAGCTTTATTGATTGTCTAATGGAATGTATACCTTGCCAAATTGAGAAATGAACTGGGTTGAATGATCTTGCCTTGTTGTATGAATGAAATACATGTCTTGGTGAATCCAGACTGTATTTAATGAATGTGGTTGCCAAGGTGGATTGATCAAGCATTGACCCTTGACAGGTTGTTTTGGAACTGCCTCTTGAATATCCCTTGAGAATGAACTTCCAGTATTCCCTTGGAGGAATACTGTGAATGAGAATAACCAATTATTGCTTGATGGCGTCATTGGTATTTGAGTTTTTACACTTGCCCTTGAGCCTTGATTAATCCTCTGGATGATGTGCCTTGATGACCTGATGAAAAGTGGAAATAACCATTTGATATTGGCGCCATTGGATTGCTGCTGAAAAAAGATGAATAATGGTGTATAACAACATTTATGGCACTTTTGGTTATTGGAGGTTGAAAGTGGACAAAGGTCTTCTGAGGTCATTCCAGGAGGATATAAGTTAAAATTGGGTTTGAGTGGCTTCAAAGGTGAGAAATTGTCTTTTGGGTGATTTGGGTATTTTTGGGTTTTGGCCAAATACAGCTTATACAGCTTTAAAACTGTATTTGCACAAAGTCCGCAAAAATGCGCAAAACTGGCAATTGATCCCCAAAAGGCCTGATATGGCCTTTTGGGTATATTATCCATGATAGTTGGGAAAATGGCATATACATCTGAATACAGAAAAAATGTGCAAAGTGCGCAAAACTGTATTGAGAGCTGAAAAATCCAAATACAGGTTTTTGGGCTGTATTTTCCCTGTTGACTGGAAAATACCAAAGATTGCCCAAAAGCAGAAACTGGCCAGGAAAGGCCTGTTGATGGTGAAGGGGCCAGGGTGGCCCCAGATGATGAAAGGACCTTAAATGCCATAAAGAATGACAATGGCAAATTTGGCCAACAATTATAGATATGGCCAAATTGCCATATATTGGGTATGGCATGAATATGCCATATTGAGGTCCAAGAGAGTGAATTTCCATGGTTGCAACATAATATGACTTGTAAATGAAGTGTATCTTGATTCCCATTTATTAATGTTTTTGATCTTTTTCTAATCATGATTCAAAATAATGGCTTAAGATAGGGACTTCTGTAAGTTCTGAAAAGTCCTTGAACATGGCCCCCTTCCATGTTTAATATACCATATTAGCCATTTGGGTTTATTTGTTTTTCCTGGGGTATTGAACATGAAATAATATATTTTGTAACACCTTTTTGAGCTTCTCAAACACAAAAGTCCTGATGGGTATTGAGAAATAATGAGACAGTCAAAAGTGTATTTTTTGGGAATTAAATTCAGTGAAGTCTAAATTGAAATCTTGGTGGTAATCAACAAACTGAGATCCTTTTCTTTCCATTTTTCAAAGTCTCATATTCATTACATTTTGTTTTTATAAATGCTTTATTCATTTTAACCAATGATAAAAAATTGAGGTAAAATTAAATCACAGGTAAACCCATTTTCTATTTTTCTTGAATGTATTCCCAACTCCTTTTAGAATTCTTCCCTGATAAAGCTAATACTTATTAGGAATACAATTGGTCTAATTAGTAATAACATCATACATCATAGAGTTTGTATATGAAATTGATATTTAGAGAGTTTCTTCTTGGATATTCACCTTCATCAATTTAATCTTTGTTGCTTCCTGTATTCCAAAATCCATTGTTTTATTGTTGAGGTAATCTATAATCATCACCACAATTCATGGTAAATGTGAGCCTTGAGGTATATTTTAAATACCCAAATAGGCCACAATTATCTTAAAAATAAATTCTGTATTATGCATAACCCATAAGTCATGCATATATTCAAAATTCATCTTTTTTGATTTCAGAAAAGATGAATAATGTTTTATTGAGTAAGTAAATCCATGGATTTAAGGCCAAATTTGGATTCTACACGAACCTTCACCTAGGGTAGTTCCATAGAGTTAATAAGCTCAAATCAACTTTTTGAGGTGGTAATATGGAAAATAATTCAATACCACATATAATATCCATGAAAGGTTTTGTTTTTCTCAAATTCATGCCAAAAAAATGGGAATGTGAGAAATTGCATCTTACATATACATTAAGAATAGTGTTATGCATGTTTTGGGCACTTAATATTATGGTATTCTGACATGCATGTTTGGTACGCCCATAGTGGATATCTCACTTGAAGCATGAATTTCTATTTTTAACATGAAAAATAGTCCAGGGGGACAAAAGACATCAAAGAGAGCCAGGGTACCCAGCTTCTGAGGCCTCTGAGGCATGGACAGCTCTAAACCTTGGTTCCATTGCTGATCCTGGCCCAATTAGTAAACTACAACCTTTTGGGAACTTGGTTACCATGTCACAACTTCAGTAAATCATAAGATAATTGCAAATAAGCTGCTATTTTGACGTGCCAAGGAGATAAAGAGCTGCTTAGACTCGTGTAACTATGTCAAGTCTTAATTAATCTCCATTCTTAAGCCCCAAAAGATTAGTTAGAACCCTTTTTGGACTAGTATTCATTGATTTACCTCATAGCAACCAGCCATGTACTGCTATTTGCAATTCTATGTAGAAATGTGGTAAAAACTTCAAAAATTCATTAAAAATGCAGTTCTTAATGAATCTTTCTGAAGACTTCAGGACCAATTCAGAACTTCATCATTCATATACGAACCATAAAGAATAATATTTTATATGTAAAATCAAAATTTTTACTTACAGTCCATTTTTTATGATTCCATGTGAAACACAGAATCTTGAAAAATTTACAGAAAATACGTTCTGTGATGGGAATTCCAATGACGTTGATAACTTTGAGAAATCAATGAATATTTTGGCATAAAATAAGATTTACAGTTGTTACTCCTTTTATTCTTAACCATAAATGGGTTGATAGTCACGTAAAAGCCTCAAGTAAGTATTTATGATAATCTTATGTGACAACAGATGATGCAATCAATAATACAAAAAGGTTTATTGTTTTCTCACTCACTGGATCTTTCTGTTTTCTCCGTGGCACGCCTCTGTGAGCTGTCTTAGACTTAATAGAGGCCTCCTCTTGCTGTTTTTTCCAAATCATCCTATTATTCTATTGTACCTTTATTACCAACAAGTAATTATTAGTTAAAACTATTTCTTAAATGTTTTATGCTTTCAGAAATTAATCAGAAAGACGTGAAATCATAGAAATAAACTATATATTTCTGTAACATTGTTATAAAATCATTTTTGATCCATTAAATCCACAATTCTACATCAAGTCTCTCTACTATTATCGTCTAAAAAGGTTCATTGGATTAATAGTGAGTGATTTATTTTTAATTCTTAGAGTTTTTCTCTATTAATAGTTTTCTTCAAGAGTTCTCTTTATAGTTATTCTTGTAAAAGATAATTATATATTAAAATAATTTACTATTAAATTCTTCTTGTAATTGATTCTTGTAGACAATTACTGCTTACTGTTATAATCACTATTAGTGTATAACACATAAAAGAAATAATTATTTAATTATTTAACTTTGGTTATACTAATTTTATTATTATTATATTTCATAAGAACAGTCATAGTACTGTTGACTAATGATAATATTATCAACAGTTTCATAGACACATCTTAAATCTTGGGGCCTGGCCGTGATTTTAGCCATAGACTTGGCTTTAATCATATTCTAGAATTCATTTTTTTGTTCTAAAAAACCACCATACCTACCAAATCTTAAATTGGGGGGCCTGCCCATGATTTTTGAACCTTGTACCCTTAATTAATATATTTTTAAGTTCTGAAATATATTAACTTGATAATTTTTTTTTCAATGTCAAATTAAAATAATTTTTTATTTTTGAAATTGTTTTTGAAATATTTTTCATTGAGGAATTTGGTTTAATTTTATATTCTTGTACACGTGGCTTTTTTACATCCAAAAACTTATAAAATTATTCTTTGAGCTACTCTGAATTAATTCAAATCAAAATCTTAAATTTTAATTTGTTTTCTTCAAAAGGAATAATTTTTTTAATATTACAAACTAATAAAACTCATAAAAATTGCTAAAAATATTTGAAAAAGCATAAAAATAATTTGTTATCTCTTTTATAAATGTTTCTCTAGTGTCTTTAATAAAATAAAGTGAAGCTGGGAATAAGCTCAGTAAGAGATATATTACTAGTCCAGAATTCTCAGAAGCCGACTCTGAAGAGAGTATTCAAGTACAAATTGCTAAAAGAGGCACTTTATTCAGAACAGAACAAGCTAAATTACCACCAAAAGGTGTGTGGTTCCGTCCTTTTATTTCACTTTTTCTCTTGAATTGACGTCAAAATGGTGCATACCAGAAATGGAAGAAACTGATCAGTCCAACCAGATGGATCTGGACAAGGAAGAGGCAATACCAAATCCAGAAGTGTCAAATATTCCTCAAGAAATACACATCTGGAGGATGCCAGAGTTTCTTCCCATTCCCCAAGGTCTGTACCCACAAACTTTGACCTTAATTCTCAATCTGGACTAATTCATGATAATATCTTAAGGGCTGTACACTTTCAAGTGGCAGCAATAGAAATTTATCAATGCCAATACAAAAATTGGTTCAGAGTAGCCAAAGACAAGCAGTGGGAAGTATGCTCAAGCCTTTGGCAGGGAGCCATGAACTCCTACTTACACATCAAGAGCTTTCTGGGTAAGGAGAAGGCCATATAACTCTTAGAAGGTTGGAGCCCATTTTCTTGCAAACACAAAGTCAAAAAGATAAAGGATTGGTTAAAGAACCAAAGTCTTTTATCCATAGACCAGAAGAAGGAGTTGGGAATCACTGCAGCTTTGGAGACAGAAGGCCCAGTGGCGTCTACCAGCTCCAGAACTGTCCAAAGACAAGCCCAAAGGACCTCAGAAGAAGCAGAGAGGTCCCAAGAACCATCAAGGCAAAGCCAATTGGCACAGACCTTACCGACAAGTGTACAGGATCCCCAAATTGGAGCCTTCAGTCATGGAAAGTGTCTTCAATATGGCCAGGACTCTTATGGAATTAATAGCCAAAGAGCAGGAAAGGATGAATAGGAATTTTCCACGCAAATAATAGATGAAATACATTTTGTTAAATCTAGTATTGATGTAGAACTTTGCAAATTTGATGCAAAGTTAAATAAAATCATATCAGACATGAGTGAATTAAAAAGAAATGACAAAAATTATACTGAGTGGTATCAATTGACAAATGTCAGACTTGATTCAAGTACCAATACATGTGACAGAATTGAAAGTAAATGTCAATTTCAAAATTATTAAATGGAAGATCTTTCCATTTTAAACATCAATGATCAACTTAGAACTCTGAAATATTATGTCTTGGAAATAATTGAAAATACCAACCAGTTTGCCACACATTTGGCAAAAAGTGACAGTGAAAGGCATAAGTTGAAGAATTAAATCATTTCAAATTTGGAACGAATTCATAAGAATTATGGACCACATATGCCAAGTCATTGTAAACCTTTGAATGAAGAAAAACATTCTGTTAAAGGAAGTTTGACCCCATTTTTAGGAGAAAATCCTGTATGTGCAAAAGATATTCCCAAACTGCAAGAATGACCAACACTCTCTGGTGAAGGAGAATACAATCATATTTGGCTCATCAGAACCATTGGTATTTTACAAGAAGATTTTCACATACCTGATGAAATCATAGTGGGGAAGCTACACTCTTTGTTTACCAGAACTGCAAAGAAATGGTATTACAAAATGAGACTAGATCATGGTAAAAATGATTGGCCTTGCTGGAAGTGTGAAATAATCACCAAATGGGCTAACAATTCTTTGAGATTTAAAATAGAAAATGCTTTTGAAAGTGCCATTTTTAACTCAGAAAAGGATGAACCACTTGCTTGGTTCCTCAAACAAAAGACAGATTATCTGCCTTACACCCAGATATGTCTGACTCCATGATTAATATGAAAATATTCAGAAAATTTGGAGGAGAACAAGAACATGCTATCAAGTGCAGATGTGTAGAACCCTGCTCAACAGAAGAATACATCAATGACATGGAAGATATCACTACTAGGACAATAATTGGTAAAACCTTGACTAGAGTCCTTATAGAATCCAAAATGGTCCCTAAAACTTCCAGAGAAGATAAGAGGCCTGAAAGACCTGTCTTGAAGTGTCATAGATGTGGAAGAACTTCAAATTTGGCCAACACTTGCACCAAAAAGGCAGAGATTAATGAAGTTCAAGTCATAGAAGAAGCTCAGTGTACTGAAGAGAAAGAAGAATCTGACCTAGATTCTGAAGTCTCTGAGGATATACCAGTAGAGGCCTATCCCATTGAAAACATTACAGCTTTCTTTGAGGTCACAGAAGTCCATACTCACTTTCCACAGTACAGTGAGGATTGTCATAACCTGATAAATGTTCAGTATGCCAGAATGTGTAAAGCCAAACCAGCTAGAGGTAAAAGATACACTGCTGGAGCATCTTGTATCACATCAATCCTGATGAATGATATTGAAGCCAAAGTAAATTTGGATACAGGGGAGTTTTGTACTTGTGTAGGCAAAGATTATCTTCATGACATACTCCCTGGATGGAAACGCCATCTATCACAGATAGAGGGTGTACAATGTAGTAGTGGCAGTAATAATATGTACCCTTTGGGCATATTGGACACTGATCTTGTATTTCCACATCCAGCAGGAAGTGTAAGAAGGAAAACTGAAATAGTAGTAATGTACAATTGAACATCTCAGCACATCATTCTTGATAATGATTACTTGAATACTAATGGTACTCACATCAATAACCATAAAGACAGAAATTTCATGATTGGAGAAAATAAAAGACAAAAATTTCCTTTTTCCAATATGCAGAAGCAAATATCTGTAATATCTTCTGTTGAAGATACTTATAAGGAAGAATTTGTGGCTAATCAACTTGTTGAAGCATTAATTAATTCATTTTTATCACCAAAGATGAGGCATGACCTTATTGATGTGTTATACACATATAAGTATGCCTTGCCTTCTGATAATGAACCATTGGGGAACTATAAAAGGGAATGAAGTTGATATTACTCTGAATATTGACAGACCATACCCTCCCGTCCTTAGGAGACCTGTAACATGTGACTATGAAACTGATGATAATATTACTATTAATCAACAGTACTATGTCTGTTCTTATGAAATATAATAATAAAAATTATTATAACCACAATTAAATAATTGTAAAATTATATCTTTCACGTCTTATACACTACTAGTGATTATAACAGTGAGCAGTAATTGTCTACAAGAATGAATTACAAGAAGAATTTAATAATAAAAACTTCTTTTATTAAAATAATCAAATTATTTTAATATATAATTATCTTTTACAAGAATAATTATAAAGATAATTTTTGAAGAAAACTATTACTAGAGAAAAACTTTAAGAATCAAACATAAATGACTCACTAATACTCCAAAGAACTTATTGATAGATAAAAGTAGAGAAATTTAACATGGAATTGTGGATTTTAAGGGATCAAAAGGATTTATAACAGTATTACAACAATATATAGTTGGATTCTATGATTTCACGTCTTTCTGGTTGATTCTGAAAGATTTAAAACACTTAAGAATAGCTGTAACTAATACTTACTTGTTGGTAATAATGATTTAATAAATTGATAAGATAATTCTTGGAAAGAACAGCAAGAGGAGGCCTCTTTTAAGTCAAAAACAGCTCACAGAGGCGTGCCATGGAGCAAACTGAAAAACCAGTGAGTGAGAAAACAATAAACCCTTTTGGATTGTTGATTGCATCATCAGTTGTCACGTAAGATTATCATAATTACTTAATTGATGCTTTTATGTGACTACCAACCCCAATATGGTTAAGAATAAAAGGAGTAACATCTGTAAATCTTCTTTTATTCTAAAGTAATCATTGATTTCTCAAAGTTATCAATGTTATTGCCAGTTTCATCACAGGTTGTAATTACTGTGAATTTTTGAAGATTCAGTGTTTCACGTAGAATGGTCAAAAATGGCCTGTAAGGAAAACTTTTAATTTTACTAGTAAAACCATAATTATTTTTGGTTGTACCATAGAAAATACAGTTCTCTATTAGTCCTGAAAGTTTCAGAAAGATTAATCAAGAATTGTATTTTTAATGAATTTTTTAGGTTTTTACCTCATTTCTACGTAGAATTGCAAATAGCAGTATTTTGCTGGTTGCTATGAGGTAAATCAATGAATATATGTCCCAAAAGGGTTTTAATTACTCTTTTAGGGTCTAGTCATGGAAAGTTATCAAGAATTGACGTGGTTACAGGAGTCTAAGTAGCTCATTACCTCCTTGGCACGTCAAAATAGCAGGTTATTTGCTATTTTCTTATGACTACAGTAGGTGTAACTTGGTAACCAAGTTCCCAAAGAGTTTTAGTTTACCAATTGGGCCAAGATGAGCCATGGATCCATGCTCTGGAGCTATCCACGCCTCTGAGGCCTCAGAAGCTGGGTACCCTAGCTCTCTTTGATGTCTTTTGTCCCCCTTACTTATTTTTCACATAAAAATAGAAAATTAAGCTTCAAGTGAGATATCCACTATGGGTGTACCAAAAGTCCATGTAAGAATACCATGATATTAAGTGCTCAAAACATGCATAACACTATTCTTAGTGTATATGAAACATGGGATTTCTCACTTTCCCATTATTTTGGCTTAAAATCAAGAAAAACAAAAAAATTTCACGGATCTTTTATGTGGTATTAATGATGTGGTATTGAAGTATTTTCCATTTTACCACCTCAAATACTTAAATTGAGCTTATTCACTCTATGGGGCTACCCTAGGTGAATTTTTGTGTAGAATCCAAATCTTGTCTTAAATCCATGGATTTACTTACTCAATAAAAAGTTATTCATCTTTTCTGAAATTGAAAATGATGAATTTTGGATATATGCATGACTTATGAGTTGTGCATAATTCAAAATTTCTTTTTAAGATAATTTTGGCCTATTTGGGTATGTAAAATATACCTCAAGGCTCACAAGACCAGATTATCCAGCCAGTCCCAGAGCTAGAGAGGCCTTGTAAAAACATATCCAAGAGTTGATCCAACTTTGTGTACTAAGGAGAGTAGACCATAATGAACAATTTGAAGTAACAACACCTGTTATTATTTCTTGGCATAATGATAAATCAAGGATGGTTGGAGGTTTTAGAGCATTGAATACCTACACAGTTCCAGATAGGTATCCAATTCCTAGAAATCAAGAAACCTTGACCCAATTGCCTAAAGCCAAGTATATAACATCCATGGATGCATTGAAAGGCTTTCATCAGAGGTTTTGGATTTCCAAAACTAGGAAATCACTTAGAATTATCACTCCCTGTGGTATTTATGAGTATCTTAGACTTCCATTTGGTATTAAAAATGCACCATCTCATTATCAAAGAATTATGAATACCATCTTCCCCACAGAATTCTCAGAAAGATGGCTTATCATTTCTATTGATGATATTATTATATGTTCTGACTCATGGTCTTTGCATCTTGAAAGACTTGCAAGAGTACTTGACAAAGTTACAGGAGTGAATATGAAGATTTAACTCAAGAAATATAATTTTGGCTTTGAAGAACTTAAAACTTTACAACATATTGTTTCTGCTTTAAGCTTGGGTATTGACAAAAATAAAGTGGCAGCAGTGTTACTTAAGCCAATACCCCAGAATTAGAAATAAATGATGTCTTTTCATGGCTTTGACAGTTATTACAGGCAACACCTAAAAGACTTTGCAATTATAGCCAAGTCACTCTATAGAATCTGTGATCAAAAGACAGTATTTGAGATGACACAGGAAAGAATTGAAGCTTACGAGAAGATAAGGAAAGCTCTTCAAGAAGAACCTTTACTCCTAATGCCTGACTGGAATATACCTTTTAAATTGTACATTGATGCATGTGGAGATGGATTAGGGGAAGCCCTACATCAAGTCCAAATTATTGATGACAAACCTACATAAGGACCCGTTTGTTATATCTCAAGACAAATCAAACCAACAGAAGCCAGATATGGTGCAAGCCAAATGGAGTGCATATGTTTGGTATGGGCACTTGAAATATTACACTATTATCTTGATGGAAGTGTCTTTGAAGTGATAATTTACTGTAATTGCATTAAATCACTTCTTAAGATGAAAACTCCCAACAGACATATGTTGAGATGGCAAATAGCCATTCAAGAATATAGAGGAAACATGAATATAGTTTCTAAATCAGGAAACATTCATAAGAATGCTGATGGACTTAGCAGGTGGGCATTAGCCAATACTCCTGATCACCCAGCATATTTAGCTTTGGAAGCAGAACCACAGATTCCAATTGAAGGCATTAACATAACTGATATTGGGACTACATTCTTTGAAGAAGTCAGAGAATCTTATAAGCAAGACAAAAATTGCCATATCTTGAATTCCTTACTAGATAAAGACTGCAAAGATACATCTTTAGTCAATGCACTGGATGAAGTTTGGAAGAATTCCTATTCTGAAGGAATATTTCACTTGTTTGATGGAATTATTTACCACAGAACCAAAAATTCTTGTGTAATGACATTGTGTAGCAGATTGCTTATCAATACCATTCTTCATAAATTCCATGATAGCATCTACGCTTTACACCTTTCAGAACACAGAACACTTGAAAAAGTAAAGAACTGTGCATGGTGGCCATCTTGGAGAAAAGAGACCATTGAATATTGCCATAGCTGTGACAGATTCCAAAAAGAAAACAGGAGTATGGCAAGAAATTTGGACTTATAATCCATATTCAAGAACCAAAATCCCTTTGGGAAGCTGTTCACATGGATTGGGTAACATCACTTCCACTACAAAGTGGTGGCAGTAGTTATAATGCTTGTTTAGTCACTGTAGACATATATAGCAAGACTCCCATATTCTTACCACGTCATAAAGATGACACAGCTATGGATACAGCTCTTCTTCTATGGAGTAGAGTTATTTCACATACAGGATTATTTAAGAATATCATAAGTGATAGAGATCCCAAGTTCACATCTGCACTTTGGACCAATCTTCATAGATTATTTGAGACTAAGTTTTCATTCTCTACAGAATACACCCTCAAACAGATGGGCTAGCAGAGAGAATGATCCAAACTTTAGAAGACATTATCAGGAGATTTTGTGCTTATTGATTAGAGCTCAAATACTCAGATGGCTTTAACCACGACTGGTGCACCTTAATACCTGCCCTAGAATTGGCATATAAGACATCAGTCCAATCTTCCACAGGTCAAACTCCTGCTATGCTATAAAAAGGATGGAATTCAAGACTCCCAGCAGACACACTGAGGGAAGACTTGATTGACATTCATCCTACAGCTTCCAGCTTTGAGATAATGCTTGATAAAGTAAAACACGATGCAAAACAAAGTATGAATGACGCTTTTGACTATGCAAAACAGAAGTGGGACAAGAGTCACAAAATACCAGACTTCAAAGTACAGGACTTAGTTCTAGTTTCAACCTTGAATTTTAATAATATCAAAGGCCTAAAGAAACTTAAAGATTCTTATGTAGGACCTTTTTTTATTGTATCCTTAAATGGAACCAATGCAGTTCAAGTAGAATTGAGTAGTGAATTGAAAAATAAACCCCCCACCTTTCCAGTAAGCTGGATAAAACCTTATCAACCAACTGACAAAGAATTGTTTCCTTTAAGGAACCCAACTCCTTTGACTGTACCACCAGTTGAACAGAGTTAATAAAAAAAGGTAAAGAAAGTCATTAAAGAAAGGAGACTTAGGAGTAAAAAGCAAAGAGAATATCTTTTCAGAAATAGAGAGCTAGTACATGAAGATGAATGGCTGGCAGAATCAGAAATACCTGACTCAGATAAAGTCTTAAGAATATTTAGACATGAAAGGGGGCTACAAGCCTGAATATGTCTATAAATGTGCTTCAAATTACTTGATCTGGGTAATTTAAAGAGGTTGGAAAATGGACATTAACCCCCTTTGGGGCCTTTTTCTTCTTTATACTATTTACACAATTGCAGTACAATTTTATTTTTTGGTGGGAGGGAATGTGAGCCTTGAGGTATATTTTACATACCCAAATAAGCCACAATCATCTTAAAAATGAATTCTGGAGTATGCATAACCCATAATTCATGCATATATTCAAAATTCATCTTTTTTGATTTCAGAAAAGATGAATAAACTTTTATTGAGTAAGTAAATACATAGATCCAAAGCCATATTTGTATTCCACACAAAATTTCACCTAGGGTAGCTCCATAGAGTAAATAAGCTCAAATCAACTGTTTGAGGTGGTAATATGGAAAATACTTCAATACCACATAAAGGATCTGTGAAAAGTTTTGTTTTTCTCAAATTCATGCCAAAACAATGGGAATGTGAGAAATCACATCTTACATATACACTAAGAATAGTGTTATGCATGTTTTGGGCACTTGTCATTGTGGTATTCATACATTCATGTTTGGTAAACCCATAGTGGATATCTCACTTGAAGCATGAATTTCTATTTTTAACGTGAAAAATAGTCAAGGGGGACAAAAGACATCAAAGAGAGCCAGGGTACCCAACTTCTGAGTCCTCTGAGGTGTGGACAGCTCTAAAGCTTGGTTCCATGGCTCATTTTGGCCCAATTAGTAAACTAAAATCTTTTTGGGGACTTGGTTACCATGTCCCAACTTCAGTAAATCATAAGATAATTGCAAATAAGCTGCTATTTTGAAGTGACAAGGGGGTAAAGAGCAGCTTATACTCCTGTAACCATGTCAATCCTTAATGCCTTTCCATGGATCAACCTCAAAAGAGTAATTAGAACCTTTTTTGGACTATTATCCAGTGATTTACTTCATAGCAACCAGCCATATACTGCTATTTGCAATTCTACATAGAAATGAGGTAAAAAATTCAAATATTCATTAAAAATACAATTCTTAATTAATCTTTCTTAAATTTTAAGGACCTATTGGGAACTGTATAGTTCATAGAAAAACCAGAAAGAATTCCACTTTTATATGTAAAACTCAAAATTTTACTTACAGTCCATTTTTGATGATTCCACGTGAAACACAGAATCTTTAAGAATTTACAGAAAATACATTCTGTGATGAAAATTCCAATAAAATTGATAAATTTTAGAAATAAATGATTATTTTGGAATAAAATAAGATTTACAGTTGTTACTCCATTTATTCTTAACCATACATGGGTTGGTAGTCACATAAAAGCCTCAATTAAGTATTTATGATAATCTTATGTGACAACAGATGATGCAATCAATAATACAAAAAGGTTTATTGTTTTCTCACTCACTGGATCTTTCTGTTTTCTCCATGACACGCCTCTGTGAGCTGTCTTAGACTTAAAAGAATCCTCCTCTTGCTGTTTTTTCCAAATCATCACATTATTGTATTATACCTTTATTACCAACAAGTAAGTATTAGTTGAAACTATTTCTTAAGTGTTTCATTCTTTCAGAATCAAGCAGAAAGACGTGAAATCATAGAAATGAACTATATATTGTGTTAAAATCATTTTTTGATCCATTAAATCCGCAATTCCACATCAAATCTCTTTACTATTATCTTGTAAAAAGGTTTCTTGAATTAATAGTGAGTGATTTATTTTTAATTCTTAAATTATTTCTCTGGTAATAGTTTTATTCAAGAGTTATATTTATAATTATTCTTGTAAAAGATAATTATTTATTACAATAATTTTATTATTTTAATAAAGAAGTTTTTATTATTGAATTCTTCTTTTAATTGATTCTTGTAGACAATTACTGCTTACTGTTATGATCACTGGTAGTGTATAACATGTAAAAGAAATAATTCTTTAATTATTTTATTGTGGTTATAAGAATCGTTTTATTATTATATTCCATAAGAACAGGCATAGTACTGTTGATTAATAGTAATATTATCAACAGTTTCATAGACACATCTTACAGTAGATCAGTATTTGGGAGATTTATTGATCACCAAATATAGAAGTTAAAGTTGTCTAGCAATATCAAATCATATGTGAGGTGAAATAGAGGTTTTTAAAGGTAGGAAGGAGTTTCAGGCATCTTTCAATTTAATTGGGGCCAAAAGATCAAATAATTCCATTCTGTTTAATATCTAAAGAATGATTTAGCTCAAGTATCAACTAGAGTGGCTTTCAAACAACTTCCAAATTTTGTGGGAATGTTTCATGTAAGATTTATTGAACATTTCCTTTAACAAAGAATAAGAAAAAGGAAGATTAAAAGCACGAACTCTCTATTTTTATTGAACAAATAAAAGATAAGCAGTGAGGTAAAAGGGCTTATCATATTTCTTGAAGCTTAGCTCCAGGTGAAACAGTTCTTGGGGGTTCAAATGTTGTTCCTCAATGTTCAATTCTGATTATTTAATAATTTTGATATTGGTTGAAGGTTGGTGTTTCCTTTTTTAGGAAGCATTTTTGTAAGGCTTGAAACTACAGTCATGGACCTTTCTAAGGAATTAATGTAAGAATTTGATTAACAATGAACTCCTTTCCCTTTTCTCAAAGGTTCTATAAGGCAAATATATTCAAAAAAATCACTTTATAATCATTAAAGTAAAAATACACAAAGATTATTCTTTAGCTTTATCAGTATAAAAAACATTCATATAAATATTTCTTGCTTTACCAAAAATGAAAATTGATCCAGAGATATTTTGACAGATATATTCAAGTCAATTGTATAATATCTACAGGAAGAATTATTTTGGATTATTGTAGAAATTAAATGGAAGCAATTGGTATTAGGAATGAATCTCTCAAGCTTTTTCAAAGGAAACAAATGCCCAAAAATGATCATATTGAATATATAAATTGCATGAAAAATTCAATGGTGATGGAAGATGTATTTTTTAAGGGGTGTTGCTTCAAGGTTTTAGATTATTGGGAGGATTTCTTTATGTTCTTTGAATATTCAAAATTACGCAAAGATTCTGCTTGGAATTAATTATTGATTGGATTCAAGGTAATTAAACTAATCATAAAACTGGATGAATTGTGATAGAAAAAAAAAGGGACAAAGCAGTTATATTATTTTATACTCTCATCCTTTCTCTTAAAAAAGGTGGATAATTATCTCAAAAGTATTGAGATAAATAATGTTACCATTAAATCCAATTATGACACTATTTGGCCCTCCTTTAGGCCAAAAAAAGGTTGGTTTTAATCATTTTAGCCCTAAAAATTAGCCTTTAATATAATAGCAGCCAGTTTTAAGTGTAAAAGGAATTTCAAAGGTTTTTCAAAAAGCTTTAAAAGCTGCTAAAATGTTTTTGTGCAGTTTTTTTGACTGAAGAATAGTTTTACCCACTTAGGAGCAGTAAAATTTGACCTGATTTATATTAAAAATACATGATATCTTAAGTCACACACTATGTGAATAAATTAGTAAGATTTTTCAGAGCTCTTTAAATCCCACATAAAGACTCAAGGGCTTTGGGGGAGTCTGGCAGCCTTTGAGAAAAGATTCCTTTTCCCCTTAAAAACTTAATCTTTCAAATTGTTCTCATTTATTTCCTTCAACATGTCTAATAATAAAAATGATATTCTGATTCGATTGAGATTTAAATTTTAATTCCTCATATGTAAATCAAAGTTTACGTATTTGATACATACAAGCATTTCCACAATATTCATGGAAATACTTCTACATTACACACCACACCTCATTGTTGCAATTAGAAATGATAATCAAAACCTTATGTGGTATTAACCAGGTTTAAGATTTATAATCTTCAGATTTTCTTACTATAAATATTCAAAAATTAATTTAAGCTAATTTAGAGTAAATTTAAAGAAATCTTACCCTGAGGTGGCCCAAGGTAGCTTTCCATGAGGAAACAAATGCTATGAAAAAATTCCCCTCTTTTTCAATAAGAAAAAAACCTATAATAATTTATGCAAATAAAAACAAAAAAACAAAGCTTCTTTCAATATCTTCAATAAATTCTCAATTTTTGCTCAATTTTATCTCAATTTTTTTTTTGTAAAAATGAAATAAAATCATTATAATAATACTCAAATTATTCTAAGGAAATGATAGATTACCCTAATTGTAATTCTATAGTGTTGTCCTTGTCAGCCTGTGACTCAAAACCAGAGCACAAGCATGCCATCCAAATGCCATAAACCAAGGGTAAAGCCAAGATACCACCAAAACATGGATCTGAGCCAAATCAGCTCAATAGGTATCAAAATAGAGAAGAAACCCGCCACTTTCCAAATACACAAGTCCTATCATCATAGGACAAAGAATAACAAAGTTATTCCTGCTCAAAGTTGTTGCTGAGCATAAACCTAATTTTCACCTCTCATCTAAAATCCAGAGGAAGAGGCTTAACCCCAGAAAATGGGTATTTAAATTGAGGCTCTACGTCAGGGCTATCCAATGGTACTAGCCAAATTGAGCTAACACCAAAACTACAGAGGTTATGGCCAAAATAAGGCCAAATAAGGGTGAATAAAATATTCACCTCTCATCCAACTTCTACAGTTTTAGTGTGAGATACTTAACTTGGGGTCTTTTTCAAAATAGCACAGTCAGGGATATCTGATGGTGCCATTCATTCCCCCATCCCCTATCTAGAACAAAATTTATGGAGCAAACAAGCTCCATACAGATATTGAGAAAATCATATATCTGAATAACAAAAGTTTTTCATGGCATAACTTTGCCATATTTAATGTTAACCATACCAAATGAGGTACCATTGTGTATATCACATCTAGGGCTGCAAAATGAACCAACTTTGAGCGCAATACTTCAAACACTGACAACAATATAGAATTTTCAAGGTTAAAATCTCACAATTGGGCTAATACACCTTTTCCGTGGGATAATATCCCATAACCATTATTATGAGGTGTCAAGCAGACAAAGAAGCATGTTTATACTTAAATTCCTTATAGTCCATTCAAGACAGGGGTCTAATACAGGTTTTGTACAGCATTCTATGCATCATACACATCAGAAGAGGGTGGTGTGGTCCCCAGATGAAAGTTTTCACCCTTTATTGGTGAAAACTGTGCAGATGTGGTTTCAAAACCACATCTGAGCGCAGTAAAGAGTATAAAGGCCTTGTGGAAACCACAAGCCATTACTCTTAAGTGAGAAATCTTCACTTCATTCATGTGAAATGGTCTAGAGGACGTTTTCACCCATTTTGAGGATGAAAGGGGACCTTTCTCTGCCCAAAAGAGGAATCCACATCCTTCTCTTGAATTCCTACATAGTAGAACTGTCAAAAACAGCTATACTCTTGGAAATAATCAGGTATAACTATAATATTAGTTATTGAATACTTTATTATAATAATCCAATTGATAAAGCTGCACCCATGGCTTTCAAAAGTGCTCACCAACACTAAAGTCTTTTAGTAAAACCCTTATATTTTATTTAAAAAACTTATTATCATCATTATCCATGTCACATTCATAGTTTAATTTGTAAATACTGTTATTATCACCTCTTTATAGACTCATCTCAACAATTTTTTTGCATATGTTAAAGTACCTGTAAGTGTCACAAGGTTTGTGTGTGACTTAAGGGTTGTCCCTGTGGATTTTGTCCCCCCTTGGGCCTATCCCTATCCCATACTGTCTCCAATCCCTTTTTTTTAGTCCTGGTCCCTACCCCCCCAGACCTTCAGCAATTGGGTGGACCACATGGAAATTATTTTCTCTCATTTTTACCTCAATTTTGTATATTTAATCTTAACATCCTTGCTTTTTTTGATTGGTTTACTCTAGGGTTTCTTTCATTCTTTGCTTTATTTGAAATCTCTTTTTTTGGTTAGTTTATGTCCAAAATTTTATCTTGGGATCCCTCTGGGAATATACCTCTTGACCTGTGCCCATTCCCTTTGGGAAAAAATATTCTCAAATGTGTGCCCATTCCTGGATCCCAAAATCCTCATCCACTGGAAAACCCACATGAATTGGGATCAGGGCCCAGCCTTAGTGTGACTGACCATTTTTCCTGATGAGTCCAAAATTGTAAGGTTTGTCTATGAAACTCTTGATAATAGTAACAATATCAAGAGTACTATGACTGTCCTCAGTAGAAAAATATAATATAATAAAATATTATAACTACAAATTTAAATATAATTATCAAAATAATTATATACAACAATAAATTGAATTATTATTATAAAATATAATCATAAGAAATATATCATAATTATAATGAACTATAATTATTTAATTATTGTTATAGTCACTGACAATTATAACAATAAGAAGTGTAAAGCTCTGAATGAGACAACTACACATGGAAAATATAAATATTTAACCACTTAGAAATAATATAAATATTATTTAGAACAGAATTAAAACACACACTGTGCAGAAATAATTCTTATAGAAAAATTCTATAAAAAACTGATAATAGATAAAAAACGTAGAATTCTAGAGAAAACTTACTTATAATATTTATTTAATACAACAAGTCAAACAACAACAGCTATTATATTAAATAATAATTATAAGTTAAAAACACACCAAAAATCAATATTTTAAAAGATAAAACAATTTTTTATAATAAAAAATATGATTGAAGAGTTTTTGGGAGGAACTTGGGGATTTTAAAAGATATTTTAAAGACAATAATTTTATAAAATAAAATATATTATAGATGATAAAAAAAATAATCTAATTTCTATGATTTTAATTCTTCAATTTTAAGATTTATAAAGAATAAAATGCTTAAGAAATAATTTAATAATAAGATTTTATATATAATAAAACTTTACCTGTTTAAATGTCTGATATAATTGGATTAATAATGATGATGGACAAAAACAGTGATGAAAAGACTCTTCTTATGTCTACAGAGCAACACTCATGATTCATAATGAATATAGAGGGCGTTCTCAGGTCAAAACTCAAAAACCATGCTTAAAAATAAAGTTCTTAACTTAAGGCGACTTATTTCTAATTTAAATTTAAAGTTACCAGTGTTAGCCTTAACTCCAAGTAGCTTTAATCCTCATTTAAGCTAATTATTTTAGGTTTTAATATAAAATAAGCTTATTTATATTAAATTTCATCACATGAACAACTTAAAAATAGAGTTTCAAGCAGAAATCTCTTAAACTCAATGTTTAATTAATTTTTAAAGAAATTATAATTTTCTTTGAGCTTAATTCAAAGAGTAAATTTCCCAGCTAATTAAACAGGAAATTCATTTATAAAATATACTTGACATTGAGTTTATACATAGATAATATTAAATTGTAAGCTGTGTGAAGCGTTCAAGCAAATCCATTAAGAATTGGACTTTGAATGGATTTTTGAAGTTATTCCTATTTTTCCACATAAAATAGCAATACATACTAAAACTTAACTTTTGATAAGGTTTTAATGCTTGTAACCTTAAATGTTTAACCTTTTTGAGCTTAATTAAGTTTGGAAAGTTCTTAAAACCTTAATTTCAAGCCTGCATATGGGGATTTGCCCTGTGGCAGCTTGAAATTCCTGTTTAATTTGGAATAAAACCAGTTTAAACTTTAAGGTTGGATCAAATTCTAATCTTAAAGTTTAAATAAGGTTGAAAATCCTCCAAAACAGGTGGAAAACCCTAAATTCAATCCTTGCAGATCCAAAAAGCTGGGTACCCCAGCTCTATTTGGTCTTTTTCCTTTGTCCCACCTTTTTGCGTGGATTTTGCCCTTTTATTTATTTAAAGCCATACTATGGCCTTCAACCCTTTTAAATTGAGCCCACGCAGGTTTTACATCCTGCATGGCAAATCTTTAGCCAATTCAGTAAATATACACAACACCTCAATTTTATATAAAATTTTTGTAAGTTTGCATAAACCTTATGCAATTTTCAATTTAAGCTTATTCCAGCTTAAATTTAACAATTTAAAAAATGTTAAAAAAAGTTACATTAGTACTGTGAGTTTCTTAAATCTTCCAATAACATAAGAAATAATTATTTTTGGGTGTAACACCCTATGGTTGTACCCTAGGTTATTTTTGGTGTAGAATCCAAAAATGACATAATATTTATAACTTTGTTTATCCAAAAAAGGGTATTATTTTTTTTTGTTATTTTTTATTTTAAATTCAATTAAAAAGTCTGTTAAAGACAAATTTAACTCTGTATAAAGTTGTTTGGGGCCTTATGGGTATGTTATACATACCTCACAGGCTCACATTCCCTGCCACCAAAAAAAAATTGTACTACAATTTTCTTTTGAAGTATACCCCTGAGCTATATGGGGGGGTATAATCCACTGTCCAACCTCTCTACTTATACTTTTTAATTATGTAAAGCACACAATCCAAAATTTTTTATTGAGCAATTGGTCTTTTCTCATGTCTGAATCTTCCAAGAAACCTTTGGGAAAAAGGTATTTTACTTTCTTCAATCCATTCATCTTCGTGTTGTGAATTTTTGTACCTGACTAAGTATTCTCTTTCATTTCTAGTGTTAATTCAGGACTAATTTGTGCTTCAATCAATTTATTTGACACAAATTTTTCTTTATTAACATTTTTCACTTGTTTAATGACAGTGATTTCTCTTTCTCCTAGAGGAAAAGCAAATTTTTGTCTTTTATTTTCCCCTATAGTGAAATACCTTTCTTTATGATTATTAATATCAATACCATAAATATTGAGGTGATCATTCACAAGTATAAAGTGTTGTGAAGTACAATTATTCATAACAACAAATTCAACCTTTAATATGATACTTCCTGCAGGATGTAGAAATATCATTGCTGCTTCAAATATACCCAAGGAGTGCATATCTTGGCTAGCACTGCTGAATTTTATACCTTCAATTGGCATTATCTTGTCTTGCCAGTTGGTATAAATCTTGTTAACATAATTTTTGCCAACACAAGTGCAAAACGCACCGGAGTCAAGATGTATCTTGGCTTCTGTGTTGTTTATCACAATATTAGTGACACAAGATGATCCATCTGTAAAACCTTTACCTCTGGGAGGCTTGGCTTTTTTCATTTTAGCATCTTGTATGTGTATGAGATCCATACATTCATCACTGTACTGTGGTAAGTGAGTATGCACTTCTGTGACTTCAAAGGAAACATTAATATTTTCTATACTAAGTTCATCTGGTAATTCCTCCTCTTCAGAAGGCTCAGAATCACTTTCATGTACATGGACATCATTTGTTTCTTTTGTGTCATCTTTTTCAATTTCTATCTTATTAATTCTTGTCTTTTTGGGACAAGTATTAGCCAAATGAGATGTACTTCAACACTTATGACATTTCAAAGGAAGTCTGTCTTGTGGTTTATTTGGTTTTAAAATTGGTTTACCACTAGTCATGTTGTCTATTGGGTATTTATACCAATTTCTTCCAATTTTTATTCTATTAGTGATGTCCCCCATAGCATTGATATAATCTTCTGTAGAGCAAGGCTCAATACATCTGCTTCTTATAGCATGCTCAAGGTCACCTCCACACTTTCTTAATATCCTTTTATGTACCATTGTTTCAGACATATCAGGATGAAGGGCAGTCAATCTATCCTTCTGTTTAAGAAACCAAGACATGGGCCTGTCCCCCTCAATATTAAAAATGGCTTCTTCAAAAGAATTTTACATTTTAAATCTCCAAGAATCATTTGCCCATTTGGAAGTAATTTTTTCTTTCCACAAAGGCCAAGAATGTTTACCATGGTCTTGTCTCATTTTTTAATACCGTTTCTTTGCTGATTTGGTAAATAATGAGTGTAATCTGGCACTTATTTATTCATCTGGAATGTTAAGGTCTTCTTTGAACATATCAATTGTTTTCCTAAATTCCATATGATTATATTCTCCTTCACCACTGAAGATTAGCCATTCCTCTAATCTTGGAATGTCTTTAAAATTACAAGCAGTATCCACATCTGCATTAATTGAAATTGTATGGTGTAAATCATTATTCAATTTAAGCACATTTCTATCAAGAATTGGGGTGGATTGCCTTGGCAATTCATTTTTTAGTGATATATTATTAATAATTGATTTAATATCTTCTTTCAATTCAAGTCTTTCTTTGTCACTCTTCTCCAATTGTTCTTAAAAAAGAGCTGCATTGTGCCCAGTTGAGTTTTCCAAGTTTTGGGCTTGTATTCTTAATTATTTTCACTGTCTACTTATAAAAGAAATTGAATTTTCATCTGGTTGATTGAGTAAGGTAACTTTAGACTCAATTCTTGCACAAATTTGCGTCAAAGACAGAAGATTGTCTTTATTAACATTTTCAAGGCCAAAAATGATCTTTTGTGTTTCCTTCACTTTTAATATCTCATTACCCAGCTTCTGTTGGATATACTCAAATCTTTTAAGCTTTGTCATAACTTCTTTATTAAAAGATTAAATTTGAGTTACAAGTCTTACAAGATCTATTTCTTTGGTAAAGATTTGTTCAATCTTTCTTCTTCCTTGTTTTTGAGTTTCATCAGAGTTCTTGCCATATTGAACACATTTTCCATGGCTGTCTTCTCTTTCTTGGGAATTCAGTAATTCTGAGGGTAAGGCTTGTTCCACTTGGGCTTTGCCTTTCCCTTTGCCTTTTGCTTGCCCTTCTGATTAGTCTTTGGGGTTTGCTTGGGCTTTTTTGGCACTGGTTGAGGCAGATTTTGCTTGTGGATGCTTGGGGAGCTTCCACTGGGGTTCTGACCTTGCCTTGGGCCAACTTCTTCTTCTGATCCTTTCATAACATGCTTTGGTTTTTCAACCAAGCTTTTTTCTGTTGGACTTGTCCATTGCAAGACATGGGTGTCCAACACTTCAGAAGTTCCTCTGTCTTTTCTGGCCCCATGAACTTCTTCACTTGAAGATATGAGTTCATGATGCCTATCCAAAGACTTGGGAGAAGTTCCCACTTTTGCTGTTTTGCTGACATAAACCAGTTTTTGTACTGACACTGGTATATCTCTACTGCTGCCTGTTGGAAGTGATTCAGGTTTAACAGAAAGAGCAGTTATGTCAGCTTCTGGACTCTTAATAAGAGTGTCAAAGGTTCTGGCTAACCTTTGGGAACTTGTGGAAGTTCTGGCATCCTCCATTTGTGCCTCTCCTCTGGGCTGACATTCTTGTCTTTTGGATTTGTGACTGGAATGTCCTGGTCCAGATCCATTAGATTGGATGGAGTAATTTCTTCCACTTCTAGTAGGAATCAGTACAAGTCAATTTTAATAACAAAACAGACTAAGAATGGATTGAATTCACCTTGTGGACCTTTAAAGGGTTCTTTGATTATTAAACCCCTTGGTCCTGGGCTAGTCTTAATTTCAATACTAGGCTCTGAGGCTTTAGAGTCTGAAGAGCTGTCTCTAATTGATGACACTAGAGAAAAATAAAAATATAAGTTATTTTATCAAACACTAAAAATAACTTTTAAGCTTAACTTATTGAATAGAGCTGTTTTAATGTAATTTATGGAAAATTATGTCAAAAATAAAGAAAAAATGCCCAAGATTGAAGAAAAAATGTTTTTAGTAAAGATTTTTAATTTTTTAATTTTTTATTTGATTTAATATTGTCTTTAAAGAAATAATAATAATGCAATTAATAAGCTATTAATTAAAATTATATCATTATTCACTTTATACTAGAATAACTCAAGGAATAAATTTCAAGTCTGTGATGTGAAAAGGCTACTAGTTAGACAAAAGAAATTTTTCCAAGTAACTCAATAGTATATTGTTTCAAGAAATATTCTCAAGTAAAAAATAACTTTATTAAGATTATAAAGATTATCTATAAGGGATAAGTCCTAAAAAATCCAATATAAAAGTAGGTATGGCAATTTTATGTCAAAAAACAGTAAAATAAGGTCTAGAATATGATTTATGTCCCAAAAATTGGTTAAAATCATGGCCAGGCTTCCAAATGTAAGGTTTGTCTATGAAACTCTTGATAATAGTAACAATATCAAGAGTACTATGACTGTCCTCAGTAGAAAAATAAAATATAATAAAATACTATAACCACAAGTTTAAATATAATTATCAAAAATAATTATATAAAATAATAGGTTGAATTGTTATTATCAAATATAATAATTATAATGAATTATAATTATTCTATTATTGTTATAGTCACTGACAACTATAACAATAAGAAGTGTAAAGCTATTAATGAGACAACTACACATGGAAAATATAAATATTTAGCCACTTATAAATGATATATTATTATTTATAAAAGAATTAAAACACACACTGTGCAGAAATAACTCTTATAGAAAAAATTCTATAAAAAAAACTAATAATAGATAAAAAACATAGAATTATAGAGAAAACTTATTTATAGTATTTATTTAATACAAAAAGTCAAACAACAACAGCTATTATATTAAATAATAATTATAAGTTAAAAACACACCAAAAATCAATATTTTAAAAGATAAAATACTTTTTTATAATAAAAAATATGATTAAAGAGTTTTTGAGAGGAATTTGTGGATTTTAAAAGATATTTTAAAGACAACAATTTTATAAAATAGAATATATTAAATATGATTACAAAAATAATCTAATTTCTATGATTTAAATTCTTTAATTTTAAGATTTATAAAGAATAAAATGCTTAAGAAATAATTTAATAATAAGATTTTACATATAATAAACCTTTACCTGTTTAAATGTCTAATATAATTGGATTGATAATGATGATGGACAAAAACAGTGATGAAAAGACTCTTTTTATTTCTACACAGCAACTCTCATGATTCATAATGAATATAGAGGGCGTGCTCAGGTCAAAAATGAAAAACCATGCTTAAAATGAATTTTTGAAGTTATTGCTATTTTTCCATGTAAAATAGCAATACACACTAAAACTTAACTTTTGATAAGATTTTAATGCTTGTAACCTTAATGTTTTAAGCTGATTTAAGCTTTTTGCGCTTAATTAAGCTTTGAAGGTTCTTAAAACCTTAATTTCAATCCTGAATATGGGGATTGTCAGGCTGAATCTATGATAAAAGTATTATGAATGTATTTACAACTTTTAACTATGACTTTGACATGGTAAAAAGGATTAAGAAAGATTTATGAGTATTTAAAATGTCTTAATTTAAGAATAAAACGGCTTTACTATATTGAATATAGTGGTGGTGAGTGCTGTTGAAAGCCCTGGGTGCAGCTTTACCTGTTGGGTTACAATAATTAATATTATAATTATACCTGTTCATTACCCCAGAGTAAAACTGTTCTTGAAAGTTTACCACGTAGGGTATTCAAGAGTAGGATGAGGAAAGCTATTCTGGCTGTGAAAAGCCTCCTTTTTATCCTGAAATGGGGTGGAAGGGCTGTTAGACCTTTCCACGTAGAGGAAGTGAACATTTTTTCACTCTCTGGGACAGGCTTGTGGTTTGAAAGGAACTGAATAGCCTGTATTGCGCTCAGATGTGGTTTTGAAACCACATCTGGGCAGTTTTCGCCAATACAGGGTGAAAGTCTTCATCTGGGGACCACATAGCCCGCTTCTGACGTGTATGACCTGTAGAATGCTGTACAGAAATTGTATGGGACCCTAGTACTGACTGACTTGTGAGGTATTGAAGTATAAACATGCTTCTTCATCAGTTTTACCCCTAATAATCATGGTTATGGGATAATATCCCATGGTAAGGGTGTATTGGGCAGAATGTAGGATTTTGACCTTAAAACAGCCATAAATTTGTCAGTTCATGAGATATCAACCTCAAAACTAAATCAGTGTGTAGCCCTGTATGTGCTCTACACAATGGTACTTTATTTGATATGGGTATCATTAAATATGGCAAAGTTATGCCATGTACAAGACTTTTGTAGAAATGTGTGGTTTAGGCAAAAAGCTGTATTGGGCTTGTTTGCCCCATAACGTCTGCTATAGTTGAGATATGAGGAAATGAATGACACCATCAGATAGCCCTGATTGTGCTCTTTCCAAAAAGACGACACCTTAGGTATTCCACACTGAAACTGTAGAAGCTATGTAAGGTGTGGATATGAAACTTTAATTAAAAATCATATACTTTTCCTGTCCTCAAAATTTGTATAAGGTAAAAATCAATTAAAAATAGTAATGAATACTATTTTCAGAAGAAAACACACCAATTTTATTTTTTATAACTTTATTGGTATAAAAAAATAATATTATAAAGATTTATTGTTTTACCAACAATAAACATTTAACCAAAAATACTCTACAAGAAGTATTTAAAGCTACAAAAGAAATTTCTTCAAGAGCAATTTCAATTGGACTTCATTGAGCAAAGAACTGCAAGCAATTAATTAAAGAACAGAGTCTTTAAAAAGAATATTAAAGAGAAAAAACGCCCAAAAGTGACCAGAGTGAATTTGGAAACAAAGTGACAAAGGTTACAGTGATGAAAGATGCTTGAATTCACTTTTGGGGTGGTTCAGGGGTAAAAATGATTATAAGAGTTACAAACAATGATTATAATAATTTTTTCACGTGGTTAAAAGTATTAAAATGATTTGAAAATGGTGGTTGGAATCTTTTATTGATTGGTTTAACAGTGTTTAAACTAATTTTAAAAGAAAAAGATTCCAACATGAAGAGAAAAGTGGGGCAAAGAAGACATTCTTTTATAGCAATCAATTTTCTTACTCCAAAAGTAAAATTTACTTTTATCAGTCTTGAAAAACAGTCTGACAACAGAAAAGCCAATTATGGCATCATTGAACCCTGGTTTAGACCAAAAAAGGGCTGGTTTAAGCCATTTTTAGCCATTTTAGACCTTTAAATTAGCCATTACTATAGCAATACCTGGTCTAAAGCCTTCAAAACAGGTTGGACTGCGTATAAGAGGCTTAAAAAACCAGTTAAAACTGTCTTTACTAACATTGTTTTAACTTAAGGGTAGTTTTACCCTTTTGGCAGCAGTTAAAACCACCCTGGTTGGTATCAAAACCTCATCATCAATTGAGTCACAGACCCTGTGACTCAATTCCAGGCCAAAATTAATGAAGTTTTGCATGTATTTTGACATCCCACACCAGTAAGCAAGGGTTTTGGGGGTCTAGCTCCCCCTTAGAGCTTGAGTTCCTTTTCCCCCCCAAATTTCATCTTTCCCATTTATTTTTTCCTTTAATTCTTCATCATGTATTATACTTATAATTTACATAGGTAATTCAATTGAGTTGTACAGTTCAATACAGTAATAATTGATAATTCATATGTAATTCAAAGTTCACTTATGTAATACATGCGCACATTTTGACATTTCAATTGAATTCAATTGAAAATACTTTAATTACTCATAACGTCTAAAATATACACAACAACTCAATTTAACACAAATTTCGGCGATTAACACTACATGTGATGTGAATCAAATTAAAGTTTTGAGCATTTTCAATTTTCATACAGAAAATACTAAAAACTTAATTTAAGCTTATTTAGAGTTGAGTTACAAAATTTTCACTCAGAGGTGACCCCACCTGATTTTTTATGAGGAATCCAATGGTGAAATAAGTTTTATATGTTTATTTATTGAATAAAAAGTTATAATAATTTTTATTTAACTTTTTTCCAAATTTATTTATTTTTTTACAATTTTGTTAAAAATTCATTTTTACTTAATTTTTTCAAGTATAAATGTAATTTTACAATTTCAAAATTTAATGTAATTTTATTTTTAACTTGTAATTGTTTTTTTAATTGTGAATATAATCTTATATTTATATTTTGATTTTCATTTTAATAATATAAGTAAATTAATTTATTTATATTTATATGTTAACTTTGTATTTGTGGTCTTTTGGGTATATGACATTACCTCTAAGGCTCAGAAGTTAGATGAGAGGTGAATGTTTTGTTCACCCTTATTTGGCCTGAGTTTTGCCATAACTTCTGTAATACTGGTGCTAGCTCATTTTGGCTGGTACCATTGGATAGCCCATACCTGGAGCTTCATTTTGCATACCCATTTGATGGGTTAAGCCTCTTACTCTGTATTTCAGATGAGAGGTGAAAATTAAGGTTTATGCTCAGCAATAACTTTGAGCATGAATAACTTTGTTATTTTTTGTCCTATGATGATGAGACTTGTATATTTGGAAAGGGGTGAGTTTCCTCTTTCTTTTGATACCCTTTGAGCTGATTTGGCTCAGCTCCATGTTTTGGTGGTATCTTGGCTATACCATTGGTTTATGTTATTTTGGCTGTCATGCTTGTGCTCCCGTTTTGAGTCACAGGCTGACATAACCTCCCTCTAAAAAAGGCTCATCACTGATGAGACTTTTCAGTCCTCCTATAGGCTCTGAATCTCCTTAAATGAAGGTTCCCATCTGGTATGGAATCTTCTGTCAACCATTTGTCTTTATCAGCTGTTTGGTTCTTGAAACTGACTAAGTATGGTCTTTGGTCCTTCCCATTAAGTCTGATCTTCCTGGCCCTGGTGATTTTACTCACAGGTCCAGGGGAGTCCTCCACTTCCACTATTGCTGGTGGTGTGGGGTTCTTTCTCCTGGAGGGGAATTTTTCCTCCTATGTTTGGAAGTATGGCTTGACCAAACTTACCGGAAAGACTGGGTGCTTTCTGCAAAATTCCTCTGTAAGTTTGACTTCCACTGCATTCTTCCCTATCGATTTAATGATAGTTAAGGGCCCTACAAATGAGTCTCTCAGTTTCTTAGGTCCTTTAATATTATTGAAGTTCAGTGTAGACACTAGCACCTGGTCCCATTCCTTAAAGTCAGGTTCCATGTGTGTCTTGTCCCACCTCTGCTTATTATATTCTTTTGCCTCAGCTATGCATTTGGCAGCTGTGTCACAAGCCCTCTTCCACATATCATGGAAGTCTTTGGCTGTGGTTTGGATGGTCAGAAGATTCTTCTTCAAGTGATCCACAGGCAACAGGGAATTCCCTCCTTTTTCTACCACTGCAGGTGTTTTGCCTGTGGTAGAATGCTTACTTGTGTTATAAGCCATTTGAGCAGCTGGGAGAAGGGTAACCCAATCATGGGTGTATCCCTCATGGTCCTTGTATTCCATGCCATAGGCACAGAACCTTCTAAGGATGTCCTCCATTGCCTGGATCATCCTTTCAGCTAGGCCATCTGTTTGTGGATGGTAAGCTGTGGAGAATTAAAGCTTGGTGCCAAGCATGTCATATAAGTTGGTCCAATATTCAGATGGTAATTTTGGGTCCCTATCACTAATGATTATCTTAGGTACTCCACAGGTGAGTATGATGTTATTCTAGAATAACAGAGCAGTATCCATGGCTGTGTCCTCTTCATGGCATGGTAGACACCTCAAGCTCTTTCTGAAACTATCAACTATGATTAGGCAGGAATTGTAGTTTCTTTTTCCCCCTGGGACAAGTCCTGTGACCCAGTCCATATTGATGGTCTCCCATGGGTGTTTGGGTTCCTCTATATGGTGAAGTAACCCATACTTCTTTCCATGTTTTCTATTTGCCTTTTGGCATCTTTCACAAGTGTTGATGTATTCACTCAACTGTTGTTCCCACTTGGGCCACCAAGCTGTGCTTTCTACCCTCTCTCTGGTCCTGTCTTCACTCATGTGTCCCATATAGGGGCAGTCATGAAATTCCTGTAGGATCAGAGATATATGGTCTCTGTCTACCACTGTAAGTGCACTTGTGTGCTTCTCTCTGTGGTAGAGCAGACCATCCACAAGCAAGGACTTGTTATCCTTATAGGCCCTCAACCAGGGTTCTTCCAGCTGGGATTCCAGTTCTGGACTCCTGTACTCTTGTTGAAGGAGTTTTAGTAGTATGCCACACTGTTTGTGTTTTGCATAAGACTTCAGTACTGCACTGAAAAATTCATTGTGCAGTTCTGAGGAGCTTATTCACAGTATGGGAGTTTCTGTTCCTTCTGATTCAGTGTTCCCACTGTCAAGGGTACCACTTCCTGGTGCCCATTCAGAGAATCTGAAGTTCTTCCTCCTATCTATTTCCATGAAATGGATGGGGCCTTGGCTGCAACTTCAGGATCATAAGCTGGATTGCTCTTGAAATTATCCATTGGCCACCTGCTGTGGCCATCTGCATTGGTATGGCTTTTACCTTCTTTTTATATGATGGTCATTTTCCCTCTATACTTCTGGATGGCTATCTGCCATCTCAGCATGTGTCTATTTGTAGTCTTCATATTTAGTAAAGACTTCAAGGCTGTGCAGCCTGTGTAGACTTCAAAGACTGCACCCTCCAGATGATAAGGGAGTTTTTCCAGAGCCCAGACTAAGCATAGACATTCAGTCTGGGTGGCTCTGTACCTGGCTTCTGAATCTTTCAGTTGCCTAGAGATGTAACATATCACTCCCTTTCTTGGTTCACCATCCACAATTTGCCTTTGGTGAAGGGCTGCTTCTAAGCCTTGGCTACATGCTGCATCTATATATAGCTCAAATGGTAGTTCAAACTTACGTAAGATGAGCACAGGTGCATTTGTGAGTTCATTTTTGATCCTCTCATATGCATCCCTTCTTTCCTTGGTAATTTCAAAAACTAAATCTTTTGAACATAACTTGTATAAACTACTAGTTATGTGGGCAAAATTCTTGATATGGTTTCTGTAGTAGCTAGCAAACCCAAGGAAATATTTCATCTCTTTGATGCTCTTTGGTACTGGCTTTTGCAATACTGCTGCTAGTTTATTCTGTTCAATTGCCAGACGAAGACCTGAGACTTTAAGTCCTAGAGATAGTAGCTCTTGTTGGCCAAAATTACACTTTTTCAGTGAAATCTTCAGATTGATGGGTGTACATTTACTTAGCACTCTGTCTATGTATTGTACATGGTCTTCCCATTTCTCTGAGTATATAATGATATCATCAATATATACCACCATCCAGCCTTCCAATATTTCTTCTTAAACAATTGTGTCCATCATCCTTTGGAAGTGGGCTGGTGCATTTTTTATCCCAAATGGCACCCTGGTATACTCATATATGCCCATATGGCATATTATTCTGGTAATTTCATGGAGTTTGGTTTAACTCCATTTTGGTGGAAGCCTTTCATACTATCCATTTTGGTTATGTATTTGGCTTTTCCCAGTTTATCCAAGGCATGAGGTATCCTGGGTATAGGGTACCTGTCTGCTTTTGTGTAGTTATTCAGAGCTCTGAAGCTGTGAGCCTTAGAGGTAATTTCATATACTCAAAAGACCACAAATACAAAATTAACATATAAATATAAATAAAATAAATTTATTTATATTATTAAAATGAAAATGAAAATATAAATATAAAATTATATTCACAATTAAAAATCTAATTACAATTTAAAAATAAAATTACTTTAAAATTTTGAAATTGCAAAATTACATTTATACTTGAAAAAATTAACTAAAAATTAATTTTCAACAAAATTGTAAAAAAATAAACAAATTTGGAAAAAAGTTAAATGAAAATTATTATAACTTTTTATCCAATAGATAAACAAATAAAAATTATTTCACCATTGGATTCCTCATCAAAAATCAGGTGGGGTCACCTCTGGATGAAATTTCTGTAACTCAACTCTATATAAGCTTAAATTAAGTTTTTAGTATTTTCAATACAACAGTTGAAAATCCTCAAAACTTTAATTTAATTCACACCACATGTGGTGTTAACCATCAATTTTTGTGTTAAAATTGAGGTGTTGTGTTTAGTTTAGATGTTATGAGGAATTGAAGTATTTTCAATTGAATTCAATTGAAATGTCAAAATGTGCACGTTTATTACATAAGTGAACTTTGATTTACATATGAGGTATCAATTATTACTGTATTTTACTGTACAACTCAATTGAATTACATATGTAAATTATAAGTATAATACATGATGAAGAATTAAAGGAAAAATAAATTGGAAAGATTAAATTTGGGGGGGAAAAGGAACTCCAGCTCTAAGGGGAGCTAAACCCCCAAAATCCTTGCTGAAAGGCCTGGGATGTCAAAATTAACGCAAAGGTTCATCACTTTTGGCCTGGAATTGAGTTACAGGGTCTGTGGACTCAATTCATGATGAGGGTTTGATACCAACTGGGGTAGTTTTAGCTGTTGCCAAGAGGGTAAAACTACCCTTAAGATAAAACAATCATAGTAAAAACAGTTTTGACTGGTTTCTACGCCTCTTACACACATTCAGACGTGTTTTTAAGGCTCTAGACCAGGTATTGCTATAGTAATGGCTGATTTAAGGGTCTAAAATGGCTAAAAATGGCTAAAAATGGCTTAAACCAGCCCTTTTTTGTCCAAACCAGGGTTCAATGATGCCATAATTGGCTTTTCTGTTTTCAGACTGTTTTTCACGGCTGACAAGAGTAAATTTTACTTTTGGAGTAAGAAAATTTATGTCTATAAAAGAATGTCTTCTTTGCCCCACTTTTCTCTTCATGTTATAATCTTTTCCTTTTATAATTAGTTTAAACACTGTTAAACCAATCAATAAAAGATTCCAGACACCTTTTTTTTAAATCATCTTAAACCTTTTAACCACATGAAAAAATCATTATAATCATTGTTTGTAACTCTTATAATCATTTTTACCCCTGAACCACCCCAAAAGTGAATAAAAGCATCTTTCATCACTTTTAACTTTGTCACTTTGTTTCCAGATTCACTCTGGTCACTTTTGGGCGTGTTTTCTCTTTAATATTCTTTTTAAAGACTCTTTTCTTTGATTAATTGCTTGCAGTTCATTGCTCAATTAATTCCAATTGAAATTGCTCTTGAAGAAATTTCTTTTGTAGCCTTAAAATATCTCTTGTAGAGTATTTTTTGGATAAGTTTTTATTGTTGGTAAAACAATAAATTTTTATAATATTATTGTTTTATACTAATAAAGTTATAAACAATAAGATTGGCGTGTTTTCTCTTAAAAATAATATTTCTTACTATTTTTAATTGATTTTTACCTTATACAAATTTTGGGTACAGGAAAAGTACTTGATTTTTAATCAAAGTTTCATATCCACATCTTACATTTGGGGGCCCAGCCGCCATATTTTACCTGTGACATATTTTTTTTACTCTTTTTAAATCCTTTTTCTTATATTGAAAAATTTAAAAGCATATAAAAAAATAGTTATAATTCAAAAAATGCATAAAAAATAATTTTTTTCATATTATAAGTGAGGCTTATATTTTTATTTCTTTTTTGAAATAACATTTTTTTTACTTAATGAATTGGCTTTTTCATTAATTTTAGTGTCTGACAATGTGGTAAGACAAGAAAACATTTAAACAGCCTCAACAGTCACCAGCATTATTCCTGCCATTACTGTTAATTCAGACCATAATAGTACTGTTATTGTGACTCAAAATAACCAACCTGAACCAATATCTTCTGAATTGATTAACTTGGGCATAAGTAATACCCTTCACAAAGCTAAGAATTTGGCCAATAGTAAGTTTTTTGACGTAAAATTACTATTTGAAACCTTTTTAATCATAAAAATATGTCTTCAACTAGATCAGGAGCCAGCTATAACCCTCAAGCAGCTCCCAGAAAGGTAATAGATGTGATTATGGCAGAGGCCAATCTGGTACAGAAGGAAAAGGGTCAGTTGATGATTTCCAAACAACTAAAATAGGTCATTCTGAAGCTGATAATACCATTTTACCTTCAAAAAGAGCTGACACTGCCACAACAAGCCTCTGTGGACATATACAAAGCCAGCCACAGTGCATACAACAATGCACTTCAATTCAAGGAGTACCAGATCCTTGCCGACCTGTGGAAGAATTGCATGAATTCTTACCTAACTGTGAGGAAATTCCTGGGCCATCCCAACACTTGCAAATTTCTCAATGGATGGCATCCATTGATGGAGAAGAAAAACATGATGCTTTTGACACTAGAATGGAGGAAAAGCAACCCTCCACCACCAAAGAAAGTGCCAAAAACAGCCCCAGTGGCCAGCAGCAGCAATTCCAACATGAAAAAGCAGCCACACGTTTCAAACAAGGGCAAAGGGAAGGGTCCAGCCCCAAAGCCTTACAGCCAAGGATACAGAATTCCAAAGATTCAGCAGGATGCCATGGAAAATGTATTTCAGATGGCCAGAACCATGATGGAATTACAGAAGAAGGAGGAAGCCAGATTAAGATTCCAGAAATGATTTCTGATATACTTGATTCCATCCCAGAATTGTATGATGCTATAAATGAGGTGAAAAAACATCTTTCTGATAAAAATGAAACCATTTGTAATAACATTTAAACAAACAACCTGAGTCTGTGCCAAATTAATGAAACACTTATGTGTTCTAAAAAAGTTTTAAGAACCCTTAAAATTTCCAATAATGATAATTCTTTTGGCAATAAAATAAATGAACAATCTGTGATCATTAAAGAATTAACAGATAAATATTCTAAATTCAATATTGATGACATAATTGAAACAAGAATTAAACAAGCCATAAATATTATCAAAACAGATAACAAGAAGGTCCTTGATGACATTTCAAACTCATTTACTGAAGTAAAGACATATACCATTGCCTTGAAAAGGTGTTTTGATGCTTCACAAGAAGAAGTATCAAAATTATCAATGAAATTGAATCAATTCACTGCTGATGATACAAGACAGACAGAGTTATGGCAAGAAATGACACATAAAGAAGACATGTATAAAATTGAAGTAATAAATTTAATACAAGGCTTCCAACATGAATACAGAAATTCCCAAAGGTGTAGCAACAGTAAAATGAATGATATTGAACAAATACTGAACACCTTACCAAGAATGTCTACACCTCTGAATCAAAATGAGGGCACAAGAATTCCAAATACACAAGTATTGGATCCTGATAATTCACAGTTAAAAAATGAATTATCCACTCCTTTTCATAACTTGGAACTATCAATGGGCCGAGCACTTTTGAAAGAAGTTCCAAAACTCAAAGAATGGCCTCACTTCAGTGGTGAAGCAGAGTATGACCATATAGAATTCATTAGAGGTATTGAATTCTCAAAGAGGATTTTGAATTACCAGACAGATTGCTAACAGCAAGGTTTAACACCTTGTTTACCAAATCAGCTCACAGATGGTACATCAAAATAAGACAAGCACATGGACACCAGAGTTGGACTTGGGGGAAAACCCAAATCATTAACAAATGGGCAAATGATGCTTGGAGGTTTAAAGTTGAAACAGCCTTTGAATCTGCCAAATTTAATGCTGATAAAGACAAAGCTTTACCATGGTTTTGCCAACAAAAAGACAGATTAAAAGCATTATATCCTGACATGTCAGAATTTATGATCCATAGAAAGATTCTGAGACAATGTGGAGGTGACTTAGAGCATGCTGTCAAAAGAAGGACTACTGATCAATCTTCAGCAGAGGATATTATCAATATATTAGAAGGAGTAACCACCAGAACCAAAATTGGCTCTAGTAGGGTGAATCTCAAAACAAGGTTTAATACACCTTGAAAAGATTCTGTGGACAAAAACCCCAAAGGAAATTCTAATAATTTTAGGTATAAATCTGCGAGCACAGTCAGAAAGTGCCATATTTTCCAAAGCACCACCCATTTAGCCAATACATGTCCAAAAAGGGGGAAAATCAATGAAATTGATATTGAAAAGGAACCTGATGTTGAAAAAGATGACATAATTGAAGACAATTCAGATGATAAGTCATAAATATTTTATGAATCTTCAAAATATATAGAAAATATCAATGCCGCTTTTGACATCATGGAATCTTATTCCCACTTGCCACAATTAAGCAATGGTCAACTTGATATATCAAAAGTCCAAGATGCACAACGTATGAAAACCAAACCAAACAGAGGGAAAGGTTATACAGCTGGTAAATCCTGTATAACAGAAGTGGTGATTGAAAACAAGCCCACCAAACATTTGCTTCACCCAGGAGCCTTCTGCTCTTGTGTTGGAAAATCTTTTCTTAAGACTTGTGTACCAAATTTTGAAGACCAATTGTTACCAATTGATGGTATAAAATTCAATAGTGCAAGTAAACCAATGAAAGCATTAGGAATTTTTGAGACCAATGTCATATTCCCACACATAAATGGGAATTTAAGAATCACAGTTGACTTTGTTGTTATGGAAAATTTCTCTAGTATCCATTTTATATTGGGGAATGACTATTTAATCATGTATGGGATAGATTTGCATAACAACAAAGACAGATAATTTACTATTGGAGACAATAAGCGCCAAAAATTTGCCTTTGTACCATTTAAAAGACAAATTACAGTAAACAAAGTATCACCAGTCAACTTAGAGCTAGAGAAATTCAAGTGTGAACAGTTAAATGAGGCTGAAATCAGCCTTCATCTGACCGATAAACAAGAAAATGAACTTTCTTCCCTTTTGTATGACCACAGAGAAGAATTTGCTGCAGACAAAGAACCTCTAGGAGCAATTATTGGTCATGAAGTTGACAACATTCTTAACATTGAGAGACCTTATCCACCACTCTTAAGAAGACCTGAATATTCAGCAAGTCCAAAATCAAGAGAAGCTCTAGAAATTCATATCAAAGAACTTCTGGACCTGGGTGTAATGAGAAAAGTAGGCCACAATGAAGAAGTAGAAATAACTACACCAGTCATAGTGGCATGGCATAATGGAAAATCTAGAATGGTTGGGGACTTTAGAGATCTGAACACTTACACTGTTCCAGACAGATACCCAATACCAAAAATCCAAATTGCCCTTACTCAAATATCTCAAGCAGTGTATATAATCACTATGGATTCCCTTAAGGGATTCCATCAAAATGTGGTGACACCAAGAGCAAGAAAATACTTGAGAATTATTGTTCATTGTGGAGTGTATGAATACCTGAGGATTCCATTTGGTATCAAAAATGCACCTTCACACTTCCAAAGAATGATGAATGAAATGTTCCCTGAAGAACTCTCAGAGGGATGGTTAATCATTTACATTGATGACATTATTGCCTGTTCCAAGACTTGGGAGGAGCACATGTACAGATTTTCCAGAGGTTTGACAAGAATTAAATTAGTAAACATGAAAATCTCCTTGAAGAAATGTCATTTTGGATTTAAAGAACTTAAAGCACTAGGACATGTTGTATCTGGTTTGTCCCTTGGAATTGACAAAAACAAAGTTGCAGCAGTATTGCTAAAACCCATGCCCCAGAATAAGAAGGAAATATAGTCATTCTGAGGTTTTGCAGGATATTACAGGCAACACATTAAAGATTTTGCATCCATAGCAAGACCACTTTATAAATTGTGTGACAAAGACACAGTATTTGAAATGACTGTTGACAGAGTTAAAACTTTCGAGTCTCTAAGAGAATCCTTGACCACTGCTCCACTCTTACTGATGCCAGTCTTTAAATTGCCTTTCAACTTGTATATTGATGCATCAGGGGATGGGCTAGGTGCTGCACTTCACCAAGTTCAGATCATAAATGACAAACCTGTAGAACGACCCATATGTTTCATATCCAGGCAAATCAAACCAACTGAAGCCAGATATGGAGCAAGTCAAATAGAATGTCTATGCCTTGTGTGGGCCTTAGAGAAATTGAACTACTTCTTACAGGGATGTGTTTTTGGGGTGATAACAGATTGTACAGCTGTCAAATCACTTTTAAACATGAAAACACCCAACAGACATATGCTCAGATGGCAAATAGCCATACAAGAATAAAGGGGCAATATGACTATTGTTCATAAGGATGGGAAGATTCATAAGAATTCAGATGGACTAAGAAGATGGCCATTACCAAATAAAATTGATAATCCTGCTTATGTTCCAGAAGAAGCTTCACCACAGATCCCAATAGAAGGAATAAGTGTTACAGACTTGAACACCACCTTCTTTGAAGAAGTCAGGAACAGTTACACCCAAGATAAGAATTGTAGCATCTTATTCCAATTACTTAATAAAGACTGTAAAGACAACCCTCTAATACATGCCTTGGATGAAGTATGGAAAAAATCTTATGATGAAGGAAGATTTCACCTACTGGATGGTATAATTTACCACAGAACCAAGCACACATGTGTCATGAAAGTTGTAGACAGGTCATTAATCAAGCTTGTACTGAAAGAATGCCATGATAGCCCCTTTTCAGGGCATCTGTCTGAAGACAGAACAAGAGAGAAAGTAAAGACCTGCATATGGTGGCCAATGTGGCAAAAAGATGTTGCAGAATATTGCAAAACCTGTTACAGATGCCAAAAAGCAAATAAATCCACTGGCAAGAGACTTGGAAATATCATAAAAATCCAAGAACCAAGCAGACCTTGGGAAATTGTCCATATGGATTGGGTAACTGGACTACCACCAGGAGGTGACAGAAGCTATAATGCTTGCCTAGTAATTGTGGACAGATTCAGTAAAACTCCAATCCTTTTACCATGTCACAAAGATGATACAGCCATGGATACAGCTCTTCTGATATGGGATAGAGTAGTGTCATGAACTGGGATATTTACAAGTATCATTAGTGATAGAGATCCTAAATTCACTTCAGCACTATGGACAAATCTTCACCAACTATTTGGCACTAAGAGGTATTTCTCTACAGCCTACCACCCACAAACTGATGGACTGGCTGAAAGGATTATCCAAACCTTAGAGGACATGGTAAGAATATTTTGTGTATATGGCCTTGAATTCACAGATTTTGATGGATTTACCCATGATTGTTGTACTCTGCTACCAGCACTGGCATCAGCATATAAAACATCCATCCATGCCAGTACCAATCAAACTCCTGCTATCCTATAAAAAGGATGGAACCCCAAATTACCCCAAGATTCCTTGAGGAAAGATTTGATTGAAATACATCCAACAGCTTCTAGCTTCAAAAGAATGCTAGAAAAAGGTAGGAATCGTGCAGTAAGATGCATGGAAGACTCCTTTGCATATGCTAAAGACAAATGGGATAAATCACATGCAACTCCAGATTTCAAAGTGGGGGACCTAGTTCTTGTATCCACCACTAACTTCAACAACATAAAAGGATGTAAAAAGCTGAAAGACTCCTTTGCAGGACCTTTTGTTATTAAGGGCCTCCATGGAGAAAATGCTGTTGAAGTAGAGTTATCTGAAGAACATAGCAATAGGCATCCCACATTTCCAGTGAGCTTGATAAAGCCATCTAAATCTAGTGATGCTGATCTCAAAGAAAGAAAGTTGAGAACCAACAAAGTTAGGGAATACCTTGTTAGGTACAGTGACCCAGCTTGTGAAGATGAATGGTTGCCAGAAAAAGACATACCTGAAGCTACCAAACTTTTCAGAAGGTTCAGACACACTAGAAATCAAAATATTACAAAGTAATATTCTTTTTTTAGGGGGAGGGAATGTGAGCCTTAGAGGTATTTTCATATACCCAAAAGACTACAAAAGATAAATTAAGATATAAATATAAATAAAATAAATTTTTAAAATATAAATACAAATTTATATTTAAAAATCAAAACTTAATTATAATTTAAAAGTAAAATTACAACAAAATTTAAAATTATGAAAATTCATTTTTACTTGTAAAAATTATGTTAATCAAAAATTATGAAATTAAAATGTTTTTGGTAAAACTTTATATAAAATATATTATAACGTTTTATCCAATAAATAAACATATAAAAATTATTTCACCATTTGATTCCTCATAAAAAATTAGGTGGGGTCACCTCTGAGTGAAATTTCTGTAATTCAACTCTATATAAGCTTAAATTAAGGCTTTAGAATTTCCAAAACAAAAATTGAAGATCCTCAAAACTTTAATTTAATTCCAACACCACATGTGGTGTTAAACATCAATTTTTTTGTTAAAATTGAGGTGTTGTGTTTAGTTTAGAAGTTATGAGGAATTGAAGTATTTTCAATTGAATTCAATTGAAATGTCAAAATGTGCGTGTGCATACATAAGTGAACTTTGATCTACATATGAGGTATGAATTATTACTGTATTAAACTGTACAACTCAATTGAATTACATATGTAAATTATAAGTATAATACATGATGAAGAATTAAAGGAAAAATAAATTGGAAAGATTAACTTTGGGGGGGAAAGGAACTCCAGCTCTAAGGGGGAGCTAGACCCCTAAATTCCTTTCTGACAGGCATGGGATGTCAAAATTCACGCAAAACTTCATCACTTTTGGCCTGGAATTGAGTTACAGGGTCTGTGACTCAATTGATGATGAGGTTTTGATACCAACTGGGGTAGTTTTAGCTGTTGCCAAGAGGGTAAAACTACCCTTAATATAAAACAATCATAGTAAAAACAGTTTTAACTGGTTTCTACCCCTCTTATACACATTCTGACGTGTTTTGAAGGCTCTATACCAGGTATTGCTATAGCAATGGCTGATTTAAGGGTGTAAAATGGCTAAAAATGGCTTAAACCAGCCCTTTTGTTGTCCAAACCAGGTTTCAATGATACCATAATTGGCTTTTCTGTTGTCAGACTGTTTTTCACGACTGACAAGGGTAAATTTTACTTTTGGAGTAAGAAAATCAATGGCTATAAAAGAATGTCTTCTTTGCCCCACTTTTCTCTTCATGTTAGAATCTTTTCCTTTTATAATTAGTTTAAACACTGTTAAACCCATCAATAAAAGATTCCAACCACCTTTTTTTTAAATCATTTTAAACCTTTTAACCACGTGAAAAAATCATTATAATCATTGTTTGTAACTCTTATAATCATTTTTACCCCTGAACCACCCCAAAAGTGAATTAAAGCATCTTTCATCACTGTTAACTTTGTCACTTTGTTTCCAGATTCACTCTGGTCACTTTTGGGAGTTTTTTCTCTTTAATCTTCTTTTTCAAGACTCTTTTCTTTGATTAATTGCTTGCAGTTCATTGCTCAATTAATTCCAATTGAAATTGCTCTTGAAGAAATTTCTTTTGTAGCCTTAAAATATCTCTTGTAGAGTATTTTTTGGATAAATTTTTATTGTTGGTAAAACAATAAACTTTTATAATATTATTGTTTTATACTAATAAAGTTATAAGCAATAAAATTGGTGTGTTTTCCCTTAAGAATAATATTTCTTACTATTTTTAATTGATTTCTACCTTATACAAATTTTGAGGACAGGAAAAGTACTTGATTTTTAATCAAAGTTTCATATCCACACCTTACAGAAGCCTCCACACAGTCTAGACTTGCCATCATGCCAGGTGATTAGGACAGGAGTGGGTATTTCCACTATTTCATTATGTCCAATCTTTCTGATGAGATCCATGTCCAGGAGTTCATTGATGTGTTTTCCAATTTCTTTCCTGGTTTCCAAGCTTGCTGGAGAAGGAGGTCTCCTGAGCATGGGTGGATAAGGTCTTTCTACATCCAGATATAGTTCTATATCATGGCCTTTGATCTTGCCTAATGGTTCTTCACCAATGGCAAATTCTGGTCTGTCCTTCCTCAGCATCTTCAGTAAACTCAGTTTTTGTTTACTGGTGAGGGTAGTTATAAGCTGTCCCTCCCTGAATTCATTCAGAATTTCTTCCAGTGGATCTTGAGAAGATATCTGGTATATATCAAGTGAAAATTTCTTTTCCTTGTTGGTACCAATGGTAATGTTCCTATTTTTACTGTTGTAAATATCTATGCCATACATCCTCTGGTAGTCTGTTCCCAGTAAGAACCCTTGGATGTGGGCATTTTCAAGCACTACAAACTCTGGGTTGAGTCTGATATTACCTTTTGTATGGGGTATAATTATCTCTTTGATAATTATCCCAATGGAAGTCATCTTCCCTGATGCACTTTTAAAGTTCTTTGCCTTGGTGGGCAAGGGCTGTTCTTCCCAATGTGGGAAATGGTTGTGCAGATATTCTCTGGCCACTATGGAGTAGTGTGCTCCACTGTCAATGATCAGTGGATACTGAGCATTGTCAATACAGACAGTCACTTTTGTGGCTGTTCCATGTATATATGCCATCCCTTTGGTTGGTGTAACCAGGAATGCTTGTTCATCTTGTGTATGTTTGCACAAGTTTTTGTTGGCAGTGTCCTGTGGCATGCCTGCTTCCAACTGTATGTCCTGAATTTTTAGTGGGTTTTCCTCTTGGTATTCCAACAGAAATTCTTCTCTTGGGTCTTTATCATAATCAGATTGTTCTCTGATGGCATCACCCATGGAGTCTGATTCAGAATCTTCTGTTGGGGATTCCTCCTCTGGGACTTTCTCAATGGCATAGACCTTTTTCTTTGCCTTTGGACAGTTGTTGGAATAGTGGTCTGTTGAACCACAATTGTGAAAAGAATTCTCCTTCTTTGTCACTTCTGCCACCCTTTCCTTGGGTTTGTCTTTAAACTCTACCCTGAAAGGTTGTTTCTCTTTGAAACTACTGCTCTTATATGGGGTGAATTTCCCTATATTAGTTCCCTTCCTTATGTCTTGTAAGGTATTAGCAATGTCATCTAGAGTGCAATTTTGGTTGCATCAGCATTTTACTGCATGCTCTAGTTCTCCCAGCAGTTGTGTCAGGAGCTTGTGATTCCTGATTTGGATGATCATCTGAGGATCCATGGCTTCAAGTCTTTTAGACTGTCTAAGACACCACTCATATGGATCTTTTTCCACAGAGTATTTGTCATTCTCAATTGACATGGTCTTTTTTACATATCCAAGTACTATTACTGTACTTTTGGATGATTTGACTCTTCCACCATGGCCAGTTTCTTCTGCCATGGATTTCTTTCATTTCTGTGTACCATATACTAGCATGACCTTTAAATGCTGTGTTTAGTCTAGCAGTAATCCAGTAATCTGTTATGCTTGGTACATCAATGAAGAGTCCGTCAATATAATCCATGAGCTCCATATGATCATATTCTCCTGTTCCAGAGAATTTGGGCCAGCTTGAGGCCTCAGGAAGCAGTTTCAAGGCTTCCTTCTCTGAATAAGAAATTCCATCTCCATCCTGGTATTGTGATGGAGATCTTGCCTTATTCATCAACATGGCATCTGTTTTGATGTCATCTGGCTGATTTGGATTTTCCATAACTTGGCCTTGTGGTTGGGGCTTCAAGTTATGGTAGACATTAAGCAATTTGTTTATGTCTTGATCCAGACAATCCCTGTCCCTCTTGCTGTGGTGTTGTTCTTCAAAGACTAGATTCGGTCTTTTGTTGGTTTCTTCAGAGGCTTTGCTCAATTGAGCATGTCCTTCTTGAAGATTTTTGATTATTTTATCCATGGAGGCGATTCATTTCTTCATCCTCTCAAGGCTTGCTTGAAGTTCTGCAAACTTTGTTTGAGTTTTCCCAGCATATTGGGACATTTGTAACCACAGTGCATCACCGTTTATTTTACTCTCAGGTGTGACAATATCATGTTCAATCTGAGTGGGGGTAATGTTTCTATTACTAGGACTACTGATTCTAGAGTGGTTTACAACTACTTCTGGTTCTTGTGCACTTCTTTCACCAAATCCAACAACTTCTGGATCATGGGGTCTGACTCTTTCTGCCTTTGGCTGAAAGAGGTCTTGGTTTTCCCCTTGTATCCTTTTCTTCTCCTGGAAACCTCCTGGAATTGTGAAGAGTGGTGACTCCTGGTCATTGATTTGTTGGTGTCTGAATTGTGTGAAACCACTTGAGAGCTGATTTGGCCTGCTCCTTGTGAGCCTGAAGGAATCTTAGTAGGCCCTGTCTGGGTTACCTAATCTTCTATAGCTTGGATAGTAGCTTGATTCTCCCTTATCCTCTGTGCCCTTGCCTCCAGGAGTCTGAACTACCTGGTAGGATTCCAACCTTTGGTGATTATCATAAGGTCTTTGAAGTCTATCTCTTTGAGACAGATCTTCTGGCAACTTGCTCCAAGCTCTGCCTACTGAGATTCCAGGTTGAACCTCTGGTTGTCCATGCTCCATTGAAACAAATCTTTGAGGAGTTGGTGGAGCTGAAGTACTTGATCCATATCCTTCCAGTCCTCTGGTTTGAGGCCTGTTGAATTGGAGTGAGAATGGCAGGGTTGATATTATCTCCCTCATTGTTTTTCCATCCACCACTTTGTCCAAGTTGTCCTCTTCCAGGTCTTCTGGCTCTAGACAAGCCTTCTCTGTCCTCTGGCTGGTTCCTTTGGAAGCCACGGTCTCTGAGGTATACAGGTGACATATCAGTGTTTGCAAGCAGTCAAAACCTTTATGTTCTTAGGGTATTTACCTTTGACTGTGCCTTGTACAAATTTGTTGTCTGCTGATTTGGGCAATTTACCTTTAGATGTTACAACTGGGTTAATTATAGTAATCTTCCCTGTACAAGTTGTTAAGGTTGGTTTACCTCGTGTTGATGCAGAGGTTTGTGGTTTTCTACTTCTCTGGGTGGCTATTGGTGTCCACTTCTTTGCTGTAATCAGGCCTTCACTGTGCCTCTTTCCTTTTCCCTTTCTGCCCTCTGGTTCTGAGGGTGTCACTAGTTTGTTGGCCTAGGACTGGGTTTCAAGTGGGATATAATTCTCTTCCACTGAATCAAAGTAGGAAAAAGAGGGCTTATGTCAGTTAAGACTTCTTAAAATTTTGTTTGCACGTCTAAGAATGGCCTCTGGGCTTGTATATTACTACAATATGCCCTTTATAATGACAGTGTAATTGAATTAACAATTCCACGTCAGAATTACAGCCTTTGGTACCCTGTTACACTGTTTGTGTACCAGTATCCCACAGATTCACTTGTGGTTTTCAAGTGTGATCTGTATAAGTGTGATTGAATCAACAATACACTTAACCACACCTCAACTGTTGGTTTTACAGTCAGAAGCGTCCTTATTTAATCAAAAATACAGGACTTATTGATGGCTTATGTGCTTTTATATGTAAAACACGCCAAAAATAAAGGTCTTGTGGGTATTAACCATGTGACAGATACTCTTAAAATATGAGTAAAAAGTGGTACATAGACCAATTTGATAAGTAAAATATATAAAATATATATTATTTAAGAAAAAAGATGCCTAAAAATATAAAAAATGTCAGAAATAAAGAAAACAAGTGAAAAAACCTACTTTTAAGGTCCAAAAAAGGTTTAAAACATGGCCAGGCCCCCAAAATGTCAGGCTTAGTCTCTCATAACAGTATTATAAATGTATTGAAAACTTTTGACTATGACTGTGACATGGTAAAAAGCATTAAAAATGGTTTAATTTAAGAATAAAAAGGCTGTACTATATTGAATATAGTGGTGGTGAGTGCTGTTGAAAGCCCTGCGTGTAGCTTTACCTGTTGGGTTACAACAATAAAGACTACAATAATTAAAATTATCATTATACCTGTTTATTACCCAAGAGCAAAACTGTTTCTGACAGTTGGATATGTAGGTTATTCAAGAGCAGGATGAGGAAAGCTATTCTGGCTGTGAAAAGCCTCCTTTTTATCCTGAAATCGGGTGGAAGGGCTGTTAGACCTTTCCACGTAGAGGAAGTGAAGATTTTTTCACTCTCTGGAACAGGATTGTGGTTTTAAAGTACTTGTATAGCCGGTATTGGTCTCAGATGTGGTTTTGAAACCACATCTGGGCAGTTTTCGCCAATACAGCATGAAAATTTTCATCTGGGGACCACATAGCCCTCTTCTGACATGTATGACATGTAGAATGCTGTACATAAACTGTATGGGACCCCAGTATTGACTTAATTATGATGTATTGAAGTATAAACATGATTCTTTGTCAGTTTGACACCTCATAATCATGGTTATGGGATATTATCCCATGGTAGGGCTGTATTGGTCAGAATGTGGGATTTTGACCTTAAAACAGCTATAACTTTGTCAGTTCTTGAGATATCAACATCAAACCTAAATCAGTGTGTAGCCCTGTATGTGTTCTACACAATGGTACCTTATTTGATATGGTTCTCATTAAATATGGCAAAGTTATGCCATGTACAAGATTTTTGTACATATGCGTGGTTTAGGCAAAAAGCTGTATTGGGCTTGTTTGCCCCATAACTTCTGCTATAGTTGAGATATGAGGTAATGGATGACACCATCAGATAGCCCTGATTGTGCTCCTCCAAAAAAGACCCCACCTTAGGTATCCCACACTAAAACTGTAGAAGTTAGATGATAGGTGAATGTTTTGTTCACCCTTATTTGGCCTGAATTTGACCATAGCTACTGTAATACTGGTGCTAGCTCAGTTTGGCTGGTACCACTGGATAGCTCTGACTTAGAGCTCCATTTTTCATACCCATTTGATGGGGTTAAGCCTCTTACTCTGTATTTCAGATGAGAGGTGAACATTAAGGTTTATGCTCAGCAATAACTTTGAGCATGAATAACTTTGTAATTCTTTGTCCTATGATTATGGGACTTGTATATTTGGAAGGGGGTTAGTTTCCTCTTTCTTTTTGTGAGCCTTGAGGTATATTTTACATACCCAAATAGGCCACAATTATCTTAAAAATAAATTTTGAATTATGCGTAACTCATAAGTCATGCGTATATCCAAAATTCATCATTTTTAATTTCAGAAAAGATGAATAACATTTTATTGAGTAAGTAAATCCATGGATTTAAGACAAGATTTGGATTCTACACAAAAATTCACCTAGGGTAGCTCCATAGAGTGAATAAGCTCAAATTAACTCTTTGAGGTGGTAAAATGGAAAATACTTCAATACCACATCATCAATACCACATTAAAGATCCATGAAAATTTTTGTTTTTCTGAATTTCACGCCAAAGAAATGGGAATGTGAGAAATCCCATGTTACATATACACTAAGAATAATGTTATGCATATTTTAAGCACTTAATATCATGGTATTCTTACATGGACCTTTGGTACACCCATAGTGGATATCTCACTTGAAGCTTAAATTTCTATTTTGACATGAAAAATAGGCAAGGGGGACAAAAGACATCAAAGAGAGCCAGGGTACCCAACTTCTGAGGCCTCAGAGGCGTGGAGAGCTCCAAAGCTTGGATCCATAGCTGATCTTGGCCTAATTGGTAAACTAAAACCCTTTGGGAACTTGGTTACCATTTTACAACTACTGTAAATCTTAAGAAAATAGCAAATAACCTGCTATTTTGACGTGCCAAGGAGGTAAAGAGTTACTTAGACTCCTGTAACCATGTCAATTCTTAATGATTTTCCATGGATAAACCCCAAAAAAGTAATTAAAACCCTTTTTGGACTTGTATCCATTTATTTACCTCATAGCAACCAGTGAAACACTGTTATTTGCAATTCTATGTAGAAATGAGGTAAAAACTTCAAAAATTCATTAAAAGTACAATTCTTCATGAATCTTTCTGAAACTTTCAGGACTATTAAAGGACTGTCTTATCTATGGTACAACCAAAGAGAATTATGGTTTTACTAGTAAAATTAAAAGTTTTACTTACAGTCCATTTTTGACTATTCTACATGAAACACTGAATGTTTAAAAATTCACAGTTATTACAACCTGTGATGAAATTGCCAATAACATTGATAACTTTGAGAAATCAATGATTCTTTTTGGAATAAAAGAAGATTCACAGATGTTACAACTAAGTAATTATGATAATCTTACGTGACATCAGATGATGCAATCATTAATCCAAAAAGGTTTATTGTTTTCTCACTCACTGGTTTTTCAGTTTGCTTCATGGCACGCCTCTGTGAGCTGTGGTTGACTCAAAAGAGGCCTCCTCTTGCTGTTTTTTCCACATCATCATCTTATTATCATTTAAATCATTATTACCAACAAGTAAGTATTAGTTATAGCTATTCTGAAGTGTTTTAAATCTTTCAGAATCAATCAAAAAGACGTGAAATCATAAAATCCAACTATATATTGTTCTAATACTGTTATAAATTCATTTTTATCCTTAAAATCCACAATTCTACGTCAAATCTCTCTATATTATCTTTCAATAAGTTCTTTGGAATATTAGTGAGTTATTTATTTTTAATTCTTAAAGTTTTTCTCTAAAAATTAGTTTTCTTCAAGAATTATCGTTATAATTATTCTTGCAAAAGATAATTATATATTAAAATATTTTTATTGTATTAATAAAAGAAGTTTCATTCTCAAAATCTTCTTGTAATTGATTCTTGTAGACAATTACTGCTCACTGTTAAAATCACTAGTAGTGTTTAACACGTGAAAGAGATAATTCTTTAATTATTTAATGGTGGTTATAATGATATTTTATTATTATATTTCATAAGAACAGACATAGTACTGTTGATTAATAGTGATATTATCATCAGTTTCATAGTCAAATCTTACACTTTTGATACCTTTTGAGCTAATTTGGCTCAGATTGATTTTTGGTGGTATCTTGGCTATACCATTGGTTTATGGTATTTTGGCTGTCATGCTTGTGCTCTGGTTTTGAGTCACAGGCTGACAGGGATTTACCCTGTGACAGCTTGAAATTCCTGATTAATTTGGTTTAAAACCAGTTCAAACTTTAAGGTTGGATCAAAGTCTAATCTTAAAGTTTAAATAAGGTTGAAAATCCTCCAATACAGGTGGACAACCTTAATTGAATCCTTGCAGATCCAAAAAACTGGGTACCCCAGCTCTATTTGGTCTTTTTCCTTTGTCCCACATTTTTGCGTGGAGTTTGCCCTTTTATTTATTTAAAGCCATACTATGGCCTTAAGCCCTTTTAAATTGAGCCCAAGCAGGATTTACATCCTTTATGGAAAATCCTTAGCCAATTCAGTAAATATACATAACACCTCAATTTTAACTAAAATTTTTGTAAGTTTGCATAAACCTTATGCAACTTTAAATTTAAGCTTATTCCAGCTTAAATTTAACAATTTAAGAAATGTTAAAAAAAGTTACATTAGTACTATGAGTTTCTTAAATCTTCCAATAACATAAGAAATAAGTATTTTTGGGTGTAACACCCTATGGGTTTACCCTAGGTTATTTTTGTTGTAGAATCCAAAAATGACATGATATTTATAACTTTGTTTATCCAAAGAAAGTTATACTTATTTTTTGTTATTTTTTATTTTACATTCAATTAAAAAGTCTGCTAAAGAAAAATTTAACTCTGTATAAAGTCATTTGTAGCCTTATGGGTATGTTATGCATACCTCACAGGCTCACAAAAATGGACTGGATTCTGTGGGAAAAGGGGTTGAATAGGGTTCAGTTGGAAAGAATACTGGGACCAACTGTCCATCCTTGCCATACCCTAAGCTCCTGAATTGAGTTACATATCCTCCCATTAAAAAGAACTTCAACATTTTGTAAGGTTATGTAAAATCAGGTGATGGATGATGATGATTACAGAACAAAAATGAATCAAAGATAAATATTCAACAATATTGGGAAGGAGACATGGATCTTATTATGTTTAAACAGTATCTAAAATCAGAAAATTTAATTACACCATAAATAAGCCAGTTTTGTAGGGTGTGAATATGAAACTTTGATTGAAGGTCAAGTACTTTTCCTGTCCTCAAAATTTGTAAAAGTTACACTATGATTGAAAATGCTACAAATTAATACTTTTGAGGGAAAACACACAAAATTCATGGCTTTTAACTTGATAAGTAACAAACAATAATAATATAAAGATTTTTTGTTTTACCAACTATAAAGATTTATTCAAAAATACTCTACAAGAAATATTTAAGGCTACAAAAGAAATTTCTTCAAGAGATATTTCAATTGGAATTAATTGAGAAAAGAACTGCAGGAAATTAATATGAGAACAAAGTCTTTAAAGATATTATCAAAGAGAAAACACACCCAAAATCGACCCAAGTGAATTTGAAAACAAGGTGACAAAGTTAACGGTGATGAAAAATGCTTTAACTCACTTATGGGGCTGTTCAAGGGTAAAAATGCTTATAGAAGCTACAAACAGTGATTATAATTATTTCTAAAAGTGTTTGAAAGGCTTAAAATGATTTATGAAAGTTGGTTGGAATCTTTTATAGATTTTTTTAACAGTGTTTAAACTAGTTGTAAAAGGAAAAGATTCTAACATGAAGAGAAAAGTGGGGCAAAGAAGACATTCTTTTATAGCCACCAATTTTCTTACTCCAAAAGTAAGATTTACTCTTTCCAGTTGTCAAAATACTCTGAAAAAAGAAAATCTAATGATGGAATGATTTAACCCTGGTTTAGATCAAAAAAGGGTTGGATTTAGCCTTTTTTTGCTATTTTCAGTCATTTGGTATCTTTAAATCAGCCATTGCTATAGTAATACCTAGCTTTAAGCTTTCAAAACACATCATAATGTTCTTAAGAGATGTCAGAACCAGTTAAAACTGTTTTAAATTAAGGTTAGTTTTACCCTCTTGGCAACAGTTAAAACTACCCTGGTTGGTATCAAAACCTCATCATCAATTGAGACACAGACCCTGTGACTAAGTTCCAGCCCAAAAGTGGTGATACATTTCATGGATTTTGACATCCCACGCCTGGAAGCAAGAATTTTGTTGGTCTGGCTCCCCCTTGGAGCTAGAGTTCCTTTCCCCCCCCAGAATTAATCTTTCCAATTTATTTTTTCTTTAATTCCTCATCATGTAATACACTTGTAATTTACACATACAATTCAATTGAGTTTTACAGTACAAAACTGTAATAATTTATACCTCATATGTAAATTAAACCTCACTTATTTAAGACACGTGCACATTTTGACATTCCAATTTAAAATACTTCAATTCCTCATAGCTTCTAAACTGCACACAACACCTCAATTTTAGCACAAAAATTGATGGTTAACACTACATGTTATTTTAATATAATTAAGGTTTTGAGGACTCTCAACTTCTGTACAGAAAATACCAAAACCTTAATTGAATGTTATTTAGAGTTGAGTTACAGGAATTTTACCCAGAGGCGACCCACCTTAGTTTTTATGAGGAATCCAATTGTGAAACAATTTTCATATGTTTATTTATTGGATAAAAAGCTATAATAATTTTTATTTAACTTTTTTCCAAAAGTATTTTAATTTCAATATTTTCAATAAACTTTTGTTTCTACTTAATTCTTTCAAGTAAAAATGTATTTTAAAAATTTTATATTTATATTTTGATTTTGTACTTCATAATATAAAGAAATTTATTTTATTTATAATTTTATCATTGTTTTATTATTTGTGGTCTTTTGGGTATATAAAAATTCCTCTAAGGCTCACATTCCCACCCCCTAACAAAATATTATTAATTTGTAATATTTATTCCTAGTGTTTCTGAACCTTCTGAGAATTTTTGAAGATTCATATATGTCCTTTTCTGCAAATCATTAGTCTTCACAAGTTGGGTCACTGTACCTGACAAGGTATTCCCTTAGTTTCTTGGTTATTAATTTTCTTTCTCTGAGAACTTTGGTAATTCTCTTAGTAACAGGTGGCTCAACAGGAGGTGTGTGCTGGGGAAATTTATTTCTCAAAGGAAATTTTTCAGCATCACTAGATTTATATGGCTTCATTAAGCTTACTGGAAATGTAGGATTCTTATTACTAAGCTCCTCAGATAATTCTACTTCAACAGCATTTTCTCCATGGAGGGGTCCAAAAACAAACGTTCTTGCAAAGGAGTCTTTTATATTTTTACATCCTTTGATTTTGCTGAAATTACTGGTAGATACACTACCAAATCTCTCACTTTAAAGTCTGAAGTGGCATGTTATTTGTTGCATTTGGCTTTGGCATATGCCTATTAGTCTTCCATGCACCTTACTAGATGCTTTCTAGCTTTGGCTAGCACTCATTTGAAGCTACTATCTGTAGGATGTATTTAAGCCAAATCTTTCCTCAAGGGATCTTGGGGTAATTTGGGATTCCACCCTCTTTCTAGAATAGCAGGAGTTTGATTAGTACTGGCATGAATGGATGTTTTATATTCCAATTCTAGTTCAGGTAAAAGTGTACACAAATCATGGGTTAATCGATCACAGGTTTTAAGCTCTATTCCACATGCACAAAGTCTCTGGCCATTTCTCTCAAATTTTGGATCATTCTTGCAGCTAGACCATCAGCTTGTGGGTGGTAAACTGTAGAGAAGGATAAATTTGTTTTAAACAATTGTTGAAGCTTTGTCCACAGTGCTGAATTATATTTGGGATCTCTGTCACTAATGATGTTTGTGAATGTGCCAGTCTATGATACTACTCTATTCCATATCAGAAGAGCTGTATCATCTTAGTGACATGGCAAAAAAATTGGAGTGTTATGGAACCTGTAAAAAGTCACTACGCATGCATTGTAGCTTTTATTGCCTCCTCGTGGTAGGCCAGTTACCCAATCTATATGGAAAATTTCCCAAGGTTTTCTGGGTTCTTGCACTTTGATCATATTTCCAAGTCTTCTTCCAATGGATTTATTTGCCTTTTGAAATCTGTCACAGGCTTTGCAATACTCTGCAACATCTTTTTGACACATCGGCCACCATATAAAGGTCTTGACTTTCTCCCTTGTTCTGTCCTGAGAAGGGACTGTCATGGAACTCTTTCAGTACAAGATTCATTAAGGATCTGTCCACAACTGTCATTACACATGTGTGTTTAGTCCTATGTTAGATTATGCCACCCAGTAGATGAAATATTCCTTCATGATATGACTTTGTCATATTTCATCTAATTCATGTATCAAGGAGTTATGCTTGGAGTCTTTGTTAAGTAATTTTGATAGGATGCCAGAATTCCTATCCTGAGTATAACTTCTTCTCACTTCCTAAAGGAATGTGGTGTTCAGGTCTGTAACACCAATTTCTTCTATGGGGATCTGTGTGGAAGCTTCTTCTGGCACATAAGAAGGATTATCAATGTTATTTGGTAATGGTCATATGCTTAGTCAATCTGCATTTGTTTTAATATTTCCATCCTTGTGCACAATGGTAATATTCCCTCTATACTCTTGTATGGCTATTTGCCATCTGAGCATGTGCCTTTTGGGTGTTTTCATGTTTATAAGTGATTTAACAGCGGTACAATCTGTTATTACTTCAAAAACACAATCTTTCAGAAAGTAATTAAGTTTTTCCAAGTCCCAGACAAGGCATAGACATTCCATTTGACTTTCCCCATATCTGGCTTCAGTTTGTGTGATCTTCCTAGATATGAAAGATATGGGTCCTTCCATAGGTTTTTCATTTATAATCCGGACTATATGAAGTGCAGCACCCAGCCCATCTCCTGATGCATTAATATAAAGCTTAAAGGGCAGCTTAAAACCTGGCATCAGTAAAATTTGAGAAGTGGTTAAAGGCTTTGACCTTGTCAACAGTCATCTCAAATACTGTGTCTTTGTCAAACAATGTATAAAGAGGCCTTGCTATGGATGCAAAATATTTAATATATTTCCTGTAATATCCTTCAAACCCCAAAAATGACTTAATTTATTTCTTTTTCTGAGGAATAGATTTCAGTAGTACTGCTGCAACCTTGTTTTTGTCATTTCCAAGGGATAGACCAGATACTACATGTCCCAGAGCCTTGAGTTCTTTAAATTTAAAATATCATTTCTTTAAAGAAACTTTCATGCTTACAGATTTAATTTTTCCCAAAACTCTGGATAATCTGTATATATGTTCCTTCCAAGTCTTGGAACAGACAACTATATCATCAATTTAAATTATTAACCAACCTTCTGAAAGTTCTTCAGGGGGATATCATTCATCATCCTTTGAAAGTGTGAAGGTGCACTTTTGATAACAAAAGGCATTCTCAAATATTCATACACCCCACATTGAACAATAATTCTCAAGTATTTACTTTGCCTTGGTTTCACTACATTTTTATTAAATCCTTTCAGGGCATTCATAGTACTTATGAACACTGCTTGAGATATTTGGGTAAGGGCAATTCGGATCTTTGGTATTGGGTACCTGTCTGGGACAGTGTAAGTGTTCAGAGCTCTAAAGTCCCCAGCCATTCTGTATTTTCCATTATTTGATGCCACTATTACTGGTGTAGTTATTTCTACTTATTCATTGTGGTCAACCTTTCTTATTACCTCCAGGTCTACAAGCTCCTTAATATGGAGCTCCATTTCTTCTCTTGATTTTGGGATTTTTGTATATGCATTTATTCTCAAGAGTGGTGGGTAAGATCTTTCCATATTTATAATAATGTCAACTTCATGACCAACAATTTCCCCTAGTGTTTCTTTATCTTATGCAAAGGATTCCTTGTGGTCATATAAAAGGGAAGAGATTTCACTTTCCTGTTTATCAGTAAAATGAATACTTATTTTAGCTTCATTCAACTGTTCAGAATTGAATTTTTCTAACTTCAAGTTGACTTTTGATACTTTATATACTGTAATTTTCCTCTTAAAAGGTAAGAATGGAAATTTTTGATGCTTAAGGTCCCCAATAGTAGATTATCTGTCTTTATTGTTATGAAAATCTATTCCATACATGATTAAATAGTCATTTGCCAATATAAGATGGGCACTGGAGTAATTTTTCATAACAGAAAATTCAACAGATATTCTTAAATTTCCATTTATATGTGGAAATATGACAGTAGTCTCAAATATTCCCAATTCTTTCATTGAATTACTTGCACTGTTGAAATTTATGCCATCAATTGGTCATAATTGCACTTCAAAATTTGGCCCACAATTATTAAGAAAATATTTCCCAACACAAGAGCAGAAGGCATCTGGGTCAAGTAAAATCTTAGTGGGTTTGTGATAAATTACCACTTGTTTTATACAGCAGTTACCAGATTTATAACCTTTTCCTCTGTTTGGCTTGGTTTTTGTCAGTTGTGCATCTTGAATTTTTGATCAATCAAGTTGACTATTACTTCTTTGTGTCAAATGGGAATAAGATTCCATGATGTCAAATGTGACATTGATATTTTTAATATCTTTTGAAGATTAACAAAATATTGATGATTTTTCATCTGAATTGTATTCAATTACACTTCTTTTTCAACATCAGGTTCTTTCTCAATTCCAATTTCATTGATTTTTCCCTTTTTTGGACATATATTAGCTAAATATGTTATTATGTGGCAAATATGTCACTTTCTGATTATATCTGCAGATTTATACTTCATATTATTGGAATTTTCTTTGGGATTTTTTTCCACAGAATCTCTCCAAGATGTATTAAACCTTGTTTTGAGATTCTACCTACTGGAACCAATTCAGGTTCTGGTGGTTACTTCTTCTAATATATTTATGAATCCTTCTGCTGAAGATTTTTCAGTAGTCCTGCTTTTGACAGCATGTTCTAAGTCACGTCCACATTGTCCCAGAATCTTTCTTTTAATCATAAATTCTGGAATTTCAGGATATAATGCTTTTAATCTGTCCTTTTGTTGGCAAAACAATGGTAAAGGTTTGTCTTCATCAGCATTAAATTTGGAATATTCAAAGGCTGTTTCCATTTTAAATTTCAAAGCATCCTTGGCCCATTTGTTAGTAATTTGGGTTTTCCACCAAGTCCAACGTTGGTTTCCATGTTCTTGTCTTAATTTGATATACCATCTATGGACTGATCTGGTAGATATGTTGTTAAATATTGCTGTTACCAACCTGTCTGGTAATTCAAAATCTTCTTCAATCATTTCAATACATCTGATGATTTCCATATGTTCATACTCTCCTTCACCAATGAAGTTAGGCCATTCTCTAAGCTTCATTAAACCTTTCATAATTGCTTGGCCCATTGATGGTTCCAAGTTATGGAAAGAAGTGGAAAATTCATTCTTTAAATTTGAATTTTTGAAAACCAATACTTGTGGGTTGGAATTTCTTGTACCCTCATTCTGATTTGGAGGTGTGGAAATTCTTGGTAAGGTGTGCAATAATTGTTCAATATCATTCATTTTACTGGTGCTACACCTTTGATAATTTCTGGATTAATGTTAGAAGCCTTGTATTAAATTTTTTATCTCAATTTTATACATTTGTTCTTTATTTATCAATTCTTTCCATAATTCTTTCTAGCTAGTATCATAAGAAGTGACTTGATTCAATTTAATTGTTAATTTTAATACTTCCACTTGTGAGGTGTCAAAACACTTTTTCAAGCCAATGTTATATGTCTTGACTTCAGTAAATGAATTTGAAATGTCATCAAGGATTTTCTTCTTATCTGATTTTGAAATCTTTATGGCTTGTTTTCTTCTTGTTTCAATTATGTCATCAATATTGAATTTGGAATATTCATCTGTTAATTATTTGATAATTGCAGATTGTTCATTTATTTCATTCCCAAATGAATTGTCATTATTGGAAGTTTTGATTTTTCTTAAAGCTTTTTTCAAAACACATAAGTGTTTCATTTATTTGCCTCCAACCTAAGTTATCTGTCTTAATATTGTTACAAATTGATGCATTTTCATCAGAAATATGACTTTTCAAGTCATTTATAGCTATGTAAAAGTTTGCAATACCATCCAGAATTTCAGAAATCAATTCTGATATTTTAGTCTGGCTTCCTCCCTTTTCTGTAATTCCATCATTGTTCTGTCCATCTGAAATACATTTTCCATGGCATCCTGCTGAATTATTGGGATCCTGTATCCCTGGCTGTACGGTTTTTGTGGCTTGTGCCTTGCATTTGCCCATTTTCTGAGCTTTTAGCTTCTTTTTCATAATGAAATTGCTGCTGCTGGCTATTGGGGCTGTTTTTGGCACTTGCTTGGGTGGTGGAGGGTTGTTTTTACTCCCTTCTGCTGTAAGGTTTGACTATGAAAGAATAAGTAAAAATTACTAATATTTTACTTATTGTACTATTAATGTCCTCATAAATGAAATAAATAAGATAAAAATAATTACAATAATAAAGAATTATTATAATTGTGGCGTAAAATAATTATATTATTGAATAAATATAATAATATGATTTCTATTATAAAAAATAATATATATATAATAAATATATTAATATAAGATGATTAATATATTTAAAAGCACTTTATTATTGTTACCAACAAATAATAAATGTGTAAAAAATTGTTTTTTATTAATAAAAAACAATTAATAACAATAATATTACCAATATTAAAGTTATAAATTAATATAAATACTATTTATATCAATTATAGAATTATTAGAAGTAATAATAGAGAAAAATTATTATAATAAGAGAAACAACCTACTTTTAATGCTTAATATAATAATTTTGAATACCTTTCTGCCTAGAAATGTAAATACAACTTATTTTAATTGTAGTTACAATAGCATTTAAGATAAACTACAAATTTTCTTGGTTTTATGTGGAATTGAGGTTTTTAAGAGGAATGTAAACAGAACAACTAAATAATTGCAATAATCACGTCAAAGATGAAGATTTTATAAGATTATCTTTGGTCTTTAATAATATAAAAGTTTTCTATATAAAGAATAAAGAAATTACCTTTTTATTTAATGATTTAATGTTTTGTAAGCGTCTGAGGGGGAAATAGAATAAAAATAGCTCTATTTATATTAAATTCCTGCCTCCTAACGTCCAACAGGCTTCTAGTAGACGTGAAATGATAATATCCACTGGAATTGATCAATATTTTAACGTTTGGTGATGATTACATCATGATCAAACCATCTTATCTCATTATTACGCCATTATTTAGAGTTATCACTATAGCTCTAAGTTTTGATGACATAAAGGCTTTGCAGAACCCCAAAATTCATGTATTTTATTAGTTTAAATCATAAACTAACAGTATGCACCCATTCTATCACTCAGATGACTGTTAAACTTAATTTAAGGTTACAGTGAGTGATCATAAATGATCAAATTAAGCTCAAGCTTTGATCCTAAATAACCTTTTAGTTTTACATGCTACAGCAATTCAGAGAGTGAGTTCTAATATCTTGGCATAACCTTATTTTTCTCCCAAAAGCATTTCATTACATCATCAAAACTCTATTTTTGATGATTTTTTCTTGTAACTCATCCTTTCTGTCAAAATTTAATATTTTAAACTTCAAACCATGATTTCAAGGGGTTATACCCTGAATTTTAGAATAAATATTACGTCATTCTTCAAGAATGAAGTAGTAGAATCTGACTGTCTACTTATTTTTAAGTTTGGACCACTTTCACAAAAAAGTGGTCAACAGCTCTATTGATTTTAATCAATAATCTCTTACAGGTTTTAACCTTGTTTATAACTTGTAAAATAAAGTTCATTTCTGTATTCCTACAGTAATTACGTGATTATTTTTTTTTGGTTCATCACTCTATCATGCATAATTCAAGAGATATTAGCTAAAATCCTTGAATATATGCATTGACCAAAAAAGTGCATATATGCAGGTTAATTCCTTAAGTATTGATTTTGAAGCTTAGCTTCTTAATTGTTTTATATGTGGAATTTTATGGGAAATCCAAAGGTACCATTTATTTCACATGTTGTTTCATTGGATTTTGAAAAAAATAAGTATTTGTGTTTTTTATAAGGTATTATTACTTATAACTCATTAAATATTGACTTTACAGATATGCCATAAAAATGGGATATGTGTATTTTACCATGGGGAATCCAATGGTATGATTTTTGTCACATGTTTATTCATTCTTTTTTAAGTTAAACTAAGTTTTATGCCAATTCATGGCATTTTTGTAGTTTTTAAGGTAATTATTTTTAATGTATAATTATTTTAAATATTTGTGACCTTTTTGCATATGTGGTCATATCTCAAAGGTTCACCTTTCCTACCACCAAAAAGGATTGTACCACAATCTGATATGTTTAATTAGGGTATCATCCACTGCCCTACCTCTTCAATAGACTTTGTTAGTCTTGAAGCTCAATAATGCTTCATTTTTCTATTCTTTAGGTTTTCTTTCATGTCTGAACCTTCTTAGTAGCTTATCAGCATTTGTTATATCTTTCTCAAGTAGCCATTCATCTTCTTGAGTTTAATTTCTATACCTTACAAGGTAATCTCTTTCTTTTTTGTTTCTTGTCCTTCTTTCTTTAAGGACTTGTACTATTTTCTTTTCCTCTCCTTCTGCCAAGGGGGGAATTTCAAGTGGGGGTTTATTTCCTAGTGGAAATAACTCCTTGTCACTTGAGCTGTAAGTTTTTATCAGACTTACAAGGAAAGCAGGGTGTTTGCTCATTAATTCACCTGTGAGTTCCAATTGCACAGCGTTGGGTCCATGAAGTGCTTTTATCATAAATGGTCCTGCAAAGGAATCTTTCAATTTCTTTGGACCCTTTATGTTATTGAAATTAAGGGTTGATACTAGGACCAAGTCTCCTATTTTGACGTCCGGTGGTTTATGACTTTTATCCTATCTTTCTTCTGCATATTTGAAAGAATCTTGCATACATCTGTTTGCATGGTGTCTTGCTTTGTCAAGCATTATCTTAAAGCTGCTTGCTGTTTGATGTATATCCACTAAGTCCTTTCTCAGGGTATCATAAGGAAGTCTTGTAATCCAACCTTTTTCTAGCATTGCTGATTTTTTGCCAGTAGAAGACTGGATTGGTGTTTGATATGCCAGTTCAAGAGCTGGTATTAATGTACACCAATCATGGGTAAAACCATCAGAGTCTTTGAATTCTAGTCCATAAGCACAGAATCTTCTGATCATGTCCTCCAAGGTTTGTATCATTCTTTCTGCTAAACCATCAGTTTGAGGATGGTAAGCTGTTGAGAATGATAATTTTGTCCCAAACAAGTTATGGAGATTTGTCCATAATGCTGAAGTGAATTTTGGGTCTCTGTCACTTATAATATTCTGGAATAAGCCTGGATAGCTAATGACTTTATTCCATATCATTATGGCTGTGTCCATAGCTGTGTCATCTTTGTGACATGGCAGGAACATGGGAGTTTTGCTGTACCTGTCAACTAATACTAGGCATGCATTATAGCTTCTGTCTCCTCCTGGAGTTAATGCTGTTACCCAATCCATATGAACTATTTCCCAAGGGGATTTTGGTTCTTGTATTTGGATCATCATTCCAAACTTCTTTCCTGTGGCTCTGTTGGCTTTTTGACATCTGTCACAGGTTTGGTAGTATTCTGCAACATCTTTCTTCCAATTTGGCCACCAAGAGCAGGTTTTCACCCTTTCTAGTGTTCTGTCTTCTGAAAGATGTCCATCTGCAATACTATCATGACACTCATGCAAAATAGTGTTTATCAGGGTTCTATCTGTTAAGGCCATAACACATGTGTGTTTTGTTCTATGGTAAAGGATTCCATCAAGGAGGTGGAATCTTCCTTCACATATGCCTTTTTCCATGTTTCATCTAATTTTGATGAAAGTGATGGATCTTTGCAGTCTTTCATTAAAGGTTGGCTTAAGATATGGCAATTCTTGTCTATGTTATAGCTTTCTTTAACTTGGTCAAATAATTCTGTGCCAATGTCTGTAACACATATTCCTTCTAACTGGTGCTCTTCCTGTGGTACCCATGCTGGATTGTCAGGGGTGTTTGCTAGAGCCCATCTGCTAAGACCATCTGCAGTTTTATGAATATTACCAGATTCATGAATCATAGTCATATTCCCTCTATATTCTTGCATAGCAATTTGCCATCGCAGCATATGTCTATTTGGAGTTTTCATATTTAATAGAGATTTTACAGCATTACAGTCTGTAATCACATCAAATACTGTTCCATCCAAGTAATAATGTAATTTTTTTAAAGCCCACACTACGCAGAGGCATTCCATTTGGCTTGCTCCATATCTTGCTTCTGTTGGCTTTATCTGTCTTGAAGTAAAACAAATTGGTCCTTCCACTGGTTTATCATTCATAATTTGTGTCTGGTGTAGTGCAGCACCTAGTCCTTCTCCATAAGCATCAATGTACAGTTTGAAGGGTAGTTTCCAATCTGGAATTAGAATAAATGGGGCATTTGTTAAGGAATTTTTCAATTCTTCATATGCCTTGACTCTTTCTTCTGTCATTTCATATACTGTTTGTTGATCACATAGTTTATACAAGGATTTGGCAATTTCTGCAAAGTCCTTTATATGCTGTCTATAGTAACCAGCAAATCCTAGAAATGATTGCATTTATTTTTTTGGTTTGAGGCATTGGTTTAAGTATTACTGCTGCTACTTCATTCTTATCTATGCCTAGACTAAGTCCAGATACAACATTTCCTAGTGCTTTTAGTTCACTGTATGCAAAATGACAGTTTTTCAAGGAAATTTTCATATTCACTTGCACTAATTTTTGTAGTACCCTTTCTAGTCTTGTAAGGTGATTTTCCCAAGTTTCTGAGCAAACTATAATATCATCAATATAGATAATTAACCATCCTTCCAATAATTCTTCAGGAAATATGGTATTCATCATTCTTTGATAATGGGAAGGTGCATTTTTTATGCCAAATGGCATTCTTAAGTATTCAAAAATTCCACAGTGGACTATTATCCTCAGTAGTTTCTTGGCATTGTCTGTTAAGAGATTTTGATGAAAATCCTTTAAGGCATCCATGGCTGTAATGAACTTAGCTTGTGACAATAGTGTCAATGTCTCATGGATTCTGGGTATTGGATATCTGTCTGTAAGGGTATAGGTGTTCAGGGCTCTGAAGTCTCCTACCATCCTTGATTTTCCATTATGCCAAGTTATAATGACAGGTGTAGTGACCTCTACCTGTTCATTATGTCCTACCTTTCTTAATACTCCAAGGTCCATTAATTCTTTAATGTGTACCTCCAAGGCTTCTCTAGCCCTTGGACTAGCTGGGTAAGCAGGTCTCCTTAGTAAAGGTGGGTAGGGCTTTTCCACATTGAGAATTATATCCACCTCATTCCCAATTATGGCACCTAGTGGCTCTTTGTCAGTTGCAAAGGCATTTTTGTACTTAAATAAGAGGTCAATCAATTTTTCTTCCATCTTTTCTGTTAATTCTTGATTGAATTCTGCCTCTTTGAGTTGTTCTGATATAAAAAGTTTGTTTTCTGGACTTTTCTCTTCATTCTTAATAACTGTAATTTGTTTTTTGTTATTTAAGAAGCCAAACATTTGTCTTTTGTTGTCTCCTATGGTAAAATATCTATCTTTTTGGTTAGAGATATCTATACCATAAATTGATAAGTAGTCATTTCCAAGTATGAAGTGATTACTAGTACAGTTGTCCATTACTACAAACTCTACTTTAATTCTGACACATTTTGAAGGGTGAGGAAAAATTAGTGTTAAATCAATTATTACAAGGGGCTTCATGCTCTCACTTGCACTACTAAATTTGACACCTTGTATTGGCGTAAGTTTTTGTTGCCAGTCTGGGACAATGGTTTTTAAATAACTTTTACCAACACAGGTGCAATATGCTCCTGTATCCAAGTTTACTTTTCCTTCTTGGTTATCAACCATAACAATGCTTATACTTGATTTTTCCAGCTGTGTATCCCATTCCTTTTTCAGGTTTGGTTCTGTACATTTTGGCATCTTGTATATTTGTCAGGTTTTTGTCAGATGTTCCAACTTGTGGTAAGCTTGAGTTAAAATCCAGCACTTCATAAATTATATCAATATTATTAATTTGTGCATTAATTATATTAATTTCATCACTTTCAGAACTTTCTGACTCTTCTGTTTCTTTTCCAGAGTCAGATTCCTCTTCTTTGTCATTGTAGTTTTCTGTTTCCACAATTTCATTAATCTTTGCCTTTTTGAGGCAATTATTGGCCAAGTTTCCAATACCTCCACATTTATGGAATTTTCTTTGCTCATTATTGTTGGATGTATTGGGCTTGGAAGCTTCTTTTGAGTTATCTTTTTTGTTAAATGGCTTATTTGGACTTTTAATTTCCAATTTCTTCCAACTTCTGCCAATTTTTGTTCTTGTCACTATGTCCTCCAGTGCATTGATATATTCTTCTGTGGAGCATGGTTCTATACACCTGCTTCTTAGGGCATGTTCTAGTTCTCCTCCAAATTTCTTAAGTATCTTCATGTGCACCATTTTTTGTGACATTTCTGGGTACAATGCATTGATTCTTTCAACTTTTTTTAAGAACAAAGTTAAAGGTTTGTCTTTGTCTGGGTCAAAAAAAGAATTTTCAAATGCATTTTCTATCTTGTACCTCCAGGCATCATTAGCCCACTTGGTGATTATTCCTTGTTTCCACCAAGACCAGGTATTTTTGCCATTTGTTTTCCTTATTCCATAATACCATCTTTTTGCAGATTTTTCAAACACTGAATTTAATCTTGCAGTGATTAATTCATCTGGTATGGCATAATCTTCCTGTAGCATGTCAATTGTTTTGATAAATGAAATGTGGTCATATTCACCTTCTCCTGTGAATGTTGGCCATTCTTTTAATTGAGGTGCTTCCTTCATTAAGACTTGGTTATTGTCTTAGTGACTTAAGTCTTTTATGAATGGATTTTTTAATTCCTCTTTTGGTTTAACAGGGCTTCTTATGTGAGAAAATGGTGTTGATAACTTTGGCATATTTGAGTTAGCCTCATTAATTTTATCCATTTTATCAGTGATAAGCCTTATTTCACTTTGAATTTCATCTTTCAGATGCATTCTTTCTTCATCACTCTTTTCCACATGGTCCAAAAGTAATTTTTGGTGTGATGAAGTCTTTTCTTCAAATGTTTCTACAGAAATGCTTAATTTGTTCAATTTTTCTGTAAGAGTATCAATACTCACATCATAATTGATTGTCAAAATTCTTTCTTTGATATCACTTATGTATTTATAAAACTCTTGTTGTCCTTGTATTAATTTCTGAGTATTATCAATTAATACTTTTGGTTTATTATTTTCAATCATAAATTTCATGTTATCAATTTCTTTTTTATTTTTTACAACAAGTTTTGTTAAAGATGATAAGCTATTATTTATTTCTTGGAAAGATAATAAACTATTTTCAATGTCTTTAAGAGGTAAAATACTATTTTTAAGCTCTGTTAAAGTATTTACAACATCAGGAGACAAGGTTATTTCCTTGGGAAATGGGTTTGTCTCATTCTTTGCTCCTCTTTGTCTTTGAATTCCATCAAGGTTCTGGCCATGTTGAAGACATTGTCCATGGCATCTTTTTGGATTTTTGGGATCCTGTAGGTTGGGGAATATGGTTTCCTCCAATTCTTTTTCTTGTTCTTCCTCCCTTCTTGGGGAGGTTGGTTGACTTGAGGCTTGCTGGTGGAAGCTACTGGGGCTTCTTCCTTGCTTTCCTCTTTCTTTTTGGAATGGTACTCCTTGATCTTCTTGATTTTAGGCTTGGATGCTAGTGGATTCCATCCATTGGAGTATTTCACTATTTCCTCCTCCTTGAGGAACTTTTTGAGGATGTGCCAGGAGTTCATCACTCCTTGGTGTATTTGGGGCAACATTTCCCAATCTTTGTCCTTGTACACCGTGTAGTACTGTTTGTACTGGCTCATGTAGATGTCTATCTGCGCCCTCTGAATGTGGTTTGTACCTTTTTGAGTTACTCATACTTAGTTCTAACTCTGGCTCAGATATCATGAGTATTTCTGGGACTTGCCTTTGGGATAAGGCACTTCCTTGTGTGGATTCTGTTCCACTGGGTATATTGACCTTCCTTTTCCCTTCTGAGAAATAAATTCTACCTCTGAGTCCAGCTCCATTTGATTTGATGGAGTATTGGGTTCCTCTTCTGGTAGTCATTATTTAAGAAAAATAAGAAAATAAGAGTATTTCAGAACAGGAATTCTTCTTATGGCAATCTATAAATGAGGTACTCACCTTCAGAGTCCTGAATGTTGGGTCCTGGAAAGTCTAATTTCTTAGCTTTCTTTTTCTTAGTGACAATTGGTGTTGGAGAACTTGGGCAAGTTTCTTCCACCAATCTTTCAACAGTGGTTTGGCTGTCCTCTGTTGGATTGTCTTCAAACACTGAAAAAGACAAATAAATATAAGTCTTTTATATAAGAAGCATTATTTTTGGTAAGATATGGCAATTTTCCAGGTAAAAATTGCTTTTATATCTTTCAAAAAGTGAAAATAATCCAAGAAATGAAATTAAAATGAATAAAATAACTTTTTTATTGGTTTTTATTATTTTTTATTATTTTTTATGTTTTTATTTTTAAAGAATAAAATGTAATGAATATGATTCTTTTTAAGCTTGATTTATAATATAAAATTATTTTTTAATTTATAAAATATCTTTTTTAATCACTAGAGTCACTCAAAGAAAGTTTTTGCAAGTCTAAGGATGTGAAGAACCACGTGTAAGACAGTACAATTGCTTTCCAAATGCCTCAATAGCTTTTAAAATTAATAAAATATAAAATTATTATATAATTTTATGATTATAATTATAATTTATTCTTGGCTAAACCCAATTAGAATTTCTTTAAAGGTCTTTTTAGAGTAATTATCATGGCCAGGCCCCCAAATGTAAGGTTTGACTATGAAACAATAAGTAAGAATTACTAATATTTTACTTATTGTACTATGAATGTCCTTATAAATGAAATAAATAAGATAAATATAATTTTAATAATAAAGAATTATTATAATTATGGCGTAAAATAATTATATTACTAAATAAATATATTAATACATTTAAAAGCACTTTATTATTGTTACCAACAAATAATAAAGGCATAAAAAATTGTTTTTTATTAATAAAAAACAATTAATAGCAATAATATTACCAATATTAAAGTTATAAATTAATATAAATACTATTTATATCAATTATAGAATTATTAGAAGTTTTAATAGAGAAAAATTATTAGAAAAAGAGAAATAACCTACTTTTAATGCTTAATATAATAATTTTGAATAATTTTACGCCTAGAAATGTAAATACAACTTATTTACATTGTAGTTACAATAGAATTTAAGAGAAATTACAAATTTTCTTGGTTTTACATGGAATTGAGGTTTTTGAGAAATTTAAACAAAAAAATTAAATAATTGCAATAATCACGTCAAAGATGAAGATTATTATAAGATTATCTCTGGTCTTCAATAATATAAAAGTTTTATATATAAAGAATAAAGAAAATACCTTTTTATTTAATGATTTAATGTTTTGTAAGCGTCTGAGGGGGAAATAGAGTAAAAAGAGCTCTATTTATATTAAATTCCTTCCTCCTAGAGTCCAACAGGCTTCTAGTAGACGTGCACTGATCAATATTTTAAGGTTTGGCGATGATCACAACATGATCAAACCATCTTATCTCATTATTATGCCATTATTTAGAGTTATCACTATAACTCTACGTTTTGATGACATCAAGGCTTGGAAGAACCCCAAAATTCGTGGATTTTATCAGTTTTAATCATAAACTAACAGTCTTCACCAATTCTATTGCTCATATGACTGTTAAACTTAATTTAAGGTTACAGTGAGTGATCATAAATGATCAAATTAAGCTCAAACTTTGATCCTTAATAACTTTTAAGTTTTACACACTACAGCAATTAAGAGAGTGAGTTCTAATAGCTTGGCATAATATTATTCTGCTGCTAAGAGAGTTTCATTACATCATCAAAACTCTATCTTTTATGATTTTTCTTGTAACTCATCTTTTCTGTCAAAATTTAATATTTTAAACTTCAAACCATGATTTCAAGGGGTTATACCCTGAACTTTATAATAGAAATTATGTAATTATTCATGAATGAACTAGTAGAATCTGACTGTCTACTTATTTTTAAGTTTGGACCACTTTCACAACAAAGTGGTCAACAGCTGTATTGATTTTAGTCAATAATCTCTTACAGGTTTCAGCCTTGCTGATAACTTGTGAAATAAAGTTCATTTCTGTATTCCTACAGTAATTACGTGATGACTTTATTTTTGGTTAATCACTCTATCATGCATATTTCAAAAGATATTATCTAAAATCCTTGAATATATGCGTTGACCAAAAAAGTACATATATTCAGCTTAACTCCTTAATTATTGACTTTGGAGATTATCTTCTCAATTTTTTTACGTGTGGAGTTTTATGGAGAATCCACTGGTACCATTTATTTCACATGTTGTTTCATTGGTATTTGAAATAATTAAGGATTTATGTTTTTTATAAGGTATTATTACTTATAACTCATTAAATATTGACTTTACAGATATGCCATAAAAATGGTATATGTGTATTTTACCATGGGGAAGCCAATGGTATAATTTATCTCACATTTTTATTCATTGGCTTTTAATTTAAACCAAGTTTTATGCCAATTTATGGCATTTTTGTAGTTTTCCAGGTAATTATTTTTAATGTATAATTATTTTAAATATTTCTTGTGACCTTTTTGGGTATGTGGTCATATCTCAAAGGTTCACATCTTCTGTTAAAAGCATGAAATCCATTGAGTAACTTGCAATTGTTGGGATGGCTCTGAAACTTTCTCACAGTCAAGTAAGAGTTCATGCAGTTTTTCCACAAATTTGCAAGCATCTGGTACTCTTTGTGCTGCAATTCGTTGTTGTAAGCCTTATTGCTGACTTTTTATATATCCACAGAGGCTTCTTGTGGCAGTTTCAGCTCTGTTTAAAGTTAAGACATTATTATCAGCTTCAGAATGGCATAATTTGTCATGTTGGGATTCATTTACTGACCCTTGTCCTTCTACAACTGATTGCCTTCTGCCATAATCTTGTCTATAACCTTTTTTGAATCTTCTTGAAGGTTTATAGCTGGCTCCTGATCTGGTTGAAGAAATAATTATGATTAAAAAGCTTAAAAGTAGTAATTTTACATCAAAACTTACTATCGGACAAATTCTTTGCTTTCTGAAGGGTATTACTTGTGTCAAAGCTGATCAATTCAGAAAAAATTGGATCTGGTTGGTTATCCTGGGTTATAATAACAGTACTATTATGCTCAGAACTGACAGTACTTGCAGGGAAAATGCTAGTTACTGTTGATGCAGTTTCAATATTTTCTTATCTTACCATGTTATCAGACACTAAAATTGATGAAAGAGGTGATTAATTAAGTCAAAAAGGCTTTTCAAAAAGAGGAATTAAAAAATAAATCCTCACTTATAATGTGAAAAGTTTTTATTTTTTAGGGATTTTTGTATCTAAGTATTTTTAATGCATTTTTTAAATTTATCAATATAAGAAAAAGTATTAAAAAGGTACACAAATTATTTCACAGTTAAAATATCATGGCTTGGCCCCCAAATGTAAGGTTTGGATGAGAAACTTTCATTAAAAATTGAGTACTTTTGCTGTCCTCAAAATTTGTATAAGGTACAATATGATTCAAAATGTCAAGAATTATAAGTTTTGAAAGAAAACATACCAAAATTTATTTTTTTTAACCTTATAAGTATAAAAAAATAGTAATAAAAAGATTTATTGTCTTACCAACAATAAAAATTTATGCAGAAATACTCTACAAGAGATACTTAAAGCTACAAAAGAAATTTCTTCAAGAGAAATTTCAATTGTAATTAATTGAGCAAAGAACTTCAGGAAATTAATATAATAATAAAGCCTTTGAAAATATAATCAAAGATAACACACACCCAAAAGTCACCATAGTGAATTTGAAATCAAAGTGACAAAGTTAACAGTGATGAAAGATTCTTTAATTCACTTATGGGGTGGTTCAAGGGTAAAAATGGCTGTAAAATTTGCAAACAGTGATTATAATGATCTTTTGACATGGTTGAAAGGTTTACAATTACTTAATAAAGGTGGTTGGAATCTTTTATAGGTTGGTTTAACAATCTTTAAACTAATTATAAGAGGAAAAGATTCTAACATGAAGAGAAAAGTGGGGCAAAGAAGACATTCTTTTATAGCTACCAATTTTATTACTCCAAAAGTAAAATCTACTCTTGTCAGTTTTGAAAACATGCTGACAACAGAAAATCCAATTATGGCATTATTGAACCCTGGTTCACACCAAAAAGGGCTGGTTTTAGCCATTTTTTGCTATTTTCAGCCATTTTGGACCCTTAAATCAGCCATTTCTATAGTAATACCTAGTTTTAAGCCTTCAAAACATGTCAGAATGTGTGTAAGAGACGTAAAACCCAGTTAAAACTGGTTTTACAATTTTTGTTTTATCTTAAGGGTAGTTTTACCCTCTTGGCAACAGTTAAAACTGCCCTGGTTGGTAACAAAACCTCATCATCAATTGAGACACAGACCCTGTGACTCAATTCCAGGCCAAAATTGATGAGCTTTTGTATGTATTTTGACATCTCACACCTGTCAGAAAGGAATTTGGGGGTCTGTCTCCTCCTTAGAGCCAAAATTCCTTTTTCCCCCAGAATCAATCTTTCCAATTTATTTTTTCTTTAATTCCTCATCATGTAATACATTTGTAATTTACACATGCAATTCAATTGAAATTTTACAGTAAAAAACTGCAATAATTGATATGTCATATGTAAATTATAGTTCACTTATGTGATACACACACACATTTTGACATTTCAATCAAAAATCCTTCAATTCCTCATAACTTCTATGCTACACACAACACCTCAATTTTAACACAAAAATTGATGGTTAACACCACATGTGATGTGAATTCAGATAAGGTTTTGAGAATTTTCAAATTTTGTACAGAAAATACTAAAAACTTAAATTCAACTTATTTAGAGTTGAGTTACAGAAATTTTACCCAGAGGTGACCCCATCTTATTTTTTATGAGGAATCCAATGCTGAAATAATTCTCATGTGTTTCTTTCTTGGATAAAAAGCTATAATAATTTTTATTTGACTTTTTTCCAAAAAAATTTTCATTTTAATATTTTTGATAAAATTTCATTTTTACTTAATTTTTTCAAGTAAAATGTATTTTTAAAATTTCAAACTTCAAAGTAATTTTAATTTTGAATTATAATTAACATTTTAATTTTGTTTATAAATTTTATAGTTATATTTTAATTTTGTACTTCATAATATAAATAAATCTATATTATTTATAATTGTATCATTCTTTTATTGTTTGTGGTCTTTTGGGTATATAAAAATACCTCTAACACTCACAAGTTTGGATTGGTTTGTGATTTCTTTTTATTTCAACCATGAGCTTCTTTTATGGTTAACTGCCTGAGTAGAATGCAATGTTGATCTCTGGTTCAATTTCAGGAACAATGTCATCATCATTATTTTGACCCAATCAGCTAATAATAAAAAAAGCTATTTCTTGTTGATTTGGGTGCACCCGAGCTTTTGTTAGTTCCTATCACTTTACCGAGCTGCATAAACTCTTTGGGCACAAGGATTCTGATACTCTTTTCACCTAAAACACTTTTGCAACATCTGAACAAGATATAACATCATATTGGAGCTTCTTATTTGTTATGTGGGCAAATTCTAAAGATTTGAACGTATTTTGAAATCTCTCTTTCCAAATGTTGAAAAGTGCGTCGATGCCATATTTATTTGGCTGAACTAGCAATCAAACCTGTGTTTGCGTGGCTGAACCTTTAAAGCTTGGTATACAAATTTTCATACTCTACATGACTAATTTCAAGCTTCTCACAGCTCGTTGGAAGCCCTAATTTGGCTCACGCTGAAGCTGTGATGAATGCTTGCGCTTGTTTTAGACAATAGAAGCAGGACCTTAACGCTTAGATGTCACAAATGTCACGTTTTGATGAAGGAACTGACATGGCTAGCCTTTACCGAGCAAGTGAAAGCTTGATGGTCGAGTTACTTTTGTATCTGTACCTGGAACTCAGCTCTTTTGCAATAATTTCATACCATAGCGAATAACCATCGCAAATGACAAAGCCTATTTATAAATGTAAAAACCGACAAAAGCATGGAAATCAAGATGTGTAAACCGCAAATAGAGAAAGTGGCGAGATATGAAATTGAGATAGAACGTAACTGATGTGATACCAGCTGGCATGAGTTTTTTGGAATTTAAAAACCTCTTCCCCATAGAAACCATTAATAACGAGCTTATCGCTATACGCAATTCAAAAAGTTCAAGAATTAGCTTATTGAAAAAGATGCGCGGATGGTCTCTAGCACCAATTGTAGTGAAATCTTAGGGAAAACTAGGGGAAAGAGCGGCAAGAATATCGATCAATATAAAAATTAAAATGAAGAAATACTTGCCCAATATTAGGTCGGGCTTTCCCTTATGTTGGTATCGATAAGCTCCCAGGGCAATTAAGCTACCTGGTAAATCGCAGGTATGAAATCCATCATTCCTGAAGCACAAACCAACCTCCCAATGAAAGAAACTTACCAGAGATTGTTCCAGCCAAAAGTGATGGGAGGCTGGAAGCTTTCAAATACCTGGACGATTGCATACAAAAACAAATAGCTTTAGACTCATTTACTTTTGAAAATACAAGTCAACAAACACCAATCTTAGGGAACAAAGATGCTGCTTACCCGATCATTCCACCAATGGCCACAAAGGCTCCATAGGCACTATCATCGGCAAGGGAGCCGATTAAAAGATGCAAAACAAATGTGATCGGCTGATGCGGGAGCTTTTCCCAATATTGATAAGTGCTTACTATCCAATGTAATCAGGCGAAGGCGTCATGATACGTGAACTGGTGATGGAATGGCTGGCTAGCACTGTAAACGTCTTGGCTGATTCGCTGTTACCAAGCCGATCAAGCAAGTCTCTTCTTGGTTGGTTGATTTTTCATTTGCTCAAAAAGTCTTGTATCAATGCTTCCACCACTCCAGGCGATCCCGCCGTCCGGGCCGGCCGTGCAAGAACCCAGCGGGTACCACCCGAGTATGCCGAGCGCGCAACGAAAGTACAGGAAAACTTGTTGAAACCCATACCCCTTGGTGCAAGGGTTTTGATATGGGTTTGGGTTTGGAAAGGTGACCTGTCCAAAACCATATCCAAACCTATACTTTCTTTGGAACAATCTGTAAGAAACCAAACTCAAGGTGGGTTTTATTTCATCAACTACGACATGTCTAGATGTATGATATTATGACAAAGATAAATTAAGATCTACCTAAAGGTAGACACCACTTTAATCTATAATCTATATAAGTGAATGGATAAGCAATAGAGTCTGATTTTGAAACTACAAAACAAGTAATTAATAAGTAATTAATATAATTGTGCTGAGTGAGAAAAAGTGTTACCTGGCTACACCTCTTCAGATGATAAAACAGTCTTACAGTGATGTTAACCAGGGAGAACAAAGATAATAGTAACAATAATAAGATAGTTGACTACAGTAGTAGTATGAAAGAATGGACTGCGGTAGTTTAATAAAGGAGTTCTCCAAATAAAAGGGGAACAGAGATAGTGGTACATGATGGTCTTTTTATATTTCTGATAAATACGCTGTGGGTCAATTAGGTCAGTTAGATATGATGTCATAGCTAACGGACTTTCTTAGTTTAAGAGCACAAGTGCTTGCATTGCATGTGAATTGATCATCACATGCGCATCAGCATTATGCATGAATTTCAACACAATCATTTCTGGTTTTAAATATCATAGTTTAATTGTGAAGCTTATATAAAAAAACTGTAATAGCAACATACATGTATATAGTCAGATGACAAGAAATAATTCTTTTTAAAAAAAACAAAAAAAACAACTCAGATTTTTGAAGATAATCTAACATTGTGATATGTTTGAGAGTATTTAATTCATCTAATTGAAGGATGCTTTTATATGAATCCAAGTTATCAGTTAAATTTTCTGCCTCTTTTGATGATGAATGAGATAGGTAATTTAAAATTGTGAAAAAGCTTTTTTTTACTTCAGCTATTGGGACAAGGGGTGTTTGGGGCTCATGTTAATTGGAATTGTTTCCTTCAAGCTCTTTGGAACTAGCCTCCTTCTCATTGAAAATTTATTCCTGTGTAAGAAGCTTATTTATATTAATGGACCTCCTCTTCCTTTATTGGGTTCAACAACTCAGAAATTGACATCCAATTATTCTGGTTAATGAGGCCAATATCTTGTAATCATAGGGTTTCTTCCTCAAGTGAGGCTTCAGCTTGGATTAAGCCAAAGTAATCAGGTATTGTATTGATATTTGAGAGAATTTTTTTATGGTTCCAGCAGTTTATGATGGTGGCTTCTGTGCTTTACCTCCATGCCATATGACAAAGTCACATGGCATTGACCAGATTAATATTGTAAATCTTGCAGACCATGAATCTTTGATGGTAGTATGAAATGGCCAATTAAAATACTGTTCCTTGAATGTTTAAATAATACCTTCATCAAGTGGCTTCACATGTGAAGTTAGATTAGCTGAAAAAAATATTTTAATATTTGATAAGCCTCCTGGTGGCTGTTTGTGGCCCTTCAAGTTCTCTAAGAGTAAAATAATATTTCCATAATACTTTTTCAGTTGATTATTGCACTTGATGATCCATTTATGGCATTTTTGGGCTTTCATCCAATCCATTTTGTTAAAATAATACTTTTAGCTTAATTAAAAACCATCTTTGTGGTTAAAACACCATGGATGTTTGGATTTTCCAATGAAAAAGGGGTAAATTTCTTTCTACCTGCTTCATTTTAAGTAAATGAAAAAAGTGATCTGGGTCTCATTCATTTTTGAGCAATGCAATTGATATTGAGCCAAGACCTTATCAGGTGGAAATCTAAGACAAAAAATAATAATTAAAGCAAAAAAATTAATAAAAGAGGTGGAACTAATGCATAAAACAGATCAGTTTCATCTATTTAAGTGATTTTTTCTGGTGAAAATCCTGCTGGAAGAGGCTTCAATTTTTCAATTTCATCTTGAGCTTGTGAGATCTTTGTTGAGGAAGATTCTAAATGCCTCTAGTAAAATCTGAGATTATATTTTTTTTGAAAGAATCTAGCAAGCCGTTAATGACTTGGAACATTTCAACTGCAGGAAAATTCTTTGCACTGTCTTTGTATGAGATCACTTGTTATTAGCAGGATATTTGGCATGGCTTGTTGAGCCCAAGCTTCTAGCATTTTGTAAATATCTAAATGCTTGACAGTTTCTAAAAGTTTAAAATAAATTGAACGAAAAAATTGGTTTTTAATGTTATATTTTGATTTTGTCTTTGAGTTATGTGTAGACTCTAGGTTGCTTGAAACACAGATGGAGAATTCTTTTTGAAATGCTTCACCTTTAGAATTTTCATTTGTTGGAATAGGGCAGCCAGATAGCTTTTATTGGTTTGTTTGTTTGGTGTTTTTCTTTTTTTTGAAGTTGCATTTACACCACCACTTGCTTTATCAGTAAAATTCTTTTTATCTTCAACTTTCCCTTCAGATTTTTGATCCTGTAAGTATTAAATCAAACTATTTCCTGCCATGAATTGAAAAGGGGTTACTTTCATCTTTTCTTGACTATTTGTGCTTGATGCAAACATTTGATTGACTTCCATATGTTCTCGAGTAAATGGGGAATATTTTTTCTTCCTCTACAGTACAATCTAATAAAAAATAATTTCTTCAACTGCATAAAGCTCATGCTCATAAGGTGTTGATGAGAACAAGGATTTAAATATGATACATTTGAGAAAAATGTGATGGCTGCAGCATATTGCATAAATTGGGAATTGGTTTGACATTAGAAGAAGGAAGAAGCAGAATCTTGGGGAAGCATATTTGTGTGAGAAAAAATACTAAATTATTGCTATGGGTTGTGGCATTGGGAAGTCTTATTGGTTTTTAAGCCTTTACCCCCTGAAAACCAAGCTGATTCATGGGTGTTGGTATGGATTTTGTAAGGTGTGGATATGAAACTTTGATTACAAATCAAGTACTTTTCCTGTCCTCAACATTTATATAAGGTGAAAATATGTTTAAATATATTAAGAATCAAGATTTTTGAAAGAAAACACACCAAATTTATTTTTTTTAACTATATAAATATAAAAATATAATATTATAAAGACTTATTGTTTTACCAACAATAAAAATTCATCAAAAATATTCTACAAGAGATATTTAAGGCTACAAAAGAATTTTCTTCAAGAGCAATTTCAATTGGAATTAATTGAGAAGGGGGTGCAGGCAATTAATATAGAAAAATAGTTTTTAGAAAGAATATTGAAGAGAAAAAACACCCAAAAGTGACCAGAGTGAATTTGGAAACAAAGTCACAAATCTAACAGTGATGAAAGTTGGTTTAATTCACTTATAGGGTGGTTCAAGGGTAAACATAATTATAAGAGTTACAAACAATGACTATAATTTTTCTTAATGTGGCTTGAAGGTTTAGAATAATAAGAAAAGGGTGGTTGGAATCTTTTATTGATTGGTTTAACAGTGTTTAAACTGATTATAAAAGAAAAAGATTCTAACATGAAGAGAAAAGTGGGGCAAAGAAGACATTCTCTGATAGCCACCAATTTTCTTACTCCTAAAGTAAAATTTACTATTTTCAGTCGTGAAAAACACTATGAAAACAGAAATGCCAATTATTTCATCATTGAACCCTGGTTTACACCACAAAAAGGGATGGTTTTGGCCATTTTTTGCTATTTTCAGCCATTTTAGACCCTTAAATCAGCCATTCCTATACTAATACCTGGTCTAGAGCCTTCAAAACACGTCAGAATGTGTGTACAAGGCGTAGAAACCAGTTAAAGCTGTTTTTACTAACATTGTTTTAGCTTAAGGGTAGTTTTACCCTCTTGGCAACAGTTAAAACTGCCCTGTTTGGTATCAAAATCTCATCATCAATTGAGTCACAGACCCTGTGACTCAATTCCAGGCCAAATAAGATGAACCTTTGCATGGATTTTGAAATCCCACGCCTGTCAGCAAGGATTTTGGTGGTCTGGCTCCCCCTTGGAGCTAGAGTTCCTTCCCCCCCAAGAATTAATCTTTCCAATTTATTTTTTCTTTAATTCCTCATCATGTAATACACTTGTAATTTACACATACAATTCAATTGAGTTTTTACAGTACACAACTGTAATAATTGATACCTCATATGTAAATTACAGTTCACTTATGTAATACACGCGCACATTTTGACATTACAATTGAAAATACTTCAATTCCTCATAACTTCTAAACTCCACACAACACCTCAATTTAAACACAAAAATTGATGGTTAACACCACATGTGGTGTGAATTAAATTAAGGTTTTGCGTATCTTCAAATCTTGTACAGAAAAAACTAAAAACTTAATTTAAGCTTATTTAGAGTTGAGTTACAGAAATTTTGGCCAGCAGTGACCCCACCTTATTTTTATGAGGAGTCCAATGGTGAAATAATTTTCATATGTTTATTTGTTGGATAACAAGCTATAATAATTTTGAGTTAATTTTTTTCCAAAAATATTTCAATTTTAGTATTTTTAATTAAAATTTATTTTTACTTAATTTTTTCAAGTAAAAATGTGTTTTCACAATTTTAAATTCCCCAGTAATTTTCATTTTGAATTATAATTGTAATTAAAGTTTCAATTTCTTATATGAATTTCATATTTATATTTTTATTTTTGTTCTTAATGACATAAATAAATTCATATAATTGTGTAATGTTTTATTATTTTTGGTCTTTTGGGTATATAAAAATACCTCTAAGGCTCACAGATTTGGATAGGGTTAACTAGAATTGACTAATTAAGCATGCCAAATATCAAGGTAGAAAACATTATAATTGCATTAATGTTTGCATTGGAAAAAACTTTGTTTCAAAATAATTTTCTAGGCCCTCACCAAGCCAATTTCCAACTAGGAAGAAGGATGAGAGTGTGAAGCATTTGAGGATTTAGCTTGTAAATCAGCCTCAGCTTTGTCACTTGCATTTTGGGTCATTTTTGTGCAAAAAGGTTGATCTCTCAAACAAAGGTAAGGGGTTCAATCGCCCAGTTTTTAGCTTTTTTGGAAAACAATTGTGTGCTATGTGAGGCTAAAGAGAGCTTCTCAAAGTATTTCAACAAAAGTTTCCTAATATTATGGATCAATATGAACTTGAATTCTTCAACTAATGTTAGATTATTATTTCAAAGTAAATTTTCATTAGGGGTCAGTAATCAAGCAAAAATCCAATGATTTGAAAATATCAAATCAAAAAATTAATTCATCAACTACTAATCTTATAAAACTCCTCATCAATAAAAAAACTGTTTTATTCATCATTAGTTGACACCTTCCATTATTCATCAGTACTAATTGATGAAATTTGGTATTCTCTCTATTGTTTCTGCTCTTAGGCTTTGTATCTCCAATATTTGTCTTCTTTTTAGCTTTCAATTTTTGAGTGCATATTTTATCTTTGGCCCTTGGTGATTGTCATTTGAAACTAATAATGTCTGGCCTCTTGTTTAGAAAAATACCAGTGAAAATAAGGTGATGATCAAGGGAGAAAGTCTTGATTCATTGCAATGGTTATAGCTTTTGAAGCCACACAGTACTAATATAATAAATGATGTTTTTTAGTTTTGGGAGAGAAAAAACATTATATTTCCAAGCTGCAGCTATTACTTTGAATATTCATTTTGTATTGAGAAACATATTTCTGTCATCAAAAAATTATCAAAAATTGAATGAACTTGTTTTGAAAAATGAGTTTTTCTAACTGAAAGATTTTGATGGAGCCTAAATTTAATTGAACCTTATTTTATATTAAATGTAACATTTAATATATTTTTTTTCAATTGAATTGGATATTTATAATAACCATTAAAATATTCCAATCAATGATATAGAATTTATAATAAATATAGTATATTAGAGTTAAGTTTAACTTTTCAGTACATATATTAAAAGTTTTGAACTATAATTTCTTACTTAAATATTTAACTCTTATTTTTTTTTTTAAAAACAACAATCAAAATGAATATTTATGTAATTTTATTTCTAATTTTTTAATTTTTTATCTTAATTAATTGATTTGAAATTTTGATATTCATATTAACATATATAAAGGATGTATAAAATTCCAAATTCTTTATTAGAGATTCTTAGAAAAAAAATTAAGATCTTGAGGTAATTAGGTTATTCATATATGGACTTTGTTTTTAAGCATTAATCTTTTGTTTTAAAAATCTCAATATCATTTTATTTATTTATTTCAAAATTATATTTCATTATATACAAAATAATAAAAATAATAATAGTATTTTAGAGTTAGTCAGTTTGGAATTAACAGATGATTATATCTTTTTGAATTCAGTCATTTGATTAAATAATGAAAATTATTCAATCTTTGAAATGTGCTACTGATTCAATAAATCAAGCTATCTTAAAATCTAACTAATCCTTCAAGACATTTCTTCATACATTATTATGGCAAACCTTTTGTTTGATTGCATTAAGAGCATGTTTTTGTTTCTCAAACAACTTCATCTATTATTGTTTTTATTGACATTTTTTACATCTTGAGAAGGGTATTTTCTACTTTTACTTTTACTTAGTGACATTATGTCCTCTCAAACTGTGAGCCTTAGAGGTATTTTCATATATCCAAAAGACCACAAAAGATAAATTAAGATATAAATATAAATAAAATAAATTTATTTATATTATAAAAATAAAAATTTAAAATATGAATATAAATTTATATTTAAAAATCAAAACTTAATTATAATTTAAAAATAAAATTACAATAAAATTTAAAATTATGAAAATTCATTTTTACTTGTAAAAATGAATTTTTAATAAAAATTATAAAATTGAAATATTTTTGGTAAAAATTTATATAAAATATATTATAACTTTATATCCAATAAATAAACATATAAGAATTATTTCATCATTTTATTCCTCATAAAAAATGAGGTGGGGTCACCTCTGAGTGAAATTTTTGTAACTCAACTCTAAATAAGCTTAAATTGAGTTTTTAGTATTTCCAATACAGAAATTGAAAATCCTCAAAACTTTAATTTAATTCACACCACATGTGGTGTTACCATCAATTTTTGTGTCAAAATTGAGGTGTTGTGTTTAGTTTAGAAGTTATGAGGAATTGAAGTATTTTCAATTGAATTCAATTGAAATGTCAAAATGTGGGCATGTATTACATAAGTGAACTTTGATTTACATATGAGGTATCAATTATTACTATATTGTACTGTACAATTCAATTGAATTACATATTTAAATTACAAGTATAATACATGATGAGGAATTAAAGGAAAAAATAAATTTGGGGGGAAAAGGAACTCTAGCTCTAAGGGGGAGCCAGACCCCCAAAATCCTTGGTGACTGGCGTGGGATGTCAAAATCCATGCAAAGGTTCATCACTTTTGGCCTGGAATTGAGTCACAGGGTCTGTGACTCAATCATTGATTATGAGGTTTTGATACCAACCAGGGTGGTTTTAACTGCTGCCAAGAGGGTAAAACTACCCTTAAAAACAGTTTTTACTGGTTTCTACGCCTCTTACACACATTCTGACGTGTTTTCAGCGCTCTAGATCAGGTATTGCTATAGTAATGGCTGATTTAAGGGTCTAAAATGGCTAAAAAATGGCTAACAATGACTTAAACCAGCCCTTTTTGATCTAAACCAGGGTTCAATGATGCCATAATTGGCTTTCCTGTTTTCAGATTGTTTTTCACGGCTGACAAGAGTAAATTTTACTTTTGGAGTAAGAAAATTTATGTCTATAAAAGAATGTCTTCTTTGCCCCACTTTTCTCTTCATGTTATAATCTTTTCCTTTTATAATTAGTTTAAACACTGTTAAACCAATAAATAAAAGATTCCAACCACCATTTTTAAATAATTTCAAACCTTTCAACCACGTGAAAAAATCATTATAATCATTTTTTGTAACTCTTATAATCATTTTTACCCCTGAGCTACCCCAAAAGTGAATTAAAGCATCTTTCATCACTGTAAACTTTGTCACTTTGTTTCCAAATTCACTCTGGTCACTTTTGGGTGTGTTTTCTCTTTAATACTCATTTTAAAGACTTTGTTCTTTAATTAATTGCTTGCAGTTCTTTGCTCAATTAATTCCAATTTAAATTTCTCTTGAAGAAATTTCTTTTGTAGCCTTGAATATCTCTTGTAGAGTATTTTTGGATATATTTTTATTGTTGGTAAAACAATAAATCTTTATAATATTATTGTTTTATACTAATAAAGTTATAAACAGTAAAATTGGCGTGTTTTCTTATAAAAATAATATTTCTTACAATTTTTAATTGATTTTTACCTTATACAAATTTTGAGGACAGGAAAAGTACTTGATTTTTAATCAAAGTTTGATATCCACACCTTACATTTGGGGGCCCAGCCGTGATATTTTACCTGTGACATATATTTTTTACTCTTTTTACACCTTTTTCTTATATTGAAAAAATTTAAAAAGATATGAAAAATACTTATAATCCAAAAAATCCATAAAAAGTAATTTATTTCATATTATAAGTGAGGCTTATATTTTTATTTCTTTTTTGAAATAACCTTTTTTTTACCTAATTGATTGGCTTTTTCATTAATTTTAGTGTCTGACAACGTGGTAAGACAAGAAAACATTGAAACAGCCTCAACAGTCACCAGCATTATCCCTGCCAGTACTGTTAATTCAGACCACAATAGTACAGTTATTGCAACTCAAAATAACCAACCTGAACCAATATCTTCTGAATTGTTTAGCTTGGATATAAGTAATACCCTTCAGAAAGCTAAGAATAGGGCCAATAGTAAGTTTTTGACGTAAAAATACTATTTTAAGCCTTTTTAATCATAAAATATGCCTTCAACTAGATCAGGAGCCAGCTATAACTCCTCAAGCAGCTCCCAGAAAGGTAATAGATGTGATTATGGCAGAAGCCAACCAGGTACAGACGGAAAAGGGTCAGTTGATGACGTCCAAGCAACTAAAATAGGTCATTCTGATGCTGATAATACCATTTTACCTTCACAAAGAGCTGACACCGCCACAAGAAGAATAAGTGGACATGTAAAAAGCCAGTCACAAAGCATACAACAATGCCCTGCAGTACAAGGAGTACCAGATCCTTGCAGATCTGTGGAAAAACTGCATGAATTCTTACCTGACCATGGGAAAGTTCCTGGGCCATCCCAATACTTGCAAATTGCTCAATGGATTGCATCCATTGATGGAGAAGAAAAACATCATGCTCTTGACACTAGAATGGAGGAAAAACAACCCTCCACCACCCAAGTAAGTGCCAAAAACAGCCCCAGTGGCCAGCAGCAGCAGCAGCAATTCCAATGTGAAAAATCAGCCAAAAGCTCCAAATAAGGGCAAAGGAAAGGCACCAGCCACCAAACCTTACAGCCAGGGCTACAGAATTCCAAAAATCCAACAGGATGCCATGGAAAATGTGTTTCAGATGGCCAGAACAATGATGGAATTACAAAAGAAAGAGGAGGCCAGATTCAAATATCAGAAATGATTTTTGATATTTTTGATTCTATTCCAGAGTTGTATGAAGCTATAACTGACGTAAAAAGTCATCTTTCTGATAAAAATGCATCAATTTGTGATAATCTTAAAACACATAACTTGAGTCTGAGCCAAATCAATGAAACACTTAAATTTTTTGAAAAAGTTTTAAGAACAATCAAAACTTCCAATAATGATAATTCTTTTGGCAATAAGATAAATGAACAATCTGCCATTTTTAAGGAATCAACAGACAAATATTCCAAATTCAATATTGATGACATGTTTTAAACAAGAATAAAACAACCCATAAATAATATCAAATAGGATAATAAGAAAGCTCTTGATGATATTTCAAAATCATTTACTGAAGTAAAGACACATATAATTGGCTTGAAGAAGTGTTTTGATACCTCAAAAGAGGAAATATTAAAATTAACAATAAAGTTAAATGAAGTTATATCTGATAATACTAAACAAACAGAATTATGTAATGAGCTGACATATAAAGAGGATGATGATAAAAAGAATCTCATAACCTCTATACAAAGCTTACAACATGAATTAAGAAATTCACAAAGGTGTAACAATAGTAAAATGAATGATATTGAACAACTACTAATTAAATGAGGGTACAGGGATTCCCAATCCGCAGGTATTGGATATTGAAAATTCTCAATTAAAAAATTAATTTTATACTTCTTTTCATAACTTGGAACCAACAATGGGCCAAGCACTTTTGAAAGAAGTTCCAAAACTTAAGGAATGGCCTCACCTCAGTGGTGAAGGAGAGTATGACCATATGGAATTCATCAGAGTTATTGACATGATCAAAGAAGATTTTGAATTACTAGACAGATTGGTAACAGCCAGGTTTAACACCTTATTTCCCAAATCAGCTCACAGATGGTATATCAAATTGAGACAAGCACATGGACACCAAAGTTGGACTTGGTGGAAAACCCAAATTATCAACAAATGGGCCAATGATGCTTGGAGTTTTAAAGTGGAGACAGCCTTTGAATCTTCCAAATTTACTTCTGATAAAGACAAAGCTTTACCATTGTTTTGACATCAAAAAGAGAGATTAACAGCATTATATGCTGACATGTCAGAATTTATGATCCATAGAAAGATTCTGACACAATGTGTGTAAGGTTTGACTATGAAACAATAAGTGAAAATTACTAATATTTTACTTATTGTACTATGAATGTCCTTATAAATGAAATAAATAAGATAAAAAGAATTATAATAATCAAGAATTATTATAATTATGGCGTAAAAATAATTATATTGTTAATAAAATATAATATAATAAAATAAATATATTAATATAAAATAATTAATATATTCAAAGGCACTTTATTATTGTTACAAACAAATAATAAAGGCGTAAAAAATTGTTTTTTATTAATAAAAAACAGTTAATAACAATAATATTACCAATATCAAAGTTATAAATTAATATAAATACTATTTATATTAATTGAAGAATTATTAAAAGAATAATAGAGAGAAAATTATTATAATAAGAGAAAAATAACCTACTTTTAACACTTAATATAATAATTTTGAGATATTTTACGCCAAATAATATAAATACAACTTATCCAAATTGTATTTACAATAAAAAATGGAGAAAATTACAAATATTCTTGATTTTTACGTGGAAATGAGATTTTAGAGATATTTGTTAACAAAAACAATTAAACAAATAATTTAATCACGTCAAAATTGATGATTATTATAAGATGATCTTTGGTCTTTGATAATATAAAAGTTTTCTATATAAAGAATAAAGAAATTACCTTTTTATTGTATTTGATTTAATGTTTTTGATGCATCTGAGGGGAAAACAGAGTAAAAAGAGCTGTATTTATAGTAAATACCTCCCTCCTAGAGTCCAACCGGCTTCTAGTAGACGTGTACTGATCATATCCACTGGGATTGATCAATATTTTAAGGTTTGGTGATGATTACATCATGATCAAACAATATTACATCATTATTACGCCATTATTTAGAGTTATCACTATAACTCTAAGTTTGATGACATCAAAGGCTTGGAAGAACCCCAAAATTCGTGTATTTTATTAGTTTTAATCATAAACTAATATTATTCACCAATTTTATCACTCATATGACTGTTAAACCTAATTTAAGGTTACAGTGAGTGATCATAAATGATCAAATTAAGCTCAACGTTTGATCCTTAATACCTTTTAAGATTTCCACGCTACAGCCATTCAGAGAGTCAATTCAAATAGCTTACCATAACCCTATTATGCTTCCAAGAGCATTTTATTACATCATCAAAACTCTATTTTTGATGATTTTTCTTGTAACTCATCTTTTCTGTCGAACTTTAATATTTTAAACTTCAAGCTATGATTTCAAGGAGTTTTACCTTGAATATTATAATAAAAATACATCATTCTTCACAAATGAGCTAGTAGAATCCAACTGTCCACTTTTTTTTAAGTTTGGACTACTTTCACAACAAAGTGGTCAACAGCTCTGTTGATTTTAATCAATAATTCCTTACAGGTTTTAACCTTGTTTATAACTTGTGAAATAAACTTTATTTCTGTATTCCTCAAGTAATTACGTGATGACTTTATTTTTGGTTCATCATTCTATCATGCATAATTCAAGAGATATTAGCTAAAATCCTTGAATATATGCATTGACCAAAAAAGTGCATATATTCAGGTTAATTCCTTAAGTATTAATTTTGAAGCTTAGCTTCTTAATTGTTTTATATGTGGACTTTTATGGAGAATCCACAGGTACCATTTCTTTCACATTTTGGTTCATTGGTTTTTGAAATAAATAAGGATTTGTGTATTTTATAAGGTATTATTACTTATAACTTATTAAATATTGACTTTACAGATATGCCATAAAAATGGTATATGTGTATTTTACGATGGGGAATCCAATGGTATAATTTAATTCACATGTTTATTCATTGGTTTTTGAGTTAAACCAAGTTTTATGCCAATTTATGGTATTTTTGTATTTTTAAAAGTACTTATAATTATATTAAATATTACTTGTGACCTTTTTGGGTATGTGGTCATATCTCAAAGGTTCACATTCCCTACCACCAAGAAAGATTGTACTACAATCTGATATGTGTAATTAGGGTATCATCCACTGTCCTACCTCTTCAATAGACTTTGTTAGTCTTGAAGCTCAATAATGCTTAACTTTTTATTTTTCAGGCTTTCTTTCATGTCTGAATCTTCTTAGTAGTTTATCAGCATTTGTTATATCTTTCTCAAGTAGCCATTCATCCTCTTGAGTTGAATTTCTATACCTTACAAGGTATTCTCCTTCTTTTTTGTTTCTTGTCCTTCTTTCTTTAAGGACTTTTACTATTTCCTTTTCCTCTCCTTCTTCCAAGGGGGGAATTTCAAGTGGGCATTTATTTCTTAGTGGAAATAATTCCTTGTCACTTGAGCTGTAAGGTTTTATTAGACTTACAGGTAAATTTGGGTGTTTGTTGATTAGCTCACCTGTGAGTTCCAATTGCACAGCATTGGGTCCATGAAGTGCTTTTATCATAAATGGTCCTGCAAAGGAATCCTTTAATTTCTTTGGGCCTTTTATGTTATTGAAATTAAGGGTTGATACTAGGACCAAGTCTCCTATTTCGAAATCAGGTGGCTTATGACTTTTATCCCATCTTTCTTTTGCATATTTGAAATAATCTTGCATACATCTGTTTGCATGGTGTCTTTTGTTATCAAGAATTATTTTGAAACTGCTTGCTGTTGGGTGTATATCCACTAAGTCCTTTTTGAGGGTATCATAAGGAAGTCTTGGATTACAACCTTTCTCTAGCATTTCTGGTGTTTTGCCAGTAGAAGAATGGATTTATGTCTTATATGCCAGTTCAAGAGCTGGTATTAGTGTACACCAATCATGGGTAAAACCATCAGAGTCTTTGAATTCTAGCCCAGAAGCACAGAATCTTCTGATCATGTCCTCTAAGGTCTGTATCATTCTTTCTGCTAAACCATCAGTTTGGAGATGGTAAGCTGTTGAGAATGATAACTTTGTCCCAAACAAGTTATGGAGATCTGTCCATAATGCTGAAGTGAACTTTGGGTTTCTGTCACTTATAATATTTTGGAATAAGCCTGTATGGCTGATAACTTTATTCCATATCATTATGGCTGTGTCCATAGCTGTGTCATCCTTATGACATGGTAGGAACATGGGAGTTTTGCTATACCTGTCTACCAATACTAGGCATGCATTATAGCTTCTGTCTCCTCCTGGAGGTAATGCTGTTACCCAATCCATATGAACTATTTCCCAAGGGTATTGTGGTTCTTGGATTTGGATCATCATTCCACATTTCTTTCCTGTAGCTCTGTTGGCTTTTTGACATCTGTCGCAGGTTTGGCAGTATTCTATAACATCTTTCTTCCAATTTGGCCACCAAGAGCAGGTTTTTACCCTCTCTAGTGTCCTGTCTTCTGAAATGTGTCCAGCTGCAACGCTATCATGACACTCATGTAAAATAGTGTTTATCAGGGTTCTATCTGTTAAGGCCATAACACATGTGTGTTCTGTTCTATGGTAAAGGATTTGGTCAAGGAGGTGGAATCTTCCTTCATCATATGCCTTTTTCCATGTTTCATCTAGTTTTGATGAAAGTGATGGGTCTTTGCAGTCTTTCATTAGAAGCTGGCTTAGGATATGGCAATTTTTGTCTATCTTATAGCTTTCTTTAACTTGGTTAAAGAATTCTGTGCCAATGTCTGTAACACATATTCCTTCTATATGGTGTTCTTCTTGTGGTACCCATGCTGGATTGTCAGGGGTATTTGCTAGAGCCCATCTGCTAAGACCATCTGAATTTTTATGAATATTTCCAGATTTATGAACAATAGTCATATTTCCTCCATATTCTTGGATAGCAATTTGCCATCTCAGCATATGTCTATTTGGAGTTTTCATATTTAATAGAGATTTTACAGCATTACAGTCTGTAATCACATCAAATACTGTTCCATCCAAGTAGTAATGTAATTTTTCTAAAGCCCACACTAAGCAGAGGCATTCCATTTGACTTGCTCCATATCTTGCTTCTGTTGGCTTTATCTGTCTTGAAATAAAACAGATTGGTCCTTCCACTGGTTTATCATTGATAATTTGTGTCTGGTGTAGTGCAGCACCTAGTCCTTGTCCATAAGCATCAATGTAAAGTTTGAAGGGTAGTTTCCAATCTGGCATTAGAAGAAATGGGGGATTTGTTGAGGAATTTTTCAGTTCTTCATATGCCTTGACTCTTTCTTCTGTCATTTCATAGACTGTTTGTTGGTCACATAGTTTATACAAGGATTTAGCAATTGTTGCAAAGTCCTTTATATGCTGTCTATAGTAACCAGCAAATCCTAGAAATGATTGCATTTCTTTTTGGGTTTGAGGCATTGGCTTAAGTAGTACTGCTGCTACTTTATGCTTGTCTATTCCTAGACTAAGTCCAGATACCACATGTCCTAGTGCTTTTAATTCACTGTATGCAAAATGACACTTTTTCAAGGAAATTCTCATATTCACTTGGACTATTTTTTGTAGTACCCTTTCTAGTCTTGTAAGGTGATTTTCCCAAGTTTCTGAGCAAACTATGATATCATCAATATAGATAATTAACCATCCTTCTGATAATTCTGCAGGAAATATGGTATTCATCATTCTTTGATAATGGGAAGGTGCATTCTTTATGCCAAATGGCATTCTTAAGTATTCAAAAATTCCACAGTGGACTATTATCCTCAGTAGTTTTTTGGAATTGTCTGTTAAGACATTTTGATGAAAACCCTTCAAGGCATCCATGGCTGTGATGAACTGAGCTTGTGACAATTGGGTCAATGTCTAATGGATCCTGGTTATTGGATACCTGTCTGGAATGGTATAGGTGTTCAGGGATCTGAAGTCTCCTACCATCCTTGATTTTCCATTATGCCAAGTTATAATGACAGGTGTAGTGACTTCTACCTGCTCATTATGTCCTACCTTTCTTAATACTCCAAGGTCCATTAATTCTTTAATGTGTACCTCTAGGGCTTCTCTAGCCCTTGGACTAGCTGGGTAAGCAGGTCTTCTTAGTAAAGGTGGGTAAGGTTTTTCCACATTAAGAATTATATCCACTTCATGTCCAATTATGGCACCTAGTGGCTCTTTGTCAGTTTCAAAGGCATTTTTATACTTAAATAAGAGGTCAATCAATTTTTCTTTCATTTTTTCTGTTAATTCTTGATTGAATTCTGCCTCTTTAAGTTGTTCAGATATAAAAAGTTTCTTTTCTGGAAATTTTTCTTCATTCTCAATAACTGTGATTTGTTTTTTGTTATTTAAGAAGCCAAACTTTTGTCTTTTGTTGTCTCCTATGGTAAAATATCTACCCTTTTGGTTAGAGATATCTATACCATAAATTGATAAGTAGTCATTCCCAAGTATGAAGTGATTACTAGTACAGTTGTCCATTACTAAAAACTTTACTTTAATTCTGATACATTGTGAGGGATGAGGAAAAGTTAGTGTTAAATCAATTATTCCAAGGGGCTTCATGCTCTCACTTGCACTACTAAATTTGACACCTTGTATTGGCATAAGTTTTTCTTTCCAGTCTGGGACAATGGTTTTTAATGAACTTTTACCAACACAGGTGCAATATGCTCCTATATCTAAGTTAACTTTTCCTTCTTGGTTATCAACCATAACTATACTTATACTTGATTTTCCAGCTGTATATCCCATTCCTCTTGCAGGTTTGGTCCTATACATTTTGGCATCTTGTATATTTTTCAGGTTTGTGTCAGATGTCCCAACCTGTGGTAAGTTTGAGTTAACATCCAGTACTTCATAAATTATATCAATATTATTAATTTGTGCATTAATTATATTGATTTCATCACTTTCAGAGCTTTCTGATTCTTCTGTCTCTTTTTCAGAGTCAGATTCCCCTTCTTTGTCATTGTGGTTTTCTGTTTGCACAATTTCATTAATTTTTGCCTTTTTAAGGCAATTATTGGCTAAGTGTCCAATACCTCCACATTTATGGCATTTTCTTTGCTCATTATTGTTGGATGTATTGAGCTTGAAGGATTCTTTTGATTTATCTTTTTTTATAAATGGTTTATTTGGGCTTGTAATGTCCAATTTCTTCCAAGTCCTGCCAATTTTTGTTCTTGTCACTATGTCTTCTAGTGCATTAATGTACTCTTCTGTGGAGCATGGCTCTATACACCTGCTTCTTAGGAATCGTTGTAGCTCTCCTCCACATTTCTTGAGTATTTTCATATGCACCATTTTTTATGACATTTCTGGGTACAGTGCATTTAGTCTTTCAACTTGTTTCAAGAACCAAGTTAAATTTTTGTCTTTGTCTGGGTCAAAGAAAGAATTTACAAATTCATTTTTTTTTTACCTCCAGGCATCATTAGCCCACTTGGTGATTATTTCTTGCTCCACCAAGACCAGGTATTTTTGCGATTTGTTTGCCTTATGCCATAATACCATCTTTTTTGCAGATTTCTCAAACATTGAATGTAATCTTGCAGTAATTAATTCATCTGGTATGGCATAATCTTCTTGTAGCATTTCAATTGTCTTGATAAATGACATGTGGTCATATTCACCTTCTCCTGTGAATGTTGGCCATTCTTTCAATTGAGGTGCTTCCTTCATTAAGACTTGGTTATTGTCTTGGTGACTCAAGTCTGTTATGAATGGATTTGTTAATTCCTCTTTTGGTTTAACAGGGATTCTTTTGTGAGAAAATGGGGTTGATAACTTTGGCATATTTGAGTTAGCCTCATTAATTTTATCCATTTTTTCAGTAATAAGCCTTATTTCACTTTGAATGTCATCTTTCAGATGCATTCCTGCTTCATCACTTTTTTCTACATGGTCCAAAAGTAATTTTTGGTGTGATGAAGTCTTTTCTTCAAATTTTTCTACAGAAATACTTAATTTGTTTAATTTTTCTGTAAGATTATCAATACTCACATCATAATTGATTGTCAAAGTTTTTTCTTTGATATCACTTATGTATTTGTACAACTCTTGTTGTCCTTGTATTAATTTCTGAGTATTGTCAATTAATACTTTTGGTTTATTATTTTCAATCATAAATTTTATGTTATCAATTTCTTTCTTATTTTGTGTAACAAGTTTTCTTAAAGATGATAAGCTATTATTTATTTCTTGGAAAGATAGTAAACTATTTTTAATTTCTTTAAGAGGTAAAATACTATTTTTAAGCTCTGTTAAAGTATTTACAACATCAGGAGACAAGGTTATTTCTTTGGGAAATGGGGTTGTCTCATTCTTTGCTCCTCCTTGTCTTTGAATTCCATCAAAGTTCTGGCCATGTTGAAGACATTGTCCATGGCATCTTTTTGGATTTTTGGGATCCTGTAGCTTTGGGAATATGGTTTCCTCCAATTTTTTTCTTGTTCTTCCTCCCTTCTTGGGGAGGTTGGTTGACTAGAGGCTTGCTGGTAGAAGCTACTGGGGCTTCTTCCTTGCTTGCCTCTTTCTTTTTGGCATGGTACTCCTTGATCTTCTTGATTTGAGGCTTGGATGATAGTGGATTCCATCCATTGGAGTATTTCACTATTTCTTCCTCCTTGAGGAACTTTTTGAGGATGTGCCAGGAGTTCATCACTCCTTGGTGTATTTGAGGCAACATTTCCAAATCTTTGTCCTTGTACACTGTGTAGTACTGTTTGTACTGGCTCATGTAGATGTCTCTCTGCGCCCTCTGAATGTGGTTTGTACCTGTTTGCGTTACTCATACTTAGTTCTAACTCTGGCTCAGATATCATGGGCATTTCTGGGACTTGCCTTTGGGATAAGGCACTTCCTTGTGTGGATTCTGTTCCACTGGGGATATTGCCCTTCCTTTTCCCTTTTGAGAAATCAATTCTACCTCTGAGTCCAGCTCCATCTGATTGGATGGAGTATTGGGAGCCTCTTCGGGTAGTCATATTATAAGAAAAATAAGAAATAAGAGGATTTTACAACAGAAATACTCTTATGGAAATTTATAAATGAGGTACTCACTTTCAGAGTCCTGGAAAGTCCAATTTCTTGGCTTTCTTTTTCTTAGTGATTATTGGTGTTGGAGAACTTTGACAAGTTTCTTCCACCAATCTTTCAACAGTGGCTTGATTGTCCTCTGTTGGGTTGTCTTCAAACACTAAAAAAGACAAATAAATATAAGTATTTTATATAAAAGTGTTATTTTTTGGTAAGATATGCCGATTTTCCACGTAAGAATTGCTTTTATATCTTTTTTTTATTAAAAAAATGAAAATAATTAAAGAATTGAAATTAAAATGAATAAAATAACTTTTTTATTGGTTTTTAATATTTTTATTTTTAAAGAATAAAATATAAATGAATATGATTCTTTCATAAAAATTAATTTATAATGTAAAATTGTGTTTAATTTATAAAATATCTTTTTTAATTACTAGAGTCACTCAAAGAAAGTTCTTGCAAGTCTAAGGATGTGAAAAACCACGTGTAAGACAGTACAATTGCTTTCCAAATTCCTCAATAGCTTTTAAAATAAATTAATATAAAATTATTATATAATTTTATTATTGGATAAGCCCAATTAGAATCTTTATAAAGGTCTTTTAGAGTAACTATCACGGCCAGGCCCCCAAATGTAAGGTTTGACTATGAAACAATAAGTAAAACTTACTAATATTTTACTTATTGTACTATGAATGTCCTTATAAATGAAATAAATAAGATAAAAATAATTATAATAATAAAGGATTATTATAATTATATTATTAATAAAATATGATAATCTAATTTATATTATAAAATATAATATAATTAATATATTCAAAGGCACTTTATTATTGTTACAAACAAATGATAAAGGCGTAAAAAATTGTTTTTTATTAATAAAAAACAATTAATAACAATAATATTACCAATATTAAAGTTATAAATTAATATAAATACTATTTATATTAATTAAAGAATTATTAAAAGAATAATAGAGAGAAAATTATCATAATAAGAGAAAAATAACCTACTTTTAACACTTAATATAATACTTTTGAGATATTTTACGCCAAATAATATAAATACAACTTATCCAAATTGTATTTACAATAAAAAATAGAGAAAATTACAAATATTCTTGATTTTTACGTGGAAATGATATTTTAGAGAGATTTTTTAACAAAAACAATTAAATAAATGATTTAATCACGTCAAAACTGATGATTTTGATAAGATGATCTTTGTTCTTTGATAATATAAAAGTTTTATATATAAAGAATAAAGAAATTACCTTTTTATTGTATTTGATTTAATGTTTTTGATGCATCTGAGGGGAAAACAGAGTAAAAAGAGCTGTATTTATAGTAAATACCTCCCTCCTAGAGTCCAACAGGCTTCTAGTAGATGTTTACTGATCATATCCACTGGGATTGATCAATATTTTAATGTTTGGTGATGATTACATCATGATCAAACCATATTACATCATTATTACGCCACTATTTAGAGTTATCACTATAACTCTATGTTTGATGATGTCAAAGGCTTGGCAGAACCCCAAAATTCGTGTATTTTATTAGTTTTAATCATAAACTAATATTATTCACCAATTATATCACTCATATGACTGTTAAACTTAATTTAAGGTTACAGTGAGTGATCATAAATGATCAAATTACACTCAAACTTTGATCCTTAATAGCTTTCAAGATTTACACGCTGCAGCCATTCAGAGAGTGAATTCTAATAGCTTGGCATAAACGTATTATTCTTCCAAGAGCATTTCATTGCATCATCAAAACTCTATTTTTGATGATTTTTCTTGTAACTCATCTTTTCTGTTGAAATTTAATATTTTAAACTTCAAACTATGATTTCAAGGGGTTATACCTTGAATATTATAATAAAAATACATCATTCTTCACAAATGAGCTAGTAGAATCCAACTGTCCACTTTTTTTTAAGTTTGGACTACTTATATAACAAAGTGGTCAACAGCTCTGTTGATTTTAATCAATAATTCCTTACAGGTTTTAACCTTGTTTATAACTTGTGAAATAAGCTTCATTTATGTATTTCTGCAGTAATTAAGTGATGACTTTATATTTGGTTCATCACTCTATCATGCATAATTCAAGAGATATTAGCTAAAATCCTTGAATATATGCAATGACCAAAAAAGTGCATATATTCAGGTTAATTCCTTAAGTATTTATTTTGAAGCTTAGCTTCTTAATTGTTTTATATGTGGAAATTTGAGGGAAATCCACAGGTACCATTTATTTTACATTTTGTACCATTGGTTTTTGAAATAAATAAGGATTTGTGTATTTTATAAGGTATTATTACTTATAACTTATTAAATATTGACGTTACAGATATGCCATAAAAATGGTATATGTGTATTTTACCATGGGAAATCCAATGGTATAATTTATTTCACATGTTTATTCATTGGTTTTTAAGTTAAACCAAGTTTTATGCCAATTTATGGTATTTTTGTATTTTTAAAAGTACTTATAATTATATTAAATATTACTTGTGACCTTTTTGGGTATGTGGTCATATCTCAAAGGTTCACAATGTGGATGTGACTTACAGCATGCTTTCAAAAGCAGGACTACTGAACAATCTTCAGCAGAGGATATTATCAATATATTAGAAGAAGTAACCACCAGAACCAAAATTGGTTCTAGTGAATCTCAAAACAAGGTTTAATACACCTTGGAAAGATTCTGTGGACAAAAAACCCAAAGAAAATTCTAATAATGTCAGGTATAAATCTGCAGACAAATGCATAAAGTGCCATATTTGCCAAAGTGCAACCCATTTAGCGAATACATGTCCAAAAAGGGGGAAAATCAATGAAATTGATATTGAAAAGGAACCTGATGTTGAAAAAGATGACATAATTGAAGACAATTCAGATGATAAGTCATAAATATTTTATAAATCTTCAAAATATATAGAAAATATCAATGCCGCTTTTGACATCATGGAATCTTATTCCCACTTGCCACAATTAAGCAATGGTCAACTTGATTTATCAAAATTTCAAGATGCACAAATTATGAAAACCAAACCAAACAGAGGGAAAGGTTATACAGCTTGTAAGTCCTGTATAACAGAAGTGGTGATTGAAAACAAGCCCACCAAACGTTTGCTTGACCCAGGAGCCTTCTGCTCTTGTGTTGGAAAATCTTTTCTTAAGAATTGTGTACCAAACTTTGAAGACCAATTGTTACCAATTGATGGTATAAGATTCAATAGTGCAAGTAATCCAATGAAATCATTAGGAATTTTTGAGACCAATGTCATATTCCCACACATTAATGGGAATTTGAGAATCACAGTTGAATTTGTTGTTATGGAAAATTGCTCTAAAACCAATTTTATATTGGGAAATGACTATTTAATCATGTATGGAATAGATCTTCATAACAACAAAGACAGATACTTTTCTATTGGAGACAAGAAGCGTCAGAAATTTTCCTTCTTACCATTCAAAAGACAAATTACAGTAAATAAAGTATTACCAGTCAGCTTACAATTGGAGAAATTGAAATCTGAAAAGTTAAATGAGGCTAAAATAAGCCTTCATCTGACTGATAAAGAAGAAAATGAAATTTCTTCCCTTTTGTAGGACCACAAAGGAGAATTTGCTTCAGACAAAGAACCTCTAGGAGAAATTATTGGTCATGAAGTTGAAATCATTCTTAATATTGAGAGACCTTATCCACCACTATTGAGAAGACCTTCATACCCAGCAAGTCCCAAGTCAAGAGAAGCTCTGGAAACTCATATCAAAGAACTTCTAGACCTTGGTGTAATAAGAAAAGCTGGCCATAATGAAGAAGTAGAAATAACTACACCAGTCATAGTGGCATGTCATAATGGAAAATCCAGAATGGTTGGGGACTTTAGAGCTCTGAACACTTACACTGTTCCAGACAGATACTCAATACCAAAAATACAAATTGCCCTCACTCAAATATCTCAAGCAGTGTATATAACCACTATGGATGCCCTTAAAGGATTCCATCAGAATGTGGTGACACCAAGAGCAAGAAAATACTTGAGAATTATTGTTCATTGTGGAGTGTATGAATACTTGAGGATGCCCTTTGGTATCAAAAATGCACCTTCACACTTCCCAAGAATTATGAATGAAATCTTCCCTGAAGAACTCTCAGAGGGATTAATAATCATTTACATTGATGACATTATTGTCTGTTCCAAGACTTGGGAGGAGCACATGTACAGATTGTCCAGAGTTTTGACAAAACTTCAATCAGTAAACATGAAAATCTCCTTGAAGAAATGCCATTTTGGATTTAAAGAGGTTAAAGCACTAGGACATGTTGTATCTGGTTTGTCCCTTGGAATTGACAAAAGCAAAGTTGCAGAAGTATTGCTAAAATCCATGCGTCAGAACAAGAAGGAAATTCAGTCATTCTTAGGTTTTGCAGGATATTACAGGCAACACATTAAAGATTTTGCATCCATAGCAAGACCACTTTACAAATTGTGTGACAAAGACACAGTATTTGAAATGACTGTTGACAGAGTCAAAGCTTTTGAGTCTCTAAGAGAAGCCTTGACCACTGCTCCACTCTTACTGATGCCAGACTTTAAAGTGCCTTTTAAATTGTATTTGATTCATCAGGGGATGGGCTGGGTGCTGCACTCCACCAAGTTCAGATAATAAATGATAAACCTGTAGAAGGACCCATATGTTATATATCCAGGCAAATCAAACCAACTGAAGCCAGATATGGAGCAAGTCAAATGGAATGTCTATGCCTTGTCTGGGCCTTGGAAAAATTAAACTACTTCTTGGAGGGATGTGTTTTTGAGGTGATAACAGATTGTACAGCTGTCAAATCACTTTTAAACATGAAAACACCCAACAGACATATGCTCAGATGGCAAATATCATACAAGAATACAGAGGCAATATGACTATTGTTCATAAGGATGGGAATATTCATAAGAATTCAGATGGACTAAGCAGATGGCCATTACCAAATAATATTGATAATCCTGCTTATGTGCCAGAAGAAGTCTCACCACAAATCCCAATAGAAGGAATAAGTGTTACAGACTTGAACACCACCTTCTTTGAAGAAGTCAGAAATAGCTACACTCAAGATAAGAATTGTAGCATCTTATGCCAATTACTTAACAAAGACTGTAAAGACAACTCTCTCATACATGCCTTGGATGAAGTATGGAAAAAATCTTATGATGAAGGAATAGTTCACCTACTGGATGGTATAATTTAACACAGAACCAAGCACACATGTGTCATGACAGTTGTAGACAGGTCATTAATCAATCTTGTACTGAAAGAATGCCATGATAGCCCCTTTTCAGGACATATGTCTGAAGACAGAACAAGGGAGAAAGTAAAGACCTGCATATGGTGGCCAATGTGGCAGAAAGATGTTGCAGAGTATTGCAAAACCTGTGACAGATGCCAAAAGGCAAATAAATCCACTGGCAAGAGACTTGGAAATATGATAGAAATCCAAGAACCAAGCAGACCTTGGGAAATTGTCCATATGGATTGGGTAACTGGACTACCACTAGGAGGTGACAGAAGTTATAATGCTTTCCTAGTAATTGTGGACAGATTCAGTAAAACTCCAATCTTTTTACCATGTCACAAGGATGATACAGCCATGGATACAGCTCTTCTGATATGGAATAGAGTAGTATCATGGACTGGAATATTTAAAAATATCATTAGTGATAGGGATCCTAAATTCACTTCAGCACTATGGACAAATCTTCACCAATTATTTGGCACTAAGCTGTCTTTCTCTACAGCCTAACACCCCCAAACTGATGGTCTGGCTGAAAGGATGATCCAAACCTTAGAGGACATGGTAAGAAGATTTTGTGCATATGGCCTTGAATTCAATTATTGTGATGGATTTACCCATGATTGGTGTACTCTGCTTCCAGAACTGAAATTAGCATACAAAACATCAATCCATGCCAGTACCAATCAAACTCCTGCTATCCTAGAAAAAGGATGGAACCCCAAATTACCCCAAGATTCCTTGAGGAAAGATTTGATTGAAATACATCCCACAGCTGCTAGCTTCAAAGGAATGCTAGACAAAGCTAGGAAGCATGCAGTCAGGGGCATGGAAGACTCTTTTGAATATGCTAAAGACAAATGGGATAAATCACATGTAACTCCGTATTTCAAAGTGGGGGACCTAGTTCTTGTATCCACCACTAACTTCAATAACATCAAAGGATGTAAAAATTTGAAAGACTCCTTTGCAGGACCTTTTTTAATTAAGGGCCTCCATGGAGAAAATGTTGTTGAAGTAGAGGTATCTGAAGAACTTAGCAATAAGCATCCCACATTTCCAGTGAGCTTGATAAAGCCATATAAATCTAGTGATGCTGAAAAATTTCCCTTGAGCAATAAAATTCCCCAAGCTATACCTCCTGTTGATCCATCTGGCAGTAAGAAAATTACCAAAGTTCTCAAAGAAAGAAAGTTGAGAACCAACAAAGTTAGGGAATACCTTGTTAGGTACAGTGACCCAACTTCTGAAGATGAATGGTTGCCAGAAAAAGACATACCTTAAGCTACTAAACTTGCCAGAAGGTTCAGACACACTAGAAATAACAATATTACAAAGTAATATTCTTTTTTTAGGGGGAGGGAATGTGAGCCTTAGAGGTATTTTCATATACCCAAAAGACCACAAAAGATAAATTAAGATATAAATATAAATAAAATAAATTTATTTATATTATGAAAAGAAAAATTTAAAAGATAAATACAAATTTATATTTAAAAATCAAAACTTAATTATAATTTAAAAGTAAAATTACAATAAAATTTAAAATTATGAAAATTCATTTTTACTTGTAAAAATTATGTAAAAATGAATTTTTAATCAAAAGTTATGAAATTAAAATGTTTTTGGTAAAAATTTATATAAAATATATTATAACTTTTTATCCAATAAATAAACATATAAAAATTATTTCACCATTTGATTCCTCATAAAAAATCAGGTGGGGTCACCTTTGAGTGAAATTTTTGTAACTCAATTCTAGATAAGCTTGAATTAAGGTTTTAGTATTTCCAATACAAAAATTGAAAATCCTCAAAACTTTAATTTAATTCCAACACCACATGTGGTGTTAACCATCAATTTTTTGGTTAAAATTGAGGTGTTGTGTTTAGTTTAGAAGTTATGAGGAATTGAAGTATTTTCAATTGAATTCGGTTGAAATGTCAAAATGTGTGCATGTATTACATAAGTTAACTTTGAATTACATATGAGGTATCAATGATTAATGTATTGTACTGTACAATTCAATTGAATTACATATGTAAATTACAAGTATAATACATGATGAGGAATTAAAGGAAAAAATAAATTGGGGGGGAAAAGGAACTCTAGCTCTAAGGGGGAGCCAGACCCCCAAAATCCTTGGTGACTGGCGTGGGATGTCAAAATCCACACAAAAGTTCATCACTTTTGGCCTGGAATTGAGTCACAGGGTCTGTGACTCAATTATTGATGATGAGGTTTTGATACCAACCAGGGTGGTTTTAACTGCTGCCAAGAGGGTAAAACTACCCTTAAGTTAAAACAATGTTAGTAAAAACAGTTTCAAATGGTTTCTACGCCTCTTACACACATTCTGATGTGTTCTGAAGGCTCTAGATCAGGTATTGCTATAGTAATGGCTGATTTAAGGGTCTAAAATGGCTAAAAAATGGCTAACAATGGCTTAAACCAGCCCTTTTTGGTCTAAACCAGGGTTCAATGATTCCATAATTGGCTTTTCTGTTGTCAGATTGTTTTTCACAGCTGACAAGAGTAAATTTTACTTTTGGAGTAAGAAAATTGATGGCTATAAAAGAATGTCTTCTTTGCCCCACTTTTCTCTTCATGTTAGAATCTTTTCCTTTTATAATTAATTTAAACACTGTTAAACCAATCAATAAAAGATTCCAACTACCATTTTTAAATCATTTCAAACCTTTTGACCACGTGAAAAAATCATTATAATCATTGTTTGTAACTCTTATAATCATTTTTACCCCTGAACTACCCCAAAAGTGAATTAAAGCATCTTTCATCACTGTCAACTTTGTCACTTTGTTTCCAAATTCACTCTGGTCACTTTTGGGCATGTTTTCCCATTAATATTAATTTTAAAGACTCTGTTCTTTAATTAATTGCTTGCAGTTCATTGCTCAATTAATTCCAATTGAAATTTCTCTTGAAGAAATTTCTTTTGTAGCCTTAAATATCTCTTGTAGAGTATTTTTGGATAAATTTTTATTGTTGGTAAAACAATAAATCTTTATAATATTATTGTTTTATACTAATAAAGTTATAAACAATAAAATTGGTGTGTTTTCTTATAAAAATAATATTTCTTACTATTTTTAATTGATTTTTACCTTATACAAATTTTGAGGACAGGAAAAGTACTTGATTTTTAATCAAAGTTTCATATCCACACCTTACACAAACCCTTTTGGGAAGTCTTAGAATTATTGTTTCAAATTCATTCAAAAGAAGAGCACAATATTTATGGTGATAGCTTTGATGAAGAGATGTCATTGATTAGGTTCATGAATCAATAAACTTATTGAAAATTTGAGCAGAGAATGTTATCCCATAGACGTTACAGCACCCACTTTTACACAGCATTATGATTGAGCTGATGGAGTTCAATTCACTGGAAAAGCAGAAAGAATTAGAAGGGCAAAGCTACTGGTTTCAAAATAGATGAAGCTGAAAAAAGTTCCAAAAAGTATTGATTGTAAGTTGATTTCGTGAATACCAATATCAGTTTTCTCATTCATTTCTGCTTGAAAGTGTTCCTCAGGCTTAGGGCTGACACAACTTGTGCACTAAAAAACCTGTTTGGATTTCTGAACTTCATGGGGATGAAAATGTGGGTATACAGAGTCCATGAAAATATCAGGAACCCAAAAAGGTTAATTTTCATTGTATAGTGGAACAATTGGATAATGCGGAAAACATCAAATTGATGGACAAATCGGTATTAACGTTACCAGCAGCTTGAAGGTAGATCATTGACTCCAAGGTCTATTTCAAGCACGAAATGAAACCTGAGGGAAAATAAATGCAGTTACATTCGCCTGTTGGTTACTAAGAACAAAGCAGGTTCCACACAACCATGCAGATAAACTCCAGGTTTGGCAAGATTCGCAACGAACCATCCAGTAGTGCAAAGGTAATGCGCGGCTGACAATTTAGCAATATGAAATTCTTGCGGTTGAACGAAGCGAGTCTGACAATGATGTGATTAAAGCTTTGCAACCATTGATGAAGACTGATGGTGGCTGTAGCGGATTTCGATTTTCTTCAACCAAACAACCTTCTAGTTTTTCTTTTGAGAAAGCGATTCAGATTGTTCAGCCTGCAGCTTGAATAAATCTTGTGCAAGCTCGACTTCAGCGGAAATTCGGTCTTTGGCCCTGACGACTTTGCTCAAAAGATACTTGCTGGTATCTTGGTTTGCGTTGTACAAGCGTTCGTATGCCTTTAACATATTAGTTAATTCCTCGGACACGGTAGGATTATTCGGACCGCTGGAGAACTGGACATTGTTGACGTTCAAAATTTGGCATGCTTCGTCAACGGTCATTCGATGTTTTCGTGTTATAACTGAGCCATCGCCCGCATAATTGCCCGTGGCAGTTCCCCCACTTCCGCTTGCGCCGCCCCCAGACTGTGAAGCACCTGAGCGAGCATCTGAATTCAAAAGCCGCTATAGGATTAGAAAATCATCTCCTGAAGAAAACTAGACGGCTTACTCCGAGCAGCTTGTCGGTAGGCTTCAACAAAAGCCTTTCCAAGAATTTGAGAACCTAGTATGACCACTTGTGAAACGATACGCGGTAAGGACTGTTGGAGAACATCGCCAGCGAAAAAAAGTCAGTTAGGTGCTCAACGTCCTAGAGTGTCTAGAATATGGCCTAGTCTAGAAGCAACATCCAAAGAGGGCATGACGATATCGACATACCATTCCAAGCCGATAGACGAGATTATCAGTAAAGCGGATGCATTGGGGTCCAGGCAGCGCTGTCGGCCGGAGCAATCGTCGAAAAACTTATCCGTGAACTCCGACTTGGCCCAGCCTCAACCACAAGTTCACGCAACCAGCGACAGCAGCTAGTCTGGCCACAGGCAATTGACCTAGAATCATTCATCATAAGGATTCCTGGCCAGTCAGCCTTCATCATGAGCCTCTAATAAGCCAATCTTTGAGAAATTTTTACGTAAAATTCAATTGAATTATTGTTTTTGGATTTTTTTCTCAAAAGCAAAGAAATAAAACTTCTGTGATCTCTGGCTAAGCTGCCTTGCTGTTATCAGTTTGTTGGGCATGAATGGCAATAACCTCTTGAGAAAATACATAAAAATATTATCTTACAATATACTAATTTTATAGTTCTCAGTAGTTCAATTGATATTTTTTCAAAAGGGAGTTTCTCCACCTGATGCAAACAAGAATAAATATTTGATCAATTTTTAAGGTTTGAAAGACCATTTTTTCCAAGGGAATTTAGAAAACAGTAAGAGTTATTTGGAATGTGAAAAATTGGATTGAAGGTCTATGATCAAGATTTCTATGAGAATTATATCTTTTTTCATGTACATTAAAGGATATATATTATATGAAACAAATTCTGAAAATATGGTTCTGAAAGAGACATACATGGCGGAATCTGGATTGAAATTATCATTCCAATTCAAAATGCAGAATATTATGTAAAAAAGAGATACTCTTATATTAAAGGTTTGATATATCTTACGAATTTAAGCATCAATTTTAAAAAATCCAGGTGGTTTGACTAAATGCTGACCAAAGGATTCTCCCCCAAAAAAAGGCTTAGGATGGTCACTTTTTTATCAGTTTATTATGAATCATTTTGAAGAAGGTTAATTTTTTAAAAATAGGAAAATCTAAATAGTATTTTAGTTAAATATTTAATTGAAACTGGATATTAAAATCTTGCAAAATCTAATAAGCTTAGGGGTTATGTAATGCAACTCATAAGGGACATCATGAGAGTCATATTAACTATTTAAAAATTAATAAGAAATCCTGTGCTATTATTAAGTATTAATTATGAAACAGATCTTTTATTAAGTTTTATAATAGGATCTTCAGTAATTTACCAATCTATATGAGGCTAAAGATTACCTTTTTGAAAACTGTAGCTTTCCAAACCCATGGCAAAAATTGGCTCATAGATTCAGTTGTCTATTTAATAAGGAAGAAAAAAATATCCCAGAATGAATTTAAGTAACTCTTTTCCACTATTTTGATAATTAAGAAGTAAAAAATATATCATTTGGCTTGGAGGATTGTGCTGGATTGAATTTGGACTCTGTATAAAGGAGGTCTTGTGGGTTTCCAGGGGCTTGAACTTCTAAAGTTGAAATTTTCATATTTGTTTTGGGAAAAACCAAATTTCATTGAGGGTCCAAGGTGTGTATATTGAGAAAAGCTATTGCTAAATAGTTGGATTGGAGATTTATGCCTTCCCTATTTGGGGAAAATATGAAAAATATGTGTTAGGTGTTGAGACTGACCATATATGACCATATAAGGTGAGCTGAATTCCACCATTAGGTTACTGAGCAAAATTCTCATAGGGCTGGATTTTTTGTTAAATTTACATCTTGAGTAATTTTTATGCTTTGGTGTCCCATGAGAAATAAATTTCTGAATTTATACAACATTTCAGGTACACAAAAATTAAATGCGGTTTTATTGCAAATCCTATGGCTTATTTTTTCTCCATAAAATTACTTTGTTCCCATGAATACATAAACGAGCTAAAGCCATGATAAGGTCTTAATAGCCATATATAATAGCTACAAAAAATTTGACAGATTATAAAATGATTCTGCTTCTCAAGAAAAGTATCAATGGAAAAAAGGGGGTATGAAGATGGGGGAGATGAAAGCTCCAATTCCCTGAAAATTTGCTTAGTAAAGGGATAAAGATGGTTACGTGAAATGATGGATTTATGATAAAATTGAGATTTGACATTGAAATCACCTTTTCCAGTTTCAAATAATCTCTATAGGATAGTAAAAACCCTCTGTTTGAATCAAGAAGTTAATTCATGATTGAGTTTCAATTATGCTTGGAAATTGTTTCCATTTCCCCCAAGTTTATTTTTATATCATTTATAAAGTATTTCTCAATTTTCTATCACAAAAATTCACAATCAATCCCAAATAAATTCAGTATTGCTTCATAATCTTATTATTTTTTCCTCAAGGCTGAAAACTATTATACCAATATTCACACTTTTTGTAATATGTTTTTCTGAATATCTCTCACCATTAGACAAAAAATTCCACCTTCAAGATGCTTTAGAGTTTTAAATTCAGATTGAATACCAACTTGAACAAGGATTAGATATAACTTGGAGTTGGTACTGTGTTATTTGGATCTACTCCACAATTTCCTCAGCCAAAGATAATGAAAGAGAATACTGAGTTGTTTATTCATAGAGATTATTCATATTGAAATAAACTGCCACACAGAAAATAACTATTATACTTTCAAATAGTATTAAGATTAAGATACCCCAATTGAAAAAAATTATCTTGGATAGAATTCCTTGAAAATAAGACTTGACACTCAAATTGAAAGGTATTAAAAACTCAAATCAGATTAATATTTAATTTAATGTTTATTTCTTGCGATGAATTAGGTATATCTTTATCAAAAATAATGCTATACAGTTCATTTCAAATATATCTTAGATTGTACGACAATAAAAACTATAAGGGGACTGGGAAAGGTCATAATTTCTCAATTATTGAAAAAATTGTATTTTAAGAAAACCTGTTTTGGGCTATACGGCTCTTGAGAATTAATTTGAAATTATTTTGGATGTATCATGGTCTAAATAACTCAATATTATCATAATACCAAACATTGTTATTCTCTCAATTTATTCCATGGAGAAGAAAAATGATCTTGTTGAGGAATAATTACTATCTAGGAATTATATTGGATATATTAATATGATTTGGAGACATCAAAAAAAAACATTTAAAAGCTCCAAAATTAAATATTTGGAGTGAAGCTTATTGAAAGAACATTCTTAATCTGAGCTCAGAGTTTTATGGAGGAAGTCAAAAACAAAACAAAATTAATGTAGTTTCAAGAAAATTTCTAAAATATCTACTCAGTAAGATATAAAAAAGATCCTGAAGGCTGTTAAGGCATGGAGAATTATATTATTGCAACTGTTATTTTTCTGAAATTTGATACCTCCCTTAATTAATATGAACACCATCTTTGAGAAATTAATTTCCATTTAAACTTGAATTTTTTGGAGAGATAATGCATTAAACAAAGTTTTAGTCTTAATTACAATGAATATAAATTATACATCTAAATTAGTCATCTATCCATCTATTGAGGATTGATTTTCTTTGTGATTTAATTTCTGCTAGAAAGAATAACCTTTGAGGTTTGATGAAAGATTTCATATTTGAATTCACCTTAATATAAAGAATAAAATCTTACAAGGCATATTTTCCTTTATTCAAATTATGTGTTTATCTTTGTAGTTGAGGTTGATATTTGGTACCTTGAAAAGAACTCCTTGAGTATTTTGTCGGTATAGAGGGAAAAAAATGGTAGGTCAGAAAATGTTTTTGAAACAATTTCCTCACATTCATCATTAAAACAAAGGTAACCAGCCATTATGCATCTGAAAACAGTATCAAAATTGAATAGAACTGAAGAAAGGCCAAAGTACCAACAAAACAAAAGCTTCTTCTTCTATTTAAGGGTGTTTGTGTGGGTTTTTGTGGCTTAATCAAAAATTATAATGTATAAATACTCCATATTCCACATCAAAAGATGAAAATGGAATCAAATATTCAAACTGATATCTGAATAATAATTTTAATTGGTTCTATTTCCAAAGGGAATAGCTTATGTATTTAAGCGTTATTCAAAATAAACTCTTATTGAATTAATTAATATAAAATTATTGAGCATTATGAAAGGTGTTTAAGATGTGAAAGCATTTGGTATTGATATCAATATTAATAATATAGCGACATGCCCAAGGCTTAAAGATTTTTGGCAGTCTGATATTTTAGGCTCAGTAAGAAAATGGTACATTTTAAGGTAAAAGGAAAAATGATTCCTTTGGAAAATTTTTGGGGTATCCCGAAGAAATTAGAATATCTTGGAAAACTTGGAATTTTTCAGAATTTCTCAAGATTTTGAAAAATATTTGTGCAAATGAAGTGAAAAGGTTTTGAAATTGCACATAGGTGTTCTGTGAAGTATAGTTTATTTATAAAAATATCTGCCCTCTAAAGAATTTAATGCAACCCAAATTGGTGAAAAGTGTGAAATTTTCATGATATTCTTAGTATTCCTAAAATTCATTATGAATTCTGAGAACTCTAAGGAGAGCTAATTTATTTTTTTAAATCAATTAAGCACATAATAAGTCACTGATATATATGAATAAACTTGTTTTCCAGTAAATATAAAATCTAACTTTGAATTTGTAAATTCATTTTCCTCCATTAGATATCAACATATAAGGAGGAAAATTACAATAATAATACATGTTTTTGAAGACAAATAACAACATAATGGCCATAATAGCATATTTTAATTAACTTCTCCTTGAAATTACCTAGGAAAATTTTTGAAGCTTCTGAAATAGAATTATGAAAGCTGTGTTTTAAAAATAGAAATTTGATTCATAAAATGGTGTATTTGAAGCAATAATTGGAAAAGAAAAATATGGGTATTTAGATTGTAAGATGTGTGTATGGAGCTCTTGATAATATTACTATTAATCAGGAGTACTATGAATTTTCTTATGAAATATAATAAATAGATTCATTCTAACTACAAATAAATAATTAAATGATTAATTATTTTTTTTACTTGTCATACACTACTAGTGATTATAATAGTAAGAAGTAATTGTCTTCTAGAATCAATTACAAGAAGTATTAATAATAAAACTTCTTATTAAAATAATATGAAATTATATTTATGTATAATAATCTTTTTCAGGAATACTTATAAATATAATTCTTAAAGAAAATTATTACTGAATAAGGACTCCAATAATTAAGGGAAAACACTCATTAATACTCCTATAATACCTTGAAAATAATTGGTAGAGACATTTGACAGACTAATTGTGGATTTAAAAGATCAAAATTGCTTCATAGCAATAATAAAACACTACAATAGTTAAACACTATTAGAAATAGTATATTTCTGTGATTTAACGTCTTCATATTTATTTGGAAAGATTTTAAACACTTAACAAATGAATTAACTAATACTTGCTTGTTGGTACTAAGGATATTATTGAATAATAAGATGATTTGGAAAAAACAGCAAGAGGAAGCCTCTTTTAAGTCAACAACAGCTAAAAGAGGTGTTCCATGGAGAAAACTGAAAAGAATGGGTGAGAAACCATTGATCCTTTTTGAATAATTGGTGACATCACTTGTTGTCACATAAGACTATCATAATTAATTAATTAAGTCATTTTACAAGACTACCAAGCCATTTATGGTTAAGAAATAAAGGAGTAACAACTTTGAATATTTTTTTATCTCAAAATAATCATCAATCTTTAAAAGTAAGAAATATTATTAGAAATTTCATCACAAACTGTATTTTCTATGAATTTTTGAAGATTCAGTATTTCATGTAGAATTATAAAAAGGACTGTAAGCAAAGCTTTCAATTTGCATTATTAAGTCATGCTTATTTTTTGGTGTCTATATGGATTATTCCTTTCTCCATTGTTCCTGAAAGCTTCAGAAATATAAATTCAGAATTGTGTTTTTAATGAGTTTTGAGGTTTTTAACTTATTCTTATGTAGAATTTCAAATAGCACAGTAATAGCTGGTTGCTATGAGGTAATCCATTGCTCCTGAAAGCTTCAGAAATATCAATTCAGAATTGTATTTTTAATGAATTTTTGAAGTTTTTACCTTATTTTTATTGTAAGGCTTGACTATGAAACAATAAGTAAAAATTACTGATATTTTACTTATTGTACTCTGAATGTCCTCATAAATGAAATAAATAAGATAAAAATAATTATAATAATGAAGAATTATTATGATTAAGGCTTAAAAATGTAATTATATTATTAAATAAATATAATAATATAATAGATAAATATATTAATATATAATAATTGATATATTTAAAAAGTACTTTATGATTGTTACCAACAAATAATAAAGGCATAAAAAATTGTTTTTTATCAATAAAAAACAATTAATAACAATAATATTACCAATATTAGAGTTATATATTAATATAAATACTATTTATATTAATTGAAGAATTATTAATAGTAATAATAGAGAGAAATCATTATAATAAGAGAAAATAACCTACTTTTGACACTTGATATAATAATTTTGGATGAATTTACACCAAATAATGTAAATACTACTTATTTAAATTGTATTTACAAATAAAAATAAGAGAAATCACAAATCTATTGATTTTACATGGAAATTAGATTTTTAAGAGAATTATAGCAAAACAGCAGAACAATTGAAGTAATCATGTCAAAAATGATGATTATAATAAATATTACCTTTGGTCATTTATAATATAAAAGACTTATATATAAAGAATAAAGATTTTACCTTTTGATTTAATTGTTTTAATGTTTTGATGCCTCTTAGGGGAAAATAGAGTAAAAAGGACTCTATTTATAGTAAATACCTCCCTTATAGAGTCCAGTAGGCTTCTAGTAGTCGTGTACTGATGGTATCTACTAGGAATGATCAGTATTTTAAAGTTTAGTGATGATTACATCATGATCAAACCATCTTATCTCATTATTACTCCATTATTTAGAGTTATCACTATAACTCTAAATTTGATGTCATCATAGGCTTGGAAGAATCCTAATCTTTGTGGAGTTTATGAGTATTAATCATAATTTAATAGTATTCACCAGTTTTATCACTTATATAACTGTTAAAGTTAAAATAAGATTACAGTGAGTGATCATAAATGATCAAATTTAAGCTTAAACTTTGATCATTAATAACTTTTAAGTTATACATTCTACAGCTATCATGAAAGTAGATTCTGATATCTTGGAATGTCTTAATTAAACTGCCAAGAGAGGTTCATTACATCATAAAAACTCTATGTTTGATGATTTTTCTTGTAACTCATCTTTTCTGTTGAAATTTAATATTTTAAACTTCAAACCATGATTTCAAGGGGTTATACCTTGAATATTATAATAAAAATTACATCATTCTTCACGTATGAACTATTAGAGTCTCACTGTATCCTTCTTTTTAAGTTTGGACCACTTTCACAACAAAGTGGTCAACAGCTCCATTTATTTTAATCAATAATCCATTACAAGTTTCAACCTTGTTTATAACTTGTAAAATGAAGTTCATATCCGTTTCCTGACTCTAATTATGTGGTGACTTTATTTTTGGTTTATCTCTATATCCTGTATATTTCAAGAGATATCAGCTAAAAACCATGAATATATGCATTGACCAAAAAAGTGCATATATTCAGCTTAATTAGTTAAGTATTGACTTTAGAGAATAGCTTTATAATTGTTTTATGTGTGGCGATTTATGGAGAATTCAATGGTACAATTTATTTCACATTTTGTTCCATTGGTGTCTGAGTTAAATAAGGTTTTATACCTTTTTTATGGTATTATTACTTATTCTTCAGTAATTATTGACTTTTCAAATATGCCATAAAAATGACATATGTGTATTTTAACATGAGGAATCTATTGGTGTAATTTATTTCAAATTCTTACTCATTATATTCTGAATTAATTCAGATTTTGTACTTATTTATGGTATTTTTACTAGTCTTTGAGATAATTATTATAAGTATAATTATTACAGAAATTTTGTTGTGACCTTTTTGGATATGTGGTCATATCTCAAAGGCTCACATTTATGTAGAATTCCAAATAGCACAGTAATAGCTGGTTGCTATGAGGTAATCAATTGCTCCTGAAAGCTACAGAAATATTAATTCAGAGTTGTATTTTTAATGAATTTTTGAAGTTTTTATCTTATTTCTATGTATAATTGCAAATAACACAATAATAGCTTGTTTCTATGAGGTAAATTAATGGATACTAGTCCCAAAATGGTTTTAATTAATTGTTCCAGGTTTATCCATGAAAAAGCAATACTAATAAACCTGGTTACAGGAGTCTAAGTGCTCATTACCTCCTTGTCACGTCAAAATAGCAGCTTATTTTCTATTTTCTTATGATTTAATTGGACTTTAAATTAGTAACCAGGTTTCCAAAAGGTTTTATTATACTAATTGGGCCATGATCAGCCATGGATCTAAGTGGTAGAGCTATCCCCATCTCAGAGGCCTCAGATGTTGGCTACCCTGGATCTCTTTGATGTCTTTTGTCCCCCTTAGCTATTTTCATGTTAAAAATAGTAATTCAAGATTAAAGACTAATATCAACTATGGGTTCATCAAAAACCTCTGTAATAGTAATGTAATATAAAGATCCACAAACATACATAACACTATTCTCAATGTATATGTAACATGGTATTTCTCACATTACCCTTATCTTGGAATGTAATTGAGAAATTTTTCTTGACAATTCTTTTATGTGATATTGATGATGTGGTGTTGAAGTAGTTTCCATATTAGCACCTCATAGAGTTAATTTAAGCTTATTAACTCTATGGAGCTACCCTAGGTCAATATTTGTGAAGAATCCAAATCTGGCCTTATTTCCAGGTATTTACTTGCTCACAAAAATGGTATTCATCTTTTCTTAAATAAAAAACAACACATTTTAGATATATGCATGACTTATGCGTTATGCATATGTCAGAATTTATCTCAATATTAATTGTGGCCTATTTGGGTATGCAAAATATACCTCAAGGCTCACATTAATAATCTGTCCTAAAAGACAAAAATTCCACATTGAATCATATAGAAAACAAAAACTTGGTTCATCAAAAAAATTGTGAGTTATACAAAGAATAAGAGTGAACCTCACTTTATGTTTTGACGCAGTCAAGTCATGAGAATTTTGGTATTAAATATTAAGGTCCCCTTTATAGAAAAAAGATATTTTTTCAAATTAAATAAAAATTCCCATTTTAAAAATTGATCTTTTTAGAACAGTTTTTATTAATTAAATATCTTTCAAATATTGAATAAGGTATAATAAATCTTGGGTAAAATAAATTATCATCAAGTATTATATAATTTTACAAGAATTTTTCTTTTCTTCTGATATAATATTTTTATTTTATGGGTTTGAAAAATTTAGTCTTCTATCCTGTATATTTCAGTTGTGTAAGAAAAATATCCCAAATTCCCATTTAGGAAATTTCAAATCTTTCCAAAAAGGTACGGTGTATATCATAAAAATAAATTTAACAAATATATCATTTGATGATAATTTCTTATGTAAATTATTTTTACATGTATTATATCATTTATAGAGGTATGCTATTATGAAAATATCAATATTTGATTACTTAAAGTGATTAATACCAAGCACTACCACTAAGAAAATAATACAAATGTAGAATTCAGATTTAAATTTTACAAATATTTCAAGAATAATGGAGAGTTTTGATGCATGGAAAATACCTATATAAAGGTTCAAAAAGAGTGGATTTACTCTTGTGAAAAAGAATTACATGTAATGTCAATCCTGTTATCTCAAAGAGAAAAAAAATTACATTTGATTTTATTTCAAATTCTAGGAAAGTTAAAAGCTAAAAAAAATTCTATGAAAAATATTGGAACCATCAAGGGGCTAAATCTTTGAACACAAGACTGAAACTATCTCCTTATGGAATTAATTTCTTTCATTATTTTAGTCTTTTCAGAAGTACTTTTCTGTAATTATCTTCACATCAAGAAGAATTGTGATAAAATATGAGTCCTGAAAAAGGAAATAGCATTTTTATTCTCAATTAATGAGTGAAATTGATGATTTTGGGGCTATTGTGAGCTTGTAAAAATTCACTTTTTGTTGTTCATATAAGTTAAGAATTGTCTTTAGTCTAAAAAAGATGGATAAGGCGCTTGTGAAAGTCAGCTTTAATATTTTGGTTTTATATCAGTCTAAAATAAGAAATTTCCCTCAATGTTGCCACCAAAGATATAATATTATAGAGAAACCAGAGAAACAAGATATTCAAAATAGGTAAAATATCACTCACAGGTGTGCTAATTGTGACAAAACAGCTCCTTAGAATATACAATCACTATTTATCACCTATAGAGAAACCAGAGAAGCAAGAGATATAGAATGGGTCAGAGATTGCTTGCGGTTGTGCTAAGCGTGAGAGAACACCTCTTCAAAATAGAGGATGGGGATGAAACACAAAAGCAGGTTCCACAAGAAAGCTTAATAACAAGCTAAGACTGAAATTGAGTACATGGCTTTGATATTTCAAACTGCAGCCACAGCTGACAACAGTCCTTTCTTTTATGGGTTGTAAAATTACAAATATAACCAACTTGATTGGGATTTTTTTAAGATGTAACACAACCACATAATATTTGATAATACATAAAGCTCTATATTAATTGATAATTTATATCCTATATACATTTAACGCCAAATTGATTTTTTATAGTTACTATTATAGTGTATTTAATATTGACCAATAGTTTTGATTCAATTTATTGATTCATTAAAAGACCCCAGAACTCTACAAACAAGAAATCTGATTTTGTTTGAGTAAAAAAAAGGAAAAAAAAGATAGGACTTTTTCTTCAAACATAGTAGAGAACTGGAAGTCCAAGGGCACATATTTCTGCAAGGAAAGTCTTGTTTGATTATGATTAAAAGAAATTATCTGAACTATTGAAATTTATATATGAACTTTTCTATTAAAAGCCAGATCTAAATATTGATCTATAGCTCTGATACAGGGTATTCTCTCAAGATGTGATGGAAATATTATAAATTTCAATTTAAAATAGTTTGTGTTTTTAACTCAATTTATAAGGAGTGAAAGTATGAAGCTAAAGCTGTGTGTCTTGGTGAAATAGAAATTATATAACCAAAAAACATAATTTATGAATTCTGTAGCTCCGCACGTTTCATAACTTTTATGTATCAATTGATGAATTTTAGTGTGTAGCTCATATTTCAATAAGTTTTAAGAAATTTCTAAGTCCAAATACACATATTCTATTTGTGGAAATAAAATCTTAAGCATAATTTCTCTAATCTGAAATTAAACTGAATTATTATTTATTTTTGAATTTGATGTCTATATCCATCCCTTTTTCATTTTGTAATAACTATATCTTACCATTATTGAGTAAAATTTCATCTAGAGATTATTGAAAGTTTCATTTGTATTAATTGTTTAATTTATTCACAATTATGATCATGTTTCTAACATGGCTGTTCAAGATTTTTTATTGAATATTAATGGCCTCAATTTATGGCAAAGACTTATGAAACTTCCAAATCAAAGTCTCCTCTCTGGCTCAAATTGAAATGTAATTATGACCTATGTTCTAGGGATATACCTTCTTGAAGGCACTCAGTATTTTATCATGATGTATAGGGGGTAACTATTTAGATTTTACTGTCTATTTTCACGTAATAGCACTATGTTTTCCCAAAAAAAACCAATTACTTAATCAAAAAAGTTTTTCAAACTTCCTTCCTCATATGCCAAAATAATTTGAATGTTACAATTATGTTACTTTTGGGACTGTAACAATTAATCAGAACATTAATAACTATGCCTTACCAAATTTCTCTCAGAATAATTTAATTCTAAAATTCAAGAAAGATGTTTAAAAATGAGTCAGAAATACAATAATTAGGCCAAAGAAAAGAGTAGGATATTATTATATAAGGATCAATTACTTGAGCATATTTCAAGTTAAAACAGATGATGTCAGCCTGTGACTCAAAACCAGAGCACAAGCATGACAGCCAAATACCATAAACCAATGCTAAAGCCAAGATACCACCAAAACATGGAGCTGAGCCAAATTTCCTGAAAAGGTATCAAAAGAAAGAGGAAAATCACCTCTTTTCAAATATACAAGTCTTATCATCATAGGACAAAGAATAACAAAGTTATTCCTGCTCAAAGCTATTGCTGAGCATAAACCTTAATTTTCACCTCTCATCTGAAATCCAGAGGCAGAGGCTTAACCTCATCAAATGGGTATTCAAATTGAAGCTCTAAGTCAGCGCTATCCAAAGGTACTAGCCAAACTGAGCTAGCACCAGAATTACAGAAGTTATGACCAAAATAAGGTCATATAAGGGTGATTAAAATATTCACCTCCCATCTAACTTCTACAGTTTTGGTGTGAGATACTTGAAGTGGAGTCTTTTTGGAAAGAGCACAATCAGGGCTATCTAATGGTTCCATTCATTTCCCCATATCATATCAAGAACAAAAGATATGGAGAAAGCAAGTTCCATACAGTTTTTGGACAAATAATAAATGTGTACAAGAAAACTTGTACATGGCACAACTTTGCCATATTTAATGATAACCATAGCAAATGAGGTACCATTGTGTAGATCACATCCAGGGCTATCAAATGAACCAATTTTGAGCTCAATATCTTAAATAATGACAAAGGTATAGCAGCTTTAAGGTTAAAATCCCACAGTTTGGCTAATACAGCCTTACAGTGGGATACTATCCCATAAGTATGATTATGAGGTGTCAACCAGACGAAGAAGCTTGTTTATGCTTCAATACCTCATAGTAAAGTCAAATACAGAGGTCCATACAGGTTCTGTACAGCTTCTGATGCATCAGAAGCACCAGAACACACCTGTAAACTCCATTGGTGAAAATCTTCACCCTGTATAGGGTAAAAATGACTACGTGTGGTTCTAAAACCACATTTCCACCCAATAACAGTCTGTATTGAGTGTATAGAACCACAAACCAGCCCAGAGTAGTGAAAATTTTCACTCTGTCGTCGTGTGCAGAGGTAAACCACCTCCCACTACCCCAGAACAAGATAAAAGGAGGCTTTGCCTCACCAGGAAGCAAATCCAGAATCCTGTTCTTGATATTCTTACGTGGTATAACTTCTCAAAAGAAGTGGTACCATTAGAATTGAACAGGTTATTATTACAAGTTGTAATTAGTGTAGGGTTTGTTATTGTAAACCAACAGGCAAACACTGCACCCAGGGCTATCAGCAGCACTCACCATCACTAAATTATTTTAGTATAGCCCTTTTACTTATATTCTCACTTTAATATCATCATTATTTTCGTCTCACACTCAAAGTTATAGCTTTTATTATCATTTTGAAGCTATATCATAGAGTCACCCTGACAAATGAATTAGTTGTTTCTAATTGTTTTCTTTACCCAAAAGGCCAAATACCAATGATAAATGGCTTAGAATACCCCCTCATAACACTAACTGAGCTCTACCTTATCATAGATTGAACTCAATTGTTTCACCCGAAAATATTTATTTATAAAATTGACTCCGTATAGATACTTAAGAAAAGTATAACTAATTCATAAACTGACAATAAGATTGAATAGATATTCTCAAAATTTACAAATATTGCAAGTGATGAAAGGGATTGAGTTTTGTCACAGATCACGTCATGGGAAGCCTTTTGAGAATTATGCAAAGAGGGATGGGCAAGATAAAATTCTGATTCAATACAATAATCAGGAGATGTTGTCTTCATTTGATTAGCTAAACCTTTTTCAATGTATTGATTAAGGAAAAAAAGATATCATTCAAAATGCAAAATTACTCAGCTTGAGTAAGTTATTATAGGAATCAAACACAGCCCATAAACTCAGGAATTTCTCCAATGTTGTAATCCCTTATATAATTTTAAGAATAAGGCTTGTATTGATAAGAAAGAGGATAATAGATGGGAATGTGGTATTTTCTCTTATATTATTCAACACAACTATGAGCCCTATGAACATGGTATCAATGTTTCTTGACATTCATTTGAATTTGAAGTTTAACAAGGACATATTAATAAGTTCCCTTAAAAATCAAACCACAAAATCACCTATAAAGCGAAATCAGGAAAAACCCATGAATTTTGAATTATATTTCAAAATTCATCCAAAATTATTCAACTTGGGGAAGAAATTTCAACATCTAACCAAAGACAAAATGAAGTAAGTCTTTTGAAACTTCTTCTGGAATAAACAAGAATGAAAAATAATAAGGAAGTATTTTCCAAATAATCAATAAATTATGTGATTGAATAAATGATGAGGATTTGGAAATAACAAAACTATCTGATGATTGAAGCAATTTGAATGATTGGCTTGAGAATTTTATTCATATTCAAATTTTTGGCTTAATCATTTGAGTATAATAAATATCTTATGAATTGGAGATTATTCTCTTCATATGAATGGCTCCAACAATCCCCTTCTCAGCTCAAATGAACTATTTAAAACTGCACTACTGGACCTGTAAGGTGTGTCTATGAAGCAAAATATAAAAACTTACTCTTTTTTATATAATAATACTATTAATTTTCTAAATTTTAAGAATGATAATACTAATATAATTATTTGGAAATAATTCCAAGCATTAATAATAATATATATTGAATAAGATAATAATCAATCTGGTAAAATATCATAATTAGATTATAAATATAATAATATTAAAAAGATATATTGATATGCAATAAATGGCATATTTAAATAATAATTGTTGTTAAATGAAAAATTATATGTGAGAATAAGTATCTTATATTGAAAATAAACATAATAGTGATATTGATATTAGTGTTATTAAGGATATAAAATAGTAAAGCTGTATTATCCCAAATATTACTGAAATAGGGTAAATTATAATATTTGGAGAAATTGACTTCATATGATGCTAACAATTATTATTTTGCATACTTTGAGGAATTTGGAAATACTATATGAAAAAGAAAATTCTAGTTCGATTTACCAACAAATTTGATAATTGAATGAATTGAAGCTTCGACATGGAAATGAGTTTTTGGAGAGAAAAATATTATTTAGTAATAGTTTGGGGTTTATATTTTGAGATAAATAATTGATTAAAATGGTACAGTATCTTTTTGAAAATAATTCAAGTATATTGAATAAAATGAAGATTTTAACAAATATTTAATTTAATTATATGATTATATTTTGAGGTCTGGGGGAAATATGACCAAGAAGGGGTCTTTTTATATTGAGGAGCTCTTTAATAGTTAAAATACTGGTATAACTGGATCTTGAAGAATGTATCTTTCATTTATTAAGAATAATTTTGATATCTTGATACAGCTATAGCACCATTGAATCAATTTTTCATATCATTGAACCACTCATTTCAAGTTACCACCATGACTTTAATTTAATTTCATCCTATTTTTGTATTCTCTCTATCATTTAATCTTATTGATTTAATAAATCATAAATAAATAATTTTAGAGACATTTCTTGAAACTATGATCACAGATATCCTTCATGCCAATTATTGATAGCATCCAAGTGGATATTTTCATACCTTCTCTTCAAATAGCTATAACCACTGTAATTAAGGCTTGAAAAATCACCTGAGAGTGTAATAAAGCGGCAATTTGTTAAATAAATACACTCAAGAGAAGCTTACTGAATCAGCAAAGCTCAATCTTTGATTTTATTTTTCTCCCAAAAGGTAATTTCTGTCAATATTTACTATTTTAAACCTCCAAGATTCATTCAAAATAGTCATGTCAAGATCTTCTCTGAAATTATATACATATTTTTCATTTATAAACTAGTGAAATTTATTTCCAAAGCTTACTTTAAGCTATTATAAACATAAGGAAAGCGGTAAACTGGATCATTGAAAATGGAAAGGTTTGATCAAGTGAAGTGGCATAGCTCCTAATGTGACCTAAAAATAAGTGAGATCAAGTTGATAAATTCTACCTGTGAAATTGGATGGATTTTCTGAAAAAGTTATTTCCCTTAGATCATCAATATCAAAATACCTGTGATTTATAAATAATTTTTACATGGAAAAGAGTAACAAGTGCATTTACCTATGTATCTCACCAAAAAATTGAATTATGAATATAATGGTTTATGTAATCCAAAATTTTGGTTATTATGGTTGACTTTATTTGAGAGGATTGGATATTTTGAAAAATTTTTATTACTAATTCCTTATCAATATAGTTTTATTGAATTATTATACTCCTTCAGAATAATCTTCTATTTTTTGTACCACGAAAGATAGTTTTAATTAATATTCATCAACCAAAGCAAAAAATTATGAATATTTGAGCTTTATAGTATTAAATAGTATTTTCAACCTTAATTGTATGATTTTTCTTACCTCAAAGGCTTACAGAAATACTTTATGATTCTGAAATTTATCCCTACTCTCTCTCACAGATTACCACCACCCTTTTATAACAAAAAAGTACATGTCCTATATTCAATACATAGCTGGATATATGAATATTTTGTATTTTTTATCATTCAAATGTGTGGATTGAGCTTTATATAAAAATAAGATACAGAGTGAACTTTTATAAGAAAAATAAGGAGACAGTTAGTTATTTTCTAAATAGAAATTATATAGAGGCTTTAAGGTTGGCTTATTGTGATCTGAATTTGAGTCATTAAGGGAGGCTTCAAATCCAAAAAGAAGGTAAATAAAGCTTCTATTCACACCAAAAACAATCTTAATTGAAACTGAATAAAAATTCCTGATTTTTTTTGAATTGATATTAATATTAATGAAAAAGGAATATCAATAATTATTGCATAATTATTTTATCATTATTTCAAGTAACTCAAAACTGTTATAATAACTATTTAAAGAGGCTGCATTAAAATGAGTCATATTTTAATCACATAATAAATGACAAAATAACCAGCTATATGCAGACTATCCGTAAATGAAATTAATATATAAATGTGTGAAGTAACAGTTTTAAAGGATAACTTCCAAAAAGGAGCTACAAGAAAATAGATAATTTATTGAATACTAAATAATAAGTTATCCTTCAAGAAAGGTATTCCTAAATTAGCTTCAAAATGATAATTACCAGTCAAAAAAAGAAGAAAAAAGGTATTTTTGAGATATTTGGGGATTTGAAAATAGTTTTTGGACAAGATTCTACAAAAAAACAAGTTATTTACGATTTTAAAAATAGTAGAAAATTTTGATGATTTAATTCTTTCATTCTACTGATTATAGATACTAGAAGAATGGAATATTAATTAATAATGATAGCAGAGCTCATTTAATAAGGTATATATGCCTCTTAGACTTATTAAATTGATTATTGGGAAAATAATAATGATGAGCTCCAAATTTAAAATTTTAATCAATATTTGAAAAATTGTTATTTTTATACAAAAATAAGTAAAGGAGGTATTTTAAAGGCTAGATAAAAGAGAATTTTATTGATATAGTGGAGTGAAGTTTTAGTTTATAAAGAATAAAATTAACTCATAATGTGTGTGAAAAAGCTCAAGTCAATTAATTGGGAAATGAATTTGCTATAAATATTTAAGGTTATTGCTTTTTTCCACATAGAAAATCTCATATCCACTAGAAATTGGATTTTAATCAGGCTTAATTGATTGAAATTGAAATATTTAGCTCATTAAAGATTCAAAATTTATTGAAACCTTGATTAAATTTACCCTTTGAAAACTTGAAAGTCTGATATAAATGGTGTATAAGCCAACTCAAGCACCATCATCCAATCAAGATATAATTTTGGAGTGCCAAAAAGGCTCAAAATTCATTTATACAATAGGAAAACTTATTTTAAATCTTGGAGATGATAAATTTTGAATACTTCCACTATTTGCCACTTTTCCTTTTTTGAATCCTTTTACATAGATTCAATCAGTTTTAATTTGATAGCTGTATGGAGAATATTTAAAAAATAGAGAGAATAGACACAACAAATATCCTTAGAATAAATTCCAATATTTTAAAATGTGCATTATTCAGCTTTTAAGCTAATTCAATATTGAAAGTTTAACAAATAAGCCTCTTCAAAGATTTATAAGCTTTATTTTAACCTAAAATCATGTTTTTTGTTATGAATATTTATGAGGCTAACTTGGGTTATTTTTCATTTTATAATTAATCCATTAAATTAATATACAAAATGTGCTTTTATCCCAAAAACAGCCACAATTGAGTTTCATTGAAATCAGTTTGGAATTTATTGAAACAAATTAGTAAGTATTAGTTTCTTGGAATCACATTTGATTCTTGAAAGATACGGATATTTGTATAAAACATATATTAAGATTAATTTAATGTTTAACCACCAATAAACAAAAAAGAAGAACCAATAGTAGGTTTAGTTTAACAAAAAAATAGATACATCCATAATTATTCTTTAATAATTTGATTAAAATGAAAATCAATTAAGATCAATGTTTTTCTGATTATTGCTACAAAAAAGTAATAAAAACCATTCATTTAATTTAGAAATGTGATTATAATTTAAAGTATATTTTCTTAATATCATTTCAAGGTCAAAATAGATGATATAAATAATTGAATGTAACAATAATAAAGAAAAAAATTAACAAATAAAAAAGACAAAAATTCCTTTTTATCAACTTTAAAATATTATAAGGATAATCTGAAAATACTTTATTCTTCATTTTTTTCAAAAATATGTTTTCAATCATTAGTTATTTTCAGAAAATACATCCTTTATTACTATGATAAATTAATTTTATTGTTTTGTATAAAACATTTAAGGAACTTTCTACTTAGCTCCTGAGGCTTGTGGACCTAGTGGGGTGGTGCTTCTTGTCTTGAGAATATAATGGATTTTTTTTCATTATTTTTAGTTTGATTTTTCATTTTTAAGTGAGTTTTCAAAGTCTTAATGAGCTTCATCATCTAATTTTTTGTTATTTCTGTCTTGATAACCATCATATCTTTGATCCTTTGGCAAATGTAAGTCTTCCAAGTCAGTTTTTTTAGAATTGCTATCTATTTCAGTTCTTTCACATTTTTATCTTCAATAGGGGATGTCAAAGTCACCAAATCCCACCTTATAATAACATGGTATTTGGCTTACAAATTCCAACATTAAATTCCAGGTTTTTAATGTGTAAATAACATGGAATTTTAACTAAGTCCACTGTTATTTTCACTAAATCTCATGCATCTGGGATTTCAGTTTGAAACCTGACTCAAATGAGTATTCAAAATCCACAATTAATAACTGTACAACATATTCTTCCACACTCCATTTTTGAAAATCAGACCCAAAAGCTTACAATAAATTTAGATTTATTCATTCATTTAATAATTCCTTGTTCCAAAGCAAAACACATCAATTCAGATATGAAGATCACCTCCAGACTTCCTCATCCATCAGGTCACTTGCTCCGTACTGATTATTTAACCATAATTAATTGGCTTTCAATAAAATCCCATTTTAAGGAATGTTTTGATACTATTTGTTCAACTTCAATTGGAAGGTCACCCTTATCAAAGCAGAATGGTTCATAGCTTATGGCCATTGAGGTCAACAAAAAATAATGACATCCCCCAAAACTTAGCTCAAGAAGCATATGATATCTATGGAAAACATATAAAAAGAAGTTCATGGCAGCAAAAAAATTGAAAAATTTAACTGGGGATGGACTAACCAAAGAAGATGAGAGCAAAGGAATAAAATCAATGAGTGAAAAGCTTGGAAGTATGTGTACTTCCTATGTCAATAAGAATGTTCTCTTTGGCCACAACCCCAATATAAATTCCATTTCAAGCTATGATTCACAAGAAAAAGACAGCTTAAATGGTGATGATGATGATATTTTAATTAATAAGGTAAGTAATAATCTCTTTTTATTTTTACCTGAGATAATGAAAGCTCATTTGAATCTTAATAAAGAATAATCATTTGGAATCACCTCTCAATATTTATCCTTTTCTTGTTAATGATGATGACTTAGCTCAAGCAGAAAAACTTCTTGATGAATCATTAATTATGCTTAAGCCTGAAGTTTATAAAAGCCAATTTTGAATATTCCTTCTTTTAACAGCTAATTAAATCCATAATGCATTCAAAAAAAGTGTAATGAAGAATTGACCCCCAACTTGAATGACAATAGTGGATCTAGGAAAAGGTTGATGGATATGTTTGAACCTAAATATGCCAATTTCCTTTAATCATGGCAAAAGGGTATTTCTTGAAATTATTGTTACTCTGAGCAATCCTACTTACAAAATTTGTTATTCTTAGCCTGTGAAGCAATTGATAATGCTTTTTTGGTGTGGGAAAGGGAGAGGTGCTGTGAAGAGAAATTGAGGAATAATGAGAATCAATGGTTTTAAGAAGTGAAGCTACAAAAATAAATGGAGTTTGATGAGAAAAATTACAACATGAAATAAGAATTTGTAAAATAAAAGTGGAATAAGGAATTGGAGCTGAAGGTCAAGGAATTCCAGATGGATCTCACTATAGCAGCATTGTCAACAAGCAGGCAAATTACAGTGCTCAAACATACTCTGACATTAATAAATAAAAAATAATGTATTAGGTATAAATTATTTAATTTTAAGCTGGTAATGCATACATGCATCATATAAAATATTCAACAGTGCCAAGGAATGATAAAAGCTCTTATACATTGAGGTAAAGAAATCAATGCATTGGTTACACCAAAAATTTATTCCCCAGCATTTATCGCCTGTGTAATTTGGATACCAAAGAGTAATTCATAACTGGAAGTTTTCAAAAATTTCACTTTTAACTTCAAGTTGACCTGTTGAGCTGATTCAGACAAAGTATTAATAGCTTTACATCTGGAGGGTTTTTTAATGTGTGATAATTTTAAACTGGGTGATTTGTCAAATATAAATGATGTTTATTCACAATTGGGGCACAAATTTTATATTTAATATTTTATTTCAAAAGCAACCTCCAATTTTTGTCAAAATTGAAATTTTGGGCAGATTTTTCACTGAGATTTTATTTCCCAAAGACCAATGACCAAGTTTTCTCAAATTAAATTCAATGCCTCCCTGTTATTTTAATTTTTTTTTCAATTTTTCAAATTCAATTAAATTGCCCCCTCTTATTTTATTTTTTTGTTTTTATAATTCTTAATTTCACTCACCCCACTTGTGTTGAAAAAATAAATAAATAGGTATATTTTTCAATATTTCACTCACAAATCCCTCACAAAAACTAATTTTTCTTTTCTTTTTAGAATTTCAAACCATTTTTTCATTGCTAACTTTCATTAAAAAAAATCAGGTCAGCTTCTATTTTCTCTTAATTTTTTTTAACAACCAGCATCCTTGTCAGCATCATCAAACACCCCTCTGCCAACTCCACCCCCCATCACCCATCACCCTCCCAGAAACCACCCACCATCATTCCTAGAACCTCCCAAATATAACTCTGGGAGGTTCTAGGCAAAGTACCTTTAAAATTGATTCCAGGTTTTTTTTAAATTAGACTTCTTATTGGCCCCAAAAACAGGCCATTAAGTTTTTTTCAATTTATTAATGATTACTAACATTTCTTTATTTTTTTGATTTTTTTTACCTTCATTAATCATTACTAACACCTATTTCTTTTTGCTTCATCAATAATTACTAACAATTTTTTTTTTTTGATTTTTTTACTCACTCAATCATTACTAACCATTCTAGTTTTTTTACTTTTTATTTTTTCATCAATCACTACTAACTATTCTACTTTTTTTGTTTTTTTACTTCATAAATCATTCCTAACAATCCTATTTTTTCCTTAATCAATTATTACTGAAAATTCTTTTTTTTACTTAATCAATCATTACCAAGAGTTTTTATTTTGATTTTTTTACTTCATTAATCACTACTAACAATTATTATTTTTTTCATTTTCTTATGCTGATTACTGATCATCATCATCATTTTTTTTGGATTTTTTTTCAGTTCTTGATGATAGTTATTGATCATGCTGATTCTTTTGTTATTTTTTTATTTTCTGATGATAATGACTGATTGTTATTATTTTTTATTATTTCATGATAATTACTGATCATCATGTTTTTTTTATTTTTTTATTTTTGATATAATATGATGATGCTAATTACTCTAATTACCTTTCAATTAATTCTTAGCTCTTTTATTCATTTGTTAATATAGGAGTGGATCATTTGTAAGGGTTTATTTTGCAATTTCATTTCATTTCACTCTTCTTCCATTGTCATGAAAATCCAAAAAACCTTTCGGCACTCTCTCTCTCAAAATCCTTCTGATGATGTCATGGTTAGGACTAAGCCAGATTCAGTACACCATCAGAATCATTTGAAAGATGATGAGCCTATTATTACTCCTCTTGATTTCATGGCTAGTACTAAACCAAATATAGAACATTATGAGCTTAAGAATAGAACAAAATTATAAAACAAAGCTTACCCAAAGCCAAAGACAACATATCCATGATTACAAACGAATAATTTCTCAACTTGGCCATTCAAACAGATCACATAAGAACATCTCAACCATCCCAATTTAAAAGAAAGCAGCCAGCTCCACATGGTTAAAACTTCCATTACTCAACACTCTACCCCATCCCTATGAAATCATTGATAAAACCAAGCCTTTGTATACCTGTTGTCATTTATGAAATAACCCCATTTGAAAATTCTTCTGGAAATTGTCATATCTTAAAAAACATTATGATTAATTCAATGAGCTTATCCCAAAATTGGCAAGAAATTAAAACCACTAAACATGTCCTGGGTGAAATAATGGAAGGTATTGGATTTTGTCCTGGTTCTGATTCTGAGAAATCTACAGGTTTGCCATTTATTTATTTTTTATTTTAAAATTTACTAATTAATTTAAAGAATTATTGGTGTTTACTCCCAAAAACCCAGGTTGACACCTCATTGAAGTGGTGTTTAAATAAATAATAATCAATGGTCAAAACTTGAACAATATGGAAATGTCATTTATTATAGAATTTGAAATTTTTCTAAATTTGCAGAAAAGGAAAATCAAGTATCAATGGAAGCTGAAGAATTACCAAATTCCAGTAAACTCAAATAGACTTTGGCCAATACCAAACAAGAATTCAAATCTTTCACCAATGTAATTGTCACTAAATCTGGATTTTTCAATAAGTCAAATCAAGATTTAAATGATCTCAATGCCTGGACTTATGGTATATTTTCTTTTGTTTCCAAACATTTTTTCATCCACTTCCAACTGGGCATGGCTTGCACTTCCCAAAATTTAAAAAGGAGATTGATTTTTCAACAAAGCCTGGAATCATGGAAATTATTTGGAAGACATTGTAAATGGTTCATCAGAAAACAAAACCTCCTCCATAAATTCTCAATTATGAAGAAATAACTTATTTTGGATATTCTTTTCAAATCAACCATAAATCATTTAATGTAGGTGAGAAAGTGTTGAAAATGACACCTACATAAATTGATTAAAAAGTCAATTGTTACTTCAAAAAATATGCAGGACCAAAAAAGAGACAAAAATTAATAATTGTAAATAGTTTCACTTTATCAATAACATCTTCACTCCATTGTAGGCCTTTAAATTCGGCACATAAGTAAATTTTCATGATAAAATTCCCAATTGATTATATCTCCACGCAAAAGTAATAGGTTTAATTTTTCACACATAATTTCAATATATTACTCATTTTCATGATTGTACAGATGTTCTGCTTGTGGTGGATCATTATCTTCATATAAATAAAATGACTCATCTCCAATTTGTGCTAACATATTATATAAAATTGTACAAGAAACATCCCAACTAACAAAGTATTTGATTCCTTGATTATCCCTCATTTAATTTTGCATTTCCCTTAGAAAAAACCACCACCCCTTCAAAATTCCAATTGCATGCTCAATTCTGACCCTTGATTTTGCTAGGCAGTAATTAAAAGTACAGTTGTCTTCATTCTGTGCTGCAGCTCCCATATATGCTGGAACAACCAAAGGAGAGCTTGCATATGCTGAATTGGCTAGTAAGTACTGATCTTTTTCATAAAAGTCTTAGTTGTTTGTTCTATTTGCATATTTTGATATAAATTTGAATCATGAAGTAACCCAGTTAGAACTACATGTAGAGCAGTGAAGTGTTTGTTTATATTGCAAACCAGTTGTATTGACATAGAATACCTTAACTTTAAACAATCAGTAAAATGAAAATCAAGTATGAAAATTCAAAATATTACCTCTTTTTATGATCAAAATAGGCTTCACCATTATTGGGGGGCCATTGTGATAATGGTATGAGACTCCCATCAATAAATCCAATGCACAAAGGGAAGCCTTCTGCCTGAATAACTTGAGAAATCTCTCTGTGTTATTCTATTGTTGGCCACACAATCATACTTCTCTTCAACTTCATTAATACCCAAGCACTCTTTCAGTGTACAAAACAATAGCCCTGTGGCTAATTCCAAACAACATTCCAATCTTCCCCAAAGCAGCCCCATTTCCATTTGATCCTAACCTTGATAGTGCCACATCCAATTGTATGGCAGGAGTGTGTTGTTTGTTTTGTGATGAATTTTGAACAGTTTCATCATCTTGAATTTGTGAAACCAATTTTTAAAATGAGTCATGTGCAGTCTGACAAAGCTGTAAAAAATTTTCAGATGATAATGTTTGTAAATAATTCATTGTATACATGTAATGTGATGGATATCTCCTACAAGGATTGATGTATCTTTGTGATGTTATCATATCTAATAAAGTTATATCTTCCTGGATATTAGAATCACCATTGGGGTTGAAAGCATTGATGAACTTCAGTGATTTTAACATCTGAAGTAAAGGTAGCCTTTGTGATGCTTTTGGCATGGTTAATAAAGAAAATTTCTATAGCCAATGCAATTTGAAATAAAAATACTTTAATAAATGACCAGGGTATTCAGATTTTATGCAATTTAACATGCACTTACTGAGGTGTGTGTCAAAAAAATGATAAATTAAGTGAAGCTAAAGGCAGGATTTTAGTATCCCAAAATTGGATTTGGTACCAAAAAACCGGTATTTTTGGTATCTCAAAATACCACACCTCTTGAGGTGTGGTATTTCCCAAATCCCAAAAAGTTAATGTGGAATTTGGAAAAAAAAAACATAGGATTTTGAGTGTGGGAGTTGGTAACTTTGACACCCCCTAATTTTGATATTTTGATATTTTGAGTCTATCATATATGCACTTTCTCTGTCAATTGATTCCAACAAATTAAAATTCAATTTTTGACCAAAAATCTTGTCAAATCAAAGATAAAAAAGAAAATTGTCATCCAGGTAGTCATCAATAGTGCTGAAATCATTTGGAATACCAAATCCAATTTAGCTGGGCTCCTTCTTAACCTCTTGATACTTTCTCTCACAAGTTCTCCATTTTTTCTGCATCCTTGATCGATCCAGTTGTAATTAACCCTCTTTATGGTTTGCCTTCATATATTTTACCATTTGATCAAACGCTTGGATCTTTTTTGTTGTTTATCCCAAAAAGCTCCAATCAAAGTATCAGTTTGATAAAAAAAGACATAGGAAAAACTCATCATCATAATGCTTTGGATTTCCCATGTACTTAACAATGTATTTTTCTTTCTTTTCAGATTTGAATTGTGCTTTTGTGCGAAGATGACGCCTAATGTTTTTATTAACTTTCAAAACCCTTTAAAAATGAATAGTTTCACCCCCCTTATATCGGTTTCTATCTGAAAAAAAAGCCTGAAGTTTGATTCTGCCAAGTTGAGTGATTTTTGTTGCTGATCAGATTAAAGTGAAGTCTATTTTAAGATGAATAATCTCTTTGATCGACATGTAAGAGTAGCTCTATGTCAATATTAGCCTGATGGTGAACAAAGTTCATTATGCACATAACTTTAATATTTCTCAGATTTCAATGCGCATGCGCATAACTTCTCTCATTCCAAGATGAAAGCGGCGATTGCGCCTGTGATCTCTCGCTGTTGAGGAATTTGCGCTGGCAATGATTGAGCTCTCATGACTAGATTAATTGAAGCGGTTGCGTTTGTGGAGCAAGCGTATCCTGTCAGGGTACGGTAGATGGTGTGGCCTGATGAAGCTAAAAAGCTTGGATCCATTGAAAAATAATAACTCAAATTTATTTAATCCCATCCAGAAAGAAGCATCAAAAGTTCTTGATCACTCTTGGTGACGAATATCCCATTGACTTTTCTCTCAGCCATTATCAATACTTTTAAGAGTCTTAATCGATTTGAATCAAGAAAATATTCCACTCTCTTTAAAGGTCATAATAGACCGACTCCATCATTGAGGTTGATTTGGAGATAGCTGTTCCAGTCCTATGCTTCGCAAATCAAGATCATATCAAAAATTCGTGTTATCATCTCAACCATTTAATAAAGGGTGCGACATTGGTCACGCAAATTATTTTGCAGGTATCGTAATCAAGATGGAGGAAGTTTATCCCAGTTTAATGGACATTTCTACTTTTACCAAACATCAACACAAAATGAGGCTACTAATACACCTTGCTTTGCTGTCTTTATGCTCACAGTTGCAACACTAAAAGATAATGTCTACCACTTAAAATGTTACAACTCTTACAGAAACATGACATAGGGCTCAAGAAGAACTTCTATCAACGACGTCGAGAACCAAACGAGCAACCACAGTTTCTACTTCATTCGCGACTTCTTCATTCGAGGGCTCCACCGTTGGAGGTTGGAACGTTGACAGAATGGCTGTTGACCTGCGTTCAATTATCTGCATCGGAATCAGGCCAACATCCGTCTTGCGAGGCGTTCCCGAAATCTAAGTGCGCCAAACAAGAAAAATATTGGTGATCTGTCCGGAATCGTATAGTTTGATGAAAGGAAGCAAAAATTTCACTCACTTCTTGGGCCTTTGGATCAAAATGGAGCCACCCTGGAAGTTGCTGTCGATCTATTGTCGGCTCATCCGGATAATCTGATAAGGCAAAGTAATGTGACGAATGCAAACAAGTGATGCCTGGAGTCGATGAGTCATTTGCAGTGTGTACCACTTGGGGTTCTATGATGGGAGTCATCCGGAAAGGATTTCCCACGCTAACCGTAACAAATATAGGCCCAGCTAGAGGGCTCTCTTCCTTGGTTTTCTGTTTGCTCCCTATGCTTGAGCTCCTCTGCTTCTGGTGGTGGGATCCAGTTTGGATTACTCCAATAGACTCAGAACCGTCGGCAGGCCTCTCCTCAAATGGTGAACGATATATTCCAAAAGCCGATTTAGGATTTGCATCACGGGTCCTTTTGGAAGCTGGGACACAACCTATTAGCGCTAGAATCTCCGTTATTTGCCTTACGCTATAATCTTCTCTCCGTTTCGGGGTCGAAGCACGAGAGTTCCCTTGCCATTCGCTGTCAGTTCCACTGCTGGATGAGAAGCTTCCTTCACTCTCAAAGCTTTGAGTGTCAGAGTGAAACAGGCTGGAGCTTCGGCTAGTATTCAAGCTTATGTGTCGGTCTTCTGAAAATGTTGCTCCGTTATGAGAAACTGGATATTGCGAATGGTCATCCCGTCGTGCCCTTCCCTCAAATTCAGTCCTATCACAATCGCAATTAGAAGCTGGAACGAGATTGTCAAGTCGGGCGCCAAAAGGGATGATTCCTAATTCCTGAGGTGAGCGAGTTGTCGGCAAACGTGGGCTCTTCAAATGAGCAGGGTTGGCAAACACCTTAAAGAATTCAAGACGCTTGGAGCCCGAATATGACAAACCAATCTCAACGCCATTTGCTAATTCGGTCAAAGTCCTTGCCCTCATTGGCCCTCCAAAACCCTTCTTGGTTTCCCAGCTGGGAGAACAAACTTCAACCAAGGTAGCCTCCCCACTAAACTGACCCAAGGCCTCGGGGTTTCCAGATTCGCGAACTTCCTCAGAATAGTAGGGCGCAGAACACAAGAACATGATAAAAACTAGTAGTGCGACACCGATAATGCATCCTACCAGTATAACCAATGATATCTTCATTCTAATTGACCAGCCATGTGCAAAATTCCCCCTTTCACCTGTCATTGATTGAATCAAGACGAGAGGCAGTTTGACAGAAGACTTAGTACCATCAAATGCAAAACCGTCCAAGTCTACCGTTATGCTTTGAGAGCTGGAGCCATTCAGAGAAGGTGCCTTTCCAACAATGGAGAAAGGGTTGGACGAAAGCTGAAGCCATCTTTGAGTTTCTTTGGCAGAAAGACTATCTAAGGAATAAGTTGCATTAACATTCAAGGTGTATTGACTCAAATCGACTGTGAATTCTTCAGTGGCATGTATATAGACAGGTGGTAGGATGGGCGCCGTGAAAAGTCCTGGAAAAATTCGCAAGTTTATCTGCGTGGATACCTTGTTATGGTCGCCTAAAGCTGAAAAGCTGACAGGAATAGTTACGTTGGTTAGTTCTGGAAGAGAAGCTGGTAAAGCACCTATTATTGAAAAGTTGTTTTCATTATAAGTCAAGAATGGTGTTCGTGCAAGATCGATATCAACTTGTAAAACCGTGGATGAATTCTTGCCGATGCCACCAATTGTAAATCCATCAAATGGTATTGTATAATTCACAATACTATTCAAAGTCGCGTTTATATCGGGAAGCGGCACAACAAGATCAAGAACGGGTTGAGTGATGGTAAATTGGAAAATCTCCTCAACATCGCCATACCCAACGTAGTCACTTCCATATACAGCAAGCCAGATATGTTCCTCTTGGCTTGGGCTGACACCTTCAAACGTAGCGGTCACAGTATTGAATTTCATCCAACTTGGCAAGCTCGTAGTGCCCAGTTCATAAGCAGTATAATAAACTCCCTTGTTGCTGCTGGTAACAAAAGTGTCAAGTGGAAGACCAATCGACCAAGAACAATTTGGAGGCACGATGATTCCTCCGGTGGCATGGTCAAAGCTCACGGATCCCAAGACAGAACCATTTTGAAATTGGGACCTAAGCGGAAGATTGACTCTTGGGGGAGGAGTGGTGGCAACGAGAATACGAAGGCTATCAGAAATTGAGCTAGACTTGGCGACATCGTAAGCCGTAATGTTAACGAGGGTGGTGCCTAAATGAGAGCTGTCAGGAGTTCCACTAATGGTCCGGGTGCTTGGATCAAAGGTCGCCCAAATAGGTAGATTCTTGGCAGAAAGAGAGATTTTTGTAGTACCGTGTGAAGTGTTGAAAGTTTCGGGAAGAAAAGACCAAGAAAAAGGTTGTCCTACGCGTGCCACAGGAGGGCGTTGATCGCTGAGGGGATAGGCAAGAACTGGGTCGTTTGAAGAGGATTGCGATGATTGGAATAAAGACAGCAGGAACAGGAAGAAATAAAATCGAAACATCTTCATAAGATCTCTAGTCGTCCAAGCTTTCAGGTATGTTGTGCTTTGGGGTTCACAGACAATGTGGAGGTGGTAAAACAAGATTGACGAATGACAGTAAAAAGATCAACCTCAACACAATAATATATTGCGACGGCGGACGACAGATTCGAAAGAAATAATTACAACAGGACACTTCAGATGATAATTGAGAGAATAAAGAGCCGCTAAGTGTAGCCGAGTAAAGTGAGGTTATTTGTGGTAGTGATGGAGAGAAGGAATGAAGGAATGGTGCTTTATTTATATTCCATCAAGCTATCATCATTCTCGTTGTTGGTCTGTGCCGGGGCTTCACTGGCACTCACCGCTATGACTGATTTCCTGCGCTGAGGTACGCTATTCTTGTTCAGCCGTGCTTTATCGCAATAGGTCAAAGGAAAAGGCTACACCATAGCTCCGACGAGGAATAATCCAGCTATGGGCTTGCGAGTTGGGTTTTTCCAGCAACACTTGGCCTAGTCCATCACAAAATCAAAATGTCAGGAATCGGCTCAATGGCAAGAAGGTTATTTTGATTAAGTCTACTATTTCAAGCCACCACCAGCCCAATCTTCTCTTCAAACTCGCCAAATAACAAATTTTGATAGCACCCAGCTTGCCTTCCAAAATTATCGAGAGGCTTCAATGCAATTTGTATTGCCATCAGCATACCGCTTACGCGCCTAGCCTCGGAGTTATTCTAGCTTATCTTTTGCCAACATTGAGCATTGGACTTCACAAATGGCCAATCAACGTCAATGACAGCAAGTTCAATAGTGAAAATTTTAAATTTTTCAAACATTTATTCAAAAATTTCATTATTTTCTTTCTTTGAAGCAACAAATGCTAAATATTTGCTAACTTGACCAGTCTGCAAGCTACTTTTTGCTCTTACGTTATTCAATGCTACCTGGGAAATTAGCTAACAAATGGGCCAATACGCCTATTTACAGTACAAAGAGCCTGATGCATTCACGGTTTATGTTACGTTTTTCAACAGTGGTGAAAAAAGCTCATAATTTAATATGTGCTTCCTATGAAAAAAGCTGAAAACCCATGCTGCAGTACAATACAGCTAGCTTCGAGTCCAATGTCCCGAAGCATGAATTCGGATACTTTTACCAAAAAAAGCATGGCGGAAAAAGAGGAATAACGCTCAAAACCAAAGGTGATCAATGCTTTTTTACATTGCTTATTTTTTGAAATTTTACAATTTTAAGATAATTGATGAGAATAACTATAAAATTTGTAACTATTTTTCATGACTATTGTGAAGTGATATTGAGAAAACGATTGCAACTGAAAGCAAAATAAATAAGATCGTGTTACAGTGTTCATAGAAAACAGCTCATGCTACAGCAAGGCAAAGGAAAAAGCAAACCAATCAGTGCTTCTACCATTTAGCAAGATGAGCATTATAATTGACAACTCCCTCCCTGCACTTATGCATGTCAAAGAGGAGTTTATCAACAAATATGGGAAAGATCATTCTTATTGGAAATATATCAATCATTATGAATTGTGATGTTTCGTAACATGCACCATAAGAAAACAACACCGACTGGTGGGTGCTTCAGGCCCAACAAATACTTAAAATAGATTTAATACAGCTCAAACAATTAAATAAATTGTGTTTTAACAAGGTTTTTCTTATGAAGATACTCCAAGCCATATAATTTTTTCCTGAGGAATTTAATGAATTGGAATGGAACATTTGAGAATTGTATAGTTTTTGTAAGGTTTGTCTATGAAACTCTTGATAATAGTAGCAAGATCAAGAGTACTATGACTGTCCTCAATAGAAATATATAATATAATTAAATATTACAACCACAAATTTAAATATAATTATTAAAAATAATTATATAAAAAAAGAATTTAATTATTATTATAAAAATATAATAAAAAAAATATAATTATTCTATTATTGTTATAGTCACTGACAGTTATAACAATAAGAAGTGTAAAGCTCTTAATGAGACAATTACACGTGGAAAATATGAATATTAACCACTTATTAAACACACACTGTGCAGAAATAATTCTTATAGAATAAAATTCTATATAAAAAAACTAATACTAGATAAAAAAGATATAGAATTTTAGAGAAAACTTACTTATAATATTTATTTAATACAACAAGTCAAACAACAACAGTTATTATATTAAATAATAATTATAAGTTAAAACCACGCCAAAAATCAATAATTTTAAAGATAAAACAACTTTTTTATAATAAAAATTAAGATTAAAGAGTTTTTAAGAGGAATTTGTGGATTTTAAAAGATATTTAAGATGATTAACTTTATATAATAAAATATATTATTGGTGATTACAACAATAATCTAAATCTATGATTTCAATTCTTTAATTTTAATTAATAAAGAATAAAATAACTTAAGAATTACTTTAATAATAAGATTTTATATTTAATAAAACTTTACCTGTTTAAATTTCTAATATGACTGGATTGATAATGAATGATGGACAAAAACAGTGATGAAAAGACTCTTTTTATGTCTTCAGAGCAGCTCTCATGATTCATAATGGATATAGAGGGCGTGCTCAGGTCAAAACTGAAAAACCATGCTTAAAAATAAAGTTCTTAGCTTAAGGTAACTTATTTTTAATTCCAATTTAAAGTTACCAGTGTTATTCTTAACTCCATGTAACTTTAATCCTCATTTAAACTAATTATTTTAACTTTTTAATATAAATAAACTTATTTATATTAAAGTTCATCACATGAACAACTTAAAAATAGAGTTTCAAGCAGAAATCTCTTAAACTCAATTTTTAATTAATTTTTAAAGAAATTATAATTTTCTTTGAGCTTGAATTAAAAGAGTAAATTTCCAGGCTAATTACCCATGAAATTTATGTATATAATATACTTAAAATCTAATTTGTATGTAGATAATATTAAATTGTAAGCTGTGTGAAATTTTCAAGCAAATCCATTAAGAATTGGATTTTTAATGAATTTTTGAAGTTATTGCTATTTTTCCACGTAAAATATCAATACACACCAAACCTTAAGTTTTGATAAGGTTTTAATGCTTGTAAACTTAAAGTTTTATGATTATTTAAGCTTTGACAGCTCTTAAAACCTTGATTTCAAGCCTGCATATTGGGATTTACCCTTTGGCAGCTTGAAATTCCTGTCTAAATTGGGATAAAACCAGTTTAAACTTTAATGTTGGATCAAAGTCTAATCTTAAAGTTTAAATAAGGTTGAAAATCCTCCAATACAGGTGGACAACCTTAATTGAATCCTTGCAGATCCAAAAAGTTGGGTGCCCCAGCTCTATTTGGTCTTTTTCCTTTGTCCCATCTTTTTGTGTGGATTTTGCCCTTTTATTTATTTAAAGCCATACTTTGGCCTTAAACCCTTTTAAATTGAGCTCACACAGGATTTACATTCTGTATGGCAAATCCTTAGCCAATTCAGTAAATATACACAACACCTCAATTTTAACCAAAATTTTGGTAAGTTTGCATAAACCTTATGCAACTTTAAGCTTAAGCTTATTTAAGCTTAAATTTAACAATTTTAAAAAAATGTTAAGAAAGTTACATTAGTACTGTGAGATTCTTAAATCTTCTATTAACATAAGAAATTAGTGTTTTTGGGTATAACACCTTATGGATGTACCCTAGGTTATTTTTGGTGTAGAATCCAAAAATGACATAATATTTATAACTTTGTTTACCCAAAAAAGCTATACTTATTTTTTGTTATTTTTTATTTTGAATTCAATTAAAAAGTCTGTTGAAGACAATTTTAACTGTGTATAAAGTTATTTGTGGCCTTATGAGTATGTTATACATACCTCACAGGCTCACAGTTTTTTAATTTGTATGCTATATGAAAACAAGGTTACTGCTACACAACATATTACTCAAAAGGATTATTTCACCTTTTAATATCATAAATAAAAATAGTTATGTTAGTTTTTTTGTTAGAAAAAGCTTCCAAAATTTCAGTTTATAAATGTGTATAACTGCATTGAATTCTGTTAAATACACTTTTTGATTATACCATTCAAGTCAAAATTTATTTTTAATGCAAATATTATTAAATCAAAATAATATTTCTTTAATTTCAAATGGTTAAGCTTTTAAAATGATTTTCATTTGATAATACGCTATTTGAATTGTTGTTTTTTTTTTGCTAAAGAAAAAATAGATTTCATTACTCAATAAAAATAAACAAAAATTCCTATTTTTAATTGGTTTAAAATTTTAGAGAAATATGTTTTTGAGTATATATATATATATATATTTCAAAAATAGAATTTTGTCTTTTGTTTTAAAAAAAAGGGAGGGAGGGGGTAAAAGAAATTTGAAATTTTCTGTTGAATTATTGTAATAAATAGTTCTAAATTAATTGAATTTATTAAGTTTTTCTTTTTTCCTTTATTTAATTTAATTTAATTTAATTTATATTTCTTTCCTTTTTTCTTTTGAATATAACTTGATTGTTTTTATATTATTATTTTGAAATTCTTTTTAAATTATCTCTCACTTTAATTTTTTAATTTTCAATTTTTTGATCTTGATTCAAATTTGATTTTTGATTGGTATTTTTTTGGATAAATTATTTCCTTTTAATTGAATTTATTTTTTTATTTTATTAATTTTTGATTTTTTTTTTCAAATTTTAATTATTTTATTTTGCTTTGATTTGAATGTCTTTTCTTAATTTTTTTGTCATTATTTCATTATATTGTTGAATTTTTTGGTAATTTTCTTTTTCTTATTTAAATCATCATTTAAATTACATTTTAAATGTTGTCTTTATTTTTACTAATCCTTTTTCTTGGATTTTTGAGTCAATTTCGTTTTGTTTTAACCAGGAAATATAGTCTAAAAATCTCATTTAAATGGGTTAAAAACAAAATAATGCAAAAATATATCTATATATATATAAAATGAAACAAACCAAATTAAATACCAAAAACTCATAGAAGTAGATCAACAAAAAAATCAAGAAGCACAAAATATTAAGCAAATCAAAAAACAGAAATAATGCAAAAAATATGTAAATAAAATATAGTTCAAGAGATGAATTTTTTTGAAAAATAATAAAAAGAAGAAAAATAATGATCAATTATTACAATTAAAAATCATCTAAATAAAAAAGAATCCCAATGCAAAAGCATCAAGAAATGAGTAACCATTAAATAAATCAAAAAGTTAAAAGGAATTTAATTAAGAATAATAATAATACATTTAAAACAGATTAAAGGGAAAAATCAACCAAAAAAAGAGAAGGAAGAAAAAATGACCAAGAAGAAATGAATTAGAGAAATTCAAAGGAGAAAATAATAATAATTAAACTTTTAAGATGAAACAAACATAAAATACTCAACAAAATTAGATATAAGATTAAACCAATAAACTAATGTGAGAAAATGATGACAAATTTCAAAGGAGTAATAAGTTCCCTTACTACAAATTTATTGAAGAAATGAGCCTCTTATGAGGAAGTTTTATTGAATAAAATTCCAGTTGTATATATAAGATCATGGTCTATCATCTTTGTTTGGTCTACTTTCCAAACCAAAACAAAACTAATAGAATATAATTTTCTTCTTGTAAAGCGGACTTGTCTTGTCTTGAACCAATACTTGGCTGGTTGCCAAGGAGCCAAGACCGCTTCTCAGTTGTTTTTGGCTTCTTCCTAAACCCCAGCCACCCAAGATTTTGACAAAAAGAAATATCTTTAAGAGTATAAATTTCTGTATAAACTGCAGTATTCAGTACAACGTTTTCTGATATTATAGTGCTAGGGTATTGGTTAAAACACACAAGTTTTTAGTAAAGACATGTAAGGGGTGCCCTGGGCCCAGTTTAACTTAAAATGAAACAAAAAAATATATTGGTTCAAAACCTGCTAAACCCCCCAAAACCCCCCCTAACCCATTTATTTCATTTTTTGCACATTCCCCAAAAAAAATTGAATGCCCAAATAATCCACATTATCCCCCCCAAAAGAAGTTTTTTAAAAAAAAACAGCATTAAAAAACAAATTTTGAAAAGCTTTCAACACCTTTTTTCTTTTTTCCCCCAAAAACTGCATTTTCTTCCAAAGAAACCTGCTCCCAAGCCTCTGAAATTCCTTTCTTTTATTCTTCAATTTAAATATCTTCATTTCACCTTTTCATACCTTTTATCCCTTCATTTTCACATTTCAAAAGGTTCTGTCCTTATTCTAAATCCCCAAAATCCTTTTTTCACAATTTATACATCTTTTTTACTATGTAATGCTTTAACCCCCCAATGAAGGCAAATTTCAGACCCTTGTGCCTCTTTGGAAGAATGTGAATAATGTTTCCAGGGAACAGGGGTATTCTGTGTCAACCTTGAGGTCCAATATGACCCACAACCAAATTGAAATTGGCTGTGACAGGTCTGGGACCCCAAATCCACATAAAAACAGTAAATTCAAGGAAGCTTGACTGTCCATTTAGAATTTATGCCAAGAGTACCACTTGGACTCGTAAAGTCAAAAATCCTGAACACAGCCAAGTTTCCACTGAAAATATCATGTAAAATCCTGCTTCCAGAAAATTCAATGAGAAATAAACATCCCAAATAGATCAAATGTCTGAATAAATGCTCATGCCAAAGAAAATTCAGGCCCAATTATGCAGCCAAAGGGACACTGACAGGCCTGTAATCCTTCAAGACATTTACAACCAAGTAAAGAAAATCAAGAAAGACAAACTGCAAAGGAAGAAGGCCCATTGATGCTCTTATTGACAACCTCAAAGAAGAAGGTTTTGTGGGGTCTTCTACAAGAAATTGTGATGGACACATTACCTCCTTGTTTTTTACTCACCCCCTTGCCATAAAACTCCTTCATGGCTTTACTCAAGTGATTATTATGGATTGTACTTATAAAACCAATAAGTACAAAGCTCCACTTTTCAAATTTTTGGATTAATCTCAACAAATGAGACCTTTTCTGGGGATTTTTATTCAATGAAGAATGAAACTAGACCCTCATATACTTGTGCATTGAATCAATACATAGAAAAATCTCTCAACAACACCAATATTGTTCTCCCTCCAGTTATTTTTATTTACAGGAATTTGGCCTTGAAAAATTCTCTTAAGAAGCTCATCCTAGACTCAAAAGTCATGACATGCATTTGGCACAACAATAAAGATGTATCTGCACATTGCATGAAGAAAATTGGTCATGTCACCTATTTTGAAAGTTTTATGGGCCTTTGCAACCAAGTAATATACTCTGATCTTTCACTTTTATTCTTATTATTGTTTTTATTAATGACTTTGGGATTTATTTCTCAGGTTATGTATTAATTCACTGAGAGGTCTTTTGAAGATAACTGGAAGAATCTTAAAAAGCAAGTAAAAAATCCTTAAGTCTTGCAATATTTGGAAAAAACATGGCTTCTATAAAGGAGTATTGTGTGCCAGCCTGGACCTACAATCATGGCTACCTGGGTGTGTGCTCCCACCTAAAGAGCTGAAAGTTTCTATTCCTTGGTCACAATTTGACTCCAAGAGCTGGCTGGTACTCTACTGGAGGTATTTAGGGCTCTTTACATGGATTTCAAGGAACAATTTAGTGAAATATTCAACGGAATCTCCATAATAATTGTCCATGTTAATAAATTTCCTCCACACATCTGTACTATCAATGAAAAGTTGTCTCATTATGCCCTTCAGATGGCCTTTGAAAATTTCAAAACCAAATTTTCCCCCAATGAAAAATGCATCAAAAATTACAAAAATTATTAAGGCATAGCTTGAAAGCACAAGACACAACAGGAATTTTCCAACCACCAAATGCTCCAGCTATCAGAATTTCAGCCTCAGTGGCAATTGAATTCACCTGTGAGGATTTTTTTATGTTCAAATTCTTAGTTTTTTTTCATATTAAGTGATTTTCTTTCTCATATTCTTCTCAGACTGGTTATCAAGGTAATGATCAAAGTGTTGAGAAAGAAAGAAAGAAAAAATCCAAAAGAATATTTGAAGAGATTGGGGAAGACCTTTTTCAAAGGCCAATCAAATAAATCACCCCAATTCTTCAGCATTTTAAAGATTTTTTTACTGGAAAAGTCCCTTTTGATCAAATTCCCAAGAATAAGGATGATGATAAATATTATGAAGACCCACTAAAATGCAAAAATATCTGTTAAAGACCTTACGGAACCAAAAATAAAAATAAAAGAGATACCTCAAGATTTGAAATAATTGAAAGTAAATCCAAGAGAAGAGGAAGACTTCCATCAAAAATGACCAGCAAACCCACCATGAGAAAAATGGCTAAACCTGACAGTAGGTCTTGCATTTGGAATTTGACATGGGAGATAGAACAGAAATTTAATTTAAAAATAGAGGTTTGGAAGAAATTCAAGCCACATATGCAAGCTACAAAGTATCAATTCAGTTGATTGAATATCAGTGTCTTGTTGCGGCTGATAAAGATAAATATTTAAACAGTAAATGGTTAAGAGAATTATTTAAATTTTTGTTTTTTTATATTTTCTATTATTTCTTATCATTTAATTTACAGCAAGTTAAAGCTTTGGGGTCCTTCTTATTGATTTATATATATATATCTGAGTTTCAATATTATTTATTTTTGAAGCTCACTTATGGGAAGTAATAGTTGAACAATATTTAGATCTTAACCCTTCAATATTTGTAGAAGGCTCCCATAGTTGATAGAATGTCTTGGGGAATTTGGGACTCTCTTCAAATATACATATTATAAAAAATATACCCTACAATTGAACCTTTTTCTCTCATCAAATAATATATTTTATGAGAGATTATGTTCATTTTTTCTCTTCTTTTTAAAGTAAGCTTTTTATCAAAATTAAAATAAGCCATTGATATTTATGGGAAAAATTAACTTTGACGGGAGGCCACCAAGAATTTAGTATATATTGAATGACTATAGCCCCTATTTTGACCAATGAAATCATTTAGAGGAGGGCTTTACACTTATATATAGATAATATGGATATTCAAAGTGGAGTATTTGGTTTTAGGTTTTAAATTTGGAACCTTTTTTATTATAAAATTTCATGGTTTAAACTAATAATTATTTAAAATCTCAAAGAAAAAACATTATTCATAAAAGAATTTCAAATATTCACAAAAATGAAAAATATTTCTTTCTATAGTGTTTTGGAGATTTCAAACTTTTCTTAACTGAAACAAACTTAGAATCACTTTGTATATTATTGTGGGAAAATTATTAATTCTTCTGTCACCATCTCTATTTGGGAGATCATACAGGGTGAAAAGCTTTTTAAAGGTAATGTCAGCACTGGAATGAAATTTCCAGAGAGTATTTGAAGGAAATTAGGCTAGGGGCTGTATAACTAAAGGGAATAACGCCTAAAAAAGGCAACTATTCATGTGAAATTTGAGGGAATTTTATATCAAGGTATCAATATGGCTAAATATTGTTTTGATCAATTATTTGATTATTTCAAAAAGCTTTATTAAGATAGCTTTCTATTTAATGTGCTTTAGCTATTTTTTCTGTATCATATATGTTCTCTACATTCTAACTTCAAGTTTCTCAGTCTTAAACCCATTTTGAACTTTTTAGAATATGTGGAGACTTTCAAATGCACTGTAAAGCTTAAAATTTTATATGACATATGTGGGTTTCACTTTATCAATAATAAAAATTAAAAACCAAGATAATCAAAATTAATGCATAAAAGAATTAATAAGCTTCTCTAAAAGAGGATTTCCTTGAATGTATGGATTACATCTTTGTGGAATTCTATCAATCATCTGATTCTGGATGATATCAAGTTATAACAGAAACTTAAGAGATTTAAAATATTCAAAGCTATGAGAAAATCAAAATATTCAATTAGCTCTCTTGAAATAATGGGAATTATATATTATATCAGGGAATAATACGTGGTATAAACTGGTTCATTTGAGACATTTATTTTTCAAAGCATATATATAAATGTTCTAGAAGGCTTTTGAATTTGAAATTGGATAAACTTATACAGCCTAAATGAATGATAAATTGAGAATAAAAATATGTCTATAAGGTGTAGTTAAAAAACTTATGTTTGAAGCTCTTTGAGGTGCTTTTAGAGGATAATACAAGAACAATTCTTGTTTTTATCTGGTATTTTCTCTAAATGACAGGGCTAAGTAATGTATCAAAGTAAGATTAAATAAAGGGGGACCACACAAATAAGGTGGGCCATTTTGGGAATTAAGCTTGAAGTGGAAAAAATATCATTCAAGAGCCATGTCCACTCAGAATAATATTCCAATTATTAAATCTTTATAATTAAGAATTTATCAAGAAGCTTATACCATTAATCATTTTTTGATGAGAATCTGTTAAAAATTTCTGTTCAGAAATTTTAAAATTTATGAAGAGATGTTCTTCACAAAAAGTGAATTGATTATTCAAATAAATCATGAATTATATGATTCTATCAATGATACTATGATGAGAATTTGAAAATATATATATTGAAACAATGAATTAATATATGTTGAAACTTGAAAAACTGGAACAATATAATTGAACAGAATATTGAAAACATTTGAACAGGATTGAAGGAAAGTCAAGTTCTCTAAGATTTGTTTGAAATACTATCATGCTTTATGGGCAGATAAAACTAGAATATGAAGTGAACTGGTCCTTATTTATTCAAATGAAAAAATATTTTGATTTTTGATTATTATTATGGGAATTATATGAAGTTTATATACTAATATTAATATTTCACACATTATTTTGAACATTAATATTGATTTATTTTTTTGCTGAAAGAGGAGAGAGAAACTCAAAGACCACAACAGATATGTTAAAAATTTTTTTTTTTGAAAAATATTTCTTGAAAAATGATATATCTACCTCAAAAAAATAAAGGATAAACTCAATTATGAGAGAAGAACTGGATTTCATCTTTCTATTACAATAAAGCCTTTTCTATATTGGTTTGAGAGAAGAAGTAACCAAAAATTCATATATAATAATCTAATATTTTTCATTTTATTATTTTTATTTCACTTTTTTGGGTTTTTTTATCTATGTTTGAGAATAATATGTAATTTTTACTTCTTGATTACATTTTACTTTTTTGTTTTTGTTGTAAAATTTTACTGAGTTTTTTCATATTGTTAAATTGATTTTGATTTAGCTTTGGGTTGTGTTTTTCAATTAAAATCACAGTAGAAGGTCTTTACAAGTCCTGCTACTGTAAAATTATTGAAATGTGTCAATTATTTCCATTACAGGACCTACAGGCCCTATAATGGCTGCTTATGTAATATTGTTGACAATTGTCAACAATTTTACAGTAGCTTCTATCACAGACAATTTACTGTCACTTTTGTAGAAATATTCATTTCCTCCAGTAGCAGGGACTTATTGCATAGATCCCACTACTTGTCTTTCAAATTAAGAACTAAAGCCTCCAAAAATTTAGAATAAGGGATTTTATCTTTGGCAAAGACAATTGTTGGTGTTAATAACAAAAATACATAGAATTTATCAATAATACAAAGGAATAAGAAAATGAAAATAATCAATAATAATAATAAGGACCTAGGAGTTTTGATCCATAAATAAATTATAACATATAAATTTTCTGTGTCTTTAGCAAAATAATTATATTTGAAACATTTGAAATCCTTGATCAATTATTTGTGGGGTTGTAGCAATTTAAAAATTTAAGAAAAAGAATGTTTTTTGTCAATCAAGTTTCATGATAAGATGCTTCAAGTTGTAATAGCTGGTTTCACTTATGTGAGCCAGCTTTTGAAGAGTAAATAAGAATTAATATTGTTGAAAAGTAATAATAAGTAACAGATAAAGACAAAGAAAGACTTTATTGTTTTGAAATTGAGATTTAATGTTTTTGGAATTTAAAAGACTAGAGTTGTTCAGCTTGAAAATGAATTTTTACATTTAATTTCTTAACTCAAAAAATATAATTTTGAAGATGAAAATACAAATGAAAGGTTGTTTCATATACTATATTATATAATTACTCAATCCAGTTAAAAAGGAATAAAATGTTGGAAATTCCGCAATATCTCAGTGGCTTGGAAGAGCTGGGAATACTAACAAAAATTTGAATTATGATTTCAACCTAGTTCACAGGAAGGGTCCAGGCTCATTCTACGTTGAGTCCAGCTAGTTTACAAATGGAACACCTTCTCTCAGGTGTAGCCAATTTGCTCATGGTGAAAAACATCAAGATCAAAGTCAATTGCACTTTCTCAAATTATGGAAGTGGATTCATATGAAAATTCTGAGGCTTCATTATCCAAATCCATAACTTCATAAGATTAACTACCCTCAGAAACTGAATTAAATGAATATGGAAAATAAGGATTCACCCTTAAAAGGTCCAGAACATTCACAATGGGTAGCAAAACCCCAAAAAGAAAGTCACACAAGCCTGCAACAACTTTGAAGATATATGATGAAGATGAATTTACCTGTGAGCATTGCCAAAGCAATTATCACACAAGTGATGAATGCTCCAAGCTCTATGTCAGTTTACAATTCATTTTAATGTATATTTTGTTTGGTTTATCTTAAAATTTATTGATTTCTTTGAGCTATTTTTATCAGGCGCCTTTCTCAAAGAATTGTCCAAGGTTTATATTGAATTACACCTTCAAGTCTATCAATTTCCATGGTGATGGAAGCTGTGGCTACAGATTAGTATTCCATTACATTGACAAGATCAAAGATAAATGTGTTTATGTAAGAGGTGACTTGGCTGAATAAATTCAAAAATCAAGAATTCTATGAAGTGATGAACACTTTGATACCCTCAGTATCATCTTATTTGGATAGAATTGAGTGGTATGAAGATATTGGCCAGGCTCTAAAGAGAAAGTAGATGTCCATGCCTGATATGGGGTATCCAATTGAGAAATAAGTATTAAAAACCAGTTTTCTTTTATTCAACAATCTAATATTTCTCTTTATTCCCTTGATTCTGTCCTCCAAATGACAATAAACCTGTAAGGTGTGCATATGAAGCTTTGATTAAAAATCATGTACTTTTCCTGTCCTCAAAATTTCTATAAGGTAAAATTTAATTAAGAATGGCAAATTTTAAGAGTTTTAAGAGGAAAAATTCCAAAATTATTGTTTTTAAATTTATAAGTATAAAACAATAATATCATAAAGATTTATTCAAAAATACTCTACAAGAGATATTTAAGGCTACAAAAGAAATGTATTCAAGAGAAATTTCAATTGGAATTAATTGAGAAAAGAACTTCAGGAAAATAATATAGGAACAGAGTATTTAAGATGATTATCAAATAGAAAAACACACCAAAAAGTGACCAGAGGGAATTTTGAAACAAAGTGACAAAGCTAGCAGTGATGAAAGATGCTTTAATTCACTTATGGGGTGGTTCAAGGGTAAAAATGATTATGAGAGTGACAAAAAAAGGTTATAATTATTTTTTAATATTATTAAATGGTTTGAAATGATTTAAGAAAGGTGGTTGGAGTCTTTCATTGATTGATTTAACAAAGATTAAACTAATTATAAAAGGAAAAGATTCTAACATGAAGCAAAAACTGGGGCAAACAAGACATTCTTTTATAGCCACCAATTTTGTTACTTCAAAAGTCAAATTTACTCCTTTCAGTCGTGAAAAAAACTCTGAAAATAGAAAAGACAATTATGCTATCATTGAACCCCAGTTGAAACAAAAAAAAGGGCTGGTTTCAGCTATTTTAGCCCCTTAAATCAGCCATTTCTATAGTAATACCTGGGGTTAAGCCTTCAAAACATGTGAGAATGTGTGTCAGAGACATAAGAATAAGTTGAAACTGTTTTTACAAAGATTGCTTTAGCTTAACAGTAGCTTTACCCTCTTGGCAACAGTTAAAACTGCCCTTGGTATCAAAACCTCATAATCAATTGAGTCACAGAACCTCTGACTCAATTCCAGGCGAAAGGTGATGAGCTTTTGCATGAATTTTGACACCTCACACCTTTCAGCAAGGAATTTGGGGGAGTCTGGAACCCTTGGAGCCAAGATTCCTCTTCTCCCCGAACTAATATTTCCAATTTATCTTTTCTTTAATTCCCAATCATTTATTATACTTTTAATTTACACATGTAATTCAATTGAGTTTTTCAGCACACAACTGTAATAATTGATACCTTATATGTAAATCAAAGCTCACTTATGTAATACACGCGCACATTTTGACATTTCAATTGAAAAAACTTCATTTCCTCATAACTTCTAAAATACACACAACACCTCAATTTTAACACAAAAATTAATGGTTAACACCACATGTGGTGTGGGTTAAATTAAGGTTTTGAGGATTTTCAATTTTCATACAGAAAATACTGGGAACTTAATGTAAGCTTGTTTAGAGTTGAGCTACAGAAATTTACCCAGAGTTGACCCCACCTTATTTTTTTATGAGAAATCCAATGGTTAAATAATTTTCATAAGTTTATATGTTGGATAAAAATTTACAATTGTTTTTATTTAACTTTGTTCCAAAAATAGGTTAATTTTGATAATTTTGTTAAAAATTTATTTTTGCTTAATTTTTTTAAGTAAAATTGTGTTTTCACAATTTTCAATTTCAATGTAATTTTAATTTCAAATTACAATAAATGTTTTTAATTTTGTATATAAATTTTATATTTGTATTTTAATTTTTGTTTTTATAATATAAATAAATTTATTTATTTACAATTATAACATAGTTTGTTATTTTTGGTCTTTTGGGTATATAAAAATACCTCTAAGGTTCACAACACCCATGTTCATCTGTTTCTTGGATAGCTGTTCTCATTTTTGCCCATTGGATATCATCATTTCTGAAGCTTACCCTGTTCCACCCATTACTGTGAATTGGGAATTTAATTCCCAACCACAAGCCCTGGGGTGGCAATATAAATTTAAGAAACACAGGATGCTATATTTGTCCAATATTCCCCCCCCTCAGAAAAAAACCACTATTTTGGAGGTTGATTCAGATTGATTTTTTTGTATATAAAATTTATACCAGTTATCCCCCTTCTCAGTCCTATTTATTGCTTAAATTACACCTCAGTCCCATTTTTAATCAAACATGTGGCACTTTTGTACTTACAAATAGTTATATGACAAACATCAAAAAAAATCATGAAAAGAAACATGCCTTTTTTGGACTTCCCTTGTCCCACCAAAAAGAAACCCCAAAATTATGGGCTTCTGCTTTTTTCTTCTTAATATTGAATCCTTCATTATCTGAAAAAAAGAAGGAAATTCATAAGTGGGAACATTCTTAATGGGTTTTTCTAAAAAATAGGCAATTTTCCAAATTGGCCAAATTGGAGAAATTTTGCAAAAACAAAAATTTGAAGAAATATGGGATCTTGACATCCCATTTCACAAAGAAGTATGGTAAAAAAATTTGAAAAATCCTCAAAACTAAGCCCAAGGAATGTTTTTTGAAAAAATAGGCCATTTAACTATTTTTACTAATAGATGATGTGTGTTAGTTCTATCTAATGATCAATTCAATTTTAATCTTGATTTTTTAATTTTGTTTCATTTTAAAGAACTTTATGGTCAATTTACAAAGAACTACTACATTTGAGTCATGGTGTCACAGGGGCTCTTTGAAGTGAAGAGGGCCTGGCACTCAGTAAACTGGGACTCACTTATGAAGGGCTCAAGGATATGATAAGAAATGAATACACTTCAGAGTGTAATATGATGAATTACTAATAAAAGAAATATAACAAAATCAGCAACAAATAATAAGAGTAATAAATAGAATATCCAACCACAAACAAGCTCAAGTCCACTGTTTCAACCTGTCAGAATGGAAAGAGAAGGGTTAATAAGGATATGGCCACCCAGCTCATATTGTACAGGAGAAGAAATAAAAGGCAAAGAATAACTTAAAATTAAATAATTATAATACCCAAAATAAGGATAATAATAATTATGAAATAATAAATAAACTAAAATTAATTAACTGGGGAAAAGTCCCCAGGGGGGGAGAAAGAGGGGCTGGTATATGTAAGAATCACCAGCCCTGATCCAGAGAGAGAATTTCCATGAGAGGACTTCATGATTTAATTGAGTCTGGCTAATATAGTTCCTGTACAGCTGTACAGGGCCTGTACAAGAGGGGTGGTGGTATTGAGTGATCATAAAGTTTGGAAATGGTGTATCCAGACTGTAATTGGTAATTCCAACCTGTACAAGTATTGACAGGCTGTATTGAAGAACCAGACTGTATGCATGTTTCAGCAAGGAAGATTTCTGAAACTGAATGCTGATACACACATTGGATTTGCTGGTTTGTGGTGTTTGAGTGGGTGTAAGTATGAATACCCTTACCCCTGATTAGTGGTTGTTACAGTATCCCCCTCTTGAAACTGGTGGGCTCCTGAACACCATAATACCCTGCCACTGTTGAGTGGCATCTCAATATCCCCACATTTTTTTCAAAAATTTTCTTTGTAATTATCTTTCCCTCTTGGCCATTATCCTGAAAATCCCCATTCTTATCTTCCCTGATAAATTGATTTGAACTCCCTTTTCTTTAAATTGAGTAAGTTCTTTCCACTTCAAAATATGTTTTTTCTTCTTTTGATTGAGTCAGTCCTTCCTTTTGCGGTGCGGCCTTGGGTTGTTGTGAGGTTTGACTATGAAACAACAAGTAAAAATTACTCATATCTTACTTATTATACTATGAATGTCCTTATTAATAAAATAAATAGGATAAAAAATAGTTATAATAATAAAGAATTATTATCATTATGGTGTAAAGGTAATTATATTATTAAATAAACATAATAACATAATAAATAAATATATTAATATAAGATAATTAAGATATTTAAAAGCACTTTATTATTGTTACCAATAAATAATAAAGGTGTAAAAAAGTTGTTTTTTATTAATAAAAAACCATTAATAACAATAATATTACTAATATTAAAGCTATAAATTAATATAAATACTATTTATATTAATTAAAGAGTTATTAAAGTAATAATAGAGAGAAAATTATTATAATAAGAAGAAATAACCCACTTTTAAGACTTAATATAATAATTTTGAATAATTTTACGCCAAATAATAGAAATACAACCTATTTAAATTGTATTTAAAATAACAATTAAGAGAAATTACAATTTATCTTGATTTTACGTGGATTTGAGGTTTTTAAGAGAATTTTAAACAAAACAATTAAATAATTGAAGTAATAACCTCAAGAATGATAATTATAATAAGGATGAGCTTTGGTCTTTAATAATATAAGAGTTTTATATATAAATAATAAAGAAATTACCTTTTTGTTTTAATTATTTCGTGTTTTGTAAGCGTCTGAGGGGAAAATAGAGTAAAAAGAGCTCTATTTATAGTAAATACCTCCCTTCTAGAGTCCAGAAGGCTTATAGTAGACATGTACTGATTCTTTCTACTAGAATTGATCAATATTCTAAGGTTTAGTGATGATTACATCATGATCAAACCATCTTACCTCATTATTATGCCATTATTTTGAGTTATCACTGTAACTCTAATTTTGATGACGTCATAGGCTTGGCAGAAGCCTAAAATTTGTGGAGTTTATTATTATTAATCATAATCTAATAGTATTAGTCAGTTTTATCACTGATATGACTGTTAAACGTAAAATAAGATTACAGTGAGTGATCATAAATGATCAAATTTAAGCTTAAACTTTGATCATTAATGTCTTTGAAGTTATACATGCTACAGTTATTATGGAGTGGATTCTGATAGCTTGGCATGTACTAATTAAACTTCCAAGAGAATTTCATTACATAATCAAAACTCTATATTTGATGATTTTTCTTGTAACTCATCTTTTCTGTTGAAATTTAATATTTTAAACTTCAAACCATGATTTCAAGGGGTTATAGCTGGAATATTGTAATAAAAACTACATCATTCTTCCAAAATGAACTAGTAGAATCTAACTGTCTACTTATTTTTTAGCTTGGACCACTTTCAAAACAAAGTGGTCAACAGCTCTATTGCTTTTATTCAATGATCCACTACAAGTTTTAACCTTGTTTATAGCTTGTGAAATAAATTCATATCTGTATTCTTACAGTAATATAATGGTGACTTTATTCTTGGTGTATCTCTCTATCTTTTATATTTCAAGAGATATCAGCTAAAAACCATGAATATATGCGTTGACCAAAAAAGTACATATATTCAGCTTAATTCCTTAAGTATTGACTTTGGGGATTAGCTTTATAATTGTTTTGTGTGTAGAAATTTATGGAACTTCCAATGGTACAATTTCCTTCACATGTTGGTTCATTGGTTTCTGAGATAAATGAGGTTTTGTACCCTTTTTAAGGTATTATTACTTATACTTCAGTAATTATTGACTTTTCAGAAATGCCACAAAAAATGACATATGTGCATTTTACCATGGGGGATCTAATGGTGTAAGTTATTTCACATGCTTACTCATTAGATTCTGATTTAATTTAGATTTTGTACTTATTTATGGTATTTTACTAATTTTTGAGATAATTGTCATAAGTTTAATTATTACAGAAATCTTGCTGTGACCTTTTTGGATATGTGATCGTATCTAAAAGGCTGACATTCCCTACCACCAAAAAAGATTATACCACAATCTGATATAGTTAATTAGGGTAGAATCCACTGTCCTACCTCTTCAATAGATGTTGGTACTTTTGAAGCTCAATAATGCTTGATTTTTCTATTCTTTAGGTTTTCTTTCATGTCTGAGCCTTCTTAGTAGTTTATTAGAATTTGTTATATCTTTCTCAAGTAGCCATTCATCTTTTTGAGTTGGATTTCTATACCTTACAAGGTATTCTCTCCTTTTTATTTCTTGTCCTTCTTTCTTTAAGGACTTTCACAATTTTCTTTTCCTCTCCTTCCTCCAAAGGGGGTATTTCAAGAGGGGGTTTATTTTTTAGTGGAAATAATTCTTTGTCACTTGATCTGTAAGGTTTTATCAGACTTACAGGGAAATTTGGGTGTTTATTCATCATTTCACCTGTGAGTTCTAATTGCGCAGCATTAGGTCCATGTAGTGCTGTTATCATGAATGGTCTTGCAAAGGAATCTTTCAATTTCTTTGGTCCTCTTATATTATTGAAATTAAGAGTTGACACTAGGACCAAGTCTCCTATTTTGAAGTCAGGTGGTTTATGAATTTTATCACATCTTTGTTTTGCATATTTGAAAGAATCTTGCATACATCTGTTTGCATGGTGTCTTGCTTTGTCAAGCATTATTTTAAAAATGCTTGCTGTTGGATGTATATCCACTAAGTACTTTTTGAGGGTATCATAAGGAAGTCTTGGATTCCAACCTTTTTTTAGAATTGCTGGTATTTTTCCAGTAGAAGAATGGATTGATGTTTTATATGCCAGTTAAAGAGCTGGTATTAATGTACACCAATAATGGGTAAGACCATCAGAATCTTTAAATTCCAGTCCATAAGCACAGAATCTTCTGATAATGTCCTCCAAAGTTTGTATTATTCTTTCTGCTAGGCCATCAGTTTGAGGATGGTAAGCTGTTAAGAATGACAGTTTTTTCCCAAACAAGCTATGGAGGTTTGTCCATAATGCTGAAGTGAACTTTGGGTTGCTGTCACTTATGATATTTTGGAATAGGCCTGTGTGGCTAATGACTTTATTCCATATCATTATGGCTGTGTCCATAGCTGTGTCATCTTTGTGACGTGGTAGGAACATAGGGGTTTTGCTATACCTGTCAACTAACACTAGGCATGCATTATAACTTCTGTCTCCTCCTGGGGGTAATGCTGTTACCCAATCCATATGAACTATTTCCAAAGGGGATTTTGATTCATGGATTTGGATCATCATTCCAAATTTCTTTCCTGTGTCTCTGTTGGCTTTTTGACATCTGTCACAGGTTTGGCAGTATTCTTCAACATCTTTCTTTTAATTTGGCCACAAGAGCAGGTTTTCACCCTCTCTAGTGTTCTATCTTCTGAGAGATGTCCAGCTGCAACACTATCATTACATTCATGTAAAATAGTGTTTATTAGAGTTCTGTCTGTCAAGGCCATAACACATGTGTGTTTTGTTCTATGATAGAGGATCCCATCAAGGAGGTGGAATCTTGCTTCATCCTATGACTTTTTCCACATTTCATCTAATTTTGATGAAAGTAATGAGTCTTTACAGTCTTTCATTAGAAGTTGGCTTAAGATATGGCAATTCTTATCTATCATATAGCTTTATTTAGCTTGGTTAAAGAATTCTGGGCCAATGTCAGTGACACATATCCCTCCTATATGGTGCCCCTCCTGTGGCACCCATGATTTATTTTCATGAGTATTTGCTAGAGCCCATCTGCTAAGACTATCTGCATTCTTATGAATATTAACAGATTTATGAAAAATAGTCACATTTCCTCTATATTCTTGGATAGCAATTTGCCATCTCAGCATATGTCTATTTGGAGTTTTCATATTAAATAGAGATTTTACAGCATTACAGTCTGTAATCACATCAAATACTGTTCCATCCAAGTAATAGTTTAATTTTTCTAAAGCCCACACTAAGCATAGGCATTACATTGGGCTTGCTCCATATCTTGCCTCTGTTGGCTTTATTTTTCTTGAAATAAAACAAATTGTTCCTTCCACTGGTTTATCATTGATGATTTGTGTCTGGTGTAGTGCAGCACCTAGTCCTTCTCCACAAGCATCAATGTAAAGTTTGAAGGGTAGTTTCCAATCTGGCATTAGAAGAAATGGGGCATTTGTTAAGGAATTTTTCAATTTCTCATATGCTTTAACTCTTTCTTCAGTCATTTCATAGACTTTTTGTTGGTCACATAGTTTATACAAGGATTTGGCAATTTTTGCAAAGTCCTTTATATGCTGTCTATAGTAACCAGCAAATCCTAGAAATGATTGCATTTATTTTTTGGTTTGGGGAATTGGTTTCAATAGTACTGCTTCTACTTTATTTTTGTCTATGCCTAAAATTAGTCCAGATACAACATGTCCTAGTGCTTTCAGTTCACTGTATGCAAAATGACACTTTTTCAGAGAGATTTTCTTGTTTACTTGCACTATTTTCTGCAAGACTCTTTCTAGTCTTGATAGGTGATTGTCCCAAGTCTCTGAGAAAACTATGATATCATCAATATAAATAATAAGCCATCCTTCTGATAATTGTTCAGGAAATATGGTATTCATCATCCTCTGGTAGGGGGATGGTGAATTTTTTATACCAAATGGCATCCTGAGATATTCAAAGATTCCACAGTGGACTATTATCCTTAGTAGTTTCTTGGCATTGTCTGTTAAGACATTTTGAGGAAAACCCTTTAGAGCATTCATGGCTGTTATGAACTTAGCCTGAGATAGTTGTGTTAATGTGTCATAGATTTTGGGTATTGGGTTTCTGTCAGGGATAGTCTAGGTGTTTGGAGCTCTCGAGTCTCCTACCATCCTTGATTTTCCATTATGCCAGGTTATAATGACACGTGAAGTTACCTCTACTTGTTCATTATGTCCTACTTTCCATAGTACTCCAAGGTCCATTAATTCTTTAATATGCACCTCTAAAGCTTCTCTAGCTCTTGGGCTGGCTGGATAAGCTGGTCTTCTTAATAGAGGTGGATAGGGTTTCTCTACATTAAGCATTATGTCTACCTCATGTCCAATTATGGCACCTAGTGGTTCTTTGTCAGTTTGAAAGGCATTTTTATATTTAAATAAGAGGTCAATTAATTTTTCTTTCATTTTTATTGTTAATTAATGATTAAATTCTGCCTCTTTTAGCTGTTCAGTTATGAAAAAATCCATTTCTGGGCTTTTTTTCATTCTTGACAACTGTTGTTTGTCTTTTATTATTAAAAAAGCCAGATTTTTGTCTTTTATTGTCACCTATGGTAAAATATCTATTCTTTTGGTTAGAGATATTGTAAGGTTTGTCTATGAAACTCTTGATAATAGTAGCAAAATCAAGAGTACTATGACTGTCCTCAGTAGAAATATATAATATAACAAAATATTATAACCACAAATTTGAATATAATTATTGAAAAAAAATTATATAAAAAAATAAATTGAATTATTATTATAAAAATATAATAATAATAAAAATAATAATAATTATAATAAATTATAATTATTCTATTATTGTTATAGTCACTGACAGTTATAACAATAAGAAATGTAAAGCTCTTAATGAGACAATTACATGTGGAAAATATGAATACTAACCACTTATAAATAATATAAATATTATTTATAAATGAATTATGACACACACTGTGTAGAAATAATTCTTATAGAATAAAATTCTAAATAAGAAAACTAATACTAGATAGAAAAAATATAGAACTTTAAAGAAAACTTACTTATAATATTTATTTAATACAATAAGTCAAACAACAACAGTTATTATATTAAATAATAATTATAAGTTAAAAAAACGCCAAAAATCAATATTTTCAAGGATAAAACAACTTTTTATAATAAAATTATGATTAAAGAGTTTTTGAGAGGAATTTGTGGATTTTAAAAGATATTTAAGATGATAATTTGATAATATAAAATATATTATTGATGATTAAAACAATAATCTGAATTCTATGATTCCAATTCTTTAATTTACAATTAATAAAGAAAAAAATAACTTAAGTATTACTTTGAAAATAAGATTTTATAAATAATAAAACTTTACCTGTTTAAATTTCTAGTATGATTGGATTGATAATGAATGATGGACAAAAACAGTGATGAAAAGACTCTTTTTATGTCTTCAGAGCAGCTCTCATGATTCATAATGAATATAGAGGGTGTTCCCAGGTCAAAAATGAAAAACCATGCTTAAAAACAAAGTTCTTAACTTAAGGCAATTTGTTTTTAATTCCAATTTAAAGTTACCAGTGTTATTCTTAACTCCAAGTAACTTTAATCCTCATTTAGATTAATTATTTTAAGTTTTAATATAAAATAAGTTTATTTATATTAAAGTTTATCACATGAAAAACTTAAAAATAGAGTTTCAAGCATAAATCTCTTAAACTCAATTTTTAATTACTTTTTAAACAAATCATAATTTTCTTTGAGCTTAATTGAAAGAGTAAATTTCTAGGCTAATTACCAAGGAAATTTATTTAAAAAAGATACTTAAAATTTAATTTATATGTAGATATTATTGAATTTTAAGCTTTGTGAAATTTTCAAGCAGATTCATTAAGAATTGGATTTTTAACAAATTTTTGAAGTTATTGCTATTTTTCCACGTAAAATAGCAATACACACCAAACCTTAACCTTTGATAAGGTTTTAATGCTTGTAACCTTAATGTTTTAAGCTTATTTAAGGTTTTTAAGCTTGATTAAGCTTTGGAAGCTCTTAAAACCTTGATTTCAAGCCTGCATATTTGGATTTACCCTTTGGCAGCTTGAAATTCCTGTCAAAATTGGGATAAAACCAGTTTAAGCCTTGAGGTTGGATAAAAGTATAGTCTTAAAGTTTAAACCAGGTTGAAAATCCTCCAATACAGGTGGAAAACCTTAATTGAATCATTGCAGATCCAAAAAGTTGGGTACCCCAGCTCTATTTGGTCTTTTTCCTTTGTCCCACCATTTTGCGTGGATTTTGCCCTTTTATTTATTTAAAGCCATACCATGGCTTTAAACCCTTTTAAATTGAGCTCACGCAGGATTTACCTTCTGTATGGCAAATCCTTAGCCAATTCAGGAAATATACACAACACCTTAATTTTAACTAAAATTTTGGTAAGGTTGCATTAACCTTATGCAACTTTAAATTTAAGCTTATTTAAGCTTAAATTTAACAATTTTAAAAAAATGTTAAAAAAGTTACATTAATACTGTGAGATTCTTAAATCTTCTAATAACACAAGAAATAAGTGTTTTTGGGTATAACACCTTATGGATGTACCCTAGGTCATTTTTGGTGTAGAATCCAAAAATGACATAATATTTATAGCTTTGTTTATCCAAAAAAAAGTTATACTTATTTTTTGTTATTTTTTATTTTAATTTCAACTAAAAAGTCTGTTTAAGACAAAATTAACTGTTCATAAAATCATTTGTGTCCTTATGGGTATGTTATACATACCTCAGAGGCTCACATTCCCTACCACCAAAAAAAAATTGTACTACAATCTTTCTTTTGTAGTATACCCCCAAGTTATTTGGGGGGGGGTATAATCCACTGTCCAACCTCTCTACTTATACTGTTCCAGTGTGTAAAGCACACAATTCAAACTTATTGAGGCATTGGTCTTCTCTCATGTCTGAATCTTCTGAGAAACCTTTGGGAATCAGGTATTTTGCTTTCTACAATCCATTCATCTTCATGTTGTGGACTTTTGTACCTGACTAAGTATTCTCTTTCATTTCTTCCCCTAAGTCCTCTTTTATTCAAGACTTTTAGTACCTTCTTTTCCTCACTTAGATCAAGTGGGGGTACCTCTAAGGGTGTTTCATTTCTTAAAGGAAATAATTCCTTATCACTTGAAGTGTAATGCTTTACAAGACTGACAGGAAAAGTTGGATGTTTGTTTTCCAACTCCCCTGACAGTTCTACTTGTACTGCATTTGTTCCATGAAGGGCTTTGATAATAAATGGTCCTGCAAAGCAATCTTTCAATTTCTTTGGGCCTTTAATATTGTTAAAGTTCAAGGTTGAAACTAGTATTAAGTCCCCTACTTTGAATTCTGGGGTTTTATGACTTTTATCCCATTTCTGTTTTGAATATTCAAACGCATCATTCATGCTTTGATTTGCATGATGCCTTACTTTATCAAGCAATAATTTAAAGCTTGAAGCAGTTGGATGAATATTAACCAGATCTTTTTTCAAAGTATCAACTGGAAGTTTGGGGTTCCATCCTTTTTCCAACATTGCAGGAGTCTTTCCTGTTGAGGCATGGATAGAGGTCTTGTAGGCTAATTCCAAAGCTGGTATAAGAGTACACCAATCATGGGTAAAGCCATCAGAATCTTTAAACTCCAGGCCATAAGCACAAAATCTTCTGATCATGTACTCAAGGGTTTGGATCATTCTTTCTGCCAGCCCATCTGTTTGTGGATGGTAGGCTGTTGAAAATGATAATTTTGTACCCAAAAGCTTATGTAAATTGGTCCATAAGGCTGATGTAAATTTTGGGTCTCCATCACTGATAATATTTTTAAAGAGACCAGTATGGGATATGACTCTATTCCAAATCAAAAGAGCTGTATCCATAGCTGTGTCATCTTTGTGGAATGGTAATAAAATTGGTGTTTTGCTATATCTGTCTACAATAACAAGACATGAATTGTAGCTTTTATCACCCCCAGGTGGTAATGCAGTTACCCAATCCATGTGAGCCACTTCCCATGGGGTACTTGGTTCTTGAATATAGATCATTAAACCAACCCTTTTACCAGTAGCTTTATTGGATTTCTGGCATCTATCACAACTGTGACAGTACTCAATGACATCTTTTCTCAAAGATGGCCACCAGGCACATGTCTTAATTCTTTCCATGGTTCTGTCTTCAGACAGATGTCCAGAATATATGTTATCATGGCATTCTAGTAATATGGTGTTAATCAACATTCTACTACATAGGACCATGACACATGTTTGTTTAGATCTATGATATAGTATACCATCAAACAAATGGACTCTTCCATTATCATATGATGTTTTCCAAATATCATCCAGAGAATTAGCCAATACTGCATCTTTGAAATCTTTGTCAAGTAGAGCAGTAAGTATATGGCAATTTTTATCTTGCTTATAGCTTTCTCTAACTTCCTCAAAGAATTCTGTTCCCACATCTGTGATGTTAATTCCTTCAATTGGGATTTGAGGTTCTGCACTTGTAGGAACATAGGCAAGATTTTCAGGTGTATTGGGTAATGCCCATCTACTTAAGCCATCAGCATTCTTGTGAATATTTACAGCTTTATGTACTATGGTAATATTTCCTCTATACTCCTGTATAGCAATCTGCCATCTTAACATGTGTCTGTTTGGAGTTTTCATGTTAAGAAGTGATTTTACTGCATTAAAATCAGGAATTACTTCAAACACACTATCATCAAGATATCAATGAAGTTTTTCCAAAGCCCAAACAAGGAGAAGGCACTCCATTTGGCTAGCTCCATATCTTGCCTCAGTAGGTTTAATTTGTCTTGAAATAAAGCAAACTGGACCATCATAAGGTTTTTCATTGACAATTTGAACTTGATGAAGAGCACCTCCTAAACCTTCACCACATGCATCACTATACAGCTTGAAAGGAAGTTTCCAGTCTGGCATTAATAATAATGGTGCATTGGTCAAGGCATACTTGATTTTATCATATGCTTGAATCCTCTCCTGTGTCATTTCAAAAACAGTTTGCTGATCACAAATTCTGTATAATGATCTGGCATGGATTGCAAAATCTTTAAGGTGTTGTCTGTAATCACTGGCAAACCATAAAAAAGACATTATTTTTTTTGTTCTGGGGCATTTGTTTCAGTAAAACTGCAGCCACTTTGTTCTTATCAACACCAAGGCTTAGTCCTGAGACTACATGTCCTAGAGCTTTTAACTCATGAAACCCAAAATTACATTTTTTAAGAGAAATTTTCACGTTCACTTGTAGAACTTTCTTAAGTACTAATGAAAGTCTCTCTAAATGTAATTGCCAGGTTTCTGAACAAATGATAATGTCATCAATATAAATGATTAACCATCCCTCTGATAATTCATGTGGGAAGATAGTATTCATCATTCTTTGGTAATGAGAGGGTGCATTTTTAATACCAAAAGGCATCCTCAAATATTCATAAATACCACAATGAGCAATTATTCTCAATAATTTCCTAGCATGAGGTGTTAAAACATTCTGATGGAAGCCTTTAAGAGCATCCATGGAAGTAATAAATTTTGCTTTGGATAATTGAGTTAAAGTCTCATGGATTCTAGTGATTGGATACCTGTCTGGAATAGTATAGGTATTCAGTGCTCTGAAATCACCAACCATCCTTGACTTATCATTATGCCAAGTAATGATCACTGGAGTTGTGACTTCCACTTTCTCATTGTGTCCAACCTTTCTAAGAACTCCCAGTTTCATTAGTTAATTAATATGACTTTCTCATGCTTCTCTAGCCCTAGGGCTAGCTGGGTAAGCTGGTCTTCTTAATAGTGGAGGATAAGGTCTCTCCACATTAAGCATGATATCCACTTCATGGCCTTTTATAGCCCCAAGTGGTTCATTATCAGAAGCAAAGGCTTCTCTATATTGAAATAAAATTTCAATAAGTTCTTCCTTCATTTCTGGTGTTAATTCAGGACTAATTTGTGCTTCAATCAATTGACTTCACACAAATTTTTCCTTATTAACATTTTTTACTTGTTTAATGACAGTAATTTCTCTTTTTTCTAAAGGAAAAGCAAATTTTTGCCTTTTATTTTCCCCTATAGTGAGATACCTGTCCTTATGATTATTAATATCAATACCATAGATATTGAGATAATCACTTCCAAGTATAAAGTGTTGTGAAGTACAATTATTCATAACAACAAATTCAGCATTCCATCTTATACTCCCTGCATGATGAGGAAATATTATTTCTGCTTCAAATATACCCAAAGGGTGCATGTTCTGGCTAGCACTGCTGAATTTTATACCTTCAATTGGTATAAATATTGTCAAGATAATCTTTTCCAACACAAGTGCAAAAAGCACCTGAGTCAAGACGTATCTTGGCTTCTGTGTTATTTATCACAATATTAGTGATACAAGATGACCCAGCTGTATAACCTTTACCTCTGGGAGGTTTGGCTTTTTGCATTTTAACATCTTGCACATGTATGAGATCCATACATTAGTCACTGTACTGTGGTAAGTGAGTATGTACCTCAGTGACTTCAAAAGAAACATTAATATTTTCTATACCAAGTTCTTCTGATACTTCTTCTTCTTCTGAAGGCTCAGAATCACTTGCATGTAAAGATACATCAGTTTCTTTTGTGTCTTCCACTTTTTCAACATTGATCTCATTGACTCTTGTCTTTGTTGGACAAGTGTTTTCCAAATGAGATGTACTTCCACATTTATGACATTTCAAAGGAGGTTTGTCATGTGGTTTATTTGGTTTTGAAATTGGTTTCCCATTAGTCTTGTTGTCTATTGGGGTTTTGGACCAATTTCTTCCAATTTTTGTTCTAGTAGTGATGTCCTCCATAGCATTGATATAATCTTCTATAGAGCAAGGCTCAATACATCTGCTTCTTATAGCATGCTCAAGGTCACCACCACACTTTCTTGAAATCCTTTTATGTACCAATGTTTCAGACATATAAGGATGAAGGGCAGTTAATCTGTCCTTCTGTTTAAGAAACCAAGTCATGGGCCTGTCCCTCTCAATATTAAAAATGGCTTCTTCAAAATAATTTGCCATTCTAAATCTCCAGGAATCATTTTCCCATTTGAAAATAATTTGTTCTTTCCACCAAGGCCAAGAATGTTTACCATGGTCTTGTCTCATTTTATAATACCATTTCTTTGCTGATTTGGTAAATAATGAGTGTAATCTGGCACTTATGTATTCATTTGGTATGTTAAAGTCTTCTTTGAACATATCCATTGTTTTCATAAATTCCATATGATTATATTCTCCTTCACCACTGAAGGTTGGCCATTCCTCTAATCTTGGAATGTCCTTAAAATTGCAAGCAGTTTCCACATCATGACTTGAAATTGTATGATGTAAATTATTATTCAGGTTAAGAACATTTCTGTCAAGAATTGGTGGGGATTGCCTTGGCAATTTATTTTTTAGTGATATATTATTTTCTTTCAAGAAATAATAATTATGCAATTAACAATTTAATTAATCAAAACTGTATTATTATTCACTTTATACTAGAATAAATCAAAGAATGAATTTCAAGTCTGTGATGTGAAAAAGCCACTAGTTAGAGAAAAGAAATTTATTCCAAGTCTATCAATAGTTTATTGTTTCAAACAATATTCTTAAGAAAAAAAATAACTTTATTAATATTATAAAGATTCTTTCTAAGGGATAAGTCCCAAAAAAGCCAATATTAAGACAAATATGGCAATTTTACGTCAAAAAATAGTAAAATAAGGTCTAGAATATGATTTATGTCCCAAAAATTGGTTTCAAATCACGGCCAGGCCCCCAAATGTAAGGTTTGTCTATGAAACTCTTGATAATAGTAGCAAAATCAAGAGTACTATGACTGTTCTCAGTAGAAATATATAATATAACAAAATATTATAACTATAAATTTAAATATAATTATTAAAAAATAATTATATAAAAAAATCAAATTTAATTATTATTATAAAAATATAACAATAAAAATAATAATAATAATTATAATAAATTATAATTATTTTATTATTGTTATAGTCACTGACAGTTATAACAATAAGAAGTGTAAAGCTCTTGATGAGACAATTACATGTGGAAAATATGAATATTAACCACTGATAAATAATATGAATATTATTTATAAAAGAATTATAACACAAACTGTGCAGAAATAATTCTTATAGAATAAAATTCTATATAAAAAAACTAATACTAGATAAAAAAAATATAGGACTTTAAAGAAAACTTACTTATAATATTTATTTAATACAATAAGTCAAACAACAACAGTTATTATATTAAATAATAATTATAAGTTAAAAACACGCCAAAATCAATATTTTTAAAGATGAAACAACTTTTTATAATAAAATTATCATTAAAGAGTTTTTGAGAGGAATTTGTGGATTTTAAAAGATATTTAAGATGATAATTTTATGATATAAAATATATTATTGATGATTACAACAATAATCTGAATTCTATGATTTCAATTCTTTAATTTAGAATTAATAAAGAATAAAATAACTTAAGTATTACTTTAATAATAAGATTTTATAAGTAATAAAACTTTACCTGTTTAAATTTCTAGTATGATTGGATTGATAATGAATGATGGACAAAAACAGTGATGAAAAGACTCTTTTTATGTCTTCCGAGCAGCTCTCGTGATTCATAATGAATATAGAGGGTGTGCCCAGGTCAAAACTGAAAAACCATGCTTAAAAACAAAGTTCTTAGCTTAAGGCAACTTGTTTTTAATTCCAATTTAAAGTTGCCAGCGTTATTCTTAACTCCAAGTAACTTTAATCCTCATTTACATTCATTATCTTAAGTTTTAATATAAAATAAGTTCATTTATATTAAAGTTCATCAAATGAACAACTTAAAAATAGAGTTTCAAGCATAAATCTCTTAAACTCAATTTTTAATTAATTTTTAAAGAAATCATAATTTTCTTTGAGCTTAATTAAAAGAGTAAACTTCCAGGCTAATTACCCAGGAAAATTATTCACAAAAGATACTTAAAATTTGATTTATATGTAGAGAATATTAAATTCTAAGCTGTGTGAAATTTTCAATCAAATCCAATAAGAATTGGACTATTAATGAATTTTTGAAGTTATTGCTATTTTTCCACGTAAAATAGCAATACACACCAAACCTCAACCTTTGATAGGGTTTTAATGCTTGTAACCTTAATGTTTTAAGCTTATTTAAGGCTTTTAAGCTTGATTAATCTTTGACAGTTCTTAAAACCTTGATTTCAAGCCTGCATATTGGGATTTACCCTTTGGCAGCTTGAAATTCCTGTCCAAATTGGGATAAAACCAGTTTAAGCCTTAAGGTTGGATCAAAGTATAATCTTAAAGTTTAAATCAGGTTGAAAATCCTCCAATACAGGTGGACAACCTTAATTGAATCATTGCAGATCCAAAAAGTTGGGTACCCCAGCTCTATTTGGTCTTTTTCCTTTGTCCCACCATTTTGCGTGGATTTTGCCCTTTTATTTATTTAAAGCCATACTATGGCCTCAAACCCTTTTAAATTGAGCTCACGCAGGATTTACATTCTGTATGGCAAATCCTGAGCCAATTCAGTAAATATACACAACACCTTAATTTTAACTAAAATTTTGGTAAGCTTGCATTAACCTTATGCAACTTTAAATTTAAGCTTATTTAAGCTCAAATTTAACAATTTTAAAAATTACATTAGTACTGTGAGATTCTTAAATCTTCTAATAACACAAGAAATAAGTGTTTTTGGGTATAACACCTTATGGATGTACCCTAGGTCATTTTTGGTGTAGAATCCAAAAATGACATAATATTTATAGCTTTGTTTATCCAAAAAAAGTTATACTTATTTTTTGTTATTTTTTATTTTAATTTCAACTAAAAAGTCTGTTTAAGACAAAATTAACTGTTCATAAAATCATTTGTGGCCTTATGGGTATGTTATACATACCTCACAGGCTCACAGATATCTATGCCATAAATTGATAATTAGTCATTCCCCAGTATAAAATGATTCCTAGTACAGTTTTCCATTACCACAAAATCTACTTTAATTTTGACACATTGTGAAGGGTGAGGAAAAATGAGTGTTAAGTCAATTATTCCAAGGGGCTTCATGCTCTCACTTGCAATACTAAATTTGACACCTTGTATTGGTATAAGTTTTTCTTGCCAATATAGAACAATGGTTTCTAAATAATCTTTACCCACACAGGTGCAATATGCTGCTGTATCCAAGTTCACTGTTGGCTCTTGGTTATTAAACATGACAATACGTATACTTGATTTTCCAGCTGTATATCCCATTCCTTTTGCAGGTTTGGTTCTATACAGTTTGGCATCTTTCACATTTGTCAGGTTTGTGTCAGATGTTCCAACTTGTGGTAAGTTTGAGTTAACATCTAGTACTTCATAAATTCTATCAATCTTGTTAATTTGGGAATTAATTATATGAATTCCAGCAATTACAGAAGTTTCTGACTCTTCTGTCTCTTTTTCAGAGTCAGATTCCTCTTCTTTGTCATTGGGGTTTTCTGTTTCCACAATTTCATTGATTTTTGCCTTCTTGAGGCAGTTATTAGCTAAGTGTCCAATAACTCCACATTTATGGCATTTTCTTTGCTCATTATTGTTGGATGTAATGGGCTTTAAAGCTTCTTTTTTATTTATCTTTTTTGATAAATGGCTTATTTGGACTTTTGATGTCCAATTTTTTCCAAGTTCTGCCAATTTTTGGCCTTGTCACTATGCCTTCTAGTGCATTGATATACTCTTCTGTGGAGCATGTATCTATACACCTGCTTCTTAGGGCATGTTCTAGCTCTCCTTCACATCTCTTAAGTCTTTTAATATGCACCATCTTTTGTGACATTTCTGGGTACAGTGCATTTAGTCTTTCAACTTGTTTTAAGAAGCAAGTTAAAGGTTTGTCTTTGTCTGGGTCAAAGAAAGAATTTTCAAATGCATTTTCTATCTAGTACCTCCAGGAATCATTTGCCCACTTGGTGCTTATTTCTTGTTTCCAGCAACACAAGGTATTTTTGCCATTTGTTTGTCTTATGCCATAATACCATCTTTTTGCACATTTCTCAAACAGTGAGCGTAATATTGCATTGATAAATTCATCTGGTATGGCATAATATTCTTGTAACATGTCAATTGTTTTAATAAATGACATATGTTCATATTCACCTTCTGCTGTGAATGTGGGCCATTCTTTTAATTGAGGTGCTTCCTTCATTAAGACTTGGTTATTGTCTTGATGACCTAAGTCTGTTATGAATGGATTTGTTAATTCCTCTTTTGGTTTAACAGGGCTTCTTATGTGAGAAAATGGAGTTGATAACCTTGGCATATTTGAGTTAGCCTAATTAATTTTATCCATTTTTCAGTGATAAGCCTTATTTCACTTTGAATATCATCTTTCAGATGCATTCTTGCTTCATCACTTTTTTCCACATGGCCTAATAGTAATTTCTGGTGTGATGAAGTCTTTTCTTCAAATTTTTCTACAGAAATACTTAATTTGTTTACTTTTTCTGTAAGAGTATCAATACTCACATCATAATTGATTGTACATGTTTTCTCTTTGATATCTTCTACAGTTCTTGTTGTCCTTGTATCAATTTATGAGTATTATCAAACAAAACGTTTGGTTTGTTATTTTGAACCATAAATTTAATGCTATCAATTTCTTTTTTATTTTGTACAAAAATTTTTGTAAAAGATGATAAGCTATTATTTATTTCTTGTAAAGATATTCAATTATTTTTAATGTCTTTAAGAGGTAAAATAATGTCTTTAAGCTCTCCCAAAGTATTTACAAAATCAGGAGATAAGGCTATTTCTTTGGGAAATGGGTTTGTCTCATTCTTTGCTCCTCCTTGTCTTTGAATTCCATCAAATTTCTGGCCATGTTGAAGACATTGTTCATGGAAACCTTTTGGATTTTTGGAATCCTGTAGCTTGGGGAATATGGAATCCTCCAATTCTTTTTCTTGTTCTTCTTCCCCTCTTGGGGAGGTTGGTTGGCTTGAGGCTTGCTGGTAGAAGCTACTGGGGATTCTTCCTTGTTTGCCTCCTTCTTTTTGTAGTGGTACTCCTTGATCTTTTTGATTTGAGGCTTGGATGACAGTGGATTCCATGCATTGGAGTATACCACTATCTCCTCCTCTGTGAGGAACCTTTTGAGGATGTGCCAGGAGTTCATCACTCCTTGGTGTATTTGAGGCAACATTTCCCAGTCCTTGTCTTTGTACACTGTGTAGTACTGCTTGTACTGGCTCATGTAAATGTCTATCTGAGCCCTCTGAATGTTTTTTGCACCTGTTTGAGTTACTCATACTTAGTTCTAACTCTGGTTCAGATATCATGGGCATTTCTGGGACTTGCCTTTGGGATAAGCCACTTCCTTGTGTGGATTCTGTTCCACTGGGGATATTTCCCTTTCTTTTCCCTTTTGAGGAATCAATTCTACCTCTGAGTCCAGCTCCATCCAATTGGATGGAGTATTGGGAGCCTTTTCTGGTAGTTATGATTTAAAAAATAAGAAATAAGAGGATTTCAGGACAAGAATTCTTCTTATGGCAATTTATAAATGAGGTACTCACCTTCAGAGTCCTGAATAATGGGTCCTGTAAAGTCTAATTTCTTAGTTTTCTTGTTCTTAATGACAATTGGTGTTGGAGACCTTGGACAAGTCTCTTCCACCAATCTTTTAACTGTGGCTTGGTTTATTTCTGTTGAATTATCTTCAAACACTAAAAAAGACAAATGAGTATAAGTCTTTTATAAGGAGTGTTATTTTCGGTAAGATATGGCAATTTTCCACGTAAAAATTGCTTTTATATATCTGCAAAAATGAAATGAATAAAGGAAAGATTAAAAATAAAATAACTGTTTTTTATTGGTTTTTAATATTTTTTATGTTTTTATTTTTAAATAATAAAATAAAAATGAATATAATTCTTTTATGAAATCATTTTTAATTTATAAATATCTTTTTTAATCACTAGAGTCACTCAAAGAAAGTTCTTGCAAGTATAAGGATGTGAAAAACCACGTGTAAGACAGTACAATTGCTTTCCAAATGCATCAATAGCTTGTAAAATCAATAAATATAAAATTATCCCATAATTTTCTGATTAAAATTAGAATTTATTATTGGATAAACCAAATTAGAATCTCTTTAAAGGTCTTTCAGAGTAAATATCACGGCCAGGCCCCCAAATGTAAGGTTTGACTATGAAACAATAAGTAAAAATTACTAATATTTTACTTATTGTACTAAGAATGTCCTTATGAAGAAAAAAATTAAGATAAAAAATAATTATAATAATAAATAATTATTATAATTATGGAGTAAAAATAATTATATTATTAAATAAATATAATAATATAATTTATATTATAAAAAAAATAATATAATAAATAAATATATTAATATAAGATAATTAATATATTTAAAAGCACTTTATTATTGTTACCAACAAATAATAAAGACACAAAAAATTGTTTTTTATTAATAAAACAATTAATAAAAATAATATTACTAATATTAAAGTTATAAATTAATGTAAATGCTATTTATATTAATTAAAGAATTATTAAAGTAATAATAGAGAGAAAATTACTATAATAAGAAGAAATAACTTACTTTTAATAATTAATAGAATATCTTTGAATGAATTTGCACCAAAAAATATAAATACAACTTATTTAAATTGTATTTACAATAAAAATTGAAAGAAATTACAATGTATCTTGATTTTACGTGGATTTGAGGTTTTTTAAGAGAAACTAAACAAACCAGTTATAAAATTGAAGTAATCACGTCAATAATGATGATTATAATAAGGATTATCTTTGTTCTTCAATAATATAAGAGTTTTATATAAAAAGAATAAAGAAATTACCTTTTTGTTTTAATTATTTATTGCTTTGTAAGCGTCTGAGGGGAAAATAGCATAAAAAGGGCTCTATTTAAAGTAAAGACCTCCCTTCTAGAGTCCGGCAGGCTTCTAGTAGAAGTGTACTGATTCCTTTTACTAGAATTGATCAATATCTTCAGTCTTAGTGATGATTACATCATGATCAAACCATCTTACCTCATTATTAAGCCATTATTTAGAGATATCACTGTAACTTTAAGTTTGATGACGTCATAGGCTTGGCAGAAGCCTAAACTTCGTGGATTTTATTATTATTAATCATAATCTAATAGTATTAATCAATTTCATCACTTATATGACTGCTAAACTTAAAATAAGATTACAGTAAGTGATCATAAATGATCAAATTTAAGCTTAAGCTTTGATCATCAATAAATTTTAATTTATAAACGCTCCAGCTATTGTGAGCCTTTGAGATATGACCACATACCCAATAAGGTCACAAAAAAGAATAAGAATAATTATACCTTTAATATAATTATATTAAGATTACTTAGAATAATTATACATTAAAAATAATTACTTAAATATACAAAAAATACCATAAATTGGTACAAAAATTGGTTTAACTTAAAAGCCAATGAATCAACATGTAAAATAAATTATACCATTGGATTCCTCATGGAAAAATACACATATACCATTTTTATGGCATATCTGTAAAGTCAATATTTAATGAATTATAAGGTATAATACCTTATAAAAACCATAAAACCTTATTTATCTCAAGGCCTAATGAAACAACATGTGAAATAAATTGTACCAGTAGATTCCCCACGAAAATCCACACATAAAACAATTAATAAGCTAATTTCCAAAGCTAATACTTAAGGAATTAACCTGAATATATGCACTTTTTTGGTCAACGCATATATTCAAGGATCATAGCTAATATCTCCTAAACTATACATGATAGAATGATGAACCAAAAATAAAGTTACCACGTAATTACTGTAAGAACACAGATATGAACTTTATTTTACAAATTATAAACAAGGTCAAAACCTATGATGAAATATTGATAAAAATCAACAGAGCTGTTGACCACTTTGTTGTGAAAGTAGTCCAAACTTCAAAAAAAGTATACAGTTGGATTCTTCTAGTTCATGAGTGAAGAATGATGTAATTCTTATTATTAAATTCAGGGTATAACCCCCTGAAATCAAGGTTTGAAGTTTAAAATATTGAATTTCAACAGAAAAGATGAGTTACAAGAAAAATCATCGAAATTAGAGTTTTGATGATGTAATGAAAAGCTCTTGGCAGCATAATAAGGTTATGCCAGGCTATCAGAATTCACTCTCTGAATTTCTGTAGCGTGTAAATCTTAAAAGGTATTGAAGATCAAAGTTTGAGCTTAAATTGAGCAGTTATGATCACCTACTGTAACCTTAAATTATGTTTAACAGTCATAAGAGTGATATAATTGGTGAATACTATTAGTTTATGATTAAAACTAATAAAATCCACGAAATTTGGGGTTCTGCCAAGCCTCTGATGTCATCAAACTTAGAGTTATAGTAATAACTCTAAATAATGGTGTAATAATGATGTAATATGGTTTGATCATGATGTAATCACCCTCAAACCTTAAGATATTGATCAATTCCAGTGGATATGATCAGTACACGTCTACTAGAAGCCTGTTGGACTCTAGGAGGGAGGTATTTACTATAAATAGAGCTCTTTCCACTCTATTTTCCCCTCAGACGCATCAAAAACATTAAATCAATTAAATCAAAGGTAATTTCTTTATTCTTTATATATAAAAGTATTATATTATTAAAGACCAAAGACCACCTTGCTATAATCATCTATTTTGACGTGATTAAATCATTTATTTAATTGTTTTTGTTAAAAATCTCTCTAAAAAAACTCATTTCCACGTAAAAATACAGAATAATTTGTAATTTTCTTTATCTTTACTGTAAATACAATTTGAAAAAGTTGTATTTATATTTTTTGGCGTAAAATACTTCAAAATTATTATATTAAGTGTCAAAAGTAGGTTATTTTCTCTTACTATAATAATTTCTCTATTATTACTCTCTTAATAATTCTTTAATTAATATAAATAGTATTTATATTAATTCATAACTTTAATATTAGTAATATTATTGTTATTAATTGTTTTTTATTAATAAAAAACAATTTTTTACGCCTTTATTATTTGTTGGTAACAATAATAAAGAGCTTTTTAAATATATTAATTATTTTATATTAATATATTTATTTATTATATTATATTTCCATAATAGAAATTATATTATTATATTTATTTAATAATATAATTATTTTACGCCATAATAATAATAATAATTTATTATTATTATATTTTTAATCTTATTTATTCAATTCATAGGGACATTCAGAGTACAATAAGTTATAAATTAGTAATTTTTACTTATTGTTTCATAGTCAAACCTTACATTTGGGGGCCTGGCCGTGATATTTACTTAAAAGACCTTTAAAAAGATTCTATTTGGGTTTATCCAATAATAAATTATATTTATAATCATAAAATTATATAATAATTTTATATTTTATTGATTTTAAAAGCTATTGAGGCATTTGGAAAGCAATTGTACTGTCTTACACGTGGTTTTTCACATCCTTAGACTTGCAAGAACTTCCTTTGAGTGACTCTAGTGATCAAAAGAGATATTTTATAAATTAAAAATAATTTTATTATAATTTAATTTTATAAGAATCATATTCATTTTTTATTTTATTCTTTAAAAATAAAAAATATAAAAAAAATATTAAAAAATATTAAAAACCAATAAAAAAGTTATTTTTATTCATTTTTATTCATTTCTTTATTTATTTCAATTTTTCAAAGATATAAAAGCAATTTCTACGTGGAAAATTGCCATATCTTGCCAAAAATAACACTTCTTATAAAAAGACTTATATTTATTTGTCTTTTTTAGTGTTTGAAGATAACCCAACAGAAGACAACCAAGCTACTGTTGAGAGATTGGTGGAAGAAACTTGTCAAAGTTCTCCAACACCAGTTATCACTAAAAGAAAGAAAGCTAAGAAATTAGACTTTCCAGGACCCACCATTCAAGACTCTGAAGGTGAGCACCTCTTTTATAATTGCCATAAAAAGAATTTTATTCTAAAATACTTTTATTTTTTCTTATTCTTTAATTATGACTACCAGAAGAGGTTCCCAATACTCGATCCAATCAGATGGAGCTGGACTCAGAGGTAGAACTGATCCCTAAAAAGGGAAAAGAAAGGGCAATATCCCCAGTGGAACAGAATCCACACAAGGAAGTGCCTTATCCCAAAGGCAAGTCCCAGAAATGCCCATGATATCTGAGCCTGAATTAGAACTAAGTATGAGTAACTCAAACAGGTACAAATCACATTCAGAGGGCTCAAATAGACATCTACATGAGCCAGTACAAGCAGTATTGCACAGTGTACAAGGACAAAGATTGGGAAATGTTGCCTCAAATACACCAAGGAGTGATGAACTCCTGGCACATCCTGAAAAAGTTCCTCAAAGAGGAGGAGATAGTGAAATACTCCAATGGATGGAATCCACTGTCATCCAAACCTCAAATCAAAAAAATCAAGGACTACCATGCCAAAAAGAGGGAGGCAACCAAGGAAAAAGCCCCAGTAGCTTCTACCAGCAAGCCCCAAGCCAACCCACTTCCCCAAGAAGGGAAGAAGAACAAGAAAAAGCATTGGAGGAAACCATATTCCCCAAGCTACAGAATCCCAAGAATTCAAAAGGATGCCATGGACAATGTTTTCAACATGGCCAGAACCTTGATGGAATTCAAGGACAAGGAAAAGCAAAGAATGAGACAACCTCATTTCCCAAAGAAATAACCTTGTCCAAAGATGTTTTAAATACTTTAACAGAAATTAAAAATAGTATATTACCTCTAAAAGAAATAAAAGATAGTTTATTATCACTACAAGAAATAAATAACAATTTATCTTCTTTAACAAAAATTGTTGTGCAAAACAAGAATGAAATTGACAACATTAAGTTTATTGTTGAAAATAATAAACCAAAGAATTTAATTGACAATACTCAAAAATTAATACAAGGACAACAAGAATTGTATAAATACATAAAAGATATCAAAGACCAGTTTTTGACAATCAATTATGATGTGAGTATTGATACTCTTACAGAAAAAGTAAACAAATTAAGTATTTCTGTAGAAAAATTTGAAGAAAAGACTTCATCACACCAGAAATTACTATTAGGCCATGTGGAAAAAAGTGATGAAGCAAGAATGCATCTGAAAGATGATATTCAAAGTGAAATAAGGCTTATCACTGAAAAAATGGATAAAATTAATGAGGCTAATTTAAATATGCCAAAGTTATCAACACCATTTTCTTGTATAAGAAGCCCTGTTAAAACAAAAGAGGAATTGTCAAATCCTTTCATAACAGACTTGAGTCACCAAGATAATAAACAAGTCTTAATGAAAGAAGCACCTCGATTAAAAGAATGGCCAACATTCACAGGAGAAGGTGAATATGACCACATGTCATTTATTAAAACAATTGACATGTTACAAGAAGACTATGCCATACCAGATGAATTAATCACTGCAAGATTACATTCACTGTTTGAGAAATATGCAAAAAGATGGTATTATGGCATAAGACAAACAAATGGTAAAAATACCTGGTCTTGGTGGAAACAAGAAATAATCACCAAGTGGGCAAATGATGCCTGGAGGTATAAGATAGAAAATGCATTTGAAAACTCTTTCTTTGACCCAGAGAAAGACAAACCTTTAACTTGGTTCTTGAAACAAGTTGAAAGGCTTAATGCATTGTACCCAGAAATGTCACAAAAGATGGTGCACATGAAAATACTTAAAAAATGTGGAGGGGAACTAGAACATGCCCTAAGAAGCAGGTGTATAGAACCATGCTCCACAGAAGAGTATATAAATGCACTAGAAGATATAGTGACAAGAACAAAAATTGGCAGGACTTGGAAAAAATTGGACATTAAAAGCCCAAATAAACCATTTATCAAAAAAGATAAATCAAAAGAATCCTTTAAGCCCAATACATCCAACAATAATGAGCAAAGAAAATGCCATAAATGTGGAGGTATTGGACACTTAGCCAAAAATTGCCTTAAAAAAGCAAAGATGAATGAAATTGTGGAAACAGAAAGCCACAATGACAAAGAAGAGGAATCTGACTCTGAAAAAGAGACAGAAGAGTCAGAAAGCTCTGAAAGTGATGAAATCAATATAATTAATGCACAAATTAATAATATTGATATAATTTATGAAGTACTGGATGTTAATTCAAACTTGCCACAAGTTGGAACATTCACCACAAACCTGAAAAACATACAAGATGCCAAAATGTATAGAACCAAACCTGCAAGAGGAATGGGATATACGGCTGGAAAATCAAGTATAAGTATTGTTATGGTTGATAACCAAGAAGGAAAAGTTAACTTGGATACAGGAGCATATTGCACTTGTGTTGGCAAAAGTTATTTAAAAACCATTGTCCCAAACTGGCAAGAAAAACTTATGCCAATACAAGGTGTCAAATTTAGTAGTGCAAGTGAGAGCATAAAGCCCCTTGGAGTAATTGATTTAACACTAATTTTTCCTCATCCCTCACAATGTGTCAGAATTAAAGTAGAGTTTGTAGTAATGGACAACTGTACTAGTAATCATTTCATACTTGGGAATGACTACTTATCAATCTATGGTATAGATATCTCCAACCAAAAAGATAGATATTTTACCATAGGAGATAACAAAAGACAAAAGTTTGGCTTCTTAAATAACAAAAAACAAATCACAGTTATTAAGAAGGAAGAAAAAATTCCAGAAAAGGAACTTTTTATATCTGAACAACTTAAAGAGGCAGAATTCAATCAAGAATTAACAGAAAAAATGAAAGAAAAATTGATTGACCTCTCATTTAAGTATAAAAATGCCTTTGAAACTGACAAAGAGCCACTAGGTGCCATAATTGGACATGAAGTGGATATAATTTTTAATGTAGAAAAGCCTTACCCACCTTTATTAAGAAGACCTGCTTATCCAACCAGTCCAAGAGCTAGAGAAGCCTTAGAGGTGCACATTAAAGAATTAATGGACCTTGGAGTATTAAGAAAGGTTGGACATAATGAACAAGTAGAAGTTACTACACCTGTCATTATAACTTGGCATAATGGAAAATCAAGGATGGTAGGAGACTTCAGAGCCCTGAATACCTATACCATTCCAGACAGATATCCATTACCCAGAATCCATGAGACATTGACCCAATTGTCACAAGCTAAGTTCATCACAGCTATGGATGCTCTTAAGGGTTTTCATCAAAATGTCTTAACAGACAATGCCAAGAAACTACTAAGAATAATAGTCCATTGTGGAATTTTTGAATACTTAAGAATGCCATTTGGGATAAAAATGCACCTTCCCATTATCAAAGAATGATCAATACCATATTTCCTGAAGAATTATTGGAAGGATGGTTAATTATCTATATTGATGATATTATAGTTTGCTCAGAAACTTGGGAAAATCACCTTACAAGACTAGAAAGGGTACTAGAGAAAATAGTCCAAGTGAATATGAACATTTCCTTGAAAAAGTGTCATTTTGCATATAGTGAATTAAAAGCACTAGGACATGTGGTATCTGGACTTAGTCTAGGCATAGACAAAAATAAAGTAGCAGCAGTACTACTTAAACCAATGCCTCAAACCAAAAAAGAAATGCAATCATTTCTAGGATTTGCTGCCTACTATAGACAGCATATAAAGGACTTTGCAAAGATTGCTAAATCCTTGTATAAGCTATGTGACCAACAAACAGTCTATGAGATGACAGAAGAAAGAGTCAAGGCATATGAAGAATTGAAAAATTCCTTAACAAATGCCCCATTTCTTCTAATGCCAGATTGGAAACTACCCTTTAAACTGTACATTGATGCTTGTGGAGAAGGATTAGGTGCTGCACTTCACCAAACACAAATTATCAATGATAAACCAGTGGAAGGACCAATTTGTTTCATTTCAAGGCAAATAAAGCCAACAGAAGCAAGGTATGGAGCAAGCCAAATGGAATGCTTATGCCTAGTGTGGGCTTTAGAAAAACTGCATTATTATTTGGATGGCACAGTATTTGATGTAATCACAGACTGTAAGGCTGTGAAATCACTATTAAATATGAAGACTCCAAATAGACATATGCTGAGATGGCAAATTGCTATCAAAGAATATAGAGGAAATATGACTATTGTTCATAAATCTGGAAATATTCACAAAAATGCAGATGGTCTCAGCAGATGGGCTCTAGCAAATACCCCTGACAATCCAGCATGGGTACCACAAGAAGAGCACCATATAGAAGGAATATGTGTTACAGACATTGGCACAGAATTCTTTAACCAAGTTAAAGAAAGCTATAAGACAGACAAAAATTGCCATATCTCAAGCCAACTTCTAATGAAAGACTGCAAAGATCCATCACTTTCATCAAAACTAGATGAAATATGGAAAAAGGCATATGATGAAGGTAGATTCCACCTCCTTGATGGAATCCTTTACCATAGAACAAAACACACATGTGTTATGGCCTTAACAGACAGAACACTAATAAACACTATTCTACATGAGTGTCATGATAGTGTTGCATCTGGACATCTCTCAGAAGATAGGACACTAGAGAGGGTGAAAACCTGCTCTTGGTGGCCAAATTGGAAGAAAGATGTTGCAGAGTACTGCCAAACCTGTGACAGATGTCAAAAAGCCAACAGAGCCACAGGAAAGAAAATTGGAATGATGATCCAAATCCAAGAACCAAAATCCCCATGGGAAATAGTTCATATGGATTGGGTAACAGCTTTACCTCCAGGAGGAGACAGGAGTTATAATGCATGCCTAGTGTTAGTTGACAGATACAGCAAAACTCCCATGTTCTTACCATGTCATAAAGATGACACAGCTATGGATACAGCCATAATGATATGGAATAAAGTCATTAGCCACACAGGCTTATTCCAAAATATTATAAGTGACAGAGACCCAAAGTTCACTTCAGCATTATGGACAAATCTCCATAACTTGTTTGGGACAAAGTTATCATTCTCAACAGCTTATCATCCTCAAACTGATGGTTTAGCAGAAAGAATGATACAGACCCTGGAGGATATGATCAGAAGATTCTGTGCTTATGGGCTAGAATTCAAAGATTCTGATGGTTTTACCCATGATTGGTGTACACTAATACCAGCACTTGAACTGGCATATAAGACATCAATCCATTCTTCTACTGGCAAAACACCAGCAATGCTAGAGAAAGGTTGGAATCCAAGACTTCCTTATGATACCCTCAAAAAGGACTTAGTGGATATACATCCAACAGCAAGCAGCTTTAAGATAATGCTTGACAAGGCAAGACACCATGCAAACAGATGTATGCAAGACTCTTTTAAATATGCAAAAGAAAGATGGGATAAAAGTCATAAGCCACCTGATTTCAAAATAGGAGACTTGGTCTTAGTATCAACCCTTAATTTCAATAACATAAAAGGCCCAAAGAAATTGAAAGATTCCTTTGCAGGACCATTTATGATAAAAGCACTTCATGGACCCAATGCTGTGCAATTAGAACTCACAGGTGAACTAATGAACAAACACCCAGCTTTCCCTGTAAGTCTGATAAAACCTTACAGTTCAAGTGACAAGGAGTTATTTCCACTAAGAAATAAACCCCCACTTGAGATTCCCCCCTTGGAAGAAGGAGAGGAAAAGAAAATAGTAAAAGTCCTTAAAGAAAGAAGACAAGAAACAAAAAAGAAAGGGAATACCTTGTAAGGTATAGAAATTCAACTCAAGAAGATGAATGGCTACTTGAGAAAGATATAACAAATGCTGATAAGCTACTAAGAAGGTTTATACATGAAAGAAAACCTAAAGAATAACAAAATCAAGCATTATTGAGCTTCAATACTGACAAAAGTCTAATGAAGAGGTAGGACAGTGGATGATACCCTAATCTCACATATCAGATTGTGGTACAATCTTTTTTGGTGGTAGGGAATGTGAGCCTTTGAGATATGACCACATACCCAATAAGGTCACAAAAAAGAATAAGAATAATTATACCTCTAATATAATTATATTAAAATTACTTAGAATAATTATACGTTAAAAATAATTACTTAAATATACAAAAAATACCATAAATTGGTACAAAAATTGGTTTAACTTAAAAACCAATGAATCAACATGTAAGATAAATTATACCATTGGATTCCTCATGGAAAAATACACATATACCATTTTTATGGCATATCTGTAAAGTGAATATTTAATGAATTATAAGGTATAATACCTTATAAAAACCATACAACCTTTTTATCTCAAGGCCTAATGAAACAACATGTGAAATAAATTGTACCAGTGGATTCCCCACAAAACTCCACACATAAAACAATTAATAAGCTAATTTCCAAAGTTAATACTTAAGGAATTAACCTGAATATATGCACTTTTTTGGTCAACACATATATTCAAGGATCATAGCTAATATCTCCTAAACTATACATGATAGAATGATGAACCAAAAATAAAGTTACCACCTAATTACTGTAGTAACACAGATATGAACTTTATTTTACAAATTATAAACAAGGTTAAAACCTATGATGAAATATTGATAAAAATCAACAGAGCTGTTGACCACTTTGTTGTGAAAGTAGTACAAACTTAAAAAAAAGTATACAGTTGGATTCTACTAGTTCATTCGTGAAGAATGATGTAATTTTTATTATTAAATTCAGGGTATAACCCCCTGAAATCAAGGTTTGAAGTTTAAAATATTGAATTTCAACAGAAAAGATGAGTTACAAGAAAAATCATCGAAATTAGAGTTTTGATGATGTAATGAAAAGCTCTTGGCAGCATAATGTGGTTATGCCAGGCTATCAGAATTCACTCTCTGAATTTCTGTAGCGTGTAAATCTTAAAAGTTATTGAAGATCAAAGTTTGAGCTTAAATTGAGCAGTTATGATCACCTACTGTAACCTTAAATTATGTTTAACAGTCATAAGAGTGATAAAATTGGTGAATACTATTAGTTTATGATTAAAACTAATAAAATCCACGAAATTTGGGGTTTTGCCAAGCCTCTGATGTCATCAAACTTAGAGTTATAGTAATAACTCTAAATAATGGTGTAATAATGATGTAATATGGTTTGATCATGATGTAATCACCCCCAAACCTTAAAATATTGATCAATTCCAGTGGATATGATCAGTACACGTCTACTAGAAGCCTGTTGGACTCTAGGAGGGAGGTATTTACTATAAATAGAGCTCTTTCCACTCTATTTTCCCCTCAGACGCATCAAAAACATTAAATCAATTAAATCAAAGGTAATTTCTTTATTCTTTATATATAAAAGTATTATATTATTAAAGACCAAAGACCACCTTGCTATAATCATCTATTTTGACGTGATTAAATCATTTATTTAATTTTTTTTGTTAAAAATCTCTCTAAAAAAACTCATTTCCACGTAAAAATCCAGAATAATTTGTAATTTTCTTTATTTTTATTGTAAATACAATTTGAAAAAGTTGTATTTATATTTTTTGGCGTAAAATACTTCAAAATTATTCTATTAAGTGTTAAAAGTAGGTTATTTTCTCTTACTATAATGATTTCTCTATTATTACTCTCTTAATAATTCTTTAATTAATATAAATAGTATTTATATTAATTCATAACTTTAATATTAGTAATATTATTGTTATTAATTGTTTTTTATTAATAAAAAACAATTTTTTACGCCTTTATTATTTGTTGGTAACAATAATAAAGAGCTTTTTAAATATATTAATTATTTTATATTAATATATTTATTTATTATATTATATTTCCATAATAGAAATTATATTATTATATTTATTTAATAATATAATTATTTTACGCCATAATAATAATAATAATTTATTATTATTATATTTTTAATCTTATTTATTCAATTCATAAGGACATTAAGAGTACAATAAGTAATAAATTAGTAATTTTTACTTATTGTTTCATAGTCAAACCTTACAGCTATTCTGAGAGTGGATTATGATAGCTTGGAATGTCCTCATTAAACTGCCAAGAGAATTTATTACATCATCAAAAATCTATTTTTGATGATTTTTCTTGTAGCTTATCTTTTATGTCAAAATTTAATATTTTCAACTTCAAACCATGATTTCAAGGCGTTATACCTTGAATATTGTAATAAAAAGTACATAATTCTTCATTAATGCAATGGTAGAGTCTAACTGTCCATTTATTTTCAAGTTTGGACCACTTTTACAACAAAGTGGTCAACAGATTTATTGATTTTATTCAATAATGAATCACAAGTTTTGACCTTGTTTATAACTTGAGAAATAAAATTCATATCTGTATTCTTAAAGTAATAATATGGTGACTTTATTTTTGGTTCATCTCTCTATCTTGTATATTTCAAGAGATATTAGGTAAAAAGCATGAATATATGCATTGACCAAAAAAGTGCATGTATTCAGCTTAATTCCTTAAGTATTGACTTTAGAGGTTAGCTTTTTAATTGTTTTATATGTAGAATTTTATGGAGAATCAAATGGTAAAATTCCTTTCACATGTTGTTTCATTGGTTTCTGAAATAAATGAGGTTTCATACCTTTTTTAAGGCATTATTACTTATACTTCAGCAATTATTGACTTTTCAGATATGTCATAAACGTGACATATGTGTATTTTCCCATGAGGAATGCAATGGTTTATCCTATTTCACATTTTTATTCATTATATTCTGATTTAATTTAGATTTTGTGCTTATTTATCGTATTTTACTAATTTTTGAGATAATTATCATAAGTATAATTATTACAGAAATTTTGTTGTGACCATTTTTGATATGTGGTCATATCTCAAAGGCTCAAAATTGAGAGTCAATGTCAAGTTCAAAATGATGAAATGGAAGTTCTTCCCATCTTAAAAATTAGCGATCAACTTAGAATTCTGAAAGACCATGTCTTGGAAATAAATAAAAATACTAATCAGTTTGCCACACATTTGGAAAAAAGTGACAGTGAAAGGCAGAAGTTAAAGAATGAAATCATTGCAAATTTAGAACAAATTCATAAGAATTATGAACCACATATGCCAAGACATTCTAGACCTTTGAATGAAGAAAAACCTTCTGTTAAAGGAAGTTTGACCCAATTCTTAGGAGAAAACGTTATCTCTGAAAAAGATATTCCCAAAGTGGAAGAATGGCCAACATTCTCTGGTGTTAGAGAGTATAATAATATTGAGTTTATCACAACTATTGATATGTTGCAAGAGGATTTTCACATACCTGATGAAACTATAGTGGGCAAATTACACTCTCTGTTTACCAGAACTGAAAAGAAATGGTATTACAAGATGACACAAGATCATGGAAAACATGAATGGTCTTGGTGGAAATCCAAAATGATTACCAAATGGGCCAATAATTCTTGGAGGTTTAAAATGGAAAATGCTTTTGAAAGTGCTATTTTTAACTCAGAAGAGGATAAAAAACTTACTTGGTTCTTCAAGCAGAAAGACAGATTATATGCTTTACACCCAGATATGTCTGACACCATGATTAATATGAAAATATTAAGAAAATGTGGAGGAGAAATGGAACATGCTATCAAGTGGAGATGTGTGGAACCCTGTTCAACAGAGGACTCCTTTGATGAAATGGAATATATCATTACTAGAACAAGAATTGGTAAAACTTGGACTGAAAACCCTATGGAGTCCAAAATGGTCCCAACAATTTCCAGAGAGGACAGAAAACCTGAAAGGCCTGTATTGAAGTGTCATAAATGTTGAAGCACTTCACACTTAGCCAACACTTGCACCAAAAAGACAAAAATCAATGAAGTTAAAGTCATTGAAGAAGTTCATTGCACTGAAGAGAAAGAAGAATCTGACCTAGATTCTTCAGTCTCTGAGGATACACCAGTAGAGGATTATCACATTGAAAAAATTACAGCTTTCTTTGAGGTCACAGAGGTCCATACTCACTTGCCACAGTACAGTGAGGACTGTCATAACCTGACCAATATCCAAGATGCCAGAATGTGTAAAACCAAACCTACTAGAGGAAAAGTATACACTGCTGGAGCATCTTGTATCACATCAGTTCTGATGAATGATATTGAAGCCAAAGTAAATTTGGATACAGGGGCATTTTGTACTTGTGTAGGAAAAGATTATCTTCAAACCATACTCCCTGGATGGAAAAATCATCTATTACCAATAGAGGGTGTGCAATTTAGTAGTGCCAGTAATAATATGTATCCTTTGGGTATATTAGACACTCATCTTATATTTCCACACCCAGCAGGAAGTATTAGAATGAAGACTGAGACTGTAGTAATGGACAATTGCATATCACAGCACATTATTCTTGGAAATGATTACTTGAATATTTATGGTATTGACATCAATAAACATAAAGATAGATATTTCACAATTGGAGAAAACAAGAGACAAAAATTTGCTTTTGCCAATATGCAAAAACAAATATCACTAGTATCTTCTAAAAAAGATACTTATAAGGAAGAATTTGTGACTAATTGTGAGCCTTAGAGATATTTTCATATACCCAAAAGACCAGAAATGATAAATTAAGATACAAATATAAATAAAATCAATTTATTCATATCAGAAAATACAAATTGAAATATAAATACAAATTTATATTTAAAAATCAAAATTGAAATATAAATACAAACTTATATTTAAAAATCAAAATTTAATTATAATGTAAAAATAAAATTACAATAAACTTAAAATTATGAAAATACATTTTTACTTGTAAAAATAAAGTAAAAATGAATTTTTCATAAAAATTATAAAATTAAAATATTTTTGGTAAAAAGTTATATAAAATATATTATAGCTTTTTATCCAATAAATAAACATAAAAAAATTATCACACCATTGGATTCCTCATAAAAATTAAAGTGGGGTCACTTCTGGATGAAATTTCTGTAACTCAACTCTAAATAAGCTTAAATTAGGTTTTTAGTATTTTTTGTATAAAAGTATGAAATTCCTCAAAAACTGAATTTAATTCACACCACATGTGGTGTTAACCATCAATTTCTGTGTTAAAATTGGGGTGTTGTGTTTAGTTTAGAAGCTATGAGGAATTGAAGTATTTTGAATTGAAATGTCAAAATGTGTGCGTGTATTACATAAGTGAACTTTAATTTACATATGAGGTATCAATTATTACAGATGTGTAATTAAAAACTCAATTGAATTAAATATGTAAATTATAATTGTATTACATGATGAGGAATTAAAAAATAAATAAATTGGAACAATTAATTCTGGGGGGGAAAAGACACTCTAGCTCTAAGGGGGAGCCAGACCCCCAAAATCCTTGCTGACTGGGGTGGGATTTCAAAATCCATGCAAAATTTGATTACTTTTGGCCTGGAATTGAGTCACAGGGTCTGTGACTCAATTGATGATGAGGTTTTAATACCAACCAGGGTAGTTTAACCTGCTACCAAGAGGGAAAAACTACCCTTAAGTTAAAACAATGTTAGTAAAAACAGTTTTAGCTGGCTTATATGCCTCTTACACACATTCTGACGTGTTTTGAATACTCTAGACCAGGTATTGCTATAGTAATGGCTGATCTGAGGGTCTAAAATGGCTAAAAATAGAAAAAAATGGCTTAAACCAACCCTTTTTTGGTCTAAACTAGGGTTCAATGATTCCATAATTGGATTTTCCTTTGTCAGACTGTTTTTCACGACTGACAATAGTAAATTTCACTTTCGGAGTAAGAAAACTGATGGTTATAAAAGAATGTCTTCTTTGCCCCACTTTTCTCTTCATGTTAGAATCTTTTCCTTTTATAATTAGCTTAAACACTGTTGAACCAATCAATAAAAGATTCCAACGACCCTTATCAAATTTTTTGAACCTTTCAACTACGTGAAAAAATCATTATAATCCTTGTTTGTAACTCTTATAATCATTTTTACGGCTGAACCACCCCAAAAGTGAATTAAAGCATCTTTCATCACTGTTAGCTTTGTCACTTTGTTTTCAAATTCCCTTTGCTCATTTTTGAGCGTGTTTTCTCTTTAAATATCCTCTTAAAAGACTTTTTTCTTTCATTAATTGCTTGCAGTTCTTTTCTCAATTAATTCCAATTAAAATTGCTCTTGAAGAAATTTCTTTTGTAGCCTTAAATATCTCTTGTAGAGTATGTTGGGATAAATCTTTATTTTTGATAAAACAATAAATTTTTATTATATTGTTTTTTTATACATACAAAGTTAAAAACCATAAAATTGGCGTGTTTTTTCTTTAAAAATACTATTTCTTACTATGTTTAAATAATTTTACCTCGTACAATTTTTGAGCACAGGAAAAGTACTTGATATTTTATCAAAGTCTCATATCCACACCTTACATTTGTGGGCCCAGCTGTTATATTTTACCTGTGCCATAATTTTTCACATTTTTTTGATATTTTTTCTTATATTGAAAAATTTAAAAATATATAAAAAAATACTTATAATTCAAAAAATACTTAAAAAATAATTTCTTTTTATAATTATAAGTGAGGCTTCATTTTTTATTTCTCTTTTGAAAAACCTTTTTTTTACTTCATTAAGTGGCTTTTTTATTCTTTTTTTTTTCATTAATTTTAGTGTCTGGCAACAAGGTAAGACAAGAAAATATTGAAACAGCCTCCACAGTTATCAGCATTTTTCCTGCAAGCACTGTTATTATGACTCAGAATAACCAACAAGAGCCAATTTATTCTGAATTGATCAACTTGGATATCAGTAATACTCTTCAGAAAGTTAGAAATTTGGCAAATAGTAAGTTTCTGATGTAAAATTACTATTTTAACCTTCCACAACAATAAATTGTCCAATTCTGAAGCTGATGACACTATTTTACCTTCAAAAAGAGCTGAAACTGCCACAAGAAGCCTCAGCTGACATTTACAAAGCCAGCCAGAAGGCTTAAAACAACGCACTGCAGCACAAAGGGTACCAGATCCTTGCAGATTTGTGGAAAAACTGCATGAACTCATACCTGACTGTAAGAAAATTCCTGGGTCATCCCAACACTTGCAAGTTACTCAATAGATGGCATCCATTGATGGAAAGGAAGAATATGATGCTTTTAACAGCAGAATTGAGGAAAACAACCCACCACCACCAAAGCAAGTGCCAAGACGAGCACCAGTGGCCAGCAGCAGCAATTCCAACATGAAAAAGCATCCACAAGCTCAAAACAAGGGCAAAGGGAAGGCACCAGCCCCAAAGCCTTACGTCCAGGGCTACAGGATTCCACAGATTCAGCAGGATGCCATGGAAAATGTATCTCAGATAGCCAGAAACATGATGGAATTACATAAGAAGCAGGAAGCCAGATTAAGATTCCAGAAATGAGTTCTGACATATTTGATTCCATCCCAGAGTTGTATGAAGCTATAAATGACGTGAAAAAACATCTTTCTGATAAAAATGAAACCATTTGTAACAACATTAATACAAAAAACTTGAGTCTGTGCCAAACTAATGAGACACTTATGTGTCCAATAATGATAATTCTTTTGGCAATAAATTAAATGAACAATCTACCATTATTAAAGAGTTAACAGAGAAATATTCTAAATTCAATATTGATGACATAATAGAAACAAGAATAAAACAAGCCATAAGTACTTTCAAAGAAGATAATAATAAATATCTTGATTATATTTCAAAATCATTTACTGAAGTAAAGCCACATACGATTGCCTTGAAAAAGCGTTTTGATACCTCAAAAGAGGAAATATCAAAATCAACAATAAAGTTAAATGAGGTTATCTCTGATAATGCTAAAGAAACAGAATTATGGAATGAGCTGACATATAAAGAGGATGATCATAAAAAGAATGTGATTAACTCTATACAAAGCTTGCAACATGAATTAAGAAGTTTACAAAGGTGTAACAATAGTAAAATGAATAATATTGAACAACTACTAAGCACCTTACCAAGAATTTCTAAACCTCTGAATCAAAATGAGGGAACAGGGATTCCCAATCCACAAGTATTGGATATTGAAAATTCACAGTTAAAGGATAAATTTTCTACTTCTTTTCATAACTTGCAACCATCAATGGGCCAAGAACTCTTGACAGAAGTTCCAAAACTTAAAGAATGGCCTAACTTCAGTGGTGAAGGAGCATATGACCATATGGAATTCATCAGAGGTATTGACCTGATCAAAGAAGACTTTGAGTTACTAGACAGATTGGTAACAGCTAGATTTAACCTTATTTACCAAATCAGCTCAGAGATGGTATATCCAATTGAGACAAGCACATGGACACCAAAGTTGGACTTGGTGGAAAACCCAAATTATCAACAAATGCACCAATGATGCTTGGAAGTTCAAGGTTGAGACAGCCTTTGAATCCGGAAAATTAAATGCTTATAAAGACAAAGCTTTACCATGGTTTTGCCAACAAAAAGACAGACTAACAGCATTATACCCTGATATGTCAGAAGTTATGATCCACAGAAATATTCTGAGACAATATGGAGGTGAATTAGCACATGTGTTCAAAAGCAGGACTACTGAAAAGCATTCAGCAGAGGATCTTATCAATATATTAGAAGAAGTATCCACCAGAACCAAAATTGGTTCTAGTAGGGTCAATATAAAAACAAGGTTTAATACACCTTGGAAAGATTCTGTGGAAAAAATCCCCAAAGGAAATTCTAATAATGTTAAGTATAGATCTGCAGATACAGTCAGAAAGTGCCATATTTGCCAAAGCACCACCCATTTAGCCAATACATGTCAAAAAAGGGGGAAAATCAATGAAATTGATATTGAAAAGGAACCTGATCTTAAAAAATATGACATAATTGAAGACAATTCAGATGATAAGTAATCAGCATTTTCTGAATCTTCAAAAGATATAGAAAATATCAATGCCACTTTTGTCATCATGGAATTTAATTCCCCCTTGCCACAATTAAGCAATGGTCAGCTTGATTTATCAAACGTTCAAGATGCACAACTTATGGAAACCAAACCAAACAGGGGGAAAGGTTATACAGCTGGTGACTCCTGTATAAAAGAAATGGTGATTGACAACAAGCCCACCAAACTTTTGCTTGACCCAGGAGCCTTCTGCTCTTGTGTTGGAAAATCTTTTCTTAAAACTTGCATACCAAAATTTGAAGACCAATTGTTACCAATTGATGGTATAAAACTCAACAGTGCAAGTAATCCAATGAAAGAATGAGGAATTTTTGAGACCAATGTCATATTACCACACATTAATGGTAATTTAAGAATCACAGTTGAATTTATTGTTATGGAATACTGCTTTAGTACCCATTTTATATTGGGAAATGACTATTTAATCATGTATGGGATAGAATTGCATAACAACAAAAAGAGATAATTTACTATTGGAGACAATAGGCATCAGGAATTTCCCTTTTTACCATTATAAAGTCAAATTACAGTAAATAAAGTATCACCAGTCAACTTAGAATTGGAAAAATTCAAGTCTGAACAGTTAAATGAGGCTGAAATCAGCCTTCATCTGACTGATAAACAAGAAAATTAACGTTCTCCCCTTTTTTATGACCACAAAGGAGCATTTGCTTCAGACAAAGAACCTCTAGGAACAATTATTGGTCATGAAGCTGACATCATTCTTAATATTGAGTACCTTATCCACCACACTTGAAAAGACCTGCATACTCAGCAAGTCCCAAGTCAAGAGAAGCTCTGGTAACCCATATCAAAGAACTTCTAGACCTTGGTGTAATAAGAAAGGTTGGCCATAATGAAGAAGTAGAAATAACTACACCTGTCATAGTGGCATGGCATAATGGAAAATCCAGAATGGTTGGAGACTTTAGAGCTCTGAACACTTACACTGTTCCAGACAGGTACCCAATACCACCAATCCAAAATTCCCTTATTCAAATATCTCAAGCAGTGTATATAACCACTATGGATGCCCTTAAAGGATTCCATCAAAATGTGGTAAAACCAAGAGCAAGAAATTATTTGAGAATTATTGTTCATTGTAGAGTGTAGGAATATTTAAGAATGCCCTTTGGTATCAAAAATGCACCTTCACACTTCCAAAGAATGATGAATGAAATATTCCCTGAATAACATTCAGAGGGATGGTTAATCATTTACATTGATGACATTATTGTCTGTTCCAAGACTTGTGAAGAGCACATGTACGGATTGTCCAGAGTTTTGACAAAATTTCAATCAGTGAACATGAAAATACCTTTCAAGAAATGTCATTTTGGATTTGAAGAACTTAAAGCACTAGGACATGTTGTATCTGGTTTGTCCCTTGGAATTGACAAAAACAAAGTTGCAGCAGTATTTCTGAAACCAATGCCTCAGAAAAGAAAGGAAATTCAGTCATTTTTAGGTTTTGCAGGATATTACAGGCAACACATTAAAGATTTTACATCCATAGAAAGACCACTTTATTAATTGTGTGACAAAGACACAGTATTTGAAATGACTGTTGACAGAGTCAAAGCTTTTGGGTCTCTAAGAAAAGCCTTGACCACTTCTCCACTGTTACTGATGCCACAATTTAAGTTGCCATTTAAATTGTATATTGATGCATCAGGGGATGGGCTGGGTGCTTCACATCACCAAGTTCATATCATAAATGATAAACCTGTGAAAGGACCCATATGTTTCATATCCAGGAAGATGAAACCAACTGAAGCCATATATGGAGCAAGTCAAATGGAATGTCTATGCCTTGTCTGGGCCTTGGAAAAATTGAACTACTTATCAGAGGGATGTGTTTTTGAAGTGATAACAGATTGTACAGTGGTCAAATCACTTTCAAACATGAAAACATCTAACAGCCATATGCTCATATGTCAAATTATAAGGTGTGGATATGAAACTTTGCTTAAAAATCAAGTACTTTTCCTGTCCTCAAAATTTGTATAAGGTAAAAATCAATCAAAAATAGTAAGTAATATTATTCTTAAGAGAAAACACACCAATTTTATTGCTTATAACTTTATTAGTATAAAACAAAAATATTATAAAGCTTTATTGTTTTACGAACAATAAAAAGTTATCCACAAATACTCTATCAGAGATATGTAAGGCTACAAGTGAAATTTCTTCAAGAGCAATTTCAATTGGAATTAATTGAGCAAAGAAATGCAAGAAATTAATTAAAGAACAAGGTCTTTAAAAAGAATATTAAAGAGAAAACATGCCAAAAAGTGACCAGAGTTAATTTGGAAAGAAAGTGACAAATTTTACAGTGATGAAAGATGTTTTAATTCACTTTTGGGGTGGCTCAGGGGTAAAAATGATTATAAGAGTTACAAACAATGGTTATAATGATTTTTCCATGTGGTTAAAACATTTAAAATGCTTTTAAAAAAGGTGGTTGAAATCTTTTATTGATTGGTTTAACAGTGTTCAAATAATTATAAAAGGAAAAGATTCTAACATGAAGAGAAAAGTGGGGCAAAGAAGACATTCTTTTATAGCCATCAATTTTCTTACTCCAAAAGTAAAATTTACTCTTGTCAATTGTGCAAAAAAGTCTGACAACAGAAAATCCAATTATGTCATCATTAAACCCTGTTTTAGACCAAAAAAGGACTTGTTTAAGCCATTTTGAGCCATTTTAGACCCTTAAATTAGCCATTACTATAGCAATACCTGGTATATAGCCTTCAAAACACGTCAGGATGTGTGTACAAGGAGTAGAATCCACTTACAACTGTTTTTACTAACATTGTTTTTACTTAAGGGTAGTTTTACCCTCTTGTCAGCAGTTAAAACGACCCTGGTTGGTATCAAAACCTCATCATCAATTGAGTCACAGACCCTGTGACTCAATTCCAGGCCAGAATTAATGAACCTTTGCGTGGAGTTTGACATCCCACGCCAGTCAGCAAGGATTTTGGGGGTCTGGCTCTCCCTCAGAGCTAGAGTTCCTTTCCCCCCCAATTTTAATCTTTCCAATTTATTTTTTCCTTTAACTCCTCATCATTTATTATACTTGTAATTTACATATGTAATTCAATTGAATTGTACAGTACAATACAGTAATAATTGATACCTCATATGTAAATCAAAGGTCACTTATGTAATACATGCACACATTTTGACATTTCAATTGAATTCAATTGAAAATACTTCAATTTCTCATAACTTCTAAACTAAACACAACACCTCAACTTTAACACAAAAGTTGATGGTTAACACCACATGTGGTGTGAATTAAATCAAAGTTTTGAGGATTTTCAATTTTGTATTGAAAATACTAAAAACTTAATTTAAGCCTATTTAGAGTTGAGTTACAGAAATTTCATCCAGAGGTGACCCCACTTCATCTTTTATGAGGAATCCAATGGTGTGATAATTTTTTTATGTATATTTATTGGATAAAAAGTTAGAATAAATTTTATATAACCTTTTACCAAAAATATTTTAATTTCACAATTTTTATTAAAAATTCATTTTTGCTTAAATTTTACAAGTAAAAATATAATTTCATAATTTTAAATTTAATTGTAATTTTATTTTTGAATTATTATTAAATTTTGATTTTTAAATATAAATTTGTATTTATATTTAAATTTTTATTTTTATAATATAAATAAATTTATTTTATTTATATTTGCATCTCAATTTATCTTTTGTGGTCTTACATGAGTGAACTGTAGGTATTGATTATTACAGTTTTGTACTGTAAAACTCAATTGAATTGTATGTGTAAATTACAAGTGTATTACATGATGAGGAATTAAAGAAAAAATAATTTGGAAAGATTAATTCTAGGGGCAAAAGGTACTCTAGCTCCAAGGGGGAGCCAGACTAAAGTCCTTTCTGACAGGTGTGGGATGTCAAAATCCAAGCAAAATTTCATCAATTTTGGCCTGGAATTGAGTCACAGGGTCTGTGACTCAATTGATGATGAGGGTTTGATACCAACCAGGGTAGTTTTAACTGCTGCCAAGAGGGTAAAACTACCCTTAAGTTAAAGCAATGTTAGTAAAAACACTTTTAACTAGTTTCTAAGCCTCTTACACACATTCTGACGTGTTCTGAAGGCTCTAGACCAGGTATTTCTATAGTAATGGCTGATCTAAGGGCTGAAAATGGCTAAAAATAGCAAAAAATGGCTTAGACCAACCCTTTTTTGGTCTAAACCAGGGTTCAATGATTCCATAATTGGATTTTCTGTTTTCAGACTGTTTTTCACAACCAACAAGAGTAAACTTTACTCTTGGAGTAAGAAAACTGATGGCTATAAAAGAATGTCTTCTTTGCCCCACTTTCCTCTTCATGTTAGAATCTTTTCCTTTTATAATTAGTTTAAACACTGTTAAACAAATCACTAAAAGATTCCAACCATCCCTTTTTAGAATTTTTGAACCTTTCAACCACGTGGAAAAATCATTTTAATCATCATTTGTAACTCTTATAATCATTTTTACCCTTGAACCACCCCAAAAGTGAATGGAAGCATCTTTCATTACTGTTAAAATTGTCACTTTGTTTCCAAATTCACTCTGGTCACTTTTGGGAATGTTTTCTCTTTAAATATCTTCTTGAAAGACTTTTTCCTTTAATTAATTGCTTTCAGTTCTTTTCTCAATTAATTCCAATTGAGATTGCTCTTGAAGAAATTTCTTTTGTAGCCTGAAATATCTCTTGTAGAGTATTTTGGGATAAGTCTTTATTGTTGGTAAAACAATAAATTTTTATTTTATTATTTTTTTATACTTCAAAATTTAAAAAAAATAAAATTGGCATGTTTTCTCTTTAAAAATACTATTTCTTACTACTTTTAAATAATTTTACCTTATACCAATTTTGAGGATATGAAAAGTACTTGCTATTTTATCAAAGTTTCATATCCACACCTTATACTAATCACCTTGTTGAAGCACAATTTAATCCATCATTGTCACCAAAGATGAGACATGAACTTATTGATTTGTTATGCACATATAATAATGCTTTTGCCTTTGATAATGAACCATTAGGTGCTATAAAAGGACATGAAGTTGATATTACTCTTAATATTGACAGACCATATCCTCCACTACTTAGATGGCCAGCATATCCAGCCAGTCCCAGAGCTAGAGAAGCCTTGGAAAAACATATCCAAGAGTTGTCCAACTTGGTGTGCTAAGGAAGGAAGGCCATAATGAAGAAGTTGAAGTGAGAACACCTGTTATTATTGCTTGGCATAATGATAAATCAAAAATGGTTGGAGATTTTAGAGCATTGAATACCTACACAGTTCCAGATAGGTATCCAATTCCTAGAATTCAGGAAAAATTGACCCAATTATCTAAAGCCAAGTATATAACGTCAATTGATGCATTGAAAGGCTTTCACCCAAATGTTTTGACGCCTAAAGCTACGAAATTACTTAGAATTATCACTCAATGTGGTGCTTATGAGTATCTTAGAATGCCATTTGTTATTAAAGATCCACCATATCTCTATCAAAGAGTGATGAATACCATCTTCCCCACAGAATTATCTGAAGGAGGGCTTATCATTAATATGGATGATATTATCATATGTTCTGATTCATGGTCTTTGCACCTTGAAAGACTTGCAAGATTATTTCACAAAGTTGCAGAAGTAAATATGAAGATTTCAGTCAAGAAATGCAACTTTGGTTTTGAAGAGCTCAAAGCATTAGGACATCTTGTTTCTGGTTTAAGCTTGGGTATTGACACAAATAAAGTGGAAGCAGTGTTACTTAAGCCAATACCCCAGAAGAAGAAAAAAATCATGTCTTTTCTAGGATTTGCCAGTTATTATAGGCAACACCTGAAAGACTTTGCAATTCTAGCCAAGTAACTCTACAAAATTTGTGATCAACAGACAGTATTTGAGATGACACAAGAGAAAATTAAAGCTTATGATAAGATAAGGAAAGCTCTTACAGAAGCACCTTTACTACTCATGCCTGACTGAAATATACCATTTAAATTGTACATTGATGCATGTGGAGATGGATTGGGGACCGCCATAAATGAAGCTCAAACTATTGATGACAAACCTACAGAAGGACCAGTTTGCTACATCTCAAGACAAATCAAACCAACAGAATCCAGATATGGTGCAAGCCAAATGGAGTGCTTATGTTTGGCATGGGAACTTGAGAAATTACACTATTATCTTGATGGCAGCGTTTTTGAAGTGATAACTGAATGTAATGCCATGAAAACACTTCTTAACATGAAAACTCCCAACAGACATATGTTGAGATGGCAAATAGCCATTCAAGAATATAGAGGAAACATGACTATAGTTCATAAAGCAGGAAAAATTCATAAGAATGCTGATGGACTTAGCAGGTGGGCATTAGCCAATACTCCTGATAATCCAGCTTATGTACCTTTGGAAGCAGAACCACAATGTCACAGGGGCTCTTATGGAAGCAAGAGTGGCCTGGAACTCAGGAATCAAGAGCGCACTTGGAGGGCTCCAAAGGATATAAGAAATAATAATGATTAAATTTATTTAAAGAAGAATAAGGAAAAGGACAAGTATGCCAGAAATAAAAGAGAAATATAAGAAGCCAAAGGCCAAAGATAATAAGAGAAGCCAAAGGCCAAGAATCCAACCAAGTAAATACTCAATTCACTGTTTCAACCTGCCAGAAAAGGAAATGGCATTAGCAAAGAATATGACCACCAATATCCACTGACAGGTGAGTAAGAAAAGAGAAAAGGTGCTGAATGACTGAGTTAAGATTATCAGTATTAACTTTAATAAAGTAAAAGAAAATAAAGATAAAATAAATCCAGTATACTGATTAACTGGGGACAAAGTCCCCAGGTGCTGAGAGGTGGCCAGTATATGTGAAAAGCTGAAAGACTGATCCTGGAAGGTGAATCACCGGCTGTATTGTCTGAATTGGGTCAATACAGATCTGGCCATCTTGAAATTTGAACTGTGTGACTGAATTCCCACAGTGAAATATGAATTGGCCCAATTGGGCCAAGTACATACAGGTTGATTGATTGATGCCTGTATGGACTAATTGAGTTGTCCAAGGAGTGTGAAAATACTTGATGCTTTGAAAGCTGATTGAAATAATGTATAACCTCTGAGAATGGCCCTTGGAGTAATCCTGAATGAATTACCAACCCAACTCCTGCATGGCCAGGTTGTTGGGATCCTTGAATGATCTTCTGATTGCCAGACTGATGAGCTAAAGAGTCCTCCTTTGAAATGGGCATTGGATTTTGGGACCTTGATTTAAAATGATGGAGTTGGGTCCTTAAAACGTCACCATTGAATTTCTGAGCAAATATGGTGCATAATGGTATATTATACCATATAGGCACCACTCCTGCAACCTTGAGTACAGGGTGCATGGAGGAATGGAAGAGTTCCCCTTAAGGTGAGGGGAAGGATTGAGCTAAGCTTATCTGGTGGCCTCTGGTGGTTACCATGCGCCATGAGCTGAAAAGTGGTCCATGGTGATCCTGGGCCAATATGGGCCCTATGGTGGTTTATGGCCAAATTTGGCTCAGGTGGGCCCAATTGTGGTTTGGGACCCACCTGCCCTTGGGGTCTAGTGGTCTTCCCCATTTGGCCGCTTTTGGCCAAAAGGGGCCTAATTGGCCCATGGACCGTGGACCATGATTACAGCTTACGGGCCATAGAGGCCGTAGGGGGCCTAAATGGGCTTTTTGGGCCATTTAGGCCCGGACCCCCCTAATGAAAAGGGCTGGCCCAAAACCAATGCTGAGGGATAGGGAACCCAGAACCCCCAGGCCCATGGGTTGAGGATATGGGAAGCGGCCAGGGAGGCCAATGATGGCAGGATATGGCCTGAGGCCATAATTGGCCAGGGAATAGTGATATGGCCAAAAGGCCATAGAGCACCAAAGGGGGCCAAATTGGCCATGGCCCCAGCTTGGTCTCAGGTTGGAATTGCCGCAACACCAATAGAGGGGGGTCATTCTTTGTGGTTGTGACAGTACCCCCTACCTTTAATGCTGAGCTCCTGAGCACCAAGATAAGGTAAAACCCTGTTGAGGCTGTTGAGACAGATTGGATGTAGGGATTCCAGAGGTATTTGAATCTTGAAAAGGAAAAATTTGAACTGATAAAAATATTGGCATATGAATTGAGGTTGCCTTGGTCTTTCCTTGACATCTGGCTTTGAGAATGCTTAAGACATGATTTTGGTGTAACGACTTTGGCATTAAGAGCTATAAGAAAGGAAATTTAAGAAAATATGAAGAAGAAAGAAGTCAAAGAAAATAAATATGAAGAAAGAAAAAGAAAATAAAAAGGAAAAATGAATTTTGAGGGGGAGTCCAATCTTCATCACAAATTTTTGACAGTTGATTTTGAAAGTGGCCAAGGACCTGCATAACAGAATTTAATGCCAGGTGCTCACAGAGTGGCCAAAGGTGATTTTTCGAAAGATTGTAGACCCCTCAGGGAAGTTCAAACCAGGAGAGGAACTTACTTTTGGTAGTTACCACTCCCACCAGTGCCATGAATAAGAAAAGTCTTGATAAATGAATGTGTTGAAAGGATAATATCTTGGGAAGGAAAATAAGAAAGGAATGGTATATTTTCCCAAGTTCAAATCGTCATAAATTGGAATTGATGTTGAAAGCCAGGCCAAAAGATCTGTGTCCAAATTTCAAAGTGCTCACAGAGTGGCCAAGGTGATGCTTACAACAGAAAAGAGTAGAATAGCCCTAAAGGTGCATACAAGGAGTGGGACTTACTTTTGGTAATTCCTCTCCCCACCAAGCACCATAAAAATTCAAGCTTTTGAAGAATTGGGTCCTAGATTGTCAGGATACAAAGAATGAAAATCCTTGAAAGGTTCAGGACAATTCTTGAGGTTTTCAGCTGGTTCCCATGTGGATCTTTCTGAGTCTTGACTGAAACCTTTCCATTCAACCAGATACCATAACTTTCTTCTCTTGAGCTTTGAATCTAGTACTTGAGAGACTTCCTATTCCTCTTCTTCTTCAATGGTGATTGGAGGAGGAGGCTCTTGATGCCGAATTGGGATTGTTGATGTCTTGACTGGTTCCAGAAGGGAAATATGGAAGACTGGGTGGATAGATTTTAATTGAGATGGAAGCTTGAGGTGGTAAGCATGAGTACTGACTTTCTTCAAGATTGGAAAAGGACCCAACCATCTTTCAGACAGTTTCTTGGTGGGTCTGGTTGATTTGATGTTCTTGGAAGAAAGCCATACCATATCACCAGGATTGAAAACAGGTGGACTTTCTCTACTTTTATCTGCATACCTCTTAAACCAGTTTATGGCAACTTCAAGTTCTCTCTTGACATCTTGCTGTGCTGATTTGATTTTTGTTGATAAATTTCCAGCAGGGGTATCTTGAGTGATGTGAGCTTAGTCAAATTGTGGATCTCTTCCATAAACAGTGAAAAATGGTGATTGCTTGGTTGAAGAGTGATCAAAATTATTGTAGGCAAATTCAGCTACAGGGAGCTAGGTGTTACAATCATCTTGATGATAACTGACATACATCCAAAGATACTGTTCTGTTATCTGATTTACCCTCTCTGTCTGTCCATCAGTTTCTGGATGGTAAGAAGTTGACAGATCTCTTGAAATCTTGAGCTGCTGACACAGATTGGTCCAAAAGGAAGAGACAAAAAGGGGACCTCTATGACTGACAATTCTTGAAGGAAGGCCATTTTTTGAAAAGATATTCTTGATGAATAAATGGGCAAAATCTAGTGAAGTGATTGAAGACATTGTTGGAATGAAAACTGCCATTTTTGAGAATCTGTCCACTATGACAAGGATTTGGTCAAATGAGTTGGACAGTGGCAGTTGAGTGATGAAGTCCATTGAAAGACAAATCCAAGACCATTTGGAATTGAAAGAGGCTTGAGGAGTCCAAGCTTCTTGTGGTGAATATTCTTGTTTCTTGAACACTGTTTACAGGATGACACGTAATCCTTGATGAATTGTGTCATGCCGGCTAAGTGGAAATCCTGCTTGACAGGTTTGAGAGTCTTCTCTTGGCCAGTGTGTCCAGCTAGAGGAGAGTCATGACGCTTTTGAAGAATGCTGAGTTGAATTGTGGGGTCATTTGGGACCACAATCTCATCTTTGAAGAGAAGGAGTTGGGAAGAGGAATCAAGAGAATAATCCTGAATGGATTTACCTTTTCCCAATTCTTGAATGATACTGCTGTACTGAGAATCTTGCCATAGAGCCTTCTGAATTGAATCAATAAAATTTGAAAAGGATTCCACCATGACTGCAAAATATCTTGAAGGTTGGACTTCATCCTGCTTGATAAGCTGTTGAAGGTTCATTGGATTCTTGCTGATGAAATCCTCCCCCCTCTCCGGATAAACATTGTCCCAATGTGATAAGGCATCTGGAAGAGTAGCTAGGCAGCCAGGGCGGTAAGTGATTGAGAAGTGAAATTCAGAGAGGAATTCAGCCCAGTGGGCTTGATGGTGAGTAAGAACCTTTGGAGACATGAAGTATTGAAGAGAAGAATGATTGGTGAGAACTTCAAAAGGGGAAGAGAGAGAAAGAAGAAAAGCCCTCCAGCACTTCTGAGCCCAGACTATGCCAAGGAGTTCCTTGTCATGACTATCATAGTTGAGCTCTGCTGGGATAAGCTTGCGGCTGTTGAATGCAATGGGATGTTTTCCTGAGTCAGAGACCTGACTCAGTACAGCACCCAAAGCATAATTGGATGAATCTGTCTCTACAATGGTGGGTAGAGAAGGATTGAAGTGGGATAGGACTGGAGCAGTGGTGAACGCCTCTTTGAGTTGGTGAAACTGACTAAGAGCTTCTTCATTGAGGGGAAAACAGGAATCTTTCTTGAGGAAACTGGTGAGTGAACTGATCTTCTTTGAATAATTCTTGATGAAACGGCGGCAGAAGTTGGCAAAGCCAAGGAATTATTGAAGAGCCTTGAGGTTTCTTGGAGGTGGCCAATTGAGAATCTCCTGGACTTTTTCTTGGTCCATATTGAGGCCTTCAGAAGAAACAAAATAACCAAGGTATTCCACACTAGATACATGAAAAAGGCACTTTGAAGCCTTAGCAAAGAGGTTATTGGCTCTGAGTCTGGAAAGAGAAGTGGACACATGAGTGACATGTTCTTCCTCAGATTTAGAAAAGACCATAATTTCATCCAAATAAACCACAACATAAACATCAAGAAGAACTTGGAAAATATCATTGACAAGATTCTGAAAAGAGGCAGGAGCATTGGTGATCCCAAATGGCATAACCAAGTACTCATAACTGCCATATTGAGCTCTGAAGCATGTCAAATTTTCATCACCCTCCTTTATTCTGAGCAGGTTATATGCACCACGCAAATCAATCTTGGAGAAGATAGAAGAACCATTGAAAAAATTGAGAATCTGATTCATAGCGGGAACAGGATACTTGTTCTTCCTAGTAGCAGCATTGAGTTTGCGGTAATCAACACACAAATGGAGGCCACCATCTTTCTTTTTGACAAAGAGGACAGGTGCTCCTGTTGAAGAGGAGCTTGGCCAGATGAAACCTTTCTCTACATTCTCTGAAAGGTAGGCCCTGAGTGTATCTAACTTTTGTTTGGCTAAAGAGTAGATCACCCCAGCTGGAGGTAGAGCCCCTCCAGCTTGATATGAAGATCACAGGTGTGGTGAGGAGGAAGTTTCTCTGCTTTCACCTTCGAGAATACATCCAAATATTGGTTATAAGAAGAAGGAACAACCTTCATCAAGGTTTCTATTTCCTCTGGCTCTTCCTCTTCATCCCACAAGTCCTCCAAGGAGTCATGATAAGATGAAGGAGGAAGGTCTATATTCCCAAAAAAGAGATGAAGTGAAGATACAGAATTATCTTCTCCAACATCTTGAATCTCTTTGAAGACTTCATCTCCAGATAATGGTAATGACTGAGGGGAATTTATGGAAGGAATATGGACAGAAGATGGAAATGATGGTGTTCTAGAATCACCAACCAGAGCTGCACATGATTTGGCAGAGGAAAAGTCATTACAGAAAGATTTGGAAGGATCAGAATAGTCCTTATGATAAGCATTTAAGGTGATCAGCCCTTACCTCCAATCAATAGAAGGATTAAATTGATTTAGAAAGTCAAAGACCAATATGAGGTTTTCTCCCTTGGGAGTATCAATGACTAAAAAGTCCCATTCAAAGCTTGGGAAGGAAGGGAGCTCAACCATATATTTAGTATGGTGAGTCACAAATAAGAAGGGGACTCAGAGGAGTCCAAGATGATAAGAGGAATCTTCTCTGGAAGTTCTGACGTAGTCAATGAGTACTTGTTAACAAACTGCTTTGCAATAAATGAGTGTGTAGCACCAGAATCAATAAGAATACTGTAAAAGAAATCAGAAAGGGAAGAAAAAACAAAGAATTTAAGAGAATTCGTGAGACCAGTATTCAGAATGCACAATTTTGCTCTTCATGGAAAACAGTGAAGACCATTGAACACAACATGATCTTCACTGAGGCTTTTCCCTGGCTGGGAAAACTGCCCCACGGTTGGGTGAGCTTGTTTTGAGGCCTTTTGAAAGAAGACTCAATACTATGATTCCCACCACAATAAGTACACAAGCTCTCCTTGATTCTTCTTTCTTTTTCAGAACCTTTCAACTTGAAGTCCTTATTCAAAAAGGAAGAATGGGGCTTGTCCTGCTTTTGAGAGTGAAAATTCTTCTTCTTATGACTTGAGCTTGATAAATTTTGATGATGAGAAGAGTTTGACTTTGAGGATTCAGGCTTCTTCTCTTGATGATGATTCTTCTCCTTTTGCCTCTCATGGTACCTGGTATCAAGTTCCAGGCTGATGTGCATTAAGTCTTGAAGAGAATCAATGTTTGAAGGATGGGAGGCCAATTGATCCAGAATCCTGGAGGCCAAACCTGTGAGCTTTTGAGATATGACCACATACCCAATCAGGTCACAAGAAAGACTCAGAATAATTATACCTTCAAGATAATGATACTAAAATTACTTAGAATAATTATACATTGAAAATAATTACTTTAAAAATACAAAAATACCATAAATTGGTACAAAAATTGGTTTAACTTAAAAACCAATGAATAAACATGTAAAATAAATTATACCATTGGATTCCCCATGGAAAAATACACATATACCATTTTTATGGCATATCTGTAAAGTCAATATTTAATGAATTATAAGGTATAATACCTTATAAAAACCATAAATCCCTATTTATCTCAAGGCCTAATGAAACAACATGTGAAATAAATTGTACCAATGGATTCCCCACAAAAATCCACACATAAAACAATTAATAAGCTAATTTTCAAAGTTAATACTTAAGGAATTAACCTGAATATATGCACTTTTTTGCTCAACGCATATATTCAAGGATCATAGCTAATATCTCTTAAACTATACAAGATAGAGTGATGAACCAAAAATAAAGCTACCACGTAGTTACTGTAAGAACACAGATATAAACTTTATTTTACAAATTATAATCAAGGTTAAAACCTATGATGAAATATTGATACAAATCAACAGAGCTGTTGACCACTTTGTTGTGAAAGTGGTCCAAACTTGAAAAAAAGTACACAGTTGGATTCTACTAGTTCATTCGTGAAGAATGATGTAATTTTTATTATTAAATTCAGGGTAAAACCCCCTGAAATCATGGTTTGAAGTTTAAAATATTGAATTTCAACAGAAAAGATGAGTTACAAGAAAAATCATCAAAATTGAAGTTTTGATGATGTAATGAAAGGCTCTTGGCAGAATAATAAGGTTATGTCACGCTATCAGAATTAACTCTCTTAATTGCTGTAGCGTGTAAAACTTAAAAGTTATTAAAGATCAAAGTTTGAGCTTAAATTGAGCAGTTATGATCACCTACTGTAACCTTAAATTATGTTTAACAGTCATATGAGTGATGAAATTGGTGAATACTATTAGTTTATGATTCAAACTAATAAAATCCACGAAATTTGGGGTTCTGCCAAGTCTCTGATGTCATCAAACCTAGAGTTATAGTGATAACTCTAAATAATGGTGTAATAATGATGTAATATGGTTTGATCATGATGTAATCATCCTCAAGCCTTAAAATATTGATCATCTCCAGTGGATATGATCAGTACACGTCTACTAGAAGCCTGTTGGACTCTAGGAGGGAGGTATTTACTATAAATAGAGCTTATTTTACTCTGTTTTGCCCTCAGACGCATCAAAAACATTAAGTCAATTAAATCAAAGGTAATTTCTTTATTCTTTATATATAAAACTATTATATTTTTAAAGACCAAAGACAAACTTGCTATAATCATCTATTTTGACGTGATTAAATCATTTATTTAATTGTTTTTGTTAAAAATCTCTCTAAAACTCATTTACACGTAAAAATCAAGAATATTAGTAATTTTTTCTTTATTTTTATTGTAAATACAATTTGAAAAGGTTGTATTTATATTTTCTTTTGGTGTAAGATATCCCAAAATTATTATATTAAGTATTAAAAGTAGGTTATTTTCTCTTATTATAATAATTTTCTCTTTATTATTATTTTAATAATTCTTTAATTAATATAAATAGTATTTATATTAATTTATAACTTCAATATTGGTAATATTATTGTTATTAATTGTTTTTTATTAATAAAAAACAATTTTTTACGCCTTTATTATTTGTTTGTAACAATAATAAAGTGCCATTAAATATATTAATCATTTTATATGAATATATTTATTTTTATTATATTATATTTTATTATATAAACTATATTATTATATTTATTTAATAATATAATCATTTTAAGCCACAATTATAGTAATTCTTTATTATTATAATTATTTTATCTTATTTATTTAATTTTAAGGACATTCATGGTACAATAAGTAAAATATTAATAATTTTTACTTATTGTTTCATAGTCAAACCTTACAAAACCCTTCCTGAAATGATGAATAAGGGCCCTTTCACCCCAATCTCCAATTATTGAAACCAAACTCCTGAAATTGGCCATGAATAAGGCAACATGCCCCCCTTCTTTCATTCTAAGGCCATCCAGCTCTGGCTCAGCTTTTCTAACTTCATTTGGGTCCCCAAATAAAGTGAAGAGCTGGGATTCAAGCAATGGCCATGAATTGAGAAGATAATTTGAGTATTGATTAGTGAGATTGGAAAGATAAGGCTCAATCCATTTTGCAGCCCTGCCAACTAAAAATGAAGTGGCATAAAGAGCTTTTTTTCTGTCTTGAGAGAAATTTGCCGGGTCATTGTGAAAAATAAGTTGACAAGACTGAATAAAACTTCTGACTTTGAAGGGTTGAGTCCCATCAAAACATTCTGGTGCCTTCATAGATGGAGTATCAAAAGCTGGTGGGCTGGAAACTTCAGAAGATTCAGCAGCTTGAAGATTGGCCATAATTTGTGTCATTTGCTGCATGATGGCCAATAAGGATGGTTCAGTCTGGTGAGAGACAGGCTGATCAGACTGGGCTAGAGTTGGTCCTCTGGTGAGAGACAGGCTGATCAGACTGGGCTAGAGTTGGTCCTCTGGTGAGAGACAGGCTGATCAGACTGGGCTAGAGGTGGTCCTCTGGTGAGAGACAGGCTGATCAGACTGGGCTAGAGTTGGTCCTCTGGTGAGAGACAGGCTGATCAGACTGGGCTAGAGTTGGTCCTCTGGTGCCTTCAGATGCTCCCACAGGAGCAGCAGCAGCCTCAGTGCCATCAGACTCTTCCTCTTCCACAGAATTCTCCTCCTCCTCTTCACCATCTGCACCTGGAACTCTAAATGTAGTCCTTGACATGCCTGGAAAACCGCCAACTACTCCTGAAAAAGAATTGGATCTTCTTGGCACTCTTCCTTCCTTTCTTGATGGTGCTGCTCCCTTCTTGATTGGTCCTCTGTCTAATTGGGCTTTCAGGGGTGGAACGGCTGGGGTCCCATCAAGAGGAGCTCTTGGAGTAGGAGTCAGAACAGCCTGAGCTTGGGCCTGAGATCTTGTCTGTCTTTCAGGAGGTGAGTGTTGAAGTGGCATTTTTGAGGAAAATTAAAATTCAAATGAAAATAATCAAAACTTGAATAAACAACTTGAGGAAAAACCAAAATAGTCTTGAAGCTCAAATCAAAATCAAATCTTGAGGAAAAATGAATAAACAAATCAATCAAAATCAAAAGTCAAATCAATTCAAACACAAATTTTTCAGAAATATCAATGAATCACTCAATTCTTGAGGTCAAAATCAATGTAAGTCAATTTTCTTGATGTGAAAAGTCAGCAAAATCAATAAAGTCTTCAAGTCAATCAATTTTCTTGAAGTCAATGTCAATTTATGTCAAATCAATCAGTCAAAATCAAAATCAAGTAAAATCTTGAAAAATCAAAATTCTTGAAGAACAAATCAAATATGAATCTTGATGTGAAGACATGTCTGAATGATAATAATGATCAATTTGAATTTCAATAATGAGGGCTTGAATATGAAGGATTTGATGAATTGAATAAAGATGAAAATGTGATAAAAACAAAAATAGGTCATATTTCAAATTACAGAATGAAGAAATGAATGAGAGGAATTTGAGAGGTGAAGGATAAATCATAAGTTCATGAAATGTTGAAGAGTCATAATTTTGATGAAGTGAAATGAATGAATTAAAATATAAGAATGAGTGAAAAGAAGAAAAATTCTGAGTTAATTAATATAATGTCACAGGGGCTCTTATGGATGCAAGAGTGGCATGGAACTCAGGAATCAAGAGCTCACTTGGAGGGCTCCAAAGGATTCAAGAAATAATAATGATTAAATTTCTTTAAAGAAGAATAAGGGAAAAGACAAGTATGCCAAAAATAAGAGGAAGATAAGAAGCCAAAGGCCAAGAAGCCAACCAAGTGGATTCTCAATTCACTGTTTCAACCTGCCAGAAAAGGAAATGACCACCAATATCCACTGACAGGCAAGGAAGAAAAGAGAAAAGGTTCTGAATGAATGACTTGAGATTATTGGTATTAAATTTAAGAAAGTAAAAGAAAATAAAGATAAAAAGAAATCCAGTATATTAATTAACTGGGGAAAAAGTTTCCAGGTGCTGAAATGTCAGCCTGTGACTCAAAACCAGAGCACAAGCATCACAGCCAAAATACCATAAACCAATGGTATAGCCAAAATACCACCAAAACATGGAGCTGAGCCAAATTAGCTCAAAAGGTATCAAAAGAAAGAGGAAACTCACCTCTTTCTGAAAATATAAGTCCCATCACCATAGGACAAGAAATAACAAAGTTATTCCTGCTCAAAGTTATTGCTGAGCATAAACCTTAATTTTAACCTCTCATCTAAAATGTAGAAGGAGAGGCTTAACCCCATCAAATGGGTATTCCAAATGAAGCTCTAAGCCAGGGCTATCTAATGGTGCTAGCCAAACTGAGCTAGCACCAGTATTACTTGAGTTATGGTCAAATTCAGACCAAATAAGGGTGAACAAAACATTCACCTCTCATCTAACTTTTACAGTTTTAGTGTGAGATACTTAAAGTGGGGTCTTTTTGGAAAGAGAACAATCAGGGCTATCTGATGGTGCCATCCATTTCCTCATAGCTCAACTACAACAGAAGTTATTGGCCAAACAAGCTTAATAGAGCTTTTGCCCAAACCACGCCAATGTACAAAAATACTTGTACATGGAATAACTTTGTCATATTTAATGATAACCATGTTAAGTTGGGTACCATTGTGTGGAACTCATACAAGGCTATTCAATGAACCAACTTTGAGCTTGATATCTCAAAAGCTGACAGAGTTATGACCATTTTAAGGTAAAAATCCCACCTGCTGTCATATACAGCCTTACCATGGGATAATACCCTATAACCATGAATATGAGGTGTCAAATAGACGAAGAAGCATGTTTTTACTTCAATACCTCATATGTCAGTCAATACTGGGGTCCCATACAGTTTCTGTACAGCATTCTACGCGTCATACACGTCAGAATCAGGCTGTGAGGTCCCCAGATGAAAAATTTCACCCTGTATTGGTGAAAACCACCAAGATGTGGTTTCAAAACCACATCTGAGCCCAATACAGAGCATACAGGCGGTTTGCAAACCACAAGCCTGTCATAGAGAGTGAAAAATCTTCACTTCCTCTGCATGGAAAGGTCTAGCAGCCTTTTCACCTCAATTTCAGGATAAAAGGAGGGTTTTTCACAGCCAAAAGCCTTTCCTCATCCTGCTCTTGAATAACCTACGTAGTAAACTGTCAAAAGCAGTTTTACTCTTGGTTAATAATCAGGTATAATTATCAGTTTTAATTATTGTAGTCTTTTATTATTGTAACCCAACAGATAAAGCTGCACCCCGGGCTTTCAACAGGGCTCACCACCACTATAACGACTATAGTAAAGCCCTTTAAATTTACTCTTAATCATCTCAAAACCTTCTTAAAGCATTTTTACCGTGTCACAAACATAGTTTGAGTTGTAAACAGCCTACATTACCACTCTTTCATAGTTTCATCCTGACATGAAAGGTGGCCAGTATATGTGAAAAGTTGAAAGACTGATCCTGGAAGGTGAGTCCCCGGCTGTATTGTCTGAATTGGGTCAGTACAGATCTGGCCATCTTGAAATTTGAACTGTGTGATTGAGTTCCCACAGTGAAATATGAATTGGCCCAATTGGGCCAAGTAAATACAGGTTGATTGATTGCTGCCTGTATGGACCAATTCAGTTTTCCAAGGAGTATTGAAATACTTGATGCCTTGACAACTGATTTAAATAATGTATAACCTCTGAGAATGGCCCTTGTAATAATCCTGAATGAATTTCCAACCCAACTCCTACAGGGCCAGGTGATTGGGATCCTTGAATGGTCCTCTGATTGCCGCCATAGATTGCCAGACTGATTAGCTAAATAGTCCTCCTTTGAAATGGGTGTTGGATTTTGGGACCTTGATTTGGAAAGATTGTCAGCCTGTGACTCAAAACAGAGCACTAGCATGACATCCAACATACCATAAATAATGGTATGACAAGTATTGAACAAACATAGTCAATACAGGTAATAATTAAGAGAAAACAACCCTCTTACATTAAACACCAACCTTATCCAAACAGAATAAGGAAACCTAGAGGAGAATAAACAAGTCAAAACCCTTATTTTCACCTCTCATCTAACTTATGCATATTTAAGTTATCCTATACCAAAATGGTATTTTTCTTAAAGCTCACATAGAGAGCTACACAATGATATCATCCATGTTGTTGTAACACCACTACAACTGGAGATACCATATAACCTCATTTTCAAAACCAAGCCCCCCTGAAAGTCAAAGAGGGCTTGTACAAAACTGTACAAAAGTATAACCAAATTAAAGATCTCAACAAGAGCTTTAATTTGAGACACCTTAGACCTCTGTATCTCTTAAATTGACTGAGGGATCTTGGTTCAAAGGTTTAATAACCAAAATACAGATATTCTGGAAATAAGAAAATAAACAAACCCCTGTATCTTTGGCATACACTCATACAACTGTACAGTGTCACATACCAAACTGTAGGGCTAATCAAGCCCTACAAAACTGTATCATCAGAATACAGATATCTTCCAAATTGAAGAAGATATCTGGTATGGAAGTTTTTGAAGCCTCATACTGATGTACAAAAATACATCCAAAAACTTAAAACCCTTATAACTTTTGCTATTTTAAAGAAGGGTAAACATGAAGCATACCAAATTGAAGAGCTCATTAAGCCCTTCAATTCTGTGCTCTTAGTTTCTTGATATCTCAAAAACTGACCAAGATATCTTGGTTGGAAGTTTTTTGGCCAATACTGGCCTGTACCAAACCTGTACCAACCAGTACAGTCTTAATACTCAAAATAATGGTTGTTCAAAGCTTAAACCCGCCCAGAATGACTAGTATTAGTCATACAAACACCAGAACAACGTCATCCAAGTGCTGACGTGGCAGGTGAAAAGTTTTTTCATCCTGTATTGATCCAGAATGATCATTTGTGGTCCCAAAACCACAATTCTGCCTCTACTGACGTCAGAATTGAGGATCCAGAACCACAGACTGGCCAATGGAGTGAAAATTTTCACTCCTCTGACGTGTGAAGAGTAAATAACTCTTGACAGTCTTGAAAGATATAAAAAGAAGGGTTTTTGCCTTCAAAAATCCTCATCTTATCTTTTTATTATATATTCTTACGTGACAAGACTGTTAATCATCAGTAGTGTCCTTAGAATACTTAAAGATATAATTAAATATAATTATTGTAGTGTCTCTTTACAGTCAAAGATATTAGAACATTGCAACCCAGGTCCTCAATAGACTCATCACCACTGTTACCACGTAGCAGTAGGACCTGAAGAATTTTTTATTACTTATTTTGACGTGTCACAGTCATAGTACTAGCTTGTATTTACTGTTTTTAAGCTTCTACATAGACTCACCCTGACAATTTGGGGGCCTGGCCGTGGTTATTCAACCTTATTGGACGTATTTTGAACTGAATTAGGCGTAAAATTCAGCTATTTAAAAGGTATTTCACTACAAGTGAGTAAAATTTTTATTTTATTATCATTTTTTTTATACAATTCTTTTTTTTTACTCCAAAAATATATATTATAAAATATTTTTGTTGAGAATAAGAGTACATATCCTCTTTATTTTTTTTTTTATTGCAATAAATTCCACGAAATTTCATAATAATACATCTGTATTATTTAAATTTCAATATAAATAATAATATACAAACAGTATATTATTTATTTTACTATTATTTTTCACCAAAGTGCGTGAAAATTAATATATAAACATTTATTAATTAATAATTAATAAATATAAAATAATAAAATAATTTTTTATTATTTTACAAGGAATATTTTAATTAAATATTTCCTTTAAAACAAGATATCACTCAAATTGACGTGAAAACTTGTAATTACTTGATATTTAACTAATATCAAAGTCTTATAATAAATATTATTTATAATATTTATAATAAAAAGTCAAATTTATTATAATTTAATAAAATTTGACGTGTTTACACAAAAACACAATAATATCCAAGTGAATCATTCACAAAACACTTGGATATTACAGTTTTTTCACTTATAAAACATAAGTGAAAAACTCAAAACTGTTATTTTTCAAACAAAAACATATAAAAATAATAAAAAAAAAAAAAAAAATAAAAAATAAAAAATAAAAAACACTTAAAAATTTCGAAAAATAACAGTAGAATTGAATATAATCATTTTGTTTTATCATAAAATACTGATATACAATCTGAAATATCTTTTCTGAATAGTGGAAAAGGACTACATTCCATTAGAAACCCAGTCACAAGGAAACCCATCTGTGACAGCCTCAGAAGACAGAGAGGCGCTGCCAAACACCAAGGGCAAGCAGAAAAGACACAGTGAAGTGACAATCAACTCAAAAGATTGGACACCAATAGCTGTGCCAAGGGCCAAAAAACCCAGAAAAGCTCCAACAAAACCAGTTGGATCACCAAAACAAGTTGAGAAACAGAAAATCACTGTTATCAACCCAGTTGTAAACTCCAAAGGCAAATTGCCAAAGAGTATAGATCATAAATTTGTACAAGGGCCTGCCAAAGGTAAATAAACCTTGAGAAATACAACATTTTTTATTGTCTGTCATTTTTTAACATTGTTAACATGACACCTCCACTTCTTAGAGATCTTGGATTCCCAAGAAATCAACCAGAATACTGGCCAAGAAGACACAGAGGAAGAAGAACTGGAGCAGATGACCAGCAAAGGACTTACCATCAGGGAACTCCTACCCAAAGTCTTGTTCCAAATCAAATTCAACCCAGGAGTCCAACCAGGAGACTGGACAGATGCAGAACAGGTCCTCCAAATACACAAACTCCTGAGAGACCTTTTCACATGGAGCATGGACAACAAAATGTTCACCATGGCAGCATCATGGGCAGAAGTGGGGATAACAACCCAGAAGATCTGTCTCAAGCAAATGGCTTGGATGGAGCTTATGACAGAAATGCAAGGTTGGAATCCCAACAAGAATTTCAAACTCTTAGAAGAAAGAGCAATCAGAATCAAAGAGAACCAGGCAGCCATACAAGCCATAGAGAGATCTTGGCACAAGGAAGAGCCCAGTCAGATTCAGGTACCCCCAGAAATGGAAGGAGAAGCTCCATCTTCCCCACAACCATCCAGCAGTTCCAGGCCTTACAAGCCAAAGGAAACTTCATCCAAAGCTCCCCCACCATTCCAGGTAGTTTCCAACAGGAGAAAAGGAGCCCAAGGGAAAAACAAAACTTCTTTCAACCAGAGGAAGAAAGAAGCAGACCCATTGATGAAAAAGCTGATGGACTTAGTCCAAGAAGTACACAAAAACAAGAAATAGTTGTACCTACAAATAGTGTTTCTAGTTCTGACTCAATAGACCCAGAATTAATAACTGAAACTACAATGCACACTCATGAGTTTGAAAACAAATTCACATGGACCAAATTGGCCCAATTCATGGAGTGGACACATGAAACCTCAGAAAAAATGAGGACAGAAGTGGAAACATTGAAAGAAGAAAATGCTTTCCAAGCAACAGTCATAAAAGACTTGAATTCAAATCTGGCCAAAATTTGGACAGAATTTGAAAAAACTAACAGACAGTTGAATTCAATTCTAGAAGAACAACAAACTGTGAGGAGGGATCTGAGGAATATCCAGCAACAGCAGGATAACCTTGACAAAGAAATTGATTACCTCTATGACAGGGAAGACAATCAATACCCTCCAACACAAGGTCAGCCTACTACCTCTACAAAATTAAAAGAAGAGGACAAAGACTATGACCAGGAACCTGAATATCAGATTCCAAAGTTAAGATCAGAGTCAGTGTACCAAGATGGGGAAAATCTCAACTATTCAGAGAAACAGGCACTGAAACAGTTACCAGAAGTAACAAACTGGCCAAAGTTCTCAGGAATAGGGGAATATGACCATATGGAGATCATTGACTATATTGATGGACTCTTTGTTGATGTCCCAAAGATACCAGACTACTGGATCACAACAAGACTCAACACAGCATTCAGAGGCCATGCAAACATATGGTATACTGAAATGAAAGAAATACATGGCAGGAAAAGCTGGCCATGGTGGAGGAACCAGATTATACAAAAGTATAGCAATGGTAGCTGAATCTGGCAAAAAACCATGTCCTTTGAAAGTGATAGATACTCCACAGAAAAAGACCCTTATGAATGGTGCCTCAAACAAACAAAGAGGCTAAAAGCTATTGATCCCAATATGACAATAGAAATGAGAAACCATAAACTCCTGACAAAATTGCCAGGAGATCTAGAACATGCAGTCAAATGCAGATGCAACAACATCAGCAGCATTGATGACATAGCAAATGTCATACAAGATGTGAGAAAAAAGACCTCCATAGGAAGGTACACATCTTTCAAACCAAACTTCAAAGACAAGAGGTCTGAAGTTAAAGAGACAAACAAAGAAAAAGGGAAAGAAACCCCAAAAAAGAAATATGTGTGCCACAACTGTGGTTCACCAGACCATTATGCCAACAATTGCACAAAACCAAAAAAGAAAATATATGCAATTGATGAAGAATCAGAAGAAGAACAAACAGGTGAAAGATCTGATTCTGACAGCATGGGAAATGGTATGAGAGCAGAATCACAAAGTGAACCTGATACCATAGAAGAATACATAGTGGAATGCAATGAAGAAAGTTCACTTGATATACAAGACATTGAATTGGATTCAGGCATACCACAAATAACAACAGACAAAGAGCTCTGTAAGCACACACAGAATGCACAAACATTCCTGGTAACCCCCAATAGAGGGATGGGATTCATTCATGGAACACCTACAAAATTGACAGTTTACATTGAGAACTGTAAACATCCAATGATCATTGACACAGGAGCAAGTTGCTCCATAGTGGCAAAAGAATACTTGAAACAACATTTTCCCAAACGGGAAGATGATATAATCCCAACAAAAGCCAGAAACTTCAAAAGTGCATCAGGCAAAATGCACTCACTAGGGACAATAATCAAAGAGATAATTATCCCACACCAAAAAGGAAATATCAGACTGGAACCTGAATTTGTAGTTCTAGAAAATGCACATGTACAAGGATTCTTACTAGGTACAGAGTACCAAAGAATGTATGGTATGGATATTTGCAATAGTAAAAACAGATATCTTACCATAGGTACAAACAAAGATAAAAAATTTTCCTTTGACATTAACCATATAACAAATGATAACACCTTGAAAGAACTAGTGGAAGAATTCAAAGAGGCCCAATATGGCACTCAACTCACCAGTAAGATGAAACTCAACTTACTGAAAGTATTGAGAAAGCACAGAGGAGCTTTCGCAATAGGAGATGAACCACTAGGAAAAATCAAAGGACATGATATAGAATTATATCTGGATGTAGAAAGACCATATCCACCTATGCTTAGGAGACCACCATACCCAGCCAGCATGGAAACTAGGAAAGAAATTGAGAAACACATCAATGAACTCCTAGAAATGGGGGTAATAAGAAAGATAGGACATAATGAGATAGTAGAGGTCACTACACCAGTCCTTATAACATGGCATGATGGTAAATCCAGACTATGTGGTGACTTCAGGGCTTTGAATAATTACACCAAAGCAGATAGGTACCCCATCCCAAGGATACCACATGCACTAGATAAACTAGCAAAAGCCAAGTTCATTACAAAAATGGACTGCATGAAAGGTTTTCACCAGAATGGGGTAAAACCAGATTCCATCAAATTGCTAAGAATTATATGCCATATGGGCATATATGAATACACCAGAATGCCATTTGGCATTAAGAATGCACCAGCCCATTTTCAGAGGATGATGGATACCATATTTCAAGATGAAATAATGGAAGGGTGGATGGTAGTGTACATTGATGATATCATAATATACTCAGAAACATGGGAGGACCATGTGAAGAAAATTGATAAAGTATTGGAAAAATGCACACCAATCAATATGAAGATATCTCTTAAGAAATGTAACTTTGGACAGCAAGAACTGCTAGCCCTAGGACACAAAGTTTCAGGTTTAAGTCTAGCTATAGACCAAAATAAAGTTGCTGCAGTACTAAAGAAACCAGTACCAAAGAACATCAAAGAAATGCAATCTTTTTTGGGCTTTGCCAGCTACTACAGAAGCCACATAAAGAACTTTGCACACATCACTAGTAGCCTATACAAACTGTGCTCAAAAGATGTGGTCTTTGAAATTACCAAGGAAAGAAGGGATGCATTTGAAAAGATCAAACATGAACTGACCAATGCCCCTGTCCTAATGATGCCTGATTTTGAACTACCATTCAAACTATACATAGATGCAGCATGTAGCCAAGGGCTAGGAGCAGCACTACACCAAAGGCAACTAGTAGATGGCATACCCAAAGAAGGAGTAATTTGCTATATCTCAAGACAACTGAAAGACTCAGAAGCTAGATATGGAGCTACTCAGACAGAATGTCTATGCTTGGTATGGGCATTAGAAAAACTCCATTACTACTTAGAAGGAGCAGTATTTGAAGTTTTTACTGACTGCACAGCCCTCAAGTCACTGTTGAACATGAAAACAACAAACAGACACATGCTTAGGTGGCAAATAGCCATACAAGAATACAGAGGGAATATGACTATCATCTATAAAGAAGGGAAAAGTCATACTAATGCAGATGGTCTCAGCAGGTGGCCACTGAAGAATGACCAAGAAAATCCAGCATATGACCCAGAAAATGGGGCCAAAATACCTATACAATGCATGGAGATAGACAGGAGAAAGAACTTCAAACTATCAAACTGGGCATTAGGGAATGATTCATCAAACCCAGCACAGAGCTATGGGGAGATTAAAGAGATACCCATACTGGGAATCAGCTCCTCTAATCTGAATACAGAATTCTTTAGTATAGTACAATCAGCATACAATAAACACAAACAGTGTAGTATATTGATACAACTACTAAAACAAAAGTACAGGAGTCCTGAACTAGAGAGTCAATTGGAAGAGCCATGGCTCAAAAACTTTAAAGAAAATAGATTTTTTCTGATAGATGACCTACTGTACCATAGGGAAAAACACACAAGTGCCCTGGTAATAATAAGTAGGGAACACATTTCCCTCATACTACAGGAATGCCATGACTGCCCATACATGGGACATATGAGTGAAGAAAGAACTAAAGAAAGAGTCTTTAGCACAGCTTGGTGGCCAAAGTGGGAACAAGACTTGAGTGAATACATCAACACTTGTACCAGATGCCAAAAAGCCAACAGAAGTCATGGCAAAAGATATGGATTACTCCAGAGTATAGAGGAGCCCAAACACCCCTGGGAAATAATAAACATGGATTGGGTAACAGGCCTGGTCCCTGGAGGAAAAGACAGCTTTAATGCATGCCTAGTAGTAGTAGACAGGTATAGCAAGAGTGTCAGATGTCTCCCCTGTCACAAAGAGGACACAGCAATGGACACAGCCATATTGTTCTGGAACAATGTGATAGCCAACTGTGGAGTCCCAAGAATTATAATTAGTGACAGAGACCCTAAATTCACATCAGAATTTTGGACTAATCTATATGAGATGCTGGGAACCAAACTAGCATTTTCCACAGCTTACCATCCACAAACAGATGGTCTAGCAGAAAGAATGATCCAAACATTGGAAGACATCATTAGAAGGTTTTGTGCATATGGCATGGAATATAAAGACAATGAGGGATATACCCATGACTGGGTAACCCTCCTACCAGCTGTGCAATTAGCATACAACACAAGTATACACTCAGTGACAGGAAAAACCCCTGCCACATTAGAGAAAGGATGGAACCCACTACTTCCAGTAGATTACTTGAAGAAGAACCTCCTCTCAGTACATCCTACAGCTAAAGACTTTCACACAATGTGGAAGACTGCCTGTGAAAAAGCAGAGCAATGTGTGGCTGAAGCCAAATTATATAACAAACAGAGATATGATAAAAGTCACCAAGAACCTGATTTCAAAGAAGGGGACCAAGTTCTAATCTCAACTCTTAACTTCAACAACCTAAAAGGACCCAAGAAGATGAGAGACTCATTCATAGGACCATTCACCATTATCAAATTGATAGGAAAGAATGCAGTAGAGGTCAACCTGACCAAAGAGTTCTCTAGGAAACACCCAGTTTTCCCTGTGAGCCTGGTCAAACCTTATCACCAGACAGATGAGGAGAAATTCCCTGACAGGAAGAAGACAGTCACCCATGAAAGATTGGTAGAGGAAGATGACTCACCTGGACCAGTGAAAAAGATCATTAAAGCCAGGAAGATCAGAATCAATGGGAAAGACAACAGGCAATACCTGGTTAGATTTAAGAATCAACCAGCAGATAAAGACAAATGGCTAACTGAGAAAGAAATCCCAGATGGACAAATACACCTCAGAAGATTCAGAGCCTCCAAGAGGGCTGAAGAGTCTCATCAATGATGAGCCTTCTTTTGAGGGAGGGTATGTCAGCCTGTGACTCAAAACAGAGCACTAGCATGACATCCAACATACCATAAATAATGGTATGACAAGTATTGAACAAACATAGTCAATACAGGTAATAATTAAGAGAAAACAACCCTCTTACATTAAACACCAACCTTATCCAAACAGAATAAGGAAACCTAGAGGAGAATAAACAAGTCAAAACCCTTATTTTCACCTCTCATCTTGTCAGCCTGTGACTCAAAACCAGAGCACAAGCATGACAGCCAATATACCATAAATCAATGGTATAGCCAAGATACCACCAAAACATGGAACTGAGCCAAATTAGCTCAAAAGGTATCAAAAGAAAGAGGAAACTCACCTCTTTCTGAAAATACAAGTCCCATCACCATAGGACAAGAAATAACAAAGTTATTCCTGCTCAAAGTCATTGCTGAGCATAAACCTTAATTTTCACCTCTCATCTAAAATCTAGAAGGAGAGGCTTAACCCCATCAAATGGGTATTCAAAATGAAGCTCTAAGCCAGGGCTATCCAATGGTACCAGCCAAACTGAGCTAGCACCAGTATTACTTGAGTTATGGTCAAATTCAGACCAAATAAGGGTGAACAAAACATTCACCTCTCATCTAACTTTTACAGTTTTAGTGTGAGATACTTAAAGTGGGGTCTTTTTGGAAAGAGCACAATCAGGGCTATCTGATGGTGTCATCCATTTCCCCATAACTCAACTACAACAGAAGTTATTGGCCAAACAAGCTTAATACAGCTTTTTGCCCAAACCACGCCAATGTACAAAATACTTGTACATGGGATAACTTTGTCATATTTAATGATAACCATGTCAAGTTGGGTACCATTGTGTAGAGCTCATATAGAGCTATTCAATGAACCAACTTTGAGCTTGATATCTCAAACACTGACAGAGTTATGACCATTTTAAGGTCAAAATCCCACCAGCTGTCATATACAGCCTTACCATGGGATAACACCCCATAATCATGAATATGAGGTGTCAACAGACGAAGAAGCATGTTTTTACTTCAATACCTCATATGTCAGTCAATACTGGGGTCCCATACAGTTTCTGTACAGCATTCTACGCGTCATACACGTCAGAATCAGGCTGTGAGGTCCCCAGATGAAAATTTTCACCCTGTATTGGTGAAAACCGCCCAGATGTGGTTTCAAAACCACATCTGAGCCCAATACAGTGTATACAGGTTGTTTGCAAACCACAAGCCTGTCATGGGGAGTGAAAAATCTTCACTCCCTCTACGTGAAAAGGTTTAATCACCTTTTCACCTCAATTTCAGGATAAAAGGAGGGCTTTTCACAGCCAAAAACCTTTCCTCATCCTGCTCTTGAATACCCTACGTAGTAAACTGTCAAAAACAGTTTTACTCTTGGGTAATAATCAGGTATTATTATAATCTTAATAATTGTAGTCTTTATTATTGTAACCCAACAGGTAAAGCTGCACCCAGGGCTTTCAACAGCGCTCACCACCACTATATCCACTATAGTAAAGCCCTTTAATTATTAAATTAGAACCATCTTCAACTCTTATAAAACCTTTTTAACTTTTATACACCGTGTCACAGTCATAGTTAAAAGTTGTAAATACACTTTATTACTCTTATCACAGACTCAGCCTGACATTTTGGGGGCCTGGCCGTGTTTTTTACTTATTTTGGACCTTACAAGTAAGTTTTTTCTCTTTTTTATCATTTATTGACACCTGTTTTTTATTTTTAGGCGTCATTTTCTTTTGAAAAATATATTTTATATATATTCTTCTTTTAAAATTTAATAATACTCATATTTTTAAAGAGTATTTGTCTAGTGGCTAATAACCACAAGACCAGTATTTTTGGCGTGTTTTGCATATAAAAACACTTTTAAGCCATTTACACAGTCTCAATTCTTAATTGAATTAAGACAGCTCATACTGATAAACCAACAGTTGAGGCGTGTTTGGGCACATTGTCAACTCAATTGCCCTGTAATACACCATTTTTGACAGATTATACTTGCTAATAACAAGTATTCTGTAAGATATTGGTATACAAACAGTATACCAATAATCAATAAGCTGTATTTCTGACGTGGAATTGTTAATTCAATTACACTGTCACTATACAAGGGCATACTGTAGTAACATACAAGCCCAGAGGCCATTCTTAGACGTGCAAAACCAGCCTTGTAAGAAGTCTTAACTGACATAAGCCCTCTTTTTCCTGCTTTGATTCAGTGGAAGAAAACTTCATACCACTTGAGACCCAGTCACAGGCCAACATACCAGTGACACCCTCAGAACCAGAGGGCAGCAAGGGCAAAGGAAAAAGGCTTAGTGAAGGCCTCATCACAGCCAAAAAGTGGACACCAATAGCCACTCAGAGGAGTAGAAAACCACGAAACTCTGCTTCAATACAAGGTAAACCAACCTTAACCACTTGTGCAGGGAAGATTACAATTATTAACCCAGTTGTAACCTCCAAAGGCAAACTGCCCAAATCAGCAGATAGCAAATTTGTACAAGGCACAGTCAAAGGTAAATACCCTAAGAACATAAAGTTTTTGACTGCTTGCAAACACTGATATGTCCCCTGCATACCTCAGAGACCTTGGCTTCCAAAGGAACCAGCCAGAGGATAGAGCAGGAATGTCTAGAACCAGAAGACCTGAAAGAAGACACATTGGACACAGTGGTGGATGGCAAAACAATGAGGGAGATAATATCAACCTTGCCATTCACACTCCAATTCAACAGAAACCTCAAACCAGAGGACTGGAAAGATATGGATCAAGTTCTTCAAATCCACCAACTCCTCAAAGATTTGTTTCAATGGAGTATGGACAACAAGAGGTTCAACCTAGCAACTCACTGGGCAGAACTGGGATCAAGTTGCCAGAAGATCTGTCTCAAAGAGATAGACTTCAAAGACCTTATGGTAATCACCAAGGGTTGGAATCCTACCAGGCAGCACAGACTCCTGGAGGCAAGGGCACAGAGGATAAGGGAGAATCAAGCCACTATCCAAGCTATAGAAGAACAGTTAACCCAGACAGGGCCTACTCAGATTCCTTCAGGTTCACAAGGAGCATGCCAAATCAGCTCTCCAGTGGCTTCACACCATTCAGAAACCAGCAGATCAGTGGCCAAGAGTCACCATTCTTCACAATTCCAGGAAGTTTCCAGGAGAAGACAAGGCAACAAGGGCAAAAACAAAGCCTCCTTCAACCAGAGGAGGAAGGAGTCAGACCCCATGATCCAGAAGCTGTTAGATTTGGTAAAAGAAGTACACAAGAACCAGAAGTAGTTGTAAACCACTCTAGAATCAGTAGTCCTAGTAATAGAAACATTACCCCCACTCAGACTGAAAATAACATTATCACATCTGAGAGTAACATCAACAGTGACACACTGTGGTTACAAATGTCCCAATATGCTGAGCAATCTGCAAAGCAGGCTACAGAATTTGCAGCTGCCCAAGAAAGGATGAGAAAAACTCAAGCCTCATTGGAGCAGATAGTTAAAAACCTTCAGGAAGGATATGCTCAACTGAGCAAAGCCTCTGAAGAAACCAACAAGAGACTGAATCAAGTCTCTGAAGAACAACACCATAGTAGCAGGGACAGGGAGTGTCTGAACCAAGACATCAACAAATTGTTTGATGCCTACCATAGCTTAAAGCCCCAACCACAAGGCCAAGCTATGGAGAATCCATATCAACCAGATGACATCAAACCAGATGCCATGTTGTTGAATAAGGCAAGATCTCCATCACAATACCAGGATGGAGATGGCATGTCTTATTCAGAGAAGGAAGCCTTGAAACAGCTTCCTGAGGCCTCAAACTGGCCCAAATTCTCTGGATCAGGAGAATATGATCATATGGAACTCATAGATTATATTGATGGACTCTTCATTGATGTACCAAGCATACCAGATTACTGGATTACTGCTAGACTGAATACTGCATTTAAAGGTCATGCAAGTATATGGTACACTGAAATGAAAGAAATCCATGGCAGAAGAAATTGGCCATGGTGGAAGAGTCAAATAATCCAAAAGTACAGTAATGGAACTTGGATATGGCAAAAGACCATGTCATTTGAGAATGACAAATACTCTGTGGACAAAGATCCATATGAGTGGTGTCTTAGACAGTCTAAAAGACTTAAAGCCATTGATCCTCAGATGAACATCCAAATGAGGAATCACAAACTCCTGACACAACTGCCAGGAGAACTAGAGCATGCAGTAAAGTGCAGATGCAACCAAAATTGCACTCTAGATGATATAGCCAATACCTTGCAAGACATAAGGAAAAGGACTAATATAGGGAAATTCACCCCATATAGAAGCAGTAGTTTCAAAGAGAAACAACCTTTCAGGGTGGAGTTTAAAGACAAACCCAGAGAAAAAGTGGCAGAAGTGGCAAAGAAGAAGAATTCTTGTCACAATTGTGGTTCAACAGACCACTATGCTAACAACTGTCCAAAGGCAAAGAAAAAAGTCTATGCCATAGAGAAAGTCCCTGAGGAAGAACCTCCAACAGAGGAATCTGAATCAGACTCTATGGGTGATGCCATCAGAGAACCATCTGATGAGGATCAAGACCCAAGAGAGGAATTTCTAGTGGAATACCAAGAGGAAACCCCACTAGAAATCCAGGATATACAGTTGGAAGCAGGCATGCCACAAGACACTGCCAACAAAAACTTGTGTAAACATACACAAGATGCACAAACATTCCTGGTTACACCAACCAAAGGAATGGCATATATACATGGAACAGCCACAAAAATGACTGTATGTATTGACAATGCTCAGCACCCACTGATCATTGACAGTGGAGAACACTGCTCCATAGTGGCCAGAAATTATCTGGATAAACACTTCCCAAACTGGGAAAAAGAACTCTTGCCCACCAGGGCAAAGAACTTTAAGAGTGCATCTGGAAAGATGACCTCTATTGGGACAATTATCAAAGAGATAATTATACCCCACAGAAAAGGTAATATCAGACTCAACCCAGAGTTTGTAGTGCTTGAAGATGCCCACATCCAAGGGTTTTTACTGGGGACAGATTACCAGAGGATGTATGGCATAGATATTTACAATAGTAAAAATAGGCATATTACCATTGGTACTAACAAGGAAAAGAAATTTTCTCTTGATATATACCAGATATCTTCTCAGGACCCACTGGAAGAACTTCTGAAAGAATTCAGAGAGGGACAGTTTAGCACTACCCTCACCAGTAAACAAAAGTTAAGTTTACTGAAGATGCTGAGGAAGAATAGACCAGCATTTGCCATTGGCAAAGAACCATTAGGCAAGATCAAAGGCCATGATATAGAACTATATCTGGATGTGGAAAGGCCTTATCCACCCATGTTAAGGAGACCTCCTTACCCAGCAAGTCTGGAGACCAGGAAAGAGATTGAGAAACATATCAATGAACTCCTGGACATGAATGTCATTAGGAAGATTGGACATAATGAGATAGTGGAAATTACCACCCCTGTCCTAATCACCTGGCATGATGGCAAGTCTAGATTGTGTGGAGACTTCAGAGCCCTGAATAACTACACAAAAGCAGACAGGTACCCTATACCAAGGATACCTCATGCCTTGGATAAACTGGCTAAAGCCAAATACATAACCAAGATGGATTGTATGAAAGGCTTCCACCAAAATGGAGTTAAACCAAACTCCATGAAGTTGCTCAGAATAATATGCCATATGGGCATATATGAGTACACCAGGATGCCATTTGGCATCAAAAATGCACCAGCCCACTTCCAAAGGATGATGGACACCATATTTCAGGAAGAAATAATGGAAGGCTGGATGGTAGTATATATTGATGATATCATTATATACTCAGAGACATGGGAAGACCACGTACATTACATAGACAAAGTGCTAAGTAAATGTACACCCATCAATCTAAAAATTTCACTTAAAAAGTGTAATTTTGGCCAACAAGAGCTACTAGCTCTAGGACACAAAGTCTCAGGCCTTAGTCTGGCAATTGACCAGAACAAAGTAGCAGCAGTACTGCAAAAGCCAGTACCAAAGAGCATTAAAGAAATGCAATCTTTCCTTGGGTTTGCTAGCTACTATAGAAACCACATCAAAAACTTTGCCCACATAACTAGTAGCTTATACAAGTTATGCTCAAAGGATGTAGTTTTTGAAATAACCAAGGAAAGGAGGGATGCATATGAGAGGATCAAATATGAACTCACAAATGCACCTGTGCTCATCTTGCCTGACTTTGAACTACCATTCAAGTTATACATAGATGCAGCATGCAGCCAAGGCTTAGGAGCAGCCCTTCACCAAAGACAAATTGTAGATGGTGAACCAAGAGAAGGTGTAATATGTTACATCTCCAGGCAGCTGAAAGATTCAGAAGCCAGGTATGGGGCCACCCAGACAGAATGTCTATGTCTAGTCTGGGCTCTAGAAAAACTCCATTACTATTTGGAGGGTGCAGTCTTTGAAGTCTACACAGACTGCACAGCCTTGAAGTCTTTACTAAACATGAAGACTACTAATAGACATATGCTGAGATGGCAAATAGCCATCCAGGAGTATAGAGGGAACATGACCATCATATACAAGGAAGGCAAAAGCCATACCAATGCAGATGGCCTTAGCAGATGGCCACTGGACAATGTCAAAAGCAATCCAGCTTATGACCCTGAAGTTGCTGCAAAAATTCCTATCCATTTTATGGAGATCAATAGGAAAAAGAACTTCAGATTCTCTGAATGGGCACCAGAGAGTGGTACCCTTGACAGTGGAAACACTGATTCAGAAGGGACAGAAACTCCCATACTGGGAATAAGTTCCTCAGCACTGCACAATGAATTTTTCAATGCAGTGCTGAAATCTTATGCTAAGCACAAACAGTGTAGCATATTACTCCAACTCCTTCAACAAAAATACAGGAGCCCAGAACTGGAAACCCAGCTGGAGGAACCCTGGTTGAGAGCCTATAAGGACAATAAATTCTTCCTTATAGATGGCCTGATTTATCACAGAGAAAAGCACACCAGTGCACTCACAGTGATAGACAGAGACCACATCTCTCTAATCCTGCAGGAATGCCATGACTGCCCCTATATGGGACACATGAGTGAAGACAGGACCAAAGAGAGGGTAGCAAGCACAGCTTGGTGGCCCAAGTGGGAACAAGAGTTGAGTGAATACATCAACACTTGTGAAAGATGCCAAAAGGCAAATAGAAAACATGGGAAGAAATATGGGTTACTTCAACATATAGAAGAACCCAAGCACCCATGGGAAACCATTAACATGGACTGGGTCACAGGACTTGTCCCAGGAGGCAAAGAAAACTACAATGCCTGCTTAATCATAGTTGATAGGTTCAGCAAAAGCATGAGATGTCTACCATGCCATAAAGAGGACACAGCCATGGACACTGCTCTGTTATTTTGGAATAACATCATATCCACCTGTGGAGTCCCCAAGATCATAATTAGTGACAGGGACCCAAAATTCACATCTGAATTTTGGACCAACTTATATGACATGCTTGGCACCAAACTTGCTTTTTCCACAGCTTACCATCCCCAAACAGATGGCCTGGCTGAGAGAATGATCCAAACAATGGAGGACATTCTCAGGAGGTTCTGTGCCTATGGCATGGAATACAAGGACCATGAAGGATACACCCATGATTGGGTTACCCTCTTACCAGCAGTCCAGCTGGCTTATAACACAAGCCAGCACTCTACCACAGGAAAATCACCTGCACTGGTAGAGAAAGGGTGGAATCCCCTGTTACCTGTGGATCACTTGAAGAAAAATCTTCTGACCATCCACCCCACAGCCAAAGACTTCCATGATATGTGGAAGAAAGCCTGTGATACTGCAGCCAAATGCATAGCTGAGGCCAAAGAGTATAACAAGCAGAGGTGGGACAAATCACATATGGAACCTGACTTCAAGGAAGGGGACCAGGTGTTAGTGTCTACACTGAACTTCAACAATCTCAAAGGACCTAAGAAAATGAGAGACTCATTTGTAGGGCCCTTCACTATCATTAAGTTAATAGGGAAAAATGCAGTAGAGGTCAAGCTCACTGAGGAGTTTTCTAGGAAACACCCAGTCTTTCCAGTGAGCCTGGTCAAGCCATACTTCCAAACAGAGGAGGAAAAATTCCCCTCCAGGAAGAAGAACATCACTCCACCAGAAATAGTGGAAGTAGAAGACTCTCCTGGACCTGTGAGTAAAATCATCAGGGCCAGAAAAATCAGACTTAATGGAAAGGATCAAAGACAATACCTAGTCAGATTCAAAAACCAGACAGCTGATAAAGACAAATGGTTGGCAGAGGATGCCATACCAGATGGGAACCTTCATTTAAGGAGATTCAGAGCCTCTAGGAGGACTGAACAGTCTCATCAATGATGAGCCTTTTTTAGAGGGAGGGTATGTCAGCCTGTGACTCAAAACCAGAGCACAAGCATGACAGCCAATATACCATAAATCAATGGTATAGCCAAGATACCACCAAAACATGGAACTGAGCCAAATTAGCTCAAAAGGTATCAAAAGAAAGAGGAAACTCACCTCTTTCTGAAAATACAAGTCCCATCACCATAGGACAAGAAATAACAAAGTTATTCCTGCTCAAAGTCATTGCTGAGCATAAACCTTAATTTTCACCTCTCATCTAAAATCTAGAAGGAGAGGATTAACCCCATCAAATGGGTATTCAAAATGAAGCTCTAAGCCAGGGCTATCCAATGGTACCAGCCAAACTGAGCTAGCACCAGTATTACTTGAGTTATGGTCAAATTCAGACCAAATAAGGGTGAACAAAACATTCACCTCTCATCTAACTTTTACAGTTTTAGTGTGAGATACTTAAAGTGGGGTCTTTTTGGAAAGAGCACAATCAGGGCTATCTGATGGTGTCATCCATTTCCCCATAACTCAACTACAACAGAAGTTATTGGCCAAACAAGCTTAATACAGCTTTTTGCCCAAACCACGCCAATGTACAAAATACTTGTACATGGGATAACTTTGTCATATTTAATGATAACCATGTCAAGTTGGGTACCATTGTGTAGAGCTCATATAGAGCTATTCAATGAACCAACTTTGAGCTTGATATCTCAAACACTGACAGAGTTATGACCATTTTAAGGTCAAAATCCCACCAGCTGTCATATACAGCCTTACCATGGGATAACACCCCATAATCATGAATATGAGGTGTCAACAGACGAAGAAGCATGTTTTTACTTCAATACCTCATATGTCAGTCAATACTGGGGTCCCATACAGTTTCTGTACAGCATTCTACGCGTCATACACGTCAGAATCAGGCTGTGAGGTCCCCAGATGAAAATTTTCACCCTGTATTGGTGAAAACCGCCCAGATGTGGTTTCAAAACCACATCTGAGCCCAATACAGTGTATACAGGTTGTTTGCAAACCACAAGCCTGTCATGGGGAGTGAAAAATCTTCACTCCCTCTACGTGAAAAGGTTTAATCACCTTTTCACCTCAATTTCAGGATAAAAGGAGGGCTTTTCACAGCCAAAAACCTTTCCTCATCCTGCTCTTGAATACCCTACGTAGTAAACTGTCAAAAACAGCTTTACTCTTGGGTAATAATCAGGTATTATTATAATCTTAATAATTGTAGTCTTTATTATTGTAACCCAACAGGTAAAGCTGCACCCAGGGCTTTCAACAGCGCTCACCACCACTATATCCACTATAGTAAAGCCCTTTAATTATTAAATTAGAACCATCTTCAACTCTTATAAAACCTTTTTAACTTTTATACACCGTGTCACAGTCATAGTTAAAAGTTGTAAATACACTTTATTACTCTTATCATAGACTCAGCCTGACACATCTAACTTATGCGTATTTAAGTTATCCTATACCAAAATGGTATTTTTCTTAAAGCTCACATAGAGAGCTACACAATGATATCATCCATGTTGTTGTAACACCACTACAACTGGAGATACCATATAACCTCATTTCCAAAACCAAGCCCCCCTGAAAGTCAAAGAGGGCTTGTACAAAACTGTACAAAAGTATAACCAAATTAAAGATCTCAACAAGAGCTTTAATTTGAGACACCTTAGACCTCTGTATCTCTTAAATTGACTGAGGGATCTTGGTTCAAAGGTTTAATAACCAAAATACAGATATTCTGGAAATAAGAAAATAAACAAACCCCTGTATCTTTGGCATACACTCATACAACTGTACAGTGTCACATACCAAACTGTAGGGCTAATCAAGCCCTACAAAACTGTATCATCAGAATACAGATATCTTCCAAATTGAAGAAGATATCTGGTATGGAAGTTTTTGAAGCCTCATACTGATGTACAAAAATACATCCAAAAACTTAAAACCCTTATAACTTTTGCTATTTTAAAGAAGGGTAAACATGAAGCATACCAAATTGAAGAGCTCATTAAGCCCTTCAATTCTGTGCTCTTAGTTTCTTGATATCTCAAAAACTGACCAAGATATCTTGGTTGGAAGTTTTTTGGCCAATACTGGCCTGTACCAAACCTGTACCAACCAGTACAGTCTTAATACTCAAAATAATGGTTGTTCAAAGCTTAAACCCGCCCAGAATGACTAGTATTAGTCATACAAACACCAGAACAACGTCATCCAAGTGCTGACGTGGCAGGTGAAAAGTTTTTTCATCCTGTATTGATCCAGAATGATCATTTGTGGTCCCAAAACCACAATTCTGCCTCTACTGACGTCAGAATTGAGGATCCAGAACCACAGACTGGCCAATGGAGTGAAAATTTTCACTCCTCTGACGTGTGAAGAGTAAATAACTCTTGACAGTCTTGAAAGATATAAAAAGAAGGGTTTTTGCCTTCAAAAATCCTCATCTTATCTTTTTATTATATATTCTTACGTGACAAGACTGTTAATCATCAGTAGTGTCCTTAGAATACTCAAAGATATAATTAAATATAATTATTGTAGTGTCTCTTTACAGTCAAAGATATTAGAACATTGCAACCCAGGTCCTCAATAGACTCATCACCACTGTTACCACGTAGCAGTAGGACCTGAAGAATTTTTTATTACTTATTTTGACGTGTCACAGTCATAGTACTAGCTTGTATTTACTGTTTTTAAGCTTCTACATAGACTCACCCTGACAAAGATGGATTGGGTCCTGAAAACGTCATCATTGAATTTCTGAGCAACAATAGTGCATAATGGTATATAATACCATCTAGGCATCACTCCTGCAACCTTGAGTACGGGGTGCATGGAGGAATGGAAGAGTTCCCCTTAAGGTGAGGGGAAGGATTGAGCTGAGCTGATCTGATGGCCTCTGGTGGCCACCAGGGGCCATGGGGTGAAAGATGGTCCATGGTGATCCTGGGCCAATATGGGTCCTATTGTGGTTTATGGCCATTTTGGTGCCATGGTGATTTGTGGCCAAATTTGGCTCAGGTGGGCTCAATTGTGGTTTGGGACCCACCTGGCCTTGGAGGTTAGTGGGCTGCCCCTTTTGGCCTCATTGGATTAGGCCAAAAGGGGCCTAATTGGCCAACGGACCGCAGACCGCGGCATACAGACTGTGGACTCTAATTATGGCCCATAGGCCATAGAGGCCGTAGGGGCCCTAAATGGCCCAAAAAGGACATTTAGGACAGGAACCCCCTAAAGAAAAGGGTTGGCCCAAAGTCAATGATGAGGGCTAGGGGATTCAGAACCCCCTTGGAGATAGATAGACACCCCCAGGCCCAAAAACAAAGACAGAGGCTTGGGGGTTGAGGATATGGGAATGGGCCAGGGAGGCCAATGATGGCAGGATATGGCCTGAGGCCATAATTGGCCAGGGGAGAGTGATATGGTCAAACGGCTTTAGAGCACCAGAGGGTGCCAAATTGGCCATAAAGATATGGTGTGGCCAATTGGACCCAACTTGGTCTCAGGCTGGAATTGCCACACCACCAATAGAGGAGTGTCATTCTTTGTGGTTGTGACACACAAATTCCAATTGAGGGAATTAACATAACTGATATTGGGACTTAAATCTTTGAAGAAGTCAGGGAATCTTATAAGCAAGACAACAATTGCCATATCTTGACTTCCTTGTTAGATAAAGACTCCAAAGATACATCTTAAGTCAATGCACTAGATTAAGTTTGGAAAAATTCCTATTCTGAAGGAAGATTTCACTTGTTTGATGGTATTATTTACCATAGAACCAAACATTCTTGTGTAATGACATTTTGTAGCAGATTGCTTATCAATACCATTCTTCATGAATGCCATGATAGCATCTACTCTGGACACCTTTCAGAGGACAGAACACCTGAAAAAGTGAATAACTGTGCATGGTGGACATCTTGGAGAAAAGAGACCATTGAAAATTGCCATACCTGTGACAGATGTCAAAAAGGAAACAGGAGTACAGGCAAGAACTTTGGACTCATGATCCATATTCAAGAACCAAAATACCCTTGGGAAGTTATTCACATGGAATGGGTCACAGCACTTCCTCCAAGTGGTGACAGAAGTTATAATGCTTGTTTAGTCATTGTGGACAGATATAGTAAGACTGCTATATTCTTACCATGTCATAAAGATGACACAGCTATGGACACAGCTGTGAGCCTTGAGGTATATTTTACATACCCAAATAGGCCACAATTATCTTAAAAGTAAATTTTGAATTATGCATAACTCATAAGTCATGCATATATCCAAAATTCATCATTTTTAATTTCAGAAAAGATGAATAACTTTTTATTGAGTAAGTATATCCATGGATTTAAGACCAGATTTGGATTCTACACAAAAATTCAATTAGGGTAGCTCCAAAGAGTGAATAAGCTCAAATTAACTCTTTGGGGTGGTAAAATGGAAAATACTTCAATACCACATCATCAATACCACATAAAAGATCTGTGAAAATTTTTGTTTTTCTTAATTTCATGCCAAAATAATGGGAATGTGAGAAATCCCATGTGAAATATAGACTAAGAATAGTGTTATGCATGTTTTGAGCACTTAATATCATGGTATTCTTACATGGACGTTTGGTACACCCATAGTGGATATCTCACTTGAAGCTTAAATTTCTATTTTGACGTGAAAAATAGGCAAGGGGGACAAAAGACATCAAAGAGAGCCAGGGTACCCAACTTCTGAGGCCTCAGAGGCGTGGGCAGCTCCAAAGCTTAGATCCATGGCTGATCTTTGCCTAATTGGTAAACTAAAAACTTTTGGGAACTTGGTTACCATGTTACAACTACAGTAAAACTTAAGAAAATAGCAAATAACCTGCTATTTTGATGTGCCAAGGAGGTAAAAAGCTACTTAGACTCCTGTAACCATGTCAATTCTTAATTAATTTCCTTGGATAAACCCCAAAAGAGTAATTAAAACCCTTTTTGGACTTGTATCCATTGATTTACCTCATAGCAACCAGTGAAACACTGATATTTGCAATTCTAGGAAGAAATGAGGTAAGAGCTTCAAAAATTCATTAAAAATACATTTATTGATGAATCTTTCTGAAACTTTCAGGACTAATGGAGAACTGTATTATCTATAGTATAACCAAAAAGAATCACAGTTTTACTAGTAAGATTAAAGGTTTTACTTACGGCCCATTTATGACTATTCTACGTGAAACACTGAATGTTCAAAAATTCACAGTAATTACAACCTGTGATGAAATTGGCAAAAAAATTGATAAATTTGAGAAATAAATGATTATTTTTGAATCAAAGAAGATTTACAGATGTTACACCTTTTATTCTTAACCATATTGGGGTTGGTAGTCACGTAAAAGCTTTAATTAAGTAATTATGCTAATCTTATGTGACAACAGATGATGCAATCAATAATCCAAAAGGATTTATTGTTTTCTCACTCACTGGTTTTTCAGTTTGCTCCATGGCACGCCTCTGTGAGCTGTTGTTGACTTAAAAGAGGCCTCCTCTTGCTGTTTTTTCCACATCATCATCTTATTATCATTTAAACCATTATTACCAACAAGTAAGTGTTAGTTACAGCTATTCTTAAGTGTTTTTAATCTTTCAGAATCAATCAGAAAGACATCAGATCATAGAATCCAACTATATATTGTTGTAATACTGTTCTAAATCCATTGTGATCCTCAAAATCCACAATTCTACGTCAAATAATTTTTGAATAAATATATCTTGGCCTCTTACTTTATAAGCTCTGTTTTGTCAGTTTTTTTGGATTAAAATGTCAGCCTGTGACTAAAAACCACAGCACAAGCATGAAAGACAAATACCATAAACCAATGGTAGAGAAAAGTACCACCCAAACATGGAACTGAGCCAGACCAGATATCATAAAAAATAGGAAACTCACCTGTTTCCAAATATACAGGTCCTATAATCATAGGAAAAAGAATAACAAAATTATCCCTGCTCAAAGCAGTTGCTGGACACAAAACTTGGTTTTCACCTCTCATCTGAAATATGGAGAAAGAGGCTTAACCCCAGAAAATAATTGTTCAAATTCAATCTCTAAGGCAGGGCTATCCAATGTTACTAGCCAAATTGAGCCAGAACCAATATTTCAGAAGTTATGGCCAAAATTATGCCAAATAGGGAGGAAAAAAATGTTCACCATTCATCTAATTTCTACAGTTTGAGTTTGAGATACCTAAAGTGGGGTATTTTTGGAAGATCCCAATCAGGGATATGTGATGGTGCCATCAATTTCCCCATATCTCATTTAGAAAAAGAGTCATGGGAAAAACAAGTTCCATACAGATTCTGAGAAAATCATATATCTGGATAACTAAAATTGAACATGGCATAACATTTCAATATTTAATGTTAGCGATACCAAATGAGGTACCAGTACCATTATATAAATCTCCTCCAGGGCTACACAATGAACCAACCTTGATCCCACTATCTTAAAAGCTGATATGTTTATAGCAGTTTCAAGGTCAAAATGCCACTTTTAGACCAATACAGCTTTATTGTGGGATACAATCCCATAACTATGATTGTGAGATGTCAACCAGACAAAAAAGCTTGTTTATACTTCAATACCTCATATTCAAGCCAATAAGGGGGCCCTATACAGGTTCTGTACAGCATTTTACACCTAATACACATTAAAAGAGGGCTGTAAGTTCCCCAGGTGAAACGATTCACCCTGTGTTGGGGAAAACTTCCCAAATGTGGTCTCAAAGCCACATTGGAGCCCAATACCGCATATGAAGGCCTTGTGAAACCCACACGCCAGCACTCAGAAGTGAAAAGAAAATCACTTCCTCTACATGGATGGTCTATAGGACATTCCCACCCCATTTCAGGATAAGAGGAGGCCTTTCCTCTTCCAGAAAAGGAATCCCCATCCTGCTCTTGAGTTCCTACGCAGTGAAAATGTCAAAAACATATATAGGCTTGGACAATGATGAGGTATACCTTAAATATTAGACTATTGTAGTTCTTAATTTAGGAAACTAACTGGTAAGACTGCACCCAGGGCTTTCAATAGTGCTCACAATCACTATTTTACAATATTAAATCCCTTAATATTATTGTTAGAACCCATTTTTATTATAATTATCTATTTCACAGTCATATTTCAAACTGTAAATACTATTATTACTACTCCATCATAGACTCATCCTGACATTTTGGGGGCCTGGCCATGTTTATTGGATCTTTGGACTAGTCTTGTTGTAAAAAGTGAGTAATTTCTTATTTTTACAATATTTTTTCCCTTTTGAACCTATATTTTCCACATGAAAATATAAATAAAAAGATATTTTTTTTTCCAGTGGTGAATAATATATACCACTGTTTTTTATTATATTGTTTATGTGGTTTTATTATAATTTAATCACCACAAGGAAAATTTGGCTGTTGAGATATCTAAATAAGAAGATCCATATAAATTATTTTTTTTACATGAAAAAGAACTTTGGACTGTAAATAACAGCTTCAGGGGGGTGTTTGAGCACATTGATAATTTCAATCGTTCTTAACAAAACCACTGATAAGATTACACTTGTTGATTACAAGATAATCTGAAAGAGAGTGGATACAAACAGTATACTTCACATCCAGAAACCAGTATTTTTGACGTGTGGTTGATAATATCAAGCACAGATCATAATGCAAGGGCATAATAAATAAATTAATATTTTACCCAGGGGCCATTCTTTCATGTGCAAATAGCATTTTAAGATGTCTTAACTGACATAAGACCTCATTTCCTTTTATTCAGTGGAAGAAACCTTCATCCCACTTGAGACCCGGTCACAAGGCAATACACCAGTGAGACATTCAGAAACAGAAGGAAACAAGGGCAAAGGGAAAAGCCATATTAAAGTCCTCATCACCACTAATGTCAGGGTGAGTCTATATAGTAGCTATAAAATGTAGTTACAAGCTAGTATTATGACTGTGACACGTCAAAAACAAATAAAATTAAATCTTCAGGTCCTACTACTACGTGGTAACAGTGGTGATGAGTCTATTGAGGACCTGGTTTGCAATACTCTAATATCTTTGACTGTAAAGAAGTACTACAATAATCATATTCTAATTATATCTTTAATAATAATTCGAAGGACACTACTGATTGATAACAGTTTTGTCACGTAAGAATATGGATAATAAGATAAAGATATGATGGGTTTTCAAGGAAAAAACCCTTCTTTTTATATCTTTCAAGACTGTCAAGAGTTATTAACTCTTCACAAGTCAGAGGAGTGAAACTTTTCACTCCAATGATCAATCTGTGGTTCTGGATCATCAATTCTGACGTCAATAGAGGCAGAATTGTGGTTTTGGAACCACAAATGATCATTCTGGATCAATACAGGGTGGAAAAACTTTTCACCTGCCACGTCAGCACTTGGATGATGTTGTTCTAGTGTCTGTATGATCAGTAATGATGATTTTAGAGATTTTATATCTTCCTAAGTATATTATTTTAAGTATGAGAGCAATACTGTTTGATACAAGTTTGGTACAGTCATGTTTTGCTAGAAAAACCTTTCAGTCGAGATATCTCAGTCAGTTCTTAAGATATCAAGAAACCAAGAGCACAGAATTGAAGGGATTAATGAGCTCTTCAATCTGGTATGCTTCATGTTTACCCTTCTTTAAAATAGAAAAAGCTATAAGGGTTTTAAGTTTTTGGATGTATTTTTGTACATCAGTATGAGGCTTCAAAAACTTCCATACCAGATATCTTCTTCAGTTTGGAAGATATCTGTATTCTGATGATACAGTCTTGTAGGGCTTGATTAGCTCTACAGTTTGGTATATTACTCTGTACAGTTTTATGAGTGTATACCAAAGATACAGGGGTTTGTTTATATTGTTGTTTTTCAGAATATCTGTATTTTGGTTGTTAAACCTTTGAACCAAGATCCCTCAGTCAATTTAAGAGATACAGAGGTCTAAGGTGTCTTAAATTAAAGCTCTTGTTTAGATCTTCAATTTGGCTGTACTTTTGTACAGTTTTGTACAAGCCCTTTTTGACTTTCAGGGGGTCTTGGTTTTAAAATAAAGGTCATATGGTATCTCCAGTTGTGGTGGTGTTACAGCAACATGGATGATACCATTGTGTAGCTCTCTATGTGAGCTTTAAGAAAAATATCATTTTGGTATAGAATAACTTAAATATGCATAAGTTAGATGAGAAGTGAAAATAAGGGTTTTGACTTGTTTATTTTCCTCCAGGTTTTCTTATTCTGTTTGGATAAGGTTGGTGTTTAATCTAAGAGGAGTTTTTTCCTCTTATTTATTACCTGTATTGACTATGTTTGTTCAATACTTGTCATACCATTATTTATGGTATGTTGGATGTCATGCTAGTGCTCTGTTTTGAGTCTCAGGCTGACAACTAAGAAGTGGACAAGTGCCACACAGAGGACTAGAAAACCATGAAAATCTGTCTCCATACAAGGTAAACCAACCTTGATAACTTTTACAGGAAAGATTACCATAGTTAGCCCAGTTTTATCCTCTAAAGGCAAATTTACCAAAATAGTGGATTAAAAATTCTTACAAGGCACAGTCAAAGTCAAATACCCTAAGAAATATCCCCTGTACACATCAGTAATCTTGGAATCCCAAGGAGCCAGCCAGAGGACAAGAAAGGACTGTTCAGAACCAGAAGAGCAGGGTCTAGATACCATAGAAGCCATAATAGATGGAAGGACACTGAGGTTAATCATACCCACTGTGCCATTCACCCTCCAATTTGATGGGAACCTCAAAACAGAAGAAAGGAATTATATGGATCAAGTTCTTCAGCTCCACCAACTCCTCAAATATTTATTCCAATGAAGCATGGAGAACAAGATTTTCAACCTAGCATCACACTGGGAAGAACGTTTAGCAAGTTTCCAGAAGATATTTCTCAAAGAGATACCCTTCAAAGACCTTATGGTAATCACCAAAGGATCCAATCCCACCAGGAAGTTCAAACTCCTGGAGGAGAGGGCAACAAGGACAAGGGAAAATAAAGCCACTACCCCAAGCCATAGAAGAACAACTAAACCGTTGGGATCCTAGCCTGATTCCTTCAGACTCACAAGGAGTAAACCAATCAGACTCCCCAGTAGCTTCACACCATTCTTTGTAATCCCAGGTAGTTTTCAGAAGACAAGGATACAAAGGGAAAGACAAAACTTCTTTCAGCCACAGGCAGAAAGAGTCAGACCCAATTGTCCAGAAGCTACTGAACTTGGTCAAAGAAGTACACAAGAGCCAGAAATAGCTGTAAATACTTCTAGAATCAGTAGCCCCATCAATAGAAATATTACCCCTACTCAGAATGAACACAATGTTATTACACCTGAAATTAGCTTAAACAGTGATCACCTGTGGTTACAAATGTCCCAATTTTCAGTGAAAACACAAGAGAAGTTTGATGAACTCCATAGGATCAATTGAAGGTTTCAAGAATCAACAGCCTTACAAGTGGCAACAATAAAAGCCATTCAAGAGAGCTGTGCTAATTTAAGAAAAGCCTCTGAAGAAACCAACAAAACACAAAATTAAGTCCCTGAAGAGCAATACCACTGCAAGGGGGACAGGGAATTCTTGGATGAAGACATAATTTTTTTTTCAATGTCTTCCAAACCAGAAGCATCAACCACAAGGCCATGCCTTTGATAATCCATATCAAGAAAACATCAAACCAGATGTGTTGTTGGATAATAAGTCAAGATCCCCATCTCAATACCAATATGGAGATATAATGACTAATTCAGAGAAGGAAGAATTGTGATAGCTTCAAGAGGACTCAAGTTGGCCCAAACTCTCTGGAATAGGATAATTGATCATATGGAACTCATTCATTATATTTATGTACTCTTCATTGATGTACCAAGTATAACAGAATGCTGGATTATCTCCATATTAAACACAGCATTCAAAGGAAATTCCAGTATCTGGTACACAGAAATGAAAAACGTCTATGGAAGAAGGAACTGGCCATGGTGGAAGAGTCAAATAATACAAAAGTAAAGTAATGGTACTTGGATGTGGAAAAAGACCATGTCATTTGAAAATGACAAGTACTTTATGGACAAAGCTCCATATGAGTGGTGTCTCAGACATCCTAAAAGACTAAAAGCCACAGATCCTCAAATGAAAATTCAGATGAGGGATCACAAAATCCTAACAAAAATGGCAGGCAAACTAGAAAATGCAATAAAATGTAGGTGCAACTAAATTTGTACATTGGATGATATTGCAAATACCTTACAAGATATAAGAAAAAGAACAAATATAGGGAAATATTGGCCATGCAAGAGCAGTAGTTGCAAAAAGAAACAACCTTTCACGGCGGACATCAAAGAAAAACCCAAGAAAGAGTGGCAGAAGTGACCAATAAGAAAAATTCTTGTCACAATTGTGGGTCAAAAGGCTACTATGGTAACAGCTTTTCAACGGCAAAGAAAAATGTCTATTCCATTGAAAAAGTCCCAGAAGAAGAATCCCCAACAGGGGATTCTGAATCAGAATCTATGGGTAATTCCATAAAGGAACACTCTGATGATGACTAAGACCCAAGAGAAAAATTTCAGTGTAGTAACAAAACAAAACACAACTAGAAATCTAGGATACACTGTTGGAAGCAGGAATTCCACAACATACTGCAAAAAAAAACCTGTTTAAACATACACAATATGCACATACCGTCCTAGTCACACTAACTAGAAGAATGGAATATATAAATGGGACAACGACCAAGATGACTGTTTGTATTGAAAATGATCAACACCCATTGATCATTGATAGTGGTGCACACTGCTCAATAGTGGCCAAAGAATACCTAGACAACCACTTCCCAAATTGGGAGAAGCAACTCTTGCAAACTAAGGAAAAGACCTTTAAAACTGCATCAGGAAAAATTAAATCCATTGGGACTATTATCAAAGAAATAATCATACGCCGTAGGAAAGGTAACATCAGACTCAATGCAGAGTTTGTAGTGCTTGAAGATGCACATATCCAAGGGTTTTTATTGGGAACATATTACCAAAGGATGTATGGCACTTACATTTACAATAGTAAAAACAGGCACATTACAATAGTTACAAACAAGGAAAAGAACTTTTAACTTGATATATACCAGATGTCAAACCAAGACCCTCTAGAAGAATTTCTGAATGAATTCAAAGAGGTTCAATTAAGTGCTAACCTCACCAGTAAACAAGAACTCAGTTTTCCGAAAATACTGAGGAAAATAGATGAACCTTTTCCATTGGTGAAGAACCCTTGGGAAAAATCAGAGGCCATGATATAGAACTATATCTAGATGTGGAAGGTCCTTATCCAACCATACTCAGATGAATTCCATATTGAGCAATCCTGGAAACTAGAAAAGAAATTAAATAACACATTAATGAGCTCCTAGATATGGATGTCATCAGAAAGACAGGACACAATGCAATATGGAAATCACTACTCCTGTCGTTATAACTTGGCATGATGGCAAATCTAGGCTGTGTGGGGATTTCAGAGCCTTTAATAACTACACAAAAGCTGATAGGGACCCTATACCAAGGATGACTCATGCCCTGGACAAGCTGTCAAAATCCAAACACATAACCAAGATGGATTTTATGAAGGGCTTTCACCAGAATGGAGTTAAACCAAACTCCATGAAGTTACTCTCAATTATATGTCATATGGGCATATATGAGTACACCAGGATTCCATTTTGTATCAACAATGCCCCAGGCTGTTTCCAAAGGACAATGGACATAATATTTCAAGAAGAAATATTGGAAGGCTGGATGGTGGTATATATTGATGATATCATTATACATTCAGAGACATGGGAAGACCATTTGCAGTACATAGACAGAGTACCTAGTAAATGAATGCCCATTACTCTGAAAATTTCACTAAAAAAGTGTAATTTTGGCCAACAAGAACTATTGGCACTAGGACATGAAGTCTCAGGCATCAGCCTTGCCATAGATCAAAACAAAGTAGCAGAAGTACTGAAAAAGCCATTACCAAAGAAAATCAAAGAGATGCAATCTTTCCTTGGGTTTGCTAGCTACTACAGAAGCCACATCATAAACTTTGCCCACATAACTAGTAGTCTATACAGGCTATGTTCAAAAGATGTAGTCTTTGAAATTACCAAGGGAAGGAAGGATGCATATGAGAGGATTAAATATGAACTCGTTAATGCACCTGTTCCCATATTACCTGACTTTGAACTACTATTCAGGTTATATATAGATGCAGCTTGTAGTCACGGACTAGGAGCAGCCCTTTAACAACAACAAATTGTAGATGGTGAACCAAGGGAGGGATTAAAATGCTAAATCTCCAGGAAATTGAAAGATTCAGAGGTCAGGTATGGGCCTGCTCCAGATCAATGCTTATGTTTAGGCTGGGCTCTAGAAAAACTCCATTATCACTTGCAGAGTGCAGTCTTTGAAGTTTACACAGACTGCATAGCCTTGAAGTCTTTACTTAACATGAAGACTACAAATAGACACATGTTGAGGTGGCAAATATCCATCAAACAGTATAGAAGTAACATCACCATCATATACAAAGAATTCAAAATTAACACCAATGCAGATGGCCTCAGTAGATAGCCACTGGACAATGTCAAAAGCAACCTGGCTTATGAAATTGAAGTAGCTTCCAAAATTCCTACCCATTTCATGGAAATAGTTTGAAGGAAAAACTTCATATTTTCTGAATGGGAACCAGAAAGTGGTACCCCAAATACTCACCTATGTGAATCAAAGGGGACAGAAACTCCCATACTAGGAATAAGTTCCTCTGAGATTCACAAAGAATTTTTTGATTAAATAATGTACACTTATTCCAAACACAAAAAGTGTCTCATATAGTTACAACTCCTTCAACAGAAGTACAGGAGCCCAGAACTGGAATCCCAGCTATAGGAACCCTGGTTGAGAGACTATGAGGATAATAAATGTTTCCTTATAGATGGACTAATCTATCACAGAGAGAAGCACCCTAGTGCCCTCACAGTGATAGATAGAGACCACACATCCCTGATCCTGCAAGAATGCCATGACTTCCCTATATGGGACATACAAGTGAATACAGGACCAAAGAGAGGGTAACAAGCATAGCTTGGTGGCCCCAATGGGAACAAGAGTTGATTGAATATATCAAAAATTTTGAAAGATGCCAAAAGGCAAACAGAAAACATGGGAATAAATATGGGCTGCCTCAACATATAGAACAACCCAAACACCCAAGGGAAACCATCAACATGGACTGGGTCACAGGAATTGTCCCAGGAGGAAATGAAAACTTCAATTCTTTCCTAGTCATAGTTGATAGATATAGTAAAAGTGTAAGGAATCTACCATGTCACAAAGAAGACACAGCTATAGGTATGTCACAGCCACGAGTTTGGCCCTCCTCCTTGATGGCTGTGGCAATTCAATCTGGAGCCAAGTTGGGGCCAATTGGTCACGTCATACCTTTTATGGACAATTGGCCCCCTTGGGTGTTCTATAGAATCCACGCCATAACACCTCCCAATGACCATTTTATGGCCTCAGGCCATATCCTGCCATCATTGGCCTTCTTGGCCAATTCCCACTTCACCAACCCCCAGGCCTTCATCTTTGATTTTGGGCCTGGGGGGTCATTTTGTCTTCTAGGGGTCTCCAGGCCCCCTATCCATCATCCTTGGTTTCAGGGCCACCCCTTTCATTATTGAGGTTTTGGCCTAAATGGCCTTTTTGAGCTATTTAGGCCCCCTACGGCTCCTATGGCCTGTGAGCTGTGGGCCGCGGTCCGTAGGCCATTTAGGCCCCTTTTGGCCTAATCCAATGAGGCAAAAAGGGGCCAAAGGGGCCAGCCAACTAGGTCCCAAACCACAATTGGGCCCACTCAAGCCATTTTTGGCCACCACTTCCTTGGACCCAAAAGTGACCAAAAACCTCATGGACACCATTTTGGCCATAAATCCCATAGGACCCAATTTTGGCGCTGGACCACCATGGACCAATAGTTCAGTCATGGCATCTGGCCACCAACAGAGGCCACCAGATCAGCTCAGTCTGTCTTTCCCCTCAACTCCAGGGGATTTCTTCCTTTGCTTCATACCATCCGTACTCAAGGTTGCAGGCATGGTGCATATATGGTATTATATACCATTATGCACCATTTTTGCTCAGCAATCCAATGGTGACATTTTCAGGACCCAATTACACCTTTTCCAAATCAAGGTCTCAAATCCCAACCCCCATTTCAAATGAGGAGTAATCAGCTCATCAGTCTGACAAGTTATGCCGGCAATCAAAAGACTCTTCAAGGATCCCAACCACCTGTAGCTGCAGGAGTTCGGTTGACACAATTCATTAAGGATTATTCAAGGGCAATTCTCAAGAGGTATTACATCATTTCAATCAGTTGTAAAGGCATCAAGTATTCAATACTCCTTGGACAACTCAATTCATCCGTACAGGCCTCATTCAATCAACCTGTATGGTCTTGGTCCAATTGGGCCATTCCATATTCCACTGTGGGAATTCCATCACACGGTTCAAATTTCAAGATGGCCAGAACTGTATTTCCCGATTCGGACAATACAGTCATTGATCCACCTTCCAGGATCAATCTTTCAGTTTTCACATATACCGGCTACCTTTCAACACCTGGGTAATTTTCCGCAGTTAATTAATATAGTGGATTTATTTTTATCTTTATTTTTCTTTTACATTATTAAAGTTAATACTGATAATCTTAAGTCAGTCATTAGCACCTTTTTCTCTTTTCTTTCCTTGCCTGTCAGTGGATATTGGTGGTCATATCCTTTACTTATTCCATTGTTCTTTCTGGCAGGTTGAAACAGTGAATTGAGGATTCACTTGGTTGGCTTCTGGCTTTTGGCTTTCTTTTATATTTGACCTTTGCCTTCATTCTTATCACTCTTTGTTATCCTTGGCATATTTGTCCTTTCTCTTATTCCTGCTTAAGAAATATATTCCGTATTATTTCTTATCATCTTTGGAGCCCTCCAAGTGAGTTCTTGATTACTGAGTTCCAGGCCCTCTTGCTTCCATAAGAGCCCCTGTGACAGGGTATAGCCTTGTTGTTCTGGAATAACATCATATCCACAAGTGGAATCCTTAAAACAATCATTAGTGATAGGGACCCAAAATTCACATCAGAATTTTGGACCAACCTCTATGACATGCTTGGAACAAAAATTGCATTTTCTACAGCTTATCATCCACAGAAAGATGGTTTAGCTGAAAGGATGATCCAAAAAATGGAGGAAATCATCAGAAGAATTTATGCATATGGCATGGAATATAAGGACTATGAGGGGTACATCCATGACTGAGTCACACTCCTGCCAGCAGTCCAAATGGCTTATAAACCAAGCCAGCACTCTACCACAGGGAAATTACTCTCACTGGTAGAAAAAGGGTGGAACCCCCTATTGCCTTTGGATCACTTGAAGAAAAATGTTCTGACTATCCACCCCCTAGCCAAAGACTTCCATGATATGTGGAAGATAGCATGTGATACAGCTACTAAGTTAATGGCTGAGGCTAAAGAATAAAAGAAACAGAGTTATGAAAAAATACACATGGAACCAGACTTCAAAGAAGAGGACCAAGTCTTGGTATCTACACTCAGCTTTCATAACCTCAAGGGACCAAAGAAAATGAGAGACTGATATGTGGGACCCTTTACTATCCTCAAATTGATAGGTAAAAATGCACTGGAGGTTAGACTAACAGATGAATTCTCTAAGAAACACCCAGTATTGCCAGTGAGTTTAGTCAAACCCAACTTCCAAACAGGAGAGGATAGGTTTCCCTCCAAGAACAAGACCTACATCCCACAAGACATAGTGGAAGTAGAAGACTCCCCTGGCCCTGTAAGAAATATCATCAAGGCCAGGAAGATCAGACTCAATGGGAAAGACCAGAGAAAATATTTGGTCACATTCAAAAACAAAACATAAGATAAGGATAAATGGTTGGGAGAAGAGGCCATACAAGATGAGAAGATTAGGAGCCTCTGGGAGGTCTGAAAAGTCTCATCAATGATGAGCATTTTGGAGGGAGGTTATGGCAGCCCAAGACTCAAAACCAGAGCACAAGCTTGACAGCCAAATACCATAAACCAATGGTAGAGAAAAATACCACCCAAAAGGGGATCTGAGACAAACCAGCTAAATAAAGTATTAAAAGGAAGAGGATGCTCACCTGTTTCCAAATATACAAGTTCCATCATCAGAGGACAACAAATAACAAAGTTATTCCTGCTCAAAGAAGTTGCTGGACATGAAACTTAATTTTCACCTCAAATCAGAAATGAAGAGAGAGAGGCTTGACCCTAGAAAATGGCTATTAAAATTGAAGCTGTAAGAAAGGGATATCCAATGTTACTAGCCAAATTGAGCCAGCACCAAAACTATAGAAGTTATGGCCAAAATTGTGAGCCTTAGAGGTATTTTCATATACCCAAAAGACCACAAACAACAAATTAATATACAAACATAAATAAAATAAATTAATTTACATTATCAAATAAAAATTGAAATATAAATATGAATTTATATACATAATTGAAAATTCAATTATAATTTAAAAATAAAAATACATTGAATTTGAAAATTGTAAAAACACATTTTTACTTGAAAAAATTAAGTAAAAATGAATTTTTAACAAAATTAACCAAAATAAAATAATTTTAGAAAAAATTTAATGACTTTTTATATAATAAATAAATATATAAAATTTATTTCCCCATTGGATTCCTTATAAAAAATTAGGTGGGGTCACCCCTGAGTGAAATATTTGTAACCCAACTCTAAATAAGCTTAAATTAAGTTTTTTGTAATTTCTGTATAAAAGTTGAAAATCCTCAAAAACTTAATTTAACTCACATCATATGTAGTTCTAATCATCAATTTATGTGTTAAAATTGAGGTGTTGTGTATCTTTCAGAAGTTATGAGGAATTGAAGTATTTTCAATTGAATTCAATTGAATTGTCAAAATATGCACGTGTATTACATAAGTGAGCTTTTATTTACATATGAGGTGTCAATTATTACAGTAGTGTACTGAAAAACTCAATTAAATTACATATGTAAATTGTAAGTATAATACATGATGAGGAATTAAAGGAAAAAATAAATTGGAAAGATTAAATTTGGGGGGTAAAAGGAACTCTAGCTCTAAGGGAGAGCCAGACCCCCAAATTCCTTTCTGACAGGCGTGATATTTCAAAATTCATGCAAACGTTTATCCCTTTTGGGCTGGAATTGAGTCACCAGGTCTGTGACTCAATTGATGATGAGGTTTTGATACCAACCAGGGTAGTTTTAACTGTTGCCAAGAGGGTAAAACTACCCTTAAGATAAAATTTTTTTAGTAAAACAATTTTAACTGGCTTCTACATCTCTTAAACTCATTATGACTTGCTTTCAAGGATCTAGGTAAGGTATTACTATAATAATGGCTGATTTAAGGGTCTAAAATGGCTAAAACCAGCGCTTTTTTGGTCTAAACCAGGGTTCAATGATGCCATAATTGGCTTTTCTGTTGTCAGGGTGTTCTCCACGACTGACAAGAGGAAATATTACTTTTGAAGTAAGAAAATTGATGGATATAAAAGAATGTCTTCTCTGCCCCACTTTTCTCTTCATGTTGGAATCTTCTCCTTTTATAATTAGTTTAAACACTGTTAAAACAATCAATAAAAGATTTAAACCACCCTTTTCATATCATTTTAAACCTTTTAACCACGTGGAAAAATAATTATAATAATTTTTACCCTTGAACCATCCCAAAAGTGAATTAAAGCATCTTTCATCACTGTTAACTTTGTCACTTTGTTTCCAAATTCACTCTGGTCACTTTTGGGCGTTTCTCTCTTTAAATATATTTTTGAAGACTTTTTTCTTTAATTAATTGCTTACAGTTCTTTGCTCAATTAACTCCAATTAAAATTGCTCTTGAAGAAATTACTTTTGTAGCCTTAAATATCTCTTGTAGAGTATTTTTGGATAAATTTTTATTGTTGGTAAATCAATAAATATTCATTATATCATTGTTTCATACTTCCAAAGTTAAAAACAATGAAATTGGCATGTTTTCTCTTTAAAAATACTATTTATTACTATTTTTAAATAATTTTACCTTATAAAAATTTTGAGGACAGGAAAAGTACTTCATATTTTATCAGTGTTTCATACCCACACCTGATATTTGTGGGCCCAGCGGTGATATTTTACATGTGAAATATTGTTCTACTCTTTTTTAATCCTTTTTCTTATAATGAAAAATTTGAAAAACATATGAAAAATACTTAAAAGATTAATTCTTTTTCATATTATAAGTGAGGATCATATTTTTTTTTTTGAAATACCTTTTTTTTACTTAATTAATTGGCCTTTTAATTAATTTTAGTGTCCAAAAACGTGGTAAGACAAGAAAAAATTGAATCAGCCTCAACAATTACCAGCATTATTCCTGCCAGTACTGTTGATTCTGACCATAATAGTAATTTAGTTGTGACTCAGAATAATCAACCTGAACCAATTTCTTCTGAATTGATTCTCTTGGATATAAGTAATACTCTTCAGAATGCTAAGAATTGGCCAATAGTACATCTTTTGATGTAAAACTACTATTTTAAAGTTTTTTTGATCATAAAATATGCCTTCAACCATATCAGGAGCCACCTATAACCCCTCAAGAAGCTCCCAAAAAGGTCATAGACATGATTATGGCAGAAGCCAATCAGTTACAGAAGGACAACGGGCAGTTGATGACCTCCAAATTAATACATTGTGTCATTCTGAAGGTGATAAAACTGTTTTCCCTTCAAAAAGAGCTGACACCTCCACAACAAGCCTCAGTGGACATTTACAAAGCTAGCCAGAAGGCGTACAACAATGCATTGCAGCACAAGGAGTACCAGACCCTTGTATATCTGTGGAAGAACTGCATGAATTCTTACCTGACTGTGAGAAAATTTCTGGGCCATCCAAACACTTGCAAGTTACCCAATGGATGGCATCCATTGATGGAAAAGAAGAGCATGATTCTCTTAACAGCAGAATGGAGGAAAAACAACCCTCCACCACCCAAACAAGTGCCAAAAACAGCCCCAGTAGCAAGCAGCAGCAATTCCAACATGAAAAAGCAGCCAAAAGCTCAGAACAAGCACACAGGACAGGCACCAGCCACAAAACCTTGCAGCCAGGGCTACAGGTTTTCAAAGATTTAACAGGATGCCATGGAAAATGTATTTCGGATGGCCAGAACAATGATGGAATTACAAAAGAAGGAGGAAGGCAGATTAAAATATCAGAAATGATTTCTGATATTCTTGATTCTATCCCAGAATTGTATGAAGCTATAACTGACGTAAAAAGTGATATTTCTGATGAAAATAAATCAATTTATAACAATCTTAAAACAAATGACTTGAATCTGAGCCAAATCAATGAAACACTTATGTTTTTTGAAAACCTTTTAAGAATAATTATAACATCCAATAATGATAATTCTTTTGGAAATAACATAAATGAACAATCTGCCATTATTAAAGAATTAACAGACAAATATTCTAAATTCAATATTAATGACATAATTGAAACAAGAATTAAGAAAGCCATAAATATTATCAAGATACATAGCAATAAAGTCCTTGATGACATTTCAAATTCATTTACTGAAGTAAAGACATAAACCATTGCCTTGCAAAAGTGTTTTGATGCTTCACAAGAAGAAGTATCAAAATTTTCAATGAAGTTGAATCAAGTCACTGCTGATAATACAAGACATACAGAGTTATGGAAAGAATTGAAACATAAAGAAGACATGCATAAGATTGAAGTAATAAACTTAATACAAGCCTTCCAACATGAATACATAAATTCCCAAAGGTGTAGCAACAGTAAAATGAATGATATTGGACAAATACTGAACACCTTACCAAGAATGTCTACACCTCTGAATCAAAATGAGAGCACAAGAATTCCAAATACACAAGTATTGGATTCTGATAATTCATAGTTAAAAAATGAATTGTCCACTTATTTTCATAACTTGGAACCATCAATGGGCCAAGCACTTTTGAAAGAAGTACCAAAATTTAAAGAATGGCCTCACTTCAGTGGTGAAAGAGAATATGACAATATGGAATTCATCAGAGGAATTGACATGATTAAAGAATGTTGTGAATTACCAAAAAGATTAGTAACAGCAAGATTTAACACCTTGTTTATCAGATCAGCTCAGAGATGGTATATCAAATTAAGACAAGCACATGGACAACAAAGTTGGGCTTGGTGAAAACCCCAAATTATCAACAAGTGGGCCAATGATTCTTGGGGATTTGAAGTGAAAACAGCTCTTGAATCTGACAAATTTAATGCTGATAAAGACAAAGCTTTACCATGGTTTTGCCAACACAAAGACAGATTAACAGCATTGTATCCTGACATGTCATAATTTATGATCCACAGAAAGATTCTGCGACAGTGTGGAGGTGACTTAGAGCATGCTGTCAAAAGCAGGACTACTGAACAATCTCCAGCAGAAGATATTATTAATATATTGGAAGAAGTAACCACCAGAACCAAGATTGGTTCTAGTAGGGTGAATCTCAAAGCAAGGTTCAATACACCTTGGAAAGATTCTGTGGACAAAAATCCCAAAGAGAACTCTAATAATGTTAAAGATAAACCTGCAGACATTATCAGAAAGTGCCATATTTTCCAAAGCACCATCTACTTAGCCAATACATTTCCAAAAAGGGGAAAAATCAATGAAATTGACATTTAAAAAGAACCTGATGTTGAAAAAGACAATAATTTTGAAGAAAATTCAGATGATAAGTCATCAATATTTTCTGAATCTTCAAAAGATATAGAAAATATCAAGGTCACCTTTGACATCATGGAATCTTATTCCCACTCGCCGCAATTGAGAAATGGTCAGCTCAATTTGTCAAAAATTCAAGATTCACAACTTATGAAAACCAAACCAAACAGGGGAAAAGGTTCTACAGCTGGTAACTCCTGTATAACAGAAGCGGTAATTAATGACAAACCCACTAAGCTTTTACTTGACACAGGAGCCTTCTGCGCTTGTTTTGGCAAATCTTTTCTTGAGACTTGTGTACCAAATTTTCAAGACCATTTTTTGACAATTGATGGCATAAAATTCAATAGTGCAAGTAATCCAATGAAAGCATTGGGAATCTTTGAGACCAATATCATATTCTCACATATTAAAGGAAATTTAAGAATAACTTTTGAATTTGTTGTTATGTAATATTACTCTAGTAAACATTTTATATTGGGAAATGACTATTTTATCATGTATGGAATAGACTTACACAACAAAAAAGATAGATACTTTACTATTGGAGACAATAAGCGTCAAAAATTTCACTTTTTACCATTTAAAAGACAAGTTACAGTAAGTGAAGTAGTAGCAGTCAACTTAGAGCTGGAAAGATTGAAATCTGAAAAGCTAAATGAAGCTGAAATAACCCTTCATCTGACTTATAATCAGGAAAATGAACTTTCTGCCCTTTTATATGACCACAGAGGAGCATCTGCATCAGACAAAGAACCTTTGGGAGCAATTATTGGTCATGAAGTTGACATCAGCCTTAATATTGAGAGACCTTATCCACCACTTTTAAGAAGAACTGCATATCCAGAAAGTCCTAAATCAAGAGAAGCTCCAGAAATTCATATTAAAGAACTCTTAGATCTTAGTGTAATAAGAAAGATTGGCCACAATGAAGAAGTAGAAATAACTACAACAGTCATAGTGGCATGGCATAATGCAAAATCTAGAATGGTTGGGGACTTTAGATCTCTGATCACTTACACTGTTCCAGACAGGTACCCAATACCAAAAATCCAAATTGCCCTTACTCAAATATCTTGAGCAGTGTATATAAACAGTATGGATGCCCTTAAAGGATTTAATCAAAATGTAGTGACACCAAGAGCACGGGAATACTTAAGAATTATTGCTCATTGTGGAGTTGATGAATATTTAAGGATGCCTTTTGAAATCAAAAATTCACCTTCACACTTCCAAAGAATGATGAATGAAATTTTTCCTGAAGAGCTTTCAGAAGGATCACTAATCATTTACATTGATGACATTATTGTCTGTTCCAAAACTTGGGAAGATTATATGTACAGATTATCCAGAGTTTTGAAAAAAATACAATGTGTCAACATGAAAATTTCCTTAAATAAATGCAATTTTGGATTTGAAGAGCTTAGAGCACTGGGACATGTTGTATCTGGTTTATGCCTTGGAATTGACAAAAACAAAGCTGCAGTAGTATTTCTGAAACCTATGCCTCAAAATAAAAAAGTAATTCAGTCATTTTTGGGGATTCCAGAATATTGCAGGCATCATATTAAAGATTTTGCATCAATAGCAAGACCTCTTTACAAATTGTGTGACAAAGACACAGTATTTGAAATGACTGTTGACAGAGTCAAAGCCTTTGGGTCTCTAAGAAAAGCCTTGACCACTTCTCCACTGTTACTGATGCCACAATTTAGGTTGCCTTTTAAATTGTATATTGAGGCATCAGGGGATGGGCTGGGTGCTTCAAATCACCAAGTTCATATCATAAATGATATACCTGTGAAAAGACCCATATGTTTCATATCCAGGAAGATGAAACCAACTGAAGCCATATATGGAGCAAGTCAAATGGAATGTCTATGCCTTGTTTGGGATTTAGAAAAACTCAATTAATTTCTGGAAGGATGTGTTCTTGAAGGAAGAACATATTGTACCACTTTTAAACATGAAAACACCCAACAGACATATGCGCAGATGGCAAATAGCCATACAAGAGTATAGGGGCAATATGACTATTGTTCATAAAGATGGGAATATTCTTAACAATGCAGATGGACTAAGCAGATGGCCATCACCAAATAATATTGATAATCTTGTGTATGTTCCAGAAGAAGTTTCCCCACAGATCCCAATAGAAGGAATAAGTGTTACAGACTTCAACACCACCTTCTTTGAAGACGTAAGACACAGTTACACTCAAAAGAAGAATTTTAGAATCTTATGCCAATTACTTAACAAATACTGTAAAGACAACACTTTAATGCATGCCTTGGATGAAGTATGGAAGAAATATTATGATTAAGGAATATTTCACCTATTGGATGGTATAATTTTCCACAGGACCAAGGACAAATGTGTCATGACAGATGTGGACAGGTCATTAATCAATCTTGTACTGAAAGAATGCCATGAAAGCCCCTTTTTGGGACATCTGTCTGAATGTCAGGTTGAGTCTATGTTCAAGCAGTAATTAGGCTATTTACAACTACAACTATGACTGTGACACGTAGAAAAATGATTTAAAATAAGAGTTTTTAAATGAAGATGATGATTTATGATATAATAAAAGGGTCCTACTATTGAAGAATAGTGGTGGTGAGCGCTATTGAGAACCCAGGGTGCAGTCTTACCATTTGGATTACTATAATAAGAGCTACGATGATTAAAGTTATAATTATACCTGATTATTACCCAAGAGTAAAACTGTTTTTGACAGTTTACTACGCAGGGTATTCAAGAGTAGGATGAGGAAACAATTGTGGCTGTGAAAAGCCTCTTTTTTATCCTGAAATGGGGTGGAAAGGGTGCTAGACCTTTCCACGTAGAGGAAGTGTAATATTTGACTATGAAACTGATGATAATATCACTATTTATAAACAGTAATATGTCTGTTCTTATGAAATATAATAATAAAATATTATTATAACCACAATTAAATAATTAAAGAATTATTTCTTTCAGGTGTTAAAGACTTCTAGTGATTTTAGCAGTGAGCAAGTAATTGTCTACAAGAATCAATTACAAGAAGATTTTAATAATAAAACTTCTTTTATTAAAATCATAAAATTATTTTAATATATAATTATCTTTTGCAAGAATAATTATAATGATAATTCTTGAAGAAAAACTTTAAGAATTAAAAATAAATCACTCAATAATATTCCAAAGAACTTATTGAAAGATAAGATAGAGAGATTTGACGTAGAATTGTGGATTTTAAGGATCAAAATGAATTTATAACAGTATTACAACAATATGTAGTTGGATTCTATGATTTCACGTCTTTTGATTGATTCTGAAAGATTCAAAAAACTTAAGAATAGCTATAACTAATACTTACTTTGTTGGTAATAATGATTTAAAATGATAATAAGATGATGAGGTGGAAAAAACAGCAAGAGGAGGCCTCTTTTAAGTCAACAACAGCTCACAGAGGTGTGCCATGGAGCAAACTGAAAAACCAGTGAGTGAGAAAACAATAAACCTTTTGGATTATTTCCCCAAGGTCTGTACCCACAGATTTTGACATGAATTCTGAGCCTGAATTGATTCATGACAATATTTCCAGGGCTGAATCATTTTCAAGTGGAAGCAATAGAAATATATCAATTCCAGTAAAAAAATTGGTTCATAGCAGCCAAAGAAGAGGAGTGGGATGCACTCTGACTTACACATCAAGAGCTTTCTGGGTCAGGAGAAGACCATACAACTCTTAGGAGGATGGAGCCTCCTGTCTTGCAAAGACAATGTCAAAAAGATAAAGAATTGGTTGAAGAACCAAAGTCTTTTATCCATAGAACAGAAGAAGGAACTGGAAATGAATCCAGCTTTGGAGACAGAGGCCCCAGTGGCGTCTACCAGCTCCACACCAGCTCAAGAAGTGTCCAAAGACAAGCCCAAAGGACCTCAGAAGAAGCAGAGAGGTCCCAAGAACCATTAAGGCAAGGGCAAAGCCAATTGGCACAGACCTTACCCACAGGGGTACAGGATCCCCAAATTGGAGCCTTAAGCTGTGGACAGTGTGTTCAACATGGCCAGAACTCTCATGGAACTCACATCCAAGGAGCAGGAAAGGATGAACACAACTTTTCCACGCAAATAGATCATGTACAAAGAGGTATTAATGTAGAAATTGGTAAGCTTTATTCAAAGCTAACTAAAATAGCATTAGATATTAATTAATTGAAAAAACATGACAAGAAATATACTGAATGATATGAATTGACAAATGCTGAATTTGATTCAATTATCAATGCTTGAAGCAGAATTGAGAGTACATGTCAGATTCAGAATGATGAAATGGAAGATCTTTCTATTTTTAAAATGAATGATCAACTCAAAACTCTACAAGACCATGTCTTAAATATAGTTGAAAATACCAATCAGTTTGCTACGCATTTAGCAAAAAGTGACAGTGAAAGGCAGAAGTTAAAAAATGAAATCATTGCAAATGTAGAACAAATTCATAAGAATTATGAACCACATATACCAAGACATTCTACACCTTTGACTGAAGAAAAACTTTCTGTTAAAGGAAGTTTTACCCCACTGTTAGGAGAAAATGTTGTCTCTGTTAAAGATATTCCCAAATTAGAAGAATGGCCAACATTCTCTGGTGAAGGAGAATACAACCATATTGAGTTCATCAGGACTATTGATATGTTACAGGAAGATTTTAATATACCTGATGAAATCATAGTGGGGAAATTACACTCTCTGTTTACCACAACTGCAAAGAAATGGTATTACAAAATGAGAATGGATGTTGGAAAACATGATTGGTCTTGGTGGAAATCTGAAGTGATTACCAAATGGGCCAACAATTCTTGGAGGTTTAAAATGGAAAATGCTTTTGAAAGTGCCATTTTTAACTCAGATAAGGATATACCACTTACTTGGTTCTTCAAGCAAAAAGACAGATTATCTGCTTTACACCCAGATATGTCTGACACTATGATTAATATTAAGATATTAAGAAAGTGTGGAGGAGAACTGGAACATGCTATCAAAAGAAGATGTGTAGAACCCTGTTCAACAGAGGACTACATTAATGCAATGGAAGATATCATTACCAGAACAAGAATTGGTAAAGCTTGGACTAGAATCCCTATGGAATCCAATATGGTCCCAAAGATTCCCAGAAAGGATAAAGGACCAGAAAGACCTGTCTTGAAGTGTCATAAATGTGGAAGTAAATCACATTTAGCAAACACTTGCACCAAAAAGACAAAAATCAATGAAGTTCAAGTCATTGAAGAAATTCAGTGTGCTGAAGAGAAAGAGGAATCTGATCAAGATTCTGCAGTCTTTGAGGATAGACCAGTGGAGGACTATCCCATTGAAAACATTACAGCTTTCTTTGAGGTCACAGAAGTCCATACCCACTTGCCATAGTACAGTGAGGATTGCTGCAACCTGATAAATATCCAAGATGCCAGAATGCGTAAAACAAAACCTGCTAGAGGAAAAGGTTACACTGCTGGAGCATCCTGAATCACATCAGTTTTGATGAGTGATATTGAAGCCAAAGTACATTTGGATACAGGGGCATTTGGCACTTGTGTGGGAAACGAATATCTCCAAATTATACTTCCTGAATGGAAAAACCATCTATTACCAATAGAGGTGTACAATTCAGTAGTGTCAGTAACAATATGTACCCCTTGGGTATATTGGACACTAATCTTGTATTTCCACATCCAGCAGGAAGTGTGAGGATGAAAACTGAGATTGTGGTAATGGATAATTGCACATCTCAGCACATCATTCTTGGAAATTATTACTTGAATATTTATGGCATTGATATCAATAACCATAAAGACAGATATTTCACAATTGGGGATAACAAAAGACAGAAATTTGCTTTTTCCAATATGCCAAAACAAATATCTGTGGTATCTTCTGTCAAGGATACTTATAAAGATGAATTTGTGTCTAATCAACTTGTTGAAGCACAAATTAGTCCATCATTGTCACCAAACATGAGGAATGAACTTATTAATGTGTTATACACATACAATAATGCATTTGCCTTTGATAATGAACCATTAGGTGCTATAAGGGGACATGAAGTTGATATTACTCTTAATATTGACAGGCCATATCCTCCAGTACTTAGAAGACCAGCTTATCCAGCCAGTCCTGAAGCTAGAGAAGCCTTGGAAAAACATATCAAAGAGTTGATCCAACTTGGTGTACTAAGGAAAGTAGGACATAATGAGGAAGTTGAAGTGACCACACCTGTTATTGTTGCTTGGCATAATGATAAGTCAATAATGGTTGGAGATTTTAGAGAATTGAATACCTACACAGTTCCAGATAGGTATCCAATCCCCAGAATTCAAGAAACCTTGACTCAACTGTCTAAAGCCAAGTATATAACATCAAGGGATGCATTGAAAGGCTTTAATCAAAGTTTTTTGAAGCCTCAAGCTAAGCAATTACTTGGAATTATCACTCACTGTGATATTTATGAGTATCTTAGAATACCATTTGGCATTAAAACTTCTCCATCCCATTATCAAAGAATGATAAATACCATCTTTCCCACAGAATTATCTGAAGGATGGCTTATCATTTATATTGAAGATATTATCATATGTTCTAATTCATGGTCTTTGCACCTTGAAAGACTTGCAATAGTACTTCACAAGGTTGCAGAAGTGAAAATGAAAATTTCACTTAATAAATGCAATTTTGGTTTGGAAGAACTCAAAGTATTAGGACATATTGTTTCTGGTTTAACCTTGGGTATTGACAAAAGCAAAGTAGCAGCAGTGTTACTTAAGCCAATACCCCAGAATAAAAAAGAAATGATGTCTTTTCTTGGGTTCGCCAGTTACTATAGGCAACATTTGAAAGACTTTGCAATTCTAGCCAAGTCACTTTATAGAATCTGTGATCAACAGACTGTATTTGAGATGACACAGGAGAGAATTAAAGCTTATGAGAAGATAAGGAGAGCTCTTACAGAAGCACCTTTAGTACTCATGCCTGACTGGAATATTCCCTTTAAATTGTACATTGATGCATGTGGAGATGGATTAGGGGAAGCCCTACATCAAGTCCAAATTATTGATGACAAACCTACAGAAGGACCAGTTTGTTACATCTTAAGGCAAATCAAACCAACAGAAGCCAGATATGGTGCAAGCCAAATGGAGTGCTTATGTTTGGTATGGGAACTTGAGAAATTACACTATTATCTTGATGGCAGTGCCTTTGAAGTGATAACTGACTGTAATGCAGTAAAATCACTTCTTAACATGAAAACTCTCAACAGACATATGTTGAGATGGCAAATAGCCATTCAAGAATATAGAGGAAACATGACTATAGTCCACAAAGCAGGAAACATTCACAAGAATGCTGATGGACCTAGCAGGTGGGCATTAGCCAACACTCCTGATAACCCAGCTTATGTACCCTTAGAAGCTGAACCACAGATTCCAATTGAAGGGATTAACATAACTGATATTGGGACTAAATTCTTTGAAGAGGTCAGAGAATCTTATAAGCAAGACAAGAATTGCCATATCTTGACTTCTTTATTAGATAAAGACTGCAAAGATACATCTTTGGTCAATGCACTAGATGAAGTTTGGAGAAATTCCTATTCTTAAGGGAGATTTCACTTGTTTGATGGGATTATTTACCACAGAACCAAACATTCTTGTGTAATGAAATTATGCAGCAGATTGCTTATCAATACCATTCTTCATGAATGCCATGATAGCATCTACTCCGGACACCTGTCAGAGGACAGAACACTTGAAAAAGTAAAGAACTGTGCATGGTGGCAATCTGGGAGAAAAGAAACCATTTAATATTGCCATACCTGTGACAGATGTCAAAATGCAAACAGGAGTACAGGCAAGAAATTTGGACTTATGATCCATATTCAAGAAACAAAATCCCCTTGGGAAGTTGTTCACATGGATTGGGTCACAGCACTTTGTCCAAGTGGTGACAAAAGTTAGAATTCTTTTTTAGTCATTGTAGACAGATATAGCAAGACTCCCATATTCTTACCATGTCATAAAGATGACACTGGTATGGATACAGCTCTTCTTCTATGGAGTAGAGTTGTTTCTCATACAGGATTATTTAAGAGATCATCAGCAACAGAGATCTCAAGTTCACATCTGCACTTTGAACCAATCTTCATAGGTTGTTTGGGACTAAGTTATCATTCTCTACAGCATATCACCCTCAAACAGATGGGCTAGCAGAGGGAATGATTCAAACTTTAGAAGACATGATCAGGAGATTTTGTGCTTATGGGTTATAATTCAAAGACTCAGATGGCTTTACCCATGGCTGGTGCACTCTGATACCTGCATTAGAATTGGCATGCAAGACGTCAGTCCATTCTTCCACAGGACAAACTCCTGCTATGTTAGAAAAAGGATGGAATCCATGACTCCCAGCAGACACACTGAGGAAAGCCTTGATTGAAATTCATCCTACACCTTCCAGCTTCAAGATAATGCTTGAAAAAGTAAAACATCATGCAAAACAAAGTATGGATGATGCTTTTGATTATGCGCAACAGAAGTGGGACAAGAGTCATAAAGTACCAGATTTCAAAGTAGGGGACTTAGCTCTAGTTTAAACCTTGAATTTTAATAATATCAAAGTCCCAAATAAACCTAAATATTCTTATGTAGGACCTTTTGTTATTGTTGCCTTAGATGGAAACAATCCAGTTCAAGTGGAATTGAGTGGTGAATTGGAAAATAACCACCCCACTTTTCCAGTCAGCTTGATAAAGGCTTATCAACCAGCTGATAAAAAATTGTTTCCTTTAAGGAACCCATCTCCTTTAACTGCTCCACCAGTGGAACAGAATGAAGACAAAAAGATAAAGAATGTAATCAAAGAAAGGAGACTTAGGGGTAAAAATCAGAAATAATATCTTTTCAGATATAGAAATCCAGTACATGAAGATGAATGGCTGGCAGAATCAGAAATACCTGACTCAGATGAACTCTTGAGAAGATTTATACATGAAAGAAGGCCACAAGCCTGAATATGTCTATGAATGTGCTTTAAATTACTTGATCTGAGTGATGTAAAGAGGTTGGACAGTGGACATTAACCCCCTTTGGGGCCTTTTAATCTTTATACCATTGATAAAATTGTAATACAATTTTATTTTTTGGTGAGAGGGAATGTGAGCCTTGAGGTATATTTTACATACCCAAATAGGCCGCAATTATCTTAATTATGAATTATGCATTATGCATAACACATAAGTAATGCATATATCCAAAATTCATCATTTTTGATTTCAGAAAAGACAAATAACTTTTTATTGAGTAGGTAAATCCATGGATTTAAGGCCAGATTTGGACTCTAAACAAAATTTCACCTAGGGTAGCTCCATAGAGTAAATAAGCTCAAATTAACTCTTTGAGGTGGTAAATACTTCAATACCACATAAAAGATCTGTGAAAATTTTTGTTTTTCTTAATTCCACGCCAAAATAATGGGAATGTGAGGAATCTCATGTTACATATACACTAAGAATAGTGTTATGCATGTTTTGAGCACTTAATATCATGGTATTTGTACATGGACCTTTGGTACACCCATAGTAGATATCTCACTTTAAGCTTAAATTTCTATTTTGACGTGAAAAATAGGCAAGGGGGACAAAAGACATCAAAGAGAGCCAGGGTACCCAACTTCTGAGGCCTCAGAGGCATGGACAGCTTCGAAGCTTGGACCCATGGCTGATCTTGGCCTAATTGGTAAACTAAAACCCTTTGGGAACTTGGTTACCATGTTACAACTACTGTAAATCTTAAGAAAATAGCAAATAACCTGCTATTTTGACATGTCAAGGAGGTAAAGAGCTACTTAGACTCCTGTAACCATGTCAATTCTTAATGATTTTCCATGGATAAACCCCAAAAGAGTAACTAAAACCATTTTTGGACTTGTATCCATTGATTTACCTCATAGCAACCAGTGAAACACTGATATTTGCAAATCTACATAGAAATGAGGTAAAAACTTTAAAAATTCATTAAAAATACAATTCTTAATGAATCTTTATGAAGCTTTTGGGACTTATAGAGAACTGTATTATCTATGGTACGACCAAAAAGAATTATGGTTTTACTAGTAAAATTTAAAGTTTTACTTTATTTTCATGTCAATTTAAAGATAAAAGGTGAAAATATAAGATAAAATACACACCTTTTGGTGGTAATTTAGTCTTTTCTGAGTTAAATAAGGTGCCTCTTTTAGCAATTTGCACCTCAATACTGTCTTCAGATTCTGCTTCTGAAGATTCTGGACTAGTGATATATCTTTTACAGAGTCTGTTGCCAGCTGCACAGTATTTGATCAAAGACACTAGAAAAAAATTATAAAAGAGAAAAAATTATTTTTTATAATTTTTAAAATATTTTCAAAGATTTTTTATTAAGTTTTATATTTCTTTAATATTGAAAAATGATTCTTTTTAAATAAAAAAAATCAAAATTTAAGATTTTGAATGAAAATTAATTCAGAGTAACTCAAAGAATAATTTTATAAGTTTTTGGATGTGAAAAAAGCCACATGTAAAAACAGTATAAAATTAAACCAAATTCCTCAATGAAAAAGATTTCCAAAACAATTTCAAAAATAAGAATTATTTTAACTTCAAAATGAAAGAAAAAATTATTAAATTAATATATTTTAGAACTTAAAAATATATTAATTAAGTGTACAAGGTTCAAAAAACATGGCCAGGCCCTCAAATGTAAGATTTGGTAGGTATGGTGGTTTTTTAGAACAAAAAAATGAAGTCTAGAATATGATTAAAGCCAAGTCTATGGATAAAATCATGGCCAGGCCCCCAAATGTAAGATTTGACTATGAAACTGATGATAATATCACTATTTATCAACAGTACTATGTCTGTTCTTATGAAATATAATAATAAAATATTATTATAAGAACAATTAAATTATTAAAGAATTATTTCTTTCACGTGTTAAACACTACTAGTGATTTTAACAGTGAGCAAGTAATTGTCTACAAGAATCAATTACAAGAGGATTTTAATAATAAAACTTCTTTTATTAAAATAATAAAATTATTTTAATATATAATTATCTTTTGCAAGAATAATTATAATGATAATTCTTTAAGAAAAACTTTAATAATCAAAAATAAATCACTCACTAATATTCCAAAGAACTTATTGAAAGATAAGATAGAGAGATTTGACGTAGAATTGTGGATTTTAAGGATCAAAATGAATTTATAACAGTATTACAACAATATGTAGTTGGATTCTATGACTTAAACTCTTTCTGATTGATTCTGAAAGATTTAAAACACTTAAGAATAGCTATAACTAATACTTACTTTGTTGGTAATAATGATTTAAAATGATAATAAGATGATGATGTGGAAAAAACAGCAAGAGGAGGCCTCTTTCAAGTCAACAACAGCTCAAAGAACCGTGCCATTGAGGAAACTGAAAAACCAGTGAGTGAGAAAACAATAAACCTTTCTGGATTATTGATTGCATCATCTGTTGTCACATAAGGTTATCATAATTACTTAATTGATGCTTTTATGTGACTACCAACCCCAATATGGTTAAGAATAAAAGGTGTAACATCTGTAAATCTTCTTTTATTCCAAAATAATCATTTATTTCTCAAAGTTATCAATTTCATTGGCAATTTCATCACAGGTTGTAATTGTTTTGAATTTTTGAAGATTCAGTGTTTCACGTAGAATAGTCAAAAATGGACTGTAGGTAAGACATTTAATTTTACTAGTAAAACCATAATTCTTTTTGGTTGTACCATATATAATCCAGCTCTCTATTAGTCCTGAAACCTTGAGAAAAATTCATTAAGAATTGTATTTTCAATGAATTTTCAAAGTTTTTACCTTATTTCTATGTAGATTTGCAAATATCAGTGTTTCACTGGTTGCTATGAGGTAAATCAATGGATACAAATCCAAAAAGGGTTTTAATTAGTCTTTTGAGGTTTATCCATGGAAAATAATTAAGAATTGACATGGTTACAGGAGTCTAAGTAGCTCTTTACCTCCTTGGCACATCAAAATAGCAGGTTATTTGCTATTTTCTTAAGATTTACAATAGTTGTAACATGGTAACCAAGTTCCCAAAAGGTTTTAGCTTACCAATTAGGCCAAGATCAGCCATGGATCCAAGCTTTGGAGCTGTCCATGCCTCTGAGGCCTCAGAAGCTGGGTACCCTCGCTCTCTTTGATGTCTTTTGTCTGCCTTGCCTATTTTTCACGTCAAAATAGAAAATTAAGATTCAAGTGAGATATCTACTATGGGTGTACCAAAAGTCCATGTAAGAATACCATGATATTAAGTGCTCAAAACGTGCATAACACTATTCTTAGTGTATATGTAACATGGGATTTCTCATATTCCCATTATTTTGGTGTGAAATTAAGAAAAACAAAAATTTTCACGGATCTTTTATGTGGTATTGATGATGTGGTATTGAATTATTTTCCATGTTACCACCTCAAAGAGTTAATTTGAGCTCACTCACTCTATGGATCTACCCTAGGTGAACTTTTGTGTAGAATCCAAATCTGGCCTCAAATCCATGGATTTTCTTACTCAATAAAAAGTTATTCATCTTTTCTGAAATCAAAAATGATGAATTTTGGATATATGCATGACTTATGAGTTATGCATAATTCAAAATTGATCTTTAAGATAATTGTGGCCTATTTGGGTATTTAAAATATACCTCAAGGCTCACAATTTCTGACATATCTGATTCCATCCCAGAGCTGTATGAAGCTATATATGACGTGAAAAAACATCTTTCTGATAAAAATGAATCCATTTGTAACAACATTAAAACAAACAACTTGAGCCTGTGCCAAATTAGCAAAACACTTATGTGTTTTGAAAAAGTTTTAACAATAATTAAAACCTCCAATAATGATAAGTCTTTGAGCAACAAAATAAATGACAAATCTTCCATTATTAAAGAGCTAACAGACAAATATCCTAAACTCAATATTGATTACATAATTGAAACAAGAATTAAACAAGCCATAGATATTATTAAGACAGGTAACAATAAAGTGCTTGATGACATTTCAAATTCATTTACTGAAGTAAAGACATATAAAATTTCCTTGAAAAAGTGATTTTATGCTTCATAAGAAGAAGTATCAAAATTATCAATGAAATTGAATCAAGTCACTGCTAATAATACAAGACAGAAAGAGTTGTGGTAAGAACTGACACATGAAGAAGACATGTATAAAAGTAAAGTAATAAATTTAATACAAGCCTTCCAACATGAATACAGGAATTCCCAAAGGTGTAGCAACAGTAAATGAATGATATTGAACAAATACTGAACACCTTACCAACAATGTCTACACCTCTGAGTCAATATGACGGCACAAGCATTCCAAATCCACAAATATTGGATCCTGATAATTCACAGCTAAAAAATGAATTATCCACTTCTTTTAATAACTTGGAACCATCAATGGGCCAAGCACTTTTGAAAGAAGTACCAAGACTTAAAGAATGGCCTCACTTCAGTGGTGAAGGAGAATATGACCATTTGGAACTTATCAGAAGAATTGACATTATTACACAAGATTTTGAATTATCAGACAGATTGGTAACAGAAAGATTTAACACCTTGTTTACCAGATCAGCTCACGGATGGTATATCAAATTAAGACAAGCACATGGACACCAAAGTTGGACTTGGTGGAAAACCCAAATTATCAACAAATGGGGGAATGATGCTTGGAGATTTAAATTGGAGACAGCCTTTGAATCTGCCAAATTTAATGCTGATAAAGACAAAGCTTTACCATGGTTTTGCCAACAAAAAGACAGACTAACAGCATTATACCCTGACATGTCAGAATTTATGATCCACAGAAAGATTCTCAGACAATGTGGAGGTGACGTAGAGCATTCTGTCAAAAGCAGGACTACTGAACAATCTTCAGCAGAGATTATTATCAATATATTAGAAGAAGTAACCCCCAGAACCAAAATTGGTCCTGGTAGGGTGAATCTCAAAAAAAGGTTTAATACACCTTGGAAAGATTCTGTGGACCAAAACCCCAAAGAAAATTCTAATAATAAGTATAAATCTGCAGATACAGTCAGGAAGTGTCGTATTTGCCAAAGCGCCACCCATCTAGCCAATACATGTCCAAAAAGGGGGAAAATCAATTAAATTGATATTGAAAAGGAACCCGATGTTGAAAAAGATGACATAAGTGAAGACAATTGAGATGATAAGTCATCAATATTTTCTGAATCTTCAAAAGATATAGAAAATATTAATGCCACTTTTAAAATCATTGAATCTTATTCCCACTTGCCACAATTGAGCAATGGTCAACTTGATTTATAAAAAGTTCAAGATGCACAACTTATGAAAACAAAACCAAAAAGGGGGAAAGGTTATACAGCTGGTAACTCCTGTATAACAGAAGTGGTCATTGACAATAAGCCCACTAAATTTTTGCTTGACCCAGGAGCCTTCTGCTCTTGTGTTGGTGCATTGTTTCTTAAAACTTGTGTACCAAATTTTGAAGACCAATTGTTACCAATTTGTGGTATAAAATTCAATAGTGCAAGTAAACCAATGAAAGCATTAGGAATTTTTGACACCAATGTCACATTCCCACACATTAATGGGAATTTAATAGTCACAGTTGAATTTGTTGTTATTGAAAACTTCCCTAGTACCCATTTTATATTGGGAAATGACTATTTCATCATGTATGGGATAGATTTTTATAACAAAAAAGACAGATACTTTACTATTAGAGACAATAAGTGTCAGAAATTTGCTTTTTTACCATTTAAAAGACAAATTACAGTAAATAAAGTATCACCAGTCAACTTAGAATTGGAAAAATTCAAATCTCAACAGTTGAGGGAGGCTGAAATAAGCCTTCATCTGACTGATAAACAAAAAAATGAACTTGCTTCCCTTTTGTATGATCACAAAGGAGAATTTCCTTCAGACAAAGAACCTCTAGGAGCAATTATTGGCCATGAAGTTGGCATCACTCTTAATATTGAAAGACCATAGCCACCATTCTTAAGGAGACCTTCATACCCAGCAAGTCCCAAGTAAAGAGAAGCTCTGGAGACTCATATCAAAGAACCTCTAGACCTTGGTGTAATAAAAAACATTGGCCATAATGAAGAGGTGGAAATACCTACACCAGTCATAGTGGCATGGCATAATGGAAAATCCAGAATGGTTGGAGACCTTAGAGCTCTGAACACTGACACTGTTCCAGATAGTTACCCAATACCAAAAATCCAAATTACCCTTACTCAAATATCTCAAGCAGTGTATATAACCACTATGGATGCCCTTAAAGGATTCCATCAAAATGTGGTGACACCAAGAGCAAGAAAACATTTGAGAATTATTGTTCATTGTGGAGTGTATGAATATTTAAAATTCCCTTTGGTATCAAAAATGCACCTTCACACTTTCAAAGGATGATGAATGAAATATTCCGCAAAGAACTTTCAGAGGGATGGTTAATGATCTACATTGATGATATTATCGTCTGTTCCAAGACTTGGGAAGAGCACATGTACAGATTTTCCAGAGGTTAGACAAAAATTCCATCAGTGAACATGAAAATCTCTTTGAAGAAATGTCATTTTGGATTTAAAGAACTTAAAGCACTAGGACATGTTGTATCTTGTTTGTCCCTTGGAATTGACAAAAACAAAGTTGCAGCAGTATTTCTAAAACCCATGCCTCAGAACAGAAAGGAAATTCAGTCATTTTTAGGTTTTGCAGGATATTACAGGCAACACATTAAAGATTTTGCATCCATAGCAAGACCAATTTACAAATTGTGTGACAAAGACACAGTATTTGAAATGACTGTTGACAGACTCAAAGCTTTTGAGTCTCTAAGAGAAGCGTTGACCACAGCTCCACTCTTACTGAAGCCAGACTTTAAATTTCATATTGATGAATCCGGGGATGGGCTGGGTTCTGCACTTCACCAAGTTCAGATCATAAATGATAAACCTGTGGAAGGACCCATATGTTTCATATCGAGGCAAATAAACCCAACTGAGGCCATATATGGAGAAAGTCAAATGGAATTTCTATGCCTTGTCTAGGCCTTGGATAAATTGAACTACTTCTTAGAGGGATGTGTTTTTGAAGTGATAACAGATTGTACAGCTGTCAAATCACTTTTAAACATGAAAACACCTAACAGACATATGCTCAGATGGCAAATAGCCATACAAGAATACAGGGGCAATATGAGTATTGCTCATAAAGATGGGAATGTTCACAAAAATGCAGATGGACTAAGTAGATGGTCATTACCAAATGATATTGATAATCCTGCTTATGTGCCAGAAGAAGCTTTACCACAGAGCCCAATAGAAGGAATAAGTGTTACATACTTGAATACCACCTTCTTTGAAGAAGTAAGAAACAGTTAAACTCAAGATAAGAATTGTAGCATCTTATGCCAATTAATTAACAAAGACTGAAAAGACAGCTCTCTAATACATGCCTTGGATGAAGTATGGAAGAAATCTTATGATTAAGGAAGATTTCACCTACTGGATGGTATAATTTACCACAGAACCCAGCACACATGTATCATGACAGTTGTGGACAGGTCTTTAATAAATCTTGTATTAAAAGAATGCCATGGCAGCCCCTTTTCAGGACATCTGTCTGAAGACAGAACAAGAGAAAAAGTGAAGACCTGCATATGGTGGCCAATGTGGCAGAAAGATGTTGCAGAGTATTGCAAAACCTGTTACAGATGTCAAAAGGCAAATAAATCCACTGGCAAGAGACTTGGAAATATGATTAAAATCTAAGAACCCGGCAGACCTTGGGGAATTGTCCATATGGATCGCATAACTGGAGTACCACCAGGAGGTGACAGAGGTTAAAATTCTTGATTAGTGATTGTAGACAGATTCAGTAAAAATCAAATCTTTTTACCATGTCACAAAGATGATACAGCCATGGATACAGCTGCTCTGATATGGAATAGAGTAGTGTCATGGACTGGCATATTTTCAAATATCATTAGTGACAGGGATCCCGAATTCACTTCAGCACTATGGACAAATCTTCACCAATTATTTGGCACAAAGCTGTCCTTCTATACAGCCTACCACCCACAAACTGATGGTCCAGCTGAAGGGATGATGCAGACCTCAGAGGACATTGTAAGAAGATTTTGTCCATATGGCCTTTAATTCAAAGATTGTGATGGATTTACCCATGATTGGTTTACTCTGCTTCCAGAACTGGAATTAGCATACAAAACATCAATCCATGCCAGTACCAATCAAACTCCTGCTATCCTAGAAAAAGGATGGAACCCAAATTACCCCAAGATTCCTTGAGGAAAGATTTGATTGAAATACATCCCACAGCTGCTAGCTTCAAAGGAATGCTAGACAAAGCTAGGAAGCATGCAGTAAGGTGCATGGAGGACTCTTTTGCATATGCTAAGGATAAATGGGATAAATCACATGTAACTCCATATTTCAAAGTGGGGGACCTAGTTCTTGTATCCACCACTAACTTCAATAACATCAAAGGATGTAAAAATTTAAAAGACTCCTTTGCAGGACCTTTTTTTATTAAGGGCCTCCATGGAGAAAATGTCGTTGAAGTAGAGTTATCTGAAGAACTGAGCAATAAGCATCCTATATTTCCAGGGAGCTTGATAAAGCCATATAAATCTAGTGATGCTGAAAAATTTGCCTTGAGGAATAAAGTTCACCAAGTTATACCTCCTATTGAGTAATCCGGAAGTAAGAAAATTACCCAGGTTCTCAAATAAAGAAAGTTGAGAACCAGCAAAGTAAGGGAATACCTTGTTAGGTACAGTGACACAACTTGTGAAGATGAATGGTTGCCAGAAAAAGACATACCTGAAGCTACCAAACTTCCCAGAAGGTTCAAGCACACTAGAAATAAAAATATTAAAAAGTGACATTATTTTTTCAGGGGGAGGGAATGTGAGCCTTAGAGGTATTTTCATATACCCAAAAGACCACAAATGATAAATTAAGATGCAAATATAAATAAAATAAATTTATGTATATTATTAAAATAAAAATTGAAATATAAATACAAATTTATATTTAAAAATCAAAGTTTAATTATAATTTAAAAATAAAATTACAATAAAATTTGAAATGATAAAAATAAATTTTTACTTGTAAAACTTAAGTAAAAATGAATTTTTAATAAAAATTATGAAATTAAAATATTTTTGGTGAAAAGTTATATAAGATATATTATAGCTTTTTCTCCAATAAGTAACCATAAAGAAATCATCACACCATTTGATTCCTCATAAAAAATAAAGTGGGGTCACCTCTGGATGAAATTTCTGTAACTCAACCCTAAATAAGCTTAAATTAAGTTTTTAGTATTTTTTGTAAAAAAGTATGCAAACCCTCAAAACCATAATTTCATTCACACCATATGTGGTGTTAGCCATCAATTTTTGTATTAAAATTGAGGTGTTGTGTTAGTTTGAAGCTATGAGGAATTGAAGTATTTTCAATCAAAATGTCAAAATGTGCGTGTGTATTACAAAAGTGAACTTTAATTTACAAGGGGTATCAATTCTGACAGATGTATAATTAAAAACTCAATTGAATTACATATGTAAATTATAATTGTATTACATGATGAGGAATTAAAAATAAATAAATTGGAAAAATTAATTCTGGGGGGGAAATGACACTCTAGCTTTAAGGGGGAGCTAGACCCCCAAATTCCTTGCTGACTGGTGTGAGATGTTGAAATCCATGCAAAGGTTCATTAATTTTGGCCTGGAATTGAGTCACAGGGTCTGTGACTCAATTGATGATGAGGTTTTGATACCAAGCAGGGTGGTTTTATTTGCTGCCAAGAGGGTCAAGCTACCCTTAAGTTAAAACAATGTTAGTAAAAACATTTTTAACTGGTTTCTACACCTCTTACACACATTCTGACGTCTTTTTGAAGGCTCTAAACCAGGTATTGCTATAGAAATGGCTGATTTAAGGGTCTAAAATTGCTAAAAATAGCAAAAAATGGCTTAAACCAGCCATTTTTTGGTCTAAACCAGGGTTCAATGATGCAATGATGCCATAATTAGCTTTTCTGTTGTCAGACTGTGTTTAACAACTGACAAGAGTAAACCTTACTTTTGGAGTAAGAAAATTGATGGCTATAAAAGAATATCTTCTTTGCCCCACTTTTCTCTTCATGTTAGAATGTTTTCCTTTTATAATTAGTTTAAATACTGTTAAACCAATCAATAAAAGAGTCCAACCACCCTTTTTAAATCATTTTGAAGCTTTTAACCACGTGAAACAATTATTATAATCATTGTTTCTAGCTCTTATAATCATTTTTACCCCTGAACAACCCCAAAAGTGAATTAAAGCATCTTTCATCACTGTTAACTTTGTCACTTTGTTTCCAAATTCACTCTGGTCACTTTTGGGCGTGTTTTCTCTTTAAATATATTTTTAAAGACTTTGTTCCTTAATTAATTGCTTGAAGTTTTTTTGCTCAATTAATTCCAATTTAAATTGCTCTTGAAGAAATTTCTTTTGTAGCCTTGAATATCTCTTGTAGAGTATTTTTGGATAAATGTTTATTGTTGGTAAAACAATAAATTTTTATCATATTATTGTTTTATACTTACAAGCTTAAAAGAATTAAAATTGGCGTGTTTTCTATTTCAAAATACTATTTCTTACTATTTTTAAATAATTCTACCTTATACAAATTTTGAGGACAGGAAAAGTACTTGATATTTTATTCAAGTTTCATATCCACACCTTACATTAAATTTCTCAAGATCATCATTTATAAATAATCTTGTCATCTGCATAAAATATCCCTCAACATTACACAAATCTCACAAAAAACTAAAATCAAACCTTGAGAAGACCTTCATTCACGCCGGATTTAATTTTTGGATTGAAGTTATGGCCACAGTCATTGGGAAGACAGTCAAGGTAAAGTGTATCAACTTGATTTTCCATTCAAGCTCTAAAACTTCAACTAACAATATCTTTAACAATATCTAGGAAGGCATTGATAACAAAATATTGTTGTTTATTCCCAAAGCTATTGTCCCTACAATATCAAAGCTCTACATCTGATAGCTTCCATTCCAAATAAACTCAACAATGGCCATCACCATCATCTCCCTTGTTTCATGCCAATGCAACTCATCCGTATGAGGGCTGGAAGGCACTGTGTTGTGTTTGCTGTGCATGCACAAAAAAAAACCTGTGCAGCAGCTAACTGCTATCTGTTATACCGTATGGGAAAACATTTATTTACTCCAGTGTATAGAGACCTTCATTAATCCTGCTTCAGGATTGATAATTTGGAAGTTTTCGGTGTGCTTGGCAGCTCTCAAACTAATCATTGAGGTTTTAAATTGTGTGACTTATTGTGCACATCCATACAGAATCAAATTTAAAGCATCATGGCCAATTATCAACCAGAAATTAGTCATACTCAGATGTCACTCTTCACTACCAATCTCAAGCCTAATGACCCTTGGAAACTTCAAATTCCAGCTATTAGTTGCTCTAAGCAAGCTTTTCACAATAAATCAAATCAAGATTGTCATCTTCCATTGCGTGATGCTGCTCTGCACACCTTAGAAGCAAAAACGCCAATTTTATTGTTTATAACTTTATTAGTATAAAACAATAATATTATAAAGATTTATTGTTTTACCAACAATAAAAATTTATCCCAAAAATACTCTACAAGAGATATTTAAGGATACAAAAGAACTTTCTTCAAGAGCAATTTCAATTGGAATTACTTGAGCAAAGAGCTGCAAGCAATTAATTAAAGAACAAAGTCTTTGAAAATAACTTTAAGAGAAAACATGCCCAAAAGTGACCAAAGCAAATTTGTAAACAAAGTGACAAAGTTAAAAATAATAAAAGATGCTTTAACTCACTTTTGGGGTGGTTCAGGGTTAAAAATGATTATAAGAGTTACAAATAATTATTATAATGATTTTCCACGTGGATAGAAGGTTTAAAATGATTTAAAAAAGGTTGTTGGAATCTTTTATTGATTGGTTTAACAGTGTTTAAACTAATTATAAGAGGAAAACATTCTAACATGAAGAGAAAAGTGGGGCAAAGAAGACATCCTTTTATAGCCATCAATTTTCTTACTTCAAAAGTGATTTTTACTCTTGTAAGTCGTGAAAAACAGTCTGACAACAGAAAAGCCAATTATGGCATCATTGAACCCTGATTTAGACCAAAAAAGGGCTGGTTTAAGCCATTTTTTGCCATTTTAGACCCTCAAATCAGCCATTACTATAGCAATACCTGGTTGAGAGCCTTAAAAACAGGTCATAATGTGTGTAAGAGGCGTAGAGATCAGTTAAAACTGTTTTTACTAACATTGTTTTAGCTTAAGGGTAGCTTTACCCTCTTGGCAACAATTAAAGCTGCCCTGATTGGTATCAAAACCTCATCATCAATTGAGTCACAGACCCTTTGACTCAGTTCCAGGCCAATGTTGATGAGCTTTTGCGTTGACTTTGACATTGCACACCTGTCAGAAAGGATTTTTGGGGTCTGTCTCCGCCTTAGAGCTAGAGTTCCTTTTCCCCCCAAATTTAATCTTTCCAATTTATTTTTTCCTTTAATTCCTCATCATGAATTATACTTGTAATTTACATATGCAATTCAATTGAATTGTACAGTACAATACCGTAATAATTGATACCTCATATGTAAATAAAAGCTCACTTATGTCATACACGCACACATTTTGACATTTCAATTGAGCTCAATTGAAAATACTTCAATTCCTCATAGCTTCTAAGCTAATCACAACACCTCAGTTTTAACACAAAAATTGATGGTTAACACCACATGTGGTGGGAATTAACTTAAAGTTTTGAGGATTTTCAATTTTTGTACTGAAAATACTGAAAACTTAATTTAAGCTTATTTAGAGTTGAGTTACAAACATTTCACTCAGAGGTGACCCCACCTAATTTTTTATAAGGAGTCAAATGGTGAAATAAATTTTATATGTTTATTTATTGGATAAAAATTTATAATATATTTTATATAAATTTTTACCAAAAATATTTTAACTTCATAATTTTTATTAAAAATTCATTTTGACTTAATTTTTACAAGTAAAAATGAATTTCCATAATTTTAAATTTTATTGTAATTTTATTTTTAAATTATAATTAAATTTTGATTTTTAAATATAAATTTGTGTTTATATTTTTATTTTTACAATATGAATAAATTTCTTTTATTTATATTTCCATTTTACTTTATCATTTGTTGTATTTTGGGTATATAAAAATACCTCTAACGCTCACAACCAGTCTTAATTGAGGAGCATGAAGAATGGGAAGTGGCTCAGGTTCTGGACTCCAAACTCAAGAGAGGTAAATCATTGTATCTTGTAGAGTGGAAAGGATTCAGTTAAGAGCCAGAAAGAAAAAGTTGGAAACCAGCTTCCAACCTTACCAACTCACCAGACCTTGTCAAGGATTTCCATTCATTGTATCCTGGTAAGCCTGGTCCAAATACCTCAAGAGTTTGATTTATGGTGCTTGGTGGGGAGTAGAAGTTATGAAAGTAAGTTCCTCTCCTGGAATACACCTTTAAGGGGGTATTCTACCCATATGTTGTTGTAAGCATCTCTTTGGCCACTTTGTGAGCACTTGTCAACTTTTTGGACAGATTCAGGAAGCATGCAACATCAATACCCTGCGATTTGGACCTTATCAAGATATGGCCCAATCTCTTCTTTCTTTTTTCCTTTCTTTTCTCTTTATCAATTTTTCAATTATTGGCAATCATCATTATTCAAGACATTCATTACCTCAAGTCATTTATGGAAATTTATTTCATGTTATGGTGCTTGGTGGGGAGCGGGAGTCATGAAATTAAGTTCCATCTCCTGGTATGCATCCCTGAGGTTTCCACCTCTTGTAAAACATTACCTTGGCCACTCTGTGAGCATCAAATTCTTGGTTTTTATTTTCAGACATTCTTGGCCAAAATAAAGCAAATGACTACAAGAAGGAGAAACCATGAGGAATTTCTTTATTTCTTTTTCTCTACTCTCTTTTTCTCTCATTTTCTTTCTTTTCTTTACTTGTATAATTTTGTTTTCTTTTATTTCTTTAAAGCAGCAGCATCCCCTCCCAAATCATGTATTGGGAGGTTCCATTTATTTTTTCATTTTTAGTAGTTATAAGAGGGGGGATAGAAGTCAAACCAAACACAAACAAAGACAAGGAAACTAGTTATCTCTACCTAAATCATCAAAGGTTCACTGAAAGTCATTTATCTTCTCACCTTAATACCAGGCAAATTTGGCAGCCATTGTTTCTGAAGCAGTACCCGGAATATTCTATAATTTGCACACATAATCACCTCTCTGCTATTTCTATCAACTCTCCTGAATAACCCGGCCACAGCTTCTTGGTTTTCACTTGCCGTGTTTGGATCTTCTCTGGTAATTTTGATAGGCCAGAAATCTCCGCTTTGAAAGACTTGAGTGGCAGGAAAAGGCAAGGGAGACAATCCCTCTCTTCTTCTACTGGAACTGGCCATAGGTTGAAGCTCTTGAGAGGTGGTTATGGGTGAGTTCCTGGGTTTCTGGTTGGGTGATGGTCTTACTGCTTGATTCAAGGCAGGACTGGCATGGGAAGGACTTGGTGAAGCAGGAGGAAGGGAAGTAGGAATGGAAGCAAGAACAGGTTGGAACGTTCTGGCAGTACTGGGAATAACTTGGCTTTGGAATCTGTTGGCAAGAGGCTAAGAAGAGGAAGTGCTGGATTGGTGGTCAACTGAATGAGGAACAACTACAACCTCTTCACCATACAAATAATCACTACCTTCAGCATCTGGATCAGTTGGAGAATTAGCAACCCTTCTTATCCTTTTCACTACCCCTTCAGTATTGATACTGGATATTGGGACTCCTGAGCTGGGATATATTGGCCTACAACCATCTGTAATTGGCCCTCCAACATTAGTCCACCTTGCCACATTCCTCTGCCTAGAACCAGTCACTACATCAAGAATATAAGTACCAATTTTAATAAGGGTATTCAAGTTACTCACAATGGGAATACCCTGAAGTTCCATCAGGAGTAGGTGGCTCACGAACTGGGAACTCTTTCCCAAAAGGCCCATCTTTCCTACTCCATAAATGCCTCCTGATATTCAAAGTTGGCACCCCAGTATGACAACATGGCCTCTTTCCAATGAAACAGTAATGGCACTTTGAATATCAAGGATTTCAGTGTTGAAAATAATCCTTACCCCTGGCCAAACACTCAGTTCAAGCAGGATCAAGGACTTCAACCGCCTTGTAACCGTCATATGTTTGGGAGGGATCAAAATGTCCAGAAGAAGCCATGGAGGGTGAAGACAATCAACTGAAGACGCCAGAACCACAAAGGATAGATGGTGGTGGTGCAGAAGGAGAAGATTCAGTGAGTTCAGTCAGTTTGGAACTCATAACTGAAGAATATGCACACAGAAGATTCAATATGTCAGAATCAGCCCACTCCAAGTCAAAGACAAATGACCTCAAGGAAATGGGTCATAACTCCATTATGCCCCCCCCTTAAAGCCTCCAAGGTGAAGATTCAAGACCCCCTTGGGGCTGAATTCATCACCCAGGACCTCTCCTGCAACTTTTGGGCGGCCAGGATATTGATGGTCCTGGACCCTCTCAATGGGTCCGGGCCATGTAGGTGAAACATGGGTCCATGGGCCAATTTATGGTCCCATGGCATCCCTGGGTCCCCAGAAAAATTGGGCCCAGGGGGTCCATTTTGGCCCTGGAGGCCTGCAATGGCCCCCACAGACTGTGGTGTACAGTCTGCAGACCGTAGGACACCAAAAACAAAGAAAAGGCCAAAAAAGGCCATAAAACCAAAACCACCCATTTTCACCCAACACCCAAAAAAGGCCCAGAAGGCCATAGAATCAAGAATCATCAAGATTTACCTTAGCAAGGGCCCAGGCCCAAAGGCTATGGTAAGGCCAGGGGGTATTTCCAAGGCAAATGGGGATAAGACCCCTTGAAGACTCTTTCCAGGGCATTTTCAGCTGGTAAAGAAGGGTCCAACATCAGGTTGGCCCTTGGCAATTGAGTATACATTTATATATTCTTTTTGCATCTTTTTTTGAGCAAAGGAGTTCAGTGGTTATCCTTTTGGGATACAACCCAAGGCCCCGCCCCAAGAAGAAAGACTCATTGAATCAGAAGAAGAAAAAAGACATATTTCAAGGTGGAAGACTTACTCAAGTTATAAGAAAGGGGGAATCAAATGAATTTGGCAGGGAATAATTGAAAGGGAATTTTCAGGATAATGGTCCAGAGGAAATGAAACTCAAAAAGAAATTTTTTTGACAAAATGTGGGGATATCGAGATGCCACTCAACAGTGGCAGGGTATTATGTTGTTCAGGAGCCCACCAGTTTCAAGAGGGGAATACTGTAGCACCAACTCACCAGTGGTAAGGGTATTCATTAATACACCCACTCAAACACCTCAAATCAGCAGATCCACTATTTGCATCAGCATTCAGTTTCAGAAATCTTCCTTTCTGAAACATGCGTACAGTCTGGTTCATCAATACGGCCTGTTAATACATGTACAGTACCCTGCCAATTATATGCAAACAAAAAGCATACAGGCAGGGCATTGATTTTTTTTTGCTGCACAGTTTGTGTCTCACACTCAGGGGCCTTTCTTTTTCTAAGTCAAACAAAAAACATTGTTTTTAAATTTCATGTAATGGCTACTACAACTAATCAAGCATGTATCATTTGTTATGCTAAAAAATATAAATAAATAAAAAATACAATATAATTTAAAAAAAAACAAAGGATCTGATAAGAGATTACCAAAACCAAGTGAAAAAGAAAATACAATCAGCGATTGTATTTTCAATGTGAGGAAGCAAAAAAAACTTACCACTAATGAATGGAGGTCCTAGTAAGAAGTTGGACCTCCATTCATTTCAATAACCATGGCCATGAATCGTGGCATTGAGTAGAGGAGATCGTTGAGGAGGTTTACATGGAAATTGGTCCACGCAGTGTTAATCTCATTTCGTAGCTTGTCCACCATCTGAGGTTGGTAGAGTTTACTGATTTGACTCTTCATTGTCTTCCATATGTTTTTGATGGGGTTTAAATCAGGTGAATGTGCTGGCTAATCGAGCTTCTGGATGTCGTGCCAATTTTGCCAATTGGTGCTTGCTTGTGCTGTGTGGATTGGGGCGTTATCCTTCATCAGTAAGATGCTTTGGCGACCACATATCCAGGGGGCCTTCTCAATCCAGGCTATGAACAGGAGCAGGCCTGGTTGATAAACGTTCTGCACCATCTTAGCCGATGTCATTCAACCATTGAGAAAGACAAGGTTTTCTCGCATTGCTGCGCAGAAAGCATCTGGTGACCGGATTTGTCAGGGTGAGTCTATGTAGTAGCTTAAAAATAGTAAATACAAGCTAGCACTATGACTGTGACACACACAAAATAAATGAAAATTAAGTCTTCAGGTCCTACTGCTATGTGGTAACAGTGGTGATGAGTCTATTGAGGACCTGGGTTGCAATGCTCTAATATCTTTGACTGTAAAGAAACACTACAATAATTAATTATTTTAATTATATCAATATAATCCTAAGAGTACTACTGGTATAAGACAGTTTTACTACGTAAGGATGTTAATTCATGATAAGATGAGTCTTTTCCAGTGAGGAAAGACCTGCTTTTATCTCCTCTGAGGACTGTGAAAGACTGGTAGGCTCTTCACACGTCTACAGAGTGAAAATTTTCACTCTGGAGGCTGGGTTGTGGTTCTGTACCATCAATTCTGATGTCAGCATAGTCAGAATTGTGGTTTTTGGACCACAAATGATCATTCTGGATCAATACAGGGTGAAAAAACTCTTCACAGGCCACGTCAGCACCATTGTGACGTGTCCAGAGTGTCTGGATGACTAATATTAGTCATTCTGGGCGGGTTTAAGCTTTAAACAACCATTATTTTAAGTATCAAGCCAGTACTGGTTGGTACAGGTTTGGTACAGGCCAGTATTGGTCAAAATACTTCCAACCAAGATATCTCAGTCAGTTTTTGAGATATCAAGAAACCAAGAGCACAGAATTGAAGGGCTTAATGAGCTCTTCAATTTGGTATGCTTCATGCTTACCCTCCTTGCAAATAGCAAAAGTTATAAGGGTTTTACGTTTTTGGATGTAATTTTGTACATCAGTATGAGGCTTCAAAAACTTCCATGCTAGATATCTTCTTCAATTTGGAAGATATCTGTATTCTGATGATACAGTTTTGTAGGGCTTGATTAGCTCTACAGTTTGGTATATTACACTGTACAGTTGTAGGAGTGTATGCCAAAGATACAGGGGTTTGTTTATTTTCTTGTTTTCAGAATATTTGTATTTTGGTTATTAAACCTTTGAACCAAGATCCCTCAGTCAATTTAAGAGATACAGAGGTCTAAGTTGTCTCAAATTAAAGCTCTTGTTGAGATCTTTAATTTGGTTATACTTTTGTACAGTTTTGTACAAGCCCTCTTTGACTTTCAGGGGGACTTGGTTTTGAAAATAAGGTTATATGGTATCTCCAGTTGTAGTGGTGTTACAACAACATGGATGATATCATTGTGTAGCTCTCTATGTGAGCTTTAAGAAAAATACCATTTTGGTATAGAATAACTTAAATATGCATAAGTTAGATGAGAGGTGAAAATAAGGGTTTTGACTTGTTTATTCTCCTCTATGTTTCCTTATTCTGTTTGGATAAGGTTGGTGTTTAATTTAAGAGGATTGTTTTTTCCTCTTATTTATTACCTGTATTGACTATGTTTGCTCAATACTTGTCATACCATTATTTATGGTATGTTGGATGTCATGCTGGTGCTCTGTTTTGAGTCACAGGCTGACATACCCTCCCTCCAAAAAAGGCTCATCATTGATGAGACTCTTTTGTCCTCATGGAGGCTCTTGATCCTTTTGAAAAAGAATCTTTATCTGAAACATCATCCAGCTTTACCCATTGGTCTTTTTCTGGTGGTTCTTTCCTTCTTTCTGTTAAATAATCCCTATTGGAATATCTTTTTATTTGATTGGGGTTGTCAGTTTCAAAGTAGAACTTTCTTTGTTTGTCTTGCCCAATTATCAAGTAACTCTCTAGGTAATTATGTATGCTTATGCCATAGATTCTATGGTACTCTGTACCCATTAAAAATCCATAAAACTTAGCATTTTCAAGTACCACAAATTCAATGTGTAATCTGAGGTTTCCCATTTTGTGTGGTATTATAATTATTTTTTGGATTATTCCAAGTGACTTCATTTTGCCTGAAGCACTTTTAAAGCTTATTGCTTTTGTTAAAAGCATCTCTGCATTCCACATTGGAAAGTGTCTGTCCAAGTATTCTTTGGCTACCACTGAGCAATTTGCTCCTGTGTCAAAAATCAAAGGATGCTTTTTATTTTCAATGTACACATCAAGCTTTGATTTTGCTCTATGAATAAAGGCCACACCAGTTTTGGGTACTTCCAAATACTCTTTAGCATCAATGGTTCTGCCACTTCTGTCTTCACCTTTTTTGGGTTGAATGAGTTCTGGTTTCAAAGAGTTTCCTAGGACTGATTCTGTTTTCTCTTCCTCATACTCTAATAAATATTGTTCAATAGGCTCTGATCCACTATCTGAATCCTGTCTTAGCCCATTTCCCATGCTGTCAGAGTCAGATTTGTACTCCATGTGTTCTTCTACTGACTCTTCCTCTATTGCAAATATTTTCTTTTTTCCCTTGGGACAATTATTTGCATAGTGGTCAGGTGATCCACAGTTATGGCATGTGTTCCTTCTCCTTGGTGCTTCTTCACCATTAGTAGGTTTGAGGTCTTTTTCCATGAGTATCTTTGGTTTTTCTCTGCTATCATGTGACCTATAGGGTGAACTACTGCCAGTTGATGTCTTTTTTCTGACATCTTGTATGACATTTGCTATGTCATCAATGCTGCTTATTTTGCTGCATCTGCACTTTACTGCATGTTCTAAGTCTCCTGGAAGTTTTGTCAGAATCTTATGATTTCTCATCTCTATTGTCATGTTTGGATCAATAGATTTGAGTCTTTTGGTTTGTTTAAGACACCATTCATAAGGGTCTTTTTCTGTAGAGTATCTGTCACTCTCAAAAGAGATGGTTTTTTGCCAAATCCAAGTACCATTGCTGTACTTTTGTATTATTTGGTTTCTCCACCATGGCCAGCTTTTCCTACCATGTATCTCTTTCATTTCAGTGTACCATATATTTGCATGGCCTCTGAATGCAGTGTTGAGTCTTGTGGTGATCCAGTAGTCTGGTATCTTTGGTACATCAACAAAAAGTCCATTAATATAATCAATAAGCTCCATATGATCATATTCTCCAATTCCTGAGAATTTAGGCCAATTTACCACATCAGGTAATTGCTTCAATGCTTGTTTCTCAGAGTAACTGAGGTTCTCACCATCTTGGTAAATAGACTCAGACCTTAACTTTGGATCCTGGGATTCAGGAGCTTGGTTTTCTGATTCTTCCTCTTTTACTTTGGTGATTGGTTTATCCTCTTGAGTCGTTTGAGGGAAGAAATTATCTTCTTTTTCCTCCTTTTTGTAGAGAAAATCCACTTCTTTTTCCAGGATTTCCTGTTGAGATTGGATGTTTCTTAAATCTCTTCTCACAGCTTGTTGTTCCTCTAGTATTGAGTTCAACTGTCTGTTTTTAGTTTCAAATTCTGCCCAAATTCTGGATAGATTTGTGTTCAAGTCTTCTATGACTGTTGCTTGTAAGGAATTTTCTTCCTTGAGTGTTTTCATTTCTGAAGTCACTTCTTGAACATGATCATATGTCCAATCCATGAATTTACCCATGTTGGACCATATGAAACTACTACCTCTGGAATCTGTGGTTTCAAATTTTTGAGGGGGTATTTTATCATCAATAGGCTTAAGCTGAGGATCAATTGATTCTGAGCTAACACTATTGGTAGGTACAGTGTCTTTTAGGATTTGTGTTCCTCTTGGACTAATTTTATTCATTGTTTCATCAAAGGATCTGATTCTATCTTCTCCTTCCTGAAAGAATTCTTGTTTTCTACTAGGGCTCCATGTCCTCTGCTGGAAACCACCAGGGATGACTGGAGAGTCCTGGAAATATTGTCCTTTGGATTTCAAGTCCTGTAGCTGTTGGAATGATGTGGGAAAGATGGAATTTCTTCTTCCATGCCTTGGTGTTCCTGAATCAGATTGGGCTCTTCCATATGCCAAGAATTCTCTATGGCTTGGATTTCTGTTTGATTCCCTCTGATTAAAATCTCTTCTGAGAGTATGAAATGGCTGTTGAGATTCCAACTTTTCATTTCTTCCAGAATCTTTTGGCAAGTAATAAGATTGACTCATATTTTTTGCCTCATTATTCCAATTTCCTCCCATGATACTCCCATGGTTAAGGTTTTCTTGTCCATACTCCATGTGAAAAAGTCTTTTAGGAGTACATGAAGATGAGTTATTTTCCCTGCATCTGTCCAATCTTTTTGTTGGACTGGGCTGAATTTGGTTTGGGGTGGGACTTTGAGCAGGAGTTTCCTGATAATAAGTCCTTTGTTGGTTATTTGATCCAGAAGGGGGTGGCCTTCTCCCTTTGTTTCTTCTTTGCCAGATTTCTGGCTGATTTCTTGGGTATCCAAGATCTCTGAGAAATGGAGTTGTCATGTTAAAAAATGACAAAAGACAAAAATTCTGTATTTTCCAAGGTTTCTTTACCTTTAAAAGGCCCTTGGACTGATTTCTGCTTTATACCCTTTTGCAATTTTGCTTGGGAGTTGGTACTGCCTCCTTGTCTTTGAGGCTGGTACAGATGAATTTCACTGTGATTTTGTCTCAAATGGAATGTATTTTTTTCCACTTGAAAGCAAATGGAGAAAGTTTGTAATTCAATTTGAATAAACAAAATTTCCAATTCCTTACTATTATTTCTCTTGAGTTTGGTTTGATATCTGAGTTTTAATTATTTATTATTATTATTATTTTATTTTTTATTTTTTTTGAAGAAATAACAGTTTTGTTTCACTTATTTTTTATAAGTAAAGTATTTGAAAGTTTATATTATTAAACTTGAATATTATTGATAAGTTATTTACTTATTGAAATTGAAAAATCAACTGTTAATAGTTCAATTTACAATTTTTTCTTTCTTTAGAGAAAAGAAAAGGGTCTATAAAATAATTTTGTTGTATGATTAAGTTTTATTTTGTTGTTATTTGATTATTTATCAAATAAAACAAATTTCAATCAATTTCCTCCTCAGTTTAAGAAAGAACAGATTGTATTAAATAATATTGATCTTAAATATTAAAGAATTAGAATAATAATGAACTTATTATTATTAAAATTTATTTATTTATTTATTATTATTTTTTTTATTTATTATTTTTATTTTTATTTTTTTTTTAAAAAAAAAAAATTGATGAATTTTTCCTCAATTTGAGTAGAAAAGATTCTTCTTCAATAATATTCAATTTGAATATTAAAGAATTGAAATAATAATAAAATTATTATTCAAATATTTATTGTTGGTTTACAATAAATATTATGATTTAAATTAATTTTACACAATTTGGTAGAAATTAATTATACTTTCTATTTAAATATACTATTTGTATATAAAAATAAGTTTGAGAAGTTAATAATAATTACTTATTATTATTAAAATTGATGAATTTTTCCTCAACTTGAGTAGAAAGATTCTTCTTCAATAGTATTCAATTTGAATATTAAAGAATTGAAATAATAATAAAATTATTATTTAAATATCTATTGTTGGTTTACAATAAATATTATGATTTAAATTAATTTTACACAATTTGGTAAAAATTAATTATACTTTCTATTTAAATATACTATTTGTATATAAAAATAAGTTTGAGAAGTTAATAATAATTACTTATTATTATCAATGTTCGTGGTAAATTGATAATAATGACTTATTATTATTGAGATTTTTTTTTGATTATTTATCAAAAAAAGAAATTTTAATCAATTTTTCCTCAACTTGAGTAAAAAAAGATCTTTTTCAATAATATTCAATTTGAATATTAAAGAATTGAAATAATAAAATTATTACTTCAATATTTATTGTTGATTTACAATAAATATTATGATTTAAATTAATTTTTACACAATTTGGTAAAAAATAATGTTTTTTTATTTAAATATACTGTTTGTATATAAAAATAACTTTGAAAAATTAATAATAATTATTTATTATTATTAATTTTCGTGAAAATTGCAATATAAAGCTTTGAAGAGTATAAATACTCAAAAATAAAATAAAATATATTCTTTAATATATTTTGATAAAATACAATATATAAAAAATATATATTATATTTTTATAATATAAGAGATGAAAATTAGTTAAACAATGAAAAAACTCGAAATTGTACTTACTTTTATAGTAAAAAACCTTCAAAAATAGTGAAAATGATCCAAAAATCGCCAAAATAGGTCCAGAATAGGTTAAAACAACGGCCAGGCCCCCAAAATGTGAGGGTGAGTCTATGTAGTAGCTTAAAAATAGTAAATACAAGCTAGCACTATGACTGTGACACACACAAAATAAATGAAAATTAAGTCTTCAGGTCCTACTGCTATGTGGTAACAGTGGTGATGAGTCTATTGAGGACCTGGGTTGCAATGCTCTAATATCTTTGACTGTAAAGAAACACTACAATAATTAATTATTTTAATTATATCAATATAATCCTAAGAGTACTACTGGTATAAGACAGTTTTACTACGTAAGGATGTTAATTCATGATAAGATGAGTCTTTTCCAGTGAGGAAAGACCTGCTTTTATCTCCTCTGAGGACTGTGAAAGACTGGTAGGCTCTTCACACGTCTACAGAGTGAAAATTTTCACTCTGGAGGCTGGGTTGTGGTTCTGTACCATCAATTCTGATGTCAGCATAGTCAGAATTGTGGTTTTTGGACCACAAATGATCATTCTGGATCAATACAGGGTGAAAAAACTCTTCACAGGCCACGTCAGCACCATTGTGACGTGTCCAGAGTGTCTGGATGACTAATATTAGTCATTCTGGGCGGGTTTAAGCTTTAAACAACCATTATTTTAAGTATCAAGCCAGTACTGGTTGGTACAGGTTTGGTACAGGCCAGTATTGGTCAAAATACTTCCAACCAAGATATCTCAGTCAGTTTTTGAGATATCAAGAAACCAAGAGCACAGAATTGAAGGGCTTAATGAGCTCTTCAATTTGGTATGCTTCATGCTTACCCTCCTTGCAAATAGCAAAAGTTATAAGGGTTTTACGTTTTTGGATGTAATTTTGTACATCAGTATGAGGCTTCAAAAACTTCCATGCTAGATATCTTCTTCAATTTGGAAGATATCTGTATTCTGATGATACAGTTTTGTAGGGCTTGATTAGCTCTACAGTTTGGTATATTACACTGTACAGTTGTAGGAGTGTATGCCAAAGATACAGGGGTTTGTTTATTTTCTTGTTTTCAGAATATCTGTATTTTGGTTATTAAACCTTTGAACCAAGATCCCTCAGTCAATTTAAGAGATACAGAGGTCTAAGGTGTCTCAAATTAAAGCTCTTGTTGAGATCTTTAATTTGGTTATACTTTTGTACAGTTTTGTACAAGCCCTCTTTGACTTTCAGGGGGACTTGGTTTTGAAAATAAGATGATATGGTATCTCCAGTTGTAGTGGTGTTACAACAACATGGATGATATCATTGTGTAGCTCTCTATGTGAGCTTTGAGAAAAATACCATTTTGGTATAGAATAACTTAAATATGCATAAGTTAGATGAGAGGTGAAAATAAGGGTTTTGACTTGTTTATTCTCCTCTATGTTTCCTTATTCTGTTTGGATAAGGTTGGTGTTTAATTTAAGAGGATTGTTTTTTCCTCTTATTTATTACCTGTATTGACTATGTTTGCTCAATACTTGTCATACCATTATTTATGGTATGTTGGATGTCATGCTGGTGCTCTGTTTTGAGTCACAGGCTGACAGGATTGATGGTTGACCCCAAGGTTTTCCACTTGCCACTTCTCTTGAGGTGTCCTCCAAACACGGACCTGATTGACCTTTTTCCTGAGCCCTAATGTGGACTCGTCCGTCCAAATCACCCGGGCCAAATTGTTGATTGTCCAATGGCCATGGGCTTGGGGGAATGCAAGGCATTGTTGGAAGTCTTGAGGTCGGAGGTAGGGTTTTTTGGGAGCAATGCAAGACTGCTTACCCAACTTGTGGATATCGCGCTGGATTGTCCAAGTGGAGACTTCTTGAGTCAAAAGGTCAGTGACTTGTGCAATGGTTAAGCAATGACCTTGAGTTATGATGTGGTCGAGTTCTCGGCAGTGTCGTGCGGTCATAATTGGTGGACGTCTGGTTTCCTTTTCTGTCTGGACGGTTCCAAAACCCTTGTATTACTTCATGGTGTCGTAGACTGTGGTTAGTGGCGCCCCTGCAAGGTCAGATATAGCCCAAAAAGGGAGGCCGGCTTGGCGCATGCCTACTATCCGCCTGGGTGTTTCAATGTTAAGGTAAGGCATAATATCCTATAAATTAAAAAAAATAAGTCATTTGAAAAATGGCAAAGCAGTTGGTTTAGGAACAGATGAGACTTACTGGAGGTGAGGAGATAAGGTTAGTGTTGTCCAAATTCGGGCACGCCAACCTACTAGGGGGGGGCTTTTATGTGTTTGTAAGGTGTTGGTAGGGCACTCATGACCGGATAAGCTGAAAACAAGTGTTGAACAATGAGACAAAGTGAGATACAAGAACGAGGAAAAAAATGAAGATAAAAGTTCAAGTCAGAAAAGATCTGACAAATGAGAGCCAGGCATTTATTGCCGCGCATGCAGCATGCGTATCCATACAGCTGCCCTGCCTGCGTTCACATACTTTGGGCAGGGCACTGTACAGGTTGGAATTACCCAATACAGTTTGGATACACCATTTCCAAACTGTATGATCACTCAATACCACCACTCCTCTTGTACAGGACCTGTATTGGACAGACTCAATTCAATCATCAAATCCTCTCATGGAAATTCTCTCTCTGGATCAGGGCTGGTGATTCTCACATATACCAGCCCTTCTTTCTCCCCCCTCGGGACTTTTCCCCAGTTAATTGATTTAGTTTATTTATTATTTTATGAATATTCTTATCCTTATTTTGGGTATTCTATTTATTTGATATTAAGTCAGTCTTTCCCTTTTCTTTCTTTGCCTGTACAGTATGAGTTGGGTGGCCATATCCTTATTAACCCTTCTCTTTTCATTCTGACAGGTTGAAACAGTGGACTTGGACTTGTTTGTGGTTGGCTCTTCTATTTCTTACTCTTATTATTTTGTTGCTTCTTTTCTTACATATCTTTTATTAGTAATTCATCTCTTAACACTCTTAAGTATATTCCTCTTTATTATATCCTTGAGCCCTCCATATGTCAGCCTGTGACTTAAAACAAGAGCACAAGCATGACAGCCAAAATACCATAAACCAATGGTATAGCCAAGATACCACCAAAACATGGAGCTGAGCCAGATTAGCTCAAAAGGTATCAAAAGATAGAGAAAACTCACCTCTTCCTGAAAATATAAGTCCCATCACCATAGGACAAGAAATAACAAAGTTATTCCTGCTCAAAGTTATTGCTGAGCATAAACCTTAATTTTCACCTCTCATCTAAAATCTAGAAGGAGAGGCTTAACCCCATCAAATTGGTATTAAAAATGAAGCTCTAAGCCAGGGCTATCCAATGGTACCAGCCAAACTGAGCTAGCACCAATATTACTGGAGTTATGGTCAAATTCAGGCCAAATAAGGGTGAACAAAACATTCACCTCTCATCTAACTTCTACAGTTTTGGTGTGGGATACCTGAAGTGGGGTATATTTGGTAAGAGAACAATCAGGGCTATCGGATGGTGCCACTCACTTCTTCATATCTCAACTGTAACAGAAGTTATGAGGCAAACAAGCTCAATACAGCTTTTTGCCCAAACCACGCCTATGTACAAAAACCTTGCACATGGGATAGCTTTGCCATATTTAATGATAACCATACCAAATTGGGTACCATTGTGTAGAGCTCATACAGGGCTATCCAATGAACTAACTTTGAGCATGATATCCCAAAAACTGACAGAGTTATGGCTGGTTTAAGGTCAAAATCCCACCTGCTGTCATATACAGCCTCACCATGGGATAATATCCCATAATCATGAATATGAGGTGTCAAATAGACAAAGAAGCATGTTTTTACTTCAATACCTCATATGTCAGTCAATACTGGGGTCCCATACAGTTTCTGTACAGCATTCTACGCGTCATACACGTCAGAATCAGGCTGTGAGGTCCCCAGATGAAAATTTTCACCCTGTATTGGTAAAAACCGCCCAGATGTGGTTTCAAAACCACATCTGAGCCCAATACAAGCTATACAGGCTGTTTGCAAACCATAAGCCAGTACTAGAAAGTGAAAAAATCTTCACTTCCTCTACGTAGAAAGGTCTAGCACCCTTTCCACCCCATTTCAGGATAAAAAGGAGGCTTTTCACAGCCAGAATTGTTTCCTCATCCTGCTCTTGAATACCCTACGTAGTAAACTGTCCAAAACAGTTTTACTCTTGGGTAATAAACAGGTATAATTATATATTTTCATTATTGTAACTCTTATTATAGTAACCCAACTGGTAAGATTGCACCCTGGGTTCTCAGTAGTGCTCACCACCACTATAATCCAATAGTAGAACCCCTTAAATATCTTATAAAACATCTTAAACTTCCAAAACGCTTATTTTAAATCAATTTTTCTACGTGTCACAGTCATAATTCTAGTTGTAAATACTTTTATTACCACTTCAATATAGACTCAACCTGACACCATAAGTGAGTCCCCGTTTACTGAGGGGCGGGTAAGAAAAAAAGTGGAGGGTGTGTTGGGCAAAGATCATCTTTTATAACATGGTGAAGCTGAGACAATCACAGCAGTCGCAGCACCCACCAAAGTCTCAGTTCCAAGACGTGTCGGGAAGATTGAAGCTCAGTTGCAGCATTGGCTGCAACTGAGAAGAGAAATGCCCATGTGAGGCAGAAGAACAAAGGGGTTCTGGCTGAGTATTGAAATTGATTGAATTTTCAGACTCATTCAAATCCCCTTTGTTGCCTTCAATAGCCACCCAATCGCCTGGAAGGACTTCTGCAAGGGCATAGTTGAAGGTGCACAGTTGGTGCAATCCACAAATGCAACATTCAGAAAAGCAAGTGGCGCATTTGGTCACAGGTGACCTTGGCTAGCATACCGGCCTTATGGCCCAGTGATCATGTTTTAGCAAAGGGTCAGGCGGCTGTATGACGAGTGAATACAGCGTGAGTTTGGTTGACCCATTGCACAGGTCTGCTTTGGGGTCATAATTGAAATGCTCAGTTGCTGAGCATTTGAAATTCACAGCTGTTGAGCTATTGATATAACAATATCAAATGCACCCCTGCTGAGCAATTGCTATTTCATCTTTGTAAGCACACATCCTGAGCATTTGGCACAGCATCAGAAGACATTTCAGCCAGGTGCAGCATCTCATACACTTTGGTGAAGTGCTCAGAAGTGGGCCTTCCAATAAACTAATGCAAAAAGTCTCCAAACCATGGATTTACCCAAACCTTCCACAGTGAGCTTTTGACCATGACATGCTCAGCTTGGGGTGCAAATTGGGTGAATCACAATGCTGAGAATTGGGCACATGAGCTACATATATGCAAAGGATCAGAGGGTGGATACCCATTGGCTATATGCATGCAGGCCAAAGTAGTATTACACCATCCTAATCTGTACAGCCAACATTGTAGTACGTACACCTTTGTATGTACTACAATTTCGGGGCAGAGCAAAGACTGTACAAGCATGTACCAGGCAATCACGCCAAGCCATTAAGTCAAATCTCTCAAATGCATCCCTTTGATGCACCTTTTTGGAGAGCTCTGCCTAATTACCGCACAGATGCTGGTGTAATCCAAGTTAATGTAAGGGGTGCATAATGCGATGACTAATGATTTGGTTCATAAGCAAACAGTAAATTCACTGCAGTTCTGAGGTCAGGACAAACAATTACTGGCCCCTCTCATTGTTGGGCCCCCATGGGTGATATGCAGGGAATTTTCACATGCCTGGTAGACCTTTTACGTGCCTGTCAGCCTGTGGCTCAAAACCAGAGCACAAGCATGACATCCAAAATACCATAAACCAATGGTATGGCCAAGATACCACCAAAACATGGAGCTGAGCCAATTCAGCTCGAAAGGTATCAAAAGAAAGAGGAAACTCACCTCTTCCTGAAAATATAAGTCCCATCACCATAGGACTAGAAATAACAAAGTTATTGCTGAGCATAAACCTTAATTTTCACCTCTCATCTAAAATCTAGAAGGGGAGTCTTAACCCCATCAAATGAGTACTCGAAATAAAGCTCTAAGCCAGGGCTATCCAATTGTACCACCCAAACTGAGCTAGCACCAATATTACTGGAGTTATGGTCAATTTCAGGCCAAATAGGGGTGAACAAAACATTCACCTCACATCTAACTTCTACAGTTTTAGTGTGGGATACCTGAAGTGGGGTATCTCTGGAAAGAGCACAATCAGGGCTATCAGATTGTGCCACCCACTTCTTCATATCTCAACTATAACAGAAGTTATGAGGCAAACAAGCCCAATACAGCTTTTTGCCCAAACCACGCCTATGTACAAAAACCTTGCACATGGGATAACTTTGCCATATTTAATGACAACCATACCAAATTGGGTACCATTGTGTAGAGCTCATACAGGGCTATCCAATGAACCAACTTTGAGCATTATATCTCAAAAACTGACAGAGTTATGGCTGGTTTAAGTCAAAATCCCACCTGCTGTCATATACAGCCTCACCATGGGATAATATCCCATAATCATGAATATGAGGTGTCAAATAGACAAAGAAGCATGTTTTTACTTCAATACCTCATATGTCAGTCAATACTGGGGTCCCATACAGTTTCTGTACAGCATTCTACGCGTCATACACGTCAGAATCAGGCTGTGAGGTCCCCAGATGAAAATTTTCACCCTGTATTGGTAAAAACCGCCCAGATGTGGTTTCAAAACCACATCTGAGCCCAATACAAGCTATACAGGCTGTTTGCAAACCATAAGCCAGTACTAGAAAGTGAAAAAATCTTCACTTCCTCTACGTGGAAAGGCCTAGCACCCTTTCCACCCCATTTCAGGATAAAAAGGAGGCTTTTCACAGCCAGCATTGTCTCCTCATCCTGCTCTTGAATACCCTACGTAGTAAACTGTCAAAAACAGTTTTACTCTTGGGTAATAAACAGGTATAATTATATATTTAATTATTGTAACTCTTATTATATTAACCCAACTGGTAAGATTGCACCCTGGGTTCTCAATAGCGCTCACCACCACTATTTTTCAATAGTAGAACCCCTTAATTATATTATAAATCATCTTTTAAATCAAAAACTCCTATTTTAAATCAATTTTCTACGTGTCACAGTCATAATTCTAGTTGTAAATACTCTTATTACCACTTCAATATAGACTCAGCCTGACATTTTGGGGGCCTAGCCATGTTTTTTACTTATTTTTGGACCTTACAAGTAAGTTTTTCTCTTTTTTATCATTTATTGACACCTGTTTTACCTTTTTTAGGCGTCATTTTCTCTAAAAATATATATTTTATATATATTTTTTGATTTTTTTAAAAAAAAATACTCATATATTATAAAGTATCTGTCACGTGGCTAATAACCACAAGACTAGTATTTTGGCGTGTTTTGTATATAAAAACACTTTAAGCCACTAATACAGTCTTAATTCTTAAGTGAATTAAGACAGCTCATACTGATAAACCAACAGTTGAGGCGTGTTTGGGCACATTGTTAACTCAATTACCCTGTAATACACCATCTTTTGACAGATTATACTTGCTAAATACAAGTACTCTGTGAGATATTGGTATACAAACAGTATACCACATATCAGTAAGCTGTATTTTTGACGTGGAATTGTTAATTCAAGTACATTGTCATTATAAAAGGGCATATTGTAATAATATATAAGCCCAGAGGCCATTCTTAGACGTGCAAAACCAGCCTTTTAAGAAGTCTTAACTGACATAAGCCCTCTTTTTTCCTGTTTGATTCAGTGGAAGAAAATTTCATACCACTTGAGACCCAGTCACAGGCCAACATACCAGTGACACCCTCAGAACCAGAGGGCAGCAAGGGCAAGGGAAAAAGACTTAGTGAAGGCCTCATTACAGCCAAAAGGTGGACACCAATAGCCACTCAGAGGAGTAGAAAACCACAAAACTCTGCTTTAATACAAGGTAAACCAACCTTAACCACTTGTACAGGGAAGATTACAATTATTAACTCAGTTGTAACCTCCAAAGGCAAACTGCCCAAATCAGCAGATAACAAATTTGTACAAGGCACATTCAAAGGTAAATACCCTAAGAACATTAAGTTTTTGACTGCTTGCAAACACTGATATGTCCCCTGCATACCTCAGAGACCTTGGCTTCCAAAGGAACCAGCCAGAGGACAGAGAAGGATTGTCCAGAACCAGAAGACCTGAAGGAAGACACCTTGGACACAGTGGTGGATGGCAAAACAATGAGGGAGATAATATCAACCTTGCCATTCACACTCCAATTCAACAGAAACCTCAAACCAGAGGACTGGAAAGATATGGATCAAGTTCTTCAGATCCACCAACTCCTCAAAGATTTATTTCAATGGAGCATGGAAAACAAGAGGTTCAACCTAGCAACTCACTGGGCAGAACTGGGATCAAGTTGCCAGAAGATCTGTCTCAAAGAGATAGACTTCAAAGACCTTATGGTAATCACCAAAGGTTGGAATCCTACCAGGCAGCACAGATTCCTGGAGGCAAGGGCACAGAGGATAAGGGAGAATCAAGCCACTATCCAAGCAATAGAAGAACAATTAACCCAGACAGGGCTTACTCAGATTCCTTCAGGTTCACAAGGAGCAGGCCAAATCAGCTCTCCAGTGGCTTCACACCATTCAGAAACCAGCAGATCATTGGCCAAGAGTCACCATTCTTCACAATTCCAGGAAGTTTCCAGGAGAAAACAAGGAAACAAGGGCAAGAACAAAGCCTCCTTCAACCAGAGGAGGAAAGAGTCAGACCCCATGATCCAGAAGCTTTTAGATTTGGTGAAAGAAGTACACAAGAACCAGAAGTAGTTGTAAACCACTCTAGAATCAGTAGTCCTAGTAATAGAAACATTACCCCCACTCAGACTGAAAATAACATTGTCACATCTGAGAGTAACATCAACAGTGATACACTGTGGTTACAAATGTCCCAATATGCTGAACAATCTGCAAAACAGTTTGCAGAAATTAAAGCTAGCCAAGAGAGGATGAGACAAACTCTAGCCTCCTTGGAACAAATAGTTAGGAATCTTCAAGAAGGATATGCTCAACTGAGCAAAGCCTCTGAAGAAACCAACAAAAGACTGAATATAGTCTTTGAAGAACAACACCACAGCACAAGGGACAGGGAGTGTCTGGATCAAGACATTAACAAATTGTTTAATGCCTACCATAGCTTGAAGCCCCAACCACAAGGCCAAGCTATGGAGAATCCATATCAACCAGATGACATCAAACCAGATGCCATGTTGTTGAATAAGGCAAGATCTCCATCACAATACCAGGATGGAGATGGCATGTCCTATTCAGAGAAGTAAGCCTTGAAACAGCTTCCTGAGGCCTCAAGCTGGCCCAAATTCTCTGGATCAGGAGAATCTGATCATATGGAACTCATAGATTATATTGATGGACTCTTCATTGATGTACCAAGCATACCAGACTACTGGATCACTGCTAGATTGAATACTGCATTTAAAGGTCATGCTAGTATATGGTACACAGAAATGAAAGAAATCCATGGCAGAAGAAACTGGCCATGGTGGAAGATTCAAATCATCCCAAAGTACAGTAATGGAACTTGGATATGGCAAAAGACCATGTCATTTGAAAATGACAAATACTCTGTGGACAAAGATCCATATGAGTGGTGTCTTAGACAGTCCAAAAGACTTAAAGCCATTGATCCTCAGATGAACATCCAAATGAGGAATCACAAACTTCTGACACAACTGCCAGGAGATTTAGAGCATGCAGTAAAATGCAGATGCAACCAGAATTGCACTCTAGATGACATTGCCAACACCTTACAAGACATAAGGAAAAGGACTAATATAGGGAAATTCACCTCATTAAAGAGCAGTAGTTTGAAAGAGAAACAACCTTTCAGGGTAGAGTTTAAAGACAAACCCAGAGAAAGAGTGGCAGAAGTGGCTAAGAAGAAGAATTCTTGCCACAATTGTGGTTCAACAGACCACTATGCCAACAACTGTCCAAAGGCAAAGAAAAAAGTCTATGCCATAGAGAAAGTCCCTGAGGAAGAACCTCCAACAGAGGATTCTGATTCAGACTCCATGGGTGATGCCATCAGAGAACCATCTGATGATGACCAAGACCCAAGAGAGGAATTTCTAGTGGAATACCAAGAGGAAACCCCACTAGAAATCCAGGAAATACAGTTGGAAGCAGGCATGCCACAGGACACTGCTAACAAGAACTTGTGCAAACACACACAAGATGCACAAACATTCCTGGTTACACCAACCAAAGGAATGGCATATATACATGGGACAGCCACAAAAATGACTGTTTGCATTGACAATGCTCAGCATCCACTGATCATTGATAGTGGAGCACATTGCTCCATAGTGGCCACAAACTATCTGGATACCCACTTCCCAAACTGGGAAAAACAGCTCTTGCCCACTAACGCAAAGAACTTTAAAAGTGCATCAGGGAAGATGACTTCCATTGGGACAATTATCAAAGAGATAATTATACCCCACAGGAAGGGAAATATCAGACTCAACCCAGAGTTTGTAGTGCTTAATGATGCCCACATCCAAGGGTTTTTACTGGGAACAGATTACCAGAGGATGTATGGCATAGACATTTACAACAGTAAAGATAGGCACATCACCATTGGTACTAACAAGGAAAAGAAATTTTCACTTGACATATACCAGATATCTTCTCAAGACCCACTAGAAGAACTTCTGAAGGAATTCAGAGAGGGACAGTTTAGCACTACCCTCACCAGTAAACAAAAACTAAGCTTACTGAAGATGCTGAGAAAGAATAGACCATCATTTTCCATTGGTGAAGAACCATTAGGCAAGATCAAGGGCCATGATATAGAACTATATCTGGATGTGGAGAGGCCTTATCCACCCATGCTGAGGAGACCTCCTTATCCAGCAAGCCTGGAAACCAGGAAGGAAATTGAGAAACATATCAATGAACTCCTGGACATGGATGTTATCAGAAAGATTGGACACAATGAAATAGTGGAAATCACCACTCCTGTCCTTATCACCTGGCACAGAGCCCTGAACAACTACACAAAAGCAGACAGGTACCCTATACCAAGGATACCTCATGCCTTGGATAAGCTAGCCAAAGCCAAATACATAACCAAGATGGATTGTATGAAAGGCTTCCACCAAAATGGAGTTAAACCAAACTCCATGAAATTACTCAGAATAATATGCCATATGGGCATAAAAAAACTAAGCTTACTGAAGATGCTGAGAAAGAATAGACCAGCATTTTCCATTGGTGAAGAACCATTAGGCAAGATCAAGGGCCATGATATAGAACTATATCTGGATGTGGAGAGGCCTTATCCACCCATGCTGAGGAGACCTCCTTATCCAGCAAGCCTGGAAACCAGGAAGGAAATTGAGAAACATATCAATGAACTCCTGGACATGGATGTTATCAGAAAGATTGGACACAATGAAATAGTGGAAATCACCACTCCTGTCCTTATCACCTGGCACAGAGCCCTGAACAACTACACAAAAGCAGACAGGTACCCTATACCAAGGATACCTCATGCCTTGGATAAGCTAGCCAAAGCCAAATACATAACCAAGATGGATTGTATGAAAGGCTTCCACCAAAATGGAGTTAAACCAAACTCCATGAAATTACTCAGAATAATATGCCATATGGGCATATATGAGTACACCAGAATGCCATTGGGCTTCAAGAATGCACCAGCCCACTTCCAAAGGATGATCGACACCATATTTCAAGAAGAAATCATGGAAGGCTGGATGGTAGTATATATTGATGATATCATTATATACTCAGAGACATGGGAAGACCATGTACAATACATAGACAGAGTGCTAAGTAAATGTACACCCATCAATCTGAAAATTTCACTAAAAAAGTGTAATTTTGGCCAACAAGAGCTACTGGCTCTGGGACATAAAGTCTTACGTCTTAGTCTGGCAATTGACCAGAATAAAGTAGCAGCAGTACTGAAAAAACCAGTACCAAAAAGCATCAAAGAGATGCAATCCTTTCTTGGGTTTGCTAGCTACTATAGAAACCATGTCAAAAATTTTGCACACATAACTAGTAGTTTATACAAGTTATGTTCAAAAGATGTAGTTTTTGAAATAACCAAGGAAAGGAGGGATGCATATGAGAGGATCAAATATGAACTCACTAATGCACCTGTGCTCATCTTTCCTGACTTTTAACTACCATTCAAGTTATATATAGATGCAGCATGCAGTCAAGGCCTAGGAGCAGCCCTTCACCAAAGACAAATTGTGGATGGTGAACCAAGAGAAGGAGTAATTTGCTACATCTCAAGGTAGCTGAAAGATTCAGAAGCCAGGTATGGGGCCACCCAGACTGAATGTCTATGTCTAGTCTGGGCTCTAGAAAAACTCCATTATTATTTGGAGGGTGCAGTTTTTGAAGTCTACACAGACTGCACAGCCTTGAAGTCTTTACTAAACATGAAGACTACAAATAGACATATGCTGAGATGGCAAATAGCCATCCAGGAGTATAGAGGGAACATGACCATCATATACAAGGAAGTTAAAAGCCATACCAATGCAGATGGCCTCAGCAGATGGCCACTGGACAATGTTAAAAGCAATCCAGCTTATGACCCAGAAGTTTCAGCAAAAGTCCCTATCCATTTCATGGAAATAGATAGGAGGAAAAACTTCAGATTATCTGAATGGGCACCAGAAAGTGGTACCCTTGACAGTGGAAACACTGTCTCAGAAGGGACAGAAACTCCCATACTGGGAATAAGTTCCTCAGAACTGCACAATGAATTCTTCAGTGCAGTACAGAAGTCTTATGCCAAACACAAACAGTTTAGCATACTACTCCAACTCCTTCAACAAAAGTACAGGAGTCCAGAACTGCAAACCCAGCTGGAAGAACCCTGGTTGAGGGCCTATAAGGACAATAAGTTTTTTCTTATAGATGGCCTGCTATACCATAGAGAAAAGCACACAAGTGCACTCACAGTGGTAGACAGAGACCACATCTCATTGATCCTACAAGAATGCCATGACTGCCCCTATATGGGACACATGAGTGAAGACAGGACCAAAAAGAGGGTAGCAAGCACAGCTTGGTGGCCCAAGTGGGAACAAGAGTTGAGTGAATACACCAACGCTTGTGAAAGATGCCAAAAGGCAAATAGGAAACATGGGAAGAAGTATGGGTTACTTAAACACATAGAAGAACCCAAGCACCCATGGGAAACCATCAACATGGACTGGGTTACAGGACTTGTCCCAGGAGGCAAAAAAAATATAATGCCTGTTTGATCATAGTTGATAGGTTCAGCAAGAGCATGAGGTGTCTACCATGCCATGAAGAAGACACAGCCATGGATACTGCTCTGTTGTTTTGGAATAACATCATATCTATCTGTGGAGTCCCTAAGATCATTATTAGTGATAGGGACCCAAAAATTCACATCTGAATTTTGGACTAACTTATATGACATGCTTGGTACCAAACTTGCTTTTTCCACAGCTTACCATCCACAAACAGATGGCCTAGCTGAAAGGATGATCCAAACAATGGGGGACATCCTCAGGAGATTCTGTGCATATGGCATGGAATACAAGGACCATGAGGGATACACCCAAGATTGGGTTACCCTCTTACCAGCAGTCCAACTGGCTTATAATACAAGCCAGCACTCCACCACAGGAAAAACACCTGCCTTGGTAGAGAAAGGGTGGAATCCCCTGTTGCCTGTGGATCACTTGAAGAGAAATCTCCTGACTATCCACCCCACAGCCAAAGACTTCCATGATATGTGGAAGAGGGCCTGTGACACAGCTGCCAAATGCATAGCTGAAGCAAAGGCATACAATAAGCAGAGGTGGGACAAATCACATATGGAACCTGACTTCAAGGAAGGGGACCAAGTGTTAGTGTCTACACTGAACTTCAACAACCTCAAAGGACCTAAAAAGATGAGGGACTCATTTGTAGGACCTTTTACTATCATTGAGTTGATAGGAAAAAATGCAGTGGAAGTCAAACTCACTGAGGAGTTTTCAAGGAAACATCCAGTCTTTCCAGTGAGTTTGGTCAAACCATACTTCCAGACAGAGGAGGATAAATTCCCCTCCAGGAGAAAGAACCCCACACCACAAGAGGTAGTGGAAGTTGAGGACTCCCCCGGACCTGTGAGTAAGATCATCAGGGCCAGGAAGATCAGACTCAATGTGAAGGATCAAAGACAATACCTAGTCAGATTCAAGAACCAGACAGCAGATAAAGACAAATGGTTGGCAGAGGATGCCATACAAGATAGGAACATTCATTTAAGGATATTCAGAGCCTCTAGCAGGACTGAACAGTCTCATCAATGATGAGCCTTTTTTAGAGGGAGGGTATGTCAGCCTGTGACTCAAAACCAGAGCACAAGCATGACAGCCAAAATATCATAAGCCAATGGTATAGCCAAGATACAACCAAAACATGGAGCTGAGCCAAATCAGCTCAAAAGGTATCAAAAGAAAGAGGAAACTCACCTCTTCCTGAAAATATAACTCCCATCACCATAGGACTAGAAATAACAAAGTTATTCCTGCTCAAAGTTATTGCTGAGCATAAACCTTAATTTTCACCTCTCATCTAAAATCTGGAAGGGGAGGCTTAACCCCATCAAATGGGTACTCAAAATGAAGCTCTAAGCCAGGGCTATCCAATGGTACCAGCCAAACTGAGGTAGCACCAATATTACTGGAGTTATGGTCAATTTCAGGCCAAATAGGGGTGAACAAAACATTCACCTCTCATCTAACTTCTACAGTTTTAGTGTGGGATACCTGAAGTGGGCTCTTTTTGGAAAGAGCACAATCAGGGCTATCTGATGGTGTCATCCACTTCCTCATATCTCAACTACTGCAGAAGGTATGGGGCAAACAAGCTCAATACAGCTTTTTGCCTAAAACACGCAAACGTACAAAAATCTTGTACATGGGATAACTTTGCCATATATAATGATACCCACATCAAATGAGGTACCATTTTTTAGAGCACATACAGGGCTACACACTGAACCAATTTCGAGGTTGATATCTCAATAATTGACAAAGTTATAGCTGTTTTAAGGTTAAAATCCCACCTGCTGTCATATACAGCCTTACCATGGGATAATATCCCATAATCATGAATATGAGGTGTCAAATAGACAAAGAAGCATGTTTTTACTTCAATACCTCATATGTAAGTCAATACTGGGGTCCCATACAGTTTCTGTACAGCATTCTACGCGTCATGCAAGTCAGAATCAGGCTGTGAGGTCCCCAGATGACAATTTTCACCCTGTATTGGTAAAAACCGCCCAGATGTGGTTTCAAAAGCATATCTGAGCCCAATACAGGCTATAAAGGCTGTTTGAAAACCACAAGCCAGTACTAGAAAGTGAAAAATCTTCACTTCCTCTATGTGGAAAGGTCTAGCACCCTTTCCAACCCATTTCAGGATAAAAAGGAGGCTTTTCACAGCCAGAATTGTCTCCTCATCCTGCTCTTGAATACCCTACGTAGTAAACTGTCAAAAACAGTTTTACTCTTGGGTAATAAACAGGTATAATTATATATTTAATTATTTTAACTCTTATTATAGTAACCCAACTGGTAAGATTGCACCCTGGGTTCTCAATAGCGCTCACCACCACTATTTTTCAATAGTAGAACCCCTTAATTATATTATGAATCATCTTTTAAATCAAAAACTCCTATTTTAAATCAATTTTCTACGTGTCACAGTCATAATTCTAGTTGTAAATACTCTTATTACCAATTCAATATAGACTCAGCCTGACAGTGCCTGTCTTCTGACCAGCTATTTGCTTGTGCGGGTGGCCTTCCTAAACGCAGATTCTCACCCGCGGGTGCATGGAAACCTGAGGCCAATCAGTGTGGATTTTCTTAAGCCTCATACGCATTAGCATAACCCCCACCTATGATCCCTGAGGCTGGTTATTTATGTGTGGGGTTCTGCCACCACGGGTCATATTCTGGTCATTCTCACATGCCCTGCAGAAGTTTTGCCACGTGGCTTTCAGCCAAAAAATACCTTGGTAAGGTGGCCTATTCCTCTGGAGTTTCTCACATGCATGAGGGAAATACCCTGATGCCAATCTGGGTGGATTAGTTACAGCCTCAAATGCAATAGGGGTGAATGTGTAAGTGGATCATGGCTGACAGCCTGTTCTCTCTTTGATCAAGCCACACATTCCCCATTGGAATTCCAATAGGCATCAGTCCACAAGAATTTTCAGGCAAAACCAAATTCATGTTTTGTGGCATGCCACCAAACATACCTCACCCACCCACAGTAAAATTTTCCTATCCACTCCCACCATTGCCTAGTAGGTCACTGTACAAAAATCAACCTGGGAATGATACACTGATTGTTTGCTGTCACACCAGAAGACATGGCCGCATGCCTCTAATATGCCACTGCACAATAAGTATCTACAACACACCCAATTTTGGATATGCTAATCTCAACCTTGGTCCAACAATCATTGCGTAATATGCTGCAGTTCCAGCAGTCATATTGGTGCACCCAAGTTCCTGCCACCTTGCCTTGATATATGCCCCAAATCAGATATTAAAATTATGAGCCCAAGAGGCCCATCTTCCTAAGAACCATGCACCTAACCACAGGCCATCCCCCTTTGAGCCCATTCCTGCCTCTCATATAAGTTCACCACCTGTGTTTATTGGTCTTCATTCCCTTTAGCTAACCCTTCCTGATCATATAATTTCCCACTGTCCCCAATAATTCATAATAGCCATCATGTCAACCCCTTCACAACCACTTTGCATTGGGATGATTGATATTTGTATTCAAATAAATAGAGATATAACCTCAAAAATTCATAATTTTCACTTAGATTCTTGGATTATCCTATGGCACACTTCCCATGACATTGATATCATTCCTTGGGGCACCACAAACTTTCATGCACTGTGGTCCTGGTGGGGCATGGATTGAAAATTGCCAATCCAATCCTACTCAAACATTATTTTTTGAGGCAGTATTTATGACTGATCCAAATGATCCTTGCTCATCTCAGAAACCCATTCTAGCTTTGATTTTCTTCACATGGTACCCAAACATTGTATTCATAATTGAAAGTTTTTGAAAAAAAGACTTCAAGCTTAAAATTCCTAAAGAATATGACTGTAATACTCAAAGTCAATGTCAACTTTTTACTCCCACATTTCCTGCTTCAAACTCCATGCCACCCTCATATCCTGCTCTCTTTTCATTGACTTCCAAGCAGAAACTGATACAATTACCCAGTCAATCAGACCTCCCCATTATGACCCTGCCCCATTCCATCATTCAAACCCCCTCCTCCCTCAGCAAAAGACCAGACTAGCTTTTCTTTGGGATCAGGAAATATCCAATGGACAATCAGCCCGTAACCCCTGGGCCACCTCACCTCCTGTATCCCCTTTTAATTCCAGGCACCTAATTAAAAACAAGGTCGTCAGATCATTTGAATCCCTTTTGACTAATACCCCTCTTGGAGGACTGCTTGCAGATGATATGGGATTAGGTAAAACCATTCAGGCCATTGCTCTAATTAGTACCTCCAAGGAGCCACTAACTACAAACCCCCAATGCTCCACGCCCACCTTGCTTAATTACCAGCTGGCTATCTGAAATATCCAAGCATGCTCAGGCTGGAGCACTGCAAGCCAAAATCTACCACGGTCCCACTCGTCACTCATTATCCAAGGCCAGCATCTTAAAATGTGATATCATCATCACTTCTTACAATACTATCACCCAAGAATTTAAACAAACCAATACCTCTACATCATTCATTTTTAAAATCAATTGGCATTGTATAATTCTGGAGAAAGCACAGTGAGTGTCTGACCTTTCAATGATTCAATATATCTTTTATATCCAATAACCCTTCCCCCATTTTATAGCTATATTTGCTCTCAATACACTGCCACTCACTGTGCCATTAATAGCCTCCTATCATCTGTTAAATATGTTTAACGGGCACACCTATTCACAAAACTATTTATGAGCTTTTGGGCATAATAGTATTTGTCAGCCTGTGACTCAAAACCAGAGCACAAGCATGATATCCAGATACCATAAATCAATGGTAGAGCTAAGATACCACCAAAACATGTAGCTGAGCCAAATCAGCTCAAAAGGTATCAAATAAAAGAGGAAACTCACCCCTTTCCAAAGATACAAGTCCTATCACCATAGGAAAAAGAATAACAGAGTTATTGTAAGGTTTGTCTATGAAACTCTTGATAATAGTAGCAATATCAAGAGTACTATGACTGTCCTCAGTAGAAATATATAATATAACAAAATATTATAACCACAAAATTAAATATAAATATTAAAAATAATTATAAATATAAAAAAATAAATTTAATTATTGTTATAAAATATAATAATAATAATAAATTATGATTATTCTATTATTGCTATACTCACTGACAGTTATAACAATGAGAAGTGTAAAGCTCTTAATGAGACAATTAAATGTGGAAAATATGAATATTAACCACTTATAAATAATATAAATATTATTTATAAAAGAATTAAAACACACACTGTGCAGAAATAATTCTTATAAAATAAAATTCTATATACAAAAGCTAATACTAGATAAAAAAATATAGAACTTTAGAGAAAACTTACTTATAATATTTATTTAATACAACAAGTCAAACAACAACAGTTCTTATATTAAATAAAAATTATAAGTTAAAAACACGCCAAAAATGAATAATTTTAAAGATAAAACAACTTTTTAATATAAAAATTAAGATTAAAGAGTTTTTAAGAGGAATTTGTAGATTTTTAAAAGATATTTAAGATGATAATTTTATATAATAAAATATATTATTGGTGATTACAACAATAATCTAAATTCTATGATTTCAATTCTTTAATTTTAATTAATACAGAAGAAAATAACATAAGAATTACTTGAATAATAAGATTTTATATTTAATAAAACTTTACCTGTTTGAAATTTCTAATATGATTGGATTAATAATGAATGATGGACAAAAACAGTGATGAAAAGACTCTTTTTATGTCTTCAGAGCAGCTCTCATGATTCATAATGAATATAGAGGGCGTGCTCAGATCAAAACTGAAAAACCATGCTTAAAAATAAAGTTCTTAACTTAAGGTAACTTATTTTTAATTCCAATTTAACGTTATCAGTGTTATTCTTAACTCCATGTAACTTTAATCCTCATTTAAACTAATTATTTTAAGTCTTTAATATAAGGAAACTTATTTGCATTAGAGTTCATCACATGAAAAGCTTAAAAATAGAGTTTCAAGAAGAAATCTCTTAAGCTCAATTTTTAATTAATTTTTAAAGAAATTATAATTTTCTTGAAGCTTTAATTAAAAGAGTAAATTTCCAGGCTAATTACCCAAGAAATTTATTTAAAAAAGATACTTAAGATTTAATTTATTTGTAGATAATATTAAGTTGTAAGCTGCTTGAAAATTTCAAGCAAATCCATTGAGAATTGGATTTTTAAAGAACTTTTGAAGTTATTGCTATTTTTCCATGTAAAATAGCAATACACACCAAGCCTTAAGTTTTGATAAGGTTTTAATGCTTGTAGCTTTAAATTTTTAAGCTTATTTAAGCTTTGAAAGTTCTTAAAACCTTGAATTCAAGCCTGCATATCAGGATTTACCCTTTGGCAGCTTGAAATTCCTGTCTAAATTGGGATAAAACCAGTTTAAACTTTAATGTTGGATCAAAGTCTAATCTTGAAGTTTAAATAAGGTTGAAAATCCTCCAATACAGGTGGAAAACCTTAATTGAATCCTTTCAGATCCAACAATTTGGGTACCCCAGCTCTATTTGGTCTTTTTCCTTTGTCCCAACTTTCTGCGTGGATTTTGCCCTTTTATTTATTTGAAACCATACCATGGCGTTAAACCCTTATAAATTGAGCTCACACAGGATTTACATTCTGTATGGCAAATCCTTAGCCAATTCAGTAAATATACACCACACCTTCATTTTAACTAAAATCTTGGTAAGTTTGCATTAACCATATGCAACTTTAAATTTAAGCTTATTTAAGCTTAAATTTAATAATTTTAAAAAAAAATTAAAAAAGTTACATTAGTACTGTGAGATTCTTAAATCTTCTAATAACATAAGAAATAAGTGTTTTTGGGTATAACACCTTATGGATGTACCCTAGGTTATTTTTGGTGTAGATTTCAAAAATGACATAATATTTATAACTTTGTTTATCCAAAAAAAAGTTATACTTATTTTTTGTTTTTTTTTATTTTAAATTAAATTAAAAAGTCTGTTGAAAACAAATTTAACTGTGTATAAAGTTATTTGTGGCCTTATGGGTATGTTATACATACCTCACAGGCTCACATTCCCTACCACCAAAAAAAATTGTATCACAATTTTGTTTTGCAGTATGCCCCCAAGTTATTTGGGGGGGTATAATCCACTGTCCAACCTCTCTACTTATACTTTTCTAAGTATGTAAAGCACACAATTCAAACTTTTCATTGAGCAATTGGTCTTCTCTCATGTCTGAATCTTCTGAGAAACTTTCGGGAATCAGTTATTTTGCTTTCTACAATCCATTCATCTTCATGTTTCGGATTTTTATACCTGACTAAGTATTCTCTTTCATCTTTTCCCCTAAGTCTTCTTTCTTTCAAGACTTTTAGTACCTTTTTATCCTCACTTTGATCTAGTGGGGGTACTTCTAAGGGTGTTTCATTTCTCAAAGGAAATAATTCCTTATCACTTGAAGTGTTATGCTTTACTAGACTGAGAGGGAAAGTTGATTGTTTGTTTTCCAGTTCTACTGACAGTTCTACTTGTACTGCATTTGTCCCATGAAGGGCTTTAATAATAAATGGTCCTGCAAAGGAATCTTTTAATTTCTTTGGGCCTTTAATGTTATTAAAGTTCAAGGTTGAAACTAGTATTAAGTCCCCTACTTTGAATTCTGGGGTCTTATGACTTTTATCCCATTTCTCTTTAGCATATTTAAAGGCATCATTCATGCTTTGATTTGCATTATGTCTTACTTTATCAAGCAATAACTTAAAGCTTGAAGCAGTTGGATGAATATCAACTAGATCGTTTTTCAAAGTATCAATTTGAAGTTTGGGGTTCCATCCTTTTTCCAACATTGCAGGATTTTTTCCTGTTGAAGCATGGGTGGAGGTCTTGTAGGCTAATTCCAATGCTGGTATAAGAGTACACCAATCATGGGTAAAGCCATCAGAGTCTTTAAGCTCCAGGCCATAAGCACAAAATTTTCTGATCATGTCCTCAAGGGTTTGAATCATTCTTTCTGCCAGCCCATCTGTTTGTGGATGGTAGGCTGTTGAGAATGATAGTTTTGTACCCAAAATCTTATGTAAATTAGTCCATAAGGCTGATGTAACTTTTGGGTCTCTGTCACTAATGATGTTATTAAAGAGACCAGTATGGCATATTACTCTATTCAAGATCAAAAGAGCTGTATCCATAGGTGTGTCATCTTTATGACATGGTAAAAGGATTGGTGTTTTGCTATATCTATCCACAATAACAAGACATGCATTGTAACTTTCATCACCTCCAGGTGGTAAGGCAGTTACCCAATCCATGTGAACCACTTTCCATGGGGTACTTGGTTCTTGAATATGGATCATTAAACCAAATCTTTTACCAGTAGCTTTATTGGCTTTCTGGAATCTATCACAACTGTGACAGTACTCAATGACATCTCTTCTCCAAGATGGCCACCAGGCACATGTCTTAATTCTTTCCATAGTTCTGTCTTCAGACAGATGTCCAGAATATATGTTATCATGGCATTCTAGTAATATGGTGTTAATCAACATTCTACTACATAGGACCATGACACATGTGTGTTTAGATCTATGATACAGTATACCATGAAACAAATGGAATCTTCCATTATCATAAGATGTTTTCCAAATATCATCCAGAGAATCAGCCAAGGCTACATCTTTGCAATCTTTGTCAAGTAGATCAGTAAGAATATGCCAATTCTTATCTATCTTATAGATTTTTCTAACTTCTTTAAAGAATTCTGTTCCAACATCTATGATATTAATTCCTTCAATTGGAATTTGAGGTTCTGCACTTGTAGGAACATAGGCGAGATTTTCAGGTGTATTGGGTAATGCCCATCTACTTAAGCCATCAGCATTCTTGTGAATATTTCCAGCTTTATGTACTATGGTAATATTGCCTCTATACTCCTGTATAGCAATCTGCCATCTTAACATGTGTCTGTTTGGAGTTTTCATGTTAAGAAGTGATTTTACTGCATTAAAATCAGGAATTACTTCAAACACACTATCATCAAGATATCAATGAAGTTTTTCCAAAGCCCAAAAAAAGGAGAAGGCACTCCATTTGGCTAGCTCCATATCTGGCCTCAGTAGGTTTAATTTGTCTTGAAATAAAACAAATTGGACCTTCATAAGGTTTGTCATTGTCAATTTGAACTTGATGAAGAGCAGCGCCTAAACCTTCACCACATGCATCAATATACAGCTTGAAAGGAAGCTTCCAGTCTGGAATAAATAATAATGGTGCATTGGTCAAGGCATACTTGATTTTATCATATGCTTGAATCCTCTCCTGTGTAATTTCAAAAACAGTTTGTTGATCACAAATTCTGTATAATGATCTGGCATGGATTGCAAAATCTTTAAAGTGTTTCCTGTAATAACTGGCAAACCCTAAAAAAGACATAATTTTTTTTTGTTCCAGGGCATTTGATTCAGTAAAACTGCAGCCACTTTGTTTTTGTCAACACCAAGGCTCAGTCCTGAGACTACATGTCCTAGAGCTTTTAGCTCATGAAACCCAAAATTACATTTCTTCAGAAATATTTTCATGTTCACTTGAAGACTTTTCTTAAGTACTAATGAAAGTCTCTCTAAATGTAATTTCCAGGTTTCTGAACAATTGGTAATGTCATCAATATAAATGATTAACCATCCTTCTGACAATTCATGTGGGAAGATGGTATTCATCATTCTCTGATAATGAGAGGGTACATTTTGAATACCAAAAGGCATTCTCAGATACTCATAAATCCCACAATGAGCTATTATTCTCAATAATTTCCTAGCATGAGGTGTCAAAACATTCTGATGAAAGCCTTTCAGAGCATCCATGGAAGTAATGAATATTGCTTTGGATAATTGAGTAAAAGTCTCATGAATTCTAAGGATTGGATACCTGTCTGGAATAGTATAGGTATTCAGTGCTCTAAAATCACCAACCATCCTTGACGTATCATTATGCCAAGTAATGATTACTGGAGTTGTGACTTCTACCTCCTCATTGTGTCCAACTTTTCTAAGAACTCCCAGGTTCATTAGTTCATTAATATGATTTTCTAATGCTTCTCTAGCCCTAGGGCTAGCTGGGTAAGCTGGTCTTCTTAATAGTGGCAGATAAGGCATTTCCACATTAAGCATAATGTCCACTTCATGGCCTTTTATAGCCCCAAGTGGTTCATTATCAGAAGCAAAGGCTTCTCTTTATTGAAATAAAATTTCAATCAGCTCTTCCTTGATTTCTAGTGTTAATTCAGGACTAATTTGTGCTTCAATAAATTGGCTTGACACAATTTTTTCCTTATTAACATTTTTCACTTGTTTAATGACAGTAATTTCTTATTTTTCTAGAGGAAAAGCAAATTTTCATCTTTTATTTTCCCCTATAGTGAAATACCTGTCTTTATGATTATTAATATCAATACCATTAATATTGAGATAATCATTCCCAAGTATAAAGTGTTGTGAAGTACAATTATTCATGAAAACAATTTCAACTTTCAATCTTATACTTCTTGCAGGATAAGGAAATATTATTGCTGCTTCAAATATACCCAAGGGGTGCATATTTTGGCTAGCACTGCTGAATGTTATACCTTCAATTGGTATCAATTTGTCTTGCCACTGGTATAAACTTTGTCAAGATAATCCTTTCCAACACAAGTGCAAAAAGCACCTGAGTCAAGGTGTATCTTGGCTTCTGTGTTGTTTATCACAATATTAGTGATACAAGATGAACCAGCTGTATAACCTTTACCTCTGGCAGGTTTGGTTTTCTGCATTTTAGCATCTTGCAGATGTATAAGATCCATACATTCATCACTATACTGTAGTAAATGAGTGTGTACCTCAGTGACTTCAAAAGAAACATTAATGTTTTCTATACTAAGCTCTTCTGGTACTTCTTCTTCTTCTGAAGGCTCAGAATCACTTTCATGTAAAGATACATTGGTTGGTTTTTTTGTGTCTTCCACTTTTTCAACATTTATCTCATTGATTCTTGTCTTTTTTGGGCAAGTGTTTGCTAAATGAGATGTACTTCACATTTGTGACATTTCAAAGGAAGTCTGTCTTGTGACTTATTTGGCTTTGAAATTGGTTTCCCATTAGTCTTATTGTCTATTGGGGATTTGGACCAATTTCTTCCAATTTTTGTTCTAATAGTGATGTCCTCCATAGCATTGATATAATCTTCTGTAGAGCAAGGCTCAATACATCTGCTTCTTATAGCATGCTCAAAGTCACCACCACACTTTCTTAATATCCTTTTATGTACCATTGTTTCAGACATATCAGGATGAAGGGCAGTTAATCTGTCCTTCTGTTTAAGAAACAAAGACATGGGCCTGTCCCTCTCAATATTAAAAACGGCTTCTTCAAAAGAATTTTCCATTATAAATCTCCAGGAATCATTTGCCCATTTGGAAATAATTTGTTCTTTCCACCAAGGCCAAGAATGTTTACCATGGTCTTGTCTCATTTTATAATACCATTTCTTTGCTGATCTGGTAAATAATGAGTGTAATCTGGCACTTATGTATTCATCTGTTATGTTAAGGTCTTCTTTGAACATATCCATTGTTTTCATAAATTCCATATGATTATATTGTCCTTCACCATTGAAGGTTGACCATTCCTCTAATTTTGGAATTTCTTTGAAATTGCAAGCAGTTTCCACCTCATTACTTGAAATGGTATGATGTAAATCATTAAGCACATTTCTGTCAAGAATTGGTGTGGGTTGCCTTGGCAATTCATTTTTCAGTGATATATTATCAATACTTGATTGAATGTCCTCTTTCAATTCAAGTCTTGCTTGATCACTTTTTTCCAATTGTTCTTGGAAAAGAGCTGCATTGTGACCAGTTGAATGTTCCAAGTTTTGAACTTGTAATTTCAATTCTCTTAGCTGTACAGCTATAAAAGAAATTGAATTGTCATCTGGTTGATTGAGCAAAGTAGCTTTAGACTCAATTCTTGCACAAATTTGCCTCAAAGACACAATATTGTCCTTATTAAAATTTTCAAGTTCAATAATGGTCTTTTGTTGGTCTTTCACTTGTAATATCTCATTACCCAACTTTTGTTGGATATACTCAAATGTTTTAAACTTTTTCATAATTCCTTTATTACAAGATTCAAATTAAGTTACAAGCTTAACAAGATCTATTTCTTTGGGAAGGATTGGCTCAATCTTCCCTCCCCCTTGTTATTGAATTCCATCAGAGTTCTTGCCATATTGAACACATTGTCCATGGCTGTCTTTTCTTTCTTATGGATTCTGTAATTCTGTGGGTAAGGCTTGTTCCATTTGGGCTTTGCCTTTCCCTTTGCCTTTTGCTTGCCCTTCTGATTGGTCTTTGGGGCTTTCTTGGTCTTGTTTGGCACTTGTTGAGGCGGATTTTTGCTGGTGGATGCTTGGGGAGCTTCCACTGGGCTGTTTTCCTTGCCTTGGGCCAACTTCTTCTTTTGATCCTCTGATAACATGCTTTGGTTTTTGAACCAAGCTTTTATCTGTTGGACCTGTCCTTTGCAAGACATTGGTGTCCAACCCTTCAGAAGATCTTCTGTCTTTACTGGCCCCATGAACTTCTTCACTTGAAGATAAGAGTTCATGGTGCCTATCCAAAGACTTGGGAGAAATTCCCACTCTTGCTGTTTTGCGGCAATAAACCAGTTCTTGTACTGAGACTGGTAAATCTCCACTGCTGCCTGTTGGAAATGATTCAGGTATAACAGCAATAGCAGTTATGTCAGCTTCTGTACTCTCAATAAGAGGTTCAAAGTTTCTGGCTAACCTTTGGGAACTGGTGGAAGTTCTGGAATCCTCCATTTGTGCCTCTCCTCTGGCCTGACATTCTTGTCTTTTTTATTTGTGACTTGAATGTCCTGGTCCAGATCCATTTGATTGGATGGAGTAATTACTTCCACTTCTAGTAGGAGTCATTTCACGTCAATTTTAAGAAAAAATAGACTAAGAATGGATTGAATGCACCTGCTGGACCTTTAAAGGGTTCTTTGGTTATCAAACCCCTTGGTGCTGGGCTGGTTTGAATTTCAATACTAGACTCTGAGGCTTCATAGTCTGAAGAACTGTCTCTAATTGATGACACTAGAGAAAAATAAATAAAAAAGTTATTTTATCAAACAATAAAAGTAACTTATAAACTCAGCTTAATGAATAAAGTTGTTTTAATGTAATTTATGGCAAATTATGTCAAAAATAAAGAAAAATGTCTGAGATAAAAGAAAAAATATTTTTAATTATTTAATTTTTTATTTGATTTTTTATTTTCTTTAAAGAAATAATAATTATGCAATTAAAAAGTTTATTAATCAAAATTGTATTATTATTCACTTTATACTAGAATAACTCAAAGAATAAATTTCAAGTCTGTGATGTGAAAAAGCCACTAGTTAGACAAAAGAAGTTTATTCCAAGTCACTCAATAGTATGTTGTTTCAAAAAATATTCTTAAGAAAAAATAACTTTATTAATATTATAAAGATTATCTATAAGGGATAAGTCCCAAAAAAGCCAATATCAGGATAAATATGGCAATTTTACATCAAAAATAGTAAAATAAGGTCTAGAATATGATTTATGTCTCAAAAATTGGTCAAAATCACAGCCAGGCCCTCAAATGTAAGGTTTGTCTATGAAACTCTTGATAATAGTAGCAATATCAAGAGTACTATGACTGTCCTCAGTAGAAATATATAATATAACAAAATACTATAACCACAAAATTAAATATAATTATTAAAAATAATATATAAAAAAAAAATTTAATTATTATTATAAAATATAATAATAAAAAAATATAATAATTATAAGAAATTATAATTATTCTATTATTGTTATAGTCACTGACAGTTATAAGAATAAGAATTGTAAAGCTCTTAATGAGACAATTACACATGCAAAATATGAATATTAACCACTTATAAATAATATAAAAAGGGGGTTGGTAAGCACATGTAAGCTTTCAGTAAAAACATGTAAGCCCTTACATGTTTTTACTAAAAGCTTACGTGTTTTTACCAATTTATGGTAAAAACACGTAAGTGACCTTATTTTACAAAAAAAATTCCTCAGGCTCAGTTTTGAGGATTTTTTTAATTTTTTTTTTCCATATATTTCCCAACTTGGCATGTCAATAAGCGAAAAAAAATTTTTGCCAAATTTCACCAATTTGGCCAATATGCCAAAATGGCATATTTTTTTCAAAAATTCATTTAAAATCTTTCCACTTATAAATTTCCTTCACTTTTTTCAAAAAATGAAGGGTTCAATTTGAAGAATAAAGCACCAGAATCCCATAATTTTAGGAATTTTTTGGGTGGGACAAGTGAAGGCGCAAAAAGGGTTTTTTTTTTCAAATGTTTTTTCCCAACATTGTAATATGCCTATTTTTAAAAAGTGAATTTAATAACTTCCCACTTATGAATTTCCTTCATTTTTTTTAAATTAAAGGGTTCAATCTGGAAAATAAAGAACCAGAAGCCCATGAATTGGGAAAAATTGTTTGGTGGGACAACAAGTGAAGGCGCAATGAGTGTTTTTTTTCAACTGTTTTTTTTCTTGTGTGTAATATGACTATTTTCAAGTACAAACGTTCCACACGTTTGATATAAAATGAGACTGAGGTGGGATTTAAGCAATAAATATGACTGAGGAGGGGGATAATTGGCATAAATTGTATATACAAAAATCATTCAATCAGAATCAACCTCCAAAATAGTGGGTTTTTTCTGAGAGGGGGTGGAAGATTTGACAAATACAACATTCTGTGTTTCTTAAATTTATCAGCCCACCCCAGGGCTTGTGCTTGGGCATGAATCTCCCAGTTCACAGTAATGGGGGGGACTGGATAAACTTTAGAAATGATGATGTCCAAAGGAACAAAATGAGCACAACTATTCAAGAAGCAGATGAAAATGGGGGTATTATCATTTGGAGGACAGAAATAAGCAAAAAAGAAAAAGATTGGGCTGTGGAACAAAAGAAAACTGGTCTTTTATACTTATTTGCAATTGGACACCCCATGTCAGGTATGGACATCCACTTGCTTTTTGGAGCCTGGCCAACATCTTCATACCATTCAATTCTTTCCAAGTAAGAGGATACTGAGGGAATTAAGATGTTCATGGCTTCATAAAGGTCTTGATTTTTGTGAACTCCTTCAGCCAAGTCACCTCTGACATCAGCCCATTGATCTTGAGTCTTGTAAATGAAGTTGGATACTGATCTGTAGCCACAGTTTCCTTCACCCTGGACATTGATGGCCTTGAAGGTGTATTTCAATATAAACTTGGGCAAGTCTTCTGAGCCAGTTATCTGATAAAATAAGTTCAAAAAATGAATCAATATCAAAATAAACAACAGAAAATTACATTAAAAAGAATCACAAACTCACAAACAGCTTGGAGCATTCATCACTTGTGTGATAATTGCTTTGACAATGCTCACAGGCCAAGTAAATTGCATCATAGATATTCAAACTGGTGGCAGGCTTGTGTGATTTTCTTTGTGAGGTTTTGCTTCCAATTGGCAATCTTCTGGACCTTCTAAGGGTTACTTCTGATTGATTTAATTCAGTTGCTGAAGGTAGTGAATCTGATGAACTGATGGATTTAGATAATGAGCCCTCAGAATCTTCAGATGAGTCCACTTCCATAATTGGAGAGGGGACATTTGACTGGGATCTTGATGTTGTTGTACTGGTCACTTTTGAGGGGAGTCTTCCTCTTCTCTTGGATTGACTTTCAATAATTTCATATCTTGAAGGTTCTCCTTTGTTTTGATTTTTGTTTTTATTCTTGGCTCCTTGGGGTCTTCCACGGATATTCTTGCATTCTAGAGGGTCTTCATAATATTGATCATCCTCTTGACTCTTGGGAATTTGATCAAATGGGATTTTTCCAGTCAAAACATCTTGAAAATGTTGAATTATTGGAGTTATTTCTGCCATTGGTCTTTGAAATAGGTCTTCCCCAATGTCTTCAAATATTTTCTTGGCTTCATTCTTTCTTTCTTTTTCAACACTTTTACCATCACCTTGAAAACCAGCCTGAGAAGAATATGACAAATAAAATCAGTTAATAAGAAAAATAATAATAATAAGGAATTAAAAAACCCTCACAGGAAAATTCAAATGCCATTGAGGATGGAAGTCTGATAATTCAAGCCTTTGGCGCTTGGCAAATGTCTTTTGGGTCTTATGCTTGCAAGGAATGCCTTTATAATTGTTGTATTTGTTGGTGCATTTTTCATTTGGAGGAAATTTTGTTTTGAAATTTTCAAAGGCAATCTGAAGAGCATAATGAGACACCTTGCCATTGAGGGCATAGATGTGTGGAGGAAAATTCTTGAAATGGACAATCATTTCTTTGGAGATTCTGTTGATTATTTCAATAAATTGTTATCTGAATGCCATGTGGAGAGCCCTGACTACCTCCAGGATAGTACCAGTGGACGTTTGGAGCCAAAGTTTAACCATGGCATGGGCACCTTCAACTCTGGAGGTGGAGCCCACACCCAGGTGGCAATGGTGGTTGGTCCAGGCTGGCACATAATACTCCTTTAGAGGAAGCCACATCTTTTCCAAATATTGCAAGACCTCAGGATTTTTGACTTTCTTTTGAAGCTTCTTCCAGTTGTCTTTGAAAGACTTTTCAGTGTATGAATACATAAGCTGAGAAATGAATCCCAAAGTCATTAATAAAGACAATAATAAGAGAAAAAGTGAAATAAAGTGAAGAAGTATATTACTTGATTCCAAAGGCCCATAAAATTTTCAAAATCAGTTCCATGACTAATTTTCTTCATGCAATGAGCAGATACATCCTTGTTGATGTTCCAAATGCATAGCATGACTTTGGAGTCTGGGAAGAGCTTCTTAATAGAGTTTTTCAAGGCCAGATCCCTGTCAATAACAATAACTGGAGGGGGAACAAGATTGGTGTTATTGAGGACCTTTTCTATGTATTGATTTAATGCCCAAGTATATGAAGGTTCATTTTCAATCTTCATCAAACAAAAAGCCCCAGAAAAGGTCTTATTGGTTGAGCTGAATCCCACAATATGAAAAAGGGGTATTTTGTACTTATTGGTTCTATAAGTACAATCCATAAGAATGACATGAGGAAAGCCATGAAGAAGTTTTATGGCCAGGGGGTGAGTAAAAAACAAGGAGGTAATGTGTCCCTCAGAATCCCTTGCAGAGGACCAAACAAAATTTTCTTTGAGAGTGTCAATAAGAGCATCAATGGGCTTTCTGCCTTGCAGTTTGTCTTTCTTGATTTTCTTGACTTGGTTGTAAATTTCTTGAAACATTACAGGCCTGTCAGACTCCCTCTGGCTGCATAATTGGGCCTGAATTTTCCTTGGCATGGGCAGTGTATCAGACATTTGAGCAATTTGGGATGTTTCTTGCTCATTGAATTTCCTGAAAGCAGAATGTGCCATGATATTTTCAGTGGAATCATGGCTATGTTCAGGATTTTTGACTTTAAGAGTCCAAGTGGTACTCTTGGCATATTTCCTGGCATAAAGTCTAAAAGTACAGTCAACCTTTCTTGAGGTGACTGTTTTGGAGGGGCTTTTGTTGGGATTTGGGGTGCCAGACCTGTCACAACATATTTCAATTTGGTTGTGGGTCATATTGGACCTCAAGGTGGACACAGCATACCCCTGAGCCCTGGCAACATTATGCACATGTTGCCAAAGAAGCTCAAGGGTCTGAAATTCACCTTCAGTGGGGGTTGAACCATTTTTACATGAAAAAAGGGGGAATTTGGCGATTTGGAATGGGGTAAGAACCTTTTGAAATGTGAAAAAGACGTGAAAAAAGGTGTAAAAAATGAGCAGAAGTGGTTTAAATGTGCGATTAACAGATGAGGGAAGGTAAAAACTTGAAAATTGAGAGGCTTGAACGCAGGTTGTTGTGGTTGAAAATGCAGTCTTTGGGGGGAAAAAAGAAAAAAAAGTGTGAAAAGCTTTGCAAAATGGCTTTGGTAATGCTGTTTTTCCAAAAAAAACAATGGTTTTAAACACTGATATTTGCAATTCTATGTAGAAATGAGGTAAAAACTCCAAAAAATTCATTAAAAATACAATTCTTAATTAATATTTCTGAAACTTTCAGGATCAATGGAGAACTGTATTATCTATGGTACAACCAAAAAGAACTACAGTTCTACTAGTAAAATTAAAAGCTTTACTTACAGTCCATTTTTGACTATTCTACGTGAAACACTGAATCTTCAAAAATTCACAGTAATTACAACCTGTGATGAAATTGGCAATAACATTGATAACTTTGAGAAATAAATGATTATTTTGGAATAAAAGAAGATTTACAGATGTTACTCCTTTTATTCTTAACCATATTGTGGTTGGTAGTCACGTAAAAGCATCAATTAAGTAATTATGACAATCTCAGGTGACAACAGATGATGCAATCAATAATCCAAAAGGGTTTATTGTTTTCTCACTCACTGTCTTTTCATTTTTCTCCATGGCACACCTCTGTGAGCTGTTGTTGACTTAAAAGAGGCCTCCTCTTGCTGTTTTTTCCATATCATCATCTTATTATCATTCAAATCATTATTACCAACAAGTAAGTATTAGTTAAAGCTACTCTTAAGTGTTTGAAATCTTTCAGAATCAATCAGAAAGACATGAAATAATAGAATCCAACTATATATTGTTGTAATACTGTTATAAATTCATTTTGATCCTTACAATCCACAATTCTATGTCAAATCTCTCTATCTTATCTTTCAATAAGCTCTTTGGAATATTAGTGAGTGATTTCTTTTTAATTCTTAAAGTTCTCTTCAAGAATTACCATTATAATTATTCTTGCAAAAGATAATTATATGTTAAAATAATTTATTATTTTAATACAAAGATGTTTTATTATTAAAATCTTCTTGTAATTGATTCTTGTAGACAATTACTTGCTCACTGTTAAAATCACTAGTAGTGTTTAACACATGAAAGAAATAATTCTTTAATTATTTAATTGTGGTTATAATAACATTTTGTTATTATATTTCATAAGAACAGTCATAGTACTGTTGATAAATTGTATTATTATCATCAGTTTCATGGACAAATCTTACATCACAGGATTAAGTGTGAGACAAGAGTGTGACATGTGCTTGACATTTGCTTGATTTTTGCTTGACATGAGCTTGACTTTTATCCTGCTTGACGTGAAGTCAATCACCAACCATTGACACAAGAGTTGCCCTGGTGAATTCAGATAGCAACAAACATGGCAAGTAGGAAGAAATCTAGGCATATTCAATGGGAATTTCATATCATTAACAAAATGGCACTCAAAAATGAGGTAGTGATTGAATGGATACCAACAACAAAACAAATGGTGGATATCTTTACCTAGATCCTAGGGAAGATAAAGGTAAAAGAACTTAGGGAATGTTTGGATGGTTTGTGGAGGGGTGTGTTAACAGGAGAGTCAAAGAACATTCTAGAATCAAATATAAAACATATTGAATATTTATTACACAAACCATAATTGTTGTAAATAGATATAAATAGCACTCAACCAAGGAAGAACTAAATCCTCGGGTGTGTTTCGCATCTGATTATTTTACTAATTTACATTGTAAAATATTTTACAGTCTCATTAATATCACAGCCTGCTCTCTTATAACAATGACCCTAAGCAATAATTTCCTTGGTAGGATAGCCATTAAAAATCATTTTGTATCGGATTGTTGCTTAGACCTTAACATAGCTATTGTAAATTGATTTTTGCTTTTCTATCTACCTCTAGATGCTTTCTTTTGAGATTCACTTAATTTGTGAACGGCTGTTCCTATAATTTGAAACTTTTCAGTTTGATTCCATTTTGGACATCTCATTACTCGCAGTTTTCTCGCCAACTCAATATTTAAGCAACAACCAATCGGTTAAGCTATCGGAATTGTCAACTCCCATCTTTGGCTCCTACTTGTTGAAGCGTTGACGAAATACAAACGAGCAGAATGAGATTTTCAAGTTAAAAACTCCCCTGAGGGAGTAAAAGGTTGGAGAACGACTCTTTAAATAGCTTTTTTTACATGACTATAATGTTTTGTGTAAGTAGTTTTCTGTAACATTCTAGAACTTTCGCCTGTTTTCCATTACACTACTGAGGTCTGATCTAGCGCCTGCGCTCATTCCTTTTTTCTCCGCGTTTGACCCAAAACGCGTTCCTGATACTTTTCCTCAAGAGCGGTCTTCGAGTTCTCGATCCACGAGTGTGCTAAAACTGCTTGCGCAGATATTCTTTGAAATGGTTTTTCTTCCAAAAGCCTCTTGAGAACATCTCGAACTGAATAAAAGTAATTGTTTGTGAGAATGGAAGCTGACAAGGCACGTCGAAAACTTACCTTCCGCATAATCTGAGCTGAGATAGCCCAGTGCTTCATCTTTGCAAGACGATTTCAAGACGCTCTTCACAAATTGAACCTCTTCGCGCTCAACATGATAGTGAAGAACTTCACACATTTTTCGCCGCTCAGTCTCCCGACTTTCAAGCTCTCCTTTATCAAAAGGATGAAAGCCACTGAAAAGGAGATTTATGAATAATAGAGATATTTTCTTGTACGATCATCTCAGTTGTTTGACATACCATAGCATCATAAACAAACATACTCCAAGTGACCATAAATCAGCTTTCTTCCCATCGTAACCTGAATCAGTATATAAAAAGTATTGCTTTATATTTAGCGTTGATTTCTTTCAAAATGATTTTTATACATAGTTTGAAGAAATATTCCCAGGCTGACCTTCCTGACGGGTGTATACAGTCAACACCTCCTACAGGCAAAATAGCTCTCAGAAATATTGAAGTTCTAATTAGGAATGTATACACCTTGCGCTTACCGGTGCTGCATAGGACATTGTTCCTTGCATACTACAAAAGGCTTTGTCTGCTAGTCGGGCAGCACCAAAGTCAGCAATCAGGACACGTGGATCAGGACCATGATGAGCTAAAAGAATATTCTCTGGTTTAATATCTGAAAAATATTACGTAATGTTGTCCATCAGTTCGACAAAGGCTTTGGACTAAGTATGAAAACTCCTACCCCGATGAGATATCTTTTTAACATCGTGCATATACTACAGTAGTCAAACCATAATTAGAGGAACAAGGTCTCAAATCACGTGTTTGAAGTTTTTCTAGCGTCTGATAAATAGATTTGAAAACATCTTACTTGAAGACCGAGCGCTAGTTGATAAAAAATGAACTTTGCTTCGTCTTGCTGCAAGTGCTTATTCCGCGTTACGTAGCCAAATAAATCACCACCTGTTACCAGCTCCAAGAATAGATAGCTATTTATAGAGATGAAGCTACGAATCAGAAAATTTGAACAGATTTCCCACGCATACGGCAAGAACAAAATAATGAAACACGTACATATTTGCGCTATCCTGTTTTAATGCAACGATTTTGTTGATATTGGGCTGATCAAGAGATGAAAATCAATTTTACCGCAAAGTGAGCTTGTGCGAATTCGAAATTAACTGATTCTAACGTACGTGCTCCAAGCTTGCATTTAGCTCAACCTCCTGTTGCATTACACGCTGAAATTTTGTTGCTTCCTTATATGATCGCTTAGTTGTCAAGGGCCTCTTGACAATTTTACAAGCTAGTTGTGCGCATGTTTGGGTGTTAATAGCTAGATGAACAATACTGAAAAATCCTGAACCAAGCACTCTTTCAGTCACACAATATTTTCCCAAAGTCTGGGAAAGTTAAAACATTTATGCATCAAAACCACTGGCCATGAAGCAGGTTGTTTGTGAGAATAAATGAAAGTTCAAAAGAATAATCTTACAATTGGCCTAAACCGAGGAAGCCCTTGCTTCGGTGAAGCGTTTTGGCCTTGCCAACGTCCTGGGGGTGCAGAGTGAGAGTACAAGAATTCTAAAGAAAGTGTTTGTGAAGAGACTTTAGATGCTTTTGGGGCTACTAAAGGTTCAAACGGAAAACAGCCTGCCTTGATCCGCAATATTGATGTGATCTCCTTCGTTGAGGATAACAGCCTTTTTTCGTATGAGTTTACCGTTATGGCGAATTCCATTGGTTGATACATCCTGCAAATCGGATCAGAATCCTCGATACTTCTGCTCGTGAACAAAAACCGTAACCAACTCACTTCAAGACACACCAAGCGCTCTCCAGTGTCGCACTCAATCTAAATGGACCACATAAATATTTGTGAAAGGCTTGCTTGGCTTGTCTATCAAAAAAGTTCGTCTTGAGAGCAATGCAAAACACTCACTGCGTAGACCTTACAGTGCCAATTAGAGACAGTTGGTTTATCTATCGTTAAATCAGCTTGATTATTTCTACCTAATCTCCAAGGCTGCTCGTTTAGCTTAATGACTAAGACTTCAAATTTGAAAAGCAGGCCAATGATATGAGTCAGCTTGCTTCATATGATAAAGCAGTTCTACTGCACTTTTAATTTCCCCTGAGCTGGTAACAGTCGTCAATCGGCCCGCTTCGTCGGGAAATTTCTGTGGCGTCGGAGTCATAGTACGAAAGCACGAGACGCTAAGCTGGCGGATACTAGCAAAACTGCTCGGAAGACCCGAAGGCTTGGTGCTGGAAAATGAAGACGTCAATGGTTTGGGGGATACCTCCCCTGGGGGTGAGAGACCAGACAAGTCATTTGCTACCAAACCAGGCGTCTTTTTAATAGACACATAATCTGGACTATGAGGCTCGATCAGCAAGGGCTTTCTTCTTTTAGAGATTGGTTCCATCCTCTACTAATATTTGAAAAAGGTGTGCGACCGATAGCAAGATGAGGGAATGTCGCTCTCTTCTTATGGCTACGGGCTTTCAAAGGAACAAATGGTCAAGAGAAATACCAGCCAATCTGGCTTCTTGACCATTCTTGCCGTCTGCTTCCGGATGCATTGCGTCAGCGCATACATTTCTCAGCCACCCTAGCGGGAAATCGGTCAAGTGGCTCGAAGGATCGGCTGAACCATAAATTTTTCAAAAAGGCGAATATTTCACCCTCAAATGTCACAGCAACTATCAACACAGAAACCTACTCAAGCGATAAGTTTTGATAGGCTGTGTAGTATTATTTGAGCAGCCTTATTAGGCGGTATTCATCCAAGAGCGTATGCTTAAGAGCTTGGATTGTCTGGTTCTACCAAAACAATAGTAATAGTGATACTAAGATACAATAATGTTAAGCAAAATAAGTAGTTCCAACTATTAGCCTCTCAAATGAGAGAAATAGACAGATAAATATATATATTATTAAAATAATCACTCTTTACACTGTAAAAATCAAGGGTACCATGTTCTGGTGCCCATTCAGAAAATCTGAAGTTCTTCCTTCTATCTATTTCCATGAAATGGATAGGGATCTTGGCTGCAACTTCAGGGTCATAAGCTGGATTGCTTTTGACATTGTCCAGTGGCCATCTGCTGAGGCCATCTGCATTGGTATTACTTTTACCTTCTTTGTATATGATGGTCATGTTACCTCTATACTCCTGGATAGCTATTTGCCATCTCAGCATGTGTCTATTTGTAGCCTTCATGTTTAGTAAAGACTTCAAGGCTGTGCAGTCTGTGTAGACTTCAAAGACTTCACCCTCCAAATAATAATGGAGTTTCTCTAGAGCCCAGACTAGACATAGACATTCAGTCTGGGTGGCCCCATACCTGGCTTCTGAATCTTTCAGTTGCCTAGAGCTGTAACATATTACTCCCTCTCTTGGTTCACCATCCAAAATTTGTCTTTGGTGAAGGGCTGCTCCTGAGCCTTGGCTACATGCTGCATCTATGTATAACTTGGATGGTAGTTCAAAGTAAGGCAATATGAGCACAGTTGCATTTGTGAGTTCATGTTTGATCCTCTCATATGCATCCCTCCTTTTTTTGGTTATTTCAAAAACTACATCTTTTGAACATAACTTGTATAAACTACTAGTTATGTGTGCAAAGGTTTTAATATGGTTTCTATAGTAGCTAGCAAACCCAAGGAAGGATTGCATCTCTTTGATGCTTTTTGGTACTGGCTTTTGCAGTACTGCTGCTACTTTATTCTGGTCAATTGCCAGACTAAGGCCTGAGACTTTATGTCCTAGATCTAGTAGCTCTTGCTGGCCAAAATTACACTTTTTGAGTGAAGTTTTCAGATTGATGGGTGTACATTGACTTAGAACTCTGTCTATATATTGTACATGGTCTTCCAATGTCTCTGAGTATATAATGATATCATCAATATATACTACCATCCAGCCTTCTAATATTTCTTCTTGAAATATTGTGTCCATCATCCTTTGGAAGTGGGCTGGTGCATTTTTAATGCCAAATGGCATCCTGGTATACTCATATATGCCCATGTGGCATATTATTCTGAGTAATTTCATGGATTGTGGTTTAACTCCATTCTGGTGGAAGCCTTTCATACAGTCCATTTTGGTTATGTATTTGGCTTTTGCCAGTTTATCCAAGGCATGAGGTATCCTGGGTATAGGGTACCTGTCTGCTTTTGTGTAGTTATTCAGAGCTCTGAAGTCTCCACACAATCTAGACTTGCTATCATTCCAGGTGATTAGGACAGGAGTGGTTATTTCCACTATTTCATTGTGTCCAATCTTCCTGATAACTTTCATGTCCAGGAGTTCATTGATATGTTTTTCAATTTCTTTCCTGGTTTCCAGACTTGCTGGGTAAGGAGGTCTCCTAAGCATGGGTGGATAAGGCCTTTCCACATCCAGATCTAGTTCTATATCATGGCCTTTGATATTGCCTAATAGTTCTTCACCAATGGCAAATGCTGGTCTGTTCTTTCTCAGCATCTTCAGTAAACTTAGTTTTTGTTTACTGGTGAGGTTATTGCTAAACTTTCCCTCTCTGAATTCCTTCAGAAGTTCTTCTAGTGGATCTTGAGAAGATATATGGTATATATCAAGTGAAAATTTCTTTTCCTTGTTAGTACCAATGGTGATGTGACTATTTTTACTGTTGTAAATGTCTATGCCATACATCCTCTGGTAGTCTGTTCCCAGTAAAAACCCTTGGATGTGGGCATAATCAAGCACTACAAACTCTGGGTTGAATCTGATATTACCCTTCCTGTAGGGTATAATTATCTCTTTGATAATTGTCCCAATGGAAGTCATTTTCCCTGATGAACATTTAAAGTTCTATGCCTTAGTGGGCAAGAGCTGTTTTTCCCAGTTTGGGAACGTTATCCAGATAATATCTGGCCACTATGGAGCAGTGTGCTGCACTATCAACCATCAGTGGATGCTTAGCATTGTCAATACAAAAAGTCATTTTTGTGGCTGTCCCATGTATATATGCCATTCCTTTGGTTGGTGTAACCAGGAATGTTTGTGCATCTTGTGTGTGTTTGCACAAGTTCTTCTTAGCAGTGTCCTGTGGCATGCCTGCTTCCAACTGTATGTTGTGAATTTCTAGTGGGGTTTCCTCTTGGTATTCCACTAGAAATTCCTCTCTTGGGTCTTGATGATCATCAGATGGTTCTCTGATGGCATCACCCATGGAGTCTGATTCAGAATCCTCTATTGGGGATTCCTCTTCTGGGACTTTGTCAATGGCATAGACTTTTTTCTTTGCCTTTGGACAGTTGTTGGCATAGTGGTCTGTTGAACCACAATTGTGACAAGAATTCTTCTTTTTTGCCACTTCTGACACTCTTTCTCTGGGTTTGTCTTTAAACTCTACCCTGAGAGGTTGTTTCTCTTTGAAACCACTGCTTCTATATGGGGTGAATTTCCCTATATTAGTCCTCTTCCTTATGTCTTGTAAGGTGTTGGCAATGTCATCTAGAGTGCAATTTTGGTTGCATCTGCATTTTATTGCATTCTCTAGTTCTCCTGGCAGTTGTGTCAGAAGTTTGTGATTCCTCATTTGAATCTTCATCTGAGGATCAATGGCTTTGAGTCTTTTAGACTGTCTGAGACACCACTCATATGGAATCTTGTCCACAGAGTATTTGTCATTTTCAAATGACATGATCTTTTGCCATATCCAAGTACCATTACTGTACTTTCGGATGATTTGACTCTTCCAACATGGCCAGTTTTTTCTGCCATGGATTTCTTTCATTTCAGTGTACCATATACTAGTATGACCTTTCAATTCTGTATTTAATTTAGCAGTGATCCAGTCATCTGGTATGCTTGGTACATCAATAAAGAGTCCATAAATATAATATATGAGCTCCATATGATCATATTCTCCTGATCCAGAGAATTTGGGCCAGCTTGAGGCCTCAGGAAGCTGTTTCAAGGCTTCCTTCTCTGAATAAGACATGCCATCTCCATCCTGGTATTGTGATGGAGATCTTGCCTTATTCATCCACATGGAATCTTCTTTGATGTCATCTGGTTGATATGGATTATCCATAACTTGGCCTTGTGGTTGGGGCTTCAAGTTATGGTAGACATTAAACAGTTTATTTATGTCTTGATCCAGACAATCCCTGTCCCTTTTGCTGTGGTGTTGTTCTTCAAAGACTACATTCAGTCTTTTTTTGGTTTCTTCAGAGGCTTTGCTCAATTGAGAATATCCTTCTTGAAGATTCTTAACTATCTGTTCCGAGGAGGCTTGTGTTTTTTTCATCCTCTCATGGCCAGCTTCAAGTTCTGCAAACTGCTTTGCAGATTTTTCAGCATATTGGGACATTTGTAGCCGCAGTGCATCACTGTTTAAGTTACTCTCAGGTGTGACAATGTTGTGTTCAATCTGAGTGGGGGTAATGTTTCTATTCCTAGGACTACTGTTTCTAGAGTGGTTTACAACTACTTCTGGTTCTTGTGTACTTCTTTCACCAAATCTAACAGCTTCTGGATCATGGGGTCTGACTCTTTCCTCCTCTGGTTGAAAGAGGTTTTGTTCTTGCCCTTGTTACCTTGTCTTCTCCTGGAAACTTCCTGGAATTTTGCAGAATGGTGACTCTTGGCCACTGATCTGCTGGTTTCTGAATAATGTGAAGCCACTGGAGAGATGATTTGGCCTGCTCCTTGTGAGCCTGAAGGAATCTGAGTAGGCCATGTCTGGGTTAACTGTTCTTCTATAGTTTGCATAGTGGCTTGATTCTCCCTTATCCTCTGTGCCCTTGCCTCCAGGAGTCTGAACTGCCTGGTAGGATTCCAACCTTTGGTGATTATCATAAGGTCTTTGAAGTCTATCTCTTTGAGACAGATCTTCTGGCAACTTGTTCCAAGTTCTTCCCAGTGACTTGCCAGGTTGAACCTTTTGTTGTCCATGATCCATTGAAATAAATCTTTGAGTAGTTGGTGGAGCTGAAGAACTTGATCCATATCCTTCCAGTCCTCTGGTTTGAGGTTCCTGTTAAATTGGAGTGTGAATGGCAAGGTTGATATTATCTCCCTCATTGTTTTGCCATCCACCACTGTGTCCAAGGTGTCCTCTTCCAGGTCTTCTGGTTCTGGACAAGCCTTCTCTGTCCTCTGGTTGGTTCCTTTGGAAGACAAGGTCTCTGTGAGCCTTAGAGGTAATTTCATATACCCAAAAGACCACAAATACAAAATTAACATATCAATATAAATAAAATAAATTTATTTATATTCTTAAAATGAAAATCAAAATATAAATATGAAATTATATTCACAATGGAAAATTTAATTACAATTTAAAAATAAAATAACATTAAATTTTGAAATTGTAAAATTACATTTATACTTGAAAAAATGAAGTAAAAATGAATTTTTAACAAAATTGTAAAAAAATAAATAAATTTGGAAAAAAGTTAAATAAAAATTATTATAACTTTTTATCAAATAAATAAACATATAAAAGTTATTTCACCATTGGATTCCTCATAAAAAATCAAGTGGGGTCACCTCTGGGTGAAAATTTTGTAACTCAACTCTAAATAAGCTTAAATTAAGTTTTTAGTATTTTCTGTATAAAAATTGAAAATCCTCAAAATTTTAATTTAGTTCACATCACATATAGTGTTAATCACCAAAATTTGTGTTAAAATTGAGGTGTTGTGTTTAGTTTAGAAGCTATGAGGAATTGAAGTATTTTCAATTGAATTCAATGGAAATGTCAAAATGTGCGCGTGTATTACATAAGTGAACTTTGATTTACATATGAGGTATCAATTATTACTGTATTGAACTGTACAACTCAATTGAATTCAATATTCAAATTATAAGTATAATACATGATGAGGAATTAAAGGCAAAATAAATTAGAAAGATTAAATTTGGGGGGGAAAGGAACTCCAGCTCTAAGGGGGAGCTAGACCCCCAAAATCTTTGCTGAAAGGCATGGGATTTAAAAATTCACGCAAAACTTCATCACTTTTTGCCTGGAATTGAGCTACAGGGTCTGTGGACTCAATTGATGATGAGGTTTTGATACCAACTGGGGTAGTTTTAGCTGTTGCCAAGAGGTTAAAACTTCCCTTAGGATAAAACAATCATAGTAGAAACAGTTTTAACTGGTTTCTAAGTCTCTTACACACATTCTTACATGTTTTAAAGGCTCTAGACCAGGTATTGCTATAGGAATGGCTGATTCAAGGGTCTAAAATGGTTAAAAATGGCTAAAAATGGCTTAAACCAGCCCTTTTTTGGTACAAACCAGGGTTCAATGATGCCATATTTGGCTTTTCTCTTATCAGAATGTTTTTCACGACTGACAAGAGTAAGTTTTACTTTTGTAGTAAGAAAGTTGATGTCTATGAAAGAATGTCTTCTTTGCCCCACTTTTCTCTTCATGTTAGAATCCTTTCCTTTTATTAATTAGTTTAAACACTGTTAAACCAATCAATAAAAGATTCCAACCACCTTTTTTAAATCTTTTTGAACCTTCTAACCACTTTAAAAAATCATTATAATCATTTTTTGTAATTCTTATAATCATTTTTACCCCTGAACCACCCCAAAAGTGAATTAAAGAATCTTTCAACACTGTTAGCTTTGTCACTTTGTTTCCAAATTCACTCTGGTCACTTTTGGGCATTTTTCCCTTTAATATTCTTTTGAAAGCCTCTGTTCTTTAATTAATTGCTTGCAGTTCATTGCTCAATTAATTCCAATTGAAATTGCTCTTGAAGAAATTTCTTTTGTAGCGTTAAAATATCTCTTGTAGACTATTTTTTGGATAAATATTTATTGTTGGTAAAACAATAAATCTTTGCAATATTATTGTTTTATACTAATAAAGTTATAAACAGTAAAATTGGCGTGTTTTCTCTTAAAAATAATATTTCTTACTATTTTTAATTGATTTTTACCTTATACAAATTTTGAGGACAGGAAAAGTACTTGATTTTTAATTGAAGTTTCAAATCCACACCTTACAGTCTCTGAGGTATACAGGGGACATATCAGTGTTTGCAAGCAGTCAAAAAACTCATGTTTCTAGGGTATTTACCTTTGACTGTGCCTTGTACAAATTTGTTATCTGCTGATTTGGGAAGTTTGCCTTTGGAGGTTACAACTCGGTTAATAATTGTAATTTTCTCTGTACAAGTGGTTAAGATTGGTTTACCTTGTATTGATGCAGAGTTTCATGGTTTCCTACTCCTCTGAGTGTCTATTGGAGTCCACTTCTTGGCTGTGATGAGACCTTCACTTAGCCTCTTTCCTTTACCCTTGCTTCCCTCTGGTTCTGAGGGTGTCACTGGTATGTTGGCCTGTGACTTGGTTTCAAGTGGGATATAGTTTTCTTCCACTGAATCAAACAGGAAAAAGAGGGCTTATGTACGTTAAGACTTCTTAAAAGGCTGGTTTTGCACGTCTAAGAATGGCCTCTGGCCTTGTATGTTACTACAATGTGCCCTTGTATAATGACAGTGTAATTGAATCAACAATTTCACGTCAGAATTACAGCTTATGGTACCCTGTCACACTGTTTGTGTGCCAGTATCCCACAAATACACTTGTGGTTTTCAAGTGTAATCTGAATAAGTGGCTCTGTATAAGTGTAATTGAGCTAACAATGCACTTAACCACTCCTCAACTGATGTCTTTTCAGTCAGAGGTGTCCTTATTCAAGCAAGCATACAGGAATTATTGATGGCTTATGTGTTTTTATATGTAAACATGCCAAAAATAAAGGTTTTTGTGGGTATTAACCACATGGTAAATACTCTTATAATATGAGTTTTAAAGTAAAAATATGTATAAAATATATATTTTTTAAAAGAAATTACGCCTAAAAAGATAAACAAATTGTCAGAAATAAAGAATAAGAGCAAAAACATACTTATAAGGTCCAAAAAAAAGCTCAAAGCACAGCCAGGCCCCCAAAATGTCAGGATGAAACTATGATAAAGGTGTAAATAGGCTATTTATAATTTTAACTATGTTTGTGACATGGTAAGAATGGTTTAAAAAAGATTTATAAGAGTTGAAGTTGATTTGATTTAAGATTAAAAGGGCTTTACTATATGTAATATAGTGGTGGTGAGTGCTGTTGAAAGCCCTGGGTGCAGCTTTATCTGTTGGGTTACAATAATAAAAGACTACAATAATTAAGATTTATAATTATACCTGATTATTAACCAAGAGTAAAACTTTTTTTGACAGTTTACTACGTAGGTTATTCAAGAGCAGGACGAGGAGACAATTCTGGCTGTGAAAAGCCTCCTTTTTATCCTGAAATGGGGTGGAAAGGGGGCTAGACCTTTCCACGCAGAGGAAGTGAAGATTTTTCACTCTCTAGTACTGGCTTGTGGTTTGCAAACAGCCAATAAAACCTGTATTGGGCTCAGATGTGGTTTTGAAACCACATCTGGGCAGTTCTCAACAATACAGGGTGAAAATTTTCATCTGGGAACCTCACAACCTGATTCTGACGTGTATGACACGTAGAATGCTGTACAGAAGCTGTATGGGACCCCAGTATTGAGTGAAATATGAGGCATTGAAGTAAAAACAAGCTTCTTTGTCTATTTGACACCTCATATTCATGGTTATGGGATATTATCCCATGGTAAGGCTGTATTGGTCAGAATGTGGGATTTTGACCTTAAAACAGCTATAACTTTGTCAGTTCCTGAGATATCAACCTCAAATCTGAACCAGTGTGTAGCCCTGTATATGTTCTACACAATGGTACCTTCTTTGAGATGGTTATCATTAAATATAGGAAAGCTATGCCATGTACAAGATTTTTGTACATATGTGTGTTTTAGGCAAAAAGCTGTATTGAGCTTGTTTGCCCCATAACTTCTGCTGTGGTTGAGATATGGGGAAATGGATGACATCATCAGATATCCCTGATTGTGCTCTTTCCAAAAAGACCCCACTTCAAGTATCTCACACTAAAACTGTAGAAGTTAGATGAGAGGTGAATGTTTTGCTCACCCTTATTTGGCCTGAAATTGACCATAACTCCAGTGATATTGGTGCTAGCTCAGTTTCGCTGGTACCATTAAATAGGCCTGGCTTAGAGCTTCATTTGGAGTACCAATTTGATGGGGTTAAGCCTCTCCTTCTAGATTTTAGATGAGAGGTGAAAATTAAGGTTTATGCTCAGCAATAACTTTGAGCAGAAATAACTTTGTTATTGTTTGTCCTATGGTGATGGGACTTATATTTTTAGAAAGGGGTGAGTTTCCTCTTTCTTTTGATGCATTTTGAGCTTATTTGGCTCAGCTCCATGTTTTGGTGGTATCTTGGCTATACCATTGGTTTATGGTATTTTGGCTATCATGCTTGTGCTCTAGTTTTGAGTCACAGGCTGACAGTTGTACAGAAGAAAAAAGAAAGTGACAACATTAAATGTATTGTTGAAAATAACAAATCAAAAGTTTTAATTGGCAGAACTCAAAAATTAATACAAGGACAACAAGAATTGTATAAAAATATAAAAGATATCAAAGATAAAACTTTGACAATCAATTTTGACGTGAGTATTGATAATCCTACAGAAAAATTGAACATATTAAGTATGTATTGTGGTATACCATGAAAGTTCAGCTGAATAAATTTTTTCTTTTTATGGTAATTATTTATATAAAAGAGGATATCAATAGTATGAAATCACCTTTGAGGAAAAGTAACAGTAAAATAAACATGGAATAACACAAATGATATATTCATTAAGGAAAATTGACCACAGGTTTGCTCTTCCAGTGTCACCCCACTGCACTATCCAACACATAATTGTGATGGACAGTACCCAAATCAAAGACATTTTTCAATTTTCACTGTAAATAATCTTTTTTAATATTTTTTTTAATATGCTTAAATATAAGCAATTGGGTGATTAATATAATCAGAGTCACAATGAGGATGCCAATTAATAAAGAGCAGAGTTGTAGACATCATAGGGGACATAGAAGATTCAAGGTTTGGAACAAAACACTTTTGAAGTATCAATTTTGGGAAATTTCATGTGTTTTTGCTGTTATGAACCACCCAAAGAGAGGATAAGCATCATTGAGTTCCTTTAGATAATTAAATGATTAATTTTTGAAGACCGAAATAATTTATTGCTGAATTGGAAAGGCCATATTACATCAGCTTTTCTGTTAATGTAACCCCCAAATTTCTCATTGAAGCTGCAGAGATGAAGAGTGGGACTGAATTTTGGAAGGAATATAAAAGATTTAGGAATTATCAGGAAGAATACAGTTAATACAGGTAAGATAGGTCAATGAGTAATACAGGAAGCCAGAAAACTATAATACTGGAAAATCAGCTGACAGATTAGTAATCAATTGAGTAATACATGGAGATAAGGATTCCAGGGCTAGAAATTAAGGTTTAACTGTATTACACAGCCACATGTCACATGTGAATAGGAGAGGTAAGAATGAATGGATCTGATTGGTCAGAAACATGTCACGTCATTAGGAAAAGTCAAGTGAAGCAATCTGATTGGTCAGAAATCCAGACTCGTGTCACGTCACAACACGTTTCCCTGAAAATCCACAATTAAAGTTTGCACAGCTTTGCACAGCCACCAGAGGCTGAAAATTTCTAAGACCCCTCTTTTTTGCACTCCTTAGGAGGGCCCCACGGATATAAATAGAGGCCCTCTCCCCCACTTTTTCCTTTTTCCCCATCTAGAAATTGTAAATTCAATTTATTTTTTCTGATCCCTCTTCTAGGAGGTATACTAGAAATTTTGATAAATTAAGCCTAGTAACTGAGGTTCGTTGTTGACATAGATCAAGAGAACCAATAGTGTGAAAAGACTTTAATTCATCCCTTACTAGCAGGTAGACTAGTGCCTTATTTAATTAGGATCTTAAAGCTTGAAGCTCATGAGCAAGGCGTCTCTGGAGTTTGGTGTTTAAATCCTTAAAAGTAATTTTTAGAGAGTTTTAAAATAAAACCATCAAACCAAAGTAATTTTGTAGGCTTTAAAATAAAACCTAACCATTATAATTAGTTTTGGGCTAGTTTTTTGTTGAAAACTTCCTCAAAGAGAGTAATTTTGCTTGTTTTAAAACAAAACCTGCACAACCAAAGTAATTTTACTACTTTTAAAATAAAAGTGGATTTGTATTTATTGGGTAATCCCTAATAAATTATCAACAAGGAAAAAAATAAAATTAAATACTTTAGTGTTTAGTTAAGATTAATATTAAACCTAAAGCAGTTAGCTAGTATTATTATCGAAAAAAAAACCCATAAGAGATCATATAATATATTATTAAATCAAAACACAAAACATAACATTAAACTACCCATATTATACTAAATTATTAGCAATTATTAGAGTATTATCCAATCCATCACATCAAAAGGGCTTGAAATATATTTTGATCCTCTTCAAGTTTATCATCTTATAGAATTGAAGATTGTTGTTATCCTAGCTATTAGTTTCTATATTTATTAAAGAATTATCAAGAAAAGAATATTTTGTGGTTTTGTATTAGAAGATAGTGTTTCCTGTTATTTTTTATTTATTTTAGTTATTATATTACTTTATATATTGTTGTATTATCATCTGGTGGAATCCACTCAGCTTGCTGAAAGTTTTAAAAAGAATTTATTTGTTAAGGTTTTAAATAACCATTGTTTTGAGTAGAGCAAAGTCTGATTAGAGATTGTTGAGTCTAATATTTTCTGATCAAGCCACTATCAATAATAAAATTGATTTGGTGAACTCAGTAAAGATAACTTAGCATATTAGGAAGGGCAGTCTAGATTATTCTAGCACACAAGCAGAGCAAGGGTTACAAGTCTCAAACAGCAATTCAAAACTGTTTTCTTGTAATTTCCCCTTCCAGGTACTGCCTCATTTATCCCACACGCAGAGGAGTTCCCACATCTGGTGTCCCAACAGTGGCATGTCAGATTGGAATACCCTTAGCATCTCTTCAGCTTGACCTCAAAACAATAAAATTAACAAATAAATATCTTTTAAAAACTGGAATCAACCAATCAAAAATCATCATATCATAATTCACCATCATCTCATCAATCATCATCATCCTCATATCATTATTATTATCCACTTAAAAACTCAACACCATCAGCACAAGAATCTCAAGGAGAACATAGTGATCTTATCCCAACACCAAGAACAGAAGAAAAGGAAAAGGAGAAAATAAGGAGGTCCTTCCTCAATCTCATTCAAGAATCAAGAAAAGGAATAAATAAATCAAAGGAGTCAGGAGGGAGTATTTATAAAGTAGAGACCATGGATCAGTCCACATCAAAATTACCACCCTTACCTGAGGATACTGTAGAAGGACAGTATGAAGAGGAAAGTGAAGAAGAAGATCAGAGTGAATATCTCATGAGGCTTTTCAAAGAGACACAAGAGCAAATGGCACAGAAGTTGCAGGATACTATCAATAATCTAAGTAAAAAGAAGGGAAAGAGAAGAGAATCAACATCATATACACCAGGGGCTAGCCCTAATGAATCCAGTTTACCTAGACATGTTAGACCAGAAGAATCACCAATATCACCAACACCTGGACCTAGAGCAACATCTACTCCAGCAACAGAGTCAAGACCATCAAATATCCCAAGGAGAGTTTTTGTTTCAACACCAACACATCCAAGTCCACTACAACAAGAGATCCCAAGGAAAGAAAGATCAGTAGTAAAAATCAAAGCAAAGAATTACAACCTCAATTTCAATGGTGAAGAAGTTGAAAAATTTATCAAGAAGATTGAAAGAATAGCCTAAATTGAAGGTGCAACAGAAGAAGATCTGGCAATGCAGATGGCATTTTGGACAACAGATTCCAAAATTAGTGATGCAATAGAAGCTATGCCAGGATATGAAGAAGGAAATTGGACGCAGCTTAAAAAGGACCTTATAACAAAATGGGGGAGAGTTGAACCTGAAAGAAGATATAGAAAGGATTCCCTTGTACAGCTATTCAATGAAACACAGGATGAAGGTGGAATCAGTAATCTTTCACAGTATAAGAGATTTATGGGAGAATATGAGACAATTATTACATACCTTTTAAGATATAAATATATTCCTCAAGATAATATGTTTCATGAGGATCTGTTTGACTGTCTCTCTGCAGACATAAAAGGAGCTATCAGTAAAGAAATGATAAAGGAAAATGTCATGGTTAGAGCAGAAGATGGAGGATATCTCATACCGCCAATGAGGATCTTGAAGAAGTACATTGAACAGGAATTGGAAGCAAGAGTATTAGTCACCAAAAGACTTTCACCCTCAAGGATAGCTGAAAAGAAAGAATTAAAGAATAAGGAACGGAGAGTTCAATTCAAGGAAGAGGTATTTCCAGGAATGCAAGAAGCCCTTAAGAAAATGAAAGAACTTACAAAAACCCTAAAAGAACAAAAGGAAGTAGTCAAGGAGGAGGCACCTGCTGAAAATGAAGATGTAAAACAGTTCATGGATCAATTGAATGAATTAACTAATGTGGCTACACCCCAAAAGAAAATAATTAATAACCCTCAGTCAAACAATCAAGGATTTAGATCAAGAGATAATTTTTCTCCACCACCAAACAGAAGTGTACCCTATGTTCCAGCACAGAATGTACCAAAGTTTTCTGTTAAGTGTTACTATTGCATGGAAGAAGGTCATTCAGTTGGAAGATGTAGTGAACTAGTGGAGGATCAAAACAAGAAATGGGTTATCAGACAAGGTTTCAATTATTTATATCCCAATTGGGAAAGGGTCCCCAATGATGGAAAATTTCCACCAAAATATTTAGTCAGAGAATTTCAGAAGGAACAAGAGGAACTCAAAAGAAAGTTAGAGGAAAAGAACAAAGAGGAAGAACAAAAGAAAAAGGAAAAATCAACTGCCTTTATATCAATGGACAATTGGGGTGATTGGGAACCACCATGCATTTCAACAGGATTAGAAGAACCTTTTGGGTATGCTTATGGCCTGAGAAATACAAAGCAAAGGATTGAAAATCAAGAGAAATCTAAAGCCCAAACCCTTCCCTCAAAAGAGACTATTCAACCCAAAGACACTATAAAAAAGAAGACAAGTATTCCTGGTGGATTCATTGAAGAAGAAGAAGCTGATGAAGAAAAGGTCATAATACCTACAAAATATAAATCATCAAAGCCACAAGAGGTTATTAGACCACCAGAGCCAACCCAACCTAGGCCTACTCTACCAGCTAAAGAGAAGGATATTGATAAGAAAGCACTAATAAAAGTACCAAAGATGGAAGTAAATAAAAATCCTTTAGTTGAAGAAGAAGGATCAATAATTGAAAACGTTATGAAGAAGGTCATGGACCACAAAATTAACCTCACCTTAGAAGAAATAGTAACAATCTCACCCAAATTTATGCAAGAATTAAAGTTTCTTTCAGATAAAGAAAGGAAATACTTAATGTCTCTCAAATCAATCAACAGTCAGGAGCAAACAACCACTGAAGAAATAACCATTCAAGAAAAAATGCATTACTCTTGTCCCCTTGGAATGATTGAGGTATCAGTTGGACAACAAGGACATATAGTAAAGGCATTAGTAGATACTGGAGCTGAACTCAGTATAATACCAGAAGTGGAGTCCATTAAAGCAAGATTACCAATGAGGGTTCTGAACATGAGGCTTAGAGGTATTGGAGGACACAGCACAGCAATTGTGGGATTATCAGAAAATACTTTACTTGTCTTACCATCTGGAGATGAAAGAAGAATTCACTTCTTTGTAGCCAGGGGTGCTGTTCACACAGTTATTGGAAGACCATTCCTTGCTGACAATGGTATTAGACTTGAACACTCTCAAAAACAAGGTGAAATTCTGAGTTACAAAGAGTCTGATGGAAGAAGATTGTGCATACCAATATGTACACCTGAATCAAAAGGATGGCACACAGGACCGCCCAGAGGAATTGAGTTGTGTAATTCTACTCAAATTGAAGAATGGAAGATAAATAATATAAGCAGAATTAGAAGATTTGAAGAGTTACCTCAAGGAAAGTCAAGAAGAGAAGAAAATCAAGTGCCTATGAAACATAATCCAGAAATTCATCTCAAGAATTCCAAAGCTGAAGTAACTAGCAATGAGTGAAAATTAGCACAAACAATAATATAAGCCCTAATTACCCTCAAACATCTGAGAATACTCGTAGCTCTAACATGGAAGCTTCCACCCCAGTGGAACTAGTACAAAAGAAAGGCTTTCAGCCAAAACAGCTAGTTAATAGTTTCTCACCTGTGTGTGGTAAAAATGGTTTTCATTTTAATAAGAAACTGAATCCTGTTTCTGAATTCTACAAACCATATGTAGAAGCTATATTTTCAAAACCAAAGCATAGTATTTCACCCATGGATTTGTTGAGAGTGACATCTGGTGCTTCAATAAAATTTACACAAAATTTGTTCAATAAATTCAAAAACAAGAGGATGCGAGAAAAGCTCAAGGAAGATTCACCAGTTGAAAATCAAAATCAGAATAATGAACAAATAAATTCAGACTTATCTTATAATAACCTCAATCAAGAAGAAACTCATCAAATAGACAATCCTCCAATTAATCCAATCCATGAAGATCATACACTAAATATGGAGAATTCCAATCCCATTGAAAATGAATCTTCATCCCAGGCAGAACAAAACATAGAAACAAATTATCAGTCATGCAGTAAGGTAAATTACCTTAGTATTAAAGAAGCTAAAATTGAAGGAAAAGATGAACATAAAGAATTGAACACCAATAATGAAGATGTAACTCAGTTTGAGGAATTCAACTCACCAATTTATGTTAGAGTGGGATGGGAGGAATACCCTGTTATGGCAATTGTGAACCCAAGCCTAGAAGAAAATATTTTGCCATTAAAAATTGGATTATGTATTGGAATGAAGCCCAAGAAGAAAAATAAAACAAAAAATAAAATTTTAATGAAAAAAGTACAGATTGTGATGCCAACTGATGAAACCATTTACTTACCATTTACAGTTGAAGGATCATAAAATCATTTAATTTTGGGGAAGAAATTTTGTCATTACTTTTCTGTTATAAAGAGTATTCATAAGTCATCAATAGAAATTGAAGAAAGTGCAAATTCACAAGACATTGGAATAGAAGAAGAGGAGGGAGAAAACAGTCTTAGTACCTTCAAAGTAAACACCTTCAATTTGGAGGGAATTTATGATATGGAACACACTCATAAAGTTAATGAAGACCTTTCAGAAGAAAATCAAAAATCATCCAACATTAGAAAATCAAAAGCATTCAATTTATTTGAGAGGGACAAGAAACCAATTCAGGAGACATTAGCATCTGAAAGTGACTTATTTATAAATGATATTCCAGACCCATTTTATGGACTTTTCAACCAAGAGAATAACTTAAACAATACACACACCTTTTCTAAACCAGAAGAAGAAATCCAAGCTCTTCTGGAAGAAATATTCAAAGGAAATCCTTGGGATAATGAAGTATTATCTCAACCACAAGCATCAAGTACACATCAGGAGGCTCCTCCTCTCCATATTCAAGAACTTAATCTAAATTCCAATATAAATCCCCAAGCTGCCCACTTTCAAGTAAAAATTAATGACCCCTCAAGTTTTGAAGGCAAATTCTCAAAAGAAATGGACAAAAAGCCATTTGAGGGAATTTTGAAGAAAGAAGATGATGAAAACCAACCTTCAGCTAATTTTGAGCAAACATGCCAAAATCAGTTAACCTCTGAAGAAAAAGAAATTTTAAAACTTTACGATGCATTCTTTAATATGGGTGACCAACAATTGGAAACAACAAATTTGGCCCAGAGATTAGAGTTGAATAACTCTCAACTTCCACAAGAAAATAACATTCCTTCAGGCCATATGTCTGGAATTTTACATGATAACACTTTGGCTCAACCAATCCATATTTCTAGAGAAAGAAAAGTCACTAGAAATACAGAACACAGAAAGTTTTCCATCAGAAATCAAAATAATGAACTTGCTGCAAGACATAAAATTGAGGTTAATCTGAAACTTACTTATAATAATCCTCAAGAGAAAATTCCTCTTCCTCTCAGGGTTCTCAAGCATAAAATTAAAAATCAATTATATAATTTCTTTAATAATAAATTTAAAAGTGAAATTTCCTTTAAATATGAAAGACATAAGTCTAAAAGGGGATTAAAGCTTAAACCCCAAAGGAGTAATATGTGTTAATTCACTTACACTGTTATAATACATATACATATATATATATATGTTTGGATTCATTTATTTAGTTATTTAATTATTTGGTTGAATTTTTTTTTTATATTAGTTTTACTATTTTTTTTATTATTATTATTCTTTTTTTTAGTTTTACTTAATGGGACATTTGAGTTTATTTATATAAAAAAAAAAAAAAAAAAAAAAAAAAAAGAAGAAAATACTTTATTATTATTATACCTTGTTTTATTGTTTTATCTTAGTTTTTTATTTCTTTTATTTCTGTGTTCAATTTTTATTATTATTTTGTTTTATTTTTATTTTATTTTTTTACGTTCATTTCTTGGGGCACATTTTTTTCTCAAGGGCAAAACTTTTTTTAATGTCTTTTTACTCATTACCCAGCCAAAACACTCAAGATAAAAAAAAAAAATATCTAATATAATTAATTAAATTAAATCGCTCCAATGAGCTTATAAAAAACAAAAACATGGCAGTCAATCGAACAAGCAACTCTGAAAGCCCTAATGAGCTTAAAAATCAAAATAAAAATTAATAATATTTTTTTTAGATAACCCAGCACTTGACTCAATAGTCAAGATCCGACAAAACCCTTGAAATTTAAAAAAAAAAAAAAAAATAATAATAATAATAAAAATAAAAAACAATATTGTTTTTAAAATTATTTAGTGAATTCGGCTTGGAGACATCGCCGCGAGGTTCGAATAGAATTGGCTCGATCGTAAAAAAAAAAAAAAAAAAAAAACAACAAATAATTTTCTTTTTTTTATTCGTCAAATTTGGGATCGGGAATGTCGTCGCGAGGTGTGAATCGAATTAGTTCGATCGAAATACTAAAAAATAAATATATATATATATATTAGCTTTTTTATATATAAAAATTTAAAAAAAAAAAAAAAAAAAAAAAAAAACTTACCGCTCCATCTGGTTATACCAGTGGAGTATGGTACGAATCGACAAGACAACCGCCTCGTGAGAATGATCGTCGGCAGCATTCTGGGCGACTTTAAAAAAAAAATCCTCGATTAATCGTTTCGCATTTGCCATCTCGTCGCGGAACAATTCGAAGAAGTAAAGGAATTCGGCTTGGAGGCTTTGTTCGGTACGGCGTGGAGAAGCTGGATCGAATTTGGATATCGGACTTATAGGAGGTGAATAGGCAGGAAGAGTAGCAACGGGAGAAGTAGGAGGGTGGTAATCGGGGGAAACGTTTGCTGGAACAAATTCGTTGGCCAAAGGATCGAGGGTGGATGTAGACCGTAATCGAGGATCGACGATCGATTCTAGATCTGCGGGTACGGAAAGGGCAGGCTGGGAAATTGTATAATCGTCATCAGATAAGGAGGGTGGTTCTGGGGAATGCTGATGGGAGGAAGCTTCGAGGAAAGTTAAAGAAACGTCGTCCGAATCGAGTTCGAAGGCGTAGAATTGGTTATTTAAAAAAATTGTGACGGAATAACCTGCATCGCCGGAAGGCTTGACTTCTACGCGAAATGAAATTTTGAAGAAGGATAAATAAATAAAAAAAAATATAATTGATTAGTATATATTTAAAAAATAATAATAATAATAATGTAGTTTATAAAAAAAAAGGGGGAAATGACTTACCGAAACAACTCCTTAAATAATGCTACAAAACACCTCTAGTCGTAGCATCACGAGACAATTAAAATGGTTCCTGCAAAGCAATTACTTGCTTATTAAAATAAACTAAAAAAAAAAAAATTAACTAAAATAAAAAAAAATAAAAAATAATAATAAAAAAAAACCACAAGTCATCAAATCAAATAACAAGTAACTAAAATAATATAAAAAAAAAAAAAAAAAAAAAACTCACCTCGGCAAATGGAGCGTGACAACGAATAAGGAAATAAACCACGATAATGACTTGAAGGAGGCGATACGGAAGGTTGACAGCGGCGATGGACGATAAGATGGGATAGATGATCAGCGGTGGCGATGTATTAAAAAAATAAAACAATTAAGATAAATATATAATTAAATAAAATAAAATAAAAATAATAAAAAATGGAAGTGGCAAAAGCGCCACTGCCAAGAAAAAAAAATAAAATAAATGAAAAAAAAAGGAAGAAGATAAGAAAAGGGATGACGGCAGAAGAGCCATCGTCGAAAGATAAAGAAAAGACGCAACCGCAGCAGCGCAGCGTCCGGGCCGGGTAATAACTGAACAACGACACGCAGTAGTTCAGAATTTTTTATATATAATTATATTAAAATCAATTAATTAATTAATAAATATATATATATAAATTAATATTAAATTTAAAAAAATTTATATATATATAATATAAGTTATTAAAATAATATTTGTTTAAATTAATTTTAAAATTAGTTTATATTCAATCGAAAAAAAAATAAATAAATAAATAAAAATAATATACATGGAAAATTTATTAAATAAGTTAATCAATTTAATAAAATTAGCTATTTTAGTTTAACTTAATGTTAATTATTAAAAAAAAAAAATATATAATCGAATAAAGAAGAATATATAAAAATAAATTAATTTTATAACTACATATTAATTAAATTAATCTTTTAATTTAAAATTAATTCCTATTCAATTAAAAAAAAAAAAAATAAAAAAATTTCTAATAAAAATTAATTAAATTAAATTAAACAAATATATACAAAAAAAAATAAAAAATAAAAATAGATTAAAAAAAAAAAAAAAAAAAACATTATTAAATAAATATTTTACTTGTAGTTTGTTTTAAAAAAATAAATAAATAAATAAATAAATAAATTAATTAATTAATTAAATCAATTGTCATTTTTTTTATAGACTTAATTTACAATAATACAAAGTTACCATTCTATTGGTTAAGTTATATTTTGATTTAATTAAAATTGTTCTAATTCTATTTTCTTATTGTTTATTTTATTCTCTGTTTTTTTTATTAATTCCTTTGCTATTCACTTTTTTTATATTGTTTAATTATATATATATATATCCTTTAAATGTTTTATTTTTTTTTATTTTATTTTTTTGAGATTTTATATTATTTTATATATATATTCAATATAAAAAAAAGAGGATGTTTAAGCCCAAATAATTCATGGGCAGTGGGTTAGATAGTGGTTTTCTGAAGTTGAAGCTTGGAATTTAATTTCAGGTTACTGACTTTTGATTGGTCAGGATCTGTATGTGATTTCTGATTGGTCAGAATTTAATTCTGGTATTTGATTGGTCAAATTCTTTGAAGATATATGATTGGTTAGATTTTTTTTCTGTATTTTGATAGAATGGAATTAAGGTGGACTTAGGATACAGAAAAATAATATAAATAGAGGGTGCTGTTTACCCTCACTGTAGTCCCAAACAAGACTTTAAACTGTTACTTTAACTTATTCTTTTTTTAGTCTTCCTGACTAAATTTATTAATTAATTTTACTTTTTACCTCTTATTTTATGATTTTTTCTATCACTCCTATATACAATTTTATTTATACCTGTAGCTTCAAAAGGAAACTTTCGAAGCCTCTCTCACATAAAAAATATTCATTTATCTTTTACTTTAATTATTTGTTATAAAAGCACTCTACTTATATTATTACAATAAGAATTTTAAATCTTTTTCATAAACTTTGATTCAATTATAACTTTGAGTTTGTAGACATTATTGATTCAAAAATTGATGATCTTTAATGGCCTCCCTGCATTAGGTGGTACTTGGACCGGCAGACTAGGTGTAAATTCACATTGATAAGCACATACTCTAAGCAGCCAAGGTCAGACATAGTCTGATGAGGGGAAATAACTTTGAGTTGATTAAAGTTATGTCCTTGGTGACGACCACTATATAGTGTCAGGGCGCTATTTAAAGTTAAAGATTCTCTTGATTATGATCAATAACAATATAAAAAAGAATTATTAAGTGATATCAAGGGTAATAAGAAAGATAAGAAAGACTTGGAGTATCAATTTTAGAGTGCTCAACTGGTTTCTGTTTATTGGATATGCACATGATTATTTTTTTTAAATGGAGAGGGGTTTCAACCCCTCTATTCTCAAAAGAAAAGAGGATATGCTAATGAAGGGATATCTTTTATGTTTGGTGTTATAATTTTTTTTATGTATTAGTATCATTGTTATGGTTGACCTGCTATTTGTAATGAAAACATATAAAAAAATAAGGGGTGGTGCTTGTTTCTTTACATCACACCTTATGATGTTAAGTTTTGGGGGATTAGTGGAAATTATTTAAGGGGATCATTTCTTTTTTTCATGCACTGGATATATTAAATTATGGATAGGAAGAGAATAGTAGTAGAACATCAAAGGACTATATTGCGGATGTCATAGTATAATTCATTCAGCTTCACTTGGAATGCTGGGGACAGCATTAAATGGAGAGGGGGATGTGGTATACCATGAAAGTTCAGCTGAATAAATTTTTTCTTTTTATGGTAATTATTTATATAAAAGAGGATATCAATAGTATGAAATCACCTTTGAGGAAAAGTAACAGTAAAATAAACATGGAATAACACAAATGATATATTCATTAAGGAAAATTGACCACAGGTTTGCTCTTCCAGTGTCACCCCACTGCACTATCCAACACATAATTGTGATGGACAGTACCCAAATCAAAGACATTTTTCAATTTTCACTGTAAATAATCTTTTTTAATATTTTTTTTAATATGCTTAAATATAAGCAATTGGGTGATTAATATAATCAGAGTCACAATGAGGATGCCAATTAATAAAGAGCAGAGTTGTAGACATCATAGGGGACATAGAAGATTCAAGGTTTGGAACAAAACACTTTTGAAGTATCAATTTTGGGAAATTTCATGTGTTTTTGCTGTTATGAACCACCCAAAGAGAGGATAAGCATCATTGAGTTCCTTTAGATAATTAAATGATTAATTTTTGAAGACCGAAATAATTTATTGCTGAATTGGAAAGGCCATATTACATCAGCTTTTCTGTTAATGTAACCCCCAAATTTCTCATTGAAGCTGCAGAGATGAAGAGTGGGACTGAATTTTGGAAGGAATATAAAAGATTTAGGAATTATCAGGAAGAATACAGTTAATACAGGTAAGATAGGTCAATGAGTAATACAGGAAGCCAGAAAACTATAATACTGGAAAATCAGCTGACAGATTAGTAATCAATTGAGTAATACATGGAGATAAGGATTCCAGGGCTAGAAATTAAGGTTTAACTGTATTACACAGCCACATGTCACATGTGAATAGGAGAGGTAAGAATGAATGGATCTGATTGGTCAGAAACATGTCACGTCATTAGGAAAAGTCAAGTGAAGCAATCTGATTGGTCAGAAATCCAGACTCGTGTCACGTCACAACACGTTTCCCTGAAAATCCACAATTAAAGTTTGCACAGCTTTGCACAGCCACCAGAGGCTGAAAATTTCTAAGACCCCTCTTTTTTGCACTCCTTAGGAGGGCCCCACGGATATAAATAGAGGCCCTCTCCCCCACTTTTTCCTTTTTCCCCATCTAGAAATTGTAAATTCAATTTATTTTTTCTGATCCCTCTTCTAGGAGGTATACTAGAAATTTTGATAAATTAAGCCTAGTAACTGAGGTTCGTTGTTGACATAGATCAAGAGAACCAATAGTGTGAAAAGACTTTAATTCATCCCTTACTAGCAGGTAGACTAGTGCCTTATTTAATTAGGATCTTAAAGCTTGAAGCTCATGAGCAAGGCGTCTCTGGAGTTTGGTGTTTAAATCCTTAAAAGTAATTTTTAGAGAGTTTTAAAATAAAACCATCAAACCAAAGTAATTTTGTAGGCTTTAAAATAAAACCTAACCATTATAATTAGTTTTGGGCTAGTTTTTTGTTGAAAACTTCCTCAAAGAGAGTAATTTTGCTTGTTTTAAAACAAAACCTGCACAACCAAAGTAATTTTACTACTTTTAAAATAAAAGTGGATTTGTATTTATTGGGTAATCCCTAATAAATTATCAACAAGGAAAAAAATAAAATTAAATACTTTAGTGTTTAGTTAAGATTAATATTAAACCTAAAGCAGTTAGCTAGTATTATTATCGAAAAAAAAACCCATAAGAGATCATATAATATATTATTAAATCAAAACACAAAACATAACATTAAACTACCCATATTATACTAAATTATTAGCAATTATTAGAGTATTATCCCATCCATCACATCAAAAGGGCTTGAAATATATTTTGATCCTCTTCAAGTTTATCATCTTATAGAATTGAAGATTGTTGTTATCCTAGCTATTAGTTTATATATTTATTAAAGAATTATCAAGAAAAGAATATTTTGTGGTTTTGTATTAGAAGATAGTGTTTCCTGTTATTTGTTATTTATTTTAGTTATTATATTACTTTATATATTGTTGTATTATCATCTGGTGGAATCCACTCAGCTTGCTGAAAGTTTCAAAAAGAATTTATTTGTTAAGGTTTTAAATAACCATTGTTTTGAGTAGAGCAAAGTCTGATTAGAGATTGTTGAGTCTAATATTTTCGGATCAAGCCACTATCAATAATAAAATTGATTTGGTGAACTCAGTAAAGATAACTTAGCATATTAGGAAGGGCAGTCTAGATTATTCTAGCACACAAGCAGAGCAAGGGTTACAAGTCTCAAACAGCAATTCAAAACTGTTTTCTTGTAATTTCCCCTTCCAGGTACTGCCTCATTTATCCCACACGCAGAGGAGTTCCCACAGTATGTAAAAAGATATGAAGATAACACTTCATGACACCAAATATTACTTTTTTACCATGTGGAAAAAAGTGATGAAGCAAGAATGCATCTGAAAGATGATATTCAAAGTGAAATAATGCTTATTACTGAAAAAATGGATAAAATTAATGAGGCTAAATTAAATATGCCAAAGTTATCAACCCCATTTCCTCACATAAGAAGCCCTGTTAGAGCAAAAGAGGAATCAACAAATCCATTCATAACAGACTTGAGTCACCAAGACAATAACCAAGTCTTAATGAGGGAAGCACCTCAATTAAAAGAATGGCCAACATTCACAGAAGAAGGTGAATAAAGCCATATATCATTTATTAAAACAATTGACATGTTAAACGAAGATTATTAAATACCAGATGAATCAATCACTGCATGATTACATTCATTATCTGAAAAATCTGCAAAAATATGGTATTATGGCATGAGAAAAAACAATGGTCAAAATACCTGGTCTTGGAGGAAGAATGAAATAATCACCAAATGGGAAAATGATGCCTGGAGGTACAAAATAGAAAATTAATTTGAAAATTCCTTCTTTGACCCAGATAAGGATGAACCTTTTACTTGGTTTTTAAAACAAATTGGAAAATCAAATGCACTTAACCCAGAAATATCACAAAAAATGGTGCATATGAAGATGCTTAAGAATTGTGGAGGAGAATTGGAACCTTCCCTGAGAAGCAGGTGTATAGAACCATACTCCATAGAAGAGTATATCAATGCACTAGGAGACATAGTGAGAAGGACAAAAATTGGCACAGGTTGGAAAAAATTGGACATCAAAAGTCCAAATAAGACATTTTTCAAAAAATATAAAGCAAGAGAAGCTCTCAAGCCCGATACATCCAACAGTAATGAGCAAAGAAAATGCCACAAATGTGGAGGTATTGGAAACTTAGCCAATAATTGCCTTAAAAAACCAAAAATCAATGAAATTGTGGAAACAGAGGACCCAAATGATGAAGAAGAAGAATCTGATTCTTAAAAGGACACTGAAGAATCAGAAACTTCTGAAAGTGATGAAATCAATATAAATAATGCACAAATTAATAATATTGATGCAATATATGAAGTACTGCATGTAAATTGAAACTTACCACAAGTTGGAACATTTGATACAAACCTCACAAATATACAAGATGCTAAATTGTATACAACCAACCAGCAAAAGGGATGGGATATGCAGTTGGCAAATCAAGTATACGTATTGTCATGGTGGGAAACCAAGGGGCAAAAGTGAGCTTAGATACAGGGTCATGTTTTATCTGTGTTGGTAAAAGTTATTTGAAAACAATTGTACCAGATTGGGAAGAAAAACTTATACCAATACAAAGAGTCAAATTTAGTAGTGCAAGTGAAAGCATGAAGCCCCTTGGAATAATGGACTTAACACTCATTTCTCGTCATCCTTCACATTGTATCAGATTGAATGTAGAATTTGTAGTAATGGACAACTGCACTAGTAACCATTTTATACATGGAAGTGACTACTCATCAATTTATGGCATAGATATTTCTAACCAAGAAGATAGATGTTTTACCATTGGAGACAATAAAAGACAAAAATTTGATGTTTTCAACAAAAAAAGACAAATTAAAGTTGTCAAGAAAGAAGAGAAAATCCCAGAAATGGATTTTTTCATAAGAGAAGAGCAAAAGGAGGCAGAATTCAATCATGAATTGACTGTAAAAATGAAAGAAAAATTCATTGAACTCTTATTTAGATATAAAAATGCCTTTGCAACTGACAAGGAACCACTAGGTTCCATAATTGGACATGAGGTAGACATAATCCTTAATGTAGAAAAACCTTATCCACCTCTATTGAAAAGACCAGCTTACCCAGACATCCCAAGAGCTAGAGAAGCTTTAGAGGTACAAATTAAAGAACTAATGGACCTTGGAGTATTAAGGAAAGTAGGATATAATGAACAGGTAGAGGTCACTATACCTGTCATTATAACCTAGCATAATGGAAAATCAAGGATGGTAGGGGACTTTAGAGCTCTAAACACCTATACTATCCCTGAAAAATATCCAATACACAGAATCCATGAGACATTAACACAATGTTCACAGGCTAATTACATCACAGCCATGGATTCTCTAAAGAGTTTTCATCAAAATGTCTCAACAGACAATGCCAAGAAACTACTAAGGATAATATTCCACTGTTGAATCTTTGAATATCTCGGAATTGTCACAGCCATGGAGACAGGCAGGGAATTACCATTCATTACTAATGGAAAATCCTCCAACACCTAATCAGCAAGGGGTTTCATGGAAAATTCATCAAATACAGCTCCAAAACTCAATACAGGTCAATACAGCCAAAACCCAAATACAGGATTCACAAAATACAGGCCTGCCTTCAATACAGGTGCAAACACCTGCATTGATTTGAATATCTGTATTGTATACACCAATACAGTTTTAAATCCCAAATACTGGTTTTTCAATCATACAATCATGATTTCTCAACACTCAAACTCCAGGCTGGCACTTTTTCACATATACCAGCCCCCTTTCACCCACCTGGGGGTTTTTCACCCAGTTAATTAAAATATTGGATTTATTATTTAATATTATTTTATTTCTCCTAAAAGAAATATTATTTTATTAATTATTAAGTTAGTCTTTGCCTTCCCCCATCTGTTCAGTAGATTCCTGGTGGCCATATCATTTATTAATCCTTTTCTCTTTTCTGAACAGGTTGAAACAGTGATACAGGATTATTTGTGGTTGGCTCTTTATTATTGCTTTTGTTTTTCTCTCATATCTTTTAATGCTTATCATTTTATGACTAGGAATTTATGCTCTTATTTCATTACTCTTATAAATTGAGTATTTCTTCTGAGCCCTCCATAAGTAAGTCTGTTCACTGAGTGCCTGGCCCTCTTCATTTAGAAGAGCCCCTGTGACATTATTTTAATTAACTCATAATTGCTTATTTTCTTTCATTCATTCTTACTCATTTCGCTCATTCTCAATTATGATTTTTTCATGATCTTATGATTTTTATGATTTCATTATCTCTCATCAATTTTAATCTCATTCATTTCATTCAAATGACAATTGATTCTCTTTCTCATTTCAAAATTTTTCTGACCATTTCATTTTCTTCTTAATTCTCAATCAAAATTCTTTTCATTTTCTTTCTGAATTTAAGTTCTTTTATCAGGCTTAATAGATTGGAATTTGGGATTAATTGATTCATTGCTTCAGGAGTTTATTGAATTGGAGTTATCATTGTTGATTTGAAATTCTCAGGAATTATTGATTGATTGATCTGATTTTTAAATAAATTCTTTTTACCTCAAGACTCTTATTTGATTTAATTGATTTATCTGATTTGATTCCTCAAGATAGCTGATTTATCCTCAAAATTTGATTTAATTGATTGATTTGAATTTGATTGCTCAAGAAAATTGAATTTATTTTTGAAGATATTAATTGAATTCCTCAAGACACAATTGATTTGATTTTGAATTGACTTGATTGATTTGATTTGAATTATTGACTGACTTGATTTGACTTATTTATTGGAATTGATTATTCATAAGAATTTGACTTTGTCATCTTCAGTCTTCGAGATTTATTCATATTGATTCACTTCAAGACTATTGATTGATTTCTCAAGTTCATCAAGATTCTCATTTTATTGTTTTGGTCAAGCCTTGTTTCTTCTCAAGTATCATCAAGTTCTATTTTCTTTCTTCAAAAATGCCACTTCAGCATAGCCCCCCAGCCAAGAATACAAGATCTCAAAGACATCAACCTGTTCTCATTCCTACAGCAAGGGCTCCTCTTGACTGCACACAAACAGTTCATCAACTGAGTTCAAATTTGGACAGAGGACCACCAATGGAAGGAGTAGAACCCTTTATAAGAGGAGGTTTGAAGTCAAGAAGATCAAGATCTTTCTCTGGCTTGTTGGGTGGCTATCCAAGCATTCGTCAAGGGACTAGAAGCTGATCAGGAGAAGCTGAAGATGAAGAGGGGGAGGAGTCTGCGGAAGAGGAGGAGTCTTAAGAAACTGAAGTAGCAGATGCCTTGGCAGGTACCTCTGAGAATTCTGAAGCCCCAAATCTAGCCCATTCTAATCAACCTCTTGTCTCCCAAGCTGAACCCAATTTTCTCAAAATGATGGAGCAGACGACTCAATTCATGGGACAACTAACTCAAGCAGTTGCCCAAGGGACACATTGAAAGCCAAAGCATTCAAAACTCCATCAATGAAGACACCTGATTCCTTTGATGGTACTAAAGCTTATAAATTGAGAGGATTTATTCAATCTTGTCAATTAATTTTCCATAATGACACAGCAAACTTGCTCTCTGATGGGAAGAAGGTGTTTACTCCACTTCTTTTCTTACTGGTAGAGCATGAAAGTGGATTGAACCTTACCTCCCAAATATCCTCAATGAAGGACCTTCTTATCTCCTCAATAACTGGAAGTTGTTTTAAACCCAGTTCTTCACTCTGTTTGGTGATCCTAATGAAGTCAGAAAAGCTGAACAAGAATTAGAAAATCCCAGGATGAAAGAAAGTGGTCAAGTTTCCTTGTACATACCTGATTTCAGAAGCTTAATGTCAAGAATTGGAGACTGGGGGGAAAGGGCCTATATTAATGTGTATAGGAGAGGCTTGGCATCAAGATTATTGGACCAATTGGCTTCTCACCCTGGAAAATTTGATAGCCTTCAAGAACTCATGAACATCACTTTGAAATTAGATACCAGATACCATGAGAGGCAGAAGGAAAAGGGTAGTCATCAAGAGAAGAAGCGTCCAATCAGTGGATCCAACTCCTCCAAGCCCCGACAAATTTCATCATCAAAGAAGCCTTATAACAGAAAGAATAAGAAGGGAAGGTATTTTGAAGAATCCAAAGAAAAGCCTCATTCTGCTTTCCTCAATAAGGACAACAAATTAATTGGTTCTTAAAAGAAGAGGAGGATTAAAAAAGGCTTGTTCAACTATTGTGGTGGAAAGCACCCATTTGAAAAATGCTTCAAGGGGCCTGAAAATAGGCAGGGGTCATCAAAAGGCTTTCCTAGCAAGCAGGGAAAGGCCTGAGTGGGAATAATGATGTGTTCAACGGTTCTCACTTACTTCCTTCAAGAGCACAATTGTGAACTATGAATACTAGTGTCAAGAAATCTTTAAAATTTCTTATTTTCTCTTCTCTCTCTGTTATTTTTATTGTATTCTCATTGATTCTTGTGCTACAAACTCTTTTATTGCAACGCGCTTTGTTCTCAAGTATTGATTGAACATGTCGGAGCTTCCTGAAAAGATTCTTATTTTCATTTTGGGTTTCAATGAATCCACTTCCCTGTTCATCACTCATTATACCAAGTGGTTTGTTGAATTGCCTTCATTCCAAAGATTTGAATGGGATTTCTTTATCATAGATTCACCCAAGGGAGAAGACCTAATATTGCGCTATGATTTTCTTTACCATTTTAATTCCACTATTAATTGGAAAAATGGATTGATCACCTGTGATTCTAGTCATAAGGATTCTAGTGGTGTTATTTCTTCTACTAGTAATTACTTTGCCACTGCTTTCAACAGTGTTGCTCTGGTTGGTGAACTTAAGACACCTTCCCTTCCTCCTTCTGTCCATATCCCTCCCATCATTCCCCTCATTCATTACTTCCATCAAGAGATGAAGTCTTCAAAGAGATAAAGGATGTTGGAGAAGATGTTGCTATATATTCACTTCATCTCTTTCAAGGGGATATAGACCTTCCTCCTTTATCTTTCCATGCCTCCCTGGAGGAGCTGTGGGATGAGGAGGAAAAGCCAGAAGAGATTGAAACTGTGCTGAAGGTAGTCCCTCCTGCTTATCACCAATATTTGGATGTATTCTCCAAGGGGAAAGCAGAGAAACTTCCTCCACACTGCGCCTGTGATCATCATATTGAACTGGAGGGTCTTCTACCTCCAGTTGGTGTTAGAAACTCTTGATCAAAAAATGAGTCAGAAACACTGCAGGACTGCATTTCAGAGAATGTAGAGAAAGGTTTTATCAGGCCAAGCTCCTCTTCAACAGGAGCACCTGTCCTTTTTGTTAAGAAAAAGGATGGTGGCCTTTGTTTGTGTGTTGACTAACGCAAACTTAATGCTGTCACTAGGAAGAACAGGTATCCTGTTCCTCCAATGAATCAGCTCCTTACTGTCTTTAACGGTGCTACTATCTTCTCCAAGATAGATTTGCATGGTGCTTATAACCTCTTGAGAATCAAAGAGGGGGATGAGCACTTAACTGCCTTTAGAGCTAAATATGGTAGTTGTGAGTATTTGGTTATGCCATTTGGCTTGACCAATGCTCCTGCTTCATTCCAGAATCTTGTGAATGATATTGTTGCAGATTTCTTGGATATTTTTGTTGGAGTATACTTAGATGATATTATGGTCTTCTCTAGTTCTCAGGAGGAACATGTCAAACATGTGGCCTCTGTCCTCCAGAGACTGAGGGACAATAATTTGTTTGCCAAAGCCTCAAAGTGTGGCAAACTTGGGCTATGTTGTTTCAAGTGAAGGCCTAAAGATGGATTCTTCCAATGTTCAGCAAACCCTCAATTGGCCTCAGCCAAAGAACATCAAGGCACTCCAATCTTTCCTTGGATTTGCCAACTTTTATCGTTGTTTCATTAGAAATTATTCCAAAAAATGTCTTCTCTCACTTCCCTCCTTAAAAAAGCATCTCCTTTCATCTTCAATGAGGAAGCTCTTAGTCAGTTTCAAATACTCAAAGAATATTTCACAACTTCCCCTATCCTATCCCATTTCAATCCTTCTCTACAAACTATTGTAGAGACTGATGTGTCTGATTATGCCTTGGGTGCTGTACTGAGGCTGGTGAATGACTCAGGAAAGCATCCCATTGCATTTGATAATTTCAAGCTCCTCCCAGCTGAGATCAACTATGAAATTCACGACAAGGAACTCCTTGGCATAGTTTGGGCTCTCAAGTGCTGGAGAGCCTTTCTTCTTTCTCTTTCAGATTCCTTTGAAGTCTTGACAGACCACTCTTCCCTTCAATGTTTTATGTCTTCCAAAGTCCTTACTCGCCATCAGGCCCATTGGTCAGAGTTTTCTCTGAATTTCACTTCTCTATAGCTTACCTCCCAGGCAGACTGGCCACTTTACCAGATGCCTTGTCACATCAGGACAACATGTACCCAGAGAGGGGGGTGGACTTCATCATCAAGAATCCTCAAAAATTTCATCAAGTTCTCAAGCAAAAGGAAATTAAAGAGTCAAGATTTTTCTCAATCAAAGCTGAAGTTTTCTCATATTTAATTGATAAAATTCAGAAGGCAGTAAGGCAAGACAAAGATTCTAATGAAATTTTCAAGCAATTAGCAAGAGGTGAATCAGTCTCAGATTATACTCTTGAACCTCAAGCCAAATTTTTATTATTCAAAGATAGAGTAGTAACCCCAAGCAATCATGAACTTCAATTAAATATCCTTCAAAAGCGTCATGACTCACCGTTGGCTGGCCACCCTGGCTAGGAGAAGACCCTCAAGCTCATCAAGAGGGATTTTTTTTGGGCTGGCATGAATCAAATTATCAAGGACTATGTGTCCTCATGTCAGCAATGTTCAAGAAGCAAGAACATTCATCATAAGAAGTTTGGATTACTCAAGCCTCTTCAAATTCCATCTGGTCCTTGTAATTCACTATCAATGGACTTTATCACCCAATTTCCTCTGTCAAGCAACTTTCATTCAATTTTAGTAGTTGTAGACAGGTTCTCAAAAATGGCAATATTTATTCCAGCTTATTAAAAAATCACTTCTTTGGACTTAGCTCAAATCTTTATTAGTCATGTCTTTTCCAAACATGGTATTCCAATCAGTATTTTTAGTGATAGAGGTTCATCATTTGTTTCATCATTTTTGATTCAATTGCATCAGAAGCTCAAAATATCAAGAGATCTTTCAACTGCCTTTCACCCTGAAACAGATGGACAGACAGAGAGTGTAATTCAGATTCTAGAACAGTATCTTTGGATGCATGTCAGTTAACATCAAGATGACTGGCACACTTGGCTCCCTCTGGCTGAATTCGCCTATGATAATGCAGAATATTCATCAACAAAACAGTCACCATTTTTCACCAGTAATGGGAGAAATCCCAGCTTTTACTCAATTCAAATTTGTGAAGATAAACTTGCTGTAAAGTTATCAACAAAACTCCAATCAGTAAAGCAAGTTGTCAAAGAAGAATTAGAGTCAGCAATAAAGTGTCTTAAGAAGTATGCAGATATAAATAGAGCAATTCCCCCTGATTTCCAACCTGGGGACTAAGAATGGCTAGCCTCCAAGAACATCAAGACAACAAGACCCACCAAGAAACTTTAAGAAAGATGCTTGGGACCCTTTGAAGTTCTCAAGAACATTGGCAGCCATGCATATCACCTCAGGTTGCCTCAACAATGAAAGTCAGTTCACCCCATTTTCCATGTGTCCTTGTTAGAACCAGTGAAGCAATCAACTATCCCCAATCAACATCAATTGCCACCACCACCAGTAATAGTGGAAGAGCAAGAAGAATGGGAAATGGCTCAGGTTCTGGACTCAAAACTCAAGAGGGGTACATTATGGTATCTAGTGGAGTGGAAAGGATTCAATGAAGACCCAAAAAGAACAGCTTGGGAACCAGCTTCCAACCTTACCAACTCCCCAGACCTTGTCAAGGATTTTCACACTTTTTATCCAGACAAGCCTGGCCCAAATGCCTCAAGAGTTTTATTATGCACCTTTAAGGGGGTATTCTACCCAAATATGTTGTAAGCATCACCTTTGCCACTTTGTGAGGACTTGTCAATTTCTTTGGAAAGGTTTAGAAGGCCTTGAAGAATCAATACCCTCAAATTTGGACCTTTCATCAAGATAGGGCCAAGTTTCCTCTTTCCTTTCTATTCTTTTTCTCTCTTTCACAATTTTTATTCCAAATTATGCCATTCAATATTATTCAAGACATTCTTTAGCTCAAATTCATTTATGGAAAAGCTTTCTATCTATTTATGATGCTTGGTGGGTAGTGGAAGTTATGAAAGTAAGCTCTATCTCCTGTTATGCATCTCTGAGGGTTCTAATTCTTGTAAAACAACACCTTGGCCACTCTGTGAGCATCAAATTTTTGGTTTTATATTTTTCAGGAAAATTATGGCCAAAATGAAGAAAATCACCACAAGAAGATCAATCCTCAGAAGTTTTTCTACATTCTATCTTCTTTACTCTCTTTTTTCTCTCAACTCGTTCTTATTTTTATTTCAATTCATTTTCCTTTTACTTGTATAATGTTATTTTTTATTTCTTGTTTTCAAAAGCAGCAGTCATCTCCCATATCTTGTTTGGAGAGTCAGTTTATTTAATAATCAAAAAGCAAACACTAGTAATGATAAAGACCAACTACAGATAATCCCCATCAAAATTTCTTCAAGGCTTCTCTAAACGTAGGAACCATGGCACCTTCATAAGCAACTGCCTCCTTGGCCAAAGCAATAGTCAGTTCCCCTGGAATAGCACTCTTCATAGCCTTATCATCAAACACCTCAGTCAAAGCATCAACTTCAGCAAATAGAGAGGTGACCACCTTCTTCTTCACCTTTTATATCAGTGAAGTTTCCAGTTATATTCCAGTGGCAACGGGTTTCAAAGATTGATTCAGGTTCTGGAGACATTGGGTCTCTAGAAGTGCTGGCCACAGGTGGTTGGATACTGGTAGAGGTAGAGGCAAGTGTGGATGGTGTGGTTGGGGATCACATTGGAATTTGAGGTGGTTGGGGGGATCTGATCACTTCATTATTGGTGGTACTGGCTTGGACTGGGGATAGTGAAGGGGATTGGATTCTTCTTTTTTGGATTGGGGTAGTCATTTCAAGCTTTTCTCCATCAATCCCATCACTGCCTTCAGCATCAGTATCAATTTCATCTTGAGCCACCAAATTTCTCTTCAATTTTCCAAGTTCCCCATCTTTTCAGGTGACCAAAATGGGCACCTCTGGGGCCACTCCAATGGGATTTCCTTGGGGGTGAATGGCTCCTCCAATGTTGGCCCAGGAACTGCCAGTATTATTACGTTGTTGGACACATCTCATCCTGGACCCAGTCACTGAAGAAGAAGAAAAGAAACCATAGAAGTCAGTAACACATCAGTTTTATGACCAATCAAGTCACAAATGGAGTGACCAGAGGTGGCATCAGAGTTGGTGGGTTCATCAACAGGAGCTTCCAATCCAAATATTCCACCCTTCTTGATGTTGCTCAATAATATCCCAGGATTGTCAGGAAAGCTATTCTTGGCTTGATAAATATTTCTTTTTACAAGATTACAGAATTGACAAGTGGTGGACCTAGCAGTAGCAGATTCAACACAAGGAATCCCTTTCCTCTGACAATTGGTGCAGGGTGGCTCAATAACTCTGACAGACTTGAAACCGTTTTAATTTCTAGTTATGTAATAAATCTCTGTAGGGACCATACTCTCTTCAGAAAGATCCCTCAAGTTATCAAAAACACCAGGACCATAAAGTACAGAAGGTGGTGAATCAGATTGGTTGGAATCACAAAGGGAAGTCAGCCTTGACCTCATCTTCAAGTCAAATTTCAAAGTCAATACCAAGAAAGTTATGGAAAATTGCAAGTAAGAAAGTCAATTATGGCAATTTGAACTGCAAGAATGGGTTGAAGCACAAGAAAAATAGAGGAAAAATTGTGAAAAAAACTGTTCATAGGCCAAATTGGCCATTTTTATGCCTTTGCACACTTTGACGCATTTTGCGCATTTGGTGCATAATACCAGCCAATAAACTTCAAAACATGTGAAAGGCCTTCAAAAACTCAAAACCCTAAGAAGTTAGTATAATTGGGCATTTTGGGAACTTTTGCACATTTTGCGCATTTTGTCGCATTTTGCACATTTTGTGCATTTTGGCTTCATTCTCCTTCAAAACCTTCAAAAACTTGGTTTTATTCAATTATTCACCAAAATATGCCATTTTAATCATATTGGCATATTTGTGCTCTTTTGCGCACTTCTGGTATTAACTCTTCAAAGCATTAAAAAACCTCAAATACAGTGATTTAATCAATGATTCATCTAAATCTTCAATATCTTGCATTCTGCGCAGTTTTGCACATTTTACGCATTTTGGCTCTTTTGGCCAAAGAACCCCATAAAACAACAAATTTGGGGAAAAATTCAAGGAACTTTGAAATAGTCCAAAGCAAGAAAAAGGCCAATTTTGGCCCAATATGAAAATGAAGTAAAATTTGATGAAACAGCAGTGGGTTCTTAGGACATAGACCTGAAATCACTATTTATCATGAGCCATGAGGACTCAAAACAAATTGAGTGAAGAACTCTGCAATGAGAAGAAGATCAAAATTGAAGAAAAGGAGGAAGTGAAGAAAGCTCAAAGAAGGGGAGAAGGATCAGAATCAAGTCAAAGGAGAAGGACCTACAAGTTGTGAAGATGAAAGGATTGGAAATTATGATTTATGAAGGGGAATTATGAGGGATGAAAATTGGGTAATTGGGGGAAGAAATTTCAGTTGATCTTATCAAGAGTCACTACTCTTATGGTGCTCAGAGCTCACCACTTTCAAGAGGGGGGTAATGTCACAGCCATGGAGACAGGCAGGGCATTACCATTCATTTCTAATGGAAAATCCTCTAACAACTAATCAGAAAGGGGTTTCATGGAAGATTCACCAAATACAGCTTCAAACCTCAATACAGCTCAATACAGGCAAAACCCAAATACAGGATTCACAAAATACAGTCCTGCCTTCAATACAGGTGCAATCACCTGTATTGATTCAAATATCTGTATTGGATACACCAATACAGTTTCACATCTCAAATACAGGTTTTTTAATCATACCATCATGGTTTCTCAACACTCAAACTCCAGGCTGGCACTTTTTCACATATACCAGCCCCCTTTCACCCACCTGGGGGTTTTCCCCCAGTTAATTAAAATATTGGATATATTATTTGATATTATTTTATTAATTATTAAGTTAGTCTTTGCCTTCCCTCACCTGTTCAGTAGAGTCCTGGTGGCCATGTCCTTTATTAACCCTTTTCTCTTTTCTGAACATGTTGAAACAGTGATACAGGATTATTTGTGGTTGGCTCTTTATTATTGCTTTTGTTTTTCTCTCATATCTTTTAGTGCTTATTATTTTATGACTAGGAGTTTATTCTCTTATTTCATTACTCTTATCAATTGAGTATTTATTATAAGCCCTCCATAAGTAAGTCTGTTCACTGAGTGCCAGGCCCTCTTTATTTAGAAGAGCCCCTATGACAAGAATGCCATTTGGTATAAAGGATGCACCATCCCATTGCCAAAGGATGATGATTACCATGTTTCCTGAAGAATTATCAGAAGGATGGCTGATTTTTTGTATTGATGATATCATAATTTTCTTAGGGACTTGGGACAGTCACCTATCAAGACTAGAAAGAGTCTTGGAAAAAATAGTACAAGTAAAAAAGAAAATATCTGTCACAATTCTGTCCGCCAGAACTCAACAATGGGAACTCTTGCCAAAAAGGTGATTAAACTGGTTGAAAGACCAATTAATACCAGAAAGCTGTAGATCACATTCCACCATGTGACAGTACCCCCGGGTTTAGGGCACTGCCTCCCAAAGTGCATTTAACTGATGGTATTACCCATGTCTCCCTCATGGAGTTACATTAGTCACAACAGGAGCCTACAAGGAACCCCCAAGGGGTGGAACTCTTGTACGCCAATGGAGCAGAAAACCCAGCAATTTCTGGTTGTTTGATTGAGACCACCTCCTGTCTCCAAGCGGAATCAAACCCATGATGTTGGTAACCGGTTTATTGTCACAATGCTGTCTGCCAGACCTCAACAAAGGGAAATTTTGCCGAAAAGTCTATTAAACTGGTTAAAAGACCGGTTAATACTGGCAAGTTGTAGATCACATTCCCCCACATGACAATATCTCTGAAAACACGTCATTTTACATACAGTGAACTGAAAGCACTAGGACATGCTGTATCTGGACTAAGTTTGGGCATAGACAAAAACAAAGTAGCAGCAGTACTATTGAAACCAATTACCCAAACTAAGAAAGAAATGCAATCATTTCTAGGATTTTCTGGTTATTACAGACAGCATATAAAAGATTTTGCAAGAATTGCTAGGTCATTGTATAAGCTCTGTGACCAACAGACAGTGTATGAAATGACTGAAGAAAGAGTTAAGGCATATGAAGAATTGAAAATTCCTTAACAAATGCCCCATTTCTTCTAATTCCAGATTCGAAGCAACCCTTCCAACTATAAATTGATGCTTGTGGAGAAGGACTAGGTGCTGCACTACACCAGACACAAATCAGCACTGACAAACCTGTTGAAGGACCAATTTGCTTCATTTCAAGAGAAATAAAGCCAACAGAAGCAAGGTATGGAGCAAGCCAAATGGAATGCCTCTTCTTAGTGTGGGATTTAGAAAAATTACAATATTATTTAGATGGGACAGTATTTGATGTAATTACAGATTGCAATGCTGTAAAATCTTCATTAAACATGAAATCCCCAAAGATACATATGTTAAGATGGCAAATTGCAATCAAAGAATATAGAGAAACAATGACTATAGTTCATAAATCTGGTAATATTCATAAAAATGCAGATGGTCTTAGCAGATGGGCTCTGGCAAATACACCTCAAAATCCAGCATGGGTACCACAGGAAGATCACCATATAGAAGGCATATGTGTAACAAATATAGCAACAGAATTCTTTAACCAAGTTGAAGAAAGCTATAAAATGGATAAAAACTGCCATATCTTATGCCAACTTCTAATGAAAGACTGCAAAGACCCATCACTTTCATCAAAACTAGATGAAACATGGAAAAAAGCATATGATGAAGGAAGATTCCACCTCCTTGATGGAATCCTTTACCATAGAACTAAACATACATCTGTTATGGCTTCAACAGATAGAACTATAATAAACACTATACTACATGAATGTCATGATACCGTTGCAGCTGGACATCTCTCACACCAGGGTGAACCTCATGTCAATCGTTGGAGATTGACTTCACGTCGCACCAAGGTCAGTATAAAATCTTGCTTCAGTTGCATTAGTGTCACTTTATAGTCACTGAATTCATTGGGTCACATCATGTCTGTGTCAAGACAATGTCAATCGTCACATGTGTAACATGAGAATATCACTAAAAGCCCAAACCCATTTCCACACCATTTGCAATGTTTGGTTAATTACACCTTATGGTGCTACCCAGCAGTTTGGCATGCTCATATTATTTGTGCATGAGAAGACTTCCGCCCCACTGCATGGTCAGCTCACCCCTTTACCATGCCTACTCTCATGCTTGAATGGGCTTCCGCATCCCTGCCCAATCCTCTCCAACACTTAGCATGCTTATGCGCCCGCACCCCCCTCCAGATGAGACTCCAACACTGCCCCCCATCTCTGCCCTCACCACTCCTTACGCTTCTGCACCCCCCTCATCTTCTCCTTGGATTACAATCCTTACGCTGCTGCGGGGCCCTCAAGTTATGCCTCCGACACCGCCCTCACCCCCCCTTACACCTCCTCGCACCCGCCGCTTACCATCCTTACGCTCATGGAGTGCCTTCCCGACATGCCTCTGACGTGGCTTACCATCCTTACGCTTGTATAGTGCCTGCCTGACATGCCTCCAACACTGCTTACCATCCTTACACTTGCAGTGCCCTCCTGACATGCCTCCAACGCTCCTTAGCATCCTTATGCTCGTGGAGTGCCTTCCCAACATGCCTCCAATGCCGCTTACCATCCTTACACTTGCAGTGCCCTCCCGACATGCCTCCAACGCTCCTTACCATCCTTACGCTTTCAGTGCCCTCCCGACATGCCTCCAACGCTCCTTACCATCCTTACGCTTGTGGAGTGCCTTCCCAACATGCCTCCAATGCTGCTTACCATCATTACACTTTCAGTGCCCTCCCAACATGCCTCCAACGCTCCTTACCATCTTTATGCTTGTGGAGTGCCCTCCTGACGTTTCCTCTGATGCTCCTTACCATCCTTACGCTTGTGGAGTGCCTTCCCGGCATGCCTCCGACGCCGGTTACCATCCTCACGCTTGCAGTGCCCTCCCAACATGCCTCCGACGCTACTTACCAGCCTTAAGCTTGTGGAGTGCCTTCCCAACATGCCCCCAACGCCGCTTACCATCCTTACACTGGCAGTGCCCTCCGGACATGCCTCCGATGCTGCTTACCATCCTTAAGCTTGCAGCGCCCTCCCAACATGCCTCTGACACTGCTTATCTGTGCGTGTGGACACAGGTGGGTCTTGTGTAATTTTTACCAACTTTTGGATGGTTGAGGGAGGATCCGTTGGTGAGGAATCTCAGTTGAAGGCACAGGGGAACCAATGTTGGTGGAGGTCACAGGAGTTGGTGTAAGACCAGAGTGTGATGTGTGCTTGATGTTTGCTTTATTTTTGCTTGATGTGAGCTTGACTTTTATCCTGCTCAACGCTTGCTTGTTGTGAAGTCAATTGCCAACAATTGATGCAAGATTTGGCCTTGTGTTAGATCTTATAGACTTGTGGTAACTTGGCCAATGTCAGCTATTAATTGAGCTATCAGCCTTTAACTTTAGCTTTTGGGCGTATTCAGCAGTCTTTCTTCCTTTCCCTTTCTTGTTTAATAAGAGATCTAGATATCTAAATGCTTCCTCCCCTCTTATCACTAGGCTTAATCATGGTGTCATTCTGATCATCAACAAAAACAATACTTTATCAGTTGCCGAAATCAAATTTGGAGATAATGATACTGTCTCTGCCATCACAGCTGCCATGTGCCATGCTGAATTTCTCTTTTTAATGATTTATGTCAATTGCTTATATACTGAGAACCCTTGCTCAAAGCCTAATTCACAGACAGTCAAAGTGGTTTATCACATTAAAGGTGTGAGAAAAATTGGTTAGCAAATAGTCTTATCACAATAATTGGACTCAAAGTCCAAACCAAATTTTTTTCATTCCAACTGCTACACTTGGTTCTTCTTTAGGAACTGGTGGAATGGCAACTAAATGAATTGCAGCCAAGCTGGATACCATTGCTGGTGTCTCAACAGTCATCTGAAATGCCACAAAAACACAGGTTATTACCTCAATAATGAATGAGATTGGAACTCTACGCTCATCCATCAGTGGCATTACTGGGACCACCTGTCACAGGGGCTCTTATGGAAGCAAGAGGGCCTGGCACTCAGGAATCAAGAACTCACTTGGAGGGCTCCAAAGATGATAAGAAATACTACGGAATATATTTCTTAAGCAGAAACAAGAGAAAGGACAAATATGCCAAAGATAAAAAGAATAATAAGGATGAAGCCAGAGGCCAAAGATAAAAGGAAGCCAACCAAGTGAATCCTCAATTCACTGTTTCAACCTGCCAGAAAGAACAATGGAATTAGTAAAGGATATGACCACCAATATCCACTGACAGGCGAAGAAAGAAAAGAGAAAAGGGTGCTAATGACTGACTTAAGATTATCAGTATTAACTTTAATAATGTAAAAAAAAATAAGGATAAAAAATAAATCCAATATATTAATTAACTGGGGAAAAAGTCCCCAGGTGCTGAAAGGTGGCCAGTATATGTGAAAAACTGAAAGATTGATCCTGAAGGTGGATCACCGGCTGTATTGTCCGAATCGGGCCAATACAGTTCTGGCCATCTTGAAATTGAACTGTGTGATTGAATTCCCACAGTGGAATATGAATTGGCCCAATTGGGCCAAGTACATACAGGTTGATTGATTGCCGCCTGTATGAAACAATTGAGTTGTCCAAGGAGTATTGAAATACTTGATGCCTTGACAACTGATTGAAATGATGGAATACCTCTGAGAATGAACCTTGGAAGAATCCTTAATGAGAGTACCAACCCAACTCCTGCATAGCCAGGTGGTTGGAGTCCTTGAATGGTCTTCTGCTTGCCGCCATGGATTACCCAACTGATGAGTCCAAAAGTCCTCCTTTGAAATGGGCGTTGGATTTTGGTGTATTGAGTTGAGAAGATGGAATTAAGTCCTGAAAACGTCACCATTGAATTGCTGAGCAAAAATGGTGCATAATGGTATATAACACCATATATGCACCACTCATGCAACCTTGAGTACGGGGTGCATGGAGGTATGGAAGAATTTCCCTTAAGTTGAGGGAAAAGCTTGATGAACTGATTTGGTGACCCCTGGTGGCTGCCAGAGGCCATGACGGAGATATTGATCCATAGTGGTCCATGGCCAAAAATGGGTCCTACGTGGTTTATGGCCAAAAAGGTGTCCAAGGCGTTTTTGGCCAATTTTGAGTCCAAGGAAAATAGGGCCAATTTTGGCTCAGGTGGGCCCAGATGTGGTTTGGGACCCACCTGGCCTTGGGGGCTAGGTGGTTTCCCCCTTTGGCCCCTTTTGGCCTCATTGGATTAGGCCAAAAGGGGCCTAAAAAGCCTGCGGACCGTGGCTTACGGACCTGTCACAGGGGCTCTTGGACAGAAATACAAGAGTGGCCTGGCACTCAGCAATCAGGGAACTCACTTGGAAGACTCGAAAAGGATAAAGAAATAAAAGTAATAAGAATTAATTCCTCTAAAGATATGCAGGTACAAGATGAGATGCAAAAGAGGAAAGGGAAGCCAAATGGCCAAAGAGCCAACCAAGTAAGTCCTTAATCACTGTTTCAACCTGCCAAAAATGAATAATGGAATTAGTAAGGATATGACCACCAAATATCCATTGACAGGCGAAGAAAGAGAAAAGAGAAAGGTGCTAAATGACTGACTTAATAATATCAGTATTTGCTTAACTAAAGTGAAAAGAAAATAGAGATAAAATAAAATCAAAATATATTAATTAACTGGGGAAAACCCCCCAGGGTGGAAAGGGTAGCCAGTATATGTGAAAAGTTGGGAGCTGGAGTTCTTCAGGCTGAAAACTGATCTGTATTGATCCTTGAGGCTGTATTGATTCTTTTGGGAATTGATACAGCTGGCTAATATTGAAATTGAATTGGGTTGAATGAATTTCCCATGATTGAAAATGAAATACAGGTCTTGATGGATCCAGACTGTATTTGAAATGAATATGGTTGCCAAGATGGATTGAGTGGAGCTTTGACACTTGACAACTTCTTTTTGGCACTGCTTCTTGAATACACTTGAGAATGAATTGAAAGTATTCCCTTGGAATGAATACTTGGAGTGAGAATAACCAATGACTGCTTGATGGCGTCATTGGTCTTTGACGCTGAAACACTTGCTCTTGAGCCTTGATGATTCCTCTGAATGATTGGGTGCCTTGATGACGTGATGAGATGTTGGAATGTTGAAATGAACATTTGATATTGCCACCATTGAATTGCTGTTGAAAAATGATGCACAATGATATATAACATCATTTATGGCATATTGGTTGATTGGCAAGAAGATTACGTCCAAAGGTCTTGAGATGGAAAGGCAGAGGGAAAAGGATGGATGTAATGGCTTCAGAGCTTGGAATGGTGTTTTCTGGGCCTTTTGGGGTTTTTGGCCACTTTTGGGTTCTGAGCCAAAAACTGGCCCAAAAGGCGGGAAAGTGTCTTTTGGACACTTTGCGTCAAAGTGCGCAAAAATGCGCAAATGCGCAAAGTGCGCAAAAATGCGCAAATATGCGCAAATGCGCAAAGTGCGCAAAAAGTGCGCAAATGCGCAAAAGTGCGCAAAATGCGCAAAAAGTGCGCAAATGCGCAAAAGTGCGCAAATGCGCAGAAATGCGCAAAATGCGCAAAAATGCGCAAATGCGCATTATGAGCCCAAATGGCCAAAAACAGCCATTTGGGCCATTTCCCCTGGTTTTGAGGGAAATGACCAGAAATACCCATTTGGGCATAAATTGCCGCTATGGATGCTGGATTGAGGTGAAGGGCCATGAAGGCCCCAAAACACAAATGGCCATAAATGGTCCATAAGATAATGACGTGGCCATATTGGCCACTGGTGATGGATATGGCCAATTGGCCATAAAAGGACTATGGCTTGATATGCCATATGGGGATCCAAGGAAGTGAATTGCCATGGTTGTGACAGTACCCCCCACCTTGAAATGGTGAGCTCCTGAGCACCAATACAAGGTGAAGCCTGTTGAGGCTATTGGAAAGATTTTGAGAGAGTGATTCAATAGGATTGATTAAGATAAAAATTTGAAGACTGATATTAAAAATTGACATTTGACGCGGGACTTGCTTGATCTTCTTTTGACATTGGCTTCATGATTGGAATTGAATTTTAAAATGAATGAAAATTTTTGACGTGATAATTGACGTGATAAAAGAAAATTTAAAAATGAAAATAAAATAATAATAAAGAATGAAAATGAAATTAAGAAAAGAAAAGCAAAAAGAAAAGAGAAATGAATTGAATCTTGAGGAGGTTTCAATCTTCATCACGGAGGTTGATAACTGATTTTGAAATTGGCCAAGGACCTGGAAAGATAAATTTGATGCCAGGTGCTCACAAAGTGGCCAAGGTGATGTTTTGACAAGATTGTAGGCCCCTCAGGGAAGTCCACACCAGGAGAGGAACTTACTTTTGGTAATTACCACTCCCGCCAGTGCCATAAAAATAAAACAAAAATGTTGAAGGAATGAATTTGAATCTTGAAGTCTTGGAAATGAATTGAAAAGTGAATGGCCCATTGTCCCAAGTGAGAATGGCCATAAGATTGGAAATGAAGTTGAAAGCCATGCCAGAGTTCTGTGTCCAAAATTGCAAAGTGCTCACAGAGTGGCCAAGGTGATGCTTACAACAAAACAGAGTAGAATACCCCTAAAGGTGCATACCAGGAGTGGGACTTACTTTTGGTAATTCCTCTCCCCACCAAGCACCATAATGAATCAAGCTTTTGAAGAGTTGGGCCCAGGCTTGTCAGGATATAAAGAATGAAAATCTTTGACAAGTTCAGGACAATTCTTGAGGTTTTCGGTTGGTTCCCAAGTGGATCTTTCTGGGTCTTGACTGAAACCTTTCCATTCCACCAGATACCATAATTTTCCTCTCTTGAGCTTTGAGTCCAGTATTTGAGAGACTTCCCATTCCTCTTCTTCTTCAATGGTGATTGGAGGAGGAGGCTCTTGATGCCTATTTGGGATTGTTGACGTCTTGACTGGTTCCAAAAGGGAAATATGGAAAACTGGGTGGATGGATTTCCATTGAGATGGAAGCTTGAGGTGGTAGGCATGAGTGCTGACTTTCTTCAAGATTGGAAAAGGACCCAGCCATCTTTCAGACAGCTTTTTGGTGGGTCTGGTTGATGTGATGTTCTTGGAAGAGAGCCATACCGTGTCACCGGGATTGAAAACAGGTGGACTTGCTCTACTTTTATCTGCATACCTCTTAAACCTGTTTATGGCAACTTCAAGTTCTCTCTTGACATCTCGCTGTACTGATTGGATTTTTGTTGATAACTTTCCAGCAGGAGTATCTTGAGTGATGTGAACTGAGTCAAATTGAGGATCTCTTCCATAAACAGTGAAAAACGGTGATTGTTTTGTTGAAGAGTGGTCAGAGTTATTGTAGGCAAATTCAGCCAGAGGGAGCCAGGTGTTCCAATCATCTTGATGATAACTGACATACATCCGAAGGTACTGTTCTAGTATCTGATTTACCCTCTCTGTCTGTCCATCAGTTTCTGGATGATAAGCAGTTGACAAGTCTCTTGAAATCTTGAGCTGCTGACAAAGGCTGGTCCAAAAGGAAGAAACAAAAAGTGAACCTCGATCACTAACAATGCTTGAAGGAAGGCCATGCTTTGAGAAAATATTCTTGATGAATAAATGGGCCAAATCTAATGAAGTGATTGAAGCTATTGTTGGAATAAAAACCGCCATTTTTGAGAATCTGTCCACTATGACTAAAATTGAATCAAAGGAATTGGACAGTGGCAGTTGAGTGATGAAATCCATTGAAAGACAAATCCAAGGACCACTTGGAATTGGAAGAGGCTTGAGGAGTCCAAACTTCTTGTGATGAATATTTTTGTTTCTTGAACACTGTTGACAGGATGAGACATAATCCTTGATAAATTGAGTCATGCCGGGCCAGTGGAAATCCCGCTTGACAAGTTTGAGAGTCTTCTCTTGGCCAGGGTGTCCAGCTAGAGGAGAGTCATGCCGCTTTTGAAGTATATTGAGTTGAATTGTGGGGTCATTTGGGACCACCACCCGATCTTTGAAAAGGAGAAGTTTGGAAGAGGAATCAAGAGAATAATCTTGGACAGATTTACCTTTACCCAAATCTTCAAGGACACTTCTATATTGAGAATCTTGCCACACTGCCTTCTGAATTGAATCAATCAAATTTGAAAATGAATCCACCTTGACTGCAAAAAACTTTGAGGCTTGAATTTCATCTTGCTTGATTATCTTCTGATAGTTCATTGGATTCTTGCTGATGAAATCCTCCCCCCTCTCCGGGTAAACGTCGTCCCGACGTGACAAGGCATCTGGAAGGGTGGCCAAGCGGCCAGGGCGGTAAGTGATTGAGAAATGAAATTCAGATAAAAATTCAGCCCAGCGGGCTTGACGGCGAGTGAGAATCTTGGAAGACATGAAATATTGAAGCGATGAATGATCGGTGAGAACTTCAAAAGGGGAAGAAATGGAAAGAAGGAAAGCTCTCCAGCGCTTGAGAGCCCAGACTATGCCAAGGAGTTCCTTGTCATGAATCTCATAATTGAGCTCAGCTGGGAGAAGCTTGCGGCTATCAAATGCAATGGGATGTTTTCCTGAGTCAGAGACCTGACTCAGTACAGCACCCAAGGCATAATCTGATGCATCGGTCTCTACAATGGTGGGTAGAGAAGGATTGAAATGAGAAAGGATTGGAGCAGTGGTGAATGCCTCTTTGAGTTGATGAAACTGTCTAAGAGCTTCCTCATTGAGGGGAAAACGGGAATCTTTCTTGAGGAAACTTGTGAGTGAACTAATTTTCTTTGAATAATTCTTGATGAAACGGCGGTAAAAATTGGCAAAGCCAAGGAATGATTGAGGAGCCTTGAGGTTTCTTGGAGGTGGCCAATTGAGAATTTGCTGGACTTTTGCTTGGTCCATCTTGAGGCCTTCAGAAGAAACTACATAACCAAGATATTCCACACTTGAAACATGAAATAGGCATTTGGACGCCTTAGCAAAGAGGTTATTGGCTCTGAGTCTGGAAAGAACAGTGGACACATGAGTGACATGTTCTTCCTCAGATTTGGAAAAGACCATAATGTCATCCAAATAAACCACAACATAAACATCAAGAAGATCATGAAAAATATCATTGATGAGATTTTGAAAAGAAGCAGGAGCATTGGTAAGCCCAAATGGCATAACCAAGTACTCATAACTACCATATTTGGTTCTAAAACAAGTCAAATGTTCATCACCTTCCTTGATTCTGAGCAGGTTATATGCACCACGCAAATCAATCTTGGAGAAGATAGAAGAACCATTGAAAACAGTGAGAAGCTGATTCATAGGAGGAACAGGATACTTGTTCTTCCTAGTAACAGCATTGAGCTTGCGGTAATCAACACACAAACGGAGGCCACCGTCTTTCTTTTTGACAAAAAGAACAGGTGCCCCTGTAGAAGAGGAGCTTGGCCGGATGAAACCTTTCTCTACATTCTCTGAAATGTAGGCCCTGAGTGTATCTGACTCTTGGTTTGATAAAGAGTAGATCACCCCAACTGGAGGTAGAGACCCCTCCAGCTCGATATGATGATCACAGGCGCGGTGAGGAGGAAGTTTCTCTGCTTTCACCTTGGAAAATACATCCAAATATTGGTGATAAACAGAAGGAACAACCTTCATCACGGTTTCTATTTCTTCTGGCTCTTCCTCTTCATCCCACAACTCCTCCAGGGAGTCATGATAAGATGAAGGAGGAAGGTCCATATTCCCAAAGAAGAGATGAAGTGAAGATACAGAATTATCTTCTCCAACATCTTGAATCTCTTTGAAGACTTCATCTCTAGATGATAGTAATGACTGATGGGAATTAAGGGAAGGAATATGGACAGAAGACGGAAATGATGGTGTTCTAGAATCACCAACCAGAGCTGCACATGATTTGGCAGAAGAAAAGTCATTACTGAAAGAAATTGAAGGATCATTATAGTCCTTATGATCAGAATTAAAGGTGATCAATCCTTGCCTCCAATCAATAAACGGATTAAAATGATTAAGAAAGTCAAAGCCCAATATGAGGTCTTCTCCCTTGGGAGTATCAATGACTAAAAAGTCCCATTCAAAGCTTGGGAAGGAAGGGAGCTCAACCATATATTTAGTATGGTGAGTCACAAATAAAGAAGGAGACTCAGAGGAGTCAAGAATAATAAGGGGAATCTTCTCCGGGAGTTCTGACATGGTCAAAGAATACTTGTGAACAAACTGCTTTGCAATAAATGAGTTGGTAGCACCAGAATCAATGAGAATACTGTAAAACATATCAGAGAGAGAAGAAAAAACAAAAAATTTAAGAGAATTTTTGACACCAGTATTCAGAATGCACAATTGTGCTCTGGATGGAAAACTGTGAAGACCATTGAACACAACATGATCTTCACTCAGGCTTTTCCCTGGCTGGGAAATTTGCCTGACGGTTGGGTAAGCTTGTTTTGAGGCCTTTTGAAACAGGACTCAAGACTATGCTTCCCACCACAATAGGTACAAAGACCCTCTTTGATTCTTCTTTCTTTTTCAGAGTTCATGAGCTTGAAATCTTTATTCAACAAAGAAGAATGGGGCTTGTCCCTCTTCTGAAAATTCTTCTTCTTCTTTTGACTTGAGCTTGAAGAATTTTGAGGATGAGAAGAACTTGACTTTGAGGCTTCTGGCTTCTTCTCTTGATGATGGCCCTTTTCATTTTGCCTCTCATGGTACCTGGTATCAAGTTCCAGGGTAACGTCCATTAAGTCTTGAAGAGAGTCAATTCTTGAAGGATGGGAGGCCAATTGATCCAAAATTCGGGATGGCAATCCCTTCCTGAAATGATGGATGAGAGCTCTTTCACCCCAATCCCCGATTCTTGAAACCAAACTCCTGAAATCGGCTATGTATAGTGAAACATGGCCACCTTCTTTCATTCTAAGGCCATCCAACTCTGCTTCAGCTTTTCTAACTTCATTTGGGTCCCCAAATAAAGTGAAGAGTTGGGATTCAAATAATGGCCAAGAATTGAGAAGATAATTTGAATCTTGATTGGTGAGATTGGAAAGATAAGGCTCAATCCATTTTGCAGCCCTGCCAATGAGAAATGAAGTGGCATAAAGGACCTTCTTTCTGTCTTGAGCGAAGTTTGCCGGATCATTATGAAATATCAATTGACAAGACTGAATGAAACTTCTAACTTTGAAGGGCTGAGTCCCATCAAAGCATTCCGGTGCCTTCATAGATGGAGTCTTGAAGGCTGGTGGTCTTGATGCTTCAGAAGATGAAGCTGCTTGAAGATTGGCCATAATCTGAGTCATTTGCTGCATGATGGCCAATAAAGATGGTTCAGACTGATGAGAGACAGGCTGATTAGACTGGGCTAGAGTTGGCCCTCCAGTACCTTGGGATGCCTCCACCGGAGCAGGGACACCTTCAGTACCATCAGACTCTTCCTCTTCCACAGAATTCTCCTCCTCCTCTTCACCATCTTCACCTGGACCTTTGAAAATAGTCCTTGAAGTTCCTGGAAATCCGCCAACTACTCCTGAAAATGAACATGATCTTCTTGGCCCTCTTCCTTCCTTCCTGGATGGTGCTGCTCCTTCCATGCGGGGTCCTCTATCTAATTGGGCCCTCAGTTGAGGAACTGCTGGGGTGCCATCTAGAGGAGCTCTTGGAGTTGGAGTGAGAACAGCTTGAGCTCTGGCCTGAGATCTTGTCTGTCTTGCCGGAGGTGAGTGTTGAACAGGCATGATATCAGGAACAAAATGAAATAATGAATTAAAAATCAAAATTTGCTTGAAGTGAAAAGAGTCAACAATCAAATCTTGAGGAAAATCAATGAATAAAAGTGAAAATCTTCAAGTACGTCAAAAAATCAAAATCAAATGAAGTCTTGAAGTCAAATCAAATCAATGTCTTGAAGTAAATCAATGAATCAAAGTCAAATGAGATCTTCAAGTCAATAAATCAATCAATCAAATCAATCAAAATCAAAAATCTTGCAAAATCAATCAATCAAATGAAATCTTGAAGAAAAGTCAATTTATGTCAAAATTCTTGATGTGAAAAAATCAGCAAAATCAATGAGATCTTCAGGTCAATCAATTTTCTTGAGGTCAAAATCAAATATGTCAAATCAATCAATCAATCAAAATCAAGTGAATTATTCTTTGAAAATCAAAATTCTTGAAGAAAAAATCAATTATGAATCTTGATGTGAATAACGTGTCTGAATATCTTGATGAAAAATTTGAAAATCAAAGAAAATCAAGATGACGCCTGAATTATGAATGAGAATGAAAATTTGATGATTTGAAAAGATTTAAAAAAGAATAACAAAATAAAAAATGGGTCAGCTTTCAATTTTCAAAATGAAGAATGAGTGAAAGAAAATTGAGGGGTGACGATGAATCATTAAGTTCATAAGCATAAAAGAATCATAATTTCGATGAAATGAGTGAATGAAATTATAAAGAAAGAATGAACAGAATGAAAAAGAAATTATGAGTTAAATAATATAATGTCACAGGGGCTCTTGGACAGAAATACAAGAGTGGCCTGGCACTCAGCAATCAGGGAACTCACTTGGAAGACTCCAAAAGGATAAAGAAATAAAAGTAATAAGAATGAATTCCTCTAAAGATATGCAGGTACAAGATGAGATGCAAAAGAGGAAAGGGAAGCCAAATGGCCAAAGAGCCAACCAAGTAAGTCCTTAATCACTGTTTCAACCTGCCAAAAATGAATAATGGAATTAGTAAGGATATGACCACCAAATATCCATTGACAGGCGAAGAAAGAGAAAAGAGAAAGGTGCTAAATGACTGACTTAATAATATCAGTATTTGCTTAACTAAAGTGAAAAGAAAATAGAGATAAAATAAAATCAAAATATATTAATTAACTGGGGAAAACCCCCCAGGGTGGAAAGGGTAGCCGGTATATGTGAAAAGTTGGGAGCTGGAGTTCTTCAGGCTGAAAACTGATCTGTATTGATCCTTGAGGCTGTATTGATTCTTTTGGAAATTGATACAGCTGGCTAATATTGAAATTGAATTGGGTTGAATGAATTTCCCATGATTGAAAATGAAATACAGGTCTTGATGGATCCAGACTGTATTTGAAATGAATATGGTTGCCAAGATGGATTGAGTGGAGCTTTGACACTTGACAACTTCTTTTTGGAACTGCTTCTTGAATACACTTGAGAATGAATTGAAAGTATTCCCTTGGAATGAATACTTGGAGTGAGAATAACCAATGACTGCTTGATGGCGTCATTGGTCTTTGACGCTGAAACACTTGCTCTTGAGCCTTGATGATTCCTCTGAATGATTGGGTGCCTTGATGACGTGATGAGATGTTGGAATGTTGAAATGAACATTTGATATTGCCACCATTGAATTGCTGTTGAAAAATGATGCACAATGATATATAACATCATTTATGGCATATTGGTTGATTGGCAAGAAGATTACGTCCAAAGGTCTTGAGATGGAAAGGCAGAGGGAAAAGGATGGATGTAATGGCTTCAGAGCTTGGAATGGTGTTTTCTGGGCCTTTTGGGGTTTTTGGCCACTTTTGGGTTCTGAGCCAAAAACTGGCCCAAAAGGCGGGAAAGTGTCTTTTGGACACTTTGCGTCAAAGTGCACAAAAATGCGCAAAATGCGCAAAAGTGCGCAAATATGCGCAAATGCGCAAAGTGCGCAAATGCGCAAAAGTGCGCAAAATGCGCAAAAAGTGCGCAAATGCGCAAAAAGTGCGCAAATGCGCAAAAAGTGCGCAAATGCGCAAAAGTGCGCAAAATGCGCAAAAATGCGCAAATGCGCAGAAATGCGCAAAATGCGCAAAAATGCGCAAATGCGCATTATGAGCCCAAATGGCCAAAAACAGCCATTTGGGCCATTTCCCCTGGTTTTGAGGGAAATGACCAGAAATACCCATTTGGGCATAAATTGCCGCTATGGATGCTGGATTGAGGTGAAGGGCCATGAAGGCCCCAAAACACAAATGGCCATAAATGGTCCATAAGATAATGACGTGGCCATATTGGCCACTGGTGATGGATATGGCCAATTGGCCATAAAAGGACTATGGCTTGATATGCCATATGGGGATCCAAGGAAGTGAATTGCCATGGTTGTGACAGGACCGTACGGACCGTAGGGGGCCTAAATGGCCCAAAGAGGCCATTTAGGCACAAGACCCCCTAATGAAAAGGGGGGGCCTGGATCCAGTGGTGGTGGCTAGGGGGCCTGGAGACCCCTAGAAGACAAAAAGGACCCCCCAGGCCCAAAATCAATGATGAAGGCCTGGGAGTTGGTGAGGTGTGAATTGGCCAAGAGGGCCAATGACGGCAGGATATGGCCTGAGGCCATAAAAGATGATGGAGGCCATAAATGGCCATTGGGAGGGGCTGTGGCGTAAGAGCCATTGGACACCCAAAGGGGGCCAATAGGCCATAAATGATATGAAATGGCCAATTGGCCCCAATTTGGCTCCAGGTTGGATTGCCACAACCATCAAGGAGGAGGGTCAAACTTGTGGTTGTGACACCACCTCAGCCCAATCCTTCTCCACTAGTATGTGAAACCAAGCCACTATATACTGTCTTTCTTACGCAACACACCCCTCTCACAAGTCACAAGTGTTGGGTTGCACATGGCTTGGTGGGGATCAACAAAGGGGAATATTGAAGAATCAGTCATAAATAAATTGGTGACAGATTGCTTCCAGCTGGTGTTGTCCAAGTTTTTGGAACATTTGCTGTGGCACAAGTAGTGACTATAATTCTTCCTCAAGCTTATCTGAATCCAGACCTTGAATTACATGACTGAAAAAATGATGAACCCAGTGGTTCTCTTTCAGCCCAGATTGCCATGACAAATAAACCTGTAGGTGGCATAGTAGAATTAGGCAGGGGGTTGGTAAATTAAAATTCCTCTGACATGGACAAGCTTAAGGGATGACAAAGGTAAGAAAAATCCTTATTGCCATTTCTCCTTGTGGTATTTTGAGATTTCATGAGAATCTGATCTGCATTACCTCTCCTGTTTGCATGATTTTGAAATAAAAAAATCCCAAATTTAATCTTATGATATATTAATTAGCTCAGAAATCCAGGTACTACTAGGGCATATTGAATCAGAGAATGTTATTGAGTCAATTGTGTTATTTAAGCCTAGCGCATCATCTCAGACTTCATCCTGTTTGTCAAGCCTCAATTTGGAGTCTCATACTGATTTGAAACCTGTCAGTTGTTGATGGCTTAACTTTATATATTTTAAGAGTAATTTTCTGCAAAGTCAGTAGTTAATTGACATTGTGCTATTAAGACTTTTTTTTGGGTTTCAATCCGAGATTAGTAGTATAGCACACTTAGTGCTCCCTGTATTATAATTATAGCCTGTACTTTGGCTACAGACTAACATTCTTTTGCACTTAGCATATTGAAAAGATCCCGCAGCATTCACAACAATTATCTTCCAGAGGGCTCCATTGATTTGTTAAAGAAAGCTTCTTATGTTTGGTGAATTAGGGAGGTCTCTGTGTGGTGTGTGCTGTGCATGCACAAAAAAAACCAGTGCAGCAGGTAAGTGCTATCTGTTATAATGTGCAACGTAACTGATATACAATATGGGAAAACAGTTATTGACTCCAGTATATACCCAGTGCAGGTTCTTCTAGCAATTTCTCTATATTTGAGTCACAAATGACATTGTTTACCCCTACTACTCTACACTTTACTAACTAGAATTCAAACATTTTCTGCATATGTTTCCAGGACATTGAGTCCCTTATCTGTATGAGTGGGCCAAGAAAAACAGACCAAGCCTGTACAGGAATTATTCATTGTATTTGGTGTTTCCCTAAATTTTTCAGAACGTTGTACTGTTGCATGTGAGGGTACATCATATATTGATAATATCTGTGCTTGTGAAAAGCACAGTCTGGCCAAGGTTCAGTTATCTGTTTTGAATATTGAGCTAAGAACTTGGTTCAATTACCCCTATCTTCAGGGTGGAAGTCCAGAGCTGAAAGTGGTCATCATGGAGACTGAATGGACAAAACTTGAATTGATTTGTTTTTGCACTAGTCAAAGCCATTTGGCTATCAACATGACTTTATGCTTGCTATTTGAACATTGGCCTGTTCACAAGGTGTACAGTAGCATGCCACAGTACATTAATGATCAAACCACCAACAAGGTGTACGGTGTCTTGCCATAGTACAGTTCCCTCCAGAAAAGATCCAAACACTCTTTTTGGGGGGCACTAATTTTTTTTTGGTTTCTGAATTGCTACCCCTAACTCCATCTTTGTAATCTTTATTTTTTGATCTTTTACAACTCCTCTGTTATTTCTCACCTCTAATGATAATTTCCTTATGTCTTTTATTTCTCTCTCCATTTGTCTTTTTATTTAAAAAAAAACCATTGTTTGTTCTTTTAAGTTTGCTTTTTATTCTAATTAAACCAATCAATTGGAACTATAGGTCGGTTGGCATAATTAGATTTGGCTATATCAAATTTCTGACTTGTTCTGACTGTCCAGTAACTATCAGATGGTCCTTAACACCATCTTGTCTCCAAACATCATAAAATACTCAATCAATTCGTGTTATGTGGTCTCTGCAATGGGTTTACTATTTAAATATTGATCTTTGAGTTTTTTTTCAGGTAAGACCAAATCATAATTTCTTAAAAAACTGTAAAATTTTACTTATATATATAATTTTTTCTATTATCATGCCCTGATCACTTGATGAAGGAACTTGGGGTCAAATTGTGGGAATGAGAGCTACTGGGGCCTCAATACAAACAATCAGAAATCATTTGAAATTCCCTCCAACTACTGTTCATGATACAATTTGCAAGCATCAGGAGCATGGCCATCTTAGATTGCTACCAATACCAGGCAGACCCACAAAGCTCAATGATCGTCATATTTGCCAGTTAGCTGGTGTAGCTCAATAGGATCGACACAAAAAGCTGGCCAAAATCAAAAAGCACATTGCCATTGATGTCTCAATCAACACCCTTTGAATCGCGATTCACAAGGACCTTGTAGGCAATCTTGTATTGCTGTCAAGAAGCCCTATCTCTCACCTGTGCACATGGAACAACAATTAAACATTTCATGGCAACACCTCAAATGGGCAATTGAAAAATGGTCCAGAGTGATTTGGAATTATGAGTTGTCCTTTGAGCTTGGAAAACAGTTGACAAGGACTCGAGTCTGGCACACACCTCAGGAGAAGTATGAGCTAGAGTCAATGACCGTCAACCACCAATCAGGCCAAAGGTCATTTATGGTATGGGGGTCTCTTTGTGGGGAAATTCAATCCGAACTTGTCTTCTTACCTTCTGGCCAGCGTTCAGCCATCAATTTTATTTCAAATGTTTACAAACATGGCCTGCTTGCTTTTTATGATGAACTCATTGATGCTGGCATGGTTGAGAATTACGACCAACTTACACTCATTGAAGATGGAGCTCCCATACATACGGCTCAAGTAAGCAATGATTGGCGACAATCAAACAACATCCACAAACTTCAATGGACTGCAAACTCACCCAACTTAAATCCAATCAAGAATGTATGGTTTGAAATGAAATATGTGGTCACCAACATTTTCAATCAAAAGACAATGGAAGAACTGAAGGCAGCAGTCAATGATGCATGGGAGGAAACTCCATTTGAGCATTTAGACAATGTCCTTGTCTCTATGCCTAACCGGATGCAAGCTGTGGTCATTGCAAGAGGAGCACCAGTGCAATGGTAAATCAAAATAGTTTTTGAATTATTTTTTTATTTTTCATTTCTTTGGATAGTTTTAATATTCAAGTGAAACAAATTATACACAAAATGATATTCTGCTGTTTGAGACAACTATGGCCATGTGAGAACAGCTATAACAATGAGAATTCCAAATAAAAAACTAAAAAGTAAATTGATTGTCCCACCCAAAAAAAAGTGATACAAGCATGAGAAACGAAAAAAAACAAAAGAACCCCCTCAAAAAAAGTGTTTGGATCTTTTCTGGTGGGCACTGTACATGGGAGATAACACTGCTTAGAATGGTGTACGGTGGCATTCCACCGTACGTGAAATGCTCCACCACTTGAAAATGAAGTATCACCGGGGCGAATCTTGTGTCAATCGTTGGCAATTGACTTCACGTCAAGCAAACGTCAAGCAGGATAAAAGTCGAGCTCACGTCAAGCAAAAATCAAGCAAATGTCGAGCACACGTCCTACTCTTGTCTTACACCAAATCCTGTGACATCCACCAATATTGGTTCCCCTGTGCCTTCAACTCAGATTCCTCACCACCTGATCATCCCGCAACCGTCCAATGGTTGGTAAAAATTACACAAGACCCGCCTGTTTGCAAAAACACACATCAAAGAGGTTCTTCAGCCAGTCTTGATGTAGGCGGGGGGTTTGACTTCACCAGGTCATCCATAAAAGGACTCCGCCTGAGCGGGATTGTTGTTTTGCAGGTGACACTGGTAGGGCCCGCCGAACAATACCATGTGTGCGGGTGCGCTTGCGTGTGCATTGGCGCGTGCGTGTGCGGGTGCGCAAGGGTCGCTTCCCCTTCCTACATGATGATGGCGCCGTTAGAAATTTTGGCGGGGGGTTTGACTTCACCAGGTCGTCCATGAAAGGACTCCGCCTGAGCAGGATTGTCGTTTTGCAGGTGACACTGGTAGAGCCCGCTGCACAATACCGCGTGTGTGGGTGTGGGTGCATTGGCGTGTGCGGGTGCGGGTGCGCTTGCGTGTGCATTGGCGTGTGCGCAAGGGCCGCTTCCCCTTCCAACATGATGATGGCGCAGTTAGAAATTTTGGATGCTGTGAAAGGTGAGTGTGTGGGTCATTTGATCATTGAACTTGGCTTATTCACACTGTACCCAATGTCAAAATAGTAAGTTCTTTGTGGCAATGTGAAATAATGGGCTTTGCTTGTCACAATGGCATGTCTCTGTCACTAAATTTTGAGGCAGTTATTTCACTAGCAAAATTGCTAATGAATCTGAGATATTTGCATTTCTGTAGACTAAATTTCATGAAATAACGGCTTTATCATTACAAGCAGTCCACATGACAGAACTTTGTTATCATACAATCCACAGTTACCTTCTATTTCTTCTTCAGATATAATCAAGGGTCCATCATCAAAACCAACAGCTTTATAAATATTGAGATGCGGCCAATCTGGTAAGAAATTCACATCAATCTTCAAAGTTTTTAAGATAAGAAAGTTATTGTTCAGTATGCTAGATGGCTCAGAGACTTTAAAAATGCTATTAATAATACCAAAGTGTCGTGAGTTGCCCCTCAGAAAACATATCACACTGTTGCTGACATTTTTGGATTCAGTTTAAAATATATTGTTCCCAATATTAATGTTTGAAACTGGAAAATACCAAGGTGAGACAATCCTTGAAGTGAGATGACTTGTGGATTGCACGGTAGTGTCTAAGCTGATCCAATCAACTATTTCCCTTGTTGCATGAAAATTCTGTAAGTACTCAACCAGGCAATCATAATTTTCTTGGTCATGGTGGGATGGTTTGTTATATTTATGGTCATTGAACAGGGCAGGTGGCTGTGATTCGAAAAGCTGTTTTATTTCACATGGCACGGATGGGGATTTCAGGAGAACGGAAAGGTTGGAACATCGACAGATATGTTGAAGTAAGGTTTTATCTATATCATCTATTTAGAGTTGCAAGAAGTTAATCTTATTCAGTTCAGGTGTTTAATCAATGTGAATATATTGATTTTATTAATTGACGTACATATTTTGTTATTTGTTGGCATTTTTGCAAATACTCCAATCAAGCGCTAATAACCCCATGTGGCTGAGGCTTGTGCTGGGCCCCAACGTTGGAAGAGTTCGGGAATATGGTCAGCAAAATGATGATTTGGTTTACTTTTCTGTTTTGGGAACAGCAGTTGATTGGAAAGGCGGAATTTTTTCCAATGTTCAGCAAATGCAGTCGCATCTCCTATTGAAACAGTCCAACTTGTGGCAATGTTGATAGCACTAATCTAATGGAATGTATTCTTGGTTAGTTCATTTCCAAGTTCTTCTGACTGACCCATTTGCCTTTGAATTTTGGCGGATTGGTGTACATCTAATGACATCTGTTGACTGAGCATTAAAAATGGAATATAGACCTTATATAAGAGAGCCCATTCAGTGGCTTTTAAGCTACCATGAGAGGGGGAACCCATGTTGCGAGGTACTCTTGTCCATGATGAGGGAATTATTGTCTCAGATATGATTTGTCGGAGATGCTCCAGAGCCTCACCCTTGATCTGGTGATCACTCAGTGCAGTGATATCCAATTCAGAGGGGATTTCAGAAGTGGGGATGTAATCGGCATCAAATGAAGGAATCTCCGCAGAACCACTAGATGGATGTTCCGTGTGAGGGGTGCGCATTGGGAAGTAGTTTTTTCGGGTGGAAGTAGTGGGGAGTGGCTCATTTATTATTTTTGCTGCGTCTCTTCTCATGGAGCGGGCCTCTCTCAATGTGATTTTATCAAGAGAGCTGTTGGAGGTCATGGAATCTGAGTCTGAACTGTTGGTGTCATTGGATTTCCTGCGGGACCTGAGGTAAATTTTTGATTTGGACTCTGGAATGCACAATTTGAAAGTTGCATGATCCTTCAAAATTCCAAGTATTAAATTATGCATTATGTCAAGATTAACCATTCTGGTGGCATCCCAATACGGAAGGTCTTCTGAAATTGAATATCGCACTCCATACTCAGAGAAAATTGCTTGTCTTTGTTGTGGGGTTGCCCGAAGCCATTTGGCAATGGTTGATTTATGATTTTGATATGAGCGTGTGTAGTGAAATTGAGGACCAATTTCATCAATTTGAGCTTTGTGAATGGTGCAAAAATTACAAAAGTGGCTGCCTGAATGGGAAATAAATCCAGTAAGCTTGTGCATGGCAACCACATCCGCAATGGCTGTGAGAATGGCAACACGGATAAAGGATCCTGAAGGACCTGTTGAGGTGGGTGAAAAATGGTAACCTTGCCATAGCTCTTTGAGCTCCTTGATGAGTGGCATTAATAAATAGTTCAATTGAAGGGAAGTTGGATCCTTCGGACCAGGGATTATTCCTGCAACATAGACATTCTCTGGCTTCAATCTTTCACTTGGGGGAGATTAAGACAAATAAGCATGATAGGTCCAATGCTGGCCAACCGGGTGGACTTTCCATGTGCATTAGACCAGTCCACATAAATGGAGAAGGCCAATGCACCAGGAATGGACATGAATGGGGGGTCATGGATATTTCTCGTGCCAGTGAAGCGTCTCCAGACCAATCCATCCCAGACGTCACGTTTTGGGCAATCTTCGGGAGTTTGGGATTGTTGATGTTGATGCAGAATTTCCATAATTCCAGCCCGCTGGAGAAATCTGGCAAGCCAACTTTTGAATGGTTGATAAATGAAATTTTTTGTTGGTATAAATTTTTGCTTCATGTTGGTGGTGTTTTGGGTGTGGGCTTCAAATGAATAGATGAATTTGCCTAATGATTGTGTGCAAGGGGGATCATGATCATTTGGGTCATTATGGCGTTGACAGTGGGGTTGGTCAGTTGTGACTGATTCAGTAAGGCCATTAAGAGAGAAACATTGAGGACAACATATATAGTTTTGAATCACTGGCTCCAATTGGAGATGTTCAAATATGGTACTCAGATCTTGAGGTATATGGAATGCAGGATTGGGGGGACCACCGGAGCTTGAGATTCTGGACTTGATCAGCAGGTTTAGGGCGGGGGGAGAATGCGTGAAGCCCTGCGGGGTATATTATACCTTAATGATAGAATGGCAGATATTATCATTCCAAGGTCTTGTGGAGGAAGGGTTTGACTGCTGCTGTATGGTTTCTGTGCAATTGAATTGAGCCCCGGTGCTGTGGAGAAGATGCTTTGGGCCCATGGTGGTGAATAATCAGCTGGGAATGTTTGATCCAATAGAAGTTGTGGGCACTCAGATCCTGATGCAGAAGTAGGGATGTTTGGAAGAGATTTGGGTGCAATGGTTGATTTGAGCTTTTTAATGTGCTGTTTATATTGGAAAGGTGTGAAGCCAACTCCAGGCCTATCACCCTCAGGGAAAGAGTGTGTTTGAGTTGAGCAGTGTTGACACATGCATATACGCATTGAGGAATAGCAGCGGGTTGTCATTGTTGCAGGAATTGGGAGTACGGTTGGTTTGTGTATAAATATCTATGGCTGATGTGAAAGTGTTTAGGAGTGTTATTAATTGGCAAAAAAATTGAGTGAGTATTTATGAAGGGGGAGATGATTTGAGCCATTTGAGAATTTTATCCCATTTGTAATGGTGGGTGAGCTGCAGCTGATGGAGTGTAACATGTCTCATCTGGTTGGCAGAATTGGTTAGGAGTTTAATTGGGTAAAATGGCATGCTGCTCAATGCTCATACATATACTATTTTATTTACACATGGCGATACTGCGGTTTTGACCCTTGAGGGGTATTCCAATAGGGATGTGTCAACATTGATTGGAGGGGATTGACATTCAAACCATGTACGCTGGCACGCCATTGTACATGGCTTAAACCTTATTACAGACATAACGATATAACTCTATTACATAAAAGGTTGGAGTGCACCTAAAGTCTTGGTATTTGGTTTGAGTGCAGCAGGCTTTTAATTGGTTGGAGTGTGATTTGGATTGTTTTGCCTTTCTTGTAAAGGTGATGTCTCTTTTGTGGGTAAATCCTTCATGAATATACCCCTTTACAGATGTACAATGCTGTGGAATTTCAATGCATATATTGGCAGTTTGGATAATTCACAAAATGTGCCAATGGGGAGGCAGAAATGTTACCAAATATGCTTACTTATGGATGATGGGTCCCCTTTGAGATCAAGGAAATATTACATTATATGGTGGTAGGCCCTGCAGGGTGGTTTCCGACCAAAGCGGAGGAGCTCAAGAGGAGGCAGGGAGGATTCTCCTAAAAAGAGGCTTATTGGACTTTCACGCAACACTTAGTTCCAACTATTCATAGAATTTCTCTATTCTAAATTTGAAAAGATTTCATCTCATATCACTCTATTTTATCATAATACTGAGGTGTTTTATCTAGTTAAAAATATTACTGTACTTTTTCAGCCCTTATGTCATCTTTCAAGTCACATAAATCCCGTTCAGGTTCTGTTCATGACTCAAATAGTGAATCTAGCATAGAATATCTTCAAACACAGTCACCATTGAGTCCCAACATTCCTCTCACAACCCCTATCGCATCCTCAATGAATGTATCAGTACTTAACATTGATGTGGGCAATCCAAAGGCTCTAACTTCAAGCACTTGGTTGATACCAAATATTTCCGTCACTCCAATTCCCCCAAATCCCACTAATACACAAACGCATGTGTCTAAGGGGCCAGAAGGCACACCTCAAATCTCATCACACGCTAATCCCCAATCAAAATTTCCATGTGAGTTCCTCCTTAATCCCGGTTGGAATCCAGTCGCATCCCAGGATCCCTTTGGCCAAAGTAGACAGCCAACCCTCAATATTCCATCAGGATCTCAGGTTCATGTGGGTGATGAAAGGCGCATGGATGTAGGGCGACGAAAAAGACCATTGGAGAATGTAACTTGGAGTGGTCTGTTGGAGGGAAATCCAGGATTGACGCTTCATCAAAGTAAGTCATTTTAATTTCGGAGTATAACCTTTTTCACAATTTGATATGTTTGTTTCATGGGTTAGATATGGCACCTAAAGGCAAGTCAGTCCGATCTCAGGAGCCAATTGAAGATTGTGAGTATGACCAGTCTTCATTCATTTTTTGATGTGTTAACTGATGATGTGCATGGCAGGTGATGACCTTTATGCATCTTCACCTATGGTCCATAAAGAGAAATTCACTGGACGTCATCATCCATATTCCTCCAAAACAAGAACAGCTCATGCCAGTTCATCAAGAGAAAAAATGGTGGATGATGAGGATGAGAACATGTCTCCGACTCAAATGGAAACAAATGATGAAGCAAGGAGTGAAAATTTCACGGCGCATGATCATGGCACTCAGTCAAATAATGAGTTCACCCATCCTCAAATGCCCCTTGCCCAGAGTATGCTTGAACAATCGGAGGTCAGACAGCAAAGGAACCAGGCTCGTAAAGCTCACAATGTGGCGAAACGTGAAAGCCAGAAGGAGCAACAAAAATGGCTGAAAGCAGAACTTCCAGAGAATGTCCATGGAATGAGATCAGCAGTACATGCACATTGCCTGTTCCTACTCAAAGTTAGGGATAAGGATTTTTCCTCACTACCAGCACCACCAAGCACAGAAGAGCGTGAAATTGCAATTCAAGTGGCTGGTCATCTCGGATATGTCCCCAAGGATGTTTTCAATGAGCCATCAACACAGGTTCAGTCTCAGGGTTTCCAAAGCTACTGCAAAAATGAGCTCCACAAGCTAGGACTAAAGCGATTCACTTGGGACTGGGAGAGCTCATGGCAACATCCGTTCAATGAGCTGATGTCTATGGTGTTTTACCGTACATTCCGTCTTGCACTGGTCAGCACCGAGTATCATCATTACTGTTGGAACAAGGATCATAATAACTATGGGGTCGTGGCGGCTTTAATGGAGCAATATTTCACTTATTTGAAAAGAGAATGGAAGTCTATTCAAAAGGATGCCGAGTATTTGGTTAAAAAGAAGGAGAATCAAAAGCTCGCGAAGATTCGTCAAAGGGTTAGTTAATGTATCTCTTTTTCATTGGGAGAAAAGACTGAGGATGATCTACTTCATTATGTGCAGACCTGTGAGCGCCGTCGGGAATGGTGTGATACGGCTAAATTTCCCATTCTGGCATCACAATTCAATGACCCTCGAGTATGTTCAGATACTGAGGAGGTACTGGAAAATGGCCGTCAAGTTTACCGCAAAGTGGGATTACGCTGGCGCTCCCAGTTATTTAATGAATTGGTATTAAAAATGGATCGAGACATAGAGTTTTGTAATCGCATTAAAAAAAGGGTAAAAAAACTTTTGATAGATTGCCAGAATTACGATCGACAGATGATGGTGATATTCCGGAAGGCTTATAATTTCAGGTATTTGATCAAGATTGGCTCAAAGGCTGTAGTAAGATGCAGACTAGCGCCCTCAAGATACTTGACATGCCAGTTATTAGGCCGAATGGTGATGCTCTGCAATAACTTAGTAATATAAATGTATAGCACCGTTACAAATTAACATTTTGTGAATTATTTGTGCAGGTGTAATAAAATCTGAGTATTAATCCTTAAAGATGCAACTTGCTAAATATGTCAGAATATAGACAATATGAGTTGGACTGTATCACCGTCTCCCTTAGAAATAATACTCTATTGCTCATTTTCATTGAGAAAATATTGAAGGAGTTCGATCCAACTCATGGTGTTCAGAATTGTGGACCTATGCCAGGGTAAACAAGAGTTATCAACTTGGTCAAACACAAATTATATAATATCAGTAATGCTCACGCAGTTAATGATTTTTCTTTTCTTGGACCTATTGGTGATTGGAATATGGCATTCCCATAAGGAAGGATTTCAAAATAGTAATACAATCAAGTGAAAGATGATCTTGAAAGGTACCTTCCGCACGTTGACCTCAACTGAATGAGGAGTGATATAGTGGATGACCTTTACAGGTTGTTGTTGGCCAATACGATGGAGTCGATCAACAGCCTGAGCCTCAATGGCTGGGTTCCAATTGGGCTCCTGGAAATGTGGATGTCAGGGGCCGCAAATCAGGGCAAAATTTTGGGGGTCCCCTCACCATTAAATAGACCGTATTAGCACAAGTTATATTGAGGCCAGTTCCAGCTGCGGAAATGGATGCAATCAGTACTTCACATTCAGGATTATTGAAGAAATTCTCCAGTGCCTTCTCCTGTGCTCGTGCTGTAATTGTTCCATCAATTCGTGCTGAAAGAATAGAGTGATGGGCAAGGGCAATACCAATTCTACAATATGAAAAAGTCAGATGGATTCAATTGGTAATGGATGCATATTAGAATTAACGCACAAATCTAGAAATTGGGTCCATTGGGAGTAAACCACCGATTTGGTTGGACCACACCTTGTTTGTTTGTTCTTCATTAAGCTTTGTAGGAGGTGTGCAATTTTACTACTCATCATGCATGTTCTGACATCCACAATAGTTCGTGTGATTGTTGGCAAGTTATCCTGAGTGCTCCTGCCCTTGGGGTCTTCCAAATCCGCCTCCGCAATTGTGTTAAGCATGATGTGATGGTTACAACATATTTGCAGCTTATTAATATTTCTGAAAAATTCTCCTGGTCCTTTGATTTTGGATGATAGGAATTCTTCATATAATATGGAATATTCTTGCTGCATAATCGGGTTGAGTGGGAGCAGCTCATAATGATGGCTAATAGTGGGGAGGGATTCGAGATGTGTGGTTTTGGTGCGGCGCAAACTTAAATGCCGCAATGCCAAATGCAAGATATCATTGCAACCTTTGGAAAGACTACTCAGGATGAATGGTGACCAGTTATCTTGATCGGCGCTCTGGGGTTGAGGGATGAAGGATATTATGCCCAAAAGGTCATAAATGGTGTTGTGAATAGGTGTGCCCGTTAAACATATTTGGCGGGATGAAAGGAGGCTATTAATGGCACGGTGAGTGGCAGTGTATTGAGAACAAATATAGCTATAAGATGGGGAAAGGGTTATTGGATATAAAAGGTAATTTGAATCATTTAAGATCAGACACTCACTGTGCTTCATCCAAAATTATACGATGCCAATTGATTTGAAAAATGATTGATGTAGAGGGATTGGTTTGCTTAAATTGTTGGGTGATAGTATTGTAAGAAGTGATGATGATATCATATTTTAAGATGTCGTCTTTGGATAATGAGTGACGAGTGGGACCATGGTAGATTTTGGAATGCAGCGCTCCAGCCTGAGCATGCTTGGATATTTCTGATTGCCAGTTGGTAATTAAGCGAGGGGGGCAGATGATCATGGTGGGCGTGGAGCGATGGGGGTTTGCAATCATCCGCTCCTTGGAGGTACCAATTAGAGCAATGGCCTGAATGGTTTTACCTAAACCCATATCATCCGCAAGCAGTCCTCCAAGAGGGGTATTGGTCGAAAGGGATTCAAATGAGCTAACGACCTTGTTTGTAATGATGTGCCTGGCATTGAAAGTGGATCCTGGCGGTGAGGTGGCCCAAAGGTTATGGGCTGATTGGCCATTGGGGATTTCTCAATCCCAGAGAAAAGCTAGTCCGTTCTTTTGATGAGGGAGGAGGGGGGTTTGAATAATGGCATGGGGCGGGGTCATCATGGGGAGGTCTGATCCACTGGGTAATTGTATCAGATTTTGCTTGGAAATCAATGATGAAACAGCAGGATATGAAGCTTGCGTTGAGTTTGAAGCGGGAAATGATGGAGTAAAAAGTTGACATTGACTATGAGTATTACAGTCATATTCTTTGGGCATTTTAAGCTTGAAATCTTGTGTTCGAAAGCTTTCCATTATGAATAAAAGGTTTGGATACCATGTGAAGAACATCAATGCTAGATTGGGTTTCTGAGATGAGGAGGGATCATTTGCATCAGTCATAAATACTCCCTCAACAAATAATATTTGAGTAGGATTGGATTGGCAATTTTCAATCCATGCCCCACCAGGACCACAGTGCATGAAAGTTTTTGGTGCCCCAAGGAATGGTATCAACGTTTTGGAAAGGGTTGCAGGTAGAGAGCCAATAGCACGCTGGTGATTGGGGAGATAAACAAATATGTTGTGTTGATTGTGCCATATGATAATCCACGAAGCTAAGTGGGAATTCTCAGGATTTAAGGCTATATCACTATTTATTGGAATACAAATATTAAACATCCTAATGCAAAGTGGTTGTGAAGGGGTTGACATGACGGCTATTTTAAATTATTTGGGGACAGTTGGAAATTATATGATTGGGAGGGGTTAGCTAAACGGAATGAAGACAAATAGGCGCAGATGGGGAACTTATATGAGAGGCAGCAATGGGGTCAAGGGGGGATGGCCTGTGGTTACGTGCATGGTCTTGATGGGGATGGGCCTCTTGGGCTCATAATTTTCATATCCGATTTGGGGCATATATCAAGGCAAGGTGGCCAAAATGTGGGTGCACCAATATGACTGCTGGATCTGCAGCAAGGTACAAAACCCTTGGTGGAACAAGGTTGACATTAGCATATCCGAAATTGGGTGGGTTGTAGCAACTTATTGTGGAGGGCATATCAGAGGCATGCAGTCATGTTTGCTGGTGTGACAGCAAACATGGATGCATATATATCTTCCCAGGTTAATTGTAGCACAGGGACCCACTGGGCAATGTTGGCCGTTTCAAAGGGCAATCTCACTGTGGGGATGTTTGTGTGTGGGCGGGTGAGATATGTTCGGTGGCGTGCCACCGAACATGACTTTGGTTTTGCGTGAAGTTTTTTGATGACTGATTGCAACTAGGCTTCAGGGGGGGAAGTGTGGCATGATCAAACGGGGCACCAACCGTGAGGCATGATCCACATCTACATTCACCCCTATTGCGTTTGAGGAGGCTACTATTCCCCAGAGATTGGGATCACGGTCTTTGCCTCACGCGTGTACAAAACTCCAGAGAAAGAGGCCACCCAACCAAGGGAATTTCTGGCTGCAAGCCAGGTGCCACAACTTGCGCGGGGCGTGTGAGAACGTGAAGAAAATTACCCGCGGTGGGAGATACCCACGCAAACATAACCAGCCTCAGCAATCATAGGCTGGGATTATTCTGATGTGGATGAGGCTGAAGCAAATCCACACTGATTGGCCTCAGGTTTCCACGCGCGAGCAGGTGAGCGTCTGCAGTCAAGCTTACCACCCAACCAAGAAACTAGCCGGTTGGAACACTGGCAGTAAAATGTCTTCCAGGCGTGTGAAAGTTGCCTGTGTATGACCCGTTGGGGGGTGCGTATGAAAGCGTGTGGCTGCCTGACAATGAGCATGCGCAATGAACAAGCAGGGCCAGTCATTGTTGGCCCCGACAATGGCACCGGAGTGAATCCACTGTTTGTGTATTACCCAAATAATAAGTCATCCCATTATGACCCACTTTCATTAACTCGGATTACACCCGCGTCTATGCCATTGTTAGGCAGAGCTCTGAAAAAAGGTGCACCAAAGGGATGCAGTTGAGATATATGACTCAATGGCTTGACGTGATTTTCATGTTACATTGCTGAACAGCTTTTGCTCTGCCCCAAAGCATACATTTACACAGGTGTACTGCGTACTACAGTGTTGGCTGTACAGATCAGGAAGGTGTTATACTACTTGAGCCTGCATGCATATAGCGAATGTGCATGCACCTTCCGATCGTTTGCATATATGTAGCTCATGTGCCACATGCTCAGCATTGCGTTTCACCCGATTTGCACACGCAAGCTGAGCATATCATGGTCAAAAGCACTGTGTGAAAGTGCTCAGTAAAGCCATGGACTGAACTATTTTTGCAATAATTCATTGGAAGGCTCAGTTTGGAGCACTTCACCAAAGCGTGTGAAATGCTGCAGCTGGCTGAAATGTCACCCGATGCTGTGCCAAATGCTCAGATTGTGGGCATACAAAAACGACTGAGCAATGGCTCAGCATGGTGCATTTGATATTTTTATATCAATAGTTCAATCACTGTGCCATTAAAATGTTCAGCCACTGAGCATTTCAATTATGACCCAAAAGCAAACCTGAGCAATGGGTTGAGGCAAGCTCACGCTGTATTCACTTGTGTTACAGCCCCCCCTTTGTTCACATACTATTACCAGGCCATACGGCTGGTAATATTGCCGCGGTCACTTGTGACCAAATGCACCGGGTGCATTTCTGCATGGGTCACTTGTGCATTCCACCCACAATGCACATTCAACAAGGGCCTCACGACCACCCTCCCGGGTGATCGGGTGGCTATTTAAGGAAAGAAAGCGGATTTGACTCAGCTTCACAATTTAATAAATTGCAATACTCAGCGGTGCATTTGATATTGTTATATCAATTGTTCAATTACTGTGCAATTGAAATGCTCAGCCACTGAGCATTTCAATTATGACCCAAAAGCAAACCTGAGCCATGGGTCGAGGCAAGCTCACGCTGTATTCACTTGTCTTACAGCCCCCCCCTTTGTTCAAAGACTATCACCAGGCCATAAGGCCGGTGATCTTGCCGCGGTCACTTGTGCATTGCACCCACAATGCACAATCAATAAGGGCCTCACGACCACCCTCCTGGGTGATCGGGTGGCAATTTAAGGAAACAAAGGGGATTTGACTCAGCTTGACAATTCAATAAATTGCAATACTCAGCCAGACCCCCATTGTTCTTCTGCCTCACGGGAGCATTTCACTTCTCAGTTGAAGCATTCGCTGAGACTCAGCTTCAATTTTGCCCACACGCCTTGAAGCTGGACTTTTGCGGGTGCTGCAACTGCTGAGATCGTCTCAGCTTCACCATGGTATAAAAGACCATCTTCACACGACACGCACTTCACTTTCTTTCTCACCCGCTCCACTTCGTTCAACCTCACCCGCGTTTGTCCTTCTTGTGCATATTCCCCTTCGTCTTCCTGCCTTTCTATTTTTGTCTTTCGCACTCCACTAAATCCACTTCCCTTCCTTTTGCCTGTTTGATTATTCTTCTGATCCGTTCAGAACCTCCCTTCTATCCACCTCGTGCGTTACCTCTTTTTTTAACTTTTGTCAACAGTATGTACCAATATTAATATTTTTCTTTCTTCACGACTTCCTTCCAGACTTTCAAAAACTTCCAACTAGACCGTTTTTAATTTGATTTGGTTTTAAATTTATATAATTCATTGTACTTCATCCTTTTCTTTCATGATTGCTTACTTTCTATTCAGTTACTAACCCCAATTTTTTTGTTTTTAGATGTCGTGCACTTTATGCACCAAGCGGGGTATCCCCTGCATTCGTTCCTCGACGACAAACAACGCTTGTGATGCTTGCCGACAAGCACACAAGAAATGTTCGTTTGTTGTCCGCCCCTTCCGACCACAAGGCCAGAGGAGTTCTTGCCCAAGACGCCCTCGCGAGGACTCCTTTGTGGTCGACGATGATGAAACCATTTCCGAGCGTGAATGGACGCTGGGCCCCCAAACAGGCCAACGGGAACGATTCCGGACAATTAGCCCTGTCCACTCCCCCTCCTAGGCCACCATCCGATGGTCACTTCACTCCTTGACCGGAGCGAAGTGATTATCCGGCCAATGAAGGATGGCGATGGCGAGAGGAAATTCAAGCTTGGGCTGATCGTCACCAATGGGATTCAAACGCCAAAGTAAGTTTTCTTTCTCCTCCTTATCTCATTTCTCTTCACGCAATAATACTCACTTTTTTCCATTTCTCATAGAACAAAACCCCCCGAATCCCCCCCGACAAGACTGTCCCGTTCCTAGTTTGCCTCGCGAGCAAACCCCCCGGCAACCAACTCCAGGCCCGAGTGGCACCCGATGGTCTGAGGAATTATTCCGCGGTAAGCAGCCAAAGTTTCATTTCATTCTCACTTTCACTTTTGAGTTGAGTGAACTGACTCTTCCTCCTTTTTTAGAACCCTCCCAAACCATAGAGCCACCTATTCTTGGCCCAAGTCCAACGTCCCAACAACCTGAGGACGATACGACTCGTGAGCCAGAACCTGAGATGGCTCCTACACAATCCACGGAGGAAGCTTATGGTAAGTCACCCCTTCTTTCTCTTCGATCCATATCCTCTTTTCCTCATTTTTTCTTCAACCGTCTCCAGATCGTCCCGCCACTCCTCGCTCGATAATCATCATCGACGATACGCCCGTGGGATCCCCAATTCCCCATCCCCCTCCCCCTCCCCCTTCTTCTTACCCGACTCTCCCACCTTCCCCTTCCATTCCCCCCCCTCCACTCCAACCCCGGTTCCGTCCCCAGAGATCCCTTCCAGTGCCCCCAAGAACCCCAACGCCTCCTCCCCCCAGGTGCCAAGCTCCTCTCATTCCCACGATGACGCTCGCCAGGAATTCACCGACCTGCGACCGACCCTAATTATTCCTCGAGCCATTGTCCACAATTCAATCAACCGAATCTTGTTGGAGCATCGTCGCTTGCTCCACATGATTCCTTTCGTGGATGCAACTCATCGAAATGAGATGCACCGGGAATTCCGGGAGGAACTAAACTCCCTCCTTGCCCAGGCACTCGAGGCTTATCCAAAGGAGGACATCACCGGGATAGTCTCCAAATTCCTAGAAAAACAAAATTTAAAAAAAAATCGTCTTCTTTCCACTTTTTATGTCTTGTAATACTTTCTTTTAAATTAATTCTTTGTCTTAAATGATTGTTATGTTCAATTTCTATTACGTTCTTTGTTCACATAAAAATTATTTATTTCCTCCTTAGAGAAAAACCCTGATTGCGTGAGAATTATTTTTGTAAGTGCCCCACCAAGAGTTTGAGTGAGTGTTTGTTTTTGTGAACCTCTTTTTCCCAAAATGCAGCAATAGTTACCATTACCGTTTCCTATATTTTCTTCTTCCATGGTTTAGAGCCATATCCATTCTTAACTGTAAAAAAGCGGGAGCTTCCCGCATGTGAGCAATCCACTCCAGATTTGTGAAACATGGCCTTTCCTATGGTCACACGCTATTAATCTTACTCATGTATTGAATTGTTTAAATTGTCTGGAACCTTCACAAGCGTAAGGATTGGCGTGTGACTTGTTGGGAGGCTGCACAGGCGTAAGGATTGGCGTGTGAATTGTTGGGAGCCTGCACAGGCATAAGGATTGGCGTGTGAATTGTTGGGAGCCTGCACAGGCGTAAGAATTTGTCAGCATTGTTGGCAACCCTCCCATGCGTAAGGATTGGCGTGTGAATTGTCGGAAGCCTGTACAGGCGTAAGGAATTTTAGCACTTTTGGTACCCTTCACAAGCATAAGGATTGGCGTGTGAATTGTTGGGAGCTTGCACAGGCGTAAGAATTCGCGTGTGAATTCTTGGGATCCTGCACAGGCGTAAGAATTCGCGTGTGAATCCTTGGGATCCTGCACAGGCCAAGAAAATTTCAGCATTGTGGGGAAGCGTCACAAGCGTAAGAATTGGCGTGTGAATTGTCGAAAGCCTGTAAAGGCGTAAGGATTGGCGTGTAAATTTTCGGGAGCCTGCACAGGCCCAAGGATTGGCGTGTGTAGCGTTGGCACCCCGCATAGGCGTAAGGAACTTTTAGCATTGTCAGAACCTGCACAAGCATGAGGATTCGCGTGTGAAGCATTGGCATCCTGGACAATAGCAACAAACCAGGACAGATGTACGATGGCATGCCACCTTACATAATCCACTTCGCCCCTTTTTCATGTCAGACACCCCATCTCCCGCACTAGAATCCATCCAATCCTCGTGTATATTGTCCTCTGCCTTACCCCACCATTACTTACCCAACACACATGCAAATCTCCTCATTCTTTGAATCGGCATGAGATTGTATTACCATCCCTGATTTGATAGCCCTCTCTCTCGGCAAACTCATAATAGCCATGGCTTTTTTGCCGCATTGTTTTTGCTAACCTGCTTGAGCATTGTGCGGACATACCCACTAGTGTTGTGCTTTCGTTGTCCTGTGCTGGATCAGTATAATGAACAAATGTACTACTGGCCCACACTACCTGAATGAGCCCATGACATGCGGATAGATCAATCCAAAAATGCTCATTTGGGAAAATCAATCTTCCACCTGTACACCGCTTTGACGCATCTCTTTGAATTTGGCCGGTCCGCTTATCAGCTTGAAACCACCATCCCGAAGCATACAGCAATGCATCCTTATCAACATGAGGTGCGTTTTTGAATCCATTCATGGTGAAAGTGAGTGCGGAAGCGAACTCGAATGCACCCTGATTTGCCGGAGTATCGCCTTCATAGTTGACTTGATCAAAAGACGGAACCCCCAAAGAATTGTAGCAATTTTGAATCCTCTCAAATAAATTATCCCCAACATATCGTAAGGATTGACCTAGAATGCAACCCACCGAGCTAAGATTGGGACCTCGGTTCTGCCATTCATCTTTTGCGTTTTCAACTTTCCCGACACTTCCATACAGACCAAATTGTTCATTCTTGGTGCTGCATTTGCGCCACCCAATTGCAAACATAAATCCCTCCAGTAATGCTCCATTGGTTGCAATCAGGTCGGTGAATCTCTTTTCGCAAAATAGGAATTGTGATAATTCATCCCATTGATTGACCTCGACTTCACTCATTGTTGTGAATGGTCGGAATTTGACAAGGGCAATGAGTAATCCGGTTGAAGAGAAAATTGCCACACGCCCAAAGTGAATGCACTTGATCTGATTCACATCCACAACCCTCCGAATTTCACTTGGCGTGATATTTGCTGATACTGGCATTGATATTTGTGCTGTTGGGCGAGAGGAGGAAAACAACCTATTCATTCGGGTCGTTTTGCGCTCATTTGTCTTTTGGGATCTGCTACTATTCCCGAGTGGTTGAGGGATCACTATGTGTTGAAGCACACAAGATATCAGATACTGCCAAGGAGCTTTCTTCGGCACACATCCTTTGACTTCCCTGTTGGAGCCCACATGACATTGGCACAATCTGAACCGACTAAAGCCAATGTTCTTCTGTGGGGCCCAATGAGGGTGCCACATAAATGTGGAAGCATATATACACTGAGATTAAGCGAGTAACTCACACTTTCCTTCCTCAGCCCGACGCTTTCTCGCGAGTTCCCTTTTACGCTCTTTTCCTTGTTTCGTGAATGGCATGCTTTCAGCAGAAAATGAAATGAAACCAAATGATTACTGATTTCTTCATATCACCTAAATTGGATTGCGGTGGATGAATCTTTTTTAATTGCGGCTAAAAAGAAAGCTCACGCCTGACCTTGGCAAATTCACGATCTCAAATACCTGAACCTGAAATTTGCAGTGGATAGTGCATTATTCAATTTTACACATTGATGTTCCCATGCAATCACTTTCCAATCCAACCATTTCGAATATTGCAAGCACACGCAAATGCAATATGCATCCTGCTGTGGATCCCTAGCTATCCTAGTCCTCTTGAAAGACACAGGAACATTTGGCCTATCATGGGCTGGCGGGAAGTGATAAACGCGACTTCCCGCAATGCACCCACGTGTGCTACTCGCGGGCACATCGCCTGACTCAGCTTGCGTCTTGTCGGAGTCTTTGCAATGATGTACGGAGGCATGCCGCCGTACAATTACTATTGGTACTCAGACTGTGGCATCCGGGCAGTAGTAGGATAGGAAGTCATGATTATTAAATTCATAAATAACTTTGCAAAATTCAATTACAATCTATCTAGTACAAAGCTAATCTAAAACGGGTCAATCCTGGTTGTGAGTTTAGCTGACCTGGGTACCGTCAAGGTGACCTCATCACTTGAACCAAGCCCGCGTTTCGCCACCCAGGCATCACCAAAGTCTAATACTAAGCATCGTGCAAATTCAAATCTAAGAGGTACAGCGGGGTTAAAAGACTCTGATGAGAAGAAACTTTTATTCAGTAAATCACATATATACTTATTAGTACGTAGCCACACTGGCTCCACTAGATTTTTACCCTCTGAAAGTTTTGCGGAAATGTCAATTAGTGATAAAGCCCCTTTAACTGAGCTTGTTCTCCAGTCATCTGAGCATACCATCAAACCACAAACCCCCGCCGCACAGAATGCCGCTAATATACCATAGCAAATTCGATTTATTCCGAGATTCTTGTGACACGTCAAAAGATCTTTGATGGCCTCATTTTCTTTTGAGTTTGTGAGTTTGCCTTTGATGCCATTAACTTCGACCTTTGTATGTGCACGTACCATGTTGTACGCAATCATCAAATGGATAACTGCATCCATTAGATCCTCCAGGTTCTTGTGCGGCTTTGTGGATATCTCATTGTCAGCCCCGCCACCTTCAATGCTGAGTTGGGTTGCACGTTGCTTCAATTTACTCAAGCAGGAGGCAAGGTATTCAACTGCTCCCCATTCGAGTCCAAGAGGATCGGTTGAATTTGATGTTGGTGCAACATATGGTTTGGGTGCAATCACATTGTATGAGACTAAACTAATGGATTCAAACATAACATTTGCCCAAAAATGTTTAACTGGATTGGCGGGGTAAAGAAGGCTCTGAACCATTTTGAAGAAGGAGTGTTCAGATTTTGCAAGATTATCTGGAGGTTTAGCTGATTCCTTCATCAATTTGAGATTCCAAATGTTGTGATCAAAAAACGCTTCTGTTTCGGTTGGCTTAAAAAAATCTAACCCTGTATATTGCAATTTATATCACCAGTCAACAGCCAATAATCATGTATCATGCACAAAGATAAAACTCACCTGCCATCTCAAGGTCCTCCAGCCAGGCCGACATTTTAAGCTCTCCGTTACTGATCACCTTAATACCAACAGGAAGGAATGTATGAGCATCCTTTGTTGGTAAATTGTCCCATCTATTTTTGTAAATCCTATTGATATTATCAAGCCCCCTTTTTCATGATTGTTGAGAAATATTGGAATGATAATTCAAAATGCCTGCAAACTCTTCCATGTGGGATAAAAATATTCCTTGAAAATTCGCAGCGGATGACACTTCGGGCTCAGCGTCGGGAATTATATCAGTCATATCTCGTCCCATTGTATCATGTTTAATTGTTTTGCTTGCTTGAAAGGCTTGAATATTCCGAGGAGAGGCGGGAGGGGTTGCATCATGCATTGTTTCATTGGGTATCGGGGGGCTTTCAGTATGTGGAGCTTCATCATGGATTGTTTCATTGAGTATGGGGGGGGTTCAGTATGCGGAGGTTTGTTATCAATATGGTCCCCTTGAATATTGATCATCTCATCACCTTGATCCCGAGAATCCTTTGTGGCTTCAAAGGTACGGCGTTTTTTGTTTGTTTTTTGGTCGCATGTATATTTGGTCTTTTTCCAAATCCTTTGCCAGGAAATCCAATTACAACTTGAGAACCTTTAGGTAGAGATTCTCCCACCTCCACACCTGCCCATATATTGTAAGCAGGTGTTTTTATCAATTTTGTTTGGAATTAGTCATGGACTTACGGTTCAAATCCATTTTGAGCAAGCTCATGGCTTCAGCAATCTTTTGACGCACAGAATCAGGAACTTTACTATCATTTTGGATTTTTTTGAGCCTTGGGATTGTTTGAGCAATGTTGGAGACAAATTGTTCCTTGGATATAATCTCCACCTCCCCACTGAAAATTACATCATCTTGCCCATCATCTTCTGTCGGTGCACAAGGTTCAACAGTCTTTTCCTTCTCATAACTTTTAAAATTCGGTTTTTGAGAGCTTGGAGGCTGCCCTGAAATAAAGGCTATGACACAATATCAGGTTTTGAGAGATTTGAAATATTCAAGATGGATGCATACTCACATTCCGGAAGAACTGGTGGATCTTGATTATCTTCATGTGACTGGCTCTCTACTTCAATGCCTAATTCACGACTACTGGCGATATCAGAGATTTCACTTCCACTCTCTGGGGCTGAAGTTGGTCGTTCATTGAATTGAGTTGAATTTCCCGGGGTTCGGGCCATAGCAGAGGTAGTTTATTAAGCAAATAGATGGTGACTAGTTGATTGATAACTTGTTTGAAAATTTTTGAATAAAAAGATCCAAATTGAAGAAAAACGGTGCAAGTAAAATAATAGCATTTGCAAAATGCAATTTGTCGGGAAATTGAAGGAGGCGATGTTTTGCAAATTATTTCATATCATGCAAATGAAATCACTTCCCTGTGAGACATTGAATAAAGTTGACTAGTGAGAAACCTACTAAAGTCAACTTTTGAACTATTCAACGCTCATGAGGTAAGGACTAAGCAAAGTGTTCATTTGATTGATATGAAATAAAATGGTTTTGTCGGCAAAACAGGAGACACAATTCTTGTCTTAAATAGTCCACTTATTAGGTTTTAATTTGTGAGTCTCATGATTTAAACCCTAACCACAACATGGTGAATATACTGACCAATATCCCCTTAGGTCCTGTTGGCAGAGAAGGCCACTCAGCATATTTCGGCAATTGCGTTCATCGTGTACGCCAACAAGCCACCGTACTGTACATTATGGATGTAATACGGAAGCGTGAGGAGGGTAAGCGTTGTCGGAGGCATGTCGGGAGGGCACTACATGAGCGTAAGGATGGTAAGCAGTGTCGGGAGGGAGGGTAACTATTGTCGGAGGCATGTCGGGAGGGCACTACATGAGTGTAAGGATGGTAAGCAGTGTCAGGAGAATGGCGGGAGGGAGGGTAACTGTTGTCGGAGGCATGTCGGGAGGGCACTACATGAGCGTAAGGATGGTAAGCAGTGTCGGGAGAATGGCAGGAGGGAGGGTAACTGTTGTCGGAGGCATTTTGGGAGGGCACTACATGAGCGTAAGGATGGTAAGCAGTGCCGGGAGGGAGGGTAAGCGTTGTCGGGGGCATGTTGGGAGGGCACTACATCAGCGTAAGGATGGTAAGGGTTGTCGGAGGCATGTCGGGAGGGCACTACACAAGTGTAAGGATGGTAAGCTGTGTTAGAGGCATGTTGGGAGGGCACTACACAAGCGTAAGGGTCATAAGTGGTGTCAGAGGCATGTTGGGAGGGCACTACATGAGCGTAAGGATGGTAAGCGTCGTCGGAGGCATGTCGGGAGGGTACTACACAAGCGTAAGGATGGTAGGGGCGGGGGTGTGAAAGCGTAAGGAGTGGTGAGGACGGAGAGGGGCGGGCAGTGTCGGAGTCTCATCCGGATGGAGGGAGGTGCGGGTGCGTAAGCATGCTAAGCGTCGGGGAGGCGGAAGCCAATGAGGTGAAATTACACGAACGTTGCGCATAGTGTTGAAATGGGTTTGGGCTTTGAGTGACATTCTCATGTGACACATGTGACAATTGACGTTGTCTTGACGCTGACGTGACGTGACCCACTAAATCCAGTGACTATAAAGTGACACTAACGCGACTGAAGCAAGATTTTATACTGACCGCGGTGCGACGTGAAGTCAATTGCCAACGATTGACGCGAGATTCGCCCTGGTGTATGGTGGAAGAATAGTATTTGAATGATCAAATTACATGAATTTCTGTTTATCAAATATTTTCTCTTCATTTTCTCTGCCATTTTTGTGCTTAATTGTGTCCACCAAAACATCCAGAATTGGTTCTTTTTGGTGCCAATGTGAGTCACACATGATTCAAATGTTCTTTTATCACATTCAATCAGTTGATACACTCATCAGGGCAAATTTAATGTCAATTTCCCATGTATGACTTCACATCACACCTCTTCCCTACACAATTATTACTCTCATGCATCAATTGGCTTACACACCAACTTCTCATTATCTCTGAAATTTAAAAGAATTAAACTCACACAAATTTTGTCTTTGGACCTTCCCCCTCATCATGATCTCTGCAATTTACCATGTTTAAACTCCCACACCCCTTCCTCATCATCTCTGAAATTTACCATGCTTACACTTCCACACATTCACCTCATCATCTCTACAATTTACCACTCTTATGGTTCCGCACAACCACCTCATTATCTCCACAATTTACCATACTTACACTTCCGCACATAAACCTCATCACCTCCTGCTCATTGATGGGCAGATTCATTACTACAAAAGGTTAAGCCTGCAAATGCTTTTGCCTTTGTATGTTTGTGTAACCCTTCCAATGCTGCACCTGCAGCATTATGGGAGTTCCTCCACCTATGTTACCCACATTCTCAATCCCACTTGTGCTGAGAATATTCATAGTTACATTAACTTAGGCCTGCACATGATTTTGCCTCCATGTGCCTGTGTCACACTTACACACCCACACCAACAGCATTTATTCATTAATACACATGCTTTTTCCTGCGTGTGCATGTGTCACACTTATGCACCTGCAGCAGGGTTCAGCGGCCTTCACACATGTCACCCACAAATTTCCATGCCTCTTGATATTAGGCCTGCACCTCCTTTAGTGTTGATGTGCATGTCGCACTTACACGGCTGCCACAGGGCGTGGCAAGCTTCACACATGTAACCCAAAAATGCTTTTGCCTTTGGGTGTGTGTGTCACACTTACACACCTGCCACACCTGTCACCTGAAAATTGTTGATGCCTCTTAACATGAATTAGGCCCTCACATTCTTTAGGCATGGTGTGCATGTGTTACACTTAGGAACCCAAACCTGCTAATTGCCAATTCCTCTAGTCATCAAGGCATCACATCCTTTTTTCCTTTGTGTGTATATCACACTTATGCACCCACTGAATTGTGTGGTGGGCTCCACTCATGTTGCCTGCAAATTATCAATCCCACTCATGCTGAGCTCATTAATAGCTTAGGTGGGGAAGTCACACACCCCTCAGCTACATCTAGACTGGTTGAAGGACCTCTTTGATATGTGCATGTGGAGAGAGGTGGTGTGGTATTCCATACCATTTTTTTCACCAAGCTCAAGCTCATAGTACCCCAAAACAGCAGCAAATCCAGCCTACAGGAAGACTTACACCCAAATTTTACACCGAAAGGTCAATTTTACAGCAAGAAGCTGGATGTCACAACCATGGCAATTCACCTCCTTGGATCCCCATATGGCATATCAAGCCATAGTTCTCTTATGGCCAATTGGCCATATCCATCACCATTTTTCATCAAGATATTCAGAGACGTTATTCACATCAAGATTCATAATTGATTCATTCTTCAAAAATTTTGGTTTTTAAGGAATATTTCACTTGATTTTGATTGATTAATTGATTTGACATATTTGATATTGACCTCAAGAAAATTGATTGACCTGAAGATTTCATTGATTTTGCTGATTTTTCACATCAAGAATTTTGACATAAACTTATTTGGCCTTAAGATTTCATTTGATTGATTGATTTTTGCAAGATTTGATTTTTGATTGATTTGATTCATTGATTTTTTGACTTCAAGACTTCATTTGATTTTGATTTATTGACGTACTTGAAGATTTTCATTTTGATTCATTCATTTTCCTCAAGATTTGATTGTTGACTCCTTTCACTTCAAGCAAATTTTGATTCTTATTCATTTAATTCAATTTTACTCCTGATATCATGCCTGTTCAACATTCACCTCCGGCAAGACAGACAAGATCTCAGGCCAGAGCTCAAGCTGTTCTCACTCCAACTCCAAGAGCTCCTCTAGATGGCACCCCAGCAGTTCCTCAACTGAGGGCCCAATTAGATAGAGGATCCTGCATGGAAGGAGCAGCACCATCCAGGAAGGAAGGAAGAGGGCCTAGAAGATCAAGTTCATTTTCAGGAGTAGTTGGCGGATTTCCAGGAACTTCAAGGACTATTTTCAAAGGTCCAGGTGAAGATGGTGAAGAGGAGGAGGAGAATTCTGTGGAAGAGGAAGAGTCTGATGGTACTGAAGGTGTTCCTGCCCCGGTGGAAGCATCCCAAGGTACTGGAAGGCCAACTCTAGCCCAGTCTAATCAGCCTGTCTCTCATCAGTCTGAACCATCTCTATTGGCCATGATGCAGCAAATGACTCAGATTATGGCCAATCTTCAAGCAGCTTCATCTTCTGAAGCATCAAGACCACCAGCCTTCAAGACTCCATCTATGAAGGCACCGGAATGCTTTGATGGGACTCAGCCCTTCAAAGTTAGAAGTTTCATTCAGTCTTGTCAATTGATATTCCATAATGATCCGGCAAATTTCTCTCAAGACAGAAAGAAAGTTCTCTATTCCACATCATTTCTTATTGGCAGGGATGCAAAATGGATTGAGCCTTATCTTTCCAATCTCACCAATCAAGACTCAAATTATCTTCTCAATTCTTGGCCTCTTTTTGAATCTCAACTCTTCACTCTATTTGGTGACCCGAATGAAGTCAGAAAAGCAGAGGCTGAGTTGGATTCTTTAAGAATGAAAGAAGGTGGGCATGTATCCTTATACATTTCTGATTTCAGAAGTTTAGTCTCAACAATTGGGGATTGGGGTGAAAGAGCTCTTATCCATCATTTCAGGAAGGGATTGCCATCCAGGATTTTGGATCAATTGGCCTCCCATCCTTCGAGAATTGACTCTCTTCAAGACTTAATGGACGTTACCCTGGAACTTGATACCAGGTACCATGAGAGGCAAAATGAAAAGAGTCATCATCAAGAGAAGAAGCCAGAAGCCTCAAAGTCAAGTTCTTCTCATCCTCAAAATCCTTCAAGGTCAAGTCAAAAGAAGAAGAAGAATTTTCAGAAGAGGGACAAGCCCCATTCTTCTTTATTGAATAAAGATTTCAAGCTCATGAACTCCGAAAAAGAAAGAAGAATCAAAGAGGGTCTTTGTACCTATTGTGGCGGGAAGCATAGTCTTGAGACCTGTTTCAAAAGGCCTCAAAACAAGCTTACCCAACCATCAGGCAAATTTCCCAACCAGGGAAAAGCCTGAGTGAAGATCATGTTGTGTTCAATGGTATTCACAGTTTTCCATCCAGAGCACAATTGTGCATTCTGAATACTGGTGTCAAAAATTCTCTTAAATTTTTTGTTTTTTCTTCTCTTTCTGATGTTTTTTACAGTATTCTCATTGATTCTGGTGCTACCAACTCATTTATTGCAAAGCAGTTTGTTCACAAGTATTCATTGACTACATCAGAGCTTCCAGAGAAGATTCCCCTCATCATTTTAGACTCCTCTGAGTCTCCTTCTTTATTTGTGACTCACCATACTAAATATATGGTTGAGCTCCCTTCCTTCCCAAGCTTTGAATGGGACTTTTTAGTCATTGATACTCCCAAGGGAGAAGACCTCATATTGGGCTTTGACTTTCTTAATCATTTTAATCCGTTTATTGATTGGAGGCAAGGATTGATCACCTTTAATTCTGATCATAAGGACTATAATGATCCTTCAATTTCTTTCAGTAATGACTTTTCTTCTGCCAAATCATGTGCAGCTCTGGTTGGTGATTCTAGAACACCATCATTTCCGTCTTCTGTCCATATTCCTTCCCTTAATTCCCATCAGTCATTACTATCATCTAGAGATGAAGTCTTCAAAGAGATTCAAGATGTTGGAGAAGATAATTCTGTATCTTCACTTCATCTCTTCTTTGGGAATATGGACCTTCCTCCTTCATCTTATCATGACTCCCTGGAGGAGTTGTGGGATGAAGAGGAAGAGCCAGAAGAAATAGAAACCGTGATGAAGGTTGTTCCTTCTGTTTATCACCAATATTTGGATGTATTTTCCAAGGTGAAAGCAGAGAAACTTCCTCCTCACCGCGCCTGTGATCATCATATCGAGCTGGAGGGGTCTCTACCTCCAGTTGGGGTGATCTACTCTTTATCAAACCAAGAGTCAGATACACTCAGGGCCTACATTTCAGAGAATGTAGAGAAAGGTTTCATCCGGCCAAGCTCCTCTTCTACAGGAGCACCTGTTCTTTTTGTCAAAAAGAAAGATGGTGGCCTCCGTTTGTGTGTTGATTACCGCAAACTCAATGCTGTTACTAGGAAGAACAAGTATCCTGTTCCCCCTATGAACCAGCTCCTCACTGTTTTCAATGGTTCTTCTATCTTCTCCAAGATTGATTTGCGTGTTGCATATAACCTGCTCAGAATCAAGGAAGGTGATGAACATTTGACTTGTTTCAGAACCAAATATGGTAGTTATGAGTACTTGGTTATGCCTTTTGGGCTTACCAATGCTCCTGCTTCTTTTCAAAATCTTGTCAATGATATTTTTTATGATCTTCTTGATGTTTATGTTGTGGTTTATTTGGATGACATTATGTCCTTTTCCAAATCTGAGGAAGAACATGTCACTCATGTGTCCACTGTTCTTTCCAGACTCAGAGCCAATAACCTCTTTGCTAAGGCGTCCAAATGCCTATTCCATTTTTCTAGTGTAGAGTATTTGGGTTATGTTGTTTCTTCTGAAGGCCTCAAGATGGACCAAGAAAAAGTCCAGAAAATTCTCAATTGGCCGCCTCCATGAAACCTCAAGGCTCTTCAATCATTCCAGGGCTTTGCCAATTTTTACTGCCGTTTCATCAAGAATTATTCAAAGAAAATTAGTTCACTCACAAGTTTCCTCAAGAAAGATTCCCGTTTTCCCCTCAATGAGGAAGCTCTTAGACAGTTTCACCCACTTAAAGAGGCATTCACCACTGCTCCAATCCTTTCTCACTTCAATCCTTCTCTACCCACCATTGTAGAGACCGATGCATCAGATTATGCCTTGGGTGCTGTACTGAGTCAGGTCTCTGACTCAGGAAAACATCCCATTGCATTTGATAGCCGCAAGCTTCTCCCAGCTAAGCTTAATTATGAGATTCATGACAAGGAACTCCTTGGCATAGTCTGGGCTCTCAAGCGCTGGAGAGCTTTTCTTCTTTCCATTTCTTCCCCTTTCGAAGTTCTCACCAATCCTTCATCTCTTCAATATCTTATGTCTTCCAAGATTCTCACTTGCCGTCAAGCCCGCTGGGCTGAATTTCTATCTGGTTTCATTTCTCAATCACTTACCTCCCTGGCCGCTTGGCCACCCTTCCAGATGCTTTGTCACGTCGGGACGACGTTTACCCAGAGAGGGGGGAGGATTTCATCAGCAAGAATCCAATGAACTATCAGAAGATAATCAAGCAAGATGAAATTCAAGCCTCAAAGTTTTTTGCAGTCAAGGTGGATTCATTTTCAAATTTGATTGATTCAATTCAGAAGGCAGTGTGGCAAGACCCTCAATATAGAAGTGTTCTGGAAGATTTGGGTAAAGGTAAATCTGTCCAAGATTATTCTCTTGATTCCTCTTCCAAACTTCTCCTTTTCAAAGATCGGGTGGTGGTCCCAAATGACCCCACAATTCAACTCAATATACTTGAAAAGCAGCATGACTCTCCTCTAGCTGAACACCCTGGCCAAGAGAAGACTCTCAAACTTGTCAAGCGGGATTTCCACTGGTCCGGCATGACTCAATTCATGAAGGATTATGTCTCATCCTGTCAACAGTGTTCAAGAAACAAAAATATTCATCACAAGAAGTTTGGAATCCTCAAACCTCTTCCACTTCCAAGTGGTCCTTGGATTTGTCTTTCAATGGATTTCATCACTCAATTGCCACTGTCCAATTCCTTTGACTCAATCCTTGTCATAGTGGACAGATTCTCAAAAATGGCAGTTTTCATTCCAACAATAGCTTCAATCACTTCATTAGATTTGGCCCATTTATTCATCAAGAATATTTTCTCAAAGCATGGCCTTCCATCAAGCATTGTTAGTGATTGAGGTTCTCTTTTTGTTTCTTCCTTTTGGACCAATCTTTGTCAGAAGCTCAAGATTTCAAGAGATCTGTCAACTGCTTATCACCCAGAAACTGATGGACAGACAGAGAGGGTAAATCAGATACTAGAACAGTACCTTCGGATGTATGTCAGTTATCATCAAGATGATTGGAACACCTGGCTCCCTCTGGCTGAATTTGCCTACAATAACTCTGACCACTCTTCAACAAAACAATCACCGTTTTTCACTGTTTATGGAGGAAATCCTCATTTTGACTCAGTTCACATCACTCAAGATACTCCGGCTGGAAAGTTATCAACAAAGATCCAATTAGTACAGCAAGATGTCAAGAGAGAACTTGAAGTTGCCATAAACAGGTTTAAGAGGTATGCAGATAAAAGTAGAGCAAGTCCACCTGTTTTCAACCCTGGTGACATGGTATGGCTTTCTTCCAAGAACATCAAATCAACCAGACCCACCAAAAAGCTGTCTGAAAGATGGCTGGGTCCTTTTCCAATCTTGAAGAAAGTCAGTACTCATGCCTACCACCTCAAGCTCCCATCTCAATGGAAGTCCATCCACCCAGCTTTCTATATTTCCCTTGAGGAACCAGTCAAGACATCAACAATCCCAAATAGGCATCAAGAGCCTCCTCCCGAAATAATCATTGAAGAAGAAGAAGAATGGGAAGTCTCTCAAATACTGGACTCAAGGCTCAAGAGAGGAAAATTATGGTATTTGGTGGAATGGAAAGGTTTCAGTCAAGACCCAGAAAGATCCACTTGGGAACCAACTGAAAACCTCAAGAATTGTCCTGAACTCATCAAAGATTTTCATTTATTATATCCTGACAAGCCTGGGCCCAATTCTTCAAAAGCTTGATTCATTATGGTGCTTGGTGGGGAGAGGAATTACCAAAAGTAAGTCCCACTCCTGGTATGCACCTTTAGGGGTATTCTACTCTTTTGTTGTAAGCATCACCTTGGCCACTCTGTGAGCACTTTGCAAATTTTGGACACAGATCTTTGGCCGGGCTTTTCAACATTCATTTCCAATCTTATGACCATTTCACTTGGGACAATGGGCCATTCATTTTCAATTCATTTCCAAGATTCCAAATTCAAATTCATTCCTTCAGCATTTTTGTTTTTATCTTTATGGCACTGGCAGGAGTGGTAACTACTAAAAGTAAGTTCCTATCCTGGTGTGCACTTCCCTGAGGGGTCTACAATCTTGTCAAAACATCACCTTGGCCACTTTGTGAGCACCTGGCATCAAATTTCTCTTTCCAGGTCCTTGGCCAATTCCGAAATCAGTTATCAACCTCTGTGATGAAGATTGGAACCTCCTCAAGATCCAATTCAATTCCCTTTTCTCTTTTCTCTTTCTTTTATTTTCATTTTCATTCTTTATTTTTATTTTATTTTCATTTTCAATTTTCTCTTATAACGTCAATTATCACGTCAAAATTTCTCTTTTATTTTAAAATTCAACTCAAATCATGAAGCCAATGTCAAAAGAAGATCAAGCAAGTCCTGCGTCAAATGTCAAATTTTTGATATCAGTTTTCAAATTTTTATCTTCATCCATTCTCTTGAATCACTCTCTCAAAATCTTTCCAATAGCCTCAAAAGGCTTCACCTTGTATTGGTGCTCAGGAGTTCACCATTCCAAGGTGGGGGGTACTGTCACAACCATGGCAATTCACCTCCCTGGATCCCCATATGGCATATCAAGCCATAGTTCTCTTATGGCCAATTGGCCATATCCATCACCAGTGGCCAATATGGCCACGTCATCATCTTATGGACCTTTTATGGCCATTTGTGTTTTGGAGCCTTCATGGCCCTTCATCTCAATCCAGAATCCATAGCAGCAATGTATGCCCAAATGGGTATTTCTGGTCATTTCCCTCAAAACCAGGGGAAATGGCCCAAATGGCTGTTTTTGGCCATTTGGGCTCATAATGCGCATTTGCGCATTTGCGCATTTTTGCGCACTTTGACGCAAAGTGTCCAAAAGACACTTTCCCGCCTTTTGGGCCAGTTTTTGGCTCAGAACCCAAAAGTGGCCAAAAACCCCAAAGGGCCCAGAAACACCTTTCCAAGCTCTGAAGCCATCACATCCATCATTTTACCCTCTGCCTTTCCATCTCAAGACTTTTGGACGTAATCTTCTTGCCAATGAACCAATATGCCATAAATGATGTTATATATCATTGTACACCATTTTTCAGCAGCAATTAAATGGTGGCAATATCAAATGGTCATTTCAACATTCCAACATCTCATCACGTCATCAAGGCACCCAATCATTCAGAGGAATCATCAAGGCTCAAGAGCAAGTGTTTCAGCGTCAAAGACCAATGACGCCATCAAGCAGTCATTGGTTATTCTCACTCCAAGTATTCCTTCCAATGGAATACTGTCAATTCATTCTCAAAAGTGTATTCAAGAGGCGGTGCCAAAAGAAATTGTCAAGTGTCAAAGCTCCACTCAATCTATCTTGGCAACCATATTCATTTCAATACAGTCTGGATCCACCAAGAACTGTATTTCATTTTCAAGCATGGGAAGTTCATTCAACCCAATTCAATTTCAATATTAGCCAGCTGTATCAATTCCCAAAACAATCAATACAGCCTCAAGGATCAATACAGATCAGTTTTCAGCCTGAAGAACTCAAGCTCCCAACTTTTCACATATACCGGCTACCCTTTCCACCCTGGGGGGTTGTTCCCCAGTTAATTAATATACTTTGATTTTATTTTATCTTTATTTTCTTTTCATTTTAGTTACGCAAATACTGATATTATTAAGTCAGTCATTTAGCACCTTTCTCTTTCTCTTTCTTCGCCTGTCAATGGATATTTGGTGGTCATATCCTTACTAATTCCATTGTTCATTTTTGGCAGGTTGAAACAGTGATTAAGGACTTACTTGGTTGGCTCTTTCGCCATTTGGCTTCCTTTTCCTCTTTGCATCTCATCTTGTACCTGCATATCTTTTAGAGGAATTCATTCTTATTATTTTTATTCTTTATTTCTTTTGGAGTCTTCCAAGTGAGTTCCCTGATTGCTGAGTGCCAGGCCACTCTTGTATTTCCACTAGAGCCCCTGTGACACTGGATTTAACTCATAAAACCATGGCACAGGCACCAAAGGGAAGTGTATTTGTTTAAATAAATTATTCAATTTCATTATGCATATGTAAAAATCAAGTTACACATAGTAAACTAGTTACAACAAATAAGGTCCCACCCTTTAAATTACACACCCCACCCTGCTTTACACCCCCTTAAAGCCACAGGAGTACCTTATATTATATCCAAAGTAACCCCACTTGAAACCTTAAAACAGAATCAGATTTATTCACACCACTCATCACCTCATGCAAACCAAAGATAGTTACAACAGGCTGCATGCAGTACACAATTTTAATTAAATCTCAACCACATGACTATGCACAGCATGTGTCAAACTCAAAAATCACATCATCTCATACATAACAGTAAATTCACCAGTACAAGAAATTATCACCTGACCTAATTTTAAAGTTCAAAAAGAACAAAAACAACCATGACACCTGCATAAATTACACAGCCACTTCTACCAAACCTAAAATAGGACATATGCAAAGGAATTACAAGGTCATCATGTGATACTGCATCCACCAACAGAAAATAATGTGATAAATGGAGGCTGTGCAGAGAGAAAATTATCACCAAACCTTAAATCACCTGACGCACACAAGAAAGGACCTCACCAAAAACAGAGTCACATGATGAAATCAAGAGGAATTAAGGTGGAAAAAGACAGCTCCCATGGAGGGCCCCCTGGGCTCCCAAGAGGTATAAATAGAGGGGCTCTCTCCCCCAAATTTCAAAATCCCTCCCATGCAAATTATATCCCATGCAAATTATATCCCATGCACATTATATCCACTGCAAAGTAGGAGCATAGGAATAACTCATCCCTCACCTGGGAGGTAGTCCAGCAAATTATAGTGAATTTCCTTTCCCAGTAGCTAAGCTCAGTGGAAGTATAGTGTTAAGGATTGCCCGGTAGCTAAGCTCAGTGGAATCTTATTATTAAAATAGAATTAAAAATTATCCAGTACCCAAGATTAGGGTTACTACTCTATTAAAATACTTTATCCAGTAAAATTAACACCATTTATCAAGACTTAAAAATGACTTACCCCTTTAAAAATCCAATATCAAAGAACCTTACCTCTTAAATTTAACAAATAAAATTTTATCTTATTATTAAACACTCTAAAAAAATAACAAACCTTTCAAAAATTATTTTATTCTACTATAGCTATACCTTAACAAAATTACCTTCCTCAACACCAATCAAACTTTCCAGAAAACCTTGAATAACCCATCCTACTAAGGATTTATCACCAAGAAACAACTCCCCTCAATTTAACCAAAAATATTGAAATTAAACAGACAAGTATTTCATTAAAATCTCAAATTTAACCAAAATAACTGACATTATTTTTTATATTATTTATTGAATAGGTCTGATCTGAGACTGCTGAATTTTGTCTTCTGCAGTTGTAAAGCCACTTACTAATTTTATTTGGGTTTGTGAGCTCCAAGGAAGATTTTGTTCAGTATTTTAGGAGGGGCAGGCAATACACCCTTGCCACCCTTGGTTACAGGAGTTATTAGAAATTCAAAACTAGTTACCTGTGATTTCCCCCTCCAGGTACCACCTCACTTTAATCCCACACAAGAGGAGTTCCCACAGTGGGTCTTGTGTTACTTTTATCAACCTTTGGCTTGTTGAGGGAGGAACAGGTGGTGAGACAACAAGGCAAATGTTGCATCAATTGACGGCTATTGACATCACTTTGCACCTTGGTAAGTATAAAATCTTGCTTCAATGGAATTAGTGTCACATTAGAGTCACTGGACTTAGTGGATCACATCAAATCTGCATCAAGACAATGTCATTTGTCAAATGTGTCACATGAGTATGTCACTCACTGCAAAAACCCATACCCACACCATTGACAATTTTTGGGTAATTACATCTCAAGGTGCAAGGCAGCAGTTTGGCATTCTCATGTTTGTCCTTTGGATGACTCCTTTCCCGCTGCCTGATCATCTGACCCCTTTACCATGCCCAATCTCACTCATGAATTGGCTTATGCAGCATCTACTAATCATCTCTGCCAGAAGCCATCATATGCTTCCACTGCTGCCACTGCCCCTCCACAATCACCCATCTTTACGCTTCTGCACCCCTGCTGCACCCTCATGTTTTCCCTCTGACACTGCCACCCCTTATCTTCCCTCACTCATCTTCAGGCTTTGGCACCCCTGTCACACCCTCATGATTTCCTTCCAATGCTGCCACCGCATGTCCACCCTCATTTATCCTTATGCTTCCACGCCCCCACCGTGCCATCACAATTTCCCTCCAATGCTGCCACCACATGTCCACCCTCACCCATCCTTACACTTCAGCACCCCCACCTAATCCTCAGGATTTCCTTCCGACACTGCCACCACATATCCGCCCTCACTCATCCTTAAGCTTCCACACCCCTGCTGCACCCTCACAATTTCCCTCCAACACTGCCACCACATGTCCCCCCTCACCCATCCTTACCCTTCCACACCCCTGCCTAATCCTCACGCTCCCACTGCGACCTCATGATTTCCTTTCAACACTGCCACCACATATCCAGCCTCACCCCTGTGGCTAACCATCCTCATGTTCCTGCTGTGCACTCACGATTTACCTCCGACACTGCCACCACATGTCAACCCTCACCCATCCTTATGCTTTGGCACCCCAACGGTGCCCTAATGATTTTTCTCCAATGCTTCCACCCCATATTGATCCTCACCCTGTGGCTTACTGTCCTCACACTCCAGCTGCACCCTCATGATTCACCTCTGACACAACCACCCCAGGTCTGCCCTCACCCCCACTGCTTACCATGCTCACAATTTCCTTCTGAAGCTACCACCACATGTCCACCCTCACCCCCACAGCTTACCATGCTTAAACTCATGCACAACCCTCAAGGTGTGGGTCTGACACTACCAACTCGCCCTACCCTTTCACACCCTGCCTCATCTCCTCCACAGGTTACCATACTTATGCTCCCACAGTAGCTCCATAGGTGATGGTGGCTTGTTGGCATACATGATGCACCCAATCAAATAAATATGCTGAGTGGCCTTCTCCACCAATGTCTTCTAGGGGGAAATTGGTTGGGATATTCACAATGTTGTGGTTAGGGTTGAAATGATGAGACTTAAAAATTGAAACCTGATAAGTGGACCATTTAAAACCAGAAATGTGTCTTTTGTTTCACCAAAAAATCATTTTACTTCATATCATTCAAATGGAACACTTTGCTTAGTCCTTACCTCATGAGCATTGAATAGTTCAAAAGTTGAATTTAGTAGGTTTCTCACTAGTCAACTTTATTAAATTTCTCACAGGGAAGTGATTTCATTTGAATGATATGAAATAATTTGCAAAAAATCACCAACTTGAATTTCCCAACACATCATATTTTGCAAATGCAATTCAAGTTCAATAGATATTGATGGAAGGTTCCAAGGATGTTTATTGGCAGGTCTCCTTTGGTCAGCTTGTGGTTCTACAAAGTATTTTTAAAAGAGGATTCACTAACTACTGAACTGATTTAAATTGATATTTAACTTCTTTCAACATTTTCAAAATTCTCCAATATTGATATTACCTAAAAAAGATTCAATCATTAATATCTTAAACTTATTTTACTTCCACCACTTTCAGAACTCGCGCCTTTTTTGGTAAACTTTGTTCTTTTTATTCTACCATTTTCAATCAAGTTATAAATCAACTTGTCACCATCTATTTCCTCAATAAACTACCTCCGCTATGCCCCAGGCCCCGGGAAATTCAACTGAATTTAATGACCTATTAACTTCAGCCCCAGAAGGTGGGAGTGAATTACTGCTTTGACATTGGGTACGGTGTGAATAAGAAAATTGCAATGATCAAATGACCCAAACACTCACATATCACAGTATCTAAACTGACACAACTGCACCATCATCATGTTGGAAGGGGAATAGGCCCATCACCCAAGTAGTCCTCAGCATTACATTGCTCCCATGAGAGTTTTTATGTTTGTAAGTCACATGCCCTAATGAGTGCTTTGTGCAGGTAGGTTTCAGAAAATTACATCTGCACATGTTCTTGCCTTCTTGCGCATTTCTCACACTTATGCACAAGCACCCACAAATGCACACAACACTGCACTAGCACCCACACATGACACTGCACAAGCACAAGCACACGCACATGACACTGCACACGCACCCGCACACACACATGACACTGCACCCTCACCTGCACCTGCACACACCATTGCACTAGCACCTGCACACAACACTGCGTAAGCACCTGAACCTGCACACAACACTGCACATGCCACTCCACAAGCACCCCCACATGCACACAACACTGCACTAGCACCCACACACACACAACACTTCAAAAGTTCCCACACATGCACATGACACTGCACAAGCGCCCGCACACACACATGACACTGCACAAGCACCCACACCCGCACATGCCACTGCACTAGCACCCGCACACAACACTGCACAAGCACCCACACCCACACATGTCACTGCACAAGAACCCACACCTGCACATGACACTGCACAAGCACCCACACCCGCACACAACACTGCACAAGCACCCGGACCCACTGACAGGGGTTCAACATGTGTCACCTCCAAATGGTCAATGCCACTTGACATTAGGCCTTCCCATGCTTTGCCCTTGTGTGCATGTGGCACACCCATGCACCTGCTGCATTTTGCGGAGGGCTCCAACCATGTCACCCCCTCATGCTGAGCTGATTCATGGATACACAAAATTAGGACAACACATCATTTTTCCTTGGTTTGCATTTCAGACACACACCCACACCTGCATGATTGCACTGAGGCAGAGTCCTTCATGGATGACCTGGGAAGTCACACACCCTGCCTCTACATAAAGACTGGCTGAAAGACCTCTTTGATATGTGCGTGTGGAAACAGGTGGGTCTGGTGTAATTTTTACCAACTTTCTGATGGTTGAGGGATGATCCAGTGGTGAGGAATCTCAGTTGAGGCACAGGGGAACCAATATTGGTGGATGTCACAGCATTTGGTTTAAGACCAGAGTGTGATATGTGCTCGACGTTTGCTTGATTTTTGCTTGACACTTGCCTGACTTTTATCCTGCTTGACGTTTGCTTGACTTGAAGTCAATCACCAAAGATTGAGGCAAGATTTTCCCTGGTGTCAGAAGACAGAACACTAGAGAGGGTAAAAACCTGCTTGTGGTGGCCAAATTGGAAGAAAGATGTTGAAGAATACTGCCAAAAAGCAAACAGAGCCACAGGTAAAGAATTTGGAATGATGATGCAAATCCAAGAACCAAAATCCTGTTGGGAAATAGTTCACATGGACTGGGTAAGAGTATTACCTCCAGGAGGAGACAGAAGTTACAATGCATGCCTACTATTAGTTGATAGATACAGCAAAACACCAATGTTTTTACCATTTCACAAGGATGATACAGCCATAATGATATGTAATAAAGTTATTAGCCACACAGGCTTATTCCAAAACATCCCAAGTGTTAGAGACCCACAGTTTACTTCAGCATTATGGAAAAACCTGCATAACCTGTTTGGAACAAAACTATCATTCTCAACAGCTTACCACCCCCAAGCTGATGGACTAGCAGAAAGAATGATACAGACATTAGAAGGCATGATTGGAAGATTCTGTGCCTATGGCCTAGAACTCAAAGATTAAGATGGTTTTACCCATGATTGGTGTACATTAATACCAGGTCTTGAGCTGGCATATAAAACATCAATCCATTCTTCAACTGGCAAAACACATGCAATGCTAAAAAAAGGCTGGAATCCAAGACTCCCTTATGATAACCTCAAAAAGGACTTAGTGGATATACAACCAACAGCAAGTAGCTTCAAGTTAATGCTTGATAAAGCAAGACACCATGCAAACAGATGTATGCAAGATTATTTAAAGTATGCAAAGGAAAGATGGGATAAAAGTCAGAAACCACCTGACTTCAAAATAGGAGTCTTGGTCCTAGTGTCAACTCTAAATTTCAATAATATAAAAGGCCCAAAGAAATTGAAAGATTCCTTTGCAGGACCATTTATGATAAAAGCACTACATGCACTTAATGCTGGGCAATTAGAGCTCACAGGTGAACTAATGAACAAACACTCAACTTTCCCAGTAAGTCTGATGAAACCTTACAGCTCAAGTGACAAGTAATTATTTACACTAAGGAATAAACACCCCCTTGAAATACCCCCTTTAGAGGAAGGAGAAGAAAAGAAAATTGTAAAAGTCCTTAAAGAAAGAAGGACAAGAAACAAAAAAGAAAGCGAATACCTTTTAAGGTATAGAAATCCAACTCAGGAAGATGAATGGCTACTTGAGAATGACATAACAAAATCTGATAAACTATTTAGATGGTTCAGAAATCAATTAATGCCTAAAGAATAGAAAGATCAAGCATCATTGATCTTCAATACTAACAAAGTCTATTGAAGAGGTAGGAAAGTGGATGATACCCTAATTCACTATATCAGATTTTGGTACAATCTTTTTTGGTGGTAGGGAATGTGAGCCTTTGAGATATGACCACATATCCAAAAAGGTCATAGCAAAATTTCTGTAATAATTATACTTATAATAATTATCTCAAAGACTAGTAAAAATACCATAAATGTGTACAAAATCGGAATTAACTCGGAATCTAATGAGTAAACTTGTAAAATAAGCTACACTATTAGATTCCCCATGGTAAAATACACATATATCATTTTTATGGCATATCTGAAAAGTCAATAATTACTGAAGTATAATTAATAATACCTTAAAAAAGGTATAAAACCTTATTTAACTCAGAAACCAAGGACTAAAATGTGAAGTAAATTGTACCATTGGATTCTTCATAAACCTACACATATAAAACAATCATAAAGCTATTCTCTACACTAAATACTTAAGGAATTAAGCTAAATATATGCCCTTTTTTGGTCAATGCATATATTCATGGTTTTTGGCTAATATCTCGTGAAATATACGAGATAGAGAGAAAAACAAAAAATAAAGTCACCATGTATTTAATTTAAGAGAACAGATATGACCTATATTTTACAAGCTATAAACAAGGTTAAAGCTTGTAATGGATTCTTGAGTAAAATCAATGGAGCTGTTGACCACTTTGTTGTGAAAGTGATCCAAACTTACAAAAAGGTAGATAGTCAAATTTTACCACTTCATACATGAAGAATGATGTAATATTTATTATAATATTCAAGGTATAACCTCTTGAAATCATGGTTTGAAGTTTAAAAAATTAAATTTTCACAGGAAAGATGAGTTACAAGAAAAATCATCAAAAATAGAGTTTTGATGATGTAATGAAGTTCTATAACCAGTTCAATATGGACGTGCCAAGCTATCAGAATTCACTCACAGATTAGCTGTAGTGTGTATAACTTAAAATTATGAGCACTCCCTGTAATCTTATTTCAAGTTTAACAGTCATATAAGTGATTAAACTGGTGAATACTATTATTTTATGATTAATACTAATAAAATACACGAAGTTTAGACTTATTCCAAGCCTGTGATGGCATCAAAGTTAGAGTTATAGTAATAACTATAAATAATGGTGTAATAATGAGATAAGGTGGTTTGATCCTGATGTAATCATCACTAAACCCTAAAATACTGATAATTTACAGTGGATAATATCAGTACACATCTACTAGAAGCCTACTGGACTCTATAAGGGAGGTATTGACTATAAGTAGAGCTCTTTTTACTCTATTTCCCCCTCAGACATATCAAAACATTAAAACAATTAAATCAAAAGTAAAATCTTTATTCTATATATATATATATTTTATTTTATTATAGAACAAAGATAATCTTTATTATAATCATCAGTTTTGACGTAATTACTTCAATTGTTCTGCTGTTTTGTTATAATTCTCTTAAAAATCACAAATCCACGTAAAATCAAGAAAATTTGTAATTTCTGTTATTTCTAATTGTAAATACAATTTAAATAAGCTGTATTTATATTATTTGGTGTAAAATTATTCAATATTATTATAGTAAGTGTTAAAAGTAGGTTACTTTCTCTTATTATAATAATTTCTCTTTATTATTTCTTTTAATAAGTTCTTGAATTAATATAAATAGTATTTATATTAATTTACAGCTTTAATATTAGTAATATTATTGTTATTAATTGTTTTCATTAATAAAAACCAATATTTTATGCTTTTATTATTTGTTGGTAACAATAGAAAGTGCCTTTAAATATATTAATTATTATATATTGATATATTTATTTATTATATTATTTTTTTATAATAAAAATTATGTTATTTTATTTATTCAATAATATAATTATTTTTATCTTATTTCCTTTACTTATAAGGAAATTCAGAGTACAATAAGTAAAATATTAGTAAGTTTTACTTATTGTTTCATAGTCAAACCTTACAAAACTGGTCCTTCAACAGGTTTATCATTGATAATTTGTGTCTGGGTTTTGCAGCACCTAATCCTTCTCCACAAGCATCAATGTATAGTTTGAGAGGTAATTTCCAATTTTGCATTGAAAGAAATGGGGCATTTGTGAGAGCAGTTATAAGTTCCTCATATGCTTTGACTCTTTCTTCAGTCATTTCATAAAGTTTTTGTTGGTCACAGAGTTCATACAAGGATCTGGATATTCTTTCCAAGTCCTTGATATGCTTTCTGTAGTAACCAGCAAATCCTAGAAATGATTGCATTTCCTTTTTTGTTTGGGTCATTGGTTTCAGTATTACTGCTGCTACTTTGTTTTTATCTATGCCCAACTTTGGTCCAGATACAACATGTCCTAGTGCTTTAAGCTCACTCACTATATGCAAAATGACCCTTTTTGAGGGAAATTTTCATATTCACTTGGACTATCTTTTGTAGTACTCTTTCTAGTCTTGTTAAGTAACTTTCCCAGGTTTCTGAGCAAGCTATGATATCATAAATGTAGATGATTAACCATCCTTTTGATAACTCTTCAGGAAATATGGTGTTAATCATCCATTGATAATGGGAAGGCAAATTGTAAGCCTGTGACTCAAAACCAGAGCACAAGCATGACAGCCAAATACCATAAATCAATGGTATAGCCAAGATACCACCAAAACATGGAGCTTAGCCAAATAAGCTCAAAAGGTACCAAAGGAAAGAGGAAACTCACCCCTTTCCAAATGAACAAGTCCCATAATCATAGGACAAAGAATAACAAAGTTATTCCTGCTCAAAGTTGTTGCTGAGCATAAACCTTAATTTTGACTTCCCATCTGAAATACAGAGTAAGAGGCTTAACCCCATCAAATTGGTATTCAAAATGAAGCTCTAAGTCAGGGATATCTAATGGTACCAGACAAACTGAGCTAGCACAAGAATTACAGAAGTTATGGCCAAATTCAGGCCAAATAAGGGTGGATAAAATATTCACCTCCCATCTAACTTCTACAGTTTTAGTATGAGATACCTAAAGTGGGGTCTTTTTGGAAAGAGCATAATCAGGCCAACTGATGCTACCATTCTTTCCCCATATCTCATCTAGAACAAAAGTTATAAGGCAAACAAGCCCAATACGGCTTTTTGTCTAAAACACACATATGTAGAAAAATCTTGTACATGGCATAACGTTTCCATATCAAATGAGGTACCATTGTGTAGAACACATACAGCGATACACACTGAACCAACTTTAAGGTTGATATCTCAAAAACTGACAAAGTTATGGCTTTTTTAAGGCCAAAATGCAACTGTTTGGCTAATACAGCCTTACCATGGCATAATATTCCATAACATGAATATGACCTGCCAAACTGACAAAGAAGCTTGTTTTTACTTTAATACTGGGGACCCATACAGGTTCTGTACCCCATTCTATGTGTCATACACGTCAGAATCAACCTGTGTGGTCCCCTGATGGAAATATTCACACTGTATTGGTGAAAACTGCCACATGTGAGCCCAATACAGGATATACAGGCCTTTTGAAAGCCACAAGCCTGTCCTTGAGAGTGAAAGAGCTTCACTTCCTCTATGTGAAAAGGTCTAGCAGCCTTTTCACCCCATTTCAGCGTAAAAGGAGGCCGTTTCACTGCCAGAAAGGGAACCCCAATCCTGCTCTTCAATTCCTACGTAGTACAACTGTCAAAAAAAGCTATACTCTTGGAAAATATACAGGTTATTCTATAAATCTAATTATTGTAGTCTTTATTATTGTAAGCCAACAGGTAAAGCTGCACCCAGGGCTTTCAATAGCTCTCACCACCACTGATTTGCATTAGTAAAGCCTTTTATATCTTTAATTAAAAAGATTTTCAATACTCTTATCCATTTCACAGTTGTGTTTAAAGTTGTAAATAGCTTTATTTCATCTTTATCATAGACTCAGCCTGAAATTCATTTTTTATACCAAATGGCCTCCTTAAGTATTCATATATCCCACAGTGAACTATTATCCTCAGTAGTTTCTTAGCACTGTCTGTAAAGAAGTTTTGGTGAACCCCTTCAGAGCATCCATGCCTGTAATAAAATTTGCCTGTGATAATTGTGTTAATGTCTCATGAATTCTGGGTCTTGGATATCTGTCAGGGATAGTGTAGGTATTTAGGGCTCTAAAGTCCCCTATCATCTTTGATTTTCCATTATGCCAAGTAATAATGATAGGTGTAGTGATCTCTACCTGTTCATTATGTTCTACTTTCCTTAATACCCCAAGGTCCATTAATTTGTTAATGTGTACCTCTAAGGCTTCTCTGGCTCTTGGGATAGCTGGGTAAGCTGGTCTTCTTAAGAGAGGTGGATAAGATTTTTCTACATTAAGGATAATGTCTACTTCATGTCCAATAATGGCACCTAGTGGCTTTTCATCAGTTGAAAGGCATTTTTATATTTGAATAAGAGGTAAATAAATTTTTCTCTCATTTTTTCTGTTAATTCTTGATTGAATTCTGTCTCTTTGAGTTGGTCCCCTATGAAAAATTATTTTTTGGGTTTTTCTCTTCTTTTTTGATGACTGTAATTTATTTTTTGTTATTGAAATACCCAAATTTTTGCCTCTTATTGTCTCCTATGATAAAATATCTATCTCTTTGTTTTGAGGTATCTATGCTGTAAATTGAAAAAAAGTAATCATTTCCAAGTATAAAGTTGTTACTAGTACAGTTTTCCATTACTACAACCTCTACTTTCACTCTCATACATTGTGAAGGGTGAGGAAAAATTAATTTTAGGTATATTATCCCAAGGGGCTTCATGCTTTCACTGGAACTACTAAATTTGACTCCTTGTATTGGTATAAGCTTCCCCTCCCAATCTGGTACAATTAATTCCAAAGAACCTTCACCAACACATGTAAAGTATGCTCCTGTATGCAAGTTTAATTTTGCCTCTTGGTTCCCAACCATGACAATGCGTATACTTGACTGTCCAGCAGTATATCCCATTCCTTTTGCTGGTTTGGTTCTATACATCTTGGAATCTTGTATGTTTGTCAGGCTTGTATCAGATGTTCTAACTTGTTGTAAGTTTGAGTTACCATCTAATACTTAAAAAATTAAATAAATATTATTAATTTGTGCATTAATTGTATTGATTTCTTCACTTTTAGAAGTTTCTGACTCTTCAGTGTCTTTTTCAGAATCTGATTCTTCTTTATTGTAATTGTAGTCATCTGTTACCACAACTTCATTGATCTTTGCTTCCTTGAAGAAATTATTGGGTAAGTGTCCAATACCTCCACATTTATGGAATTTTCCTTTCCCATTACCATTGGGTGTATTGGGCTTTAAGGATTCCTTTGCTTTATCTTTCTTGATAAATGGTTTATGTGGAGTTTTGATGTCCAATTTATTTCCAATTTCTACCAATCTTAGTCCTTGTCACTATATCTTCTAGTGCATTGATGTATTCTTCTGTGGAGCATGTCTCTATAAACCTGATTCTCAAGGAATGTTGTAATTCCCCTCCACATTTCTTAAGCATCTTCATGTGCACCATTTTTTGTGATATTTCTGGGTTAAGTGCATTTAATTTTCCAATTTGTTTTAAAAATCAAGTAAAAGGTTTTTCCTTATCTGGGTCAAAGAAGGAATTTTCAAATGCATTTTCTATTTTGTACCTCCAGGCATTATTTTCCCATTTGGTGATTATTTCATTTTTCCACTAAGACCAGGTATTTTTAACATTGGTTTTTCACATGCAATAATACCATATTTTTGCAGATTTTTCAAATAATGAATATAATCTTGCAGTGATTAATTCATTTGGTATCAAATAATCTTCTTTTAACATATCAACTGTTTTAATTAATGACAAATGGTCATAATTACGTTCCCCTGTTAATGTTGGCCATTCTTTTCATTGAGGTGCCTCTTTCATTAGGACTTGGTTATTGTCCTGATGACTCAAGTATGTCATCAATGGGTTTTTTATTTCCTCTTTTGCTTTCACAGGACTGCTTATTTGAGAAAATGGGGTTGATAACTTTGGCATATTTAAGTTAGCCTCATTTAATGTTCCATTTTTTCAGTAATAAGTCTTATTTCACTTTGAATGTCATCTTGAAGATTCATTCTTGATTTATCACTTTTCTCTACATGGTCTAGAAGTAATTTTTGATATGATGAAGTATTTTCTTAAAATTTGTCAATGGAAATACTTAATTTGTTTAATTTTTCTGTTAAATTGTTAATGCTCACATCATAATTGATTGTTAAAGTTTTTTCTTTAATATATTTTATGTATTTATACAGTTCTTGGTGTCCTTGCATTAACTTTTGAGTATTGTCAATTAGAACTTTTGGTTTGTTATTTTCAACCATAAGTTTAATGTGATCAATTTCTTTTTTGTTTTTTACGACAATTTTTGTTAAATATGATAAGCTGTCATTTATTTCTTGTAAGGATAATAGACTATTTTTAATGTCTTTAGGAGGTAAGATACTATTTTTACTTCCAGTTTAAGTATTTACAACATCAGGAGACAAAGTTATCTCTTTGGGAAATGAGGTTGTCTCAGTCTTTGTTCCTCTTTGTATTTGATTTACATCAAGGTTCTGGCCATGTTGAAGACATTGTCCATGGCATCTTCTTGAATTTTTGGGATCCTGTAACTTGGGTAATATGGGTTACTCCAATTATTTTCTTGTTCTTCTTCCCATTTTGGGGAGGTTGGTTGGCTTGAGGCTTGCTGCTAGAAGCTACTGGGGCTTCTTCTTTTGTTGTCTCTTTCTTTGTGGCATGTTATTCCTTTATCTTGTTGATTTGAGGCTTGGGTGATGGTGAATTCCATCAATTTGAGTATCTCACTATTTCCTCCTCTTTGAGGAATGTTTTCAGGATATGCCAGGAGTTGATCACTCCTCAGTAGATTTTTGGCAACAGTTCCCAATCTTTGTCCTTGTATACTTTGTAATACTGCTTTTACTGGCCAATATAGATGTCTATTTGAGCCCTCTGATTGTGATTTGTCGCTGTTGGAATTACTCATACTTAGTTCCAATTCTGGTGCAGAAATCATGCGCATATCTGGGACTTGCCATTTGGATATGGCACTTGCTTGTGTGGATTTTGTTCCACTGGTGATTTTGCCCTTCCTTTTTCTTTTTGAGGGATCGACTCTACTTCTGAGTCCAACTCCAGATGATTGGATGGAGTATTGGGATCCTCTTCTAGTAGTCATAGTAAGAATTTAAAAAAACAAAAGATTTCAGATAACAAAAAATCTTTTTATGGCAATCAAAAAGGAGGTACTCAGCTTCAGAGTCCTGAATAGTGGGTCCTTGCAAGGTTAATTTCTTAGCTTTCTTTTTCTTATTGACAATTGATGTTGGAGAACTTGGAAAAGTTTCTTCCACCAATCTCTCAACAGTGGTTTGATTATCCTCTGCAGGGGTTTCTGCAAACACTAAAAAGACAAATAAATATAAGTCTTTTCTTAAAAGTATTATTTTTGATGAGATATGGCAATTTTGATTGAATAATTTATTTAATATCTTTCCATGAATAAAATGAATAAAAGAAATGATCAAAAAAAAGCAATAAAAATAACTTTTTTATTGGTTTTTTTTATATTTTTATTTTTTAAAGAATAATATAAAATTAAGATGATTATTTTTTGAGATCGATTTAAAATATGAACTTATTTTTAAGTTATAAATATCTTTATTAATCACTAGAGTCAGTCAAAGAAATTTCTTGCGAGTCTAAGGATGTGAGAAACCAAGTGTAAGACAGTACAATTGCTTTCCAAACGCCGCAATAGCTCTTAAAACAAATAGATAAAAAATTATGAATATAATTTATTATTTGATAAACCCAAAATGAATTTTTTGCAAAGGTATTTAAGTAAAAATCCTGATGGGGTGCCCAAATGTAAGGTTTTACTATGAAACAATAAGTGAATATTAAAAATATTTCACTTATTGTACTATGAATTTCCTTATTAATTTAATAAATGAAATAAACAAATATTATAATTATGGCATAAAATGATTATATTATTAAATAAATATAAGAATATAATTTCTATTATAAAAACATTATATAATAAAAATAAATGTATCAATATATAATAACTAATATATTTTGAGCTCTTTATTATTGTTACCAACAAAAAATAAAGGCATAGAAAATTGTTTTTCAATAATAAAAAACCATTAATAATAATAATATTACTAATATCAAAGCTATATATTAATATAAATACTAGTTATACTAATAAAACAATTTTGATGAATTTTACGCCAAAAGAATGTAAATACACCTTATTCAAATTTTATTCACGAAATAAAATAAGATAAAATTTTATGTGGAAAATAGGATTTATAGAGAAATATAGCCAAAAAATTGAACAAATAGAGTAATCACATAAAGATTTATGATTATAATAAATATTACCTTTGGGCTTTGATAAAATAAATGACTTATATATAAAGAATAAAAATTTTACCTTTTTTATTTAGTGTTTTATTTCTTTTGATGGCGTCTGAGGGGGAAAGAGAGTAAAAAGAGCTCTATTTAAAGTTAATTCCTGATTTTTAGAGTCCAGAAGGCTTCTAGTAGACGCGTACTGATGGTAACCACTGGAATTGATCAGTATCTTGAGGTTTTTTCTAAGTTTGATGATGTCATAGGCTTGGAAAAAGCCTAAGCTTTTTGGATTTTATTAGTATGAATCATAATCTCATAGTATTCACCTGTTTTATCACTTATATAACTATTAAGCTTTAAATAAGATTACAGTGAGTGATCATAAATGATCAATTTTAAACTTAAACTTTGATCATTAATAACTTGTAATTTATACACACTACAGCCACTCAGAGAGTGAATTATGATAGATTGGCATGTCCTTATTAAACTTCAAAGATAATTTCATTACATAATAAAAACTCCATTTTTGTTGATTTTTCTTGTATCTTATCTTTTCTGTCAAAATTCAATATTTTGAACTCCAAACCATGATTTCAGGGGGTTTTACCTTGAATATTATGATAAAGACTTCATAATTATTCACTTATGAGCTATTAGAGCCTAAATATCCACTTTATTTTAAGTTTGGACCACTTTCACAACAAAGTGGTCAACAGCTTTAGTAATCTTGTTCAATAAACCCTTACAAGTTATAGCCTTGTTTATAACATGTCAACTAAAGTTCATTTCTGTTCTCTTACAGTACTTATGGGCTAAATTTATTTTTGGTTTAGCTCCCTATCACGTACCTTTCAAGAGATATTAGCTAAAAACCATGAATGTATGAACTGACCAAAAAAGTGTGTATATTCAGCTTAATTCCTTAAGTATTAACTTTGGAGAAATGAAATAAAAAAAAATTATGTGATGTTTTCATGGGGAATCCAATGGTGAAATTTATTTTACATTTTTTTTGATTTATTTCTGAGATAAATAAGAATATATGTCTTTTTATGGCATTTTTAGCTTATTACTCATTAGTAATTGACTTGTCACATTAGCCATAAAAATGATATATGTGTTTTTTATCATAAGAAATATAATTATTTAGTTTATTTCACATGATTATTGATCATATTATGATTGAATTCAGCATTTATTGCTTTTTATGGTATTTTTACTTATTATAAGATAATTATTCGGAGGAATAATTATTGTAAAGTTTTTCTTGTGACATTTTTGGATATGTGGTCATATCTGAAAGGCTCACACAGAACCTGCTACTGAAAAAGAGTTGAGATTTGTGAAACTTAAAATTTCAGGAATTTAGAATCCAATTAATTAAATTTGATGAAAATCATCCAATACTTTTCAGGGAAAGGTGTTACAGGACCTGTAATGCAAAATTGTCGACAATTGCTGAAAATCTTATAGTAGAAGCCTTACAGGGCTACTAATTTAACTTTAAATTCAAGATTAAAGTTTCAAATGAATAAAACACGCTTAAAGATTAAAACAAGAATAGAAAAAAAATTAAAAAATAATGTGAATAAAACCTCAGATAAATTGGAGGAAGACTAAATAATCAAAAAAATAACTGTATAATAGGATATCATATACTCAAAAAACAGTATTTATGTAACACCCAGTAGTCAGGGGTAAGGGGATTTAATCTTAAACCCACGCAAAAACCTCAAACCAGCAACTCCACTGTGTGTATCAGCAATCAGTTTCAGAAATCCTACTTTCTGAAACATGCATACAGTCTGGTTCATCAATAAAGCCTGTCAACTTATGTACAGGTTGGAATTACCTAATACAGTTTGGATACACCGTCCTGAAACTTTGTGATCACTAAATACCACCAAACCTATTTTACAGATCCTGTACAGCCATACAGGACTTGTATTGGCAAGACACAATTCCATAATCACTTCTTCTCATGAAAATTCTCTGTCTGGATTAGGGCTGGCGATTCTCACATATACCAGCCCCTTCTTCTGCCCCCTGGGAACTTTTCCCCAGTTTATTAATTTAGTTGATTTATCATTTTATGAATATTCTTATCCTTTTTTTGGGTATTATATTTTTGATTTTAAGTTAGTCTTTGCATTTCTTCTTTGCCTGCACAGTATGAGTTGTGGTGGCCATATCCTTATTGTAACCTCTCTTTCCTTGTCACAGGTTGAAACAGTGGACTTGGACTTGTTTTTGGTTGGTTCTTTTATTTCTTACTCTGATTATTTGTTGCTTCTTTTCTTATAATTATTTTTTAGCCATCTTATATTATTACAATTTCAAGTGTATTTCATTTTACCATATCTTGAGCCCTCCATAAGTAAGTCCCGTTTTACTGAGTGCCAGGGCCTCTGCACTTAGAAGAGCCCCTGTGACATTCAACTAACTAGCTCATAATTGCTTCTTCTTTTCATGAATTCATATTCATTTCTCACATTTTTCAATTATGACTCTTTAATGATTTTATGATTTTCCATGATTATTATTTCTCTCTCATTCATTTTATTAAAATGAAGATTGATTCTTCTCACTTCTCAATCATTGCTGACCATTTCACTTTAATTCTAAATTCTGTATCAAATCCAAAATTTATTTGGTTTTCTCATTCAGGTCATATCAGTATTTTATTGTTTGAGATTCATTCTGGTTATTGATTCAGCAATTCAATTTTTTTTTGGATTGGGTTGATTAAATGGATTTGAATTTCTCAATATAACTGATTTATCCTCAATAATTGACTTTTATTTTAGATTGATTTGACTCACCAAGATATTGAACTGATTCCTGAAGATATTGATTGACTGATTGATTTGTCAAGAACTTGATTTTATATTAAAGACACTGATTGATTTCTTGATTATTTAATTCTTCAAGATTTTATTGATATTTGATTTTTTTTGATTTTTGAAATTGATTTAATTTATTGATTTATTTATTGAATTTGATTTCACTTCAATACTGTTGATTGATTCCTCGCGTTTAATCAAGAATTTTATTGTTAATGATTTGACCAAGATTTTATTCCTTATTTTAGAGTACCATCAAGTTACTTTTCTTATTATTTCATAATTACAGTTCAGCATAGCCCTTCAGCCAAGAATACAAGATCCCAAAGACATCAAGCTGTTCTCACTCCTACAGCAAGGGCTCCTCTTGACTGCACACCATCAGGTCATCAGCCAAGTACAAATTTGGACCAATGACCACGAATTGAAGGATCAGCACCCTCTAGAAGAGGAGGTGTTAATCAAAGAAGATCAAGATCATTCTCTGGCTTTTTTGGGTGGCTATCCAAGCATTTCTCAAGGGCCTAGAAGTAGGGTGGGGTAGGAGTCTGTGAAAGAGGAGTGGTCTGACCAAACTGAAGTGGCAACTTCCTTGGTAGGTGTCCCCAAGGCTTTTGAAGCTGAAATTATAGCCCATTCTAAGCATCCTTTTGTCTCTCAGGCTGAACCAAATTTTCCCAAAATGATGGGGAAAATGACTCAATTCATGGGGAAGCTCAATCCAGCAGTTGCTACCAGGGACAATTCAAAAGACCCCCATTAAAGACTACATCAATGAAGGCAACTGATTCTTTTTATGGTACTCAAGCCCATAAGTCAAGTCAATTGATATTCCATAATGATCCAGTGAGTTTCTTCTCAGACAGGAAGAACATTCTTTACTAAACTTCTTTTCTCCCTGGTAGATCTGGCAAATTAATTGAACACTACTTTTCAAATATTTCCAATGAAGATGTTTCCTCTATCCTCCATAATTGGCAGTTATTTGAAACCCAATTATTCACTCTGTTTGGTGGTCCCAAAGAAGTCAAGAAAGCTGAACAAGAGCTGGAAAATTTTAGGATGAAGGAAAGTGGTAATGTTTCTTTGTACATTGCTTATTTCAGGAGTTTAATGTCAAGAATTGGAGATTGGGGAGAAAGGGCATATATTCATTATTACATAAGAGAATTGGAATCAATATTATTGGAGAATTTGGATTCTCACCCTGGCACTTTTGATACTCTTCAAGAACTCATGGATATCACCTTGGAATTATATACCATATACCATGAGAGGCAGAAGGAAAATGGTGGAAATCAAGAAAAGAAGCCTCCTGTCATTGGATCCAACTTCGCAAGGCCTCCACAAGACTCATCTTCAAAGAGGCCTTACCACAAGAAGAAGAAGAAGGGCAAACAATCTCAAGCTTCAAAGGACAAGCCTCATGCTTCTCTCCTCAATAAGGACAATAAATTAATTGGTTCTGAAAAAGAGAGGAGGATTAAAGAATGCTTATGTATTTATTGTGATGGAAAACACCCAATTGAAAAATTCTTCAAGAGACCTGAGAACAAGCCTGGATGATCAAGAGGCTTCCCTGGCAAGCAGGGAAAAGCCCGAGTTGGAAGCATGATGTGTTCAATGGTTCTTACATATTTCCTTCAAGAGCACAACTGTGAACTCTGAATACTAGTGTCAGGAAATCTTTCAAATTTCTTATTTTTTCTTCTGTATCTGATACTTTTTATAGTATCTTCATTGATTCTGGTGCTACAAAGTCTTTTATTGCAAAGAATTTAGTTCTCAAGAATTCATTAACTATGTCAGAGCTCCATGAAAAGATTCCTCTTTTCATTCTGTTTTCAAATGAATCCCCTTCGGTGTTCATCACCCATTATACCAAGTGGGTAGTTGACTTGCCTTCCTTCCCAAGCTTTGAATGAGACTTCTTCATCATAGATTCACCCAAAGGAGAAGACCTAATATTGGGATATAATTTCCTCTACGATTTTCATCCCATTATTGATTGGAAAAATGGATTGATTACCTATGATTCTAGTGGTATTATTTCTCCTACTAGTAATTACCTGGCCACTGCTGTAAACAGTGTTTCTCTGGTTGGTGAAATTGAGAAACCTTCCTTTCTTTCTTCTGTCCATATCCCTTCCATCATGCCCCCTCAGTCATTAATTCAATCAAGATATGAACTCTTCAAAGAGATAAAAGATGTGAGGGAAGATGTTGATATATTTTCACATCATCTCTTTCAAGGGTATATGGAACTTCCTCCTTTGTCTTTTCATGCCTCCCTGGATGAGAAGTGCAATGAGGAGGAAGCACCAGACAAAATTGAGACTGTGTTGAAGGTAGTCCCTCCTCCTTATCACCAATATTTGGTTGTATTGTCAAAGGTGAGGGAAGATAAACTTCCTCCACACCCTGCTTGTGATCATCATATCAAACTGGAGGGTCTTCTACCTCCAGTTGGTGTTATCTCCTCTTATGAAATCAAGAGTCAGAAACACTTGGGGCCTACATTTCAGGAAATGTAGAGAAAGGTTTAATCAGGCCAAGCTCCTCTTCAACAGGAGAACCTGTCCTTTTCGTAAAGAAAAAGGATGATGGCCTTTGTTTGTGTGTTGACTACTGAAAATGCAATGATGTCACTAGGAAAAACAGGTATCCTGTTACTCCTATGAACCAGCTTCTTACCATATTCAACGGCTCCAATATGTTCCTTAAGATAGACCCGTGTGGCGCATATAATCTCCTGAGAATCAAGGAGGGGGATGAGCACTTAACTTCCTTGAGAACCAAATATGGTAGCTAGGAGGATTTGGTTATGCCATTTCGCCTTACAAGTTCTCCTGCTTCTTTCCCAAATCTTGTAAATGATATGTTTGTACATTTCTCAGATATTGTTGTAATTTATCTAGATGGTATTAAGGTCTTTTATTGTTCTGAGGAGGAACATGTAAAAAATGTGGCCTCTGTTCTCCAAAGACTGAGGGACAATAATTTATTTGTCAAAGCATCAATGTGTGTTTTCCATGTTGCAAGTTTAGAATAGTCATGTTGTTTCAAGTGATGGCCTCAAGATGGATTTTTCAAAAGTTCCGAAAATTCTTAATTGGCCTCATCCCAAGAAAATCAAAGCCCTTCAATCTTTTCTTGGATTTCCCAATTTCTATAATTGCTTCATTAAAAATTACTCTAAAAAAATCAGTGCTCTCACTTGCCTTCTCAAAAAAGACTCTCCTTTTATCTACACTGAGGAAGCTCTTAGTCAGTTTAAAATACTCAAAGAAGCCTTCACAACTTCTCCTATCCTTTCCCATTTTAATCCTTCTCCACCAACGTTTGCAGAGACTGATGCTTCCAAATATGCTTTAGGTGCTGTACTGAGTCAGGTGAATGACTCAGGAAAGCATCCAATTGCATTTGATTTTCACAAACTCCTCCCAACTGAGCTGAACTATGAAATCTATGACAAGGAACTCTTTGGAGTAGTTTGGGCTCTCAAGCATTGGAGAGCTTTTTGTTCTCACCAGGGCAAATGTTGCATCAATCATCGGCGATTGACTTCACGTCAAGCAAACATTAAGCAGGATAGAATTCAAGCTCATGTCAAGCAAAAATCAAGTAAATGATGAGCACACATGACACTCTGGTTGTAAACCAATATTGGTTCCTCTGTGCCTTAAACTGAGATTCCTCACCACCTGATCCTCCCACATCCATCCAATGGTTGGTAAAATTACACAAGACCCACCTGTTTTCACACACACACATCAAAGAGGTTCTTCAGCCAGTATTCATGTAGATAAGGGGTGTGTGACCTCCCAGGTCATTCATGAAAGGAATCCACCCTAGTGGGATTGACATTTTGCGGGTGACACTGGTGGATCCTGCCGCACAATTCCGTGGGTGCAGGTGTGTGTGTGTGTGATGTGCACAGCAAGTGAGAATGATGTGTTGTCCTAATTTTGTGTAGCCATGAATCAGCTCAGCATGAGTGGGTGACATGGTTGGAGCCCACCGCACAATGCAGCAGGTGCATGGGTGTGACACAAGAACAGAAAGGCAAAGCATGTGAGGGACTAATGTCAAGTGGCATTGACCATTTGAAGGGGTGCTTGTGCAGTGGCATGTGCATGGGAGGGGGTGGGTGCATAAGTGTGAGGAATGTGCAAGAAGGCAAGAGCATGTGAGGATGTAATTTTCTGAAACCTACCTGCACAAAGCACTCATTAGGGCATGTGACCAGCTCCATGTGACTTACAAAAATCAAAACTCTCATGGAAGCAATCTAATGCTGAGGCCCACTTGGATGATGGGCCAATTCCCCTTCCAAGTGATGATGGTGCAGTTGGTCATCTTATATCCTGTGATATTCGAGTTTGTGGGTCATTTGATCATTAAAATTGGCTTATTCACACTGTACCCAAAGTAAAAATAGTAATTTCTTTGTGGCAATGTGAAATAATGGGCTTTGCTTGTCATAACGGCATATAACTGTCACCAAATGTTGGGGCAGTGTTTTCTCTAGCATAATTCCTAATGAATCTGAGGTATTTGAACTTTTGTGTCACTACATTTCCAGCAAAAAATAGAGACTAAATATGATGAAATAATGGCTTTAGCATTACAAGAAGTCCACATGACATCACTTTGTTGTCATAAAATCCACAGTGACCTTCTATGACTTCTTCAGATATAATCAAGTGTCCATCATCAAAACCAACATCTTTTTAAATTTTGTGCCCCATCTGGGAAGAAAGTCCTATCAATATTCAAAATTTTTAAGATCAGAAAGCTATTGTTCAGCATGCAAGATGGCTCAGAGACTTTAAAAATGCTATTAATAATACTAAATTGTTGTGATTTACCCCTCAGAAAACATATCACACTGTTGCTGAAATTTTTGGATTCAATTGAAAATATATTGTTCCCAATATTAATGTTTGAAACTGGAAAATATGAAGATGAGACAATCCTTGATGTGTGATGACTTGTTAATTGTATGGTAGTATCTAAGCTGATCCTCTGTAAGTACTCAACCAGGAAATCATAGTTTTGTTGCTCATGGCTGGATGGTTTGTTATATCTTTGGTAATTCAACAGGGCAGGCAGCTGTGATTTGAAAAGTTGTTTTATTTCATGTAGGATGGATGGGGATTCCAGCAGAAAAAAAAGGTTGGAACATTGACATATATGTTGAAGTAAGGTTTTATATATATCATCTATTAAGAGTCTCAAGAATTTAGTCTTATTCAGTCAATGTGTTTAATCAATGTGAATATATTTTTCATATTAATTAGCGTACATATTTTGTTATTTTTTGGCATCTTTGCAAATACTCCAATCAAGTGCTCATAACCCCATGTGGCTGAGGCTTGTGCTGGGCCCCAATGTTAAAAGAGTTCTGGATTATGATCAGAAAAATAATAATTTGGTTTACTTTTCTGTTTTGGGAACAGGTGTTGATTGGAAAGGTGGAATTGTTTTTTCCAATTTTCAGCAAATGCAGTTTCATGATCTGTTAGGTTGAGTCTATGAAAAGGTGATAATAGCAGGATTTACAACCTAAAATATGACTTTGAAATGATAAAATGAATTATAAAAAGTATTTATTGATGATAATAAAGGTTACTAATAAGATTTTCAGGGCTTTCCTATTGAGAAATAGTGGTGGTGAGCGCTGTTGAAAGCCCTGGGTGCAGCCTTACCTCTTGGGTTACAATAATAAATACTACAATAATTGAAATTATAGTTATACCCGATGTTTTCCAAGAGTACAGCTGTTTTTGAGAGTTTTACTATATAGGAACTCAAGAGAAGGATGAGAAAACTTTTTCTAGTGGAGAAAAGTTCCCTTTTTATCCTAAAATTTGGTGAAAAATGCTTCTAGACCTTTCCACTCAGAGGAAGTCAAAATTTTCACTTCCAAGGACTGGATTGTGATTTTCACAAGGCCTTTATAGCCTTTATTGGGGTCAGATGTGCTTTTGAAACCACCTATGGGCAGATTTCACCAATCCAGGGGAAGATTTTTATCTGGGCGCCTCATAGCCCTCTTCTGACGCATATGAAATGTAGAATGCTATATATAACCTGTACAGGACCCCAGTATTGACCAAGCTATGAGGTATTGAAGTATAAACAGTATTATTCTTCTTTTTGACACTTCAACATCATAATTATGGGGGCATATCCAAAAGTAAAGCTGTATTGGTCTAATTGTGGGAGTTTGACCTTAAAACAGCCATAACTTTGTTGGCTTTTGAGATATTAACCTCAAAATTGGTTCGGTGTGTAACCCTGTATGTTTTCTACACAATCGTACCTCATTTGATATGGTTATCTTTAAATATGGCAAAGCTATCCCATGTACAAGATTTTTGTACATATGCATGTTTTAGGCAAAAATCTGTATTGGGCTTGTTTGTCTTATAACATTTGGTCTAGATGATATATGAGAAAATTAATGGCATCATAAGATAGCCCTGATTGGTCTCTTTCCAAAAAGATGCCATTTTAGGTATCTCACACTAAAACTGTATAAGTTAGATGAGAGGTGAATATTTTATTCAACCTTACTTGGCTTTAATTTGGCCATAATTTCTGTAATACTGGTGCTGGCTCAGTTTGGCTGGTACTATTAGATAGCCCTGACTTGAAGCTACATTTTGGATACCCATTTGATGGGCTAAGCCTCTTCCTCTGAATTTCAGATGAAAGGTGAAAATTAAGGTTTATGCTCAGCAACAACTTTGAGCAGGAATAACTTTGTTATTCTTTGTTGTATGGTGATGGGACTTTTATATTTGGAAATGGGTGAGTTTCCTCTTTCCTTCAATACCTTTTGAGATGATTTGGGTCAGCTCCCTGTTTTGGTAGTATCTTGGCTATACCATTGATTCATGGTATTTGGCTGTCATGCTTGTGCTCTGGTTTTGAGTCACAGGCTGACAACCACAATAATTAAAATTATAATTATACCTGATCATTTTCCAGGAGTAGAACTGCTTTTGACAGTTGTACTATGCAGGAACTCAAGAGAAGGATGAGGAAACCTTTTCTGCTGCAGAAAAGGTCCCTTTTCATCCAAAATTGGGTGAAAAAGGTGTCTAGACCTTTCCACATAGAGGAAGTGATGATTTTTCACTTCCAAGAACTAGCTTGTGGTTTTCACAAGGCCTGTATAACCTGTATTGGGATTATATGTGGTTTTGAAACCACATCTGGGTAGTTTTCACCAATACAGGGTGAAACCTTTCATCTGGGGACCACATAGCCCTCTTCTGATGTGTATGATGTGTAGAATGCTGTACAGAACCTGTACAGGATGCCAGTATTGACCAAAATATGAACTATCAAAGTATAAACATGCTCCTTTGTCTGTTTGACACCTCAAAATCATAATTATGGTAGAATATCCCACAGTAAGGCTGTATTGGTCTAATTGTGGGATTTTGACCTCAAAACTGCCATAAATTTGTCCGTTCTTAAGATATCAAGCTCAAAGTTGGCTAATTGTGTAGCCCAGGATGGTTTTTACACAATGGTACCTCATTTGGTATGGCTATCATTAAATATGGCAAGCTTATTCCATGTACAAGTTTATCTTGTACATATGTATGATTTGCTTGAAATCTGTATGAAGTTTGTTTTCCCCATAACATTTTTTCTATATGAGGTATGGGAAAATGGACGGCACCATAAGATTGCCCTGACTCTGTCCTTTCCAAAATGACCCCACTTTAGGTATCTCACACTAAAACTGTAGAATTTACATGAGAGGTTAATACTTTTTTTCCCCATATTTGACCTTATTTTGGTCATAACTTCAGTAACTCTGATGCTAGCTCAGTTTGGTTAGTACAATCAGATATCCCTGAATTAGAGCTTCATTTTAATTACCCCTTTTATGGGGTTAAGCCTCTTCCTCTGGATTTCAGATGAGAGGTGAAAAATAAGGTTTATGATCTGCAACAACTTTGAGCAGGAAAAACTTTTTTATTCCTTGTCCTATGATGTTGCAGCTTGTATATTTGGAAAGAGCTATGTTTCCTCTTTTGTTTGATACTTTATGAGATGGCTTGGCTCAACTCCATGTTTTGGTGGTATCTTGGCTCTACCATTGTTTTATGGTATTTGGCTGTCATGCTTGTGCTCTGGTTTGAGTAACAGGCTGATATCATCCATTGAAAGAGTCCAGCTTGTGGAAATCTTTATAGCACTAATCCAATGGAGTTTCTTCTTGGTTAGTTCATTTTCAAGTTCCTCTGATTGACCCATTTTTCTTTGAGTGTTGGTGGAATTGTGCCCATCTAATGACATCTGTTGACTGAGAATTAAAAATGGAATATAGAACTTGTATAAGAGAACACATTCAGTTGCTTTCAAACTACCACGAGAGGGGTAACCCATTTTGCAGGGTACTCTTGTCCATGATTAGGGAATGATATTAAGGGATATGATTTTTCAAATATGCTTTAGAGCCTCACCCTTGATCTGGTGATCACTCAGTGCACTGATATCCAATTCAGAGGGGATTTTTGAAGTGGGGATGTAATCCGCATCAAATGAGTGAATCTCAACAGAACCACTAGATGGATGTTGCATGTGAGGGGTGGGCATTGGGAAGTAATTTTGTTGGGTGGAAGTAGTGGGGAGTGACTCATTTATTTATTTTTTCTGCCTCCCTTATCAGGGAGTGGGCCTCTCACAATGTCATTTGATCAAGAGAGCTTTTGGAGGTCATGGAATCTGAGTCTGAACTGTTGGTGTCATTGGATTTCCTGCAGGACCTGAAGTAAATTTTTGATTTGGGCTCTGGAATGCACAATCTGAAAGTTGCATGATCCTTCAAAATTCCAAGTATTAAATTATGCATTATTTCAAGATTAACCCTTCTGGTTGCATCCCAATATGGAAGGCCTTCCAAAATTGAATATTGCACTCTATGCTCAGAGAAAGTTGCTTGTCTTTGTTTTAGGGATGCCCAAAGCCATTTGGAAATGGTTGATTTATAATTTTGGTACAAGCATGTGTAGTGAAATTGAGGACCAATTTCATCAATTTGAGCTTTGTGAATGGTGCAAAAATTACAAAAGTGGTTGCCTGAATGAGAAATAAATCCAGTAAGCTTGCGCATGGCAAACACATCCTCAATGGCTGTGAGAATGGCAACAAGGATAAAGGATCCTGAAGGACCTGTTGAGGTGGGTTAAAAATGGTAACCTTGCCATAGCTCTTTGAGCTCCTTGATGAGGAGCATTAATAGGTAATGAAGTTGAAGGGAAGTTGGATCCTTTGCACCAGGGATGATTCCTGCAACATAGAAATTCTCTGGCTTCAATATTTGACTTGGGGGGAGATTAAGACAAATGAGCATGATAGGTCCAATGCTGGCCAACTGGGTTGACTTTCCATGTGCATTAAACCAGTCAACATAAATGGAGAAGGCCAATGCATTGGGTATGGCCATGAATGGGTGGTCATTGATATTTCTAGTGCAAGTGAAGTGTCTCCAGACCAATCAATCCCAGATGTCACATTCGGGGGAACCTCTGGTAATATGGGATTGTTGATGTTAATGCAGAATTTCTATAATCCCAGCCCGCTGGAGAAATCTATCAAGCCAGTTTTTGAATGGTTTATGAATGAAATGTTTTTTTGGGAAAATTCTTTTTTGATTTTGGTTATGTTTTGGGTTCCGCCTTCAAATGAATTGATGAATTTGCCTAATGATTGTGTGCAAGGGGGATCATGATCATTTGGGTCATTATGGCGTCAACAGTGGGGTTGTTCAGTTGTGACAGATTCAGTAAAGCCATTAAGAAAGAAACATTGAGAACAACATATTTAGTTTTGGATTACTGGCTCCAAGTGGAGATCTTCAAATATGGTACTGAGGTCTTGGGTATATGGAATGCAGGAGTGGGGTGACCACCTGAGCTTGAGATACTGGACTTGATCAGAAGGTTCAGGACTGGGTTGCAAATGCATGAAGCCCTGCATTGTATATTATACCTTAATGATAGAATGGTAGATATTATCATTCCAAGGTCTTGTGGGGCAAGGTTTGAACTGCCACTGTATGGGTTCTGTGCAGTTGAATTGAGATCTGGTGGAATGGAGAATGTGCTTTGGGTCAATTGGGAATAATCAGCTCGGAAAATTTGATCCAATAGAATTTGTGGGCACTCAGACCCTGATGCAGAAGTAGGGATGTTTGGAAGAAATTTAGGTGCAAAGGATTATTTGAGCTTTTTAATGTGCTGTTTATATTGGAAAGGTGTGAAGGCAACTCCCTTCCTATCACCCTCAGGGGTAAAGTGTTGACACATGCATATACGCATTGAGGAATAGCGGTGGGTTGACATTTTTGCGGAATCGTGAATAAGGTTGGGTTGTTTATAAATATCTCTGGGTGATGTGCAAGTGCTTACAATTGTGATTGATTGGGAAAACAATTGAGTGATTAGTGATGAAGGGGGAGATGATTTGAGCCATTTGAGGATTTTATCCCATTTGTAATGGTGGCTGAGCTGCAGGGGATAAAGTGTAACATGTCTTGTGTAGATGGGGGAATTGGGTAGGAGGTTAGTTGGCTAAAATGCCATGCTTCTCAATGCTCATTCATATTCTAGTTTATTTACACATTGTGATACTGCGGGTTTGACCCTTGAGGGGCATTCCATTTGTGATGTGTTAACATTGAATTGAGGGGATAAACATTTAAATCATGTATGCTGGCATGCCATCATCCATGGTTTAAAGCCTTATTACAGAAATAATGATGTAACTCTATTACGTAAGGGTTTGGAGTGGAGCTGAATTCTTGGTATTTGGTTTGAGTGCAGCGGGATTTCAATCCGCTGGAATGTTATTTAGATTCACCGCCTGCATTATTCCATCGCCAAGGTCTATGTGATGTCACATCACAAAATTTTGCTTCATTTTAAATCACTTGTCTGTGTTTATCTATTCCCCATGTGATTTTCATCAGCCTATATAGATGTGATGTAATAATTTCTATTACATAAACAGTGGAATGGTTCATTTTACATGAACCTCAGGTTGTTGATGTAAAATCAACCATAGGTTGACATAAAATAAACAATAGGTTGACATAAAATAAACCATAGGTTGATGTAAAATAAACCATAGGTTGATGTAAAATAAACCATAGGTTTATGTAAAATAAACTATAGGTTAATGTAAAATCAACCATAGCCTAATTTAAAATCAACCATAGGCTGATTTAAAATCAACCATATGTTGATGTAAAATCAACCATAGGTTGATGTAAAATCAACCATAGGTTGATGTAAAATCAACCATAGGTTGATGTAAAATCAACCATAGGTTGATGTAAAATCAACGATAGGTTGATGTAAAATCAACGATAGGTTGATGTAAAATCAACCATAGGTTTATGTAAAATCAACCATAGGCAGATTTAAAATCAACCATAGGTTGATGTAAAATCAACCATAGGTTGATGTAAAATCAACCATAGGTTGATGTAAAATCAACCATAGGTTGATGTAAAATCAACCATAGGTTGATGTAAAATCAACCATAGGTTGATGTAAAATCAACCATAGGTTGATGTAAAATCAACCATAGGTTGATGTAAAATCAACCATAGGTTGATGTAAAATCAACCATAGGTTGATGTAAAATCAACCATAGGTTGATGTAAAATCAACCATAGGTTGATGTAAAATCAACCATAGGTTGATGTAAAATCAACCATAGGTTGATGTAAAATCAACCATAGGTTGATGTAAAATCAACCATAGGTTGATGTAAAATCAACCAAGGTTGGATGTATTCCCAATCAAAGTTTGAATTGGTATATCAATTCCTCATCATGAGGGATCAATTTTTGATTTTGGGCTATCAATTCCCCACCATGGGTTATCCACTGGGAATGATGTGGAATGAATTCCTCATCATGTGGAATCAATTCCTAATCATGTGAAATTAATTCCTAATCATGTGGAATTAATTCCTAATCATGTGGAATTAATTCCTAATCATGTGGAATTAATTCCTAATCATGTGGAATTAATTCCTAATCATGTGGAATTAATTCCTAATCATGTGGAATCAATTACTCATCATGTAAAATCAATTCCTCATCATGTATAATTTATTCCACATTGTTTGGAATCAACATCCAACATGTGGAATCAATTCCTCATCATGTGGAATCAATACCCCATCATGTGGAATCAATTCCCCTTCATGTGAAATCAATACCCCATCATGTGGAATCAATTCCCCTTCATGTAAAATCAATTTCCCATGATGTGGAATCAATTCCACATAATGGGGTATTGATTTCACATCATGAGGAGTTGATTACACATGATGAGGAATTGATTCCACATGATGAGGAGTTGATTCCAAATGATGTGCAATAAATTCCACATGATGAGGAATTGATTTCAAATGAAGAGGAATTGATTTCACATGATGAGTAATTGATTCCACTTGATTAGGAAGTGATTCCACATGATGAGGAATTAATTCCACATTATTCTCAGTGGATAACCCAAGGTGGGGAATTGATAGCCCAAAATCAAAACTCAATCCCTCATGATGAGGAATTGATATACCAATTCAAATTTTGAGTGGTAATACATCAAACCTTGGTTGATTTTACATCAACCTATGGTTGATTTTACATCAACCTATGGTTGATTTTACATCAACCTATGGTTGATTTTACATCAACCTATGGTTGATTTTACATCAACCTATGGTTGATTTTACATCAACCTATGGTTGATTTTACATCAACCTATGGTTGACTTTACATCAACCTATGGTTGATTTTACATCAACCTATGGTTTATTTTACATCAACCTATGGTTGATTTTACATCAACCTATGGTTGATTTTACATCAACCTATGGTTGATTTTACATCAACCTATGGTTGATTTTACATCAACCTATGGTTGATTTTACATCAACCTATGGTTGATTTTACATCAACCTATGGTTGATTTTACATCAACCTATGGTTGATTTTACATCAACCTATGGTTGATTTTACATCAACCTATGGTTTATTTTACATCAACCTATGGTTGATTTTACATCAACCTATGGTTGATTTTACATCAACCTATGGCTGATTTTACATCAACCTATGGTTGATTTTACATCAACCTATGGTTGATTTTACATCAACCTATGGTTGATTTTACATCAACCTATGGTTGATTTTACATCAACCTATGGTTGATTTTACATCAACCTATGGTTGATTTTACATCAACCTATGGTTGATTTTACATCAACCTATGGTTGATTTTACATCAACCTATGGTTGATTTTACATCAACCTATGGTTGATTTTACATCAACCTATGGTTGATTTTACATCAACCTATGGTTGATTCTACATCAACCAATTGTTGATTTTACATGAACCTATGGTTGATTTTACATCAACCTATGGTTGATTTTACATCAACCTATGGTTGATTTTACATCAACCTATGGTTGATTTTACATCAACCTATGGTTTATTTTACATCAACCTATGGTTTATTTTACATCAACCTATTGTTGATTTTACATAAACCTATGGTTTATTTTACATCAACAACCTGAGTTTCATGTAAAATGAACCATTCCACTGTTTATGTAATAGAAATTATTCCATCACATCTATATAGGCTGAATCAAAAGCACATTGGGAATAGATAAACACAGACATTCAATTTAAAATGAACCAAAGCTTTGTGATGTGACATCATATGGACCTTGGTGATGGAATAATGCAGGCAGTGATTGTCTTGCCTTTCTTGAAAAGGTGATGTCTCTTTTGTGGGTAAATCCTTCATGAATATACCCTTATACAGATATAGAATTCTGGGGAATTTCGATGCATATATTGGCAGTTTGGATAATTCACACAATGTGACAATGCGGAGGGGGAGATGTTTACTGAATCTCATTACTTATGGATGATGGGCCCCCTTTGAGATCAAGAAAATATCACTTTATATGCTGGTAGGCGGGGAAGGGTGGTTTCTGACAAAACCAGCGGAGCTCAAGAGGAGGCGGGGAGAATTCTCCTAAGAAGTGTCTTATTAGACTTCCACAAGACACTTGTTTCCGACTATTCATAGAATTTCTCTATTATAAATTTGAAAAATTTTCATCTCATATCACTCTATTTTATCATGATACTGACCTGTTTCATCAAGTTGAAAGTATTACTGAAGTTCTTTAGCCCTTATGTCATCTTTCAAGCCATGTAAATCCTGTTCAGGTCCTGTTCATAACTCAGATAGTGAATCGAGCATAGAATATGTTCAAACACAGTCACCATTGAGTCCCAACATTCCTCTCACAAGCCCTATTGCATCCTCCATTAATTTATCAGGTCTCAACATTGATGTTGGAAATCTGACGGCTCAAACTTCAAACACTTGGTCAGTCCCAAATATTTCTGTCACTCCAATTCCCCTGAATCCCATTAATACACAAATGCATGTGTCTGAGGGGGCAGGTACCTGGCTTCTGAATATTTCAGTTGCCTCAATATGTAGCATATCACTCCTTCTCTTGGTTCATCATCTACAATTTGTCTTTGGTGAAGGGCTGCTTGTTAGCCTTGGCTACATGCTGCATTTATGTATAGCTTGAATGGTAGTTCAAAGTAAGGTAAGATGAGCACAGGTGCATTTGTGAGCCTTAGAGGTAATTTCATATACCCAAAAGACCACAAATATAAAAAATAACATATTAATATAAATAAAATAAATTTATTTATATTATTAAAATAAAAATCAAAATATAAATATAAAATTATATTAAAAATAAAAAATTAATTACAATTTAAAAATAAAAAATACATTAAATTTTGTAAGTATAAAATTACTTTTATACTTGAAAAAATTAAGTAAAAATAAAATTTTAACAAAATTGTGAAAAAAATAAATAAATTTGGAAAAAAGTTATATAAAAATTATCATAACTTTTTATCCAATAAATAAACACATAAAATTTACTTCACCATTGGATTCCTCATAAAAAATCAGGTGGGGTCACCTCTGAGTGAAATTCTTGTAACTCAACTCTAAATAAGCTTAAATTAAGTTTTTAGTATTTTCAATACAAAAGTTGAAAATCCTCAAAACTTTAATTTAATTCACACCACATGTGGTGTTAACCATCAAATTTTGTGTTAAAATTGAGGTGTTGTGTTTAGTTTAGAAGTTATGAGGAATTGAAGTATTTTCAATTGAATTCAATTGAAATGTCAAAATGTGCGCGTGTATTACATAAGTGAACTTTGATTTACATATGAGGTGTCAATTATTACTGTATTGTACTGTACAATTGAATTGAATTACATATGTAAATTATAAGTATAATACATGATGAGGAATTAAAGGAAAAATAAATTGGAAAGATTAAATTTGGGGGGGAAAAGGAACTCCAGCTCTAAGGGGGAGCTAGACCCCCAAATTCCTTGCTGACAGGCGTGAGATGTCAAAATTCACGCAAAAGTTCATCACTTTTGGCCTGGAATTGAGTTACAGGGTCTGTGAACTCAATTGATGATGAGGTTTTGATACCAACTGGGGTAGTTTTAGCTGTTGCCAAGAGGGTAAAACTACCCTTAAGATAAAACAATCATAGTAAAAACAGTTTTAACTGGTTTCTACGCCTCTGAAACACATTCTGACGTGTTTTGAAGGCTCTAGGCCTGGTATTGCTATAGTAATGGCTGATTTAAGGGTCTAAAATGGCTAAAAATGGCTAAAAATGGCTTAAACCAGCCCTTTTTTGGTCTAAACCAGGGTTCAATGATGCCATAATTGGCTTTTCTGTTGTCAGACTGTTTTTTACGACTGACAAGAGTAAATTTTACTTTTGGAGTAAGAGAATTGATGGCTATAAAAGAATGTCTTCTTTGCCCCACTTTTCTCTTCATGTTAGAATCTTGTCCTTTTATTAATTAGTTTAAAACTGTTAAACCAATCAATAAAAGATTCAAACCACCCTTTTTAAATCATTTTGAACCTTTTAACCACGTGAAAAAATCATTATAACCATTGTTTGTAACTTTTATAATCATTTTTACCCCTGAACCACCCCATAAGTGAATTAAAGCATCTTTCATCACTGTTAACTTTGTCACTTTGTTTCCAAATTCACTCTGGTAACTTTTGGGTGTGTTTTCTCTTTAATATTCTTTTTAAAGACTCTGTTCTTTAATTAATTGCTTGCAGTTCTTTGCTCAATTAATTCCAATTGAAATTGCTCTTGAAGAAATTTCTTTTGTAGCCTTAAAATATCTCTTGTAGAGTATTTTTTGGATAAATTTTTATTGTTGGTAAAACAATAAATTTTCATAATATTATTGTTTTATACTAATAAAGTTATAAACAATAAAATTGGCGTGTTTTCTCTTAAAAATAATATTTCATACTATTTTTAACTGAATTTTACCTTATACAAATTTTGAGGACAGGAAAAGTACTTGATTTTTAATCAAAGTTTCATATCCACACCTTACATTTGGGGGCCCAGCTGTGATATTTTACCTGTGACATATTTTTTTTACTCTTTTTAAATCTTTTTTCTTATATTGAAAAATTTAAAAACATATAAAAAATACTTATAATCCAAAAAATCCTTAAAAAAATAATTTTTTTCATATTATAAGTGAGGCTTATATTTTTATTTCTTTTTTGAAATAACCTTTTTTTTTTACTTAATTAATTGGCTTTTTCATTAATTTTAGTGTCTGACAACGTGGTAAGACAAGAAAACATTGAAACAGCCTCAACAGTAACCAGCATTATCCCTGCCAGTACTGTTAATTCTGATCATAATATTACTGTTATTGTGACTCAAAATAACCAACCTGAATCAATATCTTCTGAATTAATTAACTTGGACATAAGTAATACCCTTCAGAAAGCTAAAAATTTGGCCAATAGTAAGTTTTTGACGTAAAAATACTATTTTAAGCCTTTTTAACCATAATTATGCCTTCAACCAGGTCAGGAGCCAGCTACAACCCCTCAAGCAGCTCCCAAAAAGGTAATAGACGTGATTATGGCAGAGGCCAATCAGGTACAGAAGGAAAAGGGTCAGTTGATGACTTCCAAACAACTAAATTGGGTCATTCTGAAGCTGATAATACCATTTTACCTTCAAAAAGAGCTGACACCGCCACAACAAGCCTCTGTGGACATATACAAAGCCAGCCACAGTGCATACAACAATGCACTTCAATTCAAAGAGTACCAGATCCTTGCAGACCTGTGGAAGAATTGCATGAATTCTTACCTGACAGTAAGAAAATTCTTGGGCCATCCCAACACTTGCAAATTGCTCAATGGATGGCATCCATTGATGGAGAAGAAAAACATGATGCTTTTGACACTAGAATGGAGGAAAAACAACCCTCCCCCACCCAAACCAGTGCCAAAAACAGCCCCAGTGGCCAGCAGCAGCATTTCCAACATGAAAAAACAGCCACAACCTCCAAACAAGGGCAAAGGGAAGGCACAAGCTCCAAAACCTTACAGCCAGGGCTACAGGATCCCAAAGATTCAGCAGGATGCCATGGAAAATGTATTTCAGATGGCCAGAACCATGATGGAATTACAAAAGAAGGAGGAAGCCAGATTAAAGTTCCAGAAATGATTTCTGATATATTTGATTCCATCCCAGAGTTGTATGATGCTATAAAGGACGTGAAAAAACATCTTTCTGATAAAAATGAATCCATTTGTAACAACATTAAAACAAACAACTTGAGCCTGTGCCAAATCAATGAAACACTTATGTGTTTTGAAAAGGTTTTAAGAACAATTAAAACTTCCAATAATGATACTTCTTTTGGCATTAAGATAAATGAAAAATCTGCAATTATTAAAGAATTAACAGAAAAATATTCTAAACTCAATATTGATGACATAATTGAGACAAGAATAAAACATGCCATTAGTACTATCAAAGAGGACAAGAAAAAGACTCTCGATTATGTTTCAAAAGCATTTGCTGAAGTAAAGACAAATACAATTGCCTTGAAAAAGGATTTTGATACCTCAAAAGAGGAAATATCAAAATTAACAATGAAATTGAATGAAGTTATATCTGATAATACTAGACAAACAGAGTTATGGAATGAGCTTACATATAAAGAGGATGAACATAAAAAGAATGTCATAGACTCTATACAAAGCTTACAACATGAGTTAAAAAATTCTCAAAGGTGTAACAACAGTAAAATGAATGATATTGAACAACTGCTCAACACCTTACCAAGAATGTCTACACCTCAGAACCAGAATGAGGGTGCAAGAATTCCCAATCCACAAGTATTGGATGGAGAAAATTCACAGTTAAAAGATGAATTTTCTACCTCTTTTCATAACTTGGAACCATCAATGGGCCAAGCACTATTAAAAGAAGTTCCAAAACTTAAGGAATGGCCTCACTTCAGTGGTGAAGGAGAATATGACCATATGGAATTTATCAGAGGTATTGACATGATCAAAGAAGATTTTGAATTACCAGACAGATTGGTAACAGCCAGGTTTAACACCTTGTTTACCAAATCAGCTCACAGATGGTATATCAAATTGAGACAAGCACATGGACACCAGAGTTGGACTTGGTGGAAAACCCAAATTGTCAACAAATGGGCCAATGATGCATGGAGGTTTAAAGTTGAAACAGCCTTTGAATCCGCCAAATTTAATGCTGATAAAGACAAAGCCTTACCATGGTTTTGTCAACAAAAGGACAGGTTAACAGCATTATACCCTGACATGTCAGAATTTATGATTCATAGAAAAATTCTAAGACAATGTGGAGGTGACTTAGAGCATGCTGTCAAGAGCAGGACTACTGAACAATCTTCAGCAGAAGACATTATCAATATATTAGAGGAAGTAACCACAAGAACCAGAATTGGTTCCAGTAGGGTGAATCTCAAAACAAGGTTTAATACACCTTGGAAGGATTCTGTGGACAAAAACCCCAAAGAAAACTCTAATAATATTAAAAATAAATCTGCAGATACAGTCAGAAAGTGCCATATTTGCCAAAGCACCACTCATTTAGCCAATACATGTCCAAAAAGAGGGAAAATTAATGAAATTGATGTGGAGAAAGAACCTGATGTTGAAAAAGATGACATAATTGAAGAAAATTCAGATGACAAGTCATCCATATTTTCTGAATCTTCAAAAGATATAGAAAATATCAATGCCACTTTTGACATCATGGAATCTTATTCCCACTTACCACAATTAAGCAATGGTCAACTTGATTTATCAAAAATCCAAGATGCACAACTCATGAAAACCAAACCAAACAGAGGAAAAGGTTATACAGCTGGTAACTCCTGTATAACAGAAGTGGTGATTGACAACAAACCCACTAAACTTTTGCTTGACCCAGGAGCCTTCTGCTCTTGTGTTGGTAAATCTTTTCTTGAAACTTGTGTACCAAACTTTGAAGATCAATTATTGCCAATTGATGGCATAAAATTCAATAGTACAAGTAACCCAATGAAAGCATTGGGAATATTTGAGGCTAGTGTCATATTTCCACATATCAATGGAAATTTAAGAATCACTGTTGAATTTGTTGTTATGGAAAATTGCTCTAGTACCCATTTCATATTGGGAAATGATTATTTAATCATGTATGGCATAGATTTACACAACAACAAAGACAGATACTTTACTATTGGAGACAATAAGCGCCAAAAATTTGCCTTTTTACCATTTAAAAGACAAATTACAGTAAACAAAGTATCACCAGTCAACTTAGAGTTAGAGAAATTCAAGTCTGAACACTTAAATGAAGCTGAAATAAGCCTTCATTTGAGTGATAAACAAGAAAATGAACTCTTTTCTCTTTTATATGACCATAAAGAAGCATTTGCCTCAGATAAAGAACCCCTAGGGGCAATTATTGGTCATGAAATTGATATTATTCTTAATATTGAGAGACCTTATCCACCACTCTTAAGAAGACCTGCATATCCAGCAAGTCCAAAATCAAGAGAAGCACTAGAAAGCCATATTAAAGAACTTTTAGACCTTGGTGTAATAAGAAAAGTAGGCCACAATGAAGAAGTAGAAATAACTACACCAGTCATAGTGGCTTGGCATAATGGAAAATCTAGAATGGTTGGGGACTTTAGAGCTCTGAACACTTATACTGTTCCAGACAGATACCCAATTCCAAAGATCCAGATCGCCCTCACTCAAATATCTCAAGCAGTATATATAAGCACTATGGATGCTCTTAAGGGATTTCATCAGAATGTGGTAACACCAAGAGCAAGAAAGTATTTGAGAATCATTGTTCATTGTGGAGTTTATGAATATTTAAGAATGCCTTTTGGTATCAAAAATGCACCTTCACACTTCCAAAGAATGATGAATGAAATCTTCCCTGAAGAACTTTCAGAAGGATGGTTAATCATTTACATTGATGACATTATAGTCTGCTCCAAAACTTGGGAAGAACATATGTACAGATTGTCCAGGGTTTTGACAAAAATTCAATCTGTCAATATGAAAATTTCTTTGAAGAAATGCCATTTTGGATTTAAAGAGCTTAAAGCACTAGGGCATGTAGTATCTGGTTTATCTCTTGGAATTGACAAAAACAAAGTTGCAGCAGTACTGCTTAAACCCATGCCTCAAAACAAAAAAGAAATTCAATCATTTTTGGGTTTTGCAGGGTATTACAGGCAACACATTAAAGATTTTGCATCCATAGCAAGACCTCTTTATAAGCTATGTGACAAAGACACAGTCTTTGAAATGACAGTTGACAGAGTAAAAGCCTTTGGATCTTTGAGACAAGCCTTGACCACTGCTCCACTCTTACTGATGCCAGACTTTAAGCTGCCCTTTAAGCTTTATATTGATGCATCAGGAGATGGGCTAGGTGCTGCACTTCACCAAGTTCAGATTATAAATGATAAACCTGTAGAAGGACCCATATGTTTCATATCTAGGCAAATCAAACCAACTGAAGCCAGATATGGAGCAAGTCAGATGGAGTGTTTATGCCTTGTTTGGGCTCTGGAAAAGCTAAATTACTTTCTAGAAGGATGTGTCTTTGAAGTAATAACAGTTTGTACCGCTGTTAAATCACTTCTGAACATGAAAACACCCAACAGACATATGCTTAGATGGCAAATAGCCATACAAGAATATAGGGGCAATATGACTATTGTTCACAAAGATGGCAATATTCATAAAAATGCAGATGGACTAAGCAGATGGCCATTACCAAATGATATTGATAATCCTGCTTATGTACCAGAAGAAGCCTCCCCACAAATTCCAATAGAAGGGATAAGTGTTACAGACTTAAACACCACCTTCTTTGAAGAAGTCAGAAACAGTTACACTCAAGATAAGAATTGTAGCATCTTATGCCAATTACTTAACAAGGACTGTAAGGACAACTCTCTTACACATGCCTTGGATGAAGTATGGAAAAAATCTTATGATGAAGGAAGATTTCACCTACTAGATGGTATAATTTACCACAGAACAAAACACACATGTGTTATGACAGTTGTGGACAGGTCACTAATCAATCTTGTACTGAAAGAATGCCATGATAGTCCCTTTTCAGGACATCTTTCTGAAGACAGAACAAGAGAGAAAGTGAAGACCTGCATATGGTGGCCAATGTGGCAGAAAGATGTTGCAGAGTATTGCAAAACCTGTGACAGGTGCCAAAAGGCAAATAAATCCACTGGCAAAAGACTTGGAAATATGATGAAAATCCAAGAACCAAGCAGACCTTGGGAAATTATCCATATGGATTGGGTAACTGGCCTACCACCAGGAGGTGACAGAAGCTATAATGCTTGCCTAGTAATTGTGGACAGATTCAGTAAAACTCCAATCTTTTTACCATGTCACAAAGATGATACAGCCATGGATACAGCTCTTCTGATATGGAATAGAGTAGTGTCATGGACTGGGATATTTACAAATATCATCAGTGATAGAGATCCCAAATTCACTTCAGCACTATGGACAAATCTTCACCAATTATTTGGCACTAAACTGTCTTTTTCTACAGCCTACCACCCACAAACTGATGGCCTGGGTGAAAGAATGATCCAAACCTTAGAGGACATGGTAAGAAGATTTTGTGCATATGGCCTTGAATTCAAAGATTGTGATGGATTTACCCATGATTGGTGTACTCTGTTGCCAGCACTGGAATTGGCATATAAAACATCAATCCATGCCAGTACCAATCAGACTCCTGCTATTCTAGAAAAAGGATGGAACCCCAAGTTACCCCAAGATTCCTTGAGGAAAGACTTAATTGAAATACATCCCACAGCTGCTAGCTTCAAAGGAATGCTAGACAAAGCTAGAAGGCATGCAGTGAAATGCATGGAGGACTCTTTTGCATATGCTAAAGACAAATGGGATAAATCACATGCAACTCCATATTTCAAAGTGGGGGACCTAGTTCTTGTATCCACCACTAACTTCAACAACATCAAAGGATGTAAAAAGCTGAAAGACTCCTTTGCAGGACCTTTTGTGATTAAGGCCCTCCATGGAGAAAATGCTGTTGAAGTAGAGTTATCTGAAGAACTTAGCAATAAGCACCCTACATTTCCAGTGAGCTTGATAAAACCATATAAATCTAGTGATGCTGAGAAATTTCCCTTGAGGAATAAGGTTCCCCAAGTTATACCTCCTATTGAGAAATCTGGTACTAAGAAAATAACCAAAGTTCTTAAAGAAAGGAAATTAAGAACCAAGAAAGTAAGGGAATACCTTGTTAGGTACAGTGACCCAACTTGTGAAGATGAATTGTTAGAAGAAAAAGATATACCAGAAGCTACCAAACTCCTGAGGAGATTCAGACACACTAGAGACAGCAATATTACAAAGTAATATTCTTTTTTAGGGGGAGGGAATGTGAGCCTTAGAGGTAATTTCATATACCCAAAAGACCACAAATATAAAAAATAACATATTAATATAAATAAAATAAATTTATTTATATTATTAAAATAAAAATCAAAATATAAATATAAAATTATATTAAAAATAAAAAATTAATTACAATTTAAAAATAAAAAATACATTAAATTTTGTAAGTATAAAATTACTTTTATACTTGAAAAAATTAAGTAAAAATAAAATTTTAACAAAATTGTGAAAAAAATAAATAAATTTGGAAAAAAGTTATATAAAAATTATCATAACTTTTTATCCAATAAATAAACACATGAAATTTATTTCACCATTGGATTCCTCATAAAAAATCAGGTGGGGTCACCTCTGAGTGAAATTCTTGTAACTCAACTCTAAATAAGCTTAAATTAAGTTTTTAGTATTTTCAATACAAAAGTTGAAAATCCTCAAAACTTTAATTTAATTCACACCACATGTGGTGTTAACCATCAAATTTTGTGTTAAAATTGAGGTGTTGTGTTTAGTTTAGAAGTTATGAGGAATTGAAGTATTTTCAATTGAATTCAATTGAAATGTCAAAATGTGCACGTGTATTACATAAGTGAACTTTGATTTACATATGAGGTGTCAATTATTACTGTATTGTACTGTACAATTGAATTGAATTACATATGTAAATTATAAGTATAATACATGATGAGGAATTAAAGGAAAAATAAATTGGAAAGATTAAATTTGGGGGGGAAAAGGAACTCCAGCTCTAAGGGGGAGCTAGACCCCCAAAATCCTTGCTGACAGGCGTGGGATGTAAAAATTCACGCAAAAGTTCATCACTTTTGGCCTGGAATTGAGTTACAGGGTCTGTGAACTCAATTGATGATGAGGTTTTGATACCAACTGGGGTAGTTTTAGCTGTTGCCAAGAGGGTAAAACTACCCTTAAGATAAAACAATCATAGTAAAAACAGTTTTAACTGGTTTCTACGCCTCTGACACACATTCTGACGTGTTTTGAAGGCTCTAGGCCTGGTATTGCTATAGTAATGGCTGATTTAAGGGTCTAAAATGGCTAAAAATGGCTAAAAATGGCTTAAACCAGCCCTTTTTTGGTCTAAACCAGGGTTCAATGATGCCATAATTGGCTTTTCTGTTGTCAGACTGTTTTTCACGACTGACAAGAGTAAATTTTACTTTTGGAGTAAGAGAATTGATGGCTATAAAAGAATGTCTTCTTTGCCCCACTTTTCTCTTCATGTTAGAATCTTTTCCTTTTATTAATTAGTTTAAAACTGTTAAACCAATCAATAAAAGATTCCAACCACCCTTTTTAAATCATTTTGAACCTTTTAACCACGTGAAAAAATCATTATAACCATTGTTTGTAACTCTTATAATCATTTTTACCCCTGAACCACCCCATAAGTGAATTAAAGCATCTTTCATCACTGTTAACTTTGTCACTTTGTTTCCAAATTCACTCTGGTCACTTTTGGGTGTGTTTTCTCTTTAATATTCTTTTTAAAGACTCTGTTCTTTAATTAATTGCTTGCAGTTCTTTGCTCAATTAATTCCAATTGAAATTGCTCTTGAAGAAATTTCTTTTGTAGCCTTAAAATATCTCTTGTAGAGTATTTTTTGGATAAATTTTTATTGTTGGTAAAACAATAAATTTTTATAATATTATTGTTTTATACTAATAAAGTTATAAACAATAAAATTGGCGTGTTTTCTCTTAAAAATAATATTTCATACTATTTTTAACTGAATTTTACCTTATACAAATTTTGAGGACAGGAAAAGTACTTGATTTTTAATCAAAGTTTCATATCCACACCTTACAGCATTTGTGAGTTCATGTTTGACCCTTTCATATGCATCCCTACTTTTGTTGGTAATTTCAAAAACTACATCTTTTGAACATAGCTTGTATAGAATACTAGTTATGTGGGTAAATTCTCTGATGTGGTTTCTATATTTAGGTAACAACCACTCACCAGGGGTAAGGTTATTCATTAAAACACCCACTCAAACACCTCAAATCAGCAGATCCACTATTTGAATCAGCATTCAGTTCCAGAAATCTTCCTTTCTGAAACATGCATACAGTCTGGTTCATCAATACAGCCTGTCAATACATGTACAGGTTGGAATTACCTAATACAGTTTGGATACACCATTTCCAAACTTTATAATCACTCAATACCACCACTCCTCTTGTACAGGCCCTGTACAGCTGTACAGGACCTGTATTGGCCAGACCCAATTCAATACTCATTTCTTTGCATGAAAATTCACTTTCTGGATCAGGGCTGGTGCTTCTCACATATACCAGCCCCTCATTCTCCCCCCTGGGGACTTTTCCCCAGTTAATCAATTTAGTTAATTTATTATTTTATGAATATTCTTATCCTTATTTTGGGTATTATATTTATTTAATATCAAGTTAGTCTTTGCATTTTCTTTCTTTGCCTGTACAATATGAGTTAGGTGGCAATATCCTTATTAACCCTTCTCTTTTCATTCTGACAGGTTGAAACAGTGGACTTGGACTTGTTTGTGGTTGGCTCTCCTATTTCTTACTCTTGTTCTTTTGTTGCTGCTTTTCTTATATTTCTTTTATTAGTAATTAATCTCTTAACACTCTTAGGTGTATTCTTTCTTACCATATCCTGAGCCCTCCATAAGTGACTCCCAGTTGACTGAGTGCCGGGCCCTCTTCACTTAGAAGAGCCCCTGTGACATTAAATTAATTAACTCATATTTGATTCTTGCTTTTCATTCATTTATATTCATTTCTCTCATTCATCAATTATAACTCTTCAATGATCTTATGATTTTTCTCTCATCAATTTTCACCTCATTCATTTCATTCATATGAAAATTGACTGTTTCTCTTTTTCTTAATCATTTCTGATGATCTAATTCCACTTCATTTTATTTCAATAAAACTTCTCTTTGTTTGTTTATTCAGGTCTTATCAGGATTTATTGATTGGTTGATTGATTGGGATTCATTTGGTTTATTGATTCAGTAATTCAGGATTTTATTTGGATTGATTTGATTGACTTTTGAATTCCTCAAGATAACTGATATATCCTCAATAATTGATTATTGACTATTGATTGATTTTGATTGACTGATTGATTCCTCAAGACCTTGAATTGACCTTGAAGACATTGATTGATTGATTGATTGACTGATTTGTTTATTAAATTCTTCAAGATTATTGATATTGAATTGAATTAATCATTGATTATTGATTGAATTTAATTGATTATTGATTGAATTTGATTTCACCTCAAGATTTGAATTGATTAATCAAGACTAATCAAGACCTTTATTGTGATTGATTTGGCCAAGCTTTGATTTCTGTTTTTAATACCATCAATTTATTATTCTAATTCTTCATAATTCCAGTTCAGCATAGCCCATCAGCCAATAACACTAGGTCTCAACGAAATCCAGCTGTTCTCACTCCTACAGTAAGGGTTCCTCTTGACCACACACCATCAGTTCATCAACTGAGTGAAAACTTGGACATAGGACCACCAATGGAAGGATCAGCACCATAAAGAAGAGGGGGAATGAAATCAAGAAGATCAAAATCTGTCTCTGGACTTTTGGGTGGCTACCCTGGCATTTCTGAAGGTGCAAGAGCAAGACTAGGGGTAGTTGAAGATGAAGAGGGGGAAGAGTCTGTGGAAGAAGAAGATTTTGGGGAGACTGAAGTGGCAGATGCCTTTGAAAATTCTCCATATGTGCCTTGGGGTTCTAATCTAGCCCTTTTTAGTCAACCTCTTGTCTCTCAAATTGAACCAAGTTTCCTCAAGATGATGGAGCAAATGACTCAATTCATGGGGCAACTCACTCAAGCAGTTATCCCCAGGGACAACTCCAAAGCCCCTGCTTTCAAGACTCCATCCATGAAGGCACCTGATTCTTTTGATGGTACTCAAGCTCATAAATTGAGAGGATTTATCCAATCCTGTGAATTGATTTTCCATAATGATCCAGAAAATTTCTTCTCTGACAGGAAGAAAGTTCTTTACTAAACTTCTTTTCTCACTGGTAGAGCTGGAAAATGGATTGAACCATATCTCTAAAATATTTCCAATGAAGATCCTTCCTACCTCCTCAATAATTGGCAGTTATTTGAAGCTCAATTATTCACTCTGTTTGGTGACCCCAATGAAGTCAGAAAGGCTGAAAGGGAGTTGGATAATTTGAGGATGAAGGAAAGTGGTCATGTATCCTTGTAAATTGCTGATTTCAGACCCTTAATTTCAAGAATTGGAGAGAGGGGGGGAAGAGCTTATATCAATGTTTACAGAAGGGGATGGGCATCAAGATTATTGGATCAGTCGGCTTCTCACCCTGGAACGTTTTACACTCTTCAAGAGCTTATGGATGTCACTTTAGAATTAGACACAAGATATCATGAGAGGCAAAAAGAAAAGGGTTGCAATCAAGAGAAGAAACCTGCTGCTACTGGGTCCAATCAGTCTAGGCCTCCTCAGAACTAATCTTCAAAGAGGCCTCACCAAAAGAAGAATAAGAAGGGCAAGCAATTTCAATCTTCAAAGGACAAGCCCCATGCTTCTCTCCTTGATAAGGATAATAAATTAATTGTTTCTGGAAAGCAGAGGAGGATTAAAAAGGTGTTGTTTACTTATTGTGGTGGAAAGAACTCAATGGAAAAATGCTTCAAGAGACCTCATAACAAGCCTGGGTCATCATGAGGCTTCCCTAAAAAGCAGGGAAAAGCCTGAGTGGGGATCATGATGTGTTCTGTAAGATTTGTCTATGAAACTGATGATAATATTACTATTAATCAACAGTACTATGACTGTTCTTATGAAATATAATAACAAAATGTTATTATGACGACAATTAAATAATGAAAGAATTATTTCTTTCACATGTTAAACACTACTGGTGATTTTAACAGTGAGCAAGTAATTGTCTACAAGAATCAATTACAAGTAGATTTTAATAATAAAATTTCTTTTATTAAAAGAATAAAGTTATTTGAATATATAATTATCTTTTGCAAGAATAATTATAATGGTAATTATTGAAGAAAACTAATTTTAGAGAAAAACCTCAAGAATTAAAAAGAAATCACTCACTAATATTCTAGAGAACTTATTGAAAGATAAGATAGAGAGATTTGACGTAGAATTGTGGATTTTAAGGATCAAAATAAATTTATAACAGTATTACAACAATATATAGTTGGATTCTATGCTCTCACGTCTTTCTGATTGATTCTGAAAGATTTAAAAAACTTAAGAATAGCTTTAACTAATATTTGTTGGTAATAACGATTTAAATGATAATAAGATGATGATGATCTTGAAAAAAAACAGCAAGAGCAGGCCTCTTTTAAGTCAACAACAGCTCACAAAGGCATGCCATGAAGAAAACTGAAAAAAAAGTGAGTGAGAAAACTATAAACATTTTTGGATTATTGATTGCATCATCTGTTGTCATGTAAGATTATCATAAGTACTTAAGTGATGCTTTTACGTGACTACCAACCCCAATATAGTTAAGAATAAAAGGAGTAACATCTGTAAATCTTCTTTTATTCCAAAATAATCATTGATTTCTCAAATTTATCAATTTTATTGGCAATTTCATCGCAGGTTGTAATTTCTGTGAATTTTTGAAGATTCAGTGTTTAATGTAGAATAGTCAAAAATGAACTGTAAGTAAAACTTTGAATTTTACTAGTAAAACGGTTAATTTTTTTTTTGTTGTACCATAGATAATACAGTTCTCTATGAGTCCTGAAACCTTCAGAAAGATTCATTAAAAATTGTATTTTTAATGAATTTTTGAAGTTTTTACCTCATTTCTACGTAGTATTGCAAATATCAGTGTTTCACTGGTTGCTATGAGGTAAATCAATGGATACAAGTCCAAAAAGGGTTTTAATTACTCTGTTGGGGTTTATCCATGTAAAATCATTAAGGATTGACATGGTTACAGGAGTCTAAGTAGCTCTTTACCTCCTTGGCACATCAAAATAGCAGGTTGTTTGCTATTTTGTTAAGATTTACAGTAGTTGTAACATTGTAACCAAGTTCCCAAAGGGCTTTAGTTTGGCAATTAGGCCAACATCAGCCATGGATCCAAGCTTTGGAGCTGTCGACGCCTCTGAGGCCTTGGAAGTTGGGTACCCTGGCTCTCTTTGATGTCTTTTGTCCCCCTTGCCTATTTTTCCCGTTAAAATAGAAAATTAAGGTTCAAGTGAGATATCCATTATGGGTGTACCAAAAGTCCATGTAAGAATACCATGATATTAAGTGCTCAAAACATGCATAACACCATTCGTAGTGTATATGTAACATGGGATTTCTCACATTTTTATTATTTTGGTGTGAAATTAAGAAAAACAAAAATTTTCACAGATCTTTTATGTGGTATTGATCATGTGGTATTCAATTATTTTCCATTTTACCACCTCAAAGAGTTAATTTGAGCTTATTCACTCTATGGAGCTACCCTGGGTGAATTTTTGTGTAGAATCCAAATCTGGCCTTGAATCCATGGACTTACTTACTCAATAAAAATTTATTCATCTTTTCTGAAGTCAAAAATGATGAATTTCGGATATATTCATGACTTATGAGTTATGCATAATTCAAAATTCATTTTTACAATAATGGTGACCTATTTGGGTATGTAAAATATAACTCAAGGCTCACATGTTCAATGGTTCTCACTTATTTCCTTCAAGAGCACAATTGTGCACTCTGAATACTAGTGTCAAAACATCTTTGAAGTTTCTTATTTCTTCTTCTGTCTCTGATATTTTCTATAGTATTCTCGTTGATTCTAGTGCTACAAACTCTTTTATTGCAAAGAATTTTGTTCTCAAGTACTCATTGTCTATGTCAGAGCTCTCTGAAAAGATTCCTCTTTTCATTCTGGATTCTAATGAATCCCCTGCCTTGTTCATCACCCATTATACCAAGTGTGTAGTTTACACCAGGGCGAATCTCGCGTCAATTGTCGGGGATTGACTTCACGTGGCACCGCTGTCAGTATAAAATCTTGCTTCAGTCGCGTTAGTGTCACTTTATAGTCACTGGATTTATTGGGTCACGTCACGTCAGCGTCAAGACAACGTCAATCGTCACATGTGTCACATGAGAATGTCACTCAAAGCCCAAACCCATTTCAACACTATTCACAATGTTTGGGTAATTTCACCTCATTGGCTTCCGCATCCCCACCTAATCCGCCCCAATGCTTCGCATGCTTACAAGCCCGCACCACCCTCCAGATGAGACTCCGACACTGCCCCCCCATCTCCGTCCTCACCACTCCTTACGCTTTCACACCCCCGCCCATACCAACTTTATGCTCACGTGGTGCACTCCCGACATGCTCCCGACATCACTTATCCTTACGCTCGCTCAAGTTCCCTCCCGATATGCTCCTGACACTGCTTACAATCATTATGCTCGCGGAGTGCACTCCTGACACCAATTATCCTTACGCTTGTGTAGTGCCCTCCCGATATCCTCCTGACACTGCTTACCATCCTTACGCTCACGGAGTGCACTCCCGAGATGCTCCCAACACCAATTATCCTTACACTTGTGTAGTGCCCTCCCAACATCCTCCCGACACTGCTTACCATCCTTACGCTCGCGGAGTGCACTCCCAAGATGCTCCTGACACTGCTTACCATCCTTACACTCACGGAGTGCACTCCCGACACCACTTATCCTTACGCTTGTGTTGTGCCCTCCCGACACCACTTATCCTTACGCTTGTGTGGTGCCCTCCCGACATGCTCCCAACACCACTTATCCTTACGCTCGCGGAGTGCCTCTCAACATGCTCCCAACACGACTTATCCCTACGCTTCTGTACTGATTCCATAGTGTACGGTGGCTTGTTGGCGTACACGATGAAGGCAATTGCCAAAATATGCTGAGTGGCCTTCTCTGCCAACAGGACCTAAGAGGAAATTGGTCAGTATATTCACAATGTTGTGGTTAGGGCTTAAATCATGAGACTCACAAATTAAAACCTAATAAGTGGACTATTTAAGACAAGAATTGTGTCTCCTGTTTCGCCGACAAACCATTTTATTTCATATCATTCAAATGGAACACTTTTCTTAGTCCTTACCTCATGAGCGTTGAATAGTTCAAAAGTTGACTTTAGTAGGTTTCTCACTAGTCAACTTTATTCAATGTCTCACAGGGAAGTGATTTCATTTGCATGATATGAAATAATTTGCAAAACATTGCCTCTTTCAATTTCCCGACAAATCCCATTTTGCAAATGCAATTATTTTACTTGCACCTTTTTTCTTCAATTTGGATCTTTTTATTCAAAAATTTTCAAACAACTTATCAATCAACTCGTCACCATCTATTTGCTTAATAAACTACCTCCGCTATGGCCCAAACCCCGGGAAATTCAACTGAATTCAATGAACGACCAACTTCAGCCCCAGAGAGTGGAAGTGAAATCTCTGATATTGCCAGTAGTTGTCAATTAGGCATTAAAGTAGAGAGCCAGTCACATGAAGATAATCAAGATCCACCAGTTCTTCCAGAATGTGAGTATGCATCCATCTTGAATATTTCTAATCTCCCAAAACCTGATATTGTGTCATAGCCTTTATTTCAGGTCAGCCTCCAAGCTCCCAGAAACCAAATTTTCAAAGCTATGAGAAGGAAAAGACTGTTGAACCTTGTGCACTGACAGAAGATGATGGGCAAGATGATGTAATTTTCAGTGGGGAGGTGGAAATTATATCCAAGGAACAATTTGTCTCCAACATTGCTCAAACAATCCCAAGGCTCAAAAAAATCCAAAATGATAGTAAAATTCCTGATTATGTGCGTCAAAAGATTGCTGAAGCCATGAGCCTTCTCAAAATGGATTTGAACCATAAGTCCATTACTAATTCAAAACAAAGTTGATAAAAATAGCTGCTTACAACATATGGGAAGGTGTGGAGGTGGGAGAATCTCTACCTGAAGGATCTCGAGTCGTAATTGGATTTCCAGGCAAAGGATTAGGAAAAAGACCAAATATACATGCGACCAAAAAAGCAAACAAAAAACGCCGTACCTTTGAAGCCGCAAACAATTCTCGCAATCAAGGTCATGAAATTATCAATGTTGAAGGGGACCATATTGATAATCAACCTCCGCATACTGAACCCCCCCAATACTCAATGAAACAATCCATGATGAAGCTCCACATACTGAAAGCCCCCCGATACCCAATGAAACAATGCATGATGCAACCCCTCCTGCCTCTCCTCGGAATATTCAAGCCTTTCAAGAAAGGGAAACAATTAAACATGATACAATGGGAGGAGATATGACTGATCTAGTTCCTGACCCTGAGCCCGAAGTGTCATTGTCTGCTAATTTTTGAGGAATATTTTTATCCCGCATGGAAGAGTTTGCAGGCGTTTTGAATTATCATTCCAATATTACTCAACAATCATGGAAAAGGGGGCTTGATAATATCAATAGTATTTACAAAAATAGATGGGACAATTTACCAACAAAAGATGCTCATACATTCCTGCCTGTTGATATTAAGGTGATCAGTAACCAAGAGCTTAAAATATCGGCCTGGCTGGAGGACCTTGAGATGGCAGGTGAGTTTTATCTTTGTGCATGATACATGATTATTGGCTGTTGACTGGTGATATAAATTGCAATATACAGGGTTAGATTTTTTTAAGCCAACCGAAACAGAAGCGTTTTTTGATCACAACATTTGGAATCTCAAATTGATGAAGGAATCAGCTAAACCTCCAGAGAATCTCCCAAAGTCTGAACACTCCTTCTTCAAAATGGTTCAGAGCCTTCTTTACCCCACCAATCCAGTTAAACATTTTTGGGAAAATGTTATGTTTGAATCCATTAGTTTAGTCTCATACGATGTGATTGCACCCAAACCATATGTTGCACCAACATCAAATTCGACCGATCCTCTTGGACTCAAACGGGGAGCAGTTGAATACCTTGCCTCCTGCTTGAGTAAATCGAAGCAACGTGCAACCCAGCTTAGCATTGAAGGTGGCGGGGCTGACAATGAGATATCCACAAAGCCCCACAAGAACCTGGAGGATCTAATGGATACAGTTATCCATTTGATGATTGCGTACAACATGGTACGTGCACATACAAAGGTCGGAGTTAATGGAATCAAAGGCAAACTCACGAACTCAAAAAAAAATGAGTCCATCAAAGATCTTTTGGCGTGTCACAAGAATCTCAGAATAAATCGAATTTGCTATGGTATATTAGCGGCATTCTATGCGGCGGGGGTTCGTGTCTTGATGGTATGCTCAGATGACTGGAGAACAAGCTCAGTTAAAGGGGCTTTATCACTAATTGACATTTCCCCAAAACTTTCAGAGGGTAAAAATCTAGTGGAGCCAGTGTGGCTACGTACTAAGAAGTATATATGTAATTTACTGAATAAAAGTTTCTTCTCATCAGAGTCTTTTAACCCCACTGTACCTCTTAGATTTGAATTTGCACGATGCTTAGTATTAGACTTTGGTGATGCCTGGGTGGCAAAACGCGGTCTTGGTTCAAGTGATGAGGTCACTTTGACGGTACCCAGGTCAGCTAAACTCACAACCAGGATTGACCCGTTTTAGATTAGCTTTGTACTAGATAGATTGTAATTTAATTTTGCAAAGTGATTTATGAATTTAATAATCATGACTTCCTGTCCTACTACTGCCTGGATGCCACAGTCTGAGTACCAATAGTAATTGTACGGCGGCATGCCTCCGTACATCATTGCAAAGACTCCGACAAGACGCAAGCTGAGTCAGGCGTTGTGCCCGCAAGTAGCTCACGCGGGGGCATTGCGGGAAGTCGCGTTTATCACTTCTCGCCAGCCCATAATAGGGCAAATGTTCGTGTGTCTTTCAAGAGGATTAGGATAGCTAGGGATCCGCAGCAGGAAGCATATTGGATTTGCGTGTGCTTGCAATATTCCAAATGGTTTGATTGGAAAGTGATTTCATGGGAACATCAATGTGTAAAATTGAATAATGCACTATCCACTGCAATTTTCAGACTCAGGTATTTGAGATTGCGAATTTGTCAAGGTCAGGTGTGATCTTTCTTTTTAGCCGCAATCAAAAAAGATTCATCAACCGCAATTCAATTTAGGTGATATTAATAAATCAGTAATCATTTGGTTTCATTTCATTTTCTGCTGAAAGAATGTCATTCACAAAAAAAGGAAAAGAGTGTAAAAGGGAACTCGCAAGAAAGTGTTGGGCTGAGGAAGGAAAGTGTGGGTTGCTTGCTTAATCTCAGTGTATATATGCTTCCACATTTATGTGGCACCCTCATTGGGCCCCACAGAAGAACATTGGCTTTAGTCGGTTCAGATTGTGCCAATGTCATGTGGGCTCCAACAGGCAAGTCAAAGGATGTGTGCCGAAGAAAGCTCCTTGGCAGTATCTGATATCTTGTGTGCTTCAACAGAAAGTGGTCCCTCAACGACTCGGGAATAGTAGCAGATCCCAAAAGACAAATGAGGGCAAAACAACCCAAAGGAATAGGTTTTTTTCCTACTCTCAACCAACAGCACAGATATCAATGCCAGTATCAGCAAATATCACGCCAAGTCAAATTCGGAGGGTTGTGGATGTCAATCAGATCAAACGCATTCACTTTGGCCGTGTTGCAATTTTCTCTTCAACCGGATTACTCATTGCCCTTGTCAAATTCCGACCATTCACAACAATGAGTGAAGTCGAGGTCAATCAATGGGATGAATTATCACAATTCTTATTTCGCTAAAAGAGATTCACCGACCCGATTGCAACCAATGGAGCATTACTTGAGGGATTTATGTTTGCGATTGGGTGGCGCAAATGCAGCACAAAGAATGAACAATTTGGTCTTTATGGAAGTGTTGGGAAAATTGAAAACGCAAAAGATGAATGGCAGAACCGAGGTGCCAATCTTAGCTCTGTGGGTTGCATTCTAGGTCAATCCTTACGATATGTTGGGGATAATTTATTTCAGAAGATTCAAAATTGCTACAACTCATTGGGGGTTCCGTCTTTTGATCAAGTCAACTATGAAGGCAATATTCCGGCAAATCAGGCTGCATGCGAGTTTGCTTCCGCACTCACTTTCACCATGAATGGATGCAAAAACGCACCTCATGTTGATAAGGATGCATCGCAGTATGCTTCAGGATGGTGGTTTCAAGCTGATAAGCGGACCGGCCAAATTCAAAGAGATGTGTCAAAGTGGTGTACAGGTGGAAAATTGATTTTCCCAAATGAGCATTTTTGGATTGATCTATCCGCATGTCATGGGCTCATTCAGGTAGTGTGGGCCAGTAGTACATTTGTTCATTATACTGATCCAGCACAGGACAACGAAAGCACGACACTAGTGGGTATGCCTGCACAATGCTCAAGCAGGTTAGCAAAAACAATGCGGCAAAAAAACCATGGCTATTATGAGATTGCTGAGAGAGCGGGCTATCAAATCAGGGATGGTAATACAATCTCATGCTGATTCAAAGAATGAGGAGATTTGCATGTGTGTTGGGTAAGTAATGGTGGGGTAAGGCAGAGGACAATATACACCAGGATTGGATGGATTTGAGTGCGGGAGATGGGGTGTCTGACATGAACAAGGGGTGAAGTGGATTATGTACGGTGGCATGCCATTGTACATCTGTCCTGGTTTGTTGCTATTGCCCAGGATGCCAATGCTTCACACGCGAATCCTCATGCTTGTGCAGGTTCTGATGATGCTAAAAGTTCCTTACGCCTATGCGGGGTGCCAACGCTACACACACCGATTCCTTGGGCCTGTGCAGGCTCCCAAAAATTTACACGCCAATCCTTACACTTGTGAAGGTTCCCAAAAATTCTAGAAATTCCTTACACCTTTACAGGCTTTCAACGATTCACACACCAATTCTTACGCTTGTGAAGGTTCCCCACAATGCTGAAATTTTCTTGGCCTGCGCAGGATCCCAAGAATTCACACGCCAATTCTTATGCCTGTGCAGGCTCCCAACAATTCACACGCCAATCTTTATGCTTGTGAAGGGTCCCAAAACTGCTAAAATTCCTTATGCCTGTACAGGCTTCTGACGATTCACACGCCAATCCTTACGCTTGGGAAGGTTGCCAACAATGCTGACAAATTCTTATGCCTGTGCAGGCTCCCGACAATTCACACGCCAATCCTCATGCCTGTGCAGGCTCCCAACAATTCACACACCGATCCTTACGCCTGTGCAGCCTCCCGACAAGTCACACGCCAATCCTTACGCTTGTGAAGGTTCCAGAAAATTTAAACTATTCAATACTTGTGTAAGCTTAATAGTGTGTGACCATAGGAAAGGCCATGTTTCACAAATCTGGAGTGGATTGCTCACATGCGGGAAGCTCCCGCTTTTTTACAGTTAAGAATGGATATGGCTCTAAACCATGAAAGAAGAAAATATAGGAGACGGTAACGGAAACTATTGGCGCATTTTGGGAAAAAGAGGTTCACAAAAACAAATACTCACTCAAAATTTTGGTGGGGCACTTACAAAAATAATTCTCACGCAATCAGGGTTTTTCTCTGAGGAGGAAATAAATAATTTTTACGTTAACAAAGAACATAATAGAAATTGAACATAACAATCATTTAAGACAAAGAATTAATTTAAAAGAAAGTATTACAAGACATAAAAAGTGGAAAGAAGAAATTTTTTTTTTTAAATTTTATTTTTCTAAGAACCTTGAGACTATCCCGGTGATGTCCTCCTTTGGATAAGCCTCCATTGCCCTGCCAAGGAGGGAGTTTAGTTCCTCCCGGAATTCCCGGTGCATCTCATTTCGATGAGTTGCATCCACGAAAGGAATCATGTGGAGCAAGCGACGATGCTCCAACAAGATTCGGTTGATCGATTTGTGGACGATGGCTTGAGGAATCATTAGGGTTGGTCGCAGGTCGGTGAATTCCTGGCAAGCGTCATTGTGGGAATGAGAGGAGCTAGGCACCGGGGGGGAGGAGGAGGTTGGGTTCTCGGGGGCAATGAAAGGGAGATCCTGGGAAGGAACTGGGGTGGGAGTGGAGGGAGGGAGAACAGGAGGGGAAGATGGTGGAGTCGGTGAAGAAGAAGGGGGAGGGGGAGGGGGATGGGGGCATCCGACGGGCGTATCGTTGATGATGATTATCGAGCAAGGAGTGGCGGGACAATCTGGAGACGGTCGAAGAAAAAATGAGGAAAAGTGGTTATGTATTGAAGAGAAAGAAGGGGTGACTTACCATAAGGTTCCTCCGTGGATTGCGTAGGAGCCACCTCAGGTTCTGGCTCACGAGTTGTATTGTCCTCAGGTTGTTGGCACGATGGAGTCGGGCCAGGAATAGGTGGCTCTTTGGTTCGGGAGGGTTCTAAAAAAGGAGTAAGAGTCAGTTCACTCGACTCAAAAGTGAAAGTGAAAATGAAATGAAACTTTGGCTGCTTACCGCGGAATAATTCCTCAGACCATCGGGTGCCACTTGGGCCTGGAGTGGGTTGCCGGGGGGTTTGCTTGCAAGGCAAACTAGGAACAGGAGAGTCATGTCGGGGGGGATTTGGGGGGTTTTGTTCTATGAGTAATGGAAAAAAGTCAGTATTATTGCGTGAAGAGAAATGAGATAAGGAGGAGAAAGAAAACTTACTTTGGCGTTTGAATCCCATCGGTGACAATCAGCCCAAGCTCGAATGTCCTCTCGCCATTGCCATCCTTCATCGGCCGGATAATCACTTCGCTCCAGGCGAGGAGTAAAGTTACCATCGGATGGTGGCCTAGGAGGGGGAGTGGACAAATCGATACTGGAGGGGACAGGGCTAATTGTCCGGAATTGTTCCCGTTGGCCTGTTTGGGGGCCCGGCGTCCATTCACGCTTGGAAATGGTTTCATCAGCGTCGACCACAAAGGAGTCCTCGCGAGGGCGTCTTGGGCGGGAACTCCTCTGGGCTCGTGGTCGGAAGGGGCAGACAACGAACGAACATTTCTTGTGTGCTTGTCGGCAAGGATCACAAGCGTCGTTTGTCGTCGAGGAACGAATGCAGGGGATACCCTGCTTGGTGCATAAAGTGCACGACATATAAAAACAAAACAGTTGAGGTTAGTAACTGCATACAAAGTAAACAATCAAGAGAAAAAATGAAGACGTACGATGAATTATAAATTTAAAACGGAAACAAAATGAGAACACTCTAGTGCAAAGTTTTTAAAAGTCTGGAAAAGAGTCGTGAAGAAAAATAAGTATTAATATTGGTACATAATGTTGACAAAAGTTAAAAAAAGAGGTAACGCATGAGGTGGATAGAAGGGAGGTTCTGAAAGGATCAGCAGAAGAAACAAACAGGCAAAAGTAAGGGGAGTGGGTTTAGTGGAGTGCAAAAGACAAAAGTAGAAAGGCAGGAAGACCAAGGGGAATCACACAAGAAGGACAAATGCGGGTGAGGTTGAATGAAGTGGAGCGGGTGAGAAAGAAAGTGAAGGGCATGTCGTGTGAAGATGGTCTTTTATACCATGGTGAAGCTGAGACGATCTCAGCAGTTGCAGCACCCGCAAAAGGCTGAGCTTCAAGGCATGTGGGCAAAATTGAAGCTGAGTCTCAGCGAATGCTGCAACTGAGAAGTGAAATTCTCGCGTGAGGCAGAAGAACAATGGGGGTCTGGCTGAGTATTGCAATTTATTGAATTGTCAAGCTGAGTCAAATCCCCTTTGATTCCTTAAATAGCCACCCAATCACCCAGGAGGGTGGTCGTGAGGCCCTTGTTGAATGTGCATTGTGGGTGCAATGCACAAGTGACCCATGCAGAAATGCACCCGGTGCATTTGGTCACAAGTGACCACGGCAAGATCACCGGCCGTATGGCCTGGTGATAGTCTTTGAACAAAGGGGGGGCTGTAAGATAAGTGATTACAGCATGAGCTTGCCTCGACCCATTGCTCTGGTTTGCTTTTGGGTCATAATTGAAATGCTCAGTGGCTGAACATTTTAATTGCACAGTGATTGAACTATTGATATAACAATATCAAATGCACCATGCTGAGCCATTGCTCAGTCGTTTTTGTATGCACACAATCTGAGCATTTGGCACTGAATTGGATGACATTTCAGCCAGGTGCAGCAATTCACACGCTTTGGTGAAGTGCTCCAAACTTAGCCTTCCAATGAACTATTGCAAAAATAGTTCATTCCATGGCTTTACTGAGGACTTTCACACGGTGCTTTTGACCATGATATGCTCAGCTTGCATGTGCAAATCAGGTGAAACGCAATGCTGAGCATGTGGCACATGAGCTACGTATATGCAAACGATTGGAAGGTGCATGCACATTCGCTATATGCATGCAGGCTCAAGTAGTATTACACCTTCCTGATCTGTACAGCCAACACTGTAGTCTGCAGTACACCTGTGTAAATGTATGCTGCGGGGAAAAGCAAAAGCTGTTCAGCAATGTAAAATGCAATCACGTCAGGCCATTGAGTCATATATCTCAACTGCATCCCTTTGATGCACCTTGTTGGACAGCTCTGCCTAACTACGGCACAGATGTGCATGTAATCCAAGTTAATGTTAGTGGGTCATAGTGGGATGACTGTTTATTTGGGTCATACGCAAACATTGGATTCCATCCGGTGCCATTGTTGGGGCAAACAATGACTGGCCCTGCTTGTTCATCCCGCGTTCTCATTGTCGGGCAGCCACACGCTTGCATATGCACCCCCAACGGGTCATACACAGGTAACTTTCACACGCCTGGAAGACATTTTACTGCCAGTGTTCCGACCGGCTAGTTTCTTGGTCAGGTGGTCAGCTTGACTGCAGACGCTCACCTGCTTGCACGTGGAAACCTGAGGCCGATCAGTGTGGATTTGCTTCAGCCTCATCCACATTAGAATAATCCCATCCTATGTTTGCTGAGGCTGGTTATGTTTGCGTGGGTATGTCCCACTGCCGGTCATTTTCTGCACGTTCTCACGCGCCCCGCACAAGCTGTGGGGCCTGGCTTGCAGCCGCAAATTCCCTTGCGCTTGTGGCCTCTTTTTCCGGAGTTTCGTACACGCGTGAGGCAAAGACCGTGATCCCAATCTTGGGGGATTGGTAGCCGCCTCAAACGCAATAGGGGTGAATGTCTATGTGGATCACGCCTTGCGGCTGGCTCTCCCTTTGATCATCCCACACATTCCCCGCTGGAAGCCCAGTAGGCATCAGTCAGCAAAACACTTCAGGCAAAACCAAAGTCATGTTTGGTGGCATGCCACCAAACATATCTCACCCGCCCACACACAAACATCCTCACAGTGAGATTGCCCTTTGAAACGGCCAACATTGCCCAGTAGGTACCTGTGTGACAATTAACCTGGGGAAGATATGCATCCATGTTTGCTGTCACACCAGCGAACATGACTGCATGCCTCTAATATGCCCTCCACAATAAGTTGCTACAACCTCCCCAATTTCGGATATGCTAATGTCAACCTTGTTCCACCAAGGGTTTTTTACCTTGCTGCAGATCGAGCAGTCATATCGGTGCACCCACATTTTGGCCACCTTGCCTTGATATATGCCCCAAATTGGATATGAAAATTATGAGCCCAAGAGGCCCACCCCCATCAAGACCATGCACGTAACCACAGGCCACCCCCCCTTGACCCCATTGCTGCCTCTCATATAAGTTCCCCACCTGCGCCTCTTTGACTTCATTCCGTTTAGCTAACCCCTCCCGATCATATAATTTCCAACTGTCCCCAAATAATTTAAAATAGCCGTCATGTCAACCCCTTCACAACCACTTTGCATTAGGATGATTAATATTCATATTCAAATAGATAGTGATATAGCCTTAAATCCTGAGGATTCCCACTTAGCTTCTTGGATTATCATATGGCACAATCAACACAACATATTTGTTTATCTCCCCAATCACCAGCATGCTATTGGCTCTCTACCTGGAACCCTTTCCAAAACGTTGATACCATTCCTTGGGGCACCAAAAACTTTCATGCACTGTGGTCCTGGTGGGGCATGGATTGAAAATTGCCAATCCAATCCTACTCAAATATTATTTGTTGAGGGAGTATTTATGACTGATGCAAATGATCCCCCCTCATCTCAGAAACCCAATCTAGCATTGATGTTCTTCACATGGTATCCAAACATTTTATTCATAATGGAAAGCTTTTGAACACAAAATTTCAAGCTTAGAATGCCCAAAGAATATGACTGTAATACTCATAGTCAATGTCAACTCTTTACTCCCACATTTCCCGTCTCAAACTCGACGCCAGCTTCATATCCTGCTGTTTCATCATTGATTTCCAAGCAAAAAATGATACAATTACCCAGTGGATCAGACCTCCCCATGATGACCCCGCCCCATGCCATTATTCAAACCCCCCTCCTCCCTCATCCAAAGACTGGACTAGCTTTTCTCTGGGATCGAGAAATCCCCAATGGCCAATCAGCCCGTAACCTTTGGGCCACCTCACCCCCAGGATCCACTTTCAATGCCAGGCACATCATTACAAACAAGGTCGTTAGCTCATTTGAATCCCTTTCGACCAATACCCCTCTTGGAGGACTGCTCGCGGATGATATGGGATTAGGTAAAACCATTCAGGCCATTGCTCCAATTGGTACCTCCAAGGAGCAGAAGATTGCAAACCCCCATCGCTCCAGGCCCACCATGATCATCTGCCCCCCTCCCTTAATTACCAACTGGCAATCAGAAATAACCAAGCATGCTCCGGCTGGAGCACTGCATGCCAAAATCTACCATGGTCCCACTTGTCACTCATTATCCAAAGACGACATCTTAAAATATGATATCATCATCACTTCTTACAATACTATCACCCAAGAATTTAAGCAAACCAATACCTCTACATCATTCATTTTTCAAATCAATTGGCATTGTATAATTTTGGATGAAGCACAGTGAGTGTCTGATCTTAAATGATTCAAATTACCTTTTATATGAGCGTTTTTTATTGTAGAATTGGTATTGCACTTGCCCATCACTCTATCCTTTCAGCACAAATTTATGGAAATATTACAGCACAAGCGCAGGAGAAGGCACTGGATAATTTCTTTAATAATCCTGAATGTAAAGTATTGATTTCATCCATTGCCGCAGCTGGAACTCGCCTCAATATAACCTGTGGTAATATTGTCTATTTAATGGTGAGGGGACCCCCAAAATTCTACCCTGATTCTTGGCCCCTGACATCCACATTTCCAGGAGCCAAATTGGAACCCAGCCATTGAGGCTCAGGCTGTTGATTGACTCCATCATATTGGCCAACAACAACCTGTTAAGTTTATCCACTATATCACTCCTCATTCCATTGAGGTCAACATGCGGAAGGTACCTTTCAAGATCATCTTTGAGCCTAATTGTATTGCTATTCTAAAATCCTTCCTTATGGAAATTCTATTTTCCAAACACCAATAGGTCCAAGAAAAGAAAAAATCATTAACTGCGTGAGCCTTACTGATATTATATAATTTGCGTTTGACCAAGTTGACCACACCTGCGCACCCTGGCACAGGTCCACAATTATGAACAACATGAGTTGGATCGAACTCCTTCAATATTTCCTCAATGAAAATGAGCAATAGAGTCTTATTTCTAAGGGAGACGGTGATACATTCCAATTAATATTGTCTATATTCTGACATATTTAGCAAGTTATTGCATCTTCAAGAAATAATACTCAGATTGTATTACACCTGCACAAATAATTTACAAAATGTTAATTTGTAACGGTGCTATACATTTATATTACTAAGTTATTGCAGAGCATCACCATTCGGCCTAATAACTGGCATGTCAAGTATCTTGAGGGCGCTAGTCTGCATCTTACTACAGCCTTTGAGCCAATCTTGATCATATACCTGAAATGATAAGCCTTCCGGAATATCACCATCATCTGTCGATCGTAATTCTGGCAATGTATCAATAGTTTTTTTACCCTTTTTTTGAATGCAATTACAAAACTCTATGTCTCGATCCATTTTTAATACCAATTCATTAAATAACTGGGAGCGCCAGCGTAATCCCACTTTGCGGTAAACTTGATGGCCATTTTCCAGTACCTCCTCAGTATCTGAACATACTCGAGGGTCATTGAATTGTGATGCTAGAATGGGAAATTTAGCCGTATCACACCATTCACGACGGCGCTCACAGGTCTGCACATAATCAAGTAGATCATTATCAGTCTTTGCTCACAAAGAAGAACATATACATTAACTAACCCTTTGACGAATCTTCGCGAGCTTTTGATTCTCCTTCTTTTTAACCAAATACTCAGCATCCTTTTGAATAGACTTCCATTCTCTTTTCAAATAAGTGAAATATTGCTCCATTAAAGCCGCCATGACCCCATAGTTATTATGATCCTTGTTCCAACAGTAATGATGATACTTGGTGCTGACCAGTGCAAGACGTAATGTACGGTAAAACACCATAAACATCAGCTCATTGAACGGATGTTGCCATGAGCTCTCCCAGTCCCAAGTGAATCGCTTTAGTCCTAGCTTGTGGAGCTCATTTTCGCAGTAGCTTTGGAAACCCTGAGACTGAACCTGTGTTGATGGCTCATTGAAAACATCCTTGGGGACATATCCGAGATGACCAGCCACTTGAATTGCAATTTCACGCTTTTCTGTGCTTGGTGGTGCTGGTAGTGAGGAAAAATCCTTATCCCTAACTTTGAGTAGGAACAGACAATGTGCATGTACTGCTGATCGCATTCCATGGACATTCTCTGGAAGTTCTGCTTTGAGCCATTTTTGTTGCTCCTTCTGGCTTGCACGTTTCGCCACATTGTGAGCTTTACGAGCCTGGTTCCTTTGCTGTCTGACCTCGGATTGTTCAAGCATACTCTGGGCAAGGGGCATTTGAGGATGGGTGAACCCATTATTTGACTGAGTGCCATGCTCATGCGCCGTGAAATTGTCCCTCCTTGATTCATCATTTGTTTCCATTTGAGTCGGAGACATGTTCTCATCCTCATCATCCACCATTTTTTCTCTTGATGAACTGACATGAGCTGTTCTTGTTTTGGAGGCATATGGATGATGACGTCCAGTGACTTTCTCTTTATGGACCAGAGGTGAAGATGCATAAAGTTCATCACCTGCCATGCACATCATCAGTGAACACATCAAAAAATTAATGAAGACTGGTCATACTCACAATCTTCAATTGGCTCCTGAGATCGGACTGACTTGCCTTTAGGTGCCATATCTAACCCATGAAACAAACATATCAAATTGTGAAAAAGGTTATACTCCAAAATTAAAATGACTTACTTTGATGAAGCGTCAATCCTGGATTTCCCTCCAACAGACCACTCCAAGTTACATTCTCCAATGGTCTTTTTTGTTGCCCCCATCCACGCGCCTTTCATCACCCACATGAACCTGAGATCCTGATGGAATATTGAGGGTTGGCTGTTTACTTTGGCCAAAGGGATCCTGGGATGCAACTGGATTCCGACTGGGATTAAGGAGGAACTCACGTGGAAATTTTAATTTGGGATTAGCGTGTGATGAGATTTGAGGTGTGCCTTCTGGCCCCTGAGACACATGCGTTTGTGTATTAGTGGGATTTGGGGGAATTGGAGTGACGGAAATATTTGGGATCGACCAAGTGCTTGAAGTTAGAGCCTTTGGATTGCCCACATCAATGTTAAGACCTGATACATTCATTGAGGATGCGATAGGGGTTGTGAGAGGAATGTTGGGACTCAATGGTGACTGTGTTTGAAGATATTCTATGCTAGATTCACTATTTGAGTCATGAACAGAACCTGAACGGGATTTATGTGACTTGAAAGATGACATAAGGGCTGAAAAAGTAAAGTAATATTTTTAACTAGATAAAACACCTCAGTATTATGATAAAATAGAGTGATATGAGATGAAATCTTTTCAAATTTAGAATAGAGAAATTCTATGAATAGTTGGAACTAAGTGTTGCGTGAAAGTCCAATAAGCCTCTTTTTAGGAGAATCCTCTCTGCCTCCCCTTGAGCTCCTCCGCTTCTATCGGAAACCACCCGGCACGGCCTACCACCATATAATGTAATATTTCCTTGATCTCAAAGGGGACCCATCATCCATAAGTAATCATATTTGGTAACATTTCCGCCTCCCCATTGTCACATTTTGTGAATTATCCAAACTGCCAATATATGCATTGAAATTCCACAGCATTGTACATCTGTAAAGGGGTATATTCATGAAGGATTTACCCACAAAAGAGACATCACCTTTTCAAGAAAGGCAAGACAATCAAAATCACATTCCAACCAATTAAAAGCCTGCTTCACTCAAACCAAATACCAAGACTTTAGCTGCACTCCAACCCCTTATGTAATAGAGTTATATTGTTATGTCTGTAATAAGGTTTAAGCCATGTACAATGGCGTGCCAGCGTACTTGGTTTGAATGTCAATCCCCTCAAGTCAATTATGACACATCCCTATTGGAACACCCCTCAAGGGTCAAAACCGCAGTATCGCCATGTGTAATAAATAGAATATGTATGAGCATTGAGCAGCAGGGCATTTGACCCAACTAAACTGGTAACCAATTCTGCCATCCAGATGAGACATGTTACACTTTATCAACTGCAGCTCACGCACCATTGCAAATGGGATAAGATTCTCAGATGGCTCAAATCATCTCCCCCTTCATAAAGAATCACTCAATTTCTTTTCCAATTAATAACACTCCTAAACACTTTCACATCAGCCATAGATATCTATACACAAACCAACCATACTGCCAATTCCTGCAATAATGACAACCCACCGCTATTCCTCAATGCGTATATGCATGTGTCAACACTGCTCAACTCAAACACACTCTTCCCCTGAGGGTGATAGGCCTGGAGTTGCCTTCACACCTTTCCAATATAAATAGCACATTAAAAAGCTCAAATCAACCATTGCACCCAAATCTCTTCCAAACATCCCTACTTCTGCATCAGGATCTGAGTTCCCACAACTTCTTTTGGATCAAATATTCCCAGCTGATTATTCACCATTGATCCAAAGCACCTTCTCCACAGCACCGGGTCTCAATTTAATTGCACAGAAACCATACAGCAGCAGTCAAACCCTTCCACCACAAGACCTTGGAATGATAATATCTGCCATTCTATCATTAAGGTATAATATACCCCGCAGGGCTTCACGCATTCTCAACCCCACCCTAAACCTGCTGATCAAGTCCAGCATCTCAAGCTCCGGTGGTCCCCCCATTCCTGCATTCCATATACCTCAAGATCTGAGTACCATATTTGAACATCTCCAATTGGAGCCAGTCATTAAAAACTATATATGTTGTCCCCAATGTTTCTCTCTTAATGGCCTTACTGAATCAGTCACAACTGACCAACCCCACTGTCAACGCCATAATGACCCAAATGATCATGATCCCCCTTGCACATAATCATTAGGCAAATTCATCTCTTCATTTGAACCCCGCACCCAAAACACAAGCAACATGAAGGAAAAATTTATACCAACAAAAAATTTCATTTATCAACCATTCAAAAATTGGCTTGCCAGATTTCTCCAGCAGGCTGGAATTATGGACATTCTGCATCAACATCAACAATCCCAAACTCCCAAAGATTCCCCAAAACATGATGTCTGGGATGGATTGGTCTGGAGACGCTTCACTGGCACTAGAAATATCCATGACCCCTCATTCATGTCCATTCCTGGTGCATTGGCCTTCTCCATTTATGTGGACTGGTTTAATGCACATGGAAAGTCCACCTGGTTGGCCAGGTTTGGACCTATTATGCTTATTTGTCTTAATCTCCCCCCAAGTGAAAGATTGAAGCCAGAGAATGTCTATGTTGCAGGAATCATCCCTGGTCCAAAGGAGCCAACTTCTCTTCAATTGAATTATTTATTAATGCCACTCATCAACGAGCTCAAAGAGCTATGGCAAGGTTACCATTTTTCACCCACCTCAACAGGTCCTTCAGGATCCTTTATCCATCTTGCCATTCTCACAGCCATTGCGGATGTGGTTGCCATGCACAAGCTTACTGGATTTATTTCCCATTCAGGCAACCACTTTTGTAATTTTTGCACCATTCACAAAGCTCAAATTGAAGAAATTGGTCCTCAATTTCACTACACACGCTCATATCAAAATCATAAATCAACCATTGCCAAATGGCTTCGGGCAGACAAGCAATTTTTCTGAGTATGGAGTGCAATATTCAATTTTAGAAGACCTTCCGTATTGGGATGCAACCAGAATGGTTAATCTTGAAATAATGCATAATTTAATACTTGGAATTTTGAAGGATCATGCAACTTTCAAATTGTGCATTCCAGAGTCCAAATCAAAAATATACCTCAGGTCCTGCAGGAAATCCAATGACACCAACAGTTCAGACTCAGATTCCATGACCTCCAACAGCTCTCTTGATAAAATCACATTGAGAGAGGCCCGCTCCCTGAGAAGAGACGCAGCAAAAATAATAAATGAGCCACTCCCCACTACTTCCACCCGAAAAAACTACTTCCCAAACCCACCCCTCACACAGAACATCCATCTGGTGGTTCTGCAAAGATTCCTTCATTTGATGCCGATTACATCCCCACTTCTGAAATCCCCTCTGAATTGGATATCACTGCACTGAGTGATCACAAGATCAAGGGTGAGGCTCTGGAGCATCTCGGACAAATCATATCTGAGACAATAGTTCCCTCATCATGGACAAGAGTACCTCGCAACATGGGTTGCCCCTCTCATGGTAGCTTAAAAGCCGCTGAATGGGCTCTCTTATATAAGGTCTATATTCCATTTTTAATGCTCAGTCAACAGATGTCATTAGATGTACACCAATCTCCGAACATTCAAAGAAAAATGGGTCAGTCAGAAGAACTTGCAAATGAACTAACCAAGAATACATTCCATTTGATTAGTGCTATCAACATTGCCACAAGTTGGACTGTTTCAATAGGAGATGTGACTGCATTTGCTGAACATTGGAAAAAATTCCGCCTTTCCAATCAACTCCTGTTCACAAAACAGAAAAATAAACCAAATCATCATTTTGCTGATCATATTCCCGAACTCTTCCAACGTTGGGGCCCAGCACAAGCCTTAGCCACATGGGGTTATGAGCGCTTGATTGGAGTATTTGCAAAAATGCCAACAAATAACAAAATATGTACGTCAATTAATAAAATCAATATATTCACATTGATTAAACACCTGAACTGAATAAGATTAACTTCTTGCAACTCTGAATAGATGATATAGATAAAACCTTACTTCAACATATCTGTCGATGTTCCAACCTTTCCGTTCTCCTGAAATCCCCATCCGTGCCTTGTGAAATAAAACAGCTTTTTGAATGACAGCCACCTGCCCTGTTCAATGACAATAAATATAACAAACCATCCTGCCATGATCAAGAAAATTATGATTACCTGGTTGAGTACTTACAGAATTTTCATGCAACAAGGGAAATAGTTGATTGGATCAGCTTAGACACTACCGTGCAATCCACATGTCCTCCCACTTCAAGGATTGTCTCACCTTGGTATTTTCCAGTTTCAAACATTAATATTGGGAACAATATATTTTCAACTGAATCCAAAAATGTCAGCAACAGTGTGATATGTTTTCTGAGGGGCAACTCACGATGATTTGGTATTATCAATAGCATTTTTAAAGTCTCTGAGCCATCTAGCATACTGAACAATAACTTTCTGATCTTAAAAACTTTGAAGATTGATGTGAATTTCTTACCAGATTGGCCGCATCTGAATATTTATAAAGCTGTTGGTTTTGATGATGGACACTTGATTATATCTGAAGAAGAAATAGAAGGTAACTGTGGATTGTATGATAACAAAGTTCTGTCATGTGGACTGCTTGTAATGATAAAGCTGTTATTTCATGAAATTTAGTCTACAGAAATGCAAATCTCTCAGATTCATTAGCAATTTTGCTAGTGAAATAACTGCCTCAAAATTTAGTGACAGAGACATGCCATTGTGACAAGCAAAGCCCATTATTTCACATTGCCACAAAGAACTTACTATTTTGACATTGGGTACAGTGTGAATAAAGCAATTTCAATGATCAAACGACCCACACACTCACCTTTCACAGCATCCAAAATTTCTAACTGCGCCATCATCATGTTGGAAGGGGAAGCGGCCCTTGCGCACATGCCAATGCACACGCAAGCGCACCCGCACCCGCACATGCAAGCGCATCCGCACCCGCACACGCCAATGCACATGCAAGCGCATCTGCACCCGCAGTATTGTGCGGCGGACTCTACTTGTGTCATCTGCAAAACGACAATCCCGCTCAGGCGGAGTCCTTTCATGGACGACCTGGTGAAGGCAAACCCCCACCTACATCAAGGCTGGCTGAAGGACCTCTTTGATGTGTGTTTGTGCAAACAGGCGGGTCTTGTGTAATTTTTACCAACCATTGGACAGTTGTGGGATGATCAGGTGGTGAGGAATCTGAGTTGAAGGCACAGGGGAACCAATATTGGTGGATGTCACAGGATTTGGTGTAAGACAAGAGTAGGACGTGTGCTTGACGTTTGCTTGATTTTCGCTTGACATGAGCTCGACTTTTATCCTGCTTGATGTGAAGTCAATCGCCGACGATTGACACGAGATTCGCCCTGGTGTTACTTGCCTTCCGTCCCAAGCTTTGAATGGGAACTTTTTATCATAGTTTCACCCAAAGGAGAAGACCTGATATTGGGCTATGATTTCCTTTACCATTTTAATCCCATAATTGATTGGAAAAATGGATTGATAACCTATGATTCTATGAATAAAGGTTCTAGTGGTATTATTCCTCCTGCTAGTAATGACTTTGCCACTTCTGTCAACAGTGCTGCTCTGGTTGGTGAACTTAAGACACCTTCCCTTCCTTCTTCTGTCCATATCTGTGAGCCTTAGAGGTAATTTCATATACCCAAAAGACCACAGATATAAAAAATAACATATTAATATAAATAAAATAAATTTATTTATATTATTAAAATAAAAATAAAAAATATAAATATAAAATTATATTAAAAATAAAAAAATTAATTATAATTTAAAAATAAAATTACTTTAAATTTTGTAAATATAAAATTACATTTATACTTGAAAAATTTAAGTAAAAATGAAATTTTAACAAAATTGTGAAAAAATAAATAAATTTGGAAAAAAGTTAAATAAAATTTATTATAACTTTTTATCCAATAAATAAACATATAAATTTTATTTCACCATTGGATTCCTCATAAAAAATCAGGTGGGGTCACCTCTGAGTGAAATTTTTGTAACTCAACTCTAAATAAGCTTAAATTAAGTTCTTAGTATTTTCAATACAAAAGTTGAAAATCCTCAAAACCTTAATTTAATTCACACCACATGTGGTGTTAACCATCAATTTTTGTGTTAAAATTGAGGTGTTGTGTTTAGTTTAGAAGTTATGAGGAATTAAAGTATTTTCAATTGAATTCAATTGAAATGTCAAAATGTGCGCGTGTATTACATAAGTGAACTTTGATTTACATATGAGGTGTCAATTATTACTGTATTGTACTGTACAATTGAATTGAATTACATGTGTAAATTATAAGTATAATACATGATGAGGAATTAAAGGAAAAAATAAATTGGAAAGATTAAATTTGGGGGGGAAAAGGAACTCCAGCTCTAAGGGGGAGCTAGACCCCCAAAATCCTTGCTGACAGGCGTGGGATGTCAAAATTCACGCAAAAGTTCATCACTTTTGGCCTGGAATTGAGTTACAGGGTCTGTGGACTCAATTGATGATGAGGTTTTGATACCAACTGGGGTAGTTTTAGCTGTTGCCAAGAGGGTAAAACTACCCTTAAGATAAAACCATCAGAGTAAAAACAGTTTTAACTAGTTTCTACGACTCTGACACACATTCTGACGTGTTTTGAAGGCTCTAGGCCTGGTATTGCTATAGTAATGGCTGATTTAAGGGTCTAAAATGGCTAAAAATGGCTAAAAATGGCTTAAACCAGCCCTTTTTGGTCTAAACCAGGGTTCAATGATGCCATAATTGGCTTTTCTGTTGTCAGACTGTTTTTTACGACTGACAAGAGTAAATTTTACTTTTGGAGTAAGAGAATTGATGGCTATAAAAGAATGTCTTCTTTGCCCCACTTTTCTCTTCATGTTAGAATCTTTTCCTTTTATTAATTAGTTTAAAACTGTTAAACCAATCAATCAAAGATTCTAACCACCACTTTTAAATCATTTTGAACCTTTTAACCACGTGAAAAAATCATTATAATCATTGTTTGTAACTCTTATAATCATTTTTACCCCTGAACCACCCCAAAAGTGAATTAAAGCATCTTTCATCACTGTAAACTTTGTCACTTTGTTTCCAAATTCACTCTGGTCACTTTTGGGCGTGTTTTCTCTTTAATATTCTTTTTAAAGACTCTGTTCTTTAATTAATTGCTTGCAGTTCTTTGCTCAATTAATTCCAATTGAAATTGCTCTTGAAGAAATTTCTTTTGTAGCCTTAAAATATCTCTTGTAGAGTATTTTTTGGATAAATTTTTATTGTTGGTAAAACAATAAATGTTTATAATATTATTGTTTTATACTAATAAAGTTATAAACAATAAAATTGGCGTGTTTTCTCTTAAAAATAATATTTCATACTATTTTTAACTGAATTTTACCTTATACAAATTTTGAGGACAGGAAAAGTACTTGATTTTTAATCAAAGTTTCATATCCACACCTTACAATATCCCTTCCATCATTCCCCCTTAGTCATTACTTCCATTAAGAGATGAAGGCTTCAAAGAAATAAAAGATGTTGGAGAAGATGTTGCTATATCTTTACTTCATCTCTTTCAACGGGATACGGACCTTCCTCCTTTATCTTTTCATGCCTCCCTGGGGGAGCAGTGGCATGAGGAGGAAGAGCCAGAAGAAATTGAAACTGTGCTGAAGGTAGTCCCTCCTGCTCATCACCAATATTTTGATGTATTCTCCAAGGTTAAAGCAGAGAAACTTCCTCCACACGGTACCTGTGATCATCATATCAAATTGGAGGGTCTTGTACCTCCAATTGGTGTTATCTACTCCTTATCAAACCAAGAGTCAGAAACACTGCGGGCCTACATTTCAGAGAATGTAGAGAAAGGTTTAATGAGACCTAGCTCCTCTTCAACAGGAGCAACTGTCCTTTTTGTCAAGATAAAGGATGGAGGTTTTCATTTGTGCGTTGACTACCACAAACTCAATGCTGTCACTAGGAAGAACAGGTATCCTGTTCCTCCTATGAACCAGCTCCTTACTGTATTCAACAGTTCCACTATCTTCTCCAAGATAGACCTGCATGGTGCATATAACCTTTTGAGAATCAAAGAGGGGGATGAGCACTCAACTTCCTTTAGAACCAAGTATGGTAGTTATGAGTATTTTGTTATGCCATTTGGCCTTACCAATTCTCCAGCTTCTTTTGAGAAACTTGTGAATGATATATTTGCAGATTATGGATGTGTTTTCTGTGGTTTATCTAGATGATATTATGGTTATCTCCAGTTCTGAGGAAGAAAATGTCAAACATGTGACCTCTGTCCTCCAAAGGCTTAGAGATAATAATTTGTTTTCTAAAGCCGCCAAGTGTGTATTCCGTTCTTCAAGTGTGGAATACTTGTGCTATGTTGTTTCAAGTGAAGGCCTCAAGATGGATTCTTCAAACGTTCAGCAAATTCTCAATTGGCCTCAGCCCAGAAACATCAAGGCTCTTCAATCCTTTCTTGGCTTTGCCAATCTTTATTGTTGTTTCATAAAAAATTACTCTAAAAAAATCATGTCTCTCACTTCCCTTCCCAAAAAAGACTCTCCTTTTATCTTCAATGAGGAAGCTCTTAGCCAGTTTCAAATACTCAAAGATAAATTCACCACTGCACCTATCCTTTCTCATTTCAATCCTTCTCTACCAACTATAGTGGAGACTGATGCTTCTAATTATGCTTTGGGTGCTGTACTGAGTCAGGTGAATCACTCAGGAAAGCATCCCATTCCATTTGATAGTTGCAAGCTGCTTCCAGCTGAGCTCAACTATGAAATTCATGACAAGGAACTCCTTGGCATAGTTTGGGCTCTCAAGCGCTGGAGAGCCTTACTTATTTCTCTTTCCAATCCCTTTGAGGTCTTGACAGACCACTCTTCCCTTCAGTATTTCATATCTTCTAGTGTCCTTACTTGTTGTCAGGCCCGTTGGGCTGAATTTCTTTCTGAGTTTCATTTCACTGTTACTTACTGCCCTGGCAGGCTGGCTACTTTACCATATTCCTTGTCACTTTTGGATGACATGTACCGAGAGAGGGGGGTGGACTTCATCAGCAAGAATCCCCATAATTTTCATCAAGTAATCAAGCAGATGGGATTCAAGAGTTGAGATTCTTCTCAATCAAAGTGGAAATATTCTCAGATTTAGTTGACAAGATTCAAAAAGAAGTATGGAAAGACAATGATTATAAAGAAATACTCAAGCAACTAGCAAGAGGTGAACCAGTTTCAGACTATTCTCTTGAACCTCAAGCCAAGTTATTATTATTCAAAGATGGAGGGGTAATCCCAAGCAATGAAGAAATCAAACTCAATATTCTTTGAAAGCGTCATGACTCACCATTGGCTGGTCATTCTGGCCAGGAGAAGACCTTCAAGCTCATCAAGAGGGATGTTCATTGGGCTGGCATGAATCAATTCATTAAGGACTATGTGCCCTTATGCCTGAAATATTCAAGAAACAAGAACATTCATCATAAGAAGTTTGGATTACTGAAGCCTCTTTCAATTCTGTCTGGTCCTTGGAATTAATTATCAATGAACTTTATCACTCAATTTCCACTGTCAAATAACTTTGATTCAATTTTAGTAGTTGTGGACAGAGTCTCAAAAATGGAAATCTTCATTCAAACTTATGGAACAATCACTGCCCTGGACTTAGCTCAAATCTTTATTGGTCATGTATTTTCCAAACATGGCCTTCTGGTCAATATTGTTAGTGATAGAGGTTCTTTATTAGTTTCATCTTTCTGGACTCAATTATGTCAGCAGCTCAAGATATCAAGAGATCTTTGAACTGCATTTCATCCTCAAACATATGGACAGACAGAGAGGATAAATCAGATTCTAGAACAGTATCTTTGGATGTATGTCAGTTACCATCAAGATGACTGGCACACCTGGCTTCCTCTGGCTGAATTTGCCCATAATAATGCAGAACACTTATCAACAAAGAAATCACCTTTCTTCACCATTTATGGAAGAAATCCCAGCTTTGACTCAATCCATGTTTCTCAAGACTCACCTTCTGGAAAGTTATCAACAAAACTCCAATCAGTACAGAAAGGTGTCAAGGAAGAATTAGAGTCAGTAATAAGGAGATTAAAGAAGTATGCAGATAGAAATAGAGCAATTCCACCTGATTTCCAACCTGGGGATAAGGTAAGGCTAGCTTCCAAGAACATCAAGACTACAGGGCCCACCAAGAAACTTTCAGAAAAATGGCTGGGACCATTTGAAGTCATCAAGAAGATTGGAAGTCATGCATACCACCTCAAGTTACCTCAACAATGGAAATCAGTTCAACCTGTATTCCATGTGTCCTTATTAGAACAAGTGAAGCAATCATTTATCCCAAATCAACATCAATTTCCACCACTGCTAGTCCAGTGGAGGAGCAAGAAGAATGGGAAGTGGCTCAGGTTCTGGACTCCAAACTCAAAAGAGGTAAATTATGGTATCTTGTAGAGTGGAAAGCATTCAGTGAAGACCCAGAAAGCACAAGCTGGGAAGCAGTTTCCAACCTTACCAACTCACCAGACCTTTTAAAGGATTTCCATCCATTGGATCCTGGTAAGCCTGGTCCAAATACCTGAAGGGTTTGATTTATGGTGCTTGGTGGGGAGAAGAAGTTATGAAAATAAGCTCCTCTCCTGGCATGCACCTTTAAGGGGGTATTCTACCCATACGTTGTTGTAAGCATCACCTTGGCCACTTTGTGAGCACTTGTCAACATTTTGGAGAGATTCAGGAAGCATGCAACATCAATACCCTCCGATTTGGACATTATCAAGGTCTGGCCCGAGCTCTTCTGTCCTTTTTTCTTTTCTTTTCTCTTTATCAATATTTCAATTTATGCCAATCATCATTATTCAAGACTTTCATTACTTCAAGTCATTTATGGAAATCTGTTTCATGTTATGGTGCTTGGTGGGGAGTTGGAGTTATGAAAGTAAGTTCCATCTCCTGGTATGCATCACTGAGGGTTCTACTTCTTTTAAAACATTACCTTGGCCACTCTGTGAGAATCAAATGCTTGGTTTTAATTTTTCAGACATTCTTGACCAAAATCAAGCAATTCACAACAAGAAGGTCAAACCATCAGGAATTTCTTTATTTCTTTTTCTCTACTCTCTTTTTCTCTCATTTTCTTTCTTTTTGCTTACTTGTATAATTTTGTTTTCTTTTATTTCTTTAAAGAAGCAGCATCCCCTCCCAAGTCATGTATTGGTAGTTCCCATTTATTTTGTCATTTTTAGTAGTTATAAGAGTGGGGATAGAAGTCAAATCAAACACAAACAAGGACAAGGAAACTAGTTATCTCTAACTAAATCATCAAAGGTTCTCTGAAAGTCATTTATCAATTCATCTTCATACCAGGCAAATTTTGCAGCCATCTCTTCTGAAGCAGTACCCGGAATAGTTCTATCATTGGCATACATAATCACCTCCCTTCTATTTCTATCAACTCTCCTTAATAATTTGGCCACAGCTTCTTGTTCTTCACTCTCCGCGTTTGGATCTTCTCTTGTAATTTGGATAGGCCAACAATCTCTTCTTTGAAAGACTTTAGCGGCAGGAAACGGCAAAGGAGACAATCCATCTGTCCTTCTACTGGAGCTGGCCATAGGCTGGAGTTGTTGAGATGTGGTTATGGGTGAGTTCCTAGGGCTGCGGGATGGGTGATGGTCTTACTGCTTGATTCAAGGCAGGCCTGGCATGGGAAGGACTTGGTGAATCAGGAGGAAGCATAGTACAAATGGAAGCAAGAACAGGTTGAAAGGTTCTGGGGATAGTGGGAATAACTTGACTTTGGAATCTGTTGGGAAGAGGTTGAGAAGTGGAAGTGCTGGATGGGTGGTCAACTGAATGAGGAACAACTACAACCTCTTCACCATACAACTCATCACTACTTTCAGCATCTGGATCAGTTGGGGAATCAGAAATCCTTCTAATACTTTTCACTACCCCTTCAGTATTGATCCTGGATATTGGGACTTCTGAGCTGGAATATATTGGCCTACAACCATCTGGAATTGGCCCTCCAACATTATGACACCTTGCCACATCCCGCTGCCTAGAACCAGTCACTACATCAAGAATATCAGTACCAATTTTAATCAGGGTATTCAAATTACTCACAATGGGAATACCCTGAAGTTCCATCAGGAGTAGGTGCCTCACGAACTGGGAACTCTTTCCCAAAAGGCCCATCTTTCCCACTCAATAAATGCCTCCTGACATTAAAAGCTGGCAACCCAGTACAACAACATGGCCTCTTTCCAATGAAAAAGTAATGGCACTTTGAAGATCAAGGATTGGAGTGTTGAAAATAATCCTTACCCCTGGCCAAACACTCAGTACAAGCAGGATCAAGGACCTCAACCACCTTGTAACCATCATATGTTTGGGAGGGATCAAAATGTCCAGAAGAAGCCATGGAGGGTGAAGACAATCAGCTGAAGACGCCAGAACCACAAAGGACTGATGGTGGCGGTGCAGAAGGAGAAGATTCAGTGAGTTCAGTCAGTTTGTAACTCATAATTGAAGAATATGCAAGTAGAAGATTCAATATGTCAGAATCAGTCCACTTCCAGCAAAAATAATGCATGACCTCAAGGAAATGGGGCCATAATTCAATTATGGCCCCCCCTCAAAGCCTCCAAGGTGATGAGTCAAGACCCCTTTGGGGCTGAATTCATCACCCAGGACCTCCCCTACAACTTTGGGGAGTTCAGGATCTGATGGTCCTGGACCCTCTCAAGGGTTCCAGGCCATGGTACCCCTGGATACCCAGAAAAATTGGGCCCAGGGGGCCTTGAATAGCCCCCACTGCCCGCAGACTGGGGCGTACGGTCCACAGCCCACGGACTGCAGATGTGGCGTACGGTCCATGGCCCACGGCCCGCGGACCATAGGGCATCAAAGACAAGTAAATGGCCAAAAAGAGCCATATACCAAAGTTGAGCCAAGTTCACCCAAGACCCAAAAAAGGCCCAAAAGGCCATAAAATCAAACATAATCAAGAATTACTTTAGTAAGGGCCAAGGCCCAAAAGACTATGGTAAGGCCAGGGGGAGGTATTTCCAAGGGAAGCGGGGACAAGACCCTTTGAAGACTCTTTTAAGGACATTTTAAGTTGGGAAAGAAGGATCCAACATCAAGTTGGCCCTTGGAAATTGAGTATACCTTCATATACTCATTTTGCATCATTTTTGAGCAGAAGACCTCAGTGGCCATTTTTTTGGGATACAACCTAAGGCCATGCCCCAAGAAGAAAGACTCATTGAATCAGAAGAAGCAAAAAGACATATTTTGAAGTGGATGACTAACTCAAGTTATAAGAAATGGGGAATCAAATTAATTTGGCAGGAAACGATTGAAAGGGATTTTCAGGATAATGGTCAAGAGGAAATGAAAATTTAAAAAAAAAAAATTGAAAAAATGTGGGGGTATTAAGATGCCACTCAACAGTCGCAGGGTATTCTGGTGTTCAGGATCCCACTAATTTCAAGAGGGGGATACTGGTAGTTAAACGTTGGGTAAGATGAGCACAGGTGCATTTTTGAGTTCATTTTTGACCCTTTCAAATGCATCCGTACTTTCCTTGGTAATTTCAAAAACTACATCTTTTGAACATAGCTTGTATAGAATACTAGTTATGTGGGTACATTTTCTGATGTAGTTTCTATAGTAAGGTAACAACCACTCACCAGGGGTAAGGTTATTCATTAATACACCCACTCAAACATCTCAAGTAAGCAGATCCACTATTTGCATCAGCATTCAGTTCCGGCAATCTTCCTTTCTGAAACATGCATACAGTCTTGTTCATCAATATAGCCTGTCAATACTTGTACAGGTTGGAATTACCCAATACAGTTTGGATGCACCATTTCCAAACTTTATGATCACTCAATACCACCATTCCTCTTGTACAGGCCCTGGAAAGCTGTAAAGGACCTGTATTGGCCAGACTCAATTCAATACTCATTTATTCTCATGCAAATTCACTTTCTGGATCAGGGCTGGTGATTCTCACATATACCAGCCCCTCTTTCTCCCCCCTGGGGACTTTTCCCCAGTTAATTAATTTAGTTTATTTATTATTTTATAAATATTCTTATCCTTATTTTGGTTATTATATTTATTTAATATTAAGTTAGTCTTTGCCTTTTCTTTCTTTGCCTGTACAGTATGAGCTGGGTGGCCATATCCTTATCAACCCTTCTCTTTTCATTTTGACAGTTTGAAACAGTGGACTTGGACTTGTTTGTGGTTGGCTCTTATATTTGTTACTCTTATTCTTTTGTTGCTGCTTTTCTCATATTTCTTTTATTAGTAATTCATCTCTTAACACTCTTAGGTGTATTCTTTCTTACCATATCCTGAGCCCTCCATAAGTGACTCCCAGTTTACTGAGTTCCGGGCCCTCTTCACTTGGAAGAGCCCCTGTGACAATTAGCTAGCACACTCAAGGAAATATTGCATCTATTTGATGTTTTTTGGTACTGGTTTCAGGAGTACTGCTGCTACTTTGTTCTGGTCTATTGGCAGACTAAGACCTGATACTTTGTGTCACAGTGCCACAAATTATTGTTGTCCAAAATTGCACTTTCTAAGTGAAATCTTCAGATTAATGGAGTTTCACTTACTTTGTACTCTGGCTATGTACTTCACATGGTCTTCGAATGTCTCTGAGTATATAATGATCTCATCAATATATACTACCATCCAGCCTTCCAATATTTCTTCTTGAAATATTGTGTCCATCATCATTTGGAAGTGGGCTGGTGCATTTCTGATTCCAAATGGCATCCTGGTGTACTCATTTATGCCCATATGGCATATCATTCTGAGTAGTTTCGTGGAGTTTGGTTTAACTCCATTCTGGTGGAAGCCATTAAGAAAATCTATCCTGGTTATGTATTTGGCTCTTTCCAGATTGTCTAGGGCATGAGGTATCCTTGGTATAGGGTACCTGTCAGCTGTTGTGTAGTTCTTCAGAGCTCTGAATTCCCCACACAACCTATATTTGCCATAATGCCAGGCAATAAGGACATGAGTGGTGGTCTCCACTCTTTCATTGTGGCCTATCATCCTGATGACATCCAATTCTAGGAGTTCATTGATTTGTTTCTCAATTTCCATTCCAGTTTCCAGACTTGCTGGGTATGGAGGTTTTCTTAGCATGGGTGGATAGGGTCTTTCTACATCCAGATAGAATCCTATATAATGGCCTCTGATTTTGCCTAATGGTTCTTCACCAATGGCAAATGCTGGTCTAATTTTCCTCCGCATCTTCAGTAAACTAAGTTTCTGTTCACTGGTGAGTGTAGTACTGAATTGGCCCTCCTTAAACTCATTCAGTAATTCTTCTAGAGGGTCATGAGTAGATATGTGGTATATGTCAAGTGAAAATGTCTTTTCCTTGTTTGTACCAATATTAATGTTCCTGTTTTTACTATTGTAAATTTCAATGCCATACATACTTTTGTAATCTGTTCCCAGTAAAAGCCCTTGGATATGGGCATCTTCAAGCACAAAAAACTCTGGGTTGAGTCTGATATTACCTTTCCTATGGGGTATAATAATCTCTTTGATAATTGTTGCAATGTAAGTCATTTTCTCTGATGAACCTTTGATGTTATTTGCCTTGGTTGGCAAGGGTATTTTTTCCCAATTTGGGAAGTGATGATCCAGATACTTTTTGGCCACTATTGAGTGCTGTGCTCCACTGTCAATTATCAATGGGTGTTGAGCATTGTCTATGCAAATAGTGATCTTTGTGGCTGTCCCATGTATGTATGCCATTGATTTAGTTGGTGTGACTAGGAATGCTTGTGAATCTTGTGTGTGTTTGCACAAATTTGTTTTTGAAGTGTCCTGTGTCATTCCTGATTCTAACTGTATGTCCTGAATTTCTAGTAGTGTTTTTTCATTATACTCTACTAGAAATTCCTCTCTGGAGTCTTGATCTCCATCAGATTCTTCTCTGATGGAATCACCCATAGAGTCTGATTCAGAATCCTCTGTGGGGGCTTTGTCCTCTGGGAATTTCTCAATGGCATAGAATTTGTTCTTTGCCTTTGGACAGTTGTTGGTATAATGGTCTGTGGAACCACAATTATGGCAAGAATTCTTCTTCTTAGCCACTCCTTCCACTTGTTCTCTGCGTTTTTCTTTGAATTCCACCCTGAAAGGTTGTTTCTATTTGAAACCACTGCTTTTATATGGGGAATATTCCCCTATATTTGTCATTTTCCTTATATCTTGTAAGGTATTTTCAATGTCATCCAGAGTGCAATTGTGGTTGCATCTGCATTTCACTTCATGCTTTAGCTCTCCTGCCATTTGTGTCAGGAGTTTGTGATTCCTTATCTGAATATTCATTTGAGGATCACTGGCTTCAAGTCTTTTTGACTGTCTAAGACACCACTCATATGTATCTTTTTCCACAGAGTACTTTTCATTGTCTAATGACATGGTCTTTTTCCTTATCCAAGTACTATTTCTGTACTTCTGGGTAATTTGGCTGTTCAGCCATGGCCAGCTTCTTCTACCATGGATTTCTTTAACCTTTGTGTACCAAATACTAGCATGACCTTTAAATTCTGTATCTAGTTTAGAATTAATCCAGTAATCTGGTATGCTTGGTAAATTTTTGAAGAGTCTATTAATATAATAAATGATTTCCATGTGATCATATTCTTCTTTTCCAGAGAATTGGGGCCAGGTTGAGGCCTCTGGAAGCTTTTTTAAGGCTTCCTCCTCAGAATAAGACATATTATGTCCACCTTGGTATTGAGATGCAGATCTTTCCTTATTCACCAATATGGCATCTGGTTTGATATCCTATTGGGGATATGGATTACCCATGATGTGGCCTTGTGCTTGGGGCTTCATGTTATGGTAGACATTAAACAGTTTTTTTATGTCTTGATCCAGACAATCCCTGTCCTTTTTGCTGTGGTGTTGTTTTAAGGTGTGGATATAAAACTTTGATTAAAAATCAAGTACTTTTCTTGTCCTCAAAATTTGTATAAGGTAGAATCTAATTAAAAGTAGTATGAAATAGTATTTTTAGGAGAAAACACACCAATTTTATTGTTTGTAGCTTTATAAATATAAAAAAATAATATTATAAAGATTTATTGTTTTACCAACCATGAACATTTATCCAAAAATACTTTACAAGAGATATTTTAAGGCTACAAAAGCAATTTCTTCAAGAGCAATTTCACTTGGAATTAATTTAGCAAACAACTGCAACCAATTAATTAAAGAACAAAGTCTTTAGAAAGATATTCAAAGAGAAAACACACCCAAAAGTGACCAGAGTGAATTTGGAAACAAAGTGACAAAGTTAACATTGATGAAAGATGCTTTCATTCACTTATGGGGTGGTTCAAGTGGTAAAAATGATTATAATGACCTTTTGATGTGATTAAAAGTTTTAAAATGATATGAAATGGGTGTTTGGAATCTTTCGTTGATTGGTTTAACAGTGTTTAAACTAATTAAAAAAGGAAAATATTCTAACATGAAGAGAAAAATGGGGCAAAGAAGACATTCTTTTATAACCATCAATTTTCTTACTCCAAAAGTAAAATTGACTCTTGTCAGTCGTGGAAAACACTCTGAAGACATAAAAGACAATTATGGAATCATTGAACCCTGGTTTAGACCAAAAAAGGGCTGGTTTTAGCCATTTTAGACCCTAAAATCCACCATTACTATAGTAATACCTGGTCTAGAGCCTTCAAAACACGTCAGAATGTGTGTAAGAGACGTAGAAACCAGTTGAAACTGTTTTTACTAAGATTGCTCTAACTTAAGGGTAATTTTACCCTTTTTGCAACGGTTGAAACTGCCCTGGTTGGTATCAAAACCTCATCATCAATTGAGCCACAGACCCTGTGAATCAATTACAGGCCAAAATTGATGTAATTTTGCATGGATTTCAACATCACACGCCTGTCAGAAAGGATTTTGGGGGTCTGGCTTGCCCTTGGAGCTAGAGCACCTTTCCCTTCCCTGAATTGATCTTTCCAAATTATTTTTCCTTTCATTCCTCATCATGTATTATACTTGTAATTTACACATACAATTCAATTGAGTTTTATAGTACACAACTTTAATAATTGATACCGCATACGTAAATTAAAGTTCACTTATGTAATACACGCGCACATTTTTACATTTCAATTGAAAATACTTCAATTCCTCATTACTTCTAAACTACACACAACACCTCAATTTTGACACAAAAATTGTTGGTGAACACCACATGTGGTGTGAATTAAATTAAGGTTTTGAGTATTTTCAAATTTTGTACAGAAAATACTAAAAACTTAATTGAAGCTTATTTAGAGTTGAGTTTTAGAATTTTTACCCAGAGGTGACCCCACCTTATTTTTCATGAGGAATCCAATGGTGAAGTAGTTTTCTTAAGCTTATTCATTGGATAAAAATTTATAATATATTTTATGTAACCTTTTACCAAAAATATTTAAATTTCATTAATTTTATTAAAAATTCATTTTTACTTAATTTGTCAAGTAAAAATGCAATTTCACAGTTTTAAAATTTAATGTAATTTTTATTTTAAATTACAATTAAGTTTTTATTTTTGTATATAAATTTGTATTTGTATTTTAATTTTCATTTTGATAATATAAATAAATTTATTTTATTTATATTTATATCCTCCTTTGTTGTTTGTGGTATTTTGGGTATATGAAAATACCTCTAAGGCTCACATTCCCTCCCCCTAACAAAAGAATATTACTTTGTAGTATTGTTATTTCTAGTGTTTCTGAATCTTCTGAGAAGTTTAGTAGCTTCAGGTATGTCTTTTTCTGCTAACCATTCATCTTCCCAAGTTGGGTCACTGTACCTAACAAGATATTCCCTTACTTTATTGGTTCTTATCTTTCTTTCTCTGAGAAATTTGTTAATATTCTTAATACCAGATCATTCAATAGGATGTATAGCTTGTTTCAGCATCACTAGAGTAATATGGCTTTATCAAGCTCACTTGAAACATAGGATGCTTATTCCTAAGTTCTTCAGATAATTCTATCTCAACAGCATTTTCTTCATGGAGGGCCTTAATAACAAAAGGTCCTGCAAAGGAATCTTTGAGCTTTTTACATCCTTTGATGTTATTGAAGTTAGTGGTGGATGCAAGTACTAAATCTTCCACTTGAAATATGGAGTGGCATGTGACTAGTCCCATTTGTCCTTAGCATATGCAAAGGAGTCTTCCAAACACCTTACTGCATGCTTTCTAGATTTGTCTACCATTACTTTGAAGCTAGAAGCTATACAATGTATTTCAACCAATTCTTTCCTTGAGGAATCTTGAGTTAATTTGTGATTCCATCCTTTTTGTAGAATATCAGGAGCTTGATTGGTACTGGCATGGATGGATGTCTTATATTCCAATTCTAGTGCTGGTAAAAGATTACACAAATCATTGGTAAATGAATCACAATCTATGAATTGAAGGCCATATGCACAAAATCTTCTTACCATATCTTCCAAGGTTTGGATTATCCTTTCAGCTAGACCATCAGTTTGTGGGTGGCAGGCTGTAGATAAGAATACTTTTGTCCCAAACAGTTGGTGAAGATTTGTCCATAGTGCTGAGGTGAATTTGGGATCTCTGTCACTAATGGTTTTTGTGAATATGCCATTCCATGATATTACTCCATTCCATATCAGAAGAGCTGTATCCGTGGCTGTATCATCCTTGTGACAGGGTAGAAATATTGGAGTCTTACTAAATCTGTCGAAAATCACTAGGAAAGCATTATACATTCTGTAACCCCCTGGCAGCAGACCACTTACTCAATCCATATGGACAATTTCCCAAGATCTTCTGGGTTCTTGGATCTTGATCATATTTTCAAGTATTTTGCCAGTGAATTCATTTGCTTTTTGATATATGTCACATGTTTTGCGATACTCTGCAACATCTTTCTGCCACATTGGCCACCATATGCAGGTTTTCTTTTTTCTCCTGTTCTGTCCTGAAAAAGGGCTGTCATGGCATTCTTTAAGTACAATATTGATTAAGGACCTTTCCACAACTGTCATGACACATGTATGCTTAGTTCTGTGGTAAATTATACCATCCAGTACGTGGAATATTCCTTCCTCATATTAATTTCTTCACATCTCATCTAAGGAATGTATGAAAGAATTGTCTTGACGGTCCTTGGTAAATAAGTGGCATAAAATGTTACAGCTTTTATCCTGAGTATAACTGTTTCTTACCTCCTCAAAGAAAATGGTGTTCAGGTCTGTAACACTGATTCCTTCTATGGGGATTTGTGGGGAATCTTCCTCTTGAAAATAAGCAGGATTATCAATATTATTTTGTAATGGTCATCTGCTCAGTCCATCTGCATTTTTATAAATATTCTCATCTTTATGAACAATGGGCATATTGCCCCTGTACTCTTGTATGGCTATTTGCCATCAGAGAATATGCCTGTTAGGAGTCTTGATGTTTAAAAGTGACTTAACAGCGGTACAATCTGTTATGACTTCAAAAACACATCCTTCTAGAAACAAATTTAGCATCTCCAAGGCCCAGACAAGGCATAAGCACTCCATTTGACTGTCTCCATATCTGGATTCAGTTGGTTTTATTTTCCTGGATATGAAGTATATATATCCTTCCACATGTTTATCATTGATAATCTGCACTTGATGAAGTGCAGCACCAAGCCCATCCTCTGATGCATCAATATAAAGCTTAAAAGCAAGCTTAAAGTCTGGCATCAGTAAGAGTGGAGCAGTGTTCAAGGCTTTTTTCAATGATTAAAAGGCTTGAACTCTGTCAACAGTCATTTCAAGTACTGTGTCTTTGTTACATAATTCATAAAGAGGTCTTGCTATGTATGCAAAATCCTTAATATGTTGCCTGTAACATTGTGCAAGCCCCAAAACTGACTGAATTTCTTTCTTTCTCTGATGCATAGGTTTGAGAAATACTGCTGCAACCTTGTTCTTGTCAATTCCAAGAGATAAACCAGATACTGCATGTCCCAGTGCTTTAAGTTCTTTAAATCCAAAATAGCCTTTCTTCAAAGCAATTTTCATGTTTACAGATAGGAGTTTTGTAAAACCTCTGGCTAATCTGTACATATGTTCTTCCCAAGTTTTTGAAAAGACAATAATATCATAAATCTAAATGATTAACCATCCTTCTGAAAGTTCTTTAGGGAACGTTTCTTTCATCACTCTTTGGAAGTGTGAAGGTGCATTCTTGATACAAAAAGTCATCCTCCAAGATTCATATACTCCACAATGAAGAATAACTCTAAAGTATATTCTTGCCCTTGCTGTCACTACAATATGGTGAAATCCCTTAAGGGAATCCATACTGGTTATATAAACTGCTTGAGATATCTGGGTAAGGGCAATTTAGATTTTTGGTATTGGGTACCTGTCTGGAACAGTGTAAGTGTTCAGAGCGCTAAAGTCCCCAAACATTCTAGATTTTCCATTATGCAATGCCACTATGACTGGTATAGTTATTTCTACTTTTTCATTATGGCCAACCTTTCTCATTACACCAAGGTCTAGAAATTGTTTAATATGAATTTCCAGAGCTTCTCTTGATTTAGGACTTGATGGATATGCAGGTCTTCTGAAGAGTGGTGGATAAGGTCTTACAATATTTAGGATGATGTCAACTTCATGATCAATAATTGCCCCAAAGGTTCTTTGTCTGATGCAAATGCTTCTCTGTGTTCAGATAAGAGGGCAGAAAGTTCATTTTCCTGACTTTCAGTCAGATGAAGTCTTATTTCAGCTTCATTTAGCTTTCCAGATTTGAATATTTCTAACTCCAAGTTGACTGGTGCTACTTTACTTACTGTAATTTGCCTTCCAAATGGTAAAAACCCAAATTTCTGATGCTTATTTTCACCAATAGTAAAGTATATGTCCTTGCTTTGATGTAAGTTTATGCCATACATGATCAAATAGTCATTTACAATTATAAAATGGTTAGTAGAGAAATTATCCATAACAACAACTTCAACAGTGATTCTTAAATTTGCATTAATATGTGGAAATATCACATTGGTCTCAAAGATTACCAATGCTTTCATTGGATTACTTGTACTATTGAGTTTTATGCCATCAATTGGTAACAATTGCTCTTCAAAATTTGGTACACAAGTCTTAAGAAAAGATTTGCCAACACAAGAGCGGAAGGCTCCTGGGTCAAGTAAAGGTTTAGTGGGGCTGTTGTCAATTACCACTTCTGTTATACAGGAGTTACCAGATGTATAACATTTTCTGCTGTTTGGATTGGTTTTCATAAGTTGTGCATCTTGAATTTTTGACACATCAAGTTGACCATTGCTTAATTGTGGCAAGTGGTAATAAGATTACATGATGTCAAAAGTGGCATTGATATATTCTATATCTTTTTGAGATTCAGAAAATATTGATGACTTATCATCTGAATTTTCTTCAATTATAGTTTCCTTTTTTTCAACATCAGGTTCTTTTTCAATGTAGATTCCATTGACTTTCCCCCTCTTTGGATATGTATTGGCTAAGGGGGTGGTTCTTTGCAAAATATGGCACTTTCTGATTGTATCTGCAGATTTATACTTAACATTATTAGAATTTATTTTGGGTTTTTTGTCCACAAAATCTTTCCCAGGTGTATTAAACCTGGTTTTGAGATTCACCCTACTAGAACCAATCCTGGTTCTGGTGGTTACTTGTTCCAATATGTTAATGATATCTTCTTCTGAAGCTTGTTCAGTAGTCCTTCTTTTGACAAAATGCTCTAAGTCACCTCCAAATTGTCTCAGAATCTTTCTGTGGATCATAAATTCTGACATGTCAGGATACAATGCTGATAATCTGTCTTTTTGTTGGGAAAACCATGGTAACGCTTTGTCTTTATCAGCATTAAATTTGGCAGATTCAAAGGCTGCTTCCACTTTAAACCTCCAAGAATCATTGGCCCATTTATTGATAATTTGAGTTGTCCACCAAGTCCAACTTTGGTTTCCATGTGCTTGTTTTAATACCATATACTATCTGTGGGCTGATCTGGTAAACAAGGTGTTAAATCTTGCTGTTACCAATCTGTCTGGTAATCCAAAATCTTCTTTATTCATGTCAATACCTCTGATGAATTCCATATGGTCATATTCTCCTTCACCACTGAAGTGAGTCCATTCTTTAAGCTGTGGCACTTCTTTCAGGAGTGCTTGGCCCATTGATGGTTTCAAGTTATGAAAAAAAGTGGAAAATTCATTCTTTAACTGTGATCTTTAAACCTCCAATACTTGTGGATTTAAAATTCTTGTGACCTCATTCTGATTCAAAGGTGTAGAAATTCTTGGTAAGGTGTGAAGTAATTGTTCCATTTCCTTCAATTTACTATTTTTACACCTTTTGGGATGTCTTAATTCATGTTGTAAGCTTTGAATTTCATATATTTCATTAGTTTTATGATTATCTTCTGTTTTTGTTAATTCTTGTCATAGTTCTGTTTGTCTGGTTATATGAGAGGTGATCTGATTCAACATCATTTTTAATTTTGATATTTCCTCTTGTGAGGTGTCAAAACACTTTTTCAAGGCAACTGTATATGTCTTTAATTCAGTAAATTAATTCGAAATATTCTCAAGAACACTTTGATTCTCCTCTTTGATAGTACTTATGGCTTGTTTTATTCTTGTTTCAATTATGGTATCAATATTGAATTTAGAATATTTCTCTGTTAATTATTTAAAAATGGAAGATTGTTCATTTATCTTATTGCCAAACAAGGTTTCATTATTAGCAGTTTGAATTGGTCCTAAAAATGTTTCAAAACACATAAGTGTTTCATTTATTTGGCTCAGACTTAAGTTGTTTGTTTTAAGATTGTTACAAATGGATGAATATTTATCAGAAACATGAGTTTTTACATCATTTATAGCTTCAAACAACTCTGGGATAGAATCAAAAATGTCAGAAATCATTTCTAATCTTTTGATATGGCTTCCTCCTTTTTCTGTAATTCCATCATTGTTCTGCCCATCTGAAATACATTTCCCATGGCATCCTGCTGAATCTTTGGGATTCTGTAGCCCTGGCTGTAAGGTTTTGTGGCTGGTGCCTTGCCTTTGCCCTTGTTTTGAGCTTGTGGCTTCTTTTTCACATTGGAATTGCTACTGCTGGCTGCGGGTGCTGTTTTTGGCACTTGCTTTGGTGGTGGAGGGTTGTTTTCCCTCCATTTGGCTGTTAAAAGCATCATGTTCTGCTTTTCCATAAATGGATGCCATCCATGGAGTAACTTGCAAGTGTTGAGATGGCCCAGGAATTTTCTCACAGTCAGGTAAAAATTCATGCAGTTTTTCCACAGATTTGCAAGGATGTTGTACTCTTTGTGCTGAAATTCATTGTTGTAAGCCTTCTGGCTGGCTTTGTGTATGTTTGGAGGTCATCAACTGACCCTTGTCCTTCTGTAACTGATTTTCTTCTGCAATAATCACGTCTCTGACCATTTTGGGATCTGCTTGAGGGGTTATAGCTGGCTCCTGATCTGGTTGAAGGCATATTTTATGATTAAAAGGCTTAAAAAAGTATTTTACATCAAAAAACTTACTATTGGCCAAATTCTTTGCCTTTTGAGGGGTATTACTTATATCCAAGTTAATTAATTCAGAAGAAAATTGTTCAGGTAAATTATTCTGAGCTATAATAACCATACTATTATGGTCAGATCTCACAGTACTTGCAGGAATAATGCTTGTTACTGTTGAGGCTGTTTGAATATTTACTTGTCTTACCACATTTTCAGACACTAAAATTAATGAAAAAACCAATTTATCATGTAAACAGGTTTTTTCAAGAGATAGATGAGAAATGTAAAACCTCACTTATAATATTAAAAAGGTTATTTTCTATGTATTTTTGAGATTATAAGTATTTTAATGTTTTTAAATTTTTCAATATAAGAAAAAAAAGATTTGAAAAGGGTAAAAAATTATGTCACAGGTAAAATTTCATGGCTGGCCCGCAAATGTAAGGTGTGGATATGAAACTTTGATTGAAAATCAAGTACTTTTCCTGTCCTCAAAATTTGTATAAGGTAAGAAATGATTCAAAATAGTATGAAGTAGTTTTTAAGAGAAAAAATGCCAATTCTATTGTTTTTAACTTTTTAAGTATAAAACAATAATATTATTAAGATTTATTGTTTTACCAACAAGAAAATGTATCCAAATATACTCTACAATAGATAGTTTAAGGCTACAAAAGCAATTTCTTCAAGTGCAATTTCAATTGGAATTAATTTAGCAAACAACTGCAACCAATTAATTGAAGAAAAAAGTCTTTAAAAAGATATTTAAAGAGAAAACACGCCTAAAAGTGAACAGAGTGGTTTTGGAAACAAAGTGACAAAGTTAACAGTGATGAAAGATGCTTTAATTCATGATAGGGTGGTTCAAGGGGTAAAAATGATTATAAGAGTTACAAAAAATTATTATAATTATTTCTTCACATAGTTAAAAGGTTGGAAATGATATGAAATTGGTGATTGGAATCTTTTATTGATTGGTTTAACAGTGTTTAAACAAATTGTAAAAGGAAAAGATTCTAACATGAAGAGAAAAGTGGTGCAAAGAAGACATTCTTTTCTAGCCATCAATTTTCTTACTCCAAGTGTAAGGTGTGGATATGAAACTTTGATTAAAAATCAAGTACTTTTCCTGTCCTCAAAATTTGTATAAGGTAAGAAATGATTCAAAATAGTATGAAGTATTTTTCAAGAGAAAAAATGCCAATTTTATTGTTTTTAACTTTATAAGTATAAAACAATAATATTATTAAGATTTATTGTTTTACCAACAAGAAAATGTATCCAAATATACTCTACAATAGATATTTTAAGGCTACAAAAGCAATTTCTTCAAGTGCAATTTCAATTGGAATTAATTTAGCAAACAACTGCAACCAATTAATTGAAGAAAAAAGTCTTTAAAAAGATATTTAAAGAGAAAACACGCCTAAAAGTGAACAGAGTGATTTTGGAAACAAAGTGACAAAGTTAACAGTGATGAAAGATGCTTTAATTCATCATGGGGTGGTTCAAGGGGTAAAAATGATTATAAGAGTTACAAAAAATGATTATAATTATTTCTTCACATAGTTAAAAGGTTGGAAATGACATGAAATTGGTGATTGGAATCTTTTATTGATTGGTTTAACAGTGTTTAAACAAATTGTAAAAGGAAAAGATTCTAACATGAAGAGAAAAGTGGCGCAAAGAAGAAATCCTTTTATAGCCATCAATTTTCTTACTCCAAGAGTAAAATTTACTCTTCTCAGTCGTGGAAAATACTCTGACAACAGAAAACCCAATTATGGCATCATTGAACCCTGTTTTAGACCAAAAAAGGGCTGGCTTTAGCCATTTTAGACCCTTAAATCAGCCATTACTATAGTAATAACTATTCTAGAGCCTTGAAAACACGTCAGTATGGGTGTAAGAGACGTAGAAACCGGTTAAAGCTGTTTTTACCAAGATTTCTTTTATCTTAGGGGTAGTTTTACTCTCTTGGCAACAGTTAAAACTGCCCTGGTTGGGATCAAAACCTCATCATCAATTGAGTCACAGACCCTGTGACTCAATTCCAGCCAAAAAGTGATGATCTTTTGCGTGGATTTTGACATCCCGCGCCTGTCAGCAAGGATTTTGCGGGACTGGCTCCCTCTTGGAGCTAGAGTACCTTTCCCCCCCAGAATTAATCTTTCCAATTTATTTTTTCTTTAATACCTCATCATGTAATATACTTGTAATTTACACATACAATTCCATTGAGTTTTACAGTACACAACTTTAATAATTGATACCTCATATGTATATTATAGCTCACTTATGTAATACACGCAAACATTTTGACATTTCAATTGAAAATACTTCAATTCCTCATCACTTCTAAGCTACACACAACACCTCAATTTTTTCACCAAAATTTTTGGTTAACACCACATGTGGTGTGAATTAAATGAAGGTTTTGAGGATTTTCAACTTTTGTACAGAAAATATTAGAAACTAAATTTAAGCTTATTTAGAGTTGAGTTACAGAATTTTTACCCAAAGGTGACCCCACCTGATTCTTTATGAGAAATTCAATGGTGAAGTAATTTTCTTAAATTTATTTAATGAATGAAAACTTATAATAAATTTCATGTAACTTCTTACAAAAAATGTTTTTATTTCTTTAATTTTATTAGAAATTCATTTTTACTTAATTTTTTCAATTAAAAATGCAATTTCACAATTTTAAAATTTAATGTAATTTTTATTTTAAATTATAATAAAATTTTCATTTTTGTATATAAATTTGTATTTATATTTCAATTTATATTTTGATAATATAAATAAATTTATTTTATTTATATTTATATCTTATTCTGTTATTTGTGGTCTTTTGGGTTTATGAAAATACCTTTAAGGCTCACAGTTGTTCTTCAAAGCCTTGATTCATTCTTTTTTTGGTCTCTTAAGAGGCATTGCTCAATTGAGCATGTAACTCTTGAAGAGTTTTGAAAATTTTGTCCATGGAGGCTGTGAATGTTTTCATCCTCTCATGGCTTGTTTAGAGTTCTGCAAACTGCTTTTGAGTTTGCTCACAGAATTGGGACATTTGTAACCATAGTGCATCACTGCTTAAGTCACTCTCAGGTGTAACAAAATTATGTTCAATCTGAGTGGGGGTGTGAGCCCGTGAGGTATATATGACATGCCCATAAGGCCACAAATAGATTTATATACAGCTGATTTAGTCTTGAACAGATTTTCCAGATGAAATTAAAATGAAAAATAAAAATAAATAAATATAAGTTTTGTGAGCCTGTGAGGTATGTTTAACATACCCATAAGGCCACAAATGATTTTATAAACAATTAAATTTGTCTTAAACAGACTTTTTAGTTGAATTTAAAATAAAAAATAATAAAAAATAAGTATAACTTTTTTTTGGAAAAACAAAGTTATAATTATTATGTCATTTTTGGATTCTACACCAAAAATAACCTAGGGTACACCCATAGGGTGTTATACCCAAAAACACTTATTTCTTGTGTTATTAGAAGATTTAAGAATCTCACAGTACTAATGTAACTTTTTTAACATTTTTTTAAAATTGTTAAATTTAAGCTTAATTAAGCTTAAATTTAAAGTTACATAAGGTTTATGCAACTTTACCAAAATTTTAGTTAAAATTGAGGTGTGGTGTATATTTACTGAATTGGCTAAGGATTTGCCATACAGAATGTAAATCCTGCGTGAGCTCAATTTAAAAGGGTTTAAGGCCATAGTATGGCTTAAATAAATAAGAGGGCAAAATCCACGCAAGAAGGTGGGACAAAGGAAAAAGACCAAATAGAGCTGGGGTACCCAACTTTTTGGATCTGCAATGATTCAATTAAGGTTGTCCACCTGTATTGGAGGATTATCAACCTTATTTAAACTTTAAGATTAGACTTTGATCCAACCTTAAGGTTTAAACTGATTTTATCCTAAATTGGATAGGAATTTCAAGCTGCCAAGAGGGTAAATCCCAATAAGCAGGCTTGGAATCAAGGTTTTAAGAACTGTAAAAGCTTAATCAAGCTTAAAAAGCTTAAATAAGCTTAAAACTTTAAGGTTTCAATCATCAAAACCTTATCAAAACTTAAGGTTTTGTGTGTATTGCTATTTTACGTGGAAAAATAGTAATAAATTCAAAAATTCATTAAAAATCCAAATCTTAATGGATTTGCTTAAAAATTTCACACAACTTAGAATTTAATGTTATCAATATATAAATTCAATTTTAAGTATCTTTTATTAATAAGTTTCCTGGGTAATTAGCCTGGAAAATTACTTTTTTTAATTAAGCTTAAAGAAAATTATGATTTCTTTAAAAATTAATTAAAAATTGAGTTTAAGATATTTCTGCTTGAAACTCTGATTTTATGTTGTTCATGTGATGAACTTTAATATAAATAAACTTATTTTCTATTAAAACTTAAAATAATTAAACTAAATGAGGATTAAAGTTACTTGGAGTTAAGAATAACACTGGTAACTTTAAATTGGAAGTAAAAATAAGTTGCCTTAAGTTAAGAACTTAATTTTTAAGCATGGTTTTTCAGTTTTGACCTGAGCACGCCCTCTACATCCATTATTAATCATGAGAGCTGCTCTGTAGACATAAAAAGAGTCTTTTCATCACTGTTTTTGTCCATCATTCAGAATCAATCCAATCATATTAGAAATTTAAACAGGTAAAGTTTTATTAAATATAAAATCTTATTATTAAAAGTAATTCTTAAGTTATTTTTATTCTTTATTTATTAAATTAAAGAATTGAAGTCATAGAATTCAGATTATTGTTGTAATCATCTATAATAAATTTTATTATATAAAATTATCATCTTAAATATCTTTTAAAATCCACAAATTCCTCTCAAAAACTCTTTAATCATAATTTATAGTATAAAAAAACTGTTTTATCTTTACATTTATTGATTTTTGGCGTGTTTTTAACTTATAAATCTTTATTTAATATAATAACTGTTGTATTTGACTTGTTGTATTAAATAAATCTTATAAGTAAGTTTTCTCTAAAGTTCTATATATTTTTTTTATCTAGTAATAGTTTTTTTATATAGAATTTTATTCTATAAAGAATTATTTCTGCACAGTGTGTGTTTAATTCTTTTTATAAATAATATTTATATTATTTATAAGTGGTTAAATATTTATATTTTCCACGTGTAATTGTCTCATTAAGAGCTTTACACTTCTTATTGTTATAATTGTCAGTGACTATAACAATATTAGAATAATTATAATTTATTATAGTTATTATATTTTTTTTATTATTATATTTTTATAATAATAATGAAATTTATTACTTTATATAATTACTTTCAATAATTATATTTAAATTTGTGGTTATAATATCTCATTATATTATATTTTTCTACTGAGGACAGTCATAGTACTCTTGATATTGCTACTATTATCAAGAGTTTCATTGACAAACCTTATATTTGGGGGCCTGGCCGTGATTTTAAACCAATTTTTGGGACATAAATCATATTCTAGACCGTATTTTACTTTTTTTGACGTAAAATTGCCATATTTGTCTTAATATTGGCTTCTTTGGGACTTATCCCTTATAAATAATCTTTATAATATTAATAAAGTTATTTTTTTCTTAAGAATATTGTTTGAAACAATATACTATTGAGTGACTTGGAATAAATTTCTTTTGTCTAACTAGTGGCTTTTTCACATCACAGACTTGAAATTTATTCTTTGAGTTATTCTAGTATAAAGTGAATAATAAATATAATTTTGATTAATAACTTGTTAATTGCATAATTATTATTTGTTTAAAGAAAATAATAAATCAAATAAAAAATCTTTTAAAAATAAAAAATCTTTACTAAATTTTTTTTTTTTCTTTTATCTTAGACATTTTTTCTTTATTTTTCGACGTAATTTGCCATAAATTACATAAAAACAACTTTATTTAATAAGTTGAGTTTATAAGTTATTTTTATTGCTTTATAAAATAACTTATATTTTTTTTCTCTAGTGTCTTCCATCAGAGAAAATTCTTCAGACTCTGAAGCCTCAGAGTCAAGTATTGAAATTCAAACCAGCCCAGCACCAAGGGGTTTAATAACCAAGGAGCCCTTTAAAGGTCCTGCAGGTGAATTCAATCCATTTTTTACTGTAATTTTTATTCAAATTGACGTGAAATGACTCCTACTAGAAGTGGAAGCAACTACTCCATCCAATCAAATGGATCTGGACCAGGACATTCCAGCCATAAATCCAAAAGGCAAGAATGTCCTCCCAGAGGAGAGGCACAAATGGAGGATGCCAGAACTTCCACCAGTTCCCAAAGGTTAGCCAGCACCTTTGAACCTCTTCTTGAGAGTCCAGAAGCTGACATAACTGCTATTGCTGTTAGACCTGAACCATTTCCAACAGGCAACTGTGGAAAGTTATCAATCCCAATGGAAAAACTGGTTCCTGGCGTCAAAACAACAAGAGTGGGAACTCCTTCCAAGTCTTTGGATAGGCACCATGAACTCTTATCTTCAAGTGAAGAAGTTCATGGGGCCAGAAAAGACAGAAGATCTTCTATTGGGTTGGACACCAATGTCTGTCAAAGGGCAAGTCCAACAGATAAAAGCTTGGTTGAAAAACCAAAGCATGTTATCAGAAGACCAGAAGAAGAAGTTGGCCCAAGGCAAGGACAACAGCCAAGTGGAAGCTCCTCAAGCATCCACCAGCAAAAATCCACCTCAACAAGTGCCAAACAAGCCCAAGCAAGCCCCAAAGACCAACCAGAAGGGCAAGCAAAAGGCAAAGGGAAAGGCAAAGCCCAAGTGGAACAAGCCTTACCCTCAGAATTACAGGATTCCAAAGAAGGAAAAGACAGCCATGGACAATGTGTTCAATATGGCAAGAACTTTGATGGAATTCAAAAACAAGGAGGAGGAAAGATTGAACCAATCCTTTCCAAAGAAATAGACCTTGTAAAGCTTGTAACTTACTTTGAATCTTGTAATAAAGAAATTATGGCAAAATTTAAAGCATTTGATCATGTCCAACAAAAGCTGGGCAATGAGATAGTACAAGTTAAAGACCAACAAAAGACCATTATTGGCCTTGAAAATGTTAATAAGGCAAATATTTTGTCTTTGATGCAAATTTGTGAAAGACTTGAGCATAAAGTTACCTTACTCAATCAACCAGATGAGAATTCAATTTCTTTTATAACTGGACAGTCAAGAGAACTGAAAATACAAGTTCAAAACTTGGAAAATTCAACTGGTCACAATGTAGCTCTTTTTCAAGAACAATTAGAAAAAAGTGATAAAGCAAGACTTGAATTGAAAGAAGATATTCAATCAAGTATTAATAATATATCACTAAAAAATGAATTGCCAAGGCAATCCACACCATTTCTTGACAGAAATGTTCTTAACTTGAATAATGATTTACATCATACAATTTCAAGTAATGATGTGGAAACTGCTTGCAATTTCAAAGACATTCCAAGGTTAGAGGAATGGCCAACCTTCAGTGGTGAAGGAGAATATAATCATATGGAATTTATGAAAACAATTGATATGTTCAAAGAAGACTTTAACATACCAGATGAATACATAAGTGCCAGATTACACTCATTATTTACCAAATCAGCTAAGAAATGGTATTATAAAATGAGACAAGACCATGGTAAACATTCCTGGCCTTGGTGGAAAGAACAAGTTATTTCCAAATGGGCAAATGATTCCTGGAGATTTAGAATGGAAAATTCTTTTGAGGAAGCCATTTTTAATATTGAGAGGGACAGGCCCATGACTTGGTTTCTTAAACAGAAGGACAGATTAACTGCCCTTCATCCTGATATGTCTGAACCAATGGTACATAAAAGGATATTAAGAAAGTGTGGTGGTGACCTTGAGCATGCTATAAGAAGCAGATGTATTGAGCCTTGCTCTACAGAAGATTATATCAATGCTATGGAGGATATCACTACTAGAACAAAAATTGGAAGAAATTGGTATAAACCCCCAATAGACAACAAGACTAGTGGGAAACCAATTTCAAAACCAAATAAACCACATGACAGACCTCCTTTAAAATGTCATAAATGTGGAAGCACATCTCATTTAGCAAACACTTGTCCAAAAAAGACAAGAGTCAATGAGATAAATGTTGAAAAAGTGGAAGACACAAAAGAAACTGATGTAGCTTTACATGAAAGTGATTCTGAACCTTCAGAAGAAGAAGAAACATCAGAAGAACTTACTATAGAAAATATCAATGTTTCTTTTGAAGTCTCTGAGGTACATACTCACTTGCCACAGTACAGTAATGAATGTATGGATCTCATACATGTGCAAGATGCCAAAATGCAAAAAACCAAACCTGCCAGAGGTAAAGGGTATACAGCTGGGTCATCTTGTATCACTAATATTGTGATAAATAACACAGAAGCCAAGATACATCTTGACTCAGGTGCTTTTTGCACTTGTATTGGGAAAAATTATCTTGACAAAATTTATACCAATTGGCAAGACAAGTTGATGCCAATTGAAGGTGTAAAATTCAGCAGTGCTAGCCAGAATATGCATCCTTTGGGTATATTTGAAGCTACAATGATATTTCCTCACCCTGCAGGAAGTATGAGATTGAAAGCTGAATTTGTTGTTATGAATAATTGTACTTCACAACACTTTATACTTGGAAATGATTATCTCAATATCTATGGTATTGATATTAATAATCATAAGGACAGATATTTCACTATAGGGGAAAATAAAAGGCAAAAATTTGCTTTTTCTCCAGAAAGAAAAGAAATTACTGTCATTCAACAAGTAAAAAATGTTAATAAAGAAAGATTTGTGTCAGATCAATTAAGTGAAGCACAAATTAACCCTGAATTAACACTAGAAATGAAGGTCCAGTATGTTTTATTTCAAGACAAATTAAACCTACTGAGGCAAGATATGGAGCTAGCCAAATTGTGAGCCTTTGAGATATTACCACATACCCAATAAGGTCACAAAAAGATTAAGAATAATTATACATTAAAATTAATTACTTAAATATACAAAAAATACCATAAATTAACACAAAAATTGGTTTAACTTAAAAACCAATGAATAAACATGTAAAATAAATTATACCATTGGATTCCTCATAGAAAAATACACATATACCATTTTTATGGCATATCTGTGAAGTCAATATTTAATGAATTATAAGGTATAATACCTTATAAAAACCATAAAATCCTATTTATCTCAGAAACCAATGAAACAACATGTGAAATAAATTGTACCAGTGGATTCCCCATAAAAATCCACACATAAAACAATTAATAAGCTAATTCTCAAAGTCAATACTTAAGGAATTATCCTGAATATATGCACTTTTTTGGTCAACGCATATATTCAAGGATCATAGCTAATATCTTCTAAACTATACATGATAGAATGATGAACCAAAAATAAAGTCACCACGTAATTACTGTAAGAACACAGATATGAACTTTATTTTACAAATTATAAACAAGGTTAAAACCTATGATGAAATATTGATAAAAATCAACAGAGCTGTTGACCACTTTGTTGTGAAAGTGGTCCAAACTTAGAAAAAAGTATACAGTTGGATTCTACTAGTTCATTCGTGAAGAATGATGTAATTTTTATTATTAAATTCAGGGTATAACCCCCTGAAATCAAGGTTTGAAGTTTAAAATATTGAATTTCGACAGAAAAGGTGAGTTACAAGAAAAATCATCAAAATTAGAGTTTTGATGATGTAATGATAAGCTCTTGGCAGCATAATAAGGTTATGCCAGGCTATCAGAATTCACTCTCTGAATTTCTGTAGCGTGTAAATCTTAAAAGTTATTGAAGATCAAAGTTTGAGCTTAAATTGAGCAGTTATGATCACCTACTGTAACCTTAAATTAAGTTTAACAGTCACAAGAGTGATAAAATTGGTGAATACTATTAGTTTATGATTAAAACTAATAAAATCCACGAAATTTGGGGTTCTGCCAAGCCTCTGATGTCATCAAACTTAAAGTTACAGTGATAACTTTAAATAATGGTGCAATAATGATGTAAGATGGTTTGATCATGATGTAATCACCCTCAAACCTTAAAATATTGATCAATTCCAGTGGATATGATCAGTACACGTCTACTAGAAGCCTTTTGGACTCTAGGAGGGAGGTATTTACTATAAATAGAGCTCTTTTTACTCTATTTTCCCCTCAGACGCATCAAAAACATTAAAACAATTAAATAAAAGGTAATTTCTTTATTCTTTATATATAAAACTCTTATATTATTAAAGACCAAAGACCATCTTATTATTAATCACCACTCTTACATGATTAAATCAATTTTTTAATTGTTTTTGTTATAAATCTCTCTATAAACTCATTTCCACGTAAAATCAAGAATTTTAGTAAAATTTCTTTATTTTTTATTGTAAATACAATTTGAAAAGGTTGTATTATATTCTTTTGGCGTAAAATATCTCAAAATTATTATCTTAAGTGTTAAAAGTAGGTTATTTCATCTTATTATAATAATTTCTCTCTTATTATTACTCTTAATAATTCTTATTTAATATAAATAGTATTTATATTAATATATAACTTTAATATTGGTAATATTATTGTTATTAATTGTTTTTTATTCATAAAAAACAATTTTTTACGCCTTTATTATTTGTTTGTAACAATAATAAAGAGCTTTATAATATATTAATTATTTTATATTAATATATTATTTTCAATATTATAATCTTATATAATATTAATTATATTATTATATTTATTTAATAATATAATATTTTTACGCCATAATAATAATATTTCTTTATTATTATTATTATTTTAATCTTATTTATTTCAATTATAAGGACATTCAGAGTACAATAAGTAATAAATTAGTAATTTTTACTTATTGTTTCATAGTCAAACCTTACACAAATGGAGTGCCTTTGCCTTGTTTGGGCTCTGGAAAAACTTCATTATTATCTTGATGGTAGTGTGTTTGAAGTAATTACTGATTGTAATGAAGTAAAATCACTTCTTAACATGAAGACTCCAAACAGACACATGTTAAGATGAAAGATTGCTATACAGGAGTATAGAGGCAATATGACCATAGGATAAAACGGGAAATATTCATAAGAATGCTGATGGCTTAAGTAGATGGGCATTACCCAATACACCTGATAATCCTGCCTATGTTCCTACAAGTGCAGAACCTCAAATTCCAATTGAAGGAATTAATATCACAGATGTTGGAACAGAATTCTTTGAAGAGGTTAGAGAAAGCTACAAGCAAGATAAGAATTGTCATATTCTTACTGCTCTACTTGACAAAGATTGTAAAGATGTAGCCTTGGCTAATTCTCTGGATGATATTTGGAAAACATCTTATGATAATGGAAGATTTCATTTGTTTGATGGTATACTATACCATAGATCTAAACACACATGTGTCATGGTCCTATGTAGTAGAATGTTGATTAACACAATACTACTAGAATGCCATGATAAAATTTATTCTGGACATCTGTCTGAAGACAGAACAATGGAAAGAATTAAGACATGTGCCTGGTGGCCATCTTGGAGAAAAGATGTCATTGAGTACTGTCATAGTTGTGAAAAATGCCAGAAAGCCAATAAAGCTACTGGTAAAAGATTTGGTTTAATGATCCATATTCAAGAACCAAGTACCCCATGGGAAGTGGTTCACATGGATTGGGTAACTGCTTTACCACCTGGAGGTGATAAAAGTTACAATGCATGTCTTGTTAGTGTGGACAGATATAGCAAAACACCAATCTTTTTACCATGTCATAAAGATGACACAGCTATGGATGCAGCTCTTTTGATTTGGAACAGAGTCATATCCCATACTGGTCTCTTTAAAAATATCATTAGTGATAGAGACCCAAAATTCACATCAGCCTTATGGACTAATCTACATAAGCTTTTGGGTACAAAATTATCATTTTCAACAGCCTACCATCCACAAACAGATGGACTGGCAGAAAGAATGATTCAAACCCTTGAGGACATGATCAGAAGATTTTGTGCTTATGGCCTGGAGTTTAAAGATTCTGATGGCTTTACCCATGATTGGTGTACTCTTATACCAGCATTGGGATTAGCCTACAAGACCTCCATCCATGCTTCAACAGGCAAGACTCCTGCAATGTTGGAAAAAGGATGGAACCCCAAACTTCCAGTTGATACTTTGAAAAAAGATTTGGTTGACATTCATCCAACTGCTTCAAGCTTTAAGCTGCTGCTTGATAAAGTGAGACATCATGCAAATCAAAGCATGAATGATGCCTTTGAATATGCTAAGCAGAAATGGGATAAGAGTCATAAGACACCAGAATTCAAAGTAGGGGACTTAATACTAGTTTCAACCTTGAACTTTAATAATATTAAAGGTCCAAAGAAATTGAAAGATTCCTTTGCAGGACCATTTATTATTAAAGCCCTCCATGGGACAAATGCAGTACAAGTAGAACTGTCAGGAGAGTTAGGAAACAAACACCCAACTTTCCCTGTCAGTCTTGTAAAGCATTACACATCAAGTGATAAGGAATTATTTCCTTTGAGAAATGAAACACCCTTAGAAGTACCCCCACTTGAACCAAGTGAGGAAAAGAAAGTACTGAAAGTCTTAAAAGAAAGAAGACTTAGGGGTAAAAATGAAAGAGAATACTTAGTCAGGTACAGAAATCCATCACATGAAGATGAGTGGGTTGAAGAAAGTAGAATACCTGATTCCCAAAAGTTTCTCAGAAGATTCAGACATGAGAGAAGACCAATTCCTCAATAAAAAGTTTGAATTGTGTGCTTTACATACTTGAACAGTATAAGTAGAGAGGTTGGACAGTGGATTATACCCCCCCAAATAACTTGGGGGTATACTACAAAAGAAAATTGTGGTACAATTTTTTTTGGTGGTAGGGAATGTGAGCCTGTGAGGTATATTTAACATACCCATAAGGCCACAAATGATTTTATAAACAATTAAATTTGTCTTAAAAAGACTTTTTAGTTGAATTTAAAATAAAAAATAATAAAAAATAAGTATAACTTTTTTTTGGATAAACAAAGTTATAATTATTATGTCATTTTTGGATTCTACACCAAAAATAACCTAGGGTACACCCATAGGGTGTTATACCCAAAAACACTTATTTCTTGTGTTATTAGAAGATTTAAGAATCTCACAGTACTAATGTAACTTTTTTAACATTTTTTTAAAATTGTTAAATTTAAGCTTAATTAAGCTTAAATTTAAAGTCACATAAGGTTTATGCAACTTTACCAAAATTTTAGTTAAAATTGAGGTGTGGTGTATATTTACTGAATTGGCTAAGGATTTGCCATACAGAATGTAAATACTGCTTGAGCTCAATTTAAAAGGGTTTAAGGCCATAGTATGGCTTTAAATAAATAAGAGGGCAAAATCCACGCAAGAAGGTGGGACAAAGGAAAAAGACCAAATAGAGCTGGGGTACCCAACTTTTTGGATCTGCAATGATTCAATTAAGGTTGTCCACCTGTATTGGAAGATTTTCAACCTTATTTAAACTTTAAGATTAGACTTTGATCCAACCTTAAGGTTTAAACTGATTTTATCCTAAATTGGATAGGAATTTCAAGCTGCCAAGAGGGTAAATCCCAATAAGCAGGCTTGGAATCAAGGTTTTAAGAACTGTCAAAGCTTAATCAAGCTTAAAAAGCTTAAATAAGCTTAAAACTTTAAGGTTTCAATCATCAAAACCTTATCAAAACTTAAGGTTTTGTGTGTACTGCTATTTTACGTGGAAAAATAGTAATAACTTCAAAAATTCATTAAAAATCCAAATCTTAATGGATTTGCTTAAAAATTTCACACAGCTTAGAATTTAATATTATCAATATATAAATTAAATTTTAAGTATCTTTTATTAATAAGTTTCCTGGGTAATTAGCCTGGAAAATTACTTTTTTTAATTAAGCTTAAAGAAAATTATGATTTCTTTAAAAATTAATTAAAAATTGAGTTTAAGATATTTCTGCTTGAAACTCTGATTTTATGTTGTTCATGTGATGAACTTTAATATAAATAAACTTATTTTCTATTAAAACTTAAAATAATTAAACTAAATGAGGATTAAAGTTACTTGGAGTTAAGAATAACACTGGTAACTTTAAATTGGAAGTAAAAATAAGTTGCCTTAAGTTAAGAACTTAATTTTTAAGCATGGTTTTTCAGTTTTGACCTGAGCACGCCCTCTACATCCATTATTAATCATGAGAGCTGCTCTGTAGACATAAAAAGAGTCTTTTCATCACTGTTTTTGTCCATCATTCAGAATCAATCCAATCATATTAGAAATTTAAACAGGTAAAGTTTTATTAAATATAAAATCTTATTATTAAAAGTAATTCTTAAGTTATTTTTATTCTTTATTTATTAAATTAAAGAATTGAAGTCATAGAATTCAGATTATTGTTGTAATCATCTATAATAAATTTTATTATATAAAATTATCATCTTAAATATCTTTTAAAATCCACAAATTCCTCTCAAAAACTCTTTAATCATAATTTATAGTATAAAAAAATTGTTTTATCTTTACATTTATTGATTTTTGGCGTGTTTTTAACTTATAAATCTTTATTTAATATAATAACTGTTGTATTTGACTTGTTGTATTAAATAAATCTTATAAGTAAGTTTTCTCTAAAGTTCTATATATTTTTTTTATCTAGTAATAGTTTTTTTATATAGAATTTTATTCTATAAAGAATTATTTCTGCACAGTGTGTGTTTAATTCTTTTTATAAATAATATTTATATTATTTATAAGTGGTTAAATATTTATATTTTCCACGTGTAATTGTCTCATTAAGAGCTTTACACTTCTTATTGTTATAATTGTCAGTGACTATAACAATAATAGAATAATTATAATTTATTATAGTTATTATATTTTTTTTATTATTATATTTTTATAATAATAATGAAATTTATTACTTTATATAATTACTTTCAATAATTATATTTAAATTTGTGGTTATAATATCTCATTATATTATATTTTTCTACTGAGGACAGTCATAGTACTCTTGATATTGCTACTATTATCAAGAGTTTCATAGACAAACCTTACAAGTTTTGTTTGGATAAACAAAGTTATAATAATTATGTCATTTTTTGATTCTACACCAAAAATAACCTAGGGTACACCCATAGGGTGTTATACCCAATAATGCTTATTTCTTAAGTTATTGGAAGATTTAAGAATATCACAATACTAATTTAACATTTTGAATTTTTTTTTTAAAATTGTTGAATTCAAGCTTAAGTAAGAATAAATTTAAAGTTGCATAAGGTTTATGTAAGCTTACAAAATTTTGTTAAAATTGAGGTGTTGTGTATATTTACTGAATTGGCTAAGGATTTGCCATACAGGATGTAACTCCTGTGCGTCCTCAATCTCAAAGTGTTTAAGGCCATAATCTGGCTTTAAATAAATAAAAGGGCAAAATCCACACAAAAAGGTGGGACAAAGGAAAAAGACCAAACAGAGCTGGGGTACCCAGCTTTTTGGATCTGCAAGGATTCAATTAAGGTTGTCCACCTGTATTGGAGGATTTTAAAACTTATTTAAACTTTAAGATTTTACTTTGATCCAACCTTAAAGTTTAAGATGGTTTCATCCCAATTTGGACAGGAATTTGAAGCTGCCGAAGGGTAAATCCCAATATGCAAGCTTGAAATTGAAGTTTCAAGACCTTTCAAATCTTAAATAAGCTGAAAACTTTAAAGTTGCAAGCATTGAAACCTTATCAGAATTTAAGGTTTAGTGCGCATTGCTATTTCATGTGGAAAAATAGAAATAACTTCAAAAATTTATGAAAAATCTAAATCAGAATGGATTTGCTTGAAATTTCCACACAGCTTACAGCTAATTGTTGTCTTTATATACAATGAATTTTAAGTATCTTTTGGAAACAGGTTTTATTTGTAATCAGCCTGGAAAATTACTCTTTTAATTATACTTAGAGAAAATTAAGATTTCTTTCAAAATTAAATAAAAATTGATTTTGAGATTTTTTTGCTTGAAACTTTATTTTTAAGTTGTTCATGTGATGAAATTGAATATAAATAAACTTATTTCATATTAAAACTTAAAATAATTAACTTGAATGAGAATTAAAGCTACTTGGAGTTAATAATAACACCAGTAACTTTAAATCGGCATCAAAAATAAGTTAAATTAAATAAAGAACCTTATTTTTAAGCATTATTTTGAAGTTTTTACCTGAGAACGCCCTCTATATCCATTATGAATCATGAGGGATTCTCTGAAGACATAAAAAGAGTCTATTCATCACTTTTTTTGTCCATCAATTCAATCAATCCAATTATATTAGATATTTTAAACAGGTAAAGTATTCTTATACATAAGATCTTAATATTAAATTATTTCTTAAGTATTTTATTCTTTATAAATCTTCAATTAATGAATTGAAATCATAGAAATTGGATTTTTGTTTTAATCCTCAAATAATATATTTTATTTTATAAAATGTTTGTCTTAAAATATCTCTTAAAATCCATGAATTCCTCTTAAAAACCCTTTAATCATACTTTTTATTAGAACAGGTTGTTTTATCTTTTAAAATATTGATTTTTTGCGTGTTTTTAAGTTATAATAATTATTTAATATAATAAATGTTGTGTTTGACTTGTTGTATCAAATATATACTATAAGTAAGTTTTCTTTGAAATTTGATATTTTTTTTATCTATTAGTAGGTTTTTTATAGATTTTGCTTATAAGAATTATATATTCACAGTGTGTGTTGTATTTTTTTAAAAAATAATATTTATATTATTCAGAAGTGGTTAAATATTTATATTTTCCATGGGTAATTGTCTCATTAAGAGATTTGTACTTTTTATTGCTATAACTGTCAGTGACTATAACAATAACAGAATAATTATAATTTATTATGATTATTCATTTTTCTTATTATCATATTATATAATAATAATTAAGTTGAGTTTTTCATATAATTACTTTTTTAATTATATTTAATTTGTGGCTAAAATATTTTGTTATATTATATTTTTCTACTGAGGACAGTCATAGTAATCTTGATATTGTTACTATCATGAAGAGTTTCATAGACAAACCTTACAGGGGGTAATATTTCTATTGATTGGGCTACTGATTCTAAAATTATCTACAACTATTTCTGGTTCTTGTGTAATTCTTTCACCAAGTCTAACAGCTTCTGGATAATTGGGTCTGACTCTTTCTGCCTTTGGTTGAAAGAGGTAGTGTTTTTGCCCTTGTATCCTTGTCTTCTCCTTGAAACTACCTGGGATTGTGAAGAATGGTTAATATTTGCCACTGATCTGCTTGTTCCTTAATGGTGTGAAGCCACTGGAAAGCTGGTTTGGCATACTCCTTGTGAGCCTGGAGGAATCTAAGTATGCCCTGCCTGGGTCACCTATTCTTCTATAGCTTGGATAGTGGCTTGATTCTCCCTTATCCTGTTTTCCCTCACCTCCAGGAGTCTCAACTGTCTGGTGGGATTCCAACCTTTGGTGATTACCATAAGCTCTTTGAATTATATCTCTTTGAGACGTATCTTCTGGAAACTTGCTCCAAGTTCTGCCCAGTGGGATGCTAGGTTGAACCTCTTGTTACCCATGATCCATTGAAAAAGGCCTTTGAGGAGTTTGTGGAGCTGAAGAACTTGATCCATATCCCTCCAGTTCTCTGGTTTGAGGTTTCTTTTGAATTGGAATGTGAATTGCAGAGGGGGTATGATTTTCCTCAATGTCTTACCATCTACCATTGTGTCCATAGTGTCCTCCTCCAGGTCTTCTTGCTGTAGAGAAGCCTTCCCTGTCCTCTTACTGGTTCCTTTGGAAGCCAAGGTTTCTGAGGTGTACAGGTGACATATCAGTGTTTGCAAGAAGTCAACAACTTAATTTTCTTAGTGTATGTACCTTTGACTTTGCATTGTACCAGTTTTCTTTCTACTGCTTTTGGAGATTTGCCTTTAGAGGTTACAACTTGGTTAATTATTGTAATCTTCCCTGTACAAGTGGTTAAGGTTGGTTTACCTTGTATTGATGCAGAGTTTTGTGGCTTTCTATTCCTCTGAGTGGCAATTGGTGTCCACATTTAAGCGGTGATAAGGCCTTCACTGTGCCTCTTCCCTTTTCCCTTGCTGCCCTCTGGTTCTGAGGGTGTCACAACCATGGCAATTCACCTCCTTGGATCTCCGTATGGCATATCAAGCCACAGTCCCTTTATGGCCAATTGATCATATCCATCACCAGTGGCCAATATGGCCACGTCATAATCTTATGGACCATTTATGGCCATTTGTCTTTTGGAGCCTTCATGGCCCTTCACCTCAATCCAGAAGCCATAGCAGCAATTTATGCCCAATTGGGTATTTCTGGTCATTTCCCTCAAAACCAGGGAAAATGACCCAAATGGCTGTTTATGGCATTTGCACACTTTGGTGCACTTTGTGCAATTTTGGGCACTTTGATGCAAAGTGTTCAAAAGACACTTTCCCACCCTTTGGGCCAGTTTTTGGCTCAGAACCAAAAAGTGGCCAAAAACCCCAAAGGACCCAGAAACACGTTTCCAAGCTCTGAAGCCATCACATCCATTTTTTTCCCCTCTGCCTTTCCATCTCAAGACCTTTGGACGTAATCTTCTTTCCAATGAACCAATATTCCATAAATGATATTATATATCATTAGACTTAATTTTTCAACAGCAATTCAATGGTGGCAATATCAAATGGTCATTTCAATATTCCAACATATCATCACGTCATCAAGGCACACAATCATTTAGAGGACTCATCAAGGCTCAAGAGCAAGTGTTTCAGTGTCAAAGACCAATCATGCCATCAAGACGTCATTGGATAATTTCATTCACAGTATTCCTCCAAGGCAATACTGATCAAACATTCTCAAGGGATTAAAGAGGCAGTTCATTCATTCATTCATTCAATTGTCAAGCGTCAAAGCTCCACTCAATCCATCTTGGCAACTACCTTCATTTCAATACAGTCTGGATCCACCAAGAACTGTATTTCATTTTGAAGTATGGGAAATTCATTCAACCCATTTCAATTTCAATATTAGCCAGCTGTATCAATTCCCAAAACAACCAATACAGCCTCAAGGATCAATACAGATAAGTTTTCAGCCTGAAGAACTCAAGCTCCCAATTTTTCACATATACTGGCTACGCTTTCCACCCTGGGGGGTTTTTTCCCCAGTGAATTAATATACTCTGATTTTGTTTTATCTTTATTTATCTTATCATTTTGTTAGGTGAATAGTCATATTATCAAGTCAGTCATTTAGCAACTTTTCTCTTATTCTTTCTTTGCCTGTCAATGGATAGTTGGTGGTCATATCCTTACTAATTCCATTGTTCATTTTGGCAGGTTGAAACAGTGATTAAGGACTTACTTGGTTGGCTCTTTGACCGTTTGGCTTCTCTTTCCTCTTATTGCATTTCATCCTGTACCTGCATATTTCTTAGAGGAATTTATTCTTTTGGTTTTTATTTCTTTGTTCTTTTGGAGTCTTCCAAGTGAGTTCCCTGATTGCTGAGTTCCAGGCCACTCTTGTTTTTCTGTCCAAGAGCCGCTGTGACATTATATTAATTAACTAATAATTTCTTTTCATTCTGTTCATTCTTTCTTTATAATTTCATTAACTCATTTCATTGAAATTATGACTCTTGAATACTTTTGAACCTTATGATTCATTGTCACCTCTCAATTTTCTCTCATTCATTCTTCACTCTGAAAATTGAAAGCTGACCCAATTTTATTTTTTTTTCTCTTTTTAAATATTATTCAAATCATCATGTTCATTCATTTATAATTCAGGCATCATCTGAATTTTCATTTGATTTTCAAATTTTTAATCAAGTTATTCAGACACATTCTTCACATCAAGATTCATATTTGATTAATTCTCCAAGAATTTTGATTTTTAAAGAAGAACTCACTTGATTTTGATTTGATTGATTTATTTGACATAAATTGATATTGACCTCAAGAAAATTGATTAACCTGAAGATTCCATTGATTTTGCTGATTTTTCACATCAAGAATTTTGATATAAATTTATTTTGCCTCAATAATTCAGTTGATTGATTGATTTTCTGCAAGAATTTGATTTTGATTGATATGACATTTGATTTATTGACTTCAAGTTTTCATTTGATACTTAATTGATTGATTTACCTGAAGATTTCATTTGATTTATTGATTTTTATTGATTTTCCCTCAAGATATTGATTTTGACTTTTGACTTCAAGCATTATCTAATGCCTCAAGTTTTCATCTTCAAATATTGATTCTTGTTCATTTTATTTCATTTTTATCCTGAAGACATTCCCATACAACACTCACCTCCTGCAAGGCAGACAAGATCTCAGGCCAGAACTCAAGCTGTTCTCACTCCAACTCCTAGGGCTCCTCTTGATGGCACCCCAGCAGTTTCTCAACTGAGGGCCAAATTGGACACAGGACCCATTTTGGAAGGAGCATCACCATCCAGGAAGGAAGGAAGAGTGCCAAGAAGATCAAGCTCATTTTCAGGAGTAGTTGGCGGATTTCCAGGAACTTCAAGGACCATTTTCAAGGCTCCAGGTCAAGAAAAGGAGGAGAATTCTGTGGAAGAGGAAGCGTCTGATGGTACTGAAGGTGTGCCTGCTCCTGTGGAGGAATCACAAGGTACTGGAGGGCCAACTCTAGCCCAGTCTAATAAGCCTGTCTCTCATCAGTCTGAACCCTCTTTATTGGCCATTATGCAGCAAATAACTCAGATTATGGCCAATCTTCAAGCAGCTTCATCCTCTGAAGCATAAAGCCCACCAGCCTTCAATACTGCATCTATGAAGGCACCATAATTATATGATGGGACTCATCCCTTCAAAGTTAGAAGCTTGATTCAGTCTTGTCAACTGATTTTTCATAATTATGCAGAAAACTTCCCTCAAGACAGAAAGAAGGTCTTTATGCCACTTCATTTCTCATTGGCAGGGCTGCAAAATGGATTGAGCCTTATCTTTCCAATCTCACCAATCAAGACTCCAATTACCTTCTCAATTCTTAGCCTTTATTTGAATCTCAACTCTTCACTCTATTTGGTGACCCAAATGAAGTCAGAAAAGCTGAAGCAGAATTGGATTCATTAAGAATGAAGGAAGGTAGCCATGTTTCAATATACATAGCTGATTTCAGGAGTTTGGTTTCAATAATTGGAGATTGGAGTGAAAGGGCTCTCATTCATCATTTCAGGAAGGGATTGCCATCCAGGATTTTGGATCAATTGGCCTCCCATCCTTCAAGAATTGACTCTTACCAGGTACCATGAGAGGCAAAATGAAAAGAGTCATCATCAAGAGAAGAATCCAGAAGCCTCAAAGTCAAATTCTTCTCATCCTCAAAGTTCTTCAAGCTCAAGTCAAAAGAAGAAGAAGAATTTTGAGAAGAGGGACAAGCCCCATATCTTCTTCATTGAATAAAGATTTCAAGTTGATGAATTATGAAAAAGAAAGAAGAATCAAGGAGGGTCTATGTACCTATTGTGGTGGGAAGAATAGTCTTGAGTCCTGTTTCAAAAGGCCTCAAAACAAGCTTAACCAACCGTCAGGCAAATTTCCCAGCCAGGGAAAAGCCTGAGTCGAGACCATGTTGGGTTCAATGGTCTTCACAGTTTTCCTTCCAGAGCACAATTGTGCATTCTGAATACTGGTGTCAAGAATTCTCTTCAATTCTTTGTTTTTTCTTCTCTTTATGATGTTTTTTACAGTATTCTCATTGATTCTGGTGCTACACACTCATTTATTGCAAAGCAGTTTGTTCACAAGTATTCATTCATTACGTCAGAACTTCCAGAGAAGATTCCTCTTATCATTTGCGACTCCTCTGAGTCCCCTTCCTTATTTGTGACTTGCCATTCTAAATATATGGTTGAGCTCCCTTCCTTCCCAAGCTTTGAATGGTACTTTTTAGTCATTGATACTCCAAAGGGAGAAGACCTCATATTGGGCTTTGACTTCATTAATCATTTTACTCCATATATTGATTGGAGGCAAGGGCTGATAACCTTTAATGCTGATCATAAGGACTATCATGATCCTTCAAAATCTTTCAGTAATGACTTTTCTTCTGCCAAATCATATGCAGCTCTGGTTGTTGATTCTAGAACACCATCATTTCCATCTTCTGTCCATATTCCTTCCCTTAATTCCCATCAGTCATTACTATCATCTAGAGGTGAAGTCTTCAAAGAGATTCAAGATGTTAGAGAAGATAATTCTGTATCTTCACTTCATCTCTTCTTTGGGAATTTGGACCTTCCTCCTTCATCTTATCATGACTCCCTGGAGGAGTTGTGGGATGAAGAGGAAGAGCCAGAAGAAATAGAAACCATGATGAAGGTTTTTCCTTCTGTCTATCACCAGTACTTGGATGTATTCTCCAAGGTGAAAGCAGAGAAACTTCCTCCTCACCGCGCCTGTGATCACTATATTGAGCTGGAGGGGTCTCTACCTCCAGTTGGGGTGATCTACTCTTTATCAAACCAAGCGTATGATACACTCAGGGCCTACATTTCAGAGAATGTAGAGAAAGGTTTCATCCGGCCAAGCTCCTCTTCAACTGGAGCACCTATCCTCTTTGTTAAAAGGAAAGATGGTGGCCTCCATTTGTGTGTTGATTACCGCAAACTCAATGCTGTTACTAGGAAGAACAAGTATCCTGTTCCTCCTATGAATCAGCTTCTTACTGTTTTCAATGGTTCTTCTATCTTCTCCAAGATTGATTTGCATGGTGCATATAACCTGCTCAGAATCAAGGAAGGTGATGAACACTTGACATGTTTTAGAACTAAACATGGCAGCTATGAGTATTTGGTTATTCCATTTGGGCTCACCAATTCTCCTGCTTCTTTCCAAAACCTTGTTAATGATATTTTTTATGATCTTCTTGATATTTATGTTGTGGTTTATTTGGATGACATTATGGTCCTTTCCAAATCTGAAGAAGAACATGTCACCCATGTGTCAACTGTTCTTTCCAGACTCAGAGCCAATAACCTCTTTGCTAAGGCCTCCAAGTGCCTGTTTCATGTTACTAGTGTAGAGTATTATGGTTATGTTTTTCTTCTGAAGGCCTCAAAATGGACCAAGCAAAAGTCCTGCCAATTCTCAATTGGCGACCTCCAGTTTCATCAAGAATTATTCAAAGAAGATTAGTTCACTCACAAGTTTCCTCAAGAAAGATTCCCTCAATGAGGAAGGTCTTAGACAGTTTCATCAACTCAAAGAGGCATTCACCATTGCTCCAATCCTTTCTCACTTTGATCCTTCTCTACCCACCTTTGTAGAGACTGATGCATCAGATTATGCCTTGGGTGCTGTACTGAGTCAGATTTCTGACTCAGTAAAACATCCCATTGCATTTGATAGCCGCAGTCTTCTCCCAGCTGAGCTCAATTATGAGATTCATGACAAGGAACTCCTTGGCATAGTCTGGCCTCTCAAACACTGGAGATCTTTTCTCCTTTCACTTTCTTCTTCTTTTAAAGTACTCACCAATCATTCATCAGGTCAATATTTCATGTCATCAAAGATTCTTACTTGCCGTCAAGCCTGCTGGGCCGAATTTCTCTCTGACTTTGATTTTTCAATAACTTACCACCCTGGCCGCCTGGCCATCCTTCCAGATGCACTGTCACATTGGAAAGACATTTACCTAGAGGGGGGGAAGATTTCATCAGCAAGAACCCAATTAATTATCAAAAAATAATCAAGCAAGATGAAATTCAAGCGTCAAAATTCTTTGCAGTCAAGGTGGAAGCATTTTCAAATTTGATTGAATCAATCCAGAAGGCATTATGGCAAGATTCTCAATATAGAAGTATCCTTCAAGATTTGGGTAAAGGTAAATCTGTCCAAGATTATTCTCTTGATTCCTCCTCCCAACTTCTTCTGTTCAAAGATTTGGTGGTGGTCCCAAATGACCACACAATTCAACTCAGCATACTTTAAAAAAGGCATTAATCTCCTCTAGCTGGACACCCTGGCCAAGAGAAGACTCTCAAAATTTTCAAGCGGGATTTCTACTGCTCTGGCATGACTCAATTTATCAAGGATTATGTCTCATCCTCTCAACAGTGTTCAAGAAACAAAAATATCCACCACAAGAAGTTTGGACTCCTCAAACCTCTTCCAATTGCAAATGGTCCTTGGACTTGTCTTTAAATGGATTTCATCACTCAATTGCCACTGTCCAATTCATTTGACTCAATCCTTGTCATAGTGGACAGATTCTCAAAAATGGAAGTTTTTATTCCAACAATTTCTTAAATAACTTCATTAGATTTGGCCCATTTATTCATCAAGAATATTTTCTCAAAGAATGGCCTTCCCTCAAGCATTGTTAGTGATAGAGGTTCTCTTTTTGTTTCTTCCTTTTGGACCAATCTTTTTCAGCAGCTCAAGATTTCAAGAGATCTGTCAACTGCTTACCATCCAGAAACTGATGGACATACAGAGAGGGTAAATAAGATACTATAACAGTACCTTTGTATGTATGTCAGTTATCATCAAGATGATTGGAACACCTGGCTCCCTCTGGCTGAATTTTCCTACAATAACTCTGACCAATCTTCAACAACACAATCACCATTTTTCACTGTTTATGGAAGAGATCCACATTTTGACTCAGCTAACATTACTCAAGATAATCCTTCTGGAAAGTTATCAAAAAAAAATCCAATCAGTACAGCAAGATGTCAAGAGAGAACTTGAAGCTGCCATAAACAGGTTTAAGAGGTATGCAGATGAAAGTAGAGCAAGTCCACCTATTTTCAATCCTGGTGACATGGTATGGCTTCCTTCCAAGAACATCAAATCAACAAGACCCACCAAGAAACTGTCTGGAAGATGGTTGGGTCCTTTTCCAATTTTGAAGAAAGTCAGTACCCATTCCTATCATCTCAAGCTTCCATCTCAATGGAAATCCATCCACCCAGTCGTCCATATATCCCTCCTGGAACCAGTGAAGTCATCAACAATCCCAAACTGGAATCAAGAGACTCCTCCTCCAATCATCATTGAAGAACAAGAGGAATGGGAAGTCTCTCAAATACGGGACTCAAAGCTTAAGAGAGGAAAAATATGGTATCTGGTGGAATGAAAAGGTTTCAGTCAAGACCCAGAAAGATCTACTTGGGAACCAACCAAAAACTTCAAGAATTGTCCTGAACTGGTTAAGGATTTTCATTCATTATATCCTGACAAGCCTGGGCCCAATTCTTCAAAAGCTTGATTCATTATGGTGCTTTGTGGGGAGAGGAATTACCAAAAGTAAGTCCCACTCCTGGTATGCACCTTTAAGGGTATTCTACTCTTTTTTGTTGTAAGCATCACCTTGGCCACTCTGTGAGTACTTTGCAATTTTGGACACAGATCTTGGCATGGCTTTCAACTTCATTTCCAATCTTATAGCCATTTTCACTTGGGACAATGAACCATTTGCTTTTTAATTCATTTCCAAGAGTTCAAAATTCAAATTCATTCCTTCAACATTTTTGTTTTTATTTTTGTGGCACTGGCGGGAGTGGTAACTTCCAAAAGTAAGTTCCTCTCCTGGTGTGCACTTCCCTGAGGGGTCTAAAATCTTGTCAAAACATCACCTTGGCCACTCTGTGAGCACCTGGCATCAAATTTCTCTTTCCAGGTCCTTGGCCAATTTCAAAATCAGTTATCAACCTCCGTGATGAAGATTGGAACCTCTTCAAGATTCAATTCATTTTTCTTTTCTTTTTTTCCTCTTTCTTTTATTTTCATTTTCATTCTTTATATTAAATCTTATTTTCATTTTCAATTTATAATATCAAAAATTTATCTCAAAGAATATTCATTCATTACAACATCATCAATCATGAAGCCAATCTCAAAACAAGATCAAGCTAGTCCTGCGTCATATGACAAATTTTTAATATCAGTTATTATTCTATTTTCCTCTTTAAAGAACTTTCCTCTATCCCCCTCTCAATCCTTTCCAATATGCTCAACAGGCTTCACCTTGTATTGGTGCTCAGGAGGTCACCATTTCAAGGTGGGGGGTACTGTCACAACCATGGCAATTAACCTCCCTGGATCTGCGTATGGCATATCAAGCGACAGTCTTTTTATGGCCAATTGGCCATATCCATCACCAGTGGCCAATATGGCCACGTCATAATCTTATGGACCATTTATGAAAATTTGCCTTTTGGGGCCTTCATGGCCCTTCCCCTCAATCCAGAAGCCATAGCAGCAATTTATGCCCAATGGGGTATTTCTGGTCATTTCCCTCAAAACCAGGGGAAATGGCCCAAATGGCTGTTTTTGACCATTTGGGCTGATAATGCCCACTTTTGCGCATTTGCGCATATTTGCACAATTTTGTGCACTTTGACGCAAAGTGTCCAAAAGACACTTTCCCGCCCTTTGGGCCAGTTTTTGGCTCAGAACCCAAAAGTGGCCAAAATAAATGATGTTATATATCATTATGCATCATTTTTCAACAGAAATTCAATGGTGGCAATATCAAATGGTCATTTCAATATTCCAACATATCATCACGTCATCAAGGAACCCAATCATTCAGAGGACTCATCAAGGCTCAAGAGCAAGTGTTTCAGCGTCAAAGAGCAATCACACCATCAAGACGTCATTGGATAACTTCATTCACAGTATTCCTCCAAGGAAATACTGCTCAAACATTCTCAAGGGATTAAAGAGGCAGTTCATTCATTTATGTATTCAATTGTCAAGTGTCAAAGCTCCATTCAATCCATCTTGGCAACCACCTTAATTTCGAAGCAGTCTGGATCCACCAAGAACTGTATTTCATTTTCAAATATGGGAAATTCATTCATCCCATTTAAATTTCAATATTAGTCAGCTGTATCAATTCCCAAAACAACCAATACAGCCTCAAGGATCAATACAGATCAGTTTTCAGCCTGAAGAACTCAAGCTCCCAACTTTTCACATATACCAGCTACCCTTTCCACCTTTGGGGTTTTTATCCCCAGTCAATTAATATACTCTGATTTTGTTTTATCTTTATTTATCTTATCATTTTGCTAAGTGAATATTGATATTATCAAGTCAGTCATATAGCAACTTTTCTCTTATTCTTCCTTTGCCTGTCAATGGATATTTGGTGGTCATATCCTTACTAATTCCATTGTTCATTTTGTCAGGTTGAGACAGTGATTAAGGACTTACTTGGTTGGCTCTTTGACTATTTGGCTTCTCTTTCCTCTTACTGCATCTCATCTTGTACCTGCATATTTCTTAGAGGAATTAATTCTTTTATTTTTTATTTCTTTATTCTTTTGCAGTCATCCAAGTGAGGTCCCTGATTGCTGAGTGCCAGGACACTCTTTTTTTTCTGTCCAAGAGCCCCTGTGACAGTTGGCCTGTGACAGGGTCTCTAGTGGGATGTAGTTTCCTTCCACTGAATCCAACAGGAAAAGAGGGCTTAATGTCAGTTGAAACTTCTTAAAAGGCTTTTTGCACGTCTAAAAATGGCCTCTGAGAAATAGATTTCTATATTATGCCCTTGTATTATGACAGTTCAATTGAAATCAACAATTACACGTCAGGAATACAGTGTATGGATATCTGGTACATTGTTTGTATACCAGTATCTCATAGATTAACTTGTAATTAGCAAGTATAATCAAAAAAGTGGTTCTTTAATGGGCAATTTAAATTATCAATATACCCAACCACGCCTCTAAAACTGTTGGTCATACAGTAAGAGGTGTCCTTTTTAATTGGAAAATGCACAGTATTGCTGGATTAAAGTCTTTAAATATGTAAAAAAGACCAAAAATAAAGGTTTCTTGGTGGTTAAATTATAATCAACCATGCAACAAGTCAATTAAGAGGTAAAGACACAGTGGTATATAACATATACCACTCAAAAAATAAATATAAGATATGTGTTCTAATTTATTTTTTTAATAAAATTACACATAAATGAAGAAAAAAAGGAAGAAACAAAGGAAAAATAAAAAAAATCTCTTTTATGCGTATAAAAGGTCCAACAAATCCAAAAAAACACAGCCAGGCCCCCAAAATGTCAGTCTGAGTCTATGATGAAGGTGTAATAAGGCTATTTACAGCTTTAATTATGACTATGAAACGGTAAAATCAACTTGAAAGAGGTTTATTATAGATAATTAAAGTTTAGAATGGGGTAATAAGGGCTTTACTAGTATAAATAGTGGTGGTGAGCGCTGTTGCAAGCCCTGGGTTTAGTCTTACCAGTTGGATTACTATAATAAGAACTACAATACTTAAGAACTTAAAGTATAACCTGATTATTTTCCAAGAGTATAACTGTTTTTGACAGTTTTACTATGCAGGAATTCAAGAGCAGGATGAGGAAACCTTTTCTGGTGGAGAAAAAGGTCCCTTTTTATCCTGAAATTGGGTGCAAAAGGCTTCTAGACCTTTCCATGTAGGGGAAGTGAAGATTTTTCACTTCCAAGGACTGGCTCGTGGATTTCCCAAGGCCTGTATAACCTGTATTGGGCTCAGATGTGGCTTTGAAACCACATCTGGGAAGTTTTCACCAATACAGGGTGAAAGCTTTCATCTGGGGATGTCACAGGGGCTCTTATGGAAGCAAGAGTGGCCTGGCACTCGGGAATCAAGAGCTCACTTGGAGGGCTCCAAAAGATGATAATAAATACTATGGAATATATTTCTTAAGCAGGAATAATAGAGAGGACAAATATGCCAAAGATAACAAAGAATAATGCAAAGGAAGCCAAAGGCCAAAGATAAAAGAAAAGCCAAAGACCAAGAAGCCAACCAAGTGAATCCTCAATTCACTGTTTCAACCTGCCAGAAAGAACAATGGAATTAGTAAAGGATAGGAACACCAATATCCACTGACAGGCGAGGAAAGAAAGAATAAAAGGTGCTAATGACTAACTTAAGATTATTAGTATTGAATTTAATAATGTAAAAGAAAATAAGGATAAAATCAAATCCAATATATTAATTAACTGGGGAAAAAGTCCCCAAGTGATGAAAGGTGGCCAGTATATGTGAAAACTTGAAAGATTGATGCTGGAAGGTGAATCAATGACTGTATTGTCCGAATTGGGAAATAAAGTTCTGGCCATCTTGAAATTTGAACTGTGTGATGGAATTCACACAGTGGAATGTGAAATGGCCCGATTGGGCCTAGGCCATGCAGGTTGTTTGAATGAGGCCTGTATGGATGAATTGAGTTATCCAAGGAGTATTGAAATACTTGATGCCTTGACAACTGATTGAATTGATGTAATACCTCTTGAGAATTACCCTTTAAATAATCCTGAATAATGTACCAACCCAACTCCTGCAGATACAGGTGGTTGGGATCCTTGAAGAGTCTTCTGATTGCTGCCATAACTTGTCAGACTGATGAGCTGAATAATCCTCCTCCAAAATGGGCATTGGATTTTGAGACCTTGATATAGAAAGGTTAAAATGGGTCCTGAGAACGTCACCATTGGATTGCTGAGCAAAAATGGTGCATAATGGTATATAATACCATATATGCACCACGCCTGCAACCTTGAGTATGGATGGTATGAAGGAATGGAAAGAATTCCCCATACGTTGAGGGGAAGGCTGACTGAGTTGATCTGGTGGCCTCTGGTGGTTGCCAGAGGCCATGGCCAAAAATGGGTCCTACGGGATTTATGGCCAAATTGGTGTCCAGAAGGTCTTTGGCTAGTTTTGGGTCCAAGGGATTGGTGGCCAATTTTGGCTCAGGTGGGTCCAAATGTGGTTTGGGACCCACCTGGCCTTGGGGGCTAGGTGGCTTCCCCCTTTTGGCCTCATTGGATTAGGCAAAAAGGGGCCTAATTGGCCTGCGGGCCGTGGTATGTGGCCCACGGGCTGTAGGAGCCATAGGGGGCCTAAATGTCCCAAAAAGGCCATTTAGGCCTAAACTCCCCTAATGAAACGGGGTGGCCCAGAACCAAGGATGTTGGCTAGGGGGCCTGGAGACCCCTGGAAGATAAAAGGACCCCCCAGGCCCAAAATCAAGAGTGAAGGCCTGGGGGTTGGTGAGGTGGAAATTAGCCAAGAAGGCCAATGATGGCAGGATATGGCCATTGGAATGGGTTATGGCGTAAGATCCATAGAACACCCAAGGGGGCCAATTGGCCATAAATGATATGACGTGACCAATTGGCCCCAACTTTGCTCCAGGTTGGATTGCTGCAACCACCAAGGAGGAGGGTCGAAACTCCTTGTTGCAACAGGGGACCACATAGCCCTCTTCTGACGTGTACGACACGTATAATGCTGTACAGAACCCAAGTATTGACCAAACTATAAGGTATTGAAGTATAAACAGGCTCATTCTTCTGTTTGACACCTCATAATCATTATTATGGGAGAATATCCCACATTAAGGCTGTATTGGCCCAATTGTGGGATTTTGACCTTAAAAGTGCCATACCTTTGTCAGTTTTTGAATTATTGAGCTCATAGTTGGTTCATTGTGTATCCCTGGATGTTTTTTACACAATTGTACCTCATTTGGTATGGCTATCATTAAATATGGAAAAGTTATGCCATGTACAAGATTTGTTTGTACATGTGTTATTTGCTTAAAAGATGTATGGAGCTTGTTTGCCCCATATCTTTTCTACTAGATGAGATATGGGTAAATGGATGGCACCATCAGACAGCCCATATTTTTCTCTTTCCAAAAAGACTCCACTTTATGTATCTCACACTGAAACTATAGAAGCTAGATGAGAGGTGAATATTTTATTCCCTCTTATTTAACCTTATTTTAGTAATAACTTCTTTAATTCTGATGCTAGCTCAATTTAGTTAGTACCATTGGATATCCCTGACCTAGAGCTTCATTTTGAATACCCATTTAACTGGGTTAAAGGTCTTCCTCTTGATTTCAGATGAGAGGTGAAAAATAAGGTTTATGCTCAGCAACAACTTCTAGCAGGAGCAAATTTGTTATTCTTTGTCCTATGAGGATGGGACTTGTATATTTGGAAAGGGGTGATTTTCCTCTTTTTTGGATACTTTTTGAGTTGGTTTGGCTCAGCTCCATGTTTTGGTGGTATCTTGGCTCTACCATTGGTTTATGATATTTGGCTGTCATGCTTGTGCTCTGGTTGTGAGTCACAGGCTGACAATTATAATAATAAAATTATTATAACCACAAATAAATAAATAAATAAATAAATAAATAAATAAATAAATAAATAAATAAATAAATAAATAAATAAATAAATAAATAATTATTTCTTTTACTTGCTATACACTACTAGTGATTATAACAGTAAGAAGTAATTTTCTACAAGAATCAATCACAAGAAGTATTTAATATCAAAACTTCTTTATTAAAATGATAAAATTATTTTATTATAGAATTATCTTTTGCAAGAATAATTATAAGTATAATTCTTGAAGAAAGCTATTACTACAGAAAAACGCTTAAGAACTAATAATATATCACTCACTAATACTACAATTAACCTTAGAAAGAGATTGGTAGATAGATTTGAAATACAATTGTGTATTTAAAGGTTCAAAATTTATTTATGATATTATTAAAATTTTATATAGTTGATTTCTATGATTCCACGTCTTTCTGATTGATTCTGAAAGAATTAAAACACTTAAGAAAAGACTTTCACTAATACTTACTTGTTGGAAATAAAGATGTTATTGAATAATAAGATAATTTGGAACAAACAGATAGAGGAGGCCTCTTTTAAGTCTAAGACAGCCCAAACAGGAGTGCCATGGAGCAAACTGGAAAAACAGTCAGTGAGAAATCAATAATCCTTTTTGGGTCAATGATTGCATTATATGTTGTCATGGAAGATTATCATAATTACTTAATTGATGCTTTTACATGACTACCAACCAAAATATGGTTAAGAATAAAAGGAGTAACAACTGTAAATCTTCTTTTCTTTCAAAAGAAATATTAATACCTCAAAGCTATAAAATTTATGGGAAATTCCATCACAGGTTGTATTTTCTGTGAATTTTGGAAGATTCAGTATTTCACATGGAATTATCAAAAATGGACTGTAAGTAAAACATTTAATTTTAGGTATGAAACTGTAATTATTTTTGGTTTATTTATGGGTCATACTTTTCTCCATTGGGCATGAAAGGTTTAGAAAGATACATTAATAATTGTATTTTCAATGAATTTTTGAAGTTTTTACCTCATTTCTCCATAGAATTGCAAATAACACTATATAGCAGGTTGCTATGAGGTAAATCAATGGATACTAGTCCAAAAAGGGTTGTAATTACTCTTTTGGAGTTTATACATGGAAAAATATCAAGAATTGACATAGTTACAGGAGTCTAAGTTGCTCTTTACCTCTCTGTCACATCAAAATAGTAGCTTCTTTGCAATTTTCTTATGATTTAATGAGATTTTCACTTGGTAACTAGGTTTTCAAAAGGTTTTAGTATGGTAATTGGGCCAAGCTCAGCCATAGATCCAAACTTTAGAGCTATTCATGCCTCAGAGGCCTCAGAAGCTGGGAACCCTGGCTGTCTTTGATATCTTTTGTCCCCCTTACCTATTTTCATGTCAAAAATAGAAATTCAGCCTTCAATACTGATATCCACTATGGGTGTATCAAAGCTGTATGTAAGAATACCATAATATCAAGTGCCACAAACATGCATAACACTATTTTTAGTGTATATGTAACATGGGATTTCTCACATTCCCATTACTTTGGCATGAATTTGAGAAAGACAAAAATTTTCACAGTTCTTTTATGTGATATTGATGATGTGGTATTGAAGTATTTTCCATATTACCACCTCTTAGAGTTAATTTAAGCTTATTCACCCTATGGAGTTAAACTAGGTGAACCTTTGTGTAGAATCCAAATCTGGCCTTATATACATGGATTTACTTACTCACAAAAAGGTTATTCATCTTTTCAGAATTAAAGAATGATGAATTTTGAATATATGCATGACTTATGGGTTATGCATAGTTTAGAATTTATTTTTAATGATAGTTGGGGCCTATTTGGGTATGTAAAATATACCTCAAGGCTCCCAATCCTTCCCATCAAAAAATACAACTGTACTACAATCTTATTAATGATATTAAGAAGAAAATGCCCCAAAAGGAGGTTAATGTTCACTGTCCAACCACTTTAAATTACTCAGATCAAATATTTTAAAGCACATTTATAGACATATTCAGGATTGTGGACTTCTTTCATGTCTAAATCTTGTTAAGAGTTTATCTGGGTCATTAATACTGATTCTGCCAGAAATTCATCTTCATGTACTGGATTTCTATATCTGACAATATGTTCTCTTTTATTTTTGCCCCTAAGTATCCTTTATTTAATGACTTTCTTTAACTTCTTGTCTTCACTCTGTTCCACTGGTGGTCCAGTCAAAGGAGTTGGGTTATTTAAAGGAAACAATTCTTCGTCATCTGGGTGATAAGGTTTCATCAAGCTGACTGGAAAGGTGGGGTGTTTATTTTCTAATTCACCACTTAATCCCACTTGAACTGCATTGGTTCATTATAAGGAAACAATGAGAAAAGGTCCTACATAAGAATATTTAAGTTTCTTTGTGCCTTTGATATTATTAAAACTTAAGGTTGAAACCAGAACTAGGTCCCCTACTTTGAATTCTGGTACCTTGTGAATTTTGTCCCACTTCTGCTTTGCATAGTAAAAAGCATCATCCATACTCTGTTTTGCATTATGTTTCACCTGATCAAGCATTATCTTGAATCTGGAAGCTGTACAATGGATTTCAATCAAGTCTTTTCTTAGTGTGTCTGTTGGGAGTCTTGGATTCCATCCTTTTTCTAACATTGCAGGAGTTTGACCTGTAGAAAAATGGACTGATGTCTTATATTCCAATTCTAATGCAGGTATTATAGTGCACCAGTCATTGGTAAAGCAATCTGAGTCTTTGAATTCTAACCAACAAGCACAAAATCTCCTGATCATGTCTTTCAACATTTGAATCATTCTCTCTGCTAGTTCATCTGTTTGAGGGTTATATGCTTTTGAGAATAATAGCTTAGTTCCAAAAAATCTGTGAAGATTAGTCCAAAGTAAAGATGTGAGCTTGGGACCTCTGTCACTTATAATATTCTCAAATATCACTGTATGAGAAAAAACTCTACTTGGTAGAAGAAGAGTTGTATCCATAGCAGTGTCATCTTTATGACATGGTAAGAATATGGGAGTCTTCCTATATCTGTCTTGAATGACTAAACAAGAATTACCACTTCTGTAATCACTTGGAGGATTTTCTGTGACCCAATACATGTGATGAACTTTCCAAATGTATTTTGGTTCTTGAATATGAATAATAAGTCCAAATTTCTTGCCTGTACTCCTGTTTGCATTTTGGAATCTGTCACAGGTATGGCAATATTTAATGGCTTCTTTTCTCCAAGATGGCCAACATGCACAGTTTTTTTCTTTTTCAAGTGTTCTGTCTTCTAACAGGTGTCCAGAGTAGATGCTATCATGGCAGTCATTAAGAATGGTATTGATAAGCAATCTTATAAACAATGTCATTACACAAGAATTTTTGGTTCTGTGGTAGATTATTCCATAAAACAAGTGAAATATTCCTTCAGAATAGGAATTTTTCCAAACCTCATCCAGTGAATTGACTAAAGATGTATCTTTGAAGGCTTCATCTAACAAGGAATTTAACATATGGCAATTCTTTTCCTGGTTATTAGATTCTCTGAATTCTTCAAAGAATTTAGTCCCAATGTCAGTTATGTGAATTCCTTCAATTGGAATCTGTGGTTCTGCTTCCACAGGTACATAAGCTGGGTTATGAGGATTATTGGCTAATGCCCACCTGCTACGTCCATCAGCATTAGTATGAATTTTTCCTGCCTTATGAACTATAGTAATTTTAACTCTATATTCGTGAATGGATATTTGCCATCTCAATATATATCTATTGGGATTTTTCAGTTTTAGGAAGTGCTTTCACAGCATTACAGTCAGTTATCACCTCAAAAACACTGCCATGAAGATAATAGTGTAATTTCTCAATTTCCCATACCAAACATAAGCACTCCATCTGGCTTGCACCATATCTGGCTTCTGTTGGTTTGATTTGTCTTGAGATTTAACAAATTGATCCCTCTGTAGGTTTGTCCTCAATAATTTGGACTTTAGGTAGGGCTGCCCCTAATCCATCTCCAGTTGCATCAATGTACAATTTAAAAGGGATATTCCAGTCCGGCATGAGGAGTAAAGGTGCTTCTGTAAGAGCTTTCCTTATCTTCTCAGAAGCTTCAATTATTTCCTGTTTCATCTCAAATACTGTTGGTTGATCACAGATTCTATAGAGTGACTTGGCTAGAATTGCAAGTCCTTTCAGGTGTTTCCTGTAATAACTGGAAAATACAAGAAAATACATCATTTCTTTCTTATCATGGGGTATTGGCTTAAGTAGAACTGCTGCCACTTTTATTTTGTCAATGCCCAAGCTTAACCCAGAAACACTATGTCCTAAAGCCTTAAGTTCTTCAAAGCCAAAGTTACATTTTGTGAGCCTTAGAGGTAATTTCATATACCCAAAAGACCACAAATACAAAATTAACATATAAATATTAATAAAGTCAATTTATTTATATTATTAAAATGAAAATTAAAATATAAATTTAAAATAACATTCACAATTAAAAATTTAATTACAATTTAAAAATAAAATTACATTACAATTTTGAAATTGCAAAATTACATTTACACTTGAAAAAATTAAGTAAAAATTAATTTAAACAAAATTGTAAAAAAAGAAACAAATTTGGAAAAAAGTTAAATAAAAATTATTATAAATTTTTATCCAATAAATAAACATATAAAAACTATTTCACCATTGGATTCCTCGTAAAAAATCAGGTGGACTCACCTCTGGATGAAATTTCTGTAACTCAACTCTAAATAAGCTTGAATTAAGTTTTTAGTATTTTCAATACAAAAGTTGAAAATCCTAAAAACTTTAATTTAATTCACACCACATGTGGTGTTAACCATTAATCTTTGTGTTAAAATTGAGGTGTTGTGTTTAGTTTAGAAGGTATGAGGAATTGAAGTATTTTCAATTGAATTCAATTGAAATGTCAAAATGTGCGCATGTATTACATAAGTGAACTTTGATTTACATATGGGCTATCAATTATTACTGTATTGAACTGTACAACTCAATTGAATTACATATGTAAATTATAAGTATAATACATGATGAAGAATTAAAGGAAAAATATATTGGAAAGATTAAATTTGGGGGGGAAAAGGAACTCCAGCTCTAAGGGGGAGCTAGACCCCCAAATTCCTTGCTGACAGGCGTGGGATGTCAAAATTCACGCAATAGTTCATCACTTTTGGCCTGGAATTGAGTTACAGGGTCTGTGGACTCAATTGATGATAAGGTTTTGATACCAACTGGGGTAGTTTTAGCTGTTTCCAAGGGGGTAAAACTACCCTTAAGATAAAAAAATCATATTAAAAACAGTTTTAACTGGTTTCTACGCCTCTTACACACATTCTGACGTGTTTTGAAGGCTCTAGACCAGGTATTGCTATAGTAATGGCTGATATAAGGGTCTAAAATGGCTAAAAATGGCTTAAACCAGCCCTTTTTGGTCCAAACCAGGGTTCAATGATGCCATAATTGGCCTTTCTGTTGTCAGACTGTTTTTCACGACTGACAAGAGTAAATTTTACTTTTGGAGTAAGAAAATTGATTGCTATAAAAGAATGTCTTCTTTGCCCCACTTTTCTCTTCATGTCAGAATCTTTTCCTTTTATTAATTAGTTTAAACACTGTTAAACCAATCAATAAAAGATTCCAACCACCTTTTTTAAATCATTTTGAACCTTTTAGCCACGTGAAAAAATCATTATAATCATTTTTTGTAACTCTTATACTCATTTTTACCCCTGAACCACCCCAAAGTGAATTAAAGCATCTTTCATCACTGTAAACTTTATCACTTTGTTTCCAAATTCACTCTGGTCACTTTTGTGCGTGTTTTCTGTTTAATATTGTTTTTAAAGACTTTGTTCTTTCATTAATTGCTTGCAGCTCTTTGCTCAATTAATTCCAATTGAAATTGCTCTTGAAGAAATTTCTTTTGTAGCCTTAAATATCTCTTGTAGAGTATTTTTGGATAAATTTTTATTGTTGGTAAAACAATAAATCTTTAAAATATTATTTTTTTATACTAATAAAGTTATAAACAATAAAATTGGCGTTTTTTCTCTTAAAAATATTATTTCATACTATTTTTAATTGATTTTTACCTTATACAAATTTTGAGGACAGGAAAAGTACTTGATTTATAATCAAAGTTTCATATCCACACCTTACACGTTTATTGACGCAAATCTTCATATTCAACCCTGTAGCTTTGTCAAGTACTCTTGCAAGTCTTTCAAGGTGCAAAGACAATGACTCAGAACATATGATAATATCATCAATATAAATGATGAGCCATCCTTCAGACAATTCTATACAGAAGATAGCATTCATCATTCTTGGATAATGAGATGGTGCATTTTTAGTACAAAATGGAATTCTAAGATACTCATAGATACCACAGTGAGTGATAAATTTAAGTAATTTCTTACTTTTTTGGCGTCATAAAATTGTGATGAAAGCCTTTCAATGCATTCATGGATGTTATATACTTGTCTTTAGATAATTGGGTCAAATATCCTTGGATTCCAGGAATTGGATAACTATCTGGAACTGTTTAGGTATTCAGTTCTCTAAAATCTCCAAACATTCTAGATTTATCATTGTGCCAAGCAATAATAACAGGTGTGGTCACTTCAACTTATTCAATATGGCCTACTTTCCTTAGTACACCTAGTTGTATCAGTTCTTGTATATGTTTTTCCAAGGCTTCTCTAGCTGTTAGCTGGCACATCTTTTGTGGCTTCCAGACTAAAATACTAGGAATTTAATAAATAAAAAAGAGGTGGAAATACTGTTATTTTATAGTAATAGATGCATCATCTGATTAAGAATAATGTACTGTTGGAATTTGGGCTTCAACAGTAGAAATTAATAGTAAAAGTGAATTGAACCACTTATGAGTGAGAGCACTAATATTTATAAAATGAAATGTAAGGAATTTTAATTGTAAAAATATATTTTCTTAAAAGCTCTGATGATTAATTCAAAGAGAATTAGTCCTCTTTAAATATTTTATTTAAAAATTCAAAATCAAAATAGTATGAAATAAATTTTGTTTGAATTAGGAAAGATCTGTTATAGCCACATGAGCAGATATAACAACAAGATTAATGACATAGTGGGAACATATCCTATGATTCATTGAGTAATCAATCAGTCATAGCAACAAGATTTAATTCATATTATAATAATATGAATCCAAGTATTTGAAATATATACAAAATGATGAAAGAAAATGAGACAAAAATTTAAAGAAAGCAATTGGAGTCTATATAGCAGGTGAAGGTTTACAAGCTTTCAGGCTCACACTAGCTCTGCGACTGGCTGGAGAAGCTGGTCTCCTAAGTACTGGATGATATGGTCTATCAATATTAAGAATAATATCAACTTCATGCCCTTTAATAGCGCCTAATGGTTCATCTTCAGAAGCAAAAGCATTTTTGTATGTGTGGCATACATTAATAAGTTTTTTCCTCATGTTGGGTGACAATGATGGATTAATTTGTGCTTCAACAAGTTGATCTGTCACAAATTTGTCCTTATAAGTATACTTCTTTGAAGATACTATTGATATTTGTTTTGGAATATTAGAAAAGGCAAATTTTTGTCTTTTATTTTCTCCAATTGTAGAATATGTGTCCTTATGGTTATTGATGTCAATATTATAAATACTCAAGTAATCATTTCCAAGAATGATATGTTGGGATGTACAATTGTCCATTACTACTATCTCTGTCTTCATTCTTACACTTCCTGCAGGATATGGAAATACAATGCTAGTGTCCAATATTCCCAAAGAGTACATATTATTACTGGCACTACAAGATGCACACCTTCTACAGGTAACAGATGGTTTTTCAATTCAGGTAGTATGACTTAAAGGTAGTATTTTCCTATAAAAGTGAAGAATGCCCCTGAGTCAAAATTGACTTTAGCTTCAACATCATATACTAAGACTGATGTAATACAAGATGCTCCAGAAACTTATCCTTTGCCTATAGCAGGTTTAGTCTTACAGATTCTGGCATCTTGGATATCTATCAGATTATAGCAATTCTCACTATACTGTGGTAAGTGAGTATTGACTTCTGTCACTTCAAAGAAAGCTGTAATGAGTTCAATAGAATAATCCTCTACTGGTGTATCTTCAGAGACTGCAGAATCTTTGTCAGATTGTTATTTCTCTTCAGTATACTGAGCTTCTTCAATGATTAGAAATTCATTGGTTTTTGTTCTTTTGGTGCATATTTTGGCTAAATGTGAGGTACTCCAACATTTAAGACACTTCAACCCAGGTTTTTCAGGTCTCTTGTCATCTCTGGCAATATTTGGGACCATCTTGGACCCTATAGGGATTCTAGTCAAAGTTTTTTCAATTCTTGTTCTAGTTATGATATCTTCCATGGAATTAATCTCATCTTCTGATGAACAGGGCTCTACACATCTGCAGTTGATAGCATGTTCTAGTTCTCCTCAACATTTTCTTAATATTTTCATATTAGTAATTGAGTCACACATATCTGGGTGTAAGGCAGCCAATCTTGTTTCTTTTTGAGGAATCAAGTAAGTGGTTTATCCTTTTCTGAGTTATAAATGGCACTTTCAAAAGAATTTTCCATTTTAAGTATTCAAGAATTATGAGCCCTTTTGGTGATTATCTCAGATTTCCACCAATGAAAATCATGTTCACCATAGTCTTGTCTCATCTTCACCAGAGAATGTTGGCCTCTCTTCTGATGTGGGAATATCTTTTTCAGATATTTCATTTTCTCCTAGAAAAGGGGTTAAAATTTCTTTCACAGACAGTTTTTTTTCAGTTAAAGGTGTAGAATGTCTGGGAATAGGTAAGTTTGTTTGATAATTATTATGAATTTTCTCTACATGTGTAATTCTTTCATTCTTCAATTTTTTCCTTTCACTGTCACTCCTTTACAAATGTGTGGCGAAAATATTGGTATTATTAACTTGTCTAAAACATGATTTTTCAGAATTTTAATTTGTTCATTAATGTTTTCAATGGATGTATCTTCCATTGCATAATCTCGGACTAGACCTTTACTCTCAATCCTTTCACATGTATTGGGAATTGAATCAAGTCTGGAAGTCTCTAACTTATGCCATTCAGCAGAAATTTGGTCATTCTTGTTTAAGTCATTAATATCCGATGTTACTTTATTCAATTTTGCATCAAATTTAACAAGTTATACATCAACACTAGATTTAACAAATTTCATTACATGTATTATTTTCATGGAAAAGTCCTGTTCATATTTTCTTGCTATTTGGCTGTGAATTCCATAAGGGTTCTAGCCATATTGAAAACACTCTCCATGGATGAACGCTCCAATTTGGGAATCCTGTACCCTTTTGGGTAAGGTCTATGCCAATTGTCTTTTCCTTTGCCCTTTCCTTGATTGTTTTTGAGACCTCTTTGTTTCTTCTGAAGTCCTTTGTATTTGTCTTTGGATATTTCTGGAGCTGGTTGATGCCAGCGGGCCTTTTTTACCCAAAGCTTGGGTAATTTCCAATGCCTTCTTCTGGTCTACAGATAAAAGACTTTGGTTCTTCGACCAATTCTTTTCTTTCTGAGCTTTTCTCTACAATACAATGGGCTCCATCCTGCCAATATTTATATGTTCTTCTCCTGACCCAGAAAGCTCTTGTTGTGTAAGTAGGAGTTTGTAGCCCCCTGCAAATGGCTTGGGAATATATCCCACTCCTCTTCCTTGGCCACTCTTCGCCAGTTTTTGTCTTGGAACTGATATATTTCTATGGCTTCCACTTGGAGATGGTTCAGACCTTAAAATATTACCTTGAATCAGTTCAGGCTCAGAGTTCACATCAATGTTTGTGGGTACAGACATTGGGGAATGGGGGCAACTCTGGCATCCTCCAGACATATATATCTTCAGGAAGACTTTCCAAATCTGTAGTTTTTCTTGCCTCTTCCTTTTTCACATCCATCTGGTTGGACTGAACAGTTGCTTCCATTTCTTGTATGCACCATTTTCATCTCAATTTAAGATAAACTGAAATATAAAGAGAGAAGCAAACACCTTTTGGTGGTTCTTGGCTATTTCTGCTTTGAAAAAATTGCCTCGTTTAGAAATTTGCACTTCAATACTCTCTTCAGATTCTTCTTCTGAAAATTCTGGATTGTTAATATATTTCTTACTGGTTTTAATACCAGCCTCAAAGTACTTTATTAAAAACACTAGAGAGAACAATTGATAAAAGAAAAAATTATTTTTTTATAAGTTTTTATTTTTTAATATGAAAAAAATTATTCTTTTTATAGAAAAAAAATTTAAATTTTAAGATATTTATTCAAATTCACATCAGAGTAACTCAAAGGATAATTTTATAAGTTTTAGGATGTGAAAAAGCCACATATAAAAACAAAGTAAAATTAAACCAAATTCCTCAATGAAAAAGATTTTAAAGAAAATTCCAAAAAAAAAGTTTTCATCTTTAAATTTAAAGGAAAATATTATTAGATTAATGTATTTTAGGCCTTAAAAATATACCAATTAAGGTTAAAATGTTCAAAAATTGGGGCCATGCCCCCAAATGTAAGATTTTTCTATGAAACTGTTGATAATATTACTATTAATCAACAGTACTATGACTGTTCTTATGAAACATAATAATAAAAAATTATTATGGCCAAAATTAAATAATCAGTTAATTATTTCTTTTACTTGTTATAAAATACTAGTGAATTTAATTTAAAGAAGTAATTGTCTATCACAATCAATTACAAGAAGTATTAAATAATCAAACTTCTTTATTAATATTAGGAAATTATTTTAATATATGATTATTTTTTTAAATGAATGATTATAAATATAATTATTGAATAAAACTATTACTAGAGAAAAACCTCCAAGAATTGATGATAGATCACTCACTGATACTCTAATGAACGTTGAAAAGAGATTGGTAGAGAGATTTTATAGATAAATTGTGGATTTAAAGGATGAAAATTGATTTATAGCAATATTCCATAAACATACCGTTGCTTTCTATGATTTCACATCTTTCTGATTGATCCTGAAATATTCAAAACACTTAAGAAAATACCTTAACCAATATATACTTATTGGTAAAAAAGACTTAATTGGATAATAAGATAATCTGGAAAAAACAGCAAGAGGAGGCCTCTTTTAACTCAAAGAAAGCTCAAATAGGCCTGAAATGCAGCCTACTGAAAAACCAATTAGTGAGAAAAAAATACTTTTTTTTTCTATTATTGATTGAATACTCTGTTTTCATGTAATACTATCATAATTACTTAATTAATGCTTTTATGTGAATACCAACCCATTTATGGTTAAGAATAAAAGGAGTAAAAACTGTCAATTTTCTTTTGTGTAAAATAAACATGAATTTTTCAAAGTTATCAATGTTATGGGAAATTTCACCATGGTGTGGTATGCCATACCATACCAGCTCAATAAATTTTTTTGGGGGGGAGTGAAAAGCAGAAGTACCCCTAGCAGTAGCCTCTGTTGGAATCAATACCAAAGGATACTTGTCATAGTTGGTATCACTAGCGAGCCTTCGTTGACAATTGTGAGAAATTGTTGAAAAAAGAATTGATAATCCATGCATGTTTCAGCTTGCACACACCTACCCAGCTCCATTGTCATTTCCATTCAATAATCCCCAGCCTGTCAGATTTACAGGCAGATTGTTGACATCATTGTCATATCTCATTATCAAAATTATGTTTTTTTGCTAACTCTGCACCACCATCTCAATGTAAAACTAGCCTTCTCAAAAGTTACTTGGTATTTATGGTGTCTCTTGAGTTGCTCTCAGATGTGGCTATCCCATTTTTGGCCCATTATGTTGGTATGTTTAATCACTAGTATCCATACATTGATATTTTATGTGATTACTGACTTCTCTTACTTCTTAATTGACACAAAAATATTTAAGCTCATAGCTCCTTTCATTTTCCATTATTATCCATCCTCCCTTAATTTCAGCTTTTATAATATTCAGTTGTATATAATTTTCAACACTACTAGCCCATCATGATAATAACATATTACAACCTATCTCACCACCAACCAATTATTCATATCCTACTTTTTCTGAAGAGTCAATATAGCTAGTGCTCATTCAGCTTCTTCATGAGCAAAGATCAATCAATACATCCATTAAAACCCTTCAGAATGATATCAAAAATGTCAAGGTTCATAGAGCTATACCAGAGGCCAACACAAGTCTATTCCAAGCCACAGTGGAGACTCAATCACTTCCTCAAACATTGGTAGTTCAAGTTTGTGGATCTCAATGTGCTCAATCTGAGATCTTACATTCACCCTCACCTAGAAAATCAAAAAAACAAAGACAAAGGCCATCCTCAAGTACTTTAACTGCATACAACCAGCAATCACAGACTATTCCAGCTCAAATATCACCTAGATGGCACCCAATTCAAATGAGTGCTAATGACTTTCCACTTAACTTTCAAGGAGTCAAAGTATGTAATCCCCTTTACTTATGAAAACAATATTGGCTGACATTTTACATAAAGAATGCATTATTTGTACATCTAAAGGTTCTATGCAAACTAGTTAAGAGAGATGCTGTACCAGACCCTTGCCCACCATCAGCGCTATCAAATTTTTATCATTGCTTCTCCAACACTGATGAAATTCAGCATTTTGCTGCATATTCTACAGCTCCTTCATTGATTGATGAAGATTATTTTTCTTATTTCTTGTAGAAAAGGCTGTGTCTCTCAGGTTAGGTAATTTCATTGGTAACTTGAGCAAATCTTTGGTTTTGTATATCAGAGGTACTTTAGCATGGTTAGGAATTACAATCTGGAGTCCCAATGTTGCTCAGAATCGCGACGACCTTTACAACTCAGCTTGCAGAATCAGTGCAATTACCACTTTCCAGAAAGCTTCCAGTGCAGGTTTTTATGATTAAATAGCCATGAATCACATATATATCTTGGATTAAGCCCTTCTTCAATGTACTTATGACCATTATGTGCACTTTGTGGTCAAGTCACATTTTGATTGAGAAAAAAGAATGGCAGGTGCCATGAGGAAACAGGCTCAAAAAAAAGCTTGCAACAAAAACTGTGCGCATGTAAGTACATAAAGTCAATTTCCGGCTTTTGTGATTGAGTGTCCTAATGTGGAGCTCTTTATCTTTGTGATCATTGGCTTTACTATTCCATGTTGGTCAAGCTACCTATGCATTATTGCAAGACAATTCAGGAGTTAGGAGCACACTCTGAAGATTAAAGCATTGAAGGAAATAATTTCAGAGTCATCCGGAAAATTCCTTATTGCTCCTTGAAGGAAAATATTTTTTTGCAGGCTGGATTTTTCCATGGAAGACTATGACAAGAGCTTAGCAAAGAAAAAAAATTGATTTACATGTGTTTTAACTAAGATTCCTATTGAAACAACTAGTCCACCAACAAAGGGCCTGCCAATTGATCTCTACAGTGTCAAATGGTTCAAAGTCCTTCCAAATATCCAGAAAGAAATAATGATTGATCTAGAAAATGTTGCATTTTTTCCCAGCCCAGAGGATTCACTCAAGAGTCAGAAGACTTCTGATTGAAAACTATCAGATAAAAAGTTCAAAAAAAAGTATTTTACAGATGCAACAAAGCCATACAATCTGCAAGATTTGGAAAAAGAGAACAATGTTCAATTAAAAAATGAAGATGAAGATGAGGAGAACAATGGCATTGACTTATATGCTCCAAGCCCTGATGACTCTGGAGATGAACGAGATTATTATGGACCAGGTGGATATTCATACAAGGAGGAAGGAGACATAAAAAATCGAGTAATTTGTGAAAGAGATTCAGTAGGGGATGCAGATGATTACAATGTTGATCAAGAACATGACTTTGACATGGTGGTGTATTAAGAGTTTGATTGTTGTCTGCAATTTATTTTCCTGCTAATTTCCATCTCTTTCTCAAAATGTTGTATGGGTTAAATGCATTGGGGGTTTCTTGTAAGTACTGAGATTCAGTTTGGTTTTCATATTTGTGTGCATTGTTTTTGTAAGGTGTGGATATGAAACTTTACTTAAAAATCATATACTTTTCCTGTCCTCAGAATTTGTTTAAGGTACAAACTTATTAAAAGTAGTATGTAATATTATTTTTAAGAGAAAACAAGCCAATTTTATTTTTTTTATCTTTATTAGTATAAAACAACAATATTAGAAATATTTATTGTTTTACCAACAATAAAAATTTATCTAAAAATACTGTCCAAGAGATATTTAAGGCTACAAAGGAAATTTCTTCAAGAGAAATTTCAATTGAAATTAATTGAGAAAAGAGATTCAGGCAGTTAATATAAGAACAGAGTCCTTAAAAGTATTATTAAAGATAAAACACACTCAAAAGTGACCAGAGTGAATTTAGAGACAAGGTGATGAAAGATACTTTAATTCACTTATGGGGTGGTTGAAGGGGTAAAAATGATTATAGGAGTTACAAACAATGATTGAAATGATTTTTTGACGTGGTTAAAAGGTTTAAAATAATTTGAAAAGGGTGGTTAGAACCTTTCATTTATTGGTTGAACAGTTTTTGAACTAATTATAGAAAGAAAAGATTCTAACATGAAGAGAAAAGTGGGGCAAAGAAGACATTCTTTTATAGCCATCAATTCTCTTACTCCAAAAGTAAAATTTGCTCTTGTCAGTCGCAGAAAAAACTTTGAAAACAGAAAAGCAAATTATGGCATGATGGAACCCTGGTTTAGACCAAAAAGGGCTGGTTTTAGCAATTTTTGCTATTTTCACCAATTTTGGACCCTCAAATCGGCCATTGCTATAGTAATACCTGGTTTTAAGCCTTAAAAACACATCATAATGTGTGTAAGAGACAGGAAAACTAGTTCAAACTGTTTTTCCAATGTTTTTTTTATCTTAAGGGTAGTTTTACCCTGTTGGTAACAGTTAAACCTGCCCTGGTTTGTATCAAAACCTCATAGTCAATTGAGACACAGACCCTGTGACTTGATTCCAGGCCAAAAGAGATGAAATTTAGCATTTATTTTGACATCTCACCACTTTCAGCAAGGAATTTGGGGATCTGCCTCCCCCTTGGGGCCAAGATTCCTTTTCCACCCCCAGAATCAATCTTTCCTATTTATTTTTTCTTCAGTTCCTTATCATGTATTATACTTATAATTTGAATATTAGATTGAATTGAGTTTTTACAGTACACAACCGCAATAATTGACACCTCATATGTAAATTGATGTTCACTTATGTAATACACGCGCACATATTGACATTTCAATTGAAAATACTTCAATTCCTCAAGACTTCTAAACTACACACAACACCTCAATTTTAACACAGAAATTCATAGTTAACACCACATGTTATGTGAAATTAATTAAGTTTTTGAGGATTTTCAACTTTTTTTACAGAAAATACTAAAAACTTAATTTAAGCTTATTTAGAGTTGAGTTACAGAATCTTTACCAAGAGGTGACCCCACCTTATCTTTTATAAGGAGTCCAATGGTGAAATAATTCCCATATGTTTCTTTTTAGGATAAAAACTCATGATCATTTTTATTCAATTTTTTTTCCAAAAATATTTCAATTTTGGAATTTTTGTTGAAAATTCATTTTTACTTAATTTTTCAAGTAAAAATGTGTTTTCACAAATTTAAAATTGAATGTAATTTTATTTTTAAATTAAAATTAGTTGTTCATTTTTGTGTACAAATTCCTATTTATATTTTAATTTTTGTTTTGATAATATAAGTAAATTTATTTTATTTATAATTGCATAACATTTTATTATTTTTGGTCTTTTGGGTATCTGAAAATACCTCTAAGGCTGACAGTCTTTTTTTGGATTTTTATTGTGACTTACACTACTTTAGGGCACCTCCTGTCTTACATTTGTATATGTGTGTGCATTGTTTTTTTTTGGATTTTTATTGTCACTTACTTCTTTAGGGTTCCTCTTGTCTTACATTTGTTTAGGGTGTTTCTTGTCTGGAATTCATTTTGGATGTTTCTTGTAAATAAGGTTTATTTGAATATTCATATCACAAAATTATACAAGCAGACTATAGTAAAAATATGAGTATTGTGAAAGATTAGATGATAGCACAAAGAAAAGGAATTATGTGTTTTAAAGGACTAAAGTAAATGGGGAAGGAAAAATGCTTTATAGGGGAATAGGGAAATTCCATTGTCCTAAACTCGTAATGTCTCTTGGGAAAAAAGGTGGTAACTCGCAACTGCTGTAGCTTTGTTGTTGTTGATGATGATTTCATCTGTAAGCTCTCCAAAGATCACACTCATTAAGTTGAAAGAATAACTAAGATTCCCATTCATCTTATTTATGCCCATGGACCATCTATTTATTATCTGGTGTATTAATAAGCATTCCAATGTCCCTTCACCCACAAGACCTACGTCATAAGCTTGTTTTACCAAACCATATGAAACCCTCCCACTTTCCACAAAACCCACACAATTATTTGGCTTCCCAAAGCTTACCTGAAGACCTTTGGTTCCTTTTGAAATGTGTTTGCAAATAACATACTGACTGAGAGGCAAACTTCCCATTGGGTGTTGAAGGTCCCTATAATCCCTTACTGTGGAGCTTTCTAAATTTAAGATATGAAGAATCTTGACATAATGATCCTTCCTAATCACAATTTTATTCAGGATTGATGTTTTTTTCCATTCTCTTTGTTTTCTCTACTACTTGTGTGATCTATTTTTGTGTAGAGGGCCAAAAGGTTTTGTTTCCTCTGAATTTTTCAAATGATTGTCCCATGTATTTAACCTTCCAAATTTCAGCCCATCATTATGTTAACTCAGTTAAAAAAAAGACTAATTACTTACTTGTTTTATTATTTGTTGGAACTCTTTGCAAGATTCCAATCACACGTTCACCTGAAACTCTGAAATACCCAGCATTGGTACCCATATCTTCATTTGTTGAGGGATATGCAAGAAATAATGATGGTTTGGCTTCAGCTTTGGGTTGTTGTACAGAGTCTCTGCATTTTTCAAATAAAAATTGTAAGCTATTTTTGAATTGTCCTGCATACCTTTCTTTTACCGACAAGCTGCACACAATTGGGGTAAATTGTATCACATCACCAGTGTTTTGAAGAAATATACCTTTTTTGGAACTTAAAGGTATATATTATATTTTGGGAATTACCATTGGTAAGATCAAGGTGAAAAATGTAAGCTAATTTGAGGCTTTCAACCATCCATGTTTTGATTTGCCCAAGCTTTGAGGGAGTGCACCCACACCTGATGGTAATACCACATCTTTCCTAATTTCATGAAACATTTCAATCTTTTCCTGAGTGAAAAAGCCCCCAGATATTCCTTGACCAATAATAAAACTATCCTGTGAGTTATCTGTTTCATCGTCTGATTCCATTCAAACTTTATTGGTTTTCCAATCACCTTCCATTATTGGCCTTACAGCTCTTCTAGTTAGTGCTATCTTTTTTTGGCTTTTTTCTTGTAAGACATCCTGAAAGCCCCACCAATTGTGAAACTGCTCCTGCAAAAATCCTTCCAGCCATGCATGCATTATTCCAAGCCTGTTATGCATGGCAGGTTTACAATTGGGTAAACAATTGAGCTCTGACCATCAGAATCCAGTTCTTATGCAAATTGTGTCTTGTTCCATAGCTGATTGTGCTGAATTCCATTCTTGAGCTGCTTTTGAAACTGCACTATCAGTGTGCCAAGTATCCAGTGTTGCTTTACTAAGATCATCTAAACTAAGCTGACACCATGAACAGAACTGTTTTTCTGGGTGTGAAGAAAAGCCTGCAGCTTTGTGTACTTTCACCAAATCACCCAAAAATGGAAGCAACTGAATATATATTTTTTGTCCAAGGGGGTGTTTATATGTTTCAATCTCAATACCACCTTTAAGCTGGAGGAGTTTGTTCACCAATGGTTTGAGGATATTTAAAATATTTGTAACATTAGGGGCATCTGTTCCTTGGATGATTGCATGGACTAAGGTGTATGAAGGTTTATTTTGCATAGCGGGTGGTAAATTCACGCATTTCAATATAATAACTCCTAGAGATTACTGTTTTCCTGCTTTTTTGTTACCTCTGGGATTAAACCAATCAATTAATAGAGAAAATACAATCTTGAGGGGTGCTTCATCAGACAAGACTGGCCATACCATATGTTTCCAGGCAAGGTCTTGTTGAATATCTTGAATATATGGGAGAGTAGTGATTATTTTGGCCCAATTTTCAATTTCATTTTCCATTTTTTGTTTCCCAAGAAACCATTGAAGCCATCAAGTGATTGATTTTGTGTAGTAAACACAATTAGGATTGCTTATTTTTAGAAGCTTGATCTTGTGTACCTGGGAGTTTTGATGATTGGCTATACCTTTGTCTTGTAAAGCACTGTAGCAAGCCTTTTCCTTTAAGAAAGGAAAATCTCAGTTGCTTCCATGTGGCTGTTCTTGGTAAGTGCAATTCATGGGAATATCTCTTCCTTTGTATATAAAAAAGAATTTCTGACCACAAACAACTTCATCGAGCTCAGCTTGAGTTCCTAAATTTTTAATCATGGTAAATGGATCTGCGATGATTTTGTTTTTACTTATAGAGATGTCTACTTCTTTCTTGAATGCTCAAATGATATCAACAATTAATTGAAAGGAAATACAGCAATTTTATCTACTTAGAGAGCAAAATAGATGTAGCCAAATGATAAATATGAAAACTACTCCTATAGTTGTTAAACAGGTAGTAAGCAAAGGTCAAATTGTTGGATGAAGATTTGACACACCCTCAAAGGAAGAGCTATCCTTCAGAACTATTGAGAGTTTGTCTTCTGAATTAGACCTGCTAGAGTTTCTGGAATCTGAGGTTTCTAATTGAGATTGTGGGAAGGATGTACTAGCTACCTGGGGCAACCTTGAATTGGCAATATTGCATTAAGTATGCTTGCCTTTGCTTTCACCAGAAATAAATCTGCCTGACTTGACATATCCATCACAATCAGTCCATGTATAAGTAGAGTACTGTGTACACTGGCAGAGAACCATGACAGATTGTTGAAAAATGAGAGATGACAATGGTGTCAACAATCTTCCTGTAAAGCTGACAGGCTGGGGAGTATTGAATAGAAATGACAATGGAGCTGGGTAGGTGTGTGCATGTGAAAACATGTACGGATTACCAATTGTTGTGTTGACAATTTCTCACAATTGTCAACAAAGTTTTGCTAGTGTAAGGTGATGCCTTGTGTCAAGAAAAATGGCCATGTCATTGCTTCAAGCCATGTTGAAGACATAAAGGAAAAAATTCATTAACAAAAAAATCAAAAAGTTCAAAACTTTGGAAAATCCTTTTAAAGTTTGGAAAATACCTGAAACCTAACCCTAAAATTAAATTAGGTATCAACCCAAAAATTAGACTCAAAATAAAAAATTCTACAGTTAAGAAAGAAAAAGGAAGATACAAATACAGATTACATAAGTAGGAAGGAGTTGGGAAATTATTAGTAATCAGATTACTTGATTCATAATACTTAGGGACCTAAGGGATAGAGGTACTGTGGAGGATTAGTCAGCAAGTTTAAGTATTAGTAATCAAGCTCAAATTAGTAAGCAGCACCACAAATGGTATCATCAACCAAACAAATGATTCAATGATCTACATAAATGACATCAATTAGGTGGGACCACCAGAAAAGAATATTCCCCAGCCAAAAGAAACTGAAAAAATTCTAAGGCCCTCTTTTTGAACACCCCCCATGGAGAACCCAAAAATTATAAATAGAGGGCCTGTCTCCCCAAATTTTTCCTCTTGCCCTCATGCTTTTTATCCCCTAAAAGTGGAAAGTGGATTGAAATACATACCTGACTATCAGGTTAGCTATTCTACAAATAAATAATTCTATTATATAAAATATAAAAAGGTGTTATATATTAGTCTTATGAGCTTAAAGAAAGTCTTAAAATAAAGACGCTCTCTTATAAAAAAAAGTCTTACTAAAACAAGGAAACCTATAATCTTAAAATAAATAAAATAATATTATAAAAGGAATTTCACATTATTATAAGCAATCAAAGCTTTGAAGAAAGGGAAGAAGAGTTATTTATTTGTTTTATTAATAGATTATCAATATTATTACTAAAAGGACATCTTATTAATTATAAAGTCAAATACCTATTGCAGGAATAAATTAGTATGATCTTACTAAAAAAATAAGAGGAATTTTCAAATTAAATTATCAAACAGTGGCTATTACTTTGTCTGGTAATATCAGAATTTCATTACATAAAAATCATAAACCATATAAACAAAGTTTTTGATTATTTGTTTTAGTATTATTATTATCCTAGTGTCTCCCGATTACATTGAATTACTATTGTACTAATTTTTTGTGTGATTTGTGCTAGTGTTGTTTGTGTTGGTTGATTAAAAAGTGTTATATCTAAATGTTCAAATAATTATTCTGAGATCAAGAAAATTCTGATAGATTCTGTGGAATACACTTTTCTGAACTAGCAACCATCAATAAATGAATTGATTGTGAACTCAAGTGCAGATAATTCAGAAATTTTTTAGGAAGGGGAGTTGAGATTATTCTGACATACAAGCAGAGCAAGGTTTACAAGCTTGAATGCCATTTCAAAATGGTTTTCTTTTAATTTGCCCTTCCAGGTATGGCTGCATTTTTATCCCACACAAGAGGATTTCTCACAACAGGTTGTATTTTCTGTGAATTGTTAAAGATTCATTGTTTCACGTGGAATCTTCAAAAATAGACTGTAAGAAAAGCTTTTAATTTTACTTATGAGAGCATAATTCTTTTTGGTTTCTTTATTAGTCATACCATTCTCCATTGTTCCTGAAAGTTTCTATCAGCCTGTGACTCAAAACCAGCACACAAGCATGATATCCAAATACCATAAACCAATGGTAGAGCAAAATATCACCAAAACATGGAGCTGAGCCAAAACAGCTCAAAAGTAATCAAAGGAAAGAGGAAACCCACCTTTTTCCAAATATACAAGTCCCATCATCATAGGAAAAAGAAAAACAAAGTTATTCCTGATCAAAGAAGCTGCTGAGCATAAACCTTAATTTTCACCTCATCTGAAATGCAGAGAAAGAGGCTTAACCTCAGAAAACGGCTATTCAAATTGAAGCTCTATGGCAGGGCTTTCTAATGGTACTAGCCAAAATACCTAAAGTGGGGACATTTTAGAAAGAGCAAAATCAAGGCTATCTGATGGTGCCGTCCATTTCTCCATATATTATCTAGAACAAAGGGTATGGGGTGAACAAGTTGCATACAGGTTTTGAGAAAATCATATTGTGGGAACTCCTCTTGTGTGGGATTAAAATGAGGCAGTACCTGGAGGGGTAAATCACAGGTAACTAGTTTTGAATTGCTAATAACTCCTGTAACCAAGGGTGGCAAGGGTGTATTGCCTGCCCCTCCTAAAATACTGAACAAAATCTTCCTTGGAGCTCACAAACCAAAATAAAATTAGTAAGTGGCTTTACAACTGCAGAAGACAAAATTCAGCAGTCTCAGATCAGACCTATTCAATAAATAATATGAAAAATGATGTCAGTAATTTTGGTTAATTTAGATTTTAATGAAATACTTGTCTGTTTAATTTTGATATTTTTTTTTTAAATTGAGGTGAGTGGTTCCTTCTTAGTGATAAATCCTTGGTATGATGAGCTATTTAAGGTTTTCTGGAAAATTTGATGAGTTTGATAAAGGTAATTTTGTCAAGGTAAAGTTATAATATAGTAAAATAATTTTTTTAAAGGTTTGTTATTTTTTTAAGAGTGGTTAATAATAAGATAAAACTGTATTTGTTAAATTTAAAAGGTAAGATTCTTTGATATTGGATTTTTAAAGGGGTAAGTTATTTTTAAGTCATGATAATGGTGTTAATTTTACTGGATAAAGTATTTTAATAGAGTAGTAACCCTAATCTTGGGTACTGGGTAATTTTTTATTTTTATTTTAATAATAATAAGATTCCACTGATCTTAGCTACTGAGTAATCTTCAACACTATACTTCCACTTAGCTTAGCTACTGGGCAAGTAAATTTACTATAATATACTGGAGTACCTCCCAGGTGAGGGATGAATTATTCCTATGCTCCTACTGTGCAGTGGATATAATTTGCATGGGATATAATTTGCATGGGGGGATTTTGAAATTTGGGGGGAGAGAGCCCCACTATTTATACCTTTTGGGAGCCCAGGGGGCCCTCCATGGGAGCTGTCTTTTTCCACTTTAATTCCTCTTTATTTCATCATGTGACTCCATTTTTGGTGAGGCTTTTTCTTGCATTGGTCAGGTGATTTAAGGTGTGGTGATAATGTTTCTCTGCACAGCCTCCATTCATCACATGATGGTCTTTTGGTGAGCTAATTATGATGTGATTTTCTTGGATTTTCCTTGCATGCATGAGGTGATTTCATTTTGGCTGAGGATTTTTCTTGTGCACAGCCTTTTTTCTGTCACATGATATTCTGTTGGTGGATGCAGTATCACATGATGACCTTGTAATTCCTTTGCATATGTCCTATTTTAGGTTTGGTACAAGTGGCTGTGTAATTTATGCAGGTGTCATGGTTGTTTTTCTTCTTTTTGAACTTTAAAATGAGGTCAGGTGATAATTTCTTGCACTGATGAATTTACTGTGATGTATTAGATGATGTGATTTTTGAGTTTGACACATGCTGTGCATAGTCATATGGTTGAGATTTAATTAGAATTGTGTACTGCATGCAGCCTTTTGTAACTAGCTTTGGTTTGCATGAGGTGATGAGTGGTGTAAATAATTATGATTCTGTTTTGAGGTTGTAAGTGGGGTTACTGTGGATATAAGATAAGGTACTCCTGTGGCTGTGTTGTAAATGAGTTTCAGGAATTCCATGGGGCTGGGCTTTGCATCATGTGACTTTGAATGCAAGTTGGCTGTATAGCTAATGCATGTGTCATTTTCTTGCTGCATGAGTCCTGTGGCTGTAAGGGGGTGTAAGGCTGGGTGGGGTGTGTAATTTAAAGGGTGGTACCTTATTTGTTGTAACTAGTTTACTATATGTAACTTGATTTTTACATATGCATAATGAAATTGAATAATTTATTTAAACACATACACTGCCCTTTAGTGCCTTTTCCATGGTTTTATGAGTTAAATCCAGATTCTTGCTGTAAAAATCAACCTTTTGGTGTAAAATTTGAGTGTAAGTCTGCCTTTAGGCTGGATTGACTGCTGTTTTGGGTTACTATGAGCTTGAGCCTGGTGAAAAAAATGGTATGGAATACCACAATATAACTGGATAACAAAAATTGAACATGAAATAACTTTTCCATATTTAATGTTAGCCATACCAAATGAGGTACCGTTGTTTAGACATCATTCAGGGCTATGCAAGGGACCAACTTTGAGCTCAATATCTTAGAAACTGACAAAGATATAGCAGTTTTAAATTCAAAATCCCACACTTAGACCAATACGGCGTTACTGTGGGATACTATCCCACACCTATGATGATGAGGTGTAAACCAGAAAAAGAAGCTTTTTTATACTTCAAGACCTCATATTTTTGCCAATACAGGGGTCCTCTAAAAGTTCTGTCCAGAATTCTATGAATATTTCACGTCAGAAGAGGGCTGTTAGGTTCCCAGGTGAGATTTTTCACCCTGTATTGGAGAAAACTGCCCATGTGTGGTTTCCAAACCATATCTGAACCCAATATACAGTATAAAGACCTTGTGCAGCCCACATTCCAGCACTCATAGGTGAAAAATCCTCACTTTCACTATGCAGATGCTCTAGAGGACCTTTACACCCCATTTTGGGATAAAAAGAGGCCTTTTCTCTTCCAGAAAAGGAATCCCCATCATCCTGTTTAATTCCGAAGTACCTTGAAGGGGAAATTACAAGAAAACAGTTTTGAATTTCTGTTCAAGCTTGTAACCCTTGCTATGCTTGTGTGTCAGAAAAATCTGAACTGCCCTTCCTGAAAAATTCTGAATTATCTTAACTTGAGTTCACAATAAATTTATTTATTGATGGTGGCTAGTTCAGAAAAGTGTATTCAACAGACTCTGTAAGACTTTGATTTGTCTCAAAATATGTATTTAACCTTTCAAATATTACACTATTTAATTAACAAAAATAATCAAAACGATCACAAATCACACAGAATACTATTACAGCAATAATTCAATATAATCTGGAAACACTAGGCTAATAATAATACTAAAAGAAACAATCAAACACTTTTTTTATGGTTTATGATTTTTGATGTAATAAAATTCTGATATGACCAGACTAATTAATAGTCACTCTTTGATAATTTAACTTTATAATGATTCGTTTCTTTCAATAAGATAGCACTAATTCAACCTATAATAGTTATTTTCCTTTATTTTTATTAAAATTTTGTTGTAGTAACTAAAATATGACTTTTTGAAATGCAATAATAATGATAATTTCTTAATAAAATAAATAAATGACCCTTCTTTCCTTCCTTCAAAGCTTTGATTTCTTTTAATAAGGTAAAAACTCTTTTTATAATACGATTTTATTTTATTTTTTTGAACTTAATAAGACTATTATATAAGGCTTTTTTATCATTTATATAATAAAAACTATGTTATAAGGTTCTCTTTTTTTATAAGACTTCTTCTTTATTTTGAGAACTATTTTACTATAAGACTATTATATAAGGCCTTTTTATCCCTTATATAATAGAATTATTTCTTTGTAGACTAGTTAGCCTGATATTCAGGGATTAATTTAAATCCACTTTCCACTTTTGGGGATAAAGGACATGAGGGAGAGAGGCCCTTTAGTTATAATTTTTGGGCTCTCCATGTGAGGTGTTCAAAATGAGGGACTTGGAATTTTTCAGTTTCTTTTGGCTGGGAAAATTCTTTTCTGGTGGTCCTACCTAAATGATGTCATTTAGGTAAATCATTTCATCATTTGTTTGGTTTATGATGTCATTTGTTGGGTTGCTTACCAATTTGAGGTATCTTTGATGGTGCTTATTTTCAATTGATTACTAATCCTTAGACTTTCTAACTAATCCTCCATGCTACCTGTATCCCTTAGCTCCCTAAGTATTATTAATCAAGTAATCTGATTACTTGTAAGGTTTGACTATGAAACAATAAGTAAATATTACTAATATTTTACTTATTGTACTATGAATGTCCTTATAAATAAAATAAATAAGATAAAAATAATTATAATACTAAAGAATTATTATATTTATGGTGTAAAATAATTATATTATTAAATAAATATAATAATATAATTTATATTATAAAAAAATAATATAATAAAATAAATATATTAATATAAGATAATTAATATATTTAAAAGCACTTTATTATTGTTACCAACAAATAATAAAGGCGTAAGAAATAGTTTTTTAGTGATAAAAAACAATTAATAACAATAATATTAATAATATTAAAGTTATAAATTAATATAAATACTATTTATATTAATTATAGAATTATTAAGAGTAATAATAGAGAAAAATTATTATACTAAGAGAAATAACCTACTTTTAATGCTTAATATAATAATTTTGAGTAAATTTACGCCTAGAAATGTAAATACAACTTATTTACATTGTAATTACAATAGAATTTAAGAGAAATTACAAATTTTCTTGATTTTACGTGGCATTGAGGTTTTTTAAGAGAAATTCAAACAAAACAATTAAATAATTTTAATAATAACGTCAAAGATGAAGATTATTAAGAGATGATCTTTGGTCTTTAATAATATAAAGGTTTTATATATAAAGAATAAAGAAATTAGCTTTTTTATTTAATGATTTAATGTTTTGTAGTCCTCTGAGGGGAAAACAGAGTAAAAACACCTCTATTTATAGTAAATACCTCCCTCCTAGAGTCCAAAAGCCTTCTAGTAGACGTTTACTGATCATATCCACTGGAATCAGTCAATATTTTAAGGTTTGGTGATGACTACATCATTATTACGCCGTTATTTAGAGTTATCAATATAGCTCCAAGTTTGAGGACGTCAAAGGCTTGGCAGAACCCCAAAATTCGTGAATTTGCTCAGTTTTAATCATAAACTAACAGTATTCACCAATTTTATCACTCATATGACTGTTAAACTTAATTTAAGGTTACAGTGAGTGATCATAAATGACAAATTAAGCTCAAACTTTGATCCTTAATAGCTTTTCAGATTTACACGCTACATCAATTCAGAGAGTAAATTCTAATAGCTTGGCATAACCTCATTATGCTTCCAAGAGCATTTCATTACATCATCAAAACTCTCTTTTTGATGATTTTTCTTGTAACTCATCTTTTCTGTTGAAATTTAACATTTTAAACTTCAAACCATGCTTTGAAGGGGTTATACCTTGAATATCATAATGAAAAATACATCATTATTCACGAATGAAATAGTAGAATCCAATGGTCTACTTTTTTTAAGTTTGGACCACTTTCACAACAAAGTGGTCAACAGCTCTGTTGATTTTAATCAATAATCCTTTACAATTTTCAACCTTGTTTATAACATGTGAAAACAACTTCATTTCTGCATTCCTAAATTAATTAAGTGATGACTTTATTTTTGGTTCATCACTCTATCATGCATATTTCAAAAGATATTAGCTAAAATCCTTGAATATATGCGTCGACCAAAAAGGTGCATATATTCAGCTTAATTGCTTAAGTATTGACTTTGGAGCTTAGCTTGTTAATTGTTTTTTATGTGGATTGTTGTGGAGCATCCAATGGTACCATTTATTTCACATGTTGTTTCATTGGTCTTTGAAATAAATAAGGATTTGTGTTTTTTATAAGGTATTATTACTTATAACTTATTAAATATTGACTTTACAGATATGCCATAAAAATGGTATATGTGTATCTTACTATGAGGAATCCAATGGTATAGTTTATTTCACATGTGTATTCATTGGTTTTTAAGTTGAACCATGTTTTATGCCAATTTATGGTATTTTTGTAGCTTTAAGGTAATTATTTTTCAATGTATAATTATTTTAAATATTTCTTGTGACCTTTTTTGGGTATGTGGTCATATCTCAAAGGTTCACATTCCCTACCACCAAAAAAGATTGTACCACAATCTGATATGTGTAATTAGGGTATCATCCACTGTCCTACCTCTTCAATAGACTTTGTTAGCCTTGTAGCTCAATAATGCTTAACTTTTTTATTTTTCAGGTTTTCTTTCATGTCAGAACCTTCTTAGTAGTTTATCAGCATTTGTTATATATTTCTCAAGTAGCCATTCATCTTCTTGAGTTGGATTTCTATACCTTACAAGGTATCCTCTTTCTTTCACCAGGGCGAATCTCGCGTCAATCGTCGGCGATTGACTTCACGTCGCACCGCGGTCAGTATAAAATCTTGCTTCAGTCGCGTTAGTGTCACTTTATAGTCACTGGATTTAGTGGGTCACGTCACGTCAGCGTCAAGACAACGTCAATCGTCACATGTGTCACATGAGAATGTCACTCAAAGCCCAAACCCATTTCAACACTATGCGCAATGTTCGTGTAATTTCACCTCATTGGCTTCCGCCTCCCCGACGCTTAGCATGCTTACGCACCCGCACCGCCCTCCATCCAGATGAGACTACGCCACTGCCCGCCCCTCTCCGTCCTCACCACTCCTTACGCTTTCACACCCCCGCCCCTACCATCCTTACGCTTGTGTAGTACCCTCCCGACATGCCTCCGACAACGCTTACCATCCTTACGCTCATGTAGTGCCCTCCCGACATGCCCCCGACAACGCTTACCCTCCCGACACTGCTTACCATCCTTACGCTCATGTAGTGCCCTCCCGACATGCCTCCGACACTGCTTACCATCCTTACGCTCATGTAGTGCCCTCCCAACATGCCTCCGACAACGCTTACCCTCCCGACACTGCTTACCATCCTTACGCTCATGTAGTGCCCTCCCGACATGCCTCCGACAACGCTTACCCTCCCTCCCGACATTCTCCCGACCCTGCTTACCATCCTTACGCTCATGTAGTGCCCTCCCGACATGCCTCCGACAACGCTTACCCTCCCGACACTGCTTACCATCCTTACGCTCATGTAGTGCCCTCCCGACATGCCTCCGACAACGCTTACCCTCCTCACGCTTCCGTATTACATCCATAGTGTACAGTACGGTGGCTTGTTGGCGTACACGATGAACGCAATTGCCAAAATATGCTGAGTGGCCTTCTCTGCCAACAGGACCTAAGGGGATATTGGTCAGTATATTCACCATGTTGTGGTTAGGGTTTAAGTCATGAGACTCACAAATTAAAACCTAATAAGTGGACTATTTAAGACAAGAATTGTGTCTCCTGTTTTGCCGACAAAACCATTTTATTTCATATCAATCAAATGAACACTTTGCTTAGTCCTTACCTCATGAGCGTTGAATAGTTCAAAAGTTGACTTTAGTAGGTTTCTCACTAGTCAACTTTATTCAATGTCTCACAGGGAAGTGATTTCATTTGCATGATATGAAATAATTTGCAAAACATCGCCTCCCTCAATTTCCCCACAAATTGCATTTTGCAAATGCGATTATTTTACTTGCACCTTTTTTCTTGAATTTGGATCTTATATTCAAAAATTTTCAAACAAGTTATCAATCAAATCGACACCATCTATTTGCTTAATAAACTACCTCCGCTATGGCCCGAACCCCGGGAAATTCAACTGAATTCAATGAACGACCAACTTCAGCCCCAGAGAGTGGAAGTGAAATCTCTGATATCGCCAGTAGTCGTAAATTAGGCATTGAAGTAGAGAGCCAGTCACATGAAGATAATCAAGATCCACCAGTTCTTCCAGAATGTGAGTATGCATCCATCTTGAATATTTCAAATCTCTCAAAACCTGATATTGTGTCATAGCCTTTATTTCAGGTCAACCTCCAAGCGCTCAGAAACCGAATTTTAAAACTTATGAGAAGGAAAAGACTGTTGAACCTTGTTCACCGACAGAAGATGATGGGCAAGATGATGTAATTTTCAGTGGGTAGGTGGAAATTATATCCAAGGAACAATTTGTCTCCAACATTGCTCAAACAATCCCAAGGCTCAAAAAAATTCAAAATGATAGTAAAATTCCTGATTATGTGCGTCAAAAGATTGCTGAAGCCATGAGCCTGCTCAAAATGGATTTGAACCGTAAGTCCATTAATAATTCAAAACAAAATTGATAAAAATAGCTGCTTACAATATATGGGCAGGTGTGGAGGTGGGAGAATCTCTACCTGAAGGATCTCAAGTCGTAATTGGATTTCCAGGCAAAGGATTAGGAAAAAGACCAAATATACATGCGACCAAAAAAGCAAACAAAAAACGCCGTACCTTTGAAGCCGCAAACGATTCTCGCGATCAAGGTCATGAAATTATCAATGTTGAAGGGGACCATATTGATAATCAACCTCCGCATACTGAACCCCCCCCAATACTCAATGAAACAATCCATGATGAAGCTCCACATACTGAAAGCCCCCCGAGACCCAATGAAACAATGCATGATGCAACCCCTCCCGCCTCTCCTCGGAATATTCAAGCCTTTCAAGAAAGGGAAACAATTAAAAATGATACAATGGGACGAGATATGACTGATATAATTCCCGACGCTGAGCCCGAAGTGTCATCTGCTGCGAATTTTCAAGGGATATTTTTATCCCGCATGGAAGAGTTTGCAGGAATTTTGAATTATCATTCCAATATTTCTCAACAATCATGGAAAAGGGGGCTTGATAATATCAATAGGATTTACAAAAATAGATGTGACAATTTACCAACAAAAGATGCTCATACATTCCTTCCTGTTGGTATTAAGGTGATCAGTAACCAAGAGCTTAAAATGTCGGCCTGGCTGCAGGACCTTGAGATGGCAGGTGAGTCTTATCTTTGTGCATGATACATGATTATTGGCTGTTGACTGGTGATATAAATTGCAATATACAGGGTTAGATTTTTTTGAGCCAACCAAAACAGAAGCGTTTTTTGATCACAACATTTGGAATCTCAAATTGATGAAGGAATCAGCTAAACCTCCAGATAATCTCCCAAAATCAGAACACTCCTTCTTCAAAATGGTTCAGAGCCTTCTTTACCCCGCCAATCCAGTTAAACATTTTTGGGCAAATGTTATGTTTGAATCCATTAGTTTAGTCTCATACGATGTGATTGCACCCAAACCATATGTTGCACCAACATCAAATTCGACCGATCCTCTTGGACTCGAACGCGGAGCAGTTGAATACCTTGCCTCCTGCTTGAGTAAATTGAAGCAACGTGCAACCCAACTCAGCATTGAAGGTGGCGGGGCTGACAATGAGATATCCACAAAGCCGCCCAAGAACCTGGAGGATCTAATGGATACAGTTATCCATTTAATGATTGCGTACAACATGGTACGTGCACATACAAAGGTCAAAGTTAATGGCATCAAAGGCAAACTCACAAACTCAAAAAAAAATGAGGCCATCAAAGATCTTTTGACGTGTCACAAGAATCTCGGAATAAATCGAATTTGCTATGGTATATTAGCGGCATTCTGTGCGGCGGGGGTTTGTGGTTTGATGGTATGCTCAGATGACTGGAGAACAAGCTCAGTTAAAGGGGCTTTATCACTAATTGACATTTCCACAAAACTTTCAGAAAGTAAAAATCTAGTGGAGCCAGTGTGGCTACGTACTAATAAGTATATATGTGATTTACTGAATAAAAGTTTCTTCTCATCAGAGTCTTATAACCCCGCTGTACCTCTTAGATTTGAATTTGCATGATGCTTAGTATTAGACTTTGGTGATGCCTGGGTGGCGAAACGCGGGCTTGGTTCAAGTGATGAGGTCACCTTGACGGTACCCAGGTCAGCTAAACTCACAACCAGGATTGACCCGTTTTAGATTAGCTTTGTACTAGATAGATTGTAATTGAATTTTGCAAAGTTATTTATGAATTTAATAATCATGACTTCCTATCCTACTACTGCCCGGATGCCACAGTCTGAGTACCAATAGTAATTGTACGGCGGCATGCCTCCGTACATCATTGCAAAGACTCCGACAAGACGCAAGCTGAGTCAGGCGATGTGCCCGCGAGTAGCACACGCGGGTGCATTGCGGGAAGTTGCGTTTATCACTTCCCGCCAGCCCATAATAGGCCAAATGTTCCTGTGTCTTTCAAGAGGACTAGGATAGCTAGGGATCCGCAGCAGGATGCATATTGCATTTGTGTGTGCTTGCAATATTCCAAATGGTTGGATTGGAAAGTGATTGCATGGGAACATCAATGTGTAAAATTGAATAATGCACTATCCACTGCAATTTTCAGGTTCAGGTATTTGAGATCGTGAATTTGCCAAGGTCAGGCGTGAGCTTTCTTTTTAGCCGCAATTAAAAAAGATTCATCCACGGCAATCCAATTTAGGTGATATTAAGAAATCAGTAATCATTCGGTTTCATTTCATTTTCTGCTGAAAGCATGCCATTCACGAAAAAAGGAAAAGAGCGTAAAAGGGAACTCGCAAGAAAGCGTCGGGCTGAGGAAGGAAAGTGTGAGTTACTCGCTTAATCTCAGTGTATATATGCTTCCACATTTATGTGGCACCCTCATTGGGCCCCACGGAATAACATTGGCTTTAGTCGGTTCAGATTGTGCCAATGTCATGTGGGCTCCAACAGGGAAGTCAAAGGATGTGTGCCGAAGAAAGCTCCTTGGCAGTATCTGATATCTTGTGTGCTTCAACACATAGTGATCCCTCAACCACTTGGGAATAGTAGCAGATCCCAAAAGACAAATGAGCGCAAAACGAGCCGAATGAATAGGTTGTTTTCCTCCTCTCGCCCAACAGCACAAATATCAATGCCAGTATCAGCAAATATCACCCCAAGTGAAATTCGGAGGGTTGTGGATGTCAATCAGATCAAACGCATTCACTTTGGGCGTGTGGCAATTTTCTCTTCAACCGGATTACTCATTGCCCTTGTCAAATTCCGACCATTCACAACAATGAGTGAAGTCGAGGTCGATCAATGGGATGAATTATCACAATTCCTATTTCGCGAAAAGAGATTCACCGACCCGATTGCAACCAATGGAGAATTACTGGAGGGATTTATGTTTGCGATTGGGTGGCGCAAATGCAGCACCAAGAATGAACAATTTGGTCTGTATGGAAGTGTCGGGAAAATTGAAAACGCAAAAGATGAATGGCAGAACCGAGGTCCCAATCTTAGCTCGGTGGGTTGCATTCTAGGTCAATCCTTACGATATGCTGGGGAGAATTTATTTGAGAGGATTCAAAATTGCTACAATTCATTGGGGGTTCCGTCTTTCGATCAAGTCAACTATGAAGGCGATATTCCGGCAAATCAGGGTGCATTCGAGTTCGCTTCCGCACTAACTTTCACCATGAATGGATTCAAAAACTCACCTCATCTTGATAAGGATGCATTGCTGTATGCTTCGGGATGGTGGTTTCAAGCTGATAAGCGGACCGGCCAAATTCAAAGAGATGCGTCAAAGCGGTGTACAGGTGGAAAATTGATTTTCCCAAATGAGCATTTTTGGATTGATCTATCCGCATGTCATGGGCTCATTCAGGTAGTGTGGGCCAGTAGTACATTTGTTCATTATACTGATCCAGCACAGGACAACGAAAGCACGACACTAGTGGGTATGTCCGCACAATGCTCAAGCAGGTTAGCAAAAACAATGTGGCAAAAAAGCCATGGCTATTATGAGATTGCCGAGAGAGCGGGCTATCAAATCAGGGATGGTAATACAATCTCATGCCGATTCAAAGATTGAGGAGATTTGCATGTGTGTTGGGTAAGTAATGGTGGGGTAAGGCAGAGGACAATATACACAAGGATTGGATGGATTCTAGTGCGGGAGATGGGGTGTCTGACATGAAAAAGGTGTGAAGTGGATTATGTACGGTGGCATGCCATCGTACATCTGTCCTGGTTTGTTGCTATTGTCCAGGATGCCAATGCTTCACACGCGAATCCTCATGCTTGTGCAGGTTCTGACAATGCTAAAAGTTCCGTACGCCTATGCGGGGTGCCAACGCTACACACGCCAATCCTTGGGCCTGTGCAGGCTCCCAAAAATTTACACGCCAATCCTTACACTTGTGAAGGTTCCCAAAAATTCTAGAAATTCCTTACACCTGTACAGGCTTTCGACGATTCACACGCCAATTCTTACGCTTGTGAAGCTTCCCCACAATGCTGAAAATTTCTTGGCCTGTGCAGGATCCCAAGAATTTACACGCCAATTCTTACGCCTGTGCAGGCTCCCAACAATTCACACGCCAATCCTTATGCTTGTGAAGGGTCCCAAAAGTGCTAAAATTCCTTATGCCTGTACAGGCTTCCGACGATTCACATGCCAATCCTTACGCATGGGAGGGTTGCCAACAATGCTGACAAATTCTTACGCCTGTGCAGGCTCCCAAAAATTCACACGCCAATCCGTACGCCTGTGCAGGCTCCCAACAATTGACACGCCAATCCTTACGCCTGTGCAGGCTCCAGACAAGTCACACGCCAATCCTTACGCTTGTGAAGGTTCCAGACAATTTAAACAATTCAATACATGAGTAAGATTAATAGCGTGTGACCATAGGAAAGGCCATGTTTCACAAATCTGGACTGGATTGCTCACATACGGGAACCTCCCGCTTTTTTACAGTTAAGAATGGATATGGCTCTAAACCATGGAAGAAGAAAATATAGGAGAGGATAACGGCAACTATTGGTGCATTTTGAGAAAAAGAGGTTCACGAAAACAAATACTCACTCAAACGCTTGGTGGGGCACTTACAAAAATAATTCTCACGCAATCAGGGTTTTTCTCTAAGGAGGAAATAAGTAATTTTTACGTGAACAAAGAATGTAATAGAATTTGAACATAATAATAATTGATTACAAATGATAATTTATTTAAAAGAAAGTATTGCAAATGATAAAAAGTGGAAATAATGGTATTTTTTTTTTTAAATTTTTATTTTTCGAGGAATTTGGAGACTATCCCGGTTATGTCCTCCTTTGGATAAGCCTCCAGTGCCTGGGCAAGGAGGCAGTTTAGTTCGTCCCGGAATTCCCAGTGCATCTCGTTTCAATGAGTTGCATCCACGAAAGGAATCATGTGGAGCAAGCGACGATGCTCCAACAAGATTCGGTTGATCGAATCGTGGACGATAGCTCGAGGAATCATTAGGGTCGGTCGCAGGTCGGTGAATTCCTGGCGAGCGTCATCGTGGGAATGAGACGAGCTTGGCACCGGGGGGAGGCGTTGGGGTTCTCGGGGGCACTGGAAGGGATATCTGGGGAGGGAACCGGGGTTGGAGTGGAGGGGGGGGAATGGAAGGGGAAGGTGGGCGAGTCGGGTAAGAAGAAGGGGGAGGGGGAAGGGGATTGGGAATTGGGGATCCCACGGGCGTATCGTCGATGATGATGATCGAGCGAGGAGTGGCGGGTCGATCTGGAGACGGTCAAAGAAAAGGTGAGGAAAAGTTGAGAGGAGTGAAGAAAGAGAAGTGGTGACTTACCATTAGGTTCCTCCGTGGATTGCGTAGGAGCCACCTCAGGTTCTGGCTCACAAGTCGTATCGTCCTCAGGTGGTTGGGACGATGGACTTGGGCCAGGAATAGGTGGCTCTTCGGTTCGGGAGGGTTCTAAAAAAGGAGTAAGAGTCAGTTCACTCAACTCAAAAGTGAAAGTGAAAATGAAATGAAACTTTGGCTGCTTACCGCGGAATAATTCCTCAGACCATCGGGTGCCACTCGGGCCTGGGGTGGGTTGCCGGGGGGTTTGCTCGCGAGGCAAACTAGCAACGGGAGAGTCTTTTTGGGGGGGATTCGGGGGGTTTTGTTCTATGAGAAATGGAAAAAAGTCAATATTATTGCGTGAAGAGAAATGAGATAAGGAGGAGAAAGAAAACTTACTTTGGCGTTTGAATCCCATCAGTGACAAGACATGGTGACAATCAGCCCAAGCTCGAATGTCCTCTTGCCATCGCCATCCTTCATCGGCCGGATAATCACTTCACTCCGGTCGAGGAGTGAAGTGACCATCGGATGGTGGCCTAGGAGGGGAGTGGACAAATCAATACTGGAGGGGACAGGGCTAATCTTCCGGAATCGTTCCCGTTGGCCTGTTTGGGGGCCCGGCGTCCATTCACGCTCGGAAATGGTTTCATCATCGTCGACCACAAAGGAGTCCTCGCGAGGGCGTCTTGGGCCAGAACTCCTCTGGCCTCGTGGTCGGAAGGGGCGGACAACGAACAAACATTTCTTGTGTGCTTGTTGGCAAGCATCACAAGCGTCGTTTGTTGTCGAGGAACGAATGCAGGGGATACCCCGCTTGGTGCATAAAGTGCACGACATCTAAAAACAAAACAAGCGAGGTTAGTAACTGCATACAAAGTAAACAATCAAGAAAGAAAATGAAGGCATACGATGAATTATATAAATTTAAAACGGAATCAAATTAAAAACGCTCTAGTCGGAAGTTTTTAAAAGTCTGGAAGGAAGTCGTGAAGAAAGAAAAATATTAATATCGGTACGTAATGTTGACAAAAGTTAAAAAAAGAGGTAACGCACGAGGTGTATAGAAGGGAGCTTTTGAGCGGATCAGAAGAATAAACAAAAAGCGAGCAGGAAGGGGAGTGGGTTAGTCGAGTGCGAAAGAAAAGACTGGAAAGGCAGGAAGACAAGGGGGAATACGCACAAGGACAAATGCGGGTGAGGTTGAACGAAGTGGAGCGGGTGAGAAAGAAAGTGAAGTGCGTGTCGTGTGAAGATGGTCTTTTATAGCGTGGTGAAGCTGAGACAATCTCAGCAGTTTCAGCACCCGCAAAAGTCTCAGCTTCAAGGCGTGTGGGAAAAATTGAAGCTGAGTCTCAGCAAATGCTGCAACTGAGAAGTGAAATGCTTGCGTGAGGCAGAAGAACAATGGGGGTCTGGCTGAGTATTGCAATTTATTGAATTGTCAAGCTGAGTCAAATCCCCTTTGTTTCCTTAAATTGCCACCCGATCACCCAGGAGGGTGGTTGTGAGGCCCTTGTTAAATGTGCATTCAACGTGCAATGCACAAGTGACTCATGCAGAAATGCACCCGGTGCATTTGGTCACAAGTGACCGCGGCAAGATCACCGGCCGTATGGCCTGTTGATAGTCTTTGAACAAAGGGGGGGGCTGTAAGACAAGTGAATACAGCGTGAGCTTGCCTCGACCCATTGCTCAGGTTTGCTTTCGGGTCATAATTGAAATGCTCAGTGGCTGAACATTTTAATTGCACAGTAATTGAACGATTGATATAACAATATCAAATGCACCGCTGAGTATTGCAATTTATTAAATTGTCAAGCTGAGTCAAATCCCCTTTCTTTCCTTAAATAGCCACCCGATCACCCGGGAGGGTGGTCGTGAGGCCCTTGTTGAATGTGCATTGTGGGTGGAATGCACAAGTGACCCATGCAGAAATGCACCCGGTGCATTTGGTCACAAGTGACCGCGGCAATATTACCAGCCGTATGGCTTGGTAATAGTATGTGAACAAAGGGGGGGGCTGTAACACAAGTGAATACAGCGTGAGCTTGCCTCGACCCATTGCTCTGGTTTGCTTTCGGGTCATAATTGAAATGCTCAGTGGCTGAACATTTTAATGGCACAGTGATTGAACTATTGATATAAAAATGTCAAATGCACCATGCTGAGCCATTTCTCAGTCGTCTTTGTATGCCCACAATCTGAGCATTTGGCACAGCATCGGGTGACATTTCAGCCAGCTGCAGCATTTCACACGCTTTGGTGAAGTGCTCCAAACTGAGCCTTCCAATGAACTATTGCAAAAATAGTTCATTCCATGGCTTTACTGAGCACTTTCACACGGTGCTTTTGACCATGATATGCTCAGCTTGCGTGTGCAAATCGGGTGAAACGCAATGCTGAGCATGTGGCACATGAGCTACGTATATGCAAACGATCCAAAGGTGCATGCACATTCGCTATATGCATGCAGGCTCAAGTAGTATAACACCTTCCTGATCTGTACAGCCAACACTGTAGTACACAGTACACCTGTGTAAATGTATGCTGCGGGGCAGAGCAAAAGCTGTTCAGCAATGTAACATGAAAATCACGTCAAGCCATTGAGTCAAATATCTCAACTGCATACCTTTGCTGCACCTTTTTGCAGAGCTCTGCCTAACAATGGCATAGACGCGGGTGTAATCCGAGTTAATGAAAGTGGGTCATAATGGGATGACTTATTATTTGGGTAATACACAAACAGTGGATTCACTCCGGTGCCATTGTCGGGGCCAACAATGACTGGCCCTGCTTGTTCATTGGCGGGCAGCCACACGCTTTCATACGCACCCCCGATGGGTCATACGCAGGCAACTTTCACACGCCTGGAAGACATTTGACTGCCAGTCTTCCAGCTGCCTATTTTCTTGGTCGGGTTGTCAGCGTGACTGCAGACGCTCACCCGCTTGCGCGTGGAAACCTGAGGCCAATCAGTGTGGATTTGCTTCAGCCTCTTCCACATTAGAATAACAATCCCAGCCTATGATTGCTGAGGCTGGACATGTTTGCGTGGGTATCTCCCACCGCGGGTCATTTTCTTCACGTTCTCACACGCCCCGCCCAAGTTGTGGCACCTGGCTTGCAGCCAAAAAATCCCTTGGGCGTGTGGCCTCTTTCCTCCGGAGTTCTGTACGCGCGTGAGGCAAAGACCCGGATGCCAATCTCGGTAGATTAGTACTCGCCTCAAACGCCATAGGGGTGAATGTATATGTGGATCACGGCTCACGGCTGGCGCCCCCTTTGATCATCCCACACATTCCCCCCTGAAAGCCCAGTATGCATCAGTCAGCAAAAAACTTCAGGCAAAACCAAAGTCATGTTCGGTGGCATGCCACCAAACATATCTCACCCGCCCACACACAAACATCCCTACGGTGAGATTGCCCTTTGAAACTGCCAACATTGCCCAGTAGGTCCCTGTGCAACAATTAACCTGGGGAGGATACGCTCATTGTTCGCTGTCACACCAGCGAACATGACTGCATGCCTCTAATATGCCCTCCACAATAACTTGCTCCAACCCACCCAATTTTGGATATGCTAATTTCAACCTTGTTCCACCAAAGGTTTTGTACCTTGCTGCAGATCCAGCAAAATATCGGTGCACCCACATTTTGGCCACCTTGCCTTGATATATGCCCCAAATTGGATATGAAAATTGTCAGCCCAAGACGCCCACCCCCATCAAGACCATGCACGTAACCACAGGCCATCCCCCTTTTGGCCTGTTGCTGCCACTCATATAAGTTCCCCACCTGCGCTTATTCCTCTTCATTCCCTTTAGCTAACCCTTCCCAATCATATAATTCTCAACTGTCCCCAAATAATTGAACATAGCCATAATGTCAACCCCTTCACAACCACTTTGCATTGGGATGATTAATATTTGTATTCAAATAAATAGTGATATAACCTTAAAGCCTGAGAATTCCCACTTAGGTTCTTGGATTATCCTATGGCACAATCAACACAACATATTCGTATATCTCCCCAATCACCAGCATGCTATTGGCTCTCTCCCGGGAACCCTTTCCCAAACGTTGATACCATTCCTTGGGGCACCAAAAACGTTCATGCACTGTGGTCCTGGTGGGGCATGGATTGAAAATTGCCAAACCAATCCTACTCAAATATTATTTGTTGAGGGAGTATTTATGACTGATGCCAATGATCCCTCCTCATCTCAGAAACCCAATCTAGCATTGATGTTCTTCACATGGTATCCAAACATTCTATTCATAATGGAAAGCTTTCGAACGCAAGATTTCAAGCTTAAAATGCCCAAAGAATATGACTGTACTACTCATTGTCAATGTCAACTCTTTACTCCGACATTTCCCGCTTCAAACTCGACGCCTGCTTCATATCCTGCTGTTTCATCATTGATTTCCAAGCAAAAACTGATACAATTACCCAGTGGATCAGACCTCCCCATGATGACCCCACCCCATGCCATTATTCAAACCCCCCTCCTCCCTCATCAAAAGACCGGACTAGCGTTTCTCTGGGATCGAGAAATCCCCAATGGCCAATCAGCCCGTAACCTTTGGGCCACCTCACCCCCAGGATCCACTTTCAATGCCAGGCACATCATTACAAACAAGGTCGTTAGCTCATTTGAATCCCTTTCAACCAATACCCCTCTTGGAGGCCTGCTCGCGGATGATATGGGATTAGGTAAAACCATTCAGGCCATTGCTCTAATTGGTACCTCCAAGGAGCAGATGATTGCAAACCCCCATCGCTCCACGCCCACCATGATCATCTGCCCCCCTCGCTTAATTACCAACTGGCAATCAGAAATATCCAAGCATGCTCAGGCTGGAGCGCTGCATTCCAAAATCTACCATGGTCCCACTCGTCACTCATTATCCAAAGACGACATCTTAAAATGTGATATCATCATCACTTCTTACAATACTATCACCCAAGAATTTAAGCAAACCAATCCCTCTACATCAATCATTTTTCAAATCAATTGGCATCGTATAATTTTGGATGAAGCACAGTGAGTGGCTGAGCTTAAATGATTCAAATTACCTTTTATATCCAATAACCCTTGCCCCATCTTATAGCTATATTCGCTCTCAATACACTGCCACTCACCGTGCCATTAATAGCCTCCTTTCATCCCGTCAAATATGTTTAACGGGCACACCTATTCACAACACCATTTATGACCTTTTGGGCATAATATCATTCATCACTCAACCCCAGAGCGCCAATCAAGATAACTGGTCACCATTCATCCTGAGTAGTCTTTCCAAAGGTTGCAATGATATCTTGCATTTGGCATTGCGGCATTTAAGTTTGCGCCGCACCAAAACCACACATCTCGAATCCCTCCCCACTATTAGCCATCATTATGAGCTGCTCCCACTCAACCCGACCATGCAGCAAGAATATTCCATATTATATGAAGAATTCCTATCATCCAAAAGCAAAGCACCAGGAGAATTTTTCAGAAATATTAATAAGCTGCGAATATGTTGTAACCATCACATCATGCTTAACACAATTGCGGAGGCGGATTTGGAAGACCCCGAGGGCAGGAGCACTCAGGATAAATCGCCAACAATCACACGAACTATTGTGGATGTCGAAACATGCATGATGAGTAGTAAAATTGCCCACCTCCTACAAAGCTTAATGAAAAACAAACAAACAAGGTGTGGTCCAACCAAATCGGTGGTTTACTCCCAATGGACCCAATATCTAGATTTGTGCGTTAATTCTAATATGCATCCATTACCAATTGAATCCATCTGACTTTTTTATATTGTAGAATTGGTATTGCCCTTGCCCATCACTCTATCCTTTCAGCACAAATCGATGGAAAAATTACAGCACGAGCACAGGAGAAGGCACTGGATACTTTCTTCAATAATCCTGAATGTGAAGTACTGATTGCATCCATTGCCGCAGCTGGAACTGGCCTCAATATAACTTGTGCTAATACGGTCTATTTAATGGTGAGGGGACCCCCAAAATTCTGCCCTGATTTGCGGCCCCTGACATCCACATTTCCAGGAGCCCAATTGGAACCCAGCCATTGAGGCTCAGGCTGTTGATCGACTCCATCGTATTGGCCAACAACAACCTGTAAAGGTCATCCACTATATAACTCCTCATTCAGTTGAGGTCAACATTCGGAAGGTACCTTTCAAGATCATCTTTGACCCTAATTGTATTGCTATTCTAAAATCCTTCCTTATGGAAATGCCATTTTCCAAACACCAATAGGTCCAAGAAAAGAAAAAATCATTAACTGCGTGAGCCTTACTGATATTATATAATTTGTGTTTGACCAAGTTGATAACTCTTGTTTACCCTGGCATAGGTCCACAATTATGAACACCATGAGTTGGATCGAACTCCTTCAATATTTTCTCAATGAAAATGAGCAATAGAGTATTATTTCTAAGGGAGACGGTGATACAGTCCAACTCATATTGTCTATATTCTGACATATTTAGCAAGTTGCATCTTTAAGGATTAATACTCAGATTGTATTACACCTGCACAAATAATTCACAAAATGTTAATTTGTAACGGTGCTATACATTTATATTACTAAGTTATTGCAGAGCATCACCATTTGGCCTAATAACTGGCATGTCAAGTATCTTGAGGGCGCTAGTCTGCATCTTACTACAGCCTTTGAGCCAATCTTGATCAAATACCTGAAATGATAAGCCTTCCGGAATATCACCATCATCTGTCGAGCGTAATTCTGGCAATCTATCAATAGTTTTTTTACCCTTTTTTTTAATGCGATTACAAAACTCTATGTCTCGATCCATTTTTAATACCAATTCATTAAATAACTGGGAGCGCCAGCGTAATCCCACTTTGCGGTAAACTTGACGTCCATTTTCCAGTACCTCCTCAGTATCTGAACATACTCAAGGGTCATTGAATTGTGATGCTAGAATGGGAAATTTAGCCATATCACACCATTCACGACGGCGCTCACAGGTCTGCACATAATGAAGTAGATCATCATCAGTCTTTGCTCACAATGAAGAAGAGAGACATTAACTAACCCTTTGACGAATCTTTGCGAGCTTTTGATTCTCCTTCTTTTTAACCAAATACTCGGCATCCTTTTGAATAGACTTCCATTCTCTTTTCAAATAAGTGAAATATTGCTCCATTAAAGCCGCTATGACCCCATAGTTATTATGATCCTTGTTCCAACAGTAATGATGATACTTGGTGCTGACCAGTGCAAGACGGAATGTACGGTAAAACACCATAGACATCAGCTCATTGAACGGATGTTGCCATGAGCTCTCCCAGTCCCAAGTGAATTGCTTTAGTCCTAGCTTGTGGAGCTCATTTTCGCAGTAGCTTTGAAAACCCTGAGACTGAACCTGTGTTGATGGCTCATTGAAAAAATCCTCGGGGACATATCCGAGATGACCAGCCACTTGAATTGCAATCTCACGCTCTTCTGTGCTTGGTGGTGCTGGTAGTGAGGAAAAATCCTTATCCCTAACTTTGAGTAGGAACAGGCAATGTGCGTGTACTGCTGATCTCATTCCATGGACATTCTCTGGAAGTTCTGCTTTCAGCCATTTTTGTTGCTCCTTCTGGCTTGCACGTTTCGCCACATTGTGAGCTTTACGAGCCTGGTTCCTTTGCTGTCTGACCTCGGATTGTTCAAGCATACTCTGGGCAAGGGGCATTTGAGGATGGGTGAACTCATTATTTGACTGAGTGCCATGATCATGCGCCGTGAAATTGTCACTCCTTGGTTCATCATGTGTTTCCATTTGAGTCGGAGACATGTTCTCATCCTCATCATCCACCATTTGTTCTCTTGATGAACTGGCATGAGCTGTTCTTGGTTTGGAGGAATAGGGATGATGACGTCCAGTGACTTTCTCTTTATGGACCAGAGGTGAAGATGCATAAAGTTCATCACCTGCCATGCACATCATCAGTTAACACATCAAAAAATTAATGAAGACTGGTCATACTCACAATCTTCAATTGGCTCCTGAGATCGGACTGACTTGCCTTTAGGTGCCATATCTAACCCATGAAACAAACATATCAAATTGTGAAAAAGGTTATACACCAAAATTAAAATGACTTACTTTGATGAAGCGTCAATCCTGGATTTCCCTCCAACAGACCACTCCAAGTTACATTCTCCAATGGTCTTTTTCTTCGTCCCCCATCCACGTGCCTTTCATGAACCACATGAACCTGAGATCCTGATGGAATATTGAGGGTTGGCTGTTTACTTTGGCCAAAGGGATCCTGGGATGCGACTGGATTCCGACCGGGATTAAGGAGGAACTCACGTGGATATTTTGATTGGGGATTAGCGTGTGATGACATTTGAGGTGTGCCTTCCGGCCCCTCAGACACATGCATTTGTGTATTAGTGGGATTCGGGGGAATTGGAGTGACGGAAATATTTGGGATCGACCAAGTGCTTGAAGTTGGAGCCTTTGGATTGCCCACATCAATGTTAAGACCTGATACATTCATTGAGGATGCGATAGGGGTTGTGAGAGGAATGTTGGGGCTCAATGGTGACTGTGTTTGAGCATATTCTATGCTAGATTCACTATTTGAGTCATGAACAGAACCTGAACAGGATTTATGTGACTTGAAAGATGACATAAGGGCCGAAAAAGTACAGTAATATTTTTAACTAGATAAAACACCTCAGTATTATGATAAAATAGAGTGATATGAGATGAAATCTTTTCAAATTTAGAATAGAGAAATTCTATGAATAGTTGGAACTAAGTGTTGCGTGAAAGTCCAATAAGCCTCTTTTTAGGAGAATCCTCCCTGCCTCCTCTTGAGCTCCTCCGCTTTTATCGGAAACCACCCGGCACGGCCTACCACCATATAATGTAATATTTCCTTGATCTCAAAGGGGACCCATCATCCATAAGTAAACATATTTGGTAACATTTCTGCCTCCCCATTGTCACATTTTGTGAATTATCCAAACTGCCAATATATGCATTGAAATTCCACAGCATTGTACATCTGTAAAGGGGTATATTCATGAAGGATTTACCCACAAAAGAGACATCACCTTTACAAGAAAGGCAAAACAATCCAAATCACACTCCAACCAATTAAAAGCCTGCTGCACTCAAACCAAATACCAAGACTTTAGGTACACTCCAACCATTTATGTAATAGAGTTATATCGTTATGTCTGTAATAAGGTTTAAGCCATGTACGATGGCGTGCCAGCGTACATGGTTTGAATGTCAATCCCCTCAAATCAATGTTGACACATCCCTATTGGAACACCCCTCAAGGGTCAAAACCGCAGTATCGCCATGTGTAAATAAAATAGTATATGTATGAGCATTGAGCAGCATGGCATTTTACCCAATTAAACTCCTAACCAATTCCGCCATCCAGATGAGACATGTTAAACTTTATCCACTGCAGCTCATGCTTCATTACAAGTGGGATAATATCCTCAGCTGGCTCAAATCATCTCCCCCTTAATAAATAATCACTGAATTTTATTTCCAATTAATAACACTCCTAAACACTTTCACATCAACCATAGATATTTATACACAAACCAACCGTACTCCCAATTCCTGCAACAATGACAACCCGGCCCTATTCCTCAATGCGTATATGCATGTGTCAACACTGCTCAACTCAAACACACTCTTCCCCTGAGGGTGATAGGCAAGGAGTTGCCTTCACACCTTTCCAATATAAACAGCACATTAAAAAGCTCAAATCAACCATTGCACCCAAATCTCATCCAAACATCCCTACTTCTGCATCAGGATCTGGGTGCCCACAAATTCTATTGGATCAAATCTTCCCAGCTGATTATTCACGTTTGACCCAAAGCACTTTCTCAACTCCAGCGGGTCTCAATTCAACTGCACAGAAACCATATAGTGGCAGTCAAACCCTTCCCCCACAAGACCTAGGAATGATAATATCTGCCATTCTATCATTAAGGTATAATTTACCCCGCAGGGCTTCACGCATTCTCAACCCCGCCCTGAACCTGCTGATCAAGTCCAGTATCTCAAGCTCCGGTGGTCCCCCCATTCCTGCATTCCATATACCTCAAGATCTGAGTACCATATTTGAACATCTCCAATTGGAGCCAGTGATTCAAAACTATATATGTTGTCCTCAATGTTTCTCTCTTAATGGCCTTACTGAATCAGTCACAACTGACCAACCCCACTGTCAACGCCATAATGACCCAAATGATCATGATCCCCCTTGCACACAATCATTAGGCAAATTCATCTATTCATTTGAAGCCCACACCCAAAACACCACCAACATGAAGCAAAAATTTATACCAACAAAACATTTCATTTATCAACCATTCAAAAATCGGCTTGCCAGATTTCTCCAGCGGGCTGGAATTATGGAAATTCTGCATCAACATCAACAATCCCAAACTCCCGAAGATTCCCCAAAATGTGACGTCTGGGATGGATTGGTCTGGAGACGCTTCACTGGCACTAGAAATATCCATGACCCCCCATTCATGTCCATTCCTGGTGCATTGGCCTTCTCCATTTATGTGGACTGGTTTAATGCACATGGAAAGTCCACCCGGTTGGCCAGCATTGGACCTATCATGCTTATTTGTCTTAATCTCCCCCCAAGTGAAAGATTGAAGCCAGAGAATGTCTATGTTGCAGGAATAATCCCTGGTCCGAAGGAGCCAACTTCCCTTCAATTGAATTATTTATTAATGCCACTCATCAAGGAGCTCAAAGAGCTATGGCAAGGTTACCATTTTTCACCCACCTCAACAGGTCCATCAGGATCCTTTATCCGTGTTGCCATCCTCACAGCCATTGCGGATGTGGTTGCCATGCGCAAGCTTACTGGATTTATTTCCCATTCAGGCAACCACTTTTGTAATTTTTGCACCATTCACAAAGCTCAAATTGATGAAATTGGTCCTCAATTTCACTACACACGCTCATATCAAAATCATAAATCAACCATTGCCAAATGGCTTCAGGCAACCCCGCAACAAAGACAAGCAATTTTCTCTGAGTATGGAGTGCGATATTCAATTTTAGAAGACCTTCCGTATTGGGATGCCACCAGAATGGTTAATCTTGACATAATGCATAATTTAATACTTGGAATTTTGAAGTATCATGCAACTTTCAAATTGTGCATTCCAGAGTCCAAATCAAAAATTTACCTCAGGTCCCGCAGGAAATCCAATGACACCAACAGTTCAGACTCAGATTCCATGACCTCCAACAGCTCTCTTGATAAAATCACATTGAGAGAGGCCCGCTCCCTGAGAAGAGACGCAGCAAAAATAATAAATGAGCCACTCCCCACTACTTCCACCCGAAAAAACTACTTCCCAATGCCCACCCCTAACACAGAACATCCATCTAGTGGTTCTGCGGAGATTCCTTCATTTGATGCCAATTACATCCCCACTTCTGAAATCCCCTCTGAATTGGATATCACTGCACTGAGTGATCACCAGATCAAGGGTGAGGCTCTGGAGCATCTCCGACAAATCATATCTGAGACAATAATTCCCTCATCATGGACAAGAGTACCTCGCAACATGGGTTCCCCCTCTCATGGTAGCTTAAAAGCCGCTGAATGGGCTCTCTTATATAAGGTCTATATTCCATTTTTCATGCTCAGTCAACAGATGTCATTAGATGTACACCAATCCGCCAACATTCAAAGGCAAATGGGTCAGTCAGAAGAACTTGGAAATGAACTAACCAAGAATACATTCCATTTGATTAGTGCTATCAACATTGCCACAAGTTGGACTGTTTCAATAGGAGATGCGACTGCATTTGCTGAACATTGGAAAAAATTCCGCCTTTCCAATCAACTCCTGTTCCCAAAACAGAAAAGTAAACCAAATCATCATTTTGCTGACCATATTCCCGAACTCTTCCAACGTTGGGGCCCAGCACAAGCCTCAGCCACATGGGGTTATGAGCGCTTGATTGGAGTATTTGCAAAAATGCCAACAAATAACAAAATATGTACGTCAATTAATAAGATCAATATATTCACATTGATTAAACACCTGAACTGAATAAGATTAACTTCTTACAACTCTAAATAGATGATATAGATAAAACCTTACTTCAACATATCTGTCGATGTTCCAACCTTTCCGTTCTCCTGAAATCCCCATCCGTGCCATGTGAAATAAAACAGCTTTTCAAATCACAGCCACCTGCCCTGTTCAATGACCATAAATATAACAAACCATCCCGCCATGACCAAGAAAATTATGATTGCCTGGTTGAGTACTTACAGAATTTTCATGCAACAAGGGAAATAGTTGATTGGATCAGCTTAGACACTACCGTGCAATCCACAAGTCATCTCACTTCAAGGATTGTCTCACCTTGGTATTTTCCAGTTTCAAACATTAATATTGGGAACAATATATTTCCAACTGAATCCAAAAATGTCAGCAACAGTGTGATATGTTTTCTGAGGGGCAACTCACGACGCTTTGGTATTATTAATAGCATTTTTAAAGTCTCTGAGCCATCTAGCATACTGAAGAATAACTTTCTGATCTTAAAAACTTTGAAGATTGATGTGAATTTCTTACCAGATTGGCCGCATCTGAATATTTATAAAGCTGTTGGTTTTGATGATGGACACTTGATTATATCTGAAGAAGAAATAGAAGGTAACTGTGGATTGTATGATAACAAAGTTCTGTCATGTGGACTGCTTGTAATGATAAAGCCGTCATTTCATGAAATTTAGTCTACAGAAATGCAAATATCTCAGATTCATTAGCAATTTTGCTAGTGAAATAACTGCCTCAAAATTTATTGACAGAGACATGCCATTGTGACAAGCAAAGCCCATTATTTCACATTGCCACAAAGAACTTACTATTTTGACATTGGGTACAGTGTGAATAAGCCAAGTTCAATGATCAATTGACCCACACACTCACCTTTCACAGCATCCAAAATTTCTAACTGCGCCATCATCATGTTGGAAGGGGAAGCGGCCCTTGCACACGCAAGCGCAACCGCACCCACACACGCGGTATTGTGTGGCGGGCTCTACCAGTGTCACCTGCAAAACGACAATCCCGCTCAGGCGGAGTCCTTTCATGGACGACCTGGTGAAGTCAAACCCCCCGCCAAAATTGCTAACAGCGCCATCATCATGTAGGAAGGGGAAGCGACCCTTGCGCACCCGCACCCGCACGCGCCAATGCACACGCAAGCGCAAGCGCACCCGCACACGCCAATGCACACGCAAGCGCACACGCGGTATTGTGCGGCGGGCTCTACCAGTGTCACCTGCAAAACAACAATCCCGCTCAGGCGGAGTCCTTTCATGGACGACCTGGTGAAGTCAAACCCCCCGCCAAAATTGCTAACGGCGCCATCATCATGTAGGAAGGGGAAGCGACCCTTGCGCACCTGCACCCGCACGCGCCAATGCACACGCAAGCGCACCCGCACACGCCAATGCACACGCAAGCGCACCCCACCCGCACACGCACACGCGGTATTGTGCGGCGGGCCCTACCAGTGTCACCTGCAAAACGACAATCCCGCTCAGGCGGAGTCCTTTTATGGATGACCTGGTGAAGTCAAACCCCCCGCCTACATCAAGACTGGCTGAAGGACCTCTTTGATGTGTGTGTTTGCAAACAGGCGGGTCTTGGGTAATTTTTACCAACCATTGGACGGTTGCGGGATGATCAGGTGGTGAGGAATCTGAGTTGAAGGCACAGCGGAACCAATATTGGTGGATGTCACAGGATTTGGTGTAAGACAAGAGTAGGACGTGTGCTCAACGTTCGCTTGATTTTTGCTTGACGTGAGCTCGACTTTTATCCTGCTTGACGTTTGCTTGACGTGAAGTCAATCGCCGACGATTGACACGAGATTCGCCCTGGTGTTTTTTGTTTCTTGTCCTTCTTTCTTTAAGGACTTTTACTATTTTCTTTTCCTCTCCGTCTTCCAATGGGGGAATTTCAAGTGGGGGTTTATTTCTTAGTGGAAATAACTCCTTGTCACTTGAGCTGTAATGTTCTATCAGACTTACAGGGAAAGTTGGGTGTTTGTTCATTAGATCACCTGTGAGTTCCAATTGCACAGCATTGGGTCCATGAAGTGCTTTTATCATAGATGGTCCTGCAAAGGAATCTTTTAATTTATTTGAACCTTTTATGTTATTGAAATTAAGGTTTGATACTAGGACCAAGTCTCCTATTTTGAAATCAGGTGTTTTATGACTTTTATCCCATCTTTCCTTTGCATATTTGAAAGAATCTTGCATACATCTGTTTGCATGGTGTCTTGCCTTGTCAAGCATTATCTTAAAGCTGCTTGCTGTTGAATGTATATCCATTAAGTCCTTTTTGAGGGTATCATAAGGAAGTCTTTGATTCCAACCTTTTTCAAGCATTTCTGGTGTTTTTCCAGTAGAAGTGTGAGCCTGTGAGGTATATATCACATACCCATAAGGCCACAAATAACTTTATACACAGTTAAAATTATCCTCAACAGAATTTTTAATTGAATGTGAAATAAAAAATAACAAAAATTAAGTATAACCTTTTTTTGGATAAACAAAGTTGTCAATATTACGTCATTTTTGGATTCTACACCAAAAATAACGTAGGGTACACCCATAAGGTGTTATACCTAAAAACACTCATTTCTTATGTTATTGAAAGATTTAAGAATCTCACAGTACTAATGTAACTTTTTTAACATTTTTTCAAAATTGTTAAATTTAAGGTTAAATAAGCTTAAATTCAAAGCTGCATAAGGTTTATGCAAACTTACCAAAACTTTAGTTAAAATTGAGGTGTGGTGTATATTTACTGAATTGGCTAAGGCTTTGCCATACAGAATGTAAATATTGCGTGAGCTCAATTTAAAAGGGTTTAAGGCCATAGTATGGCTTTAAATAAATAAATGGGCAAAATCCATGCAGAAAGGTGGGACAAAGGAAAAAGACCAAATAGAGCTGGGGTACCCAACTTCTTGAATCTGCAAGGATTAAATTAAGGTTTTCCACCTGTATTGGAGGATTTTCAACCGTATTTAAGCATTAAGATTAGATTTTGATCCAATCTTAAGGTTTAAACTGGTTTTATCCCAATTTGGACAAGAATTTCAAGCTGCCAAAGGGTAAATCCCAATATGCAGGCTTGAAATCAAGGTTTTAAGAACATTCCAAGCTTAAATAAGCTTAAAACTTCAATGTTTCAAGAATTAAAACCTTATCAAAACTTAAGGTTTGATGTGTATTGCTAATTTACGTGAAAAATAGCAATAACTTCAAAAATTCATTAAAAATCCAATTCTCAATGGATTTGCTTGAAATTTTCACACAGCTTACAATTTAATATTATCTACAAATAATATGAATTTAAAGTTATCTTTATAAATGAATTTCCTGGGTAATCAGCCTGGAAATTTACTCTGTTACTTAAAACTCAAAGAAAATTATAATTTCTTTAAAAATTAATTTAAAATTGAATTTGAGAGATTTCTGCTTGAAGCTCTATTTTTGAGTTGTTCATGTGATGAACTCTAATATAAATAATTTTATTTATATTAAAAACTTAAACTAATTAGTTTGAATGAGGATTAAAGTTACATGGAGTTAAGAATAACGTGTTAACTTTCAATTAGAATTAAAATTAAGTTACCTTAAGTTAAGAACTTTATTTTTAAGCATGGTTTTTCAGTTTAGACCTGAGCACGCGCTCTATATCCATTATGAATCATAAGAGCTGCTCTGAAGACATAAAAAGACTCTTTTCATCACTGTTTTTGTCCATCATCAATTATCAATCCAATCATATTAGAAATTTAAACAGGCAAAGTTTTATTAAATATAAAATCTTATTATCAAAGTAATTCTTAAGTTATCTTATTCTTTATTAATTAAAATTAAAGAATTGAAATCATAGAATTTAGATTATTGTTGTAATCACCAATAATATATTTTATTATATAAAATTCATCATCTTAAATATCTCTTAAATCCACAAATTCCTCTTAAAAACTATTTAATCATAATTCTTATTATAAAAAGTTGTTTTATCTTTAAAAATATTGATTTTTGGAGTGTTTTTAACTTATAGTTATTATTTGATATAATAACTGTTGTTGTTTGACTTGTTGTATTAAATAAATATTATAAGTAAGTTTTCTCTAAAGTTCGATATCTTTTTTATCTAGTATTAGTTTTTTTTATATAGAATTTTATTCTATAAGAATTATTTCTGCACATTGTTTGTTTTAACTCTTTTATAAATAATATTCATATTATTTATAAGTGGTTAATATTCTTATTTTCCATGTGTAATTGTCTCATTAAGAGCTTTACACTTCTTATTGTTATAACTGTCAGTGACTATAACAATAATAGAATAATTATAATTTATTATAATTATTATATTTTTTTATTATTATATTTTTATAATAATAATTAAATTTATTTTTTTATATAATTATTTTTAATAATTGTATTTAAATTTGTGGTTATAATATTTTGTTATATTATATATTTCTACTGAGGACAGTCATAGTACTCTTGATATTGCTACTATTATCAAGAGTCTCACAGACAAACCTTACATTTGGGGGCCTGGCCGTGATTTTGAACCAATTTTTTGGGACATAAATCATATTCTAGACCTTATTTTACTATTTTTTGACGTAAAATTGCCATATTTGTTTTAATATTGGCTTTTTTGGGACTTATCCTTATAAATAATCTTTATAATATTAATAAAGTTATTTTTTTCTTAAAAATATTGTTCAAAACAATATACTATTGAGTGACTTAGAATAAATCTCTTTTGTCTAACTAGTGGCTTTTTCACATCACAGAATTGAAATTTATTCTTTGAGTTATGCTAGTAGAAAGTGAATAATAATACAATTTTGATTAATTAACTTGTTAATTGCATAATTATTATTTCTTTAAATAAAATAATAAATCAAATAAAAATCTTTACTAAAAACATTTTTTCCTTTTATCTTAGACATTTTTCTTTATTTTTGACTTAATTTGCCATAAAATTACATTAAAACAACTTTATCTAATAAGTTGAGTTTATAAGTTATTTTTATTATTTGATAAAATAACTTATATTTTTAATTTTCTCTAGTGTCTTCCATCAGAGAAAATTCTTCAGACTCTGAAACCTCAGAGTCCAGTATTGAAATTCAAACCAGCCCAGCACAAGGGGTTTAATAACCAAAGAACCCTTTAAAGGTCCTGCAGGTGAATTCAATTCAATTTTACTCTATTTTTTATTAAAATTGACGTGAAATGACTTCTACTAGCAGTGGAAGTAATTACCCCATCCAATCAAATGGATCTGGACCAGGACATTCCAGCCACAAATCAAAAAGGCAGGAATGTCTTCCCAGAGGAGAGGCACAAATGGAGGATGCCAGAACTTCCACCAGTTCCCAAAGGCTAGCCAGCACCTTTGAGCCTCTTATTGAGAGTCCTGAAGCTGACATAACTGCTATTGCTGTTAGACCTGAACCATTTCCAACAGGCAGCCATGGAGATTTATCAATCTCAATGGAAAAACTGGTTCTTGGGGTCAAAACAACAAGAGTGGGAACTTCTCCCAAGTCTTTAGATAGGCACCATTAACTCTTATCTTCAAATGAAGAAGTTCATGGGGCCAGAAAAGACAGAAGATCTTCTGATGGGTTGGACACCCATGTCTATCAAAGGAGAAGTCCAACAGATAAAAGCTTGGTTGAAAAACCAAAGCATGTTATCAGAGGATCAGAAGAAGAAGTTGGCCCAAGGAAAGGAAAACAGCCCAGTGGAAGCTCCCCAAGCATCCACCAGCAAAAGTCCGCCTCAACAACTGCCAAACAAGCCCAAGTAAGCCCCAAAGACCAACCAGAAGGGTAAACAAAAGGCAAAGGGAAAGGCAAAGCCCAAGTGGAACAAACCTTACCCTCAGAATTACAGAATCCCAAAGAAGGAAAAGACAGCCATGGACAATGTATCAATATGGCAAGAACCTTGATGGAATTCAAAAACAAGGAGGAGGAAATATTGAACCAATCTTTCCCAAAGAAATAGATCTTGTAAAACTTGTAACTCACTTTGAATCTTGTAATAAAGAAATTATGACAAAATTTGAAGTGTTTGATTATGTCCAACAGAAGTTGGGTAGTGAGATATTACAAGTAAAAGACCAACAAAAGACCATAATTGGCCTTTAAAATGTTAATAAGGGAAATATTTTGTATTTGACGCAAATTTGTGAAAGACTTGAGTCTAAAGTTACCTTACTCGATCAACCAGATGAGAATTCAATTTCTTTTATAGCTAGACAGTTAAGAGAATTGAAAATACAAGTTCAAAACTTGGAAAATTCAACTGGTCACAATGCAGCTCTTTTTCAAGAACAAGTGGAAAAAAGTGATAAAGCAAGACTTGAATTGAAAGAAGATATTCAATCAAGTATTAATAATATATCACTGAAAAATGAATTGCCAAGACAGTCCACACCAATTCTTGACAGAAATGTGCTTAACTTGAATAATTATTTACATCATACAATTTCAAGTCATGATGTGAAAACTACTTGCAATTTTAAGGATATTCCAAGATTATAGGAATGGCCAACCTTCAGTGGTGAAGGAGAATATAATCATATGGAATTTATGAAAACAATTGATATGTTCAAAGAAGACTTTAACATACCAGATGAATACATAAGTGCCAGATTACACTCATTATTTACCAAATCAGCAAAGAAATGGTATTATAAAATGAGATAAGACCATGGTAAACATTCTTGGCCTTGTGGAAAGAACAAATTATTTCCAAAGGGGCAAATGTTTCCTGCAGATTTAAAATGGAAAATTCTTTTGAAGAAGCCATTTTTAATGTTGAGAGTGACAGGCCCATGTCTTGGTTTCTTAAACAGAAGGATAGATTAACTTCCCTTCATCCTCACATGTCTGAAACAATGGTACATAAAAGGATATTAAGAAAATGTGGTGGTGACCTTGAGCATGCTATAAGAAGCAGATTTATTGAGCCTTGCTCTACAGAAGATTATATCAATGCTATGGAGGATATCACTACTAGAACAAAAATTGGAAGAAATTTGTATAAACCCCCAATAGACAACAAGACTAGTGGGAAACCAATTTCAAAACCAAATAAAACACATTACAGACCTCCTTTGAAATGTCATAAATGTGGAAGTACATCTCATTTGGCAAACACTTGTCCAAAAAAGACAAGAGTCAATGAGATAAATGTTGAAAAAGTGGAAGACACAAAAGAAACTGATGTATCTTCACATTAAAGTGATTCTGAGCCTTCAGAAGAAGAATAAGTATCAGAAGAACTTAGTATAGAAAATATTAATGTTTCTGTCAGGGTGAGTCTATGTAGAAGCTTAAAAACAGTAAATACAAGCTAGTACTATGACTGTGACACGTCAAAATAAGTAATAAAAAAAATCTTCAGGTCCTACTGCTACGTGGTAACAGTGGTGATGAGTCTATTGAGGACCTGGGTTGCAATGTTCTAATATCTTTGACTGTAAAGAGACACTACAATAATTATATTTAATTATATCTTTAAGTATTCTAAGGACACTACTGATGATTAACAGTCTTGTCACGTAAGAATATATAAAAAAGATAAGATGAGGATTTTTGAAGGCAAAAACCCTTCTTTTTATATCTTTCAAGACTGTCAAGAGTTATTTACTCTTCACACGTCAGAGGAGTGAAAATTTTCACTCCATTGGCCAGTCTGTGGTTCTGGATCCTCAATTCTGACGTCAGTAGAGGCAGAATTGTGGTTTTGGGACCACAAATGATCATTCTGGATCAATACAGGATGAAAAAACTTTTCACCTGCCACGTCAGCACTTGGATGACGTTGTTCTGGTGTTTGTATGACCAATACTAGTCATTCTGGGCGGGTTTAAGCTTTGAACAACCATTATTTTGAGTATTAAGACTTGTACTGGTTGGTACAGGTTTGGTACAGGCCAGTATTGGCCAAAATTCTTCCAACCAAGATATCTTGGTCAGTTTTTGAGATATCAAGAAACTAAGGGCACAGAATTGAAGGGCTTAATGAGCTCTTCAATTTAGTATGCTTCATGTTTACCCTTCTTCAATATAGCAAAAGTTATAAGGGTTTTAAGTTTTTGGATGTATTTTTGTACATCAGTATGAGGCTTCAAAAACTTCCATACCAGATATCTTCTTCAGTTTGGAAGATATCTGTATTCTGATGATACAGTTTTTTAGGGCTTGATGAGCCCTACAGTTTGGTATATGACACTGTACAGTTGTATGAGTGTATGCCAAAGATACAAGGGTTTGTTTATTTTCTTATTTTCAGAATATCTGTATTTTGGTTATTAAACCTTTGAACCAAGATCCCTCAGTCAATTTAAGAGATACAGAGGTCTAAGGTATCTCAAATTAAAGCTCTTGTTGAGATCTTTAATTTGGTTATACTTTTGTACAGTTTTGTACAAGCCCTCTTTGACTTTCAGGGGGACTTGGTTTTGAAAATGAGGTTATATGGTATCTCCAGTTGTAGTGGTGTTACAACAACATGGATGATATCATTGTGTAGCTCTTTATGTGAGCTTTAAGAAAAATACCATTTTGGTATAGGATAACTTAAATATGCATAAGTTATATGAGAGGTGAAAATAAGGGTTTTGACTTATTTATTTTCCTCTAGGTTTCCTTATTCTGTTTGGATAAGGTTGGTGTTTAATGTAAGAGGATTGTTTTCTCTTAATTATTACCTGTATTGACTATGTTTGTTCAATACTTGTCATACCATTATTTATGGTATGTTGGATGTCATGCTAGTGCTCTGTTTTGAGTCACAGGCTGACATACCCTCCCTCAAAAGAAGGCTCATCATTGATGAGACTCTTCAGCCCTCTTGGAGGCTCTGAATCTTCTGAGGTGTATTTGTCCATCTGGGATTTCTTTCTCAGTTAACCATTTGTCTTTATCTGCTGGTTGATTGATAAATCTAACCAGGTATTGCCTGTTGTCTTTCCCATTGATTCTGATCTTCCTGGCTTTAATGATCTTTTTCACTGGTCCAGGTGAGTCATCTTCCTCTACCAATCTTTCATGGGTGACTGTCTTCTTCCTGTCAGGGAATTTCTCCTCATCTGTCTGGTGATAAGGTTTGACCAGGCTCACAGGGAAAACTGGGTGTTTCCTAGAGAACTCTTTGGTCAGGTTGACCTCTACTGCATTCTTTCCTATCAATTTAATAATGGTGAATGGTCCTATGAATGAGTCTCTCATCTTCTTGGGTCCTTTTAGGTTGTTGAAGTTAAGAGTTGAGATTAGAACTTGGTCTCCTTCTTTGAAATCAGGTTCTTGGTGACTTTTATCATATCTCTGTTTGTTATATAATTTGGCTTCAGCCACACATTGCTCTGCTTTTTCGCAGGCAGTCTTCCACATTGTGTGAAAGTCTTTGGCTGTAGGATGTACTGAGAGGAGGTTCTTCTTCAAGTAATCTACTGGAAGTAGTGGGTTCCATCCTTTCTCTAATGTGGCAGGGGTTTTTCCTGTCACTGAGTGTATACTTGTGTTGTATGCCAATTGCACAGCTGGTAGGAGGGTTACCCAGTCATGGGTATATCCCTCATTGTCTTTATATTCCATGCCATATGCACAAAACCTTCTAATGATGTCTTCCAATGTCTGGATCATTCTTTCTGCTAGACCATCTGTTTGTGGATGGTAAGCTGTGGAAAATGCTAGTTTGGTTCCCAGCATCTCATATAGATTAGTCCAAAATTCTGATGTGAATTTAGGATCTCTGTCACTAATTATAATTCTTGGGACTCCACAGTTAGCTATCACATTGTTCCAGAACAATATGGCTGTGTCCATTGCTGTGTCCTCTTTGTGACAGGGGAGACATCTGACACTCTTGCTATACCTGTCTACTACTACTAGGCATGCATTAAAGCTGTCTTTCCCTCCAGGGACCAGGCCTGTTACCCAATCCATGTTTATTATTTCCCAGGGGTGTTTGGGCTCCTCTATACTCTGGAGTAATCCATATCTTTTGCCATGACTTCTGTTGGCTTTTTGGCATCTGGTACAAGTGTTGATGTATTCACTCAAGTCTTGTTCCCACTTTGGCCACCAAGCTGTGCTAAAGACTCTTTCTTTAGTTCTTTCTTCACTCATATGTCCCATGTATGGGCAGTCATGGCATTCCTGTAGTATGAGGGAAATGTGTTCTCTACTTATTATTACCAGGGCACTTGTGTGTTTTTCCCTATGGTACAGTAGGTCATCTATCAGAAAAAATCTATTTTCTTTAAAGTTTTTGAGCCATGGCTCTTCCAATTGACTCTCTAGTTCAGGACTCCTGTACTTTTGTTTTAGTAGTTGTATCAATATACTACACTTTTTGTGTTTATTGTATGCTGATTGTACTATACTAAAGAATTCTGTATTCAGATTAGAGGAGCTGATTCCCAGTATGGGTATCTCTTTAATCTCCCCATAGCTCTGTGCTGGGTTTGATGAATCATTCCCTAATGCCCAGTTTGATAGTTTGAAGTTCTTTCTCCTGTCTATCTCCATGCATTGTATAGGTATTTTGGCCCCATTTTCTGGGTCATATGCTGGATTTTCTTGGTCATTCTTCAGTGGCCACCTGCTGAGACCATCTGCATTAGTATGACTTTTCCCTTCTTTATAGATGATAGTCATGTTCCCTCTGTATTCTTGTATGGCTATTTGCCACCTAAGCATGTGTCTGTTTGTTGTTTTCATGTTCAACAGTGACTTGAGGGCTGTGCAGTCAGTAAAAACTTCAAATACTGCTCCTTCTAAGTAGTAATGGAGTTTTTCTAATGCCCATACCAAGCATAGACATTCTGTCTGAGTAGCTCCATATCTGGCTTCTGAGTCTTTCAGTTGTCTTGAGATATAGCAAATTACTCCTTCTTTGGGTATGCCATCTACTAGTTGCCTCTGGTGTAGTGCTGCTCCTAGCCCTTGGCTACATGCTGCATCTATGTATAGTTTGAATGGTAGTTCAAAATCAGGCATCATTAGGACAGGGGCATTGGTCAGTTCATGTTTGATCTTTTCAAATGCATCCCTTCTTTCCTTGGTAATTTCAAAGACCACATCTTTTGAGCACAGTTTGTATAGGCTACTAGTGATGTGTGCAAAGTTCTTTATGTGGCTTCTGTAGTAGCTAGCAAAGCCCAAAAAAGATTGCATTTCTTTGATGTTCTTTGGTACTGGTTTCTTTAGTACTGCAGCAACTTTGTTTTGGTCTATAGCTAGACGTAAACCTGAAACTTTGTGTCCTAGGGCTAGCAGTTCTTGCTGTCCAAAGTTAGATTTCTTAAGAGATATCTTCATATTGATTGGTGTGCATTTTCCCAATACTTTATCAATTTTCTTCACATGGTCTTCCCATGTTTCTGAGTATATGATGATATCATCAATGTACACTACCATCCACCCTTCCATTATTTCATCTTGAAATATGGTATCCATCATCCTCTGAAAATGGGCTGGTGCATTCTTAATGCCAAATGGCATTCTGGTATATTCATATATGCCCATATGGCATATAATTCTTAGCAATTTGATGGAATCTGGTTTTACCCCATTCTGGTGAAAACCTTTCATGCAGTCCATTTTTGTAATGAACTTGGCTTTTGCTAGTTTATCTAGTGCATGTGGTATCCTTGGGATGGGGTACCTATCTGCTTTGGTGTAATTATTCAAAGCCCTGAAGTCACCACATAGTCTGGATTTAGCATCATGCCATGTTATAAGGACTGGTGTAGTGACCTCTACTATCTCATTATGTCCTATCTTTCTTATTACCCCCATTTCTAGGAGTTCATTGATGTGTTTCTCAATTTCTTTCCTAGTTTCCATGCTGGCTGGGTATGGTGGTCTCCTAAGCATAGGTGGATATGGTCTTTCTACATCCAGATATAATTCTATATCATGTCCTTTGATTTTTCCTAGTGGTTCATCTCCTATTGCAAAAGCTCCTCTATGCTTTCTCAATACTTTCAGTAAGTTGAATTTCATTTTACTGGTGAGTTGAGTGCCATATTGGGCCTCTTTGAATTCTTCCACTAGTTCTTTCAAGGTGTTATCATTTGTTATATGATTAATGTCAAAGGAAAATTTTTTATCTTTGTTTGTACCTATGGTAAGATATCTGTTTTTACTATTGCAAATATCCATACCATACATTCTTTGGTACTCTGTACCTAGTAAGAATCCTTGTACATGTGCATTTTCTAGAACTACAAATTCAGGTTCCAGTCTGATATTTCCTTTTTGGTGTGGGATAATTATCTCTTTGATTATTGTCCCTAGTGAGTGCATTTTGCCTGATGCACTTTTGAAGTTTCTGGCTTTTGTTGGGATTATATCATCTTCCCATTTGGGGAAATGTTGTTCCAAGTATTCTTTTGCCACTATGGAGCAACTTGCTCCTGTGTCAATGATCATTGGGTGTTTACAGTTCTCAATATAAACTGTCAATTTTGTAGGTGTTCCATGAATGAATCCCATCCCTTTATTGGGGGTTACCAGGAATGTTTGTGCATTCTGTGTGTGCTTACAGAGCTCTTTGTCTGTTGTTATTTGTGGTATGCCTGAATCCAATTCAATGTCTTGTATATCAAGTGAACTTTCTTCATTGCATTCCACTATGTATTCTTCTATGGTATCAGGTTCACTTTGTGATTCTGCTCTCATACCATTTCCCATGCTGTCAGAATCAGATTTTTCACCTGTTTGTTCTTCTTCTGATTCTTCATCAATTGCATATATTTTCTTTTTTGGTTTTGTGCAATTGTTAGCATAATGGTCTGGTGAACCACAGTTGTGGCACACATATTTCTTTTTTGGGGTTTCTTTCCCTTTTTCTTTGTTTGTCTCTTTAACTTCAGACCTCTTGTCTTTGAAGTTTGGTTTGAAAGATGTGTACCTTCCTATGGAGGTCTTTTTTCTCACATCTTGTATAACATTTGCTATTTCATCAATGCTGCTGATGTTGTTGCATCTGCATTTGACTGCATGTTCTAGATCTCCTGGCAATTTTGTCAGGAGTTTATGGTTTCTCATTTCTATTGTCATATTGGGATCAATAGCTTTTAGCCTCTTTGTTTGTTTGAGGCACCATTCATAAGGGTCTTTTTCTGTGGAGTATCTATCACTTTCAAAGGACATGGTTTTTTGCCAGATCCAGCTACCATTGCTATACTTTTGTATAATCTGGTTCCTCCACCATGGCCAGCTTTTCCTGCCATGTATTTCTTTCATTTCAGTATACCATATGTTTGCATGGCCTCTGAATGCTGTGTTGAGTCTTGTTGTGATCCAGTAGTCTGGTATCTTTGGGACATCAACAAAGAGTCCATCAATATAGTCAATGATCTCCATATGGTCATATTCCCCTATTCCTGAGAACTTTGGCCAGTTTGTTACTTCTGGTAACTGTTTCAGTGCCTGTTTCTCTGAATAGTTGAGATTTTCCCCATCTTGGTACACTGACTCTGATCTTAACTTTGGAATCTGATATTCAGGTTCCTGGTCATAGTCTTTGTCCTCTTCTTTTAATTTTGTAGAGGTAGTAGGGTGACCTTGTGTTGGAGGGTATTGATTGTCTTCCCTGTCATAGAGGTAATCAATTTCTTTGTCAAGGTTATCCTGCTGCTGCTGGATATTCCTCAGATCCCTCCTCACAGTTTGTTGTTCTTCTAGAATTGAATTCAACTGTCTGTTGGTTTTTTCAAATTCTGTCCAAATTTTGGCCAGATTTGAATTCAAGTCTTTTATGACTGTTGCTTGGAAAGCATTTTCTTCTTTCAATGTTTCCACTTCTGTCCTCATTTTTTCTGAGGTTTCATGTGTCCACTCCATGAATTGGGCCAATTTGGTCCATGTGAATTTGTTTTCAAACTCATGAGTGTGCATTGTAGTTTCAGTTATTAATTCTGGGTCTATTGAGTCAGAGCTAGAAAAACTATTTGTAGGTACAACTATTTCTTGTTTTTGTGTACTTCTTGGACTAAGTCCATCAGCTTTTTCATCAATGGGTCTGCTTCTTTCTTCCTCTGGTTGAAAGAAGTTTTGTTTTTCCCTTGGGCTCCTCTTCTCCTGTTGGAAACTACCTGGAATGGTGGGGGAGCTTTGGATGAAGTTTCCTTTGGCTTGTAAGGCCTGGAACTGCTGGATGGTTGTGGGGAAGATGGGGCTTCTTCTTCCATTTCTGGGGGTGCCTGAATCTGACTGGGCTCTTCCTTGTGCCAAGATCTCTCTATGGCTTGTATGGCTGCCTGGTTCTCTTTGATTCTGGTTGCTCTTTCTTCTAAGAGTTTGAAATTCTTGTTGGGATTCCAACCTTGCATTTCTGTCATAAGTTCCATCCAAGCCATTTGCTTGAGACAGATCTTCTGGGTTGTTATCCCCACTTCTGCCCATGATGCTGCCATGGTGAACATTTTGTTGTCCATGCTCCATGTGAATAGGTCTCTCAGGAGTTTGTGTATTTGGAGGACCTGTTCTGCATCTGTCCAATCTCCTGGTTGGACTCCTGGGTTGAATTTGATTTGGAACAAGACTTTGGGTAGGAGTTCCCTGATGGTAAGTCCTTTGCTGGTCATCTGCTCCATTTCTTCTTCCTCTGTGTCTTCTTGGCCAGTGTTCTGGTTGATTTCTTGGGAATCCAAGATCTCTAAGAAGTGGAGGTGTCATGTTAACAATGTTAAAAAATGACAGACAATAAAAAATGTTGTATTTTTCAAGGTTTATTTACCTTTGGCAGGCCCTTGTACAAATTTATGATCTATACTCTTTGGCAATTTGCCTTTGGAGTTTACAACTGGGTTGATAACAGTGATTTTCTGTTTCTCAACTTGTTTTGGTGATCCAACTGGTTTTGTTGGAGCTTTTCTGGGTTTTTTGGCCCTTGGCACAGCTATTGGTGTCCAATCTTTTGAGTTGATTGTCACTTCACTGTGTGTTTTCTGCTTGCCCTTGGTGTTTGGCAGCGCCTCTCTGTCTTCTGAGGCTGTCACAGATGGGTTTCCTTGTGACTGGGTTTCTAATGGAATGTAGTCCTTTTCCACTATTCAGAAAAGATATTTCAGATTGTATATCAGTATTTTATGATAAAACAAAATGATTATATTCAATTCTACTGTTATTTTTCGAAATTTTTAAGTGTTTTTATGTTTTTTATTGTTTTTATATGTTTTTTGTTTGAAAAATAACAGTTTTGAGTTTTTCACTTATGTTTTATAAGTGAAAAAACTGTAATATCCAAGTGTTTTGTGAATGATTCACTTGGATATTATTGTGTTTTTGTGTAAACACGTCAAATTTATTAAATTATAATAAATTTGATTTTTTATTATAAATATTATAAATAATATTTATTATAAGACTTTGATATTAGTTAAATATCAAGTAATTACAAGTTTTCACGTCAATTTGAGTGATATCTTGTTTTAAAGGAAATATTTAATTAAAATATTCCTTGTAAAATAATAAAAAATTATTTTATTATTTTATATTTATTAATTATTAATTAATAAATATTTATATATTAATTTTCACGCACTTTGGTGAAAAATAATAGTAAAATAAATAATATACTGTTTGTATATTATTATTTATATTGAAATTTAAATAATACAGATGTATTATTATGAAATTTCGTGGAATTTATTGCAATAAAAAAAAAATAAAGAGAATATGTACTCTTATTCTCAACAAAAATATTTTATAATATATATTTTTGGAGTAAAAAAAAATAATTGTATAAAAAAAATGATAATAAAATAAAAATTTTACTCACTTGTAGTGAAATACCTTTTAAATAGCTGAATTTTACGCCTAATTCAGTTCAAAATACGTCCAATAAGGTTGAATAACCACGGCCAGGCCCCCAAATTGTCAGGGTGAGTCTATGTAGAAGCTTAAAAACAGTAAATACAAGCTAGTACTATGACTGTGACACGTCAAAATAAGTAATAAAAAAAATCTTCAGGTCCTACTGCTACGTGGTAACAGTGGTGATGAGTCTATTGAGGACCTGGGTTGCAATGTTCTAATATCTTTGACTGTAAAGAGACACTACAATAATTATATTTAATTATATCTTTAAGTATTCTAAGGACACTACTGATGATTAACAGTCTTGTCACGTAAGAATATATAAAAAAGATAAGATGAGGATTTTTGAAGGCAAAAACCCTTCTTTTTATATCTTTCAAGACTGTCAAGAGTTATTTACTCTTCACACGTCAGAGGAGTGAAAATTTTCACTCCATTGGCCAGTCTGTGGTTCTGGATCCTCAATTCTGACGTCAGTAGAGGCAGAATTGTGGTTTTGGGACCACAAATGATCATTCTGGATCAATACAGGATGAAAAAACTTTTCACCTGCCACGTCAGCACTTGGATGACGTTGTTCTGGTGTTTGTATGACCAATACTAGTCATTCTGGGCGGGTTTAAGCTTTGAACAACCATTATTTTGAGTATTAAGACTTGTACTGGTTGGTACAGGTTTGGTACAGGCCAGTATTGGCCAAAATTCTTCCAACCAAGATATCTTGGTCAGTTTTTGAGATATCAAGAAACTAAGGGCACAGAATTGAAGGGCTTAATGAGCTCTTCAATTTGGTATGCTTCATGTTTACCCTTCTTCAATATAGCAAAAGTTATAAGGGTTTTAAGTTTTTGGATGTATTTTTGTACATCAGTATGAGGCTTCAAAAACTTCCATACCAGATATCTTCTTCAGTTTGGAAGATATCTGTATTCTGATGATACAGTTTTTTAGGGCTTGATGAGCCCTACAGTTTGGTATATGACACTGTACAGTTGTATGAGTGTATGCCAAAGATACAGGGGTTTGTTTATTTTCTTATTTTCAGAATATCTGTATTTTGGTTATTAAACCTTTGAACCAAGATCCCTCAGTCAATTTAAGAGATACAGAGGTCTAAGGTATCTCAAATTAAAGCTCTTGTTGAGATCTTTAATTTGGTTATACTTTTGTACAGTTTTGTACAAGCCCTCTTTGACTTTCAGGGGGACTTGGTTTTGAAAATGAGGTTATATGGTATCTCCAGTTGTAGTGGTGTTACAACAACATGGATGATATCATTGTGTAGCTCTTTATGTGAGCTTTAAGAAAAATACCATTTTGGTATAGGATAACTTAAATATGCATAAGTTATATGAGAGGTGAAAATAAGGGTTTTGACTTATTTATTTTCCTCTAGGTTTCCTTATTCTGTTTGGATAAGGTTGGTGTTTAATGTAAGAGGATTGTTTTCTCTTAATTATTTCCTGTATTGACTATGTTTGTTCAATACTTGTCATACCATTATTTATGGTATGTTGGATGTCATGCTAGTGCTCTGTTTTGAGTCACAGGCTGACAGTTTCTTTTGAAGTCACTGAGGTACATGCTCACTTACCACAGTAAAGTGATGAATTTATGGATCTCATACATGTGCAAGATGCCAAAATGCAAAAACCCAAACCTGCCAGAGGTAAAGGTTATACAGCTGGGTCATCTTGGTTCACTAATATTGTGATAAATAACACAAAAGCCAAGATACATCTTGACTCAGGTGCTTTTTGCACTTGTGTTGGAAAATATTATCTTGACAAAATTTATAGCAATTGGCAAGACAAGTTGATTCCAATTGAAGGTATAAGATTCAGCAGTGCTAGCCAGAACATGCACCCTTTGGGTATATTTGAAGCAGCAATAATATTTCCTCATCCGGCAGGGAGTATAAGATTTAAAGCTGAATTTGTTGTTATGAATAATTGTACTTCACAACAATTTATACTTGTAAATGATTATCTCAATATCTATGGTATTGATATTAATAATCATAAGGACAGGTATTTCACTATAGGGGAAAATAAAAGGCAAAAATTTGCTTTTTCTCTAGAAAGAAGAGAAATTACTGTCATTAAAGAAGTAAAGAATTTTAATAAAGAAAAATTTGTGTCAGATCAGTTAAGTGAAGCACAAATTAGTCCTGAATTAACACCAGAAATGAAGAAAGAACTTATTGAAAACTTATTTCAATATAGAGAAGCCTTTGCTTCTGATAATGAACCACTTGGGGCTATAAAAGGCCATGAAGTGGATATCATGCTTAATGTGGAGAGACCTTATCCTCCACTATTAAGAAGACCAGCTTACCCAGCTAGCCCTAGGGCTAGAGAGGCATTAGAAAGCCATATCAATGAACTAATGAAACTGGGAGTTCTTAGAAAAGCTGGACACAATGAGGAAGTAGAAGTCACAACTCCAGTGATCATTACTTGACATAATGATAAGTCAAGGATGGTTGGTGATTTTAGAGCACTGAATACCTATACTATTCCAGACAGGTATCCAATCCCTAGAATCCATGAGACTTTGACTCAATTATACAAAGCAAAATTTATTACTTCCATGGATGCTCTTAAAGGCTTCAATCAGAATGTTTTAACACCTCATGCTAGGAAATTATTGAGAATAATTGCTCATTGTGGTATTTATGAATATTTGAGGATGCCTTTTGGTATTAAAAATGCACCCTCTCATTACCAAAGAATGATGAATACTATCTTCCCACATGAATTATCAGAGGGATGGTTAATCATTTATATTGATGACATTATAATTTGTTCAGAAACCTGGCAATTACATTTATAGAGACTTTCATTAGTACTTAAGGAAATTCTACAAGTGAACATGAAAATTTCTCTTAAAAAATGTAATTTTGGGTTTCATGAGCTAAAAGCTCTAGGACATGTAGTCTCAGGACTAAGCCTTGGTGTTGATAAGAGCAAAGTGGCTGCAGTTTTACTGAAACAAATGCTGCAGAACAAAAAAGAAATGATGTCTTTCTTAGGGTTTGCCAGTTATTACAGGCAACACCTTAAAAATTTTGCAATCCATGCCAGATCATTATACAGAATTTGTGATCAACAAACTGTTTTTGAAATGACACAGGAGAGAATTCAAGCATATGATAAAATCAAGTATGCCTTGACCAATCCACCATTATTATTGATGGCAGACTGGAAACTTCCTTTCAAGCTATATATTGATGCATGTGGTGAAGGTTTAGGAGCTGCTCTTCATCAAGTTCAAATTGTCAATGACAAGCCTTAAGGAGGTCCAATTTGTTTTATTTCAAGACAGATTAAACCTATTGAGGCCAGATATGGAGCTCGCCAAATGGAGTGCCTTTTCCTTGTTTGGGCTTTGGAAAAACTTCATTACTATCTTGATGGTAGTGTGTTTGAAGTAATTACTGATTGTAATGCAGTAAAATCACTTCTTAACATGAAAACTCCAAACAGACACATGTTAAGATGGCAGATTGCTATACAGGAGTACAGAGGCAATATGATCATAGTACATAAAGCTGGAAATATTCATAGGAATGCTGATGGCTTAAGTAGATGGGCATTACCAAATACACCTGATAACCCTGCCTATGTTCCTACAAGTGCAGAACCCCAATTTCAATTGAAGGAATTAATATCACAGATGTTGGAACAGAATTTTTTGAGGAAGTTAGAGAAAGCTATAAGAAAGATAAAAATTGTCATATTCTTACTGCTCTACTTGACAAAGACTACAAAGATGTAGCCTTGGCTAATTCTCTGGATGATATTTGGAAAACATCTTATGATAATGGAAGATTCCATATTTTTGATGGTATACTATATCATAGATCTAAACACACATGTGTCATGATCCTATGTAGTAGAATGCTAATTAACAACATACTACTAGAATTCCATGATAAAATATATTCTGGACATCTGTCTGAAGACAGAACCATAGAAAGAATTAAGACATGTGCCTGGTGGCCATCTTGGAGAAAGGATGTCATTGAGTACTGCCACAGTTGTGATAGATGCCAGAAAGCCAATAAAGCTACTGGTAAAAGATTTGATTTGATTATTCATAGTCAAGAACCAAGTACCCCATGGGAAGTGGTTCACATGGATTGGGTAACTGCCTTACCACCTGGAGGTGATAGAAGTGTAAGGTGTGGATATGAAACTTTGATTAAAAATCAAGTACTTTTCCTGTCCTCAAAATTTGTATAAGGTAAAATTCAATTAAAAATAGTATGAAATATTATTTTTAAGAGAAAACACGCCAATTTTATTGTTTATAACTTTATTAGTATAAAACAATAATATTATAAAAATTTATTGTTTTACCAACAATAAAAATTTATCCAAAAAATACTCTACAAGAGATATTTTAAGGCTACAAAAGAAATTTCTTCAAGAGCAATTTCAATTGGAATTAATTGAGCAAAGAACTGCAAGCAATTAATTAAAGAACAAATTCTTTAAAAAGAGTATTAAAGAGAAAACACGCCCAAAAGTGACCAGAGTGAATTTGGAAACAAAGTGACAAAGTTAACAGTGATGAAAGATGCTTTAATTCACTTTTGGGGTGGTTCAGGGGTAAAAATGATTATAAGAGTTACAAACAATGATTATAATGATTTTTTCACGTGGTTAAAAGGATTAAAATGATTTAAAAGTGGTGGTTGGAATCTTTGATTGATTGGTTTAACAGTTTTAAACTAATTAATAAAAGGAAAAGATTCTAATGTGAAGAGAAAAGTGGGGCAAAGAAGACATTCTTTTATAGCCATCAATTCTCTTACTCCAAAAGTAAAATTTACTCTTGTCAGTCGTGAAAAACAGTCTGACAACAGAAAAGCCAATTATGGCATCATTGAACCCTGGTTTAGACCAAAAAGGGCTGGTTTAAGCCATTTTTAGCCATTTTTAGCCATTTTAGACCCTTAAATCAGCCATTACTATAGCAATACCAGGCCTAGAGCCTTCAAAACACGTCAGAATGTGTGTCAGAGGCGTAGAAACCAGTTAAAACTGTTTTTATTATGATTGTTTTATCTTAAGGGTAGTTTTACCTTCTTGGCAACAGCTAAAACTACCCCAGTTGGTATCAAAACCTCATCATCAATTGAGTCCACAGACCCTGTAACTCAATTCCAGGCCAAAAGTGATGAACTTTTGCGTGAATTTTGACATCCCACACCTGTCAGCAAGGATTTTGGGGGTCTAGCTCACCCTTAGAGCTGGAGTTCCTTTTCCCCCCCAAATTTAATCTTTCCAATTTATTTTTCCTTTAATTCCTCATCATGTATTATACTTATAATTTACATATGTAATTCAATTCAATTGTACAGTACAATACAGTAATAATTGACACCTCATATGTAAATCAAAGTTCACTTATGTAATACACGCGCACATTTTGACATTTCAATTGAATTCAATTGAAAATACTTTAATTCCTCATAACTTCTAAACTAAACACAACACCTCAATTTTAACACAAAAATTGATGGTTAACACCACATGTGGTTTGAATTAAATTAAGGTTTTGAGGATTTTCAACTTTTGTATTGAAAATACTAAAAACTTAATTTAAGCTTATTTAGAGTTGAGTTACAAAAATTTCACCCAGAGGTGACCCCACCTGATTTTTTATGAGGAATCCAATGGTGAAATAAAATTTATATGTTTATTTATTGGATAAAAAGTTATAATAAATTTTATTTAACTTTTTTCCAAATTTATTTATTTTTTCACAATTTTGTTAAAATTTCATTTTTACTTAAATTTTTCAAGTATAAATGTAATTTTATATTTACAAAATTTAAAGTAATTTTATTTTTAAATTATAATTAATTTTTTATTTTTAATATAATTTTATATTTATATTTTTTATTTTTATTTTAATAATATAAATAAATTTATTTTATTTATATTAATATGTTATATTTGTGGTCTTTTGGGTATATGAAATTACCTCTAAGGCTCACATTCCCTCCCCCTAAAAAGAATATTACTTTGTAATATTGGTGTTTCTAGTGTGTCTGAATCTCCTCAGGAGTTTGGTGGCTTCTGTTATATCTTTCTCTTCTAACCATTCATCTTCACAAGTTGGGTCACTGTACCTAACAAGGTATTCCCTTACTTTCTTGGTTCTTAATTTCCTTTCTTTAAGAACTTTGGTTATTTTCTTAGTACCAGATGTCTCAATAGGAGGTATAACTTGGGGAATCTTATTCCTCAAGGGAAATTTCTCAGCATCACTAGATTTGTATGGCTTTATCAAGCTTACTGGAAATGTAGGGTGCTTATTGCTAAGTTCTTCAGATAACTCTACTTCAACAGCATTTTCTCCATGGAGGGCCTTAATCACAAAAGGTCCTGCAAAGGAGTCTTTTAACTTTTTACATCCTTTGATGTTATTGAAGTTAGTGGTGGATACAAGAACTAGGTCCCCCACTTTGAAATCTGGAGTTGCATGAGATTTATCCCATTTGTCTTTAGCATATGCAAAAGAGTCCTCCATGCATCTCACTGCATGCTTTCTAGCTTTGTCTAGCATTCCTTTGAAGCTAGCAGCTGTGGGATGTATTTCAATTAAGTCTTTCCTCAAGGAATCTTGGGGTAACTTGGGGTTCCATCCTTTTTCTAGAACAGCAGGAGTCTGATTGGTACTAGCATGGATTGATGTTTTATATGCTAATTCCAGTGCTGGTAACAGAGTACACCAATCATGGGTAAATCCATCACAATCTTTGAATTCAAGGCCATATGCACAAAATCTTCTCACCATGTCCTCTAAGGTTTGGATCATTCTTTCAGCCAGGCCATCAGTTTGTGGGTGGTAGGCTGTAGAGAAAGACAGTTTAGTGCCAAATAATTGGTGAAGATTTGTCCATAGTGCTGAAGTGAATTTGGGATCTCTATCACTGATGATATTTGTAAATATCCCAGTCCATGACACTACTCTATTCCATATCAGAAGAGCTGTATCCATGGCTGTATCATCTTTGTGACATGGTAAAAAGATTGGAGTTTTACTGAATCTGTCCACAATTACTAGGCAAGCATTATAGCTCCTGTCACCTCCTGGTGGTAGGCCAGTTACCCAATCCATATGGACAATTTCCCAAGGTCTGTTTGGTTCTTGGATTTTCATCATATTTCCAAGTCTTTTGCCAGTGGATTTATTTGCCTTTTGGCATCTGTCACAGGTTTTGCAATACTCTGCAACATCCTTTTGCCACATTGGCCACCATATGCAGGTCTTCACTTTCTCTCTTGTTCTGTCTTCAGAAAGATGTCCTGAAAAGGGACTATCATGGCATTCTTTCAGTACAAGATTGATTAATGACCTGTCTACAACTGTCATGACACATGTGTGCTTGGTTCTGTGGTAAATTATACCATCCAGTAGGTGAAATCTTCCTTCATTATAAGATTTTCTCCATACTTCATCCAAGGCATGTATTAGATAGTTGTCTTTACAGTCTTTGTTAAGTAATTGGCATAAGATGCTACAATTCTTATCTTGAGTGTAACTATTTCTGACTTCTTCAAAGAAGGTGGTGTTCAAGTCTGTAACACTTATTCCTTCTATTGGAATTTGTGGTGAGGCTTCTTCTGGAACATAAGCAGGATTATCAATGTTATTTGGTAATGGCCATCTGCTTAGTCCATCTGCATTCTTATGAATATTCCCATCTTTATGAACAATAGTCATATTGCCTCTGTATTCTTGTATGGCTATTTGCCATCTGAGCATGTGTCTGTTAGGAGTTTCCATGTTCAAAAGTGATTTCACAGCTGTAAAATCTGTTATTACTTCAAAAACACATCCCTCTAAGAAATAGTTCAATTTCTCTAAGGCCCAGACAAGGCATAGACATTCCATTTGACTTGCTCCATATCTGGCTTCAGTTGGTTTGATTTGCCTGGATATGAAACATATTGGTCCTTCTACAGGTTTGTCATTTATGATCTGAACTTGGTGAAGTGCAGCACCTAGTCCATCCCCTGATGCATCAATATACAGTTTGAAAGGCAATTTAAAGTCTGGCATCAGTAAGAGTGGAGCAGTGGTCAATGCTTCTCTTAGAGACTCAAAAGCTTTGACTCTGTCAACAGTCATCTCAAATACTGTGTCTTTGTCACACAACTTATAAAGTGGTCTTGCTATGGATGCAAAGTCTTTAATGTGTTGCCTGTAATATCCTGCAAAACCTAAGAATGACTGAATTTCCTTCTTATTCTGAGGCATGGGTTTTAACAATACTGCTGCAACTTTGTTTTTATCAATTCCAAGGGACAAACCAGATACAACATGTCCTAGTGCCTTAAGTTCTTTAAATCCAAAATGACATTTCTTCAAGGAGATTTTCATGTTTACTGATTGGATTTTTGTCAAAACTCTTGATAATCTGTACATGTGCTCCTCCCAAGTCTTTGAACAGATAATAATGTCATCAATGTAAATGATTAACCATCCCTCTGAGAGTTCTTCAGGGAAGATTTCATTCATCATTCTTTGGAAGTGTGAAGGTGCATTTTTGATACCAAAGGGCATCCTTAAGTATTCATACACTCCACAATGAACAATAATTCTCAAATATTTTCTTGCTCTTGGTGTTACTACATTTTGATGGAATCCTTTAAGGGCATCCATAGTGGTTATATACACTGCTTGAGATATTTGAGTAAGGGCAATTTGGATTTTTGGTATTGGGTATCTGTCTGGAACAGTGTAAGTGTTCAGAGCTCTAAAGTCCCCAACCATTCTGGATTTTCCATTATGCCACGCCACTATGACTGGTGTAGTTATTTCTACTTCCTCATTGTGGCCTACTTTTCTTATTACACCAAGGTCTAGAAGTTCTTTGATATGAATTTCTAGAGCTTCTCTTGATTTTGGACTTGCTGGATAAGCAGGTCTTCTTAAGAGTGGTGGATAAGGTCTCTCAATGTTAAGAATGATGTCAACTTCATGACCAATAATTGCTCCCAGGGGTTCTTTGTCTGTAGCAAATGCTCCTCTGTGGTCATACAAAAGGGAAGAAAGTTCATTTTCTTGCTTATCAGTCAGATGAAGGCTTATTTCAGCCTCACTTAACTGTTCAGACTTGAATTTCTCTAACTCTAAGTTGACTGGTGATACTTTGTTTACTGTAATTTGTCTTTTAAAGGGTAAAAAGGCAAATTTCTGGCGCTTATTGTCTCCAATTGTAAAGTATCTGTCTTTGTTATTATGTAAATCTATTCCATACATGATTAAATAGTCATTTCCCAATATAAAATGGGTACTAGAGCAATTTTCCATAACAACAAATTCAACTGTGATCCTTAAATTCCCATTTATGTGTGGGAATATGACATTGGTCTCAAAGATTCCTAATGCTTTCATTGGGTTACTTGCACTGTTGAATTTTATACCATCAATTGGTAACAATTGGTCTTCAAAATTTGGTACACAAGTCTTAAGAAAAGATTTTCCAACACAAGAGCAGAAGGCTCCTGGGTCAAGCAAAAGTTTGGTGGGTTTGTTATCAATCACCACTTCTGTTATACAGGAGTTACCAGCTGTATAACCTTTTCCTCTGTTTGGTTTTGTCTTCATAAGTTGTGCATCTTGAACTTTTGATAAATCAACTTGACCATTGCTCAATTGTGGTAAGTGGGAATAAGATTCCATGATGTCAAAAGTGGCATTGATATTTTCTATATCTTTTGAAGATTCAGAGAATATGGATGACTTATCATCTGAATTGTCTTCAATTATGTCTTCTTTTTCAACATCTGGTTCTTTTTCAATGTCAATTTCATTGATTTTCCCCCTTTTTGGACATGTATTGGCTAAATGGGTGGTGCTTTGGCAAATATGGCATTTTCTGACTGTATCTGCAGATTTATATTTAATATTACTAGAATTTTCTTTGGGGTTTTTGTCCACAGAATCTTTCCAAGGTGTATTAAACCTTGTTTTAAGATTCACCCTACTAGAACCAATTTTGGTTCTGGTGGTTACTTCTTCTAGTATATTGATAATATCCTCTGCTGAAGATTGTTCAGTAGTCCTGCTTTTGACAGCATGCTCTAAGTCACCTCCACATTGTCTCAGAATTTTTCTATGGATCATAAATTCTGACATGTCAGGATATAATGCTGTTAATCTGTCCTTTTGTTGGCAAAACCATGGTAAAGCTTTGTCTTTATCAGCATTAAATTTGGCAGATTCAAAGGCTGTTTCAACTTTAAACCTCCAAGCATCATTTGCCCATTTGTTGATGATTTGGGTTTTCCACCAAGTCCAACTCTGGTGTCCATGTGCTTGTCTTATTTTGATGTACCATCTGTGAGCTGATCTGGTAAACAAGGTGTTAAACCTGGCTGTTACCAATCTGTCTGGTAATTCAAAATCCTCTTTGATCATGTCAATACCTCTAATGAATTCCATATGGTCATACTCTCCTTCACCACTGAAGTGAGGCCATTCTTTAAGGTTTGGAACTTCTTTCAAGAGTGCTTGGCCCATTGATGGTTCCAAGTTATGAAAAGAAGTGGATAATTCATTTTTTAATTGTGAATTATCAGGATCCAATACTTGTGGATTTGAAATTCTTGTGCCCTCATTTTGATTTAGAGGTGTAGACATTCTTGGTAAGGTGTTCAGTAATTGTTCAATGTCATTCATTTTACTGTTGCTACACCTTTGGGAATTTCTGTATTCATGTTGGAAGCTTTGTATTAAATTTATTACTTCAATTTTATACATGTCTTCTTTATGTGTAAGTGCTTGCCATAACTCTGTCTGTCTTGTATTATCAGCAGTGACTTGATTCAATTTCATTGATAATTTTGATACTTCTTCTTGTGAAGCATCAAAACACTTTTTCAAGGCAATGGTATATGTCTTTACTTCAGTAAATGAATTTGAAATGTCATCAAGGACTTTCTTGTTATCTGTCTTGATAATATTTATGGCTTGTTTAATTCTTGTTTCAATCATGTCATCAATATTGAATTTAGAATATTTATCTGTTAATTCTTTAATAATGGCAGATTTTTCATTTATTTTAATGTTAGAAGAATTGTCATTGTTAGAATTTTTAATTGTTCTTAAAACTTTTTCAAAACACATAAGTGTTTCATTAATTTGGCACAGACTCAGGTTGTTTGTTTTAATGTTGTTACAAATGGATTCATTTTTATCAGAAAGATGTTTTTTCACGTCATTTATAGCATCATACAACTCTGGGATGGAATCAAATATATCAGAAATCATTTCTGGAACTTTAATCTGGCTTCCTCCTTCTTTTGTAATTCCATCATGGTTCTGGCCATCTGAAATACATTTTCCATGGCATCCTGTTGAATCTTTGGAATCCTGTAGCCCTGGCTGTAAGGGTTTGGAGCTTGTGCCTTCCCTTTGCCCTTGTTTGGAGGTTGTGGCTGCTTTTTCACGTTGGAATTGCTGCTGCTGGCCACTGGGGCTGTTTTTGGCACTGGTTTTGGTGGTGGAGGGTTGTTTTTCCTCCATTCCAGTGTCAAAAGCATCATGTTTTTCTTCTCCATCAATGGATGCCATCCATTGAGCAATTTGCAAGTGTTGGGATGGCCCAAGAATTTTCTTACAGTTAGGTATGAATTCATGCAGTTTCTCCACAGATCTGAAAGGATCTGGTATTCTTTGTACTGAAGTGCATTGTTGTAAGCCTTCTGGCTGGCTTTGTAAATGTCCACTGAGGCTTCTTGTGGCGGTGTCAGCTCTTTTTGAAGGTAAAATAGTGTCATCAGTTTCAGAATTGGACAATTTATTGTTGTGGAAGTCTTTTACTGACCCTTGTCCTTCTGTATCTGATTGGCTTCTGCCATAATCACGTCTATGACCTTTTTGGGAGCTGCTTGAGGGTTTATAGCTTGCTCCTGATCTGGTTGAAGGCATATTTATGATTAGAAAGGTTAAAAATAGTAATTTTCGTCAAAAAACTCACTATTTGTCAAATTTTTAGCTCTCTGAAGGGTATTACTTATATCCAAGTTAATTAATTCAGAGGTTATTGGCTCAGGTTGGTTATTTTGAGTCACAATAACAGTGCTATTATGGTCTGAAATCACAGTGCTTGCAGGAATAATACTGGTAACTGTTGAGGCTGTTTCAATGTTTTCTTGTCTTACCACGTTGTCAGACACTAAAATTAATGAAAAAGCCAATTAATTAAGTAAAAAAAGGTTATTTCAAAAAAGAAATAAAAATATAAGCCTCACTTATAATATGAAAAAAATTATTTTTTAAGGATTTTTTTGGATTATAAGTATTTTTTATATGTTTTTAAATTTTTCAATATAAGAAAAAAGATTTAAAAAGAGTAAAAAAATATGTCACAGGTAAAATATCACGGCTGGGCCCCCAAATGTAAGGTGTGGATATGAAACTTTGATTAAAAATCAAGTACTTTTCCTGTCCTCAAAATTTGTATAAGGTAAAATTCAATTAAAAATAGTATGAAATATTATTTTTAAGAGAAAACACGCCAATTTTATTGTTTATAAATTTATTAGTATAAAACAATAATATTATAAAAATTTATTGTTTTACCAACAATAAAAATTTATCCAAAAAATACTCTACAAGAGATATTTTAAGGCTACAAAAGAAATTTCTTCAAGAGCAATTTTGTCAGGGTGAGTCTATGTAGAAGCTTAAAAACAGTAAATACAAGCTAGTACTATGACTGTGACACGTCAAAATAAGTAATAAAAAATTCTTCAGGTCCTACTGCTACGTGGTAACAGTGGTGATGAGTCTATTGAGGACCTGGGTTGCAATGTTCTAATATCTTTGACTGTAAAGAGACACTACAATAATTATATTTAATTATATCTTTGAGTATTCTAAGGACACTACTGATGATTAACAGTCTTGTCACGTAAGAATATATAATAAAAAGATAAGATGAGGATTTTTGAAGGCAAAAACCCTTCTTTTTATATCTTTCAAGACTGTCAAGAGTTATTTACTCTTCACACGTCAGAGGAGTGAAAATTTTCACTCCATTGGCCAGTCTGTGGTTCTGGATCCTCAATTCTGACGTCAGTAGAGGCAGAATTGTGGTTTTGGGACCACAAATGATCATTCTGGATCAATACAGGATGAAAAAACTTTTCACCTGCCACGTCAGCACTTGGATGACGTTGTTCTGGTGTTTGTATGACCAATACTAGTCATTCTGGGCGGGTTTAAGCTTTGAACAACCATTATTTTGAGTATTAAGACTGTACTGGTTGGTACAGGTTTGGTACAGGCCAGTATTGGCCAAAAAACTTCCAACCAAGATATCTTGGTCAGTTTTTGAGATATCAAGAAACTAAGAGCACAGAATTGAAGGGCTTAATGAGCTCTTCAATTTGGTATGCTTCATGTTTACCCTTCTTTCAAATAGCAAAAGTTATAAGGGTTTTAAGTTTTTGGATGTATTTTTGTACATCAGTATGAGGCTTCAAAAACTTCCATACCAGATATCTTCTTCAATTTGGAAGATATCTGTATTCTGATGATACAGTTTTGTAGGGCTTGATTAGCCCTACAGTTTGGTATGTGACACTGTACAGTTGTATGAGTGTATGCCAAAGATACAGGGGTTTGTTTATTTTCTTATTTTCAGAATATCTGTATTTTGGTTATTAAACCTTTGAACCAAGATCTCTCAGTCAATTTAAGAGATACAGAGGTCTAAGGTGTCTCAAATTAAAGCTCTTGTTGAGATCTTTAATTTGGATATACTTTTGTACAGTTTTGTACAAGCCCTCTTTGACTTTCAGGGGGACTTGGTTTTGAAAATGAGGTTATATGGTATCTCCAGTTGTAGTGGTGTTACAACAACATGGATGATATCATTGTGTAGCTCTCTATGTGAGCTTTAAGAAAAATACCATTTTGGTATAGGATAACTTAAATATGCATAAGTTAGATGAGAGGTGAAAATAAGGGTTTTGACTTGTTTATTCTCCTCTAGGTTTCCTTATTCTGTTTGGATAAGGTTGGTGTTTAATGTAAGAGGGTTGTTTTCTCTTAATTATTACCTGTATTGACTATGTTTGTTCAATACTTGTCATACCATTATTTATGGTATGTTGGATGTCATGCTAGTGCTCTGTTTTGAGTCACAGGCTGACATACCCTCCCTCAAAAGAAGGCTCATCATTGATGAGACTCTTCAGCCCTCTTGGAGGCTCTGAATCTTCTGAGGTGTAGTTGTCCATCTGGGATTTCTTTCTCAGTTAGCCATTTGTCTTTATCTGCTGGTTGATTCTTAAATCTAACCAGGTATTGCCTGTTGTCTTTCCCATTGATTCTGATCTTCCTGGCTTTAATGATCTTTTTCACTGGTCCAGGTGAGTCATCTTCCTCTACCAATCTTTCATGGGTGACTGTCTTCTTCCTGTCAGGGAATTTCTCCTCATCTGTCTGGTGATAAGGTTTGACCAGGCTCACAGGGAAAACTGGGTGTTTCCTAGAGAACTCTTTGGTCAGGTTGACCTCTACTGCATTCTTTCCTATCAATTTGATAATGGTGAATGGTCCTATGAATGAGTCTCTCATCTTCTTGGGTCCTTTTAGGTTGTTGAAGTTAAGAGTTGAGATTAGAACTTGGTCTCCTTCTTTGAAATCAGGTTCTTGGTGACTTTTATCATATCTCTGTTTGTTATGTAATTTGGCTTCAGCCACACATTGCTCTGCTTTTTCACAGGCAGTCTTCCACATTGTGTGAAAGTCTTTAGCTGTAGGATGTACTGAGAGGAGGTTCTTCTTCAAGTAATCTACTGGAAGTAGTGGGTTCCATCCTTTCTCTAATGTGGCAGGGGTTTTTCCTGTCACTGAGTGTATACTTGTGTTGTATGCCAATTGCACAGCTGGTAGGAGGGTTACCCAGTCATGGGTATATCCCTCATTGTCTTTATATTCCATGCCATATGCACAAAACCTTCTAATGATGTCTTCCAATGTTTGGATCATTCTTTCTGCTAGACCATCTGTTTGTGGATGGTAAGCTGTGGAAAATGCTAGTTTGGTTCCCAGCATCTCATATAGATTAGTCCAAAATTCTGATGTGAATTTAGGGTCTCTGTCACTAATTATAATTCTTGGGACTCCACAGTTAGCTATCACATTGTTCCAGAACAATATGGCTGTGTCCATTGCTGTGTCCTCTTTGTGACAGGGGAGACATCTGACACTCTTGCTATACCTGTCTACTACTACTAGGCATGCATTAAAGCTGTCTTTTCCTCCAGGGACCAGGCCTGTTACCCAATCCATGTTTATTATTTCCCAGGGGTGTTTGGGCTCCTCTATACTCTGGAGTAATCCATATCTTTTGCCATGACTTCTGTTGGCTTTTTGGCATCTGGTACAAGTGTTGATGTATTCACTCAAGTCTTGTTCCCACTTTGGCCACCAAGCTGTGCTAAAGACTCTTTCTTTAGTTCTTTCTTCACTCATATGTCCCATGTATGGGCAGTCATGGCATTCCTGTAGTATGAGGGAAATGTGTTCTCTACTTATTATTACCAGGGCACTTGTGTGTTTTTCCCTATGGTACAGTAGGTCATCTATCAGAAAAAATCTATTTTCTTTAAAGTTTTTGGGCCATGGTTCTTCCAATTGACTCTCTAGTTCAGGACTCCTGTACTTTTGTTTTAGTAGTTGTATCAATATACTACACTGTTTGTGTTTATTGTATGCTGATTGTACTATGCTAAAGAATTCTGTATTCAGATTAGAGGAGCTGATTCCCAGTATGGGTATCTCTTTAATCTCCCCATAGCTCTGTGCTGGGTTTGATGAATCATTCCCTAATGCCCAGTTTGATAGTTTGAAGTTCTTTCTCCTGTCTATCTCCATGCATTGTATAGGTATCTTGGCCCCATTTTCTGGGTCATATGCTGGATTTTCTTGGTCATTCTTCAGTGGCCACCTGCTGAGACCATCTGCATTAGTATGACTTTTCCCTTCTTTGTAGATGATAGTCATATTCCCTCTGTATTCTTGTATGGCTATTTGCCACCTAAGCATGTGTCTGTTTGTTGTTTTCATGTTCAACAGTGACTTGAGGGCTGTGCAGTCAGTAAAAACTTCAAATACTGCTCCTTCTAAGTAGTAATGGAGTTTTTCTAATGCCCATACCAAGCATAGACATTCTGTCTGAGTAGCTCCATATCTAGCTTCTGAGTCTTTCAGTTGTCTTGAGATATAGCAAATTACTCCTTCTTTGGGTATGCCATCTACTAGTTGCCTCTGGTGTAGTGCTGCTCCTAGCCCTTGGCTACATGCTGCATCTATGTATAGTTTGAATGGTAGTTCAAAATCAGGCATCATTAGGACAGGGGCATTGGTCAGTTCATGTTTGATCTTTTCAAATGCATCCCTTCTTTCCTTGGTAATTTCAAAGACCACATCTTTTGAGCACAGTTTGTATAGGCTACTAGTGATGTGTGCAAAGTTCTTTATGTGGCTTCTGTAGTAGCTGGCAAAGCCCAAAAAAGATTGCATTTCTTTGATGTTCTTTGGTACTGGTTTCTTTAGTAGTGCAGCAACTTTATTTTGGTCTATAGCTAGACTTAAACCTGAAACTTTGTGTCCTAGGGCTAGCAGTTCTTGCTGTCCAAAGTTACATTTCTTAAGAGATATCTTCATATTTATTGGTGTGCATTTTCCCAATACATTATCAATTTTCTTCACATGGTCTTCCCATGTTTCTGAGTATATTATGATATCATCAATGTACACTACCATCCACCCTTCCATTATTTCATCTTGAAATATGGTATCCATCATCCTCTGAAAATGGGCTGGTGCATTCTTAATGCCAAATGGCATTCTGGTGTATTCATATATGCCCATATGGCATATAATTCTTAGCAATTTGATGGAATCTGGTTTTACCCCATTCTGGTGGAAACCTTTCATGCAGTCCATTTTTGTAATGAACTTGGCTTTTGCTAGTTTATCTAGTGCATGTGGTATCCTTGGGATGGGGCACCTATCTGCTTTGGTGTAATTATTCAAAGCCCTGAAGTCACCACATAGTCTGGATTTACCATCATGCCATGTTATAAGGACTGGTGTAGTGACCTCTACTATCTCATTATGTCCTATCTTTCTTATTACCCCCATTTCTAGGAGTTCATTGATGTGTTTCTCAATTTCTTTCCTAGTTTCCATGCTGGCTGGGTATGGTGGTCTCCTAAGCATAGGTGGATATGGTCTTTCTACATCCAGATATAATTCTATATCATGTCCTTTGATTTTTCCTAGTGGTTCATCTCCTATTGCAAAAGCTCCTCTGTACTTTCTCAATACTTTCAGTAAGTTGAGTTTCATCTTACTGGTGAGTTGAGTGCCATATTGGGCCTCTTTGAATTCTTCCACTAGTTCTTTCAAGGTGTTATCATTTGTTATATGGTTAATGTCAAAGGAAAATTTTTTATCTTTGTTTGTACCTATGGTAAGATATCTGTTTTTACTATTGCAAATATCCATACCATACATTCTTTGGTACTCTGTACCTAGTAAGAATCCTTGTACATGTGCATTTTCTAGAACTACAAATTCAGGTTCCAGTCTGATATTTCCTTTTTGGTGTGGGATAATTATCTCTTTGATTATTGTCCCTAGTGAGTGCATTTTGCCTGATGCACTTTTGAAGTTTCTGGCTTTTGTTGGGATTATATCATCTTCCCATTTGGGGAAATGTTGTTCCAAGTATTCTTTTGCCACTATGGAGCAACTTGCTCCTGTGTCAATGATCATTGGATGTTTACAGTTCTCAATGTAAACTGTCAATTTTGTAGGTGTTCCATGAATGAATCCCATCCCTCTATTGGGGGTTACCAGGAATGTTTGTGCATTCTGTGTGTGCTTACAGAGCTCTTTGTCTGTTGTTATTTGTGGTATGCCTGAATCCAATTCAATGTCTTGTATATCAAGTGAACTTTCTTCATTGCATTCCACTATGTATTCTTCTATGGTATCAGGTTCACTTTGTGATTCTGCTCTCATACCATTTCCCATGCTGTCAGAATCAGATCTTTCACCTGTTTGTTCTTCTTCTGATTCTTCATCAATTGCATATATTTTCTTTTTTGGTTTTGTGCAATTGTTGGCATAATGGTCTGGTGAACCACAGTTGTGGCACACATATTTCTTTTTTGGGGTTTCTTTCCCTTTTTCTTTGTTTGTCTCTTTAACTTCAGACCTCTTGTCTTTGAAGTTTGGTTTGAAAGATGTGTACCTTCCTATGGAGGTCTTTTTTCTCACATCTTGTATGACATTTGCTATGTCATCAATGCTGCTGATGTTGTTGCATCTGCATTTGACTGCATGTTCTAGATCTCCTGGCAATTTTGTCAGGAGTTTATGGTTTCTCATTTCTATTGTCATATTGGGATCAATAGCTTTTAGCCTCTTTGTTTGTTTGAGGCACCATTCATAAGGGTCTTTTTCTGTGGAGTATCTATCACTTTCAAAGGACATGGTTTTTTGCCAGATCCAGCTACCATTGCTATACTTTTGTATAATCTGGTTCCTCCACCATGGCCAGCTTTTCCTGCCATGTATTTCTTTCATTTCAGTATACCATATGTTTGCATGGCCTCTGAATGCTGTGTTGAGTCTTGTTGTGATCCAGTAGTCTGGTATCTTTGGGACATCAACAAAGAGTCCATCAATATAGTCAATGATCTCCATATGGTCATATTCCCCTATTCCTGAGAACTTTGGCCAGTTTGTTACTTCTGGTAACTGTTTCAGTGCCTGTTTCTCTGAATAGTTGAGATTTTCTCCATCTTGGTACACTGACTCTGATCTTAACTTTGGAATCTGATATTCAGGTTCCTGGTCATAGTCTTTGTCCTCTTCTTTTAATTTTGTGGAGGTAGTAGGCTGACCTTGTGTTGGAGGGTATTGATTGTCTTCCCTGTCATAGAGGTAATCAATTTCTTTGTCAAGTTTATCCTGCTGTTGCTGGATATTCCTCAGATCCCTCCTCACAGTTTGTTGTTCTTCTAGAATTGAATTCAACTGTCTGTTAGTTTTTTCAAATTCTGTCCAAATTTTGGCCAGATTTGAATTCAAGTCTTTTATGACTGTTGCTTGGAAAGCATTTTCTTCTCTCAATGTTTCCACTTCTGTCCTCATTTTTTCTGAGGTTTCATGTGTCCACTCCATGAATTGGGCCAATTTGGTCCATGTGAATTTTTTTTCAAACTCATGAGTGTGCATTGTAGTTTCAGTTATTAATTCTGGGTCTATTGAGTCAGAACTAGAAACACTATTTGTAGGTACAACTATTTCTTGTTTTTGTGTACTTCTTGGACTAAGTCCATCAGCTTTTTCATCAATGGGTCTGCTTCTTTCTTCCTCTGGTTGAAAGAAGTTTTGTTTTTCCCTTGGGCTCCTTTTCTCCTGTTGGAAACTACCTGGAATGGTGGGGGAGCTTTGGATGAAGTTTCCTTTGGCTTGTAAGGCCTGGAACTGCTGGATGGTTGTGGGGAAGATGGAGCTTCTTCTTCCATTTCTGGGGGTACCTGAATCTGACTGGGCTCTTCCTTGTGCCAAGATCTCTCTATGGCTTGTATGGCTGCCTGGTTCTCTTTGATTCTGATTGCTCTTTCTTCTAAGAGTTTGAAATTCTTGTTGGGATTCCAACCTTGCATTTCTGTCATAAGTTCCATCCAAGCCATTTGCTTGAGACAGATCTTCTGGGTTGTTATCCCCACTTCTGCCCATGATGCTGCCATGGTGAACATTTTGTTGTCCATGCTCCATGTGAAAAGGTCTCTCAGGAGTTTGTGTATTTGGAGGACCTGTTCTGCATCTGTCCAGTCTCCTGGTTGGACTCCTGGGTTGAATTTGATTTGGAACAAGACTTTGGGTAGGAGTTCCCTGATGGTAAGTCCTTTGCTGGTCATCTGCTCCAGTTCTTCTTCCTCTGTGTCTTCTTTGCCAATGTTCTGGTTGATTTCTTGGGAATCCAAGATCTCTAAGAAGTGGAGGTGTCATGTTAACAATGTTAAAAAATGACAGACAATAAAAAATGTTGTATTTCTCAAGGTTTATTTACCTTTGGCAGGCCCTTGTACAAATTTATGATCTATACTCTTTGGCAATTTGCCTTTGGAGTTTACAACTGGGTTGATAACAGTGATTTTCTGTTTCTCAACTTGTTTTGGTGATCCAACTGGTTTTGTTGGAGCTTTTCTGGGTTTTTTGGCCCTTGGCACAGCTATTGGTGTCCAATCTTTTGAGTTGATTGTCACTTCACTGTGTCTTTTCTGCTTGCCCTTGGTGTTTGGCAGCGCCTCTCTGTCTTCTGAGGCTGTCAAAGATGGGTTTCCTTGTGACTGGGTTTCTAATGGAATGTAGTCCTTTTCCACTATTCAGAAAAGATATTTCAGATTGTATATCAGTATTTTATGATAAAACAAAATGATTATATTCAATTCTACTGTTATTTTTCGAAATTTTTAAGTGTTTTTATTATTTTTTATTGTTTTTATATGTTTTTGTTTGAAAAATAACAGTTTTAAGTTTTTCACTTATGTTTTATAAGTGAAAAAACTGTAATATCCAAGTGTTTTGTGAATGATTCACTTGGATATTATTGTGTTTTTGTGTAAACACGTCAAATTTATTAAATTATAATAAATTTGATTTTTTATTATAAATATTATAAATAATATTTATTATAAGACTTTGATATTAGTTAAATATCAAGTAATTACAAGTTTTCACGTCAATTTGAGTGATATCTTGTTTTAAAGGAAATATTTAATTAAAATATTCCTTGTAAAATAATAAAAAATTATTTTATTATTTTATATTTATTAATTATTAATTAATAAATGTTTATATATTAATTTTCACGCACTTTGGTGAAAAATAATAGTAAAATAAATAATATACTGTTTGTATATTATTATTTATATTGAAATTTAAATAATACAGATGTATTATTATGAAATTTCGTGGAATTTATTGCAATAAATAAAAAAATAAAGAGGATATGTACTCTTATTCTCAACAAAAATATTTTATAATATATATTTCTGGAGTAAAAAAAAAGAATTGTATAAAAAAAATGATAATAAAATAAAAATTTTACTCACTTGTAGTGAAATACCTTTTAAATAGCTGAATTTTACGCCTAATTCAGTTCAAAATACGTCCAATAAGGTTGTATAACCACGGCCAGGCCCCCAAATTGTCAGGGTGAGTCTATGTAGAAGCTTAAAAACAGTAAATACAAGCTAGTACTATGACTGTGACACGTCAAAATAAGTAATAAAAAATTCTTCAGGTCCTACTGCTACGTGGTGCCAGTGGTGATGAGTCTATTGAGGACCTGGGTTGCAATGTTCTAATATCTTTGACTGTAAAGAGACACTACAATAATTATATTTAATTATATCTTTGAGTATTCTAAGGACACTACTGATGATTAACAGTCTTGTCACGTAAGAATATATAATAAAAAGATAAGATGAGGATTTTTGAAGGCAAAAACCCTTCTTTTTATATCTTTCAAGACTGTCAAGAGTTATTTACTCTTCACACGTCAGAGGAGTGAAAATTTTCACTCCATTGGCCAGTCTGTGGTTCTGGATCCTCAATTCTGACGTCAGTAGAGGCAGAATTGTGGTTTTGGGACCACAAATGATCATTCTGGATCAATACAGGATGAAAAAACTTTTCACCTGCCACGTCAGCACTTGGATGACGTTGTTCTGGTGTTTGTATGACCAATACTAGTCATTCTGGGCGGGTTTAAGCTTTGAACAACCATTATTTTGAGTATTAAGACTGTACTGGTTGGTACAGGTTTGGTACAGGCCAGTATTGGCCAAAAAACTTCCAACCAGGATATCTTGGTCAGTTTTTGAGATATCAAGAAACTAAGAGCACAGAATTGAAGGGCTTAATGAGCTCTTCAATTTGGTATGCTTCATGTTTACCCTTCTTTCAAATAGCAAAAGTTATAAGGGTTTTAAGTTTTTGGATGTATTTTTGTACATCAGTATGAGGCTTCAAAAACTTCCATACCAGATATCTTCTTCAATTTGGAAGATATCTGTATTCTGATGATACAGTTTTGTAGGGCTTGATTAGCCCTACAGTTTGGTATGTGACACTGTACAGTTGTATGAGTGTATGCCAAAGATACAGGGGTTTGTTTATTTTCTTATTTTCAGAATATCTGTATTTTGGTTATTAAACCTTTGAACCAAGATCTCTCAGTCAATTTAAGAGATACAGAGGTCTAAGGTGTCTCAAATTAAAGCTCTTGTTGAGATCTTTAATTTGGTTATACTTTTGTACAGTTTTGTACAAGCCCTCTTTGACTTTCAGGGGGACTTGGTTTTGAAAATGAGGTTATATGGTATCTCCAGTTGTAGTGGTGTTACAACAACATGGATGATATCATTGTGTAGCTCTCTATGTGAGCTTTAAGAAAAATACCATTTTGGTATAGGATAACTTAAATATGCATAAGTTAGATGAGAGGTGAAAATAAGGGTTTTGACTTGTTTATTCTCCTCTAGGTTTCCTTATTCTGTTTGGATAAGGTTGGTGTTTAATGTAAGAGGGTTGTTTTCTCTTAATTATTACCTGTATTGACTATGTTTGTTCAATACTTGTCATACCATTATTTATGGTATGTTGGATGTCATGCTAGTGCTCTGTTTTGAGTCACAGGCTGACAAATTTCAATTGGAATTAATTGAGCAAAGAACTGCAAGCAATTAATTAAAGAACAAATTCTTTAAAAAGAGTATTAAAGAGAAAACACGCCCAAAAGTGACCAGAGTGAATTTGGAAACAAAGTGACAAAGCTAACAGTGATGAAAGATGCTTTAATTCACTTTTGGGGTGGTTCAGGGGTAAAAATGATTATAAGAGTTACAAACAATGATTATAATGATTTTTTCACGTGGTTAAAAGGATTAAAATGATTTAAAAGTGGTGGTTGGAATCTTTGATTGATTGGTTTAACAGTTTTAAACTAATTAATAAAAGGAAAAGATTCTAACGTGAAGAGAAAAGTGGGGCAAAGAAGACATTCTTTTATAGCCATCAATTCTCTTACTCCAAAAGTAAAATTTACTCTTGTCAGTCGTGAAAAACAGTCTGACAACAGAAAAGCCAATTATGGCATCATTGAACCCTGGTTTAGACCAAAAAGGGCTGGTTTAAGCCATTTTTAGCCATTTTTAGCCATTTTAGACCCTTAAATCAGCCATTACTATAGCAATACCAGGCCTAGAGCCTTCAAAACACGTCAGAATGTGTGTCAGAGGCGTAGAAACCAGTTAAAACTGTTTTTATTATGATTGTTTTATCTTAAGGGTAGTTTTACCTTCTTGGCAACAGCTACCCCTACCCCAGTTGGTATCAAAACCTCATCATCAATTGAGTCCACGGACCCTGTAACTCAATTCCAGGCCAAAAGTGATGAACTTTTGCGTGAATTTTGACATCCCACGCCTGTCAGCAAGGATTTTGGGGGTCTAGCTCCCCCTTAGAGCTGGAGTTCCTTTTCCCCCCCAAATTTAATCTTTCCAATTTATTTTTCCTTTAATTCCTCATCATGTATTATACTTATAATTTACATATGTAATTCAATTCAATTGTACAGTACAATACAGTAATAATTGACACCTCATATGTAAATCAAAGTTCACTTATGTAATACACACGCACATTTTGACATTTCAATTGAATTCAATTGAAAATACTTTAATTCCTCATAACTTCTAAACTAAACACAACACCTCAATTTTAACACAAAAATTGATGGTTAACACCACATGTGGTGTGAATTAAATTAAGGTTTTGAGGATTTTCAACTTTTGTATTGAAAATACTAAAAACTTAATTTAAGCTTATTTAGAGTTGAGTTACAAAAATTTCACCCAGAGGTGACCCCACCTGATTTTTTATGAGGAATCCAATGGTGAAATAAAATTTATATGTTTATTTATTGGATAAAAAGTTATAATAAATCTTATTTAACTTTTTTCCAAATTTATTTATTTTTTCACAATTTTGTTAAAATTTCATTTTTACTTAAATTTTTCAAGTATAAATGTAATTTTATATTTACAAAATTTAAAGTAATTTTATTTTTAAATTATAATTAATTTTTTATTTTTAATATAATTTTATATTTATATTTTTTATTTTTATTTTAATAATATAAATAAATTTATTTTATTTATATTAATATGTTATATTTGTGGTCTTTTGGGTATATGAAATTACCTCTAAGGCTCACAAGAAGTTACAATTCATGTCTTGTTATTGTGGACAGATATAGCAAAACACCAATCTTTTTACCATGTCACAAAGATGACACAGCTATGGATACAGCTCTTTTGATTTGGAATAGAGTCATATCCCATACTGTTCTCTTTAAAAATATTATCAGTGATAGAGACCCAAAATTCACATCAGCCTTATGGACCAATTTACATAGGCTTTTGGGTACAAAACTATCATTCTTAACAGCCTACCATCCACAAACAGATGGGCTGGCAGAAAAAATGATTCAAACCCTTGAGGACATGATCAGAAGATTTTGTGCTTATGGCCTGGAGCTTAAAGATTCTGAGTTTGGTGTATATTGCTATTTTACGTGGAAAAATAGCAATAACTTCGAAAATTCATTAAATATCCAATTCTCAATGGATTTGCTTGAAAATTTCACAAAGCTTACAATTTAATATTATCTACATATAATATAAATTTTAAGTATCTTTTAAAAATAAATTTCCTGGGTAATTAACCTGTAAATTTACTCTGTTAATTAAAACTCAAAGAAAATTATAATTTCTTTAAAAATTAATTTAAAATTGAGTTTAAGAGATTTCTGCTTGAAACTCTATTTTTAAGTTGTTAATGTGATGAACGTTAATATAAATAAGTTTATTCATATTAAAAACATAAACTAATTAGTTTAAATGAGGATTAAAGTTACATGGAGTTAAGAATAACGTGTTAACTTTAAATTGGAATTAAAATTAAGTTACCTTAAGTTAAGAACTTTATTTTTAACCATTGTTTTTCAGTTTAGACCTAAGCACGCCCTCTATATCCATTATGAATCATGAGAGCTTCTCTGAAGACATAAAAAGAGTCTTTTCATCACTGTTTTTTTCCATAATCAATTATCAATCCAATCATATTAGAAATTTAAACAGATAGACTTTTATTAAATATAAAATCTTATTATCAAAGTAATTCTTAAGTTATCTTATTCTTTATTAATTAAAATTAAAGAATTGAAATCATAGAATTTAGATTATTGTTGTAATCACCAATAATATATTTCTTATATAAAATTAATCATCTTAAATATCTTTCAAATCCACAAATTCCTCTGAAAAACTCTTTAATCATAATTTTTATTGTAAAAAGTTGTTTTATTATTAAAAATATTGATTTTTGGCGTGTTTTTAACTTATAATTATTATTTGATATAATAAATGTTGTTGTTTGACTTGTTGTATTAAATAAATATTATAAGTAAGTTTTCTCTAAAGTTCGATATCTTTTTTATCTAGTATTATTTTTTTTACATAGAGTTTTATTATATAAGAATTATTTCTGCACAGTGTGTGTTTCAATTATTTTATAAATAATATTTATATTATTTATAAGTGGTTAATTTCCTTATTTTCCATGTTTAATTGTCTCATTAAGAGCTTTACACTTCTTATTGTTATAACTGTCAGTGACTATAACAATAATAGAATAATTATAATTTATTATAATTATTATATTTTTTTTATTATCATATTTTTATAATAATAATTTAATTTATTTTTTTATATAATTATTTTTAGTAATTATATTTAAATTTGTGGTTATAATATTTTGTTATATTATATATTTCTATTGAGGACAGTCATAGTACTCTTGATATTGCTACTATTATCAAGAGTTTCATAGACAAACCTTACAAGAAGAATGGATTGATGTTTTATATGCCAGTTCAAGAGCTGGTATTAGTGTACACCAATCATGGGTAAAACCATCAGAATCGTTGAATTCTAGTCCATAAGCGCAGAATCTTCTGATCATATCCTCTAAGGTCTGTATCATTCTTTCTGCTAAACCATCAGTTTGAGGATGGTAAGCTGTTTAGAATGATAATTTTGTCCCAAACAGGTTATGGAGATTTATTCATAATGCTGAAGTGAACTTTGGGTCTCTGTCACTTTTAATATTCTGGAATAAGCCTGTGTGGATAATCTCTTTGTTCCATATCATTATGGCTGTGTCCATAGCTGTGTAATCTTTATGACATGGTAGGAACATGTGAGTCTTGCTATACCTGTCAACCAATACTAGGCATGCATTATAGCTTCTTTCTCCTCCTGGAGGTAATGCTGTTACCCAATCCATATGAACTATTACCCAAGGGGATTTTGGTTCTTTGATTTGGATCATCATTCCAAATTTCTTTCCTGTGGCTCTGTTGGCTTTTTGACATCTGTCACAGGTTTGACAGTATTCTGCAACATCTTTCTTCCAATTTGGCCACCAAGAGCAGGTTTTCACCCTCTCTAGTGTTCTGTCTTCTCAAAGGTGTCCAGCTGCAACACTATCATGACACTCATGTAAAATAGTGTTTATCAAGGTTCTATTTGTTAAGGCCTTAACACATGTGTGTTTTGTTCTATGGTAAAGGATTCCATCAAGGAGGTGGAATCTTCCTTGATCATATGCCTTTTTCCATGTTTCATCTAGTTTTGATGAAAGTGATGGGTCTTTGCAGTCTTTCATTAGAAGTTGGCTTAAGATATGGAAATTTTTGTCTATCTTATACCTTTCTTTAACTTTCTTAAAGAATTCTGTGCCAATGTCTGTAACACATATTCCTTCTATATGGTGCTCTTCCTGTGGTACCCATTCTGGATTGTCAGGGTTATTTGCTAGAGCCCATCTGCTAAGACCATCTGCATTTTTATAAATATTACCAGATTCATGAACAATAGTCATATTTCCTCTATATTCTTGCATAGCAATTTGCCATCTCAGCATATGTCTATTTGGAGTTTTCATATTTAATAGAGATTTTACAGCATTACAGTCTGTAATCACATCAAATACTGTTCCATCCAAGTAATAATGTAATTTTTCTAAATCCCACACTAAGCAGAGGCATTCCATTTGGCTTGCTTCATATCTTGCTTCTGTTGGCTTTATTTGTCTTGAAATAAAACAAATTGGTCCTTCCACTGGTTTATCGTTGATAATTTGTGTCTGGTGTAGTGCAGCACCCAGTCCTTCTCCACAAGCATCAATGTAAAGCTTGAAGGGTAGTTTCCAATCTGGCATTAGGAGAAATGGGGCATTTGTTAAGGAATTTTTCAGTTCTTCATATGCCTTGACTCTTTCTTCTGTCATTTCATAGCCTGTTTGTTGGTCACATAGCTTATACAAGGATTTAGCAATTTTTGCAAAGTCCTTTATATGCTGTCTATAGTAACCAGCAAATCCTAGAAATGATTGCATTTCTTTTTTGGTTTGAGGCATTGGCTTAAGTACTACTGCTGCTACTTTATTCTTTTCTATGCCTAGACTAAGTCCAGATACAACATGTCCTAGTGCTTTTAATTAACTGTATGAAAAATGACACTTTTTCAAGGAAATTTTCATATTCACTTGGACTATTTTTTGTAGTACCCTTTCTAGTCTTGTAAGGTGATCTTCCCAAGTTTCTGAGCAAACTATGATATCATCAATATAGATAATTAACCATCCTTCTGATAATTCTTCAGGAAATATGGTATTCATCATGTTTTGATAATGGGAAGGTGCATTCTTTATGCCAAATGGCATTCTTAAGTATTCAAAAATTCCACAGTGGACTATTATTCTCAGTAGTTTCTTGGCATTGTCTGTTAAGACATTTTGATGAAAACCCTTTAAGGCATCCATGGCTGTAATGCACTTAGCTTGTGACAATTGTGTCAATGTCTCATGGATTCTGGGTATTGGATACCTGTCTGGAATGGTATAGGTGTTCAGGGCTCTGAAGTCTCCTACCATCCTTGATTTTCCATTATGCCAAGTTATAATGACAGGTGTAGTGACTTCTACCTGTTCATTATGTCCTACCTTTCTTAATACTCCAAGGTCCATTAATTCTTTAATGTGTACCTCCAAGGCTTCTCTAGCCCTTGGACTGGCTGGGTAAGCAGGTCTCCTTAGTAAAGGTGGGTAAGGTTTTTCCATATTAAGAATTATATCCACTTCATGCCCAATTATGGCACCTATTGGTTCTTTGTCAGTTGCAAAGGCTTTTTTGTACTTAAATAAGAGGTCAATCAATTTTTTTTCCATTTTTTCTGTTAATTCTTGATTGGATTCTGCCTCTTTGAGTTGTTCAGATATAAAAAGTTCCTTTTCTGGAATTTTTCTTCATTCTTAATAACTATGATTTCTTTTTTGTTATTTAAGAAGCCAAACTTTTGTCTTTTGTTGTCTCCCATGGTAAAATATCTATCCTTTTGGTTAGAGATATCTATACCATAAATTGATAAGTAGTCATTTCCAAGTATGAAGTGAATACTAGTACAGTTGTCCATTACTACAAACTCTACTTTAATTCTGACACATTTTGAGGGATGAGGAAAAATTAGTGTTAAATCAATTATTCCAAGGGGCTTCATGCTCTCACTTGCACTACTAAATTTGACACCTTGTATTGGCATACGTTTTTCTTGCCAGTCTGGGACAATGGTTTTTAAATAACTTTTACCAACACAGCTGCAATGTGCTCTTGTATCCACGTTAACTTTTCCTTCTTGGTTATCAACTATAACAATACTTATACTTGATTTTCCAGCTGTATATCCCATTCCTCTTGTAGGTTTGGTTCTATACATTTTGGCATCTTGTATATTTGTCAGGTTTTTGTCAGATGTCCCAACTTGTGGTAAGTTTGAGTTAACATCCATTACTTCATAAATTATATCAATATTATTAACTCATGCATTAATTATGTTGATTTCATCACTTCCAGAGCTTTCTGACTCTTCTGTCTCTTTTTCAGAGTCAGATTCCTCCTCTTTGTCATTGTGGTTTTTTGTTTCCACAATTTCATTAATCTTTGCCTTTTTGAGGCAATTTTTGGCTAAGTGTCCAATACCTCCACATTTATGGCATTTTCTTTGCTCATTATTGTTGGATGTATTGGGCTTGAAGGATTCTTTTGATTTATCTTTTTTGATAAATGGTTTATTTGGGCTTTTAATGTCCAATTTCTTCCAAGTCCTGCCAATTTTTGTTCTTGTCACTATATCTTCTAGTGTGTTAATATACTCTTCTGTGGAGCATGGTCCTATAAACCTGCTTCTTAGGGCATGTTCTAGCTCTCCTCCACATTTCTTCAGTATTTGTATGTGCACCATTTTTTGTGAAATTTCTGGGTACAATGCATTAAGTCTTTCAACTTGTTTTAAGAACCAAGTTAAAGGTTTGTCTTTGTCTGGGTCAATGAAAGGATTTTCAAATGCATTTTCTATTTTGTACCTCCAGGCATCATTAGCCTACTTGGTGATTATTTCTTGTTTCCACCAAGACCAGGTATTTTTGCCATTTGTTTGCCTTATGCCATAATACCATCTTTTTGCAGATTTTTCAAACAATTAATGTAATCTTGCAGTGATTAATTCATCTGGTATGGCATAATCTTCTTGTAGCATGTCAATTTTTTTGATAAATTACATGTGGTCATATTCACCTTCTCCTGTCAATTTTGGCCATTCTTTCAATTGAGGTGCTTCCTTCATTAAGACTTGGTTATTTTCTTGGTGACTCATGTCTGTTATGATTTGGATCTGTTAATTCCTCTTTTGGTTTAACAGGGCTTCTTATGTGAGAAAATGGTGTTGATAACTTTGGCATATTTCAGTTAGCCTCATTAATTTTATCCATTTTTTCAGTAATAAGCCTTATTTCACTTTGAATGTCATCTTTCAGATGCATTCTTACTTCATCACTCTTTTCCACATGGTCCAAAAGTAATTTTTGGTGTGATGAAGTCTTTTCTTCAATTTTTTCTACAGAAATACTTAATTTGTTTAATTTTTCTGTAAGATTATCAATACTCATGTCATAATTGATTGTCAAAGTTTTTTCTTTGTTATCACTTATGTATTTGTACAACTCTTGTTGTACTTGTATTAATTTCTGAGTATTGTAAATTAATACTTTTGGTTTATTATTTTCAATCATAAATTTTATGTTATCAATTTCTTTTTTATTTTGTACAACAAGTTTTGTTAAGGATGAAAAGCTATTATTTATTTTTTGGAAAGATAATAAACTATTTTTAATGTCTTTAAGAGGTAAAATACCATTTTCAAGCTCTGTTAAAGTACTGAAAACATCAGGAGACAAGGTTATTTCTTTGGGAAATGGGGTTGTCTCATTCTTTGTTCCTCTTTGTCCTTGAATTCCATAAAAGCTCTGGCCATGTTGAAGACATTGTCCATGGAATCTTTTTGGATCTTGGGGATCCTGTAGCTTGGGGAATATGCTTTCCTCCAGTTCTTTTTCTCGTTCTTCTTCCCTTCTTGGGGAAGTGGGTTGACTTGGGGCTTGCTGGTAGAAGCTACTGGGGCTTCTTCTTTGGTTGCATCCTTCTTTTTGGCATGATACTCCTTGATCTTTTTGATTTGAGGTTTGGATGACAGTGGATTCCATCCATTGGATTATCCCACTATTTCCTCCTCTTTGAGGAACTTTTTCAGGAGGTGCCAGGAGTTCATCACTCCTGGGTGTATTTGGGGCAACATTTCCCAATCTTTGTCCTTGTATACTGTGTAGTACTGTTTGTACTGGCTCATGTAAATGTCTATTTGAGCCCTTTGAATGTGATTTGTACCTCTTTGAGTCACTCATACTTAGTTCCAATTCAGGTTCAGATATCATGGTCATTTCTGGGACTTGCCTTTGGGATAAGGCACTTCCTTGTGTAGATTCTGTTCCACTGGGGATATTGCCCTTCCTTTTCCCTTTTGAGGAATCAATTCTACCTCTGAGTCCAGCTCCATCTGATTGGATGGAATATTGGGAGCCTCTTCTGGTAGTCATATTATAATAAAAATAAGAAATAAGAGGATTTCAGAACAGGAATTCTTCTTATGACAATTTATAAATGAGTTACTCACCTTCAGAGTCCTGAATGGTGGGTCTTGGAAAGTCCAATTTCTTGGCTTTCTTTTTCTTGGTAATTATTGGTGTTGGAGACCTTTGACAAGTTTCTTCCACCAATCTTTCAACAGTGGTTTGGTTGGCCACTGTTGGGTTGTCTTCAAACACTAAAAAAGACAAATAAATATAAGTCTTTTATATAAAAGTGTTATTTTTGGTAAGATATGGCAATTTTCCACGTAAAAATTGCTTTTATATCTTTTAAAAAGTGAAAATAATCAAAGAAGTGAAATTGAAATGAATAAAATAACTTTTTTATTGGTTTTTAATTTTTTTTTATATTTTTTTTTTAATATTTTTATTGTTTTTATTTTAAAAAAATAAAATAAAAATGAATATGATTCTTTTATAAAATTAATTTTAATTTATAAAGTATTTTTTTTCAATCACTAGAGTCACTCAAAGAAAGTTTTTGCAAGTCTAAGGATGTGAAAAACGACGTGTGAGACAATACAATTGCTTTACAAATGCCTCAATAGCTTTTAAAATCAATAAATATAAAATTATTATATAATTTTATGATTATAAGTATAATTGATTATTGGATAAGCCCAATTAGAATCTTTTTAAAGGTCTTTTAGAGTAAAAATCACGGCCAGGCCCCCAAATGTAAGGTTTGACTATGAAACAATAAGTAAAAATTACTAATATTTTACTTATTGTACTATGAATGTCCTTATAAATAAAATAAATAAGATAAAAATTATTATAATAATATAGAATTATTATATTTATGGCGTAAAATAATTATATTATTAAATAAATATAATAATATGATAAAATAAATATATTAATATAAGATAATTAATATATTTAAAAGCACTTTATTATTGTTACCAACAAATAATAAAGGCGTAAGAAATTGTTTTTTAATGATAAAAAACAATTAATAACAATAATATTACCAATATTAAAGTTATAAATTAATATAAATACTATTTATATTAATTATAGAGTTATTAAGAGTAATGATAGAGAAAAATTATTATAATAAGAGAAATAACCTACTTTTAATGCTTAATATAATAATTTTGAGTAAATTTACGCCTAGAAATGTGAATAAAACTTATTTAAATTGTAATTACAATAAAATTTAAGAGAAATTACAAATTTTCTTGATTTTATGTGGCATTGAGGTTTTTTAAGAGAAATTTAAACAAAACAATTAAATAATTGTAATAATCATGTCAAAGATGAAGATTATTAAAAGATGATCTTTGGTTTTTAATCATATAAAAGTTTTAAATATAAAGAATAAAGAAATTACCTTTTTTATTTAATGATTTAATGTTTTGAAAGTGTCTGAGGAGAAAACAGAGTAAAAACAGCTCTATTTATAGTAGATACCTCCCTCCTAGAGTCCAACAGGCTTCTAGTAGACGTGTACTGATCATATTCACTGGAATCGGTCAATATTTAAGGTTTGGTGATGATTACATCAGGATCAAACCATATTACATCATTATTACGCGATTATTTAGAGTTATCACTATAACTGTGAGTTTGATGACGTCAAAGGCTTGGCAGAACCCCAAAATTAGTGGATTGTATTATTTTTAATCATAAACTAACATTATTCACCAATTGTATCACTCATATGACTGTTAAGCTTAATTTAAGGTTACAGTGAGTGATCATAAATGATCAAATTAAGCTCAAACTTTGATCCTTAATACCTTCCCAGATTTACACGCTACAGAAATTCAGAGAGTGAATTCTAATAGCTTGGCATAACCTTATAATGCTTCCAAGAGAATTTCATTACATCATCAAAACTCTATTTTTGATGATGTTTCTTGTAACTCATCTTTTCTGTCAAAATTTAATATTTTAAACTTCAAACCATGATTTGAAGGGGTTATACCTTGAATATTATAATGAAAAATACATCATTCTTCACGAATGAACTAGTAGAGTCCAACTGTCTACTTCTTTCTAAGTTTGGCCCACTTTCACAACAAAGTGGTCAACAGCTCTGTTGATTTTAATCAATAAGCCCTTACAGGTTTTAATCTTGTTTATAGCTTGTGAAATAAACTTCATTTCTGTATTCCTAGAGAAATTAAGTGATGACCTTATTTTCAATTCATCACTCTATCATGCATATTTCAAAAGATATTAGCTAAAATCCTTGAATATATGCATTGACCAAAAAAGTGCATATATTCAGCTTAATTCCTTAAGTATTGACTTTGGAGCTTAGCTTGTTAATTGTTTTATATGTGGATTTTTATGGAGAATCTAATGGTCCTACTTATTTTACATCCTTTTTCATTGGTCTTTGAAATAAATAAGGATCTGTGTTTTTTATAAGGTATTATTACTTATAACTTATTAAATATTGACTTTACAGATATGCCATAAAAATGGTATACGTGTATCTTACCATGGGGAATCCAATGGTATAATTTATTCCACATGTTTATTCATTGTTTTTGTAGTTAAACCAGGTTTTATGCTAATTTATGGTATTTTTGTAGCTTTAAGGTAATTATTTTTTAATGTATAATTATTTTAAATATTTCTTGTGACCTTTTTTGGGTATGTGGTCATATCTCAAAGGTTCACATTACTAATACTTCCTTAACTCCTTCCTGCTTATTTAATCTGTATATGTATCCTCCTTCTGCTGTCTTGACTGTAGAATTTTGATTTTGAGGCCAATTTGTGTGTTGAAACCTAATTTTGTTTTTAGGGTTATGTTTCAGGTATTTTCCAAACTTTAAAAGTATTTTCCAAAATTTTCACATTTTTCATCTAATTTTTTTTGTTTAATGCCTTCAATGTGGCTTGAACCAATGAGGTGGCCATTTTCCTTGACACAAGGCATCACCATACCAACTAGCACCACTGCAAAAATGCTGACCTATGCACAACCACATTGCACTGACGTAGGTATGAGGTCAGTGCAAGGTTGTTAGTTTTTACACACCCATTCTCAGGATTTTCCATCAATGTTTCCCCCTCAGTACCTTCACAAAGGCACACAAAGGTATTGTAATTTCGAAGTATTTTCATTCTCAAAGATAATCCTCAATCCTTTCTCATGGTCAAAAACTGACAATGAGCTTGTTCATTTTAATATATGAATGCTTTTGTTTTGCTTTTCTCTTCACAAAATGTAGCATTAAGAATCAAAGAACGGGGAAACAATGAATAGGGGAAACCTTACACCAGCTGCACTTGAAAGTAAACACCCCCATCTTCCTTTCAAGAAGCTCAAATATTTTGCAAGGCTATACACAAAGACCAAGAAAACTAGGGTATAGTGCTTCATTGGTGTCAATTCTGAATAGCACAGGCATTCGCTCACTCAAGTTTTTCACGCCCGATTTGTTGTTATTTGATGTTTCCTGGTGAGGTACTTGAAATTTGAAATTTAGACTTTATAGGAAGATGGTCACTCAGAAAAACCTACCTGAAAAATAAGATGGTCAACTGATGCTGCTTCCACACCCGTCTCAAAATTCTTGACTGTAGATTCTTCATCTCCGTTTTTTTTCAATAAAAAACATCTCATTTGACTTCGGCAACAATTTTTTCATTCAATTTCTATTTGAAAATTTCTGCACTCATCGGGTTATTTTAAAAAATCCTCCTTTAACTTTGCAAATGAAGTTTGATTTCATCACTACTTTATATTAGTTAGTCATCATATTAAAGCCAAAACTTAATTTGCTAACTGAATTTTAATTTTATTTCTCTTTCTATTAGATTCAAGACCATTCAATCACAAATTCATCCTAGAGTTGTAGCATGGATGAATTCAACCAATACTTCAACACCAATGACTACAAAGTGCCACGAGCGAATAGAAGAAATCAACCTGCCACTGTCAGTGAGTGGCTGCACATACTTGATCAAAAGGGCTGGCTTTGTAAGTATCCTTTTTTGTTTTTGAATGCAAGGACTGACCTTTTTTATAGACCTCAGTGTGTAGATTAGACTACTACAGTTTCAGCTTTGGAACCATCAAACGTGAACCTAGACAAGCAGTTGATTACATGTACCACTTGGGGACCTTTGCAGAGAATCTCGAAATACTTCCTCATAGACCAAGGGATGAACCGTGGTTGCAAACAAGGTTTGTGGGGGCAATGACCAGATTGGTGGACTACATTTGGGTCATGAATGCCCAATTTGACGACGCTTGTGATCATGTGAGACAAAGGTGATGTCTAATAGTTTCTAATCAAGCAAGACTCTTTTTCAATTCTAACGACAGTCCACGATCAATTAGATAAACGACTTCTTTGCCTTCGGTGTTCATGACACTTGCGTGTTTTGGTAATTGGCTTTGTTTTTTTTTGAAATTAAAATTGTTATTCATTGTTTGGTTTTGTAATTCCATAATTGTGAGACTGAGTAACTGCATCTTTGAACGATGCAAAAAAATAACATGAAAAAAATAATTGAGCAGGGGTCAGGTGACGTTGTACTTCCCACTGCTGATCCCACAGCTGAGCTGAAAATTGAAAGAAGACACTACTGCCAAACTCATACCTACGTCAGTGCAACGTGGTTGTGCTTAAGTCAGCATTTTCGCGGTGGTGTAGGACAAGTATGCTTTTGTTTTGTTTCCAACAGAAGCTACCTTTAGGGGTACTTCTACTGTTCACTCCCCTCAAAAAGAAAATTATTAAGCTGATAAGGCACGGCATACCACAGTACAACTTCCAAAAACAGTTAAAATCTTGGAAAATAATCAGGTATACCTTAAATCTTAGAGTATTGTAGTTCTTATTATAGTAATTCATTTGGTAGGACTGCACCAAGGGCTTTCAAAAGCACTCACAACCACTATTTTGCAACAGTAAGGCCCTTAATATCATTATTTAAATACATTTTTTATTATAATTATCCATGTCATGGTCATACTTAAAGCTTTAAATACTATTATTCCTGATGCATCATGGACTCATGCTGAAAGTTGCAGAAAGATTAATTAAGAATTGTAATTTTAATGAGTTTTTTAATTTTTTACCTAATTTCTATGTAGAATTGCAAATAGCACAATATGGCTGGTTTCTATGAGGTAAATAAATGGATACTAGTCCAAAAAAGGTCTTTAATTACTATTTTAAGGTTTTTTCATGGAAAATAATTAAGAATTGACATGGTTATAGGAGTCAAAGTTTCTCTTTACCTCCTTTTCACATCAAACTTGAAGCTTATTTGCAATTTTCTTATTATTTAATGATATTTTAACTTAGTAACCAGGTTCCCAAAAAGGGGTTTGTATACTTATTGTGGCATTATCAGCCATGCATCCCAGCTTTAGGGCTATCCACTCCTCAGAGGAGTCAGAATTTTAAACATAATTGTGGCCTATTTGGGTATGTAAAATATATCTCAAGGGTCACAGGAAATCCCATAGCTCTAATTGATGAAACACCAGGATGTCTAAGACAGTTGTTCCAGAGTTTCTCATACCTGTCGGCAAAGAAGGCCTTTGGGATTTGGTAATTAAAAATCAATAAGTTATTTTAAATGCGGCTTCTGAGAATGGAGTGCTGAGGTGTCTCCACAGATTGAGAGATGTTTATTTCTTCTTTGTACATCTCTAGGATCCTGACCAAGTTTCATTTTAATTTGGGAACAAAGAGACACTTCTTCATGTTGAGGATCTTTTCATTGCACAGGATAATAACAGTTCAAATTGCTTTGGATAAAAGGGAGCTTTCGAAATCCCCATGGATTGTATAAGGGGAGAGATTCTGGTTAGGCTCAAAATCTTTCTTCTTGGTTAAACATGTGTTGTGAGGCACTAAAATAACCAATAATCTGTAAACCAGTTGATTGTTTAAAGTTTGCAGTGACAAGAGCTTGGTCTCTAGAGAGATGAGCTGAAGTTAGGACTGAGGAAGACTGTCTTTTTTTGTTTTTTCAAAGGGGTAAAAGGTTTGGGTTCTTGGTGAAACATTTGTTTTCATCGTGGGTGGTGCACTTGCGATTTTTATTCCCATTGTCACAGCAGAAGGTTATTTGTTAGGGGTGAGTTGATTTCAAGAGGGAGTTGGCTGGAGTTTTGGATGAATGTATTTCTGGCTTTTGTCTTGAGGTATTGACAAACTCTTTAAGTTTCAAAAAAATAAGCTCATTGTTCCACATAAGTACTTCAATGTTGTAAGGTTTGACTATGAAACAATAAGTAAAAATTACTAATTTGTTACTTATTGTACTCTGAATGTCCTTATAAATTGAGTAAATAAGATTAAAAATATAATAATAATAAATAATTATTATTATTATGGCGTAAAATAATTATATTATTAAATAAATATAATAATATAATTTATATTATGAAAATATAATATAATAAATAAATATATTAATATAAAATAATTAATATATTAAAAAGCTCTTTATTATTGTTACCAACAAATAATAAAGACGTAAAAAATTGTTTTTTATTAATAAAAAACAATTAATAACAATAATATTACTAATATTAAAGTTATGAATTAATATAAATACTATTTATATTAATTAAAGAGTTATTAAGAGAGTAATAATAGAGAAATTATTATAATAAGAGAGAATAACCTACTTTTAACACTTAATATAATAATTTTGAAGTATTTTACGCCAAAAAATATAAATACAACTTTTTCAAATTGTATTTACAATAAAAATAAAGAAAATTACAAATTATTCTGGATTTTTACGTGGAAATGAGTTTTAGAGAGATTTTTAACAAAACCAATTAAATAAATGATTTAATCACGTCAAAAGAGATGATTATAGCAAGGTGGTCTTTGGTCTTTAATAATATAATGCTTTTATATATAAAGAATAAAGAAAATTACCTTTTGATTTAATTGATTTAATGTTTTTGATGCGTCTGAGGGGAAAATAGAGTAAAAAGAGCTCTATTTATAGTAAATACCTCCCTCCTAGAGTCCAACAGGCTTCTAGTAGACGTGTACTGATCATATCCACTGGAATTGATCAATATTTTAAGGTTTGAGGGTGATTACATCATGATCAAACCATCTTACATCATTATTGCACCATTATTTAAAGTTATCACTGTAACTTTAAGTTTGATGACATCAGAGGCTTTGCAGAACCCCAAATTTCGTGGATTTTATTAGTTTTAATCATAAACTAATAGTATTCACCAATTTTATCACTCTTGTGACTGTTAAACTTAATTTAAGGTTACAGTAGGTGATCATAACTGCTCAATTTAAGCTCAAACTTTGATCTTCAATAACTTTTAAGATTTACATGCTACAGCAATTCAGAGAGTGAATTCTGATAGCCTGGCATAACCTTATTATGCTGCCAAGAGCTTATCATTACATCATCAAAATCCTAATTTTGAAGATTTTTCTTGTAACTCACCTTTTCTGTCGAAATTCAATATTTTAAACTTCAAACCTTGATTTCAGGGGGTTATACCCTGAATTTAATAATAAAAATTACATCATTCTTCACGAATGAACTAGTAGAATCCAACTGTATACTTTTTTTTAAGTTTGGACCACTTTCACAACAAAGTGGTCAACAGCTCTGTTGATTTTTATCAATATTTCATCATAGGTTTTAACCTTGTTTATAATTTGTAAAATAAAGTTCATATCTGTATTCTTACAGTAATTACGTGGTGACTTTATTTTTGGTTCATCATTCTATCATGTATAGTTTAGAAGATATTAGCTATGATCTTTGAATATATGCGTTGACCAAAAAAGTGCATATATTCAGGATAATTCCTTAAGTATTGATTTTGAGAATTAGCTTATTAATTGTTTTATGTGTGGATTTTTATGGGGAATCCACTGGTACAATTTATTTCACATGTTGTTTCATTGGTTTCTGAGATAAATAGGATTTTATGGTTTTTATAAGGTATTATACCTTATAATTCATTAAATATTGACTTTACAGATATGCCATAAAAATGGTATATGTGTATTTTTCCATGAGGAATCCAATGGTACAATTTATTTTACAGGTTGATTCATTGGTTTTTAAGTTAAACCAATTTTTGTGTTAATTTATGGTATTTTTTGTATATTTAAGTAATTAATTTTAATGTATAATTATTCTAAGTAATTTTAGTATAATTATATTAAAGGTATAATTATTCTTAATCTTTTTGTGACCTTATTGGGTATGTGGTCATATCTCAAAGGCTCACATTCCCTACCACCAAAAAAGATTGTACCACAATCTGATATGTATGATAAGGGTATCATCCACTGTCCTACCTCTTCAATAGACTTTGTTAGTCTTGAAGCTCAATAATGCTTAACTTCTTTATTTTTCAGGTTTTCTTTCATGTCTGAACCTTCTTAGCAGTTTATCAGCATTTGTTATATCTTTCTCAAGTAGCCATTCATCTTCTTGAGTTGAATTTCTATACCTTACAAGGTATTCTCTTTCTTTTTTGTTTCTTGTCCTTCTTTCTTTAAGGACTTTTACTATTTTCTTTTCCTCTCCTTCTTCCAAGGGGGGAATCTCAAGTGGGGGTTTATTTCTTAGTGGAAATAACTCTTTGTTACTTGAACTGTAAGGTTTTATCAGACTTACAGGGAAAGTTGGGTGTTTGTTCATTAGTTCACCTGTGAGTTCCAATTGCACAGCATTGGGTCCATGAAGTGCTTTTATCATAAATGGTCCTGCAAAGGAATCTTTCAATTTCTTTGGGCCTTTTATGTTATTGAAATTAAGGGTTGATACTAAAACCAAGTCCCCTATTTTGAAATCAGGTGGCTTATGATTTTTATCCCATCTTTCTTTTGCATATTTAAAAGAATCTTGCATGCATCTGTTTGCATGGTGTCTTGCTTTGTCAAGCATTATCTTGAAACTGCTTGCTGTTGGATGTATATCCACTAAGTCCTTTTTGAGGGTATCATAAGGAAGTCTTGGATTCCAACCTTTCTCTAGCATTGCTGGTGTTTTGCCAGTGGAAGAATGGATTGATGTCTTGTATGCCAGTTCAAGTGCTGGTATTAGTGTACACCAATCATGGGTAAAACCATCAGAATCTTTGAATTCTAGCCCATAAGCACGGAATCTTCTGATCATATCCTCTAGAGTCTGTATCATTCTTTCTGCTAAACCATCAGTTTGGGGATGATAAGCTGTTGAGAATGATAATTTTGTCCCAAACAAGTTATGGAGATTTGTCCATAATGCTGAAGTGAACTTTGGGTCTCTGTCACTTATAATATTTTGGAATAAGCCTGTATGGCTAATGACTTTATTCCATATCATTATGGCTGTATCCATAGCTGTGTCATCTTTATGACATGGTAAGAACATGGGAGTTTTGCTGTATCTGTCAACTAGCACTAGGCATGCATTATAACTCCTGTCTCCTCCTGGAGGTAAGGCTGTTACCCAATCCATATGAACTATTTCCCATGGGGATTTTGGTTCTTGGATTTGGATCATCACTCCAAATTTCTTTCCTGTGGCTCTGTTGGCTTTTTGACATCTGTCACAGGTCTGGCAGTACTCTGCAACATCTTTCTTCCAATTTGGCCACCAAGAACAGGTTTTCACCCTCTCTAGTGTCCTATCTTCTGAGAGATGTCCAGATGCAACACTATCATGACACTCATGTAAAATGGTGTTTATTAGTGTTCTGTCTGTTAAGGCTATAACACATGTATGTTTTGTTCTATGGTAAAGGATTCCATCAAGGAGGTGAAATCTTCCTTCATCATATGCCTTTTTCCATATTTCATCTAGTTTTGATGAAAGTGATGGATCTTTGCAGTCTTTCATTAGAAGTTGGCTTAAGATATGGCAATTTTTGTCTGTCTTATAGCTTTCTTTAACTTGGTTAAAGAATTCTGTGCCAATGTCTGTAACACATATTCCTTCTATATGGTGCTCTTCTTGTGGTACCCATGCTGGATTGTCAGGGGTATTTGCTAGAGCCCATCTGCTGAGACCATCTGCATTTTTGTGAATATTTCCAGATTTATGGACAATAGTCATATTTCCTCTATATTCCTGGATAGCAATTTGCCATCTTAGCATATGTCTGTTTGGAGTCTTCATATTTAATAGTGATTTCACAGCATTACAGTCTGTGATTACATCAAATACTGTGCCATCCAAATAATAATGCAATTTTTCTAAAGCCCACACTAGGCATAAGCATTCCATTTGGCTTTCTCCATACCTTGCTTCTGTTGGCTTTATTTGCCTTGAAATGAAACAAATTGGTCCTTCCACTGGTTTATCATTGATAATTTGTGTTTGGTGAAGTGCAGCACCTAGTCCTTCTCCACAAGCATCAATGTACAGTTTGAAGGGTAGTTTCCAATCTGGCATTAGGAGAAATGGGGCATTTGTTAAGGAATTTTTCAATTCTTCATATGCCTTGACTCTTTCTTCTGTCATCTCATAGACTGTTTGTTGGTCACATAGCTTATACAAGGATTTAGCAATCTTTGCAAAGTCCTTTATATGCTGTCTATAGTAACCAGCAAATCCTAGAAATGATTGCATTTCTTTTTTGGTTTGAGGCATTGGTTTAAGTAGTACTGCTGCTACTTTATTTTTGTCTATGCCTAGACTAAGTCCAGATACCACATGTCCTAGTGCTTTTAATTCACTATATGCAAAATGACACTTTTTCAAGGAAATTTTCATATTCACTTGAACTATTTTCTGTAGTACCCTTTCTAGTCTTGTAAGGTGATTTTCCCAAGTTTCTGAGCAAGCTATAATATCATCAATATAGATAATTAACCATCCTTCTGATAATTCTTCAGGAAATATGGTATTCATCATTCTTTGATAATGGGAAGGTGCATTTTTTATCCCAAATGGCATTCTTAAGTATTCAAAAATTCCACAATGGACTATTATTCTTAGTAATTTCTTGGCATTGTCTGTTAAGACATTTTGATGAAAACCTTTAAGAGCATCCATAGCTGTGATGAACTTAGCTTGTGACAATTGGGTCAATGTCTCATGGATTCTGGGTATTGGATATCTGTCTGGAATGGTATAGGTATTCAGGGCTCTGAAGTCTCCTACCATCCTTGACTTTCCATTATGCCAAGTTATAATGACAGGTGTAGTAACTTCTACTTGTTCATTATGTCCAACCTTTCTTAATACTCCAAGGTCCATTAATTCTTTAATGTGTACCTCTAAGGCTTCTCTAGCTCTTGGACTGGCTGGATAAGCAGGTCTTCTTAATAAAGGTGGGTAAGGCTTTTCTACATTAAGAATTATATCCACTTCATGTCCAATTATGGCACCTAGTGGCTCTTTGTCAGTTGCAAAGGCATTTTTATACTTAAATAAGAGGTCAATCAATTTTTCTTTCATTTTTTCTGTTAATTCTTGATTGAATTCTGCCTCTTTAAGTTGTTCAGATATAAAAATTTCTTTTTCTGGAATTTTTTCTTCCTTCTTAATAACTGTGATTTGTTTTTTGTTATTTAAGAAGCCAAACTTTTGTCTTTTGTTATCTCCTATGGTAAAATATCTGTCTTTTTGGTTGGAGATATCTATACCATAGATTGATAAGTAGTCATTCCCAAGTATGAAATGATTACTAGTACAGTTGTCCATTACTACAAACTCTACTTTAATTCTAACACATTGTGAGGGATGAGGAAAAATTAGTGTTAAATCAATTATTCCAAGGGGCTTCATGCTCTCACTTGCACTACTAAATTTGACACCTTGTATTGGCATAAGTTTTTCTTGCCAATTTGGGACAATGGTTTTTAAATAACTTTTGCCAACACAAGTGCAATATGCTCCTGTATCCAAGTTAACTTTTCCTTCCTGGTTATCAACCATAACAATACTTATACTTGATTTTCCAGCTGTATATCCCATTCCTCTTGCAGGTTTGGTTCTATACATTTTGGCATCTTGTATGTTTGTCAGGTTTGTGTCAGATGTTCCAACTTGTGGTAAGTTTGAATTAACATCCAGTACTTCATAAATTAAGTCAATATTATTAATTTGTGCATTAATTATATTGATTTCATCACTTTCAGAGCTTTCTGACTCTTCTGTCTCTTTTTCAGAGTCAGATTCCTCTTCTTTGTCATTGTGGCTTCCTGTTTCCACAATTTCATTAATTTTTGCTTTTTTAAGGCAATTATTGGCTAAGTGTCCAATACCTCCACATTTATGGCATTTTCTTTGCTCATTATTGTTGGATGTATTGGGCTTAAAGGATTCTTTTGATTTATCTTTTCTGATAAATGGTTTATTTGGGCTTTTAATGTCCAATTTTTTCCAAGTCCTGCCAATTTTTGTTCTTGTCACTATATCTTCTAGTGCATTTATATACTCTTCTGTGGAGCATGGTTCTATACATCTGCTTCTTAGGGCATGTTCTAGTTCCCCTCCACATTTTTTAAGTATTTTCATATGCACCATCTTCTGTGACATCTCTGGGTATAGTGCATCAAGTCTTTCAACTTGTTTTAAGAACCAAGTTAAAGGTTTGTCTTTCTCTGGGTCAAAGAAAGAGTTTTCAAATGCATTTTCTATCTTATACCTCCAGGCATCATTTGCCCACTTGGTGATTATTTCTTGTTTCCACCAAGACCAGGTATTTTTACCATTTGTTTGTCTTATGCCATAATACCATCTTTTTGCAGATTTCTCAAACAAAGAATGTAATCTTGCAGTGATTAATTCATCTGGTATGGCATAATCTTCTTGTAACATGTCAATTGTTTTAATGAATGACATGTGGTCATATTCACCTTCTCCTGTGAATGTTGGCCATTCTTTCAGTTGAGGTGCTTCCTTCATTAAGACTTGGTTATTATCTTGGTGACTCAAGTCTGTTATGAAAGGATTTGACAATTCCTCTTTTGTTTTAACAGGGCTTCTTATATGAGAAAATGGTGTTGATAACTTTGGCATATTTAAATTAGCCTCATTAATTTTATCCATTTTTTCAGTGATAAGTCTTATTTCACTCTGAATATCATCTTTCAGATGCATTCTTGCTTCATCACTTTTTTCCACATGGTCCAAAAGTAATTTTTGGTGTGATGAAGTCTTTTCTTCAAATTTTTCTACAGAAATACTTAATTTATTCAATTTTTCTGTAAGATTGTCAATACTCACATCATAATTGATTGTCAAAGTTTTGTCTTTGATATCTTTTATGTATTTATACAATTCTTGTTGTCCTTGTATTAATTTTTGAGTATTGTCAATTAAATTCTTTGGTTTATTATTTTCAACAATAAACTTAATGTTGTCAATTTCTTTCTTTTTTTGCACAACAATTTTTTTTAAAGAAGATAAATTGTTATTTATTTCTTGTAGTGATAATAAACTGTCTTTAATTTCTTTTAGAGGTAATATACTATTTTTAATTTCTGTTAAAGTATTTACAACATCTTTGGACAAGGTTATTTCTTTGGGAAATGAGGTTGTCTCATTCTTTGCTCTTCCTTGTCCTTGAATTCCATCAAGGTTCTGGCCATGTTGAAAACATTGTCCATGGCATCCTTTTGGATTCTTGGGATTCTGTAGCTTGGGGAATATGGTTTCCTCCAATGCTTTTTCTTGTTCTTCTTCCCTTCTTGGGGAAGTGGGTTGGCTTGGGGCTTGCTCGTAGAAGCTACTGGGGCTTCTTCCTTGGTTGCCTCCCTCTTTTTGGCATGGTAATCCTTGATTTTTTTGATTTGAGGTTTGGATGACAGTGGATTCCATCCATTGGAGTATTTCACTATCTCCTCCTGTTTGAGGAACTTTTTCAGGATGTGCCAGGAGTTCATCACTCCTTGGTCTATTTGAGGCAACATTTCCCAATCTTTGTCCTTGTACACTGTGCAATACTGCTTGTACTGGCTCATGTAGATGTCTATTTGAGCCCTCTGAATGTGATTTGTACCTGTTTGAGTTACTCATACTTAGTTCTAATTCAGGCTCAGATATCATGGGCATTTCTGGGACTTGCCTTTGGGATAAGGCACTTCCTTGTGTGGATTCTGTTCCACTGGGGATATTGCCCTTTCTTTTCCCTTTTGAGGGATCAATTCTACCTCTGAGTCCAGCTCCATCTGATTGGATGGAGTATTGGGAACCTCTTCTGGTAGTCATAGTTAAAGAATAAGAAAAAATAAAAGTATTTTAGAATAAAAATTCTTTTATGGCAATTATAAAAAGAGGTGCTCACCTTCAGAGTCTTGAATGGTGGGTCCTGGAAAGTCTAATTTCTTAGCTTTCTTTCTTTTGGTGATAACTGGTGTTGGAGAACTTTAACAAGTTTCTTCCACCAACCTCTCAACAGTAGCTTGGTTATCTTCTGTTGGGTTATCTTCAAACACTAAAAAAGACAAATAAATATAAGTCTTTATATAAGAAGTTTTATTTTTGGCAAGATATGGCAATTTTCCACGTAGAAATTGCTTTATATCTTAAAAAATTGAAATAAAATAAAGAAATGAATAAAAAATGAATAAAAATAACTTTTTCATTGGTTTTTAATATTTTTTAATATTTTTTATGTATTTTTTATTTTTTAAAGAATAAAATAAAAAAGAATATGATTCTTATAAAATTAAATTATAATAAAATTATTTTTAATTTATAAAATATCTTTTTTAATCACTAGAGTCACTCAAAGAAAGTTCTTGCAAGTCTAAGGATGTGAAAAACCACGTGTAAGACAGTACAATTGCTTTCCAAATGCCTCAATAGCTTTTAAAATCAATAAAATATAAAATTATTATATAATTTATGATTATAAATATAATTTATTATTGGATAAACCCAAATAGAATCTTTTTAAAGGTCTTTTAAGTAAATATCACGGCCAGGCCCCCAAATGTAAGGTTTGACTATGAAACAATAAGTAAAAATTACTAATTTGTTACTTATTGTTTTCTGAATGTCCTTATAAATTGAGTAAATAAGATTAAAAATATAATAATAATAAATAATTATTATTATTATGGCGTAAAATAATTATATTATTAAATAAATATAATAATATAATTTATATTATGAAAATATAATATAATAAATAAATATATTAATATAAAATAATTAATATATTAAAAAGCTCTTTATTATTGTTACCAACAAATAATAAAGACGTAAAAAATTGTTTTTCTTAATAAAAAACAATTAATAACAATAATATTACTAATATTAAAGTTATGAATTAATATAAATACTATTTATATTAATTAAAGAGGTATTAAGAGAGTAATAATAGAGAAATTATTATAATAAGAGAGAATAACCTACTTTTAACACTTAATATAATAATTTTGTAGTATTTTACGCCAAAAAATATAAATACAGCTTTTTCAAATTGTATTTACAATAAAAATAAAGAAAATTACAAATTATTCTGGATTTTTACGTGGAAATGAGTTTTAGAGAGATTTTTAACAAAACCAATTAAATAAATGATTTAATCACGTCAAAATAGATGATTATAGCAAGGTGGTCTTTGGTCTTTAATAATATAATGCTTTTATATATAAAGAATAAAGAAAATTACCTTTTGATTTAATTGATTTAATGTTTTTGATGCGTCTGAGGGGAAAATAGAGTAAAAAGAGCTCTATTTATAGTAAATACCTCCCTCCTAGAGTCCAACAGGCTTCTAGTAGACGTGTACTGATCATATCCACTGGAATTGATCAATATTTTAAGGTTTGAGGGTGATTACATCATGATCAAACCATCTTACATCATTATTGCACCATTATTTAAAGTTATCACTGTAACTTTAAGTTTGATGACATCAGAGGCTTGGCAGAACCCCAAATTTCATGGATTTTATTAGTTTTAATCATAAACTAATAGTATTCACCAATTTTATCACTCTTGTGACTGTTAAACTTAATTTAAGGTTACAGTAGGTGATCATAACTGCTCAATTTAAGCTCAAACTTTGATCTTCAATAACTTTTAAGATTTACACGCTACAGCAATTCAGAGAGTGAGTTCTGATAGCCTGGCATAACCTTATTATGCTGCCAAGAGCTTATCATTACATCATCAAAACTCTAATTTTGATGATTTTTCTTGTAACTCACCTTTTCTGTCGAAATTCAATATTTTAAACTTCAAACCTTGATTTCAGGGGGTTATACCCTGAATTTAATAATAAAAATTACATCATTCTTCACGAATGAACTAGTAGAATCCAACTGTATACTTTTTTTTAAGTTTGGACCACTTTCACAACAAAGTGGTCAACAGCTCTGTTGATTTTTATCAATATTTCATCATAGGTTTTAACCTTGCTTATAATTTGTAAAATAAAGTTCATATCTGTGTTCTTACAGTAATTACGTGGTGACTTTATTTTTGGTTCATCATTCTATCATGTATAGTTTAGAAGATATTAGCTATGATCCTTGAATATATGCGCTGACCAAAAAAGTGCATATATTCAGGATAATTCCTTAAGTATTGATTTTGAGAATTAGCTTATTAATTGTTTTATGTGTGGATTTGTATGGGGAATCCACTGGTACAATTTATTTCACATGTTGTTTCATTGGTTTCTGAGATAAATAGGATTTTATGGTTTTTATAAGGTATTATACCTTATAATTCATTAAATATTGACTTTACAGATATGCCATAAAAATGGTATATGTGTATTTTTCCATGAGGAATCCAATGGTACAATTTATTTTACATGTTTATTCATTGGTTTTTAAGTTAAACCAATTTTTGTGTTAATTTATGGTATTTTTTGTATATTTAAGTAATTAATTTTAATGTATAATTATTCTAAGTAATTTTAGTATAATTATATTAAAGGTATAATTATTCTGAATCTTTTTGTGACCTTATTGGGTATGTGGTCATATCTCAAAGGCTCACAAATGTAGTGATGGAGCTTTTGATCTCTTACTAGCTTGCCTAGGATAGAAAAACAAAGGTTTTCTGATTAAATCTTAATTTTGAATGATTCAAGCTCTATTTTAATGTTCTACACGCTGTTGATGTATTCTTGTATACTTCCATGATTACTTTACCAGATTCAGTCCATACACACACGGCCACAGTGAATTTCTCTTTTTGAAATGTATTGGTTGTTTATCTTGGTCCAAAGCAAGTGTTCTTATTGGTGTCCTGATTAATGACCTGTCACAGGGGATCTGGGGAAAATCAAGAGTGGCCTGGGACTCAGAAATCAGGGAACTCACTGGGAAGACCTCAAAGAATAAAGAGGTGAATTTCTCTAAGAAATATGAAGGTACAAAAGATGAGATGCAATAAGAGAGATAAGAAGCCAAATGGCCAAAGAGCCAACCAAGTAAGTCCTTAATCACTGCTTCAACCTTCCAGAAGGGAGAATGGAATTAGTAAAGGATACAACAAGAAATATTCACTGACAGGAAAAGAAGGAAAACAACAGAGGTGCTGCATGACTGACTTGATAAAATCAGTATTCACTTAACAAAAAAGATAAGATAAATAGAGATAAAATAAAATAAATATATATTAATTAACTGGGGGAAAGCCCCCCAGGGTCCAAGGAGGCTGGTATAAATGAAAATATGAAAGCTTAACTCCTTCAGGTTAGAATCTGGTCTGTATTGAATACTGGAAGCTGTATTGATTGTATGAGGGAATGTATACCTTGCCAAATTGGGAAAATAACTGGTTTGAATGATGTTCCCATGGTGTATGATTGAAAATACAGATCTTGATTAATTCAGATTGTATTGAATGAATGTGTTTGCCAAGCTGGATTTATGGAGGACTTACACTTGGAAAATTCTTTTGGAACTTCCTCTTGAATATAACCAATGATTGCTTGATGGCGTCATTGGTATTTGAGATAGACACTTTTCTTTGAGCCTTGATGAATCCTACGGATGAAATACCTTAATGACCTGATGAAAAGTTGAAATAACCATTTGATATTATCACCCTTGGATTGGTGGTGAAAAAAGATTCATAATTGTGTATAACACCATTTGTGGCACTTTTGCTTATTGGAGGGTGAAAGTGGCCAAAGGCCTTTTGGGATGATGCCAGGAGGATATTAGTGATAAATCTGTTTTTGGGTGGCTTCAGAAATGAAAGAGTGTCTTTGGGTTTTTTCGCCAAATACAGCTTATACAGCTTTAAAACTGTTTTTGCGCAAAGTGCGCAAAAAATGTGCAAAATGCACAAAACTGGCAATTAAGCCCCAGATGGCTATATTAGGCCATTTGGGCATATTTCCTATATTACAGGGGAAAATGGCATAAAGTGGCTAAATAAAGCAAAATGCCCAAATATGTATTTAAACCTTAAAAATCCAAATACAGGCTTTGGGGCTGTATTTTCCCTGTTTACTGGAAAATACATAATATTTCCCAAAAGCAGAAACTTGCAAGGAAAGGCATGGTGATGATGAAGGGGATGAGTTGAGCGCAGACAGTGAAATGACAATGAAAGGCCAAAATAAATGAAATGGTCAATTTGGTAAATGATTATGGATATGGCTAAATTGGCATAAATTGGATATGGCCAGGATATGCCATATTGAGGTCTAACAGGGTAACTGCCATGATTTTGACATGACCTCAATAAAAATGATGTGGCCAAGTATTGAGGTGATAATATTGATTGCTTTGTCACTTGCTTTGGTTCATTGATTTTCAGCAACTGTAGTAGCACTGACTCACAATTTTTTTTCACAAATGTCCAGGAGATCTTTGCACCAAAGGTAAAACATCATCCAAAGACTCCATTATCTGTATATATTGTTGTCCAGAAGGAAAATTTAACAAGTATGTTTGTCAGAGGTTTTGTCTGTCATAGTAAGAGACTTTATCCTCTGTATCCACAATTTTTTTTTGTTAGAGTGTTCCAGACTTCAAATCTGTTAAAAGCCAAACTAAACAACATCATTTCCTTAAAAATTGTGGGGAAAAATATAGAGGGATGACAAAAACATAGTAGGTACCTAAAGGGAGGACAAAAGTAGATTCAACTATATAATAAATGATACTTATACAACAGTGCCACACAATCAATGAGACGAGATGATTCAATAAAGTAATTAGTTGACCCAATGGTAGATTGAGCTTTAACAAGGGACAATACCTGAAACAACTATAATAGATGTGCAAAAATAAAAAAACAAAAAAAGGAAAAGAGAAAAGAAAAAAGGAGAGAATATGAGAAGATAGAGAAGGAAAACAAAAGTGATGAAGGTGTCACAGGGGCTCTTCTAAATGAAGAGGGCCTGGCACTCAGTGAACAGACTTACTTATGGAGGGCTCAGAATAAATACAAAATTGGTAAGAGTAATGAAATAAGAGAATAAATTCCTAGTAATAAAATAATAAGCATTAAAAGACATGAGAGAAAAAAAAATCAATAATAAAGAGCCAACCACAAATAATCCTGTATCACTGTTTAACCTGTTCAGAAAAGAGAAAAGGATAAATAAAGGATATGGCCACCAGGACTCTACTGAACAGGTGAGGGAAGGCAAATACCAACTTAATAATTAATAAAATGATAGTCCATAATGAGAAAGAAAATAATATTAAACAATAAATCCAATATTTTAATTTACTGGGGGAAAAAGCCCAAGGTGGGTGAAAGGGGGCTGGTATATGTGAAAAAGTGCCAGCCTGGAGTTTGAGTGTTGAGAAACCATGATTGTATGATTGAAAAACCTGTATTTGAGATGTGAAACTGTATTGGTGTATCCAATACAGATATCTGAATCAATACAGGTGTTTGCACCTGTATTGAAGTCAGGCCTGTATTTGGTGAATCCTGTATTTGGGTTTTGCCTGTATTGAGCTGTATTGAGGTTTGGAACTGTATTTGGTGAATCTTCCATGAAACCTCTTGCTGATTAGGTGCTGGAAGATTTTCCATTAGTAATGAGTGGTAATGCCCTGCCTGTCTCCATGGCTGTGACATTACCCCCCTCTTGAAAGTGGGGAGCTATGAGCACCATAAGAGTAGTGACTCTTTATAAGATCAACTGAAGTTCCTTCCCCCCAACTATCCAATTCTCATCCCTCATAATTCCCCTTCATAAATAATAATTTCCAACCCTTTAGTATTCACAACTTGTAGGTTCCTCTTCTTTGACTTGATTCTGATTCTTCTTCCCTTCTTTGAACTCTCTTCACTTCCTCCTTTTCTTCTATTTTTGATCTTCTTCTCATTGCAGAGTTCTTCACTCAATTTGTCTTGAGTCCTCATGTCTCATGATAAAAGTTTATTTCAGGTCTATGTCCTAAGAACCCACTGCTGTTTCATCAAGTTGTCTTCATTTTGAGATTGGGCCAAAATTTGCCTTTTTCTTGCTTTGGACTATTTCAGAGTTCCTTGAATTTTTCCCCAAATTGTTGTTTTATGGGGCTTTTTGGCCAAAAAAGCCAAAATGCGCAACAGTGTGCAAAATGCGCAAAAGTTTGCAAATATGCCAATATGATTGAAATGTCATATTTTGGTGAATAATGGAATAAAACAAAGTCTTTTGAAGGTTTTGAAGGAGGCTCAAGTCAAAATGCATCAAAGTGCGCAAATTCATAAAAATGGCCAATTTGGCCTATGAACAGTTTTTTTTTATGATTTTATTCTATTTTTCTTGTGCTTAAACCCATTCTTGCAGTTCAAATTGCCATAATTGACTTGCTGACTTTCAATTGTCCATAACCTTCTTGGTTTTGGCTTTGAAATTTGACTTGAAGATGAGTTCAAGGCGGACATCCCTTTGTGATTCCAACTACTCTGATTCCCCACCGTCTTTACTTTATGGTCCTGGTGTTTTTGATAACTTGAGGGAGCTTTCTGAAGATAGTATGGCCCCTACAGAGATTCATGAAATAACTAGAAATTACAATGGTTTCAAGTCTGTCAGAGTTATTGAGCCACCCTGCACCAATTGTCAGAGGAAAGGGATTCCTTGTGTTGAATCTGCTACTGCTAGGTCCACCATGTGTCAATTCTGCAATTTTGGAAAAAGAAATTGTTCTCAAGCCAACTATAGCTTTCCTGACAATCCCAGGAGATTATGGAGCAGCATCAAGAAGGGTGGAAGATTTGAATTTGAAGCTCCTTTTGATGAACCCCCCACCTCTGATCACTCCAATTGTGAGTTGATTGGTCATAAAACTGATGTGTTACTGACTTCTATTGTTTCTTTTCTTCTTCTTCAGCGACTGGCTCCAGGATGAGAGGTGTCCAACAATCAAATAATACCAGCAGTTCCTGGGCCAACGTTGGAGGATCCAGTCACCCCCAAGGAAATCCCATTGGAGTGGCCCCAGAGGTTCCCATTTTGGTCACCAGAAAAGATGGGAAAATTGGAAAATTGAACAGAAATTTGGTGGTTCAATATGAAATTGATACTGATGCTGAAGGCAGTGATGAGATTGATTGAGAAGAGCTTGAAATGACTACCCCAATCCAGAAAAAAAGAATTCAATCCCCTTCACAATCCCCAGTCCAAGCCAGTGCCACCAATTATGAAGTGATCAGGTCCCCCAGCCACCTCAACTTCCAATTAGATCCCCAACCAGGCCATCCAAACTTGCCTCTACCTCTACCAGTATCCAACCACCTGTGGCCAGCACTTCCAGAGACTCAATGTCTCCAGAACCTGAATCAATCTTTGAACCCTGTTGCTGCTGGAATATGACTGGAATCTTTACTGATCAGAAAAAGGTGAACAAGAAGGTGGTCACCTCCTTATTTGCTGAATTTGATTCTTTGACTGAGGTTTTTGTTGATAAGGCTATGAAGAGTGCTATTCCAGGGGAGCCCACTATTGCTTTGGCCAAGGAGGCAGTTGCTTATGAAGATGCCATGATTGTTACATTTAGAGAAGCCATGAAGAAATTTTGATGAGGATTATCTGTAGCTGGTCTTTGCCATTCCTAGTGCTTTTCTCTTTGATTATTGAATGAATTGACTCCCCAAACATGATATGGGATTGATGACTACTGCTTTTGAAATAAGAAATAAAAAATAAATCATACAGCTAGAAGAAAATGAAATTAATTAAAAAAAAGAAAGAATTGAGAGAAAAAGAGATTAAATAAAATAGAATAAAGAAAACTTCTGAGGATTGATCTTCTTGTGGTGTGTTGCTTTATTTTGGCCATAATTTTCCTGAAAAGGATAAAAACAAACATTTGATTCTCACAGAGTGGCCAAGGTGTTGTTTTACAAGAAGTAGAACCCTCAGAGATGCATACCATGAGTTGGAACTTACTTTCATAACTTCCACTCCCCACCACGCATCATAAAAGATTAGAAAACTTTTCAATGAATGAATGTGAGCTGAAGAATGTCTTGAATATTATTGAAGGGAATAATTTGGAATAATAATTGTGAAAGAAAGAAAAAGAATAAAAAGGAAAGAGGAAATTTGGCCATATCTTGATGAAAGGTCCAAATTTGAGGGTATTGATGTTGCAAGGCCTTCTAAACCCATCCAAAGAAATTGACAAGTTCTCACAAAGCGGCCAAGGTAAGTCTTACAAAATATTTGGGTAGAATGCCCCCTTAAAGGTGCATACCAGGAGAGGAACTTACTTCCATAAACTCCAATCCCCACCAAGCACCATAAATCAAACTATTGAGGCATTTGGGCCAGTCTTGTCTGGATAAAAAGTGTGAAAATCCTTGACAAGGTCTGGGGAGTTGGTAAGGTTGGAAGCTGGTTCTCAAGTTGTTCTTTCTGGGTCTTCATTGAATCCTTTCCACTCCACTAGATACCATAATGTACCTCTCTTGAGGTTTGAGTCCAGAACCTGAGCCACTTCCCATTCTTCTTGCTCTTCCACTATTACTGGTGGTGGTGGTAATTTATCTTGATTTGGGATAGTTGATTGCTTCACTGGTTCTAAAAAGGACACATGGAAAACAGCGTGAACTGAATTCCATTGTTGAGGCAACTTGAGGCAATATGCATGGATGCCAATCTTCTTGAGAACTTCAAAGGGTCCCAACCATCTTTCTGAAAGTTTTTTGGTGGGTCTTGTTGTCTTGATGTTCTTGAAAGCTAGCCATACTTTGTCTGTTAGCCTGTGACTCAAAACATAGCACTAGCATGACATCCAACATACCATAAATAATGGTATGACAAGTATTGAACAAACATAGTCCATACAGGTAATAAATAAGAGGAAAAAACTCCTCTTAAATTAAACACCAACCTTATCCAAACAGAATAAGGAAACCTAGAGGAGAATAAACAAGTCAAAACCCTTATTTTCACCTCTCATCTAACTTATGCATATTTAAGATATTATATACCAAAATGGTATTTTTCTTAAAGCTCACATAGAGAGCTACAAAATGGTATCATCCATGTTGCTGTAACACCACTACAACTGGAGATACCATATGACCCTTATTTTAAAAGCCAAGACCCCCCTGAAAGTCAAAGAGGGCTTGTACAAAACTGTACAAAAGTATATCCAAATTAAAGATCTAAACAAGAGCTTTAATTTGAGACACCTTAGACCTCTTTATCTCTTAAATTGACTGAGGGATCTTGGTTCAAAGGTTTAACAACCAAAATACAGATAATCTGAAAACAACAATGTAAACAAACCCCTGTATCTTTGGCATACACTCATACAACTGTACAGTGTAATATACCAAACTGTAGAGCTAATCAAGCCCTACAAGACTGTATGATCAGAATACATATATCTTCCAAATTGAAGAAGATATCTGGTATGGAAGTTTTTGAAGCCTCATACTGATGTACAAAAATACATCCAAAAACTTAAAACCCTTATAGCTTTTGCTATTTTAAATAAGGGTAAACATGAAGCATACCAAATTGAAGAGCTCATTAAGCCCTACAATTATGTGGTCTTGGTTTCTTGATATCTTGAGAACTGGCTGAGATATCTTGATTGGAAGGTTTTTCTAGCAATACATGACTGTATCAAACTTGTATCAAACAGTATTGCTCTCATACTTAAAATAACATACTTATGAAGATATAACCTCTCTAAAATCATCATTATTGATCATACAGACAACAGAACATCGTCATCCAAGTGCTGACGTGGCAGGTGAAAAGTTTTTTCACCCTGTATTGATCCAGAATGAGCATTTGTGGTTCCAAAACCACAATTCTGCCTCTATTGATGTCAGAATTGACGATGCAGAACCACAAACTGATCATTGGAGTTATAATTTTCACTCCTCCGACGCGTGAGGAGTTAATAACTCTTGACAGTCTTGAAAGATATAAAAAGAAGGGTTTTTTCCTTGAAAACCCATCATCTTTATCTTATTACCCATATTCTTATGTGACAAAACTGTTATCAATTAGTAGTGTCCTTAGAATTATCATTAAAGATATAATTAGAATAAAATTATTGTAGTACTTCTTTACAGTCAAAGATATTAGAGTATTGCAAACCAGGTCCTCAACAGACTCATCACCACTGTTACCACGTAGCAGTAGGACCTGAAGATTTCAATTTATTTGTTTTTTGACGTGTCACAGTCATAATACTAGCTTGTAACTACATTTTATAGCTACTATATAGACTCACCCTGACATTGTCCCCAGGCTGGAAATCAGGTGGAATTGCTCTATTTCTATCTGCATACTTCTTAAAACACTTTATTGCTGACTCTAATTCTTCTTTGACAACTTGCTGTACTGATTAGAGTTTTGTTGATAACTTTCCATCAGGTGTATCTTGAGAAACTTTCATTTAGTCAAAGCTGGGATTTCCTCCATAAATGGTGAAAAATGGTGACTGTTTTGTTGATGAATGTTCTGCATTATTATAGGCAAATTCAGCCAGAGGGATCCAGGTGTGCCAGTCATCTTGATGGTAACTGACATAAATCCGAAGATACTGTTCTAGAGTCTGATTTACCCTGTCTGTCTGTCCATCTTTTTCATGGTGGAAGGAAGCTGAAAGATCTCTTGATATCTTGAGCTGCTGACACAATTGAGTCAAAAATGATGAAACAAATAATGAACCTCTATCACTAACAATACTGATTGGAAGACCATGTTTGGAAAAGACATGACTAATAAAGATTTGAGCTAAGTCCAAAGCAGTGATTGTTGAATAGATTGGAATAAATATTGAAATTTTTGAGAATCTGTCTACAACTACTGAAATTGAATCAAAGTTGCTTGACAGAGGCAATTGAGTGAATTCCAAGGACCAGATGAAATTTTAAGAGGCTTGAGTAATCCAAACTTCTTATGATGAATGTTCTTGTTTCTTGAACATTGCTGACATGAGGACACAAAGTCCTTGATAATTTGATTCATGCTAGCCCAATAAAAATCTCTCTTGATGAGCTTGAGGGTCTTCTCCTGGCCAGGGTGGCCAGCCAACGGTGAGTCATGACGCTTTTGAAGGATATCCAATTGAAATTCATGATTGCTTGGGATGACTACTCTGTGTTTGAATAATACCAATTTGGCTTGAGGTTCAAGAGTATAATCTGATACTGACCCACCTATTTCTAATTGCTTGAGAATTTTTTTATAATCTTTGTCTTGCCATACTGCCTTCTGAATTTGATCAACTAAATCTGAGAAAAGTTCAACTTTGATTGAGAAAATCTTGACCCTTTAATTTCATTTTGCTTGAGAACTTGATGAAGTTTTTGAGAATTCTTGCTGATGAAGTCCACCCCCCCTCTCTGGGTACACATTTTCTCAACGTGACAAGGAAGCTGGTAAAGTGGCCAGTATGCCTGGGCAGTAAGTGATAGAGAAGTGAAATTCAGAGAGAAACTCTGCCTAACCGGCTTGATGGCAAGTAAGGACTCTGGAAGACTTAAAATATGGAAGGGAAGAGTGGTCTGTCAAGACCTCAAACAAATCAGAAAGAGAAGGAAGAAAGGCTCTCCAGTGCTTGAGAGCCCAAACTATGCCACGGAGATCCTTGTCATGAATTTCATAGCTGATGTAAGATTTGACTACAAAACTGATGATAATATTACTATTAATCAACAGTACTATGTCTGTTCTTATGAAATATAATAATAAAATATTATTATAACCACAATTAAATAATTCAAGAATTATTTCTTTCACTTTTCAAACACTAGTGATTTTAACAGTGAGCAGTAATTGTCTACAAGAATCAATTACAAGAAGAATATAATAATAAAAACATCTTTATTAAAATAATAAAATTATTTTAATAAATAATTATTCTTTGCAAGAATAATTATAAAGATAATTCTTGAAGAAAACTCATTTTAGAGAAAAAACTTTAAGAATTAAAGATAAATGACTCACTTATACTCCAAAGAACTTATTGAAAGATATAAGTAGAGAAATTTGACCTCGATTTGTGGATTTAAGCGATCAAAATGATTTATAGCAGGATTACAGCAATATATTGTTGTATTCTATGATTTCACGTCTTTCTGATTGATTCTCAAATAATTAAAACACTTAAGAATAGTTTAACTAATACTTACTTGTTGGTAACAATGATATAAATGGATAATAAGATGATTTGATATGGAAAAAACAGCAAGAGGAGGCCTCTTTCAAGTCAACAACAGCTCCCAGAGGCGTGCCATGGAGAAGACTGAAAAGCCAGTGAGTGAGAAAACAATATACCCCTTTGGATTATTGATTGCATCATCTGTTGTCACGTAAGATTATCATAATTACTTAATTAATGCTTTTTATGTGACTACCAACCCTAATATGGTTAAGAATAAATGGAGTAACATCTGTAAATCTTCTTTTATTCCAAAATAATAATTGATTTCTCAAAGTTATCAATGTTATTGGCAATTTCATCTCAGGTTGTATGTACTGTTAATTTTTGAAGATTCAGTGTTTCACATGGAATAGTCAAAAATGGACTGCCAGTAAAGCTTTGAATTTAACTAGTAAAACCATAACTCTTTTTGGTTGTACCATAGATAGTACAGCTCTCCATTGGTCCTGAAAGCTCCAGAGATATCCATTAAATATTGTATTTCAATGAATTTTTGCAGTTTTTACCTCATTTCTACATAGAATAGCAAATATCAGTGTTTAACTGGTTGCTATGAGGTAAATCAATGGATACAAGTCCACAAACGGTTTTGATTACACTTTTGGGGTTTTTCCATGGAAATTCATTAAGAATTGACATGGTTACAAGAGTCTAAGTAGCTCTTTACCTCCTTGGCACGTCAAAATAGCAGGTTACTTGCTATTTTCTTATGATTTACTGTAGTTGTAACATGTTAACCAAGTTCCCAAAGTGTTTTAGCTTACTAATTGGGCCAAGATCAGCCATGGATCCAAGCTTTGGAGCTATCCACGCCTCTGAGGCCTCAGAACTTGGATACCCTGGCTCTCTTTGATGTCTTTTTTCCCCCTTGCCTATTTTTCATGTCAAAATAGAAAATTAAGCTTCAAGTGAGATATCCAGAATGGGTGTACCGAAATTCCATGTAAGAATACCATGATATTAAAGCCCAAAACATGCATAACACTACTCTTAGTGTGTATGTAACATGGGATTTCTCACATTCCCATTTTTTTGGCATGAAATTAAGAAAAACAGAAATTTTCATGGATCTTTTATGTGGTATTGAAGTATTTTCCATATTACCGCCTCAAGGAGTTGATTTGAACTTATTCACTCTATGGAGCTACCCTAGGTGGATTTTTTGTGTAGAATCTAGATCTGACCTTAAATCCATGGATTTACCTACTCAATAAAAAGTTATTCATCTTTTCTGAAATCAAAAATGATGAATTTTGGATATATGCATGACTTATGAGTTATTAATAATTCAAAATTTATTTTTAAGATAATTGTGGCCTATTTGGGTATGTAAAATATACCGCAAGACTCACATTCCCTCCCACCAAAAAATAAAATTGTACTACAATTTTATCAATGGTATGAAGAATAAAAGCCCCAAAGGGAAGGTTAATGTCCACTTTCCAACCTCTTCACATCACTCAGAACAAGTAATTTAAAGCACATTTATAGACATATTCAGGCTTGTGGGCTTCTTTCATGTCTAAATATTCTTCAGAGTTTATCTGAGTCAGGTATTTCTGATTCTGCCATCCATTCTTCTTCATGCATTGGATTTCTATATCTGACAAGATATTCTCTTTGATTTTTACCCCTAAGTCTCCTTTCTTTAATAAATTTCTTTATCTTTTTGTCTACATTCTTTTCCACTGGTGGTACAATTGGAGGAGTTGGGTTCCTTGAAGGCAACAATTCTTTGTCAGCTGGTTGATAATGTTTTATCAAGCTGACTGAAAAAGTGGGGTGTTTATTTTCCAATTCACCACTCAATTCCACTTGAACTGTATTGGTTCCATGTAAGACAACAATAACAAAAGGTCCTACATAAGAATCTTCAAGTTTCTTTGGGCCTTTGATATTATTAAAATTCAAGGTTGAAACTAGAACTAAGTCCCCTACTTTGAAGTCTGGTACTTTATGACTCTTGTCCCACGTCTGTTTTGCATAATCAAAAGCATCAGTCATACTTTGTTTTACATGATGTTTTACTTTATCAAGCATTATCTTGAAGCTGGAAGCTTTAGGATGAATGTCAATTAAGTCTTTCCTCAATGTCTCTGCTGGGAGTCTTGGGTTCCATCCTTTTGCTAACATAGCAGGAGTTTGTCCTGTGGAAGAATGCACTGATGTCTTATATGCCAATTCTAATGCAGGCATCAGAGTGCACCAGCCATAGGTAAAGCCATCTGAGCCTTTGAATTCTAACCAATAAGCACAAAATCTCCTGGTCATGTCTTCTAAAGTTTGAATCATCCTCTCTGCTAGCCCATCTCTTTGAGGATGATATGCTGTAGAGAATGATAGCTTAGCCCCAATCAATCTATGAAGATTGGTCCAAAGTGCAGATGTGAACTTGGGATCTCTGTCACTTATGATATTCTTAAATAATACTGTATGAGAAATAACTCTACTCCATAGAAGATGAGCTGTATCCATAGCAGTGTCATCTTTATGACACGGTAAGAATATGGGAGTTTTTCTATATCTGTCTACAATGACTAAACAAGAATTATAACTTTTTTCACCACTTGGAGGAATTTCTGTGACCCAATCCATGTGAAAAACTTCCTAAGGGGATTTTGGTTCTTGAAGATGAATCATAAGTCCAAATTTCTTTCCTGTAATCCTGTTTTCTTTTTGACATCTGTCACATTTATGGCAGTATTCAATGGTTTCTTTTCTCCAATATGGCTACCATGCACAGTTCTTCACTTTTTCAAGTGTTCTTTCCTCTAACAGGTGTCCAGAGTAGATGCTATCATGGAATTCATCAATTATTGTATTGATAAGCAATCTGCTGCATAATATCATTACACAAGAATTTTTGGTTATGTGGTAAATAATCCCATCAGACAAGTGAAATCTCCCTTCAGAATGGGAGTTTCTCCAAACTTCATCTAGTGCATTGACCAAAGATGTATCTTTGCAGTCTTTATCTAATAAAGAAGTCAATATATGACAATTCTTGCCTTTCTTATAAGATTCTCTGACTTCTTCAAAGAATTCAGTCCCAATATCAGTTATGTTAATTCCTTCAATTGGAATTTGAGGCTCAGCTTCCAAAGGTACATAAGCTGTGTTATCAGGAAGTTTAGTGTTGGCTAATGCCCACCTGCTAAGTCCATAAGCATTCTTGTGAATGTTTCCTGCTTTATGAACTATAGTCATGTTTCCTCTATATTCTTGAATGGCTATTTGCCATCTCAACATATGTCTGTTGGGAGTTTTCATGTTAAGAAGTGATTTCACGGCATTACAGTAAGTTATCACTTCACAAACACTGCCATCAAGATAATAATGTAATTTCTCAAGTGCCCATACCAAACATAAGTACTCCATTTGGCTTGTATCATATCTGGCCTCTGTTGGTTTGATTTGTCTTGAGATACAACAAACTGGTCCTTCTGTAGGTTTATCATCAATAATTTGGACTTGGTGCAGGGCTGCTCCTAATCCATCTCCACATGCATCAATGTACAATGTCAAAGGAATATTCCAGTCAGGCATGAGGAGTAAAGATGCTTCTTTTAGAGATTTCTTTATCTTCTCATAATCTTTAATTCTCTCCTGTGTCATATCAAATACAGTGTGTTGATCACAGATTCTATATAGTGACTGGTCTAGAACTGCAAAGTCTTTCAAGTTTTGCCTATAATAACTGGCAAACTCAAGAAAAGAAATTATTTCTTTTTCATTCTAGGGTATTGACTTAAGTAACACTGCTGCTAATTTGTTTTTGTCAATACCCAAGCTTAATCCAGAAACAACATGTTGTAATGCTTTGAGTTCTTCAAAACCAAAATTGCATTTCTTGAGTGAAATTTTCATATTCACCTCTGCAACTTTTTGAAGTACTCTTGCAAGTCTTTTAAGGTGCAAAGACCATGAATCAGAACATATGATAATATCATAAATATAAACAATAAGCCATCCTTCAGACAATTCTGTGGAAAAGATGGTATTCATCATTCTTTAATAATTGAATGGAGCATTTTTATTGCCAAATGGAATTCTAAGATACTAATAAATACCACGTTGAGTGATAATTCTAAGTAATTTCTTAGCTTTAGGCATCAAAACATTTTCATGGAAGCCTTTCAATGCATCCATTGATGTTATATACATGGCTTTAGAAAATTGAGTCAAGGTTTCTTGAACTCTAGGGATTGGATACCTATCTGGAACTGTGTAGGTATTCAATTCTCTGAAATCTCCCACCATTCATGACTTATCATTATGCCAGGCAATAATAACAGGTGTTGTCACTTCAACTTCCTCATTATGGCCTACTTTCCTTAGTACACCAAGTTGGATTAACTCTTGGATATGTTTCTCCAAGGCTTCTCTAGCTCTGGGACTGGCTGGATAAGCTGGTCTTCTAAGTCCTGGAGGATATGGTCTGTCAATGTTAAGAGTAATATCAACTTCATGTCCCCTTATAGCACCTAATGGTTCATTATCAGAGGCAAATGCATCATTGTATGTGTATAACACATTACTAAGTTCATTACTCATCTTTGGTGACAATGATGGATTAATTTGTGCTTCAACAAGTTGATTAGACACAAATTCCTCCTTATAAGTATCATTTTTAGAATATACTATTGATATTTGGTTTGGCATATTGGAAAAACCAAATTTCTGTCTTTTGTTCTCTCCAATTGTGAAATATCTGTCTTCATGGTTATTGATATCAATACCATAAATATTCAAGTAATCATTTCCAAAAATGATATGCTGAGATGTGCATTTGTCCATCACCATAATCTCAGTTTTCACTCTTATGCTTCCTGCTGGGTTTGGAAATACGATATTAGTTTCTAATATACCCAAGGGGTACATATTGTTACTGGCACTACTAAATTGCACACCTTCTATTGGTAATAAATGGTTTCTCCATTCAGGAAGTATAACTTTGAGATAATCTTTGCCCACACAAGTGCAAAATGCCCCTGTATCTAAATTTCCTTCGGATTCAATATCATTCATCAAAACTGATGTGATACAGGATGATCCAGCAGTATAACCTTTTCCTCTATCAGGTTTGGTCTTACACATCCTGGCATCTTGGATATTGATCAGGTTGTAGCAATCTTCACTGTATTGTGGTAAGTGGGTGTGGACTTCTGTGACTTCAAAGAAAGCTGGTATTTTTCAATGGGATAGTCCTCCACTGGTGTGCCCTCAGAGATTGCAGAATCTTGATCAGATTCTTCTTTCTCTTCAGTACAATGAACTCCTCCAATAACTTGAACTTCATTGATTTTTGTCTTTTTGGTGCAAGTGTTGGCTAAATTTGAAGTACTTCCTCATTTATGAAACTTAAAGACAGGTTTTTCTGGTCTTCTGTCCTCCCTGGAAATCTTTGAAACTATCTTGGATTCTATAGGGATTTTAGTCCAAGTTTTACCAATTTGTAGTCCACTGTTTAACAGGGTTCCACACATCTGCTTTTGATAGCATGTTCCAGTTCTCCTCCACACTTTCTCAATATTTTCATATTAATCATAGTGTCAGACATATCTGGATGTAAAGCAGATAATCTATCTTTCTGCTTGGAGAACCAAGTAAGTGGCTTATCTTTCTCTGAGTTAAAAATGGCATTTTCAAAAGCATTTTCCATTTTAAACCTCCAAGAATTGTTGGCCCATTTGGTAATCACTTCAGACTTCCACCAAGACCACTCATGTTTCCCATGATCCATTCTCATCTTGTAATACCATTTCTTTACAGTTCTGGTAAACAGAGAGTGTAATTTTCCCACTATTATTTCATCAGGTATATGAAAGTCTTCTTGTAACATAACAATAGTCCTTATGAGCTCAATATGGTTGTATTCTCCTTCACCAGAGAATGTTGGCCATTCTTCCAATTTGGGAATATCCTTTGCAGAGATAACATTTTCTCCTAAGAATGGGGTCAAACTTCCTTTAACAGAACGTTTTTCTTCAGTCAAAGGTGTAGAATGTCTTGGAATATGTAGTACATAATTCTTATGAATTTGTTCTACATTTGCAATGATTTCATTCTTTAAATTCTGCCTTTCACTGTCACTTTTTGCTAAATGTGTAGCAAACTGATTGGTATTTTCAACTATTTCTAAGACATGATATTTTAGAATTTTAAGTTGATCATTCATTTTAAGAATGGAAAGATCTTCCATTTAATCATTCTGAACCTGACATGTACTTTCAATTCTGTTACATGTATTGATAATTGAATAAATTCTGCAATTTGCCAATTGATACCATTCAGTATATCTTTTGTCATTTCTTTTTAATTCACTTATGTCTGATGTAAGCTTATTCATCTTTGAATCAAATTTACCAAGGGCTACATGAATATTAGATTAAACAAAATGTATCTGATCTATTATTTCTTTGGAAAAGTTCTGCTCCTCCTTTCCTTCTCTTTGGCTGTGAATTCCATCAAAGTCCTGGCCATATTGAATACACTGTCCACGGCTGAAGGCTCCAATTTGGGGGTCCTGTACCCTTGTGGGTAAGGTCTGTTCCAAGTGGCTTTGCCTTTGCCCTTGCTTTGATGGTTCTTGGGACCTCTCTGCTTCTTCTGAGGTCCTTTTGGCTTTTCCTTGGACACTTCTGGAGCTGAGTTGGAGCTGGTAGACGCCACTGGGGCCTCTGTCTCCAAAGCTGGAGTCATTTCCAACTCTTTCTTCTGGTCTATGGATAAAAGACTTTGTTTCTTCAACCAATTCTTTATCTTTTTGACCTTGTCTTTGCAAGACAATGGGCTCCAACTTCCTAAGAGTTCTATGGTCTTCCCCTGACCCAGAAAGCTCTTGATGTGTAAGTAAGAGTTCATAGCCCCCTGCCAAGGCTTGGGCATATTTCCCACTCTTCTTCTTTGGCTGCTCTGAACCAATATTTGTACTGGCATTGATATATTTCTATTTCTCCCACCTTAAAATGGTTCAGCCCTGGAGATATTGCCATGAATCAGTTCAGACTCAGAATTCACATCAAAATCTGTGGGTACAGACCTTGGGGAATGGGGGGCAACTCTGGCATCCTCCAAATGTGTCTTTCTTCAAGACTTGGCACTTCAAAATTTGGTCTTGCCTTTTCCTTGTCCACATCCATCTGGTTGTACTTAATAATTGCTTCCATTTCTGGTATGTACCATTTTCATGTCATTTCAAGATAAAAAGTGAAAAATATAAGATAAAATACACACCTTTTGGTGGTAATTTATTCTTTTCTGAGTTAAATAAGGTGCCTCTTTTAGCAATTTGCACCTCAATACTGTCTTCAGATTCTGGACTAGTGATATATCTTTTACTGAGTCTGTTGCCAGCTGCACAGTATTTGATTAAAGACACTAGAAAATAATTTAAAAGAGAAAAATTATTTTTTATACTTTTTTTAAAATATTCTTGAGGATTTTTTATAAGTTTTATATTTCTTAACGTTAAAAAATTTATTCTTTGTGAAGAAAAAAGATTCAAATTTAAGATTTTGAATGAAAATTGATTCAGAGTAAATCAAAGAATAATTTTATAAGTTTTTGGATGTGAAAAATCTACGTGTAAAAACAGTATAAAATTAAACCAACTTCCTCAATAAAAAAAATTTGTAAAACAATTTCAAACAAAAAATTATTTCAAATTTAAAATTAAAGAAAAAAAAATATTATTAAATTAATATATTTTAGAACTTAAAAATATATTAATTAAGGTTACAAGGTTCAAAAAACACAGCCAGGCCTCCAAATGTAAGATTTGGGTAGGTATGGTAGTTTTTTAGAACAAAAAATGAAGTCTATAATATGATTAAAGACAAGTCTATGGATAAAATCACGGCCAGGCCCCCAAATGTAAGATTTGACTATGAAATTGATGATAATATTACTATTAATCAACAGTACTATGTCTGTTCTTATGAAATATAATGATCAAATATTATTATAACCACAATTAAATAATTAAAGAATTTTTTCTTTCACTTGTCAAACACTACCAATGACTTTAACAGTGAGCAGTAATTGTCTACAAGAATCAATTACAAGAAGAATTTAATAATAAAACTTCTTTATTAAAATAATAAAATTATTTTAATAAATAATTAACTTTTGCAAGAATAACTATAAAGATAATTCTTGAAGAAAACTAATTTTAGAGAAAAAACTTTAAGAATTAAAGATAAATGACTCACTTATACTCCAAAGAACTTATTGAAAGATATAAGTAGAGAAATTTGACCTAGATTTGTGGATTTAAGCGATCAAAATGATTTATAGCAGGATTACAGCAATATATAGTTGTATTCTATGATTTCACATCTTTTTGATTGATTCTGAAATAATCAAAACACTTAAGAATAGTTTAACTAATACTTACTTGTTGGTAACAATGATATAAGTGGATAATAAGATGTTTTGATATGGAAAAAACAGCAAGAGGAGGCCTCTTTTAAGTCAACAACAACTCCCAGAGACATGCCATGGAGCAGACTGAAAAACCAGTGAGTGAGAAAACAATATACCCTTCTGGGTTATTGATTGCATCATCCGTTGTCACGTAAGATTGTCATAATTACTTAATCAATGCTTTTTACGCAACTACCAACCCTAATATGGTTAAGAATAAAAGGAGTAACATCTGTGAATCTTATTTTATTCCAAAAGAATAATTAATTTCTAAAAGTCATCAATGTTATTGGCAATTTCATCACAGGTTGTATGTACGGTGAATTTTTGAAGATTCAGTGTTTCACGTAGAATAGTCAAAAATGGACTGTAAGTAAAATGTTTAATTTCACTAGTAAAACCATAATTCTTTTTGGTTGTACCATACATAACAAAGTTGTCCATTGGTCCTGAAAGCTTCAGAGAGATCCATTAAGAATTGTATTTTAATGAATTTTTGAAGTTTTTACCACATTTCTATGTAGAATTGCAAATATCAGTGTTTAACTGGTTGCTATGAGGTAAATCAATGGATACAGATCCAAAAAGGGTTTTAATTACTCTTTTGAGGTTTATCCATGGAAATCATTAAGAATTGACATGGTTACAGGAGACTAAGTAGCTCTTTACCTCCCTGGCACATCAAAATAGCAGGTTATTTGCTATTTTCTTGTGATTTACTGTAGTTGTAACATGGTAATCAAGTTGCCAAAGTGTTTTAGTTTACTAATTGGGCCAAGATCAGCCATGGATCAAAGCTTTGCACCTGTCCACGCCTCTGAGGCCTCAGAACTTGGGTACCCTGGCTCTCTTTGATGTCTTTTGTCCCCCTTGCCTATTTTTCACGTCAAAATAGAAAACTAAGCTTAAAGTGAGATATCCACTATGGGTGTACCAAAGGTCCATGTAAGAATACCATGATATTAAGTTCCCAAAACATGCATAAAACTACTCTTAGTGTATATGTAACATGGGATTTCTCACATTCCCATTATTTTGGTGTGAAATTAAGAACAACAAAAATTTTCACAGATCTTTTATGTGGTATTGAAGTATTTTCCATATTACCACCTCAAGCAGTTAATTTGAGCTTATTCACTCGATTGAGCTACCCTAGGCAAATCTTTGTGTAGAATCCAAATCTGATCTTAAATCCATGGATTTACTTACTCAATAAAAAGCTATTCATCTTTTCTGAAATCAAAAATGATGAATTTTGGATATATGCATGACTTATTAGTTATGCATAATTCAATATTTATTTTTAAGATAATTGTGGCCTATTTGGGTATGTAAGATATACCTCAAGACTCACAGCTAAGCTCAGATGGGAGGAGCTTGGGACTATCAAATGCAATGGGATTTTTTCCTGAGTCATTCACCTGACTCTGTACAGCACCCAAGGCATAATCAGAAGCATCAGTCTCTACAATAGTTGGTAGAGAAGGATTGAAATAGGATAGGATAGGAGAATTGGTGAAAGCTTCTTTGAGTATTTGAAAATGACTAAGAGCTTCCTCATTGAAGATGAAAGGAGAATCTGTTTTAAGGAGGGAAGTCAGAGCAGAGATTTTTTTGGAATAATGTTTAATGAAACGACAATAAAAGTTGGCAAAGCCAAGGAAATATTGGAGTGCTTTGATGTACCTTGGCTGAGGCCAATTGAGGATTTGCTGAGCTTTGTAAGAATCCATCTTGAGGCCTTCACTTGAAACAACATAGCCCAAGTATTCCACACTTGATGCATGGAATACACACTTTTACCTTTGGCAAACAAATTATTGTCCCTCAGTCTTTGGAGGACAGAGGCCACATGTTTGACATGTTCCTCCTGAGAACTAGAAAAGACCATAATATCATCTAAGTATACTACAACCAAAATATCCAAGAAATCTGCAAAGATATCATTAACAAGATTTTGGAATGAAGAAGGAGCATTGGTCAAGCCAAATTGCATAACCAAATATTCATAACTACCATAATTAGTTCTAAAGGCAGTTAAGTGCTCATTCCCCTCTTTGATTCTCAAGAGGTTATAAGCACCACACAAATCTATCTTGTAGAAGATAGAAGCACCGTTAAAGATGGTAAGAAGCTGATTCATTGGAGGAACAAGATACCTGTTCTTCCTAGTGACAGAATTAAGTTTGCGGTAGTCAACACACAAACAAAGGCCACCATCCTTTTTCTTAACAAAAAGGAAAGGTGCTCCTGTTAAAGAGGAGCTTGGCCTAATGAAACCTTTCTCTACATTCTCTGAAATGTAGGCCCACAGTGTTTCTGACTCATTTTTTGATAAAGGATAGATAACACCAACTGGTGGTAGAAGACCCTCCAGTTTGATATGATGATCACAGGCGCAGTGTGGAGGAGGTTTCTCTGCTTTCAACTTGGACAATACATTCAAATATTTTTTAAAAGCAGGAGGGACTACCTTCAGCACAGTTTCAATCTCTTCTGGCTCTTCCTCCTGATCCCACTGAGCCTCCAGGGAGGCATGAAAAGATAAATGAGGAAGGTCCATATCTCCTTGAAAGAGATGAAGTGAAGATAAAGCAACATCTTCTCCAACATCTTTTATCTTTTTGAAGACTTCATCTCTTAATGGAAGTAATTACTGAGAGGGAATGATGGAAGGGATATGGACAGAAGGAGGAAGGAAAGGTGTCTTAAGTTCACCAACTAGAGAAAAACTGTTGACAGCAGTGGCAAAGTCATTAATAGTAGAAGAAATAAGACCACTAGAATCCTTATGACTAGAATCATAGGTGATCAATCCATTTTTCCAATCAATAGTGGGATTAAAATGGTAAAGAAAATCATAGCCAAATATTAGGTCTTCTCCCTTGGGTGAATCTATGATAAAGAAATCCCATTTAAAGCTTGGGAATGAAGGCAAGTCAACAACCCACTTGGTATAATGGGTGATGAACAGGGAAGTGGATTCATTGGAATTCAAAATGAAAAGAGGGAACTTTTCAGGGAGCTCTGACATGGTCAATGAGTACTTGAGAACAAAATTCTCTGCAATAAAAGAGTTTTCAGCACCAGAATCAATGAGAATACTATAAAAAATATCAAAGAGAGAAGAGAAAATAAGAAATTTTAAAGATTTCTTGACACTAGTATTCAGAGTGCACAATTTTGCTCTTGAAGGAAATAAGTGAGAACCATTGAGCACATCATGATTCCCACTCAGCCTTTTCCCTGCTTGCTAGGGAAGCCTTTTGATGACCCCTGCCTATTCTCAGGCCTCTTGAAGTATTTTTCAAATGGGTGCTTTTCACCACAATAATTGCACAAGCCTTCTTCAATCCTCCTCTCCTTTTCAGAACCAATTAATTTGTTGTCCTCATTGAGGAGAGAAGCATGAGGCTTGTCTTTGGACACTTGAAAATTCTTCCCCTTCTTTTTCCTCCTGTGATAAGGCTTCTTTGATGATGAACTTTGAGGGGGCTTGGAGGAGTTGGATCCATTGATTGGAGGCTTGTTCTCTTGATGACTACCCTTTTACTTCTGCCTCTAATGGTATCTGGTATCGAATTCCAAAGTGATGTCCATGAGTTTTTGAAGGCTATCAAATTTTCCAGGGTGAGAAGCCAACTGGTCCAACAATCTTGATTCCAAGCCTCTCCTATACACATGAATGTAGGCCCTTTCCCCCCAGTCTCCAATTCTTCACATTAAGCTTCTGAAATCTGCTATGTACAAGGAAACTTGGCCACTTTCCTTCATCCTGAGATTGTCCAACTCTTGTTCAGCTTTTCTGACTTCATTACGATCACCAAACAGAGTGAATAACTGGGTTTCATACAACTGCCAGTTATTGAGGAGATAAGAAGGGTCTTCATTGGATATATTTGAGAGGTAAGGTTCAATCCATTTGCCATCTCTACCAGTAAGAAAAGAAATTAAGTACAAGACCTTCTTCCTGTCAGAGCAAAAGTTTGCTGGGCCATTATGGAAAATGAATTGAAAATATTGAATAAATCCTCTCAACTTATAAGCTTTAGTACCATCAAAGAAATCAGTTGCCTTAATTGATGGAGTCTTGAATGCTGGGGCTCTTGAAGTGTCCCTTGGGGAAACTGCTTGAGTTAGTTGTCCCATGAATTGAGTCATCTGCTCCATCATTTTGAGAAAATTTGGTTCAGATTGAGAGACAAGAGGTTGATTGTAATGGGCTAGATTTGGAGCTTCAGAAGCCTCAGGGGCACCTGCCAAGGCAGCTGATACTTCAGTTTCTTCAGACTCCTCCTCTTCCACAGACTCCTCCCCCTCTTCATCTTCAGCTTCCCCTGATCTGCTTCTAGGCCCTTGAGGAATGCTTGGATAGCCACCCAGCAAGCCAGAGAATGATCTTTATCTTCTTGACTTCACACCTCCTCTTCTGGAGGGTGCTGCTCCTTCCATTGGTGGTCCTCTGTCCACATTTGCACTCAGTTGATGAACTGATGGTGTGCAGTCAAGAGGAGCCCTTTCTGTAGGAGTGAAAACAGCTTGATGTCTTTGAGATCTTGTATTCTTGGCTGGGGTGCTATGCTGAACTGCATTATTGAAGAAAGAAAATAAAACTTGATGATACTTGAGAATCAACAAGGCTTGACCAAAACAATCAAATGCAAATCTTGATGAACTTGAGAATTCAATCAATAGTCTTGAAGTGAATCAATATGAATAAGTCTTGAAGAGTGAAGATGACAAAGTCAAATTCTTATGAATAATCAATTTCAATCAATAAGTCAAATCAAGTCAATCAATAAATCAAATCAAATCAATCAAGTCAATTCAAAACCAAATCAATTGTGTCTTGAGGAATTCAGTCAATATCTTCAAAAATCAATTCAATTTTCTTGAGGAATCAAGCTCAAATCAATCAATTAAATCAAATCTTGAGGATAAATCAGCTATCTTGAGGAATCAAATCAGATCAATCAATTAAATCAACTCAGAGTCTTGAGGTAAAGTAAATTTACTGAATAATCAGATCAATAAATCAATAATTCTTGATAAATTTCAAAACAACAATGATAACCCCAATTCAATAAACTCCTGGAACAATGAATCAATTAACCCCCAAATTCCAATAAATTAAACCTGATAAAGAACCTGAATTCAGACAGAGAATGAAACTGTAATTTTATTGAGAATTAAGAAGAGAATGAAATGTTCAGCAAAATTTAAGAAATGAGAAAGAGAGTCAATTTTCATTTGAAAGAAATGAGTGAGATGAAAATTAATGAGAGAGAATGAAATCATAAAAATAATAAGATCATGAAAAAATCATAATTGAGAATGAGAGAAATGAATAAGAATGAAAGAAAGAAAAGAAGCAATTATGATTTAATTAAAATAATTTCACAGGGGCTCTTCTAAATGAATAGGGACTGGCACTCAGGGAACAGACTTACTTATGGAGGGCTCAGAATAAATACTCATTTGATAAGAGTAATGAACAAAGAGAATAAATTCCTAGTCATAAAATAATAAGCATTCAAAGATATGAGATAAAAACAAAAGCAATAATAAAGAGCCAACCATAAATAATCCTGTATCACTGTTTCAACCTGTTCAGAAAAGAGAAAAGGATTAATAAAGGATATGGCCACCAGGACTCTACTGAACAGGTGAGGGAAGGCAAAGACAAACTTAATAATTAATGAAATAATATTTCTTAATGAGAAATAAAATAATATTAAATAAAAAATCCAATATTTTAATTAACTGGGGGAAAAACCCCCAGGTGGGTGAAAGGGGGCTGGTATATGTGAAAAAGTGCCAGCCTGGAGTTTGAGTGTTGAGAAACCATGATTTTAGGATTGAGAAACCTGTATTTGAGATGTCAAACTGTATTGGTGTATCCAATACAGATATTTGAATCAATACAGGTTTTTGCACTCGTATTGAAGGCAGGCCTGTATTTGGGTTTTGCCTGTATTGAGCTGTATTGAGGTTTGGAACTGTATTTGGTGATTCTTCCATGAAACCCCTTGCTGATTAGGTGTTGGAAGATCTTCCATTAGTAATGAGTGGTAATGCCCTGCCTGTCTCCATGGCTGTGACAGAAGCATTCCCAAGAAAGGATAAAGGGAAACAAGTGAGTGACTTTTATGTTCAGGAGTTTGTGGTTGGTTCTAGTTGAAGTTGGAATGATGTGCTTTAGTATGTGCTTGGATTTCTGGTCAATCAGTCATTGATCTTCTGCTAGTGGATCCAATCTTCATGTGTGGTCACATCAATCCTCAGGTCAAGTGGCCCAAAATATATCTTTGGAAACCATGTGCATAGATTCAAGACACACAATCCATATTCAATCTGTTCTTTGGTGTGTTAGTTTTTTTATATTTTCTTAAAATGAGTTATCTTTTGCTAACATGCTTCCCCCTACCTTGACTTTTCAAAAAAAATTTTTGTCATCTTTTGCATTGATTTTTTTCTTCTGCTTTGTTTTTTCCCTTCCTCTTTGATTCATTGAATATTATTTTTGCTTCATTTCAATTTGCTTTGATTGAACCAATCAATGTTATTACTTTTGAAAGGTTTTTTTTCTTTTTTTCTGCTTTGGAATTGATTATTCACTAACTAATTTATTTTATTCTTATTACATGCAACAATACCTTAATCTCATGGAGTGGATCAATGAAGGCAGATGATATTCATGTGGGATAATGTTTTAGTAATCCAATCCATTGCTTTGCGCATAGTGGTCCCAAAATTTACTGTGCATGACACAATCAAACAATTTGGAGAGAACAGATCCTGTGCAAATTGGCCAAAAACAGGGCAACCAAGGTTTCTCAATGAAGCAGACTGAGCAAACCTTGATGTTGTTATTACTCAAAATCAATGAGCAAATTTGAACAAGATTTTGCAGTCAATTCCCAAAAGCATCAGTAATCAGACCATCAGCAAGGCAATACATGATATTGGAAAGCAATCATGTATCGCCCCCAGGAAGCCCTATCTTTGCCAATTGGATTTTGAACAAAGACTGAGCTTTGGTCAGTGGGGTATTCAACAATGGGCTCACATGATTTGGACCAACAAATACTCATTCAAATTAGGCCAGAAATCTGATCAGGTGCTATTATGGCAAATGACTCAAGAAAAATACTTGTTAGAAAACCTGCAAGTTAATCATTGCTTGGGACAATAATCACTAATGGTATGGGGGGCATTCATAGGGAGCAAAAAAGGCCCCCTTGTATTTTTAAATGGCGCTCAAATGGCTGCAACTTTCATCCAGAAAGTATATGAACCCCAATTACAACTGTTTTACAACTATATGGTCCATGCACCTTAGATCTGGACTTGAGATCAAATTGCTTTGATGGAAGATGGAGTGCCAACTCACACAGCCTGAATTTTGAACAAATGTTGTGTCACTAATCAGATCAACAAGCTTCCCTGGCCAGCCCACTCCCCAGAGCTCAATCCAATCAAAAATGTCTGTAAATTTTTGAAAACACCTGTAACAAAGCATCACCAGCCCTGTACAATGGAGAAATTATGTGCGGCCTTTCAGAGCGCTTGGTATGATCTCTCACCTGCTTTCTTTCAGAAGTTGCTCATTGGTATGCATAAGCAAATGGAGGCTGTCATTGAATCTAATGGTGGACCCACAAGATGGTAGGACTTTAATTTTTTAAACCTGTAGCATAGCCACTCTTAGGGAAGTGGATTCGCAACGCTGCTCATTTATTTCTTATGAATATTTCTGATCTTGATTGGTATTTTATCACATATACTACTTTTTTTTAAAAATATTTATTTTCTCTATCTTGTTCATTAAATCTAAGCATTTGTACCAACGCTTCAAATATCTAATTACAAATCGAAATCACATGTTTACACATTGAATCTTTACCATGTTCATCATCATGAAACCTAGGAGCAAGCCCGCGTAACTGTTTTACGCACAGACATGTTTTTTTTAAAAAAACCAATGTGTGAGAACTTCCGACTTTTTCCTTGAAAAAAACGTGTCCGAAGTCTCAACGCTCCCTCCCGGTGTGCGACCGAAGTTTGACCGATTGTCCAACCTTGTTGCTCATATCAGAAAGCTTATGTGCTATTGCCGTTTTTGATTTGAAAAATATCTGTATGAGTTTGTCTTATGCCTTCAATATTTTACCACTTTGACTTCATTGAATTCACAAGTCAATTTGGCATATTAAATAGGATATAAAGATGTTTAAATATCAATAACGCTCTTAAGCATTCTCAAAGACTGGATGGGAAAACTCAGGGGGTCTTCTTGACGAAGTGTTAAAGTCACATCTTGAATTGAGATTTTGTGAGATGCTTTCCGCCACTTTTTTATGCTTTAAGCACAGCTTTTTTAAGATGATGAGGTTGATATACGAACAAGTGCTTTTAAAAACGGAGATTTTGGACCAATTTTATTAGTTCTGCCTCTTTCAGCATTTGCTTTTTCCTTACTCATCCTAAGAATTGTTAATTGCAATTAACCTGATATTGAATTCCCTAATAAACAATTTTAGTGATTCCTTAAATTTTCAAAAAAAAACATCTTATGTTTTATTCATCAAATCTTCATCGTAAGTTCATTGCTTATGAAATAGCGGGATTCGGCTGCCACTCCCAATAATAGTTATCTAGGCATCAGCATGTGGTATATAGGCGTATTTAATGCAGAAGGTTGGCAAAAATGGTGATTTATTAGCTTCGATCTAAAATTCGAAAGGTCCTTTCACGATGCCCAACGCAGGAAGTCCTGACCCAGTAATGTGACAAGAGTTATGAAGACATCAGCTAAAAACTGTTTCTGAATCGTTTCATTGGGGGAAGTCAATTCGATGGATAACTTACATCACCCAATATTCTTCTGATGCTAAGTGGTTCGTTTCGCATTCTAGCCAAGTCGCGTGTTCCACGGGAACCTGGGCCAATGTTCTCGAATTCTTGAAAATGGATGTTTTCAGTGCGCGGGTCGGTAGATTTCCAAGCTTTCCAGCCTTGAGGCTTTATGATATCAGAAAATCTGGAAAATTGAAAGACGACGGCAGCATTGGAAGACCAAGGTCGTCCCAAGTATGTCGAATTCGGTTGAGTTCCCGGAAGCCCATAAACTTGGGCCCTGTTGAATACAAATATCGTCTGAACATCTGGTGGACTTCTTTGGGCGGTAATTCTTATGTGTTTTCAATTCAAGGGCCATCCGAAAAAAATGAAGATTATCAGCATCTAATGGAAAAATCGAAAAATTTGGTTAGAAACTCAAAGATTTAAATCCGACCCACACTGCAAAAGCTCGTGGTGGTTTTACTGCGATATATGAATGCTCAAACCAAGCTGTTCCCGTACCAAAGATGAAATCTATGGAGGGTGAAAAGGCAAATAGGCAAGCAGGTATTAGCAATTGACAAGTCTTATTTTTATTCTTATAAAGGGCTTTCTAGATAAGGCTGTCCTTTCATAAGAAATGCTTACCAACAGCCCCCTCTACGTGGCACCGATAAAACAAGGCTTTGTTTGTTTCAACATAGAGGGTATCTTGATAACTGCTGAAGGCGCACATCCTATAAACTTATGAGTTTGGAATGTCAAATGGAAACACCTCACAATAAGTCGTCAGAAGCTTTTCCCAATTGGCTGAGGGTGATGTGGAATTAATCGCACAAAGGGATAAGACATACTATGCTCCTCTCCACTTGCCGTTAAGGCTACTGCCTGAGTATCAGTCCCGGTACCAAATGAATTGATCACATTGCTGAAGGGGTAAGGCAATAACCAAGATGTTTATTAGCAAAAACCAAAGATAGCAATCATCACGAAACGAGTGAAAATGATCTCTCACACATTTCGCATCTCAAAACTTTCATAACAGGAGGGTAAATCGCAATAATTCGATAAATAGAAGATTTTAGGACAATGAGCTTCAAAGTTTATCGAAAGTTGATCAAGTTATTATATATGGCTAGATAGGTGTCCTCTTACCAAGAGCCTGAGACCCAAACTCCAGAGCTTTCTGCATTACCATTTTTATCTTTCGCACTAATAGCTACGTTTACTGTTACTTGATTGTCAGACCAATGTCTGGAGTTCTTTGTGAAGCCTTGGATTCTCAGAGGCTAAAGTGTATTTAGTGAGGTGGAGGATTTTTTAGGGTTTCTCGACTCGAGTTCTGCGGGGCTTTTCTAAAATATAGCTAACAAGATGGAAAGGTGACTTACGTGCTTGGATTTAATATGGACTTGTTCGGGATAATTTCCTGAAGAAAATGGTTTTAGTAAAATTTTTGTTTGTTTGGGACAGGAGCTGGGACCAACCAGGATAGATAAAAATTTGGCGGGGCCCATGAAAGCCCTCTAGCGCATCAACGGCGGCAGAAATTGTCCTAAAAGCAAAAAGTAAAGCGCTTAGCTACTCAAACTTGACTGACTTTTCATTATTGATACGTACGGATATTCGCCACTATTTGTACTTCCTTTTCGGACTACCAACGCATTGGGGTGTGGTCTGGTGCTACTTGAGTAATGGTAACCAAACCTCGGACAATTGCCTGCTGCTGCCCCTAGCACCTGGGTTAGGTAGGAAGAGTACAGTAAAAGGAAAGTAAAAACAAAGGAAAGAACATTGTGATGTAGCATTTTTGTCTTGGGTATGTTGGTTACTGACTGGAATCCCGTAACTCTATGAGGGCCTGCCTCCGCTGAGGCAGCCTCAGTTTTTATATCCGAAAATTCCGTCATAAAGCTGCTTTCCATGTCTTTTGGATAGTGTGCGATGGGGAGGCACCTGGTATCTCACCCAGCAAGAACTAAACTGGCACATTAGACATAGCCTACAGTTTTCCCAAAATTTTCGGCTCACACAATTTAGCGTACGTTGAACTTGCATCGAAGAAAATCCCAGAAAGCTCACTTGAACGCCAAAAAGCTGGGCTATGCCACGCCTTGGATGAATGCAATCCGTGAGACAGGAAACCTGCCACCGTCTTACTTTTAGAAAGGCACCGTCGACTGAAGACACCGCAACAAAACGTCTTTCAAAGCGGGTCCGTTCACTCCATTTTGGGAACTTGTAACAAGCTGTGCTTTAGTATCACAAATAAGTGTCAGCAGCAAGGGCTCATTTCATTAGGGGGCTTCAGTTATTGCCGGAAATGGCCCTGAGATACTGGAAAATCCGCCTGACTGATATTGAAATCAGGCATGCCGGATTTGTTGGTATCTCAGGCGCATTTCTGGAAATCGGGTAACCCGCAGATTGTTTTCTTTTGATGCAGTGGATTAAAAATTCTTCCCAAATCTTTTCACTGTTCCAAATATTTCCCCTACCACACTACCAAGAGCAATATTTGATGCCCAAGCAATTGAGACGTCAGCACTTCATTAGAGAATTAATGCGAAAGAAGAAGAAAGAACATGCACATACTTTGGACCGCTTGATTGAAATATTACTTTTCCCAGAATTGCCAAGCATTGGGACCATTTTTGGTCACAACAGCCCAATCACTGCACTGATGATTGAATGGCTATTAAGCCAGGAGGTACAACTGGATGATATGATCAAGAGCGCCTTTCAAAAGAGGTGGGAGGAAGCTCATTGTTATCCTTTCTTATTGCACTGATTTTTTGTTTGAACTTAGATATTTTACAATTAATCATGTGCAAATGTCAAGAGGAGAACTGCAATTGGATGAATTCTTCAGTATGAATGATACTGATTTCAATCAGGTTGTGCGGATGACAAAAACAGGATTTGTCCACATCTATAACCTAATCAAGGACAGCAAGATATTTCAGAATAATAGCAAACATTGCCAATTGGACATTTGCTTCCATTTAGCAATGACTTTGGAGAGACTTGGAAGCAATGGTAATGGATCTTCCGCTGGGCGATTGGCAAGGACTTACCAAATGAGCCATGGAAGCATTGTTGAGGCATCGCGCCAAGTTATTGGGGCAATTATAGCTCTGGGTCCAACAAACCTTTGTTGGCCTAATGCCAACAGGCGCCAAGAAATCTTGATGCAACTGGCAGGCAAGGGCTTTCCTGGTTGTGTTGCATTTTTGGATGGGACATGCATCCCTCTCTTCCAGCAACCAGGGGTGGATGGTGAAGTATTCTTTGATTTCAAATTGCGGTACTCACTAAATGTTCAGTTGGTGTGTGATCACCACAAGCGCATCACAGCGCTCCTGAGTGGCTGGCCTGGCTCCTGTGGTGATGGTTCTATGTACAAACGAATGAGGCTCTTCAAAAGGCCTGATGACTTTTTCAGTCCTGGTGAGTGATAAGTGGGCTACACATATACTTCAGCCCATGTAAATGCTAACAATGGGCTCCTCATAGGAGAATATCTTCTTGCTGATTCTGCTTACCCCCTGGGCATGTGCTGCATCCCATGTTATAAGGGTGCAGCAGCAAATAGTCATTGCAATCGCTCTTTTAACTATTACATTGCCCAAGCCCGTGTATGCATTAAACATTGCATTGGGATCCTGAAAGGGCATTGGGCATCCCTTCAAAACCTGCGATTGTGCTGCAACAGTGCTGATTATATGGTACATGTCAATCGGTGGGTGTATGCCTGTGCAATTTTGCACAACATCCTACTCCACAATGGCAAGGAATGGCACCAACAAAATTTGCCCGTTGAAGTCAATATTTTCAACCGTAATGAACTGGTTGCTGGTCAAACTTTCGCTCAGGTGCATAGGACTGCGATTAAGGACTTTTGTCTACAGTCAAATGGATTGATTTGAGCAATCCTGCTCTTCCTTTGTAATAGTCTTAATTTTCAATATGATGATTGCAAACAAATTAAAAAAAAAATATTTTATAATCTACAACCCCTGAGAAGCTTACACAAGCTTCATTAAGATTGCAATTTCTTTGTGAGACTTCCCTGACAACATGAGCTCACGAGCCATTACTAGGTTGGCTTCCTTCTCCTTAACACGCGCTTCAGCTGCAATGTGCTCCCTCTCAATCACTAGCTGCTGATCCAGGCTGAGTTTTTCCAAGTTGTAATTGCAATCCAACTGTGTCTTCATGCGCAAACGTGCCTCCTCATCCAGCCAAAGTTGTCTTGCAAATTGGGCCCTTTGCAAGGTGTAATCCCTCTCTCAAGCCTCTTTTTGATAGTTTGCATCAGTGGCCCATTGTTTTCTTTGTGCAGTTACAAAATTTCCAAAAAACCACATCCTTTGATCACTCTCTTTGCATGCCTCTTTTTCATAGATCTCTCGCATGTTTCCTTGAGCCCTCTTTGATGTACCAGCCATTTGGAGTGGTGAAACCGATTTGCCAGCTTGGCTGGCTTTGGGTTGGGACCGCCCCTTATGAATTTTTTGTTTGTTTTCATTTTTTTGCTGGAGCTCATATGATGACAGCCCAGAGTCTGTATGGTTGGAAGTATTTGGGTCCAATTCCTTATCTGAGTTGCTTACATTAATAATAGTTGCTGGCAGGGCTGAGTCAAATTCATTCAGGTTTTTGATGTTTGGTTTATTGCCAAAGATTTGATCCATTTGTTTGAAACAAGGACACATCATGTCTAGTTTTTGAGACATGGTCATTCCAAGTTTGTCCTTGTTCAGCCCAGCCCAATCCCGGGCCATGACATATTTCTTCTTATATGTACTAAAACTTTGAGCGCAGTGTTGTCCATTGAGTTCTAGGCCTGGATTCAATGAGCTCAGGTACCCTGTGAATAGCTCATATTCTGCTGTTCTGGTCATCAACCTTTCTCCAATACTTGTCTTTGTATTTTTGCCAAAAAGATGGTTATAATTGACCTTGTCTTCAATGTACGTACAGATGTTGGCAAAATCCCTCTCTGTAAAATTTGGATTGCTGTCACAATTGGTCTTCTTCTTGGCCCTTTTGGGTTTTTTCGCACCCATGGTGGGGTTACCATTGCTCGCTTGGGTTGTTACCCAGCTAATAACACTTCCTGATCATGAAGGGGTCAAGTTCAACCTCTCCACCCCCTGTGAGAGCCCTGTTGAATTGAGTTGTTGGTGAGGTGCAATTTGAACAGGTGAGTCGGAGGGGAATAATTGTGCCAGTGTGGGACTGGGTGGCATTGAAAGTATTTCTCCATGAAAATGAGGAGGTGGCGCCACGTAATAAGATTACCAGTGAGAGTTTCTGGTAGGCACATTGCATGAGTGATTATTTGCCATTCCAGGGTGACAGTGGTCTGCACAACCAGAGTTGACATGCTGATTACCCTGTGGCCTCAGTGACTCTTCCTCAAAACACCCTTGCCTTGACCGCATCTCAGCTGGCAGAACATCGCTATTTAAGTAACAATCCCCAGATTGATAAATAGGATGGTGGTTTGGGATTGGGTGTGGTAAGTGCCAATTTGGGGGTTTCATCTAGCAAGCACAAGATGAGCAAGGTCTCCTCTTTTGCCCATTTTAAGAGATTCATGAACAAGTGCACTTGTGAGTCACAGAACAAACCAAGCTACAGAACCTCCCAATTGCTGTGAAAAATTGTACTGTGAGGTGAAGAAGGAGGAATTATCAGATTTTTGGGTCCAACCAGCATAACAAATGGACACTGACTTATCAAGGACCCACAAGTATTACGGAAAATCAAAAGGTCTAGCCGTAACACTCAGGTTCCTGATTTTAGAAGGAGTTTGCTTTGTTTGTGATTGGGTTGGTGGGTTGGATGAGTCTGTCTGTAAGCCATATCAATATTGATATGCGCAAAAAAATGGAATTGTTGGGGGTTTTTGATTGTGCATGTGTAAGTGAACGTCAGGCAGAAGCTGTCCTGAAATTTCAGATATCAATTGGGGGTGAAAAATACTTTTGCCGGATATGGCCCTTTCTCACGATGGGTTTTCAAGGGGAATCCATAAATGTAAGTGGTGTCATTTGCAGCAATAACTGAAGCCCCCTATTCTGATTGCCATCCTCAAAATTTATGATTTTTGATTACACTTTCTCAGATTACACTTTTTTTCCATTTACTCTTTACATCTTAGACCACTCTAATAGACCTACCCCATCAGTTATTACCCTAGCTTGTATGAGTGCACTAGTTGAACCCCTATGAGATAGACTACTTTTCTTGTATTTAAACATGTCTGTTGTTCACCTTCCAGTAAAATCATCTTGTTTGTTCTTTCTTATTGCACCTTACTCCAGGTTCGCTGTCGTCTCTCCTGTCCCTGATTTACTTATTGGCTAAGACTTAATTGTCTTGCTCGTGAAGGTTACTTTCTACTTTTTAATTCCTGTTGTTTAATTCTCTCTTGACATTGATTAAAACTATCTGGTTTGTTCTTTCTTATTGCACCTTACTCCAGGCTCACTGTTGTCTCTCCTGTCCCTGATTTATTTATTCGCTAAGACTTAATTGTCTTGCTCTTCAAGGTTTGCTGTCATCTCTCTTCTTTTCCCTGATTTACTTATTGGCTCATAGTTAATTGTCTTGCTCTTGAAGGTTTTCTGTCATCTCTCCTGTCCCTGACTTACTTATTGGCTAAGACATAATTGGCTTGCTCTTGAAGTCCCTTGTTGTTTTTCTTTAGATTACAAGACCGGTTCTATAACCAGCTTGTCAAACACTCCACCATGTTCAAATTCAATATCTAGCTAACAGAGAAATTCAAGTTGAATGGGGGAAATTTCCTGGATTGGAAAATCAGAATGAAGTGGATTTTACAAATGAAAAGACTTTACTCACTAGTCCTAGGAATTGAGAATCCCGTCATCTTGGCTGAACCTAAAAAGTCGGACCCTGAACAAAATGCTCTGGCATTTGAAATAATCTGCATTAACTGTGACGTAAAAGTTGCTAGGCAATTCTCTGCAGAAGCAAATGTTGATCCTACCCTTATTTGGGCAAATATCAATACATTGTATCAACCCAAAACAATCCAAAATCAAACTATGTACCTAAAAACAATCTTTTCAGCTTACTTACCAAAAGAAAGAACAAAAGAAGCTTTGAACAAGCTCTTTGAAAATATCCAACAACTTTGCAGCTTAATCAATAAAAAACATCAAAGCCTTCACTTCTTCTGGATTTGGTGGTAGCCATGTGGGCAATCATTAACCTACCATATGAGCTCAAAAATATGGGAGAACTATGGCTAAAAAAATTTGAAATAGAAAAAAGAACCTGCTCATTGAAACATACCATAGAAGAGCTTAGTTCATATGTTCAACAAACCAAAGAAAATATTGAAAACTAAAAACATTAGCCATACAGCAAAAAGAAGATCTTCCCAGTAACCTACAGTGCAGCAATAATTACCTCAATCCTCAAACAAAACATTCCAAAGAAGACTGCAAGAAGCTTCATCTGGAGAAGAGACAAAAGAATAGTGAAAAGACTGTCAAGGAACTTTCAACAGTGAACAAATCAGCTAGTTCCTCAAGTTTTGTCTTAGATTATGGAGCCACCACCTCAATGGTCAATCACCTAAAAGACTTTCAAGAACTTACATTCCAAACCAAACAGATCAAAATGGAAGATGGCTCAATTATAGAATCCCTGGAAACAGGGACAATAAGTATATAATTTAACAAAAGCATTCGTACCTTTAAATAATCTCTCTCTACTCCAAACCTAGTTATTAATCTCATTAATATTGTCAGCCTGAGACTCAAACCAGAGCACAAGCATGACTACCAGAATACTATGAACCAATGGTAGAGCAAAATACCACCAAACATGGAGCTGAGCCAAAGGGCTCAAAAGGTATCAAAATAAAGAGGAAACCCACCTGTTTCCAAATATACAAGTCCCATCATCATATGATGAAGAATGTCAAAGTTATTCCTGCTCAAAGTTGTTGCTGAGCATAAACCTTAATTTTCACCTCTCATCTTAAATTGAGAGGAAGAGGCTTAACCCCAGAAAATGGGTATTCAAATTGACGCTCTATGTCAGGGATATTCAATGTTACTAACCAAATTGAGCTAACACCAAAATTACAGAAGTTATGGCCAAAATAAGGTCAAAAAAGGGTGGACAGAATATTCACCTCTCATCTAATCTCTGCAATTTTAGTGTGAGATACTTAAAGCGAGTTATTTTTGTAAATACCACAATTAGGGATATCTGATGGTGCCATCCATTTCCCCATATCTCATCTAGAACAAAAGGTATGGGCAAACAAGTTTAATACAGATTTTGAGATAATCATATATCTGGATAACTAAAATTGAACATGGCATAACTTTGCCATATTTAATGTTAGCCATGTCAAATGAGGTACCATTGTGTAGATCAAAAACAGGGATACACAATGAACCAACTTTGAGCTCAATATCTTAAAAACTCACGAAGTTATAGCAGTTTCAAGGTCAAAGTCCCACATTTGGACCAATACAGCTTTACTGTGGGGTAATATCCCACAAGTATGATCATGAGGTGTCAAATATACAAATAAGCCAGTTTAGAATTCAATAGCTCATAGTTCAGTCAAATACAGGGGTCCATACAGGTTCTGTACAGCTTCTGACACGTCAGAAGCACTAGAACACACCTGTCAACTCTATTGGTGAAAGTTTTCACCCTGTATAGGGTAAAAATGACAACTTGCGGTTCTAAAGCCACATTTCCAACCAATACCAGTCTGTATTGAGTGTGTAGAACCACAAAGCAGCACACAGTAGTGAAATGTTTCACTCTGTGGTCGTGTGCAGAGGTAAACAACCTCCCACTACCCCAAAACAAGATAAAAGGAGGCCTTTCCTCACCAGAAGGTCAATCCATCATCCTGTTCTCAATATTCTTATGCGGTATAGCTTCTGAAAGAAGTGGTAGACTTAGAATTAAGCAGGTATAATTATAATTTTGATTATTGTAGGGTTTATTATTGTAAAACAACAGATAAACAATGCATTCAGGGCTATCAATAGCAATAACCATCACTAAATTCTTTTAGTATAGCCGTTTTAACCATTTACTTACTCATTTGTCATCATTATTTTTGTGTCACACTCATTGTTATAGCTTTTAATTCTCATTTTAAGGCTACATCATAGAGTCAACCTGACATTTGGGTGGCCTGGCCTGGTTTTTTTTGTCTATTTTAGACAAAATTCTAGCTTTTTTTCACTATTTTTAGCTTATTTTCATGCGTTTTAGAGTTATTATACTTTTTTTCTTGCTTATTTTTACTTTTTTCAAGCCATAGGAGCCCTGAAGGGGATTAATTTTGTGGTTGTTCTAAATTCTGATTTTTTACTGAAAAATAAAAAAACTGTATACATATTCTTTCTGAAAAATAATATTTTTCATCATTCTGAAGAGTTATAAATATATCATTTATATTTATAAAATAATTTATTTTTGGAAAAAAATTTAATGATATTTTTTTTCATTTTTTTTCATAATAATATATAAAAAGTAAATATTGTTTCAATTTTTCTTAAAGAAAAACTGTGATAATTTGTTTTTTCACCCAAATTGGCGTGAAAAGTTGATTATTATCCTTATTTTTGATATTTCCAATAATAATACTTCATAATAAAATATAATCATATTTTATTATTGTTCTTTTTATCACAATATATACAAAGTATATATTGTTTGAATTTTTCTTAAAGAAAAACTCTTATAGTTCATTTTTTCACCAAATTGGTGTGAAAAATTGATTATTATCATCATTATTGATAATTTCAATAATAATACTTCATAATAAAATAAAATCATATTTTATTGTTATTTATCTTTTCATAATATATGCAAAGTATATATTGTTTGAATTTTTCTTGAAGAAAAACTGTTATAATTCATTTTTTCACCCAAATTGTGGTGAAAAAATGATTATTGTCATTGCTATTGATAATTTAAATTATAACACTACAAAAAATATATAATCATATTTTTTACTTTCACTGATTTTTTTATAATAATATATACAAAGTATATATTGTTAAAGTTTTTTCTTGGAGAAATACCATTATAATTCTTTCTTTACCCGAATTGGTGTAAACAATTTGATTTTTATCATTATTATTGATAATTTAAATAATAATAACCATATAAAAAGAAACAAAAACCATATTTATTTTTTTATACCTTATTTTGATAATATATACAAAGTGTATATTACTTGGATGTTTCTCCAAGAAAAAACTTTAAAGTAATTTTTTTTTTCACCAAATTGGTGTGAAGAATTGACCTGTGAGCCTTAGAGGTATTTTCATATACCCAAAAGACCACAAATAACAAAATAAGATATAAATATAAATAAAATGAATTTATTTATATTATCTAAATAAAAATTAAAATTCAAATACACAATTATATACAAAAATAAGAATTTAATTATAATTTGAAAGAAAAATTACAACAAATTTTAAAATTATGAAAATACATTTTTAGTTGAAAAAATTAAGTAAAAATGAATTTTTAATAAAATTAATGAAATTAAAATATTTTTTAGAAAATGTTTACATAAAATATATTATAAGCTTTTATCCAATAAATAAACATAAGAAAATTACTTGACCATTGGATTCTTCATAAAAAATAAGGTGGGGTCACCTCTGGGTAAAATTTCTGTAACTCAACTCCAAATAAGCTTAAATTAAGCTTTTAGTATCTTTTGTACAATAGTTGGAAATACTCAAAACATTAATTTAATTCAAACCACATGTGGTTTTAACCATCAATTTTTGTGTTAAAATTGAGGTGTTGTCTGTAGTTTAGAAGTTATGAGGAATTGAAGTATTTTCAACTGAAATGTCAAAATGTGCTTGTGTATTACATAAGTGAACTGTAATTTAAATATGGGATATCCATTATTTAAGTTGTGTACTGTAAATACTCAATTGAATTGCATGTTTGAATTACAAGTGTATGACATGATGAGGAATTAAAGAAAAAATAAATTGGAAAGATTAATTCTGGAAGGCAAAAGGAATGCTAGCTCTAAGGGGGAGCCAGACCCCCAAATTCCTTTCTGACAGGCTTGGGATGTCAAAATACACAAAACCGTTCATCACTTTTGGCCTGGAATAGAGTAACAGGGTCTGTGTCTCAATTGATGATGAGGTCTTGATACCAACCAGGGCAGTTTTAACTGTTTCCAAGAGTGTAAAACTACCCTTAAGTTAAAATAACGTTACAAAAAAATGTTTTAACTGGTTTCTAAGTCTCTTACACACATTCTCATGTGCTTTGAAGGCTCTAGACCAGCTATTACTATAGTAATGGCTGATATAAGGGTCTAAAATGGCTAAAAATAGCCAAAAATGGCAAAACCCACCCCTTTTTGGTCCAAACCAGGGTTCAATGAGGCCATAATTGGCTTGTTTGTTATTGGACTGTTTTCCACCACTGGAAAGAGTAAATTTTACCTTTTTAGTAAGAAAATTGATGGCTATTAAAGAATGTCTTCTTTGCCCCAATTTTGTCTTCATGTGAGAATCTTTTCCTTTCATAATTAGCTTAAACACTGTTAAACCAATCAATAAAAGATTCCAACAACCATTTTTTAATCCTTTTAAACCTTTTAAACACGTGAAAGAATCATTCTAATATCTTTTTGTAGATCTTATAATCATTTTTACCCCCGAGCCACCCCATAAGTGAGTTAAAGCATCTTTCATCACTGTTAACTTTGTCACTTTGTTTCCAAATTCCCTCTAATGACTTTTGGGTGTGTTTTCTCTTTGAATATATTTTCAAAGACTTTGCTCTTTAATTAATTGCTTGCATTTATTTTCTCGATTAATTCCAATTGAAATTGCTCTTGAAAAAATTTCTTTTGTAGCCTTAAATATCTCTTGTAGAGTATTTTTGCATAAATATTTAGTGTTGGTAAAACAATAAATGTTTATAATATTTTTGTTTTATACTTATAAAGTTCAAAACAATCAAAATGGTGTGTGTTTCTCTAAAAAATAATATTTCATACTGTTTTTAATCATTTTTTAGCTTATACAAATTTTGAGGACAGGAAAAGTATTTAATTTTCAATCAAAGTTTCATATCCACACCTTACATTTGGGGGCCCAACCATGATATTTTATCTGTGACAAATATTTTTACTCTTTTTAAATCTTTTTTTCTTATGTTGTCAAATTTAAAAACAAATAAAAAATACTTATAATTCCAAAAATCCATAAAAAATATTTTTTTTCATATTATAAGTGAGACTTTATTTTTCATGTCTCTTTTGAATTTTTTTTTTTACTTAATCAATTGGATTTTCATTAACTTCAGTGTGTGACAACATGGTAAGACAAGAAAATATTGAAACAGCTTCAACAGTAACAAGCATTATTCCTGCAAGTAAAGTGAATTCTGACTATAATAGTAAAATTATTACAACTCAGAATAATCAACCAGAACCAATTTCTTCTGAATTAATTAATTTGGATATAAGTAATACCCTTCAGAAAGCAAAGAATTTTGCCAATAGTAAGTTTTTTGATGTAAAATTACTATTTTCAGCTTTTTAATCAAAAAATATGCCTTCAACAAAATCAGGAGCAAGCTATAACCCCTCAAGAAGCTCCCAAAAAGGTAATAGAAATGATTATGGCAGAAGCCAGTCAGTTACAGAAGGACAAGGGTCAGTTGATGACTTCCAAGTTAATAAATTATGTCATTCTGAAGCTGATAATACTGTTTTACCTTCAAAAAGAGCTGACACCTCCACAAGAAGCATCAGTGGACATATAAAAAGCCAGCCACAAGGCTTACAATGATGCATTGCAGCACAAAGAGTACCAGATGCTTACAGATCTGTGGAAAAACTTTATGAATTCTTACCTGACTGTGAGGAAATTCCTGGGCTATCCCAACACTTGCAAGTTTCTCAATGGATGGAATCCGTTTATGGAAAAGAAGAACATGATGCTTTTAAAAGCAAAATGCCAAAATCAGCCCAGGAGCTAGCAGCAGCAATTCCACTGTGAAAAAGCAGCCAAAAGTTCAGAACAAGGGAAAGGGCAAGGCACCAGCCACAAAATCTTATAGCCAGGGTTACAGAATCCCAAAGATTCAGAAGGATGGCATGGATCATGTATTACAGATGGCCAGAACAATGATGGAAGCACAGAAAAAGGAGGAAGCCAAATTAAAATATCAGAAAAAGTCATGATTCTGATGAAAATTCATCCATTTGTAACAATCTTAAAACAAACAACTCAAGTCTGTGCCAAATAAATGAAACACTTATGTGTTTTGAGAAAGTTTTAAAAACAATTAAAACTTCTAATAATGACGATTCTTTTGGCAATAAGATAAATGAACACCTTATCAAGAATGTCTACACCTCTGAATCAACACGAGGGTACAGGAATTCCCAATCCACAAGTATTACATGCTGAGTATTTTCAGTTAAAAAATTAATTTTCCACTTCTTTTCATAACTTGGAACTATCAATGGGCCAAGCACTTTTGAAAGAAGTACCAAAACTTAAAGAGTGACCTCACTTCAGTGGTTAAGGAGAATATGACCATATGGAATCCATCAGAGGTATTGACATTTTTAAAGAATATTTTGAATTAGCAGACAGATTGGTAACAGCAAGATTTAAAACCTTGTTTACCAGATCAGCCCACAGATGGTATATCAAATCAAGACAAGCACATGGACACCATTTTGGACTTGGTGGAAAACCCAAATTATCAACAAATAGGCCAATGATGCTTGGAGGTTTAAAGAGGAAACAGCCTTTAAATATGCAAGATTCAATGCTGATAAAGACAAAGCTTTACAATGTTTTTGCAAAAAAAACAACAGATTAACGGCATTGTATCCTGACATGTCAGAGTTTATGATCCACAGAAAGATTCAAAGACAATTTTGAGGTTACCTAGCACATTATGTGAAAAGAAGGACTACTGAACAATTTTCAGCAGAAGATATTATTAATATATTAGAAGAAGTAACCACTAGAACCAGAATTGGTTCTACTAGGGTGAATCTCAAAACAAGGTTTAATACACCCTGGAAAGATTCTGTGGACAAAAATACCAAGGAAAATTCTAATAATATGAAGTGTAAATCTGCAGATATAATCTGAAAGTGCCATATTTCCAAAACACTACCCACTTAGCCAATACATATTGCAAAAGGGGGAAATCAATGAAATTAATGTTGAAAAAGAACCTGATGTTGAAAAAGATGATAATACAATTGAAGAAAATTCACATGATAAGTCATCAATATTTTCTGAATCTCCAAAAGATATAGAAAATATCAATGCCACCTTTGATATCATGGAATCTTATTCCCACTTGCCACAATTAAGCAATGGTCAACTTGATTTGTCGAAAATTCAAGATGCACAACTTATGAAGACCAAACCAAAAAGGGGAAAAGGTTTTACAGCTGGTAACTCCTGTATAACAGAAGTGGTAATTGACAACAAACCCACTAATCTTTTACTTGACTCAAGAGCCTTCTTCTCTTGTGTTGGCAAATCTTTTCTTAAAGCTTGTGTACCAAATTTTGAAAACCAATTTTTACCAATTGATGGCATAAAACTCAATGGTGCAAGTAATCCAATGAAAGAATTGGGAATCTTCAAGACCACTGTCATATTTCCACATATCTATTGAAATTTAAGGATCTCTGTTGAATTTGTTCTTATAGAAAATTGCTCTAGTACCCATTTTATATTGGGAAATGACTCTTTAATAATGTATGGTATAGAGTTACATAACAAAAAGGCAAGATACTTTACTACTGGAGACAATAAGCATTGAAAATTTTCCTTTTTACCATTTAAAATACAAATTACAGTAAGCAAAGTAGCACCAGTCAACTTAGAGTTGGAGAAATTCAAATATGAACAGTTAAATGAAGCTGAAAAAAGCCTTCATCTGACTGATAAACCAGAGAATGAACTTTCTCCCCTTTTAATTGACCACAGAGAATGATTTTCATCAGACAAAGAACCTTTGGGGGCAATTATTGGTCATGAAGTTGACGTTGTCCTTAGAATTGAGAGACCTTATCCACCACTTTTAAGAAGACCTGCATATCCAGAAATTCCTAAATCAAGAGAAGCTCTGGAAATTAATGTTAAAGAACTTCTAGACCTTGGTGTAATAGGAAAAGTTGGCCATAATGAAGAAGTGGAGATAACTACACCTGTCATAGTGGCATGGCATAATGGAAAATCTAGAATTTTTCAGGACTTTAGAGCTCTGAACAAATACACTGTTACAGACAGATACCCAATACCAAAAATCCATATTGCTCTTTCCCAGATATCCCAAGAAGTGTATATAACCACTATGGATTCCCTTAAAGGATTTCATCAGAATGGGGTGACACCAAGAGCAAGAAAAAACTTGAGGATTATTGTTCATTGTGGAGTATATGAATACTTTAGCCTGCCTTTTGGTATTAAGAATGCACCTTCTAACTTCCAAATAATGATGAATGAATTAATTTCTGAATGACTTTCAGAAGGTGGTTAATCATTTAAATTGAAGACATTATTGTCTGTTCCAAGAGTTTGGAAGAAGATATATACAGATTATCCAGAACATTGACAAAAATCCAATCTGTGAGCTTGAAAATTTCTATGAAGAAATGCCATGGTGGATTTAAAGAATTGAAGCACTGGTACATGTAGTATCTGGGTTCTCCCTTGGAGTTGAAAAAAGCAAGGTTGAAACAATATTGCTGAAACCCATGCCTCAAAACAAAAAAGAAATTAAGTCCATTTTGCGGTTTGCAGGACATTACAGGGAACATATTAAAGATTTTCTATCCATAGCAAGACCTCTTTATAGATTATGTGACAAAGACACAGTATTTGAAATGACAGTTGACAGAGTCAAAGCCTTTGAATCTTTGAAACAGGCCTTGACTGCTGCTCCACTCTTACTGATGCCAGTAAACTGTATAGCCTGTTAAACTGTAAATTGATGCATCAGGGGGTGGTCTGGGTGCTGCACTTCATCAAGTCCAGATTATAAATGATAAACCTGTGGAAGGACCCATATATTTCATATCCAGGAAAAGCAAACCAAATGGCGCCAGATATGGAGTAAGTCAAGTGGAGTGTTGATGCCTTTTCTGGGCCTTGGAAAAATTAAATTACTTCCTGGAGGGATGTTATTTTGAATTAATAACAGATTGTAATTCTGTTAAGTCAAGTTTAAACTTGAAGAGACCTAACAGACATATGCTCAGATGGAAAATAGCCATACAAGAGTATAGGGGCAATATGAGTATTGTTCACAAAGATGGGAATATTGATAAAAATGTGGATGGATTGAGAAGATGGCCACTACCAAATAATATTTATAATCCTGCTTATGTTCCAGAAGAAGCTTCCCCACAGATCCTCATAGAAGGAATCAGTGTTACAGACCTGAACACCACTTTATTTGAAGAAGTAGGAAACAGTTATACTCAGGATAAAAATTGGAGCATTTTATGCCAATTAATTAGTAAGTGTCACAGGGGCTCTTATGGAAGCAAGAGTGGCCTGGCACTGAGGAATCAAGAACTCACTTGGAGGGCTCCAAAGGATATAAGAAATAATAATGATTAAATTTCTTTAAAGAAGAATAAGGGAAAAGACAAGTATGCCAAATATAAAGAAAAATATAAGAAGCCAAAGGCCAAAGATAATAAGAGAAGCCAACCAAGTGAATCCTCAATTCACTGTTTCAACCTGCCAGAAAAGGAAATGGAATTAGCAAAGGATATGGCACCAATATCCACTGACAGGCAAGGAAGAAAAAGAGAAAGGGTTCTGAATGACTGACTTAAGATTATCAGTATTAACTTTAATAAAGTAAAAGAAAAAAAGATAAAAATAAATCCAGTGTATTAATTAACTGGGGAAAAAGTCCCCAGGTGCTGAAAGGTGGCCAGTATGTGAAAAGCTGAAAGACTGATCCTGGAAGGTGAGTCACCGGCTGTATTGTCTGAATTGGGTCAATACAGAACTTGCCACCTTGAAATTTGAACTGTTACTGAATTCCGAAAGTGGAATATGAATCGGCCCAATTGGGCCAAGTACATACAGGATGATTGATTGCCACCTGTATGGACCAATTGAGTTGTCCAAGGAGTATTGAAATACTTGATTCCTTGACAACTGATTGAAATAATGTATAACCTCTGAGAATGGCCCTTGGAATAATCCTGAATTAATTGCCAACCCAACTCCTGCAGGGCCAGGTGATTGGGATCCTTGAATGGTCTTCTGATTGCCGCCATGGATTGCCACACTGATGAGCTAAAGAGTCCTCCTTTGAAATGGGCATTGGAATTTGGGACCTTGATTTGGAAAGATGGAATTAGGTCCTGAAAGCATCACCATTGAATTTCTGAGGAAAAATGGTGCATAATGGTATATGATACCATAAATGCACCACTCCTGCAACCTTGAGTATGGGGTGCATGGAGGAATGGAAGAATTCCCCTTAAGGTGAGGGGAAGGATTGAGCCAAGCTGATATGGTGGCCTCTGGTGGCTACCAGGGGCTATGGGCTGAAAAGTGGTCCATGATGATCCTAGGCCAAATTGGGTCCTATGGTGGTTTATGGCCATTTTGGTGCCATGGTGATTTGTGGCCAAATTTGGCTCAGATGGGCCTAATTGTGGTTTGGGACCCACCTGGCCTTGGGGGCTAGTGGGCTGCCCCCTTTGACCTCATTGGATTAGGCCAAAAGGGGCCTAATTGGCCCATGGACCATGGACTGCACCGTATGGACTGTGGACCATGATTACAGCCCACAGGCCGCAGAGGGCCTAAAGGGGCCAGGACCCCCCTAATGAAAAGGGTTTGCCCAAACCCAATGATGAGGGCTAGGGGACCCAGAACTCCCTAGGAGACAGAGAGACCACCCCAGGCCCAAAAACCAAGATAGAGGCCTGGGGTTGAGGATATGGGAATTGGCCAGGGAGGCCAATGATGGCAGGATATGGCCTGAGGCCATAATTGGACAGGGAAGAGTGATATGGCAAAAAGGCCATAGAGCACCAGAGGGGGCCAAAATGGCCAATTGGCCCCAACTTGGTCTCAGGTTGGAATTTCTGCAACACCAATAGAGGAGATTCATTCTTCATGGTTGTGAAAATACCCCCCTACCTTGAATGGTGAGCTCTCGAGCACAAGATAAGATAGACGCCTGTTGAGGCTGTTGAGACGGATTGGAGGTAGGGATTCCAGAGGTATTTGAATCTTGAAAAGAAAAAATTTGGACCAATAAAAATGTTGGCATATGAATTGATGTTGACTTGGTCTTCTCTTGACATTTGGCTTTGAAAATGTTGAAGACATGATTTTGGCATTAAGAGTTATAAGAAAAGAAATTTAAGAAAATATAAAGAAGAAAAAAGTAAAAGAAAACAAATATGAAGAATGAAAAAGAAAATAAAAAGGAAAAATTAATTTTGAGGGAGAGTCCAATCTTCATCACGGATTTTGACAGTTGATTTTTAAAGTGGCTAAGGACCTGGATAACAGAATTTGAATTCCAGGTGCTCACAGAGTGGCCAAGGTGCTGTTTTGAAAGATTGTAGACCCCTCAGGGAAGTGCACACCAGGAGAGAGACTTACTTTTGGTAGTTACCACTCCCGCCATTGCCATAAATAAGAAAATTTTTAATAAATGAATGTGTTGAAAGGATAATATCTTGGGAAGGAAAATAAGGAAAGAATGGTCCATTTGCCCAAGTTTAAATGGCCATAAATTGGAATTGATGTTGAATGCCAGGCAAAAAGATCTGTGTCCAAATTGCAAAGTGCTCACAGAGTGGCCAAGGTGATGCTTACAACAGAAAAGAGTAGAATACCCCTAAGGGTGCATACCAGGAGTGGTAGTTACCTTTGGTAATTCGTCTCACCACCAAGCACAATAAAAGTTCCAGCTTTTGAAGAATTGGGTCCTGGCTTGTCAGGATACAAAGAATGAAAATCTTTGACAAGTTCCGCACAATTCTTGAGGCTTTAAGCTGGTTCCCATGTGGATCTTTCTGAGTTTTGACTGAAACCTTTCCATTCCACAAGATACCATAACTTTCTTCTCTTGAGCTTTGAATCCAGTATTTGAGAGACTTCCCATGCCTTTCCTTCTTCAATGATGATTGGAGGAGGAGGCTCTTAATGCCAATTTGGGATTGTTGATCTCTTGACTGGTTCCAAAAGTGAAATATGGGAGACTGGGTGGATGGAAGCTTGAGGTGGTAAGAATGAGTACTGACTTTATTAAAGATCCAAAAAGGACGCAACCATCTTTCAGACAGTTTTTTGGTAGGTCTGGTTGATTTGATATTCTTGGAAGAAAGCCATACCATGTCACCAGGATTGAAAACAGGTAGACTTGCTCTAATTTTATCTGCATACCTCCTAAACCAGTTTATGGGAACTTCAAGTTCTCTCCTGACATCTTGCTCTACTTATTGGAGTTTTTTTGATAACTTTCCAGCAGGAGTATCTTGAGTGATGTGAACTGAGTCAAAATGTGGATCTCTTCCATAAACAGTGAAAAAAGGAGATGGCTTGGTTGAAGAGTGATCAGAATTAGTGTAGGCAAATTCAGCCAGAGGGAGCCAGGTGTTCCAATCATCTTGATGATAACTGACATACATCTGAAGATACTGTTCTAGTATCTGATTTACCCTCTCTGTCTGCCCATCAGTTTCTGGATGGTAAGCAGTTGACAGATCTCTTGAAATATTGAGCTGCAGAAAAAGATTGGTCAAAAAGGAAGAATCCAAAAGGGGACCTCTATCACTGACAATGCTTGAAGGGAGGGCATGCTTTCAACAGATATTCTTGATGAATAAACAGGCCAAATCTAGTAAAGTGATTGAAGACATTGTTGGAATGAAAACTTCCATTTTTGAGAATCTGTCCAGTATGACAAGGATTGAGTCAAATGAGTTGGACAGTGGCAGTTGAGTGATGAAGTCCATTAAAAGACAAATCCAAGGACCATTTGAAATTGGAAGAGGTTTGAGGATTCCAAACTTCTTGTGGTGAATATTCTTGACAGGATGAGACATAATCCTTGATGAATTGAGTCATTCCGGACCAGTGGAAATCCCGCTTGACAAGTTTGAGAGTCTTCTCTTGGCCAGGGTGTCCAGCTAGAGGAGATTCATGATGCTTTTGAACAATGCTGAGTCAAATTGTGGGTTCATTTGGGACCACCACCCAATCTTTGAAGAGAAGGAGTTGGGAAGAGGAATCAAGAGAATACTCCTGAATGGATTTATCTTTGCCCAATTCTTGGGGAATAATTCTGTACTGAGAATCTTGCCATAGAGCCTTCTGAATTGAATCAATCAAATTTGAAAAGGATTCCACCTTGACTGCAAAATATCTTGAAGGTTGGACTTTGTGATGCTTGTTGAGCTGTTGAAATTTCATTGGATTCTTTCTGATGAAATTCTCCCCCCTCACTGGATAAACGTCGTCCCGACATGATAAGGCATCCAGAAGAGTAGCTAGGCGGCCAGGGCGGTAAGTGATTGAGAAGCGAAATTCAGAGAGGAATTCAGCCCAGAGGGCTTGATGGTGAGTAAGAAATTTTGTATACATAAAGTATTGAAGAGAAGAATGATTGGTGAGGACTTCAAAAGGGGAAGAGAGAGAAAGAAGAAAATCCCTCCAGCGCTTGAGAGCCCAGACTATGCCAAGGAGTTCCTTTTCATGAATCTCATAGTTGAGCTCTGCTGGGATAGGCTTGCAGCTGTTGAATTCAATGGGATGTTTTCCTGAGTCAGAGACCTGACTCAGTATGGCACCCAAAGCATAATTGGATGCATCTGTCTCTACAATGGTGGGTAGAGAAGGATTGAAGTGGGATAAGACTGGAGCAGTGGTGAAGGCCTCTTTGAGTTGGTGAAACTGACTAAAAGCTTCCTCATTGAGGGGAAAACAGGAATCTTTCTTGAGGAAACTGGTGAGTGAACTGATCTTCTTTGAATAATTCTTGATGAAACAGCAGTAGAAGTTGGCGAAGCCAAGGAATGATTGAAGAGGCTTGAGGTTTCTTGGAGGTGGCCAATTGAGAATCTGCTGGACCTTTGCTTGAGCCATCTTTAGGCTTTCAGAAGAAACAACATTACCAAGGTATTTTACACTAGAGACATGAAAAAGGCACTTTGAAGCCTTAGCAGAGAGGTTATTGGCTCTGAGTGTGGAAAGAACAGTGAACACATGAGTGACATGTTCTTCCTCAGATTTGGAAAAGACTACAATTTCATCCAAATAAACCACACCATAAACATCAAGAATATCTTGGAAAATATCATTGACAAGATTTGGAAAAGAGGAAGGAGAATTGGTGAGCCCCAATGGCCTAACCAAGTACTCATAACTGCAATATTTAGTTCTAAAGCATTTCAAATGTTCATCACCCTCCTTGATTCTGAGCAGGTTATATGCACCATGAAAATCAATTTTGGTGAAGATAGAAGAACCATTAAAAAAATTGAGAAGCTGATTCATAGGAGGAACAGCATACTTGTTCTTCCTAGTAACAGCATTGAGTTTGTGGTAATCAACACAAAAAGGAGGCCACCATATGTCTTTTTTACAAAGAGGACAGGTGCTCCTGTTGCAGAGGAGCTTGGCCGGATGAAACCTTTCTCTACATTCTCTGAAATGTAGGCCCTGAGCGTATCTGACTCTTTTTTGGATAAAGCGTAGATCACCCCAACTGGGGGTAGAGACCCCTCCAGCTTGATATGATGATCACAGGCGCGGTGAGGAGGAAGTTTCTCTGCTTTCACCTTGGAGAATACATCCAAGTATTTCTAATAAGCAGAAGGAACAACATTCATAACAGTTTCTATTTCTTCTGGCTCTTCCTCTTCATCCCACAACCCCTCCAGGGAGTTATGATAAGATGAAGGAGGATGGTCCATGTTCCCAAAGAAGAAATGAAGTGAAGATACAGAATTATCTTCTCCAACATCTTGAATCTCTTTGAAGAATGCATCTCCAGATAATGGTAATGACTGCGGGGATGTCACAGGGGCTCTTTGAAGTGAAGAGGGCCTGGCACTCAGTAAACTGGGACTCACTTATGGAGGGCTCAAGGATATTGTAAGAAAGGATACACTTAAGAGTGTTAAAGATGAATTACTAAAAGAATGAATATAAGAAAGCAGCAACAAAAGAATAAGAATAAAAGAATAGAAGAGCCAACCACAAACAAGTCCAAGTCCACTGTTTCAACCTGTCAGAATGGAAAGAGAAGGGTTAATAAGGATATGGCCACCCAACTCATACTGTACAGGCAAAGAAAGAAATCAAAGACTAACTTAAGATTAAATAATTATAAAACCCAAAAATGAGGATAAGAATAATTATAAAATAATAAATAAACTAAATTAATTAACTGGGGGAAAATCCCCAGGGGGGAGAAAGAGGGGCTGGTATATGTGAGAATCACCAGCCCTGATCCAGAGGAAGAATTTTCATGAGAATAATTGATGATTGAATTGAGTCTGGCCAATACAGTTCCTGTACAGCTGTACAGAACCTGTACAAGAGGTGTGGTGTATTTGAGTGATCATACAGTTTATACTGGTGTATTGGAACTGTATTGGGTGAGTCCAACCTGTACAGGTATTGACAGGCTGCATTGAGGTACCAAGCTGTATAACTGTTTTAGAATGAAGATTGCTGAAACTGAATTCTGATACAAGTGCTGTATCTGCTGATTTGAGATGCTTGAGTGGGTGTATGAATGAATACCTTTACCCCTGATGGATGGTTGTTACAGTATCCCCCTCTTGAAACTGGTGGGCTCCTGAACACCGTAATACCCTGCCATTACTGAGTGGCATCTCACTACCCCACAAACTCCTTCAAAAAGTTTTCTTTTGACCATTATCTTGAAATCCTTCTTCAACTCTTCTCTGTCAATTAAATTTATTTCCCCCCCTTCTTTTAACTTTGAGTAAGTACCCCACTTTGGACTGAAATTTTCTTCTGATTCAGTGAGTTTACTTGGCCTTGGGTTGTATCCAAAATGGATGGCCACGGAGCTCTTGTGCTCAAAAAATGGGGCCAGATGAGTATATGAAGTGTACCCATCTGGCCAGGCTTAATCAAAAGAAATTTATTAAAAGGTGAATTTAGGGGTCTTGTCCCCATTGGATTTGAAAAAACTGCCTCAACAACCCTCCATAACAATCTTGGGCTGTGGCCCTTGCTACGGTAAGTCTGGATGACTCATGCCCTTATGGCCCTTTTGGCCTAATTGGTCTTCTTGGTGATCTTTGGTCATATTAGAACATATGGCCATTTCTGGCCTTTTTGAGGTTCTAGGTGATTATGGTGAATTTTTTGACCTATGGCCATTCATGGCCATTTTAGGGTTTATTGGAATTCTGGGCCTATTTGACCATTTTTTTGATTTTGGGGTCCTATGGTCCACGGGCCATGGGCCGTGAACTGTACGCTGCGGTCTGCGGTCCGTGGGGGTTATTGGAGGCGCCCAGGACAAAAATGAGCCCCTGGGCCCAAATTTGCTGGGAACCCAGGGGTACCATGGGACCATAAATTGGCCCCATGACCCATAACTTCACCTACATGGCCTGGACCCATTGGGGGGTCTAGGACCACCAAGACCATGGCCTCCCCAAATTTGCAGGGGAGGCTCTGGGTGATGAATCCAGCCCAAGGAGGGCTTTGAGTGGGCGGCCATAATTGAGTTATGGCCCACTTCCTTGAGGGTTTTTTCTGAATTTGATGTGGACTGATTTGACATCCTGACCCTTCTGCTTGGGTATTCTCCATGAGTTGATGACTGAATCCCCGTGAACTTTGACGATTTGGGTGGAGTTAAAGCCAGTATCTTGTTATTGTTTGTGTTTGGTTTGGCTTCTGTTCATACTGTTATAAATACTAATAACTGGAATAAAAAGAAATAAAAGTAAAATAAGAATAAAAAATAAAGAAACCTCCCAATACGTGATATGGAAGGGGATGCTGCTGCTTGAAAAGAAATAAAGAAAGAAAATTATACAAGTAAATAAAGAAAGAAAAAATAAAAGAATAAGAGAAAATGAGAGTAAAGAAAGAAATAAAGAAAAATCCTGATGGTTGGTCCTTCTTGTGGTGAGTTGCTTGATTCTGGCCAAAAAGTGTCTGAAAATGGAAACCAAGCATTTGATGCTCACAGAGTGGCCATGGTAATGTTTTACAAGAAGTAGAACCCTCAGGGATGCATACCAGGAGATGGAACTTACTTTCATAACTTCCACTCCCCACCAAGCACCATAAAATTGAAAAGAATTGCCATAAATGGCTTCTGAGATGAATTGCCATAAATGACTTCTGAAAAGAATTGCTGTAAATAGCTTGAAGTAATGAATGTCTTGAATTATGATGATTGGCATAAATGAAATGATAAATAAAAGGGAAAGAAAGGAAAATTAAAGAAAGAAACATTTGGCCATATCTTGATAAGGTCCAAATCGGAGGGTATTGGTGTTGTATGCTTCCTGATCCTGTCCAAAGAATTGACAAGTGCTCACAAAGTGGCCAAGGTGATTCTTACAACAACATATGGGTAGAATACCCCCTTGAAGGTGCATGCCAGGAGAGGAACTTACTTTCATAACTTCTTCTCCCCACCAAGCACCATAAATCAAACTCTTGAGGTATTTAGACCAGGCTTATCTGGATACAATGAATGGAAGTCCTTGACAAGATCTGGTGAGTTGGTAAGGTTTGAAGCTGGTTCCCAAGTGGTTCTTTCTGGGTCTTCACTGAATCCTTTCCACTCTACAAGATACCATAGTTTACCTCTCTTGAGTTTTGAGTCCAGAACCTGAGCCACTTCCCATTCTTCTTGCTCCTCCACTAAAACTGGTGGTGGCGGCAATTGATGACGATTTGGGATAGTTGAATGCTTGACTGGTTCTAATAAGGACACATGGAATACAGGGTGAACTGTCTTCCATTGCTGAGGCAACTTGAGGTGATATGCATGACTGCCAATCTTCTTCAGAACTTCAAAAGGTCCCAGCCATCTTTCTGATAGCTTCTTGGTGGGTCTTATTGTCTTGATGTTCTTTGAAGCTAGCCATACTTTGTCCCCAGGTTGGAAATCAGGTGGAATTGCTCTATTTCTATCTGCATACTTCTTGAATCTCCTTATTGCTGACTCTAATTCTTCTTTGACAACTTGCTGTACTGATTGGAGTTTTGTTGATAACTTTCCAGCAGTTGAGTCTTGAGAAATATGGATTGAGTCAAAGCTGGGATTTCTTCCATAAATGGTGAAAAAAGGTGATTGCTTGGTTGATGAATGTTCTGCATTATTATAGGCAAATTCAGCAAGAGGGAGCCCGGTGTACCAGTCATCTTGATGATAGCTGACATACATCCAAAGGTACTGTTCTAGTATCTGATTTACCCTCTCTGTCTGTCCATCAGTTTCTGGATGGTAAGCAGTTGACAGATCTATTGAAATATTGAGCTTCTGACAAAGTTGGTCCAAAAGGAAGAAACAAAAAGAGAACCTCTATCACTAACAATGCTTGAAGAAAGGCCATGCTTGGAAAATACATTACTAATGAAGATTTGAGCTAAGTCCAGAGCAGTGATTGTTCCATAAGTTGGAATGAAGATTGCCATTTTTGAAAATCTGTCCACAACTAATGAAATTGAATCAAAGTTGTTTGACAGTGGCAATTGAGTGATGAAGTCCATTGATAATGAATTCCAAGGACCAGATGGAATTGAAAGAGGCTTGAGTAATCCAAACTTCTTGTGATGAATGTTCTTGTTTCTTGAACATTGCTGACATGAGGACACATAGTCCTTGATGAATTGATTCATGCCAGCCCAATAAAAATCCCTCTTGATGAGCTTGAGGGTCTTCTCATGGCCAGGATGGCCAGCCAATGGTGATTCATGACGCTTTTGAAGAATATTGAGTTGAAGTTCTTCATTGCTTGGGATTACCACTCTATCTTTGAGTAATAATAACTTGGCTTGAGGTTCAAGAGAATAATCTGGAACTGATTCACCTCTTGCTAGTTTCTTGAGTATTTCTCTATAGTCTTTATCTTGCCATACTTCTTTTTGAATCTTGTCTACTAGATCTGAGAAAATCTCAACTTTGATTGAGAAGAATCTTGACTTTTGAATTCCATCTTGCTTAAATACTTGATCAAAATTTTGAGGATTCTTGCTGATGAAGTCCACCCCCCTCTCTGGGTACATGTTGTCCCGACGTGACAAGGCATCTGGTAAAGTGGCCAGCCTGCCTGGGCGGTAAGTGATAGTGAAGTGAAATTCATCCCAACAGGCCTGAAAACAAGTAAGCACTTTGGAAGACATGAAATACTGCAAGGAATATTGGTCTGTCAAGACCTAAAAAGAATTGGCAAGAGAAAGAAGAAATGCTCTCCAGCGCTTGAGAGCCCAAACTATGCCAAGGAGTTCCTTGTCATGAACTTCATAGTTGAGTTCAGCTGGTAAGAGCTTGCGACTATCAAATGCAATGGGATCCTTTCCTGAGTCATTCACCTGACTCAGTACGGTGCCCAATGCATAATCAGAAGCATCAGTCTCTACAATAGTAGGTAGAGATGGATTGAAATGGGATAAGATAGGAGCAGAGGTGAAAGCTTCTTTGAGTGCTTGAAACTGACTAAGAGCTTCCTCATTGAAGATAAAGGGAGAATCTTTTTTGAGAAGGGATGTGAGAGAAGTGATTTTTTTGGAATAATTTTTAATGAAACGACGGTAAAAATTGGCAAAGCCAAGAAAAGATTGAAGGGCCTTGATGTTTTTGGGCTGAGGCCAATTGAGGATTTGCTGAACCTTTGAAGAGTCCATCTTGAGGCCATCACTTGAAACAACATAGCCCAAGTATTCCACACTTGAGGCATGGAATACACACTTTGAGGCTTTGGCAAACAAATTATTTTCTCTGAGCCTTTCGAGGACAGAAGTCACATGTTTGACATGTTCTTCCTCAGAACTTGAGAATACCATAATATCATCTAGATAGACCACACCAAACACATCCAAGAAATCTGCAAATATATCATTTAAAAGATTCTGGAAAGAAGCAGGAGCATTGGTCAAACCAAATGGCATGACCAAATACTCATAACTACCATACTTGGTTCTGAAGGCAGTTAAGTGCTCCTCCCCCTCTTTGATTCTCAGAAGGTTATATGCACCACGCAAATCTATCTTGGAGAAGATAGTGGAGCCGTTGAATATGGTAAGGAGCTGGTTCATAGGAGGGACAGGGTATCTGTTCTTCCTAGTGACAGCATTGAGTTTGCGGTAGTCAACACACAAATGAAGACCTCCATCCTTTTTATTGACAAAAAGGACAGGTGCTCCTGTTGAAGAGGAGCTTGGTCTTGAGAAACCTTTCTCTACATTCTCTGAAATGTAGGCCCGCAGTGTTTCTGACTCTTGATTTGATAATGAGTAGATAACACCAATCGGAGGTAGAAGGCCCTCCAATTCAATATGGTGATCACAGGCGCGGTGTGGAGGAAGTTTCTATGCTTTCACCTTGGAGAATACATCCAAATATTGGTGATAAGCAGGAGGGACTACCTTCAACACAGTTTTAATTTCTTCTGACTCTTCCTCCTCATCCCACTGCTCCTCCAGGGATGCATGAAAAGATAAGGCAGGAAGGTCCATATCCCCTTGAAAGAGACGAAGTGAAGATATGGCAACATCTTCTCCAACATCCTTTATCTCTTTGAAGACTTCATCTGTTAATGCAAGTAATGACTGAGAGGGAATGATGGAAGGGATATGGACAGAAGAAGGAAGGGAAGGTGTCTTCAGTTCACCAACCAGAGCAACACTGTTGACAGCAGTGGCTAAGGCATTACTAGTAGAAGGAATAATACCACTAGAATCCTTATGACTAGAATCATAGGTGATCAATCCATTTTTCCAATCAATAATGGGATTAAAATGGTAAAGGAAATCATAGCCCAATATCAGGTCTTCTCCCTTGGGTGAATCTATGATAAAGAAGTCCCATTCAAAGCTTGGGAAGGAAGGAAAGTCAACTACCCACTTGGTATAATGGTTAATGAACAAGGCAGGGGATTCATTAGAATCCATAATGAAAAGAGGAATCTTTTCAGGGAGCTCTGACAGAGTCAATGAGTACTTGAGAACAAAATTCTTTGCAATAAAAGAGTTTGTAGCACCAGAATCAATGAGAATACTATAAAAAATATCAGAGACAGAAGAGAAAATAAGAAATTTTAAAGATTTCTTGACACTAGTATTCAGAGTGCACAATTGTGCTCTTGAAGGAAATAAGTGAGAACCATTGAACACAACATGATTCCCACTCAGGCTTTTCCCTGCTCGCTAGGGAAGCCTCTTGATGATGACCCAGGCTTGTTCTGAGGTCTCTTGAAGCATTTTTCAATTGGATGCTTTCCACCACAATAAGTACACAACCCCTCTTTGATCCTCCTCTCCTTTTCAGAACTGATTAATTTAGTGTCCTTATTGAGGAGAGCGGCATGGGGCTTGTCCTTTGAAGATTGAAATTGCTTGCCCTTCTTGTTCTTCTTCTGGTGAGGCCTCTTTGAAGATGAGTTTTTAGGAGGCCTAGATTGATTGGATCCAATGACTGGAGGCTGCTTCTCTTGATTGCCACCCTTTTCTTTTTGCCTCTCATGATATCTTGTGTCTAATTCTAAAGTGACATCCATAAGTTTTTGAACAGTATCAAAAGTTCCAGGGTGAGAAGCCAACTGATCCAATAATCTTGATGCCAATCCTCTTCTGTAAACATGTATATAAGCTCTTTCCCCCCAATCTCCAATTCTTGACATTAAGATTCTGAAATCTGCAATGTACAAGGAAACATGACCACTCTTCTTCATCCTCAAATTGTCCAACTCTTGTTCCGATTTCCTGACTTCATTGGGGTCACCAAACAGAGTGAATAATTGAGATTCAAATAATGGCCAATTATTGAGGAGGTAGGAAGGGTCTTCATTGGAAATATTTGAGAGATAGGGTTCAATCCACTTTCCAGCTCCACCAGTGAGAAAGGAAGTTGAGTAAAGAACTCTCTTCCTGTCAGAGAAGAAATTTGCTGGATCATTATGGAAGATTAATTGACAGGATTGGATAAATCCTCTCAATTTATGAGCTTGAGTACCATCAAAAGAATCAGGTGCCTTCATGGATGGAGTTTTGAAAGCAGGGGCTTTAGAATTGTCCCTGGGAGCAACTGCTTGAGTGAGTTGCCCCATGAATTGAGTAATCTGCTCCATCATCTTGAGGAGACTTGCATCAGTTTGAGAGACAAGAGGTTGACTAGAAAGGGCTAGATTAGAACCCTGAGGCACCTCTGGAGCATTTGCCAAGGCATCTGCCACTTCAGTTTCCCGAGAATCTTCCTCTTCCACAGACTCTTCCCCCTCTTCATCTTCAACTTCCCCTTGTCTTGCTCTTGCACCTTCAGACATGCCAGGGTAGCCACCCAAAAGTCCAGAGAAAGATCTTGATCTTCTAGATTTCATTCCACTTCTTCTTGAGGGTGCTTCTCCTTCCATTGGTGGTACTCTGTCCAAGTTTGCACTCAGTTGATGAACTGATGGTGTGTGGTCAAGAGGAACCCTTGCTGTAGGAGTGAGAACAGCTTGAACCCTTTGGGATCTAGTATTTTTGGCTGGGGGGCTATGCTGAACTGGCATTTTGAATAAAAATGAAATAAACTTGATGAAATGAGAACAGAAATCAAACTTGGGCAAATCAATCACAATAAAAACTTGATGAATCTTGAGGAATCAATTCAAATCCTGAGGGGAAATCAAATTCAGTCAACAGTCAAATCAATTCAACAATCAATAATCAATTCAAATCAAATATAAATAATCTTGAGTAAATCAACAATCACTCAATATTCAATCAATAATCCATCAATCAATAAATCAGTGTCTTCAATATGAGATCAAGGTCTTGAGGAATCAATCAATCAATTCAAAATCTTCAGGAATCAATTTAATATCTTGATGAGTCAAAATCAGTCAATAATCAAAATCAATTCTTGAGGATCAATAAAATATCTTGAGGATTCAAAGTCAATCAATAATCAAAATCAGCTCTTGAGGATCAATCAATATCTTGAAAAGTCAAAATCATTCAATACAATTCAAATAAGAATCCTGAGCCGCTGAATCAATAAACCAATGAATCCCAATGAAATAATCTAATCAATTAAACCAATAATCAATCCTGAATAAGAACACAGAGAAAATTTGATTTGATAAAATGAAATGAAGTGAATGAAATGGTCAGCAATGATTAAGAAAGAAGAAGAATCAATTTCATATGAATGAAATGAATGAGATGAAATTGATGAGAGAGAAAAATCATAATCATTAAATATCATTAAGTCATAAAGAGATCATAATTGATGAATGAGAGAAATGAATATAAATTAATGAAAAGAAAGAATCAAATATGAGCTAATTAATTTAATGTCACTGGGGGCTCTTCGAAGTGAAGAGGGCCTGGCACTCAGTAAACTGGGACTCACTTATGGAGGGCTCAAGGATATTGTAAGAAAGGATACACTTAAGAGTGTTAAAGATGAATTACTAAAAGAATGAATATAAGAAAGCAGCAACAAAAGAATAAGAATAAAAGAATAGAAGAGCCAACCACAAACAAGTCCAAGTCCACTGTTTCAACCTGTAAGAATGGAAAGAGAAGGGTTAATAAGGATATGGCCACCCAACTCATACTGTACAGGCAAAGAAAGAAATGCAAAGACTAACTTAAAATTAAATAATTATAATACCCAAAAATGAGGATAAGAATAATTATAAAATAATAAATAAACTAAATTAATTAACTGGGGGAAAATCCCCAGGGGGGAGAAAGAGGGGCTGGTATATGTGAGAATCACCAGACCTGATCCAGAGCAAGAATTTTCACGAGAATAATTGATGATTGAATTGAGTCTGGCCAATACAGATCCTGTAAAGCTGTACATAACCTGTACAAGAGGTGTGGTGTATTTGAGTGATCATACAGTCTATACTGGTGTATTGGAACTGTATTGGGTGAGTCCAACCTGTACAGGTATTGACAGGTTGCATTGAGGTACCAAGCTGTATAGCTGTTTCAGAATGAAGATTGCTGAAGCTGAATGCTGATACAAGTTCTGGATCCGCTGATTTGAGATGCTTGAGTGGGTGTATGAATGAATACCCTTACCCCTGATGGATGGTTGTTACAGGGGAATTTATGGAAGGAATATGGACAGAAGATGGAAATGATGGTGTTCTAGAATCACCAACCAGAGTTGCACATGATTCGGCAGAAGAAAAGTCATTATGGAAAGATTTAGAAGGATCAGGATAGTCCTTATGATCAGAATTAAAGGTGATAAGCCCTTGCCTCCAATAAATAGAAGGCTTAAAATGATTCAGAAATTCAAAGCCCAATATGAGGTCTTCTCCCTTGGGAGAATCAATGACTAAAAATTCCCATTCAAAGCTTGGGAAGGAAGGGAGCTAAACCATATACTTAGTATGGTGAGTCCCTAATAAGGGAGGGGACTCAGAGTAGTCCAAGATGATATGAGCAATCCTCTCTGGAAGTTCCGACGTAGTCAATGAGTACTTGTGAACAAACTGCTTTGCAATAAATGAGTGTGTAGCACCAGAATCAATGAGAATACTGTAAAAAACATCAGAAAGATAAGAAAAAACAAAGAATTTGAGAGAATTCTTGACACCAGTATTCAGAATTCACAATTGTGCTCTGGATGGAAAACAGTGAAGACCATTGAACAAAACATGATCTTCACTCAGACTTTTCCCTGGCTTGGAAAACTGCCTGACGGTTGGGTAAGCTTGTTTTGAGGCCTTTTGAAACAAGAGTCAATACTATGCTTCCCACCACAATAAGTACACAAGACCTCCTTAATTCTTCTTTCTTTTTCAGAACCTTTCAGCTTGAAGTCCTTATTCAACAAGGAATAATGGGGCTTTTCCTGCTCTTGAGCATGAAAATTCTTCTTCTTGTGACTTGAGCTTGAAGAATTTTGATGATGAGAAGAGTTTGACTTTTAGGCGTCAGGATTATTCTCCTTTTGCCTCTCATGGTACCTGATATCAAGTTCTAGGCTGACGTCCATTAATTCTTGAACAGAATCAATGTTTGAAGGATGGAAGGCTAATTGATCCAGAATTCTGGAGGCCAAACCCTTCCTGAAATTATGAATAAGGGCCCTTTCACCCCAATCTTCAATTGTTGAACCCAAACTCCTGAAATCGGCAATGTATAAGGCAACGTGCCCACCTTCTTTCATTTTAAGGCCATCCTAATTTGTTTCAGCTTTTCTAACTTCATTTGGGTCCCCAAATAAAGTGAAGAGTTGGAATTCAAACAATGGCCATGAATTGGGAAGATAACTTGAGTCTTGATTAGTGAGATTGGAAAGATAAGGCTCAATCCATTTTGCAGCCCTGCCAACTACAAACGAAGTGGCATAAAGAACTTTCTTTCTGTCTTGAGAGACATTTGCTGGGTAATTGTGCAAAATAAGTTGACAAGACTGAATAAAACATCTGACTTTGAAGGGTTGAGTCCCATCAAAACATTCCGGTGCCTTCATAGATGGAGTCTTGAAGGCTGGTGGTCTTGAAATTTCAGAAGATGCAGCAGCTTGAAGATTGGCCATAATCTGTATCATTTGATGCATGATGGCCAATAAGGATAGTTCAGTATGGTGAGAGACAGGCTGATCAGACTGGGCTAGAGTTGGTCCTCTGGTGCCTTCAGATGCTCCCACAGGAGCAGGAGCAGCCTCAGTGCCATCAGACTCTTCCTCTTCCACAAAGTTCCCCTCCTCCTCTTCACCATCTTCACCTGGACCTCTGAATGTAGTCCTTGACATCCCTGGAAAACCACCAACTACTCCTGAAAAAGAATTGGATCTTCTTGGAACTCTTCCTTCCTTCCTGGATGGTACTGCTCCTTCAGTGGTGGAACTGCTTGGGTCCCATCAAGAGGAGCTCTTGGAGTAGGAGTCAGAACAGCCTGAACTCGGGCCTGAGATCTTGTCTGTCTTGCAGGAGGTGAGTGTTGGAGTGGCATAATTGAATGAAATTAATCAAAACTTGAATAACAAACTTGAGGCAAAACCAGAATAGTCTTGAAGTTCAAATCAAAATCAAATCTTGAGGAAAAATCAATAAATCAATCAATCAAAATCAAATTTCAAATCAATTCAAACTCAGAACTTGCAGAAATATCAATCAATCAATCAATTATTGAGGTCAAAATTGATGTAAGGAAATTTTCTTGATGTGAAAAGTCATCAAAATCAATAAAATCTTCAGGTCAATCAATTTTATCAAAGTTAATGTCAATTTGTGTCAAATCAATCAGTCAAAATCAAAGTCAAGTGAAATCTTCTTGAAAAATCAAAATTCTTGAAGAACAGATCAAATATGAATCTTGATGTGAAGACATGTGTGAATGATAATAATGATCAATTTGAATTTTAATAATGAGGGCCTGAATATGAAAGATTTGATTAATTGAATGGGGATGAAAATGAGATAAAAATAAAAATAGGTCAGATTTCAAATTTCAGAATGAAGAAATGAATGATAGAAACTTGAGAGGTGACAAATAAATCATAAGTTCATAAAACTTTAAAGAGTAATAATTTTGATAAGGTGAAATGAATGAATGAAGATATAAGAATGAATGAAAAGAAGAAAAATTATTGATTAATTAATATAATTTCACAGGGGCTCTTATGGAAGCAAGAGTGGCCTGGCACTCAGGAATCAAGAGCTCACTTAGAGGGGTCCAAAGGGTATAAGAAATAATAATGATTAAATTTCTTTAAAGAAGAATAAGGGAAAAGACAAGTATCCCAAAAATGAAGAAAAAGATAAGAAGCCAAAGGCCAAAGATAATAAGAGAAGCCAGAGGCCAAGAAGGCAACCAAGTGAACCCTCAATTCACTGTTTCAACCTGCCAGAAAAGGAAATGGAATTAGCATATGATATGACCACCAATATCTGATGACAGGAGAGGAAGAAAAAGAGAAAGGGTTCTGAATTACTGACTTACGATTATCAGTATTAACTTTAATAAAGTAAAAAAAAAAAGATAAAAATAAATCCAGTATATTAATTAACTGGGGAAAAATTCCGCAGGTGCTGAAAGGTGGCCAGTATATGTGAAAGGTTGAAAGACTTATCCTGGAAGGTGAGTCACCGGTTGTATTGTCTGAATTAGGTAAATGCAGAGCTGGCCATCTTGAAATTTGAACTGTGTGACTGAATTCCCACAGTGGAATATGAATTGGCCCAATTGGGCCAAGTACATACAGGTTGATTGATTGCCGCCTGTATGGACCAATTGAGTTGTCCAAGGAGTATTGAAAGACTTTATGCCTTGACAACTGATTGAAATAATGTATAACCTCTCAGAATGGCCCTTGGAATAATTCTGAATGAATTGCCAACCCAACTCCTTCAGGGCCAGGTGATTGGGATCCTTGAATGGTCTTCTGATTGCCAGACTGATGAGTTGAAGAGTCCTTCTTCAAAATGGGCATTGGATTTTGCAACCTTGATTTGCAATGATGGAATTGGGTCCTGAAAACATCACCATTTCATTGCCGAGCAAAAATGGTGCATAATTATATATAATACCATATATGCACTACTCCTGCAACCTCGAGTACAGGGTGGATGGAGGAATGGAAGAGTTCCCCTTAAGGTGAGGGGAAAGATTGAGCCAAGCTGATTTAGTGGCCTCTGGTGGTTACCAGGGGCCATGGTGATCCTAGGCCAAATTGGGTCCTATGGTGGTTTATGGCCATTTGTGGCCAAATTTGGCTCAGGTGGGCCCAATTGTGGTTTGGGACCCACCTGGCCCTGGGGGCTAGTGGGCTTCCCCCTTTGGCCGCTTTTGTCCCATGGACTGTGGTGTATGGACTGCAGACCGCAGACCGTGATTACATCCCACGGGCCATAGAGGCTGTAGGGGGCCTAAATGGCCCAAAAAGGCCATTTAGGCCAGGACCCCCCTAATGAAAAGGGTTGGCCCAAACACAATGATGAGGGATAGGGCACCCAGAACGCCCTACAAGACAGAGAGACCCCCCTAGGCCCAAAAACCAAGATAGAGACCTGGGCTTGAGGATATGGGAATTGGCCACGGAGGCCAATGATGGCAGAATATGGCCTGAGGCCATAATTGGACAGGAAAGAGTGATATGGAAAAAGGGACATAGAGCAGCAGAGGGGGCCAAATTGGCCATAAAGATATGGTGTGTCAAATTGGCCCCAGCTTGGTATCAGGTTGGAATTGCTGCAACACCAATAGAGGAGGGTCATTCTTTGTGGTTGTGACAGTAAGGACTGTAAAGAAAGTTCTTCGATGCATGGCTTAGATGAGATATGGAAACATTCATATGATGAAGGAAGATTCCACTTAGTGGATGGTATAATCTACCACAGAAATAAGCATACATGTGTCATGACAGTTGTGGACAGGTCCTTGATCAATCTTGTACTCAAACAATGCCATGACAGCCCTGTCTCAGGACATCTGTCTGAAGACAGAACAAGAGAAAAAGCAAAAACCTGCATATGGTGGCCAATGTGGCAGAACAATGTTGCAGAGTATTGCAAAACCTGTGAAAGATGCTAAAAAGCAAATAAATCCACTGGCAAAAGACTAGGAAATACGATGAAGATCCTAGAACCCAGAAGACCTTGGAAAATTGTCCATATGGATTGGGTAACTGGCCTGCCACCAGGGGGTGACAGAAGTTATAATGCTTTCCTAGTGATTGTTGATAGATATAGTAAGACTCCAATCTTTTTACCATGTCACAAATATGATACAGCCATGGATACAGCTCTTCTGATATGTAATAGAGTAATATCATGGACTTGCATAAGCACAAACATCATTAATGACAGAAATCGCAAATTTACTTCAGCACTATGGACAAATCTTCACCAACTATTTGGGACAAAATAATCCTTCTATACAGCATACCACCAACAAACTGATAGTCTGGCTGAAAGTGTAATGTTTGACTATGAAACAATAAGCAAAAATTACTAATATTTTACTTATTGTACTCTTAATGTCCTTATAAATAAAGTAAATAAGATAAAAATTATTATAATAAAGGCATAAAAATAATTATATTATTGAATAAATAAAATAATATAATAAGTAAGTATATTAATATATAATAATTAATATATTTAAAGGCACTTTATTACGTTACAAACAAATAATAAAAGCGTGAAAAATTGTTTTTTATTAATAAAAAACAATTAATAACAGTAATATTACTAATATGAAAGTTCTAAATTAATATAAATACTATTTATATTAATTAAAGAATTATTAAAAGCAGTAATAAAGAGAAATCATTATTATAAGAGAAAACAACCTACTTTTAACACTTAGTATAATAATATTGAATAATTTTATGCCAAATAATATAAATACAGCTTATTTAAATTGTATTTACAATTAAAAACAAGAGAAATTACAAATTTTCTTGATTTTATGTGGATTTGAGATTTTTAAGAGAATTATAACAAAACAGCAGAAAAATTGAAGTAATCACATCAAAAATGATGATTATAATAAAGATTATCTTTGGTCTATAATAATTTAAAATATTTATATATATAGAATAAGGATTTTACCTTTGATTTGATTGTTTTAATGTTTTGATACGTCTGAGGGGAAAATAGAGTAAAAAGAGCTCTATTTATAGTAAATACCTCCCTTCTAGAGTCTAGTAGGCTTTTAGTAGACTTGTACTGATTATATCCACTGGAAATTATCAGTATTTTAAGGTTTAGTGATGATTACATCATGATCAGACCATCTTATCTCATTATTACACCATAATTTAGAGTTATCACCATAACTCTAATTTTAATAACATCATAGGCTTGGCAGAAGCCAAATCTTTGTGGATTTGATTTGTATTAATCATAATCTAATATTATTCACCAGTTTTATCACTTATATGACTGTTCAATGTAAAATAAGATTACAGTGAGTGATCATAAATGATCAAATTTGAGCTTAAATTTTGATCATCAATAACTTGCAAGTTATACATGCTAGAGATATTCTGAGAGTGTATTCTGATAGCTTTGCATGTCCTCATTAAACTGTAAAGAGAATTGCATTAAATCATCAAAACTCTATTCTTGATGATTTTTCTTGAAACTAATCTTTTCTGTTGAAATTTAATATTTTAAGCTTCAAACCATGATTTCAAGGGGTTATACCTTGAATATTAGAATGAAAATTACATCATTATTCATGTATTAGTTATTAGAATCTGAAGGTCCACTCTTTTTTAAGTTTGGGCCACCTTCACAACAAAGTGGTCAACAGCTCCATTGATTTTATTCAATAATCCATTACAAGTTTTAACCTTGTTTATAGCTTGTAAAATAAATTTCATATCTGTGTTCCTAAATTAATTATGTGGTGACTTTACTTTTGTTTTATTTCTCTATCTTGTATATTTCAAGAGGTATTAGCTAAAGACCATGAATATATGCATTGACCAAAAAGGTGCATATATTCAGCTTAATTCCTTAAGTATTTACTTTGTAGAATAGCTTTATAATTTTTTTATATGTGTATTTGTATAAAGAATCCAATGGTAAATTTATTTCACATGTTGTTTCATTGATTTTTGAGTTAAATAAGGTTTTATACCTTTTTCAAGGCATTATTACTTATACTTCAGTAATTGATGACTTTTCAGCTATGCCATAACAATGTCATATGTGTATTTTACAATTAGGAATCCAATGGGGTAGTTCATTTCAAATTTTTACTCATTAGATTCTGAGTTAATTCAGATTTTGTACCTATAATGGTTTTTTTACTAGTCTTTGAGATAATTATTATAAATATAATTATTACAGAAATTTTGCTGTGACCTTTTTGGATATGTGGTCATATCTCAAAGTCTCGCATTCCCTACCACCAAAAAAGATTGTACCTGAATCTGATATAGTCAATTAGGGTATCATCCACTGTCCTACCTCTTCAATAGACTTTCAGTGTTGAAGCTGAATAATGCTTAATTTTTCTATTCTTTAGGCTTTCTTTCATGTCTGAACCTTCTTAATAGCTTATCAGAATTTGTTATATCCTTCTCAAGTAGCCATTTATGTTCTTGAGTTGGATTTCTATACCTTACAAGGTATTCCCATTCTTTTTTGCTCCTTTTCCTTCTTTCTTTAAGGACTTTCACAATTTTCCTTTCTTCTCCTTTTTCTAAAAGGGGTATTTCAAGTAGGGGTTTATTTCTTAGTGGAAAGAATTCCTTGTCACTTGAGCTGTAATGTTTTATCAGACTTACAGGGAAGGTTGGGTGTTTTTTCAATAGTTCAACTGTGAGCTCTAATTGCACATCATTGGGTCCATGTAGTGCTTTTATCATAAATGGTCCTGCAAAGGAATCTTTCAATTTTTTTGGGCCTTTTATATTATTGAAATTTAGAGTTGACACTAGGACTAAGTCTCCTATTTTGAAGTCAGGTGGTTTATGACTTTTATCCCATCTTTCTTTTGCATACTTGAAAGAATCTTGCATAAATCTGTTTGCATGGTGTCTTGCTTTGTCAAGAATTATCTTAAAACTGCTTGCTTTTGGATATATATCCACTAAGTCCTTTTTGAGGGTATCATAAGGAAGTCTTGGATTCCAACCTTTTTCTAGCATTGCTGGTGTTTTGCCAGTAGAAGAATGGGTTGATGTTTTATATGCCAGTTCAAGGGCTGGTATTAGTGTACACCAATCATGGGTAAAACCATCAGAATCTTTGAATTCTAGTCCATAAGCACAGAATCTTCTGATCATGTCCTCTAATTTTTGTACCATTCTTTCTGCTAAACCATCAGTTTGAGGATGGTAAGCAGTTGCGAATGATAACTTTGTCCCAAACAAGTTATGGAGATTTGTCCATCATGCTGAAGTGAATTTTGGGTCTCTGTCACTTATGATATTTTGGAATAAGCCTGGTTTTTGAGGGTATCATAAGGGAGTCTTGGATTCCAGCATTGTTCTAGCATTGCAGGTGTCTTGCCAGTTGAAGAATGGATTGATGTTTTATATTCCAGTTCAAGAGCTGGTATTAATGTACATCAATCATGGGTAAAACCATCTGAATCTTTGAATTCTAGGCCATAAGCACAGAATCTTCTGATCATGTATTATAATGTCTATATCATTCTTTCTGCTAGACCATATGTTTGGGGGTGGTAAGCTTTTGAGAATGATAGTTTTGTTCCAAACAGGTTATGGAGGTTTGTCCATAATTCTGAAGTGAATTTTGGGTCTCTATCACTTATGATATTTTGGAATAAGCCTGTGTGGATAATCACTTTGTTCCATATCATTATGGCTGTATCCATAGTTGTATCATCCTTGTGACATGGTAAAAACATTGGGGTTTTGCTATATCTGTCAGCTAATACTAGGCAAGCATTGTAACTTCTGTCTCCTGCTGGAGGTAATTCTGTTACCCAATCCATATGAACTATTTCCTGAGGGGATTTTGGTTCTTGGATTTGGATCATCATTCCAAATTTCTAACCTGAGGCTCTGTTTGCTTTTTGGCATCTGTCACAGTTTTGGCAGTATTCTGCAACATCTTTCTTCCAATTTGGCCACCAACAGCAGGTTTTTACCCTCTCTAGTGTTCTGTCTTCTGAGAGATGTCCAGCTGCAACACTATCATGACATTCATGTAGTATGGTGCTTATTAACTTTCTATCTGCTAAATACATAACACATGTATGCTTAGTTCTATGGTAAAGGATTCCATCAAGGAGGTGGAATTTTCCTTCATCATATGCGTTTTTCATGTTTCATCACGTTTTGATGAAATTGATTGGGCTTTACAGTCTTTCATTAGAATTTGGCATACAATATGGCAGTTTTTATCCATTTTATCGCTTTTTTTCACTTGGTTAAAGAATGCTGTGCCCATATCTGTTACACATATGCCTTATATATGGTGCTCTTCCTATGGTACCCATGCAGGATTTTCAGGTGCATTTGTGTAAGGTGTGGATATGAAACTTTGATAAAATATCAAGTACTTTTCCTCTCCTCAAAATTTGTATAAGGTAAAATTATTCAAAAATAGTAAGAAATAGTATTTTTAAGAGAAAACATGCCAATTTTATTTTTTTAACTTTATAAGTATAAAACAATAATATAATAAAAATTTATTGTTTTACCAACAATAAAGATTTGTCCAAAAATACTCTACAAGAGATATTTAAGGCTACAAAAGAAGTTTCTTCAAGAGAAATTTCAATTGGAATGAATTAAGCAAAGACCTGAAAGCAATTAATTAAAGAAAAAAGTCTTTAAAAGGATATTTAAAGAGAAAACACACCCAAAAGTGACCAGAGTGAATTTGGAAACAAAGTGACAAAATTAACAGTGATGAAAGATGCTTTAATTCACTTTTGGGGTGGTTCAGGGGTGAAAATGATTATAAGAGTTACAAACATTGATTATGATGATTTTTTCAGGTGGTTAAAAGGTTTAAAATGCTTAAAAAAGGGTGGTTGGAATCTCTTATTGATTGGTTTAACAGTGTTTAAACTAATTATAAAAGGAAAAGATTTTAACATGAAGAGAAAAGTGGGGCAAAGAAGACATTCTTTTATAACCATAAATATTTTACTCCAAAATTAAAATTTACTCGTGTCAGTCATGAAAAACACTCTGACAACAAAAAAGCCAATTATGACATCATTGAACCCTGTTTAGGCCAAAAAGGGGCTGGTTTTAGCCATTTTAGATCCTTAAATCAGCCATTACTATAGTAATACCTGGTCTAGACTCTTCAAAACACGTCGTAATGTGTGTAATAGTTGTAGAAACCAGTTAAAGCTGTCTGTACTATGATTGTTTTAGCTTAAGGGTAGCTTTACCCTCTTGGCAACAGTTAAAACTGCCCTGGTTGGTATCAAAACCTCATCATCAATTGAGTCACAGACCCTGTGACTCAATTCCAGGCCAAAAGTGATGAAATTTTGCGTGAATTTTGACATCTCACTCCTTTCAGCAAGGACTTTGGGGGTCTAGCTCCCCCTTAGAGCTAGAGTGTCTTTCCCCCCCAGAATTAATCTTTCCAGTTTATTTTTTCTTTAATTCCTCATCATGTAATACAATTATAATTCACATATGTAATTCAATTGAATTTTTAATTACACATCTGTAATGATTGATACCTCACATGTAAATTAAAGTTCACTTATGTAATACACATGCACATTTTGACATTTCAATTGAAAATACTTAGATTCCTCATAGCTTCTAAAGTAAACACAAAAACTCAATTTCAACACAAAAATTGATGGTTGCGAATTAAATTGAGGTTTTCAGGATTTTCATCCTTTTGTATAAGAAATACTAAAAACTTAATTTAAACTTATTTAGAGTTGAGTTATAGAAATTTCATCCAGAAGTGACCCCACTTTATTTTTTATGAGGAATCCAATGGTGTGATAATTTCTTTATGTTTATTTATTGGATAAAGAGTTATAATATATTCTATATAACGTTTTACCAAAAATGTGTTAATTTCATAATTTTTATTAAAAATTCATTTTTACTTAATTTTTACAAGTAAAAATGTATTTTCATAATTTTAAATTTTATTGTAATTTTATTTTCAAAATATAATTGAATTTTTATCTTTAAATATAAATTTGTATTTATATTTTAATTTTTATTTTGATAATATAAATAAATTCATTTATATTTGTATCTTATTTTGTTATTTGTGGTGTTTTGGGTATATGAAAATACCTCTAAGGCTCACAATTTGCAAGAGCCCATCTGCTAAGAACATCTGCATTTTTATGAATACTACCAGATTCATGAACTATAGTCATATTTCCTCTATATTCTTGCATGGAAATTTGCAATCTTAACATATGTCTGTTTGGGGTTTTCATGTCAAGTAAAGATTCTACAGCATTGCAATCTGTAATTACAGCAAACACATTCCAATCTAAATAAAAATGTAATTTTTCCAAAGCCCACACTAAGCAGACGAATTCCATTTGGCTTGCTCCATACCTTGTTTCTGTTGGCTTTATTTGTCTTGAAATGAAGCAAATTGGTCTTTTAACAGGTTTGTCATTGATGATTTGTGTCTGGTGTAGTGCAGCACCTAGTACTTCTCCACAAGCATCAATGTATAGTTTAAAGGGTAGCTTCCAATTTGGCATTAGAAGAAATGGAGCATTTGTTAAGGAATTTTTCAATTCTTCATATGCCTTAACTGTTTCTTCAGTCATTTCATAGACTGTCTGTCTGTTGGTCACAGAGCTTATACAATGACTTAGCAATTATTGCAAAATCTTTTATATGTTGTCTGTAATAAACAGCAAATCCTAGAAATGATTGCATTTCTTTCTTTGTTTGGGGCATTGGTTTCAATAGTACTGCTGCAAATTTGTTTTTGTCTATGCCCAAAATTAGTCCCGATACAATGTTTCCTAGTGCTTTCAGCTCACTGTATGCAAAATAACACTTTTTCAGAGAGATTTTCATGTTTACTTGGACTATCTTTTGCAAGACTATTTCTAGTCTTTATAGGTGACTGTTTCAAGTCTCTGAGAAAATTATGATATCATCAATATAAATAATCAGCCATCCTTCTGATAATTCTTCAGGAAATCTGGTATTAATCATCCTTTGGTAATGGGATGGTGCATTTTCATAACAAATGGCATTCTGAGATATTCAAAGATTCCACAGTGGACTATTATCCTTAGTAGTTTCTTGGCATTGTCTGTTAGGACATTTTGATGAAAACCCTTTAGAGAATCAATGGCTGTGATGAAATTAGCCTGAGATAATTGTGTTAATGTCTCATTGATTCTGGGTATTGGATATCTGTCAGGAATATGATAGGTTTTTAAAGCTCTAAAGTCCCCTACAATCCTTGATTTCCCATTATTCCAGGTTATAATTTGTCACAGGGGCTCTTGGACAGAAATACAAGAGTGGCCTGGCATGCAGCAATCAGGGAACTCACTTGGAAGACTCCAAAAGAATAAAGAAATAAAAATAAAAGAATAAATTCCTCTAAGAGATATGCAGGTACAAGATGAGATGCAATAAGAGGAAAGAGAAGCCAAATGGCCAAAGAGCCAACCAATTAAGTCCTTAATCACTTTTTCAACCTGCCAAGATGAACAATGGAATTAGTAAGGATATGACCACCAAATATCCATTGACAGGTGAAGAAAGAAAAGAGAGAAGGTGCTCAATGACTGACTTGATAATATATGTATTCACTCAACAAAATGGTAAGATAAATAAAGATAAAATAAAATCAAGATATATCAATTAACTGGGGGAAAAACCCCCCATGGTCAAAGGGTAGCCAGTATATGTGAAAAGTTGGGAGCTTGAGTTCTTCAGGCTGAAAACTGATCTGTATTGATCCTTGAGGCTGTATTGATTGTTTTGGGAATTGATAAAGCTGGCTAATACTGAAATTGGAATGGTTTGAATGAATTTCCCATACTTAAAAATGAAATACAGTTCTTGATGGATCCAGACTGTATTGAAATGAAGGTGGTTGCCAAGATGGATTGAGTGGAGCGTTGACACTTGATGATTGAATGCATGAATGAATGAATGAACTGCCTCTTGAATCCCTTGAGAATGGTTGAAAAGTATTTCCTTGGAGGAATACTGTGAATGAAATCATCCAATGACGTCTTGATGGCGTGATTGGTCCTTGACGCTGAAACACTTGCTCTTGAGCCTTGATGAGTCCTCTGAATGATTGGGTGCCTTGATGACATGGTGATATGTTGGAATATTGAGATGACCATTTGATATTGCCACCATTGAATTGCTGTTGAGAAATGATGCATAATGATATATAACATCATTTATGGTATATTGGTTCATTGGAAAGAAGATTACGTCCAAAGGTCTTGAGATGAAAGGGTAGAGGGGAAAAAGATGGATGTGATGGCTTCAGAGCTTGGAAAGGTGTTTCTGGGTCCTTTGGAATTTTTGACCACTTTTGGGTTCTGAGCCAAAAACTGGCCGAAAGGGAAGGAAAGTGTCTTTTGGACACTTTGCGGCAAAGTGCAAAAAAATGCGCATTATCAGCCCAAATGGCCAAAAACAGCCATTTGGGCCATTTCCCCTGGTTTTGAGGGAAATAACCAGAAATACCCAATTGGGCATAAATTGCCGCTATGGCTTCTGGATTGAGGTGAAGGGCCATGAAGGCCCCAAAAGATAAATGGTCCATAAGATGATGACGTGGCAATATTGGCCACTGGTGATGCAGATATCCAATTGGCCATAAAAGGACTGTGGCTTGATATTCCATACAGATATCCAAGGAGGTAAATTGCCATGGTTGTGACAGTACCCCCCACCTTGAAATGGTGAGCTCCTGAGCACCAATAAAAGGTGAAGCCTGTTGAGGCTATTGGAAAGGATTGAGAGTGGGATAGAGGAAAGTTCTTTTAAAAGGAAAATAAAATAATAACTGATATTAAAAATTTGTCATATGACACAGGACTTTCTTGATCTTCTTTTGACATTGGCTTCATGATTGATGATGTTGTAATGGACAAGTATTATTTGCAATGAATTTTTGATATGATAAAATGAAAATGAAAATAAAATTTAATATAAAGAATGAAAGTGAAAATAAAAGAAAGAGAAAAATGAAAAGAAAAATGAATTGAATCTTGAGGAGGTTCCAATTTTCATCACAGAGGTTGATAATGGATTTTGAAATTGGCCAAGGACCTGGAAAGAGAAATTTGATGCCAGGTGCTCACAAAGTTGCCAAGGTGATGTTTTTACAAGATTGTAGACCCCTCAGGGAAGTGCACACCAGGAGAGGAACTTACATTTGGTAGTTACCACTCCCGCCAGTGCCATAAAAAAACAAGAAATGTTGAAGGAATGAATTTGAATTTTGAAGTCTTGGAAATGAATTGAAAGGTGAATGGCCCATTGTCCCAAGTGAAAATGGCCATTAGATTGGAAATGAAGTTGAAAGCCATGCCAAGATCTGTGTCAAAAATTGCAAAGTGCTCACAGAGTGGCCAGGGTGATGCTTACAACAAAAAAAAGAGTAGAATACCCCTAAAGGTGCATACCAGGAGTGGGACTTACTTTTGGTAATTCCTCTCCCCACCAAGCACCATAACAAATCAAGATTTTGAAGAATTGGGCCCAGGCTTGTCAGGATATAATAAATGAAAATCCTTAACCAATTCAGGACAATTCTTGAGGTTTTCAGTTGGTTACCAAGTGGATCTTTCTGAGTCTTGACTGAAACCTTTCCATTCCACCAGATACCATAATTTTCCTCTCTTGAACTTTGAGTCCAGTATTTTAGAGACTTCCCACTCCTATTCTTCTTCAATGATGATTGGAGGAGGAGGCTCTTGATGCCAATTTGGGATTGTTGATTTCTTGACTGGTTCCAGGAGGGATATATGGAAGACTGGGTGGATGGATTTCCATTGAGGTGGAATCTTGAGATGATAAGCATGAGTACTGACTTTCTTCAAGATTGGAAAAGGACCCAACCATCTTTCAGACAGTTTTTTGGTGGGTATAGCTGATTTGATGTTCTTGGAGGAAAGCCATACCATGTCACCAGGATTGAAAACAGGTGGACTTGCTCTACTTTTATCTGCATACCTCTTAAACCTGTTTGTGGCAACTTCAAGCTCTCTCTTGACATCTTGCTGTACTGATTGGATTTTTGTTGAGAACTTTCCAGCAGGATTATCTTGAGTAATGTGAACTGAGTCAAAATGTGGATCTCTTCCATAAACAGTGAAAAACAGTGATTGTTTTGTTTAAGAGTGGTCAGAGTTATTGTAGACAAATTCAGCCAGAGGGAGGCAGGTGTTCCAATCATCTTGATGATAACTGACATACATCCGAAGGTACTGTTCTAGTATGTGATTCACCCTCTCTGTCTGCCCATCAGTTTCTGGATGGTAAGCAGTTGACAGATCTATTGAAATATTGAGCTTTTGACAAAGTTGGTCCAAAAGGAAGAAACAAAAAGAGAACCTCTATCACTAACAATGCTTGAAGAAAGGCCATGCTTTGAGAAAATATTTGTGATGAATAAATGCGCCAAATCTAATGCAGTTATTGAAGACATCTTTGGAATTCAAACTGCCATTTTTGAGAATCTATCCACTATGACAAGGTAATTGAGTGATTAAATCCATTTAAAGACAGATCCAAGGACCATTTGGAGTTGGAAGAGGTTTGAAGAGTCCAAACTTCTTGTGGTAAATATTCTTGTTTCTTGAACATTACTTACAGGATGATACATAATCCTTGATAAATTGAGTCATGCCGGAGCAGTGGCAATACCGCTTGACAAGTTTGAGCATCTTCTCCTGGCCAGGGTGTCCAGCTAGAGGAGAGTCATGCCTTTTTTGAAGTATGCTGAGTTGAATTGTGCGGTCATTTGGGAGCACCACCCAATCTTTGAACAGAAGAAGTTGGGAGGAGGAATCAAGAGAATAATCTTGGACAGATTTACCTTTAACCAAATCTTGAAGGATGCTTCTATATTGAGAATCTTGCCATGATGACTTATGAATTGATTCAATCAAATTTGAAAATGCTTCCACCTTGACTGAAAAGAATTTTGAGGCTTGAATTTCATCTTGCTTGATTAATTTTTGATAATTCATTGGATTCTTGCTGATGAAAACTTCCCCCCTGTCTGGGTAAACGTTGTCCCAACATGAAAATGCAAATTCAGAGAGAAATTTAGCCCAGCGGGCTTGATGGCGAGTGAGAATATTTGATGACATAAAATATTGAAGTGATGAATGATTGGTGAGTACTTCCAAAGAGGAAGAAAGTGAAAGGAGAAACGCTGTCCAGCACTTGAGAGCCCAGACTATGCCAAGGAGTTCCTTGTCATGAATCTCATAATTGAGCTCAGCTGGGAGAAGAATGCGGCTATCAAATGCAATAGGATGTTTTCCTGAGTCAGAAATCTGACTCAGTACAGCACCCAAGGCATAATCAGAAGCATCAGTCTTTACAATGGTGGGTAGAGAAGGATCAAAGTGAGAAAGGATTGGAGCAATGGTGAATGCCTCTTTGAGTTGATTAAACTGGCTAAGAGCTTCCTCATTGAGGGGAAAACGTGAATCTTTCTTGAGGAAAATTGTGAGTGAACCAATTTTCTTTGAATAATTCTTGATGAAATGGCGGTAAAAATTGGCAAAGCCAAGGAATGATTGAAGAGCCTTGAGGTTTCTTGGAGGTCGCCAATTGAGAATTTTCTGGACTTTTGCTTTTTCCATCTTGAGGCCTTCAGAAGAAACAGCATAACCCAAATACTCTACACTAGTAACATGAAACAGGCACTTGGAAGCCTTAGCAAAGAGGTTATTGGCTCTGAGTCTGGAAAGAACAGTGGACACATGAGTGACACGTTCTTCTTCAAATTTGGAAAAGACAATAATATCATCCAAATAAACCACAACATAAATATCAAGAAGATCATAAAAAATATCATTGACAAGGTTTTGGAAAGAGGAAGGAGCATTGGTGAGCCAAATGGCATAAACAAATACTTATAACTGCCATATTTAGTTCTAAAACATGTCAAATGTTCATAACCTTCCTTGATTCTGAGCAGGTTATATGCACCACACAAATCAATCTTGGAGAAGATAGAAGAACCATTGAAAACAGTAAGAAGCTGCTTCATAGGAGGAACAGGATACTTGTTCTTCCTGGTAACAGCATTGAGTTTGCCGTAATCAACACACAAACGGAGGCCACCATATTTCTTTTTGACAAAGAGGACAGGTGCTCCTGTTGAAGAGGAGCTTTGCCAGATGAAACCTTTCTCTACATTCTCTGAGATGTAGGCCCTGAGTGTATCTGAATCTTGGTTTGATAAAGAGTAGATCACCCCAACTGGAGGTAGAGACCCCTCCAGCTCAATATGATGATCAAAGGCGCGGTGAGGAGGAAGTTTCTCTGCTTTCACCTTGGAGAATACATCCAAGTACTGGTGATAAACAGAAGGAACAACCTTCATCGTGGTTCCTATTTCTTCTGACTCTTCCTCTTCATCCCACAACTCCTCCAGGGAGTCATGATAAGATGAAGGAGGATGGTCCATATTCCCAAAGAAGAGATGAAGTGAAGATACAGAGTTATCTTCTCCAACATCTTGAATCTCTTTGAATACTTCATCACTAGATGATAGTAATGACTGATGGGAATTCAGGGAAGGAATATAGAAATGATGGTGTTCTAGAATCACCAACCAGAGCTGCAGATGATTTGGAAGAAGAAAAGTCATTACTGAAAGATTTTGAAGGATCATGATAGTCCTTATGATCAGCATTAAAGGTGATCAGCCCTTGCCTCCATTCAATATATGGATTAGAATGATTAAGAAAGTCAAACCCCAATATGAGGTCTTCTCCCTTGGGGGTATCAATGACTAAAAAGTCCCATTCAAAGCGTGGGAAGGAAGGGAGCTCAACCATATATTTAGTATGGTGAGTCACAAATAAGGAAGGGGACTCAGAGGAATCTTCTCTGGAAGTTCTGACGTAGTCAATGACTACTTGTGAACAAACTGCTTTGCAATAAATGAGTGTGTAGCACCAGAATCAATGAGAATACCGTAAAAAACATCAGAAAAAGAAGAAAAAACAAAGAATTTGAGAGAATTCTTGACACCAGTATTCAGAATGCACAATTGTGCTCTGGAAGGAAAACTGTGAAGACCATTGAACACAACATGGTCTCCACTCAGGCTTTTCCCTGGCTGGGAAAACTGCCTGATGGTTGGGTAAGCTTGTTTTGAGGCCTTTTGAAACAAGACTCAAGACTATGCTTCCCACCACAATAGGTACAGAGACCCTCCTTGATTCCTCTTTCTTTTTGCAATTCATCAACTTGAAATCTTTATTCAATAAGGAATAATTGGGCTTGTCCCTCTTCTGAAAATTCTTCTTCTTTTGATTTGAGCTTGAAGAACTTTGAGGATGAGAGGAATGTGACTTTGAGGCTTCTGGCTTCTTCTCTTGATGATGAATCTTTTCATGTTGCCTCTCATGGTACCTGGTATCAAGCTCCAGGGTAATATTCATTAAGTCTTTGAGAGAATCAATTCTCAAAGGATGGGAGGCCAATTGATCCAAAATCATGGATGACAATCCCTTCCTGAAATGATTGATAAGACCCCTTTCACCCCAATCTCCAATTCTTGAGACAAGACTTCTGAAATCAGCAATGTAACAAGATACATGCCCACATTCTTTCATTCTTAAAGAATCCAATTCTGCTCCAGCTTTTCTGACTTCATTTTAGTCCCAGAATAAGATGAAGAGTTGAGATTCAAACAATTTCCATGAATTGAGAAGGTAATTTGGATCTTGATTGATGAGATTGGAAAGATAAGGCTCAATCCATTTTGCAGCCCTGCCAATGGGAAATGAAGTGGCATAAAGGACCTTCTTTTGGTCTTGAGAGAAGTTTGCCGGATAATTATGAAAGATTAATTGGCATGACTGAAGGAGACTTTTGACTTTGAAGGGCTGAGTCCCATCAAAGCATTCTGGGGCCGTCATAGATAGAGTCTTGAAGGCGGGGGGTCTTGATGATCCAGAAGAGGAAGCTGCTTGAAGATTGGCCATAATCTGAGTCATTTCCTGCATAATGGCCTATAAAGATGGTTCAGACTGATGAGAGACAGCCTGATTAGACTGGGCTAGAGTTGGCCCTCCAGTACCTTGGGATGCCTCCACAGGCGCAGGAACACCTTCAGTACCATCAGAATTCTCCTCCTCCTCTTCACCATCTTCACCTGGACCCTTGAAAATGGTCCTTGAAGTTCCTGGGAATCCGCCAACTACTCCTGAAAATGAGCTTGATCTTCTTGGAACCCTTCCTTCCTTCCTGGATGGTGCTGCTCCTTCCAAAGTAGGTCCTCTGTCCAATTTGGCCCTCAGTTGAGAAACTTCTGGGGTGCCATCAAGAGGAGCCCTAGGAGTTGGAGTGAGAACAGTTTGAGTTCTCACCTGAGATATTGTCTGCCTTGCAGGAGGTGAGTGTTGTATTGGCATGATTTCAGGATAAAAATGAAATAAAATGAACAAGTATCAAGATTTGAAGATGAAAACTTGAGGCAATTGAAATAATTCTTGAAGTAAAAAGTCAAAATCAATATCTTGAGGAAAATCAATAAGAATCAATAAATCAAATGAAATCTTCAGGTAAGTCAATCAATTAAATAACAAATGAAAGCTTTAAGTCAATAAATCAAATTTCAAATCAATCAAAAGAAAACCTTGCAAAATCAATCAATCAATCAAATGAATTCTTGAGGCAAAATCAATTTATGTCAAAAATCTTGATATGAAAAATCAGCAAAATCAATGAAATCTTCAGGTCAATCAATTTTCTTGAGGTCAATATCAATTTATGTCAAAACAAATTCAAGTGAGTTCTTCTTTCAAAAATCAAAATTCTCGAAGAATGAATCAAATATGAATCTTTATGTGAAGAGGGTGTCTGAATAACTTGATGGAAAACTTGAAAATCAAATGAGAATTAAGATGACGCCTGAATTATGAATGAATTAAAAATGATGATTTGTGATAAGATTTAAAAAGAGAAACAAAAAATAAAATTGGGTAAGCTTTCAATTTTCAGAATGAAGAATGAATGAGAGAAAATTGAGAGGTGATGATGAATCATAAGGTGCATAAGCATTAAAGAGTCATAATTTAAATGAAATGAGTGAATGAAATTATAAAGAAAGAATGAACAGAATGAAAAGAGATTATGAGTTAATTAATATAATGCCACAGGGGCTCTTGGACAGAAATAAAATAGTGGCCTGGCACTCAGCAATCAGGGAACTCAGTTGGAAGACTCCAAAAGAATAAAGAAATAAAAATAAAAGAATAAATTCCTCTAAGAAATATGCAGGTACAAGATGAGATGAAACAAGAGGAAAGAGAAGCCAAATGGCCAAAGAGCCAACCAAGTAAGTCCTTAATCACTTTTCAACCTGCCAAGATGAACAATGGAATTAGTAAGGATATGACCACCAAATATCCATTGACAGGAAAAGAAAGAAAAGAGAGAAGGTGCTAAATGACTGACTTGATAATATCAGTATTCACTTAACAAAATGGTAAGATAAATAAAGATAAAATAAAATCAAAATATATAAATTAACTGGGGGAAAACCCCCCCAGGGTCAAAGGGTAGCCAGTATATGTGAAAAGTTGGGAGCTTGAGCTCTTCAGGCTGAAAACTGATCTGTATTGATCCTTGAGGCTGTATTGATTGTTTTGGAAATTGATACAGCTGGCTAATACTGAAATTGGAATGGTTTGAATGAATTTCCCATACCTGAAAATGAAATACAGTTCTTGATGGATCCACACTTTATTGAAATGAAGGTGGTTGCCAAGATGGATTGAGTGGAGCTTTGACACTTGATGAATGAATGAATGAATGAATGAATGAACTGCCTCTTGAATCCCTTGAGAATGGTTGAACAGTATTTCCTTGGAGGAATACTGTGAATGAAATCATCCAATGACGTCTTGATGGCGTGATTGGTCCTTGACGCTGAAACACTTGCTCTTGAGCCTTGATGAGTCCTCTGATTGATTGGGTGCCTTGATGACATGGTGATATGTTGGAATATTGAAATGACCATTTGATATTGCCACCATTGAATTTCTGTTGAAAAATGATGCATAATGATATATAACATCATTTATGGCATATTAGTTCATTGGAAAGAAGATTAGGTCCAAAGGTCTTGAGATGGAAAGGCAGAGGGGAAAAAGATGGATTTGATGGCTTCAGAGCTTGGAAAAATGTGTTTGGGTCCTTTGGGGTTCTGAGCCAAAAACTGGCCCAAAGGGCGTGAAAGTGTCTTTTGGACACTTTGCATCAATGTGCGCAAAATGCACCAATATGCACAAATGCGCAAAGTGCACAAAAAGTGCGCAAAGGCGCATTATCAGCCCAAATGGCCAAAAACAGCCATTTGGGACATTTCCCCTGGTTTTCAGGGAAATGACCAGAAATACCCAATTGGGCATAAATTGCCGCTATAGATTCTGGATTGAGGTGAAGGGCCATGAAGGCCCCAAAACACAAATGGCCCTAAATGGTCCATAAGATGATGACGTGGCCATATTGGCCACTTGTGATGGATATGGCCAATTGGCCATAAAAGGACTGTGGCTTGATATGCCATACAGAGATCCAAGGAGGTGACTTGCCATAGTTGTGACATAATGACAGGTGTAGTGACTTCTACCTGTTTATTATGTCCTACTTTCCTTAATACTCCAAGGTACATTAGTTCTTTAATATGTACCTGTAAAGATTCTCTAGCTCTTGGGCATGCTGGATAAGCTGGTCCTCTTAATAGAGGTGGATGAGGTTTTTCTACATTAAGGATTATGTCTACCTCATGTCCAATTATGGCACCAAGTGGTTCCTTTTCAGTTTCAAAGGCATTTTCATATTTAAATGAGAGTTAAATCAATTTTCTTTCATTTTTACAGTCAATTCATGATTGAATTCTGCCTCTTTTTGCTGTTCAGTTATGAAAAAATCCATTTCTGAGCCTTTTTCTTCATTCGTGATAACTGTAATTTGTCTTTTGTTATTGAAAAGCCAAATTTCTGTCTTTTATTGTCTCCTATGGTAAAATATCTATCTTTTTGGTTAGAGATATCTATGCCATAAATTAATAAGTAGTCATTTCCAAGTATAAAATGGTTATTAGTGAAGTTGTTCATTACCAAAAATTCTACTTTCAATCTGATACATTGTGAAGGATGAGGGGAAATGAGCTTTAAGTCAATTATTCCAAGGGGCTTCATGCTTTTACTTGCACTACCAATTTTGACCCCTTGTATTGGTATAAGTTTTTCTGCCCAATCTGGTACAATTATTTTCAAATAACTTTTACCAAAACAGGTACAATATGCTCCTGTATCTAAGCTCAATTTTGCCTCTTGGTTTCCCACCATGACAATACTCATACTTGATTTGCCTGCTGTATATCCCATTCCTTTTTCTGGTTTGGTTCAATACAATTTAGCATCTTGTATATTTGTGTGGTTTGTATCAGATGTTCCAACTTGTGGTAAGTTTGAATTGACATCCAGTACTTCATATAATAAATCAATATTATTAATTTGTGCATTAATTATATTGATTTCATCACTATCAGAAGTTTCTGATTTTTCAGTGTCCTTTTCACAATCAGCTTCTTCTTCTTTATCATTGTGGTCCTCTGTTCCCACAATTTCATTGATTTTTGCTTTTTTAAGGCACTTATTGGCTAAGTGTCCAATACCTCCACATTTGTGGCATTTTCTTTGCTCTTTACTGTTGGATGTATTGGGATTGAAAGCTTCTTTTAGTTTATATTTTTTGATAAATGGCTTATTTGGACTTTTGATGTCCAATTGTTACCAATTTCTGCCAATTTTTGTCCTTGTCACTATGTCTTCTAGTGCTTTCATATATTCTTCTGTGGAGCATGGTTCTATACACCTGCTTCTCATGGCATGTTCCAGTTCTCCTCCACCTTTGTTAAGTATTTTCATGTGTACCATTCTCTGTCACATTTCTGGGTATAGTGCATTTAATCTTTCAACTTGTTTTAAGAACCAAGTCAAGGGTTTATCTTTGTCTGGGTCAGAGAATGAGTTTTCAAATGCATTTTATATTTTGTACATCCATGCATAATTAGCTCACATAGTGATTACTTCTTGTTTCCACCAAGACCAGGTAATTTTGCCATTTGTTTTCCTTACGCCATAATACCATCTTTTTGCAGATTTTTCAAATAGTGAGTGTAATCTGTCAGTGATCAATTCATCTGGTATGGAATAATCTTCTTGTAAAATGTCAATTGTTCTAATAAATGACATATGGTCATATTCACCTTCTGCTGCGCATGTTGGTCATTCTTTTAATTGAGCTGTTTCCTTCATTAAGACTTGGTTATCGTCTTGGTGACTCAAGTCTGTTATGAATGGATTTTTCAATTCCTCTTTTGGTTTAACAGGGCTTCTTATGTGAGAAAATGGGGTTGATAACTTTGGCATATTTGAGTTAGCCTCATTAATTTTATCCATTTTTTCAGAAATGAGCCTTATTTCATTTTGAATATCATCTTTCAGATGCATTATTGCAACCAGGTAAGGGTCTAAAATGGCTAAAAATAGCCAAGAATGGCAAAAACCAGCCTTTTTTTGGTCTAAACAAGGGTTCAATGATGCCATAATTGGATTTTCTGTTTTCAGAGTGTTTCCCACGGCTGACAAGAGTAAATGTTATTTTTGGAGTAAGAAAATTGATGGCTATTAAAGAATGTCTTCTTTGCCCCACTTTTCTCTTCATGTGAGAATCTTTTCCTTTTACAATCAGCTTAAGCATTGTTGAACCAATCAATAAAAGATTCCAACCACCATTTTTTAAAATTTTTAAACCTTTTAGCCACATGAAAAATTCATTATAATCTTTTTTACCCCTGAACCACCCCACAAGTGAATTAAAGCATGTTTCATCACGGTTAACTTTGTCACTTTGTTTCCAAATTTGCTCTGGTTTGGGTGTGTTTTGTCTTTAAATAACTTTTTAAAGACTTTGCTCTTTAATTAATTTCTTGCATTTATTTTCTCAATTAATTCCAATTGAAAGTTCTCTTGAAGAAATTTCTTTTTTAGCCTTAAATATCTCATGTAGAGTTTTTTTGAATAAATGTTTATTGTTGACAAAACAATAAATCTTTATAATATTGTTGCTTTTTACTTATAAAGTTAAAAATCATAAAATTGGTGTGTGTTTCTCTTGAAAATAATATTTCATACTGTTTTTGATCATTTTTTCCTTAAACAAATTTTGAGGACAGGAAAAGTATTTGATTTTTAATCAAATTTTCATATCCACACCTTACATAATCATAGTCATTACTATTGATAATTTCAATCATAATTATCAAAGAAAAATATAATCATATTTTTTTGACTTAAATTTTTCTAATATATTCAAAGTATATATTGTTCTGATTTCTCTTCAAGTGAAGCCCTTATAACTGAGTTTTACTATCAAAATTGGTGTGCAAAGGTTATTTGATAATTATTGATAGTTTCAATAATTGTTTGTCCAAACTTACTTTTTGATTCCTAAAAAAACAGAGATTTAATCAACTAGATAAAACTCTCACCTTCAAAATCAGAAATGATACCACCTCATTTCAGAGACTTTGGTGTTCCCAGAGAGAATTCCTTCCAAAGAGAATAGACCATAAGCAGGAATAGAGGCCTGGAAAGGAGAGAAGTTGAGGTTTTTCAAAGTCATAAGACATGGAAAAATGGACCTTCCAACACCTTCCAAAATGGTTTCCAACAGAAATCCTCCAGGAATGACTTGCATAGATCAGTTTATTACAAACCATCAAATCTTCAAAGAACTTCTCCAGTGGAGAATGGCAGACAGGGAATTCAACCTAGAGTTCCACTAGAAAGAACTTGAAGAAAGTATCCAGATAATTTCCCTCAAAGAGATATTCTTCAACAAACTTATCATAAAAGAGAAATTGAACCAGAAATAACATACTCTTACTTCTTCAGGCTCATAATGAGTGGTAACCCAAAAAAACTCCCTGGTGGTCTCACACCACTCAGGCACCAGAAGATCAGTGACAAAGAGTCATCATACTTTCCAATCCCAGGTAAAACCCAGGAGAGGGAGAGGATCATAGGACAAGAACAAGACTTCTTTCAACCAGAGGCAGAAAGAGTCAGATCTTATGATCCAGAACTTGTTGGACCTACCAAAAGGAGTATATAAAAACAAAAAACAGTTTTAAATAATTCTAATGAAGCTAGCAGCCCTAGAATAAGGAATGATATCTCCACTCAGATTAAACACAATGTTGTAATCCCTGCAAGTACCATGAGTAGTAATACTTTAAGGTTACAATTTTGCCAATTTGTAGAAAAACCCCAAAAAGAGTTTGAAAGACTTCATGAAAATATTTCAAGGTTACAAGAGGTTAATACCTTACAAACCAAAGCTATTCATACTCTTCAAGAGGACTATGCTCAATTGAGTAAAGCCTCAGAAGAGACCAAAAGAAGACTAAATCAAGTTTTAGAGGAGCAAAATTACTGCAAAAGGGATAGGGAATACCTGCATAAAGATATTAAAATCTTTTTCAATGTCTTCCAAAATATAAAACCCCCAAAACAAGGCAATGTTTTGGATAATCCATACCACCAGAAAGAAATGAAACCAGATGCCTTTTTGGAGAATAAGCCAAGATCCCCATCACAATACCAAGATGGATATAACATCACTTATGCAGAGAAGGAAGCACTGAAAAAGCTTCCAGAGGCCTCAAGCTGCCCAAATTTCTCTGGTGTAGGAGAATATGATCACATGGAGCTCATTGATTATATTGATGGACTCTTCATTGATGTGCCCAGTATAACAGATTACCCAATGACTGCCAGATGAAATAAATCCTTCAAAGGAAATGTTAGTATTTGGTACACAGAAATGAAAGAAATCCATGGCAGAGGAGCGAAATAATCCGATAGTACAGAAATGATACATGGATAAAGCAGAAAACCCTTTCATTTGGAAATGATAGATACACAATGGACAAAGATCCATATGATTGATGTCTGAGACAGTCAAAAAAGCTAATCACAATTGACTTCCACATAACAACAGAAATGAGAAATCACAAACTGTTTACCAAACTACCAGGAGATTGAGAGCATGCAGTAAAATTCAGATCCTCCAAAGAATCCACCTTGGATGAAATATTAACTACATTTCAAGAAGTAAGGATTAGAACATCTATTGGTAGATAAAATACCCATAGTACTGGTGATAAAAGGGAGAATCCAACCCTGGAATGAAAAGAAACTCATGATTTAGAATCTGAAATCATGGCAGGATCTCACAACTGTGGATCACCCAATCACTATGCAGACAGTTTTCCCAAAGACAGGGAAAAGATATTTTAAAGAGAGAAAGAAAAAAGAAAGGACCAAGGAGGTCATTAATCTGACTCTGAAAGTGTGGGTAATGGCTGTGAACCTAACCCCAATGAGGAATATTTGGGGGAATTTAAGAACCATGGAGTGAAAGAAATTGGTTCAGTCCACTTAAAAAGAAGGAAACCAATGACCAAACATCTGGATGGTGTGAAACATAAACCCCCAAACAAGGAGGGTATGGCCACAAGAAAGTTGTTGGCTCAAGGTCATACGAATCACTCTAGTACCTCAAATATGACAGGAAATTCTTATCAATTATGAGCCTTTTGTAGAGGGAGGGTATGTCAGCCCATGACTCAAAACCAGAGCACAAGCATGACTGCCAGAATACCATAAACCAATGGTAGAGCAAAATACCACCAAACATGGAGCTGAGCCAAACAGGCTCAAGGGGTATCAAAAGAAAGAGGAAAATCACCTCTTTCCAAATATATAAGTCCCAGAAGTATAGGACAAAGAATAACAAAGTTATTCCTGCTCGAAGTTGTTGCTGAGAATAAAATTTAATTTTCACCTCTCATCTGAAATCAATAGGAAGAGGCTTAACCACAGAGAATGGGTATTCAAATTGAAGCTCTACATCAGGGTATCCAATGGTACTAGCCAAATTGAGCTAACACAAAAATTGCAGAGGTTATGGCCAAAATAAGGTCAAATAAGGGTGGACAGAATATTCACCTGTCATCTAGCTTCTACAATGCTAGTGTGAGATACTTAAAGTGGGTTATTTTTGGAAATACCACAATCAGGGCTATCTGATGGTGCCATCCATTTCCCCATATCACATCTAAAACAAAAGTTATGAGGAAAACAATTTCCATACAGATTTTGAGATAATCATATATCTGCATAACTAAAATTGAACATAGCATAAATTTGCCATATTTAATTTTAACCATGTAAGAGGAGGTATCATTGTGTATCTCTCATCAGGAATACAAAATGAACCAACTTTGAGCTCAATAACTTAAAAACTGACAAAGGTATAGCAGTTTTAAAGTCAAAGTCCCATATTCCTACCAATACAGCTTTACTGTGGGATAATATCCCACAAGTATGAATATGAGGTGTCAAATAGACAAATAAGCTTGTTTTTAAATCAATACCTCATTGTCTGGTCAAATAAAGGGGTCCATACAGGTCTGTACAGCTTATGACGCGTCAGAAGCACCAGAACACAACTGTAAACTCCATTGGTGAAAGATTTCAACCTGTATAGGGTAAAAATGACAACTTGTGGTTCTAAAACCACATTTACACCCAATACCAGTCTGTATTGAGTGTTCAGAACCATAAAACAGCCCACAGTAGTAAAACCCTTCATTCTGTGGTCGTGTGCAGAGGTAAACAACCTCCCACTACCCATAACAAAATAGAAGGAGGCCTTTCCTCACCAGAGGGCCAATCCATCATCCTGTTCTCAATATTCTTATGCGGTATAGCTTCTGAAAGAAGTGGTAGACTTAGAATCAAGCAGGTATAATTATAATTTTGATTATTGTAGGGTTCATTATTGAAAAACAACAGAGAAACAATGCACCCAGGGCTATCAATAGCACTCACCACCACTAAATTCTTTTAGTATAGCCCTTTGAACCATTTACTTAATCAATAATCATAATTATTTTTGTGTCACACTCATAGTTACAGCTTTTGATTATCATTGCACAGCTAAATCATAGAGTCACCCTGACCAGTTTGGCCGCCTCCATTAAAACAAATTACTCCAATAATCAACTGAACAATGACCATTTTAAAGTCCTAGACCACCATAAAGAACAAATTATCAGTGGAACTCTCTCCTGATGAAAATTTTTCCTTGACTACAGTCACCCGAAGGCCTTTGCAAGTACTATTGCTCAGAAGAATATCTTGAGTCTTCACAAAGCTGTTAGAAATCCATCCATTGAATCTTTCAAGAAAATTTTTTCAAGCAAACAAATACTCCAATTTACATGTGACACATGTGAAATGTGAGCCTTAGAGGTAATTTCATATACCCAAAAGACCACAAATACAAAATTGACATATAAATATAAATAAAATAAATTTATTTATATTATTAAAATGAAAATCAAAATATAAATATAAAGTTATATTCACAATTAAAAATTTTAATTACAACTTAAAAATAAAATTACATTAAATTTTGAAACTGTAAAATTACATTTATACTTGAAAAAATTAAGTAAAAATGAATTTTTAACAAAATTGTAAAAAAATAAATAAATTTGGGAAAAAGTTAAATAAAAATTATTATACCTTTTTATCCAATCAATAAACGTATAAAAATTATTTCACCATTGAATTCCTCATAAAAAGTCAGGTGGGGTCACCTCAGAGTGAAAAGTTTGTAACTCAACTCTAAATAAGCTTAAATTAAGTTTTTAGTATTTTCTGTATGAAAATTGAAGATCCGCAAAACTTTAATTTAATTCAAATCACATGTAGTGTTAATCACCAAAATTTGTGTTAAAATTGAGGTGTTGTGTATATTTTAGAAGTTATGAGGAATTAAAGTATTTTCAATTGAGTTCAATTGAAATGTCAAAATGTGCACGTGTATTACATAAGTGAACTTTGATTTACATATGAGGTATCAATTATTACTGTATTGAACTGTACAGCTCAATTGAATTACATATGTAAATTATAAGTATAATACATGATGAGGAATTAAAGTAAAAATAAATTGGAAAGATGAAATTTGGGGGGGAAAAGGAACTCCAGCTCTAAGGGGGAGCTAGAACCCCAAAATCCTTGCTGAAAGGCGTGCGATGTCAAAATTCACGCAAACGTTTGTCACTTTTGGCCTGGAATTGAGTTACAGGGTCTGTGGACTCAATTGATGATGAGGTTTTGATACCCACTGGGGTAATTTTAGCTGTTGCCAAGAGGGTAAAACTACCCTTAAGACAAAACAATCATAGTAAAAACAGTTTTAACTAGTTTCTACGTCTCTTAAACACATTCTTACGTGTCTTGAAGGCTCTAGACCAGGTATTGCTATAGTAATGGCTGATTTAAGGGTCTAAAATGGCTAAAATTGGCTTAAACCAGCCCTTTTTTAGTCTAAACAAGGGGTCAATGATGCCATAATTGGCTTTTCTGTTGTCAGACTGTTTTTCACGACTGACAAGAGTAACTTTACTTTTGGAGTAAGAAAATTGATGGGTATAAAAGAATGTCTTCTTTGCCCCACTTTTCTCTTCATGTTAGAATCTTTTCCTTTTATTAATTAGTTTAAACACTGTTAAACCAATCAATAAAAGATTCCAACCACCTTTCTTAAATCACTTTAAACCTTTTAATCACGTGAAAAAATCATTATAATAATTGTTTGTAACTCTTATAATCATTTTTACCCCTGAACCACCCCAAAAGTGAATTAAAGCATCTTTCCTCACTGTACACTTTGTCACTTTGTTTCCAAATTCACTCTGGTCACTTTTTGGTGTGTTTTCTCTTTAATATTCTTCTTAAAGACTTTGTTATTTCATCAATTGCTTGCAGTTGTTTGCTCAATTAATTCCAATTGAAATTGCTCTTGAAGAAATTTCTTTTGTAGCCTTAAGTATATCTTGTAGAGTATTTTTGGATAAATTTGTATTGTTGGTAAAAAAATCAATCTTTATAATATTATTGTTTTTTACTAATGAAGTTATACACAACAGATTTGGCATGTTTTCTCTTGAAAATAATATTTCTTACTATTTTTAATTGATTTTTACCTTATACAAATTTTGAGGACAGGAAAAGTACTTGATTTTTAATCAAGGTTTCATATCCACACCTTACATTTGGGGGCCCAGCCGTGATATTTTACCTGTAACATCTTTTTTGACTCTTTTTAAACCTTTTTTCTGATATCGAAAAAATTAAAAAACATATAAAAAATACTTATAATCCCAAAAACCCATAAAAAAGGATTTTTTTCAAATTATAAGTGAGGCTTATATTTTAATTTATTTTTTGAAATATATTTTTTTTACTTAATAAATTGTTTTTTTTCATGAATTTTAGTGTCTGACAACGTGGTAAGACAAGAAAGCATTGAAACAGCCTCAACAGTAACCAGCATTATTCCTGCCAGTACTGTTAATTCTGATCATAATAGTACTATTATTGCGACTCAGAATATTCAACCAGAGCCAATTTCTTCTGAATTAGTCAACTTGGATATAAGTAATACCCTTCAGAAAGCGAAGAATTTGGCCAATAGTAAGTTTTTTGACCTAAAATTACTATTTTAAGCCTTTTTAACCATTATTATGCCTTCAACCAGATCAGGAGCCAGCTATAACCCCTCAAGCAGCTCCCAGAAAGGTAATAGACATGATTATGGCAGAGGCCAATCAGGTACAGAAGGAAAAGGGTCAGTTGATGACTTCCAAACAACTAAAATGGGTCATTCTGAAGCTGATAATACCATTTTACCTTCAAAAAGAGCTGACACCTCCACAACAGGCCTCTGTGGACATATACAAAGCCAGCCACAGTGCATACAACAATGCACTTCAGTTCAAGGAGTACCAGATCCTTGAAGACCTGTGGAAGAATTGCATGAATTCTTACCTGACTGTGAGAAAGTTCCTGGGCCATCCCAATACTTGCAAATTGCTCAATGGATGGCATCCATTAATGGAGAAGAAATAGATGATGCTTTTGACACTAGAATTGAGGAAAAACAACCCTCCACCACCCAAACCAGTGCCAAAAACAGCCCCAGTGGCCAGCAGCAGAAATTTCAATGTGAAAAAGCAGCCACAAACTGCAAACAAGGGCAAAGGGAAGGCACCAGCCCCAAACCCTTACAGCCAGGGCTACAGAATCCCAAAGATTCAACAGGATGCCATGGAAAATGTATTTCAGATGGCCAGGACCATGATGGAATTACAAAAGAAGGAGGAAGCCAGATTAAAATATCAAAAATGATTTCTGATACTTTTGATTGTATTCCAGTGTTGGATAAAGCTATTTCTGACGTAAAAAGTCATCTTTCCAATAAAAATACATCAATTTGTGACAATCTTAAAACAAATAACTTGAGTCTGAGTCAAATAAATGATACACTCAAATGCTTCGAAAGAGTTTTAAGAACAATAAAAACTTCCAATAATGATAATTCTTTTGTCATTAAGATAAATGGACAATCTGCCATTATTAAAGAATTAACAGACAAATATTCTAAATTCAATATTGATGACATAATTGAAACAAGAATAAAACAAGCCATAAACACTCTCAAAGAATATCATAAAAAAGATCTTGATTATATTTCAAAATCATTTGCAGAAGTAAAGACAAATACAGTTGCCTTGAAAAAGCATTTTGATACCTCAAGAGAGGAAATATCAGAATTAACAATAAAGTTGAATGAAGTTATATCTGATAATACTGAACAAACAGAATTATGGAATGAGCTTACATATAAAGAAGATGATCATAAAAGGAATGTCATAGACTCTATCCAAAGCTTACAACATGAATTAAGAAATTCACAAAGGTGTAAAAACAGTAAAATGAATGATATTGAACAACTGCTAAGCAGCTTGCCAAGAATGTCTACACCTCTGAACCAAAATGAGGGAGCAAGAATTCCTAATCCACAAGTATTGGATATTGAAAATTCACAGTTAAAGATGAATTTTCTACTTCTTTTCATAACTTGGAACCATCAATGGGCCAAGAACTCTTGAAAGAAGTTCCAAAACTTAAAGAATGGCCTCACTTCAGTGGTGAAGGAGAGTATGACCATATGGAATTCATTAGAGGCATTGACATGATCAAAGAGGATTTTGAATTACCAGACAGATTGGTAAAAGCAAGATTTAACACCTTGTTTACCAAATCAGCTCACAGATGGTACATCAAAATAAGACAAGCACATGGACACCAGAGTTGGACTTGGTGGAAAACCCAAATCATTAACAAATGGGCAAATGATGCTTGGAGGTTTAAAGTTGAAACAGCCTTTGAATCTGCCAAATTTAATGCTGATAAAGACAAAGCTTTACCATGGTTTTGCCAACAAAAAGACAGATTAACAGCATTATATCGTGACATGTCAGAGTTTATGATCCATAGAAAGATTCTGAGACAATGTGGAGGTGACTTAGAGCATGCTGTCAAAAGCAGGACTACTGAACAATCTTCAGCAGAAGATATTATCAATATATTAGAGGAAGTAACCACCAGAACCAAAATTGGTTCTAGTAGGGTGAATCTCAAAACAAGGTTTAATACACCTCAGAAAGATTCTGTGGACAAAAAACCCAAAGAAAATTCTAATAATGTTAAGTATAAATCTGCAGATACAGTCAGAAAGTGCCATATTTGACAAGGCACCACCCATTTAGCCAATACATGTCCAAAAGGGGGGAAAATCAATGAAATTGACATTGAAAAGGAACCTGATGTTGAAAAGGAAGACATAATTGAAGGTAATTCAGATGATAAGTCATCCATATTTTCTGAATCTTCAAAATATATAGAAAATATCAATGTGACTTTTGACATCATGGAATCTTATTCCCACTTGCCACAATTAAGCAATGGTCAACTTGATTTATCAAAAGTTCAAGATGCACAACTTATGAAAACAGAACCAAACAGATTGAAAGGTTATACAGCTGGCAACTCCTGTATAACAGAAGTGGTTATTGACAACAAGTCCACCAAACTTTTACTTGACCCAGGAGCCTTCTGCTCTTGTGTTGGAAAATCTTTTCTTAAGACTTGTGTACCAAATTTTGAAGACCAATTGTTACCAATTGATGGTATAAAACTCAATAGTGCAAGTAATCCAATGAAAGCATTAGGAATTTTTGAGACCAATGTCATATTCCCACACATAAATGGGAATTTAAGAATCACAGTTGAATTTGTTGTTATGGAAAATTGCGCTAGTACCCATTTTGTATTGGGAAATGACTATTTAATCATGTATGGGATAGATTTTCATAACAACAAAGACAGATACTTTACTATTGGAGACAATAAGCGCCAAAAATTTGCCTTTTTACCATTTAAAAGACAAATTAAAGTAAACAAAGTATCACCAGTCAGCTTAGAGTTAGAGAAATTCAAGTCTGAACAGTTAAATGAGGCTGAAATAAGCCTTCATCTGACTGATAAACAAGAAAATGAACATTCTTCCCTTTTGTATGACCACAGAAGAGCATTTGCTTCAGAGAAAGAACCTCTAGGAGAAATTATTGGTCATGAAGTTGACATCATTCTTAACATTGAGAGACCTTATCCACCACTCTTAAGAAGACCTGAATATCCAGCAAGTCTAAAATCAAGAGAAGCTTTAGACATTCATATCAAAGAACTTCTGGACCTTGGTGTATTAAGAAAGGTAGGCCACAATGAAGAAGTAGAAATGACTACAGCAGTCATAGTGGCTTGGCATGATGGAAAATCCAGAATGGTTGGATAGTTTACAGCTCTGAACACTTACACTGTTCCAGATAGGTACCCAATACCAAAAATCCAAATTGCCCTTAATCAAATATCTCGAGAAGTTTATATAACCACTATGGATGCCCTTAAAGGATTACATCAAAATGTGGTGACACCAAAAGCAAGAAAATACTTGAGAATTATTGTTCATTGTGGAGTGTATGAATACTTGAGGATGCCCTCTGGTATCAAAAATGCACCTTCACACTTCCAAAGAATGATGAATGAAATCTTCCCTGAAGAACTCTCAGAGGGATGGTTAATCATTTACATTGATGACATTATTGTCTGTTCCAAAACTTGGGAGGAGCACATGTACAGATTGTGCAGAGTTTTGACAAAAATTCAATCAGTAAACATGAAAATCTCCTTGAAGAAATGTCATTTTGGATTTAAAGAACTTAAAGCACTAGGAAATGTTGTATCTGGTTTGTCCCTTGGAATTGACAAAAACAAAGTTGAAGAAGTATTCCTAAAACCCATGACTCAGAACAAGAAGGAAATTCAGTCATTTTTAGGTTTTGCAGGATATTACAGGCAACACATTAAAGATTTTGCATCCATGGCAAGACCACTTTATAAATTGTGTGACAAAGACACAGTATTTGAAATGACTGTTGACAGAGTCAAAGCTTTTTTTCCACTGCTCCACTTGTACTGATTCCAGACTTTAAATTGCCTTTCAAATTGTATATTGATGCATCAGGGGATGGACTGGGTGCTGCACTTCACTAAGCTCAGATCATAAATGATAAACCTGTAGAAGGACCCATATGTTTCATATCCAGGAAAATCAAACCAACTGAAGACAGATATGGGGCAAGTCAAATGGAATGTCTATTCCTTGTCTGGGCCTTGGAGAAACTGAACTACTTCTTAGAGGGATGTGTTTTTGAGATGATAACAGATTGTACAGCTGTAAAATCACTTTTAAACATGAAAACACCCAACAGGCATATGCTCAGATGGCAAATAGCCATACAAGAATACAGGGGAAACATGACTATTGTTCATAAGGATGGGAATATTAATAAGAATGCAGATGGACTAAGCAGATGGCCATTACCAAATAATATTGATAATCCTGCTTATGTTCCAGAAGAAGCTTCACCACAGATCCCAATAGAAGGAATAAGTGTTGCAGACTTAAACACCACCTTCTTTGAAGAAGTCAGGAATAGTTACACTCAAGATAAGAATTGTACCATCTTATTCCAATTATATAAAAAAGACTGTAAAGACAACTCTCTAATACATGCCTTGGATGAAGTGTGGAAAAACTCTTAAGATGAAGGAAGATTTCACCTACTGGATGGTATAATTTACCACAGGACCAAGCACACATGTGTCATGACAGTTATGGACAGGTCATTAATCAATCTTTTACTAAAAGAATGCCATGATAGCCCTTTTTCAGGACATCTGTTTGAAGACAGAACAAGAGAGAAAGTAAAGACCTGCATATGGTGGCCAATGTGGCAGAAAGATGTTGCAGAGTATTGCACAACCTGTGACAGATGCCAAAAGGCAAATAAATCCACTGGCAAGAGACTTGGAAATATGATAAAAATCCAAGAACCAAGCAGACCTTGGGAAATTGTCCATATGGATTGGGTAACTGGACTACCACCAGGAGGTGACAGAAGTTATAATGCTTGACTAGTAATTGTGAACATATTCAGTAACACTCCAGTCTTTTTACCATGTCACAAAGATGATACAGCCATGGATACAGCTCTTCTGATATGGAATAGAGTAGTTTCATGGACTGGAATATTTACAAATATCATTAGTGATAGGGATCCCAAATTCACTTCAGCACTATGGACAAATCTGCACCAATTATTTGGCACTAAGCAGTCTTTCTCTACAGCCTACCACCCACAAACTGATGGACTGGCTGAAAGGATGATCCAAACCTTAGAGGACATGATGAGAAGATTTTGTGCATATGGCCTTGAATTCAATGATTGTGATGGATTTACAAATGATTGGTGTACTCTGCTGCCAGCACTGGAATTAGCATATAAAACATCAATCCATCCCAGTACCAATCAAACTCCTGCTATCCTAGAAAAAGGATGTAACCCCAAATTACCTCAAGATTCCTTGAGGAAATATTTGATTGAAATACATCCCACAGCTGCTAGCTTCAAAGGAATGGTAGACAAAGCTAGAAAGAATGCAGTAAGGTGCATAGAAGACTCCTTTGCATATGCTAAAGACAAATGGAATAAATCACATGCAACTCCAGATTTCAAAGTTGGGGACCTAGTTCTTGTATCCACCACTAACTTCAATAACATCAAAGGATGTAAAAAGTTGAAAGAATCCTTTGCAGGACCTTTTGTTATTAAGGGCCTCCATGGAGAAAATGCTGTTGAAGTAGAGTTATCTGAAGAACTTAGCAATAAGCATCCTAAATTTCCAGTGAGCTTGATAAAGCCATATAAATCTAGTGATGCTGAAACATTTCCCTTGAGGAATAAAACTCCCCAAGCTATACCTCCTGTTGAGCCATCTGGCAGTAAGAAAATTACCAAAGTTCTCAAAGAAAGAAAGTTGAGAACCAACAAAGTTAGGGAATACCTTGTTAGGTACAGTGACCCAACTTGTGAAGATGAATGGTTTCCAGAAAATGACATACCTGAAGCTACTAGACTTCTAAGGAAATTCAGGCACACTAGAAATAACAATATCACAAAGTAATATTCTTTTTTAGGCAGAGGGAATGTGAGCCTTAGAGGTAATTTCATATACCCAAAAGACCACAAATACAAAATTAACATATAAATATAAATAAAATAAATTTATTTATATTATTAAAATGAAAATCAAAATATAAATATAGAATTATATTCACAATTAAAAATTTCAATTAAAATTTAAAAATAAAATTACATTAAATTTTGAAATTGTGAAATTACATTTATACTTGAAAAAGTTAAGTAAAAATGAATTTTTAACAACATTGTAGAAAATTAAACCAATTTGGAAAAAAGTTAAATAAAAATTATTATAACTTTTTATCCAATAAATGAACATTTCAAAATTATTTCACCATTGGATTCCTCATAAAAAGTCAGGTGGGGTCACCTCAGAGTGAAAATTTTGTAACTCAACTCTAAATAAGCTTAAATTAAGTTTTTAGTATTTTCTGCATGAAAATTGAAAATCCTCAAAAGTTTAATTTAATTCACATAAAATGTAGTGTTAATCACCAAAAGTTAGGTTGAAATTGAGGTGTTGTGTATATTTTAGAAGTTATGAGGAATTAAAGTAGTTTCAATTGAATTCAATTGAAATTTCAAAATGTGCGCGTGTATTACATAAGTGAACTTTGATTTACATATGAGGTATCAATTATTACTGTATTGAAATGTACAACTTAATTGAATTACATATGTAAGCGATAAGTATAATACATGATGAGGAATTAAAGGAAAAATAAATTTGAAAGATTAAATTTGGGGGGGGAAGGAACTCCAGCTCTAAGGGGGAGCTAGACCCTCAAACTCCTTGCTGACAGGCGTGGGATGTCAAAATTAACGCAAAGGTTCATCACTTTTGGCCTGGAATTGAGCTACAGGGTCTGTGGACTCAATTGATGATGAGGTTTTGATACCAACTGGGGTAGTTTTAGCTGTTGCCAAGAGGGTAAAACTACCCTTAAGATAAAACAATCATATTAAAAACTGTTTTAACTGGTTTCTACGTCTCTTACCCACATTATGACGTGGCTTGAAGGCTCTAGACCAGGTATTGCTATAGTAATGGCTGATTTAAGGGTCTAAAATGGCTGAAAATGGCTTAAACCAGCCCTTTTTTAGTCTAAACCAGGGTTCAATGATGCCATAATTGGCTTTTCTGTTGTCAGACTGTTTTTCACGACTGACAAGAGTAACTTTACTTTTGGAGTAAGAAAATTGATGGCTATATAAGAATGTCTTCTTTGCCCCACATTTCTCTTCATGTTAGAATCTTTTCCTTTTATTAATTAGTTTAAACACTGTTAAAACAATAAATAAGAGATTCCAACCACCTTCTTTAAATCTTTTTGAACCTTTTAACCACGTGAAAAAATAATTAGAATTATTTTTTGTAACTCTTATAATCATTTTTACCCCTGAACCACCCCAAAAGTGAATTAAAGCATCTTTCATCACTGTTAACTTTGTCACTTTGTTTCCGAATTCACTCTGGGAACTTTTGGGCATGTTTTCTCTTTAATATTCCTTTCAAAGAGTCTGTTCTTCAATTAATTGCTTGCAGTTAATTGCTCAATTAATTCCAATTGAAATTGCTCTTGAAGAAATTTCTTTTGTAGCCTGAAAATATCTCTTGTAGAGTATTTTTTGGATAAATTTTTATTGTTGGTAAAACAATAAATCTTTATAATATTATTTTTTTATACTAATAAAGGTAAAAACAATAAATTTGGCGTGTTTTCTCTTAAAAATAATATTTCTTACTATTTTTAATTGATTTTCACCTCATAAAAATTTTGAGGACAGGAAAAGTACTTGATTTTTAATAAAAGTTTCATATCCACACCTTACATAAAATTAGAAAGCCCCATTCCTAGGAAAATTCCCCCAAGCCATCTGAAATTTGGAGTTTCTCCACATGGATCTGTGTCAACGAATATCCCTGCCTTCAGAATCTGGAGCTATATTCATATTCAAAATAATCAACAGCTTCTCTCATTTTACCTGGATATTTTTTTATTTAACCAATCTGAAACCCAAGACATTGACAAAAAACACATCTTGAAAATCAAACAGCAGTCAAATTTCAAGATTGCAAATATTGTGTGTGATAATGGTACTTAATTCTTCAATAATTATATGAAACATTTTGTTCAACAAAAAGGCATCGCCAATCTCATCACTGCACCCTATACTCCAGAACAAAACCCATTTGGTGCGGGAGGAAATGGTACTACAATCCACAATACCAGATTCCTTCTCAAAGACTCATGCCTAGCTGCTTCTTTCTGGGCAGAAGCTTCCAAAACAGCAGTTTGTCTTGAAAAAATCACTCCTGCAAAAAGCATTGACTTTGAACATCCCTACTTAAAATGGCACAATAAAAAGTGTTCCTTAAAATTCCTTAAACCATTTGGTTGTTTGGCCATTTCATTGAAACAAAAAATCAAGAGGAAAATTTGATGAATGAGGAAGTAGGAGTATTTTATTAGGATATGCAGAGACACATTGAGCTTACAGGATCATGGACCCAGGGACAGGTGACGTAAAAATTTCACATCATGCTAAATTATCCAATCAAACTAACAAAGACTTCTTTACTTCAGCCCCAAATAAGGCATACAGAAATCCCTCTGAGCCCTCTCCTATGTGCTCCAAGCCACCTGAGGTTACTAATCCCCCTGATCTCTCCAATGATGAACCTCCACCAGAAAAACAATCAACCAACATAACACCCCCTCTATTCCAGTGCTTCCCCAGTACAAGGGATACACATGGATAACAGGGGTAAAAGAGGCCCACAACAAAATTTTTGGAGATTTTGGGTACCCCAGGAACATCCTTGAGAATCCCATAAGACCCAAAGACATTGAAAACCTGGCCAATCATCTCGCAATTGACCCTAAAATGTACCAACAAGCTATCTCTGGCCAAAATTGCCAACAATGGATTCAAGAAATTAACTCCAAATTAGAAAACATGACTCAACATCAAGTGTGGTCACCAGTTTCTCCAAACCCAAATATTTTCCCACTTAGTACTACCTGTATTTTTAAGCAAAAAACTGATGAAAATGGTGAGCTCACAAAATTCAATGCTAGACTATGTGTCAGGGGTTTTCACCAGCATGAAGTGATTGACTACACCAAAGTTTTTTCCACATTGAAAAACTTTCCTCCCTCAGGCTACTACTTATGCTATGTCACATTAAAAAATTCCCTGTTGAACAATTTTATGTCAAGTGTGCATTCCTGAATGGAAAACCCAATGTAACACTGCACATTTTTTGCCCTCAAGGATATTTTGCCTTCCCAAACACCTAAGTCTTTGCCTGAAAACATCCCTCTATTTTACTAAGCAAAGCCCCCAGCGTTTATGCAAGGCTTCTAATGACACTCACATCAAAATTGGGTTGAATTCCTGCTACCCTGACCCCTGTCTCTACAGCTCAAATTGAACACACCACCTCATGTGGCTCTTTGTCCACATCAATGACTTTATTTTTGGAGGCACTTGGAACTGCTCATTTAAAGAAAAGATCATAAACTTCTTTGAAATGAAGCACTTGGGACTTTCTAACTATGACCTGGGTATCCAAATTAACCAAGATGAATCATCCATTTCACTAATACAAGACAAGTACATTGGGTCCATCCTTACCAAATTTAACATGGACCAAGTTAAACTACCTCCTTCCCCACTACCCGGCAATTATAAATAGCCAAAATTGATAAGTTCGAAGTCATCATACCCTCCACGCTTCAATTACAGAAGAACAGTCGTATTACTCCAATATATGGTCCAATGTACTTGGCCAGACCTCTCTTTTGCATTATCCTTTTTGTCACAATTTCTTGAATCACTGTTGGATCCCCATTACTCTGCCATCATCCACATACTGAAATACCTCTCTGATACCAGACAATATGCCCTTGCTCTAGGTAAAATCCTCCTCAACCACCATAAAAAGGGAATTCTTGGCTTCTCTTACTCTGACTGGGGGAGGATCAGAAAACAAATCCTTCTCCAGCTCCCTTGTGTATTTTTTTGGTGCTTTGGGTTGGCCAGCCAGAAAACAAAGGTAGTATCCCTTTCGTCAGCCAAATATAAATGAAATCCATTATAATAATTATCTCAAGACCTAGCCTGGACAAAATAACTAATCTTGGAAATGACTACTATACAAGCTCAATGTACCCTCTATTCAGAAAATTTAACCACCATTGCTATAGCCTCATATCTGGTATATCATCATGGGACCCCACATACTAATATTGGAATTCATTTCATTGGGGACTCTCAAAAAACAAATCCTAAAACTAAAATATCTAATCACACCAAAAAGGATTGCCAACATGCTAACTAAAAGTTTACCCCTAGTAAAATTCTTACTGCAGCTAAAAATAATACTCACAAATCCTGAATTAACAAGTATGGGGGAGTGTTAAAACATCAATTTTAGAATAACCTTCCTAAGATTACACTTTTGTTCCATTTAATATTTAGATCTTAGACCACTCTAATAGACCTTCCCCATTACATATTACCCTAGCTTGTACAAGTGCACTAGTTGAACCCCTACAAAATAGACTAATTTTCTTGTGTTGAAAAATGTCTGTTATTCACCTTCCAGTAAAATGATCTTTTTTGTTCTTTTTTATTGCACCTTACTCCAGGTTTGGTCTTGTCTCTCCTGTCCCTGATTCACTTATTGGCTAACACTTAATTGTCTTGCTCTTGAAGGTTACTTTCTACTTGTTAAACCTCTTGTGTAATTCTCTCTTTAAATAATAAGAATTATCTTGTTTGTTATTTCCCAATGCACCTTACTCCAGGCTTGCTGTTTTATCTCCTGTCCCTGATTTACTCATTGAGCAGGACTTAATTGTCTTGCTCTGGCAGGTTTGCTTTTGTATTTCCTGTACCTGATTTACGTATTGGCTAAGACTTAATCATCTTGCGCTTGAATTTCCTTGTTTTTTTCCTTTATATTCCTGCAGTGTAAGGCTGCCGCCCAAACCCTGGCAATAAAGTAATCCCCTTGGGGGAGGCCTTTGAGTTCAAGGTCTGGGAAAAACGTTTATAGCAGTTAATTTTGGGGCTCTGCGGGGGACAGGGTTTGTTATTTAAATAATGACTTCCTGGGTCCCCAAGTACTTTCTCCAGAGAAAAACACTACATTTCATAAAACAAAGAAATCATTCAAAACTAAAAAATGATAATAAGATAAATGAGGAAATAATGTATCTATTTTAATTATCATTGGAGTAGAGAGGCCTAAGAGTGCACAACCAACTTTGGAAACAAGCTAATTGTTTTACATGAATCAAAAAAAGGGATGCCTGTTGATTAATAAGCATCTCTCTGCGTTCTGGAAAGATTATTTCAGATGGAGCACTCATAGCTAGTATAGCTAAGTACTTACAAGCCATGACTTCAAGGGTGGGGAACATTTTTGCTTTTGATTTCCAAAATTTTAGAATGTTTGTAGCCTTGGGTTCAATTAGTTCTGATAAGTATCAATCAACTTCATGTTCCAATGTACTTCCCTCCATTGCAGTTAATCAGTATATTTAATCACAACTTTCTGTGTCTACCTCATCTGAATTTGCTGCTGGTGTAAGATGTGACTATGAAACTGATGATAATATTACTATTAAACAACAGTACTTTGTCTGTTCTTATGAAATATAATAATGAAATATTATTATAACCACAATTGAAGAATTAAGGAGTGATTTCTTTCATGTGTTAAACACTACTAGTGATTTTAACAGTGAGCAGTAATTGTCTACAAGAATCAATTACAAGAAGATTTCAATAATAAAATCTCTTTTATTAAAATGATAGTAATTATTTTAATATATAATTATCTTTTGCAAGAATAATTCTAAATATAATTCTTGAAGAAAACTAATTATTAAAGGAACACTTTAAGAATCAAGAATAAATCACTCACTAATATTCCAAAGAGCTTATTGAAAGATGAGATAGAGAGATTTGACTTAGAATTGCGGATTTAAAGGATCAAAATCTATTTATAACATTATTACAGCAATATATAGCTGGATTATATGATTTTGAAATATTTAAAACACTTAATAATAGCTTTAACTAATACCTACTTGTTGGTAACAATGATTTAAATGATAATAACATGATGATTTTGAAAAAATACGAGGAGAAGGCGTCTTTTAAGTCAACAACAGCTCACAGAGGCGTGCCATGGAGAAAACTGAAAAAACAGTGAGTGAGAAAACAATAAACCCTTTTGGATTATTGATTGCATCATCTGTTATCACATAAGATTATCATAATTAATTAATTGATGCTTTTACATGACTACCAACCCCAATATGGTTTAGAAAAAAAGGAGTAAGATCTGTAAATCTTCTTTTATTCCAAAATAATCATTGATTTATCAAATTCATCAATGTTATTGGCAATTTCATCACAGGTTGTATTTTACTGTGAATTTTTGAAGATTCAGTGTTTCACGTGGAATAATCAAAAATAGACTGTAAGTAAAACTTTGAATTTTACTAGTAAAAGCATAATTATTTCTTGTTGTACCATAGGTAATACAGTTCTCCATTGGTCCTGAACGTTTCAGAGAGATTTATTAAGAATCGTATTTTTAATGAATTTTTGAAGTTTTTACCTCACTTCTACGTAGAATTGCAAATATCAGTGTTCAACTGTTTGCTATGAGGTAAATCAATGGATAAACGTCAAAGAAGGGTTTGAATTACTCCTTTGGGCTTTATCCATGTAAATTCATTAAGAATTGACATGGTTACAGGTGTCTAAGTAGCTCCTTACCTCCTTGGCACATTGAAATAGCAGGTTATTTGCTATTTTCTTAAGATTTACTGTAGTTGTAACATGGTAACCAAGTTTCCAAAGTGCTTTAGGAGGTATACTGGCTCTTGATTGGTGAGATTGGAAAGATAAGGCTCAAATCATTTTGAAGCCCTGCCAGTGAGAAATGAAGTGGCATAAAGAACTTTCTTTCTGTCTTGAGAGAAATTTTCCTTGTAATTATGAAAAATAAGCTGGAGGAACAAAAAAAACTTCTGACTTTGAAGGGTTGAGTACCATCAAAGCAGTCTGATGCCTTCATAGATGGATTCTTGAAGGCTGGTAGTCTTGAAGTTTCAGAATATGAAGAAGCTGGAAGATTGGCCATAATATGAGTCATTTTTTGAATAATAGGCAATAAAGATGGTTCATACTGATGAGAGACAGGCTGATCAGACTGGACTAGAGTTGGCCTTCCAGTACCTTGAGATTCCCCCACAGGAGTAGGAGCAGCGTCAATACTGTCAGATACTTCCTCTTCCACAGAACTCTCCCCTTCCGCTTCATAATATTCACCAGGACCTTTGAGTGTGGTCCTTGAAATGCCTTGAAAAGTGCCAACTACTCCTTAAAATGAACTTGATCTTGTTGCCCCTCTTCCTTTGTTCTTGGATGGTGCTTCTCCTTTCAAATTTGGTTCTCTGTTTAAGTAAGCCCTCAATTGAGGAACTTCTGGGCTGGAATCAAGAGAAACTCTTGGAGTTGGAGTAAGAAGAGCTTGAGCTCTGCCCTGAGATCTTGTTTACCTTGCAGGAGGTGAGTGTTGAACAGGCATTATTTTTCAGAAGAAAAAAGTAAAGAAAATTTGAATATAAATCAAGATTGATTTTGAGGAGTTGAAGGAATTTTTCAACAAGGCTTGGAGTCAAAATGAAAAAAGAATCTTGAGGAAATCAAGAAATCAAAGTTAAACGACTTCAGGTCAATCAATAAATAACATTTCAAATGACATATTGAATTTAATAATCAAAAATGAATTTTGAAGGATAAATGAATCAATGAGTCAATATCTTTATGAATTCAAATCAATAAGGCTTGAAGTAAATCAATTGATGATCAGAATAAAATAAGTTACAGATGAAAAAAGGGAATCTTAAGGTCAATAATCTTGAGTCAAAAAATATAAGTCAAATCAAATCAAGTAAAAATCTTTCTTTGAATCAAAATTCTGGAAGAATATTTCAAAATTCTCCCTGATGAATCAAAATATGTGTCAGAAATGAATTTTGAGACCAATTCAAACTCAAATTAAAACTGGGACCTGCATGAAAATTTAATGGAATGAGAAAGATTGGAAGGAATAATCAGCAACACAATTTTGAAACGAAAAGGAATTTTTCATAATATTGAGAGAAAATTCATAAAGGGAAAATCAATTTTCATGAAGAAAAGAGTGATTGAAAATTTAGAATTCAAAGAAAAATCATTCAATTGATAAAAGAGGAATAATTGAGGAAGGAATGATTTGAAGATAAAGATAAAGAATGAATAATGAAAAGAATGAATTATGAGCTAATTAATATAATGTCACAGGGTCTTGTGGGGAAAACAAGAGTGGCCTCCCACTCAGGAATCAAGAAATCACTTACAGGGATCCAAAATGATAAGGAGATAAAGAATAATGTATTTCTTTAAGACAAAATAAGAGCAAGTACAGGATATGTCACAGATAAGAAAGAAGAAAAAGGCCAAAGAGCCAACCAAATGAATCCTCAACTTGCTGTTTCAACCTGCTAGAAATAACAATGGAATTATTAAGGGATATGACCACCAATATCCACTTAAAAGCAAAGAGAAAGGTGCAGATGACTGACTTAAGATTATCAGTATTTACTTCCAATAATGAAAATAAAATAATAATAAAATAAATCCAATACATTGATTAAATGGGGATGAAGTCCCCAGGGCGGAAATGCTGGCCAATATATGTGAAAAGGTGAAGAACAATCCTACAGGGTTGATCACCCAGCTGTATTGACTGTTTTGTGTAAATAAAAACCTGGACATCTTGAGAAATGGTCTGTGTTCCTTGAATTACCACAGTGGATTATGAATTGGCGCAAATTGGCCAATGCCAAACAGGCTTCCCAAATACTGCCTTTATTGATCAATTTATTTGTCCAAGGAGCTCTGGAGTGCTTGATGCCTTGACAACTGATTTGATGATTATCAAACTCTTGAAATTTCCCTTGAATAATCCTGGGCCAGTATTCCCTTTGGGGAATACCATTGAAATGAAGTAACCAATACCTGAAGGAACAGGTGATTGGTGTCCTTGAATGGTCTTCCAGTAGCCAACAAAAATTTCAGAACTGACTGATTGAACTCCTCCTTTGAAATAGAGCAAAGAACTAGGGGACTTGATTTGAAATGACGTAATGGGGTCCTGAAACCATCACCATTGGATTTCTGAGGAAGAATTGTGCATAAATGTATATAATACCATGAATGCACCACTTATGGTTCCTACATTCTTGGGTCCATGAGATGGGACAAGGTTTCCCTTATCTTAAGAGACAACCATTTGCAGGTTGCTGGTGGCCTCTGGTGGTTGCCAGAAGCCATGACTTGAGGTTTGTGGTCAATGGCCATTTTGAATCCCTTGAGGGTTTGGCTTTGAGGGATTGATTTTCCAGATTATGGGTTGGGGCTTGAGGTATAGTCCCCTTTGGCCCCTTTTGGCTCCATTGGATTTAGGCCGAAAGGGGCCTAAGTGGTCCCACAGCCGCAGGCCATGGGCGGTAAAAACTGTAGGGGCTTTAAATATTCCAAAAAAGCCATTTAGACCCAAAAACCCTTAATCAAAGGGGTGGTCCAGGGGGCAAAGACCCCTTCAGGCCCAAAATCAAGGAAATGACCCTGGGTTTGGAGGGGTAAACAATTGGCCAAAGGGGCCAATTAAGCAGGATATGTCCAGGAAATATGAGGGTGGACCAAAGGCCATTAAAACATGTTAAAGGACTATTGGCCTATAAATGATAATATGGCCGATTTGCCATATATTTCTTGAGGGTTGAATTGCTGTAAAACACAAATTAGGAGGGTTCTTTTGTAAGGTTTGTCTATGAAACTCTTGATAATAGTAACAATATCAAGAGTACTATGACTGTCCTCAGTAGAAAAATATAATATAATGAAATATTATAACCACAAATTTAAATATAATTATTAAAAATAATTATATAAAAAAAATAAATTTAATTATTATTATAATAATATAATAATTATAATAAATTATAATTATTCTATTATTGTTATAGTCACTGACAGTTAGAACAATAAGAAGTGTAAAGCTCTTAATGAGACAATTACACGTGGAAAATAAGAATATTAACCACTTATAAATAATATAAATATTATTTATAAAAAGAATTAATCACACACTGTGTAGAAATAATTCTTTATAGAATAAAATTCTATATAAAAAAACTAATAATAGATAAAAAAAATATAGAACTTTAAAGAAAACTTACTTATAATATTTATTTAATACAACAAGCTATAAAACAACAGTTATTATATTAAATAATGATTATAAGTTAAAAACACGCCAAAAATCAATAAAATAAAAGATAAAACAACTTTTTATACTAAAATTTATGATTAAAGAGTTTTTGAGAGGAATTTGTGGATTTTAAAAGATATTTAAGATGATAATTTTATATAATAAAATTTATTATAGATGATTACAACAATAATCTGAATTCTATGACTTCAATTCTTTAATTTAATAAATAAAGAATAAAAATAACTTAAGAATTACTTTTAATAATAAGATTTTATATTTAATAAAACTTTACCTGTTTAAATGTCTAATATGATTGGATTGATGATGAATGATGGACAAAAACAGTGATGAAAAGACTCTTTTTATGTCTACAGAGCAGCTCTCATGATTCATAATGGATGTAGAGGGCGTGCTCAGGTCAAAACTGAAAAACCATGCTTAAAAATTAAGTTCTTAACTTAAGGCAACTTATCTTTACTTCCAATTTAAAGTTACCAGTGTTATTCTTAACTCCAAGTAACTTTAATCCTCATTTAGTTTAATTATTTTAAGTTTTAATATAAAATAAGTTTATTTATATTAAAGTTCATCACATGAACAACATAAAATCAGAGTTTCAAGCAGAAATCTCTTAAACTGAATTTTTAATTAATTTTTAAAGAAATCATAATTTTCTTTAAGCTTAATTAAAAAAGTAATTTTCCAGGCTAATTACCCAGGAAACTTATTAATAAAAGATACTTAAATTTTAATTTATATATTGATAATATTAAATTCTAAGCTGTGTGAAATTTTCAAGCAAATCCATTAAGATTTGGATTTTTAATGAATTTTTGAACTTATTACTATTTTTCCACATAAAATAGCAATACACACAAAACCTTAAGTTTTGATAAGGTTTTGATGATTGAAACCTTAAAGTTTTAAGCTTATTTAAGCTTTTTAAGCTTGATTAAGCTTTGACAGTTCTTAAAACCTTGATTCCAAGCCTGCTTATTGGGATTTACCCTCTTGGCAGCTTGAAATTCTTATCCAATTTAGGATAAAATCAGTTTAAACCTTAAGGTTGGATCAAAGTCTAATCTTAAAGTTTAAATAAGGTTGAAAATCCTCCAATACAGGTGGACAACCTTAATTGAATAATTGCAGATCCAAAAAGTTGGGTACCCCAGCTCTATTTGGTCTTTTTCCTTTGTCCCACCTTTTTGCGTGGATTTTGCCCTTTTATTTTTTTAAAGACATACTATGGCCTTAAACCCTTTTAAATTGAGCTCACGCAGGATTTACATTCTGTATGGCAAATCCTTAGCCAATTCAGTAAATATACACCACACCTCAATTTCAACTAAAATTTTGGTAAAGTTGCATAAACCTTATGTAACTTTAAATTTAAGCTTAATTAAGCTTAAATTTAACAATTTTAAAAAAATGTTAAAAAAGTTACATTAGTACTGTGAGATTCTTAAATCTTCTAATAACACAAGAAATAAGTGTTTTTGGGTATAACACCCTATGTGTGTACCCTAGGTTATTTTTGGTGTAGAATCCAAAAATGACATAATAATTATAACTTTGTTTATCCAAAAAAAAGTTATACTTATTTTTTATTATTTTTTATTTTAAATTCAACTAAAAAGTCTATTTAAGACAAATTTAATTGTTTATAAAATCATTTGTGGCCTTATGGGTATGTTAAACATACCTCACAGGCTCACATTCCCTACCACCAAAAAAAATTGTACCACAATTTTCTTTTGTAGTTTACCCCCAAGTTATTTGGGGGGGGTATAATCCACTGTCCAACCTCTCTACTTATACTGTTCAAGTATGTAAAGCACACAATTCAAACTTTTTATTGAGGAATTGGTCTTCTCTCATGTCTGAATCTTCTGAGAAACTTTTGGGAATCAGGTATTCTACTTTCTTCAACCCACTCATCTTCATGTTGTGGATTTCTGTACCTGACTAAGTATTCTCTTTCATTTTTACCCCTAAGTCTTCTTTCTTTTAAGACTTTCAGTACTTTCTTTTCCTCACTTGGTTCAAGTGGGGGTACTTCTAAGGGTGTTTCATTTCTCAAAGGAAATAATTCCTTATCACTTGATGTGTAATGCTTTACAAGACTGACAGGGAAAGTTGGGTGTTTGTTTCCTAACTCTCCTGACAGTTCTACTTGTACTGCATTTGTCCCATGGAGGGCTTTAATAATAAATGGTCCTGCAAAGGAATCTTTCAATTTCTTTGGACCTTTAATATTATTAAAGTTCAAGGTTGAAACTAGTATTAAGTCCCCTACTTTGAATTCTGGTGTCTTATGACTCTTATCCCATTTCTGCTTAGCATATTCAAAGGCATCATTCATGCTTTGATTTGCATGATGTCTCACTTTATCAAGCAGCAGCTTAAAGCTTGAAGCAGTTGGATGAATGTCAACCAAATCTTTTTTCAAAGTATCAACTGGAAGTTTGGGGTTCCATCCTTTTTCCAACATTGCAGGAGTCTTGCCTGTTGAAGCGTGGATGGAGGTCTTGTAGGCTAATTCCAATGCTGGTATAAGAGTACACCAATCATGGGTAAAGCCATCAGAATCTTTAAACTCCAGGCCATAAGCACAAAATCTTCTGATCATGTCCTCAAGGGTTTGAATCATTCTTTCTGCCAGTCCATCTGTTTGTGGATGGTAGGCTGTTGAAAATGATAATTTTGTACCCAAAAGCTTATGTAGATTAGTCCATAAGGCTGATGTGAATTTTGGGTCTCTATCACTAATGATATTTTTAAAGAGACCAGTATGGGATATGACTCTGTTCCAAATCAAAAGAGCTGTATCCATAGCTGTGTCATCTTTATGACATGGTAAAAAGATTGGTGTTTTGCTATATCTGTCTACAATAACAAGACATGCATTGTAACTTTTATCACCTCCAGGTGGTAAAGCAGTTACCCAATCCATGTGAACCACTTCCCATGGGGTACTTGGTTCTTGAATATGGATCATTAAACCAAATCTTTTACCAGTAGCTTTATTGGCTTTCTGGCATCTATCACAACTATGACAGTACTCAATGACATCTTTTCTCCAAGATGGCCACCAGGCACATGTCTTAATTCTTTCCATTGTTCTGTCTTCAGACAGATGTCCAGAATAAATGTTATCATGGCATTCTAGTAGTATTGTGTTAATCAACATTCTACTACATAGGACCATGACACATGTGTGTTTAGATCTATGATATAGTATACCATCAAACAAATGAAATCTTCCATTATCATAAGATGTTTTCCAAATATCATCCAGAGAATTAGCCAAGGCTACATCTTTACAATCTTTGTCAAGTAGAGCAGTAAGAATATGACAATTCTTATCTTGCTTGTAGCTTTCTCTAACCTCTTCAAAGAATTCTGTTCCAACATCTGTGATATTAATTCCTTCAATTGGGATTTGAGGTTCTGCACTTGTAGGAACATAGGCAGGATTATCAGGTGTATTGGGTAATGCCCATCTACTCAAGCCATCAGCATTCTTATGAATATTTCCAGCTTTATGTACTATGGTCATATTGCCTCTATACTCCTGTATAGCAATCTGCCATCTTAACATGTGTCTGTTTGGAGTCTTCATGTTAAGAAGTGATTTTACTGCATTACAATCAGTAATTACTTCAAACACACTACCATCAAGATAATAATGAATTTTTTCCAGAGCCCAAACAAGGCAAAGGCACTCCATTTGGCTAGCTCCATATCTTGCCTCAGTAGGTTTAATTTGTCTTGAAATAAAACAAACTGGACCTTCATAAGGTTTGTCATTGACAATTTGGACTTGATGAAGAGCAGCTCCTAAACCATCACCACATGCATCAATATACAGCTTGAAAGGAAGTTTCCAGTCTGGCATCAATAATAATGGTGCATTGGTCAAGGCATACTTGATTTTATCATATGCTTGAATTCTCTCCTGTGTCATTTCAAAAACAGTTTGTTGATCACAAATTCTGTATAATGATCTGGCATGGATTGCAAAATCTTTAAGGTGTTGCCTGTAATAACTGGCAAATCCTAAGAAAGACATCATCTCTTTTTTGTTCTGGGGCATTTGTTTCAGTAAAACTGCAGCCACTTTGTTTTTGTCAACACCAAGGCTTAGTCCTGATACTACATGTCCCAGAGCTTTCAACTCATGAAACCCAAAATTACATTTTTTAAGAGAAATTTTCATGTTCACTTGTAGAATTTTCTTAAGTACTAATGAAAGTCTCTCTAAATGTGATTGCCAGGTTTCTGAACAAATGATAATGTCATCAATATAAATGATTAACCATCCCTCTGATAATTCATGTGGGAATATGGTATTCATCATTCTTTGATAATGAGAGGGTGCATTTTTAATACCAAAAGGCATCCTCAAATATTCATAAATACCACAATGAGCTATTATTCTCAATAATTTCCTAGCATGAGGTGTTAAAACATTCTGATGGAAGCCTTTAAGAGCATCCATGGAAGTAATAAACTTTGCTTTTGATAATTGAGTCAAAGTCTCATGGATTCTAGGGATTGGATACCTGTCTGGAATAGTATAGGTATTCAATGCCCTAAAATCCCCAACCATCCTTGACTTATCATTATGCCAAGTAATGATTACTGGAGTTGTGACTTCCACTTCCTCATTGTGTCCAACTTTTCTAAGAACTCCCAGTTTCATTAGTTCATGAATATGACTTTCTAATGCTTCTCTAGCCCTAGGGCTAGCTGGGTAAGCTGGTCTTCTTAATAGTGGGGGATAAGGTCTCTCCACATTAAGCATGATATCCACTTCATGGCCTTTTATAGCCCCAAGTGGTTCATCATCAGAAGCAAAGGCTTTTTGAAATTGAAATAAAATTTCAATAAGTTCTTCCTTCATTTCTGGTGTTAATTCAGGACTAATTTGTGCTTCACTTAATTGATCTGACACAAATTTTTTTTTATTAACATTTCTTACTTGTTGAATGACAGTAACTTCTTTTCTTTCTGGAGAAAAAGCAAATTTTTGCCTTTTATTTTCCCCTATAGTGAAATATCTGTCCTTATAATTATTAATATCAATACCATAGATATTGAGATAATCATTCCCAAGTATAAAGTGTTGTGAAGTACAATTATTCATAACAACAAATTCAGCTTTCAATCTCATACTTCCTGCAGGGTGAGGAAATATTATTGTAGCTTCAAATATACCCAAAGGATGCATATTCTGGCTAGCACTGCTGAATTTTACACCTTCAATTGGCATCAACTTGTCTTGCCAATTGGTATAAATTTTGTCAAGATAATCTTTCCCAAAACAAGTGCAAAAAGCACCTGAGTCAAGATGTATCTTGGCTTCTGTGTTATTTATCACAATATTAGTGATACAAGATGACCCAGCTGTATAACCTTTACCTCTGGCAGGTTTGGTTTTTTGCATTCTGGCATCTTGCACATGTATGAGATCCATACATTCATCACTGTACTGTGGTAAGTGAGTATGTACCTCAGTGACCTCAAAAGAAACATTAATATTCTCTATACTAAGTTCTTCTGATGTTTCTTCTTCTTCTGAAGGTTCAGAATCACTTTCATGTAAAGCTACATCAGTTTCTTTTGTGTCTTCCACTTTTTCAACATTTATCTCATTGACTCTTGTCTTTTTTGGACAAGTGTTTTCTAAATGAGATGTGCTTCCACATTTATGACATTTTAAAGGAGGTCTGTCATGTGGTTTATTTGGTTTTGAAATTGGTTTCCCACTAGTCTTGTTGTCTATTGGGGGTTTATACCAATTTCTTCCAATTTTTGTTCTAGTAGTGATATCCTCCATAGCATTGATATAATCTTCTGTAGAGCAAGGCTCAATACATCTGCTTCTTATAGCATGCTCAAGGTCACCACCACACTTTCTTAATATCCTTTTATGTACCATTGGTTCAGACCTATCAGGAGGAAGGGCAGTTAATCTGTCCTTCTGTTTAAGAAACCAAGTCATGGGCCTGTCCCTCTCAATATTAAAAATGGCTTCCTCAAAAGAATTTTCCATTCTAAATCTCCAGGAATCATTTGCCCATTTGGAAATAACTTGTTCTTTCCACCAAGGCCAGGAATGTTTACCATGGTCTTGTCTCATTTTATAATACCATTTCTTAGCTGATTTGGTAAATAATGAGTGTAATCTGGCACTTATGTATTCATCTGGTATGTTAAAGTCTTCTTTGAACATATCAATTGTTTTCATAAATTCCATATGATTATATTCTCCTTCACCACTGAAGGTTGGCCATTCCTCTAATCTTGGAATTTCTTTGAAATTGCAAGCAGTTTCCACATCATTACTTGAAATTGTATGATGTAAATCATTATTCAAGTTAAGAACATTTCTGTCAAGAAATGGTGTGGATTGCCTTGGCAATTCATTTTTCAGTGATATATTGTTAATACTTGATTGAATATCTTCTTTCAATTCAAGTCTTGCTTTATCACTTTTTTCCAATTGTTCTTGAAAAAGAGCTGCATTGTGGCCAGTTGAGTTTTCCAAGTTTTGAACTTGTATTTTCAATTCTCTTAACCGTCCAGTTATAAAAGAAATTGAATTCTCATCTGGTTGATTGAGTAAGGTAACTTTATGCTCAAGTCTTTCACAAATTTGCGTCAAAGACAAAATATTTGCCTTATTAACATTTTCAAGGCCAATAATGGTCTTTTGTTGGTCTTTAACTTGTACTATCTCATTGCCCAGCTTTTGTTGGACATGATCAAATGCTTTAAATTTTGCCATAATTTCTTTATTACAAGATTCAAAGTAAGTTACAAGCTTCACAAGGTCTATTTCTTTGGAAAGGATTGGTTCAATCTTTCCTCCTCCTTGTTTTTGAATTCCATCAAAGTTCTTGCCATATTGAACACATTGTCCATGGCTGTCTTTTCCTTCTTTGGAATCCTGTAATTCTGAGGGTAAGGCTTGTTCCACTTGGGCTTTGCCTTTCCCTTTGCCTTTTGCTTGCCCTTCTGGTTGGTCTTTGGGGCTTGCTTGGGCTTGTTTGGCACTTGTTGAGGCGTATTTTTGCTGGTGGATGCTTGAGGAGCTTCCACTTGGCTGTTGTCCTTGCCTTGGGCCAACTTCTTCTTCTGGTCTTCTGATAACATGCTTTGGTTTTTCAACCAAGCTTTTATCTGTTGGACTTGCCCTTTGACAGACATTGGTGTCCAACCCAATAGAAGATCTTCTGTCTTTTCTGGCCCCATGAACTTCTTCACTTGAAGATAAGAGTTCATGGTGCCTATCCAAAGACTTGGAAGGAGTTCCCACTCTTGTTGTTTTGACGCCAGGAACCAGTTTTTCCATTGGGATTGATAAATTTCCACAGTTGCCTGTTGGAAATGGTTCAGGTCTAACAGCAATAGCAGTTATGTCAGCTTCTGGACTCTCAAGAAGAGGTTCAAAGGTGCTGGCTAACCTTTGGGAACTGGTGGAAGTTCTGGCATCCTCCATTTGTGCCTCTCCTCTGGGAGGACATTCTTGCCTTTTGGATTTATGGCTGGAATGTCCTGGTCCAGATCCATTTGATTGGATGGAGTAGTTGCTTCCACTTCTAGTAGGAGTCATTTCACGTCAATTTTAATAAAAATTAGAGTAAAAATGGATTGAATTCACCTGCAGGACCTTTAAAGGGCTCCTTGGTTATTAAACCCCTTGGTGCTGGGCTGGTTTGAATTTCAATACTTGACTCTGAGGCTTCAGAGTCTGAAGAATTTTCTCTGATGGAAGACACTAGAGAAATTAAAAATATAAGTTATTTTATCAAACAATGAAAATAACTTATAAACTCAACTTATTGAACAAAGTTGTTTTTATGTAATTTTATGGCAAATTACGTCAAAAATAAAGAAAAAATGTCTAAGATAAAAGAAAAAAAATATTTTTAGTAAAGATTTTTTATTTTTAAAAGATTTTTTATTTGATTTATTATTTTCTTTAAAGAAATAATAATTATGCAATTAACAAGTTATTAATCAAAATTATATTTATTATTCACTTTATACTAGAATAACTCAAAGAATAAATTTCAAGTCTGTGATGTGAAAAAGCCACTAGTTAGACAAAAGAAATTTATTCCAAGTCACTCAATAGTATATTGTTTCAAACAATATTCTTAAGAAAAAATAACTTTATTAATATTATAAAGATTATTTATAAGGGATAAGTCCCAAAAAAGCCAATATTAAGACAAATATGGCAATTTTACGTCAAAAAAAAGTAAAATAAGGTCTAGAATATGATTTATGTCCCAAAAATTGGTTTAAAATCCCGATCGGGCCCCCAAATGTAAGGTTTGTCTATGAAACTCTTGATAATAGTAACAATATCAAGAGTACTATGACTGTCCTCAGTAGAAAAATATAATATAATGAAATATTATAACCACAAATTTAAATATAATTATTAAAAATAATTATATAAAAAAAATAAATTTAATTATTATTATAATAATATAATAATAAAAAAAAATATAATAATTATAATAAATTATAATTATTCTATTATTGTTATAGTCACTGACAGTTATAACAATAAGAAGTGTAAAGCTCTTAATGAGACAATTACACGTGGAAAATAAGAATATTAACCACTTATAAATAATATAAATATTATTTATAAAAAGAATTAATCACACACTGTGCAGAAATAATTCTTTATAGAATAAAATTCTATATAAAAAAACTAATAATAGATAAAAAAAATATAGAACTTTAAAGAAAACTTACTTATAATATTTATTTAATACAACAAGTTATAAAACAACAGTTATTATATTAAATAATGATTATAAGTTAAAAACACGCCAAAAATCAATAAAATCAAAGATAAAACAACTTTTTATACTAAAATTTATGATTAAAGCGTTTTTGAGAGGAATTTGTGGATTTTAAAAGATATTTAAGATGATAATTTTATATAATAAAATTTATTATAGATGATTACAACAATAATCTGAATTCTATGACTTCAATTCTTTAATTTAATAAATAAAGAATAAAAATAACTTAAGAATTACTTTTAATAATAAGATTTTATATTTAATAAAACTTTACCTGTTTAAATGTCTAATATGATTGGATTGATGATGAATGATGGACAAAAACAGTGATGAAAAGACTCTTTTTATGTCTACAGAGCAGCTCTCATGATTCATAATGGATGTAGAGGGCGTGCTCAGGTCAAAACTGAAAAACCATGCTTAAAAATTAAGTTCTTAACTTAAGGCAACTTATCTTTACTTCCAATTTAAAGTTACCAGTGTTATTCTTAACTCCAAGTAACTTTAATCCTCATTTAGTTTAATTATTTTAAGTTTTAATATAAAATAAGTTTATTTATATTAAAGTTCATCACATGAACAACATAAAATCAGAGTTTCAAGCAGAAATCTCTTAAACTGAATTTTTAATTAATTTTTAAAGAAATCATAATTTTCTTTAAGCTTAATTAAAAAAGTAATTTTCCAGGCTAATTACCCAGGAAACTTATTAATAAAAGATACTTAAATTTTAATTTATATATTGATAATATTAAATTCTAAGCTGTGTGAAATTTTCAAGAAAATCCATTAAGATTTGGATTTTTAATGAATTTTTGAACTTATTACTATTTTTCCACATAAAATAGCAATACACACAAAACCTTAAGTTTTGATAAGGTTTTGATGATTGAAACCTTAAAGTTTTAAGCTTATTTAAGCTTTTTAAGCTTGATTAAGCTTTGACAGTTCTTAAAACCTTGATTCCAAGCCTGCTTATTGGGATTTACCCTCTTGGCAGCTTGAAATTCTTATCCAATTTAGGATAAAATCAGTTTAAACCTTAAGGTTGGATCAAAGTCTAATCTTAAAGTTTAAATAAGGTTGAAAATCCTCCAATACAGGTGGACAACCTTAATTGAATAATTGCAGATCCAAAAAGTTGGGTACCCCAGCTCTATTTGGTCTTTTTCCTTTGTCCCACCTTTTTGCGTGGATTTTGCCCTTTTATCTATTTAAAGCCATACTATGGCCTTAAACCCTTTTAAATTGAGCTCACGCAGGATTTACATTCTGTATGGCAAATCCTTAGCCAATTCAGTAAATATACACCACACCTCAATTTCAACTAAAATTTTGGTAAAGTTGCATAAACCTTATGTAACTTTAAATTTAAGCTTAATTAAGCTTAAATTTAACAATTTTAAAAAAATGTTAAAAAAGGTACATTAGTACTGTGAGATTCTTAAATCTTCTAATAACACAAGAAATAAGTGTTTTTGGGTATAACACCCTATGGGTGTACCCTAGGTTATTTTTGGTGTAGAATCGAAAAATGACATAATAATTATAACTTTGTTTATCCAAAAAAAAGTTATACTTATTTTTTATTATTTTTTATTTTAAATTCAACTAAAAAGTCTATTTAAGACAAATTTAATTGTTTATAAAATCATTTGTGGCCTTATGGGTATGTTAAACATACCTCACAGGCTCACATCTTTCCTCTGGTTGTTCCACCAAAAAACTTCAGGTAATTAATATTATAGAAACGTCCCTAAAAAGAATATTTAAGAGAAAAAAAGTTCAAAAGTGAACAGAGTGAATTTGGAAACAAAGTGACAAAGTTGACAGTGATGAAAGATGCTTTAATTCACTTTGGGGTTGCTCAAGGGTAAAAATAATTATAAGAGTTGAAAAAACTATTTCAATAATTTTTGCACATGTTTCAAAGGTTAAAAATGACTCAAAAAGGTGGTTTAAATGTTTTATTGATGGGTTTGAGAGCCATTAAACTAATTATAAAAGGAAAGCATTCTAAAATGAAGCAAAGGGTGGGGAAAAGGAGACCTTCTTTTGAAGGCACCAACTTTCTCACTTCAAATATTATCTTAACTATAATTCATAATTTAAAAAGCTCTGACAACAGAAAAGACAATTATGGCATCATTGAACCCTGGTTTGGGCAAAAAAAGCACTGGTTTTAGCCCATTTTTGCTATATCCATTCATTTCAGTACCTTCAATCAGTGATTGCTATAGTAATAACTAGTTTCAAGATTCCCCAAAATGTTAGAATGTGTGTAAGAGATGTAAGAACTAGTTCAAACTGTTTTCACTAAAATTGTTTTAAATTAAGGGTAGTTTTACCATCTTGGCAACTGTTAAAACTGCCCTGGTCAGTATCAAAACCTCATTATAAATTGAGTCACAGACCATGTGACTCAATTTCAGGCCAAAAGGGATGAACCTTTGAATTAATTTGCACATCCCCCACTTGTCAGCAAGGAATTTGGGGCAGTCTGGCACCCTTGGAGTCAACATTTCTTTGCTACTCCAAAATTAATCTTTCTAATTTATTCTTTCTTTAGTTCCTGATAATGTATTATACTTTCAATTTAAATATTCAATTTAATTTAATTCTTTACAGTACACAACTGTAATGATTGATACATCATATGTAAATATAAGTTCCCTTATGTAATACATGAACACATTTTGACATTTCAATCCCAAATACTTCAATTCCTGATAACTTCTAAACTAAAAATCACAGCTCAATTTTGACCAAACAATTTATGGGTCACACCAGGTGTGGTGTGAACTAAACTAAGGCTTTGAGTATCTTGAGATTTTAATACAGAAAATGCTAAAAACTTAAATGAAGCTTATTTTGAGTTGAGCTACAGAATTTTCACCCCAAGATGACCCCACCTTTTTGTTACGAGGACAATAATGAAATAATCCTCATAAGTGTATTTATTGGAAGAAAAGTTATAGGAGTTTTTGTTCAACTTCTTTCCAAAAATATTTCAATTTTGATATATTTGTTGAAAATTTATTTTTACTTGATTCTTTCAAGTAAAAGTGTATGTTCACAATTTCAAATTTAAATGTAATTTTAATTTTATATCATAATGAAATTTTTAACTTTATATATAATTCTCATATTTATATTTCAATTTTTGTTTGTATATTATAAATGAATTGATTTATATATAATTATAACATAGTTTTGTGCTGTATGGTCTTTTGGGTATATACAAATACCTCCAAGTCTCACAATTGTGTACACATTAAAGCAAAAAAAAAATTAACAGTGGGATTAAGACCTTCCCTGATTCACATTTCTGTAATCAGGGAATCAGGCTTCTTGATTTTGTGATTTTCCCATGCCCATAAAGGCTTGCAAAATGATCCCCCCAGAACCTGGAATGACTGGTGTATTCTTAAGAAATAAATTAGAAAGTAAGCCTTAATGGCTTTTGCAACAGTGGTAGCCAGGTGACCAATATGTAACAAGAACGTTTGGGAGATGCCTTATTTTAATGGCTTTTGTAGTTGATATGGCACTTTACCACTGGCTTTTTCAATGAAAATACAAGATAAATATCAGGAAGAAAAACAACATTTATGGCAGAAATGGAGCACTCTTGTTGTGTACTGTGCTATATTAAATAGGTTTGGTTCAGCTCAAGAAGCCTAGTGTTAGGCCACCCAATTTTGAGGACACAACCTTTGATTAAGGTGTATATTAGGGTAGTTTTTCTTTGCATAGAAAATTTTAGAAATAGGGAGGTTCCATCCTTGCTTTAAACCACAATTTTTGGGAGGAATTATCTTGCTGAAGTGCAAGGAAAGTGACTATCAGAACTATGGTCTCTCCCAATCTTTCCCAAGGGAAATTCTTTTGTGCCCAGATCATGGTCTCATTTTTAAGTTTCTTAATTTGGCAATTTCCAAATTAACAGGTGATGTGGAAATGATCAAATAATAAGATTTATTCTGTGGATTTGAAAGCTGATAGAGGTTTTCCATTAGAATAAGCAGAAATTTACAAAAAAAGAAACATATAAATAATCTAAAGACTAATTCTGTGAATAAAGTGGCCCATATTTGTGAAACAAATCCTTGAGACACAATAAATGCATACCATGCATGTTTGCTGATAAGAAAATATTTTTGAACCCCCTGAGAATAACCTCTCTGCTAGAGTTCTCAAAGCAGGTATTGAAACATACTTGCAAGGAACAAAAAAAAGGGTTGAACAAATTACTGCCTGGACTTCTGAAATTTAATAATGTTTTTCTCCTTTGGTTGAGAATTTCCAGTAAAATACTGCTTTAGTTCACTCTCCAAAGTATTTGGCTCAAGCTTTGAGGTCAGATATATTTTGTTGTACAAATCTTTGGAACTGGTTCTGGCTGAATTAATTTCACAATCAATATGACCTTGATTAGTAAGATTCAATTCATAAAAATTCTTCCTTGCATTCTCCTCAAATATCTGTGATGTACCATATAGTTACAAAGGTGAATAATGGCTTTTAAGATATTTCAATTTGAATTGAGGATCACATATTTCAGCATGCATGGATTAAGTTTTTGTAAATAACACTTTTAAGTATTTTCCCAATTTCTCTGTCATGGCCAGTTCTTGTTGTCCAATTGAGGCCACATAATACTGCAGAGATTCCGGTAATTCATCTTATGTTTTGTTAGATAGAAAACATGAAAAACAGAGGAAAAAAATATATTCCTAATCAAACTAATGGGCAAAATATATGTTGTCAATAGTCAATTGATTGGTGGTTATGCATTTTGACAGATGATCAGAGTGGATTAGTAAAGTTTGATGAGGAAATTGATAATCATGTTTAACTCATGGCATTTAATTGGGTCAATTATTATAATTGCATGTTATTGAGTGTCACAGGGGCTCTTTGAACTGAAGAGGGCTTTTAACTCACCTATGGAGGGTTCAAGGATGTAATAAGATGGAGTACACTTAATAGTGTAATAAAGATAGCATTACTAATGAAATAAATATGAGAAAGCACAAACAAAAGAATAAGAGTAATACATAAAAGGGCCAACCACAAACAAGTCCAAGTCCACTATTTCAACCTTTCAGAAGGAAAGAGAAGGGTTAATAAGGATATGGGCATCAAAACTCTACTGAACATGGGAGAAAATTCAAAGAGCAACTTAATACCAATAAATATGATACTAAAAATGAAAAAAAGAATATTGATTAAATAATAAATCAGATATATTAATTAACTGGGGCAAAATACCCACAGGGAGGAAGAACAGCTCGTGAATGTGAGAAGCCATCAGTTCTGATCCAAAGAGTAAATTTTCTTTAAAAGAATTGTTATTTGAATTTATTTGAATAATGAAGCTCCTTTATGTATGTATGGGGTCCATCAAAGAGGTGTGGTGGAGTTGGGTGATCATACAGTTTCAGTCTTTTGAATCCAAAATTGTATTTGGAATATCCAGCCTTTACAAGCATTGACAGGCTATATTGATTAACCAGTTGTATGAATTTTTAATCAAGAAGATTTTCTGAAACTTATTCCTGATACACATACTGGATTGGATGGTTTCATGAATTTGAGTGGGTTTAAGGTTGAATACCCTTATCACTGATAGTGGCTGTGACAGTATCACCCTCTCAAAACTGGTGGGCTCTTGAACACCAAATATCCTGCCAGCCTTCAGTGTTGTGAGCCTTGATGTATATTCTAGATAACCAAATAGGCCACAATCAATATTTGAATAAATTATGAACTATTCATAACCCATAACTCACGCATATATCCAAAATTCATAATTTTTGACTTAAGGAAAGATGAATAAAACGTTTTTAGTAAGTAAATACATGGTTTTAAGGCCATATTTAAATTGTAAACAAATGTCCACCTAGGTTAGCTCCATAGAGTGAATAAGCTTAAATTGACTCTATGTGGTGGTAATATGGAATCATTAATACCACATGAAATAATTGTAACAAAGTTTTTTTTGTCCATTTCACGCCAAAATCCTGGGAATGTTACAAATCCAATATTACATATACACTAAGATTATTGTTAATTATATTTGTTGCGCCTAAGAACATTGTATTCTTACATTAAGTCTTGGTACATCCACAGTGGATATCAGTCTTGAACCCTGAATTAGTATCTTTGACATGAAAATACATAAGGGGGACAAAAGAAATCAAAGAGAGCCAGGGTATCCAATGTATCAGGCTTCTGAGGAATGAATAGCTCTAAATATTTGGTCCATGGAGGATCATGGATGATCATGGTTCAATTCTTATACTAAAATTTTTTGGGAAATTAGTTACCAAGTTAAACTCTCATTAAATCATAAGAGAATTGCAAAGAAGCTGCTATTTTGATGTGACAAGGAGGTAGATAGCAACTTAGACTGCTGTAACAATGTAAATTGTTAATTATTTTCCATTGATAAACCTTAAAGGAGTAAATAAAAACCTTTTTGGACTAGTATCCTGTAATAATGTGCTATTTGCAATTCTACGTAGAAATGAGGTAAAAACTTCAAAAATTCATTAAAAATACAATTATTGATGAATCTCTCTGAAACGTTCAGGACGAGTGGAGAGCTGTATTTTCTAGGGTACAACTAAAAAGAATTATAGCTTTACTAGTAAAATTCAAAGTTTTACTTACAGTCCATTTTTGATTATTCCACGTGAAACACTGAATCTTCAAAAATTCACAGTAAAATACAACCTGTGATTAAATTGCCAATAACATTGATAGCTTTGAGAGATCAATGATTATTTTGGAATAAAAGAAGATTTACAGATGTTACTCCTTTTATTCTTAACCATATTTGCGTTGGTAGTCACGTAAAAAGCATTAATTAAGTAATTATGATAATCTTACGTGACAACTGATGATGCAATCAATAATCCAGAAGGGTCTATTGTTTTCTCATTAACTGTTTTTTCAGTTTTCTCCATGGCACATCTCTGTGAACCTTTGTTGACTTAAAAGAGGCCTCCTCTTGCTGTTTTTTCCACATCATCATTATCATCTTATTATCATTTATAACATTGTTACCAACAAGTAAGTATTAGTTAAACTATTCTTAAGTGTTTTAATTCTTTCAGAATCAATCAGAAAGATGTGAAATAATAGAATTCAACTATATATTGTTGTAATCCTGCTATCAATCATTTTGATGCCTTAAATCCACAATTCTACGTCAAATTTCTCTACTTATATGTTTCAATAAGTTCTTTGGAGTATAAATGAGTCATTTATCTTTGATTCTGAAAGTTCTTCTCTAAAAATTAGTCTTCTTCAAGAATTATCTTTATAATTATTCTTGCAAAAGATAATTATACATTATAATAATTTCATTATTTTAATAAAAGATGTTTTTATTATTAAATTCTTGTAATTGATTCTTGTAGACAATTACTGCTCACTGTTAAAATAACTAGTAGTGTTCAAAAAGTGAAAGAAAAATTTCTTTAATTATTTAATTGTGGTTTTAATAATATTTTATTATTATATTTCATAAGAACAGACATAGTACTGTTGATTAATAGTAATATTATCATCAGTTTCATAGTCAAATCTTACAGTATTTCAGATGAGAGGTAAAAATAAGTTTTATGCTCAGAAATAACTTTGGGCAGGAATAACTTTGTTATTATTTGTCCTATGATGACGGGACTTTTATATTTGGAAAGGGGTGAGTTTCCTCTTTTTTTGATATGTTTTGAGCTGATTTGGCTCAGCTCCATGTTTTGATAGTATCTTGGCTATACCATTGATTTATGGTATTTGGCTGTCATGCTTGTACTTTGGTTTTGAGTCACAGGATGAAAGGGGTTATGCTAATGTGTATGAGTATGTATATAATCCCCCACTGATTGGCCTCCGGAATGCACGGGCAGGCGGGTGACCATCTGCAGTTAATTGGGCCACCCTGAAAAGCAAATTGTTGGCTGTAATACAGGCGTATGAAGTCCCATTAAGCATGTGAAAATTACCTTTGTATGACCTGTTGAGGGGTGCCTGTGAAGGCATGTGCCAGCCCAAAAGTTTGTGGGCTCAAAATTCACAAGCAGGCATCAGTAATTTTCAACCCCCAGTTAATCCACCATTTTCATATGACCCAAATAATTATTCATCCCAATATGCACCCCTTACAATACCATAGCAGACACCAGAATCTGTGTGGTAGCTAGGCGGATCTCTCTGAAAAGGGTGATCAAAGGGATGCATTTGAGAAATTTCACTCAATGCATTGGAATGATTGCATTTTACATTTTTGGACAGAATTTACTCAGTCCCGCAGGGTAGACCAAAGTTGTACACTATCAAATGACAGCTGATCTATCATTTACAATGGTGTAATAATAGTTCAGCCTGCATGCATATTGCAGATGGTTATCCACTTTCACATAGTTTGCAAATGTGTAGCTCATGTGAAATATGTTCCACATAGTTATTCACCTGATTTTCACATGCACACTTAGCATGCCAACATGAAAAGCTCACTACAGAAGGTTTTTGGAGAAATTTTCACAATAGTTCATTGGAAAGCCCACTTCTGAGCCCTTTACATAAGCGGTTGAAATGCTCAGCCTGGCCGAAATAACTTCTGACGTTGTTCCAAATGCTCATATTGAGTGCTCACAAAGATGACATAGGAATTGCTCATCAGGGGTGCATTTAATATCAATATGTCAATAGCTCAACAGCTTTGCAAATCAAATGTTCAGCAACTGAGAATTTCAAAAACAACACCAAAGGAGACCTGTGCAATCAATCAACCCAAGCTCATGCTGTATTGACTTATCATACAGCCTCCGGACCCTTTGTTCAAACTCTATAACCCTTCCATAATGGTGGTATGCTTGCCGCTGTGACTTTTGACCAAATTCCCAACATACTTTTCTGAATGGTGCATTTGTGGAATGCAGCCCCGTGCAGATTTAACAAAGCCCTAAAAAAAGTGGTCCTGGGCATTTGGGTGGCTCCTTAAACCAACAAAGGGGATCTGACTAAGTATAATGTTCCAATTGCTATACTCAGTAAGAACCCCTTTGTTCCCCTGCCTCACACAACCATTTCCCTTCTCATCTGCAGCATTGGCTGAAAATGAGATTTCATTTCCCCAACAGGGTTTGAAGCTGAGACCTTGGCTTGTGGTGCAACTGGCTAAGCTTCACCCTGGTATAAAAGACCATCTTTTCTCAACATTCCCTTCTCTTTGTTTCTCATTTGCTTTCATTTTTCTCAGTTTACAAACTCTCCTCATTCCTGTGCATATTCCACCTTGTCTTCCAGCCTTTCTACTTATTTCTATTGCACCGGACCAACAACTCCCCTCCCCTTTTTTTGTATTTTTCCTTATTATACATCCAGAGCTCCGCTCCTATTTACATTGTGAATCATCTTCTCCATTTAATATTTTGACATAAGTCATATTCCGCTCTGGATACTATATTGTCATCATAATTTCCTTCCAGAATTTTAAAACCTCCATACTAGAGATTTAATACTTGAATCAAATTTTAAATTTTTAATTCATCATATGTCTTCCTTTTTGCTTCTTATGTTACTTTCTATATGGATACCAACATAATTTGTATTTATTTTAGATGTTGTGCACTTTGTGTGCTAATGAGGGTATCCCCTGCATTTGCTCCTGCACAATGACTGATGCTTGTGATTCTTGCCAAGAAGCACACAACAGATTCTTATTTGTTGTGTGACCATTCTGACCACATGGCAAGAGGAGATCCCTATTGAGGACTCCTTTCTTGTTGATGATGAAGAAAGGATTCCCAAGCAGGAACGGATGCTGCAACCCAAAGAAGGAAGATGGGAAAACTTCTGGAAAATTATCCTGGTTCCCTCAAGTATTGATTTGTCCAGCCCCCCTCTGAGGCCACCATCCAATTGTCACTTCACTCCTCAAGCGGAGCGAGGTGATTTTATGGCCAATGAAGGATGGCAATGGCAAGAGGAAATTTGAGCTTGGGCTGATTGTCACCATGTTTTATCACCAATGGGATTCAAACATCAAAGTAAGTTCTTATTTCTCCTCTCTGACTCATTTTTCTTCATGCAATAATACCAACTATTTTTCTTTACCCATAGAAAAAAACCAACCAAATCTGCTGCAACAAGACACTCCCTTTCCTTGTATGCTTCACAAGCAAACTCTGCGGCAACCAACTCAAGGCCCAAGTGGCACCCAATGGGTGGAGGACTTATTCTGTGCTAGGGAGAAAACCATTCCTTTTCTAATTTCAACTTTTGACTTGCACGGACTCTTCCTCCTTGTGTAGAATCCTCCCAACACAATGAGACACCTACTCCAGGTCCAAGTCAATGCTCATAATCACATGAGGACTCTTTGACTCATGAGCATGAATCTGAGGTGGCTCTGACACAATGTATGGAGGATCCTTTTGGTAATCCCCAATTTTCCCTCATCCTTCCTTCAACCATCTCCAGCCCTTCCCACTACTCACTTCTCTGTAATTATCATCAACAATATGCCCATCAGATCCCCTCCTGTTCCCTCCCAAAGATCCCAACCAGCTCCTCCACCCGCTGGAATGCTCCCCTCACTCCCACAATGAGGCTTGGCAGGAATCTAACAACTTGCAAGCGATCCTATTAATTCCTTGAGAAATTTTCCATGACTCAATCAACCAAATCTTGTTGGAGCATCACCAATTGCTCCACATGATTCCCTTTGTAGATGAAACTCATCAAAATGAGATGCACCAGCTCTGGGAGGAACTATACTCCCTCCTTGGCTGGGAATTTGAGGCTGATCCAAAGGAGGACATCACTGGGATAGTCTCACGATTCATTGAAAAATAAAAATAAAAAACATTTTTTGCATTTTTTGCATTTAATTACTTTTGTAATACACTCTTTTAAATACGTTAGTTGTAATTAATACATGATTTTTTTTCATTTTTGTTATATTATTTTTTCCCATGGGATTTAATTTTTCAACAATTGTGCAAATCATCTATTGTGTGCAAATGATTTTTGTGTGTTCCCCACAAAATTGCTTCAGTCAGTATTTCGTTGTCTAAACCTCTTTTGCACAAAATGCACAAATAGTCACCATTACCCCCTGCTATATTTTATGCTTCCATGGTTCTAAACCGTTTCAGATCTTAACTGTAAAAATGCGGGGTTTTCCTGCATGTGAGCCATCTACCAAAGATTCATAATTAATTGCCATTCATATGGTCACAAACTATTAATGTTAGTCATGTAGGGAATCTTGTGAAGCATTGGGAGCCTGGAAAGGTGTAAGAAATTGTTTGAATTGTCAGGAGCCTGTACAAGTGTAAGGATTTGTGTGCAAAAAGTTGGGATCCTGCACTGGAATAAGGAATTGTTTGAATTGTCGGGACACTTCCCTTGCATAAGGAGTTTTTTGATTTGTCGGGAACCTGTACAAGCATTAGGAGTTGCATGTGAAGCATTGGGATCCTGGACAAGCGCAAGGATTTGTGTGCCAAGAAGAGAAAGGAACCAGGACAAGAATATTTATTCACATATGAACGACCAGGATACTGGGCATGCAAATGCCTCCATATCCCTGTGTGACCACAAAGCATACAAGCATTGTTGGGGGTAACTCCCAATTATTGGGATGACCAACTGGTGCCATTATTGACAAAAAGTGAGAGTAGACTTAATAAACTCATTCTATGACCATGTACAGTGGGGTGCCACCGTACATGAGCCATTTTCACCCCCTTGTCATTGGAGCCACCAGATCTCCGCAATTCCAACCCATCAAAACCAGGTGTATACTGTACTGCAAATTACCACACCCTCTAACTCCCAGATGCATACAAATTCCCTCATTCTTATTATTGGGATGAGGCTGTATTACCATCCCTGATGTTATAGCCTGCTCCCTTGCCAATCTCATAATAGCTGCGGCTTTTCCCCACATTGTTTTTGCTAACCTCCTTGTGCATTGGGAAGACATCCCCACTAGTGTTGTGCTTTTTTTGTCCTGTGCTGGATCAGTTTAATGAAAAAATGCACTACTGGCCTACAGAACCTGAATGAGCACATGAAATTTGGATAGATCAATCCAAAAATTCTCATTTGGGAAAACCAATTCCCCCCTGTACAAAACTTTGACACATCTCTTTGAATTTTCCTGGTCCGCTTATCAGCTTGAAACTACCATCCTGAAGCATACAACAATGCATCCTTATCAACATGAGGGAAATTTTTGAATCTGTTCATGGTGAAAATGAGTGCGGAAGCAAACTCAAATGCCCCCTGATTTGTGGAAATATTGGGTTCATAGTTGACTTGATTGAAGGAGGGAAACCCAAATGACTTGTAGCAATTTTGCATTATTTTAAATAATTTATCCCCAAAATATTGTAAGGATTGACCTGGAATGAAACACACTGAGCTAAGATTTGCGCCTTGGTTCTATCATTGATTATTTTCATCTTCACTTCTCCCAAGACTTCTTTAAATCTCAAATTGTTTGTTCTTTGTGCTGCATTTGCACCACCCAATAGCAAACATGAATCCCTCTGGTGATTCCCATTTGTTGCAATGGGGTCTGTGAATTTTATTTTGAGAAGTAAGAATGGTGATAATTCATCCCATTGATTGATCTCAACTTCACTCATTGTTGTGAATGGTCCTAATTCAACAAGGGTCATGAGTAATCCAGTTGAAGATAAAATTGCCACACAGCCAAAGTGAATGTGTTTGATCTTGTTGAAATCCACAACCCTCCAAATTTTACATGGGGTCATATTTGCTGATACTTGCATTTATCTTTGTGCTTCTGGTCCAGTGGAGGAAAAACAGATATTCTTTTGGGTGGGGTTTTCCCTCATTTGTCTTTTGGGATGCCCCACTATTCCAGAGTGGTTCAGGGATCAATTTGTGTCCAAGCAGACCAGATATCAGATACTGCTGACTTCCATTTGAAACCAGAATGGTGCCCAATTCCCATTGAGCTTTATTTTCCACATATCCTTTACTTCCCTGTTGGAGCCCACAAGGCAATGGCTCAACCTAAACTGACTAAAGCCAATGTCCTTCCATGGGGCCCAATGAGGGTGCCACATGAATGCTGACCCATATATATATCTATATATGTATGCTGAGAATAAGTCAGACCCTCACACTGTCCTTCCTCACCCCAACACTTTCCTGCAAGTTCCCTCTTACACTCCTTTCCTTTTTTTGTGAATTGCATGCTTGCACAGGAAAATGAAATGAAACCAAACAATTAGTGACTGCTGCATGAATTATTAGTTTCACCTAATTTGATTTTGGTCAATTATTTTTTTTTATTTGATGCTAAAAATGAAGAATTACAGCTGATTTTGGCTAATTGGCAATCTCAAGTACCTTAACCTAAAATAATGCAGTGGATACTGCATCATTCAATTTGATATATTGATGTTCCCATTCAATTAGTTTCAAATTGAACTATGTGGAATATTGCAAGCACACACAAATGTGATATGCACTCTGCTGTGGATCCCTAATCATCCTATTCATCTTGAAAGAACCAGTGCCATTTTGCCTATTATGAGCTTGCAGGAAGTGATAAAACCCACTTCCTGAATTGCCCATGTGTGTGCTAATCACAGGCACAACTGCCTGACTCAGTTTGTGTCTTTTTGCGGTATTTTCAATGGTGTGCGGGGGCATGCCTCCATATAAAGGTAGTTATTTAGCATTATTACTGAGGTATCCAGGCAGTAGTAGGATAGGTAGTCACAATTATTCAATTCATAAATCACTTTCTAAAATTAAATTACAATCTATCTGATACAAACCTAATATAAAACAGGTCAATCCTGGTTGTAAGTTTAGGTGACCTGGGTACAGGCAATGTGACCTCATCACTTGAACCACAACCATGCTTCTTCACCCAGGCATCACCAAATTCTGATACCAAGCATTGTGAAAATTCAAATCTAAGCGTGACAGTGGGGTTGAAAGACTTTGATGAGAAGAAACTCTTATTAAGTAAATTATATATATACTTATAAATATGTAGCCACACCAGCTCTAGTAGATTTTTACCCTCTGTAAGTCTTTTAGAAATTTCAATGAGTGATAAAGCCAATTTAACTGAGCTTTTTCTCCAGTCATCTGAGCATACCATCAAACCACCAACCCCCAACACGCAGAATGCAGCTAGTATACCATAGCAAATTTTATTTATTGCCTTTCATCCATAGAATTTGACCTTTTTATGTGCATGTACCATGTCATATGCAATCACCAATTGGATAACTGTATCCATTAGATCCTCCAGGTTCTTGAGCAGCTTTGTCAATATCTCATTGTCAGCCCCACCACCTTGAAAGCTAAGTAGTGTTGCACATTGCTTCAATTTACTCAAGCAGGAGGCAAGGTATTCAACTGCTCCCAGTTTGAGTCCAAGAGGATTGGTAAAATTTGATGTTGGTGCCACATATGGTCTGGGTGCAATCAAATTGTATGAGGCTGAAATAATGGATTCAAAAATAACAGATTTTGGGAGATTATATGGAGGTTTAGCCAATTATTTCATCAATTTGAGATTCCAAATGTTATCATTAAAAAATTCTTTGGTTTCTGTTTCCTTAAAAAAATCTAACCCTATATATTGTAATATATATCATGTGAGTCATGAGCCCCATCATAATGGAAAATTCACAAAGATAATAATCACCTGAGATCTCAAGCTCCTCAAGCCAGGCCAACATTTTAAGCTCTTGGTTACTTATCACCTCAATGCCAACAGGCAGGATTGTATCAGCATTGTGTGTTGGTAAATTGTCCCCTCAATATTTGTAAATATTATTGATTTTATCAAGCCTTCTTCTCCATGATTCTTGAGTAATATTGAAATGATATTTTAAAATTTCTCTGAACTCTTCAATGTGGGACAAAAATATTCCTTGAACATTAGCAAAGGATGACACTTTGGGTGCAGGTTTGGGCATTATATCAATAATATCTTGACACATTGGATCATATTTGATTGTCTCCCTTTCATGAAATGCTTGCATATTTCAAGGAGTGGTGGGAGGGGTTTCATCATGGATTTTTCCATTGAGAATGGGGGGCTTTCATTATGTGGCGATTCATCATCAATATGCTCCACTTCAACATTGATCATGTCATTGCCTTGATCCCAGGAATCTCTTGCAGCTTCAATAGTACTGCGTTTTTTGTTGTTTTTTTGGTGGCATATATATTTGGTCTTTTTCCTCAACCTTTGCCTGGAAATCCAATTACCACTTGAGATCCTCCATGTAGAGATTCTCCCACGTCCACATCTACCCATATATTGTAAGAAGCCATTTTTAAACTCCAAATCAGTGCAGTAGCACTGATTTGGAGTTTCATTTGGCCATTTTATGTGTGATAGGGCTATTGAAAACAAATGGCCAAATGAAACTCCAAATCAATGTGTCTGAACTGATTAGGAGTATTTGAAACCCCAAAAAAATATAAATACATATATAAGTAGATAAATAAAATAAAAAAAGTAAGAAAGAAAAAAAACAAAAAAAAGTTAAAAAATGCCAAAAAATCAAGAATTTTCAAAATCGCAAACATTTGGAGCAAAGCCAAGATAAAAAGTAAATATAATAAAAAAAAGAAAAAAGAAAAATAGAAAAAGTGAAAAAAAAAATTGGATGATTTCCAATTGAAACTTGTGGAAACAGGGAAAATTAAAAACCAGTATGATCAAAAAAATTACTAAAAATTAAACAAAATAACAAAAGCTGAAAAAAATAAATAAAAATGAGCAAAAAACAATGAAAGTAAAAAAATTAAGAAAAGTAAAAAATTTACAAAGCCAAATCAATTCATTACAATCCAAAATGAAAAGCCTTAGGATTTCTGAAAATAAAATTGGTTGGACATAGAAATCATTTCACAAAAACAATGAAAAACGGGAAGGTAAGAAAAATGGGATTGATATGAAAGAAAGAACAAGCTCTTTGGTAATACTTTAGAAGAATTAGGCCAAAACTTTCTTAATTAAATGCTATAGGAAAACTCATACATTTTTGTGTATGAAGTCCAGGTGGATAATTGCATAGTTGATTCATAGCTTATTTGAAATTTGTTATTGTATTATGAAACCATCAAAAAAAATAAAGCAAAGCTCCAAGTAAAAGATATTCAATTTTTAGAAATGCATGATAATTGTATAGGGTGTCTTCCTTTTATAACATTAAATTAATTTTCTGTGTGATTTATTTGAATTAATCATCACAGACAGACTATTCTTTTTGTTAAAATTTACAAATGTAAAATAATAAACAGCTATCAGTCAATCCAATATCTGATTTGTGGCCAACTTGACCAAAACCCAGCCAAGGAAAGTGGGTTGGACAAAGGTTTGACACAAATTTGCATAAAGTTAGGAGTACATTTCACCAAAATTGCAAAAGAAAGTCAAGAACAAAACGGAAAGGATTTCAGGAGCTATTTATCAATATTATGACTTCTGGAGGCATAAATATTTTGAGAAATTTACCCAATTTTAGACCAGTTAGTATTTTATACACTAATTTCACAAAAAGCTCCAAAGCATACCTTGTTTATCTACAACTCATTCAGATTAAGATTTAATGGCAAGTTTTTTTGAAAATTTTATTTTTTCACATTAAAAACACTTATATTGAGACATTCATGAAAATGCAACCTTCATAAGGTTTGACAGTACTACCATCTAAAAATGGCTATGCATAAAAAATATTTAAACTAATAAAGCTGAATAGACCAACAATCATAATTCAATTATGATTTAAACTGAGATCAAGTATTCAAAATTGCTTTAAATATTGAATTCAATTACTTCCAGAATTCTTTTTCTCAATAAAGAAAACAAAAGAACTCTGCATGCTTAACATGAAGTTTGTCTTCATTTCTCTCCCATTAAGTAAAAAAAACTTTGGGAAACAATATTTCTTTTGAGATAAAGTTATCCTTTCATCTGTATAGGGACACAATTGAATTTTAAGCAATGGTATTAATTTTAAATCCACCTTCTCAGCTTCAAAGATTTCATTTTTGGAGAAATTGATAGAAAAAAAACTTTGAGTGAAGGAAGTGAAAGATATATGTCTTTGAAAGGTTTAATTTGTACATATATATAGTCTCAATAAATATTTTATGAACAAATTTCAAAAGAAAATCTGTTATGACATTATAGCTCAAAAATATATGGCAATGTATGGGTAGATATAAACAGATGCAGTTTTCAAATTCTTAATAAAATTCCTAGAAGTAAGAAAGCATATAAAAAATGAGAGGTGAATACACAATTGAATTATTTTTTTAAATCATCTTTCCAGGTAATTAAGAATTTTGGTCTTGCAGTTTCCAGAGCTCATTAATTTGATCAAATTATCTGAATATTTAAATTGATATTCTTAAATATATATTGGTTTTTGTGAATTAAATGGAAAAATATTGTACAAGTTCTTTTCTAATCAGCCACAGTTGAAGGTTATCAGAAACTAAAAATATTGGAAAGGTGGATTGTTGGAATCATAAAATTTTGATTTTTCCAGGATCTAGAAGTAAATATCATTAAATAAATATTTCATATTAAGCAATGAAATTAGCCCATTGAAAATAATGAGATGTATCACTAGTTTTAGATCAATACACTCATCTCAACATAATCCATGAATGTTTTTTAAGCTGATAATCAAGAATCAATCATTTATCAAAATGTATTCATTTGAGGGAGTGGTTTTCAGATTAGCTATATAAAGCTCACATCCATGAGAACTTCTTGTGTTGAAAATTATTGCGAGTCTCTTCATTTAATTATAAAGATCTATAAAAGTGACCACATTTATATAGAAGTTCTTTGGTCAATGGTTTTTATTTTTCTTATTTTCACTTAAATACAAGTAGCAATAGAAAAGAGATTCTATTTTTCGCAATGTATATTCCAGATTAGCATGTCTGATTGAGCAATTGAAAAATAAAATTATTAATGATTAAATATCAACATGGTAATAAAGCTATGATTACTACAAAAAATGGTAATATAAGATGAATTTTGGAATCAATTCCAAAGAGTTTTATGAAAGTAATGTTTTTTTCAAAAAATAAGTTTGAGAAATTTCAATAAGAAAATCATGAAAGTATGATTTTGCTCAAATAATGACTGACCTCAATTGACATTTGAGCCTACACAAAAACATGAAAATTTATTCCCAAATCTCATATTATGCAGCCCTTAGTACAGAACATCAATAAAAATGAAACTTCATTCATATCAAGGATCAAAAAAAATTACTTCCAAATTAATATTCAAGATTTTTTTTTTGCAGAAAGAAAAATAATTTATTCATCTGTTTGGAAGTTGGAAAGATTGTCATGAGGCTTCTGATTCTTCTCTGGAAGATAGAGAAAATTTAGAATCCAAGTGAAAATGGATTCCCCCATCACATTAGGATATAGTGAGACTTTTGTTAATATAATTGATATAAAGTATATTGAAATTGAGAATAGATTCTTGGTAAGTGGTTTGTTGAATTTTCAAACATCTGGATATAGGAAGTTTTATGTGATGTGGAAAGAAACAGCTTTTGAGTCATAAGTGGAATAACATGATTTCCATCATGGAAAGAGATTTGAAAATGATGAAATGTTAGATTTTGTGCAAATTGGCAGATTTTTTTGTCCTATGTTTCAAGTGACTTATCAGATGTAAGGAACAAGAGAGAGAGAGAAATATAATTAGTGCATCTTTTCCTGTGAAAAAGCTCCATTGAGACTGATATTCATGGGAAATTTCCCAATTATGCCCCAATCACTAAAGGAAATGATATATTGTAATTTATATATAATTTCTGGAAATCATGATAAATTGAGATTTTTGGGACCAACAGTTAATTAAAATATACACATTTTTTTATTTTCTTATTACTTAGGGAAAGTGATTCTGAGTTATCACTTTAGTACAAACAACTTGCTTTAAATATTTGCAAGGCTTTCAATATTGAATTTTGAGAGAAGTATTCCAAAAAGAAAAGGTATAAAAGGGGGAATATTATATTTTAATGGATTCATTTTGATTTCAAAACTGTTACTTTTTTCTCTGGGATTTGTTTGGAATGAAGGTCTTAATGATAGAATAGCAGATATTATCATTCCAAGGTCATGTGGGGGAAGGTTTTTTTTGGGTCATGATGGCATTGACAGTGGGGCTGGTCAGTTGTGACAGATTCAGTAAGGCCATTAACAAAGAATCATTGAGGACAACATATATAGCTTTGAATCACTTGCTCCAATTGGAGATGTTCAAATATGGTACTGAAATCTTGAGGTATATGGAATGGAGGGGTGGGAGGACCACCTGAGCTTGAGATACTGGACTTGATCAGCATGTTCAGGGCAGGTTTGAGAATTTGTGAACCCCTGCGGGGTATATTATACCTTAATGATAGAATGGCAGATATTATCATTCCAGGGTCTTGTGGGGGAAGGTTTTGACTGCCACTGTATGGTTTCTGTGCAGTTGAATTGAGACCTGCTGGAGTGGAGAAAGTTCTTTGGGTCAATTGGAAATAATCAGCTGGAAATATTTGATCCAATAGAACTTGTGGGCACTCAGATCCTGATGCGGAAGTAGGGATGTTTGGGAGAGAGTTGGGTGCAATGGTTGATTTGAGCTTTTTAATGTTCTGTTTATATTGGAAAGGTGTATTTTTTGTGACCTTTTTGGGTATGTGGTCATATCTCAAAGGTTCACAAAAGCCAATTATGGCATCATTGAACCTTGGTTTAGACCAAAAAAGGGCTGGTTTAAGCCATTTTGTGTTATTTTTAGCCATTTTAGACAGTTAAATCAGCCATTACTATAGCAATACCTGGTCTAGAGCCTTCAAAAAACGTCAGAATTTGTGTGAGAGGCGTAGAAATCAGTTGAAGCTGTTTTTACTAACATTGTTTCAACTTAAGGGTAGTTTTACCCTCTTGCCAACAGTCAAAACTGCCCTGGTTGGTGTCAAAACCTCATCATCAATTCAATCATAGACCCTGTGACTCAATTCCAGGCCAAAAGTGATAAACTTTTGCGTGGATTTTGACATCTCAAGCCTTTCAGCAAGGATTTAAGGGGTCTGTCTCCCCCTTAGAGCTAGAGTTCCTTTCCCTTCCAATTTTAATCTTTCCAATTTATTTTTTCCTTTAATTCCTCATCATGTATTATACTTGTAATTTACATATGTAATTCAATTCAATTGTACAGTAAAGTACAGTAATAATTGATACCTCATATGTAAATAAAAGTTCACTTATGTAATACACACACACATTTTGACATTTCAATTGAATTCAATTTAAAATACTTCAATTCCTCATAACTTCTAAACTAAACACAACACCTCAACTTTAACACAAAGGTTGATGGTTGACGCCACATGTGGTTTGAATTAAATTAAGGTTTTTGGATTTTCTTACTTTTGTACAACAAATACTAAAAACTGAATTTAAGCTTATTTAGAGTTGAGTTACCAAAATTTCATCCAGAAGTGACCCCACTTTATTTTTTTAGGAGGAATCCAGTGGTGTGATAATTTCTTTATGTTTATTTATTGGATAAAAATCTATAATATATTTTATATAAATTTTTACCAAAAATATTTTAATTCCATAATTTTTATTAAGAATTCATTTTTAATTAATTTTTACAAGTAAAAATGAATTTTCATAATTTTAAATCTATTTTAATTTTATTTTTAAATTATAATTAAATTTTGATTTTCAAATATAAATTTGTACTTATATTTTTATTTTTATAATATAAGTAAATTTATTTTATTTATATTAGTATTTTAATTTATCATTTGTGGTCTTTTGGGTATATAAAAATACCTCTAAGGCTCACAGGTTGCTTGGTCCTTTTGATTCTGATTGTTTTCTTCCTCTGCTTTGCCAGTCAAGCCAAAAATCCAGACAAACTGTCTTTCTTGGCCAGTGTAGCCATCCAAGTCACCAAGAAGTATGATCAATATGGTGATGGTTGGTGGCGGGTACTTTGACTGATTGCACTCACACTGGCTGTGATTTCCAATGTGTCATCTTAACATAAATCCCATGCATTCAGGGTTGCAACCTCAAAGGGGTTTCAGTCTTTTGCCTCAAGCATATACCATGTCAGTCTTGCCCAACTTGAAGAGTCACCCCAATTCTGCCATCACCTCTTCTCCACCTCAGCTAATCATTAATGAGACTTTCTCAAGTTCAAATCGCTATCAATCAGCTTCATTTTCTTTCTCCAACTGCTAATTCATTTCCTTTGCATTATTCTCATCCAACCAGCTCAAACTCCTCTTTGCGTTCACCTTCCAAATTAAACCAATTTCAACCTTCTAAAGATGAAGACAAAATGACATCTCCATCTATCAAAAGTCCAACTGATTGGAATTTATCAAATACTAATCCAACTCAAGCAAGAGCTGTGTTGGCTCAAAAAGCTAACCCTCACTCCCAAAATCTATCAAAGGTCATGCAAAAACTACAATCTGTTTCAGATCACCCTCTTCACCTTAGAGCTTCAATCAGCACTCAAGATTTTGATGAAATTGAATTATCAGGGAAAGTGATGAAGAAGATCAAAATAAATTACTAACTTCATCATTTAATTCTCTCACTAATCATCAATCTATCAAATCTTGCGGTCGCTCTCAAAGTACTCATATCAACCTTCATCAATCAAATTCACATTCTAATCTTCATCCATTTCAAAATTGTCTTGATCCATCTAAACTGATTCAACCTACTCAGTTAAGTAGAATATCTTTGGATATAACTAGCATTTAATCCTTTAAATTAGGTCCATCTTCTGCTGCTGCATTTGCTTTAGGTCTTACTGATCTATCTAAGCCAAAAATTTCTCTAACATGAAATCAAACTAATGATTAATTTAAAAAAATTCATCAAGAAAACAAATTATCATCTTCTAGCTTACTAAGCAACCCAGGCGTTGATCCTAGAGATCATTCTACACCCTTCACTACAGTTCTTCTTATGAGTAGAGAATTAACTAAAACAAATCAATCTGAACCTTCTACCAATTCTGGTCCAATCAAAACCTCTTCAAGCTTTAAAACAATATGATCTGATTAAACTCTTGCCATTTGGAAATCTCATCAATCAGATCTTCATCTTACATCTCTGCAAGAAAATATTTATCAAACTGTCATCTCATTAAATATTCAATCCAATCCACTCATTAAAACACCAATCTTTAAAACGATCAAAGGCAAACCTCAGCTCCAATAGTTGAAACTGGAGTTTTTTTTTGTCAACAGCTCACATCTTCAATAAATCCTCCTCAATCCTGTGTTTTACAACTTCCTGCACCCATGACCTCCAGGTCAACTGCTGATTCTTCCTCCAATAAAGGTTCTCAAATTGAGAGGTCTATATGATTTCACATTAGAAGAATTTGTTGAACATGAAATCACAGGTGATGTACTATTAGAGCTTGATCTTAATTCTCTCAAAGAAATCTATCTATCAGCTTTTGTTCATACAGCAAGAGTCATGAAAGTAATCAAAGAATTAAAAACAATTTCTCAAACACACCACCAACCTCATCCAGCAATCTCTCCCTTTTTTGATCAAAGGCAATCTAGTTCATCTGCTTACCCAGCTGGTTCTACACATTCACATCAGAAAGCCTCATGCAATGAGGTTGATGGTCCACTAACTGTCAATCAGAACTCAAACCTGTTTTTTACAAGCCCCAATAATTCAAACTTAAAATATCAACATCAATCCTATTACCCCACACCAGACACCAAGCTGGATGATGGTCAAGAAGAATTAGCACCTCATCTATCTCAAAACCCTTTAGTTTCTAAACAATCATTTATTCAACTTCATCAAAAACAACCCTCGTATCCTTTAGTTGGTGTTACCAAAGAAACCTCCAAACAACAACATGATGAAACTCAACCCAATTTAAAATTTGTGATGTTCTAAACAATTGCTTTTGCTTTTTTGCATCATATTGATTTTTTTTTGGTTTTGATCTTTTTGCTTGAAGGGATTTGTTTATCCTCTAGTGGCGCTCATGCAAGAAAAATCACTTTTTCTCATACTGAAGCCTCTAAAGCCAACCAGACTCATTATCAATCAAAGTTGTCTTCCGATGTGTTCCAAATTGGTCATTGCTCTAGTCACAATTAGTGGTCACCTATTTCTAATCCATTTATTGGAAGTCGCGCAGAAGATCCAGCTGAACAAGCTATTGAATCATTAAATCCTACTGTCTCCATTGATGTTAGTTGGCTTTTACTAAGCAACCTAAGCCAGAGTTTTGTTAAATTTGACTAACTTTGAGGAATATGGTTTTTCACTTTTAGGTCAATTTAAACAAATCAACCAAATGACGCAAGAAGTCCAAGCACTTAGGAGGCTTAAAATCCGTTGGCACAGAAACCATGATGTTAGGAAAATAATCTTTACCAGTAGATCCCTCTCTTAGTCCTCCTATTGGGGATAGACCCAGCGAAACGGGTAGTGTTAAATCCCGTTCGAGCTCTTTGGGTATGCTTAGAGGTTGCAAGCCTCCTCCCAAGTTATCATCTCAAACGCTGTGAGTGAACTTGGTTCAACCTTTCGTCTAAAAGTGATTTATAAATTCATATTGCTTGTAAACCTTTATTTATCTCTTCAAACTTAGCACAAATCAAGGCAATGGACTCTTAACCAGTCATACTGAGGCTGAAGTTTGTCCAAGTAGTTCTTCTGGCATTAATGGGTGCTCCTCCCATGGCTTATTTCACTTTGGCAGTGATAAGCTTGCAGCTCAACCACAACAGCAACTTCATTATTAGAATCTAAAAGCTTTTCATCAATGATTGAGTCAGAAAATAAGCGACTGGAACTTACAGATACTAATTCCAAGCAAGGTGAAACCCAATCAGCTTTGGAATGGATTGGTCATCCTTATCATTTAGGTTTGATGTGAAAGAAGGATGATAAGTATTTCACATGGAAGCTGAGACATTTCATCTTAAAAGGTGCAAACTTATACTATCTCAAAGGTCCAACTGTAAGCATTTTCTCCTTCATTTTCAAATCCTCTGATACATTGCTTTGTTCAATTTGGATTTGTTTATTATTGATTTATTCAGGAAATTTGTATTAAAGGGCTTATCAAGCTTTCTGGGTTTAACATTGTAATAGGCTATGACGTTGATCCTAGCCGTTATGGTTTTTGAATCATACATGACAACAATACTACCCATTCATTTAGTGCAGATGACCCAAAAGTCTTGAGGGATTGGATGAAGGCAATGATGAATGCAACAGTTCAACATGATTGGAAAGGTTAGTGGCTATCTCCAGAACCTTTGCCTATGTAATGAACCATTTTAATGTTTTATGTTTGTTTACCTTTTCAGCCCCAGTTACTTCTTCCTGTAATATCTGTACTATATCCATTTGAGAGGCTCAAAAAATGTTTCCACCTCCTTGACCCCCTTCACCTTTATCAAGTATTTTCTTGCAAAAGGCTTGATTGGCAGCAAATCCAGATCTTTTGAATCTCAAGTATTAGTAATACCTGATTATAATGAGGCCACAAGCGTTTTGAAAATTAAAAAAAAGAATGAGCCCAACACCCAGCTTCAAAGCTCCAATACTGTCAGCATTATGGATAGTGGATTTGAAGCTCCCACAATCACCCCGATCACATCACTTGCTGCTTCTATAAATATGGAAGTCATAGGCACTTCAATCATCTACACGAAACAAGATACGTACCTCAAAGATGATATTTCAGCTTAATAGTGAGAAATTGAACTTTTTTGTTTTCTATTTTAACTTCAATTAAATATTGATCAATATAGCTACATAAAAATTGTGATTTTTCACCGTTAGCGCTAGGGTGCTCCCACCACCTAGTCTGAAACCCAGGTACATTAATCCTCAAATGAAAATAAATGAGTCTAACATTAGCAATTCAACATGAATATATATTCTTACTTCAAGATCTGAAAATAATTCATTACATAACAATAAGATAAATATGATTAAGCCCAACAGGTTTTTATTTGCAGAATATCTAGACACAGCTTTGCAAATATGAAAACTCTTGTTTTTTCCTTTACTATGCTATACTTGATTTATGTAGCCATAAATTTCACTTTAAATGTTGATATTTCATTTGATAATAAACTGCATAGTTTCCCACATGATAATAGTTTGTCCTACAGGTGAATCAATATCCACACCTCTCAAAACCTTTCTTTGAGACTTATCCATTTTCACAAGACGCCCTAGATTAATCAAGATTTGATTAGGGAAGAAATTGAGAAGTAATCTTGGATAATATCAATTTGAGAATAGGGGAATTAACAGAATATATTCTGATTCAACCTTCCTGTATGTAACTGAGATTTATGCCTTGATCATATTTATTCTGAATTTTGTAAAAATGTAACAATTTTTATTGAAAAAAACATTTTTCTTGTCTGTTTTATGTAAAAGAATAGGTAGAAATCAATTTTTAAGCTTTGAAGACTGCTATATTAGTACTCATATTGTGAGTGATCTCTGATGTTCAGCTTGGTGTAGGTTCTTCAAATATCTTTGAACGAAATCAAATTTCATTTATTGATAGTCTTCCCAGGAAAGGCATGAAGGACCACTTTTTTAAGTGAGTTTATTGAGGCATTTCATGATAGTAAAACTGGTCTTTTAAGTGAATAAATATTCATAACAATAAATCTTAAAAAGAAGTGGGAAATTATTTCTGATAAAAATACTCAAGGAAGCTTCCTTGGAGTTTTCTGTAATGGCAATTTATTTTGCAAAAAAAATCATATGATAAAGTGAGTGAGATCCATTTCTATTCTGAATTCCTTTTTGAATAAATATTTGATGACTTTCTATAATCTTTATTTTATATCCGGAGATTTTTGTTGACTAAAGATGTTTGAGAAATATGGGGTCACATATCTTTAATTGTCACTGAAAAAATTAATGAAACCTCCAAAAATGGAAATAAGATTTCATATAAATTATTATTCATCATTTAGTCTTTAAGGAATTTTCCTACCCCCTCAAGTGCATACTTCTGAGCCATTGTTTCTTCAGTGAAAATGACCATTGAAGCCAGTTTTACTGAAACTTCTTTTTGACAATTCCTCTTATTTAAGCTGATAAATTAGAAGAAAATCTTAATTTTTTTCTAAATATTGAGTGTTCCATTCTCCTATCAATTGTGTCCATCACTGAACTACTCATATTACAAGTTCATAATTTTTTGTATACTCTTGAATATTTATAGCAAGAAATTATTCAGAAATTGAGGTACATGGATGTGGAACATATACCAACAGTTTGATAATCAATTGAATGCATATATATGAAGATATTTTACCACTTCAAATGGGGCCATCCTCAAGAGAAAATTTACTCATATTATTTGTATGAAATATAATGATAAACTCATATTTAAGCCTTTTCATCAGAATTATAAAGGAAATATCATTAAGATGGTCTTTTGAAACCTTATCATTGCTTCCATATCCTTCATTAAAGTTAAATTATCTTCCTAATTTGAAATTACTCACCAAATATTCTTTTGGGAGGTCTTTCCATAACTAAATGAGAGGATCTCCATGGCAAAAAAGACTGGGTGTGTGGTAGATATAATGTTGTTCTTTTTTGTTTTATTTCTCTTCTTCAATTTAGTTTCTTTAAATATCTAAAGCCATTTAATTAAGTAATAATACTAGTATCTATGTAGTTCCTGCTTTTTTTAAAGTAAGTTGAAATGAAAATAATTTCAAAATTTTCAAGTGAGGTGTATGCCTATTAATATTTTAAATGGTATACAATATGATCAGCGTTTTATAAAAAGCCTGAAGATAATAGCTGAATAATTATGAGTGAATGAAGAGGACTTTTGTTGAAAATTCTTAAGTCTTAGAAAGGAACAGAAATAGATTTTGGATGAAAAATAATTATGAGAAACCAAAATTTGGACTCTTATTGACAAATTGAATGGATTGTACCATTAGCATGATGAAATAATTTCTTATTCCATAAATTTTTTCTCTGAGCCAATAATTTTGTTAAAATTGATGGGACTTAGAAGCTTCTTTGAATTTATCCTTTTGAGGAAATCCAAATAATTACATTTAAGTAATTTGAAGCTCTATTGAGACTCTAGGGCTTATCATTGTGAAAGATATATTTCAAAGAGCCTTTGTCTGAGGTTAATTTAGTTAAACATATGAATCAGAAGCTTACATTTCATTATTTTATAATAAATTTCTTTGTAAAAATTCCTTCATAAAAGAAAACACGACTTCCTTTTGACATTTAATTCAATTAGTAGGCTAGCTGGTAAAGGATCTTTTAAAGTAAAAGAAGAGCTTATATATATGATTGAGCTATTATCTAAAGTCAAATTACTCAAAGAGAATTCCTATCAGATTCATTGTTAATGGTAAAGATCTCCCATAAATTCAGCTGGAATCTATTTATTCCAAGCTCCATTGTCTTATAATAAGCTGAAAAACTCATGCGTCTTATTTATGCTCATTAAATTTATTGCTTAAATACATTATTCAATTATGTATACTATATATATAAAAAACATGTACAGGAATTAACAATGAAATTAGATACAGAAAGGTTACAGGATCTCTACTGAGCACAACTGAAGAAATAAGGCTCAGAATCCCAATGTACTGAAAGAATGTTTCTTGGGATTCATCTTGGTTTTTATTATCAAGTAATTGGTGATTATCTACTTAATATATATATGTTTCTAATACATATTTTGTATAAAATACTTTGTAAAGGTTTTTTTTATTAGAAGATCTCTGTCACAGGGGCTCTTTGAAGTGAAGAGGGCCTGGCACTCAGTAAACTGGGACTCACTTATGGAGGGCTCAGGATATGGTAAGAAAGAAGACACTTAAGAGTTCAAAGAGATGAATTACTAAAAGAAAGAATATAATAAAGAAGCAACAAAATAAATAAGAGTAAAGAATAAAAGAGCCAACACAAACAAGTCCAAGTCCACTGTTTCAACCTGTCAGAATGAAAAGAGAAGGGTTCATAAGCATATGGCCACCCAACTCATACTGTACAGGCAAAGAGAGAAAATGCAAAGACTAACTTAATATTAAATAAATATAATACCCAAAATAAGGATAATAATATTCATTAAAGAATTAATAAACTAAATTAATTAACTGGGGAAAAGTCCCCGGGGGGAGAAAGAGGGGCTGGTATATGCAAGATTCACCAGCCCTGATCCAGAGAGAGAATTTTCATGACAGTATTGAATGATTGAATTGAGTCTGGTTAATACAGGTCCTGTACAGCTGTACAGAACCTTTACAAGAGGTGTGTTGAAGTTGAGTGATCATACAGTTTCATAATGGTGTATCCAAACTGTATTGGGTGAATCCAACCTGTACAGATGTTGACAGGCTGTATTGAAGTACCAAGCTGTATGTATGTTTCAGAAAGGAAGATTGCTGAAACTGAATGCTGATGCAGATAGTGGGTCTGCTGATCTGAGGTGTTTGAGTGAGTGTATTAATGAATACCCTTACCCCTGGTGAGTGGTTGTTACAGTATCCCCCTCTTGAAACTGGTGGGCTCCTGAACACCATAATACCCTGCCACTGTTGAGTGCCATCTCAATATCCCCACATTTTTTCAAAAAACTTTCTTTTTAATTTTCATTTCCTCTTGACCATTATCCTGAAAATCCTTCTTCAATTCTTCTCTGTCAAATTAAATTGATTCCCCCTTCTTTCAAATTTGAGTAAGTATTCCACTTGAAAATATGCTTCTTTTTCTTCTGATTCAATCAATCTTTTGTCCTTGGGGTATGGCCTTGGGCTGTGAGCCTTGAGGTATATCTTACATACCCAAATAGGCCACAATTATCTTAAAAATGAACTTTGAATTATGCATAACTCATAAGTCATGCATATATCCAAAATTCATCATTTTTGATTTCAGAAAAGATGAATAACTTTTTATTGAGTAAGTAAATCCATGGATATAATGCCAGATTTGGATTCTACACAAAAATTCACCTAGGGTATCTCCATAGAGTGAATAAGCTCAAATTAACTCTTTGAGGTGGTAATATGGAAAATACTTCAATACCACATAAAAGATCTGTGAAAGTTTTTATTTTTCTTAATTTCACACCAAAATAATGAAAATGTGAGAAATCCAATGTTACATATACACCAAGAATAGTGTTATGCATGTTTTGAGCACTTGATATCATGGTATTCTTACAGGGCTTTTGGTACACCCATAGTGGATATCTCACTTGAAGCTTAAATATCTATTTTTGACATGAAAAATAAGCAAGGGGGACAAAAGACATCAAAGAGAGACAGGGTACCCAACTTCTGAGGCCTCAGAGGTGTGGACAGCTCCAAAGCTTTGATAAATGGCTGATCTTGGCCCAATTAGTAAACTAAAACACTTTGGTAACTTGGTTACCATGTTACAACTATAGTAAATCTTAAGAAAATAGCAAATAACCTGCTATTTTGATGTTCCAAGGAGGTAAAAAGCTACTTAGACTCCTGTCACCATGTCAATTCTTAATGATTTTCCATGGATAAACCCCAAAAGAGTAATTAAAACCCTTTTTGGACTTGTATCCATTTATTTGCCTCATAGCAACCAGTTAAACACTGATATTTGCACTTCTACGTAGAAATGAGGTAAAAACTTCAAAAATTCATTAAAAATACAATTCTTAATAAATATTTGTGAGACTTTGAGGATAAATGAAGAACTGTGTTATCTATGGTTCAACTAAAGCAAATTACAGTTTTACTAGTAAAATTACAAGCTTTACTTACAGTCCATTTTTGACTATTTTACGTGAAACACTGAATCTGCAAAAATTCACAGTAATTACAACCTATGATAAAATTGCCAATAACATTGATAACTTTTAGAAATCAATTATTATTTTAGAATAAAAGAAGATCTACAGATGTTACTCCTTTTATTCTTAACCATATTGGGGTTGGTAGTCATGTAAAAGCATCAATAAAGTAATTATGATAATCTTACATGACAACAGATGATAGAATCAATGATCCAAAAGGGCTTATTGTTTTCTCACTCACTGGGTTTTCAGTTTTCTCCATGGCATGCCTCTGTGAGTTGTTGTTGACTTAAAAGAGGCCTCCTCTTGCTGTTTTTTCCACATCATCATCATCATCTTATTATCATTTATAACATTGTTACCAACAAGTAAGTATTAGTTCAAGCTATTCTTAAGTGTTTTAATTCTTTCAGAATCAATGTGAAGGACGTGAAATCATAGAATCCAACAATAAATTGTTGTAATACTCTTATAACTTCATTTTGATCCTTGAAATCCACAATTCTAGGTCAAATCTCTCCATCTTATCTTACAATAAGTTCTTTGGAATATTAGTGAGTCATTTATCTATAATTCTTAAAGTTTTTCCTCTAAAATTAGTTTTCTGCAAGAATTACCATTATAGTTATTCTTGCAAAAGATAATTATAAATTAAAATATTCATATCATTTTAATAAAAAGAAGTTTTATTATTAGAATCTTCTTGTAATTGATTCTTGTAGACAATTACTTTCTGACTGTTGAAATCACTAGTAGTGTTTAACACGTGAAAGAAATAATTCTTTCATTATTTCATTGTGGTTATAATAACACTTTGTTATTATATTTCATAAGAACAGTCATATTACTGTTGATTGATAGTAATATTATCATCAGTTTCATAGACAAATCTTACATTTGGGGGCCTGGCTGTGTTTTTTTTGAACCTTGTACCCTAAATTAATATATTTTTAAGTTCTAAAATATATCAATTCAATAATTTTTTCTTTCATTTTAAAGTTAAAATAATTCTTTTTTTTTGAAATTGCTTTGGAAATCTTTTCATTGAGGAATTTGGTTTAATTTTACACTGTTTTTACACGTGGCTTTTCACATCCAAAAACTTATAAAATTATTCTTTGAGGCACTCTGAATTAATTTTCATTCAAAATTTTAAATTTTAAATTTTTTTTCTTTTAAAAGAATCATTTTTTAATATTAAAAAATATAAAACTTATAAAAAATCTTCAAAAATATTTTAAAAAGTATATAAAATAATATTTTCTCCTTTATAATTTTTTCTAGTGTCTTTAATCAAATACTGTGCAGCTGGCAACAGACTCAGTAAAAGATATATCACTAGTCCAGAATCTTCAGAGTCAGAATATGAAGACAGTATTGAGGTGCAGATTGCTAAAAGAGGCACCTTATTCAACTCAGAAAAAGCTAAATTACCACCAAAAGGTGTGTATTTTATCTTATATTTTCACCTTTTATCTTTAAATTGACGTGAAAATGGTGCATACCAGAAATGGAAGCAACTATTCAGTCCAACCAGATGGATGTGGACAAGGAAGAGGCAAAACCAAAGCCAGAAGTGCCAATTCTTCCTCAAGAAAGACACATTTGGAGGATGCCAGAGTTGGCCCCCATTCCCCAAGGTCTGTACCCACAGATTTTGACGTGAATTTTGAGCCTGAACTGATTCATGATAATATTTCCAGGGCTGAACCATTTTCAGGTGGCAGCAATAGAAATATATCATTGCCAATACAAAAATTGGTTCAGAGCAGCCAAAGAAGAGGAGTGGGAAATATGCCCAAGGCTTTGGCAGGGGGCCATGAACTCCTACTTACACATCAAGAGCTTTCTGGGTCAGGAGAAGACCATAGAACTCTTAGGAGGGTGGAGCCCCCTGTCTTGCAAAGACAAGGTCAAAAAGATAAAGAATTGGTTGAAGAACCAAAGTCTTTTATCCATAGACCAGAAGAAGGAACTGGAAATGACTCCAGCTTTGGAGACAGAGGCTCCAGTGGCGTTGACCAGCTCCAAACCAGCTCCAGAAGTGTCCAAAGACAAGCTCAAAGGACCTCAGAGTGAACTGAGAGGTCCCAAGAACCATCAAGGCAAGGGCAAAGGCAAAATCAATTGGCACAGACCTTACCCACAGGGGTACAGGATCCCCAAACTGAAGCCTTCAGCCGTGGACAGTGTATTCAACATGGCAAGGACTTTGATTGAATTCACAGCCAAAGAGCAGGTAAGGATGAACAGAACTTTTCCAAAGAAATAATAGATCAGATACATTTTTTTCAATCTGGTATTCATGTAGCCCTTGGTAAATTTGATGCAAAGATAAAGAAGCTTACATAAGACATAAGTGAATTCAAAAGGAATGACAAAAGATATATTGAATGGTATCAAGTGGCAAATGCCAGAATTGACTCAATTATTAATACATGTAACAGAATTGAAAGTACATGTCAAGTTCAAAATGATGAAATAGAAGATCTTTCCATTTTTGAAATGAATGATCAACTGAAAATTCTGAAAGATCATGTCTTAGAAATAGTTGGGAATTCCAATCAGTTTGCTACGCATTTAGCAAAAAGTGACAGTGAAAGGCAGAAGTTAAAGAATGAAATCATTGCAAATGTAGCACAAATTCATAAGAATTATGTACCACATATGCCAAGACATTGTACACCTTTGACTGAAGAAAAACCTTCTGTTGAAGGAAGTTTTACACCACTTTTAGGAGAAAATGTTGTCTCTGTTAAAGATATTATAAAATTGGAAGAATGGGAAACTGTGAGCCTGTGAGGTATGTATAACATACCCATAAGGCCACAAATGACTTTATACACAGTTAAATTTCTCTTTAACAGACTTTTTAATTGAATTTAAAATAGAAAATAACAAAAAAAAAGTATTGCTTTTTTTGCATAAACAAAGTTATAAATATTATGTCCTTTTTGGATTCTACACCAATAATAACCTAGGGTACACCCATAAGGCGTTATACCCAAAAACACTTATTTCTTATGTTAATAGAAGATTTAAGAATCTCACAGTACTAATGTAGCTTTTCAACATTTTTTTAAAATTGTTACAATTGAGCTTAAATAAGCTTAAATTTAAAGTTGCATAAAGTTTACGCAAACTTACCAAAATTTTGGTTAAAATTGAGGTGTTGTGTATATATAATGAATTGGCTAAGGATTTGCCATACAGAATGTAAATCCTGCGTGAGCTCAATTTAAAAGGGTTTAAGGCCATAGTATGGCTTTAAATAAATAAAAGGGCAAAATCCATGCAGAAAGGTGGGACAAAGGAAAAAGACCAAGTAGAGCTGGGGTACCCAACTTTTTGGATCTGCAAGGATTCAATTAAGGTTTTCCACCTGTATTGGAGGATTTTCAACCTTATTTGAACTTTAAGATTAGACTTTGATCCAACATTAAAGTTTATACTGGTTTTAACCCAATTTAGACAGGAATTGCAAGCTGCCAAAGGGTAAATCCCAATATACAGGCTTGAATTTGAGGTTTTAAGAACCGTAAAAACTTAATTAAGCTTAAAAATCTTAAATAAGCTTAAACCTTTAAGGTTACAAGCATTAAAACCTTATCAAAAGTTAAGGTTTGGTGTGTATTGCTATTTTACATGGAAAAATAGAAATAACTTCAAAAATTCATTAAAAATCCAATTCTTAATGGATTTGCTTGAAATTTCACACAGCTTAGAATTGAATATCATCTACATATAAGTTAAATTTTAAATATCTTTTATAAATACATTTCCTAGGTAATCGGCCTGGAAATTTACTCTTTTAATTAAGTTCAAAAAAGATTCTAATTTCTTTAAAAATAATTCAAAATTGAGTTTAAGAGATTTCTCCTTGAAGCTCTATTTTTAAGTTGTTCATGTGATGCACCTTAATATAAATAAGCTTCTTTTATATTAAAACTCAAAATAATTAGTTTAAATGATGATAAAAGCTTCTTGGAGTTAAGAATAACACTGGTAACTTTCAATTGGAATTAAAAATAAGCTACCTTAAGTTAAGAACTTTATTTTTAAGCATGGTTTTTCAGTTTTGGTTTGAGCACGCCCTCTATATTCATTATGAATCATGCAAGCTGCTCTGAAGACATAAAAACAGTCTTTTTCATCACTGTTTTTGTCCATCATTCATTATCAATCCAATCATATTAGAAATTTAAACAGGTAAAGTTTTATTAAATATAAAATCTTATTATTAAAGTAATTCTTAAGTTATTTTATTCTTTATTAATTAAAATTAAGGAATTGAAATCATAGAATTTAGATTATTGTTGTAATCACCAATAATATATTTTATTATATAAAATTAATCATCTTAAATATCTTCTAAAAATACACAAATTCCTTTTAAAAATTCTTTAATCATAATTTTTAGTATAAAAAGTTGTTTTATCTTTAAAAATATTGATTTTTGGGGTGTTTTTAACTTATAATTATTATTTAATATAATAAATGTTGTTGTTTAACTTGTTGTATTAAATAAATATTATAAGTAAGTTTGCTCTAAAGTTCTATATATTTTTTATCTAGTATTAGTTTTTTTATATAGACTTTTTTCTATAAGAATTATTTCTGCACAGTGTGTGTTTTAATTATTTTATAAATAATATATATATTTTTTATAAGTGGTTAATATTCATATTTTCCATGTGTAATTGTCTCATTAAAAGATTTACACTTCTTATTGTTATAATTGTAAGTGACTATAGCAATAATGAAATAATTATAATTTATTATAATTATTATATTTTTTTATTATTATATTTTTATAATAATAATTTTATTTATTTTTCTTATATGGTTATTTTTAAGAATTATATTCAAATTTGTGATTATAATATTTTATTATATTATATATTTCTACTGAGGACAGTCAAAGTACTCTTGATATTGCTACTATTATCAAGAGTTTCATAGAGAAACCTTACGCCAACATTCTCTGGTGAAGGAGAATATAACCCTATTGAGTTCATCAGGACTATTGATATGTTGCAAGAAGACTTCCACATACCTGATGAAATCATAGTGGGAAAATTACACTCTCTGTTTACCAGAACTGAAAAGATATGGTATTACAAGATGAGGATGGATCATGGGAAACATGATTGGTCTTGGTGGAAATATGAATTGATTATCAAATGGGCCAATAATTCTTGGAGTTTCAAAATGGAAAATGCTTTTGAAAGTGCCATTTTTAACTCAGAGAAAGATAAACCACTTACTTGACTCTTCAAGATAAAAGACAGATTATCTGCTTTACACCCAGATATGTCTGACACTATGATTAATATGAAAATATTGCAAAAGTGTGGAGGAGAACTGGAACATGCTATCAAGAGCATATGTGTAGAACCCTGTTCAATAGAGGACTACATTAATGCAATGGATGATATCATTACCAGAACAAGAATTGGTAAAACTTGGACTAGAATCCCTATGAAATCCAAGATAGTCCCAAACATTCCCAGAGAGGATAAAAGACCAGAAGGACCTGTCTTGAAGTGTCATAAATGTGGAAGTAATTCACATGTAGCCAACACTTGCACCAAAAAGACAAAAATTGATGAAGTTCAAGTCATTGAAGTAATTCAATGTACTGAAGAGAAAGAGGAATATGATCAAGATTCTGCAGTCTCTGAGGATATACCAGTGGAGGACTATCCCATTGAAAACATTACATCCTTCTTTGAGGTCACAGAAGTCCATACCCACTTACCACAGTACAGTGAGGATTGCTGCAACCTGATCAATATCCAAGATGCCAGAATGTGTAAAAAATGACCTTCTAGAGGTGAAGGTTACACTGCTGGAGCATCCTGTATCACATCAGTTTTGATGAGTGATATGAAATCCAAAGTAAACTTGGATACAGGGGCATTTTGCACTTGTGTGAGCAAATATTTTCTCCAAGTTATACTTCCTGAATGGAAAAACCACCTATTACCAATAGAAGGGGTGCAATTTAGTAGTGCCAGTAACAATATGTACCCCTTGGGTATATTAGACACTAATCTTGTATTTCCACACCCAGAAGGAAGTGTAAGGATCAAAACTGAGATTGTGGTAATGGATAATTGCACATCTCAGCACATCATTCTTGGAAATGATTACTTGAATATTTATGGTATTGACATCAATAACCATAAAGACAGATATTTCGCAATTGGGGATAACAAAAGACAAAGATTTACTTTTTCCAATATACCAAAACAATTATCTGTGGTATCTTCTGTTAAAGATACTTATAAAGATGAATTTGTATCTAATAAACTTGTTGAAGCACAAATTAATCCATCATTGTCACCAAAAATGAGAAATGAACTTATTAATGTGTTATACAAATAAAATAATGCATGTGCCTCTGATAATGAACCATTAGGTGCTATAAGGAGACATGAAGTTGATATTACTCTTAATATTGACATACCATATCCTCCAGTACTTAGAAGACCAGCTTATCCAGCCAGTCCCAGAGCTAGAGAAGCCTTGGAAAAACATATTGAAGAGGTAATCCAGCTTGGTGTACTAAGGAAAGTAGGCCATAATGAGGAAGTTGAAGTGAAAACACCTGTTATTATTTCCTGGCATAATGATAAGTCAAGAATGGTTGGAGATTTCAGAGCATTGAATACCTACACAGTTCCAAATAGGTATCCAATCCCTAGAATTCAAGAAACCTTGCCTCAATTGTCTAAAGCCAAGTATATAACATCAATGGATGCATTGAAAGGCTTTCATCAAAATTTTCTTTGACGCCTAAAGCTAAGAAATTACTTAGAATTATCACTCACTGTGGTATTTATGAGTATCTTAGAATGCCATTTGGCATTAAAAATGCTCCTTCCCATTATCAAAGAATGATGAATACCATCTTTGCCACATAATTGTCTGAAGGATGGATTATCATTTATATTGATGATATTATCATATGTTCTGATTCTTGGTCCTTACACCTTGAAAGACTTGCAAGGGTACTTCACGAAGTTGCAGAAGTGAACACAAAAATTTCACTTAAGAAATTCAATTTTGGTTTTGAAGAACTCAAAGCATTAGGACATTTTGTTTCTCACCAGGGCCAATATCGCGTCAATCCTCGGCGATTGACTTCACGTCGCACCGCGGTCAGTATAAAATCTTCCTTCAGTCACGTTAGTGTCACTTTATAGTCACTGGATTTAGTGCGTCACATCACATCAGCGTCAAGACAACATCAATCGTCACATGTGTCACATGAGAATGTCACTCAAAGCCCAAACCCATTTCAACACTATTTGCAATGTTTGGGTAATTTCACCTCATTGGCTTGCGCATCCCCACGTAATCTGCCCCAACGCTTTGCATGCTTACTTGCCCACACCGCCCTCCACTGTCCTCACCACTCCTTACGCTTTCACACCCAGCCCTTACCATCTTTATGCTCACGTGGTGCCCTCCTGACATGCCTCCGACACTGCTTACCATCCTTACGCTCGCGGAGTGCACTCCCAACATGCTCCCGACACCACTTATCCTTACACTTGTGGAGCTCCCTCCCAACATGCTCCCAACACTGCTTACCATCCTTACGCTTGCGGAGTGCCCTCCTGACGCCCCTGATCCTTACGCTTGTGTAGTGCCCTCCTGACATGCTCCCAAGACCACTTATCCTTATGCTTGTGTACTGCCCTCCCGACATGCTTCCAACACCACTTATCCCTACGCTCGCGGAGTGCCCTCCTAACATGCTCCCAACACCACTTATCCCTACGGTTGCGGAGTGCCCTCCCAACATGCTCCCAACACCACTTATCCCTACACTCGCGGAGTGCCCTCCCAACATGCTCCCAAAACGGCTTATCCTTATGCTTCCGTACTACATCCATAGTGTACGGTGGCTTGTTGGCATACACAATGAATGCAATTGCCAAAATATGCTGAGTGGCCTTCTCTTCCAACAGGACCTAAGGGGAAATTGGTCAGTATATTCACAATGTTGTGGTTAGGGTTTAAATCATGAGACTCACAAATTAAAACCTAATAAGTGGACTATTTAAGACAAGAATTGTGTCTCCTGTTTCCCCGACAAAACCATTTTATTCCATCTCATTCAAATGGAACACTTTGCTTAGTCCTTACCTCATGAGCGTTGAATAGTTCAAAAGTTGACTTTAGTAGGTTTCTCACTAGTCAACTTTATTCAATGTCTCACAGGGAAGTTATTTCATTTGCATGATATGAAATAATTTGCAAAACATTGCCTCCTTCAATTTCCTGACAAATTGCATTTTGCAAATGTGATTATTTTACTTCCACCTTTTTTCTTCAATTTGGATCTTTTTATTCAAAAATTTTCAAACAAGTTATCAATCAACTCGTCACCATCTATTTGCTTAATAAACTACCTCTGCTATGGCCCAAACCCCAGGAAATTCAACTGAATTCAATGAACAACCAACTTCAGCCCCAAAGAGTGGAAGTGAAATCTCTGATATCGCCAGTAGTCGTGAATTAGACATTGAAGTAGAGAGCCAGTCACATGAAGATAATCAAGATCCACCAGTTCTTCCAGAATGTGAGTATGCATCCATCTTGAATATTTCTAATCTCTCAAAACCTGATGTTGTGTCATAGTCTTTATTTCAGGGCAGCCTCCAAGCTCTCAGAAACCAATTTTTAAAAGTTATGAGCAGGAAAAGACTGTTGAACCTTGTGCACCAACAGAAGATGATTGGCAAGATAATGTAATTTTCAGTGGGGAGGTGGAAATTATATCCAAGGAACAATTTGTCTCCAACATTGCTCAAACAATCCCAAGGCTCAAAAGAATTCAAAATGATAGTAAAATTTCTGATTATGTGCGTCAAAAGATTGCTGAAGCCATGAGCCTGCTCAAAATGCATTTGAACCGTAAGTCCTTTACTAATTAAAAACGAAATTAAAAAAAAATAGCTTCTTAAAATATATGGGCAGGTGTGGAGGTGGGAGAATCTCTACCTGAAGGATCTCGAGTTGTAATTGGATTTCCAGGCAAAGGATTAGGAAAAATACCAAATATACATGCGACCAAAAAAACAAACAAAAAACGCCGTACCTTTGAAGCCGCATAGGATTCTGGGGATCAAGGTCATGAAATGATCAAGCTTGAAGGGGACCATATTGATAATGAACCTCCGCATACTGAACCCCCCCCATACTGAATGAAACAATCCATGATGAAGCTCCACATACTGAAAGCCCCCCAATACCCAAAGAACAATCCATGATGAAACCCCTCCTGCCTCTCCTGGGAATATTCAAGCCTTTCAAGAAAGGGAAACAATTAAACATGATACAATGGGACAAGATATGACTGATATAATTCCTGACCCTGAGCCCAAAGTGTCATCGTCTGCTAATTTTCAAGGAATATTTTTATCTCACATGAAAGAGTTTGCAGGCATTTTGAATTATCATTCCAATATTACTCAAAAATCATGGAAAAGGGGGCTTGATAATATCAATAGTATTTAAAAAAATTGATGGGACAATTTACCAACAAAATATGCTCATACATTCCTGCCTGTTGGTATTAAGGTGATCAGTAACCAGGAGCTTAGAATTTCGGCTTGGCTGGAGGACCTTGAGATGGCAGGTAAGTTTTATCTCTGTGCATGATACATCATTATTGGCTGTTGACTGGTGATATAAATTGCAATATACAGGGTTAGATTTTTTGAAGCCAACAGAAACAGAAGCGTTTTTTGATAACAACATTTGTAATCTCAAATTGATTAAGGAATCAGCTAAACCTCCATAGAATCTCCCAAAATCTGAACACTCCTTCTTCAAAATGGTTCAGAGCCTTCTTTACCCCGTCAATCCAGTTAAACATTTTTGGGCAAATGTTATGTTTGAATCCATTAGTTTAGTCTCATACGATGTGATTGCACCAAAACCATATGTTGCACCAAAATCAAATTCGACCGATCCTCTTGGACTCAAACGGGGAGCAGTTGAATACCTTGCCTCCTTCTTGAGTAAATTGAAGCAACGTGCAACCCAACTGAGCATTGAAGGTGGCGGGGCTGACAATGAGATATCCACAAAGCCGCACAAGAACCTGGAGGATCTAATGGATACAGTTATCCTTTTGATGATTGCATACAACATGGTACATGCACATACAAAGGTAAAAGTTAATGGCCTCAAAGGAAAACTCACGAACTCAAAAAAAAATGAGGCCATCAAAGATCTTTTGAGGTTTCACAAGAATCTCGGAATAAATAGAATTTTCTATGGTATATTAGCGGCATTCTGTGCAGTGGGGGTTCGGGGTTTGATGGTATGCTCAGATGACTGGAGAACAAGCTCAGTTAAAGGGGCTTTATCACTAACTGAAATTTCCAAAAAACTTTCAGAGGGTAAAAATCTAGTGGAGCTAGTGTGGCTACGTACTAATAAGTATATATGTAATTTACTGAATAGAAGTTTCTTCTCATCAGAGTCTTTTAACCCCACTGTACCTCTTCGATTTGAATTTGCACAATGCTTAGTATCAGACTTTGGTGATGCCTGGGTGGCAAAGCACGGTCTTGTTTCAAGTGATGAGGTCACCTAAACTAACAACCAGGATTGACCTGTTTTAGATTAGCTTTGTACTAGATAGATTGTAATTGAATTTTGCAAAGTTATTTATGAATTTAATAATCATGACTTCCTATTCTACTACTTCCCGGATGCCACAGTCTGAATACCAATAGTAATTATATGGCGTCATGTGTAAGATGTGACTATGAAACTGATGATAATATTACTATTAATCAACAGTACTATGTCTGTTCTTATGAAATATAATAATAAAAATTATTATAACCACAATTAAATAATTATAAAATTATTTCTTTCACGTGTTATACACTACTAGTGATTATAACAGTGAGCAGTAATTGTCTACAAGAATCAATTACAAGAAGAATTTAATAATAAAAAACTTCTTTTATTAAAATAATAAAATTATTTTAATATATAATTATCTTTTACAAGAATAATTATAAAGATAATTCTTGAAGAAAACTATTACTAGAGAAAAACTTTAATAATTAAAGATAAATGACTCAGTAATACTCCAAAGAACTTATTGAAAGATAAGAGTAGAGAAATTTGACGTAGAATTGTGGATTTAAGGGATCAAGATGATTTATAACAGTATTTCAACAATATATAGTTGGATTCTATGATTTCACGTCTTTCTGATTGATTCTGAAAGATTTAAAACACTTAAGAATAGCTTGAACTAATACTTACTTGTTGGTAATAATGGTTTAATAAATTTATAAGATGATCATACGGAAAAAACAGCAAGAAGAGGCTTCTTTTAAGTCAATAACAGCTCACAGAGGCGTGCCATGGAGCAAACTGAAAAACCAGTGAGTGAGAAAACAATAAACCTTTTTGGATTATTGATTGCATCATCTGTTGTCATGTAAGATTATCATAATTACTTAATTGATGCTTTTACGTGACTACCAACCCCAATATGGTTAAGAATAAAAGGAGTAACACTTGTAAATCTTCTTTTATTCTAAAATAATCATTGATTTCTCAAAGTTATCAATGTTATTGCCAATTTCATCACAGGTTGTAATTACTGTGAATTTTTGAAGATTCAGTGTTTCACGTAGAATATCCAAAAATGGACTGTAAGTAAAACTTTTAATTTTACTAGTAAAACTGTAATTCCTTTTGGTTGTACCATAGATAATACAGTTCTCCTTTAGTCCTGAAAGTTTCAGAAAGATTCATTAAGAATTGTATTTTTAATGAATTTTTGAAGGTTTTACCTCATTTCTACGTAGAATTGCAAATAGCAGTGTTTTGCTGGTTGCTATGAGGTAAATCAATGAATATGGGTCCCAAAAGGGTTTTAATTACTCTTTTGGGGTTTATCCATGGAAAGTCATTAGTAATTGACATGGTTACAGGAGTGTAAGTAGCTCATTACCTCCTTGGCACGTCAAAATAGCAGGTTATTTGCTATTTTCTGATGTTTTACAGTAGTTGTAACTTGGTAACCAAGTTCCCAAAGAGTTTTAGTTTACCAATTGGGCCAAGATGAGCCATGGATCCATGCTCTGGAGCTATCCACGCCTCTGAGGCCTCAGAAGTTGGGTACCCTGGCTCTCTTTGATGTCTTTTGTCCCCCTTGCCTATTTTTTACGTCAAAATAGTAATTTAAGCTTAAAGTGAGATATCCACTATGGGTGTACCAAAAGTCCATGTAAGAATACCATGATATTAAGTGCTCAAAACATGCATAACACTATTCTTAGTGTATATGTAACATGGGATTTCTCACTTTCCCATTATTTTGGCTAAAAATCAAGAAAAACAAAAATTTTCACGGATCTTTTATGTGGTATTAATGATGTGGTATTGAAGTATTTTCCATTTTACCACCTCAAATACTTAAATTGAGCTTATTCACTCTATGGAGCTAACCTAGGTGAATTTTTGTGTAAAATCCAAATCTGGTCTTAAATCCATGGATTTACTTACTCAATAAAAAGTTATTCATCTTTTCTGAAATTGAAAATGATGAATTTTGGATATATGCATGACTTATGAGTTGTGCATAATTCAAAATCTCTTTTTAAGATAATTGTGGCCTATTTGGGTATGTAAAATATACCTCAAGGCTCACATCATGCCTCCGTACATCATTGAAAAGACTCCAACAAGACGCAAGCTGAGTCAGGCAGTTGTGCGCGCAAATAGCACACACGGGGCATTGCAGGAGTTTGCGTTTATCACTTCCTGCCAGCCCATCATACGCCAAATTTTCATGTGTCTTTCAAGAGGACTAGGATAGTTAGTGTGGTATTCCATACCTTATTGGCCCAGTTTCAAGTGGAATTTCATTTATAGGACTATAGTTTGAAGACTGAAGAAAGAAAAATCAATAATTAATCAATTACAATGGAGGAATTCAGCAATATAATGGATTTAACTTCATCAATATGTATAATCCCATAAGAAAATACTGGATGAATGGTCCATTTGCTTACAAGCATAATAATAAAATAAGGAAAAGAAAAAGACAAACTAGCAAGAATGTTAAAGTTACCAGTGAAAGGGGTAGTGTAACACTCAAGTTACCCAAGCTCTGCTCAACCTTTGGATTACTCAGCAATGCAATTATTAAACTGAGGCCACTTCAATAAGGAATAAATTAAAACTGTATCAATCAACAGTCACAAGACAGAAAAAAAAGAAATCAATCAATTTATGCAAGGAAAATCCATCAAAAACCTTAAATTACCCAGCAAATCTGTGGAAATACAAGCACAGCCACCTGATAAGACAGTAAATATAAATTAAAAACAGAATTAAGTTAGATAAAGAAAAGAAAAAACTCATACAGGACAAATAGAATCCCCACAATACACAGCATTCTCCACCTACAGTTCAAACAATGCACAGACCTATGGTGCAATAACTGTACAAAATCATCTCATACCACCAAAAATTGTGCAACAAACCAAACAAATGGTGCAATACCTGGAAGAAATGACACCATCTCAAAATTACTCACCATCTAAATACCCTCAAGGCTGTGCATAATAATATTAAAGTTTGAGTAAAATATAAATAAAGCTTCAGAAATGGTGAAATATACCAAACATATGGTGCAATATCTTGATCAAATGACACCATCTCAAAATTACTCACCAGCTAAAACATCTCAGATTACATAATCATACATAAATTGGTGCAAAAAACCAAACAAATGGTATCTCAACACTATAAAGAAATTATCCCAGCCAAAAGAAGTGGAAAAATTCTAAGTCCCTTGTTTTTGAGTGCCTCTATGGGGAGCCCAAAGAATATAAATAAAGGTCCTCTCTCCCTCATTTATTTCCTCTTTTCCCCATGAATCTAATTAGTTATATACCAAGAAGGAGAATAACTATTCATCCATTACTAGTAGGTTAATTCAGCTATTTTATTAAAGTATTATAGACTTATAAGTTTAATTCATAGTGATTTCTAATTAATAGTAGTTAACAGAAGGTCTACTTAATATTATTAATCCACCATATGTTTAAATTATTAGTCTTATGATTATAATACTATCAATAATACTCATAATATTGAGTTTATCATCATAACCTTTACATTATAAAGGAAAAAAAATAGTCTTATTATATCTTTATATTAAAAAAACCAACCTTACAACTATATATTATTATATATATAAAAAAACCTACCCTTATATTATATTATATCTTTTATATATTTAACAAACATCCACTCTATATTGAACAAAATATTACCAATAAATTATTAAAGGTCTTATTACTATATTATATTAACAATTACCCTCTCAAACCATTGAGTATTATAACATATATAACATCAAATTAAACTTAACCCTTAAAATATATATTATTACTATTATATTAAATCAACCTCTTATACTATTAAGGTTTTAACCTTAAAACTATCTTATATTATTACTTGAAAACTATATTTTATACTGTTTTAACTTATAAGTTACTTATCTGGTTATTGAATAGGTCTGATAGAGACTGCTAAAAAGTCTTCTCTAGTTGTAAAGCCACAATCTTAAATATTGATTTGTGAGCTCTGTAGGGAATTGTTTAGTATATTCAGAGGGGCAGCTAAAACACCATTAGCACCCTTGGTTACAGGATTATTTCAGCAATTCAAAACTGTTTACCTGTGATTTCCCCCTCAAGGACTGCCTTATCCAATCCCACACCAAAAGGAGTTCCACATCTGGTGTCCCAACAGTGGCAATTCAACTTCAACATTCAATAATCAGTCAATCATCAATAAAAGAAGAAACCCAAATCAACATAACTCACAAAAATAATTATCATTATCAAGAATTAACAATCAACACTCTCATACAATCTGGAATCTGGAAACAAATCCCATTCCAAATCATCATCACCATCACAATCCTCAAATCAATCATATCATTTTTATTATCCAGTAAAAGAAGGAACACCAGAAAATCAAACACCTCAGGATATTGATTTACTTATTGCAACACCAAGAACAGAACAGAAGGAAAAGGAAGAATTAAGGATATTTTTCCTCAAGTTAATTCAAGAAGCAAAGAAAAACAAGAGAATTATAAAAGAATTTAAAGGATCAGTTTATCAAGTAGAAATGAATCAACAATCAACATCTGACTTACCATCATTACCTGAAGATACTGTAGAAGGACAGTATGCAGAAGAAATTGAAGAGGAAGATCAAACAGTACAGATCCAAAGTCTTATGAAGAAAATTCAAGATTTATTATTAACACAAAGTAAAAAGAAAGGAAAAAGAAGGGAACAAACATCTTACACACCTGGAGCCAGTCCAAGTGAACAAACATTACCAAGGCATGTTAGGCCTGAAGACTCACCAATATCACCTACACCTGTTCCTAGAGCAACCTCTACTCCAGTAACAGAACCAAGAACTCAAAGTCTCCCAAAGAAGGTATTTTTAACTACACCAAACCATCCAAGTCCATTACAAAAGGAAATTCCTAAGGTAACATCTCCTATTGTTAAGATAAGAGCTAAAGATTATAATCTTGTTTTTGATGGTAATGAAGTAGAAAAATTCATAAAAAGAGTGAAAGCAAAAGCTGAAATTGAAGGAGCTAGTGGAGAAGATATATCAAGACAAGTTATTTTTATGTCAGCATCTGAAGAAGTTAAGGAGAAAATTGAAGCAATTCAAGGTTATGAAGAGAAGAACTGGACAAAACTCAAAGAAGAACTTAATACAGAATGGGGAAGAGTAGAGCCAGACAGAAGATATAGACCAGAATCTTTGGAGAAGCTTTTCTCTAAAACCAAAAGAGCAGGAGGAATTAGAAACCTAGCTGAATAAAAGAGATTTATTGGAGAATATGAAAAGATCACAAATTATCTGTACAAATATGGATATATTAGAAGGGAAGTTGAGCACAAAGAAGAGCTCTATGCAAGTCTTTCACCTGAAATTATGACTTCCATAATTAAGGAGATGAGAAGAGATAAGGTCATGATCCAAGCAAGGGATGGTGGATATATTGTACCAGAAATGAAAGTGTTGAAGAGCTATATAGAGCAAGAACTAGAAACTGTTATCATATCAAGGGATAGAGTAGAAGATAAAGTTTCTCAGGAAGAACTCAACTATGATTATTTAGATAAGGCACAAGAAAAGAAAGTTAAATTTGAAGATGAAACAATGGAAAATGCCTTGAATCAATTGAAGGATCTTAATAAGAAAATTAAAGAACAAAAAAGACACAGAAGCCAGGATCAAGAAGAGAAAAAGGAAATGAAGGATTTCATTCAGCAAATGAAGGAATTAACAGAAGCAGTACTACCTCAAAGTAAAACAGGTCAGGTAATCAAGCAGGAAAATCAAACAAGGTACCCAAAAGATAGCTTACCACCCTTTTCACAGAGGCATGTTCCCTATGCACCAGCACAAAACATACCAAAGCCTTATTTCAAATGCTACTACTGTCTGGAGGAAGGACATTCAATAAATAGATGCAACTATCTCTTTGAACATCAAAATAAGAAATGGGTCAGCAGACAAGGAGGTGGATTTTTATTTCCCAATTGGCAAAGAGTTCCAACTGATGGTAAAATAGTTCCAAAGAAGTTAGTTGAAGACTTTGCAAAAGACCTAGAAGAACTCACAAAGAAAATGAAAGAAGATGAAGCTAAAGAAGCACTACCCAAACCTAATCCAATGAACATAATACAATTAAAGAAAGATGATAGTGCAACTGCTATAGCCAAAGTGGAAAACTGGGGAAGCTGGCAACCACCAACTATTTCATCAGCCAATGAGCCACTTTCAAATAATTATGGATTAAGAAATACCAAAGAAAGAAACTCAAGAGTAGAAAATACCAATCAAGATGCCTTAAGATCACATTCAAAAGTGAAAACACCATTAAACAAAAGACCAAATATACCTGGAGCTTATATTGAAGATGAGCAAAAAGAAGAAGAGAAAACAATTATTCCAACTAAATATAAGAAGCCTCAATTGGTAAAAAATGAAAAGGAAATACCTCTAGAGGAACCTAAAGGTGATCAAACTGAAAATATTCAAGAACCAATGAAGAAAGTCAATGAAAGGAAAATTGTTAAGGAAGAAAAATTAGATATTCAAGAAATTATGGCACAAATTATCAAAAAGGTATTGGAGCAGAAAATAAATCTTACCTTGGAACAAATTTTAGTCATGTCACCAAAGTTTTTTAATCAATTAAAGAATCTGTCAGAGGAAGAGAAGAACTCTATTAATTCAATTGATACAAAGGAAATTCAAACCAAACTCATAAATCATCATTTGGGTAATTATGAACAGCCAAAATTACATTATGCCTGTCCATTGGGATTTATGCAAGTATATTTGGGAGAAGAAGGACATGAAATAATGGCATTAGTTGATACAGAATCAGAATTGAATATAATACCAGAAGATTCAGCAATAAAAGCAGGACTTACCACAAGAAGCCTCAACATGAATTTAAGGGGAATTGGTGGGCATTGTACCTCAATAGTTGGATTAGCAGAATTTACTCCAATCACTTTAGTCACTGGGGAAGAAAGAAATATACATCTTTTTGTAGCAAGAGGAGCAGTTCACACAGTATTGGGAAGGCCCTTCCTTGCAGATAATAACATAAGATTAGACTTTTCTCAACAGAAAGGGGAAATATTCAGTTACATAGAGCCAGATGGAAGAAGACTTTGCTTACCAATTTGTTCACCACAGAAAGTAGGATGGAGAGAAGACCCACCAGCAGGAATGGAAACATGTGCAGTTTCTAAATTGGAAAATTGGAAAGAAATACAAATAAAGAAAGAGTCAAGATCCAAAAATCAAGCACATTCAGGGAAAAGTCCTCATCAAAGTTTTGATAGTGAAGAAATGAAAGAATCCAAAGACAAAGTGGAAATGAAGGAGGAATTTTCAATGAGAAATGAACAAATTATTCAAGATAGAACACATTCACAAGAGATAGATCCTCAGGAGTACCACAAGGAAATGAGAAAAACTGACAAGACCATAAATGAAGAAAAATTAAGATCACATAGTTTATCTGACAAACCTGAATTGAAAGGAGTTGATATCACCAGGGCGAATCTTGCGTCAATCGTCGGCAATTGACTTCACGTCGCACCGCGGTCATTATAAAATCTTGCTTCAGTCGCGTTAGTGTCACTTTATAGTCACTGGATTTAGTGGGTCACGTCACGTCAGCGTCAAGACAACGTCAATCGTCACATGTGTCACATGAGAATGTCACTCAAAGCCCAAACCCATTTCAACACTATGCGCAACGTTCGTGTAATTTCACCTCATTGGCTTCCGCCTCCCCGACGCTTAGCATGCTTACGCACCCGCACCTCCCTCCATCCAGATGAGACTCCGACACTGCCCGCCCCTCTCCGTCCTCACCACTCCTTACGCTTTCACACCCCCGCCCCTACCATCCTTACGCTTGTGTAGTACCCTCCCGACATGCCTCTGACAACGCTTACCATCCTTATGCTCATGTAGTGCCCTCCCGACATGCCTCCGACACCACTTATGACCCTTACGCTTGTGTAGTGCCCTCCCGACATGCCTCCAACACAGCTTACCATTCTTACGCTTGTGTAGTGCCCTCCCGACATGCCCCCGACAACGCTTACCATCCTTGCGCTCATGTAGTGCCCTCCCGACACTGCTTACCATCCTTACGCTCATGTAGTGCCCTCCCGACATGCCTCCAACAATGCTTACCCTCCTCACGCTTCCGTATTACATCCATAGTGTACAGTACGGTGGCTTGTTGGAGTACACGATGAACGCAATTGCCAAAATATGCTGAGTGGCCGTCTCTGCCAACAGGACCTAAGGGGATATTGGTCAGTATATTCACCATGTTGTGGTTAGGGTTTAAATCATGAGACTCACAAATTAAAACCTAATAAGTGGACTATTTAAGACAAGAATTGTGTCTCCTGTTTCGCCGACAAAACCATTTTATTTCATATCAATCAAATGAACACTTTGCTTAGTCCTTACCTCATGAGCGTTGAATACTTCAAAAGTTGACTTTAGTAGGTTTCTCACTAGTCAACTTTATTCAATGTCTCACAGGGAAGTGATTTCATTTGCATGATATGAAATAATTTGCAAAACATCGCCTCCTTCAATTTCCCGACAAATCGCATTTTGCAAATGCGCTTATTTTACTTGCACCTTTTTTCTTCAATTTGGATCTTTTTATTCAAAAATTTTCAAACAAGTTATCAATCAACTCGTCACCATCTATTTGCTTAATAAACTACCTCCGCTATGGCCCGAACCCCGGGAAATTCAACTCAATTCAATGAACGACCAACTTCAGCCCCAGAGAGTGGAAGTGAAATCTCTGATATTGCCAGTAGTCGTGAATTAGGCATTGAAGTAGAGAGCCAGTCACATGAAGATAATCAAGATCCACCAGTTCTTCCGGAATGTGAGTATGTATCCATCTTGAATATTTCAAATCTCTCAAAACCTGATATTGTGTCATAGCCTTTATTTCAGGGCAGCCTCCAAGCTCTCAGAAACCGATTTTTAAAAGTTATCAGAAGGAAAAGACTGTTGAACCTTGTGCACCAACAGAAGATGATGGGCAAGATGATGTAATTTTCAGTGGGGAGGTGGAAATTATATCCAAGGAACAATTTGTCTCCAACATTGCTCAAACAATCCCAAGGCTTGAAAAAATCCAAAATGATAGTAAAATTCCTGATTATGTGCGTCAAAAGATTGCTGAAGCCATGAGCCTGCTCAAAATGGATTTGAACCGTAAGTCCATTAATAACTCAAATCAAAATGAATAAAAATAGCTGCTCAAAATATATGGGCAGGTGTGGAGGTGGGAGAATCTCTACCTGAAGGATCTCAAGTCGTAATTGGATTTCCAGGCAAAGGATTAGGAAAAAGACCAAATATACATGCGACCAAAAAAACAAACAAAAAACGCCGTACCTTTGAAGCCGCAAACGATTCTCCCGATCAAGGTCATGAAATTATCATTGTTGAAGGGGACCATATTGATAATCAACCTCCGCATACTGAACCCCCCCCAATACTCAATGAAACAATCCATGATGAAGCTCCACATACTGAAAGCCCCCCAATACCCAATGAAACAATGCATGATGCAACCCCTCCCGCCTCTCCTCGGAATATTCAAGCCTTTCAAGCAAGCGAAACAATTAAACATGATACAATGGGACAAGATATGACTGATATAATTCCCGACGCTAAGCCCGAAGTGTCATCCGCTGCGAATTTTCAAGGAATATTTTTATCCCGCATGGAAGAGTTTGCAGGAATTTTGAATTATCATTCCAATATTTCTCAACAATCATGGAAAAGGGGGCTTGATAATATCAATAGGATTTACAAAAATAGATGGGACAATTTACCAACAAAGGATGCTCATACATTCCTTCCTGTTGGTATTAAGGTGATCAGTAACCAAGAGCTTAAACTGTCGGCCTGGCTGGAGGACCTTGAGATGGCAGGTGAGTTTTATCTTTGCGCATGATACATGATTATTGGCTGTTGACTGGTGATATAAATTGCAATATACAGGGTTAGATTTTTTTAAGCCAACCGAAACAGAAGCATTTTTTGATCACAACATTTGGAATCTCAAATTGATGAAGGAATCAGCTAAACCTCCAGATAATCTCCCAAAATCTGAACACTCCTTCTTCAAAAGGGTTCAGAGCCTTCTTTACCCCGCCAATCCAGTCGAACATTTTTGGGCAAATGTTATATTTGAATCCATTAGTTTAGTCTCATACGATGTGATTGCACCCAAACCATATGTTGCACCAAAATCAAATTCGACCGATCCTCTTGGACTCGAACGGGGAGCAGTTGAATACCTTGCCTCCTGCTTGAGTAAATCAAAGCAACATGCAACCCAACTCAGCATTGAAGGTGGCGGGGCTGACAATGAGATATCCACAAAGCCGCACAAGAACCTGGAGGATCTAATGGATACAGTTATCCATTTGATGATTGTGTACAACATGGTACGTGCACATACAAAGGTCAAAGTTAATGGCATCAAAGGCAAACTCACAAACTCAAAAAAAATGAGGCCATCAAAGATCTTTTGACATGTCACAAGAATCTCGGAATAAATCGAATTTGCTATGGTATATTAGCGGCATTCTGTGCGGCGGGGGTTTGTGGTTTGATGGTATGCTCAGATGACTCAAGAACAAGCTCAGTTAAAGGGGCTTTATCACTAATTGACATTTCCGCAAAACCTTCAGAGGGTAAAAATCTAGTGGAGCCAGTGTGGCTACGTACTAATAAGTATATATGTAATTTACTGAATAAAAGTTTCTTCTCATCAGAGTCTTTTAACCCCGCTGTACCTCTTAGATTTGAATTTGCACAATGCTTAGTATTAGACTTTGGTGATGCCTGGGTGGCGAAACGCGGGCTTGGTTCAAGTGATGAGGTCACCTTGACAGTACCCAGGTCAGCTAAACTCACAACCAGGATTGACCCGTTTTAGATTAGCTTTGTACTAGATAGATTGTAATTGAATTTTCCAAAGTTATTTATGAATTTAATAATCATGACTTCCTATGCTACTACTGCCCGGATGCCACAGTCTGAGTACCAATAGTAATTGTACGGCGGCATGCCTCCATACATCATTGCAAAGACTCCGACAAGACGCAAGCTGAGTCAGGCGATGTGCCCGCGAGTAGCACACGCGGGTGCATTGCGGGAAGTCGCGTTTATCACTTCCCGCCAGCCCATAATAGGCCAAATGTTCCTGTGTCTTTCAAGAGGACTAGGATAGCTAGGGATCTGCAGCAGGATGCATATTGCATTTGCGTGTGCTTGCAATATTCCAAATGGTTGGATTGGAAAGGGATTGCATGGGAACATCAATGTGTAAAATTGAATAATGCACTATCCACTGCAATTTTCAGGTTCAGGTGTTTGAGATCGTGAATTTGCCAAGGTCAGGCGTCAGCTTTCTTTTTAGCCGCAATTAAAAAAGATTCATCCACCGCGATCCAATTTAGGTGATATTAAGAAATCAGTAATCATTTGGTTTCATTTCATTTTCTGCTGAAAGCATGCCATTCACGAAAAAAGGAAAAGAGCGTAAAAGGGGTGTGAGTTACTTGCTTAATCTCAGTGTATATATGCTTCCACATTTATGTGGCACCCTCATTGGGCCCCACGGAAGAACATTGGCTTTAGTCGGTTCAGATTGTGCCAATGTCATGTGGGCTCCAACAGGGAAGTCAAAGGATGTGTGCCGAAGAAAGCTCCTTGGCAGTATCTGATATCTTGTGTGCTTCAACACATAGTGATCCCTCAACCACTCGGGAATAGTAGCAGATCCCAAAAGACAAATGAGCGCAAAACGACCCGAATGAATAGGTTGTTTTCCTCCTCTCGCCCAACAGCACAAATATCAATGCCAGTATCAGCAAATATCACCCCAAGTGAAATTCGGAGGCTTGTGGATGTCAATCAGATCAAACGCATTCACTTTGGGCGTGTGGCAATTTTCTCTTCAACCGGATTACTCATTGCCCTTGTCGAATTCCAACCATTCACAACAATGAGTGAAGTTGAGGTCGATCAATGGGATGAATTATCACAATTCCTATTTCGCGAAAAGAGATTCACCAACCCGATTGCAACCAATGGAGCATTACTGGAGGGATTTATGTTCGCGATTGGGTGGCGCAAATGCAGCACCAAGAATGAACAATTTGGTCTGTATGGAAGTGTCGGGAAAATTGAAAACGCAAAAGATGAATCGCAGAACCGAGGTCCCAATCTTAGCTCGGTGGGTTGCATTCTAGGTCAATCCTTACGATATGTTGGGGATAATTTATTTGAGAGGATTCAAAATTGCTACAATTCATTGGGGGTTCCGTCTTTTGATCAAGTCAACTATGAAGGCAATATTCCGGCAAATCAGGGTGCATTCGAGTTCGCTTCCGCACTCACTTTCACCATGAATGGATTCAAAAAGGCACCTCATGTTGATAAGGATGCATCGCTGTATGCTTCGGGATGGTGGTTTCAAGCTGATAAGCGGACCGGCCAAATTCAAAGAGATGCGTCAAAGCAGTGTACAGGTGGAAAATTGATTTTCCCAAATGAGCATTTTTGGATTGATCTATTCGCATGTCATGGGCTCATTCAGGTAGTGTGGGCCAGTAGTACATTTGTTCATTATACTGATCCAGCACAGGAAAACGAAAGCACAACACTAGTGGGTATGTCCGCACAATGCTCAAGCAGGTTAGCAAAAACAATGCGGCAAAAAAACCATGGCTATTATGAGATTTCCGAGAGAGCGGGCTATCAAATCAGAGATGGTAATACAATCTCATGCCGATTCAAAGAATGAGGAGATTTGCATGTGTGTTGGGTAAGTAATGGTGGGGTAAGGCAGAGGACAATATACACCAGGATTGGATGGATTTGAGTGCGGGAGATGGGGTGTCTCACATGAAAAAGGGGTGAAGTGGATTATGTACGGTGGCATGCCATCGTACATCTGTCCTGGTTTGTTGCTATTGTTCAGGATGCCAATGCTTCACACGCAAATCCTTATGCTTGTGCAGGTTCCAACAATGCTAAAATTTCCTGACGCCTATGCGGGCTGCCAACGCTACACACGCCAATCCTTGGGCCTGTGCAGGCTCCCGAAAATTTACACGCCAATCCTTACGCCTTTACAGGCTTTCAACGATTCACACGCCAATTCTTACGCTTGTGACGCTGCCCCACAATGCTGAAATTGTCTTGGCCTGTGCAGGATCCCAAGAATTCACACGCCAATTCTTACGCCTGTGCAGGCTCCCAACAATTCACACGCCAATCCTTATGCTTGTGAAGGGTCCCAAAAGTGCTAAAATTCCTTACGCCTGTACAGGCTTCCGACGATTCACACGCCAATCCTTACGCATGGGAGGGTTGCCAACAATGCTGACAAATTCTTACGCCTGTGCAGGCTCCCAACAATTCACACACCAATCCTTATGCCTGTGCAGGCTCCCAACAATTCACACGCCAATCCTTACGCCTGTGCAGCCTCCCGACAAGTCACACGCCAATCCTTATGCTTGTGAAGGTTCCAGACAATTTAAACAACTCAGTACATGAGTAAGATTAATAGCATGTGACCATAGGAAAGGCCATGTTTCACAAATCTGGAGTGGATTGCTCACATGCGGGAAGCTCCCGCTTTTTTACAGTTAAGAATGGATATGGCTCTAAACCATGGAAGAAGAAAATATAGGAGATGGCAATGGTAACTATTGGCGCATTTTGGGAAAAAGAGGTTCACAAAAACAAATACTCACTCAAACTCTTGGTGGGGCACTTAGAAAAATAATTCTCACGCAATCAGGGTTTTTCTCTAAGGAGGAAATAAATAATTTTTACGTGAACAAAGAACGTAATAGAAATTGCACATAACAATCATTTAAGATAAAGAATTAATTTAAAAGAAAGTATTACAACACATAAAAACTGGAAAGAAGACGATTTTTTTTTAAATTTTATTTTTCTAGCAATTTGGAGACTATCCCGGTGATGTCCTCCTTTGGATAAGCCTCCAGTGCCTGGGCAAGGAGGGAGTTTAGTTCCTCCCGGAATTCCCGGTGCATCTCATTTCGATGAGTTGCATCCACAAAAGGAATCATGTGGAGCAAGCGACAATGCTCCAACAAGATTCGGTTGATCGAATCGTGGACGATGGCTCGAGGAATCATTAGGGTCGGTCGCAGGTCGGTGAATTCCTGGCGAGCGTCATCGTGGGAATGAGACAAGGTTGGCACCGGGGGGGAGGAGGCGTTGGGGTTCTCGGGGGCACTGGAAGGGATCTCTGGGGAGGGAACCGGGGTTGGAGTGGATGGGGAAGGTGGGCGAGTCGGGAAAGAAGAAGGGGGATGGGGAATTGGGGATGCCACGGGCGTATCGTCGATGATGATTATCGAGCGAGGAGTGGCGGGACGATCTGGAGACGGTCAAAGAAAAAATGAGGAAAAGAGGATATGGATCGAAGAGAAAGAAAGGGTGACTTACCTGAGCTTCCTCCGTGGATTGCGTAGGAGCCACCTCAGGTTCTGGCTCACGAGTCGTATCGTCCTCAGGTTGTTAGGACGTTGGACTTGGGCCAGGAATAGGTGGCTCTTTGGTTCGGGAGGGTTCTAAAAAAGGAGGAAGAGTCAGTTCACTCGACTCGAAAGTGAAAGTGAAAATGAAATGAAACTTTGGCTGCATACCGCGGAATAATTCCTCAGACCATCGGGTGCCACCTGGGCCTGGAGTTGGTTGCCGGGGGGTTTGCTCGCGAGGCAAACTAAGAACGGGAGAGTCTTGTCGGGGGGTATTCGGGGGGTTTTGTTCTATGAGAAATGGAAAAAAGTCAGTATTATTGCGTGAAGAGAAATGAGATAAGGAGGAGAAAGAAAACTTACTTTGGCGTTTGAATCCCATCAGTGACAAGACATGGTGACAATCAGCCCAAGCTCAAATGTCCTCTTGCCATCGCCATCCTTCATCGGCCGGATAATCACTTTGCTCCGGTCAAGGAGTGAAGTGACCATTGGATGGTGGCCTAGGAGGGGAGTGGACAAATCGATACTGGAGGGGACAGGGCTAATCGTCCGGAATCGTTCCCGTTGGCCTGTTTGGGGGCCCAGCGTCCATTCACGCTCGGAAATGGTTTCATCATCGTCGACCACAAAGGAGTCCTCGCGAGGGCGTCTTGGGCAAGAACTCCTCTGGCCTCGTTGTTGGAAGGGGCGGACAATGAACGAACATTTCTTGTGTGCTTGTCGGCAAGCATCACAAGCGTCGTTCGTCGTCGAGGAACGAATGCAGGGGATACCCTGCTTGGTGCATAAAGTGCACGACATCTAAAAACAAAAAAATTGGGGTTAGTAACTGAATATAAAGTAAGAAATCAAGAAAGAAAAGGATGACGTACGATGAATTATATAAATTTAAAACGGAATCAAATTGAAAACTCTCTAGTCGGAAGTTTTTAAAATTCTGGAAGGAAGTCGTGAAGAAAGAAAAATATTAATATCGGTACATAATGTTGACATAAGTTAAAAAAAGAGGTAACGCACAAGGTGGATAGAAGGGAGGTTCTGAACGGATCAGAAGAATAAACAAACAGTCAAAAGGAAGGGAAGTGGGTTTAGTGGAGTGCGAAAGACAAAAATAGAAAGGCAGGAAGACAAAGGGGAATACGCACAAGAAGGACAAACGCGGGTGAGGTTGAACGAAGTGGAGCGGGTGAGAAAGAAAGTGAAGTGCGTGTCGTGTTAAGATGGTCTTTTATACCATGATGAAGCTGAGACAATCTCAGCAGTTGCAGCACCCGCAAAAGTCTCAGCTTCAAGGCGTGTGGGCAAAATTGAAGCTGAGTCTCAGCGAATGCTGCAACTGAGAAGTGAAATGCTCGCCTGAGGCAGAAGAACAATGGGGGTCTGGCTGAGTATTGCAATTTATTGAATTGTCAAGCTGAGTCAAATCCCCTTTGTTTCCTTAAATTGCCACCCAATCACCCAGGATGGTGGTCGTGAGGCCCTGGTTGAATGTGCATTGTGGGTGCAATGCACAAGTGACCGCGGCAAGATCACCGGCCTTATGGCCTGGTGATAGTCTTTAGACAAAGGGGGGGGCTGTAAGACAAGTGAATACAGCGTGAGCTTGCCTCGACCCATTGCTCAGGTTTGCTTTTGGGTCATAATTGAAATGCTCAGTGGCTGAGCATTTTAATTGCACAGTAATTGAACAATTGATATAACAATATCAAATGGACCGCTGAGTATTGCAATTTATTAAATTGTGAAGCTGAGTCAAATCCCCTTTCTTTCCTTAAATAGCCACCCGATCACCCGGGAGGGTGGTCGTGAGGCCCTTGTTGAATGTGCATTGTGGGTGGAATGCACAAGTGACCCATGCAGAAATGCACCCGGTGCATTTGGTCACAAGTTCCCGCAGCAATATTACCAGCCGTATGGCCTGGTAATAGGATGTGAACAAAGGGGGGGCTGTAACGCAAGTGAATACAGCGTGAGCTTGCCTCGACCCATTGCTCAGGTTTGCTTTTGGGTCATAATTGAAATGCTCAGTGGCTGAACATTTTAATGGCACAGTGATTGAACTATTGATATAAAAATATCAAATGCACCATGATGAGCCATTGCTCAGTCGTTTTTGTATGCCCACAATCTGAGCATTTGGCACAGCATCGGGTGTCATTTCAGCCAGCTGCAGCATTTCACACGCTTTGGTGAAGTGCTCCAAACTGAGCCTTCCAATGAACTATTGCAAAAATAGTTCATTCCATGGCTTTACTGAGCACTTTCACACAGTGCTTTTGACCATGATATGCTCAGCTTGCGTGTGCAAATCGGGTGAAACGAAATGCTGAGCATGTGGCACATGAGCTACGTATATGCAAAAGATCGGAAGGTGCATGCACATTTGCTATATGCATGCAAGCTCAAGTAGTATAACACCTTCCTGATCTGTACAGCCAACACTGTAGTACGCATTACACCTGTGTAAATGTATGCTGCGGAGCAGAGCAAAAGCTGTTCAGCAATGTAACATGAAAATCACGTCAAGCCATTGAGTCATATATCTCAACTGCATCCCTTTGGTGCACCTTTTTGCAGAGCTCTGCCTAACAATGGCATAGACACGGGTGTAATCCGAGTTAATGAAAATGGGTCATAATGGGATGACTTATTATTTGGGTAATACACAAACAGTGGATTCACTCCGGTGCCATTGTCGGGGCCAACAATGACTGGCCCTGCTTGTTCATTGCGCGTGCTCATTGTCGGGCAGCCACACGCTTTCATACGCACCCCCCAACGGCTCATACACAGGCAACTTTCACACGCCTGGAAGACATTTTACTGCCAGTGTTCCGACCGGCTAGTTTCTTGGTCGGGTGGTCAGCTTGACTGCAGACGCTCAACTGCTCGCGCGTGGAAACCTGAGGCCAATCAGTGTGGATTTGCTTCAGCCTCATCCACATCAGAATAATCCCAGCCTATAATTGCTGAGGCTGGTTATGTTTGCCTGGGTATCTCCCACCGCGGGTAATTTTCTTCACGTTCTCACACGCCCCGCGCAAGTTGTGGCACCTGGCTTTCAGCCAGAAATTCCCTTGGGTGGGTGGCCTCTTTCTCCGGAGTTTTGTACACGCGTGAGGCAAAGACCGTGATCCCAATCTCTGGGGAATAGTAGCCTCCTCAAACGCAATAGGGGTGAATGTAGATGTGGATCATGCCTCACGGTCGGTGCCCCGTTTGATCATGCCACACTTCCCCCCCTGAAGCCTAGTTGGAATCAGTCATCAAAAACCTTCACGCAAAACCAAAGTCATGTTTGGTGGCACGCCACCAAACATATCTCACCCGCCCACACACAAACATCCCCACAGTGAGATTGCCCTTTGAAACGGCCAACATTGCCCAGTAGGTCCCTGTGCTACAATTAACCTGGGGAAGATATATATATGCATCCATGTTTGCTGTCACACCAGCGAACATGACTGCATGCCTCTGATATGCCCTCCACAATAAGTTGCTACAACCCACCCAATTTCGGATAAGCTAATGTTGACCTTGTTCCACCAAGGGTTTTGTACCTTTCTGCAGATCCAGCAGTCATATCGGTGCACCCACATTTTGGCCACCTTGCCTTGATATATGCCCCAAATCAGATATGAAAATTATGAGCCCAAGAGGCCCATCCCCATCAAGACCATGCACGTAACCACAGGCCATCCCCCCTTGACCCCATTGCTGCCTCTCATATAAGTTCGCCATCTGCGCCTATTTGTCTTCATTCCGTTGAGCTAACCCCTCCTGATCATATAATTTACAACTGTCCCCAAATAATTTAAAATAGCCATCATGTCAACCCCGTCACAACCACTTTGCATTGGGATGATTAATATTCGTATTCCAATGAATAGTGATATAGCCTTAAATCCTGAGAATTCCCACTTAGCTTCTTGGATTATCATATGGCACAATCAACACAACATATTTGTTTATCTCCCCAATCACCAGCGTGCTATTGGCTCTCTACCTGCAACCCTTTCCAAAACGTTGATACCATTCCTTGGGGCACCAAAAACTTTCATGCACTGTGGTCCTGGTGGGGCATGGATTGAAAATTGCCAATCCAATCCTACTCAAATATTATTCGTTGAGGGAGTATTTATGACTGATGGAAATGATCCCTCCTCATCTCAGAAACCCAATCTAGCATTGATGTTCTTCACATGGTATCCAAACCTTTTATTCATAATGGAAAGCTTTCGAACACAAGATTTCAAGCTTAAAATGCCCAAAGAATATGACTGTAATACTCATAGTCAATGTCAACTTTTTACTCCATCATTTCCCGCTTCAAACTCAACGCAAGCTTCATATCCTGCTGTTTCATCATTGATTTCCAAGCAAAAACTGATACAATTACCCAGTGGATCAGACCTCCCCATGATGACCCCACCCCATTCCATTATTCAAACCCCCCTCCTCCCTCATCAAAAGACTGGACTAGCTTTTCTCTGGGATCAAGAAATCCCCAATGGCCAATCAGCCCGTAACCTTTGGGCCACCTCACCCCCAGGATCCACTTTCAATGCCAGGCACATCATTACAAACAAGGTCGTTAGCTCATTTGAATCCCTTTCGACCAATACCCCTCTTGGAGGACTGCTTGCGGATGATATGGGTTTAGGTAAAACCATTCAGGCCATTGCTCTAATTGGTACCTCCAAGGAGCGGATGATTGCAAACCCCCATCACTCCACGCCCACCATGATCATCTGCCCCCCTTGCTTAATTACCAACTGGCAATCAGAAATATCCAAGCATTCTCAGGCTGGAGTGCTGCATTCCAAAATCTGCCATGGTCCCACTTGTCACTCATTATCCAAAGACGACATCTTAAAATCTGATATCATCATCACTTCTTACAATACTATCACCCAAGAATTTAAGCAAACCAATACCTCTACATCATTCATTTTTCAAATCAATTGGCATTGTATAATTTTGGATGAAGCACAGTGAGTGTCTGATCTTAAATGATTCAAATTACCTTTTATATCCAATAACCCTTGCCCCATCTTATAGCTATATTCGCTCTCAATACACTGCCACTCACCGTGCCATTAATAGCCTCCTTTCATCCCGCCGAATATGTTTAACGGGCACACCTATTCACAACACCATTTATGACCTTTTGGGCATAATATCCTTCATCACTCAACCCCAGAGCGCCAATCAAGATAACTGGTCACCATTCATCCTGAGTAGTCTTTCCAAAGGTTGCAATGATATCTTGCATTTGGCATTGCGGCATTTAAGTTTGCGCCGCACCAAAACCACACATCTCGAATCCCTCCCCACTATTAGCCATCATTATGAGCTGCTCCCACTCAACCCAACCATGCAGCAAGAATATTCCATATTATATGAAGAATTCCTATCATCCAAAAGCAAAGGACCAGGAGAATTTCTCAGAAATATTAATAAGCTGCGAATATGTTGTAACCATCACATCATGCTTAACACAATTGCGGAGGCGGATTTGGAAGACCCCGAGGGCAGGAGCACTCAGGATAACTCGCCAACAATCACACGAACTATTGTGGATGTCGAAACATGCATGATGAGTAGTAAAATTGAACACCTCCTACAAAGCTTAATGAAGAACAAACAAACAAGGTGTGGTCCAACCAAATCAGTGGTTTACTCCCAATGGACCCAATTTCTAGATTTGTGCGTTAATTCTAATATGCATCCATTACCAATTGAATCTATCTGACTTTTTTATATTGTAGAATTGGTATTGCCCTTGCCCATCACTCTATCCTTTCAGCACGAATTGATGGAACAATTACAGCACAAGCACAGGAGAAGGCACTGGAGAATTTCTTCAATAATCATGAATGTGAAGTACTTATTGCATCCATTGCCGCAGCTGGAACTGGCCTCAATATAACTTGTGCTAATACGGTCTATTTAATGGTGAGGGGACCCCCAAAATTCTGCCCTGATTTGCGGCCCCTGACATCCACATTTCCAGGAGCCCAATTGGAACCCAGCCATTGAGGCTCAGGCTGTTGATTGACTCCATCGTATTGGCCAACAACAACCTGTAAAGGTCATCCACTATATCACTCCTCATTCAGTTGAGGTCAACATGCGGAAGGTACCTTTCAAGATCATCTTTGACCCTAATTGTATTGCTATTCTAAAATCCTTCCTTATGGCAATTCCATTTTCCAAACACCAATAGGTTCAAGAAAAGAAAAAATCATTAACTGCGTGAGCCTTACTGATATTATATAATTTGTGTTTGACCAAGTTGATAACTCTTGTTTACCCTGGCATAGGTCCACAATTCTGAACACCATGAGTTGGATCGAACTCCTTCAATATTTTCTCAATGAAAATGAGCAATAGAGTCTTATTTCTAAGGGAGACGGTGATACAGTCCAACTCATATTGTCTATATTCTGACATATTTAGCAAGTTGCATCTTTAAGGATTAATACTCAGATTGTATTACACCTGCACAAATAATTCACAAAATGTTAATTTGTAAAGGTGCTATACATTTATATTACTAAGTTATTGCAGAGCATCACCATTCGGCCTAATAACTGGCATGTCAAGTATCTTGAGGGCGCTAGTCTGCATCTTACTACAGCCTTTGAGCCAATCTTGATCAAATACCTGAAATGATAAGCCTTCCGGAATATCACCATCATCTGTAGATCGTAATTCTGGCAATCTATCAATAGTTTTTTTACCCTTTTTTTTAATGCAATTACAAAACTCTATGTCTCGATCCATTTTTAATACCAATTCATTAAATAACTGGGAGCGCCAGCGTAATCCCACTTTGCGGTAAACTTGACGGCCATTTTCCAGTACCTCCTCAGTATCTGAACATACTCAAGGGTCATTGAATTGTGATGCTAGAATGGGAAATTTAGCCGTATCACACCATTCACGACGGCGCTCAAAGGTCTGCACATAATGAAGTAGATCATCATCAGTCTTTGCTCCCAATGAAAAAGAGATACATTAACTAACCCTTTGACGAATCTTCGCAAGCTTTTGATTCTCCTTCTTTTTAACCAAATACTCGGCATCCTTTTGGATAGACTTCCATTCTCTTTTCAAATAAGTGAAATGTCGCTCCATTAAAGCCGCCACGACCCCATAGTTATTATGATCCTTGTTCCAACAGTAATGATGATACTCGGTGCTGACCAGTGCAAGATGGAATGTACGGTAAAACACCATAGACATCAGCTCATTGAACGGATGTTGCCATGAGCTCTCCCAGTCCCAAGTGAATCGCTTTAGTCCTAGCTTGTGGAGCTCATTTTCGCAGTAGCTTTGGAAACCCTGAGACTGAACCTGTGTTGATGGCTCATTGAAAACATCCTTGGGGACATATCCGAGATGACCAGCCACTTGAATTGCAATTTCACGCTCTTCTGTGCTTGGTGGTGCTGGTAGTGAGGAGAAATCCTTATCCCTAACTTTGAGTAGGAACAGGCAATGTGCATGTACTGCTGATCGCATTCCATGGACATTCTCTGGAAGTTCTGCTTTCAGCCATTTTTGTTGCTCCTTCTGGCTTGCACGTTTTGCCACATTGTGAGCTTTACGAGCCTGGTTCCTTTGCTGTCTGACCTTGGATTGTTCAAGCATACTCTGGGCAAGGGGCATTTGAGGATGGGTGAACGCATTATTTAACTGAGTGCCATGATCATGCGCCGTGAAGTTGTCACTCCTTGCTTCATCATTTGTTTCCATTTGTGTCGGAGACATGTTCTCATCCTCATCATCCACCATTTTTTCTCTTGATGAACTGGCATGAGCTGTTCTTGGTTTGGAGGAATATGGATGATGACGTCCAGTGACTTTCTCTTTATGGACCAGAGGTGAAGATGCATAGAGTTCATCACCTGCCATACACATCATCAGTTAACACATCAAAAAATGAATGAAGACTGGTCATACTCACAATCTTCAATTGGCTCCTGAGATCAGACTGACTTGCCTTTAGGTGCCATATCTAACCCATGAAACAAACATATCAAACTGTGAAAAAGGTTATACTCCGAAATTAAAATGACTTACTTTGATGAAGCGTCAATCCTGGATTTCCCTCCAACAGACCACTCCAAGTTACATTCTCCAATGGTCTTTTTCGTTGCCCCCCATCCACGCGCCTTTCATCACCCACATGAACCTGAGATCCTGATGGAATATTGAGGGTTGGCTATTTACTTTGGCCAAAGGGATGCTGGGATGCGACTGGATTCCGACCGGGATTAAGGAGGAACTCACGTGGAAATTTTGATTGGGGATTAGCATGTGATGAGATTTGAGGTGTGCCTTCTGGCCCCTGAGACACATGCGTTTGTGTATTAGTGGGATTCGGGGGAATTGGAGTGACAGAAATATTTGGGATCGACCAAGTGCTTGAAGTTGGAGCCTTTGGATTTCCCACATCAATGTTAAGACCTGATACATTCATTGAGGATGCGATAGGGGTTGTGAGAGGAATGTTGGGGCTCAATGGTGACTGTGTTTGAACATATTCTATGCTAGATTCACTATTTGAGTCATGAACAGAACCTGAACGGAATTTATGTGACTTGAAAGATGACATAAGGGCCGAAAAAGTACAGTAATATTTTTAACTAGATAAAACATCTCAGTATTATGATAAAATAGGGTGATATGAGATTAAATCTTTTCAAATTTAGAATAGAGATATCTTATGGAACTAAGTGTTGCGTGAAAGTCCAATAAGCCTCTTTTTAGGAGAATCCTCCCTGCCTCCTCTTGAGCTCCTCCACTCTTATTGGAAACCACCTGGCACAGCCTACCACCATATAATGTAATATCTCCTTGATCTCAAAGGGGACCCATCATCCATAAGTAAACATATTTGGTAACATTTCTGCCTCCCCATTGTCACATTTTGTGAATTATCCAAACTGCCAATATATGCATTGAAATTCCACAGCATTGTACATCTGTAAAGGGGTATATTCATGAAGGATTTACCCACAAAAGAGACATCACCTTTACAAGAAAGGCAAAACAATCCAAATCACACTCCAACCGATTAAAAGCCTGCTGCACTCAAACTAAATACCAAGACTTTAGGTGCACTCCAACCTTTTATGTAATAGAGTTATATCGTTATGTCTGTAATAAGGTTTAGGCCATGTACGGTGGTGTGCCAGCGTACATGGTTTGAATGTCAATCCCCTCAAATCAATGTTGACACCTCCCTATTGGAACACCCCTCAAGGGTCAAAACCGCAGTATCGCCATGTGTACATAAAATAGTATATGTATGAGCATTGAGCAGCATGGCATTTTACCCAATTAAACTCCTAACCAATTCCGCCATCCAGATGAGACATGTTACACTCCATCAGCTGCAGCTCACGCACCATTACAAATGGGATAAAATTCTCAGATGGCTCAAATCATCTCCCCCTTCATAAATACTCACTCAATTTTTTTGCCAATTAATAACACTCCTAAACACTTTCACATCAGCCATAGATATTTATACACAAACCAACCGTACTCCCAATTCCTGCAACAATGACAACCCGCCGCTATTCCTCAATGCGTATATGCATGTGTCAACACTGCTCAACTCAAACACACTCTTCACCTGAGGGTGATAGGCCTGGAGTTGCCTTCACAACTTTCCAATATAAACAGCACATTAAAAAGCTCAAATCAACCATTGCACCCAAATCTCTTCCAAACATCCCTACTTCGGCATCAGGATCTGAGTGCCCACAACTTCTATTGGATCAAACATTCCCAGCTGATTATTCACCACCATGGGCCCAAAGCATCTTCTCGACAGCACCGGGGCTCAATTCAATTGCACAGAAACCATACAGCAGCAGTCAAACCCTTCCTCCACAAGACCTTGGAATGATAATATCTGCCATTCTATCATTAAGGTATAATATACCCCGCAGGGCTTCACGCATTCTCCACCCCGCCCTAAACCTGCTGATCAAGTCCAGCATCTCAAGCTCCAGTGGTCCCCCCATTCCTGCATTCCATATACCTCAAGATCTGAGTACCATATTTGAACATCTCCAATTGGAGCCAGTGATTCAAAACTATATATGTTGTCCTCAATGTTTCTCTCTTAATCGCCTTACTGAATCAGACACAACTGACCAACCCCACTGTCAACGCCATAATGACCCAAATGATCATGATCCCCCTTGCACACAATCATTAGGCAAATTCATGTATTCATTTGAAGCCCACACCCAAAACACCACCAACATGAAGCAAAAATTTATACCAACAAAACATTTCATTTATCAACCATTCAAAAATTGGCTTGCCAGATTTCTCCAGCGGGCTGGAATTATGGAAATTCTGCATCAACATCAACAATCCCAAACTCCCAAAGATTCCCCAAAATGTGACGTCTGGGATGGATTGGTCTGGAGACGCTTCACTGGCACTAGAAATATCCATGACCCCCCATTCATGTCCATTCCTGGTGCATTGGCCTTCTCCATTTATGTGGACTGGTTTAATGCACATGGAAAGTCCATCCAGTTGGCCAGCATTGGACCTATCATGCTTATTTGTCTTAATCTCCCCCAAAGTGAAATATTGAAGCCAGAGAATGTCTATGTTGCAGGAATAATCCCTGGTCTGAAGGAGCCAACTTCCTCTAATTGAATTATTTATTAATGCCACTCATCAAGGAGCTCAAAGAGCTATGGCAAGGTTACCATTTTTCACCCACCTCAACAGGTCCTTCAGGATCCTTTATCCGTGTTGCCATTCTCACAGCCATTGCGGATGTGGTTGCCATGCGCAAGCTTACTGGATTTATTTCCCATTCTGGCAACCACTTTTGTAATTTTTGCACCATTCACAAAGCTCAAATTAATGAAATTGGTCCTCAATTTCACTACACACGCTCATATCAAAATCATAAATCAACCATTGCCAAATGGCTTCGGGCAACCCCATAACAAAGACAAGCAATTTTCTCTGAGTATGGAGTGCGATATTCAATTTTAGAAGACCTTCCGTATTGGGATCCCACCAGAATGGTTAATCTTGACATAATGCATAATTTAATACTTGGAATTTTGAAGGATCATGCAACTTTCAAATTGTGCATTCCAGAGTCCAAATCAAAAATTTACCTCAGGTCCCGCAGGAAATCCAATGACACCAACAGTTCAGACTCAGATTCCATGACCTCCAACAGCTCTCTTGATAAAATCACATTGAGAGAGGCCCGCTCCCTGAGAAGAGACGCAGCAAAAATAATAAATGAGCCACTCCCCACTACTTCCACCAGAAAAAACTACTTCCCAATGCCCACCCCTAACACAGAACATCCATCTAGTGGTTCTGCGGAGATTCCTTCATTTGATGCCGATTACATCCCCACTTCTGAAATCCCCTCTGAATTGGATATCACTGCACTGAGTGATCACCAGATCAAGGGTGAGGCTCTGGAGCATCTCTGACAAATCATCTCTGAGACAATAATTCCCTCATCATGGACAAGAGTACCTTGCAACATGGGTTCCCCCTCTCATGGTAGCTTAAAAGCCACTGAATGGGCTCTCTTATATAAGGTCTATATTCCATTTTTAATGCTCAGTCAACAGATGTCATTAGATGTACACCAATCCGCCAACATTCAAAGGCAAATGGGTCAGTCAGAAGAACTTGGAAATGAACTAACCAAGAATACATTCCATTTGATTAGTGCTATCAACATTGCCACAAGTTGGACTGTTTCAATAGGAGATGCGACTGCATTTGCTGAACATTGGAAAAAATTCCGCCTTTCCAATCAACTCCTGTTCCCAAAACAGAAAAGTAAACCAAATCATCATTTTGCTGACCATATTCCCAAACTCTTCCAACGTTGGGGCCCAGCACAAGCCTCAGCCACATGGGGTTATGAGCGCTTGATTGGAGTATTTGCAAAAATGCCAACAAATAACAAAATATGTACATCAATTAATAAGATCAATATATTCACATTGATTAAACACCTGAACTGAATAAGATTAACTTCTTACAACTCTGAATAGATGATATAGATAAAACCTTACTTCAACATATCTGTCGATGTTCCAACCTTTCCGTTCTCCTGAAATCCCCATCCGTGCCATGTGAAATAAAACAGCTTTTCGAATCACAGCCACCTGCCCTGTTCAATGACCATAAATATAACAAACCATCCCGCCATGACCAAGAAAATTATGATTGCCTGGTTGAGTACTTACAGAATTTTCATGCAACAAGGGAAATAGTTGATTGGATCAGCTTAGACACTACCATGCAATCCACAAGTCATCTCACTTCAAGGATTGTCTCACCTTGGTATTTTCCAGGTTCAAACATTAATATTGGGAACAATATATTTTCAACTGAATCCAAAAATGTCAGCAACAGTGTGATATGTTTTCTGAGGGGCAACTCACGATGCTTTGGTATTATTAATAGCATTTTTAAAGTCTCTGAGCCATCTAGCATACTGAACAATAACTTTCTGATCTTAAAAACTTTGAAGATTGATGTGAATTTCTTACCAGATTGGCCGCATCTGAATATTTATAAAGCTGTTGGTTTTGATGATGGACCCTTGATTATATCTGAAGAAGAAATAGAAGGTAACTGTGGATTGTATGATAACAAAGTTCTGTCATGTGGACTGCTTGTAATGATAAAGCCGTTATTTCATGAAATTTAGTCTACAGAAATGCAAATATCTCAGATTCATTAGCAATTTTGCTAGTGAAATAACTGCCTCAAAATTTAGTGACAGAGACATGCCATTGTGACAAGCAAAGCCCATTATTCCACATTGCCACAAAGAACTTACTATTTTGACATTGGGTACAGTGTGAATAAGCCAAGTTCAATGATCAAATGACCCACACACTCACCTTTCACAGCATCCAAAATTTCTAACTGCGCCATCATCATGTTGGAAGGGGAAGCGGCCCTTGCGCACACGCCAATTCACACGCAAGCGCACCCGCACACGCCAATGCACACGCAAGCGCACCCGCACCCACACACGCGGTATTGTGCGGCGGGCTCTACCAGTGTCACCTGCAAAACGACAATCCCGCTCAGGCGGAGTCCTTTCATGGACAACCTGGTGAAGTCAAACCCCCCGCCAAAATTTCTAACGGCGCCATCATCATGTAGGAAGGGGAAGCGACCCTTGCGCACCCGCACCCGCAAGCGCAAGCGCACCCACACACGCACACGCGGTATTGTGCGGTGGGCCCTACCAGTGTCACCTGCAAAACGACAATCCTGCTCAGGCGGAGTCCTTTTATGGATGACCTGGTGAAGTCAAACCCCCCGGCTACATCAAGACTGGCTGAAGGACCTCTTTGATGTGTGTTTTTGCAAACAGGCGGGTCTTGTGTAATTTTTACCAACCATTGGACGGTTGCGGGATGATCAGGTGGTGAGGAATCTGAGTTGAAGGCACAGGGGAACCAGTATTGGTGGATGTCACAGGATTTGGTGTAAGACAAGAGTAGGACGTGTGCTCGACGTTCGCTTGATTTTTGCTTGACGTGAGCTCGACTTTTATCCTGCTTGACGTGAAGTCAATCGCCAACGATTGACACAAGATTTGCCCTGGTGTATGCCTTATACAGAAGAAAATTTACTTATTTCTGACATCAATGAGATCAAGAAAATGGAAGTTCATAGTGAAATTTTTAGGGAATAAAAACAGACTTCCAAGGAAGAAGCTCATACTGAAAGTAACAACTGTAGTCTTAATCCCAAAGAAAATGTTTTTTATGAGAAGTCCTCAAAGAAATTCACACCCTTAAGATCATTGAACTCAATTTCAAAAGGAATCAAGAGTATGAAAAAATCATTCACACAAAAATCAAAATCATTGGAGGATTTATTGGAACCTAAAAAGAAAGAAAGGTTTATTTCAGGATCAAATTCTGAGATTGCAAATGAAGAAAAAGGCTCATTAAAGAAGGATACTTACAAGAGTGAAAAGGCCAAACACTTTGAAGTAAAATTTTTAATTAACAATATGATCATAAATTCAATTAAGAAGATTAAGGTGAATCACTCCAATTCAAAAAACCATAATAAACTTCAAGAAAAGAATACAGAATCTTTAGTAATACCTAGTATATTCAGTAAACCCAATTCAAGTGATCACATAAAGAAGGTTGTAATCCCACCCTCAATCTTAGAAGATAGAAGTATCATACATATTTCCAATATCAACTCTCAGATCACTTCAGCAAAGAGTAACTTGCCAGAAGAAGAGGATAGCTCAGAGAATAACATATCATTCAAAGAAGAGGTTTCACATGAAGAAAGAAATTACCAAAATCAAGTAAAAGATATAGGTTTTTGTATAGAAGAAGAACCTTTAAAAATGGAATTCCCTTGTTTTAAGTCAACAAGAAAAGACATATAATGCAGTTTCAGTACAGTGTAGAATATAAATGAAGCTAAAATTGATGAGTCAAGATATGAAAATTCAACCAATTCACTGTCTCAATTGACAATTGAACAGGAGTTAAATCAACAAAAAACCTTACACCCTCAAGAGAAACTATCTGGGAAAGCTCACAATAACTATAATATTGAAAAAGAAATTAATTCAAGATTTAAGAAGCTTAAATCCATTAGAAATAATGCCACAAATGAATACATAAAAAATAATATACACTCACCAATTATTTCAGAAAAACATCTTTCTGGATCAGAATATGAGAATGAAGCAGGATTATTTTGTCAAATGGAAATACAAGAAGCTGAAGATGACCATAAACTTATACTTACTGAAGAAGAATACCCTTGGAAAGGTTATACAAATTGGCAACCTCTTAGAAATGCCAACCTTTTTGAACAAAATAAAAATAATTCTAGGGACAGCTTTGAATGTGCAAACCAACATGTCAAGTGGTTGGAAGATATTAGTACCCCAAAGAAGAATGAATCAAATAGAATCAAAGATAAAGGTAGCAAAAAGAAGAAGAAGACCAAGGAAGAAAAGGAATATTTTCGGATCACTCAGAATAAAAAGATATGCCCAAGTTTGCAAGCCCATTTGGCAAGGCAATATCAAATTTCAACACAAAAAGAGGATTGGACAGAAAATAATGGTAGAAATGGAAAACTTATACAGGATTACTCAGATGATAATGAAGATTTTCAAGATCAATATCTCAATGAAGAAAGAATGAATGAGCTTAAAGCTAAGAAGGCCAAATTCAAGAAAGGTCTTGACAACAAATCTTCATATTATCAATGACTTTTTTTATTATAATTAAGCATTTTCCTTTATTATTTCATGAATTTTAGCCTTATTCCAGTCTCAAATATCTATATAAAAAATATATATATATAAAATAAAATAAAAAAATAACAAAAAAATATATCAAAAAATCAAAATAAAAAAAGTATCAAGTGTATCAGTATCATTATTCCATGTTATCTTATGTATTATAAAAAAAATACTCAACTAAAAAATTAGGGTGGGTGTCTATTTATTAAATCCATCCTTTATGATTTAAGTTTTTGGGATGAAATTCTGGGGAATTTCAGCTTTATTCTATAATTTTATCCTCAGCAATATTCAATATCAACCCACTCAAGAATTAAAGTCATGGTGAAAAATCAAACAAACAAATCAAGAATATATATGTGAATAGCTTAATGAAGTAAAATAATCAATACATAATCAAAAGGATAACTGGCCAGGTTAAACCCAAATGAAAATATCTCTTTATAAATTTCCTTTTTTTTTCTAAATTTACTTTGAATATTCAAAATATCTCATTATAAAAGACACAAAGTTATTATTATTTTACTGGGAATTGTGAGAAAACACCTCCTTTTATATTAAAGATGGAGTCAGCTTCTTCCACCCACAGTTTAGCCCTCAAATTTTTCATATATTGGAGGCTATGCAAAACTCAAAGGATATATCTTATCAGCTCTTTAATTCCTTTTGGAATTTAGGGCATAAAAGATCAATGGCATAGATTAAATTAACCTTATCTTGATTAATTTTCAACATTAAATTAAACCTCAACTGCAATTTCTTAAAAAAAAAAAAAATTATATATATAAATAAATCTTAATTAATTCAAATCTTAAATTATTTGGTTAAATTAATACTTAACTCCACACATCTAAAACAAATATTAAAATAAAATAAAACATTAATTTTAATTTCAAAACAAAAAATCTTAATTAATTTGATTTTATATTGTTTGGTCAAATTAAATCTTAACCCCACTCTAAATTTAATTATAATAATAATAATAATACATAAATTAAATGAATCTTATAGTGATTTATTTTACATGATTACATTAAACTTCAATTTTAATTTCAACACAAAAATTTAATTAATTTAATCCAATATTATTTGGTTAAATTAATTATTAACTTCATTCACCAAAACAGAAACTAAATCAAAATCAATTGAACTTTAATTTCATTTAAAAAAAAGGAATCTTAATTAATTTGATCTTATTTTATTTCATCAAATTAGTTTTTAACTCCACTCAACTAAAAAAACAAATAAAAAATAAAAAATAAAAACTAAATTAAGATAAATTAAGATAAATTAAACTTAATTAATTGATACTTAATCTTAAAATTAACTTTAAATATATCAAAAAAAAAAAATAATAAAATAAAATAATAATATAATAATAATTATTAACAAGTATATTATAAAAAAAATATACAATAATTATTATTGTTTTTCATTAAAAATGAAATTTTTTATAATAATAATAGTAATTAAAAAAAAAAAAGCATCATAACGATGCAAAAACAGCAAAAAAAACAAAAAACGACAAGACAATAAAAAAAAAAAAAAGACAGTCCAACTGTAGTGTGAAATAAAACATAATTTATTCATTTTTTTTTTCTTTTTTAAAAAAAAAAAACAAAAAAACAAAAAACAATCGATAAAAAAAATAATACATACATAAATAAATAAAGAAAGAACAAAAAAAAAAAACAAAAAACATTGATTGCGATTAAAAAAGGAGTACAGTACAATACTACTGTACTGTACTGTACACAAAAAAAAAAAACCTTAATTATTATTTTTGTTTAAATTTTTTTTACTTAATTTTATTTTATTTTAATAGACGAGGCAAGAGGGTTAAATTGAAATTGGAAGGAAACTCAATCACCCGCGGCGAGTGGAGATAACAAGTACAGCTGTTTAATTTTGAAGCATCCACACCCAGCTACTTCAAAAAAATAATTATTATCATTAAATTAAATTTATTATTAAAAATAAAAATAAAAATTATTATTGTTTATATTAAATTAATTAAATTATTATTATTTATATTCAATTAAACTTATTATTATTCAAATTAAATGAAATTTAGTATGATAATATATAAATTAAATTAAATTTATCATTATCATTTACATTAACTCAAAATATCATTATTATTAATATTAAAAGTAATATATTATTATTATTTATATTGAATCAAATATATTACTATTATTACTTATATTAAATTAAATTTATTATTATTAAAAAAATAAAATAAAAAAAATATATATATATATACATTATTATTATTTATATTAGATTGAAAGTATTATTATCATCTATATTAAATTTATGAATATTATTTATATTAAATTCAATTTATTATTATAAAAATAGGATAAATAAATTAAAATTACTTTATAATTATTAAATGGAGAGGGGGTGTCAATCCTCAATAACCAAATAAAAGGCCACCCACCATTAATAAAAATTAATATAATTACATAATATACTCTATTATTATTTTTTATCATCTATATTACTTGATATCAATTTTATTATTAGCTTTTATTACTTACTTATATTATTATTATTATCTATTATTATTTTACTATTGTTATATTATTATTCATTTAATAAATTTTAAAAATAAAAGAAAAAAAAAACAAACCCATATCATATATTTATCTTAAATTATATTTGTTTTAATTATTAAAAAAAAAAGAATATAGAAATGATGGTACAATTATTAAATGGAGAGGGGATGGCCCCACCATTTAAGGTCAATTTCAGCAAAAACAAAAAACAAGAAGAAAGAACAACCCAATCAGGAAAACCAAATGAAAAGAAGAGAGGTCCTAGACAAGACCTTAAACTGTCCAAATATTTCATTTTTTATATTTTACCAACAAAATTACTTCAAGAATAGGTCCTTGATAAGACCTTAAACTGTCTGAATAAATTATTTATTATTTTTTATCAATTATTACTTCGAATAACTCAAGAAATGGTCCTGAGTATGACTTTAAACTGCATTATTATTCATCAAAATAAAATAAAATGAAATAATTTTCTCTTATTATCAAAATCCTCTTTAGCAAAAAAATAATAATAAAAAAAAAATGAATGATGAAGATCAACCAATAAAACAAAATCAACTATATCAATATGGAAATGATCAAAAAGAGTTATATTTCAAGACAAAGCCAAGAAGAAAACACAAAATAAGAAGCTATGGAGATTCAAAATCAATATAAAGAGCTACAAACAGAAAGCATCAAGTGAAGTTATTAGAATAGAGATTTAAATAAATGAAGTTTTGATGAATGAACCCAGAATATTCCTCTTGAAACTGGAATGCTGGGGACAGCATTAAATGGAGAGGGGGATGTGGTATTCCATACCTTATTGGCCCAGTTTCAAGTGGAATTTCATTTATAGGACTATAATTTGAAGACTGAAGAAAGAAAAATCAATAATTAATCAATTACAATGGAGGAATTCAGCAATATAATGGATTTAACTTCATCAATATGTATAATCCCATAAGAAAATACTGGAAGAATGGTCCATTTGCTTACAAGCATAACAATAAAATAAGGAAAAGAAAAAGACAAACTAGCAAGAATGTTAAAGTTACCAGTAAAAGGGGTAGTGTAACACTCAAGTTACCCAAGCTCTGCTCAACCTTTGGATTACTCAGCAATTCAGTTATTAAACTGAGGCCACTTCAATAAGGAATAAATTAAAACTGTATCAATCAACAGTCACAAGACAGAAAAAAAAGAAATCAATCAATTTATGCAAGGAAAATCCATCAAAAACCCTAAATTACCCAGCAAATCTGTGGAAATACAAGCACAGCCACCTGATAAGACAGTAAATATAAATTAAAAACAGAATTAAGTTAGTTAAAGAAAAGAAAAAAATCATACAAGACAAATAGAATCCCCACAATACACAGCATTCTCCACCTACAGTTCAAACAATGCACAGACCTATGGTGCAATAACTGTACAAAATCATCTCATACCACCAAAAATTGTGCAACAAACCAAACAAATGGTGCAATACCTGGAAGAAATGACACCATCTCAAAATTACTCACCATCTAAATACCCTCAAGGCTGTGCATAATAATATTAAAGTTTGAGTAAAATATAAATGAAGCTTCAGAAATGGTGCAATATACCAAACATATGGTGCAATATCTTGATCAAATGACACCATCTCAAAATTACTCACCAGCTAAAACATCTCAGATTACATAATCATACATAAATTGGTGCAAAAAACCAAACAAATGGTATCTCACCACTATAAAGAAATTATCCCAGCCAAAAGAAGTGGAAAAATTCTAAGTCCCTTGTTTTTGAGTGCCTCTATGGAGAGCCCAAAGAATATAAATAAAGGTCCTCTCTCCCTCATTTCTTTCCTCTTTTCCCCATGAATCTAATTAGTTATATACCAAGAAGGAGAATAACTCTTCATCCCTTACTAGTAGGTTAATCTAGCTATTTTATTAAAGTATTATAGACTTATAAGTTTAATTCATAGTGATTTCTAATTAATAGTAGTTAACAGAAGGTCTACTTAATATTATTAATCCACCATATGTTTAAATTATTAGTCTTATGATTATAATACTATCAGTAATACTCATAATATTGAGTTTATCATCATAACCTTTACATTATAAAGGGAAAAAAATAGTCTTATTATATCTTTATATTAAAAAAACCAACCTTACAACTATATATTATTATATATATAAAAAAACCTACCCTTATATTATATTATATCTTTTATATATTTAACAAACATCTACTCTATATTGAACAAAATATTACCAATAAATTATTAAAGGTCTTATTACTATATTATATTAACAATTACCCTCTCAAACCATTGAGTATTATAACATATATAACATCAAATTAAACTTAACCCTTAAAATATATATTATTACTATTATATTAAATCAACCTCTTATACTATTAAGGTTTTAACCTTAAAACTATCTTATATTATTACTTGAAAACTATATTTTATACTGTTTTAACTTATAAGTTACTTATCTGGTTATTGAATAGGTCTGATAGAGACTGCTAAAAAGTCTTCTCTAGCTGTAAAGCCACAATCTTAAATATTGATTTGTGAGCTCTGTAGGGAGATTGTTTAGTATATTCAGAGGGGCAGCTAAAACACCATTAGCACCCTTGGTTAAAGGATTATTTCAGCAATTCAAAACTGTTTACCTGTGATTTCCCCCTCAAGGACTGCCTTATCCAATCCCACACCAAAAGGAGTTCCACACTAGGGATGGGCAGCAGGATGCATATTGCATTTGCGAGTGCTTGCGTAATCCAAATGGTTGGATTGGAAAGTGATTGCATGGGGACATCAATATGTTAAATTGAATAATGCACTATCCACTGCAATTTTCAGGTTCAGGTATTTGAGATTGCAAATTCGCAAAGGTCAGGTGTGATCTTTCTTTTTACCGCAATTAAAAAAGATTCATCGACCACAATTCAATTTAGGTGATATTAATAAATCAGTAATCATCTGGTTTCATTTCATTTTCTGCTGCAAGCATGCAATTCACAAAAAAAGGAAAAGAGCATAAAAGGGAACTTGCAAGAAAGTGTTGGGCTGAGGAAGGAAAGTGTGAGTTGCTTGCTTAATCTCAGTGTATATAGATATATATATATATGCTTCCACATTTATGTGGCACCCTCATTGGGCCCCATGGAAGAACATTGGCTTTAGTCAGTTCAGATTGTTTCAATGTCATGTGGGCTCCAAAAGAGAATTCAAAGGATGTTTGCCAAAGAAAGCTCCTTGGGCATTGGGCACCATTCTGCACTCAAAACTCCTTAGCTTCAAATGGCAGGAAGCAGTATCTGATATCTTGTCTGCTTCAACACATAGTTATCCCTCAACCACTCGGGAATAGTGGGAGATCCCAAAAGACATATGAGTGCAACACAACCCAAATGAATAGGTTGTTTTCCTCTTCTTGCCCAACAGCACAAATATCAATGCCAGTATCAGCATAAATCACCTCAAGTGAAATTCAGAGGGTTGTGGATGTCAATCAGATCAAATGCATTCAATTTGGCCGTGTGGCAATTTTCTCTTCAACTGGATTACTCATTGCCCTTGTCGAATTCTGACCATTCACAACAATGAGTGAAGTCGAGGTCAATCAATGGGATGAATTATCACAATTCTAATTTGCAAAAAGAGATTCACCGACCCGATTGCAACAAATGGAGCATTACTGCAGGGATTTATGTTTGCGATTGGGTGGCGCAAATGCAGCACGGAGAATGAACAATTTGGTCTGTATGGAAGTGTTGGAAAAAATTGAAAATGCAAAAGATGAATGGTGGAACCAATGTGCCAATCTTAGCTCAGTGGGTTGCATTCTAGGTCAATCCTTACAATATGTTGGGGATAATTTATTTAAGAAGATTCAAAATTGCTAAAACTCATTGGGGGTTCCGTCTTTTGATTGAGTCAACTATGAAGGCGATATTCCCGCAAATCAGGGTGCATGCGAGTTTGCTTCCGCACTCACTTTCACCATGAATGGATTCAAAAACTCACCTCATCTTGATAAGGATGCATGGCAGTATTCTTTGGGATGGTGGTTTCAAGCTGATAAGCGGACTGGCCAAATTCAAAGAGATGCGTCAAAGCGGTGTACAGGTGGAAAATTGATTTTCCCAAATGAGCATTTTTGGATTGATCTATCCGCATGTCATGGGCTCATTCAGGTAGTGTGGGCCAGTAGTACATTTGTTCATTATACTGATCCAGCACAGGAAAACAAAAGCACAACACTAGTGGGTATGTCCGCACAATGCTCAAGCAGGTTAGCAAAAACAATGTGTCAAGAAAGCCATGGCTATTATGAGATTGGCAAGAGAGCAGGCTATCAAATCAGGGATGGTAATACAATCTCATGCCAATTCAAAGAATGAGGAGATTTGCATGTGTGTTGGGTAAGGCAGAGGACAATACACACCAGGACTGGATGGATTTGAGTGCCGGAGGTGGGTGTCTCACATGAGAAAGGGGTGAAGTGGATTATGTATGGTGGCATGCCATTGTACATATGTCCTGGTTTGTTGCTCTTGTCCAGGATGCCAATGCTTCACACGTGAATCCTTATGCCTGTGAAGGTTCTGCCAATGCTAAAGGTTCCTGACGCCTATGCGGGCTGCCAACGCTTCACACGCCAATCCTTACGCCTGTGCAGGTTTCCAACAGCTCACACGCCAATCCTTATGCCTTTGAAGGCTCCTAAAAATTCACAAGCTAATCCTTACGCTTGTGAAGGTTCCCCAAAATGCTAAAAATTCCTTACACCTGTACAGGCTTCCAACAATTCACACGCCAATCCTTATGCTTTTGAAGGTTCCCCACAATGCGGAAAATTTCTTACGCCTGTGCAGGATCCCGAGAATTCACACGCCAATTTTTACGCCTGTGCAGCATCCCAAGAATTCACACGCCAATCCTTACGCCTGTGCAGGCTCCCAACAATTCACACGCGAATCCTTACGCTTGTGAAGGTTCCCAAAAATGCTAAAATTTCCTTACGCCTGTACAGGCTTCCAACGATTCACACACCAATACTTAAACTTGTGAAGGTTGCCAACAATGCTGACAAGTTCTTACGCCTGTGCAGGCCCCCAAAAATTCACACACCAATCCTTACGCCTGTGCAGGCTCCCAACAACTCACGCACCAATCCTTACGCTTGTGAAGGTTCCCGACAATTTAAACAATTCAATACATGAGTAAGATTAATAGCATGTGACCATAGGAAAGGCAATGTTTCACAAATCTGGAGTGGATTGCTCACATGCAGGAACCTCCCACTTTTTTACAGTTAAGAATTGATATGGCTCTAAACCATGGAAGAAGAAAATATAGGAGATGGTAACGGCGACTATTGGCGCATTTTTGTCAAAAGAGGTTCACACAAACAAATACTCACTCAAACTTTTGGTGGGGCACTTACAAAAATAATTGTCATGCAATCAGGGATTTTTTCTAAGGAGGAAATAAATAAATTTTACGTGAACAAAGAATGTAGTAGAAATGGAAAATAACAAACATTGGATTCAAATAGTTTATTTAAAAGAAAGTATTACAAATAATAAAAAGAGGAAATAATGAGATTTTTTTTGAATTTTATTTTTCTAAGTATTTTGAGACTATCCCTGTGATGTCCTCCTTTGGATAAGCTTCCAGTGCCTGGGCAAGGAGGGAGTTTAGTTCCTCCCGGAATCCCCGGTGCATCTCATTTCAATGAGCTTCATCCACGAAAGGAATCATTTGGAGCAAGCGGCAATGCTCCAAAAAGATTCGGTTGATCGATTTGTGGATGATGGCTTGAGGAATCATGAAAGTCGGTCGTAAGTCAGTGAGTTTGTGGCGAGCGTCATTGTGGGAATGAGAGGGGCTTTGCACCGGGGGGGAGGAGGCGTTGGGGTTTTTGGGGGCACTGCAAGGGAACCGGGGTTGGAGTGGATGGGGGGGGACAGAAGGGGAAGGTGGGCAAGTCAGGTAAGAAGAAGGGGGAGGGGGAGGGGGGAATCCAACAGGCGTATTGTCGATGATAATGATGGAGCGGGGAGTGGCGGGACGAGCTGGAGATGGTCGTAGGAGGGGTGAGGAAAAGTTGAGTAGAGTTAAAAAAGTAAAATTGGGACTTACCAAAAGGTTCCTTGGTGGATTGCGTAGGAGCCACCTCAGGTTCTGGCTCACGAGTTGTATTGTCCTCAGGTGGTTGGGAGGATGGACTCGCGCCAGGAATATGTGGGTCTTTGGTTCGGGAGGGTTCTAAAAAAGCAGTAAGAGTCAGTTAACTTGACTTCAAAGTGAAAGTAAAAATGAAATGAAACTTTGGCTGCTTACCGCGGAATAATTCCTCAGACCATCGGGTGCCACTTCGGCCTGGAGTGGGTTGCCGCGGGGTTTGCTTGCGAGGAAAACTAGGAAAGGGAGAGTCTTGTTGGGGGGGATTTGGGGGGTTTTGTTCTATGAGTAATGGAAAAAAGTAAGTATTATTGTGTGAAGAGAAATGAGATAAGGAGGATAAAGATAACTTACTTTGGCGTTTGAATCCCATTGGTGACAAGACATGGTGACGATCAGCCCAAGCTTGAATGTCGTCTTTCCATTGCCATCCTTCATCTGCCGGATGATCACTTTTCTCAGGTCGAGGAGTGAAGTGACCATCGGATGGTGGCCTAGGAGGGGGGGTGGACAAATCAATGATTGAGGGGACAGGGCTAATTGTCCAGAATCGTTCCCGTCGGCCTGCTTGAGGTCCCAGTGTCCATTCGCGCTCAGATATTGTTTCATAATTGTCGACCACAAAGGAGTCCTCGCAAGAGTGTCTTGGGCAAGAACTCCTCTGGCCTTGTGGTTGGAAGGGGCGGGCAACAAATGAACATTTCTTGTGTGCTTGTCGGCAAGCATCACAAGCGTCGGTTGTCAGTGAGGAACAAATGCAGGGGATACCCCGCTTGGTGCATAAAGTGCACAACATCTAAAAACAAAACAATTGAGGTTAGTAACTGAATAGAAAGTAAAAAATCAAGAAAGAAAATGAGAACGTAAAATGAATTATAAATTTAAGACGTGAACAAAATAAAGACGCTCTACTTGGAAGGTTTTAAAAGTCTGGAAGAGAGTTGTGAAGAAAAATAAGTATTAATATTGGTACATAATGTTGACAAAAGTTTAAAAAAGAGGTAACGCATGAGGTGGATAGAAGTGAGGTTCTGAAAGGATCAGCAGAATAAACAAACAGGCAAAAGGAAGGGGAGTGGGTTTAGTGGAGTGCAAAAGACAAAAGTAGAAAGGCAGGAAGACCAAGGAGAATATGCACAAGAAGGACAAACACGGGTGAGGTTGAACGAAGTGGAGTGGGTGAGAAAGAAAGTGAAGGGCGTGTTGTGTGAAGATGGTCTTTTATACCATGGTGAAGCTGAGACAATCTCAGCAGTTTCAGCACCCGCAAAAGTCTCAGCTTCAAGGCGTGTGGACAAAATTGAATACCAGTCGCAGCAAATGCTGCAACTGAGAAGGGAAATGCTGGCGTGAGGCAGAAGAACAATGGGGTCTGGCTGAGTATTGCTATTTATTGAATTGTCAAGCTCAGTCAAATCCCCTTTGTTTCCTTAAATAGCCACCCGATCACCCAGGAGGGTGGTCGTGAGGCCCTCGTTGAATGTGCAAGGTGGGTGCAATTCCCAAATGCCCCATGCAGAAAAAAACGTTGCGCATTCGGTCACAAGTGACCGCGGCAAGATTACTGGCCGTATGGCCTGGTAATAGTGTTTGAACAAAGGGGGGGGCTGTAATACAAGTGAATACAGCGTGAGCTTGCCTCGACCCATTGCTCAGGTTTGCTTTTGGGTCATAATTGAAATGCTCAGTGGCTGAACATTTTAACTGCACAGTAATTGAACTATTGATATAAAAATATCAAATGCACCATGCTGAGCCATTGCTTGGTTGTTTTTGTATGCACACAATCTGAGCATTTGGCACAGCATCAGATGACATTTCAGCCAGGTGCAGCATTTCACACGCTTTGGTGAAGTGCTCCAAACTGAGCCTTCCAATGCACTATTGCAAAAATAGTTCATTCCATGGCTTTACTGAGCAGTTCCACACAGTGCTTTTGACCATGAGATGCTCAGCTTGCGTGTGCAAATCGGGTGAAACGCAATGCTGAGCATGTGGCACATGAGCTACGTATATGCAAACGATTGGAAGGTGCATGCACATTCGCTATATGCATGCAAGCTCAAGTAGTATTACACCTTCCTAATCTGTACAGCCAACACTGTAGTATGCAGTACGCCTTTGTAAATGTATGCTGCGGGGCAGAGCAAGAGCTGTTCAACAATGTAACATGCAATCACATCAAGCCATTGAGTCATATATCTCAACTGCATCCCTTTGATGCACCTTGTTGGACAACTCTGCCTAACTACGGCACAGATGCGCATGTATTCCAAGTTAATGTAAGTGGTTCATAGTGGGATGACTGTTTATTTGGGTCATAAACAAACAGTGGATTCCATCCAGTGTCAATGTCAGGGAAAACAATGACTTGCCCCGCTTGTTCATTGGGCATTCTCATTGTAGGGCAGCCACATGCTTTCATACGCACCCCAATGGGTCATACGCAGGCAACTTTCACACGCCTGGAAAACATTTTACTGCCACTCCTCTGACCGGGTGGTCAGCTTGACTGCAGACGCTCACCTGCTCGCGCGTGGAAACCTGAGGCCAATCAGTGTGGATTTGCTTCAGCCTCATTTGCATTAGAATAATCCTGGCCCATGATTGCTGAGGCTGGTTATGTTTGCATGGGGATCTCGCACTGCAGGTCATTTTCTGCAAGTTCTCATGCGCCTGGCTTGCAGCCAAAAATTCCCTTGGGCGGGTGGCCTCTTTCTCCGGAGTTTTGTACATGCGTGAGGCAAAGACGCTGATGCCAATCTCGGTGGATTAGGACCCACCTCAAATGCAGTAGGGGTGAATGTATATATGGATCACGGCTCACGGTTGGTGCCCCCTTTGATCATGCCACACATCCCCCCTGGAAGCCCAGTAGGCATCAGTCATCAAAAAAGTTCAAGCAAAATCAAACTCATGTTTGGTGGCACGCCACCAAACATATCTCACCCCCCACACACAAACATCCCCACAGTGAGATTGCACTTTGAAACCGCCAACATTTCCCAGTAGGTCCCTGTGCAACAATGAACCTGGGGAGGATACGCTCATTGTTTGCTGTCATACCAGCGAACATGGCTGCATGCCTCTGATATGCCCCTCCACAATAAGTTGCTACAACCCACCCAATTTTGGATATGCTAATGTCAACCTTTTTCCACCAAAGGTTTTGTAACTTGCTGCAGATCCAGCAGTCATATTGGTGCACCCACCTTTTGCCACCTTGCCTTGATATATGCCCCAAATTGGATACAAAAATTATGAGCCCAAGAGGCCCACCCCCATCAAGACCATGCATGTAACCACAGGCCATCCCCCCTTGACCCCATTGCTGCCTCTCATATGAGTTCCCCACCTGCGCTTATTTTTCTTCATTCCATTTAGCTAACCCTTCCCGATCACATAATTTCCAACTGTCCCCAAATAATTTAGAATAGCCATCATGTCAACCCCTTCACAACCACTTTGCATCGGGATGTTTGATATTTGTATTCAAATAAATAGTGATATAACCTTAAATCCTGAGAATTCCCGCTTAGCTTCTTGGATTATCATATAGCACAATCAACACAACATATTTGTTTATCTCCCCAATCACCAGCATGCTATTGGCTCTCTACCTGGAACCCTTCCCAAAACGTTGATACCATTCCTTGGGGCACCAAAAGCTTTCATGCACTGTGGTCGTGGTGGGGCATGGATTGAAAATTGCCACTCCAATCCTACTCATATATTATTTGTTGAGGGAGTATTTATGACTGATGCAAATGATCCCTCCTCATCTCAGAAACCCAATCTAGCATTGATGTTCTTCACATGGTATCCAAACATTTTATTCATAATGCAAAGCTTTTGAACACAAGATTTCAAGCTTAAAATGCCCAAAGAATATGACTGTAATACTTATAGTCAATGTCAACTCTTTACTCCGACATTTCCTGCTTCAAACTCAACGCCAGCTTCATATCCTGCTGTTTCATCATTAATTTCCAAGCAAAAACTGATACAATTACTCAGTTGATCAGACCTCCCCATAATGACCCCACCCCATGCCATTATTCAAACCCCCCTCCTCCCTCATCGAAAGACCGGACTAGCTTTTCTCTGGGATCAAGAAATCCCCAATGGCCAATCAGCCCATAACCTTTGGGCCACCTCACCCCCAGGATCCACTTTTAATGCCAGGCACATCATTACAAACAAGGTCGCTAGCTCATTTGAATCCCTTTCGACCAATACCCCTCTTGGAGGACTGCTCACGGATGATATGGGATTAGGTAAAACTATTCAGGCCATTGCTCTAATTGGTACCTCCAAGGAGTGGATGATTGCAAACCCCCATTGCTCCACACCCACCATGATCATCTTCCCCCCTCACTTAATTACCAACTGGAAATCAGAAATATCCAAGCATGCTCAGGCTGGAGCGCTGCATGCCAAAATCTACCATGGTCCCATTCGTTACTCATTATCCAAGGCGGACATCTTAAAATCTGATATCATCATCACTTCTTACAATACTATCACCCAAGAATAAACGCAAACCAATACCTCTACATCATTCATTTTTCAAATCAATTGGCATTGTATAATTTTGGATGAAGCACAGTGAGTGGCTGAGATTAAATGATTCAAATTACCTTTTATATCCAATAACCCTTGCCCCATCTTATAGCTATATTTTCTCTCAACACACTGCCACTCACCATGCCATTAATAGCCTCATTTCATCCAGTCAAATATGTTTAACAGGCACACCTATTCACAACACCATTTATGACCTTTTGGGCATAATATCATTCATCACTCAACCCCAGAGCGCCGATCAAGATAACTGGTCACCATTCATCCTGAGTAGTCTTTCCAAAGGTTTCCATGATATTTTGCATTTGGCATTGCGACATTTAAGTTTGCGCCGCACCAAAACCAGACATCTCAAATCCCTCCCCACTATCAGCCATCATTATGAGCTGCTCCCACTTAACCCAACCATGCAGCAAGAATATTCCACATTATATGAAGAACTCCTATCATCCAAAAGCAAAGGACCAGGAGAATTTTTCAAAAATATTAATAAGCTGCGAATATGTTGTAACCATCACATCATGCTTAACACAATTGCGGAGGCAGATTTGGAAGACCCCAAGGGCAGGAGCACTCAGGGTAACTCCCAAACAATCACACGAACTACTGTGGATGTGGAAACATGCATGATGAGTAGTAAAATTGCACACCTCCTACAAAGCTTAATGAAGAACAAACAAACAGGGTGTGGTCCAACCAAATCGGTGGCTTATACCCAATGGACCCAATTTCTAGATTTCTGCATTAATTTTGATATGCATCCATTACCAATTGAATCCATCTGACTTTTTTATATTGTAGAATTGGTATTGCACTTGCCCATCACTCTATCCTTTCAGAACGAATTGATGGAACAATTACAGCACGAGCACAGGAGAAGGCAAATGAGAATTTCTTCAATAATCCTGAATGTGAAGTACTGATTGTATCCATTGCCACAGCTGGAACTGGCCTCAATATAACTTGTGCTAATATGGTCTATTTAATGGTGAGGGGACCCCCAAAATTCTGCCATGATTTGCTGCCCCTGACATCCACATTTCCAGGAGCCCAATTGGAACCCAGCCATTGAGGCTCAGGCTGTTGATCAACTCCATCGTATTGGCCAACAACAAGCTGTAAAGGTCATCCACTATATCACTCCTCATTCAGTTGAGGTCAACATGCGGAAGGTACCTTTCAAGCTCATCTTTGACCCTGATTGTATTGCTATTCTAACATCCTTCCTTATGGAAATGCCATTTTCCAAACACCAATAGGTCCAAGAAAAGAAAAAATCATTAACTGCGTGAGCCTTACTGATATTATATAATTTGCGTTTGACCAAGTTGATCACACCTGCGCACCCTGGCACAGGTCCACAATTATGAACACCATCAGCTGGATCAAATTCCTTCAATATTTCCTCAATGAAAATGAGAAATAGAGTATTATTTCTAAGGGAGACGGTGATACATTCCAACTAATATTGTCTATATTCTGACATATTTAGCAAGTTTTTGCATCTTTAAGAAATAATAATCAGATTGTATTACACCTGCACAAATAATTCACAAAATGTTAATTTGTAATGGTGCTATAAATTTATATTACTAAGTTATTGCAGAGAATCACCATTTGGCCTAATAACTGGCATTTCAAGTATTTTGAGGGCGCTAGTATGCATCTTACTACAGCTTTTGAGCCAATCTTGATCAAATACCTGAAATGATAAGCCTTCCGGAATATCACCATCATCTGTTGATCGTAATTCTGGCAATCTATCAATAGTTTTTTTACCCTTTTTTTAATGCAATTACAAAACTCTATGTCTCGATCCATTTTTAATACCAATTCATTAAATAACTGGGAGCGCCAGCGTAATCCCACTTTGCGGTAAAATTGACGGCGATTTTCCAGTACCTCCTCAGTATCTGAACATACTCAAGGGTCATTGAATTTTGATGCTAGAATGGGAAATTTATCCATATCACACCATTCACAACGGCGCTCACAGGTCTGCACATAATCAAGTATATCATCATCAGTCTTTGCTCACAATGAAGAAGAGATACATTGACTAACCCTTTGACAAATCTTTGCGAGCTTTTGATTCTCCTTCTTTTTAACCAAATACTCTGCATCCTTTCAAATAGACTTCCATTCTCTTTTCAAATAAGTGAAATATCACTCAATTAAAGCCGCCACAAACCCATAGCTATTATGATCCTTGTTCCAACAGTAATGATGATACTCGGTGCTGACCAGTGCAAGACGGAATGTACGGTAAAACACCATAGACATCAGCTCATTGAACGGATGTTGCCATGAGCTCTCCCAGCGCCAAGTGAATTGCTTTAGTCCTAGCTTGTGGAGCTCATTTTTGCAGTAGCTTTGGAAACCCTGAGACTGAACCTGTGTTGATGGCTCATTGAAAACATCCTTGGGGACATATCCGAGATGACCAGCCACTTGAATTGCAATTTCACGCTCTTCTGTGCTTGGTGGTGGTGGTAGTGAGGAAAAATCCTTATCCTTAACTTTGAGTAGGAACAGGCAATGGGCATGTACTGCTGATCTGATTCCATGGAAATTCTCTGGAAGTTCTGCTTTCAGCCATTTTTGTTGCTCCTTCTGGCTTGCACGTTTTGCCACATTGTGAGCTTTACGAGCCTGGTTCCTTTGCTGTCTGACCTCGGATTGTTCAAGCATACTCCCTGCAAGGGGCATTTGAGGATGGGTGAACTCACTATTTGACTGAGTGCCATTCTCATGCACCGTGAAATTGTCCCTCCTTGGTTCATCATTTGTTTCCATTTGAGTCGGAGACATGTTTTCATCCTCATCATCCACCATTTTTTCTCTTGATGAACTGGCATGAGCTTTTCTTGGATTGGAGGCATATGGATGATGACATCCAGTGACTTTCTCTTTATGGACCAGAGGTGAAGATGCATAAAGTTCATCACCTGCCATGCACATCATCAGTTAACACATCAAAAAATTAATGAAGACTGGTCATACTCACAATCTTCAATTGGCTCCTGAGATCGGACTGACTTGCCTTTAGGTGCCATATCTAACGCATGAAACAAAAATATTAAATTGTGAAAAAGGTTATACTCCAAAATTCAAATGACTTACTTTGATGAAGCGTCAATCCTGGATTTCCCTCCAACAGACCACTCCAAGTTACATTCTCAATTGGTCTTTTTTGTTGCCCCCCATCCACGCGCCTTTCATTGCGCACATGAACCTGAGATCCTGATGGAATATTGAGGGTTGGCTGTTTACTTTGGCCAAAGGGATCCTGGGATGCAACTGGATTCTGACCGGGATCTAGGAGGAACTCACATGGAAATTTTGATTGGAGATTAGCGTTTGATGAGATTTTAGGTGTGCCTTCTGGCCCCTGAGACACATGCGTTTGTTTATTAGTGGGATTTGGGGGAATTGGAGTGACAGAAATATTTGGGATCGACCAAGTGCTTGAAGTTGGAGCCTTTGGATTTCCCACATCAATGTTAAGACCTGATACATTCATTGAGGATGCGATAGGGGTTGTGAGAGGAATGTTGGGACTCAATGGTGACTGTTTTTGAACATATTCTATGCTAGATTCACTATCTGAGTCATGAACAGAACCTGAATGGGATTTATGTGACTTGGAAGATGACATAAGGGCCAAAAAAGTACAGTAATATTTTTAACTAGATAAAACATCTCAGTATTATGATAAAATAGGGTGATATGAGATGAAATCTTTTCAAATTTAGAATAGAGATATTCTATGAATATTTCTAAAAAGAGTCTTATTGGAAGTCTAATAAGCCTCTCTTTAGGAGAATCCTCCCTACCTCCTCTTGAGCTCCGCTGCTTTTGTCAGAAACCACCCTGCACAGCCTACCACCATATAATGTAGTATTCCCTTGATCTCAAAGGGGACCCATCATCCATAAGTAATCATATTTGGTAACATTTCCGCCTCCCCATTGTCACATTTTGTGAATTATCCAAACTGCCAATATATGCATTGAAATTCCACAGCATCGTACATCTGTAAAGGGGTACATTCATGAAGGATTTACCCACAAAAGAGACATCACCTTTTCAAGAAAGGCAAGACAATCCAAATTACATTCCAACTGATTAAAAGCCTGCTGCACTCAAACCAAATACCAAGACTTTAGCTGCACTCCAACCCCTTATGTTATAGAGTTATATCGTTATGTCTGTAATAAGGTTTAAGCCATGTACAATGGCATGCCAGCGTACATGGTTTGAATGTCAATCCCCTCAAATCAATGTTGACACATCCATATTGGAACTTCCCTCAAGTGTCAAAACCGCAGTATCGCCATGTGTAAATAAAATAGAATATGTATGAGCATTGAGAAGCATGGCATTTTACCCAATGAAACTCCTAACCAATTCCGCCATCCAGATGAGACATGTTACACTCTATCAGCTGCAGCTCACGCACCATTACAAATGGGATAAAATTCTCAGATGGCTCAAATCATCTCCCCCTTCATGAATAATCACTCAATTTTTTTTCCAATTAATAACACTCCTAAACACTTTCACATCAGCCATAGATATTTTAACACGAACCAACTGTACTCCCAATTCCTGCAACAATGACAAGCCGCCGCTATTCCTCGATGTGTATATGCATGTGTCAACACTGCTCAACTCAAACACACTCTTCCCCTGAGGGTGATAGGCACGGAGTTGCCTTCACACCTTTCCAATATAAACAGCGCATTAAAAAGCTCAAATCAACCATTGCACCCAAATCTCTTCCAAACATCCCTACTTCTGCTTCAGTATCTGAGTGCCCACAGCTTCTGTTGGATCAAATATTCTCAGCTGATTATTCACCATTGACCAAAAGCACCTTCTCCAAAACACCGGGTCTCAATTCAACTGCACAGAAACCATACAGCAGCAGTCAAACCCTTCCCCCACAAGACCTTGGAATGATAATATCTACCATTCTATCATTAAGGTATAATATACCCTGCAGGGCTTCACGCATTATCAACCCTGCCCTAAACCTGCTGATCAAGTCCAGCATCTCAAGCTCCGGTGGTCCCCCCACTCCTGCATTCCATATACCTCAACATCTGAGTACCATATTTGAACATCTCCAATTGGAACCAGTGATTCAAGACTATATATGCTGTCCTCAATGTCTCTCTCTTAATGGCCTTACTGAATCAGTCACAACTGACCAACCCCACTGTCAACGCCATAATGACCCAAATGATCATGATCCCCCTTGCACACAATCATTAGGAGAATTCATCTATTCATTTGAAGCCCACACCCAAAACACAACCAACATGAAGCAAATATTTATACCAACAAAACATTTAATTGATCAACCATTCAAAAATTGGCTTGCCAGACTTCTCCAGCGGGCTGGAATTATGGAAATTCTGCATCAACATCAACAATCCCAAACTCCCAAAGGTTCCCCAAAATGTGACGTCTGGGATGGATTGGTCTGGAGACACTTCACTGGCACTAGAAATATCCATGATCCCCCATTCATGTACATTCCTGGTGCATTGGCCTTCTCCATTTATGTGGACTGGTATAATGCACATGGAAAGTCCACCCGGTTGGCCAGCATTGGACCTATCATGCTTATTTGTCTTAATCTCCCCCCAAGTGAAAGATTGAAGCCAGAGAATGTCTATGTTGCAGGAATCATCCCTGGTCCAAAGGAGCCAACTTCCCTTCAATTGAATTACCAATTAATGCCACTCATCAAGGAGCTCAAAGAGCTATGGCAAGGTTACCATTTTTCACCCACCTCAACAGGTCCTTCAGGATCCTTTATCCATGTTGCCATTCTCACAGCCATTGCGGATGTGGTTGCCATGCGCAAGCTTACTGGATTTATTTCCCATTCAGGCAACCACTTTTGTAATTTTTGCACCATTCACAAAGCTCAAATTGAAGGAATTGGTCCTCAATTTCACTACACACGCTCATATCAAAATCATAAATCAACCATTTCCAAATGGCTTTGGGCAACCCCACAACAAAGACAAGCAATTTTCTCTGAGTATAGAGTGCAATATTCAATTTTAGAAGACCTTCCGTATTGGGATGCAACCAGAATGGTTAATCTTGACATAATGCATAATTGAATACTGGGAATTTTGAAGGATCATGCAGCTTTCAAATTGTGCATTCCAGAGTCCAAATCAAAAATTTACCTCAGGTCCCACAGGAAATCCAATGACACCAACAGTTAAGACTCAGATTACATGACCTCCAACAGCTCTCATGATAAAATCACATTGAGAGAGGCCTGCCCCCTGAGAAGAGACGCAGCAAAAATAATAAATGAACCACTCCCCACTACTTCCACCTAGAAAAACTACTTCCAAATGCCCACCCCTCACACGGAACATCAATCAAGTGGTTCTGCGGAGATTCCTTCATTTGATGCAGATTACATCCCCACTTCTGAAATCCCCTCTGAATTGGATATCACTGCACTGAGTGATCACTGGATCAAGGGTGAGGCTCTGGAGCATCTCTGACAAATCATATCTGAGACAATAATTCCCTCATCATGGACAAGAGTACCTTGCAACATGGGTTCCCCCTCTCATGGTAGCTTAAAAGCCGCTGAATGGGTTCTCTTATATAAGGTCTATATTCCATTTTTAATGCTCAGTCAACAGATGTCATTAGATGTACACCAATCTGCCAACATTCAAAGAAAAATGGGTCAGTCAGAAGAACTTGGAAATGAACTAACCAAGAATACATTCCATTTGCTTAGTGCTATCAACATTGCCACAAGTTGGACTGTTTCAATAGATTATGCGACTGCATTTGCTGAACATTGGAATAAATTCTGCCTTTCCAATCAACTCCTGTTCCCAAAACAGAAAAGTAAACCAAATCATCATTTTGCTGATCATATTCCCGAACTCTTCCAACGTTGGGGCCCAGCACAAGCCTCAGCCACATGGGGTTATGAGCGCTTGATTGGAGTATTTGCAAAAATGCCAACAAATAACAAAATATGTACGTCAATTAAGAAGATCAATATATTCACATTGATTAAACACATGAACTGAATAAGACTAACTTCTTGAAACTCTGAATAGATGATATAGATAAAACCTTACTTTAACATATCTGTTGGTGTTCCAACCTTTCCGTTCTCCTGAAATCCCCATCCATGCCATGTGAGATAAAACAGCTTTTTGAATCACAGCCACCTGCCCTGTTCAGTCATATAAATATAACAAACCATCCCGCCATGACCAAGAAAATTATGATTGCCTGGTTGAGTACTTACAGAATTTTCATGCAACAAGGGAAATAGTTGATTGGATTAGCTTAGACACTACCATGCAATCTACAAGTCAATTCACTTCAAGGATTGTCTCACCTTGGTATTTTCCAGTTTCAAACATTAATATTTGGAACAATATATTTTCACCTGAATCCAAAAATGTCAGCAACAGTCACCAGGGGGATTTCATTTGGACCTGCATGCAGGTCCCTTACAATGATTTTGGCTAAAGTATTCAAATTAACTCACATTTAACTCATAGGATATCTACATGTGTATCTCAAAGTTAACTCATACTTAACTTCACTCATATCTCCACATGTATCTTCAAATGAATCCATTCCTCACTTTGTTCATATCTCTGTAGAGTTCTTACATATTATCAATAGGGTGATGAGGGTGTGTTTTTCCTACAGCTCTAAAGTAATACTGTCAGGTATTTTCAATTTAGCTTCAAGCTGAGGAAATTGCATCTTTATATTAACTAACACATTGTCTTAAGCCTCGATTTCATTTTATCTCAGCTGGTATCTCAATGTCAACTCAATACTGATAAAAGCTATCTCATTCCACTATATGAATGGTTTTACATCTATGTGTGGTATTCAAGAGCTTATAATATCCTATCAATAATTTGAATCTACATAATAATATCAAAGGTAATTTAGTAGATTTACTTTTATGCAAAAAAAGCATCTGACTATATAAATTCTCGTAAATCCAGCTCTTTGATAGAGATGATAAGGTTTTTTCCTTCAATTAATATAGATTTAAGAAATCATTATATGGATTGATTAATTATTATTATCAAAATTATTAAAAATATAAAGTACACATATCATAAGTTGATTTCATTTTGATTTGTTTTCCATTAAATTTTCCGTTTCCTACTTGGAATTTGTATACATATGAATTTGAATTGATTCCCCAGTAAAAATTGATTTGAAAATTCATAATTCAATTGAATTATCATTCTCTCTTGAGATATAAAATTCTAATTCCACATAAATATGTTTTTATCTAGATAAAAGTGTCTATTATTCTTATAGTATTAATTAGTCATAAGATTGAGTAAATATTTAACTATTATCAGAAGTCTTTTGTATAGATTGAGACCATATCAAAATATCACAAATATTCCACTTTTTTTAATTTTTGTAACTTGAATTTTTGGAAATTAGGTTTTATAATCAAAAAAGATGAACCCTTCCAAAAGATTCTATACAAAGTAATTATGTCTAAATATTTTTTTTAAATAAGTAATAGCCAATTTTTTATCTCACAAACCAAGCTAAATCTCATTCAATAGTTCCTTTTAGTATGATTTAATTCTCAATATTATTTCTTTTGTTGAGCTCAGGAGAACCTCTGTAACCTTCAAGTGTCCACTTCCTTGTTACTGCTTGGAAATCCTTATTATATATAGTATATATCCTTCAATAGTCAATTAAATGGGCTTAAATAAGTTCAATGAGTTTTTCAAGCTATTATGAGCCAATACACTGATGGTTCACAATAAATCAACTTCACTTCTACTTTAAAAGATCCTTTGCTAGATTTTTACTAATTGAAGGAAATGTGGAAATGAAATTTCATGCTTGTGGTGAAGAATTTTTACCAATAAAGTTCATAATACAGAAATGAAATGTAAGCTTTGGATTGATACATATATAAATTAATCTAAGACAAGGTCCTTTGAAGTTGATCTTTTCTCAATTAGAATTGTATTTTGATATATAATTTTCATATATATCTTTTTATTTAAGTTCTTTTAATTTGAGTTTCCAATTATTCCATTTGGGAGAATTTTATCTATTTCAATTATCAAAACAGTTATTTAAAGCATTGAGGAATATATTATTGTTTGATTTAATCAAATTTGAAATATAATTTGTTTCTTAAATGAAGTAATTAATAAAATTAAATTGAGATATTCCTTTGTTTAATGTTTTATCCCTTCAATTTCTCTAATATTTCTTTTTTTTAATTTTTTGGAATGGTTTTTTGAATATGATCTTTTTCAATTGAATTGAATTGTGGAAATAAAAAAAACTATATAAAACTATTGAACTTTACTGTTTATTTGTTTATTCATTCTAATAATATTTTGTTCTTGTATTTTTTTAGAAAAACTATATATAAATATGCAATAACTAGGAGATAAATACTAATAATTGGAATCTTTTATTCAAATGTTATGCATTCATCATTTAATTTAATTTAATTGAGACATATGGAAATTATGCAAAAAACATTTGTATTACCTTACAGGAGTCCTTCCTCATATCTTCATTTTAACTTATCAGTAGCTTCAGAACTATCTCCATGTGAATCCCAAAATTATCTTAGAGGAAAAAAGTTACAAATACCTCAGTATGAATCCCCAAATCAGCTTAGTATCAACTGAGCTTTGATGAGATAGACTATATGTAACAAGAGTAATAAATTCAACTTTGAAATTATGAATAAGAATGTTGGGTACCTTTCTTTTCAATCAAATTATTTGTTTCCCTAAGTTACTTTGTTTTACCTATTGTTATGCAAGTTTCATTAGAAAACTTAATACATGCTGGTACTCTTTCTGGTTCAATAAGATGCGAGTATTTAAACTTCTGATGACAATTGGAAATACTATAATTTTTTGGAAATACATAGATTTCTACAATGATACTACTAGTATGAAAAAAGCTGTTGTGTTACTTCATCCTTTTTTGAAAAGGATCAAATACATTTGGGAATGATAGCAATACAAATATTGAAAATAAGAGTCAAATAAGATGATGTATAGTTGGATAAGAAAATAGAATACTCAGCTTTAAAGCCAACAAGATAAATAGAAGAAAGAAGTATCCCAATTGATTTCACATAGGGATTTACATAGGATAAAACATTATCACAAATATATAGGACAGAAATATACCAAGACATAATACAAATAAAAAAAGTGAAGTTAATGCAAGAATACCCAGTAAAATCACTCTGAGAATAACTATGAGATTTATACCAAAGTGGAATATATGTATTACAGAAAAGGTTGTTTGATAGTTCAACCCTTACCCTCAGCTTTGAATTTTGACTCAAATAGACCAAATGTTTGTGAATAAATCATATTTTTAATTATGGAAATTAAAATTCATTCACTTGAAAAAAAGATAAGGATCATGGAAATCACATATTCCAATCACTATTCATTATTGATTTAACCAGAAACCAGATACTTAAAAAATGAAAAATCATTACAAACTAAAGAAATATTCTTCACATTTGAATAACATGGTGAATCAAAAAAGTGAAACCATATAATTATAGTTTTTTCCCCTGATTAGGAAATGATGTGAAACCTCAAAGGTTTGGTTGGAATAAGGAGAGAAGGTCATACTTTCTCACAAAGACAAAGTGCTGAACTACTAAAATGGATCAGTAGCTGAATCTTTCAAAGAGATTTTATTTTGAAGGTCTAAATGGGGTCTAAAAAGATATTAATAGAGGTCCCTTGTCCCTCATTCCCCACAATAATTACAACTCAGAATTTTATATTAAAGAGAAATCCATCCCTTCTATACTAAAGCATTCTAGGATCATACAAAAAACATCAATAGCCAGGCTCATTATTCTCAAAGCCATTATTTATTATCACTTGATTAAACTTTATTCAAAATATCACCAAAAAAATTCAATGTCAATAAATAACCTGATTATTGAAATACCATTGCTTTTGAAGGTATTATTCTTATGAATCTTATTAAAGGCCTTATATGCTAAAATTCTTGATGAATAATAGAAAATTCCTTTTAAAATTGGAATTATTATTAGTATCAATAATAATTTGGAAAACTTAATCTTTATATCATTTCTTTGTAAAATGAAAAATGATTTTTTTGTAAAAAAAATCAATCCAAAATTAAAAAACAAGGCTTGGTAGTTTTGTTGCATTATATTATTCAATACCATTGCATTATCAATTTGGATCAATTTTTTCTTATCCTTTTTTTGGGAAAAAACTTATAAAAAATTTGTAATCAAACTTAATTAGTTTAATAATTAAATGAAAATCAAAAATTCAAATATGTTAATTTCAATTTTATATTAGAAGAATATATTTCTTAATATATTCTTATTTATAAATGAAAGATAAGCTAATATACAGTTTATAATAAATGTTCATTGAGAAGATTTGGAAATTTGAATTATTATTCATTTAATAACAGAAACAGTATCAAAGTTTCAATGATTTGAATTCAATATGAACAATTAGATGCCGGTTGATCATCCTGCAGTGTTGATTTGGAATCATTTTGATGAGAAATACAAATCCATTGTGAATCAGAGGCTTGAGAGTGGGGTTGAGTAAAGAAAGCGCTAATTGCAAAAAGTAAATCCAATCAAAGAATAACGCTGGGTGAAGTAAGTTCAAGTATGCCATTTGAGTTCGCTGCCAATTGATTGCAGCTGAGAATTAGCTGATCACCATCATGTTCTGCCACCGGAATTATCTCTTGAGACTTGATAGTTTTCCATGTGCGCGTGGTGATTGTCTGAAACGCTTCAAAACAAATTTATGATTCCATGACCAATCAGATTGAAATTTCCGATTCACACAAATGCTGTTGAGTGAAAATTTGGCTATGCTATTATTTTGCGTAGTCTCAGTCACCACAATTGTTGCATCAAACAAATCCACAGTAGCATTTTTTATTGTAAATGCAAGCTCCTTAGTAGTCCAAAAAGACACAACTTCTCCATCAGCCGTCTTAGCCACAGGAGCAATTTCAGCAATTGAATCAGTAGTAGCACTAGCAGCGGTAACTTGTATAAGGCCGGGAGACAACATATGCAAAAGTGATTCCTGGTTCAATTCTCTGAAATAAAAAATTTTAGGCAAGGACATCACTAATGACATCAAAGCAAAATACTGAGGCTGAGTTAGATTAATTTTCACATCCGACATTTGGGCCATAATTTAGGTGGAAATGTAGCTTATCAGAAAAGTAAAATTATATGCAATGAGGTAACGGAGATACTTAAATATAACACTCACATCAGTGTCTAAACCTTGGTCTGAGTCTTGATTTTTCTGTTCTTTGTTGAATGAAGCGAGGCGAACATCAATGTTAACGTCAACAAGTAATTGCAGCGTCTGCAAGTGACCTTCGTGATGCATTTCAGAGGTTAGACGGATATTATGAATTCCTGCCTTGGTCTTAGTCACCAATTTGTTCTCGTCACTAGTAAAAGCATTTGACGCAGAAATTTCCCCTAAATGTGCAATTAGACAATCAGTCAATGCTTTGTGAAGAGGAAAGATGATAATAGGAGTTCTTATCAATACATCGTAATGTATCTTGCTGGTAAATCCATCAAAAACCAATGAAATAATATCATGCGCTGGTCAATCGTCGGAGGAAATGGACAATTTGCCGGACTGAAGGGTAAAAGAACCCCTTTTTAATTGGGTTTGAATATTCATCATAATAGCATCTCGAGGCAAATCAACAGCCGAGGACGTCGCTTCTTTTTCATCCCATTCAATAGCCTCATACAGCTTTCTTTTGTCTTCTTCATTCAATACGCTGTCAGATTGAAAGTTGGGATCCTCTTGATCAGAAGGGCCTTTGCTGCCACCCCAAATCCAGCCTAGCCAACTGGTGCTTTTCGCGTTGTTGGAGTCAGTTTGCTGATGCTTTTCTGTAAACCTCTGCTGGCGCATTTCGGACCTGGCAAGGGATCGATAATACCTTATATCTTGATAACTAAGCCTTTTTTCTAAATCTTCCAATTCAGTCTGGTCAAAGTTGTAAATTTGGCCCGTCAATGCAATAATATTCTGAAAGCGTGAGTCAAAATAGACCAATATTAAATACTAACCAAATCTAGAGCAAGTGTGCCAAGTTGCGCCACTTTAAATAGGCTAATGTAAAGTTTGCGATCATCTCTTCGCTGACAAAAACAATCCCACGTCCACTTGCAAGCTTGTTGATGAACTTCATGCTTAGTCGCGGCAATGGCAAATGACCACAACGCTTGTGCCTTGTTTTCAGTGACAGATGGATCTCCCGGGTGAAATCCAAGAAACTCTCGGCGTCTGGTGTAAAAATGAAACAAATCTAAACATGATAAAGCGTCTTGGTATTGATCGGCATCAATTAGAAATGCTAGTTCACTCAAAGTAAGCTGACAGTTAATCTTGGGCAAATCTTTTGTTGGATGCTTGCGTAGTACCAATTTCTCTTCTCCACTGACAGGCTTCAGGATATATTGATGATCAGGGAGCGTGCTAGCTTTGGAATCGGAGTTGTTGGATCGGGATATCATCTTGGTGAAACGTTTTTGAAATTGTTCTGGGGTGAGATGAGAAAGGGAAATTGAATTGGTGTTAAAATAAATTGCTAGTGAATCTAGTGATGTCAATTTATGGATGCCAGCCTTTGATCCAACAATAAAAGATTCGCAAAAATTCTCATCTGTTGAAACCGCAGAGAGCTCAGCCAAGGTGAAGCCGATTGAAAAAGGGTGGCCAGGCACTGATATTTTGTCCTCATTACGAACATGGACATTTTTGATTTGTCGTTGAAGATTGTCAAGAATCTTGTTGGTCATGGCAGCCACAAACGATTCATTCTTTTCAGCTTCTTCGTTACTCGTGTTCCCTGGGGTTCCAGCAGTGGAAGAAAGGAGTAATTTAGAATTATTGAGCTTTTCCATCTTGGTAGCCTGTTTACGCCTTTCATCATCTTCTGGGTTGAATTTGCTCTCGCTGGATGGTATGGCCGGTATGTAAATATTATCAATAGCTGCTTTGACAGGTTGACTTTAAATAAAAGCCAGTCAGATAAGACCAGTTCAACAGAGACAATGTTCATTGAATTACATACACCAAGGGAAGTCCATCTGTCAGTCAAACAAATTGGAAGAGGGTAAGTGAAATAGAAATGAGGCTATAATGTGGGAGAAAAAAACCAGATTGATGGAGACTTATGGAACTGTTAGTACCAAGCTTCCTATTGAGCCTTCAACAACATCTATTGGCAACCAAAACTTATCCAATGCGCCCCTTTTTAGCTTTAAATTCCTACATAAAAAAATTGACACTATTACTAATGCAAGGTCTTCGGCAGGCTGAACGTAAGTTGATTGAGCATCCAGATAGAAGTAGGACTTTGAATGAGATGATGATGCAGATGCAAGTTTTTAGTGATAAGGATATCATTATTACTACTTGTGATTCTTTTTCTTGTAGGGGAACAAGGGGAGTAATCTTTTTTAGGATGATGAGCTATGGGATACTTTAAGTTGGTGGAGCGATTTAGTTCCTCCTACTACTAGTGCTCACTAGACAACAAAATTTATAAATTGCATCAATTTCATCAGAATCTAGCTCGAGCATGGACTAGTGGAGACTTACAAAACAATCTTCCATCTGTTGGACAGTATGAGATCCTAGCTTCAAATTCCGATCCACAAGCTATTGAGTCTCCTCAACTATTTTCATCAAGATCCTCAAAATTTGCTAAGGTATAGTACACTAGAATTTTTCTCGATATTCTTCGTCTTGAGTTTTGGAAGATCCCAGGCTTGTCGGCACAAAATAACCCTTTCATTCAACTTGATCGTTCATCATGGAAGGCGTTGAGTGTAAGCCGCACAAGCAGTTGACGTTTTGGTTTCACTTTTGGTTCGTTCTTCAGCTGACATATTCTCTCTTGGCTAGATAAAAAGTGAGAACATAGCTGCCCATTGAAAACAGAGGATTTAGAATTGGAAGAGCTAATAAAAGATCGTAATCTAAGAGCTTCTGCTCAAATTGTAGTATAGAGTAATTGCAGTAATTGATCATCCGTTAAAAGGCGTCCAATTGATTGAAAAAGCTTTTCAACTAGCTTGAGGCGAACTTCAATCTGACAATAATCTGGCATATATGATAATTTCTCGGGCTTCATGACATGCAAAGAATTGATTTTTTCATTCAGGTTAGCACTCTGAGCCAAACTTCTATCGTTTTCATCAGGTGTCGCAGAAATAGAGAACAAGGAGTCGTACGTGTGAGTAGAAAGACGCAATTTTTGGTAGGAAGGTAGGGTTTGAAAGCTTTTGATGGCCAGTTGACAGTCATGATTGTCCATCGCCCTGGTCAGGCTAGAAAGCGGCAGATCACCAGGAACACAAATGTTAGAGTTTCCAACTTCTGAGGTGGGATGAGGAGCTGAACTGGAAGAAGCGCTAGGCCAAGTACAATCGCAAAAACGCTGGGAAGCTGTATTCTAAATCGCTTGCATGATTAATGAAAAGACAAATAAGATGAATTTAAAAGGCGAGTGAACTCACAGATGCCTGAATGAAGTGAGAGCAGTCAGATTAGTAGCCATGAGAGGATTTTAATCGGTTCTCTTCTGGGTCAAATTTGTTCTCAGTGGATGGTAATGCCAGTAAATAAATATTATCAATAGCTGCTTTGACAGGTTGACTCTAAATAAAAGACAGTCAGATAAGACAAGTTCAACAGAGGCGATTTTCATCGAATTACATACACCAAGAGCAGTCCATCTGTCAGTCAAATAAATTGGAAGAGGGTAAGTGAAATAGAAATGAGGCTATAATGTGGGAGAAAAAAACCAGATTGATGGAGACTTACGGAACTGTTAGCACCAAGCTTCCTATCGAACTTTCGACAACATCTATTGGCAACCGAAACTTATCCAATGCGCCCCTTTTTCGCTTCAAGTTCCTAAATAAAAAAGTTGACACTATTACTAATGCAAGGTCTTTGGCAGGCTGAACGTAAGTTGGTTGAGCATTCAGATAGGAGACTAACTTCAATTTAATATCGCCACCCCATATCCTGACATTAAGCTGGTTAGGATTGAAATTTTCTATGTATGCTGATAAAATTTGATTAAGAACCTAATTCCAAGGATAGCATGGATTGGTTAATTTTACATTGATTATAAATACCATTCTCAAAAAAGCTAAGGGTACGTACTGATGATACAACACTTTCCAGCACCATGCCAAACAAATGCTATGAAACCTAGTTCACTATTGGTTGAGCCCTTGTGCGAAACAGCCCCAGAATCTGGAAAACGGGACAATTTCTCAAAAACAATGATAAAATTTTTGGTTGAAGTTGAGAAGTGAAGCTGAGTGTGGATGATGGAAAGTTCAAATCACCCATGATGTTGGCTGATTGACATGATGCAGCAAGTCTTTTTACGAAAAGAGAATTGATTTGCTTCAAATGTTTAACATGATGATGATTATGGTGGTGTTACGGATGAAGGAGTCAATAATTTGAGTAGTAGTAGATTGAATGATGTAGTCAATGTTGTTAATATTTTAGGTGGTGATTGGGATGATTGGTAAATTTTAGTTAGTGAGCAAAATTGGAGAAGGACAGTTTTAGTTAGTATTAATAGTTAAATGGAGAGATATTGTTAAAAATAAGATGATTGGGATTTCTTGAAGATTTAACTTACCCTAAGCTTAGATTGACAAATTCAATCGATCCAAATCAAGTTCAAGATCCAAAATATTAAGATTGGTTTGATGATATCAATTTTAATGATAATTTTGATATGAAAGAGGATTCTTGATGATTTGATGAATTATAATTTTAATGATTTTTATTTGAATATATTGTTTACAATGATGATGATGAAGATTGATGTTGTGATTGTAAGGGTTGAGATTGAAGTTGAGATTGTTGTTGTGATTGAGATCGAGATTGAGTAATTTGATTTTATTGAAGATGTTGATGGTGTGATGATTGCTAATATGGTTGATGATGATTAAGTTGTTGTTTTTGTTGAATTGTGAATTTTTGAAAAATTTGGATATCGATGCTATTGATGATAAAAGCTGAATGTTTAGTGATTTGATCAGAGTTACAAATCACTAGACCAGCCATGAGATCATGATGACCTGAAAGATATTTAGTAGCTGAATCATAAACTATATCGACACCAAATTCCAAAGGTTTGATTAAATAAGGAGACATCATAGTATTATCGAGGACAATGAGAGCATGAGGGATTATGGCTTTAACTTGACGCGAGATTTCTTGGAGATCAACGATTTGCAGTAGTGGGTTTGTAGGACTTTCTAATAAGACTAGTTTAGCTTTACTATCTTTGAATAATAAAGGCTTTATAGAATTGATATCTGTAGTATCGAGATGATGAGTGATGATATCATTATGATTTTGAAGATAGTTTAAAAGTCTATCAGAGCTGCCATAAAAATTGTTTCCAGCAATGATTTCATCGCCGGGTTTTAAGATTCTTAGGATGATATCTAATGCACCCATACTGGAAGTGATTGCAAAGGCATGTTTAGCTGAAGAGATTTTAACAATGTGATTTGCTAAGAAGAGTCAAAAAAGACCAAGTTAAAATCCCAAATATTTGTTGAAATGAAAAAAAGAACATACAAAGAAAGGTATGAGTAGGATTACCACTGCAAGAGTAATCATATTTTCCATTTAAGCCTTTAAAAGTAGCAAATTGATAGATAGGTATAGCGCTTGAAACATGCCTATCATGATGATCTGAATCAGGACTATCAATTGTAGCACAAAGAGTTGAAAATCTATGTGATGAAGGTGGACCGATGATATTTGAAATTGAAGTGATTGAATTTGAAAATGGAGATAATAAATCAGGTGAACAAGTTGAATTTGAATCAATCAATTTTGATTATGAGATTATTTATAATATAAAGTGAATTTTTTTTGAATTATTGATTAATTAGAAAGATATTTTATTAAATGAAGAAAATAAAAAGATAGAATATGAAGATTTATTTGGAAGTAGAAGCAAGTCGGTTGATAATAGAAGGATGATTATCAATAGTAAAGTTTTTAATCTTTCCTTCTTGTAGATTTTTGAAAATATTATATGCTTTCTGTGAAATTTGCAAGGACATAGATAATCAAGTAAAGGAATTACTACTACCACCTTCAGGATATAATGTAAAGTGTCTTGTATTTTTAGCTTTCCAAATCATTTGTACTATGCCTTGTTCTTTACCAGTTAGATTAATATTTGTAGAGTAATCAGGAAAAACAAAGAACTCATTAAAAAAATCAAAATGAGAAAAAATCAAACTACCGTCTAATTTGGAAATAGGTATAGATAAAAAATAAGCATAGTCAGAACAATCAGTTTTATCAACATGAGGCAAATTGGAAAAAATTTTCAAAAGTAAAAGTTAATTGATTGGCAAATGAAGTGGAATTGAAATCAGCAAAATCTAATGAGTCAAAACTAGGAATGTTAAATTCTTGCATTTTATTACAATTATTTTGAAAAAGTGTTGAGGAAAACTTTTGAAATAAATTTTTGAGTATAGTCTGGATTTTAGAAAGTTGCAATGTTAATATATTATAAGTTTCCAAGTTTTTAGAAATAGTAGTGGAATTAATATATTTTCCAATAGTGAAATCTCCAAGCCTAGGAGGTCTCCATCCAATAGCATACATAGTGCCTGAAATTTTGTTTCCTGATTCTTGGAGTTTGTTCAAAAAAAATTTATATTGAAACAAAAAAGTAGATAAAAAATTAATTTCATTCTTTTCAAATTGATTGAGCTTTGTGAAAGGTATAAATTGTACTATTGCAAAAGTTTTGAAAAAAGAATCTGAAAGATGATTATCATTCAAAATTGTAAAACCAAAATCTAAAGAAAAATAGTTTTCTTGAATATATTTTCTATAAAGAGGAGTTTTAGTTAAAAAGATAGGTCTTAGCATTTTTCTACTATTATCATTGAGAGGAATGGGATTGAAGTAATCATCATGTAAAAATTTGCATTTTCTAAGGTAAGGGATTTGTAAATCAATGCCTAATTTTTGTGTTTCTTTTTGGTGGGAGTGTTGATGATATCTTTGAGAGTCAGAAACAATAGCCTTTCTATTTTGCATTCTAGAGGATTTTCTTTTAACTTCCTAGGAATGATGGTAGAAATTAAAAAGTAAGAAATTGAAAATAACTAAAAAGAATAATTGAAAGAAATGATTTTTTTTAAAAAAAAACTGAATAACGTTAGCCCCATTTTACAATGAGTTTAGCCACTCTTTGACGTACTCCCATACATTCAGTTTTTTTTAAAAAAAAATCATTTAATTTTATTATTTCATAAAAGAGTAAAAGATGAAATCATTAGGTAGTTGGAAAAAATTAATTAAGAGTAGAGAATTAAAAAGAGCTATGATTCCGGTTAGTATGAGATTTGATAGATAAGTTTGAGAATTAAAATAGAAGAATCATTTCCAAAAGAATTAAAAAACATCAAAGTAATTCAACTCATTTCAAATGAAATCAAAAATAAACTTGAGTGAGAAAGTATGAATGATTGAATTTGAAATAATTAGTTTGACAGATTAATTCAATTAATTAATTTACTTGATTTGAAATTGAATTAATTAATTTAATGAATTTGAAATGGAATTGAATCAATTAATTTAATTAAATAGTTAAAATTCAAATTGAATTAAATAATTAATTAATTGAAATGAATCATTTAATTAAATTAATTAGTTAAAATTCAAATTGAATTAATTCATTAATTAATTGAGATGAATTAATTAGTTTCAATAAATCAATTTATTAATTTAATTAATTAATTACTTTCAATGAATCAATTTGATCAATTAATTAATCTCCATGAAACAATTAATTAATTAAATTGAAATGGGATTGAATTAAATAATTTAATTAATTAATTAAATTTCAAATTGAATTATTTAATTAATTAATTTTATTGAATAAATTAATTGATGAATTATTTTCAATTAATTAATTTTAATGAATGAATTAATTAACTTAATAAATTAATCAATTTCAATGAGTCAATTAAATTAATTAATTCATTGATTTCAATGAATCAATCAATTAATTTAATTGATTAGTTAATTTCATTGAATCAATTAAATAATTAAATTTATTCATTGAGAATCAAATTTATTTAATTGGTAATGAAATGTAGCTATTGAAAATGAAATGTAATTAATTGAAAACAAATGATTTGGGTATGTGAAAAGGAAATTTTATAAATTGATGTAGTTGATAAGTGAAATTGAAATTCAATCACAATGGATTCATTTGAATTATTGAAAGGGAAGTAATTAAATTTATTAATTGAAAAAATACATGAGTTGATTATGTGAAAGGAAAAATTGATAAATTTGAGTTTATATGAACTGAAAGTAATCATGTTAATGGTTTAATTAAAGTTTTTTAAATGAAATTGAAAATTATTTAGACATAATAAATCAATGGTATAATTAAAATAAAACAATACTAAACTGTTTGAAAATGAGAAAAGACTAATTATTTATTGAAAATAAATGTTAGACAAAACCAAATTACATAGGTATTGGGGTGGAAAAAAATGGTTAAGGAATTGATTTTATAAAAAATAAAGTGTCTGAATTACCTAATCCGTCAAAAAAAAAGATTCATTTGGAATGAAAAAAAGGAAGATATAATAAAAACAAAATAAGATATAAGCAAGAAAATAAAACAAATAAAAATAAATGGGTGGAAAAAATTGGGTCAGAGTTGAGTTGGGGTTGGCAAATGTGGATTAAGAAATTTAAAAGAGGGTCAATATTTAATAGCAAGCAATATTAGATGGGAGTATAATTTTTCTTACAAAGTAAATAAACATAAGGATGAAATAACTTAACTTATTGGAAATAATGCGAGTCAAGTCAGCATGGTATGGTCATAAGAAAAGACGAGGTTTTTTGATTGCTTTTGAAAATGAAAAGGGCGTGTGAAAATAAAGGTATTCTAAAATTAAAAGCATGGACATTATAAAACAAAAAAAGATTTAACTGGTTCTTGTAATAGGAAATTAATTACAATGGTTCGATTATCATGTGTAAGTAAATTAGAAACAGGAGGTAAAGCATCAGATTTGTGAGGGTGGAAGGAGTGATGTCACAGTGGCTTGTGCTTCCCATTGGTTTAAAAAATCACTTGTAAGATATTGAGCCAATTGATGTCGTGAAGGTGGGTGAACAAGTTGGACATCAGTGAATGGTTTCATGCCCTTAGAAAAAAAAGATTTAAGATGAAAAGATAGATTTTTCCAAACTGGATCTTTGGGTGGAGGTGGCTTAACATGTTGGTGAATAAGATGAAAGGAGCATAGTATGAGCATGGCATTGGAAATTGAAAAATTCCGATGATCCTTTTGTGCAGTGAATAATCCCTTGACACCTAATATCAAATAGTAAACAAAAGGAAGGAAATTATGACGGCTATGGTATTCAACCAACTTATCCTTGGCAGTTTCAACTTGGAGATCATTGTCAGCATTAGAGGTTACCACTTGAGGAGCTGAGTGAATTATTACGGAAGAGATTTGGTTATTAGAACGGAGGGCCTTTCTTCTTTTGACACGTTTATATTGTTCAGTGTGGTTAGGGGAAACATCGTCAAGGGAGGCTTGTGCTTTGAATATCACATACAAAATCATGACATCTAAAATGAGGTCTTGAAAAATCTTTAACTGTTGATCTGAGTTGGAGGAAATATTGTATGATTCTTGAGCATTGTTTGAGCCACATGGACTTTGATGTGCCATGGAAATCAGTTCCATCGGTGAAATTGAGGGTCTTTTGAGGCCTTCGAAGTATGAAATCATGTCCAGAAAAATGTTGACCTCATCAATTTGTGCTTGAGGGGGTACAGGAGGTTTTGGTATGCAAAATTCATCCATGGTTGCTGAGACTGAAGCTGCTATGGCTTTTGCCCAAGCAGTGATGGTGAATGATCTGGGCTGTGACATATAGATTAGATGATGCACAAAATGAGTTTCAGGGTGCTTTTCATTACAAATGCTGGGGTCAGGTGAAAATGGTAGTGAAATCTGAATTTCAGGCGCAGTGACTTGGTCAAAGATCGGCATCTTAAAGATTGAGGATGTAACATAAAATTCTTCTTTAGTGGCATTGAGAAATGGGGCACCTGGAGAAATTTATTATAAGCATTAGTTCATGGGAGTAGTATAATTTTAAACTGACTATTATCGCAGAGTTCATCAATCCATTTGCTATATGAGGAAGAGCACTGTTTAAAATTGAAATTCCCCTTTGCAGGCTGTTCGGAGCCCAAATTTTGGTGGCGCCAGGAAACGAGTGAGTCAATTGCTTCAAATGTGGTTTGGTATTTGGCCTGGGTGGGGCGTCCATGGGTGAATGTTTTGAAAATCTCATAAAATTTTGATTGAAATTCATCAGTGAAAATAGAGAATTGATCATTGGGGGAGTCAAGAGGCTGTGGTTCTGCAGGCATGAGTGACAAAGGAGGATTTTGGTGAGGTTCATGCAAAACGGGTGGAGATGGGCCCACATGGCAGAGATGATTAGATGGGTCCCTAATTCCAGGAGTTGGAGCATGAGATGGTGTAGATGGATTTGATTGAGAGGTCGGAAGATTGTTTTCTTGATTTTCAAGATGAGGAGCAGATAGTGTATGGGAGCTTTTTACATGGTTAATTTGCATTGGTGACGATACAACATGGGGTGTCGTGGCATTAATTGGAGTGGGTGTATTTGAAGGGATTTGGGAAGGAACATTTGGACTACTATTATTCTCTGCTATTGAAACATGTAATTCTTCTTGAATAATTTCATTTGTTGGAGTTGGTGGATGAACCTGAGCTGGAGAATCGGGGATGTTATTGGCTGGTACTTCCAAAGAGTGGTCATTGTTGAAATGAGGAGATTCATGTTGTGGAGATCTGCTGGGGGTGACATTTGGTGGATGTTCGGGAATTTGTTCCTCAGTAATAACTGGGGGGGTGGTGGGAGTCTCAAGTGGGATGGTTGAGGGAACAGGGGGTTCGACAATGGTAGATGGTAAAGAATAGGGGAGGTCATTTGATTGGGTGTTCAATAACAATTGGGGGTTGATCGTTTCAGGGGGGGTAGAATTGGTACCAAGGTTTGATGTAGTAGAAGACATATTCATGGAAACTACGTCTTGAGTATTATTAAAGCTAAAAGTTTGCTGCATAAACCTACAAATATTTGGTGGTGGTTTGTTTTGAATTTTCCGTTTTTTCTTGTGATTTCCATCAGGAACAACCTCCTCCAAAGAGGATGATTGGGATGAGCATATGGAAGGAACTTCTCTCTCAATAACTTCAACATTGCCATCTATGAGACCAATTGCTTGCGATGAAGACAATTCTACAAGAAGGGAGATAAAATTAATACAGAATTAAGGACAGACATGAAGAATAATAATTACCATGTTCTTTTTGAGAAATAAATGTAAGGCCCTTTTTCAAATAATCCTTAATCTCCATTGAGACAGGATTCTTTTCAGCTTCGGAAAGGGCATTATTGAGAATTTTCTTGATAGGGTGGTTATTGAGAGAAAATTCTTCATGGGAGAGGCGAGTTATCTCAGAAGAAAGAATTGGTGAGATAGAGTGTACTTGAGCTGGTGGGTTATTCATGTTGAATTCTATGAATGAGGGGGGTGGAAGGGTTCGTGGAGTATTTGGGGGTGAGTTACATAAACTCATGTTTGGTGTGTTTATGATATCTAAGAAATCTTTGCAAAAATATATTATTAATAAAGGTTGGGGATGAGATTAGCTGGGGAAGAAAAAATTTACCAAGTTGAAAGGGGCTTCTATTTATGTTGTTTGGTGGGGGGCAGGGCAAGATGTGAGGATGACTAATGGGAGCTGGTGGGACTATATTGGGAGAATTGAGGTGGTGAAAAAGATTGTAACATTCCTGGGGTTCAGCACTTTGGTTTGGAGTGGACAATGAATTGATGGATGAATGAGATGGTGCCTCATTTTGAGAAGATAAAGATGAATTCAAATCTGTGTTATTTGAAAAAAATCTATGAAACATTTCATCAAATGAGACATCGGAATCAGGTGGTTGGGGTGGATTCATAGTATTGGGTATTATATTGGGAGGAGAGGGATTTAAATGGCCAACAGAAGTTAAAAACAGAGGAACTTAGGGAAAACACAGGAAAAATAGCTCTATTTATATTGCAGGTCCCAATGAAATGAAGTGGGGGTGTAGCCCATCGAAATAGAGCAGAAATGAGTTTGGTGGTTTCAAAGGAAAGAAAGCTGCAGATCCTCTAGACATAAAACACAATTACACATTTAGCAAAGAATTGTGTGTCAGGATATGTGTATCTTTAGAATACTCCTTCAAATACATGGGTGATTAGGTTAGATGGTACAGTCAGACCTGTAGGTGGGTGAGAGATTTAGCCCACCAGTAATAATTTATTCAAAATTTAAATCAATTATGACTGCAATAAATTTGTGTCCACAGAATGTCATCAGGGTGAGATTATGAGTTCTAGTCATAATCCGTACCACTAGTCTCCTTGAAATTCAATCAGACCCATTGAGATACAGCAAGAACTGTATCTGAATGGGGTCCAGCCACAATGCATGTTTGGCTGTAATCATACAAAGGTGGTCAAATTATGACCGCCGGTCATAATTTGTACCATTTGCAAACCAATTACAGCTGTAATTTGTTTGTCTCTTTGCAATTTTGTCAGACCCACTCAGATACAGAAAAAACTGTATCTGAATGAGGTCCACTGAAAATACAGCTTGGGCTGTAAGTGTACACAGGTGGTCAAATTATGACCGCTGGTCATAATTTGTACCACTTGCAAACCAATTAAAGCCGTAATTGGTTTGTCTCTTGTGACTTTTTTCAGACTTACTCAGATACAGAAAAAACTGTATCTGAATGAGGTCCAGCCACAATGAATATTTGGCTGTAATCATACAAAGGTGGTGAAATTATGACTGCCGGTCATAATTTGTACCATTTGCAAACCAATTACGGCCGTAATTGGTTTGTCTCTTTGCAATTTTGTCAGACCCACTCAGATGGAAAAAAAACTATATCTGATTGAGGGCCATTGACAATACAGCTTGGGCTGTAAGTGTACACAGGTGGTCAAATTATGACTGCCGGTCATAATTTGTACCACTTGCAAACCAATTACGGCCGTAATTAGTTTTGCTCTTTGAAATTTTGTCAGACCCACTCAGATACAGAAAAAACTGTATCTGAATGAGGTCCACTGAAAATACCGCTTGGGCTGTAAGTGTACACAGGTGGTCAAATTATGACCACCGGTCATAATTTGTACCACTTGCAAACCAATTACGGCCGTAATTGGTTTGTCTCTTTGCAATTTTGTCAGACCCACTCAGATACAGAAAAAACTGTATCTGAATGAGGGCCATTGACAATACAGCTTGGGCTGTAAGTGTACACAGGTGGTCAAATTATGACCGCCGGTCATAATTTGTACCACTTGCAAACCAATTACCGCCGTAATTGGTTTGTCTCTTTGCAATTTTGTCAGACCCACTCAGATACAGAAAAAACTGTATCTGAATGAGGGCCATTGACAATACAGCTTGGGCTGTAAGTGTACACAGGTGGTCAAATTATGACCTCCGGTCATAATTTGTACCACTTGCAAACCAATTACCGCCGTAATTGGTTTGTCTCTTTGCAATTTTGTCAGACCCACTCAGATACAGAAAAAACTGTATCTGAATGAGGTCCACTGACAATACAGCTGGGGCTGTAATGAGACCCACTCAGATACAGAAAAGACTGTATCTGAATGAGGGCCATTGACAATACAGCTTGGGCTGTAAGTGTACACAGGTGGTCAAATTATGACCGCCGGTCATAATTTGTACCACTTGCAAACCAATTACGGCCTTAATTGGTTTTTCTCTTTGCAATTTTGTCAGACCCACTCAGATACAGAAAAAACTGTATCTGAATGAGGTCCAGCCACAATGAATATTTGGCTGTAATCATACAAAGGTGGTAAAATTATGACCGCCGGTCATAATTTGTACCATTTGCAAACCAATTACGGCCGTAATTGGTTTGTCTCCTTGCAATTTTGTCAGACCCACGCACATACAGAAAAAACTGTATCTGAATGAGGTCCACTGACAATACAGCTGGGGCTGTAATGAGACCCAATCAGATACAGAAAAGACTGTATCTGAATGAGGGCCATTGACAATACAGCTTGGGCTGTAAGTGTACACAGGTGGTCAAATTTTGACCGCCAGTCATAATTTGTACCACTTGCAAACCAATTACGGCCGTAATTGGTTTGTCTCTTTGCAATTTTGTCAGACCCACTCAGATACAGAAAAAACTGTATCTGAATGAGGTCCACTGACAATACAGCTGGGGCTGTAATGAGACCCACTCAGATACAGAGAAGACTGTATCTGAATGAGGGCCATTGACAATACAGCTTGGGCTGTAAGTGTACACAGGTGGTCAAATTATGACTGCCGGTCATAATTTGTACCACTTGCAAACCAATTAAGGCCGTATTTGGTTTTTCTCTTTGCAATTTTGTCAGACCCACTCACATACAGAAAAAACTGTATCTGAATGAGGTCCACTGACAATACAGCTTGGGCTGTAAGTGTACACAGGTGGTCAAATTATGACCGCCGGTCATAATTTGTACCACTTGCAAACAAATTATGGCCGTAATTGGTTTTTCTCTTTGCAATTTTGTCAGACCCACTCACATACAGAAAAAACTGTATCTGAATGAGGTCCACTGACAATACAGCTTGGGCTGTAAGTGTACACAGGTGGTCAAATTATGACCGCCGGTCATAATTTGTACCACTTGCAAACCAATTACAGCCATAATTGGTTTGTCTCTTGTGACTTTTGTCACACCCACTCAGATACAGAAAGAACTGTATCTGAATGAGGTCTAGCCACAATGAATATTTGGCTGTAATCATATAAAGGTGGTAAAATTATGACCGCCGGTCATAATTTGTACCATTTGCAAACGAATTAAGGCCGTAATTGGTTTGTCTCTTTGCAATTTTGTCAGACCCACTCAGATACAGAAAAAACTGTATCTGAATGAGGGCCATTGAAAATACAGCTTGGGCTGTAAGTGTACACAGGTGGTCAAATTATGACATCCGGTCATAATTTGTACCACTTCCAAACCAATTACGGCCATAATTGGTTTGTCTCTTGGAAATTTAGTCAGACCCACTCAGATACAGAAAAAACTGTATCTGAATGAGGTCCACTGACAATACAGCTGGGGCTGTAATGAGACCCACTCAGATACAGAAAAAACTGTATCTGAATGAGGGCCATTGACAATACAGCTTGGGCTGTAAGTGTACACAGGTGGTCAAATTATGACCGCCGGTCATAATTTGTACCATTTGCAAACCAATTATGGCCGTAATTGGTTTTTCTCTTTGCAATGTTGTCAGACCCACTCACATACAGAAAAAACTGTATCTGAATGAGGCCCACTGACAATACAGCTTGGGCTGTAAGTGTACACAGGTGGTCAAATTATGACCGCCGGTCATAATTTGTACCACTTGCAAACCAATTACAGCCATAATTGGTTTGTCTCTTGTGACTTTTGTCACATCCACTCAGATACAGAAAAAACTGTATCTGAATGAGGTCCAGCCACAATGAATATTTGGCTGTAATCATACAAAGGTGGTAAAATTAAGACCGCCGGTCATAATTTGTACCATTTGCAAACCAATTACGGCCGTAATTGGTTTGTCTCTTTGCAATTTTGTCAGACCCACTCAGATACAGAAAAAACTGTATCTGAATGAGGGCCATTGACAATAAAGCTTGCGCTGTGAGTGTACACAGGTGGTCAAATTATGACCGCCGGTCATAATTTGTACCAATTGCAAACCAATTACGGCTGTAATTGGTTTGTCTCTTGGAAATTTTGTCAGACCCACTCAGATACAGAAAAAACTGTATCTGAATGAGGTCCACTGACAATACAGCTGGGGCTGTAATGAGACCCACTCAGATACAGAAAAGACTGTATCTGAATAAGGGCCATTGACAATACAGCTTGGGCTGTAAGTGTACACAGGTGGTCAAATTATGACTGCCGGTCATAATTTGTACCACTTGCAAAACAATTATGGCCGTAATTGGTTTTTCTCTTTGCAATTTTGTCAGACCCACTCACATACAGAAAAAACTGTATCTGAATGAGGTCCACTGACAATACAGCTTGGGCTGTAATGAGACCCACTAAGATACAGAAAAAACTGTATCTGAATGAGGTCCAGCCACAATGAATCTTTGGCTGTAATCATACAAAGGTGGTCAAATTATGACCGCCGGTCATAATTTGTACCATATGCAAACCAATTACGGCCGTAATTGGTTTGTCTCTTGGAAATTTTGTCAGACCCACTCAGATACAGAAAAAACTGTATCTGAATGAGGTCTATAGGGGTGTAATTGGCTTCTATGTTTGCAAAATAAAAGATGCTCAAATATAAATAAAGCTATGCTTGTGTCCACTTGAAAGCTCTTTTGAGTTCACTCTGCCCCCCAAAACATTCCTCATAACTGCCCTGCTCCATATCAATTTCTGGGCCCTTTTTGCTCATTCCCCACAAATTTTCATGGTGCAAAAAATGGGTTGCCCCAAAAAAATTTGTACTTGTCATGAGCTTGGCTGTTGCAATCAATATTATGAAGATTTGAACAATATTGTTCAGCATGGAAAACCTATGTCTGACCCAGCTTGGAAGACACATCAATTGGAACTAGCAAAACTCAGGAGACCCCAGCCTTTGGTTGATCAGATGTTTTTAGCCCAAAATAGCGAAAATGTAAGGACTCTTTCCCTCACCCATTTCAATTATTCATCATTACTTACATCTAATTTTCCACAATCCTTTGGTGCAGCCAACACAGAAAACCCCTGGATGCTCTCAAATTGAACAGATATGTCATCAGAATAATGAAAGAAATTTACTTTTTGATACCAAAAAATATGAAAACAAGACCTTCAAATTCATTGACTCTCATGCTCTTAAAGTTTTGGTTCAAGCTTCCAGCCTATACCTCAAAAATGGAATGTCCAGAGATAGTATCAAACAATTTCTTCTATCAGAAAGGGAAAAGATAACCAGCCTTGGAGACAAATTCAATTTTGATGGATTATCCATTTCTAAAGAAATTCCACTTTCAATTGAAACTATTTTTGTTCAGCTGGGCATATCCATGGACTTTGAAAAGAAGATTTGCTGTCCAGAATGCTTCAGCTTGTATGATCTGACTGAAACCGGGCACATCAACAAACAGTGTACATCCAAATTTATTCAACCTTTTCCTTCCTCCATTGTCAAATTAGGATCTCTTGCAAGAAAAGAATGTGGTTCTCTTTTATTTAAAACTGATGACAAGAATGATACTTCACTTCAAAAACCAATCTGTACCTTTACATACCAATCCTTGAAAAAATGGTTGGCCTCCCATATGTGGATTCCTGGCTTTGAAAAGCTATTAAATGCTCACCATACCCATAATTCTCAAGCAGACCCTAAAGTTATTTATGATATTTGGCATAGCAAAATTTGGCACACATTCAAATCTTCCCCACGTAGTAAACAAGCTTTCACCAATAGAACAGGTAATTTGATATTTAGCTTATACGTAGATTGGTTCAATCCATCCAGTAACAAAGGGGCTGCAAAATCCATCTCAATTGGGTCAATTATTCTCACTTGTTTGAATCTGCCTCCAAGTGAACGTCACAAAGAGGAGAACATGTTTTTATATGCAATAATTCCTGGTCCCAAAGAGCCATCTCTTGATCAAATGAATTCAATCTTGGAGCCTCTTGTTATTGAGCTTCAAATGCTATGGAATGGTATTTGGTTTTCCAATACCCACGACTTTCCACAGGGTAGACTTATTATAGTGGCTTTATTACCTTTAATAGCAGATCTTCCTGCTCTACGTAAAGTGGCTGGATTTGCCTCTCATTCAGCCAATCGATTTTGCTCCTTTTGTAATATTACAAGGGTGGACATCAATGAAATAGATTTTTTAAAATTTGTAACAAGGACACATGAAAATCATATTTTGAAGGCAAATGAATGGCTCCAACTTCAAACCAAAAAGGAACAAGATGAATTTGTAAAATCCCATGGTGTCCGGTGGAGTATTCTAAATAAACTAGATTACTGGAGACCCATTGAATTTTGTGGCATAGATATTATGCATTGTTTGATTTTAGGGGATATCAAAGACTATTGCATATCATTCCTCAAGGTGGGGTCGGCTGGTCACGAGTTAGAGGTTCAAAGGAGAAAGTAAAGTTTTTTGGCACACTCAAATACATCCAAATATCCTTTTTGTTTATTGGGGAATCCAAGAAAAAGGAAAAATGAAGATGACAATGATTCTGACCAAATAAGTAGACCCAAGAAACAAAACCTTACAAGAGCTAACCTTGCCCACATTCGACCTCGTACATCCCAAAGGCACAAAGGCTCTAGTGAAGCCTCCAGAACCAAAAGTGATCAAACTGCAAAAAGCAACAGAACTTCAAACTCCAGGTATTCCCTCAGATCCCAGACAACCACATCTACAGTACTCAACTTATTACCATTTACACATGGTAGTGATTCATTGGTTCCCTCTGATTTATCTTCTGATGATAATCAGTATTTAAATCCAATGGGGGATGAAACTCCAAGATTAAAAAAGACGAATTAGAGGTACTTCAAAAAGTCATCAATCAAACAAGAGTCCCGTCATGGATTTCTCGTCTACCCAGAAAATTTGGTTTCAAAAACTTTCAGACACTCAAAGCAGCGGAGTGGCAAATCTTGATGACATTGTATTTACCTTTGGAACTTGTACCACTATGGAGTTCACAAATACCTCACAGGGAGGAAAGGGTCAAATGCCCAGGGAACTATCTCCATAAGGATCTTCTACTCAAATCACTAATTTCATTAGTTACATTAACAAACATGTTACTCAGAAAAAGCATTCATGAAGAAGACCTAGATAAGATTGAAAGTACTACAAAGATCTATCGTCAAACACTTCGTTTGGGTTGGTCCATGATAAACTCCAAACCTAATCTACACCTAACACAACATTTACCAAAGGTTATAAAGGAGCTAGGGCCACCAAGAAGCTTAGCTGTTTGGGCATACAAAAGAATGAACCGTACATTTGGGGACATACCACGGAATAATAAGCCATGTTGAGTTTGAATTATATATTTTTATGTCAAAAAATCACCCTCACAATACTTACCCACATCTAACCAATTGTAGCTGAGATTTCCCAAGCAATACTGAAAAGATGGATATCTAAAGTACAATATCACTGGATTTCAAATTTTCCTAATCTTCAACAAAGAGTTGGTAGGAACAATCCCCTCATTTCTCTGCATCAATCAAAAAATATCAGTCCCAGTCATACAATTCAATTGCATGATGATATTTTTCAACAGTGGAAACTACTAGTTTCAAGAGATTTAAGGGATGTTGTAAACCTCTTTGAATGCAAAAAGTCAATAATTTTTGAAAAAAAAAGGTATTGTAATGTAAAATCACATGTTGAAGACAGTATCATAGAGTATAGCATTAATAATGCGAAATCATTGGGCCATATTTATAATATTGTCACATTAGTTGGAGGTGATCCTGAAATATGGTGGCTAATAATCAAACCTTTCAAGAAGCTTGAAAATAATGAAATAGAAAAAGACCCTTTCCATCCTTTTCCAGATCTCAATTCTTCTATTCTATTGGACCAGACAGAGGATGCCATAATCATCAACTCCCAATCAGTTTTGGGTCATGCTGCAAGCCTCAAGAATCCTCCTGGAAGCTTTGGAATGGATCAGGCTACACTCTGCTTGGTATCTCTACATTCATCAGTAAGTCATTCCGTGGACTGCCACTCATTATCTCATATATTTTAACAGTTTCTTACCATTCCCTTTCAAACCTTGCCAGCAATGGATAGGTGATTGAAGCACCGCACCCCTTTCAGCCTTAGGTTTCCTCATCAATGCTCACTAAAGATTTCTTTGGAGGAAAAACAATACTTTTTCCTTTGTTGATATTGTTATATGCTATTAAATGAAGTTTTTTTTAGAAAAATTCACTCCAATCCCTTTTAAAAGAGATTTAAATTGTCAATCTACCATATTTAAGCCTCTCAAACATCTTTCAAGACATAATTTGGCTTTTTGGTGCTGGATAGAGCAGGTTTGAACAAATGTGTATATAAACTATCTCTTCTCAACCAAAATGTCTGTATTTCCACTTCACCAAACTGCTTTAAGTTTTCCTGAGCTTTCTCATCCACCAAGTTCATTCTCATATGTTGAGTTCTTACTCCAACTCTGTTTAACATACTCAAATTTTCATTTATATAATTACCTCATTTTCCTCAATTTAACTCCACTTGTTTAAATTGATATTACAATGTCTTCCCATGCACTGGGTGGTTCCCCCTCCGCATTCCACAGAGAAAATTCTGGATCCTCATCACAAAACCCACCAACAGAGGGTGACTCATTCATTCACTCAGATGAAGAAAACCACGAAAGCATCCATACTGACTCTACTGGACAGAAATCCATCTTTCTGCAAGATTTGGAAAGACTTGGAATAGAGGATGCTGTTTCACAGAATGCCAGTCAGGAGGGACAAGAGGAAATAACATCCGGTGGTGAGTATCTTTCCCAAAGCTGATTGAAAATTACTAACTGATTTGGTTTTCAGTTGTTGGAGTTGAATTCAGGATTCAACAAGAAGAGGACCAACAGAGGGCTAGAAATAATAAGAAAATATTGCAACAGAGAAATAACCGCATTACAAGATTGGTAACAAAGAAAAATCTTCCAATTCAGGCATCCACTGAATCAGTCCACCTGCAAGAATTTATCTACTTCTTAATGGGTATGCCACCTTCTGTAGATCACTTCCCACCCAATCCTACCAATGATGAAGAGGAATTTCACATTCATTGGGTCAGAAACCGAGCTAAACACATCAAGACCCATTTGGAAACCTTTGAATATGGACTGAGAGATTGTCCAATTAGTGAGGGCCAAATTCTGGTCAAACAAGAAATCACCTCTATATCTCAACGATTGCAGCCACCTGAATTTAAACAAAGTCGTGATGTTCTCAATAACAAGATCAAGGTCTCCATAGTTGAAAAGCGTGCTTGTGAAAAGGAATGCCAGCTAGTAGGCCTCAAGAGAATTACCTTCCAATGGGGGACCGCATTCAATAACTGCACTTGGAATGCAGCCATAGCTGACATTATCTCGAAAAATTTTTTCAATTGGAGCCAGACTCAACCCAGCTTAAATATCAACAATCCTGATCAGCTAAACCTATTAATTGAACGTTGGGTCAATGGAAGGGGTAAAGAAATGAAAAAGCTTTCAAAACTTGGCCAGGCTGCAGAGGAGGTTAAATTTCAAAAAGCTAAGAAATCCAAAAACACTAGAGGGAGGCAGAATGTACGTGCTTATTCTTTTGTTAGACATACACCAAACTCTAATATTACTTTTATATTTAGGTGACAGCTGCCCGTTTCAAAATAGCACGTCAATTATTCCCTCAAAACAACAATTTCTCTGCAATATATACTGATATAAAAGCAACTTCCAATGTAGAGGATAATTCTGACTTTGGAAAAGCACCCAAAAGACTTGTTGGAGTTTTGCGTAGTGAAGCTTTGACCTTGTGTACAAGGCAATTGGATCTAGCAATGACCCTTGGTGCCAAAACCCAGCTTGAAAAGAATAGAGTTCAACGTATGCTTCATAGGGATGGAGAGAAATTAGACTATAATTCTGATTTAACTAATTTCCCACATTGCTTACCTTTAGATTGTTATTCCACAATATATTTAAACACAATTTCAGAAGTTGAAAGAAACCACTTACTGGTAAAAGAACCAATTGGACTCCAAAACATTTTATTAGAGATTGAGGCCAAGACAAAAAGGGGACGTCACATCATACAGAGGCCAGGAAGATCTTCTCTCAGTGGAATTGAAGCTGGTTCAAGTAGTCATAATTGTATAGTCCTTTTTTTATCCAAGCTTAGAGTTTTGTAATAGTTGTATTTGGAAATATAATTAGAGATAACTTATGTTGACAATTCACCAATTGAGTGAATTAATAACCAAGTCAAAAGATGCCTTTCAAAATCACGACTAGCAGTCATAAAATTAGTATTTTTGTAGTGTATTTGAGAGCTGAAGTGTCCTATATGTTTTCCAAGCTTAGAGTTTAGTAATAAATGTACTTCAAAAGAAAACATAATTTAAAATATTTTAAAAGGTCACCCATTGTAAGAATTTATAGTTTAGACACAATGTGGGCTTTCACAATTATGACCATCAGTCATAAATTTGTTATTTATTTAATGTTTTCAAAGCTGAACTGTGCTATAGCTTCTCAAAATTATTTAATATATAAGCCTCTTATTTATGCCTGCTTTGGTTTTCAATTTCCCCCAAGGTATTATATATTGAGCAATGCTCAAACAAAACTATAGACATTTAATCAAAGTCATCATGATATATGCCTTCCCAAATTCCTACATTCCATAATAGTCCAATCTGTCTTGAACACTGTAAAGAACCCCCACCTTCTATTTTTTTCAATTTCATTTCAAAAAAAAATTCATAAACTTATTTATAATAATTAAACCTCAGTCAATTTCAGATAATCACTGCTTCAAAATGGATCCATTACTTGAAATAGAGCCAAAGCACATTGAAAAATCAGAATTCATATCCAAAATCTCCAAATTTCTTCCTTCTATAAAGCTTGCAACCTGTGATTCTCACTTTCCTGAATATGCAAGAAAAAAAATACAAGAGGTCTCCAAAATTCTTGAAGATGATCTGTATCATATGTTTTTCCAGCTTTTGCCCATATGGAGCCATTTTTAATTGGAATTCAAATCATAATTTAGGTGTACAGCTAGGTGGATCATTACCCCCTGAAGCCAAGGTTGTTATTTCAGCATCCTCCCAAACATCAATAAAGAGGTATTTCATATCTTCTTCTAGAATGAGTAATAAAAAGGCCAAAATTTATCAAAGTATAAAGGAAAAGAATCAAGAAGTATATCTCAATATTTTCTTTAGGCTTTAATCAAAGATTAAACTGTATTCCCTGAATCTTTTCTTTCTTAGAAATTGGAATGCAATTATGATACTGAGAAATCACACCCACAAAATCAGTCAGACTCTCAAAATCTAGAACCAGGACTATTTCAAACTCAAAATGATTTTGAAAAAGCCCTATCCACGTCAAACTCCAGCCTTGAAGTCAATAACATTTCTCAAAATGATCAATCAAATATACAAAGTTTTCCAGCTTCAACAATGACAAAAAAAGAAAAATCCAAAATTGAGGAGCCCTTGATACAACCTACATCTACCAAACACCCAAAAGAAAAACCTAACTCCAATTTCATACTTGTAGATAACAACCCATCAACTTCAAAAGTAATCCAAACCAGTAATGAAGAGCCTTCAAAATCCCTCAAGAAGAAAAAGCTTCCTCAATCTGGATTATTCAATCCCATTCACTAAGATCACTTTGAAGAGAAAATCAGACATTATCAGCCACTTTCTGTATCCTCATGGAAGAAATGCCAGGTTAATGTTGAAAATCTAGTAAGAAAACGATTACAGGAAATTCCCCAAATGCCATTTTCTACCAAACTACCAAAAGGAATACACTTTCAAAGTATTGGATCTCTTAGCATTAGCAAATGGATAGTGGATTTGGATAAATCTGGTAAATACAAAAGACATTCATTCATGTTTCATCCAGAACATTGATATTTACTTGCTTTTTTCAGGATTAGATATATTTTCACCAAAGAAATATGATCCTTTCAATGTACCTGATGCCTGGAATGTCCCTATCTTTACTTTGGATTCTACGATCTCAATGCAAAACATTCCCAAATCACATCAACCACTCTTTCAATTGGCACAATCCCTCTTTGTCCCTAATCTTCAAAAGAAACAGTTCTGGGCCAATTTAATACTGGAGTCAATATCAGTTTCTGCACAAGATCTCATACAACCTGAAAAATTTGAAATCACGAAATCAACAGAAGATGATCCCTTGTTAGTTCAAAGACTCAGCCTGGAATTTTTAGTGTCCTGCCTCAGCACAAGACCATCCCATTCATCTCAAATTGAAAATACCCTTGATGAAAAGGAGGAAAACCAGCCACTTCATTATGGAATGAATAGCTTAATATCTTTCAATGATTCCATTTTACATCTTATGATCTCATATGTCCTGATACTAGCACATTGAAAAGTTCTTCCAGTCAATATTCCTGATGGATTTGTGCTCACTCATAAAAGGTCCAAAGAACACCTTAAGACCTTATCAGAGCTAAAATCAAAAATAGGCTTAGTTAAGCCCTGCTATCATATTTTAGCTTCATTTCTTGCTTCTGGGGTAAGAGGCTTAATGGTTTGCTCAAGAGATTGGAGAAAAAGCTCAGCTAAAGGAGCATTGCAGATGATTGAAATTACTGATAGTGTTATTGCTGAGGAAAGGCCTTATGAGCTTATTTGGAAAAGAACAAATGCATATATTTTGGATATTTTTAACAAGGCATTTTTCTCAAAAACCCATGAATATGTTCCCACTGCTCCAAAAAAATTGGAAGTGGCCAAATGTTTAGTATTAGACTTCAGTGAGGCATGGCTTGAAAAAAATACCATAGATGGACAGCCTGTACTAGATCTCCCTGATAAAGCCAATATAAACACCTTGTTAACTTGATCAGTGTTTTCTGTAATTTAATTTTATTCTTTCAAAACAGGGTTATTTCTATTCAAATAATCTTTGAGTGTGCTAAGATTACTTTGCTTCACCCAATACCTCATTGCTTACTTTCCCAAATAAGCTCCTTTTACACAATATAGCTTCTTCCAGGCTCATTCAGACTTTAAGAAATAAATACAGGGCTCCAGAATCCTCTCATTTATGATAAATAGGAGCCTTTCTCTTGATTCTTCGACCTATACCCCAAAATCTGACTTTAATTAACCTGTTTTACTATGCCTAAAGCTTCACATTACTTTTTTGAGACCTCTATACCCCAATCAAACAGGACTATCAACAAGATATTACATCCCATCATCCCACTACCTACCAGTGCAATATCAAGATCCATACATCAATTATGCTGGTTGATCATGGAAATCAACTATTTCCAATCTCCATCTGCTATAAATAGTTGGAAATCTCTTCCATCAGAAGAAAGTCTCAAAATTGTTGAGAACTTACCCTTTTCTTGCACTGATAATCCAATTACAAATCCCCATAATCACAGCTTAGGAGAGGATAGACTGTCTATAAACCCAAGAATATTAATTTCACCAATATACAAAACTATGTTTCTAGAGGATCTCTTCAAATCAGGCTTCCCAATGTCAACCTTTGCTTGGAATCAATGTTGGGAATCAAAATGGAATCAAATATTTGCAAAATTTGTTCTCAAGCACTGGAACTAGCTACACCAACAAGGAGAATTGAAAATATTTTTGATAAATCCAAAGGATAATACACACAATAATAAGTCTTTAATACTAATGCGCTGGTTCAGAGGGAAGCAAGAGGATCTTAAGAATGATAAATTGGTTCCTGAAGCACTTTCAAAAAAAGCCAGTCAGAAGCAGAAATCAAGGTGGCGTAAAAAAGTATGTTTTTATTTTATTTATGATTGATTTTTACACCAATTGATGTTATTTAATATTCAGTTATTGTCAAATCGCTCAGAGACATTGCTATCATTGAGCATTAATTAAGATGAAGCTTCCATATTTGATGAGCCACGATGCTGCTCTGATACTGAAGATGAAAATGGATCATTAATAAAACTAAATTCCCCTTGGAGGTCAGCTTTATTCTCAAAGTTAGCAAGTTAATTAGATTCTCTATTAATTCAAAAGCAAATACAAAAAAGTAAATTCAATAGAATTCCAAATGTCTTGGAAAGTAGAAGAGTACAAAGTGGTATTTTTGAGAAAGATGCCAAAGTTCCAATTGGACTTCCAGAAGATCTTTATTCAGATGATTATATTTCCAAGCTTACTAATGATGAGAAGCTAATGTTACAATCAAAGCCATGTATAGATATTCATAATATACTTCAACTATCTGAAACCTAAAAAAATAATTCATGATTTTTCTATTGTTTCCACAATCAATTTTTCCAATTCATGATCCACAGTACCTAAATGTCCAATGCTCAACCTGAAATGAAATAAAAAAATTTTAGCTACTCAAAAAGATAAATATTGGTTGAGTATAAAATATCTTACATCTGAAGCTGCTGTTTCTTCCTTCTAACTTGCTGAATATTCACCTCAATACTACCAACAGTTATATAATGAAATACATGAAATTTGTTCTTTTGACCTAGCCGATAAAGCCTATCAACTGCTTGATCATCAGTTGAAGGGTTCCAACCTGGTTCCTAATTTAAGTAATTGGAATAATATTAGATTAAGCTTCAAGTGTATCAAAATACTGTCTTACCATTATGTAGACATTTTGAGCACATCATAGATCAATACCAACACCACCTGTGCCTTTTGTTGTAAGAAGAACTTGAGATTTTGGATTTTTTCTGAATTCTTCAAGGATTTGTATCCTTTGATCATTTTTGAGCATTCCATGCATCATCAAATTGGATATTCCACTTTCATCCAGTGCAATTTCAATACTTTTTACAATATTTAATCAATAAAATCATTCAAATGACAGGTAGTAGAAGGATTTGAGCTCACATATCAAGAAACCTTTTGTATTCTGAAAAAACAACTGCTTTGGGATATCTTAAGCCTGGCTCCTTCTGAAAAAACTCCTTGAGATGGCTAACAAGATGAACCACTTTGGATCCTTCTTTCCAGGTATATCTCCTTCCCCCTTCTTCCCTTTCTATTAGTGCTGGTCGATTGCAAAGCTGCCTCAAATCTGATAATCTGGAGAAAAACTCTGATGAATCCCATTGAACGGCTTTGGACCTCTGTTTTCCATACAATGCACTAAACTCTTCATGCTTTTTGAAATAAAGTGTTTTCCATGGCTCATAGATCTCAATTCCAACTCCATGTTGCACTTTATTGGGAAGATCCAGTAGGTTGGCTTTCAATCTTCTCAAGGTGAGTGTTTGCATTATAAGCTGTAATGATTGGATTGCCATTTGATTCCCAGATGATATTTGTTTGATTATGCAATTTTCCCATAAAGGCTTGAGATTCCATGGTTCTACTTGTAAAAACCTCAACAGACTATGTAGATCCCAAAGATTGTTTTGTAATGGTGTTCCTGTAAGGCATAACTTTCTTTCAGATTTTAAATTCAATATTGTGAATGCTCTAGGAGTAGATTGTTCCTTTATGTAGCAATTGATGTAAAAATTTCAGTACTTTTTTATTTAAGAATCACAAAGAGAAGCTTACTGTGCTTCATCCAACACTATTCTGAACCAATTCACCAAAAGTGGATTTATTCTTATCCCATGAACATTATCAACATTATAACCAGCAATAACATCATATGTGGTGATGATAATTGCATTCTGCTTCAAATTTTGGAATGAAATGAAATTACAATTGGAACCATGGAATATTGAATATGGTAAACTACCAGCATGAAAATGTAGTCTTATTTCATTCTCCCAGTTATGCAAAGTAGAAAGTGGTACAATGATCAAAGTAGCACAGACATGGTCCTTAGATATTGCTGAGTACTTTAATGCTTCATTTTGTGTTTTTTTAATCAAGCATAAAGTTGTCAACGATTTTCCAAGTCCCATATAATCAGCCAATATTCCACCCCTACTTTTGCACCCAATATCTTGTGGTATCAGCCCATTTTCAACCGCATTAGAAAACACTTTTTTAATCCACAAATTATCTGGATGTTTCCATAGATTTTCACAAATTTTTTCCATATTATTTTCAATATTTAAAAGAAAGGAAATACCCTGGATTTGGTGCAATGAAAGATTGGTTTGACAATTGGGTATTGAAGTAACAGAACTAGTTAAACTTGTATTGTTGGAATCTTGATAAAGATTACAATCTTGAGGAATATCAATAAATAAAGGTGAGCTATAGTTTCCAATAAGTCTCAGAGCCATGTTTGCATTCTTGAAAGCCTCTCTTGTTTGGAAAATATTCCCTTTATCCACAAAAACACATCCATGTAATAGAATATTTTTATCTTTATTCTTGAAATTTATGAAAGAATTTATAAAAAGCACTTTATTATTGTTTTTGTATTTTTTATATGTTTCAGGATTCAAGCCTTCAGCCACTCCTCCAAAAATATCAAGCAGTGGACCCAGATGGAAACTCTGGAAAGAATTAAGGCTCCCAATATGACTTAAGTCAGATTCTAATAGTATATGAATAGCATTAAATACTCTTCTGAATATTACTGAGCTCAGAGAGGTTTGAAAGGATTGTTCAATATCAATTTTTTTTTTCAATTTGAATAATAAAAAACCCAAGACAAAATATTGAAATCATACTGTAAATTTTTAGAATGAAAATTTAATATATCAGTGTGATATGAATTTATAGGACAAATGGAAACTAAATGATAGGATTGCATGGGTTATATAGTGGAAAGACCCCGGGGAGTTTGTAAGTGATTTTGATAAGCTAAAGATTTAGCCCCGAATTGTTCTTGATAGTGTAAAAAATGAATTATATCTTGAAGCTTAGTTTATTAATGGACATAAATATATTCCAAATTTGCAGATCAATTAAATTTTTCATTACTGTTGTCCAAAACTCTTGGATTTTGATTTTAAAAGAAATTATCTATGAGGAGACAAGTTCCTTCCCAAATGTGGAATTCCCTCCAAGATATATCCAGCACTGGACAAAATTTCTCACTTGTGGCCCATGCAACACCTTTCCAACTCTTTTTTAATTCATAAAATTATTCCTATACTTTGTTTATTTTTCCCTTGCAGAAATTCTCAAGAATCTAATTTCAAAGGTATTCATTAAATCATGTTGAAGGCCATTGGCTCACTATTTGAAGAGCTTCAAGTTTATTATTTATCCATATTTTATTTTCAAAGATTATTCTAATGAATCAATATTAATTTGTATGGAAACATCTTTTCCAATAATTTTCACCAATTTCTATGATGATAATCATCACTCAAGGAGAGGTATTTCACTTATTATAAAATTATTGGATCTTATTTTTCCAAAATATTCATAATTTTAAGGAGGAATACCCATTTTTAATTTAAATTTGGACAGGATTCCCTCAAAATAATTACCATTATAATTTTCAAATTAATCATTACTTATTATTATCATTGTGTGAAATCAATTCGAGCTTAATTTTTGATTCATCTGAAAACAAGAATTCTGGTAAATAGAATTACTTAATTCTTAAGTTATCCTCATTCTTTAAGCCAACATGAAAGATAAATTAAACTCAAATAAATTCAAGAATCAAGGCAGTGGAATCACAATAAGATCAAAGAACCAATTAATGCTACAAGTATCAAAGAATTCTTTTTCAAGGCTCCCCATATAGCTGGATGAACTTTCAAAATCCACAAGCATTCATGAAGTGACTTGTAAGGAGCTCAACTGATGAGATAATTTGAAGATTATTCTACTAACTATAAACATCATGAGGGAATTACAATGTTCTCACAATCCAAAAATTGAATAATATTCATTACCTATGTTTGTTGCCAGTGTATATATTGGGTTGAGAAAATAGTAATAAAAATTAAAGGGGGAGTAAAAATCTCAGAATAAAATGAATGTGAGTTAAACTAGGGATACTTCCAGAGATACACTCAGACATAAGCTGAAGATACTGTAAAGGACCTGTATGCAAGTCCCCTGTCTTTTTCTGTGGTGGGTGTGATATGTTTTCTGAGGGGCAACTCTCAGGATGAGTGTATGTTGAAGTTGTAATAAGGCTATTTACAACTAAAACTATGACTGTTACACGTGGAAAATAGTTTTAAATACTTTGATAAGGGTTTAAAGATGGTTTAATTTAATAATAAAAGGGCTTTACTATAAAGAATATAGTGTTGGTGAACACTGTTGAAAGCCCTGGGTGCGGCTTTACCTGTTGGGTTACAATAATAAAGACTACAATACTTTTAACTTAAGAGTATACCTGATTATTAACCAAGATTAAAACTGTTTTTGACAGTTTACTACGTAGGTTATTCAAGAGAAGGATGAGGAGACAATTCTGGCTGTGAAAAGCCTCCTTTTTATCCTGGAATGGGGTGGAAAGGGTGCTAGACCTTTCCACATAGAGGAAGTGAAGAATTTTTCACTCTCTAATACTGGCTTGTGGTTTGCAAACAGCCTGTATAGCCTGTATTGGGCTCAGATGTGGTTTTGAAACCACATCTGGGCAGTTTTCACCAATACAGGGTGAAAATTTTCATCTGGGGACCTCACAGCCTGAGTCTGACGTGTATGACGCGTAGAATGCTGTACAGAAACTGTATGGGACCCCAGTATTGACTGACATATGAGTTATTGAAGTAAAAACATGCTTCTTTGTCTATTTGACACCTCATATTCAAGATTGTGGGATACTATCCCATGGTAACGTTGTATATGACGGCAGGTGGGAATCTGACCTTAAAACAGCCATAACTTTGTCAATTCTTGAGATATCAACCTCAACATTGGTTCAGTGTGTAGCCCTGTATATGCTCTAAAAAATGGTACCTCATTTGATATGGGTATTCTTAAATATGGCAAAGTTATCCCATGTACAAGATTTTGTACATTTGCGTGTTTTAGGCAAAAAGCTGTATTGAGCTTGTTTGCCCCATAACTTCTGCTGTAGTTGAGATATGGAGAAGTGGATGATACCATCAGATGGCCCTGATTGTGCTCTTTCTAAAAAGACCCCACTTCAAGTATCCCACACTAAAACTGTAAAAGTTAGATGAGAGGTGAATGTTTTGGTCACCCTTATTTGGCCTGAAATTGACCATAACTCCGGTAATATTGGTACTAGCTTAGTTTGGCTGGAACCATTGGATAGCCCTGGCTTAGAGCTTCATTTTGGATACCCATTTGATGGGGTTACGTCTTTCCTTCTAAATTTTAGATGAGAGGTGAAAATTAAGGTTTATGCTCAGCAATAACTTTGAGCAGGAATAACTTTGTTATTTCTTGTCCTATGGTGATGGGACTTATATTTTCAGAAAGGGGTGAGTTTCCTCTTTCGTTTGATACCTTTTGAGCTGATTTGGCTCAGCTCCATGTTTTGGTGGTATCTTGGCTATACCATTGGTTTATGGTCTTTTGGCTGTCATGCTTGTGCTCTGGTTTTGAGTCACAGGCTGACAGCAACTCACGACGATTTGGTATTGTTACTAGCATTTTTAAAGTAGCTGAGCCATCTAGCATACTGAACAATAGCTTTCTGATCTTAAAAACTTTGAAGATTGATGTGAATTTCTCAGCAGATTGGCCGCATCTGAATATTTATAAAGCTGTTGGTTTTGACGATGCACACTTAATTATATCTGAAGAAGAAATTGAAGGTAACTGTGGATTTTATGATAACAAAGTTCTGTCATGTGGACTGCTTGTAATGATAAAGCCGTTATTTCATGATATTTAGTCTACTAAAATGCAAATCTCTCAGATTCATTAGCAATTTTTCTAGTGAAATAACTGCCTCAAAATTTAGTGACAGAGACATGAAATTGTGACAAGAAAAGCCCATTATTTCATATTTCCACAAAGAACTTACTATTTTGACATTGGGTACAGTGTGAATAAGCCAGGTTCAATGATCAAATGACCCACACACTCACCTTTCACAGCATCCAAAATTTCTAACTGTGCCATCATCATGTTGGAAGGGGAATTGGCCCTTGCGCACCCGCACCGCCACATTCCAATGCACACACAAGCACACACGCCAATGCACACACAAGTGCACCCACACACGCCAATGCACACGCAAGCGCACCCACACCCGCGGTATTGTGCAGTGGGCTCTACCAGTGTCATCTGCAAAATGGCAATCCCACTCAGGCGGAGTCCTTTCATGGATGACCTGGTGAAGTCAAGCCCCCCGCCTACATCAAGACTGGCTGAACGACCTTCTTGATGTGTGTTTGTGCAAACAGGTGGGTCTTGTGTAATTTTTACCAACCATTGGACAGTTGCGGGATGATCAGGTGGTGAGGAATCTGAGTTGAAGGCACAGGGGAACCAATATTGGTGGATGTCACAGGATTTGGTGTAAGATGAGAGTAGGACGTGTGCTCAATGTTTGCTTGATTTTTGCTTGACGTGAGCTCAAATTTTATCCTGCTTTACGTGAAGTCAATCGCCAACGATTAACACAAGATTCGCCCTGGTGTCTGGTTTAAGCTTGGGTATCGACAAAAACAAAGTAGCAGCGGTGTTACTTAAGCCAATACCCCAGAATAAAAAAGAAATAATGTCTTTTCTTGGGTTTGCCAGTTATTATAGGCAACACTTGAAAGACTTTGAAATTCTAGCCAAGTCACTATATAGAATCTGTCATCAACAGACTGTATTTGAGATGAAGCAGGAGAGAATTAAAGCTTATGAGAAGATAAAGAAAGCTCTTACAGAAGAACCCTTACTCCTCATGCCTGACTGGAATATTCCTTTTTATTTGTACATTAATGCATGTGGAGATAGATTAGGGGCAGCCTTACATCAAGTTCAAATTATTAATGACAAACCTACAGAGGGACCAGTTTGTTATATGTCAAGACAAATCAAACCAACAGACACCAGATATGGTTCAAGCCAAATGGAGTGCTTATGTTTGGTATGGGCACTCAAGAAATTACACTATTATCTTGATGGCAGTGTTTTTGAAGTCATAACTGACCATAATGCAGTAAAATCACTTCTTAACATGAAGACTCCCAACAGGCATATGTTGAGGTGGCAGATAGCCATTCAAGAATATAGAGGAAACATGACTATAGTTCACAAAGCAGGCAACATTCACAAGAATGCTGATGGACTTAGCAGGTGGGCATTAGCCAACACTCCTGATAGCCCAGCTTATGTACCTTTGGAAGCTGAACCACAGATTCCAATTGAAGGAATTAACATAACTGATATTGGGACTGAATTCTTTGAAGAGGTCAGAGGATCTTATAAGCAAGACAAGAATCGCCATATCTTGACTTCTTTATTAGATAAAGACTGCAAATATACATCTTTAGTCACTGCACTAGATGAAGTTTGGAGAAATTCCTATTCTGAAGGAAGATTTCACTTGTTTGATGGGATTATTTACCACAGAACCAAACATTCTTGTGTAATGAAATTATGGAGCAGATTTCCTATCAATACAATTCTTCATGAATGCCATGATAGCATCTACTCTGGACACCTATCAGAGGACAGAACACTTGAAAAAGTGAAGAACTGTGCATGGTAGCCATCTTGGAGAAAAGAAACCATCTAATATTACCATACCTGTGACAGATGTCAAAAAGAAAACAGGAGGACAGGCAAGAGATTTGGACTTATGATTAATATTGAAGAAGAAAAGTCTCCTTGGGAAGTTGTGCACATGGATTGGATCACAGCACTTCCTCCAAGTAGTGACAAAAGTTATAATGCTTGTCTAGTCATTGTATACAGATATAGCAAGACTCCCATATTCTTACCATGTCATAAAGATGATACTGCTATGGATACAGCTCTTCTTCTATGGGTTAGAGTTATTTCTCATACAAGATTACTTAAGCATATCATTAGTGACAGAGATCCCCAGTTCACATCTGCACTTTGGACCAATCTACATTGATTGTTTGGGACTAAGTTATCATTCTCTACAGCATACCACCCTCAAACAGATGGGCTAGCAGAGAGGATGATTCAAACTTTAGAAAACATGATCAGGAGATTTTGTGCTTATGGGTTAGAATTAAAAGACTCAGATTGCTTTACACATGACTGGTGCACTCTGATACCTGCATTAGAATCGGCATGCAAGACATCAGTCCATTCTTCCACAGGAAAAACTCCTGCTATGTTAGAAAAAGGATGTAATCGGAGAATCCCAGAAGACACACTGAGGAAAGACTTGATTGACATTCATCCCACAGCTTCCAGCTTCAAGATAATGGTTGATAAAGTAAAACATCATGAAAAACAAAGTATTAATGATGCTTTTGATTATGCAAAACAGAAGTGGGACAAAAGTCATAAAGTACCAGACTTCAAAGTAGGCGACTTAGTTCTAGTTTCAACCTTGAATTTTAATAATATCAAAGGCCCAAAGAAAGTTAAAGATTCTTATGTAGTACCTTTTGTTATTGTTGCCTTACATGGAACCAATGCAGTTCAAGTGGAATTGAGTGGTGAATTGGAAAATAAACACCCCATGTTTCCAGTCAGCTTGATAAAGCCTTATCAACCAGCTGACAAAGAATTGTTTCCTTCAAGGAACCCAGCTACTTTAACTGTACCACCAGTGGAACAGAATGAAGACAAAAAGATAAAGAAAGTCATTCAAGAAAGGAGACTTAGGGGTACAGTAAGATGATACTTGGTGCTGACAAGTTTGAGACAGAAGGTATGGTAAAACACCATAGACATCAATGCCTTGAAGGGATGTTGCCACTAGCTCTCCCGGTCCCAAGTGAATTGCTTGAGTCCTAACTTGTGAGCCTTGAGGTATATTGTACATACCCAAATAGGCCAAAATTATCTTAAAAATAAAGTCTGAATTATGCATAACTCATAAGTCATGCATATATCCAAAATTCATCATTTTTTATTTCAGGAAGGATGAATAACCTTTTGTGAGTAAGTAAATCCATGGATTTAAGGCCAGATTTGAATTCTACACAAAAAATCCACCTAGGGTAGCTCCATAGAGTTAATAAGCTCAAATTAACTATCTGAGGTGGTAATATGGAAAATACTTCAATACCACATAAAAGATCTGTTAAACTTTTTATTTTCTTAATTTCACGCCAAAATAATGGGAATGTGAGAAATCCTATGTTACATATACACTAAGAATAGTATTATGCATGTTTTGAGCACTTAATATCATGGTATTCTTACAGGGCTTTTGGTACACTGTCAGGGTGAGTCTATGATAAAGGTGTATATAAGTATTTACAAGCTTTAACTATGACTGTGACACAGTAAAAATGGTTTTAAAAGATGATAAAGTTGATAATAAATGATTTAGATTAAGATTTTAAGGGCTTTACTATAGAGATATAGTGGTCGTGGGCGCTGTTGAAAGCACTGGGTGCAGCTTTACCTGTTGGGTTACAATAATAAAGACTACAATACTTTTAATTTGAGAGTATACATGATTATTAACCCAGAGTAAAACTGTTTTTGACAGTTTACTATGTAAGTTATTCAAGAGCAGGATGAGGAGACAATTCTGGCTGTGAAAAGCCTCCTTTTTGTCCTGAAATGGGGTGGAAAGGGTGCTAGACCTTTCCACGTAGAGGCAGTAAAGATTTTTTCACTTTCTAGTACTGGCTTGTGGTTTGCAAACAGCCTGTATAACCTGTATTGGCCTCAGATGTGGTTTTGATACCACATCTGGGCAGTTTTCACCAATACAGGGTGAAAGTTTTCATCTGGGGACCTCACAGCCTGAGTCTGACGTGTATGACGCGTAGAATGCTGTACAGAAACTGTATGGGACGCCAGTATTGACTGACATATGAGGTAGTGAAGTAAAGATATGCTTCTTTGTCTATTTGACACCTGATATTCATGATTATGGGATATTATCCCATGGTAAGGCTGTATATGACGGCAGGTGGGATTTTAACCTTAAAACAGCCATAACTTTGTCAATTCTTCAGATATCAACCTCAAAATTGGTGCAGTGTGTAGCCCTGTATATGCTCTACACAATGGTACCTCATTTGATATGGGTATTACTAAATAAGGCAAAGTTATCCCATGTACAAGATTTTGTACATTTGCGTGTTTTAGGCAAAAAGCTGTATTGAGCTTGTTTGCCCCATACCTTCTGCAGTAGTTGAGATATGGGGAAATGGATGCCACCATCAGATAGCCCTGATTGTGCTCTTTCCAAAAGGACCCCACTTCAGGTATCCCACACTAAAACTGTAGAAGTTAGATGAGAGGTGAATGTTTTGTTCACCCTTATTTGGCCTGAAATTGACCATAACTCCAGTAATATTGGTGCTAGCTCAGTTTGGCTGGTACCATTGGATAGCCCTGGCTTAGATCTTCATTTTGAGTACCCATTTGATGGGGTTAAGCCTCTCCTTCTAGATGTAAGATGAGAGGTGAAAATTAAGGTTTATGCTCAGCAATAACTTTGAGCAGGAATAACTTTGTTATTTCTAGTCCTATGGTGATGGGACTTATATTTTCAGGAAGAGGTGAGTTTCTCTTTCTTTTGATACCTTTTGGGCTGATTTGGCTCAGCTCCATGTTTTGGTGGTATCTTGGCTGTACCATTGGTTTATGGTATTGTGGCTGTCATGCTTGTGCTCTGGTTTTGAGTCACAGGCTGACATACCCTCCCTCTAAAAAAGGCTCATCATTGATGAGACTGTTCAGTCCTCCTAGAGGGTCTGAATCTCCTTAAATGAATGTTCCCATCTGGTATGGAATCCTCTGCCAACCATCGGTCTTTATCTGCTGTCTGGTTCTTGAATCTGACTAGGTATTGTCTTTGTTCCTTCCCATTTAGTCTGATCTTCCTGGCCCTGATGATCTTACTCACAGGTCCAGGGGAGTCCTCCACTTCCACTATCTCTTTTGGTGTGGGGTTCTTTCTCCTGGAGGGGAATTTATCCTCCTTTGTCTGGAAGTATGGTTTGACCAAACTTACTGGAAAGACGGGATGTTTCCTTGAAAACTCCTCAGTAAGTTTGACTTCCACTGCATTGTTTCTTATCAACTTAATGATAGTAAAGGTTCCAACAAATGAGTCCCTCATTTTTTTAGGTCCTTTGAGATTGTTGAAGTTCAGTGTAGACACTAACACCTGGTCCCCTTCCTTGAAGTCAGGTTCCATATGTGATTTGTCCCACCTCTGCTTATTGTATTCTTTTGCCTCAGCTATGCATTTGGCACCTGTATCACAGGCCCTCTTCCACATATCATGGAAGTCTTTGGATGTGTGGTGGATAGTCAGAAGATTTTTCTTCAAGTGATCCACAGGCAACAGCGGCTTCCACCCTTTCTCCACCAGTGCAGGTGTTTTACCTGTGGTGGAGTGCTGGCTTGTATTATAAGCCAGTTGGACTGCTGGTAAGAGGGTAACCCAATCATGGGTGTATCCCTCATGGTGTGGATGGTAAGCTGTGGAAAAAGCAAGTTTAGTACCAAGCATGTCATATAAGTTTGTCCAAAATTCAGATGTGAATTTTGGGTCCCTATCACTAATGATGATCTTAGGGACTCCACAGGTAGATATGATGTGCTTGCAAAACAACAGAGCAGTATGCATGGCTGTGTCTTCTTTATGGCATGGTAGACACCTCATGCTCTTGCTGAACCTATCAACTATGGTCAAAGAGGCATTATAGTTTTCTTTGCCTCCCGGGATAAGTCCTGTAACCCAGTCCATGTTGATGGTTTCCCATGGGTGCTTGGGCTCTTCTATGTTTTGAAGTAACCCATACTTCTTCCCATGTTTCCTATTTGCCTTTTGGTATCTTTCACAAGTGTTGATGTATTCACTCAACTCTTTTTCCCACTTAGGCCACCAAGCTGTGCTTGCTACCCTCTCTTTGGTCCTGTCTTCACTCATGTGTCCCATATAGGGGCAATCATGGCATTCTTGTAGGATCAATGAGATGTGGTCTCTGTCTACCACTGTGAGTGCACTTGTGTTCTTTTCTCTGTGGTAGAGCAGGCCATCTATAAGAACAAACTTATTGTCCTTATAGGCCCTCAACCAAGGTTCTTCCAGCTGGGTTTCCAGTTCTGGACTCCAGTACTTTCGCTGAAGGAGTTGTAGGAGTATGCCACACTGTTTGTGTTTGGCATAAGACTTCAGTACTGCACCAAAAAATTCATTGTGCAGTTCAGAGGAACTTATTCCCAATATTGCGGTTTCTGTCTCCTCTGAATCAGTGTTTCCACTGTCAAGGGTACCACTTTCTGGTGCCCACTCAGATAATCTGAAGTTTTTTCTCCTATCTATTTCCATGAAATGGATAGGGATTTTTTCTGCAATTTCTGGGTCATAAGCTGGATTTCTTTTGACATTGTCCAGTGGCCATCTGCTGAGGCCATCTGCATTGGTATGGCTTTTAACTTCTTTGTATATGATGGTCATGTTCCCTCTATACTCCTGGATGGCTATTTGCCATCTCAGCATATGTCTATTTGTAGTCTTCATGCTTAGTAAAGACTTCAAGGCTGTGCAGTCTTTGTAGACTTCAAAGACTGCACCCTCCAGATAATAATGGAGTTTTTCTAGAGCCCAGACTAGACATAGACATTCAGTCTGGGTGGCCCCATACCTGGCTTCTGAATCTTTCAGCTGCCTTGAGATGTAGCAAATTACTCCTTCTCTTGGTTCACCATCCACAATTTGTCTTTGGTGAAGGGCTGCTCCTAGGCCTTGACTGCATGCTGCATATATATATAACTTGAATGGTAGTTCAAAGTCGGGCAAGATGAGCATAGGTGCATTTGTGAGTTCATATTTGATCCTCTCATATGCATCCCTCCTTTCCTTGGTTATTTCAAAAACTAAATCCTTTGAGCATAACTTTTATAAACTACTAGTTATGTGTGCAAGAGTTTTGATATGGTTTCTATAGTAGCTAGCCAACCCAAGAAAGGATTGCATCTCTTTGATGCTTTTTGGTCTTGGTTTTTTCAGTACTGCTGCTACTTTAATCTGGTCAATTGCCAGACTAAGACCTGAGACTTTATGTCCTAGAGCCAGTAACTCTTGTTGGCCAAAATTGCACTTTTTAGTGAAATTTTCAGATTTATGGGTGTGCTGTTACTTAGCACTCTGTCTATGTATTGCACATGGTCTTCCCATGTCTCTGAGTATATAATGATATCATCAATATATACTACCATCCAGCCTTCCAATATTTCATCTTGAAATATTGTGTCAATCATCCTCTGGAAGTGGGCTGGTGCATTTTTGATGCCAAATGGCATTCTGGTGTACTCATATATACCCATATGGCATATTATCCTGAGGAATTTCATGGAGTTTGGTTTAACTCCATTTTGGTGGAAGCCTTTCATACAATCCATTTTGGTTATGTATTTGGCTTTAGCCAGTTTATCTAAGGCATGAGGTATCCTGGGTATGGGGTACCTGTCTGCTTTTGTGTGGTTGTTCAGAGCTCTGAAATCTCCACACAGTCTAGACTTGCCATCATGCCAGGTGATTAGAACAGGGGTGGTGATTTCCACTATTTCATTATGTCCAATCTTCCTGATGACATCCATATCCAGGAGTTCATTGATATGTTTCTCAATTTCCTTCCTGTTTCCAGGCTTGCTGGATAAGGAGGTCTCCTTAGCATGGGTGGATAAGGCCTTTCCACATTCAGATATAGTTCTATATCATGGCCTTTGATCTGGCCTAATGGTTCTTCACCAATGGCAAATGCTGGTCTGTTCTTTCTCAGCATCTTCAGTAAATTTAGTTTTTGTTTACTGGTGAGGGTAGTGCTAAACTGTCCCTCTCTGAATTCCTTCAGAAGTTCTTCTAGTGGATCTTGAGAAGATATCTGGTGTATGTCAAGTGAAAATTTCTTTTCCATGTTAGTATCAATGGTGATGTGCCTATTTTTACTGTTGTAAATGTCTATGCCATACATCCTCTGGTAATCTGTTCCCAGTAAAAACCCTTGGATGTGGGAATCATTAAGCACTACAAACTCTGGGTTGAGTCTGATATTACCCTTCCTGTGGGGTATAATTATCTCTTTGATAATTATCCCAATGGAAGTCATCTTCCCTGATGCACTTTTAAAGTTCTTTGCATTAGTGGGCAAGAGATGTTTTTCCCAGTTTGGGAAGTGGGTATCCAGATAATTTCTGGCCACTATGGAGCAGTGTGCTTCACTGTCAATGATCAGTGGATGCTGAGCATTGTCAATACAAACAGTCATTTTTGTGGCTGTTCCATGTATATATACCATTCCTTTGGTTGGTTTAACCAGGAATGTTTGTGCATCTTGTGTATGTTTGCACAAGTTTTTATTAGCAGTGTCCTGTGGCATGCCTGCTTCCAACTGTATGTCCTGAATTTCTAGTGGGGTTTCCTCTTGGTATTCCACTAAAAATTCCTCTCTAGGGTCTTGGTCATCATCAGATGGTTCTCTGATGGCATCACCCATAGAGTCTGATTCAGAATCCTCTGTTGGAGATTCTTCCTCAGGGACTTTCTCTATGGCATAGACTTTCTTCTTTGCCTTTGGACAGTTGTTGGCATAGTGGTCTGTTGAACCATAGTTGTGACAAGAGTTCCTCTTCTTTGCCACTTCTGCCACTCTTTCTTTGGGTTTGTCTTTAAACTCTACCCTGAAAGGTTGTTTCTCTTTGAAACTACTGCTCTTATATGGGGTGAATTTCCCTATATTAGTCCTTTTCCTTATGTCTTGTAAGGTGTTGGCAATGTCATCTAGAGTGAAATTCTGGTTGAATCTGCATTCTACTGCATGCTCTAGCTCTCCTGGCAATTGTGTCAGTAGTTTGTGATTCCTCACTTGGATGTTCATCTGAGGATCAATGGCTTTAAGTCTTTTAGACTGTCTTAGACACCACTCATATGGATCTTTGTCCACAGAGTACTTGTCATTTTCAAATGACATGGTCTTTTGCCATATCCAAGTTCCATTACTGTACTTTTGGATGATTTGACTCTTCCACTGTGGTATTCCATACCAGTTTTTTTACCAGACTCAAGCTCATAGTACCCCAAAAACAGCAGTAAATCCAGCCTACAGGCAGACTTACACTCAAATTTTACACCAAAAGGTCAATTTTACAGCAAGACGCTGGATTTAAATCATAAAACCATGGCACAGGCACCAAAGGGAAGTGTATGTGTTTAAATAAATTATTCAATTTCATTATGCATATGTAAAAATCAAGTTACACATAGTAAACTAGTTACAACAAATAAGGTACCACCCTTTAAATTACACACCCCACCCAGCCCTACACCCCCTTATGGCCACAGGACTTATGCAGCAAGAAAAGGACACCTGCATGAATTACACAGCAACCTAGAGCTTAACATAGAAAAGTCACATGATGCAAAACTCAACTCCATGGAATTCCTGCAGTTCATTTACAACACAGCCCCAGGAGCACCTTATCTTATATCCAAAGTAACCCCACTTGAAACCTTAAAGCAGAATCAAATTTCTTTACACCGCTCACCACCTCATTCAAACCAAAGCTAGTTACAACAAGCTGCATGCAGTACACACCTTCAATTAAATCTCAACCACATGACCATGCACAGCATGTGTCAAAATCAAAAATCACATCATCTCATAAAAACAGTAAATTCACCAGTGCAAGAAGCTATCACCTGACTTCATTTTAAAGTTCAAAAAGAAGAAAAATAACCATGACACCTGCATAAATTACACAGCCACTTCTACCAAACCTAAAATAGGACATATGCAAAGGAATTACAAGGTCATCATGTGATACTGCATCCACCAAAAGACAATCATGTGATAAATGGAGGCTGTGCAGAAAGAAAATTATCACACAACCTTAAGTCACCTGACCCATGCAAGAAAGGTCCTCACCAAAAATGGAGTCACAGGATGAAATCAAGAGGAATTAAAGTGGAAAAAGACAGCTCCCATGGAGGGCCCCCTGGGCTCCCAAAAGGTATAAATAGAGGGGCTCTCTCCCCCAAATTTCAAAATCACCCCCATGCAAATTATATCCACTACACAGTAGGAGCATAGGAATAATTCATCCCTCACCTGGGAGGTACTCCAGTGTATTATAGTAAATTTACTTTCCCAGTAGCTAAGCTCAGTGGAAGTATAGTGTTGAAGATTACCCAGTAGCTAAGCTCAGTGGAATCTTATTATTATTAAAATAAAAATAAAAAATTACCCAGTACCTAAAAAGGGTTACTACTCTATTAAAATACTTTATCCAGTAAAATCAACACCATTATCAAGACTTAAAAATAACTTACCCCTTTAAAAATCTAATATCAAAGAATCTTACCTTTTAAATTTAACAAATACAGTTTTATCTTATTATTAACCACTCTTAAAAAAATAACAAACATTTAAAAAAAATTATTTTACTATATTATAACTTTACCTTGACAAAATTACCTTTATCAAACTCATCAAATTTTCCAGAAAACCTTAAATAACTCATCATACCAAGGATTTATCACTAACAAGGAACCACTCACCCCAATTTCACTAAAAAAAATAAATTATACAAACAAGTGTTTCATTAGAATATAAAATTTAACCAAAATAACTGACATTATTTTTCATATTATTTATTGACTAGGTCTGATCTGAGACTGCTGAATTTTGTCTTCTGCAGTTGTAAAGCCACTTACTAATTTTATTTTGGTTTGTGAGCTCCAAGGAAGATTTTGTTCAGTATTTTAGGAGGGGCAGGCAATACACCCTTGCCACCCTTGGTTACAGGAGTTATTAGCAATTCAAAATTAGTTACCTGTGATTTCCCCCTCCAGCTACTGCCTCATTTTAATCCCACACAAGAGGAGTTCCCACACCACCATGGCCAGTTTCTCCTGCCATGGATTTCTTTCATTTCTGTGTACCATATACCAGCATGACTTTTAAATGAAGTATTCAATCTAGAAGTGATCCAGGAGTCTAGTATGCTTGGTACATCAATGAAGAGTCCATCAATATAATCTATAAGCTCCATATGATCATATTCTCCTGATCCAGAGAGCTTGGGCCAGTTTGATGCCTCAGGAAGCTGTTTCAAGGCTTCCTTCTCTGAATAAGACATGCCATCCCCATCTTGGTATTGTGATGGAAATATTGCCTTATTCATCAACATGGCATCTGGTTTGATGTCATCTAGTTGATATGGATCATCCATAACTAGGCCTTGTGGTTGGGGCTTCAAGTTATGGTAGGCATTAAACAATTTGTTAATGTCTTGGTCCAGACACTCCCTGTCCCTTGTGCTGTGGTGTTTTTCTTCAAAGACTGTATGCAGTCTTTTGTTGGTTTCTTCAGAGGCTTTGCTCAATTGAGAATATCCTTCTTGAAGATTCTTAACTATCTGTTCCAAGGAGGCTTGTGTTTTTTTCATCCTCTCATGGCCAGCTTCAAGTTCTGCAAACTGCTTTGCAGATTTTTCAGCATATTGGGACATTTGTAACCACAGTTCATCACTGTTGTTGTTACTCTCAGATGTGACAATGTTATTTTCAGTCTGAGTGGCGGTAATGTTTCTATTACTAGGACTACTGATTCTAGAGTGGTTTACAACTACTTCTGGTTCTTGTGTACTTCTTTTACCAAATCTAACAGCTTCTGGATCATGGGGTCCAACTCTTTCCTCCTCTGGTTGAAGGAGGCTTTGTTCTTGCCCTTGTTTCCTTGTCTTCTCCTGGAAACTTCCTGGAATTGTGAAGAATGGTGACTCTTGGCCACTGATCTGCTGGTTTCTGAATGGTGTGAAGCCACTGGAGAGCTTATTTGGCCTGCTCCTTGTGAACCTGAAGGAATCTGAGTAAGCCCTGTCTGGGTTAATTTTTCTTCTATTGCTTGGATAGTGGCTTGATTCTCCCTTATCCTCTGTGCCCTTGCCTCCAGGAGTCTGTGCTGCCTGGTAGGATTCCAACCTTTGGTGATTAGCATAAGGTCTTGGAAGTCTATCTCTTTGAGACAGATCTTCTGGCAACTTGATCCCAGTTCTGCCCGGTGAGTTGCTAGGTTGAACCTCTTGTTGTCCATGCTCCATTGAAATAAGTCTTTGAAGAGTTGGTGGATCTGATGAACTTGATCCATATCCTTCCAGTCCTCTGGTTTGAGGTTTCTGTTGAATTGTAGTGTGAATGGCAAGGTTGATATTATCTCCCTCATTGTTTTGCCATCCACCACTGTGTCCAAGGTGTCCTCTTGTTGGTCTTCTGGTTCTGGACAATCCTTCTCTGTCCTCTGGTTGGTTCCTTTGAAAGCCAAGATCTCTGAGGTATGCAGGGGACATATCAGTGTTTGCAAGCAGTCAAAACCTTTATGTTCTTAGGGTATTTACCTTTGACTGTGCCTTGTACAAATTTATTGTCTGCTGACTTGGGCAGTTTGCCTTTGGAAGTTACAACTGGGTTAATAATTGTAATCTTTCCTGTACAAGTGGTTAAGATTGGTTTACCTTGTATTGATGCAGAGCTTTGTGGTTTTCTACTCCTCTGAGTGTCTATTGGAGTCCACTTCTTGGCTGTGATGAGACCTTCACTTAGCCTCTTTCCTTTACCCTTGCTTCCCTCTGGTTCTGAGGGTGTCACTGGTGTGTTGACCTGTGACTGGGTCTCAACTGGTATGAAATTTTCTTCCACTGAATCAAACAGGAAAAAAGAAGGCTTATGTGAGTTAAGATTTCTTAAAAGGCTGGTTTTGCATGTCTAAGAATGGCCTCTGGGCTTGTATATTATTAAAATATGCCCTTGTATTATGACAGTGTAATTGAATTAACAATTCCACGTCAAAAATACAGCTTACTGATATGTGGTATACTGTTTGTATACCAATATCTCACAGAATACTTGTAGTTAGCAAGTATAAGCTGTCAAAAGATGGTGTATTACAGAGAAATTGAGTTAACAATGTGCCCAAACACCCCTGAACTGTTGGTTTATCAGTATGAGCTGTCTTAATTCAATTACGAATTAAGGCTGTATTAGTGGCTTAAGGGGTTTTTATATTCAAAACACGCCAAAAATACTAGTCTTGTGGTTATTAGCCACGTGACAGATACTCTATAATATATGAGTATTTATGAAAGATTTAAAAAATATATATTAAATATATATTTTATAGAGAAAATGACGCCTAAAAAGTAAAAAAGGTGTCAATAAATGATAAAAAAGAGAAAAACTCACTTGTAAGGTCCAAGAATAATTGAAGAACACGGCCAGGCCCCCAAAATGTCAGGTTGAGTCTATGATAAAGGTGTATATAAGTATTTACAAGCTTTAACTATGACTGTGACACAGTAAAAATGGTTTTAAAAGATGATAAAGTTGATAATAAATTATTTAAATCAAGATTTTAAGGGCTTTACTATAGAGATATAGTGGTGGTGAGTGCTGTTGAAAGCCCTGGGTGCAGCTTTACCTGTTGGGTTACAATAATAAAGACTACAATACTTTTAATTTAAGAGTATACCTGATTATTAACCAAGAGTAAAACTATTTTTGACAGTTTAATACGTAGGTTATTCAAGAGCAGGATGAGGAGACAATTCTGGCTGTGAAAAGCCTCCTTTTTGTCCTGAAATGGGGTGGAAAGGGTGCTAGACCTTTCCACATAGAGGAAGTGAAGATTTTTTCACTTTCTAGTACTGTCTTGTGGTTTGCAAACAGCCTGTATAACCTGTATTGGGCTCAGATGTGGGTTTGAAACCACATCTGGGCAGTTTTCACCAATACAGGGTGAAAATTTTCATCTGGGGACCTCACAGCCTGATTCTGACGTGTATGACGCGTAGAATGCTGTACAGAAACTGTATGGGACCCCAGTATTGACTGAAATATGAGGTATTGAAGTAAAAACATGCTTCTTTGTCTATTTGACACCTCATATTCATGATTATGGGATATTATCCCATGGTAAGGCTGTATATGACACCAGGTGGGATATTAACCTTAAAACAGGCATAACTTTGTCAATTCTTGAGATATCAACCTCAAAATTGGTTCAGTGTGTAGCCCTGTATATGCTCTACACAATGGTACCTCATTTGATATGAGCATCATAATTCAAGATGGCTAAGTTATCCCATGTACAACATTTTGTACATTTGCGTGTTTTAGGCAAAAAGCTGTATTGAGCTTGTTTGCCCCATAACTTCTGCAGTAGTTGAGATATAGGGAAATGGATGACACCATCAGATAGCCCTGATTGTGCTCTTTCCAAAAGGACCCCACTTCAGGTATCCCACACTAAAACTGTAGAAGTTAGATGAGAGGTGAATGTTTTGTTCACCCTTATTTGGCCTGAAACTGACCATAACTCCAGTAATATTCGTGCTAGCTCAGATTGGCTGGTACCATTTGAAAGCCCTGGCTTAGAGCTTCATTTTGAGTACCCATTTGATGGGGTTAAGCCTCTCCTTCTAGATTTTAGATGAGAGGTGAAAATTAAGGTTTATGCTCAGCAATAACTTTTAGCAGGAATAACTTTGTTATTTCTAGTCCTATGGTGATGGGACTTATATTTTCAGGAAGAGGTGAGTTTCCTCTTTCTTTTGATACCTTTTGAGCTGATTTGGCTCAGCTCCTTGTTTTGGTGGTATCTTGGCTGTACCATTGGTTTATGGTATTTTGGCTGTCATGCTTGTGCTCTGGTTTTGAGTCACAGGCTGACATACACCCATAGTGGATATCTCACTTTAAGCCTAAATTTCTATTTTTGATGTGAAAAATAAGCAAGGGGGAGAAAATACGTCAAAGAGAGCCAGGGTACCCAACTTCTGAGGCCTCAGAGGCGTGGACAGCTCCAAAGCTTGGATACATGGCTGATCTTGGCCCAATTAGTAAGGTAAAACACTTTGGGAACTTTTTTACCATGTTAAAACTACCGTAAATCTTAAGAAAATAGCAAATAACCTGCTATTTTGATGTTCCAAGGAGGTAAAAAGCTACTTAGACTCCTGTATCCATGTCAATTCTTAATGATTTTCCATGGATACACCACAAAAGAGTAATTAAAACCCTTTTTGGACTTGTATCCATTGATTTACCTCATAACAGCCAGTTAAACACTGAACCTGTGATGAAATTGCCAATAACATTGATAACTTTGAGCAATAAATTATTATTTTGGAATAAAAGAAGATTTACAGATGTTACTCCTTTTATCCTTAAAAATATTGGGGTTTGTAGTTACGTAAAAGAATCAATTAGTGAATTATGATAATCTTATGTGACAACAGCTGATGTAATCAATGATCCAAAAGGGTTTATTGTTTCTCACTCACTGGTTTTTCAGTTTGCTCCATGGCACGCCTCTGTGAGCTGTTGTTGACTTGAAAGAGGTATCCTCTTGCTGTTTTTTCCACATCATCATCTTACAATCATTTATAACATTGTTACCAACAAGTAAGTATTAGTTAGAGCTATTCTTAACTGTTTTGATTATTTTAGAATCAATCAGAAAGATGTGAAATCATAGAATCCAACTATAAATTGTTGTAATACTCTTATAAATTCATTTTGATCCTGTAAATCCGCAATTCTACGTCAAATCTCTCTATCTTCTCCTTCAATAAGTTCTTTGGAATATTAGTGAGTGATTTATCTATAATTCTTAAAGTTTTTTTATAAAATTAGTTTTCTTCAAGAATTACCATTATAATTATTCTTGCAAAAGATAAGTATAAATTAAAATAATTTTGTTATTTTAATAAAAAGAAGTTTAATTATTAAAATCTTCTTGTAATTGATTCTTGTAGACAATTACTTGCTCACTGTTAAAGTCAGTAGTAGTGTTTAACACGTGAATGAAATAATTATTTAATTGTGGTTATAATAACACTTTGTTATTATACTTCATAAGAACAGTCATAGTACTGTTGATTAATAGTAATATTATCATCAGTTTCATAGACAAATATTATATGTGTTGTATCCCAAAATGATGGCCACTGAGTTCTTGTGCTCAAAAAATGATACCAAATGAGCATATGAATTTTTACTCATTTGTCAAGGCCCAATTGAAAAAATCTTGAAATAAAGTCTTCAAGGCGTCTTGTCCCCATCCATAGTGTTTTTTGGGCTTTGGCCCCTCCTATGGGTATTTGGAATTTTCTTGATTTTATGGCCTTTTGGGCCTTTCTTGGGTGTTGGTGGTTTTAGTGATGTTTTTTGATATATGGCCATATTTGGCCATTTTTCTCTTTTGGGTTCCTATGGTCTGTGGGCCGTGGGGGCTATTGGAGGCCCCCTGGGCCCAATTTTCCTTGGGACCCAGGGCTTCCATGAGACCAAAAATTGGCCCATGGTACAATTTCTCACCTACATGGCCTAAACCCATTGAGGGGTTCCAGGACCATCAAGATCCTGGCCTTCCCAAAGCTGCAGGGGAGACCCTGTGTGATTAATTCAGCACCAAATGGGTATGAATCCTCATCTTAAAGGCTTTGAGGGGGGGCATAAATGAGTTATGGCCCCCATTTCCTTGAGGTCAATTTCTTTTGATTTGGAGTGGACTGATTCTGACGTCTTGAATATTCTTCTTGCATATTCTTCAGTCATCAGTTCCAAACTGACTGAACTCACTGAATCTTCTCCTTCTTCACCGCCACCATCTGTTCTTTGTGGTTCTTGTCTCTTCAGTCAATTATCTTTACCCCCAAGGCTTCTTCTGGTCACTTTGATCCCCCCAAATCTATGATGGGTACAGAGCAGTTGAAATTCTTGATCCTTCCTGTACAGAATGTTTGGCCAAGGGTAAGGATTGTTTTGAACACTACAATCCCCAATCTGCAAAGTGCCATTATTGCTTCATTGGAAAGAAACCATGTCGTTGTACCGGGGTGTCGTCTTCTAATGTTAGGAGGTATTTATGGAGTAGAGAGGATGGGCCTTGTAAGATGTGACTATGAAACTGATGATAATATTACTATTAATCAACAGTACTATGTCTGTTCTTATGAAATATAATAATAAGAAATTATTATAACCACAATTAAATAATTATAAAATTATTTCTTTCACGTGTTATACACTACTAGTGATTATAACAGTGAGCAGTAATTGTCTACAAGAATCAATTACAAGAAGAATTTAATAATAAAAACTTCTTTTATTAAAATAATAAAATTATTTTAATATATAATTATCTTTTACAAGAATAATTATAAAGATAATTCTTGAAGAAAACTATTACTAGAGAAAAACTTTAAGAATTAAAGATAAATGACTCACTAATACTCCAAAGAACTTATTGATAATAAAAGTAGAGAAATTTGACGTGGAATTGTGGATTTAAGGGATCAAAAGGATTTATAACAGTATTACAAAAATATATAGTTGGATTCTATGATTTCACGTCTTTCTGATTGATTCTGAAAGATTAAAACACTTAAGACTAGTTGAACTAATACTTACTTGTTGGTAATAATGATTTAATAAATTGATAAGATGATGATTGGAAAAAACAGCAAGAGGAGGCCTCTTTTAAGTCAACAACAACTCACAGAGGCGTGCCATGGAGCAAACTGAAAAACCAGTGAGTGAGAAAACAATAAACCTTTTTGGATTATTGATTGCATCATCAGTTGTCACATAAGATTATCATAATTACTTAATTGATGCTTTTACGTGACTACCAACCCCAATATGGTTAAGAATAAAAGGAGTAACACTTGTAAATCTTCTTTTATTCTAAAATAATCATTGATTTCTCAAAGTTATCAATGTTATTGCCAATTTCATCACAGGTTGTAATTACTGTGAATTTTTGAAGATTCAGTGTTTCACGTAGAATAACCAAAAATGGACTGTAAGAAAACCTTTTAATTTTACTAGTAAAACTGTAATTCTTTTTGGTTGTACCATAGATAATACATTTCTCCTTTAGTCCTGAAAGTTTCAGAAGGATTCATTAAGAATTGTATTTTTAATGAATTTTTGAAGTTTTTACCTCATTTCTACGTAGAATTGCAAATAACAGTGTTTTGCTGGTTGCTATGAGGTAAATCAATGAATATGGGTCCCAAAAGGGTTTTAATTACTCTTTTGGTGTTTATCCATGGAAAGTCATTAGTAATTGACATGGTTACAGGAGTGTAAGTAGCTCATTACCTCCTTGGCACGTCAAAATAGCAGGTTATTTGCTATTTTCTGGTGTTTTACAGTAGTTGTAACTTGGTAACCAAGTTCCCAAAGAGTTTTGGTTTACCAATTGGGCCAAGATGAGCCATGGATGCAAGCTCTGGAGCTATCCACGCCTCTGAGGCCTCAGAAGTTGGGTACCCTGGCTCTCTTTGATGTCTTTTGTCCCCCTTGCCTATTTTTTACGTCAAAATAGTAATTTAAGCTTAAAGTGAGATATCCACTATGGGTGTACCAAAAGTCCATGTAAGAATACCATGATATTAAGTGCTCAAAACATGCATAACACTATTCTTAGTGTATATGTAACATGGGATTTCTCACTTTCCCATTATTTTGGCTAAAAATCAAGAAAAACAAAAATTTTCACGGATCTTTTATGTGGTATTAATGATGTGGTATGGAAGTATTTTCCATTTTACCACCTCAAATACTTAAATTGAGCTTATTCACTCTATGGAGCTACCCTAGGTGAATTTTTGTGTAAAATCCAAATCTGGTCTTAAATCCATGGATTTACTTACTCAATAAAAAGTTATTCATCTTTTCTGAAATTGAAAATGATGAATTTTGGATATATGCATGACTTATGAGTTTTGCATAATTCAAAATTTCTTTTTAAGATAATTGTGGCCTATTTGGGTATGTAAAATATACCTCAAGGCTCACATTCCCTCCCACCAAAAAATAAAATTGCACTACAATTTTATTAGTGATAAAAGAATAAGGCCCCAAAGGGGGTTAATGTCCACTGTCCAACCTCTTTACATTACTCAGATCAAGTATTTTAAAGCACATTTATAGACATATTCAGGCTTGTGGCCTTCCTTCATGTCTAAATCTTCTCAAGAGTTTATCTGAGTCAGGTATTTCTGATTCTGCCATCCATTCATCTTCATGTACTGGATTTCTATATCTGACAAGATATTCTCTTTGATTTTTACCCCTAAGTCTCCTTTCTTTAATGACTTTCTTTATCTTTTTGTCTTCATTCTGTTCCACAGGTGGTACAGTCAAAGGAGTTGGGTTCCTTAAAGGAAACAATTCTTTATCAGCTGGTTGATAAGGCTTTATCAAGCTGACTGGAAATGTGGGGTGTTTATTTTCCAATTCACCACTCAATTCCACCTGAACTGCATTGGTTCCATGTAAGGCAACAATAACAAAAGGTCCTACATAAGAATCTTTAAGTTTCTTTGGGCCTTTGATATTATTAAAATTCAAGGTTGAAACTAAAACTAAGTCCGCTACTTTGAAGTCTGGTACTTTATGATTCTTGTCCCACTTCTGTTTTGCATAATCAAAAGCATCATCCATACTTTGTTTTGCATGATGTTTTACTTTATCAAGCATTATCTTGAAGCTGGAAGCTGTAGGATGAATGTCAATCAAGTCTTTCCTCAGTGTGTCTGCTGGGAGTCTTGGATTCCATCCTTTTTCTAACATAGCAGGAGTTTGTCCTGTGGAAGAATGGACTGATGTCTTGTATGCCAATTCTAATGCAGGTATCAGAGTGCACCAGTCATGGGTAAAGCCATCTGAGTCTTTGAATTCTAATACATAAGCAAAGAATCTCCTGATCATTTCCTCTAAAGTTTGAATCATACTCTCTGCTAGCCCATCTGTTTGAGGGTGATATGCTGTAGAGAATGATAACTTACTCCCAAACAATCTATGAAGATTGGTCCAAAGTGCAGATGTGAATTTGGGATCTCTGTCACTTATGATATTCTTAAATAATCCTGTATTAGAAATGACTCTACTCCATAAAAGAAGAGCTGTATCCATAGCAGTGTCATCTTTATGACATGGTAAGAATATGGGAGTTTTGCTATATCTGTCTACAATGACTAAGCAAGCATTGTAGCTTTTGTCACCACTTGGAGGAAGTGCTTTGACCCAATCCATGTGAACAACTTCCCAAGGGGATTTTGGTTCTTGAATATGGATCATTAATCCAAATTTCTTGCCTGTACTCCTGTTTGCTTTTTGGCATCTATCACAGGTATGGCAATACTCAATAGTTTCTTTTCTCCAAGATGGCCACCATGCACAGTTCTTTACTTTTTCAAGTGTCCTGTCTTCTGATAGGTGTCCAGAGTAAATGCTATCATGGCATTCATGAAGAATGGTATTGATAAGCAATCTACTACACAGTGTCATCACACAAGAATGTTTTGTTCTATGGTAAATAATTCCATCAAATAAGTGAAATCTTCCTTCAGAATAGGAATTTTTCCAAACTTCATCTAGTGCATTAACCAAAGATGTGTCTTTGCAGTCTTTATCTAATAAAGAAGTCAAGATATGGCAATTCTTGTCTTGTTTATAAGACTCTCTGACCTCCTCAAAGAATTCAGTCCCAATATCAGTTATGTTAATTCCTTCAATTCGAATCTGTGGTTCAGCTTCCAAAGGTACATAAGCTGGGTTATCAGGAGTGTTGGCTAAAGCCCATCTACTAAGTCCATCAGCATTTTTGTGAATTTTTCCTGCTTTATGAACTATAGTCATGTTTCCTCTATATTCTTGAATGGCTATTTGCCATCTCAACATATGTCTGTTGGGAGTTTTCATGTTAAGAAGTGACTTTACAGCATTACAGTCAGTTATTACTTCAAAAACACTGCCATCAAGGTAATAGTGTAATTTTGCAAGTGCCCATACCAAACATAAGCACTCCATTTGGCTTGCACCATATCTGGCTTCTGTTGGTTTGATTTGTCTTGAGATATAACAAACTGGTCCTTCTGTAGGTTTGTCATCAATAATTTGGACTTGATGTAGGGCTGCCCCTAATCCATCTCCACATGCATCAATTTACAATTTAAAAGGAATATTCCAGTCAGGCATGAGGAGTAAAGGTGCTTCTGTAAGGGCTTTCTTTATCTTCTCATAAGCTTTAATTCTTTCTTGTGTCATCTCAAATACAGTCTGTTGATCACAGATTCTATAGAGTGACTTGGCTAGAATTGCAAAATCTTTCAAGTGTCGCCTATAGTAACTAGCAAATCCAAGAAAAGACATCATTTCTTTTTTATTCTGGGGTATTGGCTTAAGTAACACTGCTGCTACTTTATTCTTGTCAATACCTAAGCTCAAACCAGAAACAACATGTCCTAATGCTTTGAGTTCTTCAAAACCAAAATTGCATTTCTTAAGTGAAATTTTCATGTTCACTTCTGCAACTTTATGAAGTACTCTTGCAAGTCTTTCAAGGTGCAAAGACCATGAGTCAGAACATATAATAATATCATCAATATAAGTGATAAGCCATCCTTCAGACAATTCTGTGGGGAAGATGGTATTCATCATTCTTTGATAATGAGATGGAGCATTTTTAATGCCAAATGGCATTATAAGATACTCATAAATACCACAGTGAGTGATAATTCTAAGTAATTTCCTAGCTTTAGGCGTCAAAACATTTTGATGGAAGCCTTTTAATGCATCCATTGATGTTATATACTAGGCTTTAGACAATTGAGTCAAGGTTTCTTGGATTCTAGGGATTGGATACCTATCTGGAGCTGTGTAGGTATTCAAAGCTCTAAAATCTCCAACCATTCTTGACTTATCATTATGCCATGCAATAATAACAGGTGTTGTCACTTCAACTTCTTCATTATGGCCTACTTTCCTTAGCGCACCAAGTTGGATCAACTCTTGGATATGTTTTTCCAAGGCTTCTCTAGCTCTGGGACTGGCTGGATAAGCTGGTCTTCTAAGTACTGGAGGATATGGTCTATCAATATTAAGAGTAATATCAATTTCATGTCCTCTTATAGCACCTAATGGTTCATTATCAGATGCAAATGCATTATTGTATGTATATAATACATCAATAAGTTCATTCCTCATCTTTGGTAACAATGATGGATTAATTTGTGCTTCAACAAGTTGTTTAGACACAAATTCATCATTGTAAGTATCTTTGACAGAAGATACTACAGATATCTGTTTTGGCATATTGGAGAAAGCAAATTTCTGCCTTTTGTTATCTCCAATTGTGAAATATCTGTCTTTATGGTTATTTATATCAATACCATAGATATTCAAGTAATCATTTCCAAGAATGATGTGCTGAGATGTGCAATTATCCATTACTACAATCTCAGTTTTCATTCTTACACTTCCTGCTGGATGTGGGAATACAATATTAGTGTCCAATATGCCCAAGGGGTACATATTGTTACTGGCACTACTGAATTGTACACCTTCTATTGGTAATAGATGGTTTTTCCATTCAGGAAGTATAATTTGGAGATAATCTTTGCCAACACATGTGCAAAATGCTCCTGTATCTAAATTTACTTTGGCTTCAATATCACTCATCAGAACTGATGTGATACAGGATGCTACAGCAGTATAACCCTTTCCTCTAGCAGGTTTAGTTTTACACATTCTGGCATCTTGGATATTGATCAGGTTGCAGCAATCTTCACTGTACTGTGGCAAGTGGGTATGGACTTCTGTGACCTCAAAGAAAGCTGAAATGTTTTCAATGGGATAGTCCTCCACTGGTGTATCTTCAGAGACTGCAGAATCTTGATCAGACTCTTCTTTCTCTTCAGTACACTGAATTTCTTCAATGATTTGAACTTCATTGATCTTTGTCTTCTTAGGGCAAGTGTTGGCTAAATGTGAAGTACTTCCACATTTATGACACTTCAAGACAGGTCTTTCTGGTCTTTTTTCCTCTCTAGGAATCTTTGAGACTATTTTGGACTCTATTGGGTTTCTAATCCAAGTCTTACCAATTCTTGTTCTGGTAATGATATCTTCCATAGCATTAATGTAGTCCTCTGTTGAACAGGGCTCCACACATCTGCTTTTGATAGCATGTTCCAGTTCTCCTCCACACTTTCTTAATATTTTCATATTAATCATAGTGTCAGACATATCTGGGTGTAAAGCAGATAATCTGTCTTTTTGTTTGAAGAACCAAGTAAGTGGTTTGTCTTTTTCTGAGTTAAAAATGGCACTTTCAAAAGCAATCTCACTTTTAAACCTCCAAGAATTATTGGCCCATTTGGTAATCACTTCAGACTTCCACCAAGACCAGTCATGTCTTCCATGATCTATTCTCATCTTGTAATACCATTTCTTTGCAGTCTTGGTAAACAAACAATGTAATTTTCCTACTATGATTTCATCAGGTATATTAAAGTCTTCTTGCAACATATCAATAGTCCTGATGAATTCAATATGGTTGTATTCTCCTTCACCAGAGAATGTTGGCCATTCTTCTAATTTTGGAATATCCTTTGCAGAAATAACATTTTCTCCTAAGAATGGAGTTAAACTCTCTTTAACAGAAAGTTTTTCTTCAGTCAAAGGTGTAGAATGCCTTGGCATATGTGGTTCATGATTCTTATGAATTTGCTCCACACTTGCAATTATTTCATTCTTTAATTTCTGCCTCTCACTATCACTTTTTGCTAAATGTATAGCAAATTGATTGGTATTCTTAACTATTTGTAAGACATGGTCTTCAAGAGTTTTAAGTCTATCATTTACTTTAAAAATGGAAGGATCCTCTGTGTCATCATTTTGACATTGGTTCTCAATTCTATCACAAGCATTGCTAATTGACTCAAGGGTGACTGTAAGATGTGACTATGAAACTGATGATAATATTACTATTAATCAACAGTACTATGTCTGTTCTTATGAAATATAATAATAAAAATTATTATAACCACAATTAAATAATTATAAAATTATTTCTTTCACGTGTTATACACTACTAGTGATTATAACAGTGAGCAGTAATTGTCTACAAGAATCAATTACAAGAAGAATTTAATAATAAAAAACTTCTTTTATTAAAATAATAAAATTATTTTAATATATAATTATCTTTTACAAGAATAATTATAAAGATAATTCTTGAAGAAAACTATTACTAGAGAAAAACTTTAAGAATTAAAGATAAATGACTCACTAATACTCCAAAGAACTTATTGAAAGATAAGAGTAGAGAAATTTGACGTAGAATTGTGGATTTAAAGGATCAAGATGATTTATAACAGTATTTCAACAATATATAGTTGGATTCTATGATTTCACGTCTTTCTGATTGATTCTGAAAGATTTAAAACACTTAAGAATAGCTTGAACTAATACTTACTTGTTGGTAATAATGGTTTAATAAATTTATAAGATGATACGGAAAAAACAGCAAGAAGAGGCTTCTTTTAAGTCAATAACAGCTCACAGAGGCGTGCCATGGAGCAAACTGAAAAACCAGTGAGTGAGAAAACAATAAACCTTTTTGGATTATTGATTGCATCATCTGTTGTCATGTAAGATTATCATAATTACTTAATTGATGCTTTTACGTGACTACCAACCCCAATATGGTTAAGAATAAAAGGAGTAACACTTGTAAATCTTCTTTTATTCTAAAATAATCATTGATTTCTCAAAGTTATCAATGTTATTGCCAATTTCATCACAGGTTGTAATTACTGTGAATTTTTGAAGATTCAGTGTTTCACGTAGAATATCCAAAAATGGACTGTAAGTAAAACTTTTAATTTTACTAGTAAAACTGTAATTCCTTTTGGTTGTACCATAGATAATACAGTTCTCCTTTAGTCCTGAAAGTTTCAGAAAGATTCATTAAGAATTGTATTTTTAATGAATTTTTGAAGGTTTTACCTCATTTCTACGTAGAATTGCAAATAGCAGTGTTTTGCTGGTTGCTATGAGGTAAATCAATGAATATGGGTCCCAAAAGGGTTTTAATTACTCTTTTGGGGTTTATCCATGGAAAGTCATTAGTAATTGACATGGTTACAGGAGTGTAAGTAGCTCATTACCTCCTTGGCACGTCAAAATAGCAGGTTATTTGCTATTTTCTGATGTTTTACAGTAGTTGTAACTTGGTAACCAAGTTCCCAAAGAGTTTTAGTTTACCAATTGGGCCAAGATGAGCCATGGATCCATGCTCTGGAGCTATCCACGCCTCTGAGGCCTCAGAAGTTGGGTACCCTGGCTCTCTTTGATGTCTTTTGTCCCCCTTGCCTATTTTTTACGTCAAAATAGTAATTTAAGCTTAAAGTGAGATATCCACTATGGGTGTACCAAAAGTCCATGTAAGAATACCATGATATTAAGTGCTCAAAACATGCATAACACTATTCTTAGTGTATATGTAACATGGGATTTCTCACTTTCCCATTATTTTGGCTAAAAATCAAGAAAAACAAAAATTTTCACGGATCTTTTATGTGGTATTAATGATGTGGTATTGAAGTATTTTCCATTTTACCACCTCAAATACTTAAATTGAGCTTATTCACTCTATGGAGCTACCCTAGGTGAATTTTTGTGTAAAATCCAAATCTGGTCTTAAATCCATGGATTTACTTACTCAATAAAAAGTTATTCATCTTTTCTGAAATTGAAAATGATGAATTTTGGATATATGCATGACTTATGAGTTGTGCATAATTCAAAATCTCTTTTTAAGATAATTGTGGCCTATTTGGGTATGTAAAATATACCTCAAGGCTCACATTCCCTCCCACCAAAAAATAAAATTGTATTACAATTTTATTAGTGATAAAAGAATAAGGCCCCAAAAAGGGGTAATGTCCACTGTCCAACCTCTTTTTATTACTCAGATCAAGTAATTTAAAGCACATTTATAGACATATTCAGGCTTGTGGCCTTCTTTCATGTCTAAATCTTCTTAAGAGTTTATCTGAGTCAGGTATTTCTGATTCTGCCATCCATTCATCTTCATGTACTGGGTTTCTATATCTGACAAGATATTCTCTTTGATTTTTACCCCTAAGTCTCCTTTCTTTGATGACTTTCTTAATCTTTTTGTCTTCATTCTGTTCCACAGGTGGTACAGTTAAAGGAGTTGGGTTTCTTAAAGGAAACAATTCTTTATCAGCTGGTTGATAAGGTTTTATCAAGCTGACTGGAAATGTGGGGTGTTTATTTTCCAATTCACCACTCAATTCCACTTGAACTGCATTGGTTCCATGTAAAGCAACAATAACAAAAGGTCCTACATAAGAATCTTTGAGTTTCTTTGGGCCTTTGATATTATGAAAATTCAAGGTTGAAACTAGAACTAAGTCCCCTACTTTGAAGTCTGGCACTTTATGACTCTTGTCCCACTTCTGTTTTGCATAATCAAAAGCATTATCCATACTTTGTTTTGCGTGGTGTTTTACTTTATCAAGCATTAATTTGAAGCTGGAAGCTGTAGGATGAATGTCAATCAAGTCTTTCCTCAGTGTGTCTGCTGGGAGTCTTGGATTCCATCCTTTTTCTAACATAGCAGGAGTTTGTCCTGTGGAAGAATGGACTGATGTCTTGTATGCCAATTCTAATGCAGGTATCAAAGTGCACCAGTCATGGGTAAAGCCATCTGAGTCTCTGAATTCTAATCCATAAGCACAAAATCTCCTGATCATGTCTTCTAAAGTTTGAATCATCCTCTCTGCTAGCCCATCTGTTTGAGGGTGATATGCTGTAGAGAATGATAACTTAGTCCCAAACAATCTATGAAGATTGGTCCAAAGTGCAGATGTGAACTTGGGGTCTCTGTCACTTATGATATTCTTAAATAACCCTGTATGAGAAATAACTCTACTCCATAAAAGAAGAGCTGTATCCATAGCAGTGTCATCTTTATGACATGGTAAGAATATGGGAGTTTTGCTATATCTGTCTACAATGACTAAACAAGCATTATAACTTTTGTCACCACTTGGAGGAAGTGCTTTGACCCAATCCATGTGAACAACTTCCCAAGGGGATTTTGGTTCTTGAATATGGATCATTAATCCAAATTTCTTGCCTGTACTCCTGTTTGCTTTTTGGCATCTATCACAGGTATGGCAATATTCAATGGTTTCTTTTCTCCAAGATGGCCACCATGCACAGTTCTTCACCTTTTCAAGTGTTCTGTCTTCTGATAGGTGTCCAGAGTAAATGCTATCATGGCATTCATGAAGAATGGTATTGATGAGCAATCTACTACACAATGTCATCACACAAGAATGTTTTGTTCTATGGTAAATAATCCCATCAAACAAGTGAAATCTTCCTTCAGAATAGGAATTTTTCCAAACTTCATCTAGTGTATTAACCAAAGATGTGTCTTTGCAGTCTTTATCCAATAAAGAAGTCAAGATATGGCAATTCTTGTCTTGTTTATAAGACTCTCTGACCTCCTCAAAGAATTCAGTCCCAATATCAGTTATGTTAATCCCTTCAATTGGAATCTGTGGTTCAGCTTCCAAAGGTACATAAGCTGGGTTATCAGGAGTGTTGGCTAAAGCCCATCTACTAAGTCCATCAGCATTTTTGTGAATGTTTCCTGCTTTATGAACTATAGTCATGTTTCCTCTATATTCTTGAATAGCTATTTGCCATCTCAACATATGTCTGTTGGGAGTTTTCATGTTAAGAAGTGATTTCACGGCATTACAGTCAGTTATCACTTCAAAAACACTGCCATCAAGGTAATAGTGTAATTTCTCAAGTGCCCATACCAAACATAAGCACTCCATTTGGCTTGCACCATATCTGGCTTCTGTTGGTTTGATTTGTCTTGAGATATAACAAACTGGTCCTTCTGTAGGTTTGTCATCAATAATTTGGACTTGGTGTAGGGCTGCCCCTAATCCATCCCCACATGCATCAATGTACAATTTAAAAGGAATATTCCAGTCAGGCATGAGGAGTAAAGGTGCTTCTGTAAGGGCTTTCTTTATCTTCTCATAAGCTTTAATTCTTTCCTGTGTCATTTCAAATACAGTCTGTTGATCACAGATTCTATAAAGTGACTTGGCTAGAATTGCAAAATCTTTCAAGTGTTGCCTATAGTAACTAGCAAATCCAAGAAAAGACATCATTTCTTTTTTATTCTGGGGTATTGGCTTAAGTAACACTGCTGCTACTTTATTCTTGTCAATACCCAAGCTCAAACCAGAAACAACATGTCCTAATGCTTTGAGTTCTTCAAAACCAAAATTGCATTTCTTAAGTGAAATTTTCATGTTCACTTCTGCAACTTTATGAAGTACTCTTGCAAGTCTTTCAAGGTGCAAAGACCATGAGTCAGAACATATAATAATATCATCAATATAAATGATAAGCCATCCTTCAGACAATTCTGTGGGGAAGATGGTATTCATCATTCTTTGATAATGAGATGGAGCATTTTTAATGCCAAATGGCATTCTAAGATACTCATAAATACCACAGTGAGTGATAATTCTAAGTAATTTCCTAGCTTTAGGCGTCAAAACATTTTGATGGAAGCCTTTTAATGCATCCATTGATGTTATATACTTGGCTTCAGACAATTGAGTCAAGGTTTCTTGGATCCTAGGGATTGGATACCTATCTGGAACTGTGTAGGTATTCAAAGCTCTAAAATCTCCAACCATTCTTGACTTATCATTATGCCATGCAATAATAACAGGTGTTGTCACTTCAACTTCCTCATTATGGCCTACTTTGGTCTTCTAAGTACTGGAGGATATGGTCTATCAATATTAAGAGTAATATCAATTTCATGTCCCCTTATAGCGCCTAATGGTTCATTATCAGATGCAAATGCATTATTGTATGTATATAATACATCAATAAGTTCATTCCTCATCTTTGGTGACAATGATGGATTAATTTGTGCTTCAACAAGTTGTTTAGACACAAATTCATCTTTGTAAGTATCTTTGACAGAAGATACTACAGATATCTGTTTTGGCATATTGGAGAAAGCAAATTTTTGCCTTTTGTTATCTCCAATTGTGAAATATCTGTCTTTATGGTTATTTATATCAATACCATAAATATTCAAGTAATCATTTCCAAGAATGATATGCTGAGATGTACAATTATCCATTACTACAATCTCAGTTTTCATTCTTACACTTCCTGCTGGCTGTGGGAATACAATATTAGTATCCAATATGCCCAAGGGGTACATATTGTTACTGGCACTACTGAACTGTACACCTTCTATTGGTAATAGATGGTTTTTCCATTCAGGAAGTATAATTTGGAGATAATCCTTGCCAATACAAGTGCAAAATGCCCCTGTATCCAGATTTACTTTGGCTTCAATATCACCCATTAAAACTGATGTGATACAGGATGCTCCAGCAGTATAACCCTTTCCTCTAGCAGGTTTTGTTTTACACATTCTGGCATCTTGGATATTGATCAGGTTGTAGCAATCCTCACTGTACTGTGGCAAGTGGGTATGGACTTCTGTGACCTCAAAGAAAGCTGAAATGTTTTCAATGGGATAGTCCTCTACTGGTGTATCTTCAGAGACTGCAGAATCTTGATCAGACTCTTCTTTCTCTTCAGTACACTGAATGTCTTCAATGATTTGAACTTCATTGATCTTTGTCTTCTTAGGGCAAGTGTTGGCTAAATGTGAAGTACTTCCACATTTATGACACTTCAAGACAGGTCTTTCTGGTCTTCTTTCCTCTCTAGGAATCTTTGAGACTATTTTGGACTCTATTGGGTTTCTAACCCAAGTTTTACCAATTCTTGTTCTGGTAATGATATCTTCCATAGCATTAATGTAGTCCTCTGTTGAACAGGGTTCCACACATCTGCTTTTGATAGCATGTTCCAGTTCTCCTCCACACTTTCTTAATATTTTCATATTAATCATAGTGTCAGACATATCTGGGTGTAAAGCAGATAATCTGTCTTTTTGTTTGAAGAACCAAGTAAGTGGTTTGTCTTTTTCTGAGTTAAAAATGGCACTTTCAAAAGCATTCTCCATTTTAAACCTCCAAGAATTATTGGCCCATTTGGTAATCACTTCAGATTTCCACCAAGACCAGTCATGTCTTCCATGATCCATTCTCATCTTGTAATACCATTTCTTTGCAGTCTTGGTAAACAAACAATGTAATTTTCCTACTATGATTTCATCAGGTATATTAAAGTCTTCTTGCAACATATCAATAGTCCTGATGAATTCAATATGGTTGTATTCTCCTTCACCAGAGAATGTTGGCCATTCTTCTAATTTGGGAATATCCTTTGCAGAAATAACATTCTCTCCTAAGAATGGAGTCAAACTTTCTTTGACAGAAAGTTTTTCTTCAGTCAAAGGTGTAGAATGTCTTGGCATATGTGGTTCATGATTCTTATGAATTTGCTCCACACTTGCAATTATTTCATTCTTCAATTTCTGCCTTTCACTGTCACTTTTTGCTAAATGTATAGCAAATTGATTGGTGTTCTTAACTATTTGTAAGACATGGTCTTCAAGAGTTTTAAGTCTATCATTTACTTTAAAGATGGAAAGATCCTCTGTGTCATTATTTTGACATTGGTTCTCAATTCTTTCACAAGCATTGCTAATTGACTCAAGGGTGACAGTTGTCAATTTATGCCAATCAGAATGTTGCTTGTCATTTTTCTTTAAATCATTGATGTCTAATGTAATTTGCTTCAACTTTGACTCAAGTTTGCCAATTTCTACACTAATACTTCTATGTACATCATTTATTTGCGTGGAAAAGTCCTGTTCATCCTTTCCTGCTCTTTGGCTGTGAATTCCATAAGAGTTCTGGCCATATTGAAGACACTGTCCACGGCTGAAGGCTCCAATCTGGGGATCCTGTACCCTTGTGGGTAAGGTCTGTGCCAATTGGCTTTGCCTTTGCCCGTGCCTTGATGGTTCTTGGGACCTCTCTGTTTCTTTTGAGGTCCTTTGGGCTTGTCCTTGGATGCTTCTGGAGCTGGTTTGGAGCTGGTAGATGCCACTGGTGCCTCTGTCTCCAAAGTTGGAGTCATTTCCAATTCTTTCTTCTGGTCTATGGATAAAAGACTCTGGTTCTTCAACCAATTCTTTATCTTTTTGACCTTGTCTTTGCAAGACAGGGGGCTCCAACCTCCTAAGAGTTCTATGGTCTTCTCCTGACCCAGAAAGCTCTTGATGTGTAAGTAGGAGTTCATGGCCCCCTGCCAAAGGCTTGGGCAGATTTCCCACTCCTCTTCTTTGGCTGCTCTGAACCAATTTTTGTACTGGCTCTGATATATTTCTATTGCTGCCACTTGAAAATGGTTCAGCCCTGGAAATATTATCATAAATTAGTTCAGGCTCAGAATTCACGTCAAAATCTGTTGGTACAGACCTTGGGGAATGGGGGGCAACTCTGGCATCCTCCAGATGTGCCTTTCTTGTGGAAGATTTGGCACTTCTGGATTTGGTCTTGCCTCTTCCTTGTCCACATCCATCTGGTTGGACTGAATAGTTGCTTCCATTTCTGGTATGCACCATTTTCACGTCAATTTAAAGATAAAAGGTGAAAATATAAGATAAAATACACACCTTTTGGTGGTAATTTAGCTTTTTCTGAGTTGAATAAGGTGCCTCTTTTAGCAATCTGCACCTCAATACTGTCTTCAGATTCTGCTTCTGAAGATTCTGGACTAGTGATATATCTTTTACTGAGTCTGTTGCCAGCTGCACAGTATTTGATTAAAGACACTAAAAGAAATTATAAAAGAGAAAAAATTATTTTTTATACTTTTTAAAATATTTTTTAAAGATTTTTTATAAGTTTTATATTTTTTAATATTAAAAAAATTATTCTTTTTAAAGAAAAAAAATTAAAATTTAAGATTTTGAATGAAAATTAATTCAGAGTAACTCAAAGAATAATTTTATAAGTTTTTGGATGTGAAAAAGCCACGTGTAAAAACAATATAAAATTAAACCAAATTCCTCAATGAAAAAGATTTTAAAACAATTTCAAAAATAAAAATATTTTTAACTCCAAATTGAAAGAAAAAAATTAATTAAATTAATATATTTTAGAGCTTAAAAATATATTAATTAAGGGTACAAGGTTCAAAAAACACGGCCAGGCCCCCAAATGTAAGATGTGGTAGGTATGGTGGTTTTTTAGAACACAAAGATGAAGTCTAGAATATGATTATATCCAAAACTCTGGTTACAATCACGGCCAGGCCCCCAAATGTAAGATGTGACTATGAAACTGATGATAATATTACTATTAATCAACAGTACTATGTCTGTTCTTATGAAATATAATAATAAAAATTATTATAACCACAATTAAATAATTATAAAATTATTTCTTTCACGTGTTATACACTACTAGTGATTATAACAGTGAGCAGTAATTGTCTACAAGAATCAATTACAAGAAGAATTTAATAATAAAAAACTTCTTTTATTAAAATAATAAAATTATTTTAATATATAATTATCTTTTACAAGAATAATTATAAAGATAATTCTTGAAGAAAACTATTACTAGAGAAAAACTTTAAGAATTAAAGATAAATGACTCACTAATACTCCAAAGAACTTATTGAAAGATAAGAGTAGAGAAATTTGACGTAGAATTGTGGATTTAAGGGATCAAGATGATTTATAACAGTATTTCAACAATATATAGTTGGATTCTATGATTTCACGTCTTTCTGATTGATTCTGAAAGATTTAAAACACTTAAGAATAGCTTGAACTAATACTTACTTGTTGGTAATAATGGTTTAATAAATTTAGAAGATGATACGGAAAAAACAGCAAGAAGAGGCTTCTTTTAAGTCAATAACAGCTCACAGAGGCGTGCCATGGAGCAAACTGAAAAACCAGTGAGTGAGAAAACAATAAACCTTTTTGGATTATTGATTGCATCATCTGTTGTCATGTAAGATTATAATAATTACTTAATTGATGCTTTTACGTGACTACCAACCCGAATATGGTTAAGAATAAAAGGAGTAACACTTGTAAATCTTCTTTTATTCTAAAATAATCATTGATTTCTCAAAGTTATCAATGTTATTGCCAATTTCATCACAGGTTGTAATTACTGTGAATTTTTGAAGATTCAGTGTTTCACGTAGAATATCCAAAAATGGACTGTAAGTAAAACTTTTAATTTTACCAGTAAAACTGTAATTCCTTTTGGTTGTACCATAGATAATACAGTTCTCCTTTAGTCCTGAAAGTTTCAGAAAGATTCATTAAGAATTGTATTTTTAATGAATTTTTGAAGGTTTTACCTCATTTCTACGTAGAATTGCAAATAGCAGTGTTTTGCTGGTTGCTATGAGGTAAATCAATGAATATGGGTCCCAAAAGGGTTTTAATTACTCTTTTGGGGTTTATCCATGGAAAGTCATTAGTAATTGACATGGTTACAGGAGTGTAAGTAGCTCATTACCTCCTTGGCACGTCAAAATAGCAGGTTATTTGCTATTTTCTGATGTTTTACAGTAGTTGTAACTTGGTAACCAAGTTCCCAAAGAGTTTTAGTTTACCAATTGGGCCAAGATGAGCCATGGATCCATGCTCTGGAGCTATCCACGCCTCTGAGGCCTCAGAAGTTGGGTACCCTGGCTCTCTTTGATGTCTTTTGTCCCCCTTGCCTATTTTTTACGTCAAAATAGTAATTTAAGCTTAAAGTGAGATATCCACTATGGGTGTACCAAAAGTCCATGTAAGAATACCATGATATTAAGTGCTCAAAACATGCATAACACTATTCTTAGTGTATATGTAACATGGGATTTCTCACTTTCCCATTATTTTGGCTAAAAATCAAGAAAAACAAAAATTTTCACGGATCTTTTATGTGGTATTAATGATGTGGTATTGAAGTATTTTCCATTTTACCACCTCAAATACTTAAATTGAGCTTATTCACTCTATGATGCTACCCTAGGTGAATTTTTGTGTAAAATCCAAATCTGGTCTTAAATCCATGGATTTACTTACTCAATAAAAAGTTATTCATCTTTTCTGAAATTGAAAATGATGAATTTTGGATATATGCATGACTTATGAGTTGTGCATAATTCAAAATCTCTTTTTAAGATAATTGTGGCCTATTTGGGTATGTAAAATATACCTCAAGGCTCACAGTGACAGTTGTCAATTGATTCCAATCAGAATGTTGCTTGTCACTTTTCTTTAAATCATTGATGTCTAATGTAATTTGCTTTAACTTTGACTCAAGTTTGCCAATTTCTACACTAATACTTCTATGTACATCATTTATTTGCGTGGAAAAGTCCTGTTCATCCTTTCCTGCTCCTTGGCTGTGAATTCCATAAGAGTTCTGGCCATATTGAAGACACTGTCCACTGCTGAAGGTTCCAATCTGGGGATCCTGTACCCTTGTGGGTAAGTTCTGTGCCAATTGGCTTTGCCTTTGCCCTTGCCTTGATGGTTCTTGGGACCTCTCTGTTTCTTTTGAGGTCCTTTGGGCTTGTCCTCGGATGCTTCTGGAGCTGGTTTGGAGCTGGTAGATGCCACTGGTGCCTCTGTCTCCAAAGTTGGAGTCATTTCCAATTCTTTCTTCTGGTCTATGGATAAAAGACTCTGGTTCTTCAACCAATTCTTTATCTTTTTGACCTTGTCTTTGCAAGACAGGGGGCTCCAACCTCCTAAGAGTTCTATGGTCTCCTCCTGACCCAGAAAGCTCTTGATGTGTAAGTAGGAGTTCATGGCCCCCTGCCAAAGGCTTGGGCAGATTTCCCACTCCTCTTCTTTGGCTGCTCTGAACCAATTTTTGTACTGGCTCTGATATATTTCTATTGCTGCCACTTGAAAATGGTTCAGCCCTGGAAATATTATCATAAATTAGTTCAGGCTCAGAATTCACGTCAAAATCTGTTGGTACAGACCTTGGGGAATGGGGGGCAACTCTGGCATCCTCCAAATGTGTCTTTCTTGTGGAAGACTTGGCACTTCTGGATTTGGTCTTGCCTCTTCCTTGTCCACATCCATCTGGCTGGACTGAATAGTTGCTTCCATTTCTGGTATGCACCATTTTCACGTCAATTTAAAGATAAAAGGTGAAAATATAAGATAAAATACACACCTTTTGGTGGTAATTTAGCTTTTTCTGAGTTGAATAAGGTGCCTCTTTTAGCAATCTGCACCTCAATACTGTCTTCAGATTCTGGACTAGTTATATATCTTTTACTGAGTCTGTTGCCAGCTGCACAGTATTTGATTAAAGACACTAAAAAATTATAAAAGAGAAAAATTATTTTTTATACTTTTTTAAAATATTTTTAAAGATTTTTTATAAGTTTTATATTTTTTGATATTACAAAAATTATTCTTTTTAAAGAAAAAAATTAAAATTTAAGATTTTGAATAAAATTAATTCAGAGTAACTCAAAGAATAATTTTATAAGTTTTTGGATGTGAAAAAGCCACGTGTAAAAACAATATAAAATTAAACCAAATTCCTCAATGAAAAAGATTTTAAAACAGTTTCAAAAATAAAAATATTTTAACTTCAAATTGAAAGAAAAAAATTAATTAAATTAATATATTTTAGAGCTTAAAAATATATTAATTAAGGGTACAAGGTTCAAAAAACACGGCCAGGCCCCCAAATGTAAGATGTGACTATGAAACTGATGATAATATTACTATTAAGCAACAGTACTATGTCTGTTCTTATGAAATATAATAATAAGAAATTATTATAACCACAATTAAATAATTATAAAATTATTTCTTTCACGTGTTATACACTACTAGTGATTATAACAGTGAGCAGTAATTGTCTACAAGAATCAATTACAAGAAGAATTTAATAATAAAAACTTCTTTTATTAAAATAATAAAATTATTTTAATATATAATTATCTTTTACAAGAATAATTATAAAGATAATTCTTGAAGAAAACTATTACTAGAGAAAAACTTTAAGAATTAAAGATAAATGACTCACTAATACTCCAAAGAACTTATTGATAATAAAAGTAGAGAAATTTGACGTGGAATTGTGGATTTAAGGGATCAAAAGGATTTATAACAGTATTACAACAATATATAGTTGGATTCTATGATTTCACGTCTTTCTGATTGATTCTGAAAGATTAAAACACTTAAGAATAGTTGAACTAATACTTACTTGTTGGTAATAATGATTTAATAAATTGATAAGATGATGATATGGAAAAAACAGCAAGAGGAGGCCTCTTTTAAGTCAACAACAGCTCACAGAGGCGTGCCATGGAGCAAACTGAAAAACCAGTGAGTGAGAAAACAATAAACCTTTTTGGATTATTGATTGCATCATCAGTTGTCACGTAAGATTATCATAATTACTTAATTGATGCTTTTACGTGACTACCAACCCCAATATGGTTAAGAATAAAAGGAGTAACACTTGTAAATCTTCTTTTATTCCAAAATAATCATTGATTTCTCAAAGTTATCAATGTTATTGCCAATTTCATCACAGGTTGTAATTACTGTGAATTTTTGAAGATTCAGTGTTTCACGCAGAATAACCAAAAATGGACTGTAAGTAAACCTTTTAATTTTACTAGTAAAACTGTAATTCTTTTTGGTTGTACCATAGATAATACAGTTCTCCTTTAGTCCTGAAAGTTTCAGAAGGATTCATTAAGAATTGTATTTTTAATGAATTTTTGAAGTTTTTACCTCATTTCTACGTAGAATTGCAAATAGCAGTGTTTTGCTGGTTGCTATGAGGTAAATCAATGAATATGGGTCCCAAAAGGGTTTTAATTACTCTTTTGGTGTTTATCCATGGAAAGTCATTAGTAATTGACATGGTTACAGGAGTGTAAGTAGCTCATTACCTCCTTGGCACGTCAAAATAGCAGGTTATTTGCTATTTTCTGATGTTTTACAGTAGTTGTAACTTGGTAACCAAATTCCCAAAGAGTTTTGGTTTACCAATTGGGCCAAGATGAGCCATGGATCCAAGCTCTGGAGCTATCCACGCCTCTGAGGCCTCAGAAGTTGGGTACCCTGGCTCTCTTTGATGTCTTCTGTCCCCCTTGCCTATTTTTTACGTCAAAATAGTAATTTAAGCTTAAAGTGAGATATCCACTATGGGTGTACCAAGAGTCCATGTAAGAATACCATGATATTAAGTGCTCAAAACATGCATAACACTATTCTTAGTGTATATGTAACATGGGATTTCTCACTTTCCCATTATTTTGGCTAAAAATCAAGAAAAACAAAAATTTTCACGGATCTTTTATGTGGTATTAATGATGTGGTATTGAAGTATTTTCCATTTTACCACCTCAAATACTTAAATTGAGCTTATTCACTCTATCGAGCTACCCTAGGTGAATTTTTGTGTAGAATCCAAATCTGGTCTTAAATCCATGGATTTACTTACTCAATAAAAAGTTATTCATCTTTTCTGAATTCGAAAATGATGAATTTTGGATATATGCATGACTTATGAGTTTTGCATAATTCAAAATTTCTTTTTAAGATAATTGTGGCCTATTTGGGTATGTAAAATATACCTCAAGGCTCACAGGCCTTTTGGGAAAGAATTCCCAGTCTCTTAGGCACCTACTCTTGATGGAACTTCATGATTATCTCAATGTGAGTGATTTGCATATCTTGATTGAATTGGTACTTATATTTTGATGTAGTGACTGGTTCCAGGAAGAGGGATATGGCAAGGAAATATATTCCAGTTCAGAAGTCCTAATCTCCAGGATCAACACTGAAGGGGTAATTAAAAGAATAAGAAGTATTGCTGATTCCCCAACTGATCCAGATGGTGAAGGTAGTGATTAGTTGGATGGTGAAGAAGTTGTAGTTGTTCCTCATTCAGTTGGCAATCCATCCAGCAATTCCTCTGCTCAGCCTCTTGCCAAAAGATTCCAAAGACAACTGATTCCCAGTACTCCCAGAACCTTCCAACCAGTGCTTTCTTCCATTCCTAATACCATTCCACCTTCTTCACCAAGTACTTCTCATGCCATGCCTGCCTTGAATCCAGCAGTAAGACCATCACCAATCCAGCAACCCAGGAACTCACCCATACCACCTCCCAACAACTCCAACCTGTGGCCAGTTCCATTAGAAGAAGGGATGGTTTGTCTCCTTGGCCTTTCCTGCCTTTCAAGTTTTTCAAAGAAGAGATTGCTGGCCTATCCAAATTACCAGAGAAGATCCCAATTTGGCGAGTGAAAGCCAAGAAGCTGTGGCCAGATTATTCAGGAGGGTTGATAGGAATAGCAGTGAGTTGATTATGTATGCAAATGACGGGACTATTCTGGGTACTGCTTCAGAAGAAATGGCTGAAACATTTCCCTGGTATGAAGATGAATTGATAAATGATTTTCAGAGAACCTTTGATTCTTTAGGTAGAGGTAACTAGTTTCCTTATCCTTGTTTGTGTTTGGTTTGACTTCTATCCCCACTCTTATAACTACTAAACATGAAAAAATCAATGGAACCTCCCAATACAAGATTTGGGAGGGGATGCTTCTGCCTTAAAGATATCAAAAGAAAACAAATTATACGAGTAAAGAAGAGAGAGAAAAACAGAGAAAAAGAGAGTAGAGAAAAAGAGATAAAAGAAATTAGTGATGGTTTGTCCTTCTTGTAGTGAGTTGCTTGATTTTTGGCCAAGAATTGTTTGAAAAATGAAAACCAAGCATTTGATCCTCACAGAGTAGCCAAGGTAATGTTTTACAAGAATTAGGACTCTCAGGGATGCAAACCAGGAGATGGAACTTACTTTCATAACTCCCACTCCCCACCAAGCACCATAAAACTGAAATATATTTCCATAAATGACTTGAAGTAATGAAAGTCTTTAATAATGATTATTGGAATAAAATGAAATAATGATAAAGAAAAAGAAAAGAAAAAGAAAAGAAAAAGAAAGAAAGAAACATTTGGCCATATCTTGATAAGGTCCATATGGAGGGTATTGATGTTGCATGCTTCCTGAACCTGTCCAAAGAATTGACAAGTGCTCACAAAGTGGCCAAGGTGATGCTTACAAAAACATATGGGTAGAATACCCCCTTAAAGGTGCATTCCAGGAGAGTAATGTACTTTCATAACTTCTTCTCCCCACCAAGCACCATAAAATCAAATTCTTGAGGTATTTGGGCCAGGATTGTCTGGATGCAATGAATGGAAATCCTTGACAAGGTCTGGTGAGTTGGTAAGGTTGGAAGCTGGTTCCCAAGTGGTTCTTTCTGGGTCTTCACTGAATTCTTTCTACTCTACAAGATACCATAACTTACCTCTCTTGAGTTTTGAGTCCAGAACCTGAGCCACTTCCCATTCTTCTTTCTCCTCCACTAAGACTGGTGGTGTTGGCAATTGATGACGATTTGGGATAGCTGAATTCTTCAATGCTTCTAATAAGGACACATGGAATACAGGGTGAACTGACTTCCTTGCAGAGACAACTTGAGGTGATATGCAGGGCTTCCAATCTTCTTCAGAACTTCAAGAGGTCCCAACCATCTTTCTGATGATTTCTTGGTGGGTGTTGTTGTCTTGATGTTCTTGGAAGCTAGCCATAATTTGTCCCCAGGTTAGAAATCAGGTGGAATTGGTCTATTTCTATCTGCATACTTCTTGAATCTCCTTATTGCTGACTCGAATTCTTCTTTGACAACTTTCTGTACTGATTGGAATTTTGTTGATACCTTTCCAGCAGGTGAATATTGAGAAATATGGATTGAGTCAAAGCTGGGATTTCTTCCATAAATGGTGAAAAAAGGTGATTGCTTTGTTGATAAATGTTCTGCATTATTCTAGGCAAATTCAGCCAGAGGGAGCCAGGTGTACCACTAATCTTGATGATAGCTGAAATACATCCGAAGATACTGTTCTAGAATCTGATTTACCCTCTCTTTCTGTCCATCTGTCTCAGGATGAAAAGCATTTGAAATACCTCTTGATATCTTGAGCTGCTGGCACAATTGAGTCCAAAATGATGAAACAAATAAAGATCCTCTATCACTAATAATACTGACTGGAAGGCCATGCTTGGAAAATACATTACTAATGAAGATTTGAGCTAATTCCAGAGCAGTGATTGTTCCATAAGTTGGAATGAAGATTGCCATTTTTGAAAACCTGTCCACAACTACTAGAATTGAGTCAAAGTTGTTTGACAAGGGAAATTTAGTGATAAAGTCCATTGATAAGGAATTCCAAGGACCAGATGGAATTTGAAGAGGCTTGAGTAGTCCAGACTTCTTGTGATGAATGTTCTTGTTTCTTGAACATTCCTGACATGAGGACACATATTCCTTGATGAATTGATTCATGCCAGCCCAATAAAAATCCCTCTTGATCAGTTTGAGGGTCTTATCCTGGCCAGGATGGCCAGCCAATGGTGAGTCATGACACTTTTGAAGAATTTGAGTTGAAGACCTTCATTGCTTGGGATTACCACTCTATCTTTGAATAATAACAACTTGGCTTGAGGTTCAAGAGAATAATCTGGAACTGATTCACCTCTTGCTAGTTGCTTGAGTATTTCTTTATGGTCTTTGTCTTGCCATACTTCTTTTTGAATCTTGTAAACTAAATCTCAAAATATTTCCACTTTGATTGAGAAGAATCTTGACTCTTTAATTCCATCTTGCTTGATTATTTGATGAAACCTTTGAGGATTCTTGCTGATGAAGTCCACCCCACTCTCTGGGTACATGTTTTCCCAATGTGACAAGGCATCTGGTAAAGTGACCAGCCTGCCTGGGGGGTAAGCAATAGTGAAATGAAATTCAGAAAGAAACTCAGCCCAACAGTCCTGATGACGAGTAAGAACTTTGGAAGACATAAAATACTGCAAGGAAGAGTGGTCTGTCAAGACCTCAAAACAATTGGAGAGAGAGAGAATAAATGCTCTCCAGCACTTGAGAGCCCAAACTATGGCAAGGAGTTCCTTGTCATGAATTTCATAGTTCAGCTTAGCTGGGAGCCGCTTGCGACTATCAAATGCAATTGGATGCTTTCCTGAGTCATTCACCTGGCTCAGTACAGCACCCAAGGAATAATCAGAAGCATCAGTCTCTACAAAGGTAGGTGGAGAAGGATTGAAATGAGATAAGATAGGAGCAGTAGTGAAAGCTTCTTTGGGTAATTGAAACTGGCTAAGAGCTTCCCCATTGAAGATAAAGGGAGAGTCTTTTTTGGGAAGGGAAGTGAGAGAAGTGATTTTTTTAGAATAATTGTTTATGAAATGACAATAAAAATTGGCAAAGCCAAGAAAATATTGAGGAGACTTGATGTTTTTGAGCTGAGGCCAATTGAGGATTTTCTGAACTTTTGAAGAATCCATCTTGAGGCCATCACTTGAAACAACATAGCCCAAGTATTCCACACTTGAGGCATGGAATACACACTTGGAGGCTTTGCCAAAAACATTATTGTCCCTCAGTCCATGGAGGACAGAGGCCACATGTTTGACATGTTCCTCCTCAGAACTGGCAAAGACCATAATATCATCTAAATAAACTACAACAAACACATCCAAGAAATCTGCAAATATATAATTCACAAAATTCTGGAAAGAAGCAGGAGCATTGGTAAGGCCAAATGGCATAACCAAATACTCATAACTACCATATTTGGTTCTAAAGGTAGTTAAGTGCTCATCCCCCTCTTTGATTCTGAGGAGGTTATATGCACCACACAAATCTATCTTGGAGAAGATAGTGGAACCGTTGAATGCGGTAAGAAGCTGGTTCATAGGAGGAACAGGATACCTGTGCTTCCTAGTGACAGCATTGAGTTTGCAGTAGTCAACACACAAACAAAGACCTCCATCCTTTTTCTTAACAAAAAGGAGAGGTGCTCCTTTTGAAGAGGAGCTTGGCCTTATGAAACCTTCCTCTACATTCTCCGAAATGTAGGCCCATCCTTCTTCTGACTGTTCACTTGATAATCAGTAGATAACACCAATTGGAGTTAGAAGACCCTCCAATTAAATATGATGATCACAGGCGCCATGTGGAAGAAGTTTCTCTGCTTTCACCTTAGAGAATACATCCAAATATTGGTGATAAACAGGAGGAACTACCTTAAACACAGTTCCAATTTCTTCTGGCTCTTCCTCCTCATCCCATGGCTCCTCCAGGGATGCATGAAAGGAGAAGGGAGGAAGGTCCATATCCCCTTGAAAGAGATGAAGTGAAGATATAGCAACATCTTATCCAACATTTCTTATCTCTTTGAAAAATTCATCTATTAATGGAAGTAATGACTCAGAGGGAATGATGGAAGGGATATGGACAGAAGAAGGAAGCAAAGGTGTATTACGTTCACCAACCAGAGCAAAACTGTTGACAGCAGTGGCAAAGTCATTACTAGTAGAAGGAATAATACCACTAAAATCATAGGTGATCAATCAATTTTTCCAATCAATAATGGGATTAAAATGGCGAAGGAAATCATAGCCCAATATCAGGTCTTCTCCTTTGGGTGAATCTATGATAAAGAAGTCCAATTCAAAGCTTGGAAAGGAAGGTAAGTCAACTACCCACTTGGTACAATGGGTGATGAACAAGGCAGGGGATTCATTAGATCCCAGAATGAAAAGAGGAATCTTGTCAGGCAGCTCTGATAGAGTCAATGAGTACTTGAGAACAAAATTATTTGCAATAAAAGAGTTTGTAGCGCCAGAATAAATAAGAATACTATAAAAAATATCAGAGACAGAAGAAAAAATAAGAAACTGTAAAGATTTCTTGACACTAGTATTCAGAGTGCACAATTATCCTCTTGAAGGAAATAAATGAGAACCATTGAACACATCATGATCCCCACTCAGGCTTTTCCCTGCTTGCTAGGGAAGCCTCTTGATGATGATTCAGGCTTGTTCTGAGGTCTCTTGAAGCATTTTTAAATTGGGTGTTTTCCACAACAATAAGTACACAACCCCTCTTTAATCCCCCTCTCCTTTTCAGACCCAATCAATTTTTTGTCCTTATTGAGGAGAGCAGCATGAGGCTTGTCCTTTGAAGATTGAAACTGCTTGTGCTTATTGTTCTTCTTTTGGTGAGGCCTCTTTGAAGATGAGTTTTGGGGAGGCCTGGATTGATTGAATTCAGTAACAGGAGGCTTCTTCTCTTTATTTTCACCCTTCTCTTTTTGCCTCTAATTGTATCTTGTGTCTAATTGTAAAGTGACATCCCTAAGGTCTTGAAGAGTGTCAAATGTTCCAGGGTGTGAAACCAACTGATCCCATAATCTTGATGCCAATCCTCTTCTGTAAACATGGATATAAGCTCTTCCCCCCAATCTCCAATTCTTGAACTTGAGCTTCTGAAATCAGCAATGTAAAAGGATTAATGACCACTTTCCTTCATCCTCAAATTGTCCAACTCTTGTTCAGCTTTCCTGACTTCACTGGGGTCACCAAACAGAGTGAATAGTTGAGATTCAAACAATGTCCAATTATTGAGGAGATAAGAAGGGTCTTCATTGGAAATATTTGAGAGATAGGGTTCAATCCACTTTCCAGCTCTACCAGTGAGAAAAGAAGTTGAGTAAAGAACTTTCTTCCTGTCAGAGAAGAAATTTGCTGGATCATTATGGAAGATTAATTGACAGGATTGTATAAATCCCCTCAATTTATGAGCTTGAGTACCAACAAAATAATCAGGTGCCTTCATGGATGTAGTCTTTAAAGCAGGGGCTTTGGCATTGCCCCTGGGGGAAACTGCTTGATTGAGCTGCCCCATGAATTGAGTCATCTGCTCCATCCTCTTGAGAAGACTTGGCTCAGGTTGAGAGACAATAGGTTGACTAGAAAGGGCTAGATTAGAGCCCTGAAGCACCTCTGGAGCATTTGCCAAGGCATCTTCCACTTCAGTCTCCCCAGGAACTTCCTCTTCCACAGACTCTTCCCCCTCTTCATCTTCAACTTCCCCTAATCTTATTCTTGCACCTTCAGACATACCAGGGTAGCCACCCAAAAGTCCAGAAAAGGATCTTGATCTTCTAGATTTCATTTCACCTCTTCTTGAGGGTGCTGCTCCTTCCATTGGTGGTCCTCTGTCCAAGTTTGCACTCAGTTGATGAACTGATGGTGTACAGTAAAGAGGAGCCCTTGATGTAGGAGTTAGAACAGCTGGAATTTTTTGGGATCTAGTCTTCTTGGCTGGGGGACTATGCTGAACTGGCATTATGAACAGAAATAGAATAAAAACTTGATGGTATTGAGAACAGAAATCAAAGCTTGGCCAGATCAATCACAATAAAAATGTTAATGAGCCATGAGGAATCAATTCAATTCTTGAGGTGAAACCACTTCAATCAATAATCAATCAATTCAATCAATAATCAACAATAATTCAAATTCAATATCGATAATCTTTCAGAATTCAATAATCAATTGTCACAGGGGCTCTTATGGAAGCAAGAGGGCCTGGCACTCAGGAATCAAGAACTCACTTGGAGGGCTCCAACAGGTGATAAGAAATACTATGGAATATATTTCTTAAGCAGGAAATAGAGAAAGGACAAATATGCCAAAGATAACAAAGAATAAGAAGAAGGAAGCCAGAGGCCAGAATGAAAGGAAGCCAAAGCCAAGAAGCCAACCAAGTGAATCCTCAATTCACTGTTTCAACCTGCCAGAAAGAACAATGGAATTAGTAAAGGATATGACCACCAATATCCACTGACAGGCAAAGAAAGAAAGAGAAAAGGGGTGCTAATGACTGACTTAAGATTATCAGTATTAACTTTAATAATTTAAAAGAAAATAAGGATAAAAATAAATCCAATATATTAATTAACTGGGGAAAAAGTCCCCAGGTGATGAAAGGGGGCCGGTATATGTGAAAAGCTGAAAGATTGATCCTGGAAGGTGGATCAATGACTGTATTGTCCTAATCGGGAAATACAGTTCTGGCCATCTTGAAATTTGAACTGTGTGATGGAATTCACACAGTGGAATAAGAAATGGCCCAATTGGGCCAAGGTCATACAGGTTGATTGAATAAGGCCTGTACGGATGAATTGGGTTGTCCGAGGAGTATTGAATACTTGATGTCTTGACAACTGATTTAAATGATGTAATACCTCTTGAGAATTGGCCTTAGAATAATCCTGAATGAATTGTATCAACCCAACTCCTGCAGATACAGGTGGTTGGGATCCTTGAATGATCTTCCGAATTGCCGCCATGGATTGCCAGACTGATGAGCTGAAAAGACCTCCTTCAAAATGGGCGTTGGAATTATGGACCTTGAAATGGAAAGGTGGAATTGGGTCCTGAAAACGTCACCATTGGATTGCTGAACAAAAATGGTGCATAATGGTATATAATACCATATATGCACCACACCTGCAACCTTGGGTACGGAGTGCATGAAGGAGAGGAAGGAATCCCCCTTGAGTTGAGGGGAAGGCTTTTGTCAGCCTGTGACTCAAAACAGAGCACTAGCATGACATCCAACATACCATAAATAATGGTATGACAAGTATTGAACAAACATAGTCAATACAGGTAATAATTAAGAGAAAACCATCCTCTTACATTAAACACCAACCTTATCCAAACAGAATAAGGAAACCCAGAGGAGAATAAACAAGTCAAAACCCTTATTTTCACCTCTCATCTAGCTTATGCATATTTAAGCTATACTATACCAAAATGGTATTTTTCTTAAAGCTCACATAGCGAGCTACACAATGATATCATCCATGTTGTTGTAACACCACTACAACTGGAGATACCATATAACCTCATTTTTAAAACCAAGTCCCCTTGAAAGTCAAAGAGGGCTTGTATAAAACTGTACAAAAGTATAACCAAATTAAAGATCTCAATAAGAGCTTTAATTTGAGACACCTTAGACCTCTGTATCTCCTAAATTGACTGAGGGATCTTGGCTCAAAGGTTTAATAACCAAAATACAGATATTCTGAAAATAAGAAAATAAACAAACCCCTGTATCTTTGGCATACACTCATACAACTGTACAGTGTAATATACCAAACTGTAGAGCTAATCAAGCCCTACAAAACTTTATCATCAGAATACAGATATCTTCCAAATAGAAGAAGATATCTAGCATGGAAGTTTTTGAAGCCTCATACTGATGTACAAAAATACATCCAAAAACTTTAAACCCTTATAACTTTTGCTATTTGCAAGAGGGGTAAACATGAAGCATACCAAATTGAAGAGCTCATTAAGCCCTTCAATTCTGTGCTCTTGGTTTCCTGATATCTCAAAAACTGATTGAGATATCTTGGTTGGAAGTTTCTTGACCAATACTGGTCTGTACCAAACCTGTACCAACCAGTACAGTCTTGATACTTAAAATAATGGTTATTCAAAGCTTAAACCCTCCCAGAATGACTAATATTGATCATACAGACACCAGAACAACGTCATCCAAGTGCTGACGTGGCAGGTGAAAAGTTTTTTCACCCTGTATTGATCCAGAATGATCATTTGTGGTTCCAAAACCACAATTCTGTCTATATTGACGTCAGAATTGAGGATCCAGAACCACAGACTGACCACTGGAGTGAAAATTTTCACTCCTCTGACGTGTGAAGAGTTAATAACTCTTGACAGTCTTGAAAGATATAAAAAGAAGGGTTTTTCCCTTGAAAACCCCTTATCTTATCTTACTTCTACCAATATTCTTACGTGACAAGACTGTGAATCATCAGTAGTGTCCTTAGAATAATTAAAAAGATATAATTAGAACTTAATTATTGTAGTGTTTCTTTACAGTCAAAGATATTAGAGCATTGCAGCCCAGGTCCTCAATAGACTCATCACCACTGTTACCACGTAGCAGTAGGACCTGAAGATTTCATTTTTATTATATTTGACGTGTCACAGTCATAGTACTAGCCTGTATTTACTATTTTTAAGCTACTACATAGACTCACCCTGACAGCTTTGCTGAGCTGATCTGGTGGCCTCTGGTGGTTGCCAGAGGCCATGGTGGAAATATTGATCCATGGTGGTCCATGGCCAAAATTGGGTCCTGCGGGATTTATGGCCAAAATAGTGTCCAAGAGGGATTTGGTCACTTTTGGGTCCAAGGAAGTCAGGGCCAAAATTGGCTCAGGTGGGCGCAATTGTGGTTTGGGGCCCAGGTGGCTGGCCCCTTTTGGCCTCATTGGATTAGGCCAAAAGGGGCCTAATTGGCCTACGGACCGCGGACCGCGGCCCACGGTCCGTACGGACCGTAGAAGCCGTAGGGGGCCTAAATGGCCTAAAAAGGCCATTTAGGCCAAAACCCCCATAATGAAAGGGGTTGGCCAAGGGCCAAGGATGATGGCTAGGGGGTCCAGAACCCCCTGGAAGATAAAAGGACCCCCCCAGGCCCAAAATAAAAGATGAAGGCCTGGGGGTTGGTGAGGTGGAAATTGGCCAACAAGGCCAATGATGGCAGGATATGGCCTGAGGCCATAAATGATGGTTGAGAGGCGCTATGGCGTAAAAACCATAAAGCACCCAAGGGGGGCAATTGGCCATAAAGGACATGACGTGACCAATTGGCCCCATCTGGGCTCCAGGTTGGATTGCCGCAGCCATCAAGGAGGAGGGCCAAAACTCGTGGTTGTGACATCAATCAATCAATCCATTTCTTCAAGGTCAATCCAAAAGTCGTGAGGAATCAATCAGTCAATCAATATCTTCAGGAATCAAAATCAATCAATAATCAATAATCAATTCTTGAGGATAAATCAGTTATATTGAGGAATTCAAAATTCAATCAAATCAATCCAAATAAATCCTGAATTGCTGAATCAATAACCCAATGGAATCCCAATCAATCAACCAATCAATAACTCCTGATAAGACCTGAATAGACAAACAAAGAGAAATTTTATTGAAATCAAATGAAGTGAAATTAGATGGTCAGCAATGATTAAGAAAGAAGAAGAATCAATTTTCATATAAATGAAATGAATGACATGAAAATTGATGAGAGAAAAAATCACAAGATCATTAAAGAGTCATAATTGATGAATGATAGAAATGAATATAAATGAATGAAAAGAAAGAATCAAACATGAGTTAATTAATTTAATGTCACAGGGGCTCTTTGGAGTGAAGAGGGCCTGGAACTCAGTAAACTGGGACTCACTTATGGAGGGCTCAGGATATGGTAAGAAAGAATACACTTAAGAGTGCAAAGAGATGAATTACTAAGATAAAGAATATAAGAAAAGAGTAACAAAAGAAATAAGAGTAAAGAATAAAAGAGCCAACCACAAACAAGTCCAAGTCCACTGTTTCAAACTTTCAGAATGAAAAGAGAAGGGTTAATAAGCATATGGCCACCCAACTCATACTGTACAGGCAAAGAGAGCAAATGCAAAGACTAACCTAATATTAAAAAAATATAATACCCAAAATAAGGATAATAATATTCATTAAATAATAAATAAACTAAATTAATCAACTGGGGAAAAGTCCCTAGGGGGGAGAAAGAGGGGCTGGTATATGTGAGAATCACCAGCCCTGATCCAGAGAGAGAATTTTCATGAGAGTATTGAATGATTGAATTGAGTCTGGCCAATACAGGTCCTGTCCAGCTGTACAGAACCTGTACAAGAGGTGTGGTGAATTTGAGTGATCATACAGTTTCATAATGGTGTATCCAAACTGTATTGCGTGAATCCAACCTGTACAGATGTTGACAGGATGTATTAAGGTACCAAGCTGTATGCATGTTTCAGCAAGGCAGATTGCTGAAACTGAATGCAGATGCAGATAGTGGATCTGCTGATTTAGGGTGTTTTAGTGGGTGTATTAATTAATATGCTTACCCCTGGTGAGTGGTTGTTACAACCTCATTTTGAAGAAATTGAAGACATAAAAATAAAAAATGGGAATATTTGAAATAATTTGATATGGTCTCGACTTGAGAAACATTTTACTGAATATTGATTGGTTTTTATTTAATATGATTAACAAACAACAATATAAGCTTAAATAGTATTATTTAGCCAAATACAAATTCATGTAGACATTAATAGCTATATCTCAAGAGAGGATAGAAAATCAATTGATTTATGTATTTACCAACCAATTTTCACTGGGTAATTCATCAAAAGAAATATTTATATGCAAACTATAACTAGAAAGATAAAACCCTCATAGAACCAAAATCCAAATTAAAATTAAATCATCCTATGTGTATTTTATCTGTGTAATATTTTGAGATTAAAATGATAAATCACTATCCATGATGATTTATTTAAGATATATTAGAATATATGTGAAGAATTTCATTTAGTGGGTTGAAATAATTTTGACCAATCTTGTGTTGAAATTGAGATAAAGGGTGAGAGGAAATAAAAATAAGCCTACGGAAAAGGTGGTCCTAAATGTAAAGATCATATGTACTAAGTTTTACGTTAAATGTAAAATATCTGTGAGCCTTGAGGTATATTTTACATACCCAAATAGGCCACAATTATCTTAAAAAGAAATTTTGAATTATGCAAAACTCATAAGTCATGCATATATCCAAAATTCATCATTTTCAATTTCAGAAAAGATGAATAACTTTTTATTGAGTAAGTAAATCCATGGATTTAAGACCAGATTTGGATTCTACACAAAAATTCACCTAGTGTAGCTCCATAGAGTGAATAAGCTCAATTTAAGTATTTGAGGTGGTAAAATGGAAAATACTTCAATACCACATCATTAATACCACATAAAAGATCCGTGAAAATTTTTGTTTTTCTTGATTTTTAGCCAAAATAATGGGAAAGTGAGAAATCCCATGTTACATATACACTAAGAATAGTGTTATGCATGTTTTGAGCACTTAATATCATGGTATTCTTACATGGACTTTTGGTACACCCATAGTGGATATCTCACTTTAAGCTTAAATTACTATTTTGACGTAAAAAATAGGCAAGGGGGACAAAAGACATCAAAGAGAGCCAGGGTACCCAACTTCTGAGGCCTCAGAGGCGTGGATAGCTCCAGAGCTTGGATCCATGGCTCATCTTGGCCCAATTGGTAAACCAAAACTCTTTGGGAACTTGGTTACCAAGTTACAACTACTGTAAAACACCAGAAAATAGCAAATAACCTGCTATTTTGACGTGCCATAGGTAATGAGCTACTTACACTCCTGTAACCATGTCAATTACTAATGACTTTCCATGGATAAACACCAAAAGAGTAATTAAAACCCTTTTGGGACCCATATTCATTGATTTACCTCATATCAACCAGCAAAACACTGCTATTTGCAATTCTACGTAGAAATGAGGTAAAAACTTCAAAAATTCATTAAAAATACAATTCTTAATGAATCCTTCTGAAACTTTCAGGACTAAGGGAGAACTGTATTATCTATGGTACAACCAAAAAGAATTACAGTTTTACTAGTAAAATTAAAAGGTTTACTTACAGTCCATTTTTGGTTATTCTGCGTGAAACACTGAATCTTCAAAAATTCACAGTAATTACAACCTGTGATGAAATTGGCAATAACATTGATAACTTTGAGAAATCAATGATTATTTTGGAATAAAAGAAGATTTACAAGTGTTACTCCTTTTATTCTTAACCATATTGGGGTTGGTAGTCACGTAAAAGCATCAATTAAGTAATTATGATAATCTTACGTGACAACAGATGATGCAATCAATAATCCAAAAAGGTTTATTGTTTTCTCACTCACTGGTTTTTCAGTTTGCTCCATGGCACGCCTCTGTGAGCTGTTGTTGACTTAAAAGAGGCCTCCTCTTGCTGTTTTTTCCATATCATCATCTTATCAATTTATTAAATCATTATTACCAACAAGTAAGTATTAGTTCAACTATTCTTAAGTGTTTTAATCTTTCAGAATCAATCAGAAAGACGTGAAATCATAGAATCCAACTATATATTGTTGTAATACTGTTATAAATCCTTTTGATCCCTTAAATCCACAATTCCACGTCAAATTTCTCTACTTTTATTATCAATAAGTTCTTTGGAGTATTAGTGAGTCATTTATCTTTAATTCTTAAAGTTTTTCTCTAGTAATAGTTTTCTTCAAGAATTATCTTTCTAATTATTCTTGTAAAAAATAATTATATATTAAAATAATTTTATTATTTTAATAAAAGAAGTTTTTATTATTAAATTCTTCTTGTAATTGATTCTTGTAGACAATTACTGCTCACTGTTATAATCACTAGTAGTGTATAACACGTGAAAGAAATAATTTTATAATTATTTAATTGTGGTTATAATAATTTCTTATTATTATATTTCATAAGAACAGACATAGTACTGTTGATTAATAGTAATATTATCATCAGTTTCATAGTCACATCTTACAATATCTGAGATTATTACTTGAAGAATTTGAAAAAGGCAAACCCTAATCAGCCCAGCTCTAAATAAAGAAAGGACATTAGTTATACTGAGATATGAACCCACTGAAGAATTCAACAATTTGGAGATACATATAGAGATATGACTGAAGTTAATTCTGAGTTAATTGTGAGTTAAATATAGAGATATGTTCTGAGTTAATGCTGTGTTAACTTGGAGACATCAGACAAAATCCTTGCAAGGGACCTGCAGGCAGGTCCAAGTGAAATCCCCCAGTGAAAGAGTCTTGTCATCACTTTTTTTATCCATCATCAATTATCATTCCAATGATACTAGACATTTAAACAGGTAAAGTTTTATTATATATAAAATCTTATTATTGAAATACTTCTTAATTATTTTATTCTTTATAAATCTTAAATCAAAGAATTGAAATCATATCAATTAGATTATTGTGGTAATCACCTAGAATATATTTTCTTTTATAAAATTATTGTCTTTATCTTTAAAAATATTGATTTTTGGTGTGTTTTTAACTTATAATTATTATTTGATATAATAATTGTTGTTGTTTGACTTGTTGTATTAAGTGAATATTATAAGTAAGTTTTATCCAAAATTCTATATCTTTTTTATCTATTATTAGCTTTTTTATATAGAATTTTGCTAAAAGAGTTATTTCTGCACAGTGTGTGTTTTTTTTTTTTTATAAATAATATTCATATACTATTTAAATTTTCCATGTGTAATTGTCTCATTGAGAGATTTACACTTCTTATTGTGATAATTGTCAGTGACTATAACAATATTAGAAGAATTATAATTTTTTTAATTATCATATTTTTATTATTATTATTTTATATAACAATGATAAAATTTAATTTCTTATATAATTATTTTTAATCATTATATTTAAATTTGTGGTTATAGTATTTTATTATATTATATTTTTCTACTGAGGACAGTCATAGTACTCTTGATATTGTTACTATTATCAAGAGTTTAATAGACAAGCCTTACAGTTTCTATCCAATTTTTTTAGAATGGTATATTCTTAATTACAACATTACCCATTCAGAATTATACCTTCATCCTTTGTATTTTTCCATTATTTGTTTTAATAAGCTTTGAAAAGCTAATAAGACTATCTATGGTACATAAATGTGATTCTAGTCCTTGTTTTGGTGTCACAGGCTGAAAAGGATTTCAAATAATATTTGTGAACCTTTTCAAATTTAACTGAAAAATTCATAAAAAGTCCAAAAAGGCCCAATCTACCTCATTTAGTTGCAGAATTCACAAAACAAAAATAATTTTAAAGTCTTAATTGAAGACTCAAATGGATAAATACAGCAGTTTGTACCAAAACTTTCTTTTTAAATGTGACAATACAAAGATATTTCCAAATAATGTAGTATTTCCAATGATGAATAAAATGAAAAATGATGAAAATGATTTGATCTAGAGAGAATTGTTTTACATGGATGCGATACTAAGATTATTATCTAATAATATAGATGTTCATAACATTAAACTCTTCTTTCAATTACTTATATCACGAATACTCCATACTTATGTTACAAAAAGTTTAATTAACATGTTAAATATTAGTTTGAGATGTAAATGGTCGGTCTTTGATACTCATTCTGCTTTCATTGAAGAATGTTGGGGATGATTATGAATAAAGCAGTGGTTAGAACAATTACAACTCCAAGTGTTCATACAATAGTCATATCAATTATTGTATGGATTTCAGCATTTTGAATACAGTGTAGAGTTCCACCAATTACTCTGATAACATGATGATAATTTTACCTTAAAAGGAGATCTTCTCTCAGCTATAATAAGTGTGGGAGGGTATGCATTACCTAATGTGATTATCAAGGAAGAAAATCATTAACGATTTGAAAATTGATTGTTCTCAGAAAAAATCTATCATGTGAAAATGAATATTTAAATTGAAATGGATTTTTTGAAATTTCAACCGTTAATGAAATGAGGCCAATATTCAACTATTCTTCTGTAACATTATACCAAAACCTGAGTTTGAAACTACTCTTGAGGTTGATCATAGAATATCAATATATGGCTAAAACATCATGAGCTCCTTTCATCAAGTTGTAGGAGGTATGTATTTAATAATTGCACTTATGAAAGCTTTCTGCTGTTGATATTGATTCTTTTCAACACCAAAAACCAATTCATGTACTTCTTTTAATACTTGAAAAGAATTAATTACACCATTCTTTCCATATGAACTAGCAGAGCTCCTCTAATCTTTCACATTTTTTTCCTAGGTATTGTTTCTAAATCCTTGCTAACTCATTTGTAAATGTTTCCATACTTCAAAGGTGGAAAATTTTGGATATTAAACAACATTGTGATTCCTGATTACGTACTTAAATATATCAATACTAAAATATTCTTCATTTTAACTCAATCTATAGCCTTGAAAAAAAAATTCCTTTCAGATTTCAACAGGTCATTGAGAAAGATATGAATAGCTCCTGATTTCTTGTTTACGCCCTCTCAATATAGGAGCTTTATTTAGAAATATTTGTGTTGTATCTTTCAAAATAGGATTAATTTAAAACTACCTTCACTGTATTGAAGAGCATTTTTCAAGAATAAATTTGTTTGTACGTAGTTTTGCGCACTTAAAAACATAAAAATTAGACAATACATCAGAAAATATTCTTGATATTTGGTAAGTTTGTCTATTTAAGTTTTTTACTAGTTCTGAGAAATGGCCTTTATGGCTGGAGCGGGATTTTTGGGCGTAAAAAGATCAAGATAAGTAAGATAAGTCAAATATTCCGTATATCTTTAGTTCTAGGAATGGGATCTTTTTGTATATGTTTTATGTTTTGATATATGGAAAAAGTAAAAATATCAAAAAATATTTTCACAGGAATTTTTAGTTTTTTCTTTAACCCATGTAAACAAAATGTAACTATCTATACCTTAGCTTATAAGCATAAATGTATTGTTCTATTGTATAAAAATATGATATTTGTAATGAAGGTCCGAAAATACTCATGAATCTTCTTTATTGTCCTCCCATATTTTGGGTTCCGAATGAAAAACTTCGACTATGTATAATTTTTCTATCAAAATCATGTTTTTTTAGTTAATTTGAGTATAATAAGCATGAAATTCTGTTAAAAATCATAATCATTGATTTGATCCTGTAGAAAGTGAATGAAAAAGAATGGAATATAATTATTAGGTGGAAATGAATATATTCCAGATTATTTTCAGCTTCATGAAGTGCAGTAAAAACGAAGATTACTTCACTTGTTCATATATTAGTTATCTTAAGAATTTCCCTTATTAGAATATGTATTCTTTTAGCTATAAGAGGGGAGTTGTTTCTTCTCGAATATATAATGAGATTTCAATGGAATAAAAGATCTTAGACGATTATCATCCCGCTTTTAGATTATTTCAGATAATGCTTCTATCAGCTCTAAATTTTTTTTATTGAAAAATGCATCTAAGGTTCCATCATTAGGTCCTGTTTTATTGAACCGTAACACTAAAGAAGGAACTGCCTATCTGAAATTTTATGGAAAAGATACTAAAGCACTTGGAAGAGATTTATGAAACTCTTATAGAATAAAATTGAAAAATGAATCATAGAAGTGTAAAAAAGGGGCCCGCCCCAACCTCCTAGCCACTTTTCTAACCCTACTATCTGAACCATTAAGTGTTCTATGATAAGCGTTCTTGAATGCCGTATTATTCTTGAGCCTTGCTGAAGGATTCTATCACAGAGGCACCACTCCCTTACATATCAAGGAGGGATATTCTCCCCCCCATCTGAATTATTGGATGCTATATGATAGAGTTCCTTTTGATGATTGATTTTCCCTTTATCCTTCCCTTTATCACAGATAAACTCTATCTCATCAAGCGGGGATCAAACATTGGTCATAGAGGCTGAAGAAAGCTTTACAAGTGAGCCAGACCAATCACTCGACCGCTAATACTACCCGCAAACAGGGGTAGTTTCCTGTGAAACTATGCGCACTTGAAGGAAAGTGGTTTTCATCGCAATAATGACTAGTAACAAAACTAATACTCAGTAGCTCCTTTTTTTTGAGTTTACGCTTTGCTTTTATTGTTACAGAAACAATTATAACCATCTTTATCCTAATTAAATATACTTTGAATGGAAATTATAAGAAATGGTGATACTATACCATCTTGAAATCTCAATTGCGAACTGAAAAAAATTTCTAGTTTGAAATTAAATACTAGCTACTTTTTATTTTTCTGCATCTCATAGTTTCTTGATAAGAATTGCTTTGAGAAGTTTTACATGATAATGATTCTGTGAAGCATGATACCAACTGAACAGTGATTTAGATTGAATATTTCTTTTGTGATATTTCCCGCTTTTAAGTGAAATTAGGTATGATTCCAAATTGAATGTTGGCATGAGACCTACAACAATCACATTGAGCTCAAGTAAAAGATTAGTAATGCATTCTATTAACACAAAGGGATAAAATTAAAATGAAAAATAAAGGGAACATACTCATCAAGCAAGAGGAAAACCCCTTACTTCTCAAAAAAAGCTCTGAAATGAGCTTCACTAACCCCTTTTGCCTAGTATTTTTGGTTAAAACACTATACGTTTGAGGTTATTATTAGTCAATAAGCAATTAAATCATTATTAGTTTTCACCTTTTTTAAACTAAAAGAATTGATATTTTCTTCACCTTATTTATATTAGCAATTCCCTCCAACATTGTCCTTTGTACTTGCCCAACATGTGATGTTCACAAGATTGTTGATATAGAAGGCATAACACATCAAGGGATGTATGTGAATCCAAGCACACGTTGAAGGCATTGGAATAAAAATACACAGATTGCTGATACAGAATTTGAGCAAACAATTTCACAACTTTCACTCCAAGAATTTTTGAATCCATTTGACAGAAACAAAAAAAAAATTCACGTTGAAGCCAATAACAATACCAGCAGTGTAGCAACTGAATCAGATAGCATAGTTTATGGGAAAAAAAGCAATGATCAAGGCAATTAGTTCTATGTACTTATTGATTCTTTTTTTGAAATCTAAAACTCTATTGTTTGATTTTTATCAGATTGCCTTTTGCTTTTCATTTCATGGTTGTACCTTTTTTGTGGACTCAGCCAGCAGAAATGCCAAGCAGCAATAAACCACATCACCTACATTTTACCGCAGTCACATTGGCTAACATCTGAAATTTGCATTGAAAACAACCTACCCAAAGACATTTGTAAAATTACTAAAAATCTAAATCTTGATTCAAAGCTGAAATTTCATGTTTGTTGTACTTCATGTTACTCCCTCTATGATGAAGAAACAGCTCCAGTAGAATGCAACTATTGAATTGCAACAACAGTATCATAATGTGGGGTTGAACCTTTTGAAGGATTTGACTTTACATTAATGGGAAAAACGCCCAGATCCTTTTCTTCTGATTCAGAAATGAACCAAAAAGTAAAGAATTAAAAAAAAGCTGCAAAAAGTATTTTCGTCAGCCAAAACTTTGGTGATTGGCTGAAATGGTTTATGTGCTTACCAGAGGTTGAGTTATCTATTGAAACATGGGCAAAAGAGCTGGTTTAAAGGCCATCTGAGCGAATTTATTATTGTCATTCCAACGGTTGTACAAAATTGAATTCGGAAACACAAAAATATTTGAACAAAAAAGGAGAAGAAAATGTTACATCTTTTCTTTCATTCTCCCTTTTTGTTGATTGGTTCAACCCTTTAGGAAATAAGGTTTCTGGAAAGCAAATATCAATAGGAATTCTAGCACTCACCTGTCTCAACCTCCCTCCATCATTGTGATACAAACCAAAATACACTTACCTTGCTGGTGTCATACCAGCACCAAATCAGCCAAATAAAACAACGATGAGCAATGTTTCGAAACCTCTGGTTGACAATTTACTCAATCTATATAGAACAGTAAATATCAAAACATTTCAGTTTCCTAATGGGCCAAAAATAAACATGAGACTTGGTGCCCTACTTGGTGATATAATTGCAACACACAAAACTGCAGGGTTCTTGTCACATTCAGCAAATGCCTTCTGATCCTGGTGCACAACAAATAAGGCTTATATTGACAAAATGAAAATTGAAAGACCTCAAGATCAATATAGTACAAAAGCTGTTTCTTATCGAATAAAAGAGACAAGAACAATTACACAACATGAAAGCTTCGCTAGAAAAGTGGGCGTAAGATGTTCTGAGCTGAATTGCCTTCCATATTGGGATCCTGTGAAAAGTGTAGTGCTTGGTGTGTTACACAATTGGTATGAAGGAATACTAAAGCATCATTTTTGATTTTGTTGGGGAATAAATGGATTATCAAATTGCAGTAAAAAGAGCTTGCTAGAAGATGAAGAACTTAACTTTTCAAATGATACAACTGACGAGAATGAAGAACCTCAATCAATTTTAGGTATCTTGAGCATTGAAATTAAGAGAAAGCTAATATCATCTATAATGGATGTAATAGCTCCAAGCCACATCACTCCGATGCCAAAAAAATTGGGTTCAGCACAAAATGGAAAGCTGAAGGCAAGTGAGTGGAGCTCTTTATTTTCCATTTACTTGCCACTGGCCTTTTTGGATAGCTTGATATGGTTCCATTATATTGAAGAGGACATGTTTTTCTATAAAGATGTTATCTGTGAGCCTGTGAGGTATGTATAACATACCCATAAGGCCACAAATAACTTTATACACAGTTAAAATTGTCTTCAACAGACTTTTGAATTTCATTTAAAATAAAAAATAACAAAAAATAAGTATAACTTTTATGGGATAAACAAAGTTATAAATAATATGTCATTTTTGGATTCTACACCAAAAATAACCTAGGGTACATCCATAAGGTGTTATACCCAAAAACACTTATTTCATATGTTAGAAGAAGATTTAAGAATCTCACAGTACTAATGTAACTTTTTTAACATCTTTTTAAAATTGTTAAATTTAAGCTTAAATAACCTTAAATTTAAAGTTGCATAAAGTTTATGCAAACTTACCTAAATTTTAGTTAAAATTGAGGTGTGGTGTATATTTACTGAATTGGCAAAGGATTTGCCATACAGAATGTAAATCCTGCGTGAGCTCAATTTAAAAGGGTTTAAGGCCATAGTATGGCTTTAAATAAATAAAAGGGCAAAACCTACGCAGAAAGGTGGGACAAAGGAAAAAGACCAAATAGAGCTGGAGTACCCAACTTTTTGGATCTGCAAGGATTCAATTAAGGTTGTCCACCTGTATTGGAGGATTTTCAACCTTATTTAAACTTTAAGATTAGACTTTGATCCAACCTTAAGGTTTAAACTGGTTTTATCCCAATTTGGACAAGAATTTCAAGCTGCCAAAGGGTAAATCCCAATAGCAGGCTTGAAATCAGGGTTTTAAGAACTGTCAAAGTTTAATTAAGCTTAGAAAGCTTAAATAAGCTTAAAAATTCAAGGCTTCAAGCATTAAAACCTTATCAAAACTTAATGTTTGGTGTGTACTGCTACTTTACATGGAAAAATAGAAATAACTTCAAAAATTCATTAAAAATCCAATTCTTAATGGATTTGCTTGAAAATTTCACACAGATTACAATTTAATATTATCTACATCTAAATTAAATTTTAGTTATATTTTAGAAATAAATTTCTTGGGTAATTAGCCTGGAAATTTACTCTTTTAATTAAAACTCAAAGAAAACTATAATTTCTTTAAAAATTAATTAAAAATTGAGTTTAAGAGATTTCTGCTTGAAACTCTATTTTTAAGTTGTTCATGTGATGAAATTTAATATAAATAAGTTTTTTTATATTTAAAACTTAAAATAATTAGTTTAAATGAGGATTAAAGTTACAAGGAGTTAAGAATAACCCTGTTCGCTTTAAATTGGAATTAAAATTAAGTTACCTTAAGCTAAGAACTTAATTTTTAAGCATGGTTTTTCAGTTTTAAACTGAGCACGCTCTCTATATCCATTATGAATCATGAGAGCTGCTCTGAAGACATAAAAAGAGTCTTTTTATCACTGTTTTTGTCCATCATCAATTATCAATCCAATCATATTAGAAATTTAAACAGGTAAAGTTTTATCAAATATATAATCTTATTATTAAAATAATTCTTAAGCTATTTTATTCTTTATTAATTTAAATTAAAGAATTGAAATCACAGAATTTAGATTATTGCCCTAATCACCAATAGTATATTTTATTATATAAAATTAATCATCTTAAATATCTTTTAAAAAACCACAAATTCCTCTCAAAAACTCTTTAATCATAATTTTTATTTTAAAAAGTTGTTTTATCCTTTTAATTATTGATTTTTGGCGTGTTTTTAACTTATAATTATTATTCAATATAATAACTGTTGTTGTTTGACTTGTTGTATTAAATAAATGAATTAGCACAGTGTGTGTTTTAATAAAAACTTTTATGAATAATATTTATATTATTCATAAGTGGTTAATATTCTTATTTTCCACGTGTAATTGTCTCATTAAGAGCTTTAGACTTCTTATTGTTATAATTGTCAGTGACTATAACAATAATAGAATAATTATAATTTATTATAATTATTTTATGTTTTTTATTATTATATTTTTAAAATAATAATTAAATTCTTTTTTTTTACAATTATTTTTAATAATTATATTTAAATTTGTGGTTGTAATATTTTATTATATTATATATTTCTACTGAGGACAGTCATAGTACTCTTGATTTTGCTACTATTATCAAGAGTTTCATAGACAAACCTTACATTTGGGGGCCTGGCCGTGGTTTTAAACAATGTTTTGGACATAAATCATATTCTAGACCTTATTTTACTGTTTTTTGACATAAAATTGCCATATTTGTCTTAATATTGGCTTTTTTGGGACTTATCCCTTCTAAATAATCTTTATAATATTAATAAAGTTATTTTTTCTTAAGAATATTGTTTGATACGATATACTATTGAGTGACTTGGAATAAATTTTCTTTGTCTAACTAGTGGATTTTTCACATCACAGACTTGAAATTTATTCTTTCAGTTATTCTAGTATAAAGTGAATAATAATACAACTTTGATTAATAAACTTGTTAATTGGATAATTATTATTTCTTTAAAGAAAATAAAAAATCAAATAAAAAATTTAAAGAATTAAAAATCTTTACTAAAAACATTTTTTCTTTTATCTTAGACATTTTTCTTTATTTTTGACGGAATTTGCCATCAATTACATTCAAACAACTTTATTCAATAAGTTGAGTTTATAAGTTATTTTTATTGTTTGATAAGATAACTTATATTTTTATTTTTCTCTAGTGTCATAAATTAGAGACAGCTCTTCAGACTCTGAAGCCTCAGAGTCTAGTATTGAAATTCAGACTAGCCCAAAACCAAGGGGTTTAATAAACAAAGAACCCTTTAAAGGTCCAGCAGGTGAATTCAATCCATTCTTAGTCTATTTTTTTCTTAAAATTGACGTGCAATGACTCCTACTAGAAGTGGAAGTAATTACTCCATCCAATCAAATGGATCTGGACCAGGACATTCCAGTCATAAATCAAAAAGACACAAATGTCAGCCCAGAGGAGAGGCACAAATGGAGGATGCCAGAACTTCCACCAGTTCCCAAAGGTTAGCCAGCACCTTTGAACCTCTTATTGAGAGTCCAGAAGCTGAAATAACTGCTATTGCTGTTAGACCTGAATCATTTCCAACAGGCAGCAGTGGAGATTTACCAGTCTAAGTTCAAGAACTGGTTTATGGCCGCCAAACAGCAAGAGTGGGAACTTCTCCCAAGTCTTTGGATAGGCACCATGAACTCTTATCTTCAAGTGAAGAAGTTCATGGGGCCAGAAAAGACAGAAGAACTTCTGAAGGGTTGGAAACCAATGTCTTGCAAAGGACAAGTCCAACAGATAAAAGCTTGGTTGAAAAACCCAAGCATGTTATCGGAGGATCGGAAGAAGAAGTTGGCCCAAGGCAAGGAAAACAGCCAAGTGGAAGCTCCCCAAGCATCCACCAGCAAAAATCTGGCTCAACAAGTGCCAAAAAAGCCCAAGAAAGCCCCAAGAACCAATCAGAAGGGCAAGCAAAAGGCAAAGGGAAAGGCAAAGCCCAAGTGGAACAAGCCTTACCCACAGAATTACAGAATCCCAAAGAAAGAAAAGACAGCCATGGACAATGTGTTCAACATGGCAAGAACGCTGATGGAATTCAAAAAGAAGGAGGAGGAAAGATTGAGCCAATCTTTCCCAAAGAAATAGATCTTGTTAAGCTTGTAACTCAATTTGAATATTGTAATAAAGAGATTATAACAAAGTTTGAAACATTTGAGTATATCCAACAAAAGTTGGGTAATGAGATATTACAAGTAAAAGACCAACAAAAGACTATTATTGGCCTTGAAAATGTAAATAAAGACAATATTATGTCTTTGACGCAAATTTGTGCAAGAATTGAGTCTAAAGTTACTTTGCTCAATCAACCAGATGACAATTCAATTTGTTTTATAACTGGACAGTTAAGAGAATTGAAATTACAAGTTCAAAAGTTGGAAAATTCAACTGGTCACAATGCAGCTCTTTTCCAAGAACGATTGAAAAAAGGTGATAAAGCAAGAGTTGAATTGAAAGAGGATATTCAATCAAGTATTTGTCAGGATGAAACTATGAAAGAGTGGTAATGTAGGCTATTTACAACTCAAACTATGTTTTTGACACGGTAAAAATGCTTTAAGAAGGTTTTGAGATGATTAAGAATAAATTTAAAGGGCTTTACTATAGTGGTTATAGTGGTGGTGAGTGCTGTTGAAAGCCCTGGGTGCAGCTTTATCTGTTGGGTTCCAATAATAAAATACTACAATAATTAAAACTTATAATTATACCTGATTATTAACCAAGAGTAAAACTGTTTTTGACAGTTTACTACGTAGGTTATTCAAGAGCAGGATGAGGAAAGGCTTTTGGCTGTGAAAAGCCCTTCTTTTATCCTGAAATTGAGGTGGAAAGGCTGCTAGACCTTTCCACGTAGAGGAAGTGAAGATTTTTCACTCTCTATGACAGGCTTGTGGTTTTCAAACAGCCTGTATACTCTGTATTGGGCTCAGATGTGGTTTTGAAACCACATCTTGGCGGTTTTCACCAATACAGGGTGAAAATTTTCATCTGGGGACCTCACAGCCTGATTCTGACGTGTATGACGCGTAGAATGCTGTACAGAAACTGTATGGGACCCCAGTATTGACTGAAATATGAGGTATTGAAGTAAAAACATGCTTCTTCGTCTATTTGACACCTCATATTCATGGTTATGGGTTATTATCCCATGGTAAGGCTGTATATGACAGCAGGGGTGATTTTGACCTTAAAATGGTCAAAACTCTGTCAGTTTTTGAGATATCAAGCTCAAAATTAGTTCATTTGATAGCTCTGTATGAGCTCTACACAATGGTACCCAACTTAACATGGTTATCATTAAATATGACAAAGTTATCCCATGTACAAGTATTTTTGAACATTGGCGTGGTTTGGGCAAAAGCTGTATTAAGCTTGTTTGGCCAATAACTTCAGTTGTAGTTGAGCTATGAGGAAATGGATGGCACCATCAGATAGCCCTGATTGTTCTCTTTACAAAAAGACCCCACTTTAAGTATCTCACACTTAAACTGTAAAAGCTAGATGAGAGGTGAATGTTTTGTTCACCCTTATTTGGCCTGAATTTGACCATAACTCAAGTAATACTGGTGCTAGCTCATTTTGGCTAGCACCATTAGATAGCCCTGGCTTAGAGCTTCATTTTGAATACCTATTTGATGGGGTTAAGCCTCTCCTTCTAGATGTTAGATGAGAGGTGAAAATTAAGGTTTATGCTCAGCAATAACTTTGAGCAGGAATAACTTTGTTATTTCTTGTCCTATGGTGATGGGACTTATATTTGCAGAAAAAGGTGAGTTTCCTCTTCCATTTGATACCTTTTGAGCTAATTTGGCTCAGCTTCATGTTTTGGTGGTATTTTGGCTATACCATTGGTTTATGGTATTTTGGCTGTCATGCTTGTGCTCTGGTTTTGAGTCACAGGCTGACATACCCTCCCTCTAAAAAAGGCTCATCATAGATGAGACTGTTCAGTCCTCCTAGAGGCTCTGAATCTCCTTAAATGAAGGTTTCCATCTGGTATGGCATCCTCTGCCAACCATTTGTCTTTGTCAGCTGTCTGGTTCTTGAATCTGACTAGATATTGTTTCTGATCCTTCCCATTAAGTCTGATTTTTCTGGCCCTGATGATTTTACTCACAGGTCCAGGAGAGTCTTCTACTTCCACTATTTCTGGTGGAGTGATGTTTTTCTTCCTGGAGGGGAATTTATCATCCTCTTTTTGGAAGTATGGTTTGACCAGGCTCACTGGAAAGACTGGGTGTTTCCTAGAAAACTCGTCAGTGAGCTTGACCTCTACTGCATTCTTCCCTATCAACTTAATGATAGTGAAGGGCCCTACAAATGAGTCTCTCATTTTCTTAGGTCCTTTGAGATTGTTAAAGTTCAGTGTAGAAACTAACACCTGGTCCCCTTCCTTGAAGTCAGGTTCCATATGTGATTTGCCCCACCTTTGCTTGTTATACTCTTTGGCCTCAGCTATGCATTTGGCAGCAGTATCACAGGCTTTCTTCCAAATATCATGGAAGTCTTTGGCTGTGGGGTGGATGGTCAGAAGATTTTTCTTCAAGTGATCCACAGGTAACAGGGGATTCCACCCTTTCTCTACCAGTGCAGGTGTTTTTCCTGTGGTAGAGTGCTGGCTTGTATTATAAGCCAGTTGGACTGCTGGTAAGAGGGTGACCCAATCATGGGTGTATCCCTCAGGGTCCTTGTATTCCATACCATAGGCACAGAACCTCCTGGGGATGTCCTCCATTGTTTGGATCATCCTCTCAGCTAGGCCATCTGTTTGTGGATGGTAAGCTGTGGAAAAAGCAAGCTTGGTGCCAAGCATGTCATATAAATTGGTCCAAAATTCAGATGTGAATTTTGGATCCCTGTCACTAATTATGATCTTAGGGACTCCACAGGTGGATATGATGTTATTCCAAAATAACAGAGCAGTGTCCATGGCTGTGTCCTCTTTATGGCATGGTAGAAATCTCATGCTCTTGCTGAACCTATCAACTATGATTAAGCAGGCATTGTAGTTTTCTTTGCCTCCTGGGACAAGTCCTGTGACCCAGTCCATGTTGATGGTTTCCCATGGGTGTTTGGGTTGTTCCATGTGTTGAAACAACCCATATTTCTTCCCATGTTTTCTATTTGCCTTTTGGCATGTTTCGCAAGTGTTGATGTATTCACTCAACTCTTGCTCCCACTTGGACCACCAAGCTGTGCTTGCTACCCTCTCTTTAGTCCTGTCCTCACTCATGTGTCCCATATAGGGGCAGTCATGGCATTCCTGCAGGATCAAAGAGATGCGGTCTCTGTCTATCACTGTGAGTGCACTGGTGTGCTTTTCTCTGTGATAAATCAGGCCATCTATAAGGAAGAATTTATTGTCCTTATAGGCCCTCAACCAGGGTTCCTCCAGCTGGGTTTCCAGTTCTGGGCTCCTGTATTTTTGTTGAAGGAGTTGAAGTAGTATGCTACACTTTTTGTGTGTAGCATAAGATTTCAGTACTGCATTGAAAAATTCATTGTGCAGTTCTGAGGAACTTATTCCCAGTATGGGGGTTTCTGTCCCTTCTGAATCAGTGTTTCCACTGTCAAGGGTACCACTCCCTGGTGCCCATTCAGAGAATCTGAAGTTCTTCTTCCTATTTATTTCCATAAAATGGATAGGAATTTTTGCAGCAACTTCAGGGTCATAAGCTGGATTGCTTTTGACATTGTCCAGTGGCCCTCTGCTAAGGCCATCTGCATTGGTATGGATTTTACCTTCCTTGTATATGATGGTCATGTTCCCTCTATACTCCTGGATGGCTATTTGCCATCTCAGCATGTTTCTATTAGTAGTCTTCATGTTTAGTAAAGACTTCAAGGCTGTGCAGTCTGTGTAGACTTCAAAGACTGCACCCTCCAAATAATAATGGAGTTTTCCTAGAGCCCAGACTAGACATAGACATTCTGTCTGGGTGGCCCCATACCTGGCTTCTGAATCTTTCAGCTGCCTAGAGATGTAACATATTACACCTTCTCTTGGTTCACCATCCACAATTTGTCTTTGGTGAAGGGCTGCTCCCAAGCCTTGGCTGCATGCTGCATCTATATATAACTTGAATGGTAGTTCAAAGTCAGGCAAGATGAGCATAGGTGCATTTGTGAGTTCATATTTGATCCTCTCATATGCATCCCTCCTTTCCTTTGTTATTTCAAAAACCAAATCCTTTGAGCATAACTTGTATAAACTACTAGTTATGTGGGCAAAGTTTTTGATGTGGTTTCTATAGTAGCTAGCAAATCCAAGGAAAGATTGCAACTCTTTGATGCTCTTTGTACTGGATTTTGCAGTACTGCTGCTACTTTATTCTTGTCAATTGCAAGACTAAGACCTGAGACTTTATGTCCTAGAGCCAGTAAATCTTGTTGGCCAAAATTACACTTTTTCAGTGAAATTTTCAGATTGATGGGTGTGCATTTTCTTAGCACTCTGTCTATGTAATGTACATGGTCTTCCCATGTCTCTGAGTATATAATGATATCATCAATATATACCACCATCCAGCCTTCCAATATTTCTTCTTGAAGTTTTGTGTCCATCATCCTTTGGAAGTGGGCTGGTGCATTTTTGATGCCAAATGGTATCCTGGTTTACTCATATATGCCCATATGGCATATTATTCTGAGTAATTTCATGGAGTTTGGTTTAACTCCATTTTGGTGGAGGCCTTTCACACAATCCATCTTGGTTATGTATTTGGCTTTGGCCAGCTTATCCAAGGCATGAGGTATCCTTGGTATAGGGTACCTGTCTGCTTTTGTGTAGTTATTCAGGGCTCTGAAGTCTCCACACAATCTAGACTTGCCATCATGCCAGGTGATCAGGACAGGAGTGGTGATTTCCACTATTTCATTATGTCCAATCTTCCTGACGACATTCATGTCCAGGAGTTCATTGATGTGTTTTTCAATTTCTTTCCTGGTTTCCAGACTTGCTGGATAAGGAGGTCTCCTCAGCATGGGTGGATAAGGTCTTTCCACATCCAGATATAGTTCTATATCATGGCCTTTAATCTTGCCTAGTGGTTCTTCACCAATGGCAAATGCTGGTCTGTTTTTCCTCAGCATCTTCAGTAAGCTTAGTTTTTGTTTACTGGTGAGGGTAGTGCTAAACTGTCCCTCCTTGGGTTCCTTCAAGAGTTCTTCTAGTGGATCCTGTGAAGATATGTGGTATATATCAAGTGAAAATTTCTTTTCCTTGTTGGTACCAATGGTAATGGGCCTGTTTTTACTGTTTTAAATATCTATGCCATACATCCTCTGGTAATCTGTTCCCAGTTAAAACCCTTGGATGTGGGCATCTTCAAGCACTACAAACTCTGGGTTGAGTCTGATATTACCCTTCCTGTGGGGTATAATTATCTCTTTGATAATTGTCCCAATGGAAGTCATCTTCCCTGATGCACTTTTGAAGGTCTTTGCCTTAGTGGGCAAGAGCTGTTTTTCCCAGTTTGGGAAGTGGTTATCCAGATAATTTCTGGCCACTATGGAGCAATGTGCTCCACTGTCAATGATCAGTGGGTGTTGAGCATTGTCAATACATACAGTCATTTTTGTGGCTGTTCCATGTATATATGCCATTCCTTTGGTTGGTGTAACCAGCAATGTTTGTGCATCTTGTGTGTGTTTGCACAAGTTCTTGTTGGAAGTGTCCTGTGGCATGCCTGCTTCCAACTGTATATCCTGGATTTCCAATGGGGTTTCCTCTTGGTATTCCACTAGAAATTCCTCTCTTGGGTCTTGATAATCATCAGATGGTTCTCTGATGGCCTCTCCCATAGAGTCTGATTCAGAATCCTCTGTTGGAGGCTCTTCTTCAGGGACTTTTTCTATAGCGTAGACTTTTTTCTTTGCCTTTGGACAGTTGTTGGCATAGTGGTCTGTTGAGCCACAATTGTGACAAGAATTCTTCTTCCTTGCCACTTCTGCCACTCTTTCTCTGGGTTTGTCTTTAAACTCCACCCTGAAAGGTTGTTTCTCCTTGAAACTACTGCTTCTATATGGGGTGAATTTCCCTATATTAGTCCTTTTCCTTATGTCTTGTAAGGTATTGGCTATGTCATCTAGAGTGCAATTTTGTTTGCATCTGCATTTCACTGCATGCTCCAATTCTCCTGGAAGCTGTGTCAGAAGTTTGTGATTCCTCATCTGGATGTTCATCTGAGGATCAATGGCTTTAAGTCTTTTAGACTGTCTGAGACACCACTCATATGGATCTTTGTCCACAGAGTATTTGTTATTTTCAAATGACATGGTCTTTTGCCATATCCAAGTTCCATTACTGTACTTTTGGATTATTGGACTCTTCCACCATGGCCAGTTTCTTCTGCCATGGATTTCTTTCATTTCTGTGTACCATATACTTGCATGACCTTTAAATGCAGTATTCAGTCTAGCAGTAATCCAGTAATCTGGTATGCTGGGTACATCAATGAAGAGTCCATAAATATAATCTATGAGTTCCATATTATCATATTCTCCTGATCCAGAGAATTTTGGCCAGCTTGAGCCCTCAGAAAGCTGTTTCAGGGCTTCCTTTTCTGAGTAAGACATGCCATCTCCATCCTGGTATTGTGATGGAGATCTTGTCTTATTCAACAACATGGCTTCTGGTTTGATTTCATCTGGTTGATATGGATTATTCATAGCTTGGCCTTGTGGTTGAGGCTTCAAGATATGGTAGGCATTAAACAATTTGTTAATGTCTTGATCCAGACACTCCCTGTCCCTTGTGCTGTGGTGTTGTTCTTCAAAGACTTGGTTCAGTCTTTCGTTGGATTCCTCAGAGGCTTTGCTCAGTTGAGCATATCCTTCTTGAAGATTCTTAACTATTTGTTCCAAGGAGGCTTGAGTTTGTCTCATCCTCTCTTGGCTAGCTTTAATTTCTGCAAATTGCTTTGCAGATTGTTCAGCACATTGGGACACTTGTAAACACAATGTATCACTGTTGATGTTACTCTCAGATGTGACAATGTTATTTTCAGTCTGAGTGGAGGTAATGTTTCTATTACTAGGACTACTGATTCTAGAGTGGTTTACAACTACTTCTGGTTCTTGTGTACTTCCTTTACCAAATCTAACAGCTTCTGGATCATGGGGTCCGACTCTTTCCTCCTCTGGTTGCAGGAGGTTTTGTTCTTGCCCTTGTTTCCTTGTCTTCTCCTGGAAACTTCCTGTAATTGTGAAGAATGGTGAATCTTGGCCACTGATCTGCTGGTTTCTGAATGGTGTGAAGCCACTGGAGAGCTGATTTGGCCTGCTCCTTGTGAACCTGAAGGAATCTGAGTAGGCCCTGTCTGGGTCAACTGTTCTTCTATAGCTAGGATAGTGGCTTGATTCTCCCTTATCCTCTGTGCCCTTGCCTCCAGGAGCCTGTGCTGCCTGGTAGGATTCCAACCCTTGGTGATTACCATAAGGTCTTTGAAGTCTATCTCTTTGAGACAGATCTTCTGGCAACTTGATCCCAGTTCTGCCCAGTGAGTTGCTAGGTTGAACCTCTTGTTGTCCATGCTCCATTGAAATAAATCTTTGAGGAGTTGGTGGATCTGAAGAACTTGATCCATATCCTTCCAGTCCTCTGGTTTGAGGTTTCTGTTGAGTTGGAGTGTGAATGGCAAGGTTGATATTATCTCCCTCATTGTTTTGCCATCCACCACCGTGTCCAGGGTGTCCTCTTTCAGGTCTTCGGGTTCTGGACAATCCTCCTCTATCCTCTGGCTGGTTCCTTTGGAAGCCAAGGTCTCTGAGGTATACAGGGGACATATCAGTGTCTGCAATCAGTCAACAACTTTATGTTCTTAGGGTATTTACCTTTGAATGTGCCTTGTACAAATTTATTGTCTGCTGATTTGGGCAGTTTGCCTTTGGAAGTTACAACTGGGTTAATAATTGTAATCTTCCCTGTACAAGTGGTTAAGGTTGGTTCACCTTGTATTGATGCAGAGCTTTGTGGTTTTCTACTTCTCTGAGTGGCTATTGGTGTCCACTTCTTGGCTGTGATGAGGCCTTCACTGTGCCTCTTTCCTTTTCCCTTGCTGCCCTCTGGTTCTGAGGGTGTCACTGGTGTGTTGGCCTGTGACTGGGTCTCAAGTGGGATGTAATTTTCTTCCACTGAAATCAAAGCAGGAAAAGGAGGGCTTATGTCAGTTAAGACTTCTCAAAAAATGCTGGTTTTGCACGTCGGAGATTGGCCTCTGGGCTTGTATGTTACTACAATGTGCCCTGTATAATGACAGTATAGTTGAATCAACAATTCCACGTCAGAATTACAGCTTTTTGGTTCCCTTTCACGCTGTTTGTGTGTCAGTATCCCTCAGAAACACTTGTGGCTTTCAAGTGTATTCTGTACAAGTGGTTTTGTATAAGTGTTATTGAGTTAACAATACACTTAACTATGCCTCAACTGATGGTTTTTCAGTCAGAGGTGTCCTTATTCAGTCAAGAATACAGGACTTATTGATGGCTTATGTGTTTTTATATACAAAACACGCCAAAAATAGATATATTCAGTGGGTATTAACCACGTGAATAATACTCTTATAATATGAGTATATATATAAAAAAGGATAAATATATATAAAATATAAATTTAAATAGAGGAATTACGCCTAAAAAAGATAAAACACTTATCAATAAGTCATAAAAAGAGAAAAGACTTACTTTATAAGGTCCAAAAAAGGTTAAAAACACGGCCAGGCCCCCAAAATGTCAGGAAGAGTGGTAATGTAGGCTATTTACAACTCAAACTATGTTTGTGACATGGTAAAAATGCTTTAAGAAGGTTTTGAGATGATTAAGAATAAATTTAAAGGGCTTTACTATAGTGGTTATAGTGGTGGTGAGTGCTGTTGAAAGCCCTGGGTGCAGCTTTATCTGTTGGGTTCCAATAATAAAATACTACAACAATTAAAACTTATAGTTATAACTGATTATCAACCAAGAGTAAAACTGTTTTTGACAGTTTACTACGTAGGTTATTCAAGAGCAGGATGAGGAAAGGCTTTTGGCTGTGAAAAGCCCTCCTTTTATCCTGAAATTGAGGTGGAAAGGCTGCTAGACCTTTCCACGTAAAGGAAGTGAAGATTTTTCACTCTCTATGACAGGCTTGTGGTTTGCAAACAGCCTGTATACTCTGTATTGGGCTCAGATGTGGTTTTGAAACCACATCTTGGCGGTTTTCACCAATACAGGGTGAAAATTTTCATCTGGGGACCTCACAGCCTGATTCTGACGTGTATGACGCGTAGAATGCTGTACAGAAACTGTATGGGACCCCAGTATTGACTGACATATGAGGTATTGAAGCAAAAACATGCTTCTTCGTCTATTTGTCACCTCATATTCATGGTTATGGGATATTATCCCATGGTAAGGCTGTATATGACAGCAGGTGGGATTTTGACCTTAAAATGGTCATAACTCTGTCAGTTTTTGAGATATCGAGCTCAAAATGTGTTCATTAAATAGCTCTGTATGAGCTCTACACAATGGTACCCAACTTGACATGGTTATCATTAAATATGACAAAGTTATCCCATGTACAAGTATTTTTGAACATTGGCGTGGTTTGGGCAAAAGCTGTATTAAGCTTGTTTGGCCAATAACTTCAGTTGTAGTTGAGCTATGAGGAAATGGATGGCACTATCAGATATCCCTGATTGTGCTCTTTCCAAAAAGACCCGACTTTAAGTATCTCACACTAAAACTGTAAAAGTTAGATGAGAGGTGAATGTTTTGTTCACCCTTATTTGGTGTGAATTTGACCATAACTCAAGTGATACTGGTGCTAGCTCATTTTGGATAGCACCATTAGATAGCCCTGGCTTAGAGCTTAATTTTTAATACCCATTTGATGGGGTTAAGCCTCTCCTTCTAGATTTTATATGAGAGGTGAAAATTAAGGTTTATGCTTAGCAATAACTTTGAGCAGGAATAACTTTGTTATTTCTTGTCCTATGGTGATGGGACTTATATTTTCAGAAAAAAGTGAGTTTCCTCTTCCATTTGATACCTTTTGAGCTAATTTGGCTCAGCTCCATGTTTTGGTGGTATTTTGGCTATACCATTGGTTTATGGTATTTTGGCTGTCATGCTTGTGCTCTGGTTTTGAGTCACATGCTGACAGTATTAATAATATATCACTGAAAAATGAATTTCCAAGGAAATCAACACCAATTCTTGACAGAAATTTGCTTAATGATTTACATCATACCATTTCAAGTAATGAGGTGGAAACTGCTTGCAATTTCAAAGACATTCCAAAATTAGAGGAATGGCCAACCTTCAATGGTGAAGGAGAATATAATCATATGGAGTTTATGAAAACAATTGATATATTTAAAGAAGAATTTAACATACCAGATGAATACATAAGTGCCATATTACACTCATTATTTACCAGATCAGCAAAGGAATGGTATTACAAAATGAGACAAGACCATGGTAAACATTCTTGTCCTTGGTGGAAAGAACAAATCATTTCCAAATGGGCAAATGATTCCTGGAGATTTAGAATGGAAAATTCTTTTGAAGAAGCCATTTTTAATATTGAGAGGGACAGACCCATGTCTTGGTTTCTTAAACAGAAGGACAGATTAACTGCCCTTCATCCTGATATGTCTGAAACAATGGTACATAAAAGGATATTAAGAAAGTTTGGTGGTGACCTTGAGCATGCTATAACAAGCAGATGTATTGAGCCTTGCTCTACAGAGGATTATATCAATGCTATGGAGGAAATCGCTACTAGAACAAAAATTGGAAGAAATTGGTCCAAATCCCCAATAGACAACAAGACTAATGGGAAACCAATTTCAAAGCCAAATAAGCCACAAGACAGACTTCCTTTGAAATGTCACAAATGTGGAAGTACATCTCATTTAGCTAACACTTGTCCAAAAAAGACAAGAATCAATGAGATAAATGTTGAAAAAATGGAAGACACAAAAGAACCAAATGATGTATCTTTACATGAAAGTGATTCTGAGCCTTCAGAAGAAGAAGTACCAGAGGAGCTTAGTATAGAAAAAATTAATGTTTCTTTTGAAGTCACTGAGGTACACACTCATTTGCCACAGTATAGTGATGAATGTATGGATCTCATACATGTGCAAGATGCTAAAATGCAAAGAACCAAACATGCCAGAGGTAAAGGTTATACATCTGGTTCATCTTGTATCACCAATATTGTGATTAACAACACAGAAGCCAAGGTACACCTTGACTCAGGTGCTTTTTGCACTTGTGTTGGAAAGGATTATCTTGACAAGGTTTATACCAATTGGCAAGACAAATTAATGCCAATTGAAGGTAAAGCATTCAGAAGTGCTAGCCAAACAATGCACCCCTTGGGTATATTTGAAGCAGCAATCATATTTCCTCATCCTGCAGGAAGTATAAGATTGAAAGTTGAAATTGTTTTTATGAATAATTTTACTTCACAACACTTTATACTTGGGAATGATTATCCCAATATTTATGGTATTGATATTAATAATCATAAAGACAGGTATTTCACTATAGGGGAAAATAAAAGACAAAAATTTGCTTTTCCTTTAGAAAAAAGATAAATTACTGTCATTAAACAAGTAAAAAATGTTAATAAGGAAAAATTTGTGTCAATTCAATTAATTGAAGCACAAATTAGTCCTGAATTAACTCTAGAAATGAAGGAAGACCTGATTGAAATTTTATTTCAATACAGGGAAGCCTTTGCTTCAGATAATGAACCACTTGGGGCTGTAAAAGGCCATGAAGTGGACATTATTCTTAATGTGGAAAGGCCTTATCCGCCACTATTAAGAAGACCAGCTTACCCAGCTAGCCCGAGGGCTAGAGTAGCATTAGAAAATCATATTGATGAACTAATGAAACTAGGAGTTCTTAGAAAGGTTGGACATAATGAGGCGGTAGAAGTCACAATTCCAGTAATCATTACTTGGCATAATGATAAGTCAAGGATGGTTGGTGATTTTAGAGCACTGAATACCTGTACTATTCCAGACAGGTATCCAATACCTAGAGTTCATGAGACTTTGACTTAATTATCCAAAGCAAGATTCATTACTTCCATGGATGATCTGAAAGGCTTCCATCAGAATGTTTTGACACCTCATGCTAGGAAATTATTGCTCATTGTGGGATTTATGAGTATTTGAGAATTCCTTTTGGTATTAAAAATTCACCCTGTAATTACCAGAGAATGATGAATACCATCTTCCCACATGAATTGTCAGAAGGATGGTTAATCATTTATATTGATGACATTATCATTTGTTCAGAAACCTTGCCATTACATTTAGAGAGACTTTCATTAGTACTTAAGAAAATTCTTCAAGTGAACATGAAAATATCTCTTAAAAAATGTCATTTTGGGTTTCATGAGTTAAAAGCTCTAGGACATGTAGTCTCAGGACTGAGCCTTGGTGTGTACAAAAACAAAGTGGCTGCAGTTTTACGGAAACAAATGCCCCAGGACAAAAAATAAATGATTTCTTTTTTGGGGTTTGCCAGTTATTACAGGCAACACCTTAAAGATTTTGCAATCCATGCCAGATCATTATACAGAATTTGTGATCAGCAAACTGTTTTTGAAATGACACAGGAGAGGATTCAAGCATATGATAAAATTAAGTATGCCTTGACCAATGCACCATTATTATTAATGCCAAACTGGAAGCTTCCTTTCAAGCTGTATATTGATGCATGTGGTGAAGGTTTGGGAGCTGCTCTTCATCAAGTAAAATTGTCAATGGCAAACCTTATGAAGGCCCAATTTGTTTTATTTCAAGACAAATTAAACCTACTGAGGCAAGATATTGATCTAGCCAAATGGAGTGCCTTTGCCTTGTTTGGGCTTTGGAAAAACTTCATTGCTATCTTGATGGTAGTGTGTTTGAAGTAATTACTGATTGGAATGCAGTAAAATTACTTCTTAACATGAAAACTCTAAACAGACACATGTTAAGATGGCAGATTGCTATACAGGAGTACAGAGGCAATATGACCATAGTACATAAAGCTTAAAATATTCATAAGAATGCTGATGGCTTAAGTAGATGGGCATTACAAAATACACCTGATAACCCTGCCTATGCTCCTACAAGTGCAGAGCCTCAAATTCCAATCGGAGGGATTTATATCACAGATGTTGGAACAGAATTCTTTGATGAAGTTAGAGAAAGCTATAAGAAAGATAACAATTGTCATTTTCTTACTGCTCTACTTGACAAATACTGCAAAGATTTAGCCTTGTCTAATTCTCTGGATGATATTTGGAAAACATCTTATGATAATGGAAGATTCCACTTGTTTGATGGTATACTATATCATAGATCTAAACACACATGTGTCATGGTCCTATGTAGTAGAATGTTAATTAACACCATACTACTAGAATGCCATGATAACATATATTCTGGACATCTGTCTGAAGACAGAACCATAGAAAGAATTAAGACATGTGCCCGGTGGCCATCTTGGAGAAAAGATGTCATTGAGTACTGTCACAGTTGTGATAGATGCCAGAAAGCCAATAAAGCTACTGGTAAAAGATTTGGTTTAATGATCCATATTCAAGAACCAAGTACCCCATGGGAAGTGGTTCACATGGATTGGGTAACTGCCTTACCACCTGGAGGTGATAAAAGTTACAATGCATGTCTTGTTATTGCGGACAGATATAGCAAAACACCTATCTTTTTACCATGTCACAAAGATGACACAGCTATGGATACAGCTCTTTTGATTTGGAATAGAGTCATATCCCATACTGGTCTCTTTAAAAATATTATCAGTGATAGAGACCCAAAATTCAAATCAGCCTTATAGACTAATTTACATAAGCTTTTGGGTACAAAACTATCATTCTCAACAGCCTACCATCCACAAACAGATGGGCTGGCAGAAAGAATGATTCAAGCCCTTGAGGACATGATCAGAAGATTTTGTGCTTATGGGATGGAGTTTAAAGATTCTGATGGCTTTACCCATGATTGGTGTACACTTATACCAGCATTGGAATTAGCCTACAAGACCTCCATCCATGCTTCAACAGGCAAAACTCCTGCAATGTTGGAAAAAGGATGGAACCCCAAACTTCCAATTGATACTTTGAAAAAAGATCTGGTTGATATTCATCCAACTGCTTCAAGCTTTAAATTATTGCTTGATAAAGTAAGACATCATGCAAATGAAAGCATGAATGATGCCTTTGAATATGCTAAACAGAAATGGGATAAAAGTCATAAGACCTCAGAATTCAAAGTATGGGACTTAATACTAGTTTCAACCTTGAACTTTAATAATATTAAAGGCCCAAAGAAATTGAATGATTCCTTTTCAGGACCATTTATTACTAAAGCCCTTCATGGGACAAATGCAATAAAAGTAGAACTGTCAGGAGAATTGAAAAACAAACATCCAACTTTCCCTGTCAGTCTAGTAAAGCATTACACTTCGAGTGATATGAATTTATTTCCTTTGAGAAATGAAACACCCTTAGAAGTACCCCCACTAGATCAAAGTGAGGATAAAATGGTACTAAAAGTCTTGAAAGAAAGAAGACTTAGGGGAAAAAAATGAAAGAGACTACTTAGTCAGGTATAAAAATCCACAACATGAAGATGAATGGATTGTAGAAAACAAAATACCTGATTCCCAAAAGTTTCTCAGAAGATTGAGACATGAGAGAAGACCAATTGCTCAATGAAAAGTTTGAATTGTGTTCTTTACATACTTAGAAAAGTATAAGTAGAGAGGTTGTACAGTGGATTATACCCCCCCCCAAATGACTTGGGGGTATACTGCAAAGGAAAAATTGTGGTACAATTTTTTTTTGGTGGTAGGGAATTTGAGCCTGTGAGGTATGTATAACCTACCTGTAAGGCCACAAATAACTTTATACACAGTTAAAATTGTCTTCAACAGATCTTTTAATTTCATTTAAAATAAAAAAAAACAAAAAATAAGTATAACTCTTTTTTGGATAAACAAAGTTATAAATATTATGTCATTTTTGTATTCTACACCAAAAATAACCTAGGGTACATCCATAAGGTGTTATACCCAAAAACACTTATTTCTTATGTTAATAGAAGATTTAAGAATCTCACAGTACTAATGTAACTTTATTAAATTTTTTTTAAAATTGTTAAATTTAAGCTTAAATAACCTTAAATTTAAAGTTGCATAAAGTTTATGCAAACTTACCAAAATTTTAGTTAAAATTGAGGTGTGGTGTATATTTACTGAATTGGCTAAGGATTTGCCATACAGAATATAAATCCTGTGTGAGCTCAATTTAAAAGGCTTTAAGGCCATAATATGGCTTTAAATAAATAAAAGGGCAAAATCCACGCAGAAAGGTGGAACAAAGGAAAAAGACCAAATAGAGCTGGGGTACCCAACTTTTTGGATCTGCCAGGATTCAATTAAGGTTGTCCACCTGTATTGGAAGATTTTCAACCTTATTTAAACTTTAAGATTAGACTTTGATCCAACCTTAAGGTTTAAACTGGTTTTATCCCAATTTGGACAGGAATTTCAAGCTGCCAAAGGGTAAATCCCAATATGCAGGCTTGAAATCAAGGTTTTAAGAACTGTCAAAGTTTAATTAAGCTAAGAGAGCTTAAATAAGCTTAAAACTTCAAGGCTTCAAGCATTAAAACCTTATCAAAACTTAAGGTTTGGTGTGTACTGCTATTTTACACGGAAAAATAGAAATAACTTCAAAAATTCATTAAAAACCCAATTCTTAATGGATTTGCTTGAAAATTTCACACAGATTACAATTTAATATTATCTACATCTAAATTAAATTTTAGTTATCTTTTAGAAATAAATTTCTTGGGTAATTAGCCTGGAAATTTACTCTCTTAATTAAAACTCAAAGAAAACTATAATTTCTTTAAAAATTAATTAAAAATTGAGTTTAAGAGATTTCTGCTTGAAACTCTATTTTTAAGTTGTTCATGTGATGAAATTTAATATAAATAAGTTTTTTTATATTTAAAACTTAAAATAATTAGTTTAAATGAGGATTAAAGCTACAAGGAGTTAAGAATAACCCTGTTCGCTTTAAATTGGAATTAAAATTAAGTTACCTTAAGTTAAGAACTTAATTTTTAAGCATGGTTTTTCAGTTTTAAACTGAGCACGCTCTTTATATCCATTATGAATCATGAGAGCTGCTCTGAAGACATAAAAAGAGTCTTTTTATCACTGTTTTTGTCCATCATCAATTATCAATCCAATCATATTAGAAATTTAAACAGGTAAAGTTTTATCAAATATAAAATCTTATTATTAAAATAATTCTTAAGTTATTTTATTCTTTATTAATTTAAATTAAAGAATTGAAATCACAGAATTTAGATTATTGCCGTAATCACCAATAGTATATTTTATTATATAAAATTAATCATCTTAAATATCTTTTAAAAAACCACAAATTCCTCTCAAAAACTCTTTAATAATAATTTTTATTTTAAAAAGTTGTTTTATCCTTTTAATTATTCATTTTTGGCGTGTTTTTAACTTATAATTATTATTTAATATAATAACTGTTGTTGTTTGACTTGTTGTATTAAATAAATATTATAAGTAAGTTTTGTCTAAAGCTCTATATCTTTTTTATCTAGTATTAGTTTTTTTATATATAATTTTATTCTATAAGAATCATTTCTGCACAGTGTGTGTTTTAATTCTTTTATGAATAATATTTATATTATTCATAAGTGGTTAATATTCTTATTTTCCACGTGTAATTGTCTCATTAACAGCTTTAGACTTCTTATTGTTATAATTGTCAGTGACTATAATAATAATAGAATAATTATAATTTATTATAATTATTATATTTTTTTTATTATTATATTTTTAAAATAATAATTAAATTCTTTCTTTTTACAATTATTTTTAATAATTATATTTAAATTTGTGGTTGTAATATTTTGTTATATTATATATTTCTACTGAGGACAGTCATAGTACTCTTGATTTTGCTACTATTATCAAGAGTTTCATAGACAACCCTTACATTATTGAAAACATTTGCTGCCTAGTCGAATGTACAAAGATTGTTAGCTCAAATCTTGTTAAAGAGGAGGAGTGCCAAATTTTCAAAAATAAATATCAGCTTTACTCAGCCACATCAAAAAAAATCTTTCCGAACATGCAAATACTTCCAAACCATCATTATGCCCTTCACATTACTGAGAAGCGTATGTGGTGGGGTCCTCTAATTGGAGTCTCGGAGTTCCTTGGTGAGCACCTGATTGGGCTTTTGCAGAAACTAAAAACCACCTCCAAGTCAAGGATGTAATTCAAAGTACAATCATTAGTTTTTGAAAAAGCTCATTGTTACTTTGATGTAGGTCAGTTGAGCTGTTCACTAATGACACTTTTTTGCCAAATTCAACGTCTGGAGGCCCAAACAAATTGAATCACCCACAAAAAAATAAAACATGGGCACAAATTCCAAAAGCTCACATTGGTGGTCCGTGTTATTGTGATATCTGGAATTTCTGCAGAGAACTGGTCCCCGATTTGCAACCATACAATTGTATTCCACATCCCAAAGGTTCCAAAGTCTTGATGAATGAGATAAGAAGGTTGAGGTTTCTTAAAAAGGCTGAAGGAAGGAGGATATCAAAAAAACGTCCAAACCATATGGTTGAATACAAAATCAATTCTCAAAGAAAATATGGACAGGTTATGGAGATAATGAAGCTGATTGGAGGAATAGAACTTACACTAATAATTTCAAAAGGTAACCCAGTTGAGCTGGATAATTCATTGAAGAGTATTTTTGAGAGATTGGGTTTGGTCCAGGTGCGTCTCTTGTCAGAAGAAATTATAAAAGAGTCCAACATTGTAGGACCTGTGGCATATCGTAAACTTCCTGCATGGTCACTGGATCAAATACAACCAACATATCTTATATGTCAGTTGACATCAGCACCACAACCAACAGGGACAGTAGATGGCTCAATGGAGATAGATAGTGAATGATAAATATGCCCACTTACCCATTTATAGTATCTTGTTGTTTGTTTTTGAATAAAAACTGGAAAATTCATCGAAAGCGAAGAATGTAAATAAATCAAAATTGAAAAAGTTATGAAATTAATAATTGAACAAAAAATTCAATAGAAATATTGAAACAAATTCAAAACTTACAATGAGTAATTCAAATTAAAAAATTGACATTAACAATCAAGGAAATAGATAAGTAGGAAAGCAACAAGAAAAAAACAATTAAAATAAATTAAAAATAAATGAAATATAGTTAAAGTTGAATTATAAAGAAATTCAAAATGAATTAAAAATGAATTAACGATGGATTATAAATAAATTAAAAATGAATTATAATTAAATTCAAATTAATTTATAAATAAATTATAATTAAGTTAAAAATAAATTAAATATAATTTGAAAATGAATTATAATTAAATTAAAAATAATTTATAAATAAATTATAATTAAGTTGAAAATAAATTAAATATAATTCAAATATGAATTATAACTCAATTATTAATAAATTATAAATAAATTATGAATAAATTATAATTAAATCGAAAAAATAAATTAAATATAATTCAAAAATGAATTATAAATCAACTATAAGTAGAATATGAAGAAATGATAAATGAATTAAAAATACATTATAAATAATTTATAAATAAATTATCATTGCATTAAAAATAAATTAAAGATAATTCAAAAATTATTCATAAATAAATTATAAATAAATCAAAAAGAAATTATGATTAGATTAAAAATAAATTGAATATAATGCAAATATGAATTATAAATAAAATAAAAATAAACTATGAAGAAATTATAAATGAACTATAAATACATTATAAATAACCTATAAAGAATTTATAAATAACTTATAATTGCATTGAAAATCAATTGAAGATAATTCAAAAACGATTTATAAATAAATTATAAATAAATCAAAAATAAATTATGATTAAATTAAAAATAAATTATAATTGAACCAAAAATAAATTAAATATAATTCAAAAATGAATCATAAATAGATTTAAAATAAATTTAATATGAATTATTTATAAATTATAAATAATTTATAAATAAATTAAAACTAAATTAAAATTCATTTGAAAATAATTTACATATAATTCAAATATGAATTATAAATAAATTCAAAATGAAATCAAAATGAATGAGGAATAAATTATAAATAAATCAAAAATAAATTATAAATTAATTAAAAATAAGCTATAAATAAATTAAAAATAAATTATAAATAAATTAAAAACAATGAAAATTAACTTCAAAATAAATTAAATATAATTCAAAAATGAATTTTAATTAAATTAACAATAAATTCAAAATGAATTATAAATAAATTATAAATAGATTAAAAACAAAAGTAAACAAAAATAAACAATGAATGTGATAATGGAGAAAAACTAAAGCAAAAATGAAATATAAAATAAAATCAAAAAGCAAAAGAAAGTAAAGGTGCTTATTCTTCTACAGATTGATTCTTGGTATTCAATTTTCAATTGTTATTCTGATTATTGTTTTTCATTTGTTTTCATTTTCATCATTTTTTAGTATTTTTATGGATTTTTATATGTTTATTTCCATATATTCCTTATGAATTTTCATTTTTACAATATTTCTTTATGTTTAATTTTAATGATTTCTAGTTATTTATTTATTTTTATTTAAATATCATTCTCATTATTTACCTATTGTTAGTTTTAAAGTTTTATCTCTTCTTTTTACATTAATCTTTGTCAAGCCATAATTGTTTACACCTATTTCTATATATTCATTGTAATTTATTTATACAAGAATTAAAAAAAGACAATAAAACCCCAAAAATAGTGAAATATAAAAGATAAAAAGTTACAAATAATAAAAAATGAAAGATCAATATCCTCATTCATTTATATGTTTGTTACTTAATATTGAGATTTTCATTTATTTCTAAATTTTTCAAAAGCAATATGATTTCTACTTATATTATTTTTATTCATGTTCATGTTTTTATCTTAAGTTATTACATATCTTTTTCTTTGATCATATTTTTAAATGTCTTCATTATTTCTATGCAGTGTTATGTATTTATTTTCATCCTTTACTTGTTGATTTTCATTTTTCATTTTCTTTTATTTATATTTGCATTTTTATATTCATTTTTATATTCATTTTTATATACATTTTTATTTACATTTTTTTATTCATTTTCATTTTAATTTCAAGTTTTATTTTTATTTGTATTTCTTATTTGTCTTTTTAATTTTATTTTTAATTTTAATTTTAATTTTATTTTTAATTTTAATTTTTTTGTTATTTTTATTTTTATTTGATATTTTTTTTTATTTTCAAAAAACTTACTTATTTTTAAGCCAAAAAATCCGCTTAATTTTTTTTCAAAGAATCAATACACTCTTGTTTCTTTCGTGAATAAACAAATCAACCAGATTGTTTCTTTTTTCTTAACAAAAAAATACATTTTATCATTTTCTAGAAAGCATCATTTTTTTGAGTACTACTTTAATACAAAACATCGTTTATTCTTTTTTTTGTTTTTTTTATATTTTATATTGTTTTTTTCTTTGTTTGGGTAAATTAACCTTTAGAAAAACACAAAATAACATATCCCTATCTTATATACAAAAAATCCAATCAAAAAAGCGTACTTAAAACTATTTTTTTCATTAAAACCAGGAGGATCCTACTTCTTGATAACTACTGCCATGCATTCCATTCTGCTTTAGTTAATCCCCCGACAAAGTTGGAATTATGAGTTGCATCAATTTCCATATCTTGATCTTCAAGCTCAATTTCAATATCTTCATTAACTTCAATTTCTTGTTCTTTTCCTTTTGCACTTTTTTTTCTTGTTGTAATGTCATCTTCATCATCCTGGTCCTGAGTTTCATCTTCATTATCAATTTCTAGCTCAATACTTTCACCGTAGTCACTATCATCCTCTTTGCCTTCATCATCATTTTGTGATTTGGATTCAACAACGGATAGGAAGTCTAAGTTGTATCCTTTCGTCGCAACATCCCAATGTTTATTGTTGAAACGTTTGTCACCAAGCTTTTCATATCCTTTTGTGAATTTTCATAAGCTGGTGAGGTCCTCCAAAAATGCAACACATTTCCAGTCAGCAATATTTTTTCTTTGTTCTGGAAGTTTTGAGTTATACCAGACTTTGTCATAAAAATCTAGCGGAAGGCCTTTGGGGGCTTTAGTAAACATAGTATTTGGTGGGTTCTTGATTCTGACACAACGTCTCCGATTTTTCCCCCATTTTCCTTATTGGAGTTGCAAATCACTTGATACAGCTTATGCATGAATGTATTGGCAGCTTCAGAGCGAAAAGTTAGCTTGCGCGCAATGTAGATCTCTTTTGGAGCATAATAATCCTCATTGCTATGGGCTTTCACAGGAGTGACAACTTTTATATATTGTTTTGGAAAATTTTGATTTAATGCAAATTTATATCTGACCTCCCATAGCTAGAATTTCAAGTTAGTAAAACCTTTTACGTTGAAATTTAAAAATAAATTACATACTTTTTGGCGAGCTGATTGTATAGCCTTTCTTTCATTCATCAAGTGGTGAGCTCCAATTTCCTTTTGTTCCTTATTAAAAATACCTGCCCAGTAGTAATAAACATAATGATCATAGGTCTGTAGTAAGAGATCAACATCATTGACATAACTAATGTTGATATTATGATAGGAATAAGCACCACCAATGGCCAGCTGGAGAAAGGTTTGTAATGCATTAATATGACATGCCCCGTTGTATACAGAGCTGGGTTGCTCATAAAGGTTTGGTGACCATACTGGAATTCTGAGTTTTGCCAGAGAGCTACATACATATCGGATAAAGAACTCGGGAAAGTACAAATAGTAATTTCCAATCTTTGGACATTGTTCTCAAGCTTCTTGAAGGGTTTTGATTGCATTAATGGGTATCAAGGTGGGCCCATCACTATCAATAGCTGATTCTATTTGACTACTATTAGAGAAACACTGATAGAATTGTTGCAGATGATTGGGATTGGGGGCTACTGGAACAGATCCTTTTATCATAAGATCCCAAAGAAGTTTGATGGGTGTATAGAAGGCTTTCTAGAGAGAAAATTCAAGTCAGTTTGGCTTTCTTATGCAAAAAAATGAGCCCTTACTTTTGTGTGCTCAAACACAGTTGGATGATCCACCTGAAGCATCTGAAGGGGATTTTTTCTTGTTCTAGATTCACAATTCATTTTATCTAGTTGTTGACAATTTGTTGATTTGTTTTGTAAATTTCTTTTGGATTTCTTGGCAGATGTTCTACAATTGGCATTACTTTTATCAGTTTATTTACAGGGAGCTTTTTTGCTTTTGTTTGAAGTTTCCTGAGTGGGTTTGGAATTGCTGAGTAGTTTCACTTCCATTTGTTGAACTTTTTCGGCAAGCTGAGATATGATTTGATCTTTTTGAGAAAGATTATGTTGAAGTTCGCTGAGAAGATCAGGGGTAAAGGGGATAACAATTTCCTCATTTGAAGGCCTTGGTGTCTGTTCTGGGACAAAACTCATTGGTCGGAGTAAACTATAAAGTGAAAGAATTATTGAAATAAACTTCAATAAGACTAAGACTATGCAGCCAATTGACAATTTAAGAAACCAGAACCACATTGGGTAAATGAAATTGGAAAGGATTTTTTGGAAAATAAAAGTGAAAAAGAAATGATGACGGACAATATAATGAGAAGCTATTTTTATGAAGAAAAGATTGAATTTGGTGAAAGAGATCAGTAATAAGAATACATACATATGCAAGCTCAATGGGGTTTGTTTTGCCCTTCAGCCGTGAGGATTTTGCTGTGAAAAATGAGTGATTTGTTTTCAAAGAAATGTGAATCTTCTAAATAATGTGAAAAATCCAACAAAGAAAAATTAGCTGTCATGAGATTTTGTTTAAATTGAATTGCTATTTAAAATGGTAAAATATGATTCATTGATAAGATCTCTTTGGGTGAAAGGAGTTTTGGTGAAAAAACAAAATCAAAGACGATTGTAGCTTTTTTGTGTTTTACATTGACTACCAAACTTGAAAGGATAGAAATTAGCCCGCAAGGCAATGAAAGGCAATGGAAAGATCTGGAAATGCTGAATGAAAAGACAACTGAAACTTCAGAGGCTAGAAGTTTCTGGTTTAAACCAACTGTCACCCTCAGGAAACATCCGCTTGTGGTTGCGCAGCAAACTACCTTGGTTTGCGCATAGTATAAACCATTTAGTCGTCAATCTTACCCTTTCCTGAAACCTTTTTGAATGATTAGGTTTGAATTATATATATAACTTCTGGATGGAGCTTCCCACCTGCTATAATACCAGCTACTATTTTTAAAATTCATTGTAATCAGTATGTAATCATCTAGCACTTCATTGATGCTCAATAGGGCATTAAAATCTGAAAAAATGATACCTGAATTGAATAAAAGACTCAAAGAAGGTTCAACCACAATGGCTATATATTGATTCATTTCAGTAAAATATTTCCCCAAAATCTCTCATAATCCTTGTAAAATTTGATACTTCAAGTACTATTGCTCAATTTTAACTCATAATTGATCCCACAAGGGTATAAAGAATTCTATGAGACATTTCAAGAGTTATCACTGGTATGAGCCCTCATACTCCCTTGACATGCAAGGAAGTAACAGTTTAAAGATACCCTATATTATGTGGGGTATATTTTGTTGCCAAAGTCAAAATATTCAATGGGCGCCTTTGTTTTCCAAAGGATCATACCCTTCAAGAAATAAACTAGGTTATGCTTTTGGGAACCTGAGGCAAAGTTATTGGTGATATGAAGGTTTGAAGCTGCAGTGTATGGATTTGACTGATTTCAATTCTAATTTTCAACAATTGTTTAATTTTGGTAATACATATAGGTCTTCAGTTGAACAAAAAAGCACCATTTATGGGGCCAGGATACTTACCAACGTCTTCACCATAGAATTTCCAATATTTTGAATTCAATATCCCAAAGGACTGTCTCATATAGACAGTTTTCAATTGATGGGACACTGAAGCTTTAGTATACTTCCTGAGTACCTCTTTGCAACAGGCACAAAAAATGTTTTCTAAAGCTGTAATTAATTGATGGTTTAAAATGAATAATATCTATGGGACTTAATAATTCTAATTCATTTAATCAACTGACCATGAATCTTGCTATACACTTAAAATTTTCAGGTAACTCAAATAAGCTAATGAATTTAAAATGCCTTTTCTTATAAACCCCAGCTCATTGAATCAAAATGAAGAGCTTAGAATTATAACCTAGTGTTGTGAATAATTGGGGAATTTTAGAATTTTAATGATCTATACTAAAAAAATCCTCACTTCCTTTATTGAAATATTTCAATTCCACAGTTCAATTCTCTGCTAGTATGAGTAATTGTCTATCAATATATCTATATGGGTTCTGATCCCAACAGTAATAATAATGCATTAAATACAGATTAAAAGCTTCAGAAAATTAAATGTCAGACTATGACTCAAGCTAGGTCACACAAATGACATTCAAAAGCACCACAAGTATGCTACACAAGAAAGGGTTATATACATACCTTTATCATTTAATTTTTCTAATAAAGGTACAATAAGGACCCAAATACAATAAACAAAATCTAGAAAAGTAAACTTTTAATTTGACCATAAGGCATAGGAAATGTTCTCCTTTTATAAAATCTCGTTTTCATTACCTAAGAATACAAATTCAACAAGATACTGAGGTTAAAAACTGTTTTTAAGTAGAATCCTTAATATTCAACTCCAAGCTAGAAATTAGAGATTATATAAGATACCCACTAAGTGAGCTTTTCTTAATGAGCTCAATGAGGGCTATCAAATGGTACCATTCAAAGACATCAACTCCACTGGACCAGAAATTACCACAAAGATATTTTTTGGGAATAATCAAAGAAATAATACTATTTTTTATCCTCCCATCTGGCTTTCATAGTTTTGATAAGGTACCTGTCAAATCTCATATTTTGTATATGGCCCAGTGTATGGCTACAAAATAATATATCCCCTATCCTTCTACCTTAAGTTATTAAAAGGTATTAGCATTGTTCACTTAACGTATTAAAATAATATTTTAAGAACTGGTGAAAAGAATTGAAGCCTGTCTATCTTTGTCATTCTATATGCAAAGTGTGTCAAATTTTGGAGAATTTTTTTTGAGCTCACTTGTGGATACAATTTGAGCTACTTTTTGAGCCTTAAATTGTGAAAACTGAAGATGCGATACAAGATTTAAGGATAGAATCCTCCAAGAAGTGTTGTTGTGGGATACTATCCCGCAAAATTAAATTATGAGGTGTCAAATGTCTCCAATTGGTTTTTTACATTTATTCCTCATAAATTGAGTAATAAGGTTCCCCAGATATATCATTTACCTCACTTAAAAATTGCTGTTTAGCAGATCATTTTTAAGCCTTCCCTTGGTGAAAACATAAAAGGTTAAGATTTGGTTTTAAAACCACATTTTGAACATAAAAAAATGACTTTTTGTTTTCTTTCAAGCACAAAAATATCACCTGAGTCAATTTTCCAACTAAATCAAATTGTAATATGTTTTCCACCCCTCTCCCACTTTAATACAGAGGCTGACAGGAGTAGTACAACAGCTATCACAGAAAAAAAGGGATTGTGTGAGCCTTGAGGTATGTTTTACATACCCAAATAGGCCACAATTATCTTAAAAATGAATTTTGAATTATGCATAACTCATAAGTCATGCATATATCCGAAATTCATCATTTTTGATTTCAGAAAAGATGAATAACTTTTTCTTGAGTAAGTAAGTCCATGGATTTAAGGCCAGATTTGGATTCTACACAAAAGTCCACCCAGGGTAGCTCCATAGAGTGAATAAGCTCAAATTAACTTGTTGAGGTGGTAATATGGAAAATACTACAATACCTCATCAATACCACATAAAAGATCTGTGAAAACTTTTGTTTTTCTTAATTCAACGCCAAAATAATGGGGATGTGAGGAATCCCATGTTACATATACACTGAGAATAGTGTTATGCATTTTTTGGGAACTTAATATCATGGTATTCTTACATGGACTTTTGGTACACCCATAGTGGATATCTCACTTTAAGCTCAATTTTCTATTTTGATGACAAAAATAAGCAAGGGGGACAAAAGACATCAAAGAGAGCCAGGGTACCCAACTTCTGAGGCCTCAGAGGCGTGGACAGCTCCAAAGCTTGGATCCATGGCTGATCTTGGCCTAATTGGTAAACTAAAACCCTTTGGGAACTTGGTTACCATGTTACAACTACTGTAAATCTTAAGAGAATAGCAAATAACCTGCTATTTCAATGTGCCAAGGAGGTAAGGAGCTACTTAGACACCTGTAACCATGTCAATTCTTAATGATTTTTAATGGATAAACCCCAAAAGATTAATCAAGACCCTTTTTGGACTTGTATCCCTTGATTTACCTCATAGCAACCAGTGAAACACTGATATTTGCAATTCTACATAGAAATGAGGTAAAAACTTCAAAAATTCATTAAAAATACAATTCTTAATGAATTTGTCTGAATCTTCCAGGACCAATAGCGAACTGTATGATCTATGATAAAACAAAAAAGAATCATGGATTTACTAGTAAAATTAAAAGTTTTACTTACAGTCCATTTTTGACTATTCTATGTGAAACACTGAAACTTCAAAAATTCACAGTAATTACAACCTGTGATGAAATTGCCAATAACATTGATACCTTTGAGAAATCAATGATTATTTTGGAATAAAAGAAGATTTACAGATGTTACTCCTTTTATTCTTAACCATATTGGGGTTGGTATTCACGTAAAAGCATCAATTAAGTAATTATGATAATCTTACGTGACAACAGATGATGCAATCAATAATCCAAAAAGGTTTATTGCTTTCTCACTCACTGGTTTTTCAGTTTGCTCCATGGCAAGCCTCTGTGGGTAGTCGTTGACTTAAAAGAGGCCTCCTCTTTCTGTTTTTTCCAGATCATCATCATCTTATTATCATTTAAATCATTATTGCCAACAAGTAAGTATTATTTATAGCTATTCTTAAGTGTTTTAAATCTTTCAGAATCAATCAGAAAGACGTGAAATCATAGAATCCAACTATATATTGTTGTAATACTGTTATAAATTCATTTTGATCCTTAAAATCCACAATTCTACATCAAATCTCTCTATCTTATCTTTCAATAAGTTCTTTGGAATATTAGTGAGTGATTTATTTTTAATTCTTCAAGTTTTTCTCTAAAATTAGTTTTCTTCAAGGATTATCATTATAATTATTTTTGCAAAAGATAATTTTATATTAAAATGATTTTATTATTTTAATAAAAGAAGTTTTATTATTAAAATCTTCTTGTAATTGATTCTTGTAGACAATTACTGCTCACTGTGAAAATCACTAGTAGTGTTTAACATGTGAAAAAAATATTCTTTAATTATCTAATTGTGGTTATAATAATATTTATTATTATATTTCATAAGAAAAGACATAGTACTGTTGATTAATAGTGATATTATCATCAGTTTCATAGTCACATCTTACAATAATCTTATTATCATTCATAACATTGTTACTAACAAGTAAGTATTAGTTAAAGCTATTCTTAAGTGTCTTCATTCTTTCACAATCAATCAGAAAGACATTAAATCATAGAATCCAACTATATATTGTTGTAATACTGTTATAAATTCATTTTGATCCTTAAATTCCACAATTGTACCCTAAATCCCTCTATCTTATCCTTCAATAAGTTCTTTTGAATATTAGTGAGTCATTTATCTATAATTCTACAAGTTTTTCTCTAAAATTAGTTTTCTTCAAGAATTACCATTATAATTATTGTTGCAAAAGATATTTATAAATTAAAATGATTTTATTATTTTAATAAAAAGAAGTTTTATTATTAAAATCTTCTTGTAATTGATTCTTGTAGACAATTACTTGCTCACTGTTAAAATTAGTAGTAGTGTTTAACACGTGAAAGAAATAATTCTTTAATTATTCAATTGTGGTTATAATAACACTTTGTTATTATATTTAATAAGAACAGTCATAGTACTTTTGATTAATAGTAATATTATCATCAGTTTCATAGACACATCTTACAGATTGTACATAAAAATGTTGGAAATTGTCAAGAACCCATTAATACTTGTTTGTTTCATAGGAATATTGAAACAAAAAGTAAGAGTAAACCAACTCCAGAGCCAGCCAAAGTGATATAGCTATTAAGACATTTTGGCCAAATATTGCTAATTTCATGGAATGGACATAACTAAGGCATGGGTAAAGGAATTAGACAAAGACAAATCCCTCAGATACAAATATTTCAAACTACTAGTGATTAAGATAGACACAATTTGGTCAGAATTTGAATTAACCAAGAGGAAACATAACCCGAACTTAGGGAAAAACACCAAGACAAGAGAGAAATGAAAAATATCCAGAACCAAGTGGATGATACAGATAAATATGTGAATAATATGCTGGGGAGATGGGGCTAAATGAGCCACAAACCCAACAAAATACTATGTTTTGAGGATTTCCAAATACTAGCAACCCCCTTGGGACAAACCAAGAGAATATAATCCTTGGGATCAATGAATTTGGAATAGAAAAAGGCTATTTGTACCAGTAGGGGTCAGGAATGATCTACTCTGAAATAGAAGCACTCAAAAAAATCTCAGAAGTGAAATAATTCCCATACTCTCTGGTGCAGGAGAATTTGACCACATGAAACCTCCTAACTACACTGATGCACCTTGTATTTTTGATTATTGGATCACTTTGATAATGAACACAGCGTTAAAAATGATGAAAACATAATGTATAATTAGATAAAGTCATACATAGAAGGACTCCCTTTTTTTGTTTACAAACCAAATTAAACAGAGGTGAAGTAATGGCACATGGTTATGGTAGAAGAATATGTATTTTGACAATGACAAATATAAAGTGGATAAAGATCCATTTGAGTTGTTTTTGAGACAATGTTGCAATTCTCTGTGGCAAACCTCAGAAAAGGTAACTCTGTCCAAAAAAAGCTATTAAACCAGATGAAAGACAGTTTAATACTGGAAAGTTGTAGATCAAATTCCCCCATGTGACAGTACCCCATGCTTAGAACACTGTGTGCCAAAGTGCCTGTAGCTAATGGTATTGCTTATGTCACTCTCCTAAAGCTACATTAGTCACAACAGAAGCCTACAAGGAACCAAAAATGGGAAAAACCCTTGTGTGCCAATGAAGCCAAAAACACAGTGATTTATGGCAGTTGCACTGAGACCTCCCCTTGAATCCCACTAAAATCAAACCCATGATTTTGGAAACTGGTTTATTGTCAAAATTCTGTCTTCCAGACCTCAACAAAGGGGGCTATTTCCAAAAATTCCATCAATCCTGTCAAAAGACAGATTAATACTGCCAAGTTTTAGATCAAAATCCACCATGTGACAGACAATCAAACAGACTGAAAGCCAAAGATCCCCACACTCCACCCAAAATGAGGAATCATAAAATACTGGGAAAAATACTGGGAGACTTGGGAAATGAGGGCAAATTCCAATGAAACAAAGAATTTTACCATGTAGAAAAGTACCTCAATAAGCAGATACAAATAAAATAAGATCAATAGTTCAAGGAAAAATCCTAAATTCAAACCAGAGTCAAAGGGTAAATCCAGAGACAAAGGGGTAGAAACCTCAAAGAAGAAGAATTTATGCTCCTGTTTTGGATAATCAGACCATATATGGGAGTATTCATAAGGAAAACAAAAACAAGGTTCTGAAAGTATGGGGAATGGAGAAAAGAATGAATCACCCAGTGAAGTATAAACTTTGGAAGAATAAATAGTAGATTTTCAAAAGTGAATCTGGAATCCCCCAAGGAAGTATTGATGAGAAACTCAGTACCACAATGAGAATTCAAAGAAAATAAGATCAATAGTTGAAGGGAAAATCCTATATTTGAACCAGAGTGAAGGGTTAAATTGCTAGTCAAAGGTGTAGAAAAATCCAAGAGGAATTTCTGATTCCAATTTATATAATCAGAAAATCATACAAGAAGCTGGCCCAAATCAGGGATGAAAATGAAAAAATAGCTGGGGAGTATTCATAAGGAAAAGAAAAATATGATTCTGAAAGTATGGGGAATGTCAAAAGGGATGAATTATGGGGCAAAAGTTAAAATTTGGAAACATAAATAGTAGATTATGGAGAGGAAAAGTACTTTATGATACAAGAAATACAGTTGAATCTGGCATCCCCCAAGAAAAATCTGATGGAAATCTCAGTAGCCACACTGAGAATTCCCAGAAGTGCGTAGTGACAACTACCATGTGGATGGGGTACATACATGAAATTGCAACAAAGCCCTAAGGTTTCATTGGTCAAAAAAATCCCATGATCATTGAAAAGGGAGCCAGCTTCACTTCAATGGCCAGAAGCTGTTTGGATGGAAGATTTCCTAAGTGGAGCACAGAATTATCAACCACAAACGTCAAGAACCTTACAAGTGCATCAGGGAAGCGGAATTTACTTGGGGCAAGAACAAAGAAAGCTATCATACCCCACAGGAAAGAAGGTTACAATTGAACCAGAATTTGTAGCAGTGAACAATGTATAAGTCAGGGGATTCATATAAGGAATGGAATACCAGGGAATGGATGGTATAGAAAAATCAACATTACAAATGGAACCTCACATGTGGGAAAGACAGGGAGATTAAATTATCATTTGAGGTTCATTAAATCTAGAGCCCAACAGGATTCATCTTATGGAATCTGTTAGAGAAATTTATGAAAGTAAATTCAAAATTTTGCTCACACCAAATCAGAAAATGCAGCTAATAAGAGCTTCAGAAATTCATAGAAGTACATTTGCCATTCGTGATGAACCCCTAGGGGGAATTAATTTCCATCTGTAGAAGCTACCCCAACCCATGCTTAGGACATCCCCTACCCAGAAAGCCTGGAAACCAGCTAAATAATTTTGAAAAAATCAATGAGCTACTGGAAATAAAGTTCATGAAGAATATTGTAAATAATGAAATAGATAAAATAATCACTCAAGTCCTAATTTCACGAAATTATAGTGAATCTAGACATAGTGGAGCTTCTGGAGCACTGAATTAGTACACCAAAGCTGATAGGTACCACATCCCAAGGATAACTCATGAATTGGATAAGCTTACCAAAAGCAATTGCATGCAGGGCTTTGACCAGAATATAGTGAAGCCTAACTCAATCCAATTTTCCATTATTGTATGTCACATGGGGATATATTTGGACATAGAATGCATTTTGGAATAGAAAATGCGCCAGCTAATTTACAGAGGATGATGAAAAATGTATTGAAAGAATAGATATGATATGGATAGATGTTGGTGTGTACTTATGATATAATGAACTACTTTGAAACATGGTATGACCATGTAGAGTACTTACAAAAGATTATGGGCAAATGTAAACCAATAAACCTCAAGACGTGACTTAGAAAGTGAATTTTTGTTGTCAGAAGGAACTACTTTCACTGTGACACTAATTATCATGCCTAAGCCTAGCCATAGAACAAGGAACATTGAAAGCAGTAATGCAGAACCCAGTAACTAAAAATTGATGAAATGAGATCCATTTTGGGAGCTTCTAGCTACTAAAGAAATCATATAAAGTACTTCTCTCACATCACCACAAACTATAAATGCATTCAGGGTGCAGCCCTTCAAAAAAGACAAATAAGGGATTTTGAACCCAAAGAAGGGTTCATATGATAAATTCATGCACAACTTTAAGATTTCAAGCAATGTATTAAGTTAAACAGAAGAGTGCCGTTGATTAGTACAGACACTGAGGTATAACTACCACTACTTGATAGGATCAGCATTTGAAGCTTATACAGACTGGAATGCACTAAAACCCCTAGTGAATATGATAAATACAAACAGACACATTTTTGGATGGAAAATAGCCAAAAAAGAGTACACAGGGAACATGACTATTAACTGAAAAGATGGGTAATTTCACAAAAATTAATATTTCCTGATATAATGGAGACAAAAAACTTATAAAGCTAATCCTCGTTGGGATCCAAAAAATGTGATAAAAATCTCCACAAAATTTATGCAAGTCGGTAGAAGGATACTCTTCAAATTATCAAACTAGTTTTTGAATAATGATGGGACAAATCAAAGAAGATGGTTTCATTCAGAAATGGAATGGTTACTGTTACAATTATCCATTACTAAAAAACCCATTTTAACTCTTATAAATTTATATTGATGTGGGAAAATTCAACTTGAATAAATTATTTCAAGGGGTTTAATGCCATAACTTGCACTACTAAATTTAACTTCTTGTATTTTCATAAGCTTTTTTTCACATTCTAGTATAGGTGTTTGCAAATAGCTTTTAACAACTTATGTGGAGTCCTCTCCTGTGTCCTTATTTACGTTTTCCTCTTGATTCTTTACCAAAAAAACTTATAATTTCCCTTTCAGATGTATAGCCCATTCCTTTAGCAGGTTTGGTTTTATGTGGTTTGGAATTTTGTATTTTTTTATGAATTAATTAAATGTTACACCTTTTTTCAAATTTGATTTTAAATGAAGTTCTACATAGATTACTTCAATATCATTAGATTGAGCATTGAGCATGTTGATTTTAGCAAATTTAGAGGTTTCTTATTCTTCAGTATCCTCAACAATTTCATTCATTTTTTCCCTTTCAAGACTATTCTTGGCTAAGTGCCCAATACAACCTCATTGAGGGATTTTTTTCTCCTTATTTTAATTGGGATTGAAATCTTGTTTTGGTTTGTCTTTCTCACTGATGCCTTATATGCCAGTTCAAGAGTTGGGATTAAGTTACACAAATCACAGGCAAATCCATCAGAGTCTTTGAGTTCTAGACCATGAGCAGAAAATCTTCTTATCATATCTTCTAGAGTTTGTATCATTCCTTCTTCTCAACCAACAGGGTTAGGGTGATAATCTGTTGAGAGTGATTATTTTGTTCTAAAAAGGTTATGGACAGATTTTTCCATAATGTTGGGTGAAATTTGGATCTCTATCATTTATTATACTTTTTAATAAGGGTTTATTGCAAATGACTCCATTCCATATCATTACATCTGTGTTCATAGCTGCTGCATCTGTATGACATTGTAACAACAATGGGGTTTTGCTGTACCTTTCAAGTGATACTCAAATTGACTTAAAACTCCTTTTTCCTCCTGGAGGTAAAGCTTTTACCCAATTAATGGGAAATATTTCCCTTCAGGACTTTGGTTCTTGTATTTGGATCATCATTTTATATTTCTTGCCTGTGTCTTTGTTTTATTTTGACATCTCTCACAGGTTTGGCAGTACTCTGCAACATATTTTCTCCAATTTGGCAACCAAGAGAAAGTTTTCACTCTCTCTAGAGTCCTATCTTCTGATAGATGTCCATATACAACAATATCATGGGATTCATGTAGTATAGTCACCATGAAAAAAAGCTATCCCTGACAGTGGGGGTGGAACATCTAACCCAGGTCCAACCTGCTTTCAACCTGGGTCCTAACCTTGGTTCTAACCTTGAAACGATTTTGAAAATACTTTCAGCCACTGCTTTGTGCATTCAGAATTTTACTGAATTCAAATAGAAGATAATGGATTTTACATGATTTTTATTTTTTCCCTTTAAATTAGATATACACTATTAATTAATGAAAGAGGTTCATGAATGTAGCTCATTCTTAAAATGGAAAGAAAGTTCTTCCATTAAGATGTGTAAACAAATCTTACATAATGATCATTATATTTTGCCCTTTGAATAACTAAATTATGTCACATGTGCTCAAAGCTACAACATCCTAATCTTTAGATTCTTTCAAATGAAAAATATCAACATACACCAGAGCAAATTCCACATCAATAGTTGGCAATTGACTTCAAATCAAGAAAATGTCAAGCAGGACAAAAGTCAATCTCACTTCAAGCAAAAATCAAGTGAATGTCACGCACATGTCACAATCTGGTCTTACATCAAATCCTGTGCCTTCAACTGAGATTCGTCACCACCTGATCCTCCTGAAACCATCCAAAGATTTGTAAACATAACACAAGACTCACCTGATTGAACATGCACAAATCAAAGAGATCCTTGGGCCAGTCTTAATGTAGAGGTGGGGTGTGTGACTTCCGCAGGTCATGCATTGAAAAACTCAGCATGAGCAGGATTGACAAGCTGTGTGTGACATGGGTGGAGCCAGCTCCACAATTCTGCATGTGCGGGTGCGTAAGTGTGAAATGCACACAAAGGGCAAAGAATGTGTCAGCCTAATTCCATGTAGCTATGAATCAGCTTGGCATCAGCAGGAGACACTGGTCAACCCTGCCACACAGTGCAGCCACCTGAGGCTGGTGCATGTGTGGGAGCATGAGTGTGACACATGCAAAAAAGGCAAAAGCATGTAAAGGTCTAATTTCAAGCAGCATTGACAATTTGTGGGTGACATGTGTGGAACCACCTTCTGTGTGTGCGAGTGCGGGTGCATGTAGGGGTGAGGAATTGTGACACATGCAGGAGAAGGCAAAAGCATATGCAGGCATATTTTCTTGAAACCTACATGCACACAGCACCCACTAGGGGCATGTGACCAGCTACATACAGCTTACAAGCATCAAAACTGTAATGGATGGAATTTAATGCTGAGGCCCACTTAGTTCATTGACTGATCCCGTTCCAAGGTGATGATAGCAGAGTGGTGTCATTTTAGATCTTGCAATATGTGAAAGTGTGGGTCATATGATCATTGCAATTGCCTTATTCACACCATACCCAATGACAAAATAAAAATTTCTTTGGGGCCATGTGAACTAATGGGCTTTTATTGTCACAATGGCATATCATTGTCACCAAATCTTGAGGAAGTTATTTCTCTACCATCATTACTAATGAATATGAGAGATTTGAATTTTTTTGTTGTTATATTTTCAGCCAAAAATATATACTAAATATCATGAAATAACTGTTTTATCAGTACAAGCGGTCCACATGACATCACTTTTTTACAATACAATCCACAGTGATCTTCTCTTTCTTCTTCAGATATAATCAAGTGTCCATCATAAAATCCAACATCTTTATGAATATTGAGATGCGGCCAATCTAGTAAGTCCAATCAATCTCCAAAGCTTTCAAGATCAGAAAGGTATTGTTCAGTATGCAATATAGATCAGAGACTTTGAAAATTTTATTGATAATACCAAATCCTTGTGAGTTACCCCTCAGAAAACATATACCACTGTTTCTGAAAATTTTGGTTTTAGTTGGATATATATTTTTTCCAATATTAATTTTAGAAACTGGAAAATACCAAGGTGAGACCATTCTTGAAGTGGGATGACTTGTGGGTTGAACAGTAGTGTATAAGCTGATGCATGAAATTATTTCCCTTATGGAATGAAAATTATGTAAGTAATCAACCAGGGAATCATAATTTTGTTTCTCATGGTGGAATGGTTTGTTATACTTTTGCTGATTGAATGGGGCAAGAGGCTGCGATTCAAAAGCTGCTTTATTTCACATGGGACAGATGGGGAGTTAAGGTGAATGGAAAGGTTGAAACATGAACACATGTGTTGAAGTAAATTTTTATCTATATCATCTATTCAGACTTACAAGAAGTTAGTTTTATTCAGTTCATCTGTATAATCAATGTGAATATATTTCTCTTATGAATTAACATATGTATTTTTTTGTTTGTTGGTATCATTGTAAATACTCCAATCAAGAACTCATACCCCCATGTGGCTGAGGCTTGTGCTGGCCCCCAACATTGGAAGGGTTCTGGAATATGATCAGCAAAATTATGATTTGGTTTACTTTTCTGTTTTGGCAAGAGCTGTTGATTGGAAAGCCAGAATTATTTACAATTTTCAGATAATTTGGTCACATCATCCGTTGAAATTGTCCAAATGGTGGCAATGTTGATAGCAGTAATCAAATTGAATGTATTGCTGTTTAGTTGAGTTTCATGGTCTTCAGATTTACCCATTTTTCTTTGCATATTGAACAAATTGTGTTTCAGATAATGAGATCTGTTGACTGACATTGAAAAAGGAATGTAAACCTTGTATGAAAGATCCCATTCAGCAGCCTTTAAGCTACCATGGAGGGGGAACCCATTTTTCAGGGTACTCTTGTCCATGATGATGGAATTATGGTGTCAGATATGATTTGTTGGAGATGGTCTAGAGCCTCACCCTTGATCTGGTGATAACTCAGGGCACTGATATTCAACTCAGAGTGGAATTGGAAAGTGTGGATGTAATCTGCATCAAATAAGGGAATCTCTGCAGAGCCACTAGATGGATGTTGAGTGTGAGGGGTCGGAATTGAGAAGTCATCTTGTCAGGTGGAAGTAGTGGGGAGTGACTCATTTATGATTTTTTCTGTGTCTATTCTCAGGGAGTGGGTCCCTCTCAATTTGATTTCATCAAGTGAGCTGTTGAAGGTCATTGAATCTGAGTCTGAAGTGTTGGTGTCATTGGATTGCCCCAAAGGTTTTCTAAAATTGAATATTGCACTCCATACTCAGAGAAAATTTCTTGTCTCTTTTTGGGGATGCCCAAAGCCATTTCACAATGGTTGGTTTTTGATTTGGGTATGTGCGTGTGTAGTGAAATGATGAGCCTGTGAGGTATGTATAACATACCCATAAGACCACAAATGATTTGATATACAGCTGATTTAGTCTTCAACAGACTTTTCAATTGAATTTAAAATAAAAAATAAAAAAAAATAAGTATAAATTTTGTTTGGATAAACAAAGTTATAACTATTATGTCATTTTTGGATTCCACACCAAAAATGACCTAGGGTACACCCATAGGGTGTTATACCCAAAAAGGTTTGTTCGTTATGTTTTTGGAAGGTTGAAGAATCTCACAGTACTAATCTAATTTCTTTGAAAAAAAATTAAAATTGTTAAATTTAAGCTTAAATAAGCTTAAATTTAAATTTGCATAAGGTTTATGCAAACATACCAAAATTTTAGTTAAAATTGAGGTGTTGTGTATATTTACTGAATTGGCTAAGGATTTTCCATGCAAGATTTGCATCCTGCATGAGCTTAATTTAAAATTTCTTAAGGCCATAGTATGGCTTTAAATAAATAAAAGGGCAAAAACCACGCAAAAAAGTGGGACAAAGGAAAAAGACCAAACAGAGCTGGGGTACCCAACTTTTTGGATCTGCAAGGATTCAATTAAGGTTGTCCACATGTATTGAAGGATTTTCAAACTTTTTAAACTTTAATAGTAGAATTTTATCTAACCTTAAAGTTTAAACTGGTTTTATCCCAATTTGAACAGGAATTGGAAGCTGCCAAAGGATAAATCCCAATATGCAGGAATGAAATTGAAGTTTTGAGACCTGTAAAATTTAAATAATCTTAAAAAGCTTAAATAAGCTTAGAACTTTAATGTTACAAGAATTAACACCTTATCAAAAGTTAAGGTTTAGTGTGTATTGCTATTTTATGTGGAAAAATAGTAATAACTTCAAATAGTCATGAAAATCCAATAATCAATTGATTTGCTTGAAAATGTCATACGTCTTACAACTTAATTTTATCTATATATAAACTAAATTTTAAGGATCATTATAAACAGATTTCCTGGGTAATTAGCCTGGAAATTTACAATTTTAATTATACTTAAAGGAAATTAAGATTTCTTCAAAATTTAATTAAAAATTGAGTTTAAGAGATTTCTGCTTGAGACTCTATTTTTAAGTTGTTCATGTGATGAATTTTAATATAAAAAACTTATTCTATATTAATACTTAAAATAATGAACTTACATGATGATTAAAGCTATGTGGAGGTAAGAATAACACTAGTAACATTAAATTGGAATTATAAATAAGCTACCTTAAGTTCAGAACCTTATTTTTAAGCATAGTTTTTTGGTTTTGACCTGAGAAGGCCCTCTATATCCCTTATGAATCATGAGAGCTGCTTTTTAAACATAAAAATGGTCTTTTCATCACTTTTTTTGTCTGTCATCAATTATCAATCTCATCATATTAGACATTTAAACACGTAAAGTTTAATATATATAAAATCTTATTATTGAAATATTTCTTAAGTATTTTATTCTTTGAAAATCTTAAATTTATTAATTTAAATCAGATAAATCAGATAATTGTTGTAATCACCTATAATATGTTTTACTTTATAAAACTATTGTCTTTAAAATATCTTTTAAAATCCACAAATTCCTCTCAAAAACTCTTTAATCATACTTTTCATCATAAAACGTTGTCTTATCATTTAAAATATTGATTTTTGCCGTGTTTTTAGCTTATAATAATTATTCAATATAATAACTGTTGTATTTGACTTATTGTATTAAATTTTTATTATAAGTAAGTTTTCTCTAAAATTCAATATCTTTTTTATTTATTATTAGTTTTTTATATAGAATTTTTCTATAAAAATTATTTCTGCACAGTGTTTGTTATAAGTATTCTATAAATAATATTTATATACTATTTATAAGTGGTTAAATATCTATATTTTCCATGTGTAATTGTCTCATTAAGAGCTTTATACTTCTTATTGTTATAATTTCCAGTGACTATAACAATAATATAAATCAAATTTTTCTATATAATTATCTTTAATAATTCTATTTAAATTTGTGATTATAATATTTTATTACATTATATTTTTCTACTGAGGACAGTCATAGTACTCTTGATATTGTTACTATTATCAAGGGTTTCATAGACAAACCTTACAGAAATTGAGGACCAATTTCTTCCATTTGAGACTTGTGAATAGAGAAAAAATTACAAAAGTGGTAGGCTGAGTGAGAAATAAATACAGTAATCTTGTGCATGGCCACCACATCTGCAATGGCTCTGAGGGTGGAAACACAGATAAAGTATCCTGAAGGTCCCATTTAGGTGGGTGAAAAACGGTAACCTTGCCACAGTTCTTTGAGCTCCTTGATCAGGGGCATTAATAGGTAATTCAACTTAAGGGACGTTGGCTCCTTTGGACCAGGAATGTGGCCGGAAACATAGGAATTCCCTGGCTTCAATCTTTCACTTGGGGGGAGATTAAGGCAGATTAGAATGATAGGTCAAATTCTGGCCAAATGGCTCAGCTTTCCATATGCATTAACCCAGTCTTCATAGATCAAGAAGGCCAATGCGCCAGTAATTGAAATGAATGGGGGTCATTGATATTTCTGGTGCCAGTGAAGCGTCTGCAGACCAATCCATCCCAGATGTCACATTTGGGGGAACCTTCAAGTTTTTGGGATTGTTGATGTTGATGAATAATTTCCTTAATGCCAGCCCACTGGAGAAATGTGGAAAGCCAATTTTTCAAAGGTTGATAAATGAATTTTTTTTGGGATAAATTTTTGTTTGATTTTGGTTGTATTTTGGGTGGAGGGTTCAACTAAATTGATGAATTTGCCTAATGATTGTGTGCAAGGGGGATCATAATCATTTGGTTCATTATGCCATTGACACTGGGGCTGATCAGCTGTGACAGATTCAGTAGGGCTATTAAGGAAAAAACATTGAGGACAGTGTACATAGTTTTCAATAAGTGGCTCCAATTGGAGATGGTCAAATATGGTACTGAGATCTACAATTGTACATGATTTAAACCTTATTTGTGACATAAGTATATAACTCTATTGAATAATGGTTTGGAGTGGACCTAAAGTCTTGGTATTTGGTTTGAGTGCAGGGGGCTTTCAATTGGCTAGAAAGAGATTTTGAATTTCTTGCCTTTCTTGAAAAGTTGATGTCTCTTTTGTGGTTAAATACTTCATAATAATTCACAAAATGTGACAATGAGAAGGAGGCAGGAAAGTGGTTGGGAAATTTTTATTGAATCAAATTACTTATGGCTGATAGGTCCCCTTGGAGATCAGCCAAATATCACATTATATGCTGGGGGCCATGCAGTGTGGTTTCTGGTATATGTGAGAATCACCGGCCCTGGTTCAGACAGAGAATTTTCATGAGAATAATTGATTATTGAATTGAGTATGGACAATACAGGGCCTGTACATATGTACAGGATCTGTACAAGAGGTGTGGTGGTATTGAGTGGTCATACAGTTTCAGGATGGTGTATCCAAACTGTATTGGGTAATTCCAACCTGTACAGAAGCTGACAGGATCTATTGATGAACCAGAATGTATGCATGTTTCAGCAAGGAAGATTTCTGGAACTGAATGCTAATACACACAGTGGGTTTTCTGGTTTGAGGTGTTTGGGTCGGTGTAAGTATGAAGACCCTTCCCCCTGACTAGTGGTTGTTACAGGTGGTGCATATATGGTATTATATACCATTATGCACCATTTTCCCCCAGAAATCTAATGGTGATGGCTTCAGGACTCAGTTCTTCCATTTCAAGTCAATTCCCCAAATTTATCACCCACTTCAAAGGAAGGCTCCTGCTCCTCAGTCTTAAACTCTATGGCAGTGACCAGAACACCATTCAGAGGCCCCAGCTCCCTGGCCCTCCAGGTGTTGGTATTTTATCTCAGGACTATTCAAGAGGTTTATTCAAAGATTTTCTTTCAACATCAAGACAGTTTCCAAGCCATCAAAAACTCCTTGGACAATTCAACTATTCCATACAGGATGTATCCAGGCAACCTGTATGTGATTGACCCTTTTGGGAAAATTCATATTCCACTGTGGCAATTCAAGACACAGAATTCAAATTTCAAGATGGCCATATCTTTTTTGACCCAATCCAATCAATACAGGTAGATGACTCCCCTTCCAGGATCAGTCTTTCAGCTTTTCAAATATACTGGCCAGCTCTTCACCCCTTGGCACGTTTTCCACATTTAATGAATATATTGTATTTATTTTTATCCTTATTTTTTTCATTATTAAAGTAAATACTGTTAATCTTGGGTCAGTTTTTTGCACCTTTTTCTTTGCATGTCACTGGATATTAGTTGTCATATCCTTTACTAATTGAATTGCTCTTTCTGGCAGGTTGAAACAGTGAATTGAGAATTCATTTGGATTGCTCTTTGGCCTTTGTATTTTCTTATTTCCTTTTGCCTTTGGCTTCCTTCTTGTCTTAAGAATATCTTTTATTGCTCTCTTTGTATCTCAAAGAAATGAATTCTTCTTTTATTTCTTTATTCTTTTGGAGCCCTTAAAATGAGTTCTTGATTCCGGAGTGCCAGGCCACTCTTGTTTTCCCCAAGAGACCCTGTGAAATTATATGAATTAACTCATAATTTATTTTTGTTCTATTCATTCATTTTTTATAATTTCATTCACCCATTTCATCAAAGTTATGAGTCTTTAATGCTTATGAATTTTATAGTTTATTGTCACCTCTCAATTTTTTCACATTCATTCTTCATTCTTGAAAATTGAAAGCTGACCTTTTTTTTATTTCTCTTTTTTTTGAAAATCTTATTTCAATCTTCAATTAATATCAATTCATAATTTAGGTTTCCTTTTATTTTTGATTGATTCTCAAATTAGTGATCAAGATTATTTAGACACATTCTTCATATCAGGATTCACTTTGATTCATTTTTCAAGAATTTTGATTTGATGAAGAATTCACTTTATTTTGATCTGATTGAATTATTGAATTCAAGAGAGTTGATTGACCTGAACATTATTTATTTTGCTGATTTTTTCACATTAAGACTTTTAACATCAATTGATTTTTCCTCAAGCACATATTGATTGATTGATTTCTGCAAGATCTTTATTTCATTTGTTGACTTCAAGACTTCATTTAATTTTTAGGTGATTGATGTACCTGAAGATTTCATTTAATTCATTGATTTTTTCCAAAAGATATCTATTTTGATTTGACTTCAAGCTTTCCTCTTGAATTGCCTCAAGTTTTTGATTTTATTCCTTTTATTTCATTCTTATCATGCAAATCATGCCTGTCAAACACTAACCTCCTCTAAGACAGACAACATATCAGGCCAGAGCTCAAGCTCTTTTAACTTCAAAGCCAAGATCTCCTCTTGATGGCACCGCAGCAGTTCCTCAACTGAGGGCCCAATGAGCCAGAGGACCAAATGTGGAAGTAAAAGCACCATCCATACTGAAAGGAAGAGGGCTAAGAAGATCAAGTTTCTTTACAGGAGTAGTTGGCAGTCTTCCATGCCTTTCAAGTACCAAATTCAAAGGTCCTGGTGAAGTTCTGAAGAGGAGGAGGAGAATGCTGTGGGAGAGGAAAACTCCAATAGTACAGAAGGTGTCCCTGCTCCTGTGGGGGCATCCCAACATACTCGAGGGCCAACTCTAGCCCAGTCTAATCAGCCTGTCTCTCATCAGTCTGAATCATCCTTATGGGACATTATGCAGCAAATTACTAACATTATGGCCAATCTTCAATCAGCTTCATCTCCTGAAGAAACAAGACCACAAGCCTTCAAGACTACATCTATGAAGGAACCAGAATGCTTTGATGGGACTCAGCCCTTCAAAGTAAGAAGCTTTGTCCAGTCCTGCCAGCTCATCTTTTATAATGATCCGGCAAACTCCTCTCAAGACATAAGTAAACTTCTTTATGTAGCTTTCTCTCTTATGAGCAGGGCTGGAAAATAGAGTGAGCCTTATCTTTCCGATCTCATTAATCAATATCCAAACTACCTTCTCAATTAATGGACTTTGTTTTAATCTCAACTCTTTGCTTTGCTTGGGGACCCCAATGAAGTCATAAAATATGAAGCAGAGTTGTATTACTTAAGAATGAAAGAACGTGGACTTTTTTTGTTATACATTGCTCATTTCAGAAGCCTGGCTTCAAGAATTGGATATAGGGGTGAAAGGGCTCTCATCCATCATTTTAGGAAAGTATTTCCATCCAGAATTCTGGACCAATTGGCCTCCCATCCTTCAAGAATTGAATCTCTTCAAGACTTAATGGATGTTACCCTGGAGCTTGATCCCAGGTACCATGAGAGGCAAATGGAGAAGATTCATCATCAAGAGAATAATCCTGAAGCCTCAAAGTCAAACTCTTCTCATCCCCAAAATTCTTCAAGCTCAAATCAAAAAAAGAAGCAGAATTTTTAGAAGATGTAAAAGCCCCATTCTGGTTTTCTGAATAAGGACTTCAATTTGATGGGTTCTGAAAAAGGAAGAATCTAGCAGGGTTTATGTCTTTATTGTGGTGTGAAGCATAGTCTTGAGTATTGTTTCAAAAGACCTCAAAACCACCTTACCCAACCATCAGGAAAATTTCCCAGCCAGGGAAAAGCCTGAGTGAAGATCATGTTGTATTAAATGGCCTTCACTGTTTTCCATTGCAAGCACAATTGTCCATTCTGAATACTGGTGTGAAGGATTTGCTTAAATTTTTGTCTTTTCTTCTCTATCTGATATGTTTTACCATATTTCAATTGGTCCTGGTGCTACCAACTCATGTAATACAAAGCAGTTTGCTCACAAGTATTCTGTGACCATTTCAGACCTCCCAGAGAAGATTCCTCTTATTATCTTGGACTCCTCTGAGTGGCCTTGTTTATTTGAGACTCACCATACTAGATATATGTTTGAGCTTCCATCCTTCCCAAGCTTTGAATGGGAAGTTTTAGTCATTCATACTCCCAAGGGAGAAGACCTCATATTGGGCTTTGACTTTCTCAATCATTTTAATCTATCTATTGATTGGAGGCAAGGGCTGATCACCTTTAAATCTGATCATAAGGATTATCATGATCCTTCCAAATATTTCAGTAATGACTTCTCTTCTGCTAAATCATGTGCAGCTCTGGTTGGTGATTATGGAACACCATCATTTCCATCTTCGGTCCATATTCCTTTGCTTAATTCCAATACATGATTGCTATCCTCTAGAGATGAATTCTTCAAAGAGATTCAAGATGTTGGAGAAGATAATTCTGTATCTTCACTTCATCTCTTCTTTGGTAATATAGACCTTCCTCCTTCATCTTATCATAACTCCCACGAGGAGTTCTGGGATTAAGAGAAAGAGCCAAAAGAAATAGAAACCATGATGAAGGTGTTTAATTCAGCTTATCACCAGTATTTGTATTTATTCAAGGTGAAAGCACAGAAACTTCCTCTTCACCATGCATGTGATCATCATATTGAGCTGAACAGGTCTGTATCTCCAGTTGGAGTTATCTACTCTTTATCAAACCAAGAGTCAGATACATTCAGGATCTACATATCGGAGAATGTAGAAGAAGATTTCATTTGGTCAAGCTGCTGTTCAACAGGAGCAACTGTCCTATTTGTGAAAAAGAAGGATGGTGTCCTCCGTTTGTGTGTTGATTACCACAAACTCAATGCTTTTACTAGGCAGAACAAATATCCCGTTCCTCTTATTAATAAGATTCTCACTGTTTTCAATGCTTCTTCTATCTTCTCCAAAATTTATTTGCTTGGTGCATATAACTTTCTTAGAATCAAGCGGCGTAATGAACATTTTAAAGCATTTAGAAATAAATATTGCAGTTATGAGTATTCGGTTATGTGAATTGGTCTCACCAATGCTTGTGCCTCTTTTCAAAATCTTTTCAATGATATATTTTATGATATTCTTGATGTTTATGTTGTGGTTCATTTGAATAACATTATGGTCTTTTCCAAATCTGAGGAAGAACATGTCACTCATGTTTCCACTGTTCTTTCCAGACTCAGAGCCAATAATCCCTTTGCTAAGGCCTCCAAGTGCCTGTTTCATGTTACTAGTGTAGGGTATTGGGATTATATTGTTTTGTATGAATTCCTCAAGATGGACCGAGCAAAAGTCCAGAAAATTCCCAATTGGCCACCTTTGTTAAACCTCAACGCTCTCCAGTATTTTCTTTGCTTTGCCAATTTTTACCGCCATTTCATCAAGAATTATTCAAAGAAAATTAGTTCACTCACCAGTTTCCTTGAAAAACATTCCTGTTTCCCCCAAATGAGTAAGGTGTTAGTCATTGTCACCAACTCAAAGAGTCCTTTAACACATCTTCAATCCTTCTCTACCCACCATTCTAGAGACCAATGCATCCAATTATGCCTTGGGTGGTGTACTGAGTCAGGTTTCTGACTCATGAAATCATCCCATTGCATTTGATAGAAGAAATTGTATTACAGCAGAGCTCAACTATGATACTCATTTTAAGGAGCTCCTTGGCATAGTCTGGGCTCTTAAGCGCTTGAGGGCTTTTCTTCTTTTGCTATCTTCCCCATTTGAAGTTCACACTAATCACTCTTCTCTGGAATACTTCATCTGCTGCAAGATTCTTACTCACTGTCCAGCCCTCTTGGCTTAATTTCTTTCTGAATTTTACTCTAAAATTACTTACCGCTCTGGCTGCCTAGCCACCCTTCCAGAAGCCTTATCACCTTGGTAAAACTCTGATCAGGATAGGGGGGTGGATTTCATCAGCAACAATCCAATTAATTCTCAAAAACTCATTAAGCAAGAGGAATTCCAACCCTCAAGATTCTTTGCATCAAAGGTGGAAGCTTTTTCAAAATTGATTGAATCAATTCAGAAGGCTCTATGGATATATTCTCAGTACAGAAGTATTATTCAAGAATTGGTAAAGGTAAATCTGTCCATGGTTATTCTCCTGATTCCTCTGCCCAACTTTCCTGCTCAAAGATCAGGTGGTGGTTCTAAATCACCCCACAATTCAACTCAGTATACTTCAAAATTGTCATTACTCTCCTCTAGCTGGCCATCGTGGCCAAGAGAAGACTCTCAATCTGCTCAAGAAAATTGCCACTGGTCCAGCATGACTCAAGTTATCAAAGATTATGTCTCATCCTGTCAACAGTGCTCAAGAAACAAGAAAATAAATCAAAAGAAGTTTGGACTCCTCAAACCTCTTTCAATTTCAAATGGACCTTGGATTTGCCTTTCAATGGACTTTATCACTCAACTGCCACTGTCCAACTCTTTTGATTCAATTCTGATTATAGTGGACAGGTTCTCAAAAATGGGAGTATTTATTACAACAGTTTCTTCAATTACTTCATTGTATTTTTCCCTTTTCTTCATCAAAAATATTATTCAAATCATAGCCTTCCTTGAAGCATTGTCAGTGATAGAGCTTCCCTTTTTGTTTCTTCATTTTGGACCAATCTTTCTCAGAAGCTCAGGATTTAAAGAAATCTGTCTATTGCTTACCATCCAGAAACTGATGGAGAGACAGAGATGTTAAATCATTATCTAGAACAGTACTTCTGGATGTAAGTTATCATCAATATGATTGAAACACCTGGCTCCTTCTGGCTGAATTTTCCTACAACAGCTCTGACCAGTTTTCAGCAAAACAATCACCATTTTTTACTGTTTATGAAAGAGATCCACAATTTGACTCAGTTCACATTACTCAAGATACTCCTGCTGGAACTTTATCAAAAAAATGCAATCAGTACAGACAGATGTCAATAGAGACTTGAAGCTTCCATAAACAGGTTTAAGAGGTATGCAGATAAAAGTAGAGAAATTCCAACTGTTTTCAATCCTTGCAATGTGGTATGGCCCTTTTCCAAGAATATCAAATCAACTATACCCACCAATAAACTGTCTGAAAGATGGTTGGTTCCTTTTCCAATCTTGAAAAAAGTAAGCCCTCATGCCTACCACCTCAAGCTCCCATCTCAACGGAAATCCATCCACCCAGTCTTCTATATTTCACACTTAGAACCATTCAAGACATCAACAATACCAAATTGGAATCAAGTGCCTCCTCCCCCAATCATCATTGAAGAAGAAGAGGAATGGGAAGTCCCTCAAATACTGGACTCAAAGCTTAAGAGAGGAAAGCTATCAAATCAACTATACCCACCAATAAATGGTCTGAAAGGTGGTTGGTTCCTTTTCCAATCTTAAAGAAAGTAAGCCCTCATTCCTACCAGCTCAAGCTCCCATCTCAATGGAAATCCATCCACCCAGTCTTCTATATTTCACACTTACAACCATTCAAGACATCAACAATCCCAAATTGGCATCAAGAGCCCCCTCCTCCAATAATCATTGAAGAAGAAGAGGAATGGGAATTCCTTCAAATACTGGAATAAAAGCTTAAGGGAGTAAAGTTATTGTATCTGGTGGAATGGAAAGGTTTCATCCAAGAAGCAGGAAGATCCACTTGAGAACCAGCCGAAAACCTCAATAATTGTCCAGAATCTTTCACATATTTTCATTCTTTATATCCTGACAAGCCAGGACCTAATTTTTCAAGAGCTTGAGCTTTATGGTGGTTGTTGGGCAGAGGAATTACCAATAGTAAGTCCCACTGCTGTTATGAACCTTTAGAGGTATCATACTCTTTTGTGTTGTAAGAATCACCTTGGCCACTGTATGGTGTGGATATGAAACTTTGATTAAAAATAAAGTACTTTTCCTGTCCTCAAAATTTGTATAAGGTGAAATATAATTAAAAACAGTATGAGAATAGAGTTTTTACGAGAAAACAAGCCAATTTTACTGTTTGTAACCTTCTAAGTATAAAACAATGATATTATAAAGGCTTATTGCTTTACCAACAATAAAAATGTATCCAAAAATACTTTACAAGAGATATTTAAGGCTACAAAAGAAATTTCTTCAAGAGCAATTTGGATTAGAATTAATCGAGAAAAGAACTGCAAGAAATTAATTAAAGAAAAAAGTCTTTAAAAATGATATTTAAAGAGAAAACACACCCAAAAGTGACCAGAGTGAATTTGGAAACAAAGTGACAAAGTCAACAGTGATGAAAGAGGCTTTAATTCACTTTTGGGGTGGTTCGAGGAGTAAAAATGATTATAAGAGTTACAAACAATGATTATAATTATTTTTTAACATGTTTGAAAGGTTTATAATGATTTAAAAATGGTGGTTGGAATCATCCTTTGATTGGTTGAACAGTGTTTCAACTAATTATAAGGGAAAAGATTCTAACATGAAGAGAAAAGTGGGTAAAGAAGACATTCTTTTATAGCCATCAATTTTCTTACTCCAAAAATGGGATTTACTCTTTTCAGTCGTGGGAAACACTCTGATAACAGAAAAGCCAATTATGGCATTATTGAACCTTGTATTAGGCCAAAACATGGCTGGTTTTAGCAATTTGTTGCTATTTTTAGTCATTTTAGACCCTTAAATAAGCCATTACTATGGTAATACCTAGCCTAGATACTTCAAAACACGTCAGAATGTGTGTAGGAGACGGAGAAGACAGTTAAAATTTTTTTTCCTAAGATTGTTTCAACTTAAGGGTAGTTTTACCCTCTTGGCAACAGTTAAAACTGCCCTGGTTGGTATCAAACCCTCATCATCAATTGAGACACAGACCCTGTAGCTCCATTCCAGGCCAAAAATGATGAGCTTTAGTGTGAATCTTGACATCCAATGCCTGTCAGCAAGGATTTTTGGGGTCTGGCTCCCCCTTGGAGCTAGAGTACCTTTTCCCCCCCAGAATTAATCTTTCCCATTTATTTTTTCTTCAATTCCTCATCAGGTGATACACTTGTAATTTACACATACAGTTCAATTGGGTTTTACAGTACACAACTGTAATAATTGATACCTCATATGTAAGTTAAAGTTCACCTATATAATATATGCACACATTTTCACATTTCAATTGAAGATACTTCAATTCCTCATAGCTTCTAAACTACACACAACACCTCAATTTTAACACAATTTGGTGGTTAACACCACATGTGGTCTGAATTAAATTAAGGTTTTGAGAATTTTCAACTTTTGTACAGAAAATACTAAAAACTTAATTTAAGCTTATTTAGAGTTGAGTTACAGAAATTTTAAGCAGAGGTGACCCCACTTTTTTTTTATGAGGAATCCAATGGTGAAGTAATTCTCTTAAGTTTATTTCTTGGATAAAAATTTATAGTATATTTGATGTAACGTTTTACCAAAAATATTTCTATTTCATTAATTTTATTAAAAATTCATTTTTACTTAATTTTTTCAAGAATGAATTTTCAAAATTTTAAAATATAATGTAATTTTGATTTCAAATTATACTTATTTTTTTTTTTGTATATAAATTTTTATTTTCATTTTAATCTTCATTTTGATAATATAAATAAATTTATTTTATTTATATTTATATCTTATTTTGTTATTTGTGGTCTTTTGGGTAAATGAAAATACCTCTAAGGCTCACATTCCCTCCCCCTAAAAAGGGATATTACTTTGTAATACTGTTATTTCTGGTGTGTCTAAACCTTATGAGAAGTTTATTAGCTTCAGTTATGTCCTTTTCTGCTACCATTAATCTTCACAAGTTGGGTAACTGTACCTAACAAGGTATGCCCTTACTTTATTGGTTCTCAACTTTCTTTCTTTGGCAACTTTGGTAATATTTTCAATACCAGATGATTAAATAGGAGGTAAAACTTGGGGAACTTTATTCCTCAAAGGAAATTTTTCAGCATAACTAGACTTGTATGGATTTATCAAGCTCACTGGAAATGTAGGATGCTTATTGCTAAGTTCTGCAGATAATTCTACTCTGAAAGCATTTTCTCCATGGAGGGCCTTAATAACAAAAGGTTCTGAAAAGGAATCTTTGAAATTTTTACATAATTTGATGTTATTGAAGTTAGTGGTGCATAAAAGTACTAAATCTCCCACTTTGAAATCTGGAGTTGCATGTGACTTGTCCCATTTGTCTTTAGCATATGAAAAGGATTCTTCCATGCACCTTACTGCATGCTTTCTAGCTTTGTCTAGCATTCCTTTGAAGCTAGAAGCTGTGGGATGAATTCCAATTAAATCTTTCCTCAAGGAATCTTGAGGTAATTTGGGATTCCATCCTTTTTCTAGAATAGCAGGAGTTTGATTGGTACTGGCATGGATGGATATCTTATATGATAACTCTAGTGCTGGTAAAATAGTACACAAATCGTGGGTACATCCATCACAATCTTTTAATTCAAGGCCATATGCACAAAGTCTTCTTACCATATCTTCCAAGGTTTGGATCATCCTTTCAACTGAACCCTCAGTTTGTGGGTGGTAGGCTGTAGAGAAGGATAGTTTTGTCCCAAATAGTTGGTGAGGATTTGTCCATAGTGCTGAAGTGAATTTGCGATCTCTGTTACTAATGATGTTGGTAAATATGCCAGTGCATGATATTAATCTATTTTATATCAGAAGAGCTGTATCCATGGCTGTATAATCCTTGTGACATGGTAGAAATATTGGACTCTTACTAAATTTGTCAACAATCACTAGGCAAGCATTATAGTTTCTGTCACCCCCTGGTGGCAGACCAGTTACCCAATCCATATGGACACTTTCCCAAGGTCTGCTGGGTTATTGGATCTTGATCATATTTGCCAATCTTTTGCCAATGGATTTATTTGCTTTTTGACATCTCTCACAGGTTTTGCAATACTCTGGAACATTTTTCTGCCAAATTGGCAATTATATGCAGGTTTTTATTTTTCATCTTGTTCTGTCCTCAGAAAGATGTCCTGAGAAAGGGCTGTGATGGCATTATTCAAGTAAAATATTGATTAAGGACCTTTCCACAACTTTCATGACACATGTATGCTTAGTTCTGTGCTAAATTATACCATTCAGTAAGTGGAATCTTCCTTCATCATATGATTTTCTTGATATCTCATCTAAGGAATGTATCAAAGGATTGTCTTTACAGTCTTTAGTAAGTAATGGGCATAAAATGCTACAATTTGTATCCTCAGTATAACTGTTTCTTACCTCCTCAAATAAAGTGGTATTCAGGTCTGTAACACTGATTCCTTCTATGGGGATTTGTGGGGAAGCTTCCTCTGGAACATAAGTAGAATTATCAATATTATTTGGTAATGGTCATCTGCTCAGTCCATCTTCATTTTTATGACTATTCCCATCTTGATGTACAATGGTCATATTGCCCCTATACTCTTGTATGGCTATTTTCCATCTGAGCATATGCCTGTTAGGAGTTTTCATATTGAAAAGTGACTTAACAGCAGTACAATCTGTTATTACTTCAAAAACACATCCTTCCAGAAAGTAATTTAGCGTCTCCAAGGCCCAGAAAAGGCATGAGCACTCCATTTGACTGGCTCCATAACTGGCTTTAGTTGGTTTGATTTGCCTGGATATGAAGCATATGGGTCCTTCCACAGTTTTATCATTGATAATATGAACTTGGTGAAGTGCAGCACCAAGCCATCCCCTGATGCATCAATATAAAGCTGAAAAGGCAGCTTATATTCTGGCATCAGTAAGAGTGGAGCAGTTGTCAAGGCTTGTCTCAAAGATTCAAAGGCTTTGACTCTGTCAAGAAACATTTCAAATACGGTGTCTTTGTCACATAATTGATCAAGAAATCTTGCTATGGATGCAAAATCATTAATATGTTGCCTTTAATATCCTGCAAACCCCAAAAATGACTGAATTTCTTTCTTGTTCTGAGGCATGGGTTTCAGCAGTACTGCTGCAACCTTGTTCTTGTCAATTCCAAGGGATAAACCAGATACTACATGTCCTAGTGCTTTAAGTTCTTTAAATCAAAAATGGCATTTCTTTAAAGAAATTTTCATGTTTAAAGATTGTATTTTTGTCAAAACTGCGGATAATCTTTACATATGTTCTTCCCAAGCTTTGGAACAGACAATAATATCATCAATGTAAATGATTAACCATCCTTCTGAAAGTTCTTCAGGGAAGATTTCATTCTTCATTCTTTGAAATGTGAAGGTGCATTCTTGATACAAAAAGGCATCCTCAAATATTCATATACTCCAAAATGAAAAATAGTTCTCAATTATTTTCTTTCCCTTGGTGTCACTACATTCTGGTGAGATCCCATAAGGGCATCCATAGTGGTTATATACACTACTTGAGATGTCTGGGTAAGGGAACTTTGGATTTTTGGTATTGGGTACCTGTCTGGAACAGTGTAAGTGTTCAAATCTCTAAATCCACAAACCATTCTAGATTTTCCATTATGCCATGCCAATATGACTGTTGCAGTTATTTCTACTTCCTCATTATGGCCAACCTTTTGTATTACTGTGAGCCTTAGAGGTATTTTCATATACCCAAAAGACCACAAATGATAAATTAAGATACCAATATAAATAAAATAACTTTATTTATATCATAAAAATAGAAATTTAAATATCAATACAGATTTATATTTGAAAATCAAAATTTAATTATAATTTAAAAATAAAATTACAATAAAATTTAAAATTATGAAATTACATTTTTACTTGTAAAAATTAAGAAAAAGGACTTTTTGATAAAATTTGTGAAATTAAAATATTTTTGGTAAAAATTTATATAAAATATATTATAGCCTTTTATCCAATGAAGAAACATAAGGAAATGTTCACACCATTTTATTCTCCATAAAAAAATAAAGTGGAGTTACCCCTGGATGAAATTTCTGTAACTCAACTCTAAATAAGCTTAAATTAAGTTTTTAGTATTTTTTGTAAAAGAGTATGAAAGTCCTCAAAAACTTTATTTAATTCACACCACATGTGGTGTTAACCATCAATTTTTGTGTTAAAATTGAGGTGTTTTGTTTAGCTTAGAAGTAATGAGGAATTGAAGTATTTTCAATTGAATTCAATTGAAATGTCAAAATGTGTGTGTGTATTACATAAGTGGACTTCAATTTGAAAAAGAGGTATCAATTATTGCAGATGTTTAATTAAAAACCCAATTGAATTGCATGTGTAAATTATAATTGTATTACATGATGAGTAATTAAAGAAAAAATAAATTGGAAAGATTCATTATGGGGGGGAAAAGACACTCTAGCTCTAAAGGGGGCTAGACCCCCAAAATCCTTGCCTCACTGGTGTGGGCTGACAAAATCCATTCAGAAGTTCATTACTTTTGGCCTGGAATTGAACCAACCAGAGTAGATTTAACTGCTTCCAAAAGGGTCAAACTACCCTTAAGGCAAAAAAATGTTAGTAAAAACAGTTTTTACTGCTTTCTACTCCTCTTACACACATTCTGACGTGTTTTGAAGGCTCTAGACCAGGTATTGCTATAGTAATGGCTGATTTAAGGGTCTAAAATGGCTTAAACCAGCCCTTTTTTGGTCTACACCAGGGTTCAATGATGTGATAATTGGCTTCTCTGTTGTTGGACTGTTTTTTACAACTGACAAGAGTAAATTTTAGATTTGGAGTAAGAAAATTGATGGCTATAAAAGAATATCTTCTTTGCCCCACTTTTCTCTTGATGTGAGAATCTTTTCCTTTTATAATTAGTTCAAACACTGTTAAACCAATCAATGAAAGATTCCCACCACCCTTCTTTAAAAATTTTGAACCTATAACTATGTGAAAAAATCATTATAATGATTGTTTGTAACTCTTATAATCATTTTTACCCCTGAACCACCCCAAAAGTGAATTGAAGCATCTTTCATCACTGTTAACTTTGTCACTTTGTTTCCAAATTTACTCTGGTCACTTTTGGGTGTGTTTTCTCTTTAAATATCATTTTTAAAAAGACTTTCTTCTTTAACTAATTGCTTGCAGTCCTTTGCTCAAGTAATTCCAATTGAAATCGCTCTTGAAGAAATTTCTTTTGTAGCCTTAAATATCTTTTGTAGAGGATTTTTGGATAAATATTTATTGTTGGTAAAACAATAAATTTTTATCATATTATTTTTTTATACTTATAAAGTTAAAAAAATAAAATTGGCGTGTTTTCTCTTTAAAAACACTATTTCTTACTACTTTTAAATAATTTTTAACTTATACAAATTTTGAGGACAGGAAAAGTACTTGATACTTTATCAAAGTTTCAGATCCACACCTTACATCTGGGGGCCCAGCTGTGATATTTTACCTGTGACATAATTTTTTTTGCTTTTTTTGATCTTTTTTCTTATATTGAAAAATTTAAAAACATATAAAAAAACTTATAATTCAAAAAATCCATAAAAAAAAAATTTTTTCATATTTTAAGTGAGGCTTATATCTTTATTTCTTTTTTAAAATACCTTTTTTTTACTTAATTAATTGGATTTTTCATTAATTTTAGTGTCTGACAACATTGTAACACAAGGAAACATTGAAACAGCCTCCACAGTTATTAGCATTAGTCCTGCAAGTACTGTAGTTTCTGATCATAATAGCATTGTTATTATAACTCAGAATAACCAACAAGAGCCAATTTATTCTGAATTGATCAACTTGTAAATCAGTAATACTCTTCAGAAAGCTAAAAATTTGGCAAATAGTAAGTTTTTGACGTAAAATTACTATTTTAAGCCTTTTGAATAATAAAGTATGCCTTCAACCAGATTAGGAGCCAGCTATAACCCCTCAAGCAGCTCCAAGAAAGGTCATAGACGTGATTATGGCAGAAGCCAATGAGATGCAGAAGGACAAGGGTCAGTAAAAGACTTCCACAACAATAAATTGTCCAATTCTGAAGCTGATGACACTATTTTACCTTCAAAAAGGGCTGACACCTCCACATGAAGCCTCAGTGGACATTCACAAAGCCAGCCAGAAGGCCTACAACAATGCACTGCACTGCAAAGAGTACTAGATCCTTGCAGATCTGTAGAAAAACTGCATGAACTCATACCTTACTGTAAGAGAATTCCTGGGTCATCCCAACACTTGCAAGTTACTCAATAGATACCATCCATTGATGGAAAAGAAGAATATGATGCTTTTAACAGCACAATGGAGGAAAAACAACCTTCCACCACCAAACCAAGTGCCAAGACCAGCCCCAGTGGCCAGCAGCAGCAATTCCAATGTGAAAAAGCAGCCACAAGCTCAAAACAAGGGCAAAGGGAAGGCACCAGCCCCAAAGCCTTACAGCTAGGGATACAGGATTCCAAAGATTCAGCAGGATGCCATGGAAAATTTATTTCAGATGGCCAGAGCCATGATGGAATTAAAGAAGAAGGAGGAAGCCAGATTAAGATTCTAGAAATGATTTCTGACATATTTGATTCCATCCCTGAGCTGTATGAAGCTATAAATGATGTGAAAAAACATCTTTCTGATAAAAATGAAACCATTTGTAACAACATTAAAACAAACAGCTTGAGTCTGTGACAAATTAATGAAACACTTATGTGTTTTGAAAAGGTTTTCAGAACAATTAAAACATCCAATAATAATACTTCTTTTGACAATAAAATAAATGAACACCCTGCCATTATTAAAGAGTTAACAGACAAATATTCTAAATTCAATATTGATGACATAATTGAAACAAGAATTAAACAAGCCATAAATATTATCAAGACAGATAACAAGAAAGTCCTTGATGACATTTCAAATTCATTTACTGAAGTAAAGACATATACCAATGCCTTGAAAAAGTGTTTTGATGCTTCAAAAGAAGAAATATCAAAATTATCCATGAAATTGAATCAAGTCACTGCTGATGATACAAGACAGACAGAGTTATGCAAGAACTGACACATAAAAAAGAAATGTATAAAGTTGAAGTAATAAATTTAATACAAGCCTTCCAACATGGATACAGAGATTGTCAAAGGTGTAGCAACAGTAAAATGAATGATATTGAACAAATACTGAACACCTTACCAATAATGTCTACACCTCTAAATAAAAATGAGGGCACAAGGATTGAAACTAAACAAGTATTGGATCCTGATAATTCACAGTTAGAAAATGAATTATCCACTTCTTTTCATAACCTGGAACCATCAATGGGAGAAGCACTTTTGAAAGAAGTACCAAAACTTAAAGAATGGCCTGATTTCAGTGGTGAAGGAGAATATTACCATATGGAATTCATCAGAGGAATTGACATGATTAAAGAAGATTTTGAATTACCAGACAGATTGGCAACAGCAAGATTTAACACCTTTCTTACAAGATAAGCTCACAGATGGTATATCAAATTAAGACAAGCACATGGACACCAAAGTTGGACTTGGTGGAGACCCCAACTTATCAACAAATGGGCCAATTATGCTTGGAAATTTAAAGTGGAGACAGCCTTTGAATCTGCCAAATTTAATGCTGATAAAGACAAAGCTTTAACATGGTTTTGCCAACAAAAAGACAAACTGACAGAATTATACTCTAACATGCCAGAATTTATGATCCACAGAAAGATTCTGAGACAATATGGAGGTGACTTAGAGCATGCTGTCAAAAGCAGGACTACTGAACAATCTTCAGCAGAGGATATTATCAATATATTAGAAGAAGTAACCACCAGAACCAAAATTTGTTTTAGTAGGGTGAATCTCAAAACAAGGTTCAATACACCTGGGAAAGATTCTGTGGACAAAAACCCCAAAGAAAATTCTAATAATAAGTATAAATCTGAAGATGCTGTCAGGCTGAGTCTATGATAAAGGTGTATAAGAGTATTTACAAGCTTTAACTATGACTGTGACACGGTAAAAATAATTTTGAAGAGGATATAATTGATAATAAAAGTTTTAATTTAAGAATTTAAAGGGCTTTACTATAGAAATATAGTGGTGGTGAGCGCTGTTGAAAGCCCTGGGTGCAGCTTTACCTGTTGGATTACAATAATAAAGACTACAATACTTTAAATTAAGAGTATACCTGATTATTAACCAAGAGTAAAACTGTTTTTGACAGTTTACTACGTAGGTTATTCAAGAGCAGGATGAAGAAGCAATTCTGGCAGTGAAAAGCCTCCTTTTTATCCTGAAATGGGGTGGCAAGGGTGCTAGACCTTTCCACGTAGAGGAAGTGAAGATTTTTTCACTCTCTAGTACTGGCTTGTGGTTTGCAAACAGCCTGTACAACCTGTATTGGGCTCAGATGTGGTTTTGAAACCACATCTGGGCAGTTTTCACCAATACAGGGTGAAGATTTTCATCTGGGGACCTCACAGCCTGATTCTGACGTGTATGACGCGTAGAATGCTGTACAGAAACTGTATGGGACCCCAGTATTGACTGACATATGAGGTATTGAAGCAAAAACATGCTCCTTTGTCTGTTGACACCTCATATTCATATTTATGGGGTGTTATCCCATGGTAAGGCTGTATATGACAGCTGGTGGGATTTTGACCTTAAAATGGTCATAACTCTATCAGTTTTTGAGATATCAAGCTCAAAGTTGGTTCATTGAATAGCTCTATATGAGCTCTACACAATGGTACCCATCTTGACATGGTTATCATTAAATATGACAAAGTTATCCCATGTACAAGTATTTTTGTACATTGGCGTGGTTTGGGCAAAAAGCTGTATTAAGCTTGTTTGGCCAATAACTTCTGTTGTAGTTGAGTTATGGGGAAATGGATGACACCATCAGATAGCCCTGATTGTGCTCTTTCCAAAAAGACCCCACTTTAGGTATCTCACACTAAAACTGTAAAAGTTAGATGAGAGGTGAATGTTTTGTTCACCCTTATTTGGCCTGAATTTGACCATAACTCAAGTTATACTGGTGCTAGCTCAGTTTGGTTGGCACCATTGGATAGCCCTGGCTTAGAGCTTCATTTTGAATACCCATTTGATGGGGTTAAGCCTCTCCTTCTAGATTTTAGATGAGAGGTGAAAATTAAGGTTTATGCTCAGCAATAACTTTGGGCAGGAATAACTTTGTTATTTCTTGTCCTATGGTGATGGGACTTATATTTTCAGAAAGGGGTGAGTTTCCTCTTTCTTTTGATACCTTTTGAGCTAATTTGGCTCAGTTCCATGTTTTGGTGGTATTTTGGCTATACCATTGATTTATGGTATTTTGGCTGTCATGCTTGTGCTCTGGTTTTGAGTCACAGGCTGACATACCCTCCCTCTAAAAAAGGCTCATCATAGATGAGACTGTTCAGTCCTCCTTGAGGCTCTGAATCTCCTTAAATGAAGGTTCCCATCTGGTATGGCATCCTCTGCCAACCATTTGTCTTTGTCAGCTGTCTGGTTTTTGAATCTGACTAGGTATTGTCTCTGATCCTTTCCATTAAGTCTGATTTTTCTGGCCCTGATGATCTTACTCACAGGTCCAGGAGAGTCTTCTACTTCCACTATTTCTGGTGGAGTAATGTTTTTCTTCCTGGAGGGGAATTTATCCTCCTCTGTTTGGAAGTATGGTTTGACCAGGCTCACTGGAAAGACTGGGTGTTTCCTAGAGAACTCCTCAGTGAGCTTGACCTCCACTGCATTCCTCCCTATCAACTTAATGATAGTGAAGGGCCCTACAAATGAGTCTCTCATTTTCTTAGGTCCTTTGAGGTTGTTAAAGTTCAGTGTAGACACTAACACCTGGTCCCCTTCCTTGAAGTCAGGTTCCATATGTGACTTGTCCCACCTTTGCTTGTTGTACTCTTTGGCCTCAGCTATGCATTTGGCAGCAGTATCACAGGCTTTCTTCCACATATCATGGAAGTCTTTGGCTGTGGGGTGGATGGTCAGAAGATTTTTCTTCAAGTGATCCACAGGTAACAGGGGATTCCACCCTTTCTCTACCAGTGCAGGTGTTTTTCCTGTGGTAGAGTGCTGTCTTGTACTATAAGCCAGTTGGACTGCTGGTAAGAGGGTGACCCAATCATGGGTATATCCCTCATGGTCCTTGTATTCCATGCCATAGGCACAGAACCTCCTGAGGATGTCCTCCATTGTTTGGATCATCCTCTCAGCTAGGCCATCTGTTTGTGGATGGTAAGCTGTGGAAAAAGCAAGCTTGGTGCCAAGCATGTCATATAAATTTGTCCAAAATTCAGATGTAAATTTTGGGTCCCTGTCACTAATTATGATTTTAGGGACTCCACAGGTGGATATGATGTTATTCCAAAATAACAGAGCAGTGTCCATGGCTGTGTCCTCTTTATGGCATGGTAGACATCTCATACTCTTGCTGAACCTATCAACTATGATTAAGCAGGCATTGTAGTTTTCTTTGCCTCCTGGGACAAGTCCTGTGACCCAGTCCATGTTGATGGTTTCCCATGGGTGTTTGGGTTCTTCTATGTGTTGAAGCAACCCATATTTCTTCCCATGTTTTCTATTTGCCTTTTGGCATCTTTCACAAGTGTTGATGTATTCACTCAACTCTTGCTCCCACTTGGGCCACCAAGCTGTGCTTGCTACCCTCTCCTTAGTCCTGTCCTCACTCATGTGTCCCATGTAGGGGCAGTCATGGCATTCCTGCAGGATTAAAGAGATGTGGTCTCTGTCTATCACTGTGAGTGCACTGGTGTGCTTGTCTCTGTGATAAATCAGGCCATCTATAAGGAAGAATTTATTGTCCTTATAGGCCCTCAACCAGGGTTCCTCCAGCTGGGTTTCCAGTTCTGGGCTCCTGTATTTTTGTTGAAGGAGTTGGAGTAGTATGCTACACTGTTTGTGTTTAGCATAAGATTTCAGTACTGCATTGAAGAATTCATTATGCAGTTCTGAGGAACTTATCCCCAGTATGGGGGTTTCTGTCCCTTCTGAATCAGTGTTTCCACTGTCAAGGGTACCACTCCCTGGTGCCCATTCAGAGAATCTGAAGTTCTTCTTCCTATCTATTTCCATAAAATGGATAGGAATTTTTGCAGCAACTTCAGGGTCATAAGCTGGATTGCTTTTGACATTGTCCAGTGGCCATCTGCTAAGGCCATCTGCATTGGTATGGCTTTTACCTTCCTTGTATATGATGGTCATGTTCCCTCTATACTCCTGGATGGCTATTTGCCATCTCAGCATGTGTCTATTAGTAGTCTTCATGTTTAGTAAAGACTTCAAGGCTGTGCAGTCTGTGTAGACTTCAAAGACTGCACCCTCCAAATAATAATGGAGTTTTTCTAGAGCCCAGACTAGACATAGACATTCTGTCTGGGTGGCCCCATACCTGGCTTCTGAATCTTTCAGCTGCCTGGAGATGTAACATATTACACCTTCTCTTGGTTCACCATTCACAATTTGTCTTTGGTGAAGGGCTGCTCCCAAGCCTTGGCTACATGCTGCATCTCTATATAACTTGAATGGTAGTTCAAAGTCAGGCAAGATGAGCACAGGTGCATTTGTGAGTTCATATTTGATCCTCTCATATGCATCCCTCCTTTCCTTGGTTATTTCAAAAACTACATCCTTTGAGCATAACTTGTATAAACTACTAGTTATGTGAGCAAAATTTTTGATGTGGTTTCTATAGTAGCTAGCAAATCCAAGGAAAGATTGTATCTCTTTGATGTTCTTTGGTACTGGCTTTTGCAGTACTGCTGCTACTTTGTTCTGGTCAATTGCCAGACTAAGGCCTGAGACTTTGTGTCCTAGAGCTAGTAGCTCTTGTTGGCCAAAATTACACTTTTTAAGTGAAATTTTTAGATTGATGGGTGTACATTTACTTAGCACTCTGTCTATGTATTGTACATGGTCTTCCCATGTCTCTGAGTATATAATGATATCATCAATATATACTACCATCCAGCCTTCCATTATTTCTTCTTGAAATATGGTGTCCATCATCCTTTGGAAGTGGGCTGGTGCATTCTTGATGCCAAATGGCATCCTAGTGTACTCATATATGCCCATATGGCATATTATTCTGAGCAACTTCATGGAGTTTGGTTTAACTCCATTTTGGTGGAAGCCTTTCATACAATCCATCTTGGTTATGTATTTGGCTTTAGCCAGTTTATCCAAGGCATGGGGTATCCTTGGTATAGGGTACCTGTCTGCTTTTGTGTAGTTATTCAGGGCTCTGAAGTCTCCACACAATCTAGACTTGCCATCATGCCAGGTGATTAGGACAGGGGTGGTGATTTCCACTATTTCATTATGTCCAATCTTCCTAATGACATCCATGTCCAGGAGTTCATTGATATGTTTCTCAATCTCTTTCCTGGTTTCCAGACTTGCTGGGTAAGGAGGTCTCCTTAACATGGGTGGATAAGGCCTTTCTACATCCAGATATAGTTCTATATCATGGCCTTTGATCTTGCCTAATGGTTCTTCACCAATGGCAAATGCTGGTCTATTCTTCCTCAGCATCTTCAGTAAACTTAGTTTCTGTTTACTGGTGAGGGTAGTGCTAAACTGTCCCTCTCTGAATTCTTTCAGAAGTTCTTCCAGTGGGTCCTGAGAAGATATCTGGTATATATCAAGAGAAAATTTCTTTTCCTTGTTAGTACCAATGGTAATATGCCTATTTTTACTATTGTAAATATCTATGCCATACATCCTCTGGTAATCTGTTCCCAGTAAAAACCCTTGGATGTGGGCATCTTCAAGCACTACAAACTCTGGGTTGAGTCTGATATTACCTTTTCTGTGGGGTATAATTATCTCTTTGATAATTGTCCCAATAGAGGTCATCTTTCCAGATGCACTCTTAAAGTGCTTTGCCCTGGTGGGCAAGAGTTCTTTTTCCCAGTTTGGGAAGTGGTTATCCAGATAATTTCTGGCCACTATGGAGCAGTGTGCTCCACTGTCAATGATCAGTGGGTGCTGAGCATTGTCAATACATACAGTCATTTTTGTGGCTGTTCCATGTATATATGCCATTCCTTTGGTTGGTGTAACCAAGAATGTTTGTGCATCTTGTGTATGTTTACACAAGTTTTTGTTGGAAGTGTCTTGTGGCATGCCTGCTTCCAACTGTATATCCTGGATTTCTAGTGGGGTTTCCTCTTGGTATTCCACTAGAAATTCCTCTCTTGGGTCTTGCTCTTCATCAGATGGTTCTCTGATGGCATCACCCATAGAGTCTGATTCAGAATCCTCTGTTGGAGGTTCTTCTTCAGGGACTTTTTGTATAGCATAGACTTTCTTCTTTGCTTTTGGACAGTTGTTGGCATAGTGGTCTGTTGAACCACAATTGTGACAAGAATTCTTCTTCTTTGCCACTTCTGCCACTCTTTCTCTGGGTTTGTCTTTAAACTCTACCCTGAAAGGTTGTTTCTCTTTGAAACTATTGCTTCTATATGGGGTGAATTTCCCTATATTAGTCCTTTTCCTTATGTCTTGTAAGGTATTGGCTATATCATCTAGAGTGCAATTTTGGTTGCATCTGCACTTTACTGCATGCTCTAGTTCTCCTGGCAGTTGTGTCAGAAGTTTATGATTCCTCATTTGAATGTTCATTTGAGGATCAATGGCTTTAAGTCTTTTAGACTGTCTAAGACACCACTCATATGGATCTTTGTCCACAGAGTATTTGTCATTTTCAAATGACATGGTCTTTTGCCATATCCAAGTTCCATTACTGTACTTTTGGATTATTTGACTCTTCCACCATGGCCAATTTCTTCTGCCATGGATTTCTTTCATTTCAGTGTACCATATACTTGCATGACCTTTAAATGCAGTATTCAGTCTAGCAGTAATCCAGTAATCTGGTATGCTTGGTACATCAATGAAGAGTCCATCAATATAATCTATGAGTTCCGTATGATCATATTCTCCTGATCCAGAGAATTTGGGCCAGTTTGAGGCCTCAGGAAGCTGTTTCAAGGCTTCCTTCTCTGAATAAGGCATGCCATCTCCATCCTGGTATTTTGATGGAGATCTTGCCTTATTCAACAACATGGCATCTGGTTTGATGTCATCTGGTTGATATGGATTCTCCATAGCTTGGCCTTGTGGTTGGGGCTTTAAGCTATGGTAGGCATCAAACAATTTGTTGATGTCTTGGTTCAGACACTCCCTGTCCCTGCTACTATGGTGTTGTTCTTCAGAGACTTGATTCAGTCTCTTGTTGGTTTCTTCAGAGGCTTTGCTCAGTTGAGCATATCCTTCTTGAAGGTTTTTAACTATCTGCTCCAATGAGGCTTGAGTTTTTCTCATCCTCTCTTGGGCAGCTGCAAATTCTGTAGCCTGCTTTGCAGATTGCTCAGCATATTGGGACATTTGTAACCACAGTGTGTCACTGTTGATGTTACTCTCAGATGTGATAATGTTATTTTCAGTCTGAGTGGGGGTAATGTTTCTATTACTAGGACTACTGATTTTAGAGTGGTTTAAAACTATTTCTGGTTCTTGTGTACTTCTTTTACCAAATCTAACAGCTTCTGGATCATGGGGTCTGACTCTTTCCTCCTCTGGTTGAAGGAGGCTTTGTTCTTGCCCTTGTTGCCTTGTCTTCTCCTGGAAACTTCCTGGAATTGTGAAGAATGGTGACTCTTGGCCACTGATCTGCTGGTTTCTGAATGGTGTGAAGCCACTGGAGAGCTGATTTGGCTGGCTCCTTGTGAACCTGAAGGAATCTGAGTAGGCCCTGTCTGGGTTAACTGTTCTTCTATGGCTTGGATAGTGGCTTGGTTCTCCCTTATCCTCTGTGCCCTTGCCTCCAGGAGTCTGTGCTGCCTGGTAGGGTTCCAACCCTTGGTGATTACCATAAGGTCCTTGAAGTCTATCTCTTTGAGACAGATCTTCTGGCAACTTGATCCCAGTTCTGCCCAGTGAGTTGCTAGGTTGAACCTCTTGTTGTCCATGCTCCATTGAAACAAATCTTTGAGGAGTTGGTGGATTTGAAGAACTTGATCCATATCCTTCCAGTCCTCTGGTTTGAGGTTTCTGTTGAATTGGAGTGTGAATGGCAAGGTTGATATTATCTCCCTCATTGTTTTGCCATCCACCACTGTGTCCAATGTGTCTTCTTTCAGGTCTTCTGGTTCTAGACATTCCTGCTCTATCCTCTGGCTGGTTCCTTTGGAAGCCAAGGTCTCTGAGGTATGCAGGGGACATATCAGTGTTTGCAAGCAGTCAAAAATTTTATGTTCTTAGGGTATTTACCTTTGACTGTGCCTTGTACAAATTTGTTATCTGCTGATTTGGGCAGTTTGCCTTTGGAAGTTACAACTGGGTTAATAATTGTAATCTTCCCTGTACAAGTGGTTAAGGTTGGTTTACCTTGTATGGATGCAGAGTTTCATGGTTTTCTACTTCTCTGAGTGGCTATTGGTGTCCACTTCTTGGCTGTGATGAGGCCTTCACTAAGCCTTTTTCCTTTGCCCTTGCTGCCCTCTGGTTCTGAGGGTGTCACTGGTATGTTGGCCTGTGACTGGGTCTCAAGTGGGATATAGTTTTCTTCCACTGAATCAAAACAGGAAAAAAGAGGGCTTATGTCAGTTAAGACTTCTTAAATGGCTGGTTTTGCACGTATAAGAATGGCCTCTGGGCTTGTATATTATTACAATCTGCCCTTGTATAATGACAGTGTAATTGAATTAACAATTTCACGTCAAAAATACAGCTTATGGTGCCCTGTCACACTTTTTGTGTGCCAGTATCCCACAGATACACTTGTGGTTTGCAAGTGTACTCTGTAAAAGTGGTTTGTATACAAGCGTTATTGAATTAACAATACACTTGACCACGCCTCAACTGATGGTTTTTCAGTCAGAGGTGTCCTTATTCAGTCAAGAATACAGGACTTTATTGATGGCTTATGTGTTTTTATATACAAAACACGCCAAAAATAATTAAATTCAGTGGGTATTAGCCACGTGAATAATACTCTTTAATATATGAGTATGTATAAAAAAGGATAAATATATATAATATATATATTTAAATAAAGAAATTACGCCTAAAAAAGATAAAAACAATGGTTAATAAGTCATAAAAAAGAGAAAAGACTTACTTGTAAGGTCCAAAAAGTCAAAAAAAAAAAACACGGCCAGGCCCCCAAAATGTCAGGCTGAGTCTATGATAAAGGTGTATAAGAGTATTTACAAGCTTTAACTATGACTGTGACACGGTAAAAATAATTTTAAAGAGGATATAATTGATAATAAAAGTTTTAATTTAAGAATCTAAAGGGCTTTACTATGGAAATATAGTGGTGGTGAGCGCTGTTGAAAGCCCTGGGTGCAGCTTTACCTGTTGGATTACAATAATAAAGACTACAATACTTTAAATTAAGAGTATACCTGATTATTAACCAAGAGTAAAACTGTTTTTGACAGTTTACTACGTAGGTTATTCAAGAGCAGGATGAAGAAGCAATTCTGGCAGTGAAAAGCCTCCTTTTTATCCTGAAATGGGGTGGCAAGGGTGCTAGACCTTTCCACGTAGAGGAAGTGAAGATTTTTTCACTCTCTAGTACTGGCTTGTGGTTTGCAAACAGCCTGTACAACCTGTATTGGGCTCAGATGTGGTTTTGAAACCACATCTGGGCAGTTTTCACCAATACAGGGTGAAGATTTTCATCTGGGGACCTCACAGCCTGATTCTGACGTGTATGACGCGTAGAATGCTGTACAGAAACTGTATGGGACCCCAGTATTGACTGACATATGAGTTATTGAAGCAAAAACATGCTCCTTCGTCTGTTGACACCTCATATTCATGATTATGGGGTGTTATCCCATGGTAAGGCTGTATATGACAGCTGGTGGGATTTTGACCTTAAAATGGTCATAACTCTGTCAGTTTTTGAGATATCAAGCTCAAAGTTGGTTCATTGAATAGCTCTATATGAGCTCTACACAATGGTACCCATCTTGACATGGTTATCATTAAATATGACAAAGTTATCCCATGTACAAGTATTTTTGTACATTGGCGTGGTTTGGGCAAAAAGCTGTATTAAGCTTGTTTGGCCAATAACTTCTGTTGTAGTTGAGTTATGGGGAAATGGATGACACCATCAGATAGCCCTGATTGTGCTCTTTCCAAAAAGACCCCACTTTAGGTATCTCACACTAAAACTGTAAAAGTTAGATGAGAGGTGAATGTTTTGTTCACCCTTATTTGGCCTGAATTTGACCATAACTCAAGTTATACTGGTGCTAGCTCAGTTTGGTTGGCACCATTGGATAGCCCTGGCTTAGAGCTTTATTTTGAATACCCATTTGATGGGGTTAAGCCTCTCCTTCTAGATTTTAGATGAGAGGTGAAAATTAAGGTTTATGCTCAGCCATAACTTTGGGCAGGAATAACTTTGTTATTTCTTGTCCTATGGTGATGGGACTTATATTTTCAGAAAGGGGTGAGTTTCCTCTTTCTTTTGATACCTTTTGAGCTAATTTGGCTCAGCTCCATGTTTTGGTGGTATTTTGGCTATACCATTGATTTATGGTATTTTGGCTGTCATGCTTGTGCTCTGGTTTTGAGTCACAGGCTGACAGATGCAGTCAGAAAGTGCCATATTTGCCAAAGCACCACCCATCTAGTCAATACATGTCCAAAAGGGGGGGGAATCAATAAAATTCATATTGAAAAGGAACCTGATGTTGAAAAAGTTGACATAATTGAAGACAATTAAGATGATAAGTCATCAATATTTTCTGAATCTTCAAAAGATATAGAAAATATTAATGCCACTTTTGACATCATGGAATCTTATTCCCACTTTACAGAATTGAGAAATGGTCAACTTGATTTATCAAACATTCAAGATGCACAACTTATGAAAACATAACCAAACAGGGGGAAAGGTTATACAGCTAGTAAGTCCTGTATAACAGGAGTGATGATTGACAATAAGCCCACTAAAATTTTCCTTGACCCAGGAGCCTTCTGATCTTGTGTTGGTAAATCTTTTCTTAAAACTTGTGTACCAAATTTTGAAGACCAATTGTTATCAATTGATGGTATAAAATTAAATAGTGCAAGTAATCCAATGAAAGAATCAGGATTTCTTGAAACCAATTTAATATTCCCACACATTGATGGGAATTTAAGAATCACAGTTGAATTTTTTATTATGGAAAACTGCTCTAGTACCCATTTTATATTGGGATAGATTTGCATAACAACAAAGACAGATAACTTACTATTGAAGACAACAAGTGCTAAAATTTGCCTTTTTACCATTTGAAAGATAAATTGCAGTAAATAAAGTATCACCACTCAACTTATAATTGAAAAAATTCAAATCTGGACAGTTAAAGGAGGCTGAAATAAGCCTTCATCTGACTGATAAACAAGAAAACAAACTTTCTTCCCTTTTGTATGACCACAATGGAGCATTTGCCTGAGACAAAGAGCCTCTTGGAGAAATTATTGGTCTTGAAGTTGACATCATTCTCAATATTGAAAGACCTTATCTCCCACTCTTGAGAAGACCTGCATACCCAGCAAGTCCCAAATCAAGAGAAGCTCTAGAAACTCATGTCAAAGAACCTCTAGACCTTGGTGTAATAAGAAAAGTTGGCCATAATGAAGAAGTAGAAATAACTGCAACAGTCATATTGGCAGGGCATAATGGAAAATCTAGAATGGTTTGTGGATTTAGAGATTTGAACACTTACACTGTTCCAGACAGGTACCCAATACCAAAAATCCAAAGTTCCCTTACCCAGACATCTCAAGCAGTGCATATAACCACTATGGATGCCCTTAAAGGATTTCATCAGAATGTTGTGACACCAAGAGCAAGAAAATATTTGAGAATTTTTGTTCATTGTGGAGTATATGAATACTTAATAATGCCCTTTGGTATCAAAAATTCACCTTCACACCTCCAAAGAATGATGAATGGAAACTTCCCTGAAGAACTTTCAGAAGGAAGGTTAATCATTTCCATTGATGACATTATTTTCTGTTACAAGACTTGGGAAGAACACGTGTACAGGCTTTCCAGAGCTTTGACAAAAATTCAATCAGTGAACATAAAAATCCTCTTGAAAAAATGTCATTTTGTATTTAAAGAACTTAAAGCACTAGGACATGTTGTATCTGGTTTGTCCCTTTGAATTGAAAAAAATAAAGTTGCAGCAGTATTGCTAAAACCCATGCCTCAGAACAAAAAGGAATCTAAGTCATTTTTAGTTTTTGCAGGATATTACAGGCAACACAATAAAGATTTTCCATCCATAGCAAGACCACTTTATAAATTGTGTGACAAAGATACAGTATTTGAAATGACTGTTGACAGAGTCAAAGCTTTTGAGTCTCTAAGAGAAACCTTGACAACTGCTCCACTCTTACTAATACCAAACTTTAATTTGCCTTTTGAATTGTATATTGATTCATCAGGGGATGGGCTGGGTGCTGCACTTCACCAAGTGAAGATCATAAATGATAAAACTGTGGAAGGATCCATATGTCTCATATCCAGGAAAATCAAACCAACTGAAGCCAGATATGGAGCAAGTCAAACGGAATGTCTATCCCTTGTCTGGGCCTTAGATAAACTGAGCTACTTCTTAGGGGGATGTTCTTTTGAAGTGATAACAGATTGTACAGCTGTTAAATCACTTTTAAACATGAAAACACCTAACAGACATATGCTCAGATGGCAAATAGCCATACGAGAAGACAGAGGCAATATGACTATTGTTTATAAAGATGTGAATGTTACTCAAAATGCAGATGGCCATAACCAAATGATATTGAGAATCCTGCTTATTTGCTAGAAGAAGCTTCACCACAGATCCCAATAGAATTAATAAGTGTTACAGACTTGAACACAACCTTCTTTAAAGAAGTAAGAAAAGCTACACTCAATATATGAATTTTAGCATCTTATGCCAATTACTTAAAAAAGACTGTAAAGACAACTGTCTCATACATGCCTTGGATGAAGTATGGAAAAAATATTATGATGAAGGAAGATTTCAACTACTGAATGGTATAATTTACCACAGAACCAAGCACAAATGTGTCATGACAGTTGTGGACAGGTCATTAATCAATCTTGTACTAAAAGAATGCCATGACAGCCCCTTTTCAGGACATTTGTCTGAAGACAGAACAAGAGAAAAGGTAAAGACCTTCATATGGTGGCCAATGTGGCAAAACAATGTTGCAGAGTATTGCAAAACCTGTGACAGATGCCAAAAGGCAAATAAATCCACTGGCAAGAGACTTGGAAATATGATGAAAATCCAAGAACCCAGCAGACCTTGGGAAATTGTCCATATGGATTTGGTAACTGTCTTACCACCAGGAGGTGACAGAAGTTATAATGCTTGCCTAGTGATTGTATGCAGATTTGGTAAAACTCCAATCTTTTTACCATGTCACAAGGGCAATACAGCCATGGATACAGCTTTTCTGATATGGAATAGAGTAGTTTCAAGGCTGGCATATTTACAAAAATCATTAGTGACAGGGATCCCAAATTCACTTCAGCACTATGGACAAATCTTCACCAATTATTTGGCACTAAGCTGTCCTTCTCTACAGCCTACCACCCACAATCTGATGGTCTAGCTGAAAGGATGATCCAGACCTTAGAGGGCATGGTAAGAAGATTTTGTACATATGGCCTTGAACTCAAAGATTGTGATGGATTTACCCATGATTGGTGCACTCTGTTGCCAGCAGTGGAAAGAGCTATCTGAAGAACTTAGCAATAAGCATCCTACATTTCCAGTGAGCTTGATAAAGCCATATAAGTCTAGCTATGCTGAAAAATTTCCTTTGAGGAATAAAGTGCCCCAAGTTATACCTCCTATTGAGTCATCTGGAAATAAGAAAATTACCAAAGTTCTCAAAGAAAGAAAATTGAGAACCAACAAATTAAGGGAATACCTTGTTAGGTACAGTGACCCGACTTGTGAAGATGAATGGTTGCCAGAAAAAGACATACCTGAAGCTACTACACTTCTCAGAAGGCTCAAGCACACTAGAAATATCAATATTAAAAATTAATATTCTTTTTTTAGGGGGAGGTAATGTGAGCCTTAGAGGTATTTTCATATAACCAAAAGACCACAAATGATAAATTAAGATACAAATATAAATAAAATAAATTTATCTCTCTTTCAAAAATAAAAATCAAAATATAAATACATATTTATATTTAAAAATCAAAAATTAATTATAATTTAAAAATAAAATTATAGGAAAATTTGAAATTATGAAATTACATTTTTACTTGTAAAAATTAAGTAAAAATGAATTTTTGATGAAATTTGTGAAATCGAAATATTTTTGGTAAAAAGTTATGTAAAATATATTATAAATTTTTTTCCAATAGATAAACATAAGGAAATTATCATACCATTGGATTTCTCATAAAAAGCAAAGTGGGGTCACCTCTGGATGAAATTTTTGTAACTAAACTCTAAATAAGCTTGAATTAAGTTTTTGGTAATTTTTGTACAAGAGCATGAAAATACTTCAAACCTTAATTTAATTCACACCACATGTGGTGTTAACCATCAATTTTTGTGTTAAAATTGAGGTGTTGTGTTCAGTTTAAAAGTTATGAGGAATTGAAGTATTTGCAATTGAATTCAATTGAAATGTCAAAATGTGCGCATGTATTGCATAAGTGAACTTTAATTTACATATGAGGTATCAATTATTCCAGATGTGTAATTAAAAACTCAATTGAATTGCATATGTAAATTATAATTATATTACATGATGAGGAATTAAAGAAAAAATAAATTGGAAAGATCAATTCTGGGGGGGAAAGACACTCTAGCTCTAAGGGGGGGCTAGACCCCCAAATTTCTTGCTGACTGGCATGGGATCACAAAATCCACGCAAAAATCCATTAATTTTGGCCTGGAATTGAGTCACAGGGTCTGTGACTCAATTGATGATGAGGGTTTCATACCAACCAGGGTAGTTTTAGCTGCTGCCAAGAGGGTAAAACTGCCCTCAAGTTAAAACAATGTCAGTAAAAACAGCTTTAACTGGTTTATACGCCTCTTACACACATTCTGACGTGTTTTGAAGGCTCTAGACCAGGTATTGCTATAGTAATGGCTGATTCAAGGGTCTAAAATGGCAAAAATAGCAAAAAATGGCTTAAACCAGCCCTTTTTTGGTCTAAACCAGGGTTCAATGATTCCATAATTGGCTTTTCTGTTGTCAGACTGTCTTTCACGACTGACAAGAGTTAATTTCACTTTTGGAGTAAGAAAATTGATGGCTATAAAAGAATGTCTTCTTTATCCCACTTTTCCCTTCATGTTAGAATCTTTTCCTTGTATAATTAGTTTAAACACTGTTAAACCAATCAATAAAAGGTTCCAACCACCATTTTTTAAACATTTTGAACCTTTTAACCAGGTGAAAAATTATTATAATCATTTTTTTGTAACTCTTATAATCATTTTTACCCCTGATCCACCTCAAAAGTGAATTAAACCATTGTTCATCACTGTTAGCTTTGTCACTTTGTTTCCAAATTCACTCTGGTCACTTTTGGGCGTGTTTTCTCTTTAAATATCATTTTTAAAAAGACTTTGTTCTTGAATTAATTGCTTGCAGTCCTTTGCTCAATTAATTGCAATTGAAATTGCTCTTGAAGAAACTTCTTTTGTAGCCTTAAATATCTCTTGTAGAGGATTTTTGGATAAATTTTCATTGTTGGTAAAACAATAAATTTTTATTATATTATTTTTTTATACTTATAAGTTTAAAAACAATAAAATTGGCCTGTTTCCTTTTTAAAAACACTATTTCTTACTATTATTAAAAACTTTTTACCTTATACAAATTTTGAGGACAGGGAAAGTACTTGATATTTTATCAATGTTTCATATCCACACCTTACAATTACACCAAGGTCTGCAGTTCTTTAATATGAATTTCCAGAGCTTCTCATGATTTACGACTTTCTGGATATGAAGGTCTTCTTAAGAGTGGTGGGTAAGGTCTCTCAATATTAAGGATGATGTCAACTTCATGACCAATAATTTCCCCCAAATGTTCTTTTTCTCGTGAAAATGTTTCTCTGTGGTCATATAAAAGGGCAGAAAGTTCATTTTCCTGACTATCAGTCATATGAAGGCTTATTTTAGTTTCATTTAACTGTTCAGATTTTAATCTTTCCGACGCTAAGCTGACTGTTGCTACTTTACTTACTTTAATTTGTCTCTTAAATGTTAAAAAGGAAAATTTTTGACTTTGATTGTCTCCAATAGTAATGTATCTGTCCTTGTTGTTATGTAAGTCAACTTCATACATGATCAAATAGTCATTTCCTAATATAAAATGGTTACTAGAGCAATTTTCCATAACAACAAATTCAACAGTGATTCTTAAATTTCCATTATTGTGTGGAAATATGACATTGGTCTCAAAGATTTCCACTGCTTTCATTAGATTACTTGCACTATTGAATTTTATGCCATCAATTGGTAACGATTGATCTTCAAAATTTGGTACACAAGTCTTGAGAAAAGATTTTCCAACACAACAGCAGAAGGCTCCTGGGTCAAGTGAAGGTTTAGTGGGCTTGTTGTCAATTACCACTTCTGGTATACAGGAGTTACCAGCTGTATAACCTTTTCTGTTGTTGGGTTTGGTTTCCATAAGTTGTGCATCTTGAATTTTTGACAAATCAAGTTGACCGTTGCTTAATTGTGCCAAGTGGGAATAAGATTCCATGATGTCAAAAGTTGCATTGATATTTTCTATTTCGTTTGAAGACTCAGAAAATCTTGATGCTTATCATATGAATTTTCTTCAATTATATTATCCTTTTATTGGCTATGTGGGTGGTGCTTTGGCAAGTATGGCACTTCCTGATTACATCTGCAGATTTATACTTAATATTATTGAAATTTCCTTTGAAATGTTTGTCCACAGAATGTTTCCAAGGTGTATTAAACCTTGTTTTGAGATTCACCCTACTAGAACCAATTTCGGTTCTGGTGGTTACTTCTTCTAATATATTGATAATATCCTCTGCTGAAGATTGTTCAGTAGTCCTGCTTTTGATAGCATGCTCTAAGTCACCTCCTAATTGTCTCAGAATTTTTCTATGGATCATAAATTCTGACATGTCTGGATATAATGCTGTTAATCTGTCTTTTTGTTGGCAAAACCATGGTAAAGCTCTGTCTTTATCAGAATTAAATTTGGCAGATTCAAAGGCTCTTTCCACTTTAAACCTCCAAGCATCACTGGCCCATTTGTTGATAATTTGGGTTTTCCAACAAGTCCAACTTTGGTGTCCATGTGCTTGTCTTAATTTAATATACAATCTGTGGGCTGATCTGGTAAGAAAGGTGTTAAATCTTGCTGTTACCAATATGTCTGGTAATTTAAAATCTTCTTTAATCATGATAATACCTCTGATGAATTCCATATAGTCATATTCTACTTCACCACTGAAGTGTGGCCATCCTTTAAGTTTTGGTACTTTTTCAGTAGTGCTTGGCCCATTGATGGTTCCACGTTATGAAAAGAAGTTGAAAATTCATTTTTAACTGTAAATTTTCAACCTCCAATACTTGTGGATTTGGAATTCTTGTGCCCCCAGTCTGATTAAAAGGTGTAGACATTCTTGGTAAGGTGTGAAGCAATTGTTCATTATCATTCATTTTACTATTGTTAGGCCTTTGGGAATTTCTGAATTCATGTTGTAAACTTTTTTTGGGATTTATTACATTAGTTTTATGATTATCTCCTGTTTGTTTTAATTCTTTCATTAGTTCTGTTTGTCTAGTTTTATCAGAGGTAGACTGATTCAACTTGATTTTTCATTTTGATATTTCCTCTTGTGAGATGTCAAAATCCTTTTTCAAGGCAATTGTATATGTCTTTAATTCAGTAAATGATTTTGAAATATCATCAAGAGATTTCCTATTATCCTCTTTGATAGTACTCATGGCCTGTTCTATTCTTGTTTAAATTATGTAATCAATATTGAATTTAGAATATTTGTCTGTTAATTCTTTAATAATGGCAGATCGTTCATTTATCTTATTGCCAAAAGAATTTTCATTATTGGAAGTTTTGATTTTTTCTTAAAACTTTCTCAAAACACATAAGTGTTTCATTTTTTTGGATCAGACTTAAGCTGTTTGTTTTAAGATTGTTACAAATGGATGAATTTTCATCAGAAACATGAGTTTTTACGTCATTTATAGCTTCATACAACTCTGGGATAGAATCAAAAATGTCAGAAATCATTTGTGATATTTTAATCTGGCTTTCTCCTTTTTCTGTAATTGCATGATTTTTCTGGCCATCTGAAATACATTTTCCATGGAATCCTGCTGAATCTTTGGGATTCTGTAGCACTGGCTGTAAGGTTGTGTGGCTGGTGCCTTGCCTTTGCCCTTTTTTTGAGCTTGTGGCTGCTTTTTCACGTTGGAATTGCTTCTGCTGGCTACTGGGGCTGTTTTTGGCACTTGCTTGGGTGTTGGAGGGTTGTTTATCCTCCATTCTGCTGTTAAAAGCATCATTTTCCTTTCTTCCATCAATGGATTCCATCCATTGAGTAACTTGCAAGTGTTGGGATGGCCCAGGAATTTTCTCACATTCAGGTAAGAATTCATGCAGTTCACCACAGATCTGCAAGGATCTGGTACTCTTTGTGCTGCAATGCATTGTTTTAAGCCTTCTGGATGGCTTTGTATATGTCCACTGAGGCTTTATGTGGCGGTTTCAGCTCTGTTTGAAGGTAAAATAGTTTTATCAGCATCAGAATGACACAATTTATTAATGTGGAGGTCATCAACTGACCCTTGTCCTTCTGTAACTGATTGGCTTCTGCCATAATCACGTCTATGATCTTTTTGGGAGCTGCTTGAGGGGTTATAGCTTGCTCCTGATCTGGTTGAAAGCATATTTTATGATTAAAAGGGCTTAAAAATGGTATTTTTATGTCAAAAAACTTACCATTGGCCAGATTCTTTGTCTTCTACAGGGTATTACTTATATCCAAGGAAATTAATTCAGAGGAAATTGGTTCATGTTGAGTATTCTGAGTTATAAGAAGTGAACTATTATGGCTAGAATTAACCGTACTTGCAGGAATAATGCTTGTTACTGTTGAGGCTGTTTCAATATTTTCTTGTCTTACCATGTTGTTGGACACTAAAATTAATGAAAAAACCAATTGATCAAGCAAAAATAGGATTTTTTCAAGGGAGAAATGAAAAAATGAAGCCTCACTTGTAATATGAAAAAAAATATTGTTTATGGATTTTTTTAAATTATAAGTAATTTTTATAGGTTTTTTAATTTTTAAATATAAGAAAAAAAGCTTTCAAAACAGTAAAAAATTATGTCACAGGTAAAATATCCTGGCTGGGTCCCCAAATGTAAGGTGTGGATATGAAACTTTGATTCAAAATCAAGTATTTTTCCTGTCCTAAAAAGTTGTATAAGGTAAAATATAATTAAAAGAAGTATGAGAATAGTATTTTCAAGAGAAAACAAGCCAGCTTCATTGTTTTTAACTTTATAAGTATAAAACAAAAATATTTTAAACATTTATTGTTTTACCAACAATAAAGATTTATCCAAAAATACTCTACAAGACATATTTAAGGCTACAAAACAAATTTCTTCAAGAGCAATTTCAATTCAAATTAATTGAGCAAAGAACTGCATGCAATTGATAAAAGAACAAAGTCTTTAAAAAAGGTATTTAAAGAGAAAACACACCCAAAAGTGACCAGAGTGAATTTGGAAACAAAGTCACAAAGCTAACAGTGATGAAAGATGCTTTACTTCACTTTTGGGGTGGTTCAAGGGGTAAACATGATCATAAGAGTTACAAACAATGATTATAATAATTTTTTCACGTGGTTAAAAGGTTTGAAATTCTTTTAAAAGGGTGGTTGGAATCTTTTATTGATTGGTTCAAAAGTGTTTATACTAATTATAAAAGGAAAAGATTCTAACATGAAGAAAAAAGTGGGCCAAAGAAGACATTCTTTTATAGCCATCAATTTTCTTACTCCAAAGGTAGAATTTACTCTTGTCAGTCGTGGAAAACACTCTGACAACAGAAAAGCCAATTATGACATCATTGAACCTGGCTTTGACTAAAAAAGGGCTGGTTTCAGCCATTTTTTGCTATTTTTAGCCATTTTAGACAATTAAATTTGCCATTACTATAGCTATACCTGGCCTAGAGCCTCCAAAACACGTCAGAATATGTTTAAGAGATTTAGAAACCAGTTAAAACTTCTTTTACTAAGATTGTTTTAGTTTAAGAGTAGCTTTACCCTCTTGGCAACAGTTAAAACTGCCCTGCTTGGTATCAAAACCTCATTATCAATTGAGACACAAACCCTGTGACTCAATTCCAGGCCAAAAGTGATGAATTTTAGCATGAATTTTGACATCCCACACCTGTCAGAAAGGATTTTGGGGGTCTGGCTCTCCCTTGGAGTCAGAGTAGCTTCCCCCCCCCCAGAATTAATCTTTCTTGTTGATTTTTTCTTTAATTCCTCATCATGTAATACACTTGTAATTTAAAAATAAAATTCAATTGAGTTTCAAAGTACACAACTGGCATAATTGATACCTCATATGTAGGTTACAGTTCACTCATGTAATACACACAGACATTTTGACATTTCAATTGAGAATACTTCAATTCCTCATAACTTCTAAGCTATACACAACACCTCAATTTTAACACAAAATTTGATGGTTAAAACCACATGTGGTTCAAATTGAATTAAGGTTTTGAGGATTTTCAACTTCTGTACACAAAATACTAAAGACTTAATTTAAGCTTATTTAGAGTTGAGTTACAGAAATCTTACCCAGAGGTGACCCCACCTTATTTTTTATGAGGAATCCAATGTTGAAGTAATTTTCTTGGGCTTATTCATTGGATAAAATGTTATGATATATTTTATGTAACGTTTTACCAAAAACATTTCAATTTAATTAATTTTATTAAAAATTCCTTTTTACTTAATTTTTTCAAGTAAAAATGCATTTTCACAATTTTGACATTTAATGTAATATTGATTTTGAATTATAATTATTTTTTTTTGTATATGAATTTTTATTTAAAATTTAATGTTTATTTTGATAATATAAGCAAATTTATTTTATTTATATTTATATCTTATTTTGTTACTTGTGGTATTTTGGGTATATGAAAATACCTCTAAGGCTCACAGCCACACTGTGAGAACTCTGCAATTTCTGGACACAAATGTTTGGCCTGTCTCTCTGAACCAATTCAAAAACACTCATTCAACAAATTCTTTTTGATATATGGCACTTACGGGAGTGGTAAATACCAAAGGTATGTTCCTCTCCTGGTGTGGGCTTCCCTGAGGGCTCTACAATCTTTCAATAAATCATCATGGCCATTCTGTGAGCATGTTGCATTGAATTTTCTTTTGCACGTCCTTAGCCAATCTCAAAAATCAATTACCAAAATCAGTGATGAAGATTGGAACCTCCTCAAAATTCTTTTATTTCTTTCTTTCTTTTATCTTTGTTTTTTCTTTCTTCTTATTCCATTATCACTCTTTATTGCTCTTTCATTATAATTCTTCAATATCTTTCTTTATAAAATTAATTCCCAACCCTTTGAGTCAACTCAAATCTTTGAATCCCAAAGCTAAATGTCAAAAGAAGAAAAATAGTACCAGTCCAAATGTTTTGTCAAATTTAAAAACATCTGGAATCCCAAAATACAATCTTTCACGACAGACTCAACGGGTTTTTACCTTATCTTGGTGCTCAGGAGCTCACCATTCAAGGTAGGGGGGTACTGTCACAACTCTGCAAAAGAAACCCTCTCAATTGGTGTTTACTGCAATTCAAGCCTCCACCAATATATGGCCAACTTGCCCATATTCACTTTCTCATTCCATTTGAACCCTCAAGGCCAGAAATTGCCTTTTGGCCATATCCTGAATTAGTGGCCTCCTTGGCCAATTCTTCATCTCACCAACCACCAGGCCAATACTTTAGTTCTGGGCCTGCGGGTCATTTAACATTCCAGGCGCCTCTGTCCCCTCTATCTTTATCCACAGCCTTGGGGCCTAAATGGCATATTTGAGCCATTTAGGCCCCCTATGGTTTCTATGGTCTGTGGATTTTATGCTGCAAGCCATGGGAACAATTCAGCCCCTTTTGGCCTAATTTGAATGAGTCCAAAAGGGGCCAAGGGGCAGACCAGAAGCCTCCAATTCCATGTGGGTCCCACCTGAACCTATTTTTGGCTATATTCCCAGAAGACCCAAAGTGACCAAAAACCCCAAGGAACCACAAATTGGTGCAAGGACCCAAGACACTCAAATTGGCCATAGTGACCATATTCCCTCAATACTCTAACCATGGCCTCTGAAAGTCATCAGAACTCGCCAGAAACTTTCATAAGGGGTTTCCCCTCAAGATCAGGGAACGCCCCTGGCCCAACTCAATGGATCCAGGCCTGCAGGAACCAAAGGTGGTTCATATATGGTATTATATACCATTTTGCTCCATTTTTCCTCAGCAATCCACTGGTGATGGTTTCAGGACTCAATTCTTCCATTTCAAGTAAAGTCCCCAAATCCATCACCCACTTCAAAGGAAGGCTCCAGCTCCTCAGTCTTCCATTCTATGGCAGTGACCAGAAGACCATTCAAAGACCCCAGGTCCCTGGCCCTCCAGGTGTTGGTATTTCATTTCAGGACTCTTCAAGAGGTTTATTCCAAGAGGGCTTTTGAACATCAAAACAGTTTTCAAGGAATCAACCACTCCTTGGAAAATTCAACTATTTCATAGAGGATGTATTCAGGAAACCTGCATGGCATTGACCCTTTTGGCAAAATTCATATTCCACTGTGGGAATTCAAGAAACACAGTTCAAATTTCGAGATAGCCATATCTTCATTGACCCAATTAAATCAACACAGGTAGATTACTCCCCTTCCATGATCAGTCTTTTAGCTTTTCACATATACTGGACACCCTTTCACCCATGGGGACTTTTTCCCCAGTTGATGAATATATTAGATTTCTTTTTATCCTTTTTTTCTTCTTAATCATTGAAGTAAATACTGATAATCTTAAGTAAGTCATTTTCACCTTTTTCTTTGCCTGTCACTGTATATTGGTTGTCATATCCTTTACTTATTGCATTGCTCTTTCTTGCAGGTTGAAAAAGTGAATTGAGTATTCATTTGTCTAGCTCTTTGGCCTTTGGATTTCTCTTATCATCTTTGGCCTTTGGAGTCCTTCTTATCTTTGGCATATCTTGTATTTCTATCTTTTTCTCTGAAAGAAATATATTCTTCTTGTATTTCTTTATTCTTTTGGAGCCCTCCAAGTGATTTCTGGTTCCCTGAGTTCCAGGCTGTCACAGGGGATCTTGGACAGAAAACAAGAGTGGCCTGGCACTCAGGAATCAAGAACTCACTTGGAAGGCTCCAAAAGGATAAAAGAGATAAAGCAGAATGAATTTCTTTAAGAAGGATAAGAGTAAGGATAAGGACAAGTATGTCAAAGATAAGAAAGAGTAAGTGAAGCCAATGGCCAGAGAAATAGGAAAGCCAAAAGCCAAGAAGCCAACCAAATGAATCCCCAATTCACTGTTTCAACCTTCCAGAAAAGGAAATGGAATTAGTAAAGGATATGACCACCAATATCCACTGACAGGCAAAGAAGAAAGGTGCAAATGACTCAATTAAGAATAACAGGATTTACTTTAATAAATAGAAAGAAAATAAAGATAAAAATAAATCCAATATATTAATGAACTGGGGAAAAGGTCCTCAGGTGATGAAAGGTGGCCAATATATGTGAAAAGCTGAGGGGCTGATCCAGGAAGGTGTGTCACCAGCTTTATTGTCTGAATTGGGTCAGTACAGTTCTAGCCATCTTGAGAATTTAACTGTGTGATTGAATTCCCGCAGTGGAATATGAATTGGCCAAATTGGCCCAAGGACATACAGGTATAATTGATTGCTGCCTGTATGGACCAATTGAGTTGTCCAAGGAGTATTGAAGTACTTGCTGCCTTGATAACTGATTGAATAATAAATAAGCTCTGAGAATGGCCCTTGGAATAATCCTGAAATAATTGCCAACCCAACTCCTGCAGGGCCAGGTGGCTGGGGTCCTTGAATAGTCTCCTGATAGCCGCCATGGATTTCCAGACTGATGAGCTGAAGAGTCTTCCTTTGAAATGGGTGTTGTATTTTGGGACCTTGATTTGGAATCATGGAATTTGGTCCTGAAAACTTTACCATTAAATTTCTGTGCAAAAATGGTGCATGATGGTACATAATACCATATATGCACCACTCCTGCAACCTTGAGTATGGGATGCATGGAGGAATGGGAAAAATCCCCCTTGAGATGAGGGGAAGGATTTCTCAGCTGATCTGGTGGCCTCCTGTGGTTACCAGATGCCATGGGCTGAAAGGTGGTCCATGGTGGTCCTTGGCCAAAATGGGTCCTGAGGGTCTTTATGGCCATTTTGGGTTTGATGGGATTTGGGACCAAGAATGGCTCAGGTAGGCCCAATTGTGGTTTAGGACCCACCATTCCTTGGAAGCTAGTGGGCTTCCCCCTTTATCCCATTTTGACCTCATTGGATTAGGCCAAAAGGGGCCTGATTGGCCCACAGACTGCAGGCCGTAGAGGGCCTAATTGTCCCAAAACGGCCATTTAGGCCCTAGACCCCCTAATGAAAAGGGGTGGCCCCAGGATGGTGGTTATGGCTGGGGGGCCCAGAACCCCCTAGGAGACAAAATGATACCCCCAGGCCCAATACAAAGATAGAGACCTGGGGGTTGGTGATATGGAGATTGGCCAGGTGTCACAACCATGGCAATTCACTTCCTTGGATCCCCATATGGCATATCAAGCCACAGTCCTTTTATGGCCAATTGGCCATATCCATCAACAGTGGCCAATATGGCCATGTCATCATCTCATGGACCATTTATGGCCATTTGTGTTTTGGGGCCTTCATGGCCCTTCACCTCAATCCAGCACCCATAGCGGCAATTTATGCCCAAATGGGTATTTCTGGTCATTTCCCTCAAAACCAGGGGAAATGGCGCAAATGGCTGTTTTTGGCCATTTGGGCTCATAATGCGCATTTGCGCATTTTTTGCGCATTTTGCGCATTTTTGCGCATTTGCGCACTTTTGCGCATTTTTGCGCATTTGCGCACTTTTTGCGCATTTGCGCACTTTTGCGCATTTTGCGCATTTTTGCGCATTTGCGCACTTTTTGCGCATTTTGCGCACTTTCGCGCATTTGCGCACTTTTTGCGCATTTTTGCGCACTTTGCGCATTTGCGCACTTTTGCGCATTTTTGCGCACTTTGACGCAAAGTGTCCAAAAGACACTTTCCCGCCTTTTGGGCCAGTTTTTGGCTCAGAACCCAAAAATGGCCAAAAACCCCAAAAGGCCCAGAAACACCATTCCAAGCTCTGAAGCCATTACATCCATCCTTTTCCCTCTGCCTTTCCATCTCAAGACCTTTGGACGTAATCTTCTTGCCAATCAACCAATATGCCATAAATGATGTTATATATCATTGTGCATCATTTTTCAACAGCAATTCAATGGTGGCAATATCAAATGTTCATTTCAACATTCCAACATCTCATCACGTCATCAAGGCACCCAATCATTCAGAGGAATCATCAAGGCCCAAGAGCAAGTGTTTCAGCGTCAAAGACCAATGACGCCATCAAGCAGTCATTGGTTATTCTCACTCCAAGTATTCATTCCAAGGGAATACTTTCAATTCATTCTCAAGTGTATTCAAGAGGCAGTGCCAAAAAGAAGTTGTCAAGTGTCAAAGCTCCACTCAATCCATCTTGGCAACCATATTCATTTCAATACAGTCTGGATCCATCAAGACCTGTATTTCATTTTCAATCATGGGAAGTTCATTCAACCCAATTCAATTTCAATATTAGCCAGCTGTATCAATTCCCAAAACAATCAATACAGCCTCAAGGATCAATACAGATCAGTTTTCAGCCTGAAGAACTCAAGCTCCCAGCTTTTCACATATACCGGCTACCCTTTCCACCCTGGGGGGTTTTCCCCAGTTAATTAATATATTTTGATTTTATTTTATCTCTATTTCCTTTTCACTTTAGTTAAGCAAATACTGATATTATTAAGTCAGTCATTTAGCACCTTTCTCTTTCTCTTTCTTCGCCTGTCAATGGATATTTGGTGGTCATATCCTTACTAATTCCATTATTCATTTTTGGCAGGTTGAAACAGTGATTAAGGACTTACTTGGTTGGCTCTTTGGCCATTTGGCTTCCCTTTCCTCTTTTGCATCTCATCTTGTACCTGCATATCTTTTAGAGGAATTCATTCTTATTATTTTATTGTTTATCCTTTTGGAGTCTTCCAAGTGAGTTCCCTGATTGCTGAGTGCCAGGCCACTCTTGTATTTCTGTCCAAGAGCCCCTGTGACATTATATTAATTAACTCATAATTTCTTTTTCATTCTGTTCATTCTTTCTTTATACATTCATTCACTCATTTCATCGAAATTATGATTCTTTTACGCTTATGAACTTAATGATTCATCGTCACCTCTCAATTTTCTTTCATTCATTCTTCATTTTGAAAATTGAAAGCTGACCCATTTTTTATTTTTGTTATTCTTTTTTAAATCTTTTCAAATCATCAAATTTTCATTCTCATTCATAATTCAGGCGTCATCTTGATTTTCTTTGATTTTCAAATTTTTCATCAAGATATTCAGACACGTTATTCACATCAAGATTCATAATTGATTTTTTCTTCAAGAATTTTGATTTTTAAAGAATAATTCACTTGATTTTGATTGATTGATTGATTTGACATATTTGATTTTGACCTCAAGAAAATTGATTGACCTGAAGATTTCATTGATTTTGCTGATTTTTCACATCAAGAATTTTGACATAAATTGATTTTTCTTCAAGATTTTCATTTGATTGATTGATTCTGCAAGATTTTTCTTTTGATTGATTTGATTGATTTGATTTTGACTTCAAGACTTCATTTGATTTTGATTTATTGACGTACCTGAAGATTTTCATTTTGATTCATTGATTTTCCTCAAGATTTGATTGTTGACTCTTTTCACTTCAAGCAAATTTTGACTCTTATTCATTTAATTCAATTTTATTCCTGTTATCATGCCTGTTCAACATTCACCTCCGGCAAGACAGACAAGATCTCAGGCCAGAGCTCAAGCTGTTCTCACTCCAACTCCAAGAGCTCCTCTAGATGGCACCCCAGCAGTTCCTCAACTGAGGGCCCAATTAGATAGAGGACCCCGCATGGAAGGAGCAGCACCATCCAGGAAGGAAGGAAGAGCGCCAAGAAGATCATGTTCATTCTCAGGAGTAGTTGGCGGATTTCCAGGAACTTCAAGGACTATTTTCAAAGGTCCAGGTGAAGATGGTGAAGAGGAGGGGGAGAATTCTGTGGAAGAGGAAGAGTCTGATGGTACTGAAGGTGTCCCTGCTCCGGTGGAGGCATCCCAAGGTACTGGAGGGCCAACTCTAGCCCAGTCTAATCAGCCTGTCTCTCATCAGTCTGAACCATCTTTATTGGCCATCATGCAGCAAATGACTCAGATTATGGCCAATCTTCAAGCAGCTTCATCTTCTGAAGCATCAAGACCACCAGCCTTCAAGACTCCATCTATGAAGGCACCAGAATGCTTTGATGGGACTCAGCCCTTCAAAGTTAGAAGTTTCATTCAGTCTTGTCAATTGATATTTCATAATGATCCGGCAAACTTCGCTCAAGACAGAAAGAAGGTCCTTTATGCCACTTCATTTCTCATTGGCAGGGCTGCAAAATGGATTGAGCCTTATCTTTCCAATCTCACCAATCAAGATTCAAATTACCTTCTCAATTCTTGGCTTTTATTTGAATCTCAACTCTTCACTTTATTTGGTGACCCGAATGAAGTCAGAAAAGCAGAAGCTGAGTTGGATTCTTTAAGAATGAAAGAAGGTGGGCATGTATCCTTATACATTGCTGATTTCAGAAGCTTAGTCTCAAGAATCGGGGATTGGGGTGAAAGAGCTCTCATCCATCATTTCAGGAAGGGATTGCCATCCAGGATTTTGGATCAATTGGCCTCCCATCCTTCAAGAATTGACTCTCTTCAAGACTTAATGGACGTTACCCTGGACCTTGATACCAGGTACCATGAGAGGCAAAATGAAAAGGGTCATCATCAAGAGAAGAAGCCAGAAGCCTCAAAGTCAAGTTCTTCTCATCCTCAAAATTCTTCAAGTTCAAGTCATAAGAAGAAGAAGAATTTTCAGAAGAGGGACAAGCCCCATTCTTCTTTGTTGAATAAAGATTTCAAGCTCATGAACTCTGAAAAAGAAAGAAGAATCAAGGAGGGTCTTTGTACCTATTGTGGTGGGAAGCATAGTCTTGAGTCCTGTCTCAAAAGGCCTCAAAACAAGCTTACCCAACCGTCAGGCAAATTTCCCAGCCAGGGAAAAGCCTGAGTGAAGATCATGTTGTGTTCAATGGTCTTCACGGTTTTCCATCCAGAGCACAATTGTGCAGTCTGAATACTGGTGTCAAAAATTCTCTTAAATTTTATGTTTTTTCTTCTCTCTCTGATATGTTTTACAGTATTCTCATTGATTCTGGTGCTACCAACTCATTTATTGCAAAGCAGTTTGTTCACAAGTATTCTTTGACCATGTCAGAACTCCCGGAGAAGATTCCCCTTATTATTCTTGACTCCTCTGAGTCTCCTTCTTTATTTGTGACTCACCATACTAAATATATGGTTGAGCTCCCTTCCTTCCCAAGCTTTGAATGGGACTTTTTAGTCATTGATACTCCCAAGGGAGAAGACCTCATATTGGGCTTTGACTTTCTTAATCATTTTAATCCGTTTATTGATTGGAGGAAAGGATTGATCACCTTTAATTCTGATCATAAGGACTATAATGATCCTTCAATTTCTTTCAGTAATGACTTTTCTTCTGCCAAATCATGTGCAGCTCTGGTTGGTGATTCTAGAACACCATCATTTCCGTCTTCTGTCCATATTCCTTCCCTTAATTCCCATCAGTCATTACTATCATCTAGAGATGAAGTCTTCAAAGAGATTCAAGATGTTGGAGAAGATAATTCTGTATCTTCACTTCATCTCTTCTTTGGGAATATGGACCTTCCTCCTTCATCTTATCATGACTCCCTGGAGGAGTTGTGGGATGAAGAGGAAGAGCCAGAAGAAATAGAAACCGTGATGAAGGTTGTTCCTCCTGTTTATCACCAATACTTGGATGTATTTTCCAAGGTGAAAGCAGAGAAACTTCCTCCTCACCGCGCCTGTGATCATCATATCGAGCTGGAGGGGTCTCTACCTCCAGTTGGGGTGATCTACTCTTTATCAAACCAAGAGTCAGATACACTCAGGGCCTACATTTCAGAGAATGTAGAGAAAGGTTTCATCCGGCCAAGCTCCTCTTCTACAGGAGCACCTGTTCTTTTTGTCAAAAAGAAAGATGGTGGCCTCCGTTTGTGTGTTGATTACCGCAAACTCAATGCTGTTACTAGGAAGAACAAGTATCCTGTTCCTCCTATGAATCAGCTTCTCACTGTTTTCAATGGTTCTTCTATCTTCTCCAAGATTGATTTGCGTGGTGCATATAACCTGCTCAGAATCAAGGAAGGTGATGAACATTTGACTTGTTTTAGAACCAAATATGGTAGTTATGAGTACTTGGTTATGCCATTTGGGCTTACCAATGCTCCTGCTTCTTTTCAAAATCTCGTCAATGATATTTTTTATGATCTTCTTGATGTTTATGTTGTGGTTTATTTTGATGACATTATGGTTTTTTCCAAATCTGAGGAAGAACATGTCACTCATGTGTCCACTGTTCTTTCCAGACTCAGAGCCAATAACCTCTTTGCTAAGGCGTCCAAATGCCTATTTCATGTTTCAAGTGTGGAATATCTTGGTTATGTAGTTTCTTCTGAAGGCCTCAAGATGGACCAAGCAAAAGTCCAGCAAATTCTCAATTGGCCACCTCCAAGAAACCTCAAGGCTCTTCAATCATTCCTTGGCTTTGCCAATTTTTACCGCCGTTTCATCAAGAATTATTCAAAGAAAATTAGTTCACTCACAAGTTTCCTCAAGAAAGATTCCCGTTTTCCCCTCAATGAGGAAGCTCTTAGACAGTTTCATCAACTCAAAGAGGCATTCACCACTGCTCCAATCCTTTCTCATTTCAATCTTTCTCTACCCACCATTGTAGAGACCGATGCATCAGATTATGCCTTGGGTGCTGTACTGAGTCAGGTCTCTGACTCAGGAAAACATCCCATTGCATTTGATAGCCGCAAGCTTCTCCCAGCTGAGCTCAATTATGAGATTCATGACAAGGAGCTCCTTGGCATAGTCTGGGCTCTCAAGCGCTGGAGAGCTTTCCTTCTTTCTATTTCTTCCCCTTTTGAAGTTCTCACCGATCATTCATCTCTTCAATATTTCATGTCTTCCAAGATTCTCACTCGCCGTCAAGCCCGCTGGGCTGAATTTTTATCTGAATTCCATTTCTCAATCACTTACCGCCCTGGCCGCTTGGCCACCCTTCCAGATGCCTTGTCACGTCGGGACGACGTTTACCCGGAGAGGGGGGAGGATTTCATCAGCAAGAATCCAATAAACTATCAGAAGATAATCAAGCAAGATGAAATTCAAGCCTCAAAGTTTTTTGCAGTCAAGGTGGATTCATTTTCAAATTTTATTGATTCAATTCAGAAGGCAGTGTGGCAAGATTCTCAATATAGAAGTGTCCTTGAAGATTTGGGTAAAGGTAAATCTGTCCAAGATTATTCTCTTGATTCCTCTTCCAAACTTCTCCTTTTCAAAGATCGGGTGGTGGTCCCAAATGACCCCACAATTCAACTCAATGTACTTCAAAATCGGCATGACTCTCCTCTAGCTGGACACCCTGGCCAAGAGAAGACCCTCAAGCTTTTCAAGCGGGATTTCCACTGGTCCGGCATGACTCAATTTATCAAGGATTATGTCTCATCCTGTCAGCAGTGTTCAAAAAACAAAAATATTCATCACAAGAAGTTTGGACTCCTCAAGCCTCTTCCAGTTCCAAGTGGTCCTTGGATTTGTCTTTCAATGGATTTCATCACTCAATTGCCACTGTCCAATTCCTTTGATTCAATTTTAGTCATAGTGGACAGATTCTCAAAAATGGCGGTTTTTATTCCAACAATAGCTTCAATCACTTCATTAGATTTGGCCCATTTATTCATCAAGAATATTTTCTCAAAGCATGGCCTCCCTTCAAGCATTGTTAGTGATCGAGGTTCTCTTTTTGTTTCTTCCTTTTGGACCAACCTTTGTCAGCAGCTCAAGATTTCAAGAGACTTGTCAACTGCTTATCATCCAGAAACTGATGGACAGACAGAGAGGGTAAATCAGATACTAGAACAGTACCTTCGGATGTATGTCAGTTATCATCAAGATGATTGGAACACCTGGCTCCCTCTGGCTGAATTTGCCTACAATAACTCTGACCACTCTTCAACAAAACAATCACCGTTTTTCACTGTTTATGGAAGAGATCCTCAATTTGACTCAGTTCACATCACTCAAGATACTCCTGCTGGAAAGTTATCAACAAAAATCCAATCAGTACAGCAAGATGTCAAGAGAGAACTTGAAGTTGCCATAAACAGGTTTAAGAGGTATGCAGATAAAAGTAGAGCAAGTCCACCTGTTTTCAATCCCGGTGACATGGTATGGCTTTCTTCCAAGAACATCAAATCAACCAGACCCACCAAAAAGCTGTCTGAAAGATGGCTGGGTCCTTTTCCAATCTTGAAGAAAATCAGCACTCATGCCTACCACCTCAAGCTTCCATCTCAATGGAAATCCAACCACCCAGTTTTCCATATTTCCCTTTTGGAACCAGTCAAGACGTCAACAATCCCAAATAGGCATCAAGAGCCTCCTCCTCCAATCACCATTGAAGAAGAAGAGGAATGGGAAGTCTCTCAAATACTGGACTCAAAGCTCAAGAGAGGAAAATTATGGTATCTGGTGGAATGGAAAGGTTTCAGTCAAGACCCAGAAAGATCCACTTGGGAACCAACCGAAAACCTCAAGAATTGTCCTGAACTTGTCAAATATTTTCATTCATTATATCCTGACAAGCCTGGGCCGAATTCTTCAAAAGCTTGATTCATTATGGTGCTTGGTGGGGAGAGGAATTACCAAAAGTAAGTCCCACTCCTGGTATGCACCTTTAGGGGTATTCTACTCTTTTTGTTGTAAGCATCACCTTGGCCACTCTGTGAGCACTTTGCAATTTTGGACACAGATCTTTGGCATGGCTTTCAACTTCATTTCCAATCTTATGGCCAATTTTACTTGGGACAATGGGCCATTCACTTTTCAATTCATTTCCAAGATTCCAAATTCAAATTCATTCCTTCAACAGTTTTGTTTTATTTTTATGGCACTGGCGGGAGTGGTAATTACCAAAAGTAAGTTCCTCTCCTGGTGTGCACGTCCCTGAGGGGTCTACAATCTTGTCAAAACATCACCTTGGCCACTTTGTGAGCACCTGGCATCAAATTTATCTTTCCAGGTCCTTGGCCAATTTCAAAATCAGTTATCAACCTCCGTGATGAAGATTGGAACCTCCTCAAGATTCAATTCATTTCTCTTTTTCTTTTTCCTTTTCTTTTCTTAATTTCATTTTCATTCTTTATTATTATTTTATTTTCATTTTAAATTTTCTTTTATCACGTCAATTATCACGTCAAAAATTTTCATTCATTTCAAAATTAAATTCAAATCATGAAGCCAATGTCAAAAGAAGATCAAGCAAGTCCTGCGTCAAATGTCAAATTTTTAATATCAGTCTTCAAATTTTTATCTTAATCAGTCCTCTTGAATCACTCTCTCAAATTCTTTCCAATAGCCTCAACAGGCTTCACCTTGTATTGGTGCTCAGGAGCTCACCATTTCAAGGTGGGGGGTACTGTCACAACCATGGCAATTCACTTCCTTGGATCCCCATATGGCATATCAAGCCACAGTCCTTTTATGGCCAATTGGCCATATCCATCACCAGTGGCCAATATGGCCACGTCATCATCTCATGGACCATTTATGGCCATTTGTGTTTTGGGGCCTTCATGGCCCTTCACCTCAATCCAGCACCCATAGCGGCAATTTATGCCCAAATGGGTATTTCTGGTCATTTCCCTCAAAACCAGGGGAAATGGCCCAAATGGCTGTTTTTGGACATTTGGGCTCATAATGCGCATTTGCGCATTTTGCGCATTTTGCGCATTTTTGCGCATTTGCGCACTTTTTGCGCATTTTGCGCATTTGCGCACTTTTTGCGCACTTTGCGCATTTGCGCATTTTGCGCATTTTTGCGCACTTTGCGCATTTGTGCACTTTTGCGCACTTTGACGCAAAGTGTCCAAAAGACACTTTCCCGCCTTTTGGGCCAGTTTTTGGCTCAGAACCCAAAAATGGCCAAAAACCCCAAAAGGCCCAGAAACACCATTCCAAGCTCTGAAGCCATTACATCCATCCTTTTCCCTCTGCCTTTCCATCTCAAGACCTTTGGACGTAATCTTCTTGCCAATCAACCAATATGCCATAAATGATGTTATATATCATTGTGCATCATTTTTCAACAGCAATTCAATGGTGGCAATATCAAATGTTCATTTCAACATTCCAACATCTCATCACGTCATCAAGGCACCCAATCATTCAGAGGAATCATCAAGGCCCAAGAGCAAGTGTTTCAGCGTCAAAGACCAATGACGCCATCAAGCAGTCATTGGTTATTCTCACTCCAAGTATTCATTCCAAGGGAATACTTTCAATTCATTCTCAAGTGTATTCAAGAGGCAGTGCCAAAAAGAAGTTGTCAAGTGTCAAAGCTCCACTCAATCCATCTTGGCAACCATATTCATTTCAATACAGTCTGGATCCATCAAGACCTGTATTTCATTTTCAATCATGGGAAGTTCATTCAACCCAATTCAATTTCAATATTAGCCAGCTGTATCAATTCCCAAAACAATCAATACAGCCTCAAGGATCAATACAGATCAGTTTTCAGCCTGAAGAACTCAAGCTCCCAACTTTTCACATATACCGGCTACCCTTTCCACCCTGGGGGGTTTTCCCCAGTTAATTAATATATTTTGATTTTATTTTATCTCTATTTCCTTTTCACTTTAGTTAAGCAAATACTGATATTATTAAGTCAGTCATTTAGCACCTTTCTCTTTCTCTTTCTTCGCCTGTCAATGGATATTTGGTGGTCATATCCTTACTAATTCCATTATTCATTTTTGGCAGGTTGAAACAGTGATTAAGGACTTACTTGGTTGGCTCTTTGGCCATTTGGCTTCCCTTTCCTCTTTTGCATCTCATCTTGTACCTGCATATCTTTTAGAGGAATTCATTCTTATTATTTTATTGTTTATCCTTTTGGAGTCTTCCAAGTGAGTTCCCTGATTGCTGAGTGCCAGGCCACTCTTGTATTTCTGTCCAAGAGCCCCTGTGACATTATATTAATTAACTCATAATTTCTTTTTCATTCTGTTCATTCTTTCTTTATACATTCATTCACTCATTTCATCGAAATTATGATTCTTTTACGCTTATGAACTTAATGATTCATCGTCACCTCTCAATTTTCTTTCATTCATTCTTCATTTTGAAAATTGAAAGCTGACCCATTTTTTATTTTTGTTATTCTTTTTTAAATCTTTTCAAATCATCAAATTTTCATTCTCATTCATAATTCAGGCGTCATCTTGATTTTCTTTGATTTTCAAATTTTTCATCAAGATATTCAGACACGTTATTCACATCAAGATTCATAATTGATTTTTTCTTCAAGAATTTTGATTTTTAAAGAATAATTCACTTGATTTTGATTGATTGATTGATTTGACATATTTGATTTTGACCTCAAGAAAATTGATTGACCTGAAGATTTCATTGATTTTGCTGATTTTTCACATCAAGAATTTTGACATAAATTGATTTTTCTTCAAGATTTTCATTTGATTGATTGATTCTGCAAGATTTTTCTTTTGATTGATTTGATTGATTTGATTTTGACTTCAAGACTTCATTTGATTTTGATTTATTGACGTACCTGAAGATTTTCATTTTGATTCATTGATTTTCCTCAAGATTTGATTGTTGACTCTTTTCACTTCAAGCAAATTTTGACTCTTATTCATTTAATTCAATTTTATTCCTGTTATCATGCCTGTTCAACATTCACCTCCGGCAAGACAGACAAGATCTCAGGCCAGAGCTCAAGCTGTTCTCACTCCAACTCCAAGAGCTCCTCTAGATGGCACCCCAGCAGTTCCTCAACTGAGGGCCCAATTAGATAGAGGACCCCGCATGGAAGGAGCAGCACCATCCAGGAAGGAAGGAAGAGCGCCAAGAAGATCATGTTCATTCTCAGGAGTAGTTGGCGGATTTCCAGGAACTTCAAGGACTATTTTCAAAGGTCCAGGTGAAGATGGTGAAGAGGAGGGGGAGAATTCTGTGGAAGAGGAAGAGTCTGATGGTACTGAAGGTGTCCCTGCTCCGGTGGAGGCATCCCAAGGTACTGGAGGGCCAACTCTAGCCCAGTCTAATCAGCCTGTCTCTCATCAGTCTGAACCATCTTTATTGGCCATCATGCAGCAAATGACTCAGATTATGGCCAATCTTCAAGCAGCTTCATCTTCTGAAGCATCAAGACCACCAGCCTTCAAGACTCCATCTATGAAGGCACCAGAATGCTTTGATGGGACTCAGCCCTTCAAAGTTAGAAGTTTCATTCAGTCTTGTCAATTGATATTTCATAATGATCCGGCAAACTTCGCTCAAGACAGAAAGAAGGTCCTTTATGCCACTTCATTTCTCATTGGCAGGGCTGCAAAATGGATTGAGCCTTATCTTTCCAATCTCACCAATCAAGATTCAAATTACCTTCTCAATTCTTGGCTTTTATTTGAATCTCAACTCTTCACTTTATTTGGTGACCCGAATGAAGTCAGAAAAGCAGAAGCTGAGTTGGATTCTTTAAGAATGAAAGAAGGTGGGCATGTATCCTTATACATTGCTGATTTCAGAAGCTTAGTCTCAAGAATCGGGGATTGGGGTGAAAGAGCTCTCATCCATCATTTCAGGAAGGGATTGCCATCCAGGATTTTGGATCAATTGGCCTCCCATCCTTCAAGAATTGACTCTCTTCAAGACTTAATGGACGTTACCCTGGACCTTGATACCAGGTACCATGAGAGGCAAAATGAAAAGGGTCATCATCAAGAGAAGAAGCCAGAAGCCTCAAAGTCAAGTTCTTCTCATCCTCAAAATTCTTCAAGTTCAAGTCATAAGAAGAAGAAGAATTTTCAGAAGAGGGACAAGCCCCATTCTTCTTTGTTGAATAAAGATTTTAAGCTCATGAACTCTGAAAAAGAAAGAAGAATCAAGGAGGGTCTTTGTACCTATTGTCGTGGGAAGCATAGTCTTGAGTCCTGTTTCAAAAGGCCTCAAAACAAGCTTACCCAACCGTCAGGCAAATTTCCCAGCCAGGGAAAAGCCTGAGTGAAGATCATGTTGTGTTCAATGGTCTTCACGGTTTTCCATCCAGAGCACAATTGTGCATTCTGAATACTGGTGTCAAAAATTCTCTTAAATTTTTTGTTTTTTCTTCTCTCTCTGATATGTTTTACAGTATTCTCATTGATTCTGGTGCTACCAACTCATTTATTGCAAAGCAGTTTGTTCACAAGTATTCTTTGACCATGTCAGAACTCCCGGAGAAGATTCCCCTTATTATTCTTGACTCCTCTGAGTCTCCTTCTTTATTTGTGACTCACCATACTAAATATATGGTTGAGCTCCCTTCCTTCCCAAGCTTTGAATGGGACTTTTTAGTCATTGATACTCCCAAGGGAGAAGACCTCATATTGGGCTTTGACTTTCTTAATCATTTTAATCCGTTTATTGATTGGAGGAAAGGATTGATCACCTTTAATTCTGATCATAAGGACTATAATGATCCTTCAATTTCTTTCAGTAATGACTTTTCTTCTGCCAAATCATGTGCAGCTCTGGTTGGTGATTCTAGAACACCATCATTTCCGTCTTCTGTCCATATTCCTTCCCTTAATTCCCATCAGTCATTACTATCATCTAGAGATGAAGTCTTCAAAGAGATTCAAGATGTTGGAGAAGATAATTCTGTATCTTCACTTCATCTCTTCTTTGGGAATATGGACCTTCCTCCTTCATCTTATCATGACTCCCTGGAGGAGTTGTGGGATGAAGAGGAAGAGCCAGAAGAAATAGAAACCGTGATGAAGGTTGTTCCTCCTGTTTATCACCAATACTTGGATGTATTTTCCAAGGTGAAAGCAGAGAAACTTCCTCCTCACCGCGCCTGTGATCATCATATCGAGCTGGAGGGGTCTCTACCTCCAGTTGGGGTGATCTACTCTTTATCAAACCAAGAGTCAGATACACTCAGGGCCTACATTTCAGAGAATGTAGAGAAAGGTTTCATCCGGCCAAGCTCCTCTTCTACAGGAGCACCTGTTCTTTTTGTCAAAAAGAAAGATGGTGGCCTCCGTTTGTGTGTTGATTACCGCAAACTCAATGCTGTTACTAGGAAGAACAAGTATCCTGTTCCTCCTATGAATCAGCTTCTCACTGTTTTCAATGGTTCTTCTATCTTCTCCAAGATTGATTTGCGTGGTGCATATAACCTGCTCAGAATCAAGGAAGGTGATGAACATTTGACTTGTTTTAGAACCAAATATGGTAGTTATGAGTACTTGGTTATGCCATTTGGGCTTACCAATGCTCCTGCTTCTTTTCAAAATCTCGTCAATGATATTTTTTATGATCTTCTTGATGTTTATGTTGTGGTTTATTTTGATGACATTATGGTTTTTTCCAAATCTGAGGAAGAACATGTCACTCATGTGTCCACTGTTCTTTCCAGATTCAGAGCCAATAACCTCTTTGCTAAGGCGTCCAAATGCCTATTTCATGTTTCAAGTGTGGAATATCTTGGTTATGTAGTTTCTTCTGAAGGCCTCAAGATGGACCAAGCAAAAGTCCAGCAAATTCTCAATTGGCCACCTCCAAGAAACCTCAAGGCTCTTCAATCATTCCTTGGCTTTGCCAATTTTTACCGCCGTTTCATCAAGAATTATTCAAAGAAAATTAGTTCACTCACAAGTTTCCTCAAGAAAGATTCCCGTTTTCCCCTCAATGAGGAAGCTCTTAGACAGTTTCATCAACTCAAAGAGGCATTCACCACTGCTCCAATCCTTTCTCATTTCAATCCTTCTCTACCCACCATTGTAGAGACCGATGCATCAGATTATGCCTTGGGTGCTGTACTGAGTCAGGTCTCTGACTCAGGAAAACATCCCATTGCATTTGATAGCCGCAAGCTTCTCCCAGCTGAGCTCAATTATGAGATTCATGACAAGGAACTCCTTGGCATAGTCTGGGCTCTCAAGCGCTGGAGAGCTTTCCTTCTTTCTATTTCTTCCCCTTTTGAAGTTCTCACCGATCATTCATCTCTTCAATATTTCATGTCTTCCAAGATTCTCACTCGCCGTCAAGCCCGCTGGGCTGAATTTTTATCTGAATTCCATTTCTCAATCACTTACCGCCCTGGCCGCTTGGCCACCCTTCCAGATGCCTTGTCACGTCGGGACGACCTTTACCCGGAGAGGGGGGAGGATTTCATCAGCAAGAATCCAATAAACTATCAGAAGATAATCAAGCAAGATGAAATTCAAGCCTCAAAGTTTTTTGCAGTCAAGGTGGATTCATTTTCAAATTTGATTGATTCAATTCAGAAGGCAGTGTGGCAAGATTCTCAATATAGAAGTGTCCTTGAAGATTTGGGTAAAGGTAAATCTGTCCAAGATTATTCTCTTGATTCCTCTTCCAAACTTCTCCTTTTCAAAGATCGGGTGGTGGTCCCAAATGACCCCACAATTCAACTCAATGTACTTCAAAATCGGCATGACTCTCCTCTAGCTGGACACCCTGGCCAAGAGAAGACCCTCAAGCTTGTCAAGCGGGATTTCCACTGGTCCGGCATGACTCAATTTATCAAGGATTATGTCTCATCCTGTCAGCAGTGTTCAAAAAACAAAAATATTCATCACAAGAAGTTTGGACTCCTCAAGCCTCTTCCAGTTCCAAGTGGTCCTTGGATTTGTCTTTCAATGGATTTCATCACTCAATTGCCACTGTCCAATTCCTTTGATTCAATTTTAGTCATAGTGGACAGATTCTCAAAAATGGCGGTTTTTATTCCAACAATAGCTTCAATCACTTCATTAGATTTGGCCCATTTATTCATCAAGAATATTTTCTCAAAGCATGGCCTCCCTTCAAGCATTGTTAGTGATCGAGGTTCTCTTTTTGTTTCTTCCTTTTGGACCAACCTTTGTCAGCAGCTCAAGATTTCAAGAGACTTGTCAACTGCTTATCATCCAGAAACTGATGGACAGACAGAGAGGGTAAATCAGATACTAGAACAGTACCTTCGGATGTATGTCAGTTATCATCAAGATGATTGGAACACCTGGCTCCCTCTGGCTGAATTTGCCTACAATAACTCTGACCACTCTTCAACAAAACAATCACCGTTTTTCACTGTTTATGGAAGAGATCCTCAATTTGACTCAGTTCACATCACTCAAGATACTCCTGCTGGAAAGTTATCAACAAAAATCCAATCAGTACAGCAAGATGTCAAGAGAGAACTTGAAGTTGCCATAAACAGGTTTAAGAGGTATGCAGATAAAAGTAGAGCAAGTCCACCTGTTTTCAATCCCGGTGACATGGTATGGCTTTCTTCCAAGAACATCAAATCAACCAGACCCACCAAAAAGCTGTCTGAAAGATGGCTGGGTCCTTTTCCAATCTTGAAGAAAATCAGCACTCATGCCTACCACCTCAAGCTTCCATCTCAATGGAAATCCAACCACCCAGTTTTCCATATTTCCCTTTTGGAACCAGTCAAGACGTCAACAATCCCAAATAGGCATCAAGAGCCTCCTCCTCCAATCACCATTGAAGAAGAAGAGGAATGGGAAGTCTCTCAAATACTGGACTCAAAGCTCAAGAGAGGAAAATTATGGTATCTGGTGGAATGGAAAGGTTTCAGTCAAGACCCAGAAAGATCCACTTGGGAACCAACCGAAAACCTCAAGAATTGTCCTGAACTTGTCAAATATTTTCATTCATTATATCCTGACAAGCCTGGGCCGAATTCTTCAAAAGCTTGATTCATTATGGTGCTTGGTGGGGAGAGGAATTACCAAAAGTAAGTCCCACTCCTGGTATGCACCTTTAGGGGTATTCTACTCTTTTTGTTGTAAGCATCACCTTGGCCACTCTGTGAGCACTTTGCAATTTTGGACACAGATCTTTGGCATGGCTTTCAACTTCATTTCCAATCTTATGGCCAATTTTACTTGGGACAATGGGCCATTCACTTTTCAATTCATTTCCAAGATTCCAAATTCAAATTCATTCCTTCAACAGTTTTGTTTTATTTTTATGGCACTGGCGGGAGTGGTAATTACCAAAAGTAAGTTCCTCTCCTGGTGTGCACGTCCCTGAGGGGTCTACAATCTTGTCAAAACATCACCTTGGCCACTTTGTGAGCACCTGGCATCAAATTTATCTTTCCAGGTCCTTGGCCAATTTCAAAATCAGTTATCAACCTCCGTGATGAAGATTGGAACCTCCTCAAGATTCAATTCATTTCTCTTTTTCTTTTTCCTTTTCTTTTCTTAATTTCATTTTCATTCTTTATTATTATTTTATTTTCATTTTAAATTTTCTTTTATCACGTCAATTATCACGTCAAAAATTTTCATTCATTTCAAAATTAAATTCAAATCATGAAGCCAATGTCAAAAGAAGATCAAGCAAGTCCTGCGTCAAATGTCAAATTTTTAATATCAGTCTTCAAATTTTTATCTTAATCAGTCCTCTTGAATCACTCTCTCAAATTCTTTCCAATAGCCTCAACAGGCTTCACCTTGTATTGGTGCTCAGGAGCTCACCATTTCAAGGTGGGGGGTACTGTCACAACCATGGCAATTCACTTCCTTGGATCCCCATATGGCATATCAAGCCACAGTCCTTTTATGGCCAATTGGCCATATCCATCACCAGTGGCCAATATGGCCACGTCATCATCTCATGGACCATTTATGGCCATTTGTGTTTTGGGGCCTTCATGGCCCTTCACCTCAATCCAGCACCCATAGCGGCAATTTATGCCCAAATGGGTATTTCTGGTCATTTCCCTCAAAACCAGGGGAAATGGCCCAAATGGCTGTTTTTGGACATTTGGGCTCATAATGCGCATTTGCGCATTTTTTGCGCATTTTGCGCATTTTTGCGCATTTGCGCACTTTTGCGCATTTTTGCGCATTTGCGCACTTTTTGCGCATTTTGCGCATTTGCGCACTTTTTGCGCACTTTGCGCATTTGCGCATATTTGCGCACTTTTGCGCATTTTGCGCATTTTTGCGCATTTTGCGCATTTTTGCGCACTTTGCGCATTTGCGCACTTTTGCGCATTTTGCGCATTTTTGCGCACTTTGACGCAAAGTGTCCAAAAGACACTTTCCCGCCTTTTGGGCCAGTTTTTGGCTCAGAACCCAAAAATGGCCAAAAACCCCAAAAGGCCCAGAAACACCATTCCAAGCTCTGAAGCCATTACATCCATCCTTTTCCCTCTGCCTTTCCATCTCAAGACCTTTGGACGTAATCTTCTTGCCAATCAACCAATATGCCATAAATGATGTTATATATCATTGTGCATCATTTTTCAACAGCAATTCAATGGTGGCAATATCAAATGTTCATTTCAACATTCCAACATCTCATCACGTCATCAAGGCACCCAATCATTCAGAGGAATCATCAAGGCCCAAGAGCAAGTGTTTCAGCGTCAAAGACCAATGACGCCATCAAGCAGTCATTGGTTATTCTCACTCCAAGTATTCATTCCAAGGGAATACTTTCAATTCATTCTCAAGTGTATTCAAGAGGCAGTGCCAAAAAGAAGTTGTCAAGTGTCAAAGCTCCACTCAATCCATCTTGGCAACCATATTCATTTCAATACAGTCTGGATCCATCAAGACCTGTATTTCATTTTCAATCATGGGAAGTTCATTCAACCCAATTCAATTTCAATATTAGCCAGCTGTATCAACTCCCAAAACAATCAATACAGCCTCAAGGATCAATACCGATCAGTTTTCAGCCTGAAGAACTCAAGCTCCCAACTTTTCACATATACCGGCTACCCTTTCCACCCTGGGGGGTTTTCCCCAGTTAATTAATCTATTTTGATTTTATTTTATCTCTATTTCCTTTTCACTTTAGTTAAGCAAATACTGATATTATTAAGTCAGTCATTTAGCACCTTTCTCTTTCTCTTTCTTCGCCTGTCAATGGATATTTGGTGGTCATATCCTTACTAATTCCATTATTCATTTTTGGCAGGTTGAAACAGTGATTAAGGACTTACTTGGTTGGCTCTTTGGCCATTTGGCTTCCCTTTCCTCTTTTGCATCTCATCTTGTACCTGCATATCTTTTAGAGGAATTCATTCTTATTATTTTATTCTTTATCCTTTTGGAGTCTTCCAAGTGAGTTCCCTGATTGCTGAGTGCCAGGCCACTTTTGTATTTCTGTCCAAGAGCCCCTGTGACACCAGGGAGGCCAATGATGGCAGGATATGGCCTGAGGCCATAAAAGGCCAGGGGAAGGTGATATGGCCAAAGGGGGACAGTTAGCCATAAAGGATATGGTGTGCCCAATTTGCCCCAACTTGGTCCCAGTCTAAATTGCCAGAACACCCATGGAGGAGGGTCATTACTCGTGGTTGTGACAGTACCCCCCTACCTTGAATGGTGAGCTCCTGAGCACCAATATAAGGTAAGAGCCTGTTGAGGCTGTTGAGATGGATTGTGTGTAGGGATTCCAGAGGTATAGATTCTCAAAAGAAAATTTTGAACTGATACTCATGATGGCATATGAGATGGGGTTAACTTGGTCTTCCCATGACATTTGGCTTTGAAAGTGTTGACAGATTGATTTTGGCGTAAAATGTTGGCATTATTGAGTTTAAGCAAGAAAATCTTAAGGAAATACAAAGAAAGAAAATGAAAGAAAATAAATAATAAGGAAAGAAATAAAGAACAAAAAGAGAAAGAAAAATTCAAGGAGGATTTCAATCTTCATCACAGATTTGGACATTTAATTTTGAAAATGGCCAAGGACCTGTAAAACAGAATTTGATGCCAGGTGCTCACAAAGTGGACAAGGTGATTTTTTGAAATATTGTAGACCCCTCAGGGAAGGGCACCCCAGGAGAGGAGCTTACCTTTGGTAGCTACCACTCTGGCCAGTGCCATAAATGAAGAAAAATCTTGTTAAAGGAATGTTTTAAATGGATACTGTCTTGGAAAGGAAATGAGAAAAGGAATAATCCATCTGCCCAATTGTGAATGGCCATAAATCAGAATTGATTTTGAACCCAGGCCAAAGATCTGTGTCCAAATTGCAAAGTGCTCACAGAGTGGCCAAGGTGATGTTTACAACAAAGAAGAGTAGAATACCCCTAAAGGTGCATATCAGGAGTGGGACTTAAGTTTTCTAATTCCTCTCCTGACCAAGCACCATAAAGAATTAATCTTTTGAAGAATTGGGTCCTTGCTTGTCAGGATATAAAAAATGAAAATATTTGATGAGCTCAGGACAATTATTCAGGTTTTCAGTTGGTTCCCAAGTGGATCATTCTGAGTGTTGACTTAAACCTTTCCATTCCACCAGATGACATAATCTTCCACTCTTGAGCTTTGAATCCAGTATTTGAGAGACTTTCCATTCCTCTTCTTCTTCAATAATGATTGGAGGAGGAGGCTCTTGATGCGTATTTGGGATTATTGATGTCTTTACTGGTTCCAGGAGGGAAATATGGAAGACTGGGTGGGTGGATTTCCATTGAGATAGAAGCTTGAGGTGGTAAGCATGAGTGCTGACTTTCTTCAAGATTGGAATTGGACCAAGCCATCTTTCAGACAGTTTTTTGGTTGGTATAGTTGATTTGATGTTCTTGGAGGAAAGCCATACCATGTCACCAGAATTGAAATCAGGTGGACTTGCTCTACTTTTATCTGCATACCTCTTAAACTAGTTTATGGCAGCTTCAAGTTCTCTCATGACATCTTTCTGTACTGATTGTATTTTTGTTGATAACCTTCCAGCAGGATTGTCTTGAGTGATGTGAACTGAATCAAATTGTGGATCTCTTCCATAAACATTGAAAAACGGTGATTGATTGGTTGAAGAGTGGTCAGAATTATTGTAGGCAAATTCAGCCAGAGGGAGCCAGGTGTTCAAATTATCTTGATGATAACTGACACACATCCAAAGATACTGTTCTAGCATCTTATTTACCCTTTCTGTCTGTCCATCAGTTTCTTGATGGTAAGCAGTTGAAAGATCTCTTGAGATCTTGATCTGCTTACAAAGATTGGTCCAGAAGGAAGAAACAAAAAGAGGACCTCTATCACTGACAATGCTTGAAGGAAGGCCATTCTTTGAAAAGATATTCCTGATGAATAAATGGGCCAAATCTAGTGAAGTGATTGAAGACATTGTTGGAATGAAAACTGCCATTTTTTAAAATCTGTCCACTATGACAAGCAGTGAGTCAAATGAGTTGGACAATGGCAATTGAGTGATTAAATCAATTGAAAGACAAATCCAAGGACCATTTCGAATTGGGAGAGGTTCGAGGAGTCCAAACTTCATATGATGAATATTCTTGTTTCTTGAGCACTGTTGACAGGATGAGACATAATCCTTGATAAATTGAGTCATGCCAAAACAGTGGAAATCCGGCTTGACAAGTTTGAGAGTCTTCTCTTTGCCAGGGCGTCCAACTAGAGGAGAGTAATGATGCTTTTGAATAATGCTGAGCTGGATTGTGGGGTCATTTGGGACAACCACCCAACCTTTGAATAAAAGAAGTTGGGAAGAGGAATCAAGAGAATAATCCTGAACCAATTTACCTTTGCCCAATTCTTGAAGGATACTTCTGTACTGAGAATCTTGCCATAACTTCTTCTGAATTGATTCAATCAAATTTTAGAAAGATTCCACCTTGACTGCAAAACATCTTGAGGGTTGAACTTCATTTTGCTTAAGTGGTTGTTGGAAATTCATTGGATTCTTGCTGATGAAATCCTCCCCTGTCTTTGGATAAATGTTGTCCCAACGTGATAAGGCATCCAGAAGAGTAGGTAGGCAGCCAGGGCGGTAAGTGATTGAAAAATGAAATTCAGAAAGGAATTCAGCCCAACGGGCTTGACGGCGAGTAAGAACTTTTGAATACATGAGGTATTGAAGGGAACTGTGATTGGTGAGAATTTCAAAAGGGGAAGAAAGAGACAGAAGAAAGGCCCTCCAGTGCTTGAGAGCACAGACTATGCCAAGGAGTTCCTTGTCATGAATCTCATAGTTGAGCTCAGCTGGTATAAGCTTGCGGCTATTGAATGCAATGGGATTTTTTCCTGAGTCAGAAACCTGACTCAGTACAGCACCCAAGGAATAATTGGATGCATCGGTCTCTACAATGGTGGGTAGAGAAGGATTGAAGAGGTGGTGAAAGCCTTTTTGAGTTGGTGAAACTGACTGAGAGCTTCCTCATTGAGGGGGAAACAGGAATGTTTCTTGAGGAAACTGGTGAGTGAACTGATCTTCTTTGAATAATTCCTGACGAAATGGTGGTAGAAATTGGCAAAGCCAAGGAATGATTGAAGAGCTTTGAGGTTTCTTGGAGGGGGCCAGTTGAGAATCTGCTGGACCTTTTCTTGGTCCATCTTGAGGCCTTCAGAAGAAAAAACATAACCAAGATATTCTACACTAGAAACATGAAAAAGGAACTTTGAAGCCTTAGCAAAGGGGTTGTTGGCTCTGAGTCTGGAAAGAACATTGGACAAATGAGTGACATGTTCTTCCTCAGATTTGGAAAAGACCATAATGTCATCCAAATAAACCACAACATAAACATCAAGCAGATCTTGGAAGATATCATTGACAAGATTTTTAAAACAGGCAGGAGCATTGGTGAGTCCAAAAGGGATAACCAAGTACTCAAAACTGCCCTATTTAGTTCTTAAAGCTGTCAAATGTTCATCACCCTCCTTGATTCTGAGCAGGTTATATGCACCACGGAAACAAATCTTGGAAAACATAGAAGAACCATTAAAAACATTGAGAAGCGAATTCATAGGAGGAACAGGATACTTGTTCTTCATAGTAACCGCATTGAGTTTTCAGTAATCAACACACAAACAGAGGCCACCATCTTTGTTTTTGACAAAGAGGACAGGTGCTCCTGTACAAGAAGAGCTTGGCTGGATGAAACCTCTCTCTACATTCTCTGAAATGTAGGCCCTGAGTATATCTGACTCTTGGTTTGATAAAGAGTAGATCACCTCAACTGGTGGTAGAGACCCCTCTAGCTCAATATGATGATCACAGGCCCAGTGAGGAGGAAGTTTCTCTGCTTTCACCTTTCAGAATACATCCAAAGTTCTGGTGATAAACAGAAGGAACAGCCTTCATCACAGTTTCTATTTCTTCTGGCTCTTCTTCTTCATCCCACAACTCCTCCAGGGAGTCATGATAAGATGAGGGAGGAAGGTCTATATTCCCAAGGAAGAGATGAAGTGAAGATACAGAATTATCTTCTCCAACATCTTGAATCTCTTTGAATACTTCATCTCTAGATGATAGTAATGACTTATGGGAATTAAGGGAAGCAATATGGACAGAAGATGGAAATGATGGTGTTCTAGGATCACCAACCAGAGATGCACATTATTGGGCAGAAGAAAAGTCATTACTGAAAGAATTAGAAGGATAATAATAGTCCTTTCTATCAGAATTCAAGGTGATTAGCCCTTGCTTCCAATCAATAGAAGGATTGAAATGATTAAGAAAGTCAAAGCCCAATATGAGGTCTTGCCCCTTGGGAGTATCAATGACTAAAAGGTCCCATTCAAGGCTTGGGAAGGAAGGGAGCTCAACCATATATTTTGTATGGTGAGTCACAAGTAAAGACCGGGACTCAGATGAGTCCAAAATGATAAGAGGAATCTTCTCTTGGAGTTCTGACATGGTCAATGCGTACTTGTGAACAAACAGCTTTGCAATAAATGAGTTGGTAGCACCAGAATCAATTTGAATACTGTAAAAGACATCAGAAAGAGAAGAAACAACAAAAAGCTTTAATGAATTCTTGACACCAGTATTCAGAATGCACAATTGTGCTCTGGAAGGAAAACAGTGAAGACCATTGAACACAAGATGATCTTCACTCAGGCTTTTCCCTGGCTGGGTAAATTGCCTGACGGTTGTGTAAGCTTGTTTTGGGGCCTTTTGAAGCAGGACTCAAGACTATTCTTCCCACCACAATAGGTACATAAGCCCTCCTTGATTCTTCTTTCTTTTTCAGATTTCATTAACTTGAACTATTTATTCAACAATGAAGAATGGGGCTTGTCCCTCCTCTGAAAGTTCTTCTTATTCTTATGGCTTAAACTTGAAGAATTCCTAGTATGAGAAGAATTTGACTTTGAGGCTTCAGGCTTCTTCTCTTGATTATGATTCTTCTCCTTTTGCCTCTCATGGTACCTGGTATAAAGTTCCAGAGTAATATTCATTGAGGCTTGAAGAGAATAAATGCTTGAAGGATGGGTGGCCAATTGATCCAGAATTCTGAAGTCCAACCCTCTCCTGAAATTATAAATGAGAGCCCTTTCACCCCAATCCCCAATTATTGACACTAACCTTCTAAAATCAGAAATGTATAAAGATACATGCTGTAACAACCACTCACCAGGGGTAGGGTTATCCATTAATACACCCACTCAAACACCTCAAATCAGCGAATCCACTATTTGCATCAGCATTCAGTCTCAGCAATCTTCCTTGCTGAAACATGCATACAGTCTGGTTCATCAATACAGCCTATCAATCCTTGTACAGGTTGGAATTACCCGATACAGTTTGGATACACCATTTCCACACTGTATGATCACTCAACTCCACCACACCTCTTGTACAGGTTCTGTACAGCTGTACAGGACCTGTATGGGCCAGACTCAATTCAATCATCCAATCCTCTCATGAAAATTCTCTCTCTGGATCAGGGCTGGTGATTCTCACATATACCAGCCCCTCTTTCTCCCCCCTGGGGACTTTTCCCCAGTTAATTAATTTAGTTTATTTATTATTTTATGAATATTCTTATTCTTATTTTGGGTATTATATTCATTTAATATTGAGTTAGTCTTTGCATTTTCTTTCTTTGCCTGTACAGTATGAGCTGGGTGGCCATATCCTTATTAACCCTTCTCTTTTCATTCTGACAGCTTGAAACAGTGGACTTGGACTTGTGTGTGGTTGGCTCCTCTATTTCTTACTCTTATTCTTTTGTTGCTGCTCTTCTTATATTTCTCTTATTAGTAATGCATCTCTTAACATTCTTAAGTGTATTCCTCTTTATCATATGCTTGAGCCCTCCATAAGTGAGTCCCCATTTACTGAGTTCCAGGCCCTCTTCACTTAGAAGAGCCCCTGTGACCTTAAACTAATTAGGTCAGATTTGATTCTTTCTCTTCATTAGCTTAAATTCATTTCTCTCATTCATCAATCATGATTTTTATGACTTTATGATTCTTTAATGATTATGATTTTTTCTCTCATCAACATTCATCTCATTCATTTCATTCATATGAAAATTGATTTTTCCTATTTTCCTTAATCATTGCTGACCATCTCATTTCATTTCATTTTTACATTTCAATTCAAATTTCCTTTGTCTTCATATTCAGGTTTTATCAGGTTTATTGATTGATTGATTGATTGGATTATTCATTGGGATTCATTTGATTTATTAACTCAGCAACTCAGGATTTCATTTGGATTTGACTGATTGACTCTGAATTCTCAACATATTTAATTGATCCTCAAGAATTGATTTTGCTTATTGATTGATTTTGACTCATCAAGACATTGAACCAATCGTGAAGATATTGATTTGACTGATTGATTCCTCAAGACTTTGATTTTCATATTGAAGACACTTATTTATTGATTATTGATTTACTCAAGATTATTGATATTTGAATTTGAATTGATTGTTGATATTGGTTGAATTTAATTGATTGATTGATTGCTGATTGATATTGATTTCATCTCAAGACTGTTGATTGGTTCCTCAAGATTCATCAAGATTTTCATTGTGACTGATTTGGCCAAGCTTTTATTTCTGTTTTTAATACTATCAATTTATTATTCTAATTCTCCATAATTCCAGTTCAGCATAGCCCTCCAGCCAAGAACACTAGATCTCAAAGAAATCCAGCTGTTCTCACTCCTATAGAAAGGGTTCCTATTGACCGCATACCATCAGTTCATCAACTGAGTGCAAACTTGGACAGAGGACCACCAATGGAAGGAGAAGCGCCCTCAAGAAGAGGGGGAATGAAATCAAGAAGATCACAATCTTTCTCTGTACTCTTGGGTGGCTACCCTGGCATGTCTGAAGGTGCAAGAGCAACACTAGGGGAAGTTGAAGATGAAGAGGGGGGAGAGTCTGTGGAAGAGGAAGATTATGGGGAGACTGAAGGGGCAGATGCTTTGGCAAATGCTCCAGAGGTGCCTCAGGGTTCTAATCTAGCACTTTCTAATCAATCTCTTGTCTCTCAGACTGAACCAAGTCTCCTCAAGATGATGGAGCAAATGACTCAATTCATGGGACAGCTCACTCAAGAAGTTACCCCAGGGACAATTCCAAAGCCCCTGCTTTCAAGACTCCATCCATGAAGGCACCTGATTCCTTTGATGGTACTCAACCTCATAAGTTGAGAGGATTTATCCAATCCTTTCAGTTAATCTTCCATAACGACCCAGCAAATTTCTTCTCTGACAGGAAGAAAGTTCTTTACTCAACTTCTTTTCTCACTGGTAGATCTGGAAAGTGGATTGAACCCTATCTCTCAAGTATTTCCAATGAAGATCCTTCCTACCTCCTCAATAATTGGAAAGTATTTGAAACTCAATTATTCACTCTGTTTGGTGACCCTAATGAAGTCAGAAATGCTGAACAGGAGTTGTATAATTTGAGGATGAAGGGAAGTGGTCATGTATCCTTGTACATTGCTGATTTAAGAAGCTTAATGTCAAGAATTGGATATTGGGGGGAAAGAGCTTATATCCATGTTTACAGAAGAGGATTGGCATCAAGATTTTTGGATCAGTTGGCTCCTCACCCTGGAACCTTTGACACTCTTCAAGAACTTATGGTGTCACTTTAGAATTAGACACAGGATATCATGAGAGGCAAAAGGAAAATGGTGGAAATCAAGAGAAGAATCCTCCTGCTACTAGGTCCAATCAATATAGGCCTCCTCAGAACTCATCTTCAAAACGGCCTCACCAAAAGAAAAATAAGAAGGGCAAGCAATTTCAATCTTCAAAGGAAAAGCCCCATGCTGCTCTCCTCAATAAGGAAAATAAATTAATTGGTTCTGAAAAGGAGAGGAGGATTAAAGAGGGGTTGTGTACTTATTGTGGTGGAAAGCACCCAATTGTAAAATGCTTCAAGAGACCTCAGAACAAGCCTGGGTCATCAAGTGGCTTCCCTAGCAAGAAGGGAAAAGCCTGAGTGGGGGTCATGATGTGTTCAATGGCTCTCACCTATTTCCTTCAAGAGCACAATTGTGCACTCTGAATACTAGTGTCAAGAAATCTTGAAAGTAACTTATTTTTTCTTCTGTCTCTGACATTTTCTATAGGATTCTCATTGATTCTGGTGCTACAAACTCTTTTATTGCAAAGAATTTTGTTCTCAAGTACTCATTGACTCTGTCAGAGCTCCCTGAAAAGATTCATCTTTTCATTCTGGATTCAAATGAATCTCCAGCCTTGTTCATCATCCATTATACCAAGTGGGTAGTTGACGTTCCTTCCTTTCCAAGCTTTCAATGGAACTTTTTATCATAGATTCACCCAAGGGAGAAGACCTGATATTGGGCTATTATTTCCTTTGCCATTTCAATCCCATTATTGATTGGAAAAATGGATTGATCACCTATGATTCTAGTCATAAGGATTGTAGTGGTATTCATCCTTCTGCTATTAATGACTTTGCCACTGCTGTCAACAGTGTTGCTCTGGTTGGTGAACTTAAGACACCTTCCCTTCTGTCTTCTGTCCATATCCCTTCCATAATTCCCTCTCAGTCATTACTTCCATTAAGATATGAAGTCTTCAAAGAGATAAAAGATGTTGGAGAAGATGTTGCTATATATTCACTTCATCTCTTTCAAGGGGATATGGACCTTCCTCATTTATCTTTTCATGCCTCCCTGAAGGAGCAGTGGGATGAGGAGGAAGAGCCGGAAGAGATTTGAACTGTGTTGAAGGTAGTCCCTACTTCTTATCACCAATATTTGGATGTATTCTCCAAGGTGAAAGCAGAGAAACTTTCTCCACACCACACCTGTGATAATCATATTGAATTGGAGGGTCTGCTACCTCCAATTGGTGTTATCTACTCACCATCAAACCAAGAGTCAGAAACACTGCGGGCCTACATTTCAGAGAATGTAGAGAAAGGTTCCATAAGACCTAGCTCCTCTTCAACAGGGGCACCTGTCCTTTTTGTCAAGAAAAAGGATGGAGGTCTTCATTTGTGTGTTGACTACCACAAACTCAATGCTGTCACCAGGAAGAACAGGTATCCTGTTCCTCCTATGAACCAGTTCCTTACCATATTCAACGGTTCCCCTATCTTCTCCAAGATAGACCTGGGTGGTGCATATAACCTTCTGAGAATCAAAGAGGGGTATGAGCACTTAGCTGCTTTTAGAACCAAGTATGGTAGTTATGAATATTTGGTCATGCCATTTGGTTTGACTAATGCTCCAGCTTCTTTCCAGAATCTAGAAAATGATATATTTGTAGATTTTTTGGATGTGTTTTTTGTGGCTTATCTGGATGATATTATGGTTTTCTCCAGTTCTGAAGAATAACATGTCAAACATGTGACCTCTGTCCTCCAAAGGCTGAGAGAGAATAATTTTTTTGCTAAAGCCTTCAAGTGTTTATTGCATGCTTCAAGTGTGAAATACTTGGGCTATGTTGTTTCAAGTGAAGGCCTCAAGATGGATTCTTCAAAATTTCAGCAAATCCTCAATTGGCCTCAGTCCAGAAACATCAAGGCTCTTCAATTCTCTCTTGGCTTTGCCAATTTTTATTGTTGTTCCATAAACAATTACCCTAAAAAAATCACTTCACTCACTTCCCTTCTCAAAAAAGACTCTTCCTTTATCTTCAATGAGGAAGCTCTTAGCCAGTTTCAAATACTCAAAGAAGCATTCACCACTGCACCTATCCTTGCTCATTTCAATCCCTCTCTACCAACTATAGTGGAGACTGATGCCTCTGATTATGCTTTGGGTGCTGTACTGAGTCAGGTGAATGACTCAGCAAAGCATCCCAATGAATTTGATAGTCCCAAGCTGCTTCCAGCTGAGCTCAACTATGAAATTCATTACAAGGAACTCCTTGGCATAGTTTGGGCTCTCAAGCGCTGGAGAGCCTTCCTTCTTTCTCTTTCCAATCCTTTTGAGGTCTTGACAGACCACTCTTCTCTTCAGTATTTCATGTCTTCTAAAGTCCTTACTCATTGTCATGCCTGTTGGGCTGAATTTATTTCTGAGTTTCATTTCACTAGCACTTACCGCCCTGCCGGGCTGACTACTTTACCAGATGCATTGTCACATCGGGATGACATGTACCCAGAGAGCGGTGTGGACTTCATCAGCAAGAATCCTCATAATTTTCATCAAGTCATCAAGCAAGATGGAATTCAAGAGTCATGGTTCTTCTCAATCAAAGTGGAAATATTCTCAGATTTAGTTGACAAGATTTAAAAATAAGTATGGAAAGAAAATGATTATAAAGAAATACTCAAGCAACTAGCAAGAGGTGAAGCAGTTCCAGAGTATTCTCTTGAGCCTCAAGCCAAGTTATTATTATTCAAAGATGGAGTGGTAATCCCAAGAAATGAAGAAATCCAACTTAATATTCTTCAAAAGGGTCATGACTCACCATTGGGTGGCCATCCTGGCCAGGAGAAGACCCTCAAGCTCATCAAGAGAAATTTTTATTGGGCTGGAATGAATCAATTCATTAAGGACTATGTGTCCTCATGTCAGAAATGTTCAAGAAACAAGAACATTTGTCATAAAAAGTTTGGATTACTCAAGCCTCTTTCAATCCTGTCTGGTCCTTGGAATTCATTATCAATGGACTTTATCACTCAATTGCCACTGTCAAATAACTCTGATTCAATTTTAGTAGTTGTGGACAGATTCTCGAAAATGGCAATCTTCATTCCAACTTATGGAACCATCACTTCCCTAGATTTAGCTCAATTCTTTATTAGTCATGTATTTTCCAAACATGGCCTTCCGGTAAGTATTGTTAGTTATAGAGGTGCTTTATTTTTTTCATCATTCTGGACTCAGCTATGTCAGAAGCTCAAGATATAAAGAGATATTTCAACTGCATTTCATCCTGAAACAGATGGACATACAGAGATGGTAAATCAGATTCTAGAAAAGTATCTTTGGATGTATGTCAGTTATTATCAAGATGACTGGCACATCTGGCTTCCTCTGGTTGAATTTGCCTATAATAATGCAGAAAATTCATAAACGAAGAAATTACCTTTTTTCACCATTCATGGAAGAAATCCCTGCTTTGACTCAATCCATGTTTCTCAAGAGTCACCTGCTGGAAAGTTATCAACAAAACTCCAATCAGTACAGCAATTTGTCAAAGAAGAATTAGAGTCATCAATAAGGAGGTTCAAGAAGTATGCAGATAGAAATAGAGCAATTCCCCCTGATTTCCAACCTGGGGATAAGGTATGGCTAGCTTCCAAGAACATCAAGACTACAAGACCCACCAAAAAACTTTCAGAAAGATGGCTGGGACCATTTGAAGTCATTAAGAAGATTGGAATTCATGCATACCACCTCTAGTTGCGTCAACAATGGAAATCAGTTCACCCTGTATTCCATGTGTCCTTATTAGAACCAGTGAAGCAATCAGCTATCCCAAATTTACATCAATTTCCACAACCACCAGTCCTAGTGGAGGAGCAAGAAGAATGGGAAGTGGCTCAGGTTCTGGACTCCAAGCTCATGAGAGGTAAATTATGGTATCTTGTAAAGTGGAAAGTATTCGGTGAAGACCCAGAAAGAACAAGCTGGGAGCCAGCTTCCAACCTTACCAACTCACCAAACCTTGTCAAGGATTTTCATTCATTGTATCCTGGTAAACCTGGTCCAAATACCTCAAGAATTTGACTTATAGTGCTTGGTGGGGAGAAGACTTTATGAAAGTTACTTCCTCTCCTGGAATGCACCTTTAAGGGGGTATTCTACCCATATGTTGTTGTAATAATCACCTTGGCCACTTTCTGAGCACTTTTCAACTTTTTGGACAGATTCAGGAAGCATGCAACATCAATACCCTCCGATTTGGACCTTATCAAGATATGACCCAATCTCTTCTTTCTTTTTTCTTTTCTTTTCTCTTTATCACTTTCTCAATTTATTCCAATAATCATTACTTCAAATAATTTATGGCATTTTATTTCATGTTATGGTGCTTGGTGGGGAGTGGGAGTTATGAAAGTAAGTTCCATCTCCTGGTATGCACCCCTGAGGGTTCTACTTCTTGTAAAACATTACCTTGGCCACTCTGTGAGCATCAAATGCTTTGTTTTCATTTTCAGACATTCTTGGCCAAAATCAAGCAACTCACTACAAGAAAGAAAAACCATCACAAATTTCTTTATTTCTTTTTCTCTACTCTCTTTTTCTCTCATTTTCTTTGTTTTATTTACTTGTATAGTTTTGTTTTCTTTTATGTCTTTAAAGCAGAAGCATCCCCTCCCAATTCATGTATTGGGAGGTTCCATTTATTTTATTTTTTTAGTAGCTATAAGAGTGGGGATAGAAGTCAAACCAAACAGAAAAAAAGACAAGGAAACTAGTTATCCCTACGTAAATCATCAAAGGTTCTCTGAAAGTCATTTATCAACTCATCTTTATACCAGGGAAACATTTCAGCCATCTCTTCTGAAGCAGTACCTGGAATAGTTCTATCATTTGCATACATAATCACCTCTCTGCTATTTCTATCAACTCTCCTGGATAACCTGGCCACAGCTTCTTGGTTTTCACTTTCTGCGTTTGGATCTTCTCTTGTGATTTCAATAGGCCAATGATCCCTTCTTTGAAAGACTTAAGCAGTAGGAAACGGCAAAGGAGACAATCCATCCCTTCTTCTACTGGAACTGGCCATAGGTTGGGGTTGTTGAGAGGTGGGTATGGGTGAGTTCCTGGGTTGCTGGTTGGGTGAAGGTCTTACTTCTTGATTCAAGGCAGGCCTGGCATGGGAAGGACTTGGTAAAGCAGGAGGAAGGGAAGTAGGAATGAAAGAAAGAACAGGTTGGAAAGTTCTGGGATTACTGGGAATAACTTGGCTTTGGAATCTGTTGGCAAGAGGCTGAGAAAAGGAAGTGCTGGATTGGTTTTCAACTGAATGAGGAACAACTACAACTTCTTCACCATCCAACTCATCACTACCTTCAGCATCTGGATCAGTTTGGGGATCAGCAATCCTTCTTATCTTCTTCACTACCCCTTCAGTATTAATCCTGGAGATTGGGACTTCTGAGCTGGAATATATTGGCCTACCACCAACTGGAATTGACCCTCCAACATTAGTCCACCTTGCCACATCCCTCCGCCTAGAACCAGTCACTACCTCAAGAATATCAGTACCAATTTTAATCAAGGAATCTGAGTTACTCACAATGGGAATACCCTGAAGTTTCATCAGGAGTATGTGCCTCAGGAACTGGGAACTCTTTCCCAAAAGGCCTATCTTTCCTACTCCATAAATACCTCCTGAAATTAGAAGTTGGAACCCTGGTACAATAACATGGCCTCTTTCCAATGAAACAGTAATGGCACTTTGAAGATTGAGGATTGTAGTGTTGGAAGCAATCCTTGCCGCTGGCCAAACACTCAGTACAAGCAGGATCAAGGACCTCAACTTCCTTGTAGCCATCGTATGTTTGGGAAGGATCAAACTCTCCAGAAGATGCCATGGAGGGTGAAGACAATTGACTGAAGACACCAGAACCACAAAGGAGAGATGGTTGTGGCACAGAAGGAGAAGATTCAGTGATTTCAGTCAGTTTGGAACTCATAACTGAAGAATATGCAAGAAGTGGATTCAATATGTCAGACTCAGCCCACTCCAAGTCAAAGAAAAATGACCTCAAGGAAATGGGGCATAACTCAATTATGCCTCCCCTCAAAGCCTTGGAAGACCCCTTTTGGGGCTTAATTCATCACACAGGACCTCCCCTGCAATTTTGGGGAGGCCAGGATATTTATGGTCCTGGACCCTCTCAGTGGGACCAGGCCATGTAGGTGAAATATGGGTCCATGGGCCAATTTATGGTCCCCAGCAAAATTGGGCCCAGGGCATCCATTTTGGTCCTGGGGGCCTCCAATAGGCCCCACAGACCGTGGACCGCGGACCATAGGACACCAAAAACAAAGAAAAGGCCAAAAAAGGCCATAGAAGCAAAAAGACCCATTTTCACCCAAGACCCAAAAAAAGGCCCAAAAGGCCATAAAATCAATATTCATCAAGAATTGCCTTGGCAAGGGCCAAGGCCCAAAAGACTATGGTTAGGCCAGGGGGAGGCATTTCCAATACAAATGGGAACAAGACCCCTTGAAGACTTTTTCAAGGACATTTTCAGCTGGGAAAGAAGGATCCAATATCAGCTTGTCCCTTGGAAATTGAGTATACCTTCATATACTCATTTTAAATCATTTTTTGAGAAGAAGAGCTCAGTGGCCATCATTTTGGGATACAACCCAAGGCCATGCCCCAAGAAGAAAGACTCATTGAATCTGAAGAAGAAAAAAGACATATTTCAAAGTGGAAGACTTACTCTAGTTATAAGAAAGGGGGAATCAAATTAATTTGGCAGGGAAGAATTGAAAGGGTATTTTAAGGATAATGGTCAAGAGGAAATGAAAGTTAAAAAGAAAAAATTTTGATAAAATGTGGGGATATTGAGATGCCACTCCACAGTGGCAGGGTATTATGGTGTTCAGGAGCCCACCAGTTTCAAGAGGGGGATACTGTAACAACCACTCACCAGGGGTAAGGTTATTCATTAATACACCCACTCAAACACCTCAAATCATCAGATCCACTATTTGCATCAGCATTCAGTTTCAGCAATCTTCCTTGCTGAAACATGCATACAGTCTGGTTCATCAATACAGCCTATCAATACTTGTACAGGTTGGAATTACCCGATACAGTTTTGATACACCATTTCCAAACTGTATTATTACTCAATACTACCACTCCTCTTGTACAGGACCTGTATTGGCCAGACTCAATTCAATCATCCAATCCTCTCATGAAAATTCTCTCTCTGGATTAGGGCTGGTAATTCTCACATATACCAGCCCCTCTTTCTCCCCCCTGGGGACTTCTCCCCATTGAATTAATTGAGTTTCTTTATCATTCTATGAATATTCTTATCATTATCTTGGGTTTTATATTTATTTAATATTAATTTAGTCTTTGCATTTTCTTTCTTCACCTGTACAGTATGAGTTGGATTGCCATATCCTTATTAACCCTTCTCTTTTCATTCTGACAGGTTGAAACAGTGGACTTGGACTCACTTTTGGTTGGCTCCTCTATTTCTTAGTCTTATTCTTTTGTTGGTGCGCTTCTTATATTTCTGTTATTAGTAATTCATCTCTTAACACTCTTAAGTCTATTCCTCTTTATCATATCCTTGAGCCCTCCACAAGTGAGTCTCCATTTACTGAGTGCCAGGCCCTCTTCACTTAGAAGAGCCCCTGTGACACATGCCCACCTTCTTTCATTCTCAAAGAATCCCACTCTGCTTCAGCTTTTCAGACTTCATTTGGGTCAACAAATAAAGTGAAGAGTTGAGATTCAAATAATTTCCAAGAGTTGAGAAGGTAGCTTGGGTCTTGATTAGTGAGATTGGAAAGATAAGGCTCCATCCATTTTGCAGCCCTGCCAATAAGAAATGAAGGGGCATAAAGAAATTTCTTTCTGTCTTGAGAGAAATTTGCCGGATCATTATGAAAGATTAATTGACAAGACTGAATAAAGCTTCTGACTTTGAAGGGCTGAGTCCCATCAAAGAATTCCAGTGCCTTCATAGATGGAGTCTTGAAGGCTGGTGGTCTTGATGATTCATAAGAAGAAGCTGCTTGAAGATTGGCCATAATTTGAGTCATCTGCTGCATAATGGCCAATAAAGATGGCTCAGATTGATGAGAGACAGGCTGATTAGACTGGGCTAGAGTTGGTCTTCCAGTACCTTGAGATGCTCCCAGAGGAGCAGGAGCGGCCTCAGTACCATCAGACTCTTCCTCTTCCACAGAATTCTCCTCCTCCTATTCATCATCTTCACCTGGAACCTTGAGACTGGTTCTTGAAAGTCCTGAAAATCTGCCAGCTACTCCTGAGAATGAGCTTGATCTCCTGGCCCTCTCCCTTGCTTTCTGGATGGTGCTTCTCCTTCCATAATAGGTCCTCTGTCTAATTGGGCCCTCAGTTGAGGAACTGCTGGGGTGCCATCAAGAGGAGCTCTTGGAGTCGGAGTGAGAACAGCTTTAGTTCTGGCTTGAGATCTGGTATGTCTTGCAGGAGGTGAATGTTGTATAGGCATGATTTCAGGAATAAAAATGAATTAAAATTAATTAAAATCAATAAGGATCAAAAATTAAATGGATAACTTGAGGCAATCAAAAGTGGGAGCTTGAAGTCAAAAACGATTAAAATCTTGAAGTGAGAATAATGAATCAAATAAGAATCTTCAAGTACTTCAATCAATCAGATATCAAATAAAGTCTTGAAGTGAATAAATCAGTCAATCAAATCAATAAAAATCAAATTCTTGCAGAAAATCAGTAAATCAAATGAATTCTTGAAGTAAAATTGAATTATTTCAAAATTCTTGATGTGAGTAATCAGCAAAATCAATGGAATCTTCAGGTCAATCAATTTTCTTGAAGTCAATGTCAATTATGTCAAATCAATCAATCAAATCAATATCAAATAAATTCTTCCTTAAAAAATCAAAATTCTTGAAGAAATAATCAAAATGAATCTTGGTTTGAAGAAGGTGTCTGAATAATATGATGAGCAATTTGAGAATCAAAGATAAAAAGATGCCTGAACTATGACTAAAATGAGATTTAGTGATTTGAAATTGAGAGTTAAAAAGAAGATAAATAAGAAATAAAATAAAAAATGGGTCAGTTATCAATTTTCAAGAATGAAGAATGAATGAGAGAAAATTGAGAAGTGCCAAAGAATCATTAAGTTCATAAGTGTTGAATATTCAGAATTTCAATGAATGAACAGAATGAAAAGGAATTATTTGTTGATTAATATGATGTCACAGGGGCTCTTGGAAAGAAAACAAGAGTGTCCCGGCACTCAGGAATCAAGAACTTACTTGGAAGGCTCCAAAAGGATAAAAGAGATAAAGGAGAATGAATTTCTTTAAGAAGTATAAGAATAAGGATAAGGAAAAGTATGTCAAAGATAAGAAAGAGTAAGTGAAGCCAATGGCCAGATAAATAAGAAAGTCAAAATCCCAGAAGCCAACCAAGTGAATCCCCAATTCACTGTTTCAACCTGCCAGAAAAGGAAATAGAATTAGTAAAGGATATGACCACCAATATCCACTGACAGGCAAAGAAGAAAGGTGCAAATGACTAACTTAAGAGTATCAGTATTTAATTTAATAAATGAAAAAAAATAAAGATAAAAATAAATCCAATATATTAATTAACTGGGGAAGAAGTCCCGAGGTGATGAAAGGTGGCCAATATATGTGAAAAGCTGAGGGGCTGATCCTGGAAGGTGTGTCACAGGCTTTATTGTCTGAATTGGGTCAGTACAGCTCTAGCCATCTTGAGAATTGAACTGTGTGATTGAATTCCCACAGTGGAATATGAATTGGCCAAATTGGCCCAAGGACATACAGGTATAATTGATTGCTGCCTCTATGGACCAATTGAGTTGTCCAAGGAGTATTGAAGTACTTTCTGCCTTGACAACTGATTGAATAATGAATAGGCTCTGAGAATGGCCCTTGGAATAATCCTGAAATAATTGCCAACCCAACTCCTGCAGGGCCAGGTGGTTGGGTTCCTTGAATAGTCTTCTGATAGCCGCCATGGATTGCCAGACTGATGAGCTGAAGAGTCCTCCTTTGAAATGGGTGTTGTATTTTGGGACCTTGATTTGGAATCATGGAATTTGGTCCTGAAAACTTTACCATTAAATTTCTGTGCAAAAATGGTGCATGATGGTACATAATACCATATATGCACCACTCCTGCAACCTTGAGTACAGGATGCATGGAGGAATGGGAAAAAACCCCCTTGAGTTGAGGGGAAGGATTGCTCAGCTGATCTGGTGGCCTCTGGTGGTTACCAGAGGCCATGGGATGAAAAGTTGTCCTTGGCCAAAATGGGTCCTGAGGGTCTTTATGTCAGCCTGTGACTCAAAGCCAGAGCCCAAGCATGACAGACAAAATACCATAAACCAATGGTATAGCCAAGATACCACCAAAACATGGACCTGAGCCAGGACAGCTCAAAAGGTATCAAAAGAAAGAGGAAACTCACCTTTTTCTGAAAATATAAGTCCCATCACCATGAGCATAAACCTTAATTTTCACCTCTGATCTAAAATGCAGAAGGAGAGGCTTAACCCCATCAAATGGGTATTCAAAATGCATCTCTAAGCCAGGGCTATTCCATGGTATCAGCCAAACGGAGCTAGCACCAATATGACTGGAGGTATGGTCAATTTCAGGCCAAATAAGGGTGAACAAAACATTCACCTTTCATCTAACTTCTAGAGTTTTAGTGTGAGATACTTGAAGTGGGGTCTTTTTGGAAAAAGCACAATCAGGGCTATCTGATGGTTTCATCCATTTTCCCATATCCCAACTATAACACAAGTTATGGGGCAAATAAGCTTAATACAGCTTTTTGCCTATACCACACAAATGTACAAAAGTCTTGTACATGGGATCACTTTGCCATATTTAATGATACCCATATCAAATGAGGTACTATTATGTAAAGAACATACAGGGCTACACACTGAACCAATTTTGAGGTTGATATCTCAATAATTCACAAAGTTATGGCTGTGTTAATGTCAGATTCCCACCTGCTGTCATATACAGCCTTACCATGGGATAATATCCCATAACCATGAATATGAGTTGTCAAATAGACAAAGGAGCTTGTCTTTACTTCAATACCTGATATTTCAGCCAATACTGGGGTCCCATACAGTTTCTGTACAGGGTTCTACGCGTCATACACATCAGAATGAGGCTGTGGGGTCCCCAGATGAAAATTTTCACCCTGTATTGGTGAAAACTGCCCAGATGTGGTTTCAAAACCACATCTGAGCCCAATACAGGCTATACCGGCGGTTTGCAAACCACAAGCCAGTCCTAGAAAGTGAAAAATCTTTACTTCCTCTACGTGGGAAGGTCTAGCACCCTTTCCACCCCATTTCAGGATAAAAAGGAGGCTTTTCACAGCCAGAATTGTTTCCTCATCCTGCTCTTGAATACCCTACATAGTAAACTGTCAAAAACAGTCTTACTCTTGGGTAATAATCAGGTATAATTATAATCTTAACTATTGTAGCTCTTGGTATAGTAATCCAGCTGGTAAGACTGCACCCAGGGTTCTCAATAGCACTCACCACCACTAGTATTTAATAGTAGAACCCTTTAATTACATTATAAATCTTTATTTTACTCAAAACACTATTATCTTCAGTCATTTTTTACATGTCACAGTCAAAGTTCTAGTTGTAAATAGCTTACTTACTGCTTCAACATAGACTCTATCTGACATTTTGGGGGCCTGGCCATGTTTTAGACCTTTTTTGGACCCTTATAAGTGAGTTTTTTCTCTTATTTCTCACTTTCTGACAGTTGTTTCATTCTTTCTAGGCGTAAATATTTCTTAAAAATATATATTTTATATATATACCACTTTATACTCATATTTTAAGAGTATCTGTCATGTGGCTAATAACCACAAGACCCTTATTTTTGGTTTGTTTTACATATAAAAACACTTGAGCCATTAATACAGTCTTATTTTTTAATTAAAATAAGACACCTCATACTGATAAACCAACAGTTGAGGCCTGGTTGGAAATATTGTTAACTCAATTGCCCTGTTATACACCACTTTTGACAGACTATACTTGCTAATTACAAGTAATCTGTGAGATATTGGTCTACAAATACTATACCAAATATCAGTAAGCTGTATTTCTGACATGGAATTGTTAATTCAATTACACTGTCATTTTACAAGGGCACATTGTAGTAATATACAAGCCCAGAGGCCATTCTTAGACATGCAAACATCATTTTAAGAAGTCTTAACTGACATTAAGCCCTCCTTTTCCTGTTTTGATTCAGTGGAAGATAATATAAGAACAACTGAATTGTAAGGTATATGAATACCTTATAACTGAACTAAGTGGCAATGACAGCAGAGAGGAGCACACCTGAATTGTAAGGTATATGAATACCTTATAACTGAACTAAGTGGCAACAACAGCAGAGAGGAGCACACCTGAAGGTGTTATGTAAGAATAGGATAAGAGTTGATGAGCTGCTTTCATCATATCATTGCCAATAGGCTGACTAACCTGAATTGTAAGGTATATGAATACCTTATAACTGAACTAAGTGGCGACGACAGCAGAGAGGAGCACACCTGAAGGTGTTATGTAAGAAGAGGATAAGAGTCAATAAGGATTTGTTAGGTGCCTTATCGACTCTTATTTATAATCTATTCTACAGTGATTATGGTTACAAAGCCCATTCTATTGGGGAATGGGGTAATCATAATACCTGTCTGTGACAGGATTTTCATCTCCTATCTTATGAGCGCTATATGAGCTGTTGTAGACAGCGTTTTCCTCTCAGACCCCCCTTCACTCATGAGATGAGGAGTCCTAAACTTCTTACAAATTTCTCATGTGCCGGTCACGACAAAGCTTTGGTTAGTCCATCAGCTGGCATTTGTTGCGTTGGAACGTACATGATGTTGATTTTTCTCTTCATTATCATTTCCTGGATCCAATGGAATACTGTGTTGAAATGTTTGGTTCGTTTGTTAACTTGTGGATTCTTTGCAAGTGCAATGGCTCCTTGGTTGTCTCCATTTAGTTGTAAGGGGTAGTTCACGGTCATTCTCAGGTCTTGAAGTAGTAATGCAGTCCATATAAGATCTTTTTCTCCCTCGAACTGAGCTTTGTATTTGGCTTCGCAGGAGGATGTTGAAATTGTGGATTGCTTTTTGCTTTTCCAGTTGATACAGGAATTGCCGATCATCGTCATGTAGCCTGTGACCGATTTCCTCATATCTTTGCAATTAGCGTAGTCAGCGTCACTAAATGTTTGGAGACTTGATGAGCTACCGCCTAAAGTCAGGGCCAAAGATATTGTGCCTTTGAGGTATTGTAGGAGGTGTTTGATTCCTGGTTTTTCAAGGAATTGCAAGAGCTGAGACGTGGTGAATGCTAGGTCACCCCTGGTGGCCACTTGGAGATAACTTATTTTACCAATGGCTTGCCAGTAGTTGATTTTTAATTCTTCAAACGTGTGCTTTTCTTCTTCAGATGCTTGTTGTAGTCTTGAGTTTGGTACAATTGGTGTTGGAACAGGTTTGCAATCCATCATTTGATAGTCGTTCAGGAGATTCTTGATGTATGTCATTTGTGATAATGACAGCGTTTTGGCATTTCTGTCTTGATGAATTTCAATTCTTAAGATGTAGGTTGCTGGACCCAGGTCCTCCATTTCGAACCGGGCTGTAATCAATTTTTTGAATCGATTGACATTGTTGGAGACAATTGTCAAATCATCAGCATGTATGTGTACGTAGCATTCCCAGTTTTGATCTGTTGAGATGAATAGACAGGGATCCGACTTGCTGGATTTCAGTTTGATTGACTCAAGGTAGTTTGAAATGTCAAGGTACCAATATCTCAATGCTTGCTTTAGCCCGTATAAAGGTTTCGCAAGTTTCCAGACTTTTCCTTCTTGATAATTAGGAAGGAATGGAGGGATCTTCATGTAGATTTCTTCCTTTAATATTGGATTCAAGAAAGCAGCTACCGCATCCATGTGATGGATATCAAGGTCTTTTATTGCCACAATGGCTAACATACCTCTTAGGGAACTAAATTTTCCCGTTGGTGAGTAAGTGTTCTCATAGTCTACTCCATGTTTTTGCGAGAATCCCTGCGCACAGACTCTTACTTTGTTCTTGATCAGATTACCTTGATGGTTGAATTTCCTTTTGAATCTAACAGAGAAACCAATTGCCCGTTTATCTTTTGGCAGGTTGGTTTCTTCCACCACTTTCCTTGAGTACAGGTTGAGTAGCTCATTATTCAGCGCTTCTACCCAAGCATCTTGATCCGGTGAACGCATGGCTTCATTCCAGTTTTTAGGGTTGGGTGAATGACAGTTGATGCTAGCCATCTTTGCACGTTGTTTGGTTTGCAAAATGTTGGATTCATCCAAGTCTGCTGAAACTGTCTTTGGCGCCTTGGTTGATGTGAGCTTAATTTCCCACCTGGGTTTTCTTGCTGTCTCAGTTGAGATTTGTGTGGAGCTATTCAGATTGTCGCAAGTTTGTTTCTCAGATGTGGTGGAGGAAGGTGAGTCTGTTGTGTTGCTAGAAGGTAATTCTTCTTCCTCAATCATATTGCTTGAGTTGAGGGTATTTTGTCTGAACGGTTGCGGAAACGTTTCTTCATCAAAGACCACGTCATGGCTTTTGGTGATCTGTCCATTGGTTAGCAGTACTCGCCAGTTATGCTTTCCACAAGGGTTGTAACCCAAGAATATCCTCCTTGCTGATGTTTTTGAGAATTTTCCTTCCCATAGTACTTTGGGGATATTGATGTAACACAGGCATCCAAAGGTTCTCAACCTCTTGGGATCAAATTCGGACTTGTGTAATGTGTGGTATGGCACTCGGTTGTTGTTGTAGGCCGAAGGTGTTATGTTTTCGATAAACACACTAGTTGTTACCGCTTTGCCCCAAAAGTCTGGGGTAAGATTGGATTTGTGAAGTAATGCTCGAGCTTTTTCACTGGTGGTCCGGTTTCCTCTTTCAGATATTGGATTTTGTTGAGGTGAATAAGGGGCAGTGAGAACCATTTTTGTTCCATTTTCTTCAAGTAGATTTTGGAGTTGTCTTGAAAGGTATTCTCCCCCATTGTCGTTTACAAGGACTTTCACTTTGGTTCCATGTTTTTGTTCCACTTCATCCAAGTAATCTTTAATTGCATTGAATGTATCAGATTTGCTTTTGATGATGTATACCACCTTGAACCGACTGTAGTCATCAGTCATTTTCAAGTAATAATTGCCCCCACCAATACTTGGAGGTGATATTTTACCCGATAGATCAGAATGAACAGTGTGGCCAACATATGGCGCACGGGGAAGTTTCCTTTTGTATGGTTGTCAATGTGATTTGCTAAGTGTGCAGGCGTCACAGAAGGGTACACTGCTAACTTGAGGAAACATGATTTTTAAAACTTCAATACCTGGATGTCCTGCACGATTGTGCAATTTTTCACCAGAGATTGAGACACAAGCCAGCTCTAATTGTTTTGGAGGAACAATTTCCAGGTTAAGTTCAAACATGTTGTTACTAACTTTTCCATTCATTAAGACTCCTTCATTGTTTCTGAAATCAAAGTGGTTATGATTTCTCCTTATCATGGAGAATCCGCTGTCCCAAAGTTTACCTATGCTGATCAGGGTTTCTTTGATCTCAGGAACATGTATACAGTGTAGCTTAAACTTAGAATTCTTCGATTTGAACTCTACAAGCCCATGGCCCAATACTGAAGTATGAGAACCATCGGCAGTTTCCACACTCATGAGTTTATTTTTGTATGTCTGAAAAAACTTCCAATGGCCTATCATATGGCTTGACGCTGCTGTGTCTAGATAAGATAAAGTGGAGAATTGATTACTTTTTGCCGCATAGGCCTTAGAGTAATTAACAACTTGGGTATCATTGGATGACAAATCATCTTCCTCAAAAATCGAAGGTGGTTTTTGTGAAGTGTGTTTTGCTCTGTTTTGGTTTTGTTGGTTGGAGTTTCTCTTTTTTTTATTTTTGTCTCTTGATTGTCTTTTGAGTTCAGGATGCAGCTGTCGGCATTGATTGGCTGAGTGTTTTGTCATTGGGTTGTGTGTCCCATTTTGACAGAAATGTTTGATTTTGTAACACTTTCTGATTTGATTGCAACTTCTTCCACCGGAGAGTCGCATGAATCTCTAATGTAGTCATCTATTTTAGCCACTATTCTTTGAGTCTCCAAGGGTCTTTGCTCATATATTATCCTTTTTAAGTTGTCATAGCCATTTGATAATTTGCTGACAATTATCTCGGCAAGTAGTTTGTCGGAAATGTCTATATTGGCCGGCGGTTTGCCAACCTTGATACCAACCGAGTTGAGGTGCATAAGTTGGACCCTGATATTACTTATGAAACTTTCTATTTCCTTTTCTTTACAGCTTACTGCCAGTAGGTTGCAGAAGACTCTGGTTTGATTGGTAATAAGACGTGATGGAATCGTACAAGACCTTAGGATTCTTTTTGTTGGACTTGTTCACAAATTTTGCCAGGTTGTTGGTATCTAGGGATTGACAAATGACTCCGGCAGCTTTTTGGGTTAGTTCTTTGTATTCCATCAGAAGTTCTGGTGTGGCTTCAGATGGGGCATTCATATCTCCATTGACATAGTCAAGGAATCCGATGTAGAGAAAAAATGCCCTGATTGAAGCATCCCATTCTGAGTAGTTGTTGTCAGATAGGATAGGTATTCCATTTTTCTGAGCTGCGGAACCAGTCAACGCTTCTGGGCCCATAACCTATAAGAACAACTGAATTGTAAGGTATATGAATACCTTATAACTGAACTAAGTGGCAACAACAGCAGAGAGGAGCACACCTGAAGGTGTTATGTAAGAATAGGATAAGAGTTGATGAGCTGCTTTCATCATATCATTGCCAATAGGCTGACTAACCTGAATTGTAAGGTATATGAATACCTTATAACTGAACTAAGTGGCGACGACAGCAGAGAGGAGCACACCTGAAGGTGTTATGTAAGAAGAGGATAAGAGTCAATAAGGATTTGTTAGGTGCCTTATCGACTCTTATTTATAATCTATTCTACAGTGATTATGGTTACAAAGCCCATTCTATTGGGGAATGGGGTAATCATAATACCTGTCTGTGACAGGATTTTCATCTCCTATCTTATGAGTGCTAGATGAGGTGTTGTAGACAGCATTTTCCTCTGAGAGATAACTTCATACCACTTGAAAGCCAGTCACAGGCCAACACACCAGTGACACCCCAAGAACCAGAGGGCAGCAAAGGCAAAGGAAAGAGGCACAATGAAGGCCTGATAACCGCAAAGAAGCCGACACCCATTGCCACACAGAAGAGTAGAAAACCACAAAATTCTGCTTCAATGCAAGTTAAACCAACCTTGATGACTTATACAGGGAAAATTACTATAATTAAGCCAGTTGTAACCTCTAAAGGTAAATTGCCCAAATCAGCAGACTACAAATTTGTCCAAGGCACAGTCAAAGGTAAATACCCTAAGAACATAAAGTTTTTGACTGCTTGAAAACACTAACATGTCACCTGTAATCCTTAGAGATCTTGGCTTCCAAAGGAACCAACCAGAGGACAGAGAAGGTTTGTCCAGAACCAGAAGACCTGCAAGAGGACACCTTGGACACAGTAGTGGATGGAAAAACAATGAGGGAGATAATATCAGCCCTGCCATTCACACCACTGCAATGGAGACTGAAAAGACATGGATCAAGTTCTTCAGCTCCACCACCTCCTCAAGGACCTATTCCAATGGAGCATGGACAATAAGAGGTTCAACCTGGCATCTCACTGGGAAGAACTTGGAGCAAGTTGCCAGAAAATCTGTCTCAAAGAGATAGACTTCAAAGACCTAATGGTAATCACCAAAGGTTGGAATCCTACCAGGCAGTTCAGACTCCTGGAGGCAAGGGCACAGAGGATAAGGGAGAATCAAGCCACTATCCAAGCTATAGAAGAACAATTAACCCAGACAGGGCCTACTCAGATTCCTTCAGGGTCACAAGGAGCAGGCCAAATCAGCTCTCCAATGGCTTCACACCATTCAGAAACCAGCAGATCAGTGTCCAAAAGTCACCATTCTTCACAATTCCAGGAAGTTTCCAGGAGAAAACAAGGAAACAAGGGCAAGAACAAAGCCTCCTTGAACCAGAGGAGGAAAGAGTCAGACCCTATGATTCAGAAGCTGTTGGATTTGGTAAAGGAAGTGCACAAGAACCAGAAGTAGTTGTAAACCACTGTAGAATCAGTAGTCCTAGTAATAGAAACATTACCCCCACTCAGACTGAACATAACATTGTCATATCTGAGAGTAACATCAATAGTGATACACTGTGGTTACAAATGTCCCAATATGTTGAGCAATCTGCAAAGCAGTTTGCAGAACTTGAAGCCAGCCATGGGAGTAGGAAAAAGTTACAAGCCTCATGGAAAAAATAGTTAAAAATCTTCAAGAAAGACATGCTCAATTGAGCAAAGCCTCTGAAGAAACTAACAAAATACTGAATCTAGTATTTGAAGAAAAACACCACAGCAAAAGGGAAAGGGATTGTCTGGACCAAGACATAAACAAATTGTTTAATGTCTACCATAACTTGAAGCCCCAAGCACAAGGCCAAGTTATGGAGAATCCATATCAACCAGATGACATCAAACCAGATGCCATGTTGATGAATAAGGCAAGATTTCCATCACAATACCAGGATGGAGATGGAATGTCTTATTCAGAGAAGGAAGCCTTGAAACAGCTTCCTCAGGCCTCAAGCTGGCCCAAATTCTCTGGATCAGGAAAATATGATCATATGGAACTCAAATATTATATTGATGGAATCTTCATTGATTTACCATGAATACCAGACTACTTGATTACTGCTAGATTGAATACTGCATTTAAAGGTAATGCTAGTATATGGTACACAGAAATGAAAGAAATCCATGGTGGAAGAGTCAAATCATCCAAAAGTACAGTAATGGAGCTTGGATATGGAACAAAACCATGTCATATGAAAATGACAAATACTCTGTGGACAAGGAGCCATATGAGTGGTTTCTTATACAGTCCAAGAGACTTCAAGCCATTGATCCTCAGATGAACATTCAAATGAGGAATCACAAACTCCTGACACAACTGCCAGGAGAACTAGAGCATGCAGTAAAATGCAGATTCAACCAAAATTGCACTCTAGATGACATTTCCAACACCTTACAAGACATAAGGAAAAGGACTAATATAGGGAAATTCACCCCATATAAGAGCAGTGGTTTCAAAGAGAAACAATCTTTCAGGGTAGAGTTTAAAGACAAACCCAAAGAAAGAGTGGCAGAAGTGGCAAAGAAGAGAAATTCTTCTCACAATTGTGGTTCAACAGACCACTATGCTAACAACTGTCCAAAGGCAAGGGCAAAAATCTATGCCATTGAGAAAGTCCCAGAGGAGGAATCCCCAACAGAGGATTCTGAATCAGACTCTATGGGTGATGCCATCAGAAAACAATCTGATGATGAACAAGACCCAAGAGAAGAATTTCTAGTGGGGTACCAAGAGGAAACCCCACTAGAAATTAAGGACATAAATTTGGAAGCAGGCATGCAACAGGATACTGCCAATAAAAACTTGTACAAACACACACAAGATGCACAAACATTCCTGGTTACACCAACCAAAGGGATGGCATATATACATGGAACAGCCTTAAAGATGACTGTCTGTATTGACAATGATCAGCATCCACTGATCATTGACAGTGGAGCACACTGCTTGATAGTGGCCAGAGAATATCTGGACAACTGCTTCCCACATTGGGAAAAACAGCTATTGCCCACCAAGGCAAAGAACTTTAAAAGTGCGTCAGGGAAGATGACTTCTATTGGTACAGTTATCAAAGAGATAATTATACCCCACAGGAAGGGTAATATCAGACTCAACCCAGAGTTTGTAGTGCTTAATGATGTCCACATCCAAGGGTTCTTACTGGGAACAGACTACCAGAGGATGTATGGAATAGCTATTTATAACAGTAAAAACAGGAACATTACCATTGGTACCAACAAGGAAAACAAATTTTCATTGATATATACCATATATCTTCTCAAGATCCACTAGAAGAACTTCTGAATGAATTCAGAGAGGGACATTTTAGCACTACCCTCACCAGTAAACTAAAACTATGTTTACTGAAGATTCTGAATAAGAACAGACCAGCATTTGCCATTGTTTAAGAACCATTGGGAAAGATTAAAGGCCATGATATAGAGCTATATCTGGATGTGGAAAGACCTTATCCACCCATGCTGAGGAGACCTCCTTATCCATCAAGCCTGGAAGCCAGGAAAGAAATTGAGAAACATATCAATGAACTCTTGGATATGGATGTCATCAGGAAGATTGGACATAATGAAATAGTGGAAATCACCACCCCAGTCCTAATCACCTGGAATGATGGCAAGTCTAGACTGTGTGGAGACTTCAGAGCTCTGAATAACTACACAAAAGCAGACAGGTACCCTATACCCAGGATACCTCATGCCTTGGATAAACTGGCAAAACCAAATACATAACCAAAATGGATTGTATGAAAGGCTTCCACCAAAATGGAGTTAAGCCAAAATCCATGAAATTACTCAGAATAATATGCCATATGGGTATATATGAGTAAACCAGGATACCATTTGGCATCAAAAATGCACCAGCCCACTTCCAAAGGATGATGGACACAAAACTTCAAGAAGAAATATTGGAAGGCTGGATGGTGGTATATATTGATGATATCATTATATACTCAGAGACATGGGAAGACCATGTACATTACATAGACAGAGTGCTAAGAAAATGCACACCCATCAATCTGAAAATTTCACTGAAAAAGTGTAATTTTGGCCAACAAGATTTACTGGCTCTAGGACATAAAGTCTCAGGTCTTAGTCTTGCAATTGACAAGAATAAAGTAGCAGCAGTACTGCAAAATCCAGTACAAAGAGCATCAAAGAGTTGCAATCTTTCCTTGGGTTTGCTAGCTACTATAGAAACCACATCAGGAATTTTGCCCACATAACTAGTAGTTTATACAAGTTGTGTTCAAAAGATGTACTTTTTGAAATCACCAAGGAAAGGAGGTATGCATATGAGAGGATAAAATTTGAACTCACAAATGCACCTGTGCTCATCTTACCTGACTTTGAACTACCATTCAAGCTATACATAGATGCAGCATGTAGTCAAGGCCTAGGAGCAGCCCTTCACCAAAGACAAATTGTGATTGGTGAACCAAGAGAAGGAGTAATTTGCTACATCTCAAGGCAACTGAAAGATTCAGAAGCCAGGTATGGGGCCACCCAGACTGAGTGTCTATGTCTAGTCTGGGCTCTAGAAAAACTCCATTATTATCTGGAGCGTGCAGTCTTTGAAGTCTACACAGACTGCACAGCATTGAAGTCTTTACTGAACATGAAGACTACAAATAGACACATGCTGAGGTGGCAAATAGCCATCCAGGAGTATAGAGGGAACATGACCATCATATAAAAAGAAGGTAAATGTCATACCAATGCAGATGGCCTTAACAGATGGCCACTGGATAATGTCAAGAGCAATCCAGCTTATGAACCTGAAGTTGCAGCCAAGATCCCCATCCATTTCATGGAAATAGATGGGAGGAGAAACTTCAGATTCTCTGAATGGGCACCAGGAAGTGGTACCCTTGACAGTGGGAACACTGATTCAGAAGGTTCAGAAACTCCCATACTGGGAATAAGTTCCTCAGAACTTCACAATGAATTTTTCAGTGCAGTACTGAAGTCTTATGCCAAACACAAACAGTGTGGCATATTACTACAGCTCCTTCAACAAAAGGACAGGAGTTCAGAACTGGAATTGCAGCTGGAAGAACTCTGGTTGAGGGCCTATAAGGATAACAAGTTCTTCCTTATAGATGGCTTGCTCTACCATAGAGAAAAACACAGAAGTGCACTCACAGTGGTAGACAGAGACCACATCTCCCTGATCCTGCAGGAATGCCATGACTGCCCCTATATGGGACACATGAGTGAAGACAGGACCAAGGAGAGGGTAGCAAGCATAGCTTGGTGCCCCAAGTGGGAACAAGAGTTGAGTGAATATATCAAAACTTGTGAAAGATGCCAGAAGGCAAATAGGAAACATGGGAAGAAGTATGGGTTACTTCAACAAATAGAAGAACCCAAACACACATGGGAAACCATCAATATGGACTGGGTTACAGGACCTATCCCAGGAGGCAAAGAAAACTACAATGCCTGCTTGATCATAGTTGATAGGCTCAGCAAGAGAATGAGGTGTCTACCATGCCACAAGGAGGACACAGCCATGGATACTGCTCTGTTATTTTGGAATAAAATCATATCTACCTGTGGAGTCCCTAAGATCATCATTAGTGATAGGGACCCAATATTCACATCTGAATTTTGTACCAACTTGTATGACATGGTTGGCACCAAGCTTTCTTTTTCCACAGCTTACCATCCACAAACAGATGTCCTAGCAGAGAGGATGATCCAAACAATGGAGGACATCCTTAGGAGGTTCTGTGCCTATGGCATGGAATATAAGGACCATGAGGGATATACCCATGACTGGGTTACCCTTCTACCAGCAGTCCAACTGGCTTATAATACAAGCCAGCACTCTACCACAGGAAAAACACCTGCACTGGTAGAGAAAGGGTGGAATCCCTTGTTGCCTGTGGATCACTTGAACAATAATCTTCTGACCATCCACCCCACAGCCAAAGAACTCCATGATATGTGGAAGAAAGCTTGTGGCACAGCTGCTAAATGCATAGCTGAAGCAAAAGATTATAATAAGCAGAGGTGGGACAAGATACACATGGAACCTGACTTTAAGGAAGGAGACCAGGTGTTAGTGTCTACACTGAACTTCAACAATCTTAAAGGACCCAAGAAGATGAGAGACTCATTTGTAGGGCCCTTCACTATCATTAAGTTGATAGGCAGGAATGCAGTGGAAGTCAAGCTCACAGAGGAGTTTTCCAGGAAATACCCAGTCTTCCTAGTGAGTTTGGTCAAACCATACTTCCAAACTGAAGAGGGTAAATTCCCCTCCAGGAAGAAGATCCTCACACCACCAGAGATAGTGGAAGTAGATGATTCCCCAGTACCTGTGAGTAAAATCATCAGGGCCAGAAAGATCAGACTTAATGGGAAGGATCAAAGACAATAGTCAGTCAGATTCAAGAACCAAACAGCTGATAAGGACAAATGGTTGGCAGAAGATGCCATACCAGATGGGAACTTTCATTTAGGGAGATTCAGAGCCTCTAGGAGGACTGAACAGTCTCATCAATGATGAGCCTTTTTAGAGGGAGGGTATGTCAGCCTGTGACTCAAAATCAGAGCACAAGCATGACAGCCAAAATACCATAAACCAATGGTATAGCCAAGATACCACCAAAACATCAAACTGACCCAAAAAAGCTCAAAAGATATCAAACAAAAGAGGAAACTCACTTTTTTCTGAGAATATAAGTCCCATCACCATGGGACAAGGAATAACAAAGTTATTCCTGCTCAAAGTTATTGCTGAGCATAAACCTTAATTTTCACCTCTCATCCAAAATCCAGAAGGAGAGGCTCAGCCCCAACAAATGGGTATTCAAAATGAATCTCTAAGCCAGGGATATCCAATGGTATCAGCCAAACGGAGCTAGCACCAATATTACTGGAGTTATGGTCAAATTCAGGCCAAATAAGGGTGAACAAAACATTCACCTCTCATCTAGCTTCTACAGTTTTAGTGTGAGATATTTGAAGTGGGGTCTTTTTGGAAAGAGCACAATCAGGGCTATCTGATGGTGTCATCCATTTTCTCATATCTCAACTATAACAGAAGTTCTGGGGCAAATAAGCTCAATACAGCTTTTTGCCTATACCACGCAAATGTACAAAAATCTTGTACATGAGATACCTTTGCCATATTTAATGATACCCATATCAAATTGAGGTTGATATCTCAAGAATTGACAAAGTTATGGCTGTTTTAATGTCAGATTCCCACCTGCTGTCATATACAGCCTTACCATGGGATAATATCCCATAACCATGAATATGAGGTGTCAAATAGACAAAGGAGCTTGTTTTTACTTCAATACCTCATATGTCAGCCAATACTTGGGTGCCATACAGTTTCTGTACAGCATTCTACGCGTCATACACGTCAGAATCAGGCTGTGAGGTCCCCAGATGAAAGTTTTCACCCTGTATTGGTCAAAACTGCTCAGATGTGGTTTCATAACCACATCTGAGCCCAATACAGGCTATACAGGTCTTTGCAAACCACAAGCCTGTCCCAGAGAGTGAAAAAATCTTCACTTCCTCTACGTGGAAAGGCCTAGCACCCTTGCCACCCCATTTCAGGATAAAAAGGAGGCTTTTCACAGCCAGAATTGTTTCCTTATCCTTCTCTTGAATACCCTACGTAGTAAACTTTCAAAAACAGTCTTACTCTTGGGTAATAATCAGGTATAATTATAATTTTAATTATTGTAGCTCTTATTATAGTAATCTAACTGGTAAGACTGCACCCAGGGTTCTCAATAGCGCTCACCACCACTATTATTTAATAGTAAAACCCTTTAATTACATTATTAATCTTTATTTTACTCAAAACACTATTATCTCAAATCATTTTTTACATGTCACAGTCAAAGTTCTAGTTGTAAATAGCCTACTTACTTCTTCAACATAGACTCTATCTGACACTTTATGGCCATTTTGGGCTTGATGGGATTTGGGACCAAGAATGGCTGAGGTGGGCCTCACCTGGCCTTGGGGGCTAGTGGGCATCCCCCTTTGGCCCCTTTTGGCCTCATTGGATTAGGCCAAAGGGGGCCTGATGGGCCCACGGACCGCGGGCCGTAGAGGCTGTAGGGGGCCTAAATGGCCCCAAAAGGCCATTTAGGCCCCAGACCCCCTAATGAAAAGGGTCAGCCCCAGGATGGTGGTTATGGCTAGGGCGCCCAAAACCCCCTAGGAGACAAAAGGACACCCCCAGTCCCAAAACAAAGATAGAGACCTGGGGGTTGTGGATATGGAAATTGGCCAGGGAGGCCAACAATGGCAGGATATGGCCTGAGGCCATAGATGATGATTGGTGCCATGAAAGGCCGGGGCAAGGTGATATGGCCATAAAAGATAGGGTGTGGCCAATTGGCCCCAAATTGGTCCCAGTATAAATTGCCGCAACACCCATGGAGGAGGGTCATTACTTGTGGTTGTGACATAGGCTACTCTAATTTTCCCCAAGAGCCCCTGTGACAAATATGAATTAGCTCAAATGGGCCAATGCCATACAAGTTGTCTGAATACTGCCTGTATGGCCCAATTGTGTTGTCCAGGGAGTTCTGGAGTGCTTGATTCCTTGACAACTGATTTGATTATTAAAAACCTCCTTAAATTACCCTTGAAGAATCGTGGGCCAGTATTTGCTTGGGTAAATATTGCTGAAACGAAATAGCCAACACCTGAAGGGCCAGGTTATTGGTGTCCTTAAATGGTCTTCCAATGGCCACCATGAATTGCAAGACTTACTGACTGAAACCTTCCTTTGAAATGGATTGATGGAATCGGCGAATTTATTTGAAATGAAGTAATGGGGTCCTGAAACCATCACCATTGGATTTCTGAGGAAAAATGGTTCACAATGGTATATAATACCATATATGCACCAATGCTGGCTCCAACAGGCTTGGGCCCATTGAGCTGGGTTTAGGTTTCCCCAATCTTGAGGGGAAACCCCTTTGAAGGTGGCTGCTGGCCTCTGGTGGTTGCCAGAGGCCATGACTTGAGTTTTGGAATCAGTGGCCAAATTTGGGGGTTTTGGTCAAAATGGGCTCAGGTGGGCCCACTTGTGGTTTGGGTGATTTTGGACTCCCCCTTGAAACCTTTTGGCCTCATTGGAATTAGGCAAAAAGGGGCCTAATACATCCCATGGCCCATGGCTGTAGAGGTTGTAAGGGGCCTAAATGGCCCAACCCCCCTAATCAAAAGGGGTGGCCCAGAGGTATTGGCTGGTGGTTAGTGAGGTGGAAAATTGGCCAAAAAGGCCAATGGGGCAGGACATGGCCAGGGAAAGTCAGTGTGGCCCAAAGGCCATTAAACACCATAAAAGGCGCATTTGCCTATAAATGATAATATGGCCAATTGGCCATATATCGGTGGAGGCTTGAATTGCCTTAAAACAATGATTGGGAGGGGTCTTTCCCATGGTTATGACACTATTTTCACATCAAAAATAGTAATTTAGGCTTAAATACTGATATCCACTATGGGTGTACCAAAACATTATGTAAGAATACCATAATTTTAAGCGCCACAAACATGCATAATACTATTCTTAGTGTATATGTAACATGGGATTGCTCACATTCCCATTATTTTGGCATGAAATTGAGAAAAACAAAAAATTTCACAATTCTTTTATGTGTTATTGATGATGTGGTACTGAGGTATTTTCCATATTGCCGCCTCATAGAGACAATTTAAGCTTATTCACTCTATTGAGCTACCCCAAGTGAATTTTTGTGTAGAATCCAAATCTGCTGTTCAATCCATGGATTTACTTACTCACAAAAAAGCTATTCATCTTTTCTGAAATCAAAAATGATGGATTTTGGATATATGCATGCCTTGTGGGTTATGCATAGTTCAGAATGGTGGCCTATTTGGGTATGTGAAATATACTTCAAGGCTCACAGCATCCAGATTCATCTTCAAAGATAGAAAACACTTCATTTTACTTACTTCTTTTACATTAATAAGATTAATAATAAGTTACATCAAGTGGGAAAAAAATGCAAAAAAACAACCCATATCATGCTAGTTGGTTGGGGGAATGAAACACCAAAGAAGTATAAGGGATAAATTTTAGAAAGAATAATTATTTTCAATTGGCTGCTGGGTAAAATAAAATAAAATGAATTTTTCCAGAAGATGATAATGTAGTCGGAAAAAGTGCACTATGCATGTACAAAGCAAGCAGGATTTGAGTACAATTGCTGTCAGGTCCTGCGGCGCCTAAGATTCAACCACTGGTGTCGTACATATGTCACTTTAGCAGAAAAGATAACGCCATATTAGGGGGAGGGCTGAGTAGCTCCATCGCGGTGAATGCTGCTTTTTACACTAAAAAGACATCACAAAGTGTATCGCATGTTTTTCCAGAAAACCGCTGAGAATACACAAGCGCGCATTACCTAATGGTGATTTGTTTTGTAATAACAGCGAGCGTTAAGACTAATGGGAAGCTTCATTATAGAACTGGGCTACCTCAGATTTTTGAGGCTTCAAGCAAAGAAATAATGCCAAATGCAAAAAGATAGAGGTTTACATTGAAATTATTGTTGGCTTTTAATCGTACTGTAAAGATTTACAATAAGATTAAATATATCAATAAGTTAGAGGTAATACCATTGGGACTTTGCTATGAGCGGGCCCAGAAATTCTTGAAGTGATTTACCTTCTTTTTCCAAATCCATTGATAACCCATCATGTTGGAGCCTTGAGCGCATGCCATTCTGTAGAACTTTGCAGCGTTTTTGAAGCTTCTTTTGGTTCCCTGGCCTACTTCGTAGCAATATGCCAACTCTTAAAAATCAAAAATGGAAACAAATGTTCGTTCTATTTGTATTCGTTTACCTAATCCAATACATTAATGTAGGAGAGTCTTTACCTTTCTGGGCATCTTCATCGCCAAGTATTGCCGCCACCTTATAATAATCTACCGCCTGTGGTTTAAAAGCTTGCTGATTAATTCAAAAATTAACTCAGGCTGAAGAAGTAAATACTGCACTTGCCGTTTTCTTATCTTTTCGACATCCCCATCCATGCATGAGACATTGGCCTAGCTCATAAAGAGTGAGTAAAAGCTCCGAGGTAGTCCCCAGGACCTCTTTTTCGAGCTTAACTCGTTTTCTTAAATGTTTAGCTGCGACGGGAGAGACAAGAGTATTGCTTTCTTTGTCTACAGCACTGTTTTTCATATAATCTTGTCTTTCAAGCTTAAGTTGATGAAGTCTGCGTAATAAGCATTGTAGAGCTAGAAGAAGCCAACCAAAGGCCTTATTTCTGTCGACTTCGCAGCCCCATCCATGTCGTAAGCTAAGAGCCCAGAGTATCATACCGGTCCCACAACCGCCATTCTCTTTAGCGCAACGTTCAAAACAAATGGCTGAAAAAGCCAAGTCGTTACTTTGATGAGCTTCAATTCCCTTACGTATATATTCTCTTGGGTTGAAAGCTTGACTTTTGGGAAGTATTGAAGCAAATTGATGTTGAGCGATGGAAGAGTCGTGTTCAAATTTTGGTTCTAGTTCGACTCTTTTGTTCGATCCCGCATCCCTTTGCATTATCTTTCGAGAGGTAGACTTCGTTTGAACATTTGGAAGTGTGGGCTTTTCGTCGACAAAATTTTGAGTATTCAATTTAATATTGGAGGCATCTTCGAGTGAAATAGAGAGTGATCGAACATCAAAAGACTTCTTGGGTGGTTTCTCGATTGGCAGGTGATTCAAGGAAAAAGAATTCAAGCGATGCCTAGGAGGTTGAGTCGGGTGGACTAGCACTGGCCGAGCTCTTGAAAACAATTTCTGATTTGGGTTTGATAAAGAACTTCTTGAAGTAGCCTTATTGTTCCTAATTACATTTTTTTTTGCGGAATCACGACACTCTGAGAACTCTTCATTGCATGCAGTCACTCCAGGTTCTTTTGTCTTTTTATAATCAGTTTCTTCATCCACAGCATCATCAAATGCTAAAACCGAATTTGACTTTTGGAAAAGAGAGTTTTTCTCGAATAAAGAACGTGAATGAGTTAGGCTTGGGTTAGAATCTTGGCAGATTTGAGTCCAGAAAAATTCAACCACAGTTTTTAATACTTCTTTAGGACTATCCACCAACGCATTACTGACAGCGCTCGTTGTGCTTCTGCTACTAGCCGTAGGCGTGATTGTGGTATCGTATTGGTTCACGTTTTTACGAAAATATTTCTTTTTGCCTGAGTTATTTTTTTCTTTGCAACTTCTTTTTGTTGTATCGGATGCACTTGGCCAACGAGTTTTTATCCTTTTAGCATTATTTATTATCTTTTCGCTCAGGGAAGCGGTGATCGATGTTTTTCGAGAAAGATTGACATCGGTGACCATGCTAGTTCTTCTTAGAAACACCAATCAAATAAGCTCGAGGAAAAAGATTTTCGGGGGATGCGTCACCCAGAAACCTCGCAAGAGTAAGAGTATCTCAAAATGTTGGAGAACCCTTACGGTTGGGTTGTGAGAAAGCGGCTAACGGATTCGTAAGAACAACAATGAAATAACAGTCTGCTGGACCGGCAAAGCAGCGACACGCCACACATACAGAGAGAAAAATAAAGAGTTACAGTATGTGTCATTGAGGAAGAAAGTGCACTTCTTTGGTTCGTCTATGACTTGCATAGCGCCAATACTCTCATCTTTTTGAGCACTTGGAGACAAAGGAACTAGTTTGATAATTTTACTACGCAAGTAATTTTCCTGTATCAGCTCAAGACGAGTGAGAAAGTCATATTCGTTATTCTCTCAGGTCCGTTACATTCCAGTCGATAATGTGCTCGCCGCCTTCGGTTTTTGTTTGAGACGGATCGGCCAAGAGTCATGGAGCGAAGGGTAACATGTTTTCTCTTTGCGTGAGTTTCTGCCCCATGGGAGGAATTGGCGCAGCGATTAATGCACTGTACGATGCATGTGTTTCAATCATGTGGCTTTAAAAGATCTTGCAATGAAACAACTTCTGATTTAATGTAAAGCATTTATAGCTTGGATGGGTCTGGTCCGAACTTCCACTTCTAGGTTCCAAGTTCCAACGCCAGTAGTTTCTCTTCTTTTTCTCACTCAATAGGGAAAGCACAAGGGCCGACGGCCCCAGGTTCCTCTTGGGAAGTATACAGCATATATATATATGTCGAACTGGCATTGTGACGGCCGAATCCGTAAATAGCCAACGCAGCCGATCCAGTACAGCTCCTTAATTCGTTGTGGTGAGACCATCGGCTAAACAGGTTTCATCTGGTCCCTTGGACGGTATCAAGCCCTGCCAGCCTGTCAGGGTGATTACGCAGTCTCACATCCTCTATCCACACACTGAGGAACTTGTATTTTCACTTGCGCTCGTTGCAAAATGAGGCACCAGGGCATTTTCTGTGTGACTGAAAGGCCAGTCATACCTTATGCCTCAAAAAAACCTCAAATGTTGCTTATCAGTGCCTGAGGGGTGGGAATTAAGCTCCTATTATATTCCAGAGAAATAACTATGTCATGAAAAAGAAATGTTTTTGCAATTCCTGAAGGAATAAAAACTGAAGGTTTTATTTTATATTAACATGATGAAACACGCAAGAGCTATAGTAGGATGATAAATACCTGAAGGTGAACTACAAAGTATAATACACAGGTCATTATGACAAGTGGCTATGACAAGACTAGAATGATACTCTATAAAGAAAAATATGATAAAAGATTAACAACTATGTGATGTAATACTTGTAGGTCATAACATACCTCTGAGCTCAGGAATACTTGAGTTATTACTACAGTAATAAGTAACTATTACAACATGCTTTATAGACTACTCCAGAAGAATGTAAAAGATCAATATATTGTCGAGAGATTTCCAAATCTATTCTTGACTTAACATACCAATGCTGTTTCTTCAGAAATAGTAAAATGATTACAAGAGTGAATGACTTTCAGTCTTAACACTCTTCCGTTAGGTAAAGTACGAGTACAAATAATGACAAAGAATACTACTGAGGAGCACTGAGGTAACATCTAACCTCAGTGCTTATAAAGAGTTTCATGATCTTAAGATCACGTATTTAAGCACACAATCACATAACTCTTAATGGGTTAGATATATTTCACATCCCCCCTTTCTCCTAACCTCAGTAGATTGAGGCTAGTCATTGCTTGAAGGATAGCTGGCTTGCAGATTGATTTTGTGAGAAAATTGGCTAGCATTCTTGAAGAGGGAGTGCAACTTAATACAATTTTTAAGTTCTTAACAGCTTCCCAGATGAAGTGCAACTGTAGTTTGACATGCTTCATCCAATGAGAATTGGTGTTTCAGTTGTTATTACCTGTATCTATACAACCTTGATTGTCTTCATAGACTTTCATTGGTTGTGAGTTGTTGGTGAGTTTGACTTTGCTACAGAACTGTTGGAACCAAATTACTTCACTTGCTAGGTTGCACAGTGATTTGTACTCAGCTTCTGCAGACAATAAGGACACAGATGGCTGTTTCTTGGTCTTCCAGATCACAAGCCCTTGATTGAATAGGATAAGATGGCCCAATACTGATCTATGAGTTACTCTACAATTTCTCCAAGCAGCATTGGAATATGCTATGGCATTCCCTTCAATGCCTTTTCCATAGGTGATACATACATCTGCAGTGCCTCTAAGGTACCTCAAAACATGAATGAAGGCCCTCCAATGATTTATTCCTGGTCTCTCCAGGAACTGAGAGAGGGCACTTACTGCATAGGAGATATCAGGTCTAGTTGCTGTGCTGTTATAACTTAGACTCCCAATTGCACTTCTGTAATTCATTTTCAGTTCTTCAAGCTCCTTCATTTCTTCTGGTGTAGCTACCTCAAGGTACTCATTTGGAATTAAAGGTGTTGCTACTGTTTGACAGTCATTCATTCCATGTAGCTCAAGTAGAGCTTCTATCACAGCAGGCAAAGCAGCTTTTCTTTGAAGTGCTTTGTATCTCAAATTCTGCACTATTTCCATTTAGGTTTATTTTTATGTGCACTTGTTTGTTTTAGAAATTACTGTAACTCTTCTTGGTGAAAATTGCCATTTTTCTTTTTCAACTAATTTTGTGATATTTCTATTGAGATTCTTGGTATGTTGTATAATACACAAATCTGTTTGTTGATGCAATATAATTGATTATATGTGTTATTGCTTGTGGTATGTCCAAAGTATTTGTCAAATTATTTTTGTTATATATAATTTTTTCTCTAACAAAACTTCTTTTCATTTTTTTTCTTTGTGCTTTATATCTTATACAGTGTGTTAGGAAATCACTTACTGTTTCTGGTCTTTGACATTTCTCACATAGTGGATTGCTGCGTAATCTCAAGCAAAACATATTATTATTCAGTGTTGAGTGTCCTCATCTTAATTGATGAGTATTTGCTGTTTGGGCCTTTTCAAATTTATTTAGTTCTCTTGCTAATACTTTTAATTGCATTTGAATTTAAGTCTTAGTTTTTCTTCAGCACAGAAGTTGGTAATACTATTATTATTTATTGTTGCATTATCCTGTGCTTCTTCCTTTGCTTCCTTATCTGCTTTATCAGTTCCTTCAATATATGAGTGACCTGGACACCACCATAAGTACATTGGAAATGGATTTATTAATGTTTTGTATTCTTGATTGTTTTCAGATATAGATACTGAGCCGTTGATGAAATTTTTGGATCTGCTACTTTCCTTAGGGGTGCTTGGTTATCACAAAAAATATAAAAACCTTGTTTTTTGCATCTTCTCTGTTGTTTTCGATAATATAAATTTCTAAGGGAGCATTCCATTGTGGAGTAGCATATGTGTAAATTATCTCTATCTGACGACCAATTATTTCTATCAAGGTATGTTTATTTAATATGTCATTTATTGTTGATGGGTGCTGAATTTCATTGCTTTCCGTAAGATCTTTCATAACTAATTTTTTTGTAGGGTGTGGATCTATTTTTGTTTTCAATTGGACAATTGTTTTGTGAGCATGTTTAATATGTGTTTGTCTTATCAAATTCAGTATACTATCACATTTTAAAAAACTGATTGGAGTGCTTTGTTGTGCCCCCATAATTAGTCTTTCTGATTTATTGTAGTTTAATCTCATTATTTTGCTTATTTTCTTATCACTAGCTCTGTTCCACCATAATAGGCTTCCAAAAATAATCCTTGGGTAAAGTACAGCTTTCATCAGTAATCTTGTGTCATTGGAGCTCAAACCAAAATATTTATTTGTTATTCTGTTTAACTGTGTGAATGTGCTTCCTGATTTTTGATTTAATTGATCTATATGTTTTTTGTATGTTAATTTTGAATCCATTATTATTCCTAACCATTTTGTATTTTCTACTGACTTTAAGCTTTCTTCACCGAATTCAAATTCTTTTGAACTAACATTTTTAGGGTCAAATATCATTAATGTTGATTTTTTCTTCTCAAATAGGGAACCTGTTTCTCTTCCCCATCTTAGTGTGTGTTTTTCTACCTCCTTTAATTTCACTAGGGCCTTATCTATGGTTTGTTAAGCTATTAAGGGAGTAATGTCATCTATATATCCTAATGAAATTATATCTTATTTCTTTTCTGTTTCGTTTTTATGTAGTAATTTAGAGCTATATAATAAGTAAATTGTGACTTCCAATTGTGAGCCTTGGAGGAGGCCTCTATTTGGTTCAATAATAGGTGAAGTGTAATAATGTAGTTTTAATTCTGTTTTTCTGTTTGTTAGAAATGAATTTATGATTTTTATGATGTATTTAGGTGCTTTCTTTTCTGTTAGGAGATTTATCAACTATTCTCGATTTACTTCTGGGTATTCTGGCTTTACATCAAGAAACATTCCTATAGCCTTCTTACCTGCTCTCTATTTTTTTACCCATAAATCTAATGTGAGTAATTCTTCATCTAAGTTTTTACCTTGTGTTCCCCCAAAATGACCTTCTGGTATTGCATTGGTTTTATCTGCCCTGTACATTATTCTTTCATTTATTATTCTTTCAAATAATTTACCTATTGTGCTTAGTAATGCACCAGGTCTATATGCTGAATGGTATGAGTAATCTTTTTTATTGGATTTTTGTATGATACCTGTTGATGCTAATTTCCAACTTTGTGGAAAATATTGTATTTGTAGACATTTGTTAAATAGTCTCTTCAGCTTATTGGTGTGTTGTGTACTTATTATTTTAATTAATTCATTTGGTATCTTGTCTCTTCCTGGTGCCTTCTTATTTGGAAGTAAACTGATATTATTTTTGATCTCATATATAGTGATTTATTCAAATATAAATGGTGGGTGTGGGCATTCATGTTGAATATTTGTTAGTTCTATTTGTTTTCCTGCCTGAGAAAACATTTCAAAAAGTATGTCAGTTTGTTCACTTTTGTCTGTTATTAGCTTTCTATTATCTTTTCTTAAAGGTTCTACTTTGCATGATACTCTTTGTTTAGTAAACTTAAAGACCTGAAATTCATGATTTGTTCCACTAGTTGCTAAAATATTTCTCCAATGTTTTCTTGTTAAGCTTTTGACTTTGTGGTTAAAGGTGAGCTACCATTCATGGTAAAATTTCTTTGCTTCTTCTGACCTTGTTATTAGCATCCACCTTCTTGCTCTATTTTGCTACTCTATGATTGGTTTTAATTCTTTTTTGTTCCACCATAATTTTGTTTTATTTTTTTTTGAACTAACTTATTTTCCTGGGTTTAAATACTTCATACTTATCATTTTTCTTATGTTTTCTGCATCAAAATCCAATGCTTCTATACTTTCCTCTTGTGTGCATTGTAATGGTTGATTAAATCTGGTCTCTATTCCTTTAATGAAGCTATTGTTATCCAGTTTATTGATTCCCATTCTGATATTTTACTTTCTCACATTCATCTTTGTTATAATTGGCTGATGATCCAATGAATGGTTTTCTATTTGAACTTCACATATACTAATTAATTTTATTGCTGGTAGGTTGGTCCATGTGAGGTCTATTGTTGTTGCTGTTCCATTACTTCCCACATAAGTTGGTGTTCCTTTTGGTGATGTTGGTTTGAAACCTTTTGATCTGCACCATTTAATTAGTTCTTTTCCTTTACGATGTGTATGGTTATATCCATTTGGGTTCCATAGTTTGTGATGTAAGCTTGCATCCATTGCTACTATCATTGGGTATGTTCTTGTGTCTTTATCTTGCAAGTATTCTTTTAATATATTGACTCCTTTGACACTACTTGGTGGATTATAAACTTATTTCAATTTTATCTTCTGGTTTAAATTATTTCCTTCTTGTGAGACTGTGAGGTATTTATAACATACCCATAAGGGCACAAATGACTTTATATACAGTTGATTTAGTCTCCAACTGACTTTTCGATTGAATTTAAAATAAAAAATAAGTATAACTTTTTTTGCATAAACAAAGTTATAAATATTATGTCGTTTTTGGATTCTACACCAAAAATGAGCTAGGGTACACCCATAGGGTGTTATACACAAAAAGGTTGGAACAATTAAGAATCTCACAGTACTAATGTAACCTTTTGAACATTTTTTTATAATTGTTAAATTTAAGCTTAAGCTTAGATTTAAAGTTGCATAAGGTTTATGAAAACTTACCAAAATTTTAGTTAAAATTGAGGTGTTGTGTATAATTACTGAATTGGCTGAGGATCTGCCATACAAAATTTAAGTCCTGCATGAGCTCAATTTAAAAGGATTTAAGGTCATAGTATGGCTTTAAATAAATAAAAGGGCAAAATCCACGCAAAAAGGTGGGACAAAGGAAAAAGACCAAACAGATCTGGGGTACCCAGCTTTTTGGATCTTCAATGATTCAATTAAGGCTATCCACCTGTATTGGAGGATTTTCAACCTTATTTAAACTTTCACATTAGACTTTGATCCAACCTTAAAGTTTAAACTCGTTTTAACCAAATTTGGTCAGGAATTTCAAGCTGCCAAATGGTAAATCCCAATATGAAGGCTTGAAATTAAAGTTTTGAGACCTGGCAAAGCTTAAAGAAGCTTAAATCTTTAAGGTTACAAGCATTAAAACCTTATCAAAAGTTAAGGTTTAGTGTGTAATGCTATTTTACATGGGAAAATAGCAATAACTTCAAAAATTCATTCAAAATCCAATTCTTAGTGGATTTGCTTGAAAATTTTACACAGCTTACAACTTAATATTATCTCTATATAAATTAAGTTTTAAGTATCTTTTATAAACAGATTTCCTGGTTAATTAGCCTGGAAATCATCTCTTTTAATTATACTTGAAGAAAATCAAGATTTCTTCAAAAATTAATTAAAAATTGAGTTTAAGAGATTTTTGCTTGAAACTTTATTTTTAAGTTCTTCATGTGATTAAATTAAATATAAATAAGCTTATTTTCTATTGAAACTTGAAATAATTAACTTAAATGAGGATTAAAGCTACTTGGAGTTAAGAATGACATTGGTAACTTTAAATTGGAATTAAAAATAAGTTACCTTAAGTTAAGAACCTTATTTTTAAGTGAGGTTTCTCAGTTTTGACCTGAGCACTTGTAAGGTTTGACTATGAAACAATAAGTAAAAATTACTAATTTATTACTTATTGTACTCTGAATGTCCTTATGAATTGAATAAATAAGATTAAAAATATAATAATAATAAATAATAATTATTATTATGGCGTAAAATAATTATATTATTAAATAAATATAATAATATAATTTATATTATGAAAATATAATATAATAAATAAATATATTAATATAAAATAATTAATATATTCAAAAAGCTCTTTATTATTGTTACCAGCAAATAATAAAGGCATAAAAAATTGCTTTTTATTAATAAAAAACAATTAATAACAATAATATTACTAATATTAAAGCTATGAATTAATATAAATACTATTTATATTAATTAGAGAATTATTAAGAGAGTAATAATAGAGAAATTATTATAATAAGAGAAAATAACCTACTTTTAACACTTAATATAATAATTTTGAAATATTTTACGCCAAAAAAATATAAATACAACCTTTTCAAATTGTATTTACAATAAAAATAAAGAAAATTACAAATTATTCTGGATTTTTACGTGGAAATGAGTTTTTAGAGAGATTTTTAACAAAAACAATTAAATAAATGATTTAATCACGTCAAAAAAGATGATTATAACAAGGTGGTCTTTGGTCTTTAATAATATAATAGTTTTATATATAAAGAATAAAGAAATTGCCTTTGATTTAATTGATTTCATGTTTTTGATGCGTCTGAGGGGAAAATAGAGTAAAAAGAGCTCTATTTATAGTAAATACCTCCCTCCTAGAGTCCAACAGGCTCCTAGTAGACGTGTACTGATCATACCCACTGGGATTGATCAATATTTCAAGGTTTGGAGATGATCACATCATTATCAAACCATATTACATCATTATTACACCATTATTTAGAGTTATCACTATAACTCTAAGTTTGATGACATCAGAGGCTTGGCAGAACCCCAAATATCGTGGGTTTTATTAGTTTTAATCATAAACTAATAGTATTCACCAATTTTATCACTCTTAAGACTGTTAAACTTAATTTAAGGTTACTGTGAGTGATCATAACTGCTCAAATTAAGCTCAAACTTTGATCCTCAATAACTTTTAAGATTTACACGCTACAGCAATTCAAAGAGTGAATTCTGATAGCCTGGCATAACCTTATTATTCTGCCAAGGGCTTTACATTACATCATCAAAACTCTAATTTTGATGATTTTTCTTGTAACTCATCTTTTCTGTCGAAATTCAATATTTTAAACTTCAAACCTTGATTTCAGGGGGTTATACCCTCAATTTAATAATAAAAATTACATCATTCTTCACGAATGAACTAGTAGAGTCCAACTGTATACTTTTTTTAAGTTTGGAACACTTTCACAACAAAGTGGTCAACAGCTCTGTTGATTTTTATCAATATTTCATCATAGGTTTTAACCTTGTTTATAATTTGTAAAATAAAGTTCATATCTGTGTTCTTACAGTCATTACGTGGTATCCTTATTTTTTGGTTCATCATTCTATCATGTATAGTTTAGGAGATATTAGCTATGATCCTTGAATATATGCATTGACCAAAAAGTGCATATATTCATGTTAATTCCTTAAGTATTAACTTTGGAAATTAGCTTATTAATTGTTTTATGTGTGGATGTTCGTGGGGAATCCGCTGGTACAATTTATTTCACATTTTGTTTCATTAGTTCTTGAGATAAATAAGGTTTTATGGTTTTTATAAGGTATTATACCTTATAACTCATTAAATATTGACTTTACAGATATGCCATAAAAATGGTATATGTGTATTTTACCATGGGTAATCCAATGGTATAATTTATTTTACATGTTGATTCATTGGTTTTTAAGTTAAACCAATTTTTGTACCAATTTATGGTATTTTTTGTATATTTAAGTAATTATTTTTAATGTATAATTATTCTAAGTAATTTTAATATAATTATATTGAAGGTATAATTATTCTAAGTCTTTTTTGTGACCTTATTGGGTATGTGGTCATATCTCAAAGGCTCACATTCCCTACCACCAAAAAAGATTGTACCACAATCTGATATGTGTGATTAGGGTATCATCCACTGTCCTACCTCTTCATTAGACTTTATCAGTCCTGAAGCTCAATAATGCTTGATTTTGTTATTCTTTAGGTTTTCTTTCATGTCTAAACCTCCTCAGTAGTTTATCAGCATTTGTTATATCTTTCTCAAGTAGCCATTCATCTTCTTGAGTTGGATTTCTATACTTTACAAGGTATTCTCTTTCTTTTTTGTTCCTTGTCCTTCTTTCTTTAAGGACTTTTACAATTATTTTTTCTTATCCTTCTTCCAAAGGGGGAATTTCAAGTGGGGGTTCATTTCTTAGTGGAAATAATTCCTTGTCACTTGAACTGTAAGGTTTTATTAGACTTACAGGGAAAGTTGGGTGTTTGTTCATTAGTTCACCTGTGAGTTCTAATTGTACAGCATTGGGTCCATGAAGTGCTTTTACCATATATGGTCCTGCAAAGGAATCTTTCAATTTCTTTGGTCCTTTTATGTTATTAAAGTTAATAGTTGATACTAATACCAAATCTCCTCTTTTGAAGTCAGGTGGTTTATGACTTTTGTCCCATCTTTATTTTGCATATTTGAAAGAGTCTTGCATGCATCTGTTTGCATGGTGTCTTGCTTTGTCAAGCATTATCTTAAAACTGCTTGCTGTTGGATGTATGTCCACTAAGTCCTTTTTGAGGGTATCATAAGGAAGTCTTGGATTCCAACCTTTCTCTAGCATTGCTGGTGTTTTGCCAGTAGAAGAATGGATTGATGTCTTATATGCCAGTTCAAGTGCTGGTATTAGTGTACACCAATCATGGTTGAAACCATCAGAATCTTTGAATTCTAGCCCATAAGCACAGAATCTTCTTATCATGTCCTCTAAGGTCTGTATCATTCTTTCTGCTAAACCATCAGTTTGGGGATGGTAAGCTGTTGAGAATGATAGCTTTGTCCCAAATAAGTTATGGAGATTTGTCCATAATGCTGAAGTGAACTTTGGGTCTCTGTCACTTATAATATTTTGGAATAAGCCTGTGTGGCTAATGACTTTATTCCATATCATTATGGCTGTATCCATAGCTGTGTCATCTTTATGACATGGTAAGAACATGGGAGTTTTACTGTACCTGTCAACTAACACTAGACATGCATTATAGCTCCTGTCTCCTCCTGGAGGTAGTGCTGTTACCCAATCCATATGAACTATTTCCCATGGGGATTTTGGTTCTTGGATTTGGATCATCATTCCAAATTTCTTTCCTGTGGCTCTGTTGGCTTTTTGACATCTGTCACAGGTTTGGCAGTACTCTGCAACATCTTTCTTCCAATTTGGCCACCAAGAGCAGGTTTTCACCCTCTCTAGTGTCCTATCTTCTGAGAGATGTCCAGATGCAACACTATCATGACACTCATGTAAAATAGTGTTTATTAGTGTTCTATCTGTTAAGGCCATAACACATGTGTGTTTTGTTCTATGGTAAAGGATTCCATCAAGGAGGTGGAATCTTCCTTCATCATATGCCTTTTTCTATATTTCATCCAGTTTTGATGAAAGTGATGGATCTTTGCAGTCTTTCATTAGAAGTTGGCTTAAGATATGGCAATTTTTGTCTGTCTTATAGCTTTCTTTAACTTGGTTAAAGAATTCTGTGCCTATGTCTGTGACACATATTCCTTCTATATGGTGCTCTTCTTGTGGTACCCATGCTGGATTGTCAGGGGTATTTGCTAAAGCCCATCTGCTAAGACCATCTGCATTTTTATGAATATTTCCAGATTTATGTACAATAGTCATATTTCCTCTATATTATTGGATAGCAATTTGCCATCTCAGCATATGTCTATTTGGAGTCTTCATATTCAATAGTGATTTCACAGCATTACAGTCTGTGATTACATCAAATACTGTGCCATCCAAATAATAATGCAGTTTTTCTAAAGCCCACACTAGGCATAAGCATTCCATTTGGCTTGCTCCATACCTTGCTTCTGTTGGCTTTATTTGGCTTGAAATGAAACAAATTGATCCTTCCACTGGTTTATCATTGATAATTTGTGTTTGGTGAAGTGCAGCACCTAATCCTTCTCCACAAGAATCAATGTATATTTTGAATGGTAGTTTCCAATCTGGCATTAGAAGAAATGGGGCATTTGTTAGTGAATTTTTCAATTCTTTATATGCCTTGACCCTTTCTTCAGTCATTTCATAAACTGTTTGTTGGTCACATAGTTTATATAAGGATATGGCAATTTTTGCAAAGTCCTTTATATGCTGTCTATAGTAACCAGCAAATCCTAAAAATGATTGCATTTCTTTTTTGGTTTGAGGCATTGGTTTGAGTAGTACTGCTGCTACTTTATTTTTGTCTATGCCTAGACTAAGTCCAGATACAACATGTCCTAGTGCTTTTAGTTCACTATATGCAAAATGACACTTTTTCAAGGAAATTTTCATATTCACTTGGACTATTTTTTGTAGTACCCTTTCTAGTCTTGTAAGGTGATTTTCCCACGTTTCTGAGCAAACTATGATATCATCAATATAGATAATTAACCATCCTTCTGATAATTCTTCAGGGAATATGGTATTCATCATTCTTTGATAATGGGAAGGTGCATTTTTTATCCCAAATGGCATTCTTAAGTATTCAAAAATTCCACAATGGACTATTATTCTTAGTAGTTTCTTGGCATTGTCTGTTAAAACATTTTGATGAAAACCCTTAAGAGCATCCATAGCTGTGATGAACTTAGCTTGTGACAATTGGGTCAATGTCTCATGAATTCTAGGTATTGGATATCTGTCTGGAATGGTATAGGTGTTCAGGGCTCTGAAGTCTCCTACCATCCTTGATTTTCCATTATGCCAAGTTATAATGACAGGTGTAGTAACTTCTACTTGTTCATTATGTCCAACCTTTCTTAATACTCCAAGGTCCATTAATTCTTTAATGTGCACCTCTAAGGCTTCTCTAGCCCTTGGACTGGCTGGATAAGCAGGTCTGCTTAATAAAGGTGGGTAAGGCTTTCCTACATTAAGAATTATATCCACTTCATGTCCAATTATGGCACCTAGTGGCTCTTTGTCAGTTGCAAAGGCATTTTTATACTTAAATAAGAGGTCAATCAATTTTTCTTTCATTTTTTCTGTTAATTCTTGATTGAATTCTGCCTCTTTAAGTTGTTCAGATATAAAAAGTTCTTTTTCTGAAATTTTTTCTTCCTTCTTAATAGCTGTGATTTGTTTTTTGTTATTTAACAAGCCAAACTTTTGTCTTTTGTTATCTCCTATGGTAAAATATCTGTCTTTTTGGTTGGAGATATCTATACCATAGATTGATAAGTAGTCATTCCCAAGTATGAAATGATTACTAGTACAGTTGTCCATTACTACAAACTCTACTTTAATTCTGACACATTGTGAGGGATGAGGAAAAATTAGTGTTAAATCAATTATTCCAAGGGGCTTCATGCTCTCACTTGCACTACTAAATTTGACACCTTGTCTTGGCATAAGTTTTTCTTGCCAGTTTGGGACAATGGTTTTTAAATAAATTTTGCCAACACAAGTGCAATATGCTACTGTATCCAAGTTAACTTTTCCTTCTTGGTTATCAACCATAACAATACTTATACTTGATTTTCCAGCCGTATATCCCATTCCTCTTGCAGGTTTGGTTCTATACATTTTGGCATCTTGTATGTTTGTCAGGTTTGTGTCAGATGTTCCAACTTGTGGTAAGTTTGAATTAACATCCAGTACTTCATAAATTATATCAATATTATTAATTTGTGCATTAATTATATTGATTTCATCACTTTCAGAGCTTTCTGACTCTTCTGTCTCTTTTTCAGAGTCAGATTCCTCTTCTTTGTCATTGTGGTTTTCTGTTTCCACAATTTCATTGATCTTTGCTTTTTTAAGGCAATTATTGGCTAAGTGTCCAATACCTCCACATTTATGGCATTTTCTTTGCTCATTATTGTTGGATGTATTGGGCTTAAAGGATTCTTTTGATTTATCTCTTTTGATAAATGGTTTTTTTGGGCTTCTAATGTCCAATTTTTTCCAAGTCCTGCCAATTTTTGTTCTTGTCACTATATCTTCTAGTGCATTTTTATACTCTTCTGTGGAGCATGGTTCTATACATCTGCTTCTTAGGGCATGTTCTAGTTCCCCTCCACATTTTTTAAGTATTTTCATGTGCACCATCTTTTGTGACATTTCTGGGTACAGTGCATTAAGCCTTTCAACTTGTTTCAAGAACCAAGTTAAAGGTTTGTCTTTCTCTGGGTCAAAGAAAGAGTTTTCAAATTCATTTTATATCTTATACCTCCAGGCATCATTTGCCCACTTGGTGATTATTTCTTGTTTCCACCAAGACCAGGTATTTTTACCATTTGTTTGTCTTATGCCATAATACCATCTTTTTGCATATTTCTCAAACAATGAATGTAATCTTGCAGTGATTAATTCATCTGGTATGGCATAGTCTTCTTGTAACATGTCAATTGTTTTAATAAATGACATGTGGTCATATTCACCTTCTCCTGTGAATGTTGGCCATTCCTTCAATTGAGGTGCTTCCTTCATTAAGACTTGGTTATTATCTTGGTGACTCAAGTCTGTTATGAAAGGATTTGATAATTCCTCTTTTGTTTTAACAGGGCTTCTTATATGAGAAAATGGAGTTGATAACTTTGGCATATTTAAATTAGCCTCATTAATTTTATCCATTTTTTCAGTAATAAGCCTTATTTCACTCTGAATATCATCTTTCAGATGCATTCTTGCTTCATCACTTTTTTCCACATGGTCCAAAAGTAATTTTTGGTGTGATGAAGTCTTTTCTTCAAATTTTTCTACAGAAATACTTAATTTATTTAATTTTTCTGTAAGATTGTCAATACTCACATCATAATTGATTGTCAAAGTCTTGTCTTTGATATCTTTCATGTATTTATACAATTCTCGTTGTCCTTGTATTAATTTTTGAGTATTGTCAATTAAATTCTTTGGTTTATTATTTTCAACAATAAACTTAATGTTGTCAATTTCTTTCTTGTTTTGCCCAACAATTTTTGTTAAAGAAGATAAATTGTTATTTATTTCTTGTAGTGATAATAAACTATCTTTAATTTCTTTTAGAGGTAATATACTATTTTTAATTTCTGTTAAAGTATTTACAACATCTTTGGACGAGGTTATTGCTTTGGGAAATGAGGTTGTCTCATTCTTTGCTCTTCCTTGTCCTTGAATTCCATCAAGGTTCTGGCCATGTTGAAAACATTGTCCATGGCATCCTTTTGGATTCTTGGGATCCTGTAGCTTGGGGAATATGGTTTCCTCCAATGCTTTTTCTTGTTCTTCTTCCCTTCTTGGGGAAGTGGGCTGGCTTGGGGCTTGCTGGTAGAAGCTACTGGGGCTTCTTCCTTGGTTGCCTCCCTCTTTTTGGCGTGGTAATCCTTGATGTTTTTGATTTGAGGTTTTGATGACAGTGGATTCCATCCATTGGAGTATTTCACTATCTCCTCCTCTTTGAGGAACTTTTTCAGGATGTGCCAGGAGTTCATCACTCCTTGGTGTATTTGAGGCAGCATTTCCCAATCTTTGTCCTTGTACACTGTGTAATACTGCTTGTACTGGCTCATGTAGATGTCTATTTGAGCCCTCTGAATGTGATTTGTACCTATTTGAGTTACTCATACTTAGCTCCAATTCAGGTTCAGATATCATGGGCATTTCTGGGACTTGCCTTTGGGATAAGGCACTTCCTTGTGTGGATTCTGTTCCACTGGGGATATTGCCCTTTCTTTTCCCTTTTGAGGGATCAGTTCTACTTCTGAGTCCAGCTCCATCTGATTGGATGGAGTATTGGGAACCTCTTCTGGTAGTCATAATTTAAGAAAATAAGAAATAAAAGTATTTTAGGATAAAAATTCTTTTTATGGCAATTATAAAAGAGGTGCTCACCTTCAGAGTCTTGAATGGTGGGTCCTGGAAAGTCTAATTTCTTAGCTTTCTTTCTTTTGGTGATAACTGGTGTTGGAGAACCTTGACAAGTTTCTTCCACCAATCTCTCAACAGTAGCTTGGTTGTCTTCTGTTGGGTTATCTTCAAACACTAAAAAAGACAAATAAATATAAGTCTTTTTATAAGAAGTGTTATTTTTTGGTAAGATATGGCAATTTTCCACGTAGAAATTGCTTTTATATCTTTAAAAACTTGAAATGAATAAAGAAATGAATAAAAATTAATAAAAAAAATAACTTTTTTTTTTTTTATATTGGTTTTTTAATATTTTTTTAATATTTTTTATATTGTTATTTTTAAAGAATAAAATAAAAAATGAATATGATTCTTTTACAAAATGAAATTATAAAAAATTATTTTTAATTTATAAATTATCTTTTTTAATCATTAGAGTCACTCAAAGGAAGTTCTTGCAAGTCTAAGGATGTGAAAAAACCATGTGTAAGACAGTACAATTGCTTTCCAAATGCCTCAATAGCTTTTAAAATCAATAAAATATAAAATTATTATATAATTTCATGATTATACATATAATTTATTATTGGATAAGCCCAATTATAATCTTTTTAAAGGTCTTTTAAGTAAATATCACGGCCAGGCCCCCAAATGTAAGGTTTGACTATGAAACAATAAGTAAAAATTACTAATTTATTACTTATTGTACTCTGAATGTCCTTATGAATTGAATAAATAAGATTAAAAATATAATAATAATAAATAATTATTATTATTATGGCGTAAAATAATTATATTATTAAATAAATATAATAATATAATTTATATTATGAAAATATAATATAATAAATAAATATATTAATATAAAATAATTAATATATTTAAAAAGGTCTTTATTATTGTTACCAACAAATAATAAAGGCGTAAAAAATTGCTTTTTATTAATAAAAAACAATTAATAACAATAATATTACTAATATTAAAGTTATGAATTAATATAAATACTATTTGTATTAATTAGAGAATTATTAAGAGAGTAATAATAGAGAAATTATTATAATAAGAGAAAATAACCTACTTTTAACACTTAATATAATAATTTTGAAATATTTTACGCCAAAAAAATATAAATACAACCTTTTCAAATTGTATTTACAATAAAAATAAAGAAAATTACAAATTATTCTGGATTTTTACGTGGAAATGAGTTTTTAGAGAGATTTTTAACCAAAACAATTAAATAAATGATTTAATCACGTCAAAATAGATGATTATAACAAGGTGGTCTTTGGTCTTTAATAATATAACAGTTTTATATATAAAGAATAAAGAAATTGCCTTTGATTTAATTGATTTAATGTTTTTGATGCGTCTGAGGGGAAAATAGAGTAAAAAGAGCTCTATTTATAGTAAATACCTCCCTCCTAGAGTCCAACAGGCTTCTAGTAGACGTGTACTGATCATACCCACTGGGATTGATCAATAATTTAAGGTTTGGAGATGATCACATCATTATCAAACCATATTACATCATTATTACACCATTATTTAGAGTTATCACTATAACTCTAAAGTTGATGACATCAGAGGCTTGGCAGAACCCCAAGTTTTGTGGGTTTTATTAGTTTTAATCATAAACTAATAGTATTCACCAATTTTATCACTCTTAAGACTGTTAAACTTAATTTAAGGTTACTGTGAGTGATCATAACTGCTCAAATTAAGCTCAAACTTTGATCCTCAATAACTTTTAAGATTTACACGCTACAGCAATTCAAAGAGTGAATTCTGATAGCCTGGCATAACCTTAGTATTCTGCCAAGGGATTTTCATTACATCATCAAAACTCTAATTTTGATGATTTCTCTTGTAACTCATCTTTTCTGTCGAAATTCAATATTTTAAACTTCAAACCTTGATTTCAGGGGGTTATACCCTGAATTTAATAATAAAAATTACATCATTCTTCACGAATGAACTAGTAGAATCCAACTGTATACTTTTTCTTAAGTTTGGAACACTTTCACAACAAAGTGGTCAACAGCTCTGTTGATTTTTATCAATATTTCATCATAGGTTTTAACCTTGTTTATAATTTGTAAAATAAAGTTCATATCTGTGTTCTTACAGTAATTACGTGGTAACTTTTTTTTTGGTTCATCATTCTATCATGTATAGTTTAGGAGATATCAGCTATGATCTTTGAATATATGCGTTGACCAAAAAAGTGCATATATTCAGGTTAATTCCTTAAGTATTAACTTTGGAAATTAGCTTATTAATTGTTTTATGTGTGGATGTTCGTGGAGAATCCACTGGTACAATTTATTTCACATGTTGTTTCATTAGTCCTTGAGATAAATAAGGTTTTATGGTTTTTATAAGGTATTATACCCTATAACTCATTAAATATTGACTTTACAGATATGCCATAAAAATGGTATATGTGTATTTTACCATGGGGAATCCAATGGTATAATTTATTTTACATGTTGATTCATTGTTTTTTAAGTTAAACCAATTTTTGTACCAATTTATGGTATATTTTGTACATTTAAGTAATTATTTTTAATGTATAATTATTCTAAGTAATTTTAATATAATTATATTAAAGGTATAATTATTCTAAGTCTCTTTTGTGACCTTATTGGGTATGTGGTCATATCTCAAAGGCTCACAGCACTCCCTCTATATCCATTATGAATCATGAGATCTGCTTTGTAGACATACAAAGAGTCTTTTCATCACTGTTTTTGTCCACAATCAATTATCAATCCAATCATATTAGACATTTAAACAAGTAAAGTGCTATTATATAGAAAATCTTTTTTTAAAATATTTCTTAAGTATTCTATTCTTCATAAATTTCAAATTAATGAATTGAGATCATAGAAATTAGATTATTGTTGTAATCACCTATAATACATTATATTTTATAAAATTATTGTCTTTAAATATCTTTTAAAATCCACAAATTCCTCTAAAAACTCTTTAATCATATTTTTTAATATAAAAAGTTGTTTTATCTTTTAAAATATTGGTTTTTGGTGTGTTTCTAGCTTATAATTATTATTTAATATAATAACTGTTGTTTTTGACTTGTTGTATTAAATAAAGATTATAAGAAAGTTTTTATCTCAAATTCTATATTTTTTTATCTATTATTAATTTTTTTTATAGAATTTCTCTAAAAGAATTATTTATGCACAGTTTGTGTTTTCATTCTTTTACAAATAATATTTATATATTATTATATTATTTATAAGTGGTTAAATATTGATATTTTCCACGTGTAATTGTCTCATTAAGAGCTTTAAACTTCTTATTGTTATGATTGTCAGTGACTATAACGATAATAAAATAATTATAATTTATTCTAATTATTATATCTATTATTATTATTTCATATAATAATAACTAAAGTTATTTTTATATATAATTATTTTTAATAATTATATGTAAATTTGTGGTTCTAATACTTATTATATTATATTTTTCTACTGAGGACAGTCATAGTACTTTTGATATTGTTACTATTATCAAGGGTTTCATAAACAAAGGTTACATTTGGGGGCCTGGCTGTGATTTTAACCAATTTTGGGACATAAATCATATTCTAGACCTTATTTTACTGTTTTTTGACGTAAAATTGCCATATTTACTTTAATATTGGCTTTTCTGGGACTTATCCCTTATAAATAATCTTTATAATGTTAATAGAGTTATTTTTCTTAAGAATATTGTTTGAGAAAATATACTATTGAGTGACTTGGGATGAATTTCTCTTCTCTAACTAGTGGCTTTTTCACATCACAAACTTGAAATTTATTCTTTGAGTTGTTCTAGTATAAAGTGAATAATAATATAATTTTGATTAATAACTTATCAATTGCATAATTATTATTTCTTGTAAGAAAATATCAAATCAAATAAAAAATTTAAAAATTTAAAATCTTTACTAAAAACATTTTTTTCTTTAATCTTAGACATTTTTCTTCATTTTTGACATAATTTGCCATAAATTACATTAAAACAACTTTATCCAATAAGTTGAGTTTATAAGCTATTTTTATTGTTTCATAAAATAAGTTATAATATTTTTTTCTCTAGTGTCATCCATCAGAAAAAGTTCTTCAGACTATGAAGCCTCAGAGTCTAGTGTTGAAATTCAAACTAGCCCAGAACCAAGGGGTTTAATTACCAAAGAACACTTTAAAGGTCCAGAAGGTGAATTCAATCCATTTCTTAGTCTTAATTGCTTTATATTGATGTGAAATGACTCCTACTAGAAGTGGATGTAACTACTCCATCCAATCAAATGGATCTGGACCGGGACATTCAAGTCATAAATCTAAAAGACAAGAATGTCAGCCCGGAGGAGAGGCACAAATGGAGGATGCCAGAACTTCCACCAGTTCCCAAAGGTTAGCCAACACCTTTGAAAATCTTATTGAGAGTCCAGAGGCTGACATAACTGCTATTTCTGTTAGACCTTAATCAATTTCAACAGGCAACAATAGAGATATACCAGTCTCAGTACAAGAAGTGTTTATGGCAGCAAAACAGCAAGAGTGGGAGCTTATCCTAAGTCTTTGGATAGGCACCATGAACTCATATCTTACAGTGAAGAAATTCATGTGGCCAGAAAAGACAGAGGAACTTCTGAAGGGTTGGACACCCATGTCTTGCAAAGGATAAGTCCAACAGATAAAAGCTTTGTTGAAAAACCAAAGCATGTTATCAAAGTACCAGAAGAAGAAGTTGGCCCAAGGCAAGGAAAACAGCCTAGTGGAAGCTCCCCAAGCCTCCACAAGTGCCCAACAAGCCCCAAAGACCAACCAGAAGGGCAAGCAAAAGGAAAAGGGAAAGGCAAAGCCCAAATGGAACAAGCCTTACCCGCAGAATTACAGGATTTCCAAGAAAGAGAAGACAGCCATGGACAATGTGTTCAATATGGCAAGAACTCTAATATAATTCAAAAACAAGGAAGAGGAAAGATTGAGCCAATCTTTTACAAAGGAGTAGATCTTGCAAACCTTGTAAACCAAATTGAAACTTGTAATAAAGAAATTATAACAAAGCTTGAAACATTTGAGTATATCCAACTAAAGTTGGGTAATGAGATACTACAAGTAAAAGAATCACAAAAGACCATTATTGGCCTTGAAAATGTTAATAAAGACAATATTTTGTCTTTGACACAGATTTGTGCAAGAATCAATTCTAAAATTACCTTCCTCAATAAACAAGATGACAATTCTATTTCTTTTATAACTAGACAGTTGAAATAATTAAGAATAAAAGTTCAAAACTTGGGAAACTAAACTGGGCGCAATGCAGGTCTTTTCAAAGAACAATTGGAAAAAAGTGATAAAGAACGACTTGAATTGAAAGAAGATATTCAATCAAGTATTAGCAATATATCACTGAAAAATGAATTGCCAAGACAGTCTACACCAATTCTTGACAGAAATGTGCTAAACTTGAATAATGACTTACATGATACAATTTTTAGTAATGCAGAAGTAGAAACTGCTTTCAATTTTATAGACATTCCAAGATTAGAGAAACGGCCAACCTTCAGTGGTGAAGGAGATTATAATCATACAGAATGTATGAAAACAAATGATATGCTCAAAGAAGACTTTATGTGAGCCTTAGAGGTATTTTCATATACCCAAAATACCACAAATGATAAATGAAGATACAAATATAAATAAAATAAATTTATTCATATTATAAAAATAAAAATTGAAATATAAATACAAATTTATATTTAAAAATCAAAATTTGATTATAATTTAAAAATAAAATTACAATAAAATTTAAAATTATGAAAATACATTTTTACTTGTAAAAATTAAGTAAAAATGCATGTTTAATAAAAATTATGAAATTAAAATATCTTTGGTAAAAAGCTATATGAAATATATTATGACTTTTCATCAAATAAATAAACATAAAGAAATTATCACACCATTGGATTACTCATAAAAGATAAAGTGGGGTCACTTCTGGATGAAATTTCTGTAACTCAACTCTAAGTAAGCTTAAATTCAGTTTTTAGAATTTTCTGTACAAAAGTTGAAAATCCTCAAAACCTTGATTTAATTCACACCACATGTGGTGTTAACCATCAAATTTTGTGTTAAAATTGAGGTGTTGTGTGTAGTTTAGAAGCTATGAGGAATTGAAGTATTTTCAATTGAAATGTCAAAGTGTGCGCATGTATTACATAAGTGAACTTTAATTTAAATATAAGGTATCAATTATTACAGATGTGTAATTAAAAACTCAATTGAATTGCATGTGTAAATTATAATTGTATTACATGATGAGGAATTAAGGAAAAAATAAATTGGAAAGATTAATTCTGGGGGGGAAAAGACACTATAGCTCTAAGGGGGAGCTAGACCCCCAAAATACTTCCTGACTGGCATGGAATGTCAAAATCCATGCAAAAGTTCATTAATTTTGGCCTGGAATTGAGTCACAGGGTCTGTGACTCAATCGATGATGAGGTTTTGATACCAACCAGGGTAGTTTTAACTGCTGCCAAGTGGGTAAAACTACCCTTAAGCTGAAAAAATGTTAGTTAAGACAGTTTCAACTGGTTTCTAAGCCTCTTACACACATTTTGACATGTTTTGAAGGCTCTAGACTAGGTATTACTATAGTGATGGCTGATTTAAGGATCTAAAATGGCTAAAACCAGCCCTTTTTTGGTCTAAACCAGGGTTCAATGATGCCATAATTGGCTTTTTTGTTGTCAGAGTGTCTTCCACAACTGACAAGAGTAAACGTTACTTTTGGAGTAGGAAAATCGATGGCTATAAAAGAATGTCTTGTTTGCCCCACTTTTCTCTTCATGGCAGAATCTTTTCCTTTTATAATTAGCTTAAGCACTGTTAAACCAATCAATAAAAGATTACAACCACCCTTTTTTAAACATTTTTAACCTTTTAACAATGTGAAAAAATTATTAGAATCATTTTTACCCCTGAACCACCCCAAAAGTGAATTAAAGCATCTTTCATCACTGTTAGCTTTATCACTTTGTTTCCGAATTCACTCTGGTCACTTTTGGGTGTGTTTTCTCTTTGAATATCTTTTTAAAGAATTTGTTCTTTAATTAATTTCTTGCAGTTCTTTTCTCAATTAATTCCAATTGCAATTGCTCTTGAAGAAATTTCTTTTGCAGCCTTAAATATCTCTTGTAGAGTATTTTTGGATAAATCTTTATTGTTGGTAAAACAATAAATTTTTATTATATTATTTTTTTATACTTAAAAAGCTTAAAACAATAAAATTGGCGTGTTTTCTCTTTAAAAATACTATTTCTTACTATTTTTAAATAATTTTACCTTATACAAATTTTGAGGACAGGAAAAGTACTTGATATTTTATCAAATTTTCATATCCACACCTTACACTTTAACATACCAGATGAATACATAAGTTCCAGATTACACTAATTGCTTACCAATTCAGCAAAGAAATGGTATTACAAAATGAGACAAGACAATGGTAAAATTCTTGGCCTTTGTGGAAAGAAAAGATTATTTCCAAATGGGAAAATGATTCCTGGAGATATAAAATGGAGAATTCTTTTGAAGAAGCCATTTTTAATATTTAGAGGGACAGGCCCACGTCTTGGTTTCTTAAACAAAAGGATAGATTATCTGCCCTTCATGCTTATATGTCTGGAACATTGGTACATAAAAGGATATTAAGAAAGTGTGGTGGTGACTTTGAGCATGCTATAAGAAGCAGATGTATTGAGCCTTGCTCTACAGAAGATTATATCAATGCTATGGAGGACATCACTGCTAGAACAAAAAATGGTAGAAATTGGTATAAACCCCCAAAGGACAACAAGACCAGTGGGAAACCAGTTCCAAAACCCAATAAACCACATGACAAAGCTGCCTTGAAATGTCACAAGTGTGGAAGTACATCTCATCTGGCTAATACTTGTCCCAAAAAGACAAGAATCAATGAGATATAAATTGAATAAGATGACACAAAAGAAACAAATGATGTCCCTGTACATGAGAGTAATTCTGAGCCTTCTGAATAAGAGGAATTTACAGATGAACTTAGTGCAGAAAATATTAATTTTTCCTTTGAGGTCATGGAAGTGCATACTCACTTACCACAGTACAGTGATGAATGTATGGATCTCATACATGTACAAGATGCTAAAATGCAGAAAACCAAACCAGCCAGAGGTAAAGGTTATACAGCTGGATCATCTTTCATCACTAATATTGTGATAAACAACAAAGAAGCCAAGATAAATCTTGACTCAGGTGCTTTTTGTACTTGTTTCGGAAAAGATTCTCTTGACAAGATTTATCCCAATTGGCAAGACAAGTTAATGCCAATTGAAGGTATAAAATTCAGTAGTGCGAGCCAAAATATGCACCCCTTGGGTATATTTGAAGCAGCAAGGATATTCCCTCATCCTACAGGAAGTATCAGATTAAAAGTTGAATTTGTTGTTATAAATAATTGTACTTCACAACACTTTATACTTGGAACTGATTATCTCAATATTTATGGTATTGATATTAATAATCATTATGACAGGTATTTCACTATAGGAGAAAATAAGAGGTAAAAATTTGCTTTTCCTCCAGAAAAAAGAGAAATAACTGTCATTAGACAAGTAAAAATGTTAATAAAGAGAAATTTGTGTTAGATCAGTTAATTGAAGCAGAAATTAATCCTAAATTGACACTAGAAATGAAGGAAGAACTTCATAAAATTTTATTTCAATACAGGGAAGCCTTTGCATCTGATAATGAACCACTTGGGGTTATCAAAGGCCATGAAGTGGACATTATTCTTAATGTGGAAAAACCTTACCCTGCAATTTTAAGAAGACCAGCTTACCCAGCTAGGCCTAGGGCCAGAGAAGCATTAGAAAATCATATTAATGAGCTGATGAAACTGGGAGTTTTTAGAGAAGTTGGAAACAATGAAGAAGTAAAAGTCACACCTCCTGTAATCATTACTTGGGATAATGATAAATAAAGGATGGTTGGTAATTTCAGGGCATTAAATACTCACACTATTCCAGATATGTATCCAATTCCTAGAATCCATGAGACTTTGACTCAATTATCCAAAGCAAAGTTTATCACTTCTATGGATGCTCTCAAAGGTTTCCATCAGAATGTTTTAACACCTCATTCCAGGAGAAATTCAAGGATTATTGCTCATTGTGGTATTTATGAATACTTGAGAATGCCTTTTGGTATTAAAAATGCACCCTCTCATTACCAAAGAATGATGAATACCATTTTCCCACATGTATTATCAGAGGGATGGTTAATAATTTGTATTGATGACATTATCATTTGTTCAGAAACTTGGAAATTGCATTTAGAGAGACTTTCATTAGTACTTAAGAAAACTCTTCAAGTGAACATGAAAATATCTCTTAAAAATGTAATTTTGGGTTTCATGAGCTGAAAGCTCTAGTAAATGTAGTCTCAGGACTGAGGCTTGGTGTTGATAAAAACAAAGTGGCTGCAGTGTTACTGAAACAAATGCCCCAGAACAAAAAAGAAATGATGTCTTTCTTAGGGTTTGCCAGTTATTATAGGCAAGACCTTAGAGATTTTGCAATCCATGCCAGATCACTGTTCAGAATTTGTGATCAACAAGCTGTATTTGAAATGACACAGGAGAGGATTCAAGCATACGAAAAAAAGAAGATATGCCTTGACCAATGCACCATTATTACTGATGCCAGACTGGAAACTTCCTTTCAAGCTGTACATTGATGCATATGGTGAGGGCCTAGGTGAAGCTCTTAATAAAGTTCAAATTGTTAATGACAAACCTTATGAAGGTCCAATTTGTTTTGTTTCAAGACACATCAAACCTACTGAGGCCAGATATGGAGCTAGCCAGATCGATTGCCTTTGACTTGTTTTGGCTCTGGAAAAACTTCATTATTATCTAGATGGTAGTGTGTTTAAATTAATTACTGATTTTAATGCAGTAAAATCACTTCTTAACATGAAAACTTAAAACAAACACATTTTAAGATGGCAGATTGCTATACAGGAGTATAGAGGCAATATGACCATAGTACATAAAGCTGGAAATATTCACAATAATGCTGATGGCTTAAGTAGTTTGGCATTACCCAATACATCTGACAATCCTGCTTATGCTCCACAGGTGCAGAACCTCAAATTCCAATTGAAGGAATTAACATCACAGATTTTGGAACAGAATTCTTTGAAGAATTTAGAGAGAGATATAAGCTGGATAAGAATTGTCACATTCTTACTTCTCTACTTGAAAAAGATTGCAAAGATGCAGCTTTGGCTAATTATCTGGATGATATTTGGAAAACATCTTATGACAATGGAAGATTCCATTTATTTGATTGTATCTTATATCATAGATCTAAATACACATGTGTCATGGTCCTGTGTAGTAGAATGTTAATCAACACAATACTGCTAGAATTCCATGATAAAATTTATTCTGGAAATCTGTCTGAAGACAGAAAAATGGAAAGAATTAAGACATGTGGTTGGTGGCCATCTTGGAGAAAAGATGTCATTGAGTACTGTCATAGCTGTGATAGATGTCAGCAAGCCAATAAAGCTACTGGTAAAAGATTTGGTTTGATGATTAATTCCCAAGAACCAAGTACCCCATGGTAAGTAGCTCATATGGATTGGGTAACTGTCTTACCACCTGGAGGTGACAAAGGTTACAATGCATGTCTTGTCATTGTAGACAGATATAGAAAAACACCAATCTGTTTACCATGTCATAAAGATGACACTGCTATGGATACAGCTCTTTTGATTTGGAATAGAGCTATATCCAATACTGGTCTCTTTAAAAATATCATTATTGATAGAGACCCAAAATTTACATCAGCCTTATGGACCGATTTACATACACTTTTGGGTAAAAAACTTTCATTATCAACAGCATACAATCCACAAACAGATGGGCTAGCAGAAAGAATGATACAAACCCTTGAGTACATGATCAGAAGATTTTGTGCTTATGGCCTGGAGTTTCAAGATTCTAATGGCTTTTCCCATGATTGGTGTACTCTTATACCAGCATTGGAACTGGCCTACAAGACCTCCATCCATGCTTCAACAGGCAAAAATCCTGCAATGTTGGAAAAAGCATGGAACCCTAAGCTTACAGTTGATACTTTGAAGAAAGATTTTGTTGATATTCATACAGCTGCTTAAAGCTTCAAGCTATTTCTTGATAAAGCAAGGCATCATGCAAATCAAAGCATGAATGATGCCTTTGAATATGCAAAACAGAAATGGGATGAAAGTCATAAAACCCCAGAATTCAAAGTAGGGGACATAATATTAGTTTCAACCTTGAACTTGAATAATATTAAAGGTCAAAAAAAATTGAAAGATTCCTTTGCAGCACCATTTATTATTAAACCCCTTCATGGGACAAATGCAGCACAGGTAGAACTTTCAGGAGAATTGGAACACAAACATCCAGCTTTTCCTGCTAGTCTGGTAAAGCATTTCACTTCAAGTGATAAGGAATTATTTCCTTTGAGAAATGAAACACCCTTAGAAGTACCTCCACTTTATCAAAGTGAAGAGAAAAAAGTGTTAAAAGTCTTGAAAGGAAGACAACTTAGGGGAAAAAATGAAAGAGAATACTTGGTCAGGTACAGAGATTCACAAAATGAAGATAAATGGATTGTAGCAGAGAAGATACCTGATTCCCAAAAGCTTCTCAGAAGATTCAGACATGAGAGAAGACCAATTCCTCAATAAAACATCTGAATTGTGTGATTTACATAGTTGAAAGTATAAGTAAAGAGGTTGGACAGTGGATGATAACCCCCCAATTAACCTGGGGGTATACTACTAAAAAAAGCTTGTGGTACAATTTTTCTTGGTGGTAGGGAATGTGAGCCTGTGAGGTATGTATAACATACCCATAAGGCCACAAATGACTTTATATACAGTTGATTTAGTCTTCAGCAGATTTTTAAATTGAATTTAAAATAAAAAATAATAAAAAATAAGTATAACTTTGTTTTGGATAAACAAAGTTATAAATATTATGTCATTTTTGGATTCCACACCAAAAATGACCTAGGGTACACCCATAGGGGGTTATACCCAAAAAGGCTTATTTCTTATGTTATTGGAAGATTTAAGAGTCTCACATTACTAATGTAACTTTTTTGGAAAAAATTTAAAATTGTTAAATTTAAGGTTAAATAAGCTTAAATTTAAAGTTGCATAAGGTTTATGGAAACTTACCAAAATTCTAGTTAAAATTGAGGGGTTGTGTATATTTACTGAATTGGCTGAGGATCTGCCATACAGAATTTAAATCCTGCGTGAGCTCAATTTAAAAGGATTTAAGGCCATAGTATGGCTTTAAATAAATAAAAGGGCAAAATCCACACAAAAAGGTGGGACAAAGGAAAAAGACCAAACAGAGGTGGGGTACCCAACTTTTTGGATCTGCAATGATTCAATTGAGGTTGTCCACCTGTATTGGAGGATTTTCAACCTTATTTAATCTTCAAGATTAGACTTTGATCCAAACTTAAAGTTTAAACTTGTTTTAAACCAATTTGGACAGGAATTTCAAGCTTCCAAAGGGTAAATCCCAATATGGAGGCTTGAAATTGAAGTTTTGAGACCTGTCAAAGCTTCAATAAGCTTAAAACTTTAATTTTACAAGCATTAAAATCTTATCAAAAGTTAAGGCTTAGTGTGTATTTCTATTTTACATGGAAAAATAGAAATAACTTCACAAATTCATTAAAAATCCAATTCTTAATGCATTTGCTTAAAATTTCACACTGCTTACAATTCAATATTATCTATATATAAATTAAATTTTAAGTATCTTTTATAAACAGATTTCCTGGGTAATAAGCCTGGAAATCATTTCTTTCAATTATACTTGAAGAAAATCAAGATTTCTTTAAAAATTAATTAAAAATTGAGTTTAAGAGATATTTGCTTAAAAATTTATTTTTAAGTTATTCATGTGATTAAATTCAATATAAAGAAGCTTATTTTATATTAAAACTTGAAATAATTAACATAAATGAGGATTAAACTTACTTGGAGTTAAGAATAACACTGGTAACTTTAAATTGGAATTGAAAATAAGTTACCCTAAATTAAGAACCTTATTTTTGGGAATAGCTTTTAATTTTTGACCTGAGCCCTCACTTTATATCCATTATGAATCATGAGAGCTGCTCTGTAGACATAAAAAGAGTATTTTCATCACTGTTTTTGTCCATAATCAATTATCAATCCAATCATATTAGACATTTAAACAGGTAAAGTTTTACTACATATAAAATCTTATTATTAAAATATTTCATTATTAATTTATTCTTTATAAATATCAAATTGAAGAATTGAAACAATAGAAATTAGATTATTGTTTGAATCACCCATAATACATTTCATTTTATAAAATTATTGTCTTTAAATATCTTTTAAAATCCACAAATTCCTCTCAAAAACTCTTTAATCATATTTTTTGTCATAATAAGTTGTTTTATCTCTTAAACCATTGTTTTTTTGCATGTTCTCAACTTATAATTATTATTTAATATAATAACTTTTTTTTATGACTTGTTGTATCAAATAAATATTATAAGTAAGTCTTCCCTCAAATTCTACATTGTTTTTATCTATTATTAGTCTTTTTTATACAACTTTTTGATAAGAATTATTTCTGCACAGTGTGTGTTTCAATTATTTTATAAATAGTATTTATATATTATTCATAAGTGGCTAAATATTTATATTTTTCATGTGTAATTGTCTCATTAAGAGCTTTACACTTCTTATTGTTATAATTGTCAGGGACTATAACAATAATAGAATAATTATAATTTATTATAATTATTATATTTTTTCATTATTATTTTATATAATAATAACTGAATTTTTTTTTTATATAATCATTTTTAATAATTATTTTTAAATTTGTGGTTATAATATTTATTGTATTATATTTTTCTACTGAGGACAGTAATAGTACTCTTGATATTGTTACTATTTTAAAGAGTTTCATAGAAAAACCTTACACTTCTAAGGTTAAGGCTATTTATGTGAGGTACTTGGAATTACTCTCCTCTATAATTATATTTTTTGATGCTATAAAATTTTGTATGTATATACAAGTTCTAGGCTTTTCTTCCCTTGAAATTGGATTTTTGATTGGTGATATTCTGCTCCATGCCTGATGGGTGGGTGGCATGAAGTCATGATTATATACCCAAGGCTCTTTTAATAATAATGCAATGTATTTTTGTTCTTGATTTAGGATGCTTAACATTGTGTCCTTGTGATTAAAACAGTTCAGTTGAAGAATTGATCAGTTTTCATACATGTTAGTTGGTGTGAATGTTATTCTTGTCTCTGAATATCTGCCTATAATTCTTAATCTCTGTTTTGTAGAGCTTGATTTGCCGTTTTTTGAGCGTCTTGCCAAGCTGGCTTTTTCCAGCTCAGCTTGCTTAAAAGTGCATTTACTATTAAATGCGGTATGGAAGTACTTGTCATCTAACAAATTTACTGGTATATCTTTGTCAAGGTCTGCATTTATGTATCTTACGCAGTTATTGTCCATATTCTCAAACTGACAGTCTCTAATATTATGACTTTTACCACATTTTGCACACATTGGTTTATCTTTACATCTATGTGCTATATGACCTACCTCCAAACAATTAAAACATTGTGGTGGTGATGTTTGAAATACTCTTCGTTTTAAGTGAGCTCTTCTATAGGCTAATTATCCTTTAATAATATTTGTTGCAAGCTCTTTATCTGTCAGATACATTATAAATGAGCCATGAATTTTATCTTTTCCTTCTGTGTTACTTATCCATCTAATTTTCTTTAACTTTCTTCTTGCTATTTAGTTTTCTTCGCAAAAATATTTTATTGAAGATTCGTCACCTGTGTCAAAATGTGCTGGGACCGAATGAACTAATTCTGGAAGAAGAGCTTGTGATGTTATGAAAAAAGGATCTGCTAGATGATTCCATAAATGTCTATCATCTAACATCCATATGGCTTGCATTTTATCTTTTGTAAAAATTCTGAAATCACCCGATTCATATCTAATAACTGACTTAACTTCTATGGGTGCACCATTTACTCTAGCTTTAATAGATTATAAAGCTTTTATTACTTTTTGTGCTATTTGTTCTGCATTGTATTTTTGAAAGGTTTTTTTATTTTTCATGTTTAGCTCTTATCAATACATTTCCTCTCTTGAATAAATTAATTGTCTTATTGGGGGGTGCGGGTAATGGGTGGAGTTCACGTGTTATTATGTTTTGTTCATTTACTGTTTTTCCGACGTGTTTCATGATCATGTTTTTGTTATTTTCTTGAGTTTTTTTTTCTAAATCTTGGATAGGTCTTTTTAATTCTTCATTCTCAGCTATCAACCTATTGATGAGATTCTGTTGGTTAGGTAGGGTAACTGGGATATTGGGAATTATCTCTTTATCCTTTTTTCCATTTTTATTTTTTTCATCATTTTGTTCTATGTTTTTGATATTCTTTTTTAAAGAGTTTAATCTGTTTGACATACTATTAAGCATATAAAATATTTTCTTTGTATAGTCATCTGGTTCATTTGCATTAACAGTGAAAATATCCATATCCATTTTGTCTGAAACGCCACGCAATGCATTTATATTTATATTTCTATGAAACGTTTTTGAAATTTATTTGTTGCTGAGAGTTTGTCTATGGCTCATAGGCTAAGTTGGATGTTTTTGTGGGGTGCTTCGATTGGTGATTTTTTAATTTATTTTTAACAGTAAGCATGTATTTGGGCATGTGGGAGTGGTAGAAAGTAGAAAGCCCCGCGCCAACCCCCATTGTGGACCGGGGCGTCAGCTGTAGTGTCACCTTATAATATGGTTTGGCATCACCTGACCCCAACCACTACTTTCATTTTTTGCTCAATCTTTTATTGTAACTTCACTTCTCCTTTTGCCTTTTTTTTCAATTCTATTTTCACTGTCCAATAATGGAAGTTTATGACTGTCTTGACTGCCACAAATTTTATTTTACCAATGAAGCTAGCCAACAATATCAAGGCGTGCTTGTTTCTCAAAGCACTCACAACAAACCTTCGGCTAAAACCTCACAGGTCAATGATAGCATTGTGCAATTTGCTTCAAAGCTCAAATTATCAGAAGATATCTCTGAAGAGGCTTCAAAATCATCATTTGGGTTTTCTGAAAGTAACAAATCTGAAACAAACAATAAAAATATTGCCTCAGAACTACTTCATGAGTCATTAACATACTTTTCAAATCATAAAATTCTACAAAACTAATGTTACCATTAATTAAATGCAGAAATTCTCTTGTTCTTCATTGCATGGCTTCATTTAGTTGGTGGTGTTAGTTGTTGAAAGTGTCAATTTGCAAGAGAATATATCCTACAGCTTGTCAAGACAACATAAAAAGCCAAAATGTTGCTTTGAATTTTCCTAAAGATGTCCAGACCATTATCAAGAAAGTCGATCTCAATCCTCAACTTGAGCAACACATTTTCTGCCCAAAGTGCTATTGCCTGTATGGCCTTGAAATAGCTCCTTCTGATTGTGGTTAGCAGAAATTCCCTCAAGTGCCTCCTTGTGGTGAATCCTTGTTCATTTCTCCAAATATTAATCCCTTTCCTGAAATACAAAGATTATCCCAACATCATCCTCAATCCTTCCACTTTCTTACTAAGAAAAAGCCACACTCAATCTATATTCATCAAAACCTTTCTTGTTGGCTCAAGTGGTTTGTACCACGGGTTGAAAATGTAATTGAGCTATGGAAGCAACAAATCAACTCTCAAAAAGTCCCAATCTCAGATTATCAGCAGTCAAAGGCGTGTAATGAGCTTGATCCAAAATCTGCAAGGTCTCAAGATTAAGCAATGCCATTAGCTTTCAGCTTGTTTGTAGATTGGTTCAATCCACTCTCAAATAAACTGGCAGGAAAGCAAGTTTCTCATAGGGTTCTAGCATTGAACTGCTTTAATCTTCCACCTACAATGCAATTGAAGATGCAATATACGTTTATCTCTGGTATTGTTACTTCCCCTAACCAGCCCAATATGATTACAATTAGCAACATTTTGTGTGAATTTGTTGATGCATTGCTGAAACTCAACTCTGGAATCAACATCACAACCCCAAAACATCCAGAGCGCTTCAATATAATTATCAAGCTTGGCTGCTTAATAGATGACCTGGTTGCCACACACAAGATAGCTGGGTATGCCTCTCACTCAGAGACTTGCTTTTGCACCTGGTGTGAGTGCACAAAAGCTGATATTCAAAACTTAGAAATTGGATGGATACGTCAATGCCAAACTGTTAAAGACTACTCACATGCCTTCAAAGAAGCCAAAAGTCAAGTTGAACATGATTTCATTTTGAAGACAAAAGGAATTAGTTGGTCTGAATTGAATTGTCTTCTTTACTGGGATCCAGTTAACCATGTTTCTCTTGGAATTATGCACCTGTAGCTTGAAGGGATCCTGCAACATCACTGAATTTATCAATGGAAGTGGAGTTTGGCACACCAAGATCAAAATAATTCCAATCAAAACACAACCCCTGAAAATTGAATTGAGGTTGAAGAATTTACTCAAAAAATCAATAGCTTATCTTCCAGCCATGTAAATAGGATGAAGGTATTTTTAAAGGATGTTGTTGTACCGCTTCAGGTGGGGGAAACTAAAGAAGGGAAAGTAAAGGCCAATGAATGGAAGTCATTATTCACATTTTATCTACCATTGATCCTCCTTGATGTATTTCTTGGAAACCTTGAAAAAACTCAATCATCCTCAAAATATAACTTTCCCTTACTTGGAAACCTTTTCTCACTGTTTGTTTGTACAAATATACCCAATTCAAATTCAATCACTGAAGACAATGGAAGATTTTCTTAAAGAGTATAAAAAATATTTTACAGCATCACAGCAATTTTTTGCAAATTGCAAGACAAATCCCAGCCATCAATATGTGCTTCATGTAACAGCACAACTTTCATGGTGGGGTCCCTTGAGGGGCATCTCTGAAAACTTGGGTGAAAGGTTAAATAGATTTCTTCAGAGATTGCAAAAAAATTGATAAGTTGGTAAGTGGTTCAAATTTTTAAGTGGTTAATTAAAAGGCAAACAAGCTACTTTTATGTTTGCTTTTTATGCGGACAAATTTGGTCTTACAATCATGAAAAGCTTTTGTCAGTGGGAACGGCTCTTCACCACAATGCCTCTTCATCCAAACCAGTCAAAATGCAAAGAGCCTGAATTGAATTTCCAGCTTGATTGGTCCTTATACATTAAGCTTCTAGATTTCTTGAAAAAGACATCCCCTGAAATGTGTGATTATAGCAACTTACCACATCCTAAAGGGGCAAATATTTTCCTTAATCATGAAAAGGAATTACAATAAATTGAGTGTGTAAAATGACCCAGCATCTTCAAAGTTTTGAATAAGCCACCAAAGAACATTATTCAACATGAAGCCACTCACAGAAATGTATTGCATGGTGCTGTAGCTCACATTCTCAAAGTGTGTTCAGCTGATAACACTTATGTTTTTCTAGCTGTAGAAACTATGAAAAAAATACATCATGTGTCAAATACACTGGATATCATTTTGAAAAGGTTATCAATGGTTCAATGTGAAAGAGGCTCAATAAATGACTGTAACAACCATCCATCAGGGGTAAGGGCATTCATTCATATACCCACTCAAACACCTCAAAATCAGAAGATTGACTGTTGCATCAATATTCAGTTTCAGAAATCTTCATTCTGAAACATGCATACAGCTTGGTACATCTATACAGCCTATCAATACCTGTACAGGTTGGATTCACCCAATACAGTTTCAATACACCAGCATGAAACTGTATGATCACTCCAATACACCACACCTCTTGTACATGTTCTGTACAGCTGTACAGGACCTGTATTGGCCAGACTCAATTCAATAATTCAATCCTCTCATGAAAATTCTTCCTCTGGACCAGGGCTGGTGTTTCTCACATATACCAGCCCCTCTTTCTCCCCCCTGGGGACTTTTCCCCAGTTAATTAATTTAGTTTATTTATTATTTCATAATTATTCTTATCCTTATTTTGGGTATTATAATTTCTTAATTTTAAGTTAGTCTTTGCATTTCTTTCTTTGCCTGTACAGTATGAGTTGGGTGGCCATATCCTTATTAACCCTTCTCTTTCCATTCTGACAGGTTGAAACAGTGGACTTGGACTTGTTTGTGGTTGGCTCTTCTATTTCTTACTCTTATTTCTTGTTGCTGCTTTTCTTATATTTATTCTTTTAGTAATTCATCTTTAACACTCTTAAATGTATCCCTTCTTACCATATCTTTGAGCCCTCCATAAGTGAGTCCCAGTTTACTGAGTGCCAGGCCCTCCTCACTTAGAAGAGCCCCTGTGACATTAAACTAATTAACTCATATTTGATTCTTTCTTTTCATTCATTTATATTCATTTTATCTCATTCATCAATTATAATCTCTTTTATGACTTAATGATCTTTAATGATTATGATTTCCTCTCTCATCAATTTCATCTCATTCATTTCATTCATATGAAATTGATTTTTCTTCTTTCTTAATCATTGCTGACCATTTCATTCACTTCATTTCATTTTATCAAATCAAATTTTCTCTGTGTTCTTATTCAGGTTATTTTAGGAGTTATTGATTGGTTTAATTGATTGTATTATTCATTGGGATTCATTGGATTATTGATTCAGCGGTTCAGGATTCTTATTTTGATTTGATTGATTGATTTTGACTCCTCAAGATATTGATTGATCCTCAAGAGCTGATTTTGCTTATTGATTGACTTTGAATCCTCAAGATATTTCATTGCTCCTCAAGAATTGATTTTGATTATTGACTGATTTTGACTCATCAAGCTATTGAATTGATTTCTGAAGATTTTAAATTGATTGATTGATTCCTCAAGACCTTGATTTCATATTGAAGACACTGATTTATTCATTGATTGATTATTGATTAAATATTGATTGATTGTTTATTCACTCAAGATTATTGATATTTGATTTGAATTGATTGTTGATTGTTTGAATTGATTTGACTGTTGACTGAATTTGATTTCACCTCAAGATTTGAATTGATTACTCAATATTCATCAAGATTTTAATTGTGATTGATTTGGCCCAGTTCTGATTATTATTCTCATACCATCAAGTTTTATTTCATTTTTATTCAAAATGCCAGTTCAGCATAGTCCCCCAGCCAAAAATACTAGATCCCAAAGAATCCAAGCTGTTCTCACTCCTACAGCAAGGGCTCCTCTTGACCACACACCATCAGTTCATCAACTGAGTGCAAGTTTGGACAGAGGACCACCAATGGAAGGAGCAGCACCCTCAAGAAGAGTTGGAATGAAATATAGAAGATCAAGATCTTTCTCTGGACTTTTGGGTGGCTACCCTGGCATGTCTGAAGGTGCAAGAGCAAGACAAGGGGAAGTTGAAGATGAAGAGGGGGAAGAGTCTGTGGAAGAGGAAGATTCTGGGGAAACTGAAGTGGCAGATGCCTTGGCAAATGCTCCAGAGGTGCCTCAGGGTTCTAATGTAGCCCTTTCTAGTCAACCTCTTGTCTCTAAAACTGATCCCAGTATCCTCAAGATGATGGAGCAGATGACTCAATTCATGGGGCAACTCACTCAAGCAGTTTCTCCAAGGGACAATTCCAAAGCCCCTGCTTTCAAGACTTCATCCATGAAGGTACCTGATTCTTTTGATGGTACTCAAGCTCTTAAATTTAGAGGATTTATCCAATCCTGTGAATTAATCTTCCATAATGATCCAGCAAATTTCTTCTCTGACGGGAAGAAAGATCTTTACTCAACTTCTTTTCTCACTGGTAGAGCTAGAAAGTGGATTGAACCCTATCTCTCAAATATTTCCAATGAAGACCCTTCCTATCTCCTCAACAATTGGCCATCATTTGAATCTCAATTATTCACTCTGTTTGGTGACCCCAATGAAGTCAGGAAAGCTGAACAAGATTTGGACAATTTGAGGATGAAGGAAGGTGATCATGTTTCCTTGTACATTGCGGATTTCAGAAGCTTAATGTCAAGAATTGGAGATTGGGGGGAAAGAGCTTATATCCATGTTTACAGAATAGGATTGGCATCAAGATTATTGGATCAGTTGGCTTCTCACCCTGGAACTTTTGATACCCTTCAAGAACTTATGGATGTCACTTTAGAATTAGACACAAGATTTCATGAGAGGCAAAAAGAAAAGGGTGGCAATCAAGAGAAGAAGCCTCCTGTCAATGGATCCAATCAATATAGGCCTCCTCAAAACTCATCTTCAAAGAGGCCTCACCAGAAGAAGAACAAGAAGGGAAAGCAGTTCCAATCTTCAAAGGACAAACCTCATGCTGCTTTCCTCAATAAGGACAATAAATTAATTGGTTCTGAAAAGGAGAGGAGGATTAAAAAGGGGTTGTGTACTTATTGTGGTGGAAAGCACCTAATTGAAAAATGCTTCAAGAGACCCCAGAACAAGCCTGGGTCATCATCAAGAGGCTTCCCTAGCGAGCAGGGAAAAGCCTGAGTGGGGATCATGTTGTGTTCAATGGTTCTCACTTATTTCCTTCAAGAGCACAATTGTGCACTTTGAATACTAGTGTCAAGAAATCTTTAAAATTTCTTATTTTCTCTTCTGTCTCTGATATTTTTTATAGTATTATCATAGATTCTGGTGCTACAAACTCTTTTATTGCAAAGAATTTTGTTCCCAAGTACTTATTGACTCTGTCAGAGCTCCCTGAAAAGATTCCTCTTTTCATTTTGGATTCTAATGAATCCCCTGCTTTGTTCATCACCCATTATACCAAGTGGGTAGTTGACTTGCCTTCCTTCCCAAGATTTGAATGGGACTTCTTTATCATAGATTCACCCAAGGGAGAAGACCTGATATTGGGCTATGATTTCCTTTACCATTTTAATCCCATTATTGATTGAAAAATGGATTGATCACCTATGATTCTAGTCATAAGGATTCTAGTGGTATTATTCCTTCTACTAGTAATGACTTAGCCACTGATGTCAACAGTGTTGCTCTGGTTGGTGAACTTAAGACACCTTCCCTTCCTTCTTCTATCCATACACCCTCCATAATTCCCTCTCAGTCATTACTTCCATTAAGAGAAGAAGTCTTCAAAGAGATAAAAGATGTTGGAGAAGATGTTGCCATATCTTCACTTCATCTCTTTCAAGGGGATATGGACCTTCCTCCCTTATCCTTTCATGCCTTCCTGGAGGAGCAGTGGGATGAGGAGGAAGAGCCAGAAGAAATTGAAACTGTGTTGAAGGTTGTTCCTCCTGCTTATCACCAATATTTGGATGTATTCTCCAAGTTGAAAGCAGAGAGACTCCCTCCACACCACGCCTGTGATCACCATATCGAATTGGAGGGTCTTCTACCTCCAATTGGTGTTATCTACTCATTATCAAATCAAGAGTCAGAAACACTGCGGGCCTACATTTCAGAGAATGTAGAGAAAGGTTTCATAAGACAAAGCTCCTCTTCAACAGGGGCACCTGTCCTTTTTGTCAAAAAAAGGATGGAGGTCTTTGTTTGTGTGTTGACTACGGCAAACTCAATGCTGTTAATAGGAAGAACAGGTATCCTGTTCCTCCTATGAACCAGCTCCTTACCGTATTCAATGGTTCCACTATATTCTCCAAAATAGACCTACGTGGTGCATATAATCTTCTGAGAATCAAAGAGGGGGATGAGCACTTAACTGCCTTTAGAACCAAATATGGTAGTTATGAGTATTTGGTCATGCCATTTGGTTTGACCAATGCTCCTGCTTGTTTCCAGAATTTAGTAAATGATATATTTGCAGATTTCTTGGATGTGTTTGTTGTGGTTTATTTAGATGATATTATGGTCTTTTCCATTCCTGAGGAGGAACATGTCAGATATGTGGCCTCTGTTCTCCAAAGACTGAGGGACAATAATCTGTTTGCCAAAGCCTCCAAGTGTGTATTCCATGCCTCAAGTGTGGAATACTTGGGCTTTCTTGTTTCAAGTGATGGCCTCAAGATGGATTCTTCAAAAATTCAGCAAATCCTCAATTGGCCTCAGCCCAAAAACATCAAGGCTCTTCAATCTTTTCTTGGCTTTGCCAATTTTTATCATTGTTTCATTAAAAATTATTCTAAAAAATTCACTTCTCTCACTTCCCTCCTAAAAAAAGATTCTCCTTTCATCTTCAATGACGAAGCTCTTAGTCAGTTTCAAGCACTCAAAGAAGCTTTCACCTCTGCTCCTATCTTATCCCATTTCAATCCATCTCTACCTACTATTGTAGAGACTGATGCTTCTGATTATGAATTGGGCACCGTACTGAGTCAGGTGAATGACTCAGGAAAGCACCCCATTGCATTTGATAGTCGCAAGCTCCTCCCAGCTGAGCTGAACTATGAAATTCATGACAAGGAACTCCTTGGCATAGTTTGGGCTCTCAAGGGCTGGAGAGCATTTCTTCTCTCTCTTTCCAATTCTTTTGAGGTCTTGACAGACCACTCTTCCTTGCAGTATTTTATGTCTTCTAAAGTTCTCACTCGTCGTCAGGCCCGTTGGGCTGAATTCCTTTCAGAATTTCACTTCACTATCACTTACCACCCAGCCAGGCTGGCCACTTTGCCAGATGCCTTGTCACGTCAGGACGACGTGTACCCAGAGAGGGGGGTGGACTTCATCAGCAAGAATCCTAAAAATTTTCATCAAGTAATCAAGCAAGATGGAATTCAAGAGTCAGGATTCTTCTCAATTAAAGTGGAGATTTTCTCATATTTAGTGGACAGGATTTAAAAAGAAGTATGGCAAGACAAAGACTATAAAGAAATACTCAAGCAACTAGCAACAGGTGAATCAGTCTCAGATTATTCTCTTGAACCTCAAGCCAAGTTGTTATTATTCAAAGATACAGTGGTAATACCAAGCAATGAAGAACTTCAACTCAATATTCTTCAAAAGCATCATGACTCACCATTGGCTGGCCATCCTGGCCAGGAGAAGACCCTCAAGCTCATCAAGAGGGATTTTTATTGGGCTGGCATGAATCAAATCATCAAGGACTATGTGTCCTCATGTCAGCAATGTTCAAGAAACAAGAACATTAATCACAAGAAGCTTGAATTACTCAAGCCTCTTTCAATTCCGTCTGGTCCTTGGAATTCATTATCAATGGACTTCATCACTCAATTTCCACTGTCAAACAACTTTGACTCAATTTTAGTAGTTGTGGACAGATTCTCAAAAATGGCAATCTTCATTCCAACTTATGGAACAATCACTGCTCTGGACGTAGCTCAAATCTTCATTAGTCATGTATTTTCCAAGCATGGCCTTCCAGTCAGTATCATTAGTGATAGAGGATCCTTATTTGTTTCATCATTTTGGACTCAATTATGTCAGCAGCTCAAGATATCAAGAGATATCTCAACTGCTTTTCATCCTCAAACAGATGGACAGACAGAGAGGGTAAATCAGATACTAGAACAGTACCTTTGGATGTATGTCAGCTATCATCAAGATGACTGGTACACCTGGCTCCCTCTGGCTGAATTTTCCTATAATAATGCGAAACATTCATCAACAAAGCAATCACCTTTTTCACCATTTATGGAAGAGATCCCAGCTTTGACTCAATCCATATCTCTCAAGACTCACCTGCTGGAAAGTTATTAACAAAACTCCAATCAGTACAGCAAGTTGTCAAAGAAGAATTAGAGTCAGAAATAAGGAGATTCAACAAGTATGCAGATAGAAATAGATAAATTCCACCTGATTTCCAACCTGGGGACAAAGTATGGCTAGCTTCCAAGAACATCAAGACAACAAGATTCACCAAGAAATTATCAGAAAGATGGCTGGGACCTCTTGAAGTTCTGAAGATTGGCAGTCATGCATATCACCTCAAGTTGCTTCAGCAATGGAAGGCAGTTCACCCTGTATTCCATGTGTACTTATTAGAACCAGTCAAGCATTCAGCTATCCCAAATCGTCATCAATTGCCGCCACCACCAGTTTTAGTGGAGGAGCAAGAAGAATGGGAAGTGGCTCAGGTTCTGGACTCAAAGCTCAAAAGAGGTAAATTATGGTATCTTGTAGAGTGGAAAGGATTCGGTGAAGACCCAGAAAGAACCACTTGGGAACAAGCTTCCAACCTTACCAACTCACCAGACCTTGTCAAGGATTTCCATTCATTAAATCCAGACAAGCCTGGTCCAAATACCTCAAGAGTTTGATTATGGTGCTTGGTGGGGAGAAGAAGTTATGAAAGTAAGTTCCTCTCCTGGCATGCACCTTTAAGGGGGTATTCTACCCATATGTTGTTGTAAGCATCACCTTGGCCACTTTGTGCACTTGTCAGTTCTTTGGAAAGGTTCAGGAAGCATACAACACCAATACCCTCTGATTTGGACCTTATCAAGATATGGCCAAATATTTCTTCCTTTATTTTCATTTCTTTTCTCTTATTTATCATTTCAATTTATGCCAATCATCATAATTCAAGACATTCATTACTTCAAGTCATTTACGGCAATTCATTTCAGAAGTCATTTATGGCAAATTCTTTTCAATTTTATGGTGCTTGGTGGGGAGTGGAAGTTATGAAAGTAAGTTCCAACTCCTGGTATGCATCCCTGAGGGTTCTACTTCTTGTAAAACATTACCTTGGCCACTCTGTGAGCATCAAATGCTTGGCTTTCATTTTTTAGACACTTCTTGGCCAGAATCAAGCAACTCACCACAAGAAGGACCAACCATCAGGATTTTTCTTTATTTCTTTTCTTTACTCTCCTTTTCTCTTATTCTTTTATTTTTCTTTCTTTCCTTACTTGTATAATTTTCTTTCTTTTTATTTCTTTAAAGCAGCAGCATCCCCTCCCAAATCATGTATTGGGAGGTTCCATTATTTTTTCATTTTTTAGTACTTATAAGAGTGGGCATAGAAGTCAAACCAAACACAACAAGGACAAGGAAACTAGTTTCTCTACCCAATCATCAAAAGTTCACCGGAAGTCATTATTAGGTTCATCTTAATACCAGTCGAATTTGGGAATGCAGAAGCAGAAGATTCAAGACGTCCAAATCAGTCCATTTCAATCCAAAGAAAATTGACCTCAAGAATGGGGCCATAGCTCATTTATGGCCCCCCCTCAAAGCCTCAAGAATGAAGGTCCAAAGCCCCTTTGGGGCTGCATTCATCACTGTGGGCCTCCCCTGCATCTTTGGGGAGGCCATGATCTTGGTGACCCTGGACCCCATCAATGGGTCCAGGCCATAAAGGTGGGTGTCTTGGACTCTGGGCAAATTTATGGTCCCCATCAAATTTGGGCCCAGGGGGCCTCCAATAGCCCCCACGGACCGCGGACTGCGGCGTATGGCCCGCGGACTGTAGGACCCCAAAGACAAGAAAAAGGCCAATATGGCCATATGACATAAAAACACAATGAAGCCCAAAAAGACCCAAAATGGCCAAAAATGGCCATAAATCATGGAATCACCAAAATCACCAAAACCCCCAAAAAGGCCCAAAAGGCCATAAAATCAAAAAATATCAAGATTCATCAGGGTAGAGGCCACAGCCCAAAACCACTTTTGAGGGCTTTTTGACGCCATTTCCATGGACAATGGAGACAAGACCCCTTGGAGGAAGATCTTCAAGATTTCATTTGGATTAAGCCTTTCCCAATGAGTACACTTCATATACTAATTGGGCATCATTTTTTGAGCACAAGAGCTCAGTGGCCATCATTGTGGGATATATCCCAAGGCCATAGTACAAGGTCAAGGTTGATTGAATCAGAAGAAAAGAAAAGCATATTTCAAAGTGGAATACTTACTCAAAACTTGAAAGAAGGGGGGAAATCAATTTAATTTGACAGGGAAGAATTGAAGAAGGATTTTCAGGATAATGGTCAAGAGGAAAAGAAAATTAAAAAGAAATTTTTTGAAAAAAATGTGGGGATATTGAGATGCCACTCAACAGTGGCAGGGTATTATGGTGTTCAGGAGCCCACCAGTTTCAAGAGATGGATACTGTAACAACCATCCATCAGGGGTAAGGGTATTCATTCATATACCCACTCAAACACCTCAAAATCAGAAGATCCACTGTTGCATCAATATTCAGTTTCAGAAATCTTCATTCTGAAACATGCATACAGCTTGGTACATCAATACAGCCTGTCAATACCTGTACAGGTTGGATTCACCCAATACAGTTTCAATACACCAGGATGAAACTGTATGATCACTCCAATACACCACACCTCTTGTACATGTTCTGTACAGCTGTACAGGACCTGTATTGGCCAGACTCAATCCAATAATTCAATCCTCTCATGAAAATTCTTCCTCTGGACCAGGGCTGGTGTTTCTCACATATACCAGCCCCTCTTTCTCCCCCCTGGGGACTTTTCCCCAGTTAATTAATTTAGTTTATTTATTATTTCATAATTATTCTTATACTTCTTTTGGGTATTATAATTTTTTAATTTTAAGTTAGTCTTTGCATTTCTTTCTTTGCCTGTACAGTATGAGTTGGGTGGCCATATCCTTATTAACCCTTCTCTCTCCATTCTGACAGGTTGAAACAGTGTACTTGGACTTGTTTGTTGTTGGCTCTTCTATTTCTTACTCTTATTTCTTGTTGCTGCTTTTCTTATATTTATTCTTTTAGTAATTCATCTTTAACACTCTTAAATGTATCCCTTCTTACCATATCTTTGAGCCCTCCATAAGTGAGTCCCAGTTTACTGAGTTCCAGGCCCTCTTCACTTAGAAGAGCCCCTGTGACAATGACATAGTGAAAGCAGAAAATGTAGCCGGAATTTGTGTGTATCATAATCTCCCAGAATGGAGTTTGGATCAGAAGGATCCAACCATAATGGTGCATGTTATCTAGGATTGTGAATCAGGTGCAACTTCCAAATTAACTATTGTTTAGATTTTTTCATTTTCAAATTATGTGTGTTTTACTGATTGTATTTATGCTTGTTTCAATAAATTAATAACAAACCGTGCTATGGGATGAAATCCATTTCAAATGCCAAAATACAATGTTTTTTGATAAAGAACAGAATCAAAGTGAGAAAGCTTTCATCACAGGTAAAAGATACTTTTTAGTTGAAAAGGGATATGCTTTTTAGAAGAAAATGTAATGGAAATTATGTTTTTTATAAAAGAGAAACAAAAATGTATATTTAAGCCAAGAAAATATTTGAAAAAGTATTTTGAAGACAAAATAGTTTTGTCAATGTATTCTTAAGCTATAATTATTTGTGTATTTTGTATTTAAGCCAAACATACTTTGTTGAAATCTCTTTTTCAATTAAAATAATTTGGCCTGTGTAATCTGAATACAAAATACATTTTTAAATATATTTTGCTGCCGAAACAGTTTGGGAAATTTAGTTTTATGCAGAAAAATATCCAAACATGTATTTAATACAAGAATATTTTTTGAAATTTATTCAAAGAAAAATACATTGTAAAATGTATTTTGAAAGCAAAATATTCTGTAAAATGTATAAAATGTATTCTTATGGGAAAATGCATTTCAAAATGTCTTTTGAATGTTTTTTTAAGTGGGAATGCATTTTAGATCTTATTTAAATGAAAATACATTGTAAAATGTATTTTTGAGTGAAAATACATTGTAAAATATGTTTTCAAGTTAAAATAAATTATAAAATGTATTTTCAAGTGAAAATAAATTGTAAAATGAATTTTTAAGAAAAAATGCCTTTTAAAATTTATTTTTTAAACAAAAAAAATTTTATGATGTCTTTCTAAGTGAAAATACCTTTTATAAAATGCATTTCTAAGTAAAAATACCTTTTATAAAATGTATTTTTAAGTAAAAATAATTGTAAAATGTATTTTTTTTTACAAACAAACATACATTGTAAAGTGTATTTCTTGAAGAAAAATACATGCTAAAATGCATTTTTAAGTGAAAATACCTTTTAAAATGTATTTTTTAAACAAAAATTCATTCTAAAAAATGTATTTTTTAAACAGAAATACATTTTAAAATGTATTTCTAAGTAAGAATAACTTTTGTAAAATGTATTTTTCAGAAGATTAAAAAATGTATTCTTATGGAAAAATAGATTATGAATTCTTCTTTACGGCAAGATACATTGAAGAATGTATTTTTAAGGGAAAATTTGTAAAATATTTTTAAATGGAAAATAAATTGTAACATATATTTTAAAATATTTTTTAAATGGAAAATAAATTGTAAACTATATTTTAAATGGAAAACAAATTGTGAAATATATTTTAAACTTTTTTGTAAATGGAAAATAAATTGTAAAATATATTTTAAATGGAAAATACTTTGTGAAATCTCTTTTAAACCAACATACTATTTTAAGATGCATTTTTATGACAATAAACCCGCTTGAAATAGTTCTTTAGGTCCACCTGCATTTTTAAAACTATTTTTAAGCCATGATAGTTTTTCAAATGTGTTTTTATGATAATGAAAATTCCAATCTATATCTAAACCAAATAAACTTTGTGAAATTTATTTTCATGGCAAAATATTGTTCAATAAGAATTCTTTTTATTTTTATTTTAGTGTGGTTCTTCCCAAATAGAAGATAACAAATTTTCTGAAGACAAGGAACCAGTCAAGCATAAGCAAACACAAGCAAGTTCATTCCAGACTCTCAAAGTGGTCCGGGCATACAATTTTAGAATTAAATAAAAAATTCATGTATATCAAATAACAAAACTAGACAAACAATGGCAATCTATAAGAACCTGTGATCCTGTTGATAATAAAAGCCATAAAAGCACGTGTGTTTCTCATAAAGACATACATAAAAAAACTATATTTCAGCTTATCACTTCCACACCCTGGAGGCCATTTCTTTGCTTAGGTAAATTTTATGACCCATACTTGGTGTTGGCTCAAAAACATCTGCCATCTTCTCATTGTTGTCATTGCTTATATCATTGTCTGAGCTTGGGACATCTATATTTCAACTTGTGTTTTCAAATTCATCCTTGGTATTTACAAAATTAAGAAGACTTTCATACCTGGAATCACAATCTTCATTGATGTCTTCTTCATGATTGGAGCTTTGAGCCAACTCATGGGACAATTTATACTTCTCAGTTGCTTCCTCCCAATACTTTGCATTGAAGGATAAATCCCCAAGTTTTTCATCATAATGATGAAGCTTCTGTATGGCTTCATTATCTTTACCTGGGATAAAAGCAACACTCTTTGTGTCTTCTGAAAAACATCTTTCTGCATGATCAATATTGTTGAGCCACTCTATATCATAAAAATCAAGGGGGAGTCCTTTTGGCGCTTTCAAAAATATAGAGGGGATTGGGACTTTGGGGAGGTGTCAAACTCTTTTCTGTGGTCTTTGGCCTCTGACTTGTTCAGCTTGAGTAATTTTTTCATCCAAGTTCTTGAAAAAGATGTTAGCACTTTGTGATCAATAGCCTAGTATCTTCAAAATTTAAACACCATATTTTGGGTTGTATTAATCATTTCTGTGAGAATTTACATCTTATAAGACCTTCAGGTATCTTCTTGGATATTTGCTGGGTACAGAAAAACGGTATCCTTGGTTGCAGAGCTATTCAGAAGTACCAATAAGTGTTGGTCAGCATAGCTCTCAGCAAAATAAGAAATAAAGATTGCTTACCCTTTGCCTTGCCCTTTGAACTACTTTCTTTTCTTCATCGCGATTATTCTTGCCTTCCTCCCTAATTTCTTTTTTGGATTTTTCCGCCATGAGATAGTAAAAGTAGTGATCATACACAGAATAAAGCAATGAAATATCATTCAAGAATGATAACTTAGCCCTCATTTATTGATAGGCACCACTATTGGCAATTTAACAGAAACTCATTATTGCAATGACTCAACATGCCTTGTAATATAAGGAGTCAGGGGCTTCTTCAAGGTCCGGCCCCCAGACACGAATGCCAGCTTTAGCTCAAATTGAATGGATGTTTAGAATATAGAACTCTTGAAATTTAACTATATTCCTCCCTATTTTTTATTTCCTGCAGGGGCATAGCATAGAGTTTGGACTTCAGTCGAATTAATAAGGCTGACCTTTGAGGTAGTGTTTGCAGCCTCTAAGATTTCTTTGTTTGTTGAAAATCAACAATAGAATTCCTTTAGAAGAGAACAATCAGGTGAAGGGGGAACCTCTTGTAGTTCAGTCATACCCCACAAGATTCTGATATGCACATAAACTGCTTCTTACACAAACAATGTTTGTAAAGAAGCATTTTATTGCAATAAATGAATTGAGAAGCTTACTTTTGCATGTTTGAAGTTTTCTGGCACTTTGCCCATGAGTAACTGATTAGGACTACGTTTGGGAGATGGGTTCTTTCGAGTTGCCTTTTGTTGATGATGATTGGATGAGGTACATTTATTTACAGTTAATTTACAATGTGGGGTAATTTTTGCCTTTTCTCTTTTATGAGGTAGATGAATATCCTTTGTAGTTCCTGGCTTTGGGTCAGCGTTTCTTGACTTTTTGCAAGTATTTTTACTTACAACCTGGAATTCAAATGCCTCAGCATTCAAAAGTAATACTGGAAGCTGTTGTTCCCTAGTGGCAAGGGTTCTCTTGAGATCTTGTATCTTGTTATGTTGAAAATCTTGCCTTAAAGTCTCTTCTAAGTCCTAACTGTAGCTCATCTATAATATGAACAATAAGAGCTCAATTAGAGAGACAGAGATTGAAACTTGAATTTCAATACTGAGATACCGGGAAAAAATATCACATAGTCAAATAAAAGCTTGAATGACAATAGTTGAATGTCTGGAAGGTTGGAATTGAGATTTAGTTAAAGGATGTTTATTTATAGAGATAAGAGAAAGCGAAAAGGAATGTTCCATTGGGCTAGCCAAGGCATTAGAAGCACCACTGAGTTGAATAGGTGATTGATTACAAAAAGATGGCTAGCCAAACACCTGAGTTTAATAGGTTAACTGATTATGAGATGATGAGTAGTATCAGGGGGAATTGCTGAGGTACAATAGATTAGAAAGTGGGAAATGAGAGATCAATGACTTCGTGTCAGCTTCTGGGTGAAATGACCCTCTCAGGAACGCGTCCATACAGGCTGAGGGGTCAGCGCGACGCTGCAGCCGCAGTGTCAGCTGTTTTCCTATAGTGAATTCTTGCGATAAACTAATCTTTTCATCATCCTGATGAATCTTAATTCCCAGCAAGAGATCAGCCTGCCCTAATTTCTTGGTCTTCAATTCTTTCTCAATTTCTTTCTTAAAGCTAACAAGGTCCTTTTCAAACACAGCAATACTGTCCACATGGATAAAAAGCCAAATTGGGGTCCCTTTTTCTCAATAGAAGACACATGGATCGGAGACTGCAGCTTTTAAGCCTATAGTTTTCAACCAATTGGAGAGACGGTTGTACCATGAACGAGGTGCTTGTTGTAGACGGTAAATTGCCTTGTTCAGTTTCAGGCACATACTCTTCCTGTCTTGACTTAGGCCCTGTGGAATGGCTAAGAACACTTCTTCTTCAAGGGGGCGTTGAGAAAAGCACTCTTAATGTCAAGTTGCCCAAATTTTCAGCCCTTAGCTGCAGAAAAGCAAATGAGAGTGCGCAAGGAGTTTAAAAATCCTGTTGGAGCAAAGATTTTTTGATAAATCAACTCCTGGGGTTTGAGAGAACCCTTGAGTGCATAGCTGTCTTTTGTGTTCCAGGATCTCATTGCGTTTATTGAGCTTTTCCTTGAAGACCCAGGTTGTTCCAACTATCTTAGTTTTGTTGGTGATAGGTGCAACATCCCACACTTTTAATTCATCAATTGTACCTAGCTCTTTACTAATGGCCTGCAACCAGTGTTCGGAATTGTCAGACTTGATGGCTTGTTTAGCTGAGGCAGGGTCGCTTGTGTTCAAGAGTGTCATGAGGGCCTTAGGATGTCTAGGGTAAGGAAGAATGTTTTCTTCTATAATGCTAGAGGATATTAATGTTGGGTGCCTAGGCCCAATTACTTTGATTCTTTTTTTTGGGTGAGCTGTAATGGTTTCCTCATTGCTTTCTTCCATTGACAAGTTGCCACTACTTTGAGCAGCCTCTTCCTCAGGGGGGTTACAACTATTGTAGTCTTCACCTTCCAACTGCTCTTCATTGTCTATGTGCACATTGTCATCACCTTAGAACAATGTGTCCTCATTAGACTAGGGTGTATTTTTCAGAGACGGAAAATCATTTTCAAAGAAAATGACATGCCTTGTGATAAAAACTTTCTTGTCATCTAGCTTCAATACACGGTAGGCTGGGCTCTCATAGTCAAAACCAAGTAAGATGCCTGTTTCTCCAGTTGGAGCTAACTTCCATGACCTTCTGTCTTTTGGTACAGCGAATCTTAAAGGTTTTGTAAAAACAATTTCCTTATTTTAAACAGAAAATGATAATAGGTTGGAACAACTTTTCTATTTTCTTATATTTTAGCTAATAATACAAGAAAAACTAACATGGTCTTCAAAGACCTCTATTTATAGTAGAGTATTATTCTTCGAAATCTTATTTTATAATGATTAATAAGGTAATTTGCATCAATAATGGTATGTCTTGTTTGTCTTTTGTTCTCTCTATTAAGTATAATTATATTTTTTTTGCTTACAGCTTTTTTCTTTTACATTTTCGGAACTCACAAAATTATTTCCTGTATTTTGTGGTTCCTTTGTTCCTTGAATAAATAATTTATTCTCTTTCCAATTATCAATATTGCATTCAAAAATTGGTTTTTCAACATGCCCCCTCAATTCTGAATGCAATTTTTGTTGATTATACTGATATTTTTTTTGCTAATATTTCTTGTTGATCTGTAAAAGTAACCATACCCATTAAGCTAATAATTTTATTTTGTTTATTGCTATCTAAAGCTTTAGTGAGGCAATCAGCAAGTAACTCCTCTGTTTGGAGGTATTTAACTTTGATTTTGTTGTTTGTAATTAAATATTTAATACTATTGTAATGAAAATAAATATGTTTTGTTCTTGGATCTGCTTATTGTTCCTTGGTTTTCATTATATATAGTAATTTTCCTTTGTACTTTGTTGGAACTTCTGATTGTAATAGTAAAAGCCATTTGCCTTCATGAAATGCGGACAGATATGATCTGTATTTGGCTTCAGTTGAAGAACTACTGACGCCTCCAAGATTTTGGCTTTTCCAGCTTATAATTCCTTTTGCAAAGGTAAAAACATGTCCTGACCAAGACCTGAGTCCAAGGTCTTCAGCCTAACTGGAGTCTGAATACACAAATATTTTGTTTTCTCAAGTTTGATGATAAGTTATTCCTAGATTTTTTGTTTCTTTTAAATATCTGAGAACCCTTTTGAAGATTGTCCAATGATGTGAACTAGTTTTTTCTAAGAACTGAGAAAGCTGTCATACTTCATAAGCTATATCTGGTCAAGTACATTGTGAAAGGTGGTTTAAAGATCCAATGGCGGATCTGTAACCCAAATTGAGGCTTTTAAATTCATCATCTTCTGCTTGTGTGGCTGGTTCTAGCTTAATATTGCTTTTCATTGGTGTTAATCAAATCTTACAGTCTTTCATGTTGTATTTTATTAGTTCTTCAATTTGGTGCATCTGAATCATTTGTATTGAATTATTGTTTCTTACAAGCTCTATTCCTGAAATATGAGTTTCAATCCCAAGATCCTTGATTTTTAAATTATCCTGTAATTCCTTTATTACTTTGTCGGCTTTGTCTCCTATCAATATGATATTGTCAACCAAAGCAAATAAGATTGCTTTATCCTTGATAAAGAGACATGGATCAGCCTGAATAATTCTGAAACCATTTCTGACAAGCCATCCAGACAAAGTTTGGTACCAGCTTCCAGCTTTTTAAGTCCATAAAATGATTTGTTTAGTTTTTAAAAAATTATTTGGGCTTCTTACAACCTTCTTGGAATGACTATATTCATAGAATTCTGGCCTGCTCTCTTGGACCTATTCCATAAAGCCATCAGGTAATTCAGTAAATACAGTTTTGTCTTCTTCAAGCTTTGAGTTAAGATATGCTGTAACAAAATCAGCTTGTTGGATTTTGTGTCCAGTTTTAACTGCATTACTAATTAAGAATCTTAGAGTCGATAATCTTCCAGTGGGTGAAAATATCACTTGATAGTCAATACCCTGTTTTTGTTTAAAACCTCTTGCAACACATCTGGCTTTATATCTTTTTAAATCCCCTTTTTCATCAAATTTTCTTGTAAAAACCCATTGCATGTTGATTATTGTTTTTCCTTTTCGCACTTTCTCTTTCTCACAGATTTCAAAAGCTCCTTGGTCAGAAATAGAGTCAAGTTCTGAAAAATGCTTCCTTCCATTGAAACCAGTCAGATTGATTTTTAGAATCTGTGATGTTGTCAGGGCTTGCTTCTTTGGTAGTGCTAGACATAGCCATAGGAGGGAGTGAATCTGTTTTATTGAAAGATTCATCTTTTTGTTCCACAAATAGAGGAAATATTGTGAGCGCTTCTTTTTCATTTTTTGTATTTTGTATTAGTTCTGTGAGGAGCACTTGATGTTTTGTTCTTGAATTGAATATATTGTTGCTTGAAATTTCATATTTCATGTCTCTTGGAGCATTATTTTGTATCTCCCAATCCCAGTGTGGTCATTTCTTTATGTTATTTGCCCCCTCAACATTTAGAACACCTTGTTATGATTGTTTCCTAAAACTGGATTCATTATTAGTCTGTGTATTTCCAATCCTTATAATTGATGGCTGTCACAGGGGCTCTAGTGGAAAACAAGAGTGCCCTGGAGCTCAGAAATCAGGGAAGTCACTTGAAAGACTCAAAAGAATAAATAGAATAAAATAAAAGAATTTATTTCCTCTAAGAAATATGCAGGTACAAAGATGAGATTCAATGAGAGGAAAGAGAAGCCAAATGGCCAAAGAGCCAACCAAGTAAGTCCTTAATCAATGTTTCAACCTGTCAAAATGAACAATGGAATTAGTAATGATATGACTACCAATAATAAATTGACAGGCAAAAAAAGAAAAGAAGAAGGTTCTAAATTACTGACTTGATAATATCAGTATTCACTTAAAAGAATGAAAAGAAAATACAGATAAAATAAAATCAAAATATATTAATTAACTGGGGAAAAACCCCCAAGGGTCAAAGGAGGCTGGTATATGTGAAAGGTTGAGAGCTTGACTCCTGCAGGCTGACAGCTGGGCTGTATTGAATCCTTGAGGCTGTATTGACAGCTTGATGAATGGTATAACTTTCCAGATTGGGAAACGAATTGGGTTGAATGAACTTCCCCTGATGTATGAAGGACAATACCGGTCTTGATGAATCCAGACTGTATTGAATTCATGTGGTTGCCAAGGTGGATTGATAGAGCACTGACACTTGGAAAATTTTTTTGCAGCTTTCTCTTGAATATCCCTTGAGAATGAACTGCCAGTATTCCCTTTGGGGAATACTGTGAGTGATAAATAACAAATGATGGCTTGATGGCGTCATTGGTATTTTGAGATTGACAATTTTCTTTTTGAGCCTTGATGAATCCTCTGTATTATGTGACTTGATGACCTTACTAAAAGTTGAAATAACAATTTGATATTGAGGCCATTGGATTGCTGGTGCAAAAAGATGCATAATCGTGTATAACACCATATATGGTACTTTTGGTTATTGGAGATTGAAGGTGGCCCAAGGTCTTCTGAGGTGATTCTAGAAGGATATAAGTGAAAACTGGCTTTTGAGTGGCTTCAGAGGTGAAAAGGTGTCTTTGGGTGTTTTGGCCAAATAAAGCTTATACAGTCTTAAAACTGTATTTGTGCAAAGTGCGCGAAACTGGCAATTAAGCCCCAAAAGGCCTGATATGGCCTTTGGGGCATATTTCTCATAATACATGAGAAAATGGAATATACAGCTGAATACAGCAACAATGCACAAAATATGCAAAAGTGTGCAAAATGCACAAAATTCACAAAACTGTATTTAAAGCTTAAAAAGCCAAATAAAGGCTTTTGGGATGTATTTTCCCTGTTGACTGGAAAATACCAAAGATTTCCCAAAAGCAGAAATTGGCTGGGAAAGGCCTTATGATGGTGAAGGGGCCAGGTTGGCCCAAGATGATGAAATGGCCACAAAGGACATAAAGAATGACAATGGCCAATTCACCCAATGATTATGGATATGTCCAAATTTCCATATATTGGGTATGGCATGGATATGCCATATTGAGGTCCAAGAGAGTGAATTGCCATGGTTGTGATAATGGCTGTCTTTCCTCTTGAGTGGTGTTAGTGTATTGTGAATGTTGTCAAACGTTTTCCTCCAAAACAGGGTTTGTGGCTGGCTCAGTTGGATCATCAAAATCTTCTCCGTATGGGCTTTCCTTATCATTTTTTTTGAAGAAACTTTGTAGGGAAACTCATCTTGAACAAAATGCACATCCCAACTTCTGATTACTTTTTGGACTTTGTCCATAAAAACTCCATACACCCCAAATTCCTGTTCATATCTAACCAAAACACCGCTCTCAAATCTTCTATCCAACCTCTTTTTGGAAGCATTTGATGTCACATATGCTCTACCACAAAAATTCTTAATTTGATTGAGATTTGGTTTTGTGTTGAATAATTGTTTTGTGGACTTGGTTAATTGTCAGACACCCTCACTCTCAGGAAGTTACTTGTATTAACTGATTCTTCCCATAACTCCTTTGGAAAACCTGAATCGGCCATCAGTGTTCAGACTTTGTCCATGAGTGTCCAGTTTACTCTTTCAACTATTATGTTATTTTGAGGGGTATATGGGGTGGTAACTATTAAGCTTATTCCTCTGTCTTCACAAAACAATTTTAAAATTTTATTTACAAACTCTTTCCCTCCATCGCATACTCTTCTTTTTACATATCTCTCAAATCCATTTTCAATCAACTGAATTATATTCACAACTTCTTCCTTGGCATATGATTTGTCCTCCAACATTTGGACCAAGGAGAAATGTGTTCCGGTATCAACAAATACCAAAATGTCCTTGGATCCACCTAGATATTTGGGAGTGATGGGGCCAATTAAGTCAATTGACGATTCTTCAATGGGTATCTCTGTTTTATTCAACCTGTTTTTAAAGCGCGACCTAGTATCTTTCCCAAAATGAAAATCTTTGCATCCTTCTTTTGACCCAAGGTGACCAAGACGTTGATGTTCACTCAATACTGCATTATTTCCATCAAAGTGTATGTGTAACAATACATTATTAATTTTTCCACCAAGTACTTCCTTTTTATCGTTTGTGATACTGAAAGTATTACTTGTTAACTTCTTTAATTCTCCATCTTTCTTCCACATTTGAGCCAATTGAATAAGGCTTTATGGGAGTTCTGGAACATAAAGAGCATTCTCAAATACCAGTTTCTTTCCATTGGAATACCTGACCACTTTCCCCTTCCCTTTGATAGGTACTTTCACACCTTCTTGACCAATCTGTACGCCACCATCACTTGTTTCAAAACAACTAAAGTCTTCTCTCCTTGAAAACATGTGGTTGCTTGCTCCAGAGTGAAAAATTGTATCTTTTTAAAGCTTTGAAATAAGCGCTTCTCCTTTGAGTTTCAAACTGTCTATTGCAATAAATTACATACTTTCTTCTTCTCCTTTGATATCCTCAGCCTTTTCCATTCTTGCTTGATAAATTTTTAGTTTTTCTTTATTTCAACAATGTCTTGCTACATGGCCAGGTTTACCACAAGAATAACAAATGAAATTTGGTGTATGATGTCCTTGTTAAGCTGTGAGTACTACTTTGTCTTTTACTTTATTTTTCGCTTGAAAAAGAGCTCGGTCTTTTTCAACACTAATTAGAATTTCTTTGACTGTTGGATATGGATTACTATATGTTAGAAACCTTATTAACGACTCATATTTGTGGAGTAGTGTTCTAATCACCAATCTAGTTACTACAGCATTATTAACATCTGTTCCTGTAAGTGACATACGTCTTGTGGTGGCTCAAAGGTCATCAATCCATTGATCCAAATTTTTAAATTTGAGCTCAAGGAATTTATCCAATGTGATTCTTTATGCTTGAACTCCAGAACCCACAAATTTTTCATTAAGCATTCTCCATAATGCTCTGCCATCTCCTTTCTCTTCTGGTGAGTTTTTATTTCCTAAAAATGCAGCAATTGTTTCATGTAAATGTCTTATTATGAGACAATATGATTTCTCCTTTTTTTTCTTCTGTAATTACGTCATTGGCTCAATCTACAAACTTCCAGCATCCTATGTGACGTAGTTCTGCTTCAATAGCAGTAACCCATGTTACATATTTTCCCTGTTTCAGGCTTATTCTTCAATTACTGTCTGGTTTATCCATATGGATTGTTAATAATCAATGCTTGTAGATTCTGGTACTGATAATTTCTTGCTGGTTTTGTAACACCAATTATTTTATTTTAAACAGAAAATGATAATAGTTTTGAACAACTTTTCCATTTTTTTATATTTTATCTAATAATACAAGAAATACTAAAATGTTCTTCAAAGACCCCTATTTATAGTAGATAATTCTTCTTTTCAATCTTATTTCATAATAATTAATCAGTTATTTTGCATCAATAATGGTATGTCTTTTTGGTCTTTTGTTCACTCTATTGAGTATAATTATATTTGTTCGTTTATGTCTTTTTTCTTTTACATTTTTGGAGCTCATGAAATTATTTCCTGTATTGTGTATTTCCTTTTTTCCTTGAATAAATAATTTATTCTTCTTTCAACTATCAATAATTCATTCAGAAATTTGTTGTTCAACAGAAAAAATTACTTTACAACCAAACATCTGTAAGTGTTTGATCTTTGTCGAGTTTCCTGTCCACAATTAAAATGGTGAGAGGTTGTCTCTTAAAGGAGTCGGGACAAGGTTGGTCAGAAGAGTCACATGATTCACTACCTCCGCCCAATACTGATTTGGAAGGTTTGTGCAAAGTAGTAGACACCAAGCCTTCTCCAGGATAGGCCTATTTTCTCTTTCTGCAAAGCCATTTAATTGAGGTGTATTTGGTGGTGATGTAACATGAACAAAGCCGTTTTCATTGGCAACCTTTTGGAACTGATCATATGAAAACTTGCCTCCCCTATCTGAAATTACTTTTCTAATTTTTCAATTCTGTATTTTTTCAATCAGGTTTTTCACTATCAAGAATTCTTGTGAGGAATCCTATTTGTTCCTTAGGAACCTAGTGAACTTGAAGCAAGTGTTCTGGTCCACAATTGGTATAAATTGTCAATGGCCTGATAACCAGGGTGGTGAGATGGGTCTTACTAGGTGGAGGTGCAGACAGTATAGGGATTTATTCACATTATTGAAGTGGCCACTGAAAGGTTCAACATTATTTTTCCTTTGACACATATGTTACAATGATCCTCTTTAAAAAGAGGGAGACCCATAGATTTCAGAGTTTGATTACTGGGATGATCAAATCTTGCATTCCAACAAGGGTGAGTGTTTTCATTGGTGAGTGGAGTGGCATGTTTAGTGAAGTTGGAAATCATGAGATGATTTGATATTTTTTCACTGAGGATTGGGTTGTTGTTTTCCACAATTATAAAGTTTTTTGTGTCTTTGTGGATGGTGGTTGAATTCTTTAACATTTGTAGTAAGCTGATCAAGTTTTGTGACAAGTCTGGTACATACAAGCAGTTGTGTAGAGTTAAGGGTGTGTTATGACAGTGATACTCACTGTACCCTGACCAGTTGCAATTAGATTACTGGTCAGATTGCTAGTTGTGATGTTAAAACTTTTTGTATCAACAAAATCTGAGAATAGTTCCTTTTTGTTGAACATGTGATGAGTAGCTCCCCAGTCAACAAAAAGGCTGTTTGTTTTGCCTGAAGTCTTTATCCTTCTTGTTAGGAGAGCTGAAATTCTGGCTTGGTGAGTTTAGACTCATGTTCCTGCTTTTTGTACTTCTTTTTTGTTTTGATTAGATGGTGGGTGCAACTCTGGGTGTTCTGCCCAGCAATTGATTTCTTTGTGAGTATTATTTTCAGGATTATGTTTGCCATTATGACATACATAAATAATCTTTTAGGGATATGATGATGCATTACTGAGTAATTCAGTCATTTTTGAGTTGTCGGAATCCTTACTGGAGAAACTCATATACTTTGATTTGTGATGATTAATCAGATCTAGTAATCTTTTCATGACTCTTTCAGGTCTTGAAACAGATTCACCACTCATGAAAAGATTATCAATTATGTGGTCATATGTGTTTCAATCTCTTGTTATTTTTCCCAAAATGGAATAGGCCAGAATTTTGTTTGGTATTACTATACCAATGATTGAGATGTCTAGTAGAAAGGTCTGTAATTTTGAAATTTACTCTTCAATTTTTCCATTGAATTTCAATAATTCCCATTGTAGCCAGCTTCTCCCTTCATTAATGAACATTTGTGGAGAAAACTTTGAGTGTATTTCAGACCACAGAGAATGTGCACTGCATAATGTTTCAGAATCCACAACGCTAATGAAGACACTGTGGTCAAGCTTGTTGCTTATAAGACCCACTGCTTTGTTGTTAGCCAAAATCCATTTTCCTAGGCATTCTGGAGTTGAGCTCTCAGGAGTTTGCTTTGTACAGAGTGAGTAAAGTTGTCATGCACAAAGTTCTATGATCATCTTAATGTGCCATAGATAATAATTGGTGCCATCTAAAATAGGTATGTTGTTGGACTCCCTATGAGTGACTTTGTCCATTATTGAAGTAGTTCACCTCTTTTGAACAATTGAGACTTTGAGACTGTAAATCTAAAAGAATAAAAACTGAAGGTTTTATTTTATATTAAAATGATGAAACACACAAGAGCTATGGTAAGATGATTAATACCTGAAGGTGAACCACAAAGTATAATACACAGGTCACTATGACAAGCAGCTATGACAAGACTAGAATGATACTCTATAAAGAACAATATGATAAAAGATTCACAGCTGTTGTGGGAACTCTTCTTGTGTGGGATTAAAATGAGGAAGTAACTGGAGGGGGAAAGCACAGGTAACTAGTTTTGAATTGCTAATAACTCCTGTAACCAAGGGTGGCAAGGGTGTATTGCCTGCCCCTCCTAAAATACTGAGGAAAATCTTCCTTGGAGCTCACAAACCAAATTAAAATTATCAAGTGGGTTTACAACTGCGGATGACAAAATTCAGCAGTCTCAGATCAAACCTATGCAATATATAATATGAAAAATAATGTTAGTGATTTTGGTTAAATTTGAGATTTTAATGAAACACTTGTCTGTATAATTTTGATTTTTTTAGTGAGATTGGGGTGAGTTCTTTCTTCTTGGTGATAAAAGTTTGGTAAGATGAGTTATTTAATATTTTCAGAAAAATTTGATAACTGGTGATAAAGGTAATTTTGTTAAGGTACAGCTAAAATAGAGTAAAATAATTTTCAAAGGTTTTTTATTTTTTTAAGAGTTTTTAATAATAAAATAAAGTTCTATTTGTTAAATTTAAGAGGTAAGATTCTTTGATATTGTATTTTTAAAGGGGTAAGTTAATTTTAAATCTTGATAAATAGTGATAATTTACTGGATAAAATATAAAATATTTTAATAGAGTAGTAACTCTAATCTTGGGTTCTGGATAATTTAATAATTGATTTTTTTAATACTAAGATTCCACTGAGCTTAGCTACTGGGCAATCTTTAACACTACACTTCCACTGAGCTTAGCCACTGGGAAAGTAAATTCACTATAGTTTTCTGGACTACCTCCCAGGTGAGGGATGAATTCTTCCTGTGCTTGCAATTTGCAGGGGATATAATGTACATGGGGGGAGAGAGAACCTCTATTTATACCTTTTGGGAGCCCAGGATGCCCTCCATGGGAGCTGTCTTTTTCCACTTTAATTCCTCTTGATTAAATCATGTGACTCCATTTTTGGTCAGGACCTTTCTTGCATGGGTCAGGTGATTTAATGTTTGGTGATAATTCTTTCTCTGCACAGGCTCCATTAATCACATGATGGTCTTTTGGTGAACTAATTATGATGTGATATTCTTGGATTTTCCTTGCATGCATGAGGTGATTTCATTTTGGCTGTGGATTTTTCTTGAGCACAGCATTTTTCTGTCATATGATATTCTGTTGGTGGGTGAAGTATCACATGAGGACCTTGTATTTCCTTTGCATATGTCATTTTTTAGGTTTTGTAGAAGCTTCTGTTTAATTTATGCAGGTGTCCTGGCTGTGTTTCTTCCTTTGAACTTTAAAATGAGGTCAGGTGATAATTTCATGCACTGATGACTGTACTGTTGTGTATGAGATGATGTGATTTTCTTAGTTTGACACATGCTGTGCATAGTCATGTTGTTGATATTTAATTAGAAGTGTCTACTGAATGCAGCTTGTTGTAACTAGCTTTGATTTGCATGAGGTGATGAGTGGTGTAAATAATTTTGATTCTGTTTTAAGGTTTCAAGTGGGGTTACTGTGGATATAAGATAAGGTACTCCTGTGGCTGTGTAGTAAATAAATTACAGGAATGCCATGGGGCTGGGCTTTGTATCATGTGACTTTGAATGCAAGTTGGCTGTGTAACTAATGCATTTGCCGTTTTCATGCTGAAGGAGTCCTGTGGCTATAGAGGGGGTGTAAAGCTGGGTGGGTGTGTAATTTAAAGGGTGGTACCTTATTTGTTGCAACAAGTTTTCTATATTTAACTTGATTTTTATATATGCATAGTGAAATTGAATAATTTATTTAATCACATACACTTCCCTTTGGTGCCGGTGCCATGTTGTTATGAATACATCCAGCTCCTTGTTGTAAAATTGATCGTTTGGTGTAATGTTTGAGGGTACGTCTGCCTGCAGGCTGGATTTACTGTTGCTATGGGATACTATGAAGTTGAGCCTGGTGAAAAATATGCTATGGAGTACCACACTATGTGTAAGGTTTGACTATGAAACAATAAGTAAAAATTACTATTATTTTACTTGTTGTACTATGAATGTCCATATAAATAAAGTAAATAAGATAAAAAATAATTATAATAATAAAGAATCATTATAATTATGGTGTAAAAATAATTATATTGAAATGACTATTAACAGAGTCAAAGCTATTGAGTCTCTAAGAGAAGCCTTGACCACTGCTCCACTCTTACTGATGCCAAACTTTAAATTACCTTTCAAACTGTATATTGATGCATCAGGGGATGGACTGGGTGCTGCACTTCACCAAGTTCAGATCATAAATGATAAACCTGTTAAAGGACCCATATGTTTCATATCCAGGCAAATCAAACCAGCTGAAGCCAGATATGGAGCAAGTCAAATGGAATGTCTATGTCTTGTCTGGGCCTTGGAAAAATTCAACTACTTCTTGGAGGGATGTGTTTTTGAGGTGATAACAGATTGTACAAAAGTTATTTATTAATATAAATACCATTGATATTAATATAAGAATTATTAAAAATAATAATAAAGAGAAATTATTATAAAAGAAAAAATAACCTACTTTTAATACTTAATATAATAATTTTGAAAGATTTTACGCCAAAATGATGTAAATACAATTTATCCAAACTATATTTACAATAAAAATAGAGAACTTACAAATATTCTTTAATTTTTACGTGGAAATTGAGTTAAAGAGATTTTTGAACAAAAACAATTAAATAATTGATGTAACCACATCAAGATTGATGATTATAATAAAGATGATCTTTGGTATCTGATAACATAAAAGTTTTATATATAAAGAATAAAGAAATTACCTTTTGATTTAATTATTTTAGTGTTTTTGATGCATGTGAGGGGAAAATAGAGTAAAAAGAGCTCTATTTAAAGTAAATACCTCCCTTCTAGAGTCCAGCAGGCTTCTAGTAGACGTTTACTTATGCTTTCTACTAAAATGGATCAATATTATAAGGTTTAGTGATGATTACATCATGAGTAAACCATCTTAGCTCATTATTACGCCATTATTTAGAGTTATCACCAGAACTCTAAGCTTGATGACATCATCGGCTTGGAAGAAGCCTAAGATTTGTGTATTTCATTAGTATTAATCATAATCTAATAGTATTCATCAGTTTCATCACTTATATGACTGTTAAACTTAAAATAAGATTTCAGTGAGTGATCATAAATAATCAAATTTAAGCTTAAAATTTGATCATTAATAACGTTTAATTTATACACGCTAGAGCTATTTTGAGAGTGGATTCTGATAGCTTGGCATTTCAGTATTAAATTTCCAAGATCATTTCATTACATCATCAAAACTCTATTTTTGATGATTTTTCTTGTAACTCATCTTTTCTGTCAAAATTCAATATTTTGCACTTCAAACCATGATTTCAAGGGGTTATACCTTGAATATTATAAGAAAAATTACTTCATTTTTGGCTTATAAGCTAGTATAATCTGAATGTCTACTTCTTTTTAAGCTTAGACCACTTTCACAACAAAGTGGTCAACAGCTCTATTGATTTTATTCAATAATCCATTACAAGTTTTAACCTTGTTTATAACTTGTGAAATAAAGTTCCTATATGTATTGCTACAGTAATTGTGTGGTGATCTTATCTTTGGCTTATCTCTCTATCTTGTATATTTCAAGAGATATTAGCTAAAAACCATGAATATATGCATTGACCAAAAAAGTGCATATATTCAGCTTAATTCCTTAAGTATTAACTTTAGAGATTAGCTTTCAAGTCATTTTATGTGTAGCATGTTATGGAGAATTCAATGGTACAACTTATTTTACATGTTGTTTCATTGGTTTCTTAGATAAATGAGGTTTTATACCTTTTTTAAGCTATTATTACATATTCCTTAGTAATTATTGACTTTTCAGATATGCCATAAAGATGAAATATGTGTATTTTACCATGGGGAATCTAATGGTGTAATTTCTTTCACATGTTTATTCATTAGATTCTTCTTTAATTCAGATTTTGTACTTATTTATGGTATTTTACTAATTTTTGAGATAATTATCATAAGTAAAATTATTACAAAAATTTTGCTGTGACCTTTTTGGATATGAGGTCATATCTCAAAGGCTCACAGGATGTGATGTAATACTTGCAGGCCATAGCATATGTGAGCCTTGAGTTATATTTTACATACCCAAATAGGCAAAAATGATCTTAAAAATAAATTCTGAACTATGCATAACCCATAAGTAATGCATATATTCCAAATTCATCATTTTTGATTTCAGAAAAGATGGATACCTTTTTATTTAGTAAGTAAACTCATGTATTTAAGGCCAGATTTGGATTCTACACAAAATTTCACCTAGGGTAGCTCCATCAAGTGAATAAGCTTAAATCAACTCTTTGAGGTGGTAATATGGAAAATACTTCAATACCACATAAAAGATCCATGAAAATTTTTGTTTTTCTCAATTTCACCCCAAAATAATGGTAATGTGAGAAATCCCATGTTACATATACACTAAAAATAGTGTTATACATGTTTTTGGAGTCTAATATTATGATATTCCTACATACAATTGCTACACCCAAAGTGGATATCTCACTTAAGCCTGAATTTCTATTTTGACATAAAAAATATGCAAGGGGGACAAAAGACATGAAAGAGAGCCGGGGGTACCAAACTTCTGAGGCCTTTGAGGCATGGACAGCTCCAAATTTTGGATCCATGGCTGATCTTGGTCCAATTAGTAAGCTAAAACCTTTTAGGAACTTGGTTACCAAGGAAAAACTTCATTATATCATAAGAGCATAACAAATAATCTGTTATTTTGATATGCCAAGGAGGTAAAGATCAACTTATACTCTTGTAACCATGTCAATTCTTAATTCTTTTCCATGGATAAATGCCAAAAGATTAATTAAGACACTTTTTGGACTAGTATCCATTTATTTACCTCATAGCAACCAGCCATATACTGCTATTTGTAATTCTACATAGAAATGAGGTAAAAACTTCAAAAATTCATTAACAATACAATTCTTAATGAATCTCTCTGAAACGTTCAGGACCGATTGAGGACTGTATAATTCATATAAAAGCCATGAATAATTATACTTTTACAAGTAAAATTAAAAGTTTTACTTACAGTCTATTTTTGATGATTCCATGTGAAATATTGAATCTTTACAAATTCACAGAAAATACACTCTGTGATGAAATTTCCAATAACATTGATAACTTTGAGAAATCAATGTTTCTTTTGTAACAAAAGAATATTTACAGTTATTACTCATTTTATTCTTAACCATAAATGGCTTGGTAGTCATGTAAAAACATCAATTAAGTAATAATGATAATTTTACCTGACAACAGATGATGCAATCAATAATCCAAAAATGATTATTATTTTCTCACTCACTGGATTTTCAGTCTTCTCCATGGAATGCCTCTGTGAGCTGTCTTAGAATTAAAAGAGGCCTCCTCTTGCTGTTTTTCCAAATCATCACATTACTCAATTATACCTTTATCACCAACAAGTAAGTATCAGTTAAATCTTTTCTTAAGTGCTTTAAATATTTCAGAATCAATCAGAAAGACATGAAATCATAGAAATCAACTGTTTATCTTTAATACGTTCTTTGGAGTATTAGTGAGTGATTCATCTTAATTCTTAAGGCTTTTCTCTAGTAATTCTTTTCTTCAAGAATTATATTTATAATTATGCTTGCAAAAGATAATTATACATTATAATAATTTCATTATTTCAAAAAGGAAGTTTTGTTATTAAATACTTCTTGTAATTGATTCTAGTAGACAACTACTGCTTACTGTTGTAATCACTAGTAGTGTATAACAAGTAAAAGAAATAATTAATTCTTTAATTATTTAATTATTGTTATAATAATTTTTGATATTATATTTCATAGGAACAGTCATAGTACTGTTGATTAATAGTAATTTTATCAACAGGTCTCATAGACACATATTAAATTTGGCAGCCTGGCCATGTTTTTTTGAGCCTTGTACCCTTAATTAATATATCTTTAAGCTTTAAAATATATTGATTTAATTATTTTTTTCTTTCAATTTAAAGTTAAAATTCTTTTTATTTTTGAAATTGTCTTAAAATATTTCCCATTGGGGAATTTGGTTTAATTTTGTACTCTTTTTGCAAGTGGATTTTTCACATCCTAAAGACTTATAATATTATTCTTTGAGTTACTCTGAATTAGTTTTTATTAAAAATCTTGAATTTTAATTTTTTTCTTTAAAAAGAAAGATTTTTTTAATACTAAAAAATAAAAACTTTTAAAAAATCTTAACAAATATCTTAAAAGTATAAAAAATAATTTTTTTCTTTTATCAATTTTTTTGCTAGTGTCTTTAATCAAATAATTTGCAGCTGGTAACAGACTCAGTAAAAAATAAATTAACAGTACATAATCTTCAGAAGCAGAATCTGAAGACAGTATTGAAGTGCAAATTGCTAAAAGAGGCACTTTATTTAAGACAGAACAAGCCAAACAACCACCAAATGGTGTGTGATTTCTGTTTTCAATTCTGATTTTCTCTTTAATTTATGTGAAAAACAGTGCATACCAGAAATGGAAGAAGCCATTCAGTCCAGCCAGATTGACCTGGACAAGGAAGATGTAAGACCAGAACAAGGTCTGCCAAGTATTCCTCAAGAAAGACACATCTGGAGGATGCCAGAGCTGCCCCCCCATCCCTCAAGGTCTGTACCAACAAACTTTGATGTAAACTCTGAGAATGAACTAATTGAAGGTAATGTGTTAAGGGCTGCACCACTTTCAAGTGGTATCCATAGAAATATATCAGTCCCCATACACAAATTGTTTCAGGGAAGCAAAAGAATAGGAGTGAGAAATATGCCCAAGCCTTTGGCAGGGGTTCATGAACTGCTACTTACACATCAAGAGCTTTCTGGTCAGGAGCAGACCATAGAGCTCTTAGGAGGGTGGAGCCAATTGTCTTTCAAAGACAAGGTCAAAAAGATAAAGAATTGGTTGAAGAACCAAAGTCTTTTATCTGTAGACAAGAAGACGGAATTAGAAATGACCCCAGCTTTGGAAGGAGGCCCAGGGGCGTCTAACAGCTCCAAACGAGTGCCAGAAGCATCCAAATAGAAGCCCAAAGGACCTCAGAAGAAGAAAGGTCCCAAGAACCATCAGGGCAAAGGCAAAGGCAAAGCAAGTTGGCACACACCTTACCCACAAGGGTACAGGATCCCCAAATTGGAGCCTTCAGCCATGGACAGTGTCTTCAATATGGCCAGGACTCTTATGGAATTCACAGCCAAAGAGCAGGAAAGTAGGAACAGGACATTTCCACACAAATAATAGATGAAATAAGAAATTTTAAATTTATTATTGATGTAGAACTTTGAAAATTTGATGCAAAGTTAAATAAACTAACATCAGATATAAGTGAATTAAAAAGAAATGACAAAAGGTATACTGAGTGGTATAAGCTGACATATTTCAGGCTTGATTCAATTACCAATACATTTGACAGAATTGAAAGTAAATATCAAGTCCAAAACAATGAAATGGAATATCTTTCCATTTTAAACATCAGTGATCAAAAAATAATTCTAAAAGCTCATGTTTTAGAGATAATTAATAATCCCAATCAGTTTGCCACACATTTGAAAAAAAGTGACAGTGAAAGGTAGAAGTTAAAGAATAAAATAATTGCAAATGTGGAGCAAATTAATAAGAATTATGAACCACATATGCAAAGCCTTTGACTGAAGAAAAGATTTCTGTTAAAGGATGTTTGAACCCATTTTTAGGAGAAAATTGTATATGTGCAAAAGATATTCCCAAGCTGGAAGAATGTCCAACATTCTCTGGTGAATTAGAATACAATCATATTGAATTCATCAGAACCATTGATATGTTGCAAGAAGACTTTCACATACCTCGTGAGATCATAGTGGGGAAGCTACACTCATCGTTTACCAGAACTGCAAAGAAATGTTATTACAAAATGAGACTAGATGTTGATAAACATAATTGGCCTTGGTGGAAATGTGAAATAATCACAAAATGGGCTAACAATTATTAGAGATTTAAAGTGGAAAATTCTGTTGAAAGGGGCATTTTCAACTCAGAAAAGGATAAACCACTTACTTGGTTCCTCAAGCAGAAAGACAGATTATCTGCCTTACACCCAGATATGTCTGACTTTATGATTAATATGAAAATATTAAGAAAATGTGGAGAACTAGAACATTCTATCAAGTGCAGATGTGGAGAACCCTGTTCAACAGAAGACTACATCAATGCCATGAAAAATATCATTACTAGAACAAGAATTGGTAAAACCTGGACTAGAGTCCCTATGGAATCCAAAATGGTCTCTAAAACTTCCAGAGAACATGAGAGGCATGAAAGACCTGTCTTGAAGTGTCATAAATGTGAAAGCACTTCACATTTGGCCAACACCTGCATCAAAAAGGCAAAGATTAATGAAGCTCAAGTCATTGAGGAAGTTCAGTGTACTGAAGAGGAAGAAGAATCTGAGCTAGATTCTGCAGTCTCTGAGGACACCAGTAGAGGACTATTGCATTGAAAACATTACAGCTTTCTTTGAGGTCACAGAAGTCCATACTCACTTGCAACAGTACATTGAGGATTGTCATAAACTGATCAATATCCAGGATGCCAGAATGTGTAAAACCAAACCTGCTAGAGGTAAAGGGTACCCTGCTGAAGCATCTTGTATCACATCAATCCTGATGAATGATATTGAAGCCAAAGTAAATTTGGGTACAGGGGCATTTTTTACTTGTGTAGGAAAAGATTATCTTCAAGCCATACTCCTTGGATGGAAGAACCATCTAATACCAATAGAGGTTGTACAATTTGGTAGTTCCAGTAATAATATGTACCCTTTAGGAATATTGGACACTAATCTTGTATTTGCACATCCAGAAGGAAGTGTAAGAATGAAAACTGAGATATTAGTAATGGACAATTGCACATCCCAGAACATCATTCTTGGGAATGATTACTTGAATATTTATGGTATTGACATCAATAACCATAAAGACAAATATTTCACAATTGGAAAAAATAAAAGACAAAAATTTGCTTTTTCCAATATGCCAAAGCAAACATGTGTGATATCTTCTGTTGAAGACACTTGGAAGGAAGAATTTTGTGGCTAATCAACTTGTTGAAGCACAAATTAATCCATCATTATCACCCAAAATGAGGCATGATCTTATGGATGTATTATACACATATAAGAATGCCTTTGCTTCTGATAATGAACCATTAGGCACTATCAAAGGGAATAAAGTTGATATTACTGTTAATATTGACAGGCCATATCCTCCAGTACTTAGAAGACCAGCTTATCCAGCCAGTCCTAGAGCTAGAGAAGCCTTGGAAAAACATATCCAAGAGCTGATCCAACATGGTTTACTGAGGAAAATCGGCCATAATGAAGAAGTTGAAGTGGCAACACCTGTTATTATTGCTGAAAATAATAATAAATCAAGGATAGTTGGAGATCTTAGAGAATTGAATACCTACACAGTTCTAGATAGGTATCTAATCCCTAGAGTTCAAGAAACCTTGACTCAATTGTCTAAAGCCAAGTAAATAACATCAATGGATGCATTAAAAGGCTTTCATCAAAATTCTTTGATGCCCAAAACTAGTAAATTACTTAGAATTATTACTCACTGTGGTATTTATTAGTATCTTAGAATGCCATTTGGTATTAAAAATGCACCATCTCATAATCAAGGAATGATTAATACCATCTTCCCCACAGAATTATCTGAAGGATGGCTTATCATTTATATTGATGATATTATCCTATGTTTTGACTCATGGTATTTGCACCTTGAAAGAATTGTGAGAGTACTTGACAAAGCTACAGGAGTGAATATAAAGATTTCACTCAAGAAATGTAATTTTGGCTTTGAAGAACTTAAAGCTTTAGGAAATATTGTTTCTGGTTTAAGCTTGGGTATTGACAAAAATAAAGTGGCAGCAGTGTTTTTCAAGCCAATACCCCAGAATAAGAAAGAAATGATATCTTTTCTTGGCTTTGCCAGTTATTACAGGCAACACCTGAAAGACTTTGAAATTCTAGCCAGGTCACTCTATATATTCTGTGATCAACAGACAATATTTGATATGACACAGGGAAGAATTAAAGCTCCTGATAAGATAAAGGAAGCTCTCACAGAAGCACCTTTACTACTCATGCCTGACTGGAACATATCTTTTAAATTTTACATTGATGCATGTGGAGATGGATTGGGGGAAGCCCTACATCAGGTCCAAATTATTGATAACAAACCTAAAGAGGGACCATTTTGTTACATTGCAAGACAAATCAAACAAACAGAAGCCAAATATGGTGCAAGCCAGATGGAGTGCTTATGTTTTGTATGGGCACTTGAGAAATTACAATATAATCTTGATAGCAGTGTTTTTGAAGTTATTACTGACTGTAATGTGGTGAAATCACTTCTTAACATGAAAACTCCCAACAGACATATGTTGAGATAGCAAATAGCCATTCAAGAATATAGAAGTAACATGACTATAGCTCATAAGGTAGGAAACATTCACAAGATATCTGATGGACTTAGCAGGTGGGCATTTGCCAATACTCCTGATAACCCAGATTATGTACCTTTGGAAGCAGAACCACATATTCCAATTGAAGGACTCAACATAACTGATATTGGAACTGAATTCTTTGAAGAAGTCAGGGATTCTTAAAAGCAAGACAATAATTGCCATATCTTGACTTGTTTATGAGATAAAGACTGCAAAGATACATCTTTAGTCAATTCACTGGATGAATTTTGGAAGAATTTTTATTCTGAAGGAATATTTCACTTGTTTGATGGGATATTTGACCACAGAACCAAACATTCTTGTGTAATGGTATTGTGCAGCAGATTGCTTATCAATTCCATTCTTCATGAAAGCCATGATAGCATCTACTCTGGACAACTGTCAGAAGACAGAACACTTGAAAAAGTAAAGAACTGTGCATGGTGGCCATCTTAGAGAAAAGAAACCATTGAATATTGCCATACCTGTGATAGATGCCAAAAAGCAAACAAGAGTACAGGCATGAAATCTGGACTGATGATTCATATTAAAGAACCAAAATCCCCTTGGGAAGTTGTTCATATTGATTGGGTCACAGCACTTCCTCCAAGTGGTGACAGAAGTTACAATGTGTGTTTACTCATTGTAGACAGATATAGCAAAGCTCCCATATTCTTACCATGTCATAAAGATGACACTGCTATGGATACCGCTTTTCTTCTATAGAGTAGAGTTATTTCCCATACAGGATTATTTGAGAATATCATAATTGACAGAGATCTCAAATTCACATCTGCACTTTGGACCAATCTTCACAGATTGTTTGGGACTAAGTTATCATTCCCAACAGCACATCACCCTCAAACAGATAGACTAGCAGAGAGAATGATTCAAGCTTTAGAGGACATGATTGGGAGACTCTGTCCTTATGGGTTAAAATTCAAAGACTCAGATGGCTTTACCCATGACTGGTGCACTCTAATACCTGCATTGGAACTGGAATATAGGACATTAGTCCATTCTTCTACAGACCAAACTCCTTCTATGTTAGAAAAGAATGAAATCCAAGACTCCCAGCAGACACACTGATGAAATACTTGATTTACATTCATCCTACAGCTTTCAGATTCAAGATAATGCTTGATAAAGTGAAACATTATGTAAAACAGAGTATGAATGATGCTTTCGACTATGCAAAACCAAAGTGGGACAAGAGTAACAAAGTACCAGACTTCAACGTAGGGAGCTTAGTTCTAGTTTCAACCTTGAATTTTAATAATATCAAAGGCCCAAAGAGACTTAAAGATTCTTATGTAGGAACTATTTTTATTGTTGCTTTACATGGAACCAATGCAGTTCAAGTGGACTTGAGTGGTGAATTAGAAAAGAAACACCCCACCTTTCCAGTCAGCTTGATAAAACCTTATCAACCAGCTGACAAAGAATTGTTTCCTTTGAGGAACCCAACTCCTTTGACTGTACAACTAGTGGAACAGAATGAAGACAAAAAGATAAAGAAATTCATTAAAGAAAGGAGACTTAGGGGGAAAAATTAAAGAGAATATCTTGTCAAATATAGAAATCCAGTACATGAAGATGAATGGCTGGAGAAATCAGAAATACCTGACTCAGAGAAACCCTTAAGAAGATTTAGGCATGAAAGAAGGCCACAAGTCTAAATATGTCTATAAATGTTCTTCATATTACTTGGTCTGAGTAATTTAAAGAGGTTGGATAGTGGACATTAACCCCCATTGGGCCCTTTTTGTTCTTGATACCATTAATGAAGCTGTAGTGCAATTTTATTTTTTGGTGGCAGGGAATTCGAGCCTTGAAATTTATTTGACATACCCAAATAGGCCACAATTATCTTAAAAATACATTTTGAACTATACATAACCAATAAGTCATGAATATATTCAAAATTAATCATTTTTGATTTCAGAAAAGATGAATAATGTTTTATTGAGTAGGTAAATCCATGGATTTGTGGCCAGATTTGGATTCTACACAAAATTTCACCTAGGGTAGCTCCATAGAGTGAATAAGCTTAAATCAACTCTTTGAGGAGGTAATATGGAAAATACTTCAATAACACATCATCAAAGCCACATCAAATATCTATGAAAAGTTTTAATTTTCTCAATTTCAGGCCAAAATAATGGGAATGTGAATAATCCCATGTTACATATACACTAATAATAGTGTTATGCATGTTTTTAGCACTTAATACTGTGATATTCTTACATGCACTTTTGGTATACCCATAGTGGATATCTCCCTTTAAGCTTAAAATTCTATTTTGACGTAAAAAATATGCAAGGGGGACAAAAGACATCAAAGAGAGCCTGTCAGCCTGTGACTCAAAACCAGAGCACAAGCATGACAGCCAAAATACCATAAACCAATGGTATAGCCAAAATACCACCAAAACATGGAGCTGAGCCAAATCAGCTCAAAAGGTATCAAAAGAAAGAGGAAACTCACCTCTTTCTGAAAATATAAGTCCCATCACCATATGACAAGAAATAACAAAGTTATTCCTGCTCAAAGTTATTGCTGAGCATAAACCTTAATTTTCACCTCTCATCTAAAATCTAGAAGGAGAGGCTTAACCCCATCAAATGGGTATTCAAAATGAAGCTCTAAGCCAGGGCTATCTAATGGTGCTAGCCAAACTGAGCTAGCACCAGTATTACTTGAGTTATGGTCAAACTCAGACCAAATAAGGGTGAACAAAACATTCACCTCTCATCTAACTTTTACCGTTTTAGTGTGAGATACCTAAAGTGGGGTCTTTTTGGAAAGATCACAATCAGGGCTATCTGATGGTGCCATCCATTTCCCCATAGCTCAACTACAACAGAAGTTATTGGCCAAACAAGCTTAATACAGCTTTTGCCCAGACCACGCCAAAGTACAAAAATACTTGTACATGGGATAACTTTGTCATATTGAATGATAACCATGTCAAGTTGGGTACCATTGTGTAGAGCTCATACAGAGCTATTCAATGAACCAACGTTGAGCTTGATATCTCAACAACTGACAGAGTTATGACCATTTTAAAGTCAAAATCCCACCTGCTGTCAGATACAGCCTTACCATGGGATAATATCCCATAACCATGAATATGAGGTGTCAAATAGACGAAGAAGCATGTTTTTACTTCAATACCTCATATGTCAGTCAATACTGGGGTCCCATACAGGTTCTGTACAGCATTCTACGCGTCATACATGTCAGAATCAGGCTGTGAGGTCCCCAGATGAAAATTTTCACCCTGTATTGGTGAAAACCACCCAGATGTGGTTTCAAAACCACATCTGAGCCCAATACAGGGTATACAGGCTGTTTGCAAACCACAAGCCTGTCATAGAGAGTGAAAAATCTTCTCTTCCTCTATGTGGAAAGGTCTAGCAGCCTTTCCACCTCAATTTCAGGATAAAAGGAGGGCTTTTCACAGCCAAAAGCCTTTCCTCATCCTGCTCTTGAATACCCTACGTAGTAAACTGTCAAAAACAGTTTTACTCTTGGGTAATAAACAGGTATAATTATATATTTAATTATTGTAACTCTTATTATAGTAACCCAACTGGTAAGATTGCACCCTGGGTTCTCAATAGCGCTCACCACCACCATTCCTCAATAGTAGAACCCCTTAAATATATTATAAATCATCTTTTAAATCAAAAACTCTTATTATTAATCAATTTTCTACGTGTCACAGTCATAATTCTAGTTGTAAATACTCTTATTACCACTTCAATATAGACTCAGCCTGACAGAGCCAGGGTACCCAACTTCTGAGGCCTCTGAGGCATGGAAAGTTCCAAAGCTTGAATCCATGGCTGAGCTTGGCCCAATTAGTAAACCAAAACCTTTTGAAACTTGGTTACCATGTTACAACTACAGTAAAGTCTAAGAAAATGGCAAATAACCTGCTATTTTGATGTGCCAAGGAGGTAAAGAACAACTCAGACCCCTGTAACCATGTCTATTCTTAATGACTTACCATGGATAAGCCCCAAAAGAGTAACTAAAGCCCTTTTTGGACTAATATCCATTGATTTATCTCATAGCAACCAGCCATACACTGCTATTTGCAATTCTGTGTAGAATTGAGGTTAAGACTTCAAAAATTCATTAAAAATACAATTCTTAATGAATCTTTCTGAAGCTGTCAGGTTCAATTCAAAACTGTATAGTCCATATACAAACCAAAAATAATTATAATTCTATACGTAAAATTAAAAGTTTTACTTACTGTCTATTTTTGATGATTCCACGTGAAACACAGAATCTTTCAAAATTGACAGAAAATACATTCTGTGATGAAATTTCCAATAACACCAATAGCTTTGAGAAATTAATCATTATTTTGGAATAAAAGAAGTTTTACAGTTGTTAATGCTTTTATTCTTAACTATAAATGGGTTGGCAGTCACATAAAAGCCTGAATTAAGTAATTCTGATAATCTTATGTGACAACAAATGATGCAATCAATAATCCAAAAATGCTTATTGTTCTCTCACTCACTGTTTTTTCAGTTTGCTCTATGGCACACCTCTGTGAGCTGTCTTAGACTTAAAAGAGGCCTCCTCTTCCTGTTTTTTCCACATCATCACATTATTATATTATACCTTTATTACCAAACAAGTAAGTATTAGTTAGAACTATTTCTTAAGTGTTTTATTCTTTCAGAAATCAATCAGAAAGACGTTAACTCATAGAAATCAACTATAATTTGTTGTAATACTGTTATAAGTCAATTTCGATCCATTAAATCCACAATTCCACATCAGATTTCTCTACTATTATCATCTAAAAGGTGCATTGGATTAATAGTGAGTAATTTATCTCAATTCTTAAAGTTTTTCTATAGTAATAGTTTTCTTCAAGAATTATCTCTATAATTAATCTTGTAAAAAATAACTATATATATCAAAATGATTTTAACCCAAATAGGCCACGATTATCTTAAAAATACATTTTGAACTATACATAACCCATAAGTCATGAATATATTCAAAATTAATCATTTTTGATTTCAGAAAAGATGAATAATGTTTTATTGAGTAGGTAAATCCATGGATTTGTGGCCAGATTTGGATTCTACACAAAATTTCACCTAGGGTAGCTCCATAGAGTGAATAAGCTTAAATCAACTCTTTGAGGAGGTAATATGGAAAATACTTCAATAACACATCATCAAAGCCACATCAAATATCTATGAAAAGTTTTAATTTTCCCAATTTCAGGCCAAAATAATGGGAATGTGAATAATCCCATGTTACATATACACTAATAATAGTGTTATGCATGTTTTTAGCACTTAATACTGTGATATTCTTACATGCACTTTTGGTATACCCATAGTGGATATCTCCCTTTAAGCTTAAAATTCTATTTTGACGTAAAAAATATGCAAGGGGGACAAAAGACATCAAAGAGAGCCTGTCAGCCTGTGACTCAAAACCAGAGCACAAGCATGACAGCCAAAATACCATAAACCAATGGTATAGCCAAAATACCACCAAAACATGGGGCTGAGCCAAATCAGCTCAAAAGGTATCAAAAGAAAGAGGAAACTCACCTCTTTCTGAAAATATAAGTCCCATCACCATAGGACAAGAAATAACAAAGTTATTCCTGCTCAAAGTTATTGCTGAGCATAAACCTTAATTTTCACCTCTCATCTAAAATCTAGAAAGAGAGGCTTAACCCCATCAAATGGGTATTCAAAATGAAGCTCTAAGCCAGGGCTATCTAATGGTGCTAGCCAAACTGAGCTAGCACCAGTATTACTTGAGTTATGGTCAAACTCAGACCAAATAAGGGTGAACAAAACATTCACCTCTCATCTAACTTTTACCGTTTTAGTGTGAGATACCTAAAGTGGGGTCTTTTTGGAAAGATCACAATCAGGGCTATCTGATGGTGCCATCCATTTCCCCATAGCTCAACTACAACAGAAGTTATTGGCCAAACAAGCTTAATACAGCTTTTGCCCAGACCACGCCAAAGTACAAAAATACTTGTACATGGGATAACTTTGTCATATTGAATGATAACCATGTCAAGTTGGGTACCATTGTGTAGAGCTCATACAGAGCTATTCAATGAACCAACGTTGAGCTTGATATCTCAACAACTGACAGAGTTATGACCATTTTAAGGTCAAAATCCCACCTGCTGTCAGATACAGCCTTACCATGGGATAATATCCCATAACCATGAATATGAGGTGTCAAATAGACAAAGAAGCATGTTTTTACTTCAATACCTCATATGTCAGTCAATACTGGGGTCCCATACAGGTTCTGTACAGCATTCTACGCGTCATACATGTCAGAATCAGGCTGTGAGGTCCCCAGATGAAAATTTTCACCCTGTATTGGTGAAAACCACCCAGATGTGGTTTCAAAACCACATCTGAGCCCAATACAGGGTATACAGGCTGTTTGCAAACCACAAGCCTGTCATAGAGAGTGAAAAATCTTCTCTTCCTCTATGTGGAAAGGTCTAGCAGCCTTTCCACCTCAATTTCAGGATAAAAGGAGGGCTTTTCACAGCCAAAAGCCTTTCCTCATCCTGCTCTTGAATACCCTACGTAGTAAACTGTCAAAAACAGTTTTACTCTTGGGTAATAAACAGGTATAATTATATATTTAATTATTGTAACTCTTATTATAGTAACCCAACTGGTAAGATTGCACCCTGGGTTCTCAATAGCGCTCACCACCACTATTCTTCAATAGTAGAACCCCTTAAATATATTATAAATCATCTTTTAAATCAAAAACTCTTATTATTAATCAATTTTCTACGTGTCACAGTCATAATTCTAGTTGTAAATACTCTTATTACCACTTCAATATAGACTCAGCCTGACACAGCCAGGGTACCCAACTTCTGAGGCCTCTGAGGCATGGAAAGTTCCAAAGCTTGAATCCATGGCTGAACTTGGCCCAATTAGTAAACCAAAACCTTTTGAAACTTGGTTACCATGTTACAACTACAGTAAAGTCTAAGAAAATGGCAAATAACCTGCTATTTTGATGTGCCAAGGAGGTAAAGAACAACTCAGACCCCTGTAACCATGTCTATTCTTAATGACTTACCATGGATAAGCCCCAAAAGAGTAACTAAAGCCCTTTTTGGACTAATATCCATTGATTTACCTCATAGCAACCAGCCATACACTGCTATTTGCAATTCTGTGTAGAATTGAGGTTAAAACTTCAAAAATTCATTAAAAATACAATTCTTAATGAATCTTTCTGAAGCTGTCAGGTTCAATTCAAAACTGTATAGTCCATATACAAACCAAAAATAATTATAATTCTATACGTAAAATTAAAAGTTTTACTTACTGTCTATTTTTGATGATTCCACGTGAAACACAGAATCTTTCAAAATTGACAGAAAATACATTCTGTGATGAAATTTTGATTAACACCAATAGCTTTGAGAAATAAATCATTATTTTGGAATAAAAGAAGTTTTACAGTTGTTAATGATTTTATTGTTAACTATAAATGGGTTGGCAGTCACATAAAAGCCTGAATTAAGTAATTCTGATAATCTTATGTGACAACAAATGATGCAATCAATAATCCAAAAATGCTTATTGTTCTCTCACTCACTGTTTTTTCAGTTTGCTCTATGGCACACCTCTGTGAGCTGTCTTAGACTTAAAAGAGGCCTCCTCTTCCTGTTTTTTCCACATCATCACATTATTATATTATACCTTTATTACCAAACAAGTAAGTATTAGTTAGAACTATTTCTTAAGTGTTTTATTCTTTCAGAAATCAATCAGAAAGACGTTAACTCATAGAAATCAACTATAATTTGTTGTAATACTGTTATAAGTCAATTTCGATCCATTAAATCCACAATTCCACATCAGATTTCTCTACTATTATCATCTAAAAGGTGCATTGGATTGATAGTGAGTAATTTATCTCAATTCTTAAAGTTTTTCTATAGTAATAGTTTTCTTCAAGAATTATCTCTATAATTAATCTTGTAAAAAATAACTATATATATCAAAATGATTTTATTATTTTAATAAAAGAAGTTTTTGTTATTAAATTCTTCTTGTAATTGATTCTTGTAGACAATTACTGCTTAATGTTATAATCACTAGTAATGTACAACACATAATAGGAATAATTCTTTAATTATTCAATTGTGGTTATAGTAATTTCTTATTATTAGATTTCATAAGAACAGTCATAGTAATGTTGATTAATAGTAATATTATCACAGTTTCATAGACATATCTTACAGGGCCAAGGAGGAATACCAGCAGCCCCTAATTCCAGGTGGCTCCCAAACCACAAGTGGGCCCACCTGAGCCTATTTTTGGCCATAATCCTAGAAGCCCCAAAATTGGCAAAACCCCAAGGACCCAAGACACTCAAATTAGCCATAGTGGCCATATTCACTCAAGACTCCAACCATGGAATCTGGCAGTCATCAGAGGCCCCCAGCCACCTCATAAGGGGCTTTCCCTCAAGATCAGGGAAACCTGTGGCCCAACTCAATGGATCCAGGCCTGAAGGAGCCAAAGGTGGTGTCAAAGGGGCTCTTCTAAGTGAAGAGGGCCTGGCACTCATTAAACTGGGACTTACTTATGAAGGGCTCAAGATATGGTAAATTGGGAATACACTTAAGATTGTAAAGAAATGAAATTACTAATGGAATAAATATAAGAAAGCAGCAACAAAGTCATAATAGTAAAAAATGAAAGAGCCAACAACAAACAAGTGCAAGTCCATTGTTTCAACATGTCAGAATGGAAAGATGAGGGTTAATACGGATATGGCCAGCCATCTCATACTGTACAGGCACAGAAAGGAAATGCAAAGACTAACTTAAAATCAATGAATATAATACCCAAAATAAGGATAAGAATATTTATAAAATAATAAATAAACTAAATTAATTAACTGGGGACAAGTCCCCAGGGGGGTAAAAGAGGGGGTGGTATATGTGGGAATCACCGGCCCTGGTCCAGACAGAGAATCTTCATGAGAATAATTGATGCTTGAATTGAGTCTGGCCAATACAGGTCCTGTATGGCTGTACAGGATCTGTACAAGGGGTTTGGTGGTATCTAGTGATTATACAGCTTCAGGATGGTGTATCCAAGCTGTATTGGGTAATTACAACCTGTACAGAAGCTGACAGGCTGTATTGATGAACCAGACTGTATGAATGTTTCAGCAAGGAAGATTTCTGAAACTGAATGCTGATATACACAGAGGATTTGCTAGTTTGAGGTGTGTGATTGGTGTAAGTATGAATATCCTTACCCCTGACTAGTCATTGTTACAATATCCCCCTGCTCAACACCATAATACCCTGCCACTGTTGAGTAGCATCTCAATATGCCCACATTTTTTTCAAAAAATTTCTTTTAATTTCCTTTTCCTCTTGGCCATCATCCTGAAAATTCATTCTTCTTTTTTCACTGTCATACTTGATTTAATATATCTTCCCCCTTCTTTTTGGATTGAGAAAGTCCTTTTCAACTTTCAAAATATGCTTTTCTTTGAATTCAATCATTATCCTCTTTTCAATGCATGGCCGTTGGGTTGTGTCGCAAAAAGAAGGCCATAGAGCTCTTCTGCTCAAAAGATGCTTGCCAATAAGTATATTAACATATATTTCATTATGAGTTGGCCCAATTGATGTTTTGAGCCCTTCTTGCCTTGATTGAGGATGTTGAAGAGTCAAAGGAGGGGTCTTGTCCCTATTTTCCTTAAAAAATGGCCCAAAATGGTGTTGGGGCCATTTTGGACTACTCAGATGAATCTTGGTTCTGGCTATCACCATGGCTCATTTTGAAATTTTTTTGGTTCAGGCCGATTTTTGGCCTTTTTAGTTACTTTTGGTGTTTTTGTGCCCTACAGTCTGCAGGCTGTAGTACGCGGTCCATGGGGGCCATTGGAGTCCCCCTGCGCCCAAATATGATGGGGTTCCAGGGGGTCCATGGGACCATAATTTCAAGTACATGGCCTGGGCCCATTTAGAGGCTTCAGGACCATCAAGAAACTGACCTCCCCAGATTTGAAGGGTAGGTCCTGGGCGGTTATTTAAGCCCAAGAGGACCTTAGATCTTCATTTTTAGGACTTTTAGGGGGGACATAATTGAGCTATGGCCCCACTTCCTTCATGAATTTTTCAGGCTTGAAGTGCATTATTCTGATGCCTGGAATTCTTCTTCTTGCATAAATCTTTAGTCATGAGTTCTAAACTGACTGAGCTCACTGAATATTCCCCTTCTGAGCCGCCACAATCTTTGCTTTGTGGTTTGGGAATCCTCAATCAATTGGCTTCACCCCGGTCACTTTGATCCTGCCAAACCTCATGGTGGCTATAAAGCAGTTGAGGTTCTTGATCCTGCTTTCACCAAGTGTTTAGTGAAAGGGAAGGATTGTTGTAAACATTAAAATCCAAGGTCTTCAAAGTGCCATTTTTGCTTTGTTGGGAAAATTCTATGTTGTTGTACTGTACCACAAGCTTCCAATGTTAGAAGAGATTTATGTAGTAAGAAGGAGCTCCCAGTTTCTGAGGCCCCTACCCCTGATGGTACCTCAGGGTATTCTAATTATGAGTCTGTCGAGTTTTCTCGATTGAATTGGGTACTGATATTGTGATATAATGGCTGGTTCTAGGAAGAGGGTTGTGGCCAGGTGGATTAATGTTGGAGGGCCCATCCCAGCTGGTGGTAGGCCAATCAATTCCAGCTCAGAAGTTTGCATATCCAGGATCAATACTGAAGTTGTAGTGAAAGGGATAAGGCAAATTGCTGATTCCCCACCTGATCCTGATGCTGAAGGTAGTGATGAATTGGATGGTGAAGAATCTGATGTGTTTCATAATTCTATTGGCCATCAATCCAGTACTTCCCCTTCTCATCCTCCTGCCAAGAGATTCCAAACTCACATCATTCCCAAAGCTCCCAGAACTTTTCAACCAATCCTTGCTACCATTCCCACTTCTCTTCCTCCTGCTTCACCAAGTTCTTCCACTACCAGGCCTTCCTTGATTTCAGTAGTAAGACCATCCCCCATCCCCCAGTCCAGAAATTCACCCAAAGTCACCTCTCAACAACCATTGAACATATCATTATTCACACTCAGGATTTTCCCTTCTTCCTAGGGAAGCTTTTTGACCACCCTGGAATATTCTGAAGCCTCTCCAAGCATTTTTTTGATTGGGTGCTTTCCGCCACAATAAGTGCATAAACCTTCTTTAATCCTCCTCTCATTTTCAGAGGTGATTAATCTTTTGTCTTTATTGAGTAAATCAGAATGAGGCCTATCCCTTGAGACTTGAACATTATTCCCCTTTTTAATCTTCTTTTGATGAGGCTTTTTGGAAGATGAATCTGCAGGAGGCCTGAATGAATAGGATCTAGTAACTGGAGGCTTCTTATCTTAAGGACTACCCTTTCCCTTCTGCTTCTCTGTCACAGGGGCTCTTGTGGAAAACAAGAGTGGCCTGGCACTCAGAAATCAGGGAACTCCCTTCGCAGACTCTGAAAAATAAATAAAATAAAATAAAGGAAATTAATTTCTCTAAGAAATATGCAAGTACAAAAATGGAATTCAATAAGAGAAATAAGAAGCCAAATGGACAAAGAGCCAACCTAGTAAGTCCTTAATCACTGTTTCAACCTTCCAAAATGAATACTGGCATTAGTAAAGATATGCCCACCAAAAATCTATGAAAGGCAAAGGAAAAAATGGATGCTAAATGACTATTTTGATAATATCAGTATTCAATTAACAAAAATGATAAGCTAAATAAAGATAAAATAAAATCAAAAAATATTAATTAACTGGGGGAAAACCCCCCAGGATCAAAGTAGGCTGGTAAATGTGAAAATTTGAGAGCTTGACTCCTTCAGGCTGAAAGCTGGTCAGTATTGAGTCCTTGAAGCTGTATTTACTGCTTGATGAAGTGTATACCTTGCCAAATCAGGAAATGAGCTGGGTTGAATGAACTTCCCATGATTTATGAATGAAAATCCAGGTCTTGATGGACCCAGACTGTATTGAATGAATGTGGTTGCCAAGGTGGATTTATGGAGCACTTCCACTTGAAAACAAAAAAAATACAAATTTATACTCAAAAGTGAAATTTTAAGTACAATTTAAAAATAAATTCACATTGAAAATTAGAATTGTGAAAACACATTTTTACTTGAAAAAATTAAGTAAAAATGAATTTTGAACAAAATCACTAAAATTGAAATATTTTTGGAAAAACATTGAATAACAATTATTATAACTTTTTATCCAACAAATAAACATATGAAATTCATTTCACCATTGGACTCCTCATCAAAAATAAGGTGGGGTAACCTCTGGGTAAAATTTCTGTAACTCAACTCTAAATAAGCTTAAATGAGGTTTTTAGTATTTTCTGTACAAAAGTTGAAAATAGTCAAAACCTTGAATAAATTTGTGTGTGGTTTAGAAGCTATGAGAAATTGAAGTATTTGCAATAGAAATGTCAAAATGGGGGTGTGTATTACATAGGTGAACTGTAATTTACATATGAGGTATCAATTATTACAGCTGTGTGCTGTAAAAATTCAATTGAATTGCATATGTAAATTGTAAGTATAATACATGATGAAGAATGAAATAAAAAATAAATTGGAGATATTAATTGCAGGGTTGAAAAGGAACTTTAGCTCCAAGGGGGAGCTATACCGCCAAATTCCTTTCTGACAGGGATGGGATGTCAAAATCCATGCAAAGGTTCATCACTTTTGGCCTGAAATTGAGTCACAGGGTCTGTGTCTCAATTGATGATGAGGATTTGATACCAACCAGGGCAGTTTTAACTGTTACCAAGAGGGTAAAGCTACTTTTAAGTTGAAACAATCTTTGTTGAAGAATTTAAACTGGTTTTTACATCTCTTACACACATTCTGACGTGTTTTGAAGGTTTAAAACCAGGTATTACTATAGCAATGGCTGATTTAAGGGTCCAAAATGTCTAAAACTAGCCCTTTTTTGGTCTAAACCAGGGTTCACTGATGTCATAATCGACTTTTCTGTTGTCAAAGTGTCTTCCACGACTGACAAGAGTAAAATTTACTTTTTGAGTAAGAAAATCTATGGCTATAAAAGAATTTCTTCTTTGCCCCACTTTTCTCTTCATGTTATAGTTTTTTGCTTTTATAATTAGGTTAAACACTGTTAAACAAATCAATAAAAGATTCCAACCACCCTTTTTTTAATCATCTTAAACCTTTTAAGCACACAAAAAAATCATTATAATAATTGTTTGTAACTCTTATAATCATTTTTACACCTGAACCACCCCATTTGTAAGATGTGTCTATGAAACTGAGGATAATATTACTACTAATCAACAGTACTATGACTGTTCTTATGAGATATAATAACAAAATGTTATTATCACCACAATTAAGTAATTAAAGTATTATTTTTTTCACGTGTTAAACACTACTAGTGATTTTAACAGTGAGCAAGTAATTGTCTACAAGAATCAATTACAAGAAGATTTTTATAATAAAACTTCTTTTATTAAAATAATAAAATTATTTTAATATATAATTGTCTATTTCAAGAACAATTATAATGAGAATTCTTGAAGAAAACTAATTTTAGAGAAAAACTTTAAGAATTAAGAATAAATCACTCACTAATATTCCAAAGAGCTTATTGAAAGATAAGATAGAGAGATTTGACGTAGAATTGTGGATTTTAAGGATCAAAATGAATTTATAACATTATTACAACAATATATAGCTGGATTCTATGATTTCACATCTTTCTAATTGATTTTGAAAGATTTAAAACACTTAAGAATAGCTATAACTAATACTTACTTGTTGGTAATAATGATTTTAAATGATAATAAGATGATGATTTGGAAAAAACAGCAAGAAGAGGCCTCTTTTAAGTCAACAACAGCTCACAGAGGCATGCCATGGAGCAAACTGAAAAAACAGTGAGTGAGAAAACAATAACCCTTTTTGGATTATTGATTGCATCATCTGTTGTCATGTAAGATTATCATAATTACTTAATTGATGCTTTTACGTGACTACCAACCCCAATATGGTTAAGAATAAAAGGAGTAACATCTGTAAATATTCTTTTATTCCAAAATAATCATTGATTTCTCAAAGTTATCAATATTATTGCCAATTTGATTACAGGTTGTAATTACTGTAAATTTTTGAAGATTCAGTGTTTCACGTAGAATAGTCAAAAATGGACTGTACGTAAAACTTTTAATTTTACTAGTAAAACTGTAATTCTTTTTGGTTGTACCATAGATAATACAGTTCTCCATTGGTCCTGAAAGTCTCAGAAAGATTCATTAAGAATTGTATTTTGAATGAATTCTTGAAGTTTTTACCTCATTTCTAGGTGGAATTGCAAATATCAGTGTTTCAGTGGTTGCTATGAGGTAATTATTGCCATGGTTACAGGAGTCTAAGTAGCTTTTTACCTCCTTTTCACGTCAAAATAGCAGGTTATTTGCTATTTTCTTAAGATTTACAGTAGTTGTGACATGGTAACCAAGTTCCCAAAAGGTTCTAGTTTACCAATTAGGCCAAGATCAGCCATGGATCCAAGCTTTGGAGCTGTGCACGCCTCTGCGGCCTCAGAGGTTAGGTACCCTGGATGTCTTTGATGTCTTTTGTCCCCCTTGCTTATTTTCTCCGTCAAAATAGAAATTTAAGCTTAAAGTGAGATATCCACTATGGGTGTACCAAAAGTCCATGTAAGAATACCATGATATTAAGTGCTCAAAACATGCATAACACTCTTCTTAGTGTATATGTAACATGGGATTTCTCACTTTCCCATTATTTTGGCGTGAAATTAAGAAAAACAAAATTTTTCAACGATCTTTCATGTGGTATTGATGATGTGGTATTGAAGTATTTTCCATTTTACCACCTCAAAGAGTTAATTTGAGCTTATTCACTCTATGGAGCTACCCTAGGTGAATTTTTGTGTAGAATCCAAATCTGGCCTTAAATCCATGGATTTACTTACTCAATAAAAAGTTATTCATCTTTTCTGAAATCAAAAATGATGAATTTTGGATATATGCATGACTTATGAGTTATGAATAATTCAAAATTTATTTTTAAGATAATTGTGACCTATTGGGGTATGTAAAATATACCTCAAGGCTCACACCATAAGTGAATTAAAGCATCTTTCATCACTTTTAGCTTTGTCACGTTTTTTCCAAATTCACTCTGGTCACTTTTGGGTGTGTTTTATCTTTAATGATCTTTTCAAGACTTGATTCTTATATTAATTTCCTGTAGTTCTTTTCTTAATTAATTTCAATTGAAATTGCTCTTGAAGAAAGTTTTCAGCCTGTGACTCACAACCAGAGCACAAGCATGACAGCCAAAATACCATAAACCAATGGTATAGCCAAGGTACCACCAAAACACGGAGCTGAGCCAAATCAGCTCAAAAGGTATCAAAGGAAAGAGGAAACTCACCTCTTTCTGAAAATTGAGTCCCATCACCATAGGATAAGAAATAACAAAGTTATTCCTGCTCAAAGTTATTGCTGAGCATAAACCTTAATTTTCACCTCTCATCTAAAATCTAGAAGGAGCGGCTTAACCCCATCAAATGGGTACTCAAAATAAATCTCTAAGCCAGGGCTATCCAATGGTAACAGCCAAACCAAGCTAGCACCAATATTACTGGACTTATGGTCATTTTCAGGCCAAATAAGGGTGAACAAAACATTCACCTCTCATCTAACGTCTACATTTTTGGTGTGAGATACTTGAAGTGGGGTCTTTTTGGAAAGAGCACAATCAGGGCTATCTTATGATGTCATCCATTTCCCCATAGCTCAACTAGAACAAAAGTTATGGGGCAAATAAGCTCAATACAGCTTTTTGCCTATACCACGCAAATGTACAAAAATATTGTACATGGGATAACTTTGCCATATTTAATGATTCCCATATCAAATGAGGTACCATTGTGTAGAGCACATACAGGGCTATACACCGAACCAATTTTGAGGTTGATATCTCAAGAATTGACAAAGCTATGACTGTTTTAAAGTCAGATTCCCACCTGCTGTCATATACAGCCTTACCATGGGATAATATCCCATAACCATGAATATGAGGTGTCAAATAGACGAAGAAGCTTGTTTTGAATTCAATACCTCATATGTCAGTCAATAATGGGGTCCCATACAGTTTCTGTACAGCATTCTACGGGTCATACATGTCAGAATCAGGCTGTGAGGTCCCTAAATGAAGATTTTCAGCCTGTATTGGTTAAAACTGCCCAGATGTGGTTTCAAAACCACATCTGAGCCCAATACAGGTTATACATGCTGTTTGAAAACCACAAGCCAGTACTAGAGAGTGAAAAAATCTTCACTTCCTCTATGTGGAAAGGTCTAGCACCCTTTCCACCCCATTTCAGGATAAAAAGGAGGCTTTTCACAGCCAGGATTGTTTCCTCATCCTGCTCTTGAATATCCTACGTAGTAAACTGTCGAAAACCGTTTTACTCTTGGGTAATAAGCAGGGTATAATTATAATCTTAATTATTGTAGTTCTTATTATAGTAATCCAACTGGTAAGACTGCATGCAGGGTTCTCAATAGCGCTCACCACCACTCTTTTACAATAGTAGAACCCTATTATGATATTATAAACTATTATATTATTGAAAAACTCTCATTTTAAGATTATTTTCACATGTCACAGTCATAGTTCTAGCTTTAAATAGCCTAATTACTGCTTCAAAATAGACTCCAGCTGACATTTTGGGGGCCTGGCCATGTTTTAAACCTTTTTTGGACCCTTATAAGTGAGTTTTTCTCTTATTTCTCACTTTATGACAATTTTTTTATTCTTTTTAGGCGTAATATTTCTTAAAAATATATATATTATGTATATATTTTTCTTTTTTTGGTACGTATACCACTTTTTTACTCAGATTTTAAGAGTACCTGTCATGTGGCTAATAACCACAAGACCCTTCTTTTAGGCGTGTTTTACATATAAAAACACATAAGCCATTAATAAAGTCTCATTTTTTAATTAAAATAAGACACCTCATACTGATAAACCAACAGTTGAGGCGTGGTTGGACATATTGTTAACTCAATTGCCCTGTTACACACCACCTTTTGACAGTTTACACTTGCTAAATACAAGTTATTCTGTGAGATATTGGTATACAAACAGTATACCAAATATCAGTAAGCTGTATTTCTGACATGGAATTATTAAGTCAATCACACTGTCATTGTACAAGGGCACATTGTAATAATGCACAAGCCCAGAGGCCATTCTTAGACGTGCAAAACCAGCATTTTTTAGAAGTCTTAACTGACATAAGCCCTCTTTTTCCTGCTTTGATTCAGTGGAAGATAACTTCATCCCACTTGAAAGCCAGTCACAGGCCAACACACCAGTGACACCCTCAGAACCAGAGGACATCAAAAGCAAAGGGAAGAGGCACAGTGAAGGCCTGATAACAGCAAAGAAGTGGACACTCATTGCCACTCAGAAGAGTAGAAAACCACAAAATTCTGCATCAATACAAGGTAAACCAACCTTGATAACTTGTACAGGAAAAAATTACTATAATTAACCCAGTTGTAACCTCTAAAGGTAAATTGCCCAAATCAGCAGACAACAAATTTGTACAAGGCACAGTCAAAGGTAAATACCCTAAGAACATAAAGTTTTTGACTGCTTGCAAACACTAACATGTCACCTGTACACCTCAGAGATCTTGGCTTCCAAAGGAACCAACCAGAGGACAGAGAAGGTTTGTCCAGAACCAGAAGACCTGAAAGAGGACACCTTGGACACAGTAGTGGATGGCAAAAAAATGAGGGAGATAATATCATCCCTTCCATTCACACTCCAACTCAATGGAGACATCAAACCAGAGGACTGGAAAGACATGGATCAAGTTCTTCAGCTCCACCAACTCCTCAAGGACTTATTCCAATGGAGCATGGACAACAAGAGGTTCAACCTGGCAAGTCACTGGGCAGAACTTGGAGCAAGTCGCCAGAAGATCTTTCTCAGAGAGATAGACTTCAAAGGCCTGATGGTAATCACCAAAGGTTGGAATCCTACCAGGTTGTTCAGACTCCTGGAGGCAAGGGCACAGAGGATAAGGGAGAATCAAGCCACTATCCAAGCTATAGAAGAACAGTTAACCCAGACAGGGCCTACTCAGATTCCTTCAGGCTCACAAGGAGCAGGCCAAATCAGCTCTCCAGTGGCTTCACACCATTCAGAAACCAGCAGATCAGTGGCCAAGAGTCACCATTCTTCACAATTCCAGGAAGTTTCCAGAAGAAGACAAGGAAACAAGGGCAAGAACAAAACCTCCTTCAACCAGAGGAGGAAAGAGTCAGACCCTATGATTCAGAAGCTGTTGGACTTGTAAAAGAAGTGCACAAGAACCAGAAGTAGTTGTAAACCACTCTAGAATCAGTAGTCCTAGTAATAGAAACATTACCCCCACTCAGACTGAACATAACATTGTCACATCTGAGAGTAACATCAACAGTGATACACTGTGGTTACAAATGTCCCAATATGCTGAACAATCTGCAAAGCAGTTTGCAGAAATTGAAGCTGGCCAAGAGAGGATGAGAAAAACACAAGCCTCCTTGGAACAGATAGGTAATAATCTTCAAGAAGGATATGCTCAACTGAGCAAAGCCTCTGAAGAAACTAACAAAAGACTGAATCTAGTCTTTGAAGAACAACACCACAGCAAAAGAGACAGGGATTGTCTGGACCAAGACATAAACAAATTGTTTAATGTCTACCATAACTTAAAGCCCCAACCACAAGGCCAAGTTATGGAGAATCCATATCAACCAGATGACATCAAACCAGATGCCATTTTGATGAATAAGGCAAGATCTCCATCACAATACCAGGATGGAGATGGAATGTCTTATTCAGAGAAGGAAGCCTTGAAACAGCTTCCTGAGGCCTCAAGCTGGCTCAAATTCTCTGGGTCAGGAGAATATGATCATATGGAACTCATAGATTATATTGATGGACTCTTCATTGATGTACCAAGCATACCAGACTACTGGATTACTGCTAGATTGATTACTGCATATAAAGTTCATGCTAGTATATGGTACACAGAAATGAAAGAAATCCATGGCAGAAGAAACTGGCCATGGTGGAAGATTCAAATCATCCAAAAGTACAGTAATGGAACTTGGATATGGCAGAAGACAATGTCATTTGAAAATGACAAATACTCAGTGGACAAGGATCCATATGAGTGGTGTCTCAGACAGTCTAAAAGACTTAAAGCCATTGATCCTCAGATGAACATCCAAATGAGGAATCACAAGCTTCTGACACGACTGCCAGGAGAACTAGAGCATGCAGTAAAATGCAGATGCAACCAGAATTGCACTCTAGATGACATTGCCAACACCTTACGGGACATAAGGAAAAGGACTAATATAGGGGAATTCACCCCATATAAGAGCAGCAGTTTCAAAGAGAAACAACCTTTCAGGGTAGAGTTTAAAGACAAACCCAAAGAAAGAGTGACAGAAGTGGAAAAGAAGAGGAATTCTTGTCACAATTGTGGATCAACAGACCACTATTCCAACAACTGTCCAAAGCCAAAGGAAAAGTCTATGCCATTGAGAAAGTCCCAGAGGAAGAATCTCCAACAGAAGATTCTGAATCAGACTCCATTAGTGATGCCATCAGAGAACCATCTGATGATGATCAAGACCCAAGAGAGGAATTTCTAGTGGAATACCAAGAGGAAATCCCACTAGAAATTCAGGACATACAGTTAGAAGCAGGCATGCCACAGGACACTGCTAACAAGAACTTGTGCAAACACACACAAGATGCACAAACATCCATGGTTACACCAACCAAAGGAATGGCATATATACATGGGACAGCCACAAAAATGACTGTTTGCATTGACAATGCTCAGCATCCACTGATCATTGACGGTGGAGCACATTGCTCCATAGTGGCCAGAAATTATCTGGATAACCACTTCCCAAACTGGGAAAAGCAGCTCTTGCCCACTAAGGCAAAGAACTTCAAAAGTGCATCAGGGAAAATGACTTCCATTGGGACAATTATCAAAGAGATAATTATACCCCACAGGAAGGGTAATATCAGACTCAACCCAGAGTTTGTAGTGCTTGTAGATGCCCACATCCAAGGGTTTTTACTGGGAACAGATTACCAGAGGATGTATGGCATAGATATTTACAACAGTAAAAACAGGCACATTACCATTGGTACCAACAAGGAAAAGAAATTTTCACTTGATATATACCACATATCTTCACAGGATCCACTAGAAGAACTCTTGAAGGAATTCAAGGAGGGACAGTTTAGCACTACCCTCACCAGTAAACAAAAACTAAGTTTACTGAAGATGCTGAGGAAGAACAGACCAGCATTTGCCATTGGTGAAGAGCCACTAGGCAAGATTAAAGGCCATGATATAGAACTATATCTTGATGTGGAAAGACCTTATCCACCCATGCTGAGGAGACCTCCTTATCCAGCAAGTCTGGAAACCAGGAAAGAAATTGAAAAACATATCAATGAGCTCCTGAATATGGATTTCATCAGGAAGATTGGACATAATGAAATAGTGGAAATCACCACCCCTGTCCTAATCACCTGGCATGATGGCAAGTCTAGACTGTGTGGAGATTTCAGAGCTCTGAATAACTACACAAAAGCAGACAGGTAGCCTATACCCAGGATACCTCATGCCTTGGATCAACTGGCAAAAGCCCAATACATAACCAAAATGGATTGTATGAAAGGCTTCCACCAAAATGGAGTTAAGCCAAACTCCATGAAATTACTCAGAATAATATGCCATATAGGTATATATGAGTATACCAGGATGCCATTTGGCATCAAAAATGCACCAGCCCATTTCCAAAGGATGATGGACACAATATTTCAAGAAGAAATACTGGAAGGCTGGATGTTGGTATATATCGATGATATCATTATATACTCAGAGACATTGGAAGACCATGTGCAATACATAGACATAGTACTAAGTAAATGCACACCCATAAATCTGAAAATTTTACTTAAAAAGTGCAATTTCGGCCAACAAGAGTTACTGGCTCTAGGACATAAAGTCTCAGGTCTTAGTCTGGCAATTGACCAGAATAAAGTAGCAGCAGTACTGCAAAAGCCATTACCAAAGATCATCAAAGAGATGCAATATTTCCTTGGGTTTGCTAGCTACTATAGAAACCACATCAAAAACTTTGCACACATAACTAGTAGCTTGTACAAATTATGTTCAAAAGATGTAGTTTTTGAAATAACCAAGGAAAGGAGGGATGCATATGAGAGGATCAAATATGAACTCACAAATGCACCTGTGCTAATGTTACCTGACTTTGAACTACTATCCGGGTTATGTATAGATGCAGCATGCAGTCAAGGCCTAGGAGCAGCCCTTCACCAAAGACAAATTGTGGATGGTGAACCAACAGAAGGAGTAATTTTCTACATCTCAAGGAAGCTGAAAAATTCAGAAGCCAGGTATGAGGCCACCCAGACTGAGTTTCTATGTCTAGTCTGGGCTCTAGAAAAACTCCATTATTATCTGGAGGGTGCAGTCTTTAAAGTCTACACAGATTGCACAGCCTTGAAGTCTTTACTGAACATGAAGACTACAAATAGACACATGCTGAGATGGCAAATAGCCATCCAGGAGTATAGAGGGAACATGACCATCATATTCAAAGAAGGTAAAAGTCATACCAATTCAGATGGCCTTAGCAGATGGCAACTGGATAATGTCAAGAGCAATCCAGCTTATGACCCTGAAGTTGCAGCCAAAATCCCTATCCATTTCATGGAAATAGATAGGAGGAAGAACTTCAGATTTTCTGAATGGGCACCAGAAAGTGATACCCCTGACAGTGGAAACATTGATTCAGAGGGGACAGAAACTCCCATATTGGGAGAAAGTTCCTCTGAACTGCACAATGAGTTTTTTAGTGCAGTACTGAAATCTTATGCCAAACACAAACAGTGTGGCATACTACTACAACTCCTTCAACAAAAGTACAGGAGTCCAGAACTGGAATCCCAGCTGGAAGAACCCTGGTTGAGGGCCTATAAGGATAACAAGTTCTTCCTTATAGATGTCCTGCTCTACCACAGAGAGAAACACACAAGTGCACTTTCAGTGGTAGACAGAGACCATATCTCTCTGATCCTACAGGAATGTCATGACTGCCCCTATATGGGACACATGAGTGAAGACAGGACCAAAGAGAGGGTAGCAAGCACAGCTTGGTGGCCCAAGTGGCAACAAGAGTTGGGAGAATACATCAACACTTGTGAAAGATTCCAAAAGGCAAATAGGATACATGGGAAGAAGTATGGGTTACTTCAACATATATCAGAACCCAAACACCCATGGGAAACCATCAACATGGACTGGGTCACAGGACTTGTCCCAGGAGGCAAAGAAAACTACAATGCCTGCTTGATCATAGTTGATAGGTTTAGCAAGAGCATGAGGTGTCTACCATGCCACAAGGAGGACAAACCCATGGATACTGCCCTGTTATTTTGGAATAACATCATATCTACCTGTGGAGTCCCTAAAATGATCATTACTGATAGGGACCCAAAATTCACATCTGAATTTTGTCCCAACTTGTATGAAATGCTTGACACCAAGCTTGCTTTTTCCACAGCTTACCATCCCCAAACAGATGGCCTAGCTGAGAGTATGATCCAGATTATGGAAGACATCCTTAGAAGGTTCTGTGCCTATGGCATGGAATACAAGGACCATGAAGGATACACCCATGACTGGGTTACCCTTCTACCAGCTGTCCAACTGGCTTATAATACAAGTCAGCACTCTACCACAGGAAAAACACCTGCAGTGGTAGAGAAAGGGTGGAATCCCCTGTTGCCTGTGGATCACTTAAAGAAGAATCTTCTGACCATCCACCCCACAGCCAAAGACTTCCATGATATGTGGAAGAGGGCTTGTGACACAGCTGCCAAATGCATAGCTGAGGCAAAAGAATATAATAAACCGAGGTGGGACAAGACACACATGGAACCTGACTTTAAGGAAGGGGACCAGGTGCTAGTGTCTACTCCGAACTTTAATAACCTTGAAGGACCCAAGAAGATGAGGGACACATTTATAGGGCCTTTCACTATCATTAGGTTGATAGGAAAGAATGCAGTGGAAGTCAAACTTACAGAGGAATGTTTCAGGAAGCACCCAGTCTTCCCAGTAAGCTTGGTCAAACCATACTTCCAAACAGAGGAGGATAAATTCCCCTCCAGGAAGAAGAACTACACACCACCTGATATAGTGGAAGTGGAGGACTCCCCAGGACCTGTGAGTAAGATCATCAGGGCCAGGAAGATAAGATTTAATGGAAAGGATAAAAGACAATACTTAGTCAGATTCAACCACCAAACAGCTGATAAAGACAAATGGTTGGCAGAAGATGCCATACCAGATGGGAACCTTCATCTAAGGAGATTCAGGGCCTCTAGGAAGACTGAACAGTCTCATCTATGATGAGCCTTTTTTAGAGGGAGGGTATGTCAGCCTGTGACTCAAAACCAGAGCACAAGCATGACAGCCAAAATACCATAAACCAATGGTATAGCCAAGATACCACAAAAACATGGAGCTGATCCAAATCAGCTCAAAAGGTATCAAACGAAAGAGGAAACTCACTTCTTTCTGAAAATATAAGTCCCATCACCATAGGATAAGAAATAACAAAGTTATTCCTGCTCAAAGTTATTGCTGAGCATAAACCCTAATTTTCACCTCTCATCTAAAATCTAGAAGGAGCGGCTTAACCCCATCAAATGGGTAGTCAAAATGAAGCTCTCAGCCAGGGCTATCCAATGGTACCAGCCAAACTGAGCTAGCACCAATATTACTGGAGTTATGGTCAATTTAAGGCCAAATAAGGGTGAACAAAACATTCACCTCTCATCTAACGTCTACAGTTTTAGAGTGAGATACTTGAAGTGGGGTCTTTTTGCAAATAGCACAATCAGGGCTATCTGATGGTGTCATCCATTTCCCCATAGCTCAACTAGAACAAAGGTTATGGGGCAAATAAGCTCAATACAGCTTTTTGCCTATACCATGCAAATGTACAAAAATCTTGTACATGGGATAACTTTGCCATATTTAATGATACCCATATCAAATGAGGAACCATTGTGTAGAGCACATACAGGGATATACACTGAACCAATTTTGAGGTTGATATCTCAAGAATTGACAAAGCTATGACTGTTTTAAGGTCAGATTCCCACCTGCTGTTATATACAGCCTTACCATGGGATAATATCCCATAACCATGAATATGAGGTGTCAAATAGACGAGGAAGCTTCTTTTTACTTCAATACCTCATATGTCAGTAAATACTGGGGTCCCATACAGTTTCTGTAGAGCATTCTACGCGTCATACACGTCAGAATCAGGCTGTGAGGTCCCTAGATGAAAGTTTTCACCCTGTATTGGTGAAAACTGCCCAGATGTGGTTTCAAAACGACATCTGAGCCTAATACAGGTTATACATGCTGTTTGAAAACCACAAGCCAGTACTAGAGAGTGAAAAAATCTTCACTTCCTCTACGTGGAAAGGTCTATCACCCTTTCCACCCCATTTCAGGATAAAAAGGAGGCTTTTCACAGCCAGGATTGTTTCCTCATCCTGCTCTTGAATATCCTACGTAGTAAACTGTCAAAAACAGTTTTACTCTTGGGTAATAAACAGGTATAATTATAATCTTAATTATTGTAGTTCTTATTATAGTAATCCAACTGGTAAGACTGCATCCAGGGTTCTCAATAGCGCTCACCACCACTATTTTACAATAGTAGAACCATATTATATTATTAGAAAACTCTTATTTTAAAATTATTTTCACGTGTAACAGTCATAGTTCTAGTTGTAAATAGCCTAATTACTGCTTCAAGATAGACTCCAGCTGACAAATTTCTTTTGTAGCCTTAAATCTCTCTTGTAGAGTATTTTTGGATCAATTGTTATTGTTGATAAAACAATAAATCTTTATAATCTTGTTTTTGATACTTAGAAAGTTAAAAACAATAGAATTGGTGTGTTTTCTCTTAAAAATCTTATTTCATACTATTTTTAATCAATTTGGAACTTATACAAATTTTGAGGACAGGAAAATTACCTGATTTTCAATCAAAGTTTCATATCCACACTTTACAGTAGGCATGAGTTCTGACTTTCCTCAAGATTGTAGAAGGACCCAACCATCTTTCAGAAGGTTTTTTGGTGGGTCCAGCTGACTTGATTTCCTTGGAAGAAATCTGCGCCATGTCACCAGGATTGAAAAGAGGTGGACTTGCTCAAATTATATCTGCATACCTCTTAAGCCTGTTTATCGCAACTTCACGTTCTTTCTTGAGATCTTACTGTACTTATTTTTCTCTTATTGATAGCTCTCCAGAATGTGTATCTTGAGTAATGTGAACTGAGTCAAATTGAGGATCTCTTCCATAAGTCGCGAAAATGGTGATTGTTTTGTTTAAGAGTGGTGAGAGTTATTGTAGGAAAATTCAGCCAGAGGGAGCCAGGTGTTCCAATCATCTTGATGATCACTGACATAAATCCAAAGTTACTGTTCTAGTATTTGATTTACCCTCTTTTTCTGTACATCAGTTTCTGGATTATAAGCAGCTGACAGATATCTTGAAATGTGGAGCTGCTGACAAAGATTGGTCCTAAAGAAAGAAACAAAGAGAGAACTTCTATCACTGACAATTCTTGAAGGAAGTCCATTCTTTCACAATATATTATTGATGAATAAATGGGCCAAATCCAGTGAATTTATTAATGACATTGTTGGAATAAAAATTCCCATTTTTGAGAATCTGTCCACTATGACAAGGATTGAGTCAAAGGCATTGGACAGTGGCAATTGAGTGATGAAGTCCATTCAAAGACATATCCGAGGACCATTTGGAATTGGAAGAGGTTTGAGCAGTCCAATCTTCTTGTGATGAATATTCTTGTTTCTTGAACACTGTTTACAGGATGAAACATAATCCTTGATAAATTGAGCAATGCCAGACCAGTGGAAATCCTGCTTGACAAGTTTGAGAGTCTTCCCTTGGCCAGTGTTTCCAGCTAGAGGAGAGTCATGCTGCTTTTAAAGTATGCTGAGCTGAATTGTGAGGTCATTTGGAACCACCATGTGATCTTTGAAAAGGAGAAGTTGGGAAGAGGGATCAAGAGAATAATCTTGGACAGATTTACCTTTACCAGCATCTTGCAGAATACTTCTATAGTTATAATCTTGCCATCATGACTTCTGAATTGAATCAATCAAATTTGAAAATGAAACCACATTGACTGCAAAGAATTTTGAGGCTTGAATTTCATCTTGCTTGATCATTTTTTGATAATTCATTGTATTATTTCTGATTAAATCGCCCCCTCTCTCTGGGTAAGTGTTGTCCTGACGTGACAATGCATCTGGAAGGGTAGCCAAGTGTCCAGGGTAGTAAGGGATTGAGAAATTAAATTCAGATAAGAACTCAGCCCAGCAGGCTTGATGCTGAGTGAGGAGCTTTGATGACATGAAATATTGAAGTGGAGAATGATTGGTGAGAACTTCAAAAAAGGAAGAAAGAGAAAGGAGAAAAGCCCTCCAGCACTTGAGAGCCCAGACTATGCCGAGTTTCTTGTCATGAATCTCATAAATGAGCACTTCTGGGAGAAACTTGCAGTTATCAAATGCAATTGGATGTTTTCCTGAGTCAGAAACCTGACTCAGTACAGAACCCAAGGCATAATCAGAAGCATCAGTCTTCACAATGGTTGGTAGAGAAGGATTGGAGAAGCGGTTAAAGCCACTTTGAGTTGATGAAACTGTCTAAGAGCTTCCTCATTGAGGGGAAATTGGGAATCTTTCTTGAGGAAACTAGTGAGTGAACTAATCTCCTTTGAATAACTCTTGATGAAATGGCGGTAAAAATTGGAAAAGCCAAGGAAAGATTGAAGAGCCTTGAGGTTTCTTGGAGGTGGCAAATTGAGAATTTGCTTGACCTTTTCTTGGTCCATCTTGAGACCTTCAGAAGAAACAATATAAACTAAATAATCTACACTATAAACATGGAATAGGCACTTGGAGGCCTTAGCAAAGAGGTTCTTGGCTCTGAGTCTGGAAAGAACAGTGGACACATGAGTGACATGTTCTTCCTCAGAATTGTAAAATACCATAATGTAATCCAAATGAACCACAAAATAAAAATCAAGAATATCATAAAACATATCATTTTCAAGGTTTTGGAAAGAGGCAGGAGCATTGGTGAGCCCAAATGGCATAACCAAATACTCATAACGGCCATATTTAGGTCTAGGAAAAGTCAAATGTTCCTCACCTTCCTTGATTCTGAGAAGTTTATATGCACTACGCAAATTAATCTTGGAGAAGTTAGAATCACCATTGAAGCAAAGTAAGAAGCTGATTCATAGTAGGAACAGGATACTTTTCTTCCTATTAACATAATTGAGTTTGCAGTAATTATATTCAAACAAAGGCCGACCTCTTTTTTTTTACAAAGAGGACAGGTGCTTCTTTTGAAGAGGAGCTTGGAAGCATGAAACCTTTCTCTATATTCTCTTAAATTTAGGCCCTGATTGTATCTGACTCTTGGTTTGATAAAGAGTAGATCACCCCAACTGGAGGTAGAGACCCCTCCAGCTTGATATGATGATTGCAGGTGCGGTGAGGAGGAATTTTATCTGATTCCATCTTGGAGAATGCATCCAAGTACTGGTGATAAGCAGAAGGAAAAAACTTCATCACGGTTTCTATTTCTCCTGGCTCTTCCTCTTAATCCCACAACTCTTTCAGGGAGTCATGATAAGATGAAGGAGGAAGGTCCATATTCACAAAGAAGAAATGAAGGGAAGATACAGAATTATCTTCTCCAAAATCTTGAATCTCTTTGAAGACTTCATCTCTAGAGGACAGTAATGATGTATGGGAATTAAAGGAAGGAATATGGACATAATATGGAAATGATGGTGTTCTAGAATCACCACCCTGATCTGCACATTATTTGGAAGAAGAAAAGTAATTACTGAAAGAATTAGAAGGATCATAATAGTAATTATTATCAGAATTAAAGTTGATCAGCCCTTGCCTCCAATCTATAGATTGATTAAAATACTTAAGAAAGTAAAACCCAATATTAGGTCTTCTCCCTTGGGAGTATCAATGACCAAAATGTCCTATTCAAAGCTTGGGAAAGAGGGAAGCTCAACCATATATATTGTATGGTGAGTCACAAATAAGGAAGGGGACTCTGAGAAGTCCAAACTGATAAGAGGAATCTTCTCTGGGAGTTCTGACATAGTCAAAGAATACTTGTGAACAAACATCTTTGTGATAAATGACTTGGTAGCACCAGAATCAATGAGAATACTGTAAAAAACATCAGAAAGAGAAGATAAAGAATTTAGGAGAATTCTTGACACCAGTATTCAGAATGCACAATGGTGCTCTGGATGGAAAATATTGAAAACCATTGAACACAACATAATCTTCACTCAGGCTTTTCCCTGGCTGGGAAATTCACCTGATGGTTGGGCAAGCTGGTTTTGAGCAGTTTTGAAACAAGATGCAAGACTATTCTTACCATCACAATAGGTGCATAATCCCTCCTTGATTCTTCTTTTTTTTTAGAATTCATTAACTTGAAGTCTTTATTCAACAAAGATGAATGAAGCTTGTCCCTCTTCTGAAAATTTCTATCCTTCTTTTGACTGAAGGTTGAAGAACTTTGAGGATGAGAAGAATTTGACTTTGAGTCTTCAGACATCTTTTCTATCCATTAAGTCTTGGAGAGAGTCAATTGTTGAAGGATGGGAGGCCAAGTGATCCAAAATTCTGGATGGCAATCCCTTCCTGAAATGATGGATGAGAGCTCTTTCACCCCAATCTCCAATTCTTGAAACCAAACCTCTTAAATAAGAAATATATAGTCAAACATGTCCACCTTCTTTCATTCTTAAGGAATCCAACCCTTCTTCAGCTTTCCTGACTTCATTTGGGTCCCCAAACAAAGTAAAGAGTTGTTATTCAAATAAATTCCAAGAATTTAGAAGGTAGCTTGGGTCTTGATCTGTGAGATTGGAAAGATAAGGCTCAATCCATTTTTCAGCCCTTCCAATTAGAAAAGAAGTGGAATAAAGAACTTTCTTTCTTTCTTGAGATAAATTTGCCGGATCATTATGAAAAATAAATTGACAAGAATGAGTGAAACTTCTGACTTTGAAGGGTTGAGTCTCATTAAAGCATTCTGGTGCCTTCATAGATGGAGTCTTGAAGGCTGGTGGTCTTGATGCTTCAAAAGATGAAGCTTCTTGAAGATTGGCCATAATTTGAGTCATTTGCTGCATAATGGCCAATAACAATGGTTTAGACTCATGAGAGACAGGCTGAGTAGACTGGGATAGAGTTGGTCCTGCAGTGCCTTGGGAGGCCCCCATAGGAGCAGGAACACCTTCAGTACCATCAGAATCTTCCTCTTCCACAGAATTCTCCTTCTCCTCTGCACCATCTTCACCAGGAACTTTGAAAGTGGTCCTCGAAAGTCCTGGAAAATCACCTCCTACTCCTGAAAAAGAATTTTATCTTCTTTTCCCTCTTCCTTCCTTTCAAATTGGGCCCTCAGTTGAGGAACTGCTTGGGGGCCATCAAGAGGAGCTCTGGGAGTTGGAGTAAGAACAGCTTGAGCTGTTGCCTGAGATCTTGTATGTCTTTCAGGAGGTGAGTGTTGAATAGGCATAATTTCAGGAATAAAATGAAATGAAATTAATAAAATTGAAAAATTTGAAGATGTGAAACTTGAGGCAAATCGACAGAAATCTTGAAGTCACAATCAAAATCAATATCAATGTCTTGAAGAAAAATCAATGAATAAACATTGAAATCTTGAGGTAAATAAATCAATCAATATCAGAATGAAATCTTCAAGTCAATAAATCAATTATTCAAATCAATAAAAATCAAAATCTCTCAGAAGATCAGTCAATCAAATGAATTCTTGAGCCAAAATCAATTTATGTCAAAATTCTTGATGTGAAAAATCAGCAAAATTAATGAAATCTTCTGGTCAATCAGCTTTATTGAGGTCAATATCAATTTATGTCAAATCAATAAATCAAATAAAAATCAAGTTAGTTCTTTAAAAATCAAAATTTTTGAAGAATGAATTAAATGTGAATCTTGATGTGAATAATGTGTCTGAAGAATTTGATGAGAAATTTTAAAACAAAATGAAAATAAGCCTAAATTATGAATGAAATGAATTTTATGATTTGAAAAAAGATTTAAAAAGAGAAAAAAAAATTGGGCCAGCTTTCAATTTTCAATATTAAAAATGAGTGAGAGAAAATTGAGAGATGAAAATGAATCATAAAGCTCATAAGCATTAAAGACTCATAATTTCAATAAAATGAGTGAATTAAATTATAAAGAAATAGTGAACAGAATGAAAAGAAATTATGAGTTAATTAATATAATGTCACAGGGGCTTTTGTGGAAAGCAAGAGTGGCCTGGAACTCAGAAATCAGGGAACTCACTTGGAAGACTCCAAAGAATAAAGAAAATAAAATAAAGGAAATGAATTTATCTCAGAAATATGCAAGTACAAAAATGGAATGCAATAAGAGAAATAAGATCTCAAATGGCCAAAGAGCCAGCCAAGTAAGTCCTTAATCACTGTTTCAACCTGCCAAAATGAATAATGGAATTAATAAGGATATGACCACCAAATATCCATTTCCAGGAAAAGAAAGAAAAAGGAAGAGGTGCTAAATTACTGAATTGATAATATCAGTATTTACTCAAAAAAATGATAAGATAAAATCAAAAGATATTAATCAACTGGGGCAAAAACCCCCAGGGTCAAAGGTAGCTGGTATATGTGAAATGTTGAGAGCTTGACTCCTTCAGGCTGACAGCTGGTCTGTATTGAATCCTTGAAGCTGTATTGACTGCTTGATGAAGTGTATACCTTGCCAAATTGGGAAATGAACTCGGTTTAATGAACTTCCCATGATGTATGAATGAAAATACAGGTGTTGATGAATCCAGACTGGATTGAATGACTTTGGTTGCCAAGGTGGATTGATGGAGAACTTCCACTTGGCAAATTATTTTGGAGCTTCCTTTTGAATATCCCTTGAGAATGGACTGCCAGTATTGGCTTCGAGGAATCTGTTGACTGAGAATAACCAACAATTGCTTGATGGTGTCATTGGTATTTGAGATTGACACTTTTCTTTTGAGCTTTGATTAATCCTCTGGATGACCTGATGAGAATTTGAAATAACCATTTTATATTGGCCCCATTGGAGTTCTGGTGAAAAAGATGCATAATGGTGTATAACACCATTTATGGCACTTTTGTTTATTGGAGGGTGGAAGTGGCCAAAGGTCCTTTGGGATGATGCCAGGAGAATATAGATGAAAAATGATTTTTGAGTGGTTTCCAAGGTGAAAGAGTGTCTTTGGGTGTTTTGGCCAAATAAATATTATACAGCTTTAAAGCTGTATTTGGGAAAGGTGCGCAAATATAGAAATTAAGCCCCAAATGGCCTAATATGGCAATTAAGCCCCAAATGGCCTGATATGGCAATTAAGCCCAAAATGGCCCAATATGGCTGTTTGGGTATTTTTCCCATATTACATGGGAAAATGGAATGAAATAATGAATGCAGTGAAAATGTGCACAGTGTGTAAAAATGCGCAAAACTGTATTTTAAGCTTAAAAAGCCAAATACAGGCTTTTGGGCTTTATTTTCCCTGTTGACTGGAAAATACCCAAAGGTACCCAAAAGAAGGGAAAGGCCAGGAAGGGCAAAGTTGGGCCCAGATAGTGAAATGGCCAATTTGGCCACTGATTATGGATATGGGCAAATTGGCATATATTGGGTATGGCATGGATAGGCCATATTGAGGTCTGAGAGAGTGAATTTCTATGGTTGTGATACTCTCATGGTACCTGGTATCTAATTCAAAAGTAATATTCATGATCTCTTGAAGGCTATGAAAATTATAAGGTTGAGAAGCTAATTGATTCAATAGCCTTGATGCCAATCCTCTTCTATAAAAATGAATATATGCCCTTTCCCCCCAAGCCCCAATCCTTGAAATCAAGCTTCTGAAATGAGAAATGTACAAAGAGACATGACCACTTTCCTTCATCCTGATATTTTAAAACTTTTGTTCAGCTTTCCTGACTTCATTGGGGTCACCAAACAGAGTGAATGATTGGGTTTCAAACAACTTCCAGTTATTGAGGTGATAGGCTGGGTCTTCATTGGCAATAGTTGAGAGATATAGTTTGATCCATTTTGCAGCTCTACCAGTGAGAAATGAGATTGAGTTCTCAAGCTTCTTTTTAAGGTGTGGATATAGAACTTTGATTAAAAATAAAGTGCTTTTCCTGTCCTTGAAATTTGTATAACATACAATATGATTAAAAATGTTAAGATTTAAAGTTTTTGGGAGAAAACATGCTAAATTTATTGTTCTTAACTTTATAGGTATGGAAAAAGATTAATTTGAATATTTCTTGTTTTACAAACAATAAAAAGTTACAAAAAAATCATCTACAAGAGGGTTTTAAGGGTAAAAGAGACATTTCTTCAAGAGAAATTGGAATTAATTAAGCAAAGAACAGCAGACAATTGATATAAGAACACATTCTCTACAAGCATTATTAAAGATAGAGCATGCCCAAAAGTGACCAGAGTAAATTTGTAAACAAAGTGACAAAGCTAATAGTGATGAAAGATTCTTTGATTCACTCATTGGGTGGTTCAAGTGTAAAGATTATTATAAAAGGTACAAACAATGATTATACCTATTTTTCCATGTGGTTGAAAGTTTTATAACGATTTAAAAAGGGTGGTTGGTATCTTTTATTGATTGGCTTGACAGTGTTTTAACTAATTATAAACAGAGAAGATTCTAACATGAAGAGAAAAGTTGTGAGCCTTAGGGTTATTGTCATATACCCAAAAGACCACAAAGAATAAAACAAGATACAATTATGAATAAAATAAATTTACTCATATCATAAAAAAACAAAATTTAAAGTATAAATAAAACTTTATACACAAAAATGAAATTTTAAATACAATTTAAAAAATAAAATTACATTGAAAATTGAAATTTTGAAAACACATTTTTACTTGAAAAAAATTGAGTAAAAAAGAATTTTTAACAAAATTACTAAAATTGAAATATTTATGGAGAAAGGTTATATAACTTTTTATCCAACAAATATAAATATGAAAATTCTTTCACCATAGGAATCCTCACAAAAAATAAGATGGGGTCACCTCTGGGTAAAATTTCTGTAACTCGAGTCTATTCAAGCTCAAATTAAGGTTTTTAGTATTTTATGGACAAAAGTTGAAGATCTCAAAAGTTCAGTTTAATTGAGATCACATGTGGTTTTGACCATCAATTTTTGTGTTAAAATGAGGGTGTTATTTGTAGCTTAGAATTGATGAGGAATTAATGTATTTTTAATTGAAATTCCAAAATGTGTGTGTGTATTACATAAGTGAACTTTAATTTACATATCAGGTATCAATTATTACAGTTGTGTACTGTAAAAATTCAATTGAATTTTATATGTAAACCTTAAGTATAATACATGATGAAGAATTAAAGAAAAAATAAATTGGAAAGATTAATTCTGGGGGGAAAGGAGCTTCAGCTCTCAGGCAGAGCTAAACCCCCAAATTCTTTTCTGACAGGCGTGAGATTTCAAAATCCATGCAAAGGTTCATCACTTTTGGCCTGGAATTGATTCACAGGGTCTATGTCTCAATTGATGATGAGGTTTTGATACCAACCAGGGCAGTTTTAACTGTTTCCAAGAGGGTAACAGTACCCTTAAGATAAAACAATCATAGTAAAAACAGTTCTAACTGGTTTTTAAGTCTTGTAGGCACATTATGACATGTTTGGAAGGCTTAAAATTAGGTTTTTCTATAGTAATGGCTGATTCAAGGGTCAAAAATGGCTAAAACCAGCACTTTTTTGGTCTAAATCAGGGCTCAATGATTCCATAATTGGCTTTTCTGTTATCAGAGTGTTTCCCACAACTGAAAAGAGTAAATTTTAATTTTGGAGTAGAAAATTGGTGATTAAAAAAGAATGTCTTCTTTGCCCCACTTTTCTCTTCATGCTAGAATCTTTTCATTTTATAATTAGCATAAACACTGTTAAACCAATCAACCAAAGATTCCAACCACAATTTCTTAATAATTCTAAACCTTTTAGCCGATTTAAAAGATCATTATAATCATTCTTACCCCTGAACCACCTCATAAGTGAATTAAAGCATCTTTCATCACTGTTATCTTTGTCACTTTCTTTCCAAAGTTACTCAGGTCACTTTTGGGTATGTTTTCTCTTTAATAATCCTTTTGAAGACTCTGCTCTTATATGAATTGCCTTCAGTTTCTTTCTCAATTAATTCCAATTGAAATTTCTCTGGAAGAAATTTTGTTTCTAGCCTTGAATATCTCTTGTATAGTATTTTTGGATAAATTTTTATTGTTGGTAAAACAATAAATCTTTACAATATTGTTGTTTTATACTTATAGAGTTAAAAACAATAAAATTGGGATGTTTTCTTTTTCAAAACTATTAGAATTTACTATTCTCCACTAAAGCGTAGCTTATGCAAAGTTTGAGGACAGGGAAGGTATTTGATTTTTAATCAAACTTTCATGTCCACACCTTCAATTTGGTGGCCCGGCCATGATATTGCACCTGTGACATATTTTTTTACTTTTTTGAGATTTTTCTTTTGTTGAAAAATTTAAAAATCCATAAAAAAGAAACTTTTGTTGTATTTTAAGTGAGGCTTTACTTTCATTTCTCTCCTGAAGAAACCTTCTTTACTTAATTAATTGTTTTTTATTTAGTTTTAGTGTCTGAAAATGTGGTAAAAGAAGGAAATGTTGAAACAGCATCAACAGCTACCAGTACTGTTCATTTTCAATACAATAGAAGTGTTATTATAATTCAGAACAATTATAAAGAGCAACCTTCGCATGAATTAATCAGCTTTTACATTGGCAATACACTCAAAAGGGAAAAGGATTTGGTTGATAGCAAGTTTTTTGATGTAAAAATAGTATTTTTAAATCTTTTTGAATCATAATTATGCCTTTAAACAGATTGGGAGCAAGCTATAACCCCTAAAGCAGCTCCCAAAAAGGGTAAAGATGTGATTATGTCAGAAGACAATCAGTTACAGAAGAACAAGGGTCAGTAAATGAAGCTCAAACTAACAAATTATGCCATTCTGAAGCTTATAACAATATTTTACCTTCAAAAAGAGCTGAAAACGCCATAGGAAGACTCAGTGGAAGTATATAAAGTTAGCCAAAAGGCTTACAAAACCTTCTTGCAGCACAGAGTACCAGATCCTTGCAGATCTGTGGAAAAACTGCATGAACTCTTATCTGACTGTGAGAAAGTTCTTGGGCCATCCCAACACTTAAAAGCTACTCACTGGATTGCATCCATTGTTGAAGTGATAAAACATGACGCTTTTGACAGGAGAATGGAAGGAAAACAACCATCCACCACTGTAAGGTGTGGATATGAAGCTTTGATAGAATATCAGGTACTTTTCCGGTCCTCAAAATTTGTATAAGGTAAAATTATTTAAAAATAGCAGGAAATAATATTTCTGAAGAGAAAAAATGCCAATTCTATTTTTTTTAACTTTGTAAGTATAAAAAAATAATATAATAAAAATTTATTGTTTTAACAACAATAAAGATTTATCCAAAAATACTCTACATGGGATATTTAAGGCTACAAAAGAAATTTCTTCAAGAGCAATTTCAATTGGAATCAATTGAGCAAACAGCTGCAAGAAGTTTATTAAGTAACAAAGTCTTTAAAAAGATATTTAAAGAGAAAAGACGCCCAAAAGTGACCAGAGTGAATTTGCAAACAAAGTGACAAATTTAACAGTCATGAAAGATGCTTTAATTTACTTTTGGGGTGGTCCAGGGGTAAAAATGATTATAAGAGTTACAAACAGTGATTATAATGATTTTTTAACGTGGTTAAAAGGTTTGAAATTCTTTAAAAAAGTCGGTTGGAATCTTTTATTGATTGGTTTAATGGTGTATAAACTAATTATAAAAGGAAAAGATTCTAACACAAAGAGAAAAGTGGGGCAAAGAAGACATTCTTTTATAGCCATCAATTCTCTTACTCCAAAAGTCAAATTTACTCTTTTCACTCGTGGAAAACAATCTGTTAACAGAAAAGCCAATTATGGCATCATTGAACCCCAGTTTAGACCAAAAAAGGGCTGGTTTTAGCCATTTTTTGCTATTTTTCGCCATTTTACACCCTTAAATCAGCCATTACTATGGTAATACCTGGCCTAGAGCCTTCAAGACACGTCAAAATGAGTGTAAGGGACGTGGAAATCAATTAAAACTGTCTTTACTAAGATTTCTTTATCTTAAGGGTAGTTTTACCCTCTTGGCAACAGTTAAAACTACCCTGGTTGGTATCAAAACCTCATCATCAATTGAGTCACAGACCCTGTGACTCAATTCCAGGCCAAAAGGTCATTAACCTTTGCATGTATTTTGACATCTCACGCCTTTCAGAAAGGATTTGGGGGGTCTGGCTCCCCCTTAGAGCTAGACTTCCTTTTCCCCCCCAAATTTAATCTTTCCAATTTATTTTTTCCTTTGATTCCTCATCATGTATTATACTTACAATTTACATATTTAATTCAATTGAGTTTTAAGATACACTACTGTGATAATTGACACTTCATATGTAAATCAAAGTTCACTTATGTAATACATGCGCACATTTTGACAATTCAATTGATTTCAATTGAGAATACTTCGATTCCTCACAGCTTCTAAAATATACACAACACCTCAGTTTTAACACAAAAACTGATGATGAGCACTACATTTGATTTGAATTAAATTAAGGTTTTGAGTATTTTCAACTTCTATACAGAAAATACAAAAAACTTAATTTAAGCTTATTTAGAGTTGAGTTACAAAAATCTCACTCAGAGGTGACCCCACCAATTTTTTTATAAGGAATCCAATGTTAAAACAAATTTTATATGTTTATTTGTTGGATAAAAAGTTATGATAAAATTCATTTAACTTTTTCTAAAATTATTTTATTTTGGTTAATTTTGTTAAAAATTGATTTTTACTTTATTTTTTCAAGTAAAAGTGTATTTTTAAAATTTCCAAATTTAATGTATTTTTATTTTTAAATTATAATTAAATTTTTGATTGTGTATATAAATTCATATTTGTATTTTAATTTTTTCTAAAAACTTAAATAAATTTATTTCATTTATGTTTGTATATTCATTTTTTGTTTGTTGTCTTCTGGGTATATGAAAATGCCTCTAAGATTCAAATTCCCTCCCCCTAAAAAAATAATATTACTTTGTAATATTGTTATTTCTAGTACTTCTGAATCTTCTGAGAAGTTTAGTAGCTTCAGGTATGTCCTTTTCCTCTAACCACTCATCTTCACAAGTTGGGTCACTGTACCTAACAAGGTATTCCCTTACTTTTTTGGTTCTTAATTTTCTTTCCTTAAGAGCTTTGGTAATCTTCTTAATACCAGATGTCTCAATAGGATGTAAAACTTGGAGAACTTTATTCCTCAAGGGAAACCTTTTAGCATCACTCACCAGGGCGAATCTCGTGTCAATTGTAGGCAATTGACTTCACGTCAAGCAAACGTCAAGCAGGATAAAAGTCGAGCTCACGTCAAGCAAAAATCAAGCAAACGTCAAGCACACGTCCTACTCTGGTCTTACACCAAATCCTGTCACATCCACCAATATTGGTTCCCCTGTGCCTTCAACTCAGATTCCTCACCACCTGATCATCCCGCAACCGTCCGATGGTTGGTAAAAATTACACAAGACCCCCCTGTTTGCACAAACACACATCAAAGAGGTCCTTCAGCCAGTCTTGATGTAGGCGGGGGGTTTGACTTCACCAGGTCATCCATAAGAGGACTCTGCCTGAGCGGGATTGTTGTTTTGCAGGTGACACTTGTAGAGCCCGCCGCACAATACCGCGTGTGCAGGTGCGCTTGCGTGTGCATTGGCGTGTGCGGGTGCGTGTGCATTGGTGTGTTCGGGTGCGGGTGCGCTTGCGTGTGCATTGGCGTGTGTGGGTGCGGGTGCGCTTGCGTGTGCATTGGCGTGTGCGCGTCCGGGTGCACAAGGGCCGCTTCCTGTTCCAACATGATGATGGCGCAGTTAGAAATTTTGGCTGCTGTGAAAGGTGAGTGTGTGGGTCATTTGATCATTGAACTTGGCTTATTCACACTGTACCCAATGTCAAAATAGTAAGTTCTTTGTGGCAATGTGAAATAATGGGCTTTGCTTGTCACAATGGCATGTCTCTGTCACTAAATTTTGAGGCAGTTATTTCACTAGCAAAATTGCTAATGAATCTGAGAGATTTGCATTTCTTTAGACTAAATTTCATGAAATAACGGCTTTATCATTACAAGCAGTCCACATGACAGAAATTTGTTATCAAACAATCCACAGTTACCTTCTATTTCTTCTTCAGATATAATCAAGTGCCCATCATCAAAACCAACAGCTTTATAAATATTCAGATGCGGCCAATCTGGTAAGAAATTAACATCAATCTTCAAAGTTTTTAAGATCAGAAAGTTATTGTTCAGTATGCTAAATGGCTCAGAGACTTTAAAAACGCTATTAATAATACCAAATCGTTGTGAGTTGCCCCTCAGAAAACATATCACACTGTTTCTGACATTTTTGGATTCAGCTGAAAATATATTGTTCCCAATATTAATGTTTGAAACTGGAAAATACCAAGGTGAGACAATCCTTGAAGTGGGAGGACTTGTGGATTGCACAGTAGTGTCTAAGCTGATCCAATCAACTATTTCCCTTGTTGCATGAAAATTCTGTAAGTACTCAACCAGGCAATCATAATTTTGTTGGTCATGGCGGGATGGTTTGTTATATTTATGGTCATTGAACAGGGCAGGTGGCTGTGATTCAAAAAGCTGTTTTATTTCACATGGCACGGATGGGGATTTCAGGAGAATGGAAAGGTTGGAACATCGACAGATATGTTGAAGTAAGGTTTTATCTATATCATCTATTCAGAGTTGCAAGAAGTTAATCTTATTCAGTTCAGGTGTTTAATCAATGTGAATATATTGATCTTATTAATTGACGTACATATTTTGTTATTTGTTGGCATTTTTGCAAATACTCCAATCAAGCGCTCATAACCCCATGTGGCTGAGGCTTGTGCTGGGCCCCAACGTTGGAAGATTTCCGGAATATGATCAGCAAAATGATGATTTGGTTTACTTTTCTGTTTTGGGAACAGGAGTTGATTGGAAAGGCAGAATTTTTTCCAATGTTCAGCAAATGCAGTTGCATCATCTATTGAAACAGTCCAACTTGTGGCAATGTTGATAGCACTAATCAAATGGAATGTATTCTTGGTTAGTTCATTGGCAAGTTCTTCTGACTGACTGATTTTTCTTTGAGTGTTCGCGGATTGGTGTACATCTAATGACATCTTTTGACTGAGCATTAAAAATAGAATATAGACCTTATATAAGAGAGCCCATTCAGCGGCTTTTAAGCTACCATGAGAGGGGGAACCCATGTTGCGAGGTACTCTTGTCCATGATGAGGGAATTATCATCTCAGATATGATTTGTCGGAGATGCTCCAGAGCCTAACCCTTGATCTGGTGATATCCAATTCAGAGGGGATTTCAGAAGTGGGTATGTAATCCACATCAAATAAAGGAATCTCCGCAGAGCCACTAGATGGATGTTCCGTGTGAGGGGTGGGCATTGGGAAGTAGTTTTTTCGGGTGGAAGTAGTGGGGAGTGGCTCATTTATTATTTTTGCTGCGTCTCTTCTCAGGGAGCGGGCCTCTCTCAATGTTATTTTATCAAGAGAGCTGTTGGAGGTCATGGAATCTGAGTCTGAACTGTTGGTGTCATTGGATTTCCTGGCGGACCTGAGGTAAATTTTTGATTTGGACTCTGGAATGCACAATTTGAAAGCTGCATGATCCTTCAAAATTCCAAGTATTAAATTATGCATTATGTCAAGATTAACCATTCTGGTTGCATCCCAATACAGAAGGTCTTCTAAAATTGAATATCACACTCCATACTCAGAGAAAATTGCTTGTCTTTGTTGTGGGGTTGCCCGAAGCCATTTGGCAATGTTTGATTTATGATTTTGATATGAGCGTGTGTAGTGAAATTGAGGACCAATTTCTTCAATTTGAGCTTTGTGAATGGTGCAAAAATTACAAAAGTGGTTGCCTGAATGGGAAATAAATCCAGTAAGCTTGCGCATGGCAACTACATCCGCAATGGCTGTGAGAATGGCAACACGGATAAAGGATCCTGAAGGACCTGTTGAGGTGGGTGAAAAATGGTAACCTTGCCATAGCTCTTTGAGCTCGTTGATGGGTGGCATTAATAAATAATTCAATTGAAGGGAAGTTGGCTCCTTCGGGCCAGGGATGATTCCTGCAACATAGACATTCTCTGGCTTCAATCTTTCACTTGGGGGGAGATTAAGACAAATAAGCATGATAGGTCCAATGCTGGCCAACCAGGTGGACTTTCCATGTGCATTAAACCAATCCACATAAATGGAGAAGGCCAATGCACCAGGAATGGACATGAATGGGGGGTCATGGATATTTCTAGTGCCAGTGAAGCGTCTCCAGACCAATCCATCCCAGATGTCACGTTTTGGGGAATCTTTGGGAGTTTGGGATTGTTGATGTTGATGCAGAATGTCCATAATTCCAGCCCGCTGGAGAAATCTGGCAAGCCAATTTTTGAATGGTTGATAAATGAAATGTTTTGTTGGTATAAATTTTTGCTTCATGTTGGTTGTGTTTTGGGTGCGGGGTTCAAATGAATAGATGAATTTTCCTAATGATTGTGTGCAAGGGGGATCATCATCATTTGGGTCATTATGGTGTTGACAGTGGGGTTGGTCAGTTGTGACTGATTCAGTAAGGCCATTAAGAGAGAAACATTGAGGACAACATATATAGTTTTGAATCACTGGCTCCAATTGGAGATGTTCAAATATGGTACTCAGATCTTGATGTATATGGAATGCAGGAATGGGGGGACCACCGGAGCTTGAGATGCTGGACTTGATCAGCAGGTTTAGGGCGGGGTTGAGAATGCGTGAAGGCCTGCGGGGTATATTATACCTTAATGATAGAATGGCAGATATTATCATTCCAAGGTCCTGTGGAGGAAGGGTTTGACTGCTGCTGTATGGTTTCTGTGCAATTGAATTGAGCCCTGGTGCTGTGGAGAAGGTGCTTTGGGTCAATGTTGAATAATCAGCTGGGAATATTTGATCCAATAGAAGTTGTGGGCACTCAGATCCTGATGCAGAAGTAGGGATGTTTGGAAGAGATGTGGGTGCAAAGGTTGATTTGAGCTTTTTAATGTGCTGTTTATATTGGAAAGGTGTGAAGGCAACTCCAGGCCTATCACCCTCAGGGGAAGAGTGTGTTTGAGTTGAGCAGTGTTGACACATGCATATATGCATTGAGGAATAGCGGCGGGTTGTCATTGTTGCAGGAATTGGGAGTATGGTTGGTTTGTGTATAAATATCTATGGCTGATGTGAAAGTGTTTAGGAGTGTTATTAATTGGCAAAAAAATTGAGTGATTATTTATGAAGGGGGAGATGATTTGAGCCATCTGAGAATTTTATCCCATTTGTAATGGTGCATGAGCTGCAGCTGATGGAGTGTAACATGTCTCATCTGGATGGCGGAATTGGTTAGGAGTTTAATTGGGTAAAATGCCATGCTGCTCAATGCTCATACATATTCTATTTTATTTACACATGGCAATACTGCGGTTTTGACCCTTGAGGGGTGTTCCAATAGGGATGTGTCAACATTGATTTGAGGGGATTGACATTCAAACCATGTACGCTGGCACGCCATCGTACATGGCTTAAACCTTATTCCAGACATAACGATATAACTATATTACATAAGGGGTTGGAGTGCAGCTAAAATCTTGGTATTTGGTTTGAGTGCAGCAGGCTTTTAATCGGTTGGAATGTGATTTGGATTGTCTCGCCTTTCTTGAAAAGGTGATGTCTCTTTTGTGGGTAAATCCTTCATGAATATACCCCTTTACAGATGTACAATGCTGTGAAATTTTGATGCATATATTGGCAGTTTGGACAATTCACAAAATGTGACAATTGGGAGGCAGAAATGTTACCAAATATGATTACTTATGGATGATGGGTCCCCTTTGAGATCAAGGAAATATTACATTATATGGTGGTAGGCCGTGCCGGGTGGTTTCTGATAAAAGGGGAGGAGCTCAAGAGGAGGCAGGGAGGATTCTCCTAAAAAGAGGCTTATTGGACTTCCACGCAACACTTAGTTCCAGCTATTCATAGAATTTCTCTATTCTAAATTTGAAAAGATTTCATCTCATATCACTCTATTTTATCATAATACTGAGGTGTTTTATCTAGTTAAAAATATCAGTGTACTTTTTCTCCCCTTATGTCATCTTCCAAGTCACATAAATCCCGTTCAGGTTCTGTACATGACTCAGATAGTGAATCCAGCATAGAATATGTTCAAACACAGTCACCATTGAGTCCCAACATTCCTCTCACAACCCCTATTGCATCCTCAATGAATGTATCAGGTCTTAACATTGATGTGGGCAATCCAAACGCTCCAACTTCAAGCACTTGGTCGATCCCAAATATTTCCGTCACTGCAATTCCCCTGAATCCCACTAATACACAAACGCGTGTGTCTCAGGGGCCAGAAGGCACACCTCAAATATCATCACACGCTAATCCCCAATCAAAATTTCCACGTGAGTTCCTCCTTAATCCCGGTTGGAATCCAGTCGCATCCCAGGATCCCTTTGGCCAAAGTAAACAGCCAACCCTCAATATTCCATCAGGATCTCAGGTTCATGTGGGTGATGAAAGGCGCGTGGATGGGGGGCGACGAAAAAGACCATTGGAGAATGTAACTTGGAGTGGTCTGTTGGAGGGAAATCCAGGATTGACGCTTCATCAAAGTAAGTCATTTTAATTTTGGAGTATAACCTTTTTCACAATTTGATATGTTTGTTTCATGGGTTAGATATGGCACCTAAAGGCAAGTCAGTCCGATTTCAGGAGCCAATTGAAGATTGTGAGTATTACCAGTCTTCATTAATTTTTTGATGTGTTAACTGAGGATGTGCATGGCAGGTGATGAACTTTATGTATCTTCACCTCTGGTCCATAAAGAGAAAGTCACTGGACGTTGTGGTATTCCATACCATTAGTACCAGTTTCAAGCTTACCAATAAAACAAAAGAAAAAAAATGATAATAAAAAGAACTACGCAAAACAGATTTACACATTACAATTACAAATTTCAAAAAGAAATATACAATACACAGCCTCAAGATCTTATCAAAACAGTATAGTATCAAAGAATTTATCCACCTTATCGCATCATCAATAACAAATTACGTCATTAAAGGCAGTTAATCTAAATAAAGGTATATGAAAATAGACCAAAGCATCAGAAGCTGTATTTTCCCCACCTTGATTCAATTGAAAGAAGAAATACCTCAAGGCTATGCATAAAGTTACAATATATTTTCCAAGAACAAATGTTTGCTTAGTAATAATGGCACGCAGCAAACTTGATAGAAATGATGCAATCTCCACATTAAATGATACAATACTAAAATAAAACCACCAGCATAATTCTCTCAGAACATACGTAAAAAATAGAAACAAAAAATACTTTCCCCACCTTCAAGAAAACATCACCAGCCAAATTATCTCAAAGACATCACATGATTTTGATAAGAAACAGAAACACCAGAATAATTTTCTCATATATATCATATGACTAGAAGACAGTTCAATTGTCAGGAACTGTATTTTCTCCACTTTCTTGGCAAAAAGAAAGTCTCACCAGCAAAATTATCTCAAATACATCACATGATTTTGATAAGAAAAAGCACCACCAGCATAATTCTCTCAGAACATACGTAAAAAATAGAAACAAAAAATACTTTCCCCGCCTTCAAGAAAACATCACCAGCCAAATTATCTCAAAGACATCACATGATTTTGATAAGAAACAGAAACACCAGAATAATTTTCTCATATATATCGTATGACTAGAAGACAGTTCAATTGTCAGGAGCTGTATTTTCTCCACTTTCTTGGCAAAAAGAAAGTCTCACCAGCAAAATTATCTCAAATACATCACATGATTTTGATAAGAAAAAGCACCACCAGCATAATTCTCTCATAAAATACGTAAAAAATAGAAACAAAAAAATACTTTCCCCATCTTCAAGAAAACATCACCAGCCATATTATCTCAATGACCTCACATGACTCTGATAAAAAGAAAATCTCACCAGCCAAATTATCTCAAACACATCACATGATTTTGATAAGGAAAAGAACCACCAGCATAATTCTCTCATAACATATGTAAAAAATAGAAACTAAAAATACTTTCCCCACCTTCAAGAAAACATCACCAGCCATATTATCTCAATGACCTCACATGACTCTGATAAAAAGAAAATCTCACCAGCCAAATTATCTCAAATACATCACATGATCTTGATAAGAAAAAGCACCACCAGCATAATTCTCTCAGCAAACACGCTGCTACACCAAAACTACACGTCTCACTAGCTAAAAACTCTCAACTATGATTTTTTCTAAGTACCCTATTTTGAGAAGCTCTATGGAGGCCCAAAAGCTATAAATAGAGGTCCTCTCTCCCTCATTTTTCCCATCATCATGGAACAAGTTCCCACTATCCAGGATCATAACCATCCCTGAACTAGCAGGATATCTAGAATAGTAGTAGTGTTTTAGTAGTGAAAAGCTCAGTAGCCTTGCTCAGTAGCTTAGTATTAGTGAAGAATAGTAGTATTAACGTAGTAAAAAGCTCAGTAGCCTTGCTCAGTGGCTTAGTATTATTAAAAAAAAAGTAGTAGTGATATAAAACCCAGTATTAAAAAAAAAATCCTAAAAGAATCAAATCCAGTAGTCTTATTATTAGTACTCATATCAAAAAAAAAATCATTATAATCAACCTAAAACCATAAAAAATATATATATTCTTATCATTCTTAAAAAAAAAAAAACAAAAAAAAAATATTCTTATTAGTTTCATTAAAATAACAGAAACAGAAAACATATATATATATATATATTATCATCACTTTTATTAAAATAAAGTAAAAAATCTAGTGTTTATTTTATCAGAAATTTTAGATCAGAATTTTTACTGTAGTGTTATTGATAGGTCTGATTTAGAGACTGCTGATAAGTCTTCTCTATCTGTTAAAGCCACAAATCTTATTTTATTTTGTGATTCTCTGTAGGCTGACTATTCAGTATTATTTAGAGGGGCAGCTAATACACCTTAGCACCCATGGTTATTGGACAATTCTGAAATTCAAAATAGACTTACCAATAATTTCCCCCTCAAGGTACTGCCTTATTTCATCCCACACCAAAAGGAGTTCCCACAACGTCATCATCCATATGCCTCCAAACCAAGAACAGCTCATGCCAGTTCATCAAGAGAAAAAATGGTGGATGATGAGGATGAGAACATGTCTCCGACTCAAATGGAAACAAATGATGAATCAAGGAGGGACGATTTCAGGGTGCATGAGCATGGCACTCAGTCAAATGAGTTCACCCATCCTCAAATGGGCCTTGCCCAGAGTATGCTTGAACAATCCGAGGTCAGACAGCAAAGGAACCAGGCTTGTAAAGCTCACAATGTGGCAAAACGTGAAAGCCAGAAGGAGCAACAAAAATGGCTGAAAGCAGAACTTCCAGAGAATGTCTATGGAATGAGATCAGCAGTACATGCACATTGCCTGTTCCTACTCAAACTTAGGGATAAGGATTTCTCCTCACTACCAGCACCACCAAGCACAGAAGAGCGTGACATTGCAATTCAAGTGGCTGGTCATCTCGGTTATGTCCCCAAGGATGTTTTCAATGAGCCATCAACACAGGTTCAGTCTCAGGGTTTCCAAAGCTACTGCGAAAATGAGCTCCACAAGCTAGGACTGAAGCAATTCACTTGGGACTGGGAGAGCTCATGGCAACATCCGTTCAATGAGCTGATGTCTATGGTGTTTTACCGTACATTCCGCCTTGCACTGGTCAGCACTGAGTATCATCATTACTGTTGGAACAAGTATCATAATAACTATGGGGTCGTGGCGGCTTTAATGGAGTGATATTTCACTTATTTGAAAAGAGAATGGAAGTCTATTCAAAAGGATGCCGAGTATTTGGTTAAAAAGAAGGAGAATCAAAAGCTCGCAAAGATTCGTCAAAGGGTTAGCTAATGTATCTCTTCTTCATTGTGAGCAAAGACTGATGATGATCTAGTTGATTATGTGCAGACCTGTGAGCGCCGTCGTGAATGGTGTGATACGGCTAATTTTCCCATTCTAGCATCACAATTCAATGACCCTCGAGTATGTTCAGATACTGAGGAGGTACTGGAAAATGGCCCTCAAGTTTACCGCAAAGTGGGATTACGCTGGCGCTCCCAGTTATTTAATGAATTGGTATTCAAAATGGATCAAGACATAGAGTTTTGTAATTGCATTAAAAAAAAGGGTAAAAAAACTATTGATAGATTGCCAGAATTACGATCAACAGATGATGGTGATATTCCAGAAGGCTTATCATTTCAGGTATTTGATCAAGATTGGCTCAAAGGCTGTAGTAAGATGCAGACTAGCGCCCTCAAAATACTTGACATGCCAGTTATTAGGCCGAATGGTGATGCTCTCCAATAACTTAGTAATATAAATGTATAGCACCATTACAAATTAACATTTTGTGAATTATTTGTGCAGGTGTAATACAATCTGAGTATTATTTCTTAAAGATGCAACAACTTGCTAAATATGTCAGAATATAGACAATATGAATTGGAATGTATCACCATCTCCCTTAGAAATAAGACTCTATTGCTCATTTTCATTGAGGAAATATTGAAGGAGTTCGACCCAACTCATGGTGTTTATAATTGTGGACCTATTCCAGGGTGAACAAGAGTTATCAAATTGGTCAAACACAAATTATATAATATCATTAAGGCTAACGCAGTTAATGATTTTTTCTTTTCTTGGACCTATTGGTGTTTGGAAAATGGCATTTCCATAAGGAAGGATTTTAGAATAGCAATACAATTAGGGTCAAAGATGATCTTGAAAGGTACCTTCCGCATGTTGACCTCAACTGAATGAGGAGTGATATAGTGGATGACCTTTACAGGTTGTTGTTGGCCAATACGATGGAGTCGATCAACAGCCTGAGCCTCAATGGCTGGGTTCCAATTGGGCTCCTGGAAATGTGGATGTCAGGGGCCGCAAATCAGGGCAGAATTTTGGGGGTCCCCTCACCATTAAATAGACCATATTAGCACAAGTTATATTGAGGCCAGTTCCAGCTGCAGCAATGGATGCAATCAGTACTTCACATTCTGGATTATTGAAGAAATTCTCCAGTGCCTTCTCCTGTGCTTGTGCTGTAATTGTTCCATCAATTCGTGCGGAAAGGATAGAGTGATGGGCAAGTGCAATACCAATTCTACAATATGAAAAAGTCAGATGGATTCAATTGGTAATGGAGGAAAATAGTAGAATTAACGCACAAATCTAGAAATTGGGTCCATTGGGTATAAACCACCAATTTGGTTGGACCACACCTTGTTTGTTTGTTCTTCATTAAGCTTTGTAGGAGGTGTGCAATTTTACTACTCATCATGCATGTTTCCACATCCACAATAGTTTGTGTGATTGTTTGGGAGTTATCCTGAGTGCTCCTGCCCTCGGGGCTTCCAAATCCACCTCCGCAATTGTGTTAAGCATGATGTGATGGTTACAACATATTCGCAGCTTATTAATATTTCTGAAAAATTCTCCTGGTCCTTTGCTTTTGGATGATAGGAATTCTTCATATAATATGCAATATTCTTGCTGCATGGTCAGGTTGAGTGGGAGCAGCTCATAATGATGGCTAATAGTGGGGAGGGATTCGAGATGTGTGGTTTTGGTGCGGTGCAAACTTAAATGCCGCAATGCCAAATGCAAGATATCATTGCAACCTTTGGAAAGACTACTCAGGATGAATGGTGACCAGTTATCTTGATCGGCGCTCTGGGGTTGAGTGATGAATGATATTATGCCCAAAAGGTCATAAATGGTGTTGTGAATAGGTGTGCCCGTTAAACATATTTGACGGGATGAAGGAGGCTATTACTGGCACGGTGAGTGGCAGTTTATTGAGAGCGAATATAGCTATAAGATGGGGCAAGGGTTATTGGATATAAAAGGTAATTTGAATCATTTAAGATCAGACACTCACTGTGCTTCATCCAAAATGATACGATGCCAATTGATTTGAAAAATGAATGATGTACAGGTATCGGTTTGCTTAAATTCTTGGGTGATAGTATTGTAAGAAGTGATGATGATATCATATTTTAAGATGTTGTCTTTTGATAATGAGTGACGAGTGGGAGCATGGTAGATTTTGGAATGCAGCGCTCCAGCCTGAGCATGCTTGGATATTTCTGATTGCCAGTTGGTAATTAAGCGAGGGGGGCAGATGATCATGGTGGGCGTGGAGCGATGGGGGTTTGCAATCATCCACTCCTTGGAGGTACCAATTAGAGCAATGGCCTGAATGGTTTTACCTAATCCCATATCATCCGCAAGCAGTCCTCCAAGAGGGGTATTGGTCGAAAGGGATTCAAATGAGCTAATGACCTTGTTTGTAATGATGTGCCTGGCATTGAAAGTGGATCCTGGGGGTGAGGTGGCCCAAAGGTTACGAGCTGATTGGCCATTGGGGATTTCTCGATCCCAGAGAAAAGCTAGTCCGGTCTTTTGATGAGGGAGGAGGGGGGTTTGAATAATGGCATGGGGCGGGGTCATCATGGGGAGGTCTGATCCACTGGGTAATTGTATCAGTTTTTGCTTGGAAATCAATGATGAAACAGCAGGATATGAAACTGGCGTTGAGTTTGAACCGGGAAATGTCGGAGTAAAGAGTTGACATTGACTATGAGTATTGCAGTCATATTTTTTTGGCATTTTAGGCTTGAAATCTTGTGTTCGAAAGCTTTCCATTATGAATAAAATGTTTGGATACCATGTGAAGAACATCAATGCTAGATTGGGTTTCTGAGATGAGGAGGGATCATTTGCATCAGTCATAAATACTCCCTCAACGAATAATATTTGAGAAGGATTGGATTGGCAATTTTCAATCCATGCCCCACCAGGACCACAGTCCATGAACGTTTTTGGTGCCCCAAGGAATGGTATCAACGTTTTGGAAAGGGTTCCAGGTAGAGAGCCAATAGCACGCTGGTGATTGGGGAGATAAACAAATATGTTGTGTTGATTGTGCCATATGATAATCCAAGAAGCTAAGTGGGAATTCTCAGGATTTAAGGTTATATCACTATTTATTTGAATACAAATATTAATCATCCCAATGCAAAGTGGCTGTGAAGGGGTTGACATGATAGCTATTTCAAATTATTTGGGGATAGTCAGAAATTATATGATCGGGAAGGGTTAGCTAAACGGAATGAAGACGGATAAGCGCAGGTGGGGAACTTATATGAGAGGCAGCAATGGGGTCAAGGGGGGATGGCCTGTGGTTACGTGCATGGTCTTGATGGGGGTGGGCCTCTTGGGATCATAATTTTCATATCCGATTTGGGGCATATATCAAGGCAAGGTCGCCAAAATGTGGGTGCACCGATATGACTGCTGGATCTGCAGCAAGGTACAAAACCTTTGGTGGAACGAGGTTGACATTAGCATATCTGAAATTGGGTGGGGAGTAGCAACTTATTGTGGAGGGCATATTAGAGGCATGCAGTCATGTTCGCTGGTGTGACAGCAAAAAATGAGCGTATCCTCCCCAGGTTAATTTTTCACAGGGACCCACTGGGCAATGTTCGCGGTTTCAAAGGGCAATCTCACTGTGGGGATGTTTGTGTGTGGGCGGGTGAGATATGTTTGGTGGCATGCCACCAAACATGACTTTGGTTTTGCCTGAAGTTTTTTGCTGACTGATGCCTACTGGGCTTCCAGGGGGGAATGTGTGGGATGATCAAAGGGGGCGCCAGCCGTGAGCCGTGATCCACATATACATTCACCCCTATTGCGTTTGAGGTGAGTACTAATCCACCGAGATTGGCATCCGGGTCTTTGCCTCACGCACGTACAAAACTCCGGCGAAAGAGGCCACCCACACAAGAGAATTTTTGGCTGCAAGCCAGGTGCCACAACTTGCGCGGGGCGTGTGAGAACGTGAAGAAAATGACCCGCGGTGGGAGATACCCACGCAAACATAACCAGCCTCAGCAAACATAGGCTGGGATTATTCCAATGTGGATGAGGCTCAAGCAAATCCACACTGATTGGCCTCAGGTTTCCACGCGCGAGCAGGTGAGCATCTGCAGTCAAGCTGACTAGCCGGTTGGAACACTGGCAGTAAAATGTCTTCCAGGCGTGTGAAAGTTGCCTTTGTATGACCCATTGGGGGTTGCATACGAAAGTGTGTGGCTGCCCGACAATGAGCACGCGCAATGAGCAAGCAGGGCCAGTCATTGTTTGCCCCGACAATGGCACCAGATGGAATCCACTATTTGTGTATGACCCAAATAAATAGTCATCCCACTATGACCCACTTACATTAACTTAGATTACATGCGCATCTGTGCCATAGTTAGGAAGAGCTGTCCAACAAGGTGAATCAAAGGGATGCAGGTGAGATATATGACTCGATGGCTTGACGTGATTGGATGTTACATCGTTGAACAGCTTTTTTCTCTGCCCTGCAGCATTCATTTACAAAGGTGTACTGTACTGTACTGCGTACTACAGTGTTGGCTGTATAGATTAGGAAGGTGTAATACTACTTGAGCCTGCATGCATATAGCGAATGTGCATGCACCTTCCGATCGTTTGCATATACATAGCTCATGTGCCACATGCTCAGCATTGCGTTTCACCTGATTTGCACATGCAAGCTGAGCATGTCATGATCAAATGCACCATGTGGAAGTGCTCAGTAAAGCCATGGAATTAACTTTCTTTTCAATAGTTCATTGGAAGGCTCAGTTTGGAGCACTTCACGAAAGCGTGTGAAATGCTGCACCTGGCTGAAATGTCACCCGATGCTGTGCCAAATGCTCAGATTGTGGGCATACAAAAATGACTGAGCAATGGCTCAGCACGGCGCATTTGATATTGTTATATCAATTGTTCAATTACTGTGCAATTAAAATTTTCAGCAACTGAGCATTTCAATTATGACCCAAAAGCAAACCTGAGCAATGGGTCAAGGTAAGCTCATGCTGTATTCACTTGTCTTACAGCCCCCCCCCTTTGTTCAAACAATATGACCAGGCCATACGGCTGGTAATCTCCCCGCAGTCACTTGTGACCAAATGCACCGGGTGCATTTCTGCATGGGTCACTTGTGCAATGCACACTCAACAAGGGCCTAACAACCACCCTCCTGGGTGATCGGGTCGCTATTTAAGGACACAAAGGGGATCTTACTGAGCTTGACAATTCAATAAATTGCAATACTCAGCCAGACCCCCATTGTTCTTCTGCCTCACGCGAGTTTTTCACTTCTCAGTTGCAGCATTTGCTGAGACTCAGCTTCAATTTTGCCCACATGCCTTGAAGCTGAGACTTTTGCGGGTGCTGCAACTGCTGAGATCGTCTCAGCTTCACCATGGTATAAAAGACCATCTTCACACAACACGCCCTTCACTTTCTTTCTCAGCCGCTCCACTTCGTTCAACCTCACCCGCATTTGTCCTTCCTGTGCGTATTCCCCTTGGTCTTCCTGCCTTTCTACTTTTGTCTTTCGCACTCCACTAAACCCACTCCCCTTCCTTTTGCCTGTTTGTTTCTTCTGCTCATCCTTTCAGAACCTGCCTTCTATCCACCTCCTGTGTTACCTCTTTTTTTAACTTTTGTCAACATTATGTACCGATATTAATACTTATTTTTCTTCACAACTCTTTTCCAGACTTTTAAAAACTTCGGACTAGAGCGTTCTTATTTTGTTTCCGTTTTAAATTTATAATTCATCGTACGTCTTCATTTTCTCTCTTGATTGTTTACTTTGTATGCAGTTACTAACCTCAATTGTTTTGTTTTTAGATGTGGTGCACTTTATGCACCAAGCGGGGTATCCCCTGCATTTGTTCCTCAACGACGAACGACGCTTGTGATACTTGCTGACAAGCACACAAGAAATTTTCGTTCGTTGTCCGGCCCTTCCGACCACAAGGCCAGAGGAGTTCCCGCCCAAGACGCCCTTGCGAGGACTCCTTTGTGGTCGACAATGATGAAACCATTTCCGAGCGTGAATGGACGCCGGGCCCCCAAACAGGCCAATGGGAACGATTCCGGACGATTAGCCATGTCCCCTCAAGTATTGATTTGTCCACTCCCCCTCCTAGGCCACCATCCATTGGTCACTTCACTCCTTGACCAGAGCAAAGTGATTATCCGGCCGATGAAGGATGGCGATGGCGAGAGGACATTCGAGCTTGGGCTGATTGTCACCAATGGGATTCAAACGCCAAAGTAAGTTTTCTTTCTCCTCCTTATCTCATTTCTCTTCACGCAATAATACTGACTTTTTTCCATTACTCATAGAACAAAACCCCCCAAATCCCCCCCAACAAGACACTCCCATTCCTAGTTTGCCTCGCGAGCAAACCCCCCGGCAACCCACTCCAGGCCCGAGTGGCACCCGATGGTCTGAGGAATTATTCCGTGGTAAGCAGCCAAAGTTTCATTTCATTTTCACTTTCACTTTTGAGTCAAATGAACTGACTCTTACTCCTTTTTTAGAACCCTCCCGAACCAAAGAGCCACCTATTCCTGGCCCGAGTCCATCGTCCCAACCACCTGAGGATGATACGACTCGTGAGCCAGAACCTGAGGTGGCTCCTATGCAATCCACGGAGGACCCTTATGGTAAGTCACCCCTTCTTTCTCTTTGATCCATATCCACTTTTCCTCATTTTTTCTTTTACCGTCTCCAGCTCGTCCTGCCACTCCTCACTCCATAATCATCATCGACGATATGCCCGTCGGATCACCCCATCCCCCTCCCCCTCCCACCTTCCCCTTCTGTTCCCCCCCCTCCACTCCAACCGCGGTTCCCTCCCCAGTGCCCCCGAGAACCCCAATGCCTCCCCCCCAGTGCAAAGCCCCTCTCATTCCCACGATGACGCTCGCCAGGAATTCACTGCCTTACGACCAACTTTAATGATTCCTCAACCCATCGTCCACAAATTGATCAACCGAATCTTTTTGGCGCATCGCCGCTTGCTCCACATGATTCCTTTCGTGGATGCAACTCATCAAAATGAGATGCACCCGGAATTCCGGGAGGAACTAAACTCCCTCCTTGCCCAGGCACTGGAGGCTTATCCAAAGGAGGACATAACCGGGATAGTCTCCAAATTCCAAAAAAATTATCTCATTATTTCCACTTTTTATAATTTGTGATACTTTCTTTTAAGTAAATTATTTGTATTCAATTATTATTATGTTCAATTTCTATTACATTCTTTGTTCACGTAAAAATTACTTATTTCCTCCTTAGAGAAAAACCCTGATTGTGTGAGAATTATTTTTGTAAGTGCCCCACCAAGAGTTTGAGTGAGTATTTGTTTTCGTGAACCTCTTTTTCTCAAAATGCGCCAATAGTTGCCGTTATCCTCTCCTATATTTTCTTCTTCCATGGTTTAGAGCCATACCCATTCTTAACTGTAAAAAAGCGGGAGGTTCCCGTATGTGAGCAATCCACTCCAGATTTGTGGAACATGGCCTTTCCTACAGTCACACGCTATTAATCATACCCATGTATTGAATTGTTTAAATTGTCTGGAACCTTCACAAGAGAAAGGATTGGCGTGTGACTTGTCTGGAGCCTGCACAGGTGTAAGGATTGGCGTGTGAATTTTTGGGAGCCTGCACAGGCGTAAGGATTGGCATGTGAATTGTTGGGAGCCTGCACAGGCGTAAGAATTGGCGTGTGAATTCTCGGGATCCTGCACAGGCCAAGAAATTTTCAGCATTGTGGGGAACCTTCACAAGCATAAGGATTGGCGTGTGAATCGTTGAAAGCCTGTACAGGCGTAAGAAATTTTTAGCATTTTTGGGAACCTTCACCAGCGTAAGGATTGGCGTGTAAGTTTTTGGGAGCCTGCACAGGCGTAAGGATTGGCGTGTGTAGTGTCAGCACCCCGCATAGGCGTAAGGAAATTTTAGCATTGTCGGAACCTGCACAAGCATAAGGATTTGCATGTGAAGCATTGGCATCCTGGACAATAGCAACAAACCAGGACACATGTATGATGGCATGCCACCATACATAATCCACTTCACCCCTTTTTCATGTGAGACACCCAATCTCCCGCACTTGAATCCATCCAATCCTGGTGTCTATTGTTCCCTGCCTTACCCCACCATTATTTACCCAACACACATTCAAATCTCCTCATTCTTTGAATTGGAATGAGATTGTATTACCATCCCTGATTTGATAGCCGGCTCTCTCGCCAATCTCATAATAGCCATGGCTTTTTTGGCACATTGTTTTTGCTAACCTGCTTGAGCATTGTGCGGACATACCCACTAGTGTCGTGCTTTCGTTGTCCTGTGCTGGATCAGTATAATGAACAAATGTACTACTGGCCCACACTACCTGAATGATCCCATGACATGCGGATAGATCAATCCAAAAATTCTCATTTGGGAAAATCAATTTTCCCCCTGTACACCGCTTTGACGCATCTCTTTGAATTTTGCCGGTCCGCTTATCAGCTTGAAACCACCATCCTGAAGCATAGAGCGATGCATCCTTATCAAAATGAGGTGCGTTTTTGAATCCATTCATGGTGAAAGTGAGTGCGGAAGCAAACTCGAATGCACCCTGATTTGCGGGCATATTGGCTTCATATTTAGCTTGATCAAATGATGGAACCCCCAATGAATTGTAGAAATTTTGAATCTTCTCAAATAAATTATCCCCAACATATCATAAGGATTGACCTAGAATGCAACCCACCAAGCTAAGATTGGCACCTCGGTTCCGCCATTCATCTTTTGCGTTTTCAATTTTCCCAACACTTCCATACAGACCAAATTGCTCATTCTTTGTGCTGCATTTGCGCCACCCAAGTGCGAACATACACCAGGGCAAATCTCGCGTCAATCGTCGGCGATTGACTTCACGTCGCACCACGGTCAGTATAAAATCTTGCTTCAGTCGCGTTAGTGTCACTTTATAGTCACTGGATTTAGTGGGTCACGTCACGTCAGCGTCAAGACAACGTCAATCGTCACATGTGTCACATGAGAATGTCACTCAAAGCCCAAACCCATTTCAACACTATGCGCAACGTTTGTGTAATTTCACCTCATTGCCTTCCGCCTCCCCGACACTTAGCATGCTTACGCACCCGCACCGCCCTCCATCCGGATGAGACTCCGACACTGCCCGCCCCTCTCCGTCCTCACCACTCCTTATGCTTTCACACCCCCGCCCCTACCATCCTTATGCTTGTGTAGTACCCTCCCGACATGCCTCCGACAACGCTTACCATCCTTACGCTCATGTAGTGCCCTCCCGACATGCCTCCGACACCACTTATGACCCTTACGCTTGTGTAGTGCCCTCCCGACATGCCTCCGACACAGCTTACCATCCTTACGCTCATGTAGTGCCCTCCCGACATGCCTCCGACACCACTTATGACCCTTACGCTTGTGTAGTGCCCTCCCGACATGCCTCCGACACAGCTTACCATCCTTACGCTCATGTAGTGCCCTCCCGACATGCCTCCGACAACAGTTACCCTCCCTCCCGACACTGCTTACCATGCTTACGCTCATGTAGTGCCCTCCCGACATGCCTCCGACAACGCTTACCCTCCTCACGCTTCCGTATTACATCCATAGTGTACAGTACGGTGGCTTGTTGGCGTACACGATGAACGCAATTGCCAAAATATGCTGAGTGGCCTTCTCTGCTAACAGGACCTAAGGGGATATTGGTCAGTATATTCACCATGTTGTGGTTAGGGTTTAAATCATGAGACTCACAAATTAAAACCTAATAAGTGGACTATTTAAGACAAGAATTGTGTCTCCTGTTTTGCCGACAAAACCATTTTATTTCATATCAATCAAATGAACACTTTGCTTAGTCCTTACCTCATGAGCATTGAATAGTTCAAAAGTTGACTTTAGTAGGTTTCTCACTAGTTGACTTTATTCAATGTCTCACAGGGAAGTGATTTCATTTGCATGATATGAAATAATTTGCAATACATCGCCTCCTTCAATTTCCTGACAAATCGCATTTTGCAAAAGCAATTATTTTACTTGCACCTTTTTTCTTGAATTTGGATCTTTTATCAAAAAATTTTCAAACAAGTTATCAATCAACTCGTCACCATCTATTTGCTTAATAAACTACCTCCGCTATGGCCCGAACCCCGGGAAATTCAACAGAATTCAATGAACAACCAACTTCAGCCCCAGAGAGTGGAAGTGAAATCTCTGATATCGCCAGTAGTCGTGAATCAGGCATTGAAGTAGAGAGCCAGTCACATGAAGATAATCAAGATCCACCAGTTCTTCCGGAATGTGAGTATGCATCCATCTTGAATATTTCAAATCTCTCAAAACCTGATATTGCGTCATAGCCTTTATTTCAGGGCAGCCTCCAAGCTCTCAGAAACCGAATTTTAAAAGTTATGAGAAGGAAAAGACTGTTGAACCTTGTGCACCGACAGAAGATGATGGGCAAGATGATGTAATTTTCAGTGGGGAGGTGGAAATTATATCCAAGGAACAATTTGTCTCCAACATTGCTCAAAAAATCCCAAGGCTCGAAAAAATCCAAAATGATAGTAAAATTCCTGATTATGTGCGTCAAAAGATTGCTGAAGCCATGAGCCTGCTCAAAATGGATTTGAACTGTAAGTCCATTACTAATTCAAAACAAAATTGATAAAAATAGCTGCTTACAATATATGGGCAGGTGTGGAGGTGGGAGAATCTCTACCTGAAGGATCTCGAGTCGTAATTGGATTTCCAGGCAAAGGATTAGGAAAAAGACCAAATATACATGCGACCAAAAAAACAAACAAAAAACGCTGTACCTTTGAAGCCGCAAACGATTCTCGCGATCAAGGTGATGAAATTATCAATGTTGAAGGGGACCATATTGATAATGAACGTCCGCATACTGAACCCCCCCCAATACTCAATGAAACAATCCATGATGAAGCTCCACATACTGAAAGTCCCACGATACCCAATGAAACAATGCATGATGCAACCCCTCCCGCCTCTCTTCGGAATATTCAAGCCTTTCAAGAAAGGGAAACAATTAAACATGATACAATGGGACGAGATATGACTGATATAATTCCCGAAGTGTCATCCGCTGCGAATTTTCAAGGAATATTTTTATCCCGCATGGAAGAGTTTGCAGGCATTTTGAATTATCATTCCAATATTACTCAACAATCATGGAAAAGGGGGCTTGATAATATCAATAGGATTTACAAAAATAGATGGGACAATTTACCAACAAAGGATGCTCATACATTCCTGCCCGTTGGTATTAAGGTGATCAGTAACCGAGATCTTAAAATGTCGGCTTGGCTGCAGGACCTTGAGATGGCAGGTGAGTTTTTTTTTTATCTTTGTGCATGATACTTGATTATTGGCTGTTGGCTGGTGATATAAATTGCAATATACAGGGTTAGATTTTTTTAAGCCAACCGAAACAGAAGCGTTTTTTGATCACAACATTTGGAATCTCAAATTGATGAAGGAATCAGCTAAACCTCCAGATAATCTCGCAAAATCTGAGCACTCCTTCTTCAAAATGGTTCAGAGCCTTCTTTACCCCGCCAATCCAGTTAAACATTTTTGGGCAAATGTTATGTTTGAATCCATTAGTTTATGTGAGCCTTAGAGGTAATTTCATATACCCAAAAGACCACAAATACAAAAATAACATATTAATATATATAAAATAAATTTATTTATATTATTAAAATAAAAATCAAAATATAAATATAAAATTATATTAAAAATAAAAAATTAATTACAATTTAAAAATAAAAAAAATACATTAAAATTTTGTAAGTATTAAAGTACATTTATACTTGGAAAAATTAAGTAAAAATGAAATTTTAACAAAATTGTGAAAAATTAAATAAATTTGGAAAAAAGTTAAATAAAAATTATTATAACTTTTTATCCAATAAATAAACACATAAAAATTATTTCACCATTGGATTCCTCATAAAAAATCAGGTGGGGTCACCTCTGAGTGAAATTCTTGTAACTCAACTCTAAATAAGCTTAAATTAAGTTTTTAGTATTTTCAATACAAAAGTTGAAAATCCTCAAAACCTTAATTTAATTCACACCACATGTGGTGTTAACCATCAATTTTTGTGTTAAAATTGAGGTGTTGTGTTTAGTTTAGAAGTTATGAGGAATTGAAGTATTTTCCATTGAATTCAATTGAAATGTCAAAATGTGCGCGTGTATTACATAAGTGAACTTTGATTTACATATGAGGTGTCAATTATTACTGTATTGTACTGTACAATTGAATTGAATTACATATGTAAATTATAAGTATAGTACATGATGAGGAATTAAAGGAAAAATAAATTGGAAAGATTAAATTTGGGGGGGAAAAGGAACTCCAGCTCTAAGGGGGAGCTAGACCCCCAAAATCCTTGCTGACAGGCGTGGGATGTCAAAATTCACGCAAAAGTTCATCACTTTTGGCCTGGAATTGAGTCACAGGGTCTGTGGACTCAATTGATGATGAGGTTTTGATACCAACTGGGGTAGTTTTAGCTGTTGCCAAGAAGGTAAAACTACCCTTAAGATAAAACAACCATAGTAAAAACAGTTTTAACTGGTTTCTACACCTCTTACACTTATTCTGACGTGTTTTGAAGGCTCTAGGCCTGGTATTGCTATAGTAATGGCTGATTTAAGGGTCTAAAATGGCTTAAACCAGCCCTTTTTGGTCTAAACCAGGGTTCAATGATGCCATAATTGGCTTTTCTGTTGTCAGACTGTTTTTCACGGCTGACAAGAGTAAAATTTACTTTTGGAGTAAGAGAATTGATGGCTATAAAAGAATGTCTTCTTTGCCCCACTTTTCTCTTCATGTTAGAATCTTTTCCTTTTATTAATTAGTTTAAACACTGTTAAACCAATCAATCAAAGATTCAAACCACCATTTTTAAATCATTTTAATCCTTTAACCACGTGAAAAAATCATTATAATCATTGTTTGTAACTCTTATAATCATTTTTACCCCTGAACCACCCCAAAAGTGAATTAAAGCATCTTTCATCACTGTAAACTTTGTCACTTTGTTTCCAAATTCACTCTGGTCACTTTTTGGCGTGTTTTCTCTTTAATATCCTTTTTAAAGACTTTGTTCTTTAATTAATTGCTTGCAGTTCTTTGCTCAATTAATTCCAATTGAAATTGCTCTTGAAGAAATTTCTTTTGTAGCCTTAAAATATCTCTTGTAGAGTATTTTTTGGATAAATTTTCATTGTTGGTAAAACAATAAATTTTTATAATATTATTGTTTTATACTAATAAAGTTATAAACAATAAAATTGGCGTGTTTTCTCTTAAAAATAATATTTCATACTATTTTTAATTGATTTTTACCTTATACAAATTTTGAGGACAGGAAAAGTACTTGATTTTTAATCAAAGTTTCATATCCACACCTTACATTTGGGGGCCCAGCCGTGATATTTTACCTGTGACATATTTTTTTTACTCTTTTTAAATCTTTTTCTTATATTGAAAAATTTAAAAAACATATAAAACATACTTATAATTCAAAAAAACCCATAAAAAAGAATTTTTTTTCATATTATAAGTGAGGCTTATATTTTTATTTCTTTTTTGAAATAACCTTTTTTTTACTTAATTAATTGGCTTTCTCATTAATTTTAGTGTCTGACAACGTGGTAAGACAAGAAAACATTGAAACAGCCTCAACAGTAACCAGCATTATCCCTGCCAGTACTGTTAATTCTGACCATAATAGTACTGTTATTGTGACACAAAATAACCAACCTGAACCAATATCTTCTGAATTAATTAACTTGGACATAAGTAATACTCTTCAGAAGGCTAAGAATTTGGCCAATAGTAAGTTTTTGACGTAAAAATACTATTTTAAGCCTTTTTTAACCATAATTATGCCTTCAACCAGATCAGGAGCCAGCTACAACCCCTCAAGCAGCTCCCAAAAAGGTAATAGACGTGATTATGGCAGAGGCCAATCAGGTACAGAAGGAAAAGTGTCAGTTGATGACTTCCAAACAACTAAAATGGGTCATTCTGAAGCTGATAATACCATTTTACCTTCAAAAAGAGCTGACACCGCCACAACCAGCCTCTGTGGACATATACAAAGCCAGCCACAATGCATACAACAATGCACTCCAATTCAAGGAGTACCAGATCCTTGCAGACCTGTGGAAGAATTGCATGAATTCTTACCTGACAGTAAGAAAATTCTTGGGCCATCCCAACACTTGCAAATTGCTCAATGGATGGCATCCATTGATGGAGAAGAAAAACATGATGCTTTTGACACTGGAATGGAGGAAAAACAACCCTCCACCACCCAAACCAGTGCCAAAAACAGCCCCAGTGGCCAGCAGCAGCAATTCCAACGTGAAAAGGCAGCCACAAGCTCCAAACAAGGGCATAGGGAAGGCACCAGCCCCAAAACCTTACAGTCAGGGCTACAGAATCCTAAAGATTCAGCAGGATGCCATGGAAAATTTATTTCAGATGGCCAGAACCATGATGGAATTACAGAAGAAGGAGGAAGCCAGATTAAGGTTCCAGAAATGATTTCTGACATATTTCATTCCATCCCAGAGTTGTATAATGCTATAAATGACGTGAAAAAACATCTTTCTGATAAAAATGAAACCATTTGTAACATCATTAAAACAAACAACCTGAGTCTGTGCCAAATTAATGAAACACTTATGTGTTTTGAAAAAGTTTTAAGAACAATTAAAAATTCCAATAATGATAATTCTTCTAATAAAATAAATGAACAATCTGCCATTATTAAAGAATTAACAGATAAATATTCTAAATTCAATATTGATGACATAATTGAAACAAGAATTAAACAAGCCATAAATATTATCAAAACAGATAACAAGAAAGTCCTTGATGACATTTCAAATTCATTTACTGAAGTAAAGACATATACCATTGCCTTGAAAAAGTGTTTTGATACTTCACAAGAAGAAGTATCAAAATTATCAATGAAATTGAATCAAGTCACTGCTGATAATACAAGACAGACAGAGTTATGGCAAGAACTTACACATAAAGAAGACATGTATAAAATTGAAGTAATAAATTTAATACAAAGCTTCCAACATGAATACAGAAATTCCCAAAGGTGTAGCAACAGTAAAATGAATGACATTGAACAAATACTGAACACCTTACCAAGAATGTCTACACCTCTAAATCAAAATGAGGGCACAAGAATTTCAAATCCACAAGTATTGGATCCTGATAATTCACAATCAAAAAATGAATTATCCACTTCTTTTCATAACTTGGAACCATCAATGGGCCAAGCACTCTTGAAAGAAGTGCCAAAACTTAAAGAATGGCCCCACTTCAGTGGTGAAGGAGAGTATGACCATATGGAATTCATTAGAGGTATTGACATGATCAAAGAGGATTTTGAATTACCAGACAGATTGGTAACAGCCAGGTTTAACACCTTGTTTACCAGATCAGCTCACAGATGGTACATCAAAATAAGACAAGCACATGGACACCAGAGTTGGACTTGGTGGAAAACCCAAATCATCAACAAATGGGCAAATGATGCTTGGAGGTTTAAAGTTGAAACAGCCTTTGAATCTGCCAAATTTAATGCTGATAAAGACAAAGCTTTACCATGGTTTTGCCAACAGAAGGACAGATTAACAGCATTATATCCTGACATGTCAGAATTTATGATCCATAGAAAAATTCTGAGACAATGTGGGGGTGACTTAGAGCATGCTGTCAAAAGCAGGACTACTAAACAATCTTCAGCAGAGGATATCATCAATATACTAGAAGAAGTAACCACCAGAACCAAAATTGGTTCTAGTAGGGTGAATCTTAAAACAAGGTTTAATACACCTTGGAAAGATTCTGTGGACAAAAACCCCAAAGAAAATCCTAGTAATATTAAGTATAAATCTGCAGATACAGTCAGAAAGTGCCATATTTGCCAAAGCACCACCCATTTAGCCAATACATGTCCAAAAAGGGGGGAAATCAATGAAATTTTGACATCATGGAATCTTATTCCCACTTACCACAATTGAGCAATGGTCAAGTTGATTTATCAAAAGTTCAAGATGCACAACTTATGAAGACAAAACCAAACAGAGGAAAAGGTTATACAGCTGGTAATTCCTGTATAACAGAAGTGGTGATTGACAACAAGCCCACCAAACTTTTGCTTGACCCAGGAGCCTTCTGCTCTTGTGTTGGAAAATCTTTTCTTAAGACTTGTGTACCAAATTTTGAAGACCAACTGTTACCAATTGATGGTATAAAATTCAACAGTGCAAGTAACCCAATGAAAGCATTAGGAATCTTTGAGACCAATGTGATATTCCCACACATAAATGGGAATTTAAGGATCACAGTTGAGTTTGTTGTTATGAAAAATTGCTCTAGTACCCATTTTATATTGGGAAATGATTATTTAATCATGTATGGAATAGATTTACATAATAACAAAGACAGATACTTTACAATTGGTGACAATAAGCGCCAAAAATTTGCCTTTTTACCATTTAAAAGACAAATTACAGTAAACAAAGTATCACCAGTCAACTTAGAGTTAGAGAAATTCAAGTCTGAACAGTTAAATGAGGCTGAAATAAGCCTTCATCTGACTGATAAACAAGAAAATGAACTTTCTTCCCTTTTGTATGACCACAGAGAAGCATTTGCTACAGACAAAGAACCCCTGGGAGCAATTATTGGTCATGAAGTTGACATCATTCTTAACATTGAGAGACCTTATCCACCACTCTTAAGAAGACCTGCTTATCCAGCAAGTCCAAAATCAAGAGAAGCTCTAGAAATTCATATCAAAGAACTTCTGGACATTGGTGTAATAAGAAAAGTAGGCCATAATGAGGAAGTAGAAATAACTACACCAGTTATAGTGGCGTGGCATAATGGAAAATCCAGAATGGTTGGGGACTTTAGAGCTCTGAACACTTACACTGTCCCAGACAGATACCCAATACCAAAAATCCAAATTGCCCTTACCCAAATATCTCAAGCAGTGTATATAACCACTATGGATGCCCTTAAAGGATTCCATCAAAATGTGGTAACACCAAGAGCAAGAAAATACTTGAGAATTATTGTTCATTGTGGAGTGTATGAATACTTAAGGATGCCCTTTGGTATCAAAAATGCACCTTCACACTTCCAAAGAATGATGAATGAAATCTTCCCTGAAGAACTCTCAGAGGGATGGTTAATCATTTACATTGATGACATTATTATCTGTTCAAAGACTTGGGAAGAGCACATGTACAGATTATCAAGAGTTTTGACAAAAATCCAATCAGTAAACATGAAAATCTCCTTGAAGAAATGTCATTTTGGATTTAAAGAACTTAAGGCACTAGGACATGTTGTATCTGGTTTGTCCCTTGGAATTGATAAAAACAAAGTTGCAGCAGTATTGTTAAAACCCATGCCTCAGAATAAGAAGGAAATTCAGTCATTCTTAGGTTTTGCAGGATATTACAGGCAACACATTAAAGATTTTGCATCCATAGCAAGACCACTTTATAAGTTGTGTGACAAAGACACAGTGTTTGAGATGACTGTTGAAAGAGTCAAAGCTTTTGAGTCTCTAAGGGAAGCATTGACCACTGCTCCACTCTTACTGATGCCAGACTTTAAATTGCCTTTCAAACTTTATATTGATGCATCAGGAGATGGACTGGGTGCTGCACTTCACCAAGTTCAGATCATAAATGATAAACCTGTAGAAGGACCCATATGTTTCATATCCAGGCAAATCAAACCAACTGAAGCCAGATATGGAGCAAGTCAAATGGAATGTCTATGCCTTGTCTGGGCCTTGGAAAAATTGAACTACTTTTTAGAGGGATGTGTTTTTGAAGTGATAACAGATTGTACAGCTGTCAAATCACTTTTGAACATGAAAACACCCAACAGACACATGCTCAGATGGCAAATAGCCATACAAGAATACAGAGGCAATATGACTATTGTTCATAAGGATGGGAACATTCATAAGAATGCAGATGGACTAAGCAGATGGCCATTACCAAATAATATTGATAATCCTGCTTATGTACCAGAAGAAGCCTCACCACAAATTCCAATAGAAGGAATAAGTGTTACAGACTTGAACACCACCTTCTTTGAAGAAGTCAGAAGCAGCTACACTTAAGATAAGAATTGTAGCATCTTATGTCAATTACTTAACAAAGACTGTAAAGACAACTCTCTAATACATGCCTTGGATGAAGTATGGAGAAAATCTTATGATGAAGGAAGATTTCACCTACTGGATGGTATAATTTACCACAGAACCAAGCACACATGTGTCATGACAGTTGTAGACAGGTCATTAATCAATCTTGTACTGAAGGAATGCCATGATAGTCCCTTTTCAGGACATCTGTCTAAAGACAGAACAAGAGAGAAAGTGAAGACCTGCATATGGTGGCCAATGTGGCAGAAGGATGTTGCAGAGTATTGCAAAACCTGTGACAGATGTCAAAAGGCAAATAAATCCACTGGCAAAAGACTTGGAAATATGATAAAGATCCAAGAACCAAACAGACCTTGGGAAATTGTCCATATGGATTGGGTAACTGGCCTACCACCAGGAGGTGACAGGAGCTATAATGCTTGCCTAGTAATTGTAGACAGATTCAGTAAAACTCCAATCTTTTTACCATGTCACAAAGATGATACAGCCATGGATACAGCTCTTCTGATATGGAATAGAGTAGTGTCATGGACTGGTATATTTACAAATATCATCAGTGATAGAGATCCCAAATTCACTTCAGCACTATGGACAAATCTTCACCAATTATTTGGCACTAAACTGTCTTTCTCTACAGCCTACCACCCACAAACTGATGGCCTGGCTGAAAGAATGATCCAAACCTTAGAGGACATGGTGAGAAGATTTTGTGCATATGGCCTTGAATTCAAAGATTGTGATGGATTTACCCATGATTGGTGTACTCTGTTGCCAGCACTGGAATTAGCATATAAAACATCAATCCATGCCAGTACCAATCAGACTCCTGCTATTCTAGAAAAAGGATGGAACCCCAAGTTACCCCAAGATTCCTTGAGGAAAGACTTAACTGAAATACATCCCACAGCTGCTAGCTTCAAAGGTATGCTAGACAAAGCTAGGAAGCATGCAGTAAGATGCATGGAGGATTCTTTTGCATATGCTAAAGACAAATGGGATAAATCACATGCATCTCCAGATTTCAAAGTGGGGGACCTAGTTCTTGTATCCACCACTAACTTCAATAACATCAAAGGATGTAAAAAGTTGAAAGACTCCTTTGCAGGACCTTTTGTGATTAAGGCCCTCCATGGAGAAAATGCTGTTGAAGTAGAGTTATCTGAAGAACTTAGCAACAAGCACCCCACATTTCCAGTACGCTTGATAAAACCATATAAATCTAGTGATGCTGAGAAATTTCCCTTGAGGAATAAGATTCCCCAAGTTATACCTCCTATTGAGACATCTGGTACTAAGAAAATTACCAAGGTTCTTAAGGAAAGGAAATTAAGAACTAAGAAAGTAAGAGAATACCTTGTTAGGTACAGTGACCCAACGTGTGAAGATGTATGGTTAGAAGAAAAAGATATACCAGAAGCTACCAAACTCCTCAGGAGATTCAGACACACTAGAAAAACCAATATTACAAAGTAATATTCTTTTTTTAGGGGGAGGGAATGTGAGCCTTAGAGGTAATTTCATATACCCAAAAGACCACAAATACAAAAATAACATATTAATATATATAAAATAAATTTATTTATATTATTAAAATAAAAATCAAAATATAAATATAAAATTATATTAAAAATAAAAAATTAATTACAATTTAAAAATAAAAAAAATACATTAAAATTTTGTAAGTATAAAAGTACATTTATACTTGGAAAAATTAAGTAAAAATGAAATTTTAACAAAATTGTGAAAAATTAAATAAATTTGGAAAAAAGTTAAATAAAAATTGTTATAACTTTTTATCCAATAAATAAACACATAAAAATTATTTCACCATTGGATTCCTCATAAAAAATCAGGTGGGGTCACCTCTGAGTGAAATTCTTGTAACTCAACTCTAAATAAGCTTAAATTAAGTTTTTAGTATTTTCAATACAAAAGTTGAAAATCCTCAAAACCTTAATTTAATTCACACCACATGTGGTGTTAACCATCAATTTTTGTGTTAAAATTGAGGTGTTGTGTTTAGCTTAGAAGTTATGAGGAATTGAAGTATTTTCAATTGAATTCAATTGAAATGTCAAAATGTGCGCGTGTATTACATAAGTGAACTTTGATTTACATATGAGGTGTCAATTATTACTGTATTGTACTGTACAATTGAATTGAATTACATATGTAAATTATAAGTATAGTACATGATGAGGAATTAAAGGAAAAATAAATTGGAAAGATTAAATTTGGGGGGGAAAAGGAACTCCAGCTCTAAGGGGGAGCTAGACCCCCAAAATCCTTGCTGACAGGCGTGGGATGTCAAAATTCACGCAAAAGTTCATCACTTTTGGCCTGGAATTGAGTCACAGGGTCTGTGGACTCAATTGATGATGAGGTTTTGATACCAACTGGGGTAGTTTTAGCTGTTGCCAAGAAGGTAAAACTACCCTTAAGATAAAACAACCATAGTAAAAACAGTTTTAACTGGTTTCTACACCTCTTACACACATTCTGACGTGTTTTGAAGGCTCTAGGCCTGGTATTGCTATAGTAATGGCTGATTTAAGGGTCTAAAATGGCTAAAAATGGCTAAAAATGGCTTAAACCAGCCCTTTTTGGTCTAAACCAGGGTTCAATGATGCCATAATTAGCTTTTCTGTTGTCAGACTGTTTTTCACGACTGACAAGAGTAAAATTTACTTTTGGAGTAAGAGAATTGATGGCTATAAAAGAATGTCTTCTTTGCCCCACTTTTCTCTTCATGTTAGAATCTTTTCCTTTTATTAATTAGTTTAAACACTGTTAAACCAATCAATCAAAGATTCAAACCACCATTTTTAAATCATTTTAATCCTTTAACCACGTGAAAAAATCATTATAATCATTGTTTGTAACTCTTATAATCATTTTTACCCCTGAACCACCCCAAAAGTGAATTAAAGCATCTTTCATCACTGTAAACTTTGTCACTTTGTTTCCAAATTCACTCTGGTCACTTTTTGGCGTGTTTTCTCTTTAATATCCTTTTTAAAGACTTTGTTCTTTAATTAATTGCTTGCAGTTCTTTGCTCAATTAATTCCAATTGAAATTGCTCTTGAAGAAATTTCTTTTGTAGCCTTAAAATATCTCTTGTAGAGTATTTTTTGGATAAATTTTTATTGTTGGTAAAACAATAAATTTTTATAATATTATTGTTTTATACTAATAAAGTTATAAACAATAAAATTGGCGTGTTTTCTCTTAAAAATAATATTTCATAATATTTTTAATTGATTTTTACCTTATACAAATTTTGAGGACAGGAAAAGTACTTGATTTTTAATCAAAGTTTCATATCCACACCTTACAGTTTAGTCTCATACAATGTGATTGCACCCAAACCATATGTTGCACCAACATCAAATTCGACCGATCCTCTTGGACTCGAACGGGGAGCAGTTGAATACCTTGCCTCCTGCTTGAGTAAATCGAAGCAACGTGCAACCCAACTCAGCATTGAAGGTGGTGGGGCTGACAATGAGATATCCACAAAGCCACACAAGAACCTGGAGGATCTAATGGATACAGTTATCCATTTGATGATTGCGTACAACATGGTACGTGCACATACAAAGTTCGAAGTTAATGGCATCAAAGGCAAACTCACAAACTCAAAAAGAAATGAGGCCATCAAAGATCTTTTGACGTGTCACAAGAATCTCGGAATAAATCGAATTTGCTATGGTATATTAGCGGCATTCTGTGCGGCGGGGGTTCGTGGTTTGATGGTATGCTCAGATGACTGGAGAACAAGCTCAGTTAAAGGGGCTTTATCACTAATTGACATTTCCGCAAAACTTTCAGAGGGTAAAAATCTAGTGGAGCCAGTGTGGCTATGTACTAATAAGTATATATGTGATTTACTGAATAAAAGTTTCTTCTCATCAGAGTCTTTTAACCCCGCTGTACCTCTTAGATTTGAATTTTCACGATGCTTAGTATTAGACTTTGGTGATGCCTGGGTGGCGAATCGCGGGCTTGGTTCAAGTGATGAGGTCACCTTGACAGTACCCAGGTCAGCTAAACTCACAACCAGGATTGACCCGTTTTAGATTAGCTTTGTACTAGATAGATTGTAATTTAATTTTGCAAAGTGATTTATGAATTTAATAATCATGACTTCGTATCCTACTACTGCCCGAATGCCACAGTCTGAGTACCAATAGTAATTGTACGGCGGCATGCGTCCGTACATCATTGCAAAGACTCCGACAAGACGCAAGCTGAGTCAGGCAGTTGTGCGCGCAAGTAGCACACGCGGGTGCATTGCAGGAAGTCGCGTTTATCACTTCCCGCCAGCCCATAATAGGCCAAATTTTCCTGTGTCTTTCAAGAGGACTACGATAGCTAGGGATCCGCAGCAGGATGCATATTGCATTTGCCTGTGCTTGCAATATTCCAAATGGCTGGATTGGAAAGTGATTGCATGGGAACATCAATGTGTAAAATTGAATAATGCACTATCCACTGCAATTTTCAGGTTCAGGTATTTGATATCGTGAATTTGCCAAGGTCAGGCGTGAGTTTTCTTTTTAGCCGCAATTAAAAAAGATTCATCCACCGCAATCCAATTTAGGTGATATTAATAAATCAGTAATCATTTGGTTTCATTTCATTTTCTGCTGAAAGCATGCCATTCACCAAAAAAGGAAAAGAGCGTAAAAGGGAACTCGCGAGAAAGCGTCGGGCTGAGGAAGGAAAGTGTGAGTTACTCGCTTAATCTCAGGGTATATATATAGATATATATATATGCTTCCACATTTATGTGGCACCCTCATTGGGCCCCACTGAAGAACATGGGCTTTAGTCGGTTCAGATTGTGCCAATGTCATGTGGGCTCCAACAGGGAAGTCAAAGGATGTGTGCCGAAGAAAGCTCCTTGGCAGTATCTGATATCTTGTGTGCTTCAACACGTAGTGATCCCTCAACCACTTGGGAATAGTAGTAGATCCCAAAAGACAAATGAGCGCAAAACGACCCGAATGAATAGGTTGTTTTCCTCCTCTTGCCCAACAGCACAAATATCAATGCCAGTATCAGCAAATATCACCCCAAGTGACATTCGGAGGGTTGTGGATGTCAATCAGATCAAACGCATTCACTTTGGGCGTGTGGCAATTTTCTCTTCAACCGGATTACTCATTGCCCTTGTCGAATTCCGACCATTCACAACAATGAGTGAAGTCGAGGTCAATCAATGGGATGAATTATCACAATTCCTATTTCGCGAAAAGAGTTTCACCGACCCTATTGCAACAAATGGAGCATTACTGGAGGGATTTATGTTCGCGATTGGGTGGCGCAAATGCACCACGAAGAATGAACAATTTGGTCTGTATGGTAGTGCTGGCAAAATTGAAAAAGCAAAAGATGAATGGCGGGACCGAGGTGCCAATCTTCGCTTGGTGGGTCGCATTCTAGGTCAATCCTTATGATATGTTGGGGATAATTTATTTCAGAAGATTCAAAATTGCTACAACTCATTGGGGGTTCCGTCTTTTGATCAAGTCAACTATGAAGGCGATATTCCGGCAAATCAGGGTGCATTCGAGTTCGCTTCCGCACTCACTTTCACCATGAATGGATTCAAAAACGCACCTCATGTTGATAAGGATGCATCGCTGTATGCTTCGGGATGGTGGTTTCAAGCTGATAAGCGGACCAGCCAAATTCAAAGAGATGCGTCAAAGCAGTGTACAGGTGGAAAATTGATTTTCCCAAATGAGCATTTTTGGATTGATCTATCCGCATGTCATGGGCTCATTCAGGTAGTGTGGGCCAGTAGTACATTTGTTCATTATACTGATCCAGCACAGGACAACGCAAGCACGACACTAGTGGGTATGTCTGCACAATGCTCAAGCAGGTTAGCAAAAACAATGCGGAAAAAAAGCCATGGCTATTATGAGATTGGCGAGAGAGCGGGCTATCAAATCAGGGATGGTAATACAATCTCATTCCAATTCAAAGAATGAGGAGATTTGCATGTGTGTTGGGTAAGTAATGGTGGGGTAAGGCAGAGGACAATATACACGAGGATTGGATGGATTCTAGTGCGGGAGATGGGGTGTCTGACATGAAAAAGGGGTGAAGTCAATTATGTACGGTGGCATGCCATCGTACATCTGTCCTGGTTTGTTGCTATTGTCCGGGATGCCAATGCTTCACATGTGAATCCTCATGCTTGTTCAGGTTCTGACAATGCCAAAAGTTCCTTACGCCTATGCGGGGTGCCAACGCTACACACGCCAATCCTTGGGCCTGTGCAGGCTCCCGAAAATTTACACGCCAATCCTTACGCCTTTACAGGCTTTCGATGATTCACACGCCAATTCTTACGCTTGTGAAGCTTCCCCACAATGCTGAAATTTTCTTGGCCTGTGCAGGATCCCAAGAATTCACACGCCAATTCTTACGCCTGTGCAGGCTCCCAACAATTCACACGCCAATCCTTATGCTTGTGAAGGGTCCCAAAAGTGCTAAAATTCCTTACGCCTGTACAGGCTTCCGACGATTCACATGCCAATCCTTATGCATGGGAGGGTTGCCAACAATGCTGACAAATTCTTACACCTGTGCAGGCTCCCAACAATTCACACGCCAATCCTTATGCCTGTGCAGGCTCCCAACAATTCACACGCCAATCCTTACGCCTGTGCAGCCTCCCGACAAGTTACACGCCAATCCTTACGCTTGTGAAGGTTCCAGACAATTTAAACAATTCAATACATGAGTAAGATTAATAGCGTGTGACCATAGGAAAGGCCATGTTTCACGAATCTGGACTCGATTGCTCACATACGGGAACCTCCCGCTTTTTTACAGTTAAGAATGGGTATGGCTCTAAACCATGAAAGAAGAAAATATAGGAGAGGATAACAGCAACTATTGGCGCATTTTGAGAAAAAGAGGTTCACGAAAACAAATACTCACTCAAACTCTTGGTGGGGCACTTACAAAAATAATTCTCACGCAATCAGGGTTTTTCTCTAAGGAGGAAATAAGTAATTTTTACGTGAACAAAGAATGTAATAGAATTTGAACATAATAATAATTGATTACAAATGATAATTTATTTAAAAGAAAGTATTACAAATGATAAAAAGTGGAAATAATGGGATTAATTTTTAAATTTTTATTTTTCGAGGAATTTGGAGACTATCCTGGTTATGTCCTCCTTTGGATAAGCCTCCAGTGCCTGGGCAAGGAGGGAGTTTAGTTCCTCCCGGAATTCCCGGTGCATCTCATTTCGATGAGTTACATCGACGAAAGGAATCATGTGGAGCAAGCGAAAATGCTCCAACAAGATTCGGTTGATCGAATCGTGGACGATGGCTCGAGGAATCATTAGGGTCGGTCGCAGGTCGGGGAATTCCTGGCGAGCGTCATCATGGGAATGAGAGGAGCTTGGCACCGGGGGGGAGGAGGCGTTGGGGTTTTCGGGGGCACTGGAAGGGATCTCTGGGGAGGGGGGGGAATGGAAGGGGAAGAAGGGGGAGGGGGATGGGGTGATCCGATGGGCGTATCGTCGATGATGATGATCAAGCGAGGAGTGGCGGGACAATCTGGAGACGGTCAAAGGAAAAATGAGGAAAAGTGGATATGGATCGAAGAGAAAGAAGGGGTGACTTACCATAAGCTTCCTCCGTGGATTGCATAGGAGCCACCTCAGGTTCTGGCTCACGAGTCGTATCGTCCTCAGGTGGTTGGGACGATGGACTTGGGCCAGGAATAGGTGGCTCTTCGGTTCGGGAGGGTTCTAAAAAAGGAGTAAGTGTCAGTTCACTCGACTCGAAAGTGAAAGTGAAAATGAAATGAAACTTTGGCTGCTTACCACGGAATAATTCCTCAGACCATCGGGTGCCACTCGGGCCTGGAGTGGGTTGCCGGGGGGTTTGCTCGCGAGGCAAACTAGGAACGGGAGAGTCATGTCGGGGGGATTCGGGGGGTTTGGTTCTATGAGTAATGGAAAAAAGTCAGTATTATTGCGTGAAGAGAAATGAGATAAAGAGGAGAAATAAAACTTACTTTGGCGTTTGAATCCCATCGGTGACAAGACATGGTGACGATCAGCCCAAGCTCGAATGTCCTCTCGCCATCGCCATCCTTCATTGGCTGGATAATCACTTCGCTCCGGTCAAGGAGTGAAGTGACCATCGGATGGTGGCCTAGGAGGGGGAGTGGACAAATCAATACTGGAGGGGACAGGGCTGATCGTCCGGAATCGTTCCCGTTGGCCTGTTTGGGGGCCCGGCGTCCATTCACGCTCGGAAATGGTTTCATCATCGTCGACCACAAAGGAGTCCTCGCGAGGGCGTCTTGGGCGAGAACTCGTCTGGCCTCGTGGTCGGAAGGGGCGGACAACGAACGAACATTTCTTGTGTGCTTGTCGGCAAGCATCACAAGCATCGTTCGTCGTCGAGGAATGAATGCAGGGGATACCCCGCTTGGTGCATAACATGCACAACATCTAAAAACAAAAAAATTGGGGTTAGTAACTGAATAGAAAGTAAGCAATCAAGAAAGAAAAGGATGACGTACGATGAATTATATAAATTTAAAACGGAATCAAATTAAAAACGCTCTAGTCGGAAGTTTTTAAAAGTCTGGAAGGAAGTCGTGAAGAGAGAAAAATATTAATATCGGTACATAATGTTGACAAAAGTTAAAAAAAGAGGTAACGCATGAGGTGGATAGAAGGGAGGTTCTGAACGGATCAGAAGAATAAACAAACAGGCAAAAGGAAGGGAAGTGGGTTTAGTGGAGTGCAAAAGACAAAAATAGAAAGGCAGGAAGACAAAGGGGAATACACACAAGAAGGACAAACGCGGGTGAGGTTGAACGAAGTGGAGCGGCTGAGAAAGAAAGTGAAGTGCGTGTCGTGTGAAGATGGTCTTTTATACCAAGGTGAAGCTGAGACGATCTCAGCAGTTGCAGCACCCGCAAAAGTCTCAGCTTCAAGGCGTGTGGGCAAAATTGAAGCTGAGTCTCAGCGAATGCTGCAACGAAGAGGTGAAATGCTCGCGTGAGGCAGAAGAACAATGGGGGTCTGGCTGAGTATTGCAATTTATTGAATTGTCAAGCTGAGTATTGCAATTTATTGAATTGTCATGCTGAGTCAAATCCCCTTTGTTTCCTTAAATTGCCACCCGATCACCCAGGAGGGTGGTCGTGAGGCCCTTATTGATTGTGCATTGTGGGTGCAATGCACAAGTGACCACGGCAAGATCACCGGCCTTATGGCCTGGTGATAGTCTTTGAACAAAGGGGGGGGCTGTAAGACAAGTGAATACAGCATGAGCTTGCCTCGACCCATTGCTCAGGTTTGCTTTCGGGTCATAATTGAAATGCTCAGTGGCTGAACATTTTAATTGCACAGTAATTGAAAAATTGATATAACAATATCAAATGCACTGCTGAGTATTGCAATTTATGGAATTGTCAAGCTGAGTCAAATCCCCTTTGTTTCCTTAAATAGCCACCCGATCACCCAGGAGGGTGGTCGTGAGGCCCATGTTGAATGTGCATTGTGGGTGCAATGCACAAGTGACCCATGCAGAAAAGCACCCGGTGCATTTGGTCACAAGTGACCGCGGCGAGATTACCGGCCATATGGCCTGGTAATAGTATGTGAACAAAGGGGGGGCTGTAAGACAAGTGAATACAGCGTGAGCTTGCCTCGACCCATTGCTCAGGTTTGCTTTCGGGTCATAATTGAAATGCTCAGTGGCTGAACATTGGAATTGCAGAGTGATTGAACTATAGATATAACAATATCAAATGCACCATCCTGAGCCATTGCTCAGTCGTTTTTGTATGCGCGCACTCTGAGCATTTGGCACAGCATCGGATGACATTTCAGCCAGGTGCAGCATTTCACACGCTTTGGTGAAGTGCTCCAAACTGAGCCTTCCAGTGAGCTATTGCAGAATTAGTTCATTCCATGGCTTTACTGAGCACTTTCACACAGTGCTTTTGACCATGACATGCTCAGCTTGCGTGTGCAAATCGGGTGAAACGCAATGCTGAGCATGTGGCACATGAGCTACGTAAATGCAAACAATCGGAAGGTGCATGCACATTTGCTATATGCATGCAGGCTCAAGTAGTATTACACCTTCCTGATCTGTACAGTACAGTCAACACTGTAGTACGCAGTACACCTTTGTAAATGTGTACTGTGGGGCAGAGCAAAAAGCTGTTCAACAATGTAACATGCAATCACGTCAAGCCATTGAGTCATATCTCTCACCTGCATCCCTTTGATGCACCTTGTTGGACAGCTCTGCCTAACTACGGCACAGATGCGCATGTAATCCAAATTAATGTAAGTGGGTCATAATGGGATGACTTAATATTTGGGTCATACACAAAGAGTTGATTCACTCCGGTGCCATTGTTGGGGCAAACAATGACTGGCCCGCTTGTTCATTGTCGGGCAGCCACACGCTTTCATACGCAGGCAACTTTCACACGCCTGGAAGACATTTTACTGCCAGTCTTCCAGCTGCCTATTTTCTTGGTCGGGTTGTCAGCTTGACTGCAGACGCTCACCCGCTTGCGCGTGGAAACCTGAGGCCAATCAGTGTGGATTTGCTTCAGCCTCATCCACATTAGAATAACAATCCCAGCCTATGATTGCTGAGGCTGGTCATGTTTGCGTGGGTATCTCCCACCGCGGGTCATTTTCTTCACGTTCTCACACGCCCCGCGCAAGTTGTGGCACCTGGCTTGCAGCCAAAAAGTCCCTTGGGCGTGTGGCCTCTTTCTCCGGAGTTCTGTACGCGCGTGAGGCAAAGACCCGGATGCCAATCTCGGTGGATTAGTACTCACCTCAAACGCCATAGGGGTGAATGTATATGTGGATCACGGCTCACAGCTGGCGCCCCCTTTGATCATCCCACACATTCCCCCCTGAAAGCCCAGTATGCATCAGTCAGCAAAAAACTTCAGGCAAAACCAAAGTCATGTTTGGTGGCATGCCACCGAACATATCTCACCCGCCCACACACAAACATCCCCACAGTGAGATTGCCCTTTGAAACTGCCAACATTGCCCAGTAGGTCCCTGTGCGAGAATTGAACTGGGGAATATATGCATCCATGTTCGCTGTCACACCAGCGAACATGCCTCTAATATGCCCTCCACAATAAGCTGCTACAACCCACCCAATTTCGGATGTGCTAATGTCAACCTTGTTCCACCAAAGGTTTTGTAACTCGCTGCAGATCAAGCAGTCATAATGGTGCACCCACATTTTGGCCACCTTGCCTTGATATATGCCCCAAATCGGATATGAAAATTATGTGCCCAAGAGGCCCACCTCCATCAAGACCATGCACGTAACCACAGGCCATCCCCCTTTTGGCCTGTTGCTGCCACTCATATAAGTTCCCCACCTGCGCTTATTCCTCTTCATTCCCTTTAGCTAACCCTTCCCGATCATATAATTTGCAACTGTCCCCAAATAATTTAAAATAGCCATCATGTCAACCCCTTCACAACCACTTTGCATTGGGATGATTAATATTCGTATTCAAATAAATAGTGATATAACCTTAAAGCCTGAGAATTCCCACTTAGGTTCTTGGATTATCCTATGGCACAATCAACACAACATATTCGTATATCTCCCCAATCACCAGCATGCTATTGGCTCTCTCCCGGGAACCCTTTCCCAAACGTTGATACCATTCCTTGGGGCACCAAAAACGTTCATGCACTGTGGTCCTGGTGGGGCATGGATTGAAAATTGCCAATCCAATCCTCCTCAAATATTATTTGTTGAGGGAGTATTTATGACTGATGCCAATGATCCCTCCTCATCTCAGAAACCCAATCTAGCATTGATGTTCTTCACATGGTATCCAAACATTCTATTCATAATGGAAAGCTTTCGAACACAAGATTTCAAGCTTAAAATGCCCAAAGAATATGACTGTACTACTCATTGTCAATGTCAACTCTTTACTCCGACATTTCCCGCTTCAAACTTGATGCCTGCTTCATATCCTGCTGTTTCATCATTGATTTCCAAGCAAAAACTGATACAATTACCCAGTGGATCAGACCTCCCCATGCCATTATTCAAACCCCCCTCCTCCCTCATCAAAAGACCGGACTAGCTTTTCTCTGGGATTGAGAAATCCCCAATGGCCAATCAGCCCGTAACCTTTGGGCCACCTCACCCCCAGGATCCACTTTTAATGCCAGGCACATCATTACAAACAAGGTCGTTAGCTCATTTGAATCCCTTTTGACCAATACCCCTCTTGGAGGACTGCTTGCGGATGATATGGGATTAGGTAAAACCATTCAGGCCATTGCTCTAATTGGTACCTCCAAGGAGCGAATGATTGCAAACCCCCATCGCTCCACGCCCACCATGATCATCTGCCCCCTCGCTTAATTACCAACTGGCAATCAGAAATATCCAAGCATGCTCAGGCTGGAGCACTGCATGCCAAAATCTACCATGGTCCCACTTGTCACTCATTATCCCAAGCCGACATTTTAAAATATGATATCATCATCACTTCTTACAATACTATCACCCAAGAATTTAAGCAAACCAATCCCTCTACATCATTCATTTTTCAAATCAATTGGCATCATATAATCTTTGATGAAGCACAGTGAGTGGCTGAGCTTAAATGATTCAAATTACCTTTTATATCCAATAACCCTTGCCCCCTCTTATAGCTATATTCGCTCTCAATACACTGCCACTCACCGTGCCATTAATAGCCTCCTTTCATCCTGTCGAATATGTTTAACGGGCACACCTATTCACAACACCATTTATGACCTTTTGGGCATAATATCATTCATCACTCAACCCCAGAGCGCCGATCAAGATAACTTGTCACCATTCATCCTGAGTAGTCTTTCAAAAGGTTACAATGATATTTTGAATTTGGCATTGCGGCATTTAAGTTTGCACCGCACCAAAACCACACATCTCGAATCCCTCCCCACTATTAGCCATCATTATGAGCTGCTCCCACTCAACCCAACCATGCGGCAAGAATATTCCACATTATATGAAGAATTCCTATCATCCAAAAGCAAAAGACCAGGAGATTTTTTCAGAAATATTAATAAGCTGCGAATATGTTGTAACCATCACATCATGCTTAACACAATTGCGGAGGCGGAGTTGGAAGACCCTGAGGGCAGGAGCACTCAGGATAACTCCCCAAGAATCACACGAACTATTGTGGATGTGGAAACATGCATGATGAGTAGTAAAATTGCACACCTCCTACAAAGCTTAATGAAGAACAAACAAACAAGGTGTGGTCCAACGAAATCGGTGGTTTATACCCAATGGACCCAATTTCTAGATTTGTGCGTTAATTCTAATATGCATCCATTACCAATTGAATCCATCTGACTTTTTTATATTGTAGAATTGGTATTGCTCTTGCCCATCACTCTATCCTTTCAGCACGAATTGATGGAACAATTACACCACGAGCGCAGGACAAGGCGCTTGAGAATTTCTTCAATAATCCTGAATGTGAAGTACTGATTGCATCCATTGCCGCGGCTGGAACTGGCCTCAATATAAGTTGTGCTAATATAGTCTATTTAATGGTGAGGGTCCCCCCAAAATTCTGCCCTGCTTGCGGCCCCTGACATCCACATTTCCAGGAGCCCAATTGGAACCCAGCCATTGAGGCTCAGGCTGTTGATCGTCCACATCGTATTGGCCAACAACGACCTGTACAGGTCATCCACTATATCACTCCTCATTCAGTTGAGGTCAACATGCGGAAGGTACCTTTCAAGCTCATCTTTCACTTGATTGTATTACTATTCTGAAATCCTTCCTTATGGGAATGCCATATTCCAATCACCAATAGGTCCAAGAAAAGAAAAAATCATTAACTGCGTGAGCCTTACTGATATTATATAATTTGTGATTGACAAATTTGATAACTCCTGTTGACTCTGGCACAGGTCCACAATTATGAACACCATGAGCTGGATTGAACTTCTTCAATATTTCCTCAATGAAAATGAGCAATAGAGTATTATTGCAAGGGAGACGGTGATACATTTCAATTCATATTGTCTATATTCTAACATATTGAGCAAGCTGTTGCATCCTTAAGAGATAATAATCAGACTTTATTACACCTGCACAAATAATTCACAAAATTTTAATTTGTCACAGTGCTATACCATGACAAATTACTAAGTTATTGCAGAGCGTCACCATTAGGCCTAATAACTGGCATGTCAAGTATCTTGAGGGCGCTAGTCTGCATCTTACTACAGCCTTTGAGCCAATCTTGATCAAATACCTGAAATGATAGGCCTTCCGGAATATCACCATCATCTGTCGATCGTCATTCTGGCAATCTATCAAAATTTTTTTTACCCTTTTTTTTAATCCGATTAAAAAACTCTATGTCTCTATCCATTTTCAATACCAAATCATTAAATAACTGGGAGCGCCAGCGTAATCCCACTTTGTGGTAAACTTGACGGCCATTTTACAGTACCTCCTCAGTATCTGAGCATACTCAAGGGTCATTGAATTGTGATGCTAGGATGGGAAATTTAGCCGTATCACACCATTCACGACGGCGCTCACAGGTCTGCACATAATCAAGTAGATCATCATCAGACTTGGTCCACAATGAAGAAGAGATACAGTAACTAACTCTTTGACGAATTTTTGCGAGCTTTTGATTCTCTTCCTTTTTAACCAAATACTCGGCATCCTTTTGAATAGACTTCCATTCTCTTTTCAAATAAGTGAAATATTGCTCCATTAAAGCCGCCACGACCCCATAGTTGTTATGATCCTTGTTCCAACAGTAGTGATGATACTCAGTGCTGACAAGTGCAAGACGGAATGTACGGTAAAACACCATAGACATCAGCTTGTTGAACGGATGTTGCCATGAGCTCTCCCAGTCCCAAGTGAATCGCTTTAGTCCTAGCTTGTGGAGCTCATTTTTGCAGTAGCTTTGGAAACCCTGAGACTGAACCTGTGTTGATGGCTAATTGAAAACATCCTCGGGGACATATCCGAGATGACCAGCCACTTGAATTGCAATTTCACGCTCTTCTGTGCTGGGTGGTTCTGGTAGTGAGGAAAAATCCTTATCCCTAACTTTGAGTAGGAACAGGCAATGTGCGTGTACTGCTGATCTCATTCCATGGACATTCTCTGGAAGTTCTGCCTTCAGCCATTTTTGTTGATCCTTCTGGCTCGCACGTTTCGCCACATTGTGAGCTTTGCGGGCCTGGTTCCTTTGCTGTCTGATCTCGGATTGTTCAAGCATACTCTGGGCGAGGCCCAGCTGAGGATGGGTGAACTCACTATTTGATTGAGTGCCTTGCTCATGCGCTGTGAAATTGTCCCTCATTGGTTCATCATTTCTTTCACTTTGAGTGGGAGACATGTTCTCATCCTCATCATCCACAATTCTTTCTCTTGATGTACTGGCATGACCCGTTCTTGGTTTGGAGGCATATGGATGATGACGTCCAGTGACTTTCTCTTTATGGACCAGAGGTGAAGACGCATAAAGTTCATCCCCTGCCATGCAAATCATCAGTTAACACATCAAAACATTAATGAAGACTGGTCATCCTCACGATCTTCAATTGGCTCCTGAGATCGGACTGACTTGCCTTCAGGTGCCATATCTAACCCATGAAACAAACATATCAAATTGTGAATAAGTTTCTACTCCAAAATTCAAATGACTTACTTTGATGAAGCATCAATACTGGATTTCCCTCCAACAGACCGCTCCAAGATACATTTTCCAAAGGTCTTTTTTGTCGCCCCCCATCCACGCGCCTTTCATCACCCACATGAACCTGAGATCCTGATGGAATATTGAGGGTTGGCTGTTTACTTTGGCCAAAGGGGTCCTGGGATGCGACTGGATTCGGACCGGGATTAAGGAGGAACTCACGTGGAAATTTTGATTGGGGATTAGCGTGTGAGGAGATTTGAGGTGTGCCTTCTGGCCCCTGAGACACATGAATTTGTGTATTAGTGGGATTTGGGGGAATTGGAGTGACGGAAATATTTGGGATCGACCAAGTGCTTGAAGTTGGAGCCTTTGGATTGCCCACATCAATGTTAAGACCTGATACATTCATTGAGGATGCGATAGGGGTTGTGAGAGGAATGTTGGGACTCAATGGTGACTGTGTTTGAACATATTCTATGCTAGATTCACTATTTGAGTCATGAAAAGAACCTGAACGGGATTTATGTGACTTGAAAGATGACATAAGGGCCAAAAAAGTACACTGATATTTTTAACTAGATAAAACACCTCAGTATTATGATAAAATAGAGTGATATGAGATGAAATCTTTTCAAATTTAGAATAGAGAAATTCTATGAATAGTTGGAACTAAGTGTTGTGTGGAAGTCGAATAAGACTCTTTTGAGGAGAATCCTCCCTGCCTCCTCTTGAGCTCCTCCGCTTTTGTCGGAAACCACCCTGCACGGCCTACCAGCATATAATGTGATATTTCCTTGATCTGAAAGGGGACCCATCATCCATAGGTAATCATATTTGGTAACATTTCCGCCTCCCCATTGTCACATTTTGTGAATTATCCAAACTGCCAATATATGCATTGAAATTCCACAACATTGTACATCTGTAAAGGGGTATATTCATGAAGGATCTACCCACAAAAGAGACATCACCTTTTCACGAAAGGCAAGACAATCCAAATCACATTCCAACTGATTCAAAGCCCGCTGCACTCAAACCAAATACCAAGACTTTAGCTGCACTCCAACCCCTTATTTAATAGAGTTATATAGTTATGTCTGTAATAAGGTTTAAACCATGTATGATGGCGTGCCAGCGTACATGGATTAAATGTTAATCCCCTCAATTCAATGGTAACACTTCACTAATGGAACCCCCTCAATGGTCAAACCCGCACTATCACAATGTGTAAATAAACTAGAATATGTATGAGCATTGAGCATCATGGCATTTTACCCAATTAAACGCCTAACCAATTCCGCCATCCAGATGAGACATGTTAAACTTTATCCACTGCAGCTCATGCTCCATTACAAATGGGATAAAATCCTCAGCTGGCTCAAATCATCTCCCCCTTCATAAATAATCACTGAATTTTATTTCCAATTAATAACACTCCTAAACACTTTCACATCAACCATAGATATTTATACACAAACCAACCGTACTCCCAATTCCTGCAACAATGACAACCCCGCCATATTCCTCAATGCGTATATGCATGTGTCAACACTGCTCAACTCAAACACACTCTTCCCCTGAGGGTGATAGGCAAGGAGTTGCCTTCACACCTTTCCAATATAAACAGCACATTAAAAAGCTCAAATCAACCATTGCACCCAAATCTCTTCCAAACATCCCTACTTCTGCATCAGGATCTGGGTGCCCACAAATTCTATTGGATCAAATCTTCCCAGCTGATTATTCAAGTTTGACCCAAAGCACTTTCCCAACTCCAGCGGGTCTCAATTCAACTGCACAGAAACCATATAGTGGCAGTCAAACCCTTCCCCCACAAGACCTAGGAATGATAATATCTGCCATTCTATCATTAAGGTATAATTTACCCCGCAGGGCTTCACGCATACTCAACCCCGCCCTGAACCTGCTGATCAAGTCCAGTATCTCAAGCTCAGCTGGTCCCCCCGCTCCTGCATTCCATATACCTCAAGATCTGAGTACCATATTTGAACATCTCCAATTGGAGCCAGTGATTCAAAACTATATATGTTGTCCTCAATGTTTCTCTCTTAATGGCCTTACTGAATCAGTCACAACTGACCAACCCCACTGTCAACACCATAATGACCCAAATGATCATGATCCCCCTTGCACACAATCATTAGGCAAATTCATCTATTCATCTGAACCCCACACCCAAAACACAACCAACATGAAGCAAAAATTTATACCAACAAAACATTTCATTTATCAACCATTCAAAAATTGGCTTGCCAGATTTCTCCAGCGGGCTGGAATTATGGACATTCTGCATCAACATCAACAATCCCAAACTCCCGAAGATTCCCCAAAACGTGACGTCTGGGATGGATTGGTCTGGAGACGCTTCACTGGCACTAGAAATATCCATGAACCCCCATTCATGTCCATTCCTGGTGCATTGGCCTTCTCCATATATGTGGACTGGTTTAATGCACATGGAAAGTCAACCCGGTTGGCCAGCATTGGACCTATCATGCTTATTTGTCTTAATCTCCCCCCAAGTGAAAGATTGAAGCCCTAGAATGTCTATGTTGCAGGAATCATCCCTGGTCCAAAGGAGCCAGCTGCGCTTCAATTGAATTATCTGTTAATGCCACTCATCAACGAGCTCAAAGAGCTATGGCAAGGTTACCATTTTGCACCCACCTCAACAGGTCCATCAGGATCCTTTATCCGTGTTGCCATCCTCACAGCCATTGTGGATGTGGTTGCCATGCGCAAGCTTACTGGATTTATTTCCCATTCAGGAAACCACTTTTGTAATTTTTGGACCATTCACAAAGCTCAAATTGAAGAAATTGGTCCTCAATTTCACTACACGCGCTCATACCAAAGTCATAAATCAACCATTGCCAAATGGCTTCAGGCAACCCCACAACAAAGACAAGCAATTTTCTCTGAGTATGGAGTGCAATATTCAATTTTGGAAGACCTTCCGTATTGGGATGCAACCAGAATGGTTAATCTTGACATAATGCATAATTTAATACTTGGAATTTTGAAGGATCATGCAACTTTCAAATTGTGCATTCCAGAGGCGAAATCAAAAATTTACTTCAGGTCCCGCAGGAAATCCAATGACACCAACAGTTCAGACTCAGATTCCAAGACCTCCAACAGCTCTCTTGATAAAATCACATTGAGAGAGGCCCGCTCCCTGAGAAGAGACGCAGCAAAAATAATAAATGAGCCACTCCCCACTACTTCCACCCGAAAAAACTACTTCCCAATGCCCACCCCTAACACAGAACATCCATCTAGTGGTTCTGCGGAGATTCCTTCATTTGATGCCGATTACATCCCCACTTCTGAAATACCCTCTGAATTGGATATCACTGCACTGAGTGATCACCAGATCAAGGGTGAGGCTCTTGAGCATCTCCGACAAATCATATCAGAGACCATAATTCCCTCATCATGGACAAGAGTACCCCGCAAAATGGGTTCCCCCTCTCATGGTAGCTTAAAAGCCGCTGAATGGGCTCTCTTATATAAGGTCTATATTCCATTTCTAATGCTCAGTCAACAGATTTCATTAGATGCACACCAATCTGCCAACACTCAAAGAAAAATGGGTCAGTCAGAAGAACTTGCAAATGAACTAGCCAAGAATACATTCCATTTGATTAGTGCTATCAACATTGCCACAAGCTGGACTGTTTCAATAGATGATGCGACTGCATTTGCTGAACATTGGAAAAAATTCCGCCTTTCCAATCAACACCTGTTCCCAAAACAGAAAAGTAAACCAAATCATCATTTTGCTGATCATATTCCCGAACTCTTCCAACGTTGGGGCCCAGCACAAGCCTCAGCCACATGGGGTTATGAGCGCTTGATTGGAGTATTTGCAAAGATGCTAACAAATAACAAGATATGTACGTCAATTAAAAAGATCAATATATTCACATTGATTAAACACCTGAACTGAATAAGACTAACTTTTTGCAACTCTGAATAGATGATATAGATAAAAACTTACTTGAACATATCTGTTGATGTTCCAACCTTTCCGTTCTCCTGAAATCCCCATCTGTGCCATGTGAAATAAAACAGCTTTTCGAATCACAGCCACCTGCCGTGTTCAATCACCATAAATATAACAAGCCATCCCGCCATGACCAACAAAATTATGATTGCCTGGTTGAGTACTTACAGACTTTTCATGCAACAAGGGAAATAGTTGATTGGATCAGCTTAGACACTACCGTGCAATCCACAAGTCCTCCCACTTCAAGGATTGTCTCACCTTGGTATTTTCCAGTTTCAAACATTAATATTCGGAACAATATATTTTCAACTGAATCCAGAAATATCAGCAACAGTGTGATATGTTTTCTGAGGGGCAACTCACGACAATTTGGTATTATTGATAGCATTTTCAAAGTCTCTGAGCCATCTAACATACTGAACAATAACTTTCTGATTTTAAAACCTTTGAAGATTGATGTGAATTTCCTACCAGATTGGCCATATCTCAATATTTATAAAGATGTTGGTTTTGATGATGGACACTTGATTATATCAGAAGAAGAAATAGAAGGTAACTGTTGATTGTATGATAACAAAGTTCTGTCATGTGGACTGCTTGTAATGATAAAGCCTTTATTTCATGAAATTTAGTTTACAGAAATGCAAATCTCTCAGATTCATTAGCAATTTTGCGAGTGAAATAACTGCCTCAAAATTTAGTGACAGAGACATGCCATTGTGACAAGCAAAGCCCATTATTTCACATTGCCACAAAGAACTTACTATTTTGACATTGGGTACAGTGTGAATAAGCCAAGTCCAATGATAAAATGACCCACACACTCACCCTTCACAGCATCCAAAATTTCTAACTGCGCCATCATTATGTTGGAAGCGGAATCGGCTTTTGCGTACCCACACCCGCATGTGCACCCGCACGCGCCAATGCACACACACACACCAATGCACACGCACACCCACCCGCACGCGCCAATGCACAGGCCCACGCACCCGCACACGCCAATGCACACGCACACCCACCCGCACACGCCAATGCACACGCAAACGCACCCGCCCCCACGCATGCACACGCACACTTCATGGATGACCTGGTGAAGTCAAACCCCCCGCCTTCATCAAGACTGGCTGAAGGACATCTTTGATGTGTGTGTGTGCAAACAGGCGGGTCTGGTGTAATTTTTACCAATCATCGGACGGTTGTGGGATGATCAGGTGGTGAGGAATCTGAGTTGAAGGCACAGGGGAACCAATATTATTGGATGTCACAGGATTTGGTGTAAGACCAGAGTGTGACGTGTGCTCGACATTCGCTTGATTTTCGCTTGACGTGAGCTCCACTTTTATCCTGCTTGACGTTTGCTTGACGTGAAGTCAATCGCCGACGATTGACACGAGATTTGCCCCGGTGATAAATCCCTCAAGTAATGCTCCATTGGTTGCAATCGGGTCGGTGAATCTCTTTTCGCGAAATAAGAATTGTGATAATTCATCCCATTGATTGACCTCAACTTCCCTCATTGTTGTGAATGGTCGGAATTCGACAAGGGCAATGAGTAATCCGGTTGAAGAGAAAATTGCCACACGGCCAAAGTGAATGTGTTTGATCTGATTGACATCCACAACCCTTCAAATTTCACTTGGGGTGATATTTGCTGATACTGGCATTGATATTTGTGCTGTTGGGCGAGAGGAGGAAAACAACCTATTCATTTGGGTCGTTTTGCGCTCATTTGTCTTTTGGGATCTGCTACTATTCCCGAGTGGTTGAGGGATCACTATGTGTTGAAGCACACAAGATATCAGATACTGCCAAGGAGCTTTCTTCGGCACACATCCTTTGAATTCCCTGTTGGAGCCCACATGACATTGGCACAATCTGAACCGACTAAAGCCAATGTTCTTCCGTGGGGCCCAATGAGGGTGCCACATAAATGTGGAAGCATATATACACTGAGATTAAGCGAGCAACTCACACTTTCCTGCCTCAGCCCAACGCTTTCTCGCGAGTTCCCTTTTATGCTCTTTTCCTTTTTGTGTGAATGGCATGCTTTCAGCAGAAAATGAAATGAAACCGAATGATTACTGATTTCTTAATATCACCTAAATTTAATTGCGGTTGATGAATCTTTTTTGATTGCGGCTAAAAAGAAAGATCACACCTGACCTTGGCAAATTCGCGATCTCAAATACCTGAACCTGAAAATTGCAGTGGATAGTGTAATATTCAAGTTTACACATTGATGTTCCCATGCAGTCACTTTCCAATCCAACCATTTGGAATATTGCAAGCACACGCAAATGCAATATGCATCCTGTTGCGGATCCCTAGCTATCCTAGTCCTGATGAACATTCGGCCTATTATGGGCTGGCGGGAAGTGATAAACGCGACTTCCCGCAATGCCCCGGCGTGTGATACTCGCGGGCACAACGCCTGACTCAGCTTGCGTCTTGTCGGAGTCTTTGCAATGATGTACGGAGGCATGCCGCCGTACAATTACTATTGGTACTCAGACTGTGGCATCCGGGCAGTAGTAGGATAGGAAGTCATGATTATTAAATTCATAAATCAATTTGCAAAGTTAAATTACAATCTATCTAGTACAAAGCTAATCTAAAACGGGTCAATCCTGGTTGTGAGTTTAGCTGACCTGGGTACCGTCAAGGTGACCTCATCACTTGAACCAAGACCGCGTTTTGCCACCCAGGCATCACCAAAGTCTAATACTAAGCATCGTGCAAATTCAAATCTAAGAGGTACAGTCGGGTTAAAAGACTCTGATGAGAAGAAACTTTTATTCAGTAAATTACATATATACTTATTAGTACATAGCCACACTGGCTCCACTACATTTTTACCCTCTGAAACTTTTGCGGAAATGTCAATTAGTGATAAAGCCCCTTTAACTGAGCTTGTTCTCCAGTCATCTGAGCATACCATCAAACCACGAACCCCCGCCGCACAGAATGCTGCTAATATACCATAGCAAATTTGATTTATTCCGAGATTCTTGTGACACGCCAAAAGATCTTTGATGGCCTCTTTTTTTTTTGAGTTTGTGAGTTTGCCTTTGATGCCATTAACTTCGACCTCTGTATGTGCATGTACCATGTTGTACGCAATCATCAAATGGATAACTGTATCCATTAGATCCTCCAGGTTCTTGTGTGGCTTTGTGGATATCTCATTGTCAGCCCCGCCACCTTCAATGTTGAGTTGGGTTGCACATTGCTTCTATTTACTCAAGCAGGAGGCAAGGTATTCAACTGCCCCCGTTCGAGTCCAAGAGGATCGGTCAAATTTGATGTTGGTGCAACATATGGTTTGGGTGCAATCACATCGTATGAGACTGAGCTAATGGATTCAAACATAACATTTGCCCAAAAATGTTTAACTGGATTGGCGGGGTAAAAAAGGCTCTGAGCCATTTTGAAGAAGGAGTGTTCAGATTTTGGGAGATTCTCTGGAGGTTTAGCTGATTCCTTCATCAATTTGAGATTCCAAATGTTGTGATCAAAAAACGCTTCTGTCTCGGTTGGCTTAAAAAAATCTAACCCTGTATATTGCAATTTATATCACCAGTCAACAGCCAATAAACATGTATCATGCACAAAGATAAAACTCACCTGCCATCTCAAGGTCCTCCAGCCAGGCCGACATTTTAAGCTCTCAGTTACTGATCACCTTAATACCAACAGTCAGGAATGTATGAGCATCTTTTGTTGGTAAATTGTCCCATCGATTTTTGTAAATACTATTGATATTATCAAGCCCCCTTTTCCATGATTGTTGAGTAATATCGGAATGATAATTCAAAATGCCTGCAAACGCTTCCATGCGGGATAAAAATATTCCTTGAGAAGTAGCAGACAATGACACTTCGGGCTCAGGGTCAGGAACTATATCAGTCATATCTCGTCCCATTGTATCATGTTTAATTGTTTCCCTTTCTTGAAAGGCTTGAATATTCCGAGAGGGGGGAGGGGTTGCATCATGCATTGTTTCATTGGGTATTGGGGGGCTTTCAGTATGTGGAGCTTCATTATGGATTGTTTCATTGAGTATTGGGGGGGTTCAGTATGCGGAGGTTGATTATCAATACGGTCCCCTTCAACATTGATAATTTCATGACCTTGATGGCGAGAATGGTTTGCGGCTTCAAAGGTACGGTGTTTTTTGTTTGTTTTTTTGGTCGCATGTATATTTGGTCTTTTTCCTAATCCTTTGCCTGGAAATCCAATGACGACTCGACATCCTTCAGGTAGAGATTCTCCCACCTCCACACCTGCCCATATATTGTAAGCAGCTATTTTTATCAACTTTGTTTTGAATTAGTAATGGACTTACGGTTCAAATCCATTTTGAGCAGGCTCATGGCTTCAGCAATCTTTTGACGCACATAATTAGGAATTTTACTATCATTTTGGATTTTTTCGAGCCTTGGGATTGTTTGAGCAATGTTGGAGACAAATTGTTCCTTGGATATAATTTCCACCTCCCCACTGAAAATTACATCATCTTGCCCATAATCTTCTGTCGGTGCACAAGGTTCAACAGTCTTTTCCTTCTCATAACTTTTAAAATTTGGTTTCTGAGAGCTTGGAGGCTGACCTGAAATAAAGGCTATGACACAATATCAGGTTTTGGGAGATTAGAAATATTCAAGATGGATGCATACTCACATTCTGGAAGAACTGGTGGATCTTGATTATCTTCATGAGACTGGCTCTCTACTTCAATGCCTGATTCACGACTACTGGCGATATCAGAGATTTCACTTCCACTCTCTGGGGCTGAAGTTGGTCGTTCATTGAATTCATGTGAATTTCCCGGGGTTTGGGCCATAGCGGAGGTAGTTTATTAAGCAGATAGATGGTGACGAGTTGATTGATAACTTGTTTGAAGATTTTTGAATAAAAAGATCCAAATTGAAGAAAAAAGGTGCAAGTAAAATAATCGCATTTGCAAAATGCGATTTGTCGGGAAATTGAAGGAGGCGATGTTTTGCAAATTATTTCATATCATGCAAATGAAATCACTTCCCTGTGAGACATTGAATAAAGTTGACTAGTGAGAAACCTACTAAAGTCAACTTTTGAACTATTCAACGCTCATGAGGTAAGGACTAAGCAAAGTGTTCCATTTGAATGATATGAAATAAAATGGTTTTGTCGGGGAAACAGGAGACACAATTCTTGTCTTAAATAGTCCACTTATTAGGTTTTAATTTGTGAGTCTCATGATTTAAACCCTAACCACAACATTGTGAATATACTGACCAATTTCCCCTTAGGTCCTGTTGGCAGAGAAGGTCACTCAGCATATTTTGGCAATTGCGTTCATCGTGTACGCCAACAAGCCACTGTACACTATGGATGTAGGATGGAAGTGTAAGGATAAGTCGTGTCGGGAGCATGTTGAGAGGCACTCCGCGAGCATAAGGATAAGTGGTGTCGGGAGCATGTCCAGAGGGCACCAGACAAGCCTAAGGATAAGTGGTGTCGGGAGGGCACTACACAAGCATAAGGATAAGTGTTGTCGGGAGGGCACTACACAAGCGTAACAATAAGTGGTGTCGGGAGCATGTCAGGAGTGCACTCCGCGAGCGTAAGTATGGTAAGCAGTGTCGGGAGGGCACTACACAAGCGTAAGGTTAAGTGGTGTCGGGAGCATGTCAGGAGGGCACTACACAAGCGTAAGGTTAAGTGGTGTCGGGAGCATGTCGGGAGGGCACTACACAAGCGTAAGGATAAGTGGTGTCGGAAGCATGTTGGGAGGGCACTCCGCGAGCATAAGGATAAGTGGTGTTGGGAGCATGTCAGGAGTGCACCATGTGAGCATAAAGATGGTAAGGGCAGGGGTGTGAAAGCGTAAGGAGTGGTGAGGACGGAGATGGGGGGGCAGTGTCGGAGTCTCATATGGAGGGCGGTGCGGGCTCGTAAGCATGCAAAGCATTGGGGCGGATTAGGTGGGGATGCGGAAGCCAATGAGGTGAAATTACCCAAACATTGTGAATAGTGCTGAAATGGGTTTGGGCTTTGAGTGACATTCTCATGTTACACATGTGACAATTGATGTTGTCTTGACGCTGACGTGACGTGACCCACTAAATCCAGTGACTATAAAGTGACACTAACGCGACTGAAGCAAGATTTTATACTGACAGCGGTGCGACGTGAAGTCAATTGCCGACGATTGACGCGAGATTCGCCCTGGTGACTAGAGTTGTATGGCTTTATCAAGCTCACTGGAAATGTAGGATGCTTATTAATGAGTTCTTCAGATAATTCTACTTCAACAGCATTTTCTCCACGGAAGGTTTTAATAACAAAAGGACCTGCAAAGGAGTCTTTGAGCTGTTTACATCCTTTGATGTTCTTGAAGTTGGTGGTGGATACTAATACTAAATCCCCCACTTTGAAATCTGGAGTGGCATGTGATTTGTCCCATTTATCTTTAGCATATGCAAATGAGTCTTCCATGCATCTTACTGCATGCTTTGTAGCTTTGTCTAGCATCCCCTTGAAGCTGGAATCTGTAGGATGTATTTAAACCAAATCTATTCTTAAATAATCTTGGGGTAACTTGGGATTCCATCCTTTTTCTAGAATAGCAAGAGTTTGATTGGTACTGGCATAAATTGATGTCTTATATGCAAATTCTAATGCCAGTAGAAGAGTACACCAATCATGAGTGAATCCATCACAATATTTGAATTCAAGGCCATATGCACAAAATCTTCTCACCATGTCTTCTAAGGTTTGTATCATCCTTTCAGCTAGACCATCAGTTTGTGGGTGGTAGGCTGTAGAGAAACACAATTTAGTGCCAAATAATTGGTAAAGATTTGTTCACAGTGCTGAAGTGAATTTGGGATCCCTGTCACTAATGATATCTGTGAATATGCCAGTCAATGAAACTACTCTATTCCATATTAGAAGAGCTGTATGCATAGCTGTATCATCTTTGTGACATGGTAAAAAGATTGGAGTTTTACTGAATCTTTTTACAATCACTAGGCAAACATTATAACTTCTGTCACCTCCTGGTAGTAGGCCAGTTACCCAATCCATATGGACAATTTCCCAAGGTCTGCTGGGTTCTTGGATTTTGATCACATTTCCAAGTCTTTTGCCTGTGGGTTTATTTGCCTTTTGACATCTGTCACAGGTTTTGCAATACTCTGCAACATCTTTCTTGCACATTGGCCACCATATTCAGGTATTTACTTTTTCTTTTGATCTGTCTTCAGACAGATTTCCTGAAAAGGGGCTGTCATGGCATTCTTTCAGTACAACATTGATTAATTACCTGTTCACAACTGTCATGACACATGTGTGCTTGGTCCTGTGGTAAATTATACCATCCAGTAGGTGAAATCTTCTTTCATCATAAGATTTCTTCCATACTTCATCCAAGGCATGTATTAGAGAGTTTTCTTTACAGTCTTTGTTAAGTAGTTGGCATAAGATGCTAAAGTTCTTATCCTGAGTGTAACTGTGTCTTACTTCTTCTAAGAAGGTGGTGTTCAAGTCTGTAACACTTATTCCTTCTATTGGGATCTGTGGTGAAGCTTCTTCTGGAACATGAGCAAGATTATCAATACCATTTGGTAATGGCCATCTGCTTAGTCCATCTGCATTTTTGTGAAAATTCCCATCTTTATGAACAATAGTCATATTTCCCCTGTATTCTTGTATGGATATTTGGCATCTGAGCATATGTCTGTTAGGTGTTTTCATGTTTAAAAGTGATTTGAAAGCTGTACAATCTGTTCTCACTTCAAAAACACATCCCTCTAAGAAGTAGTTGAATTTTTCCAAGGCCCAGCCAAGACATAGACATTCCATTTGACTTGTTCCATATCTGGCTTCAGTTGGTTTTATTTTCCTGGATATGAAACATATAGGTCTTTCCACAGGTTTATCATTTATGATCTGGACTTGGTGAAGTGCAGCACCCATCCCATCCCCTGGTGCATCAACATACAATTTAAAAGGCAGTTTAAAGTCTGGCATCAGTAAGAGTGGAGCAGTGGTCAAGGCTTCCCTTAGAGACTCAGAAGCTTTGCCTCTGTCAACAGTCATTTCAAATACTGTGTCTTTGTCACACAATTTATGAAGTGGTCTTGCTATGGATGCAAAATCCTTAATTTGTTGCCGGTAATATCCTGAAAAACCTAAAAATGACTGAATTTCCTTTTTGTTCTGAGGCATGGGCTTGAGCAATACTGCTGCAACTGTGTTTTTGTGTATTCCAAGGGACAAACCAGATACAACATGTGCTAGTGCTTTAAGTTCTTTAAATCCAAAATGACATTTCTTCAAAGAGATTTTCATGTTCACTAATTGAATTTTTGTCAAACCTCTGGACAATCTGTGCATGTGCTCTTCCAAAGTCTTGGAACAGACAATAATGTCCTCAATTTAAATGATTAACCATCCCTCTAAAAGTTCTTCAGGGAAGATTTCATTCATCATTCTTTGGAAGTGTGAAGGTGCATTTTTGATACCAAAGGGCATTCTTAAATATTCATACACTCCACAATGAACAATAATTCTGAGATACTTTCTTGCTCTTGGTGTCATCACATTTTGATGGAATCCTTTAAGGGCATCCATAGTGGTTATATACACTGCTTGAGATATTTGAGTAAGTGCAATTTGGGTTTTGGTATTGGGTACCTATCTGGAACAGTGTAAGTGTTTAGAGCTCTAAAGTCTCCAACCATTCTGGATTTTCCATTATGCCATGCCACTATGACTGGTGTAGAAAACAGAAAAGCCAATTATGGAATCATTGAGCCCTGGTTTAAACCAAAAAAGAGGCTGGATTTGGCCATTTGGGACCCTTAAATAAGCCATTGCCCATAGTAATACCTTGTTTTAAGCCTTCAAAACACGTCAGAATGTGTGTGAGCCTTTGAGATATGACCACATACCCAATAAGGTCACAAAAAAGACTCAGAATAATTATAACTTTAATATAATTATATTAAAATTACTTATAATAAATATACATTAAGAATAATTACTTAAATATACAAAAAATACCATAAATTGGTATAAAAATTGGTTTAACTTAAAAGCCAATGAATCAACATGTAAAATAAATTATACCATTGGATTCCCCATGGAAAAATACACATATACCACTTTTATGGCATATCTGTAAAGTCAATATTTAAGGAATTATAAGGTATAATACCTTATAAAAACCATAAAAACTCATTTATCTCAAGACCTAATGAAACAACATGTGAAATAAATTGTACCAGTGGATTCCCCATGAAAATCCACACATAAAACAATTAATAAGCTAATTTCCAATGTTAATACTTAAGGAATTATCCTGAATATATGCACTTTTTTGGTCAACACATATATTCAAGGATCATAGCTAATATCTTCTAAACTATACATGATAGAATGATGAACCAAAAATAAAGTTACCACGTAATTACTGTAAGAACACAGATATGAACTTTATTTTACTAATTTTAAACAAGGTTAAAACCTATGATGAATTATTGATAAAAATCAACAGAGCTGTTGACCACTTTGTTGTGAAAGTGTTCCAAACTTAAAAAAAAAGTATACAGTTGGATTCTCCTAGTTCATTCGTGAAGAATGATGTAATTTTTATTATTAAATTCAGGGTATAACCCCCTGAAATCAAGGTTTGAAGTTTAAAATATTAAATTTCGACAGAAAAGATGAGTTACAAGAAAAATCATCAAAATTAGAGTTTTGATTACGTAATGAAAAGCTCTTGGCAGCATAATAAGGTTATGCCAGGCTATCAGAATTCATTCTCTGAACTGCTGTAGCGTGTAAATCTTAAAAGGTATTGAGGATCCAAGTTTGACCTTAATTTGAGCAGTTATGATCACATACTGTAACCTTAATTTAAGTTTAACAGTCTTAAGAGTGATAAAATTGGTGAATACTATTAGTTTATGATTAAAACTAATAAAATCCACGAAATTTGGGGTTCTGCCAAGCCTCTGATGTCATCAAACTTAGAGTTATAGTGATAACTCTAAATAATGGTGTAATAATGATGTAATATGGTTTGATCATGATGTAATCACCCTCAAACCTTAAATTATTAATCAATTCCAGTGGATATGATCAGTACACGTCTACTAGAAGCCTACTGGACTCTAGGAGGGAGGTATTTACTATAAATAGAGCTCTTTTTACTCTATTTTCCCCTCAGATGCATCAAAAACATTAATTCAATTAAATAAAAGGTAATTTCTTTATTCTTTATATATAAAACTCTTATATTATTAAAGACCAAAGACCATCTTAATATTAATCACTATTTTTACGTGATTAAATCAATTCTTTAATTGTTTTTGTTATAAATCTCTCTATAAACTCATTTCCACGTAAAATCAAGAAATTTAGTAATTTTCTTTATTTTTTATTGTAAATACAATTTGAAAAAGTTGTATTATATTCTTTTGGCGTAAAATACCTCAAAATTATTATTTTAAGTGTTAAAAGTAGGTTATTTCATCTTATTATAATAATTTCTCTCTTATTATTACTCTTAATAATTCTTAATTAATATAAATAGTATTTATATTAATATATAACTTTAATATTAGTAATATTATTGTTATTAATTGTTTTTTATTTATAAAAAACAGTTTTTTACGCCTTTATTATTTGTTGGTAACAATAATAAAGAGCTTTATAATATATTAATTATTTTATATTAATATATTATTTATAATATTATAATTTCATATAATATTAATTTATCTTATTATATTTATTTAATAATATAATATTTTTACGCCATAATAAAAATATTTCTTTATTATTATTATTATTTTAATCTTATTTATTTTAACTATAAGGACATTCAGAGTACAATAAGTAATAAATTAGTAATTTTTACTTATTGTTTCATAGTCAAACCTTACAATGTGTGTAACAGAGGTAGAAACCAGTTAAAAATGTTTTCACTAAGACTGTCTTAACTTAAGGGTAGTTTTACCCTCTTGGCAACAGTTGAAACTGCCCTGGTTGGTATGAAAACCTCATCATTGATTGAGACACAGACCCTGGGACTCAATTCCAGGCCAAAAGTGATGGAATTTTGCAAGCATTTTGAAAACCCGCGCCTTTAAGCAAGGAATTTGGGGAAATATGGCACCCTTGGAGCCAATATTTCTTTTCCCCCCAGAATTAATCTTTCCAATTCATTTTTTCATTAAATCCTCATCATGTATTAAACTTGTAATTTACAAATGTAATTCAATTGAGCTTTTACAGTAAAAAACTGTAATAATTGATACCTCATTTGTAAATCATAGCTCACTTATGAAATACACATGCACATCTCGACATTTTAGTTTAAAATACTTCAATTACTGTTAACTTCTAAACTACACACTACACCTCAACTTTAACACAAAAATTGATGGTTAAAGCCACATTTGGTGTGAATTAGATTAAGCTTTTGAGGATTTTCAATTTTGATACAGAAAATACTTAAAACTTAATTTAAGCTTATTTAGAGTTGAGTTACAGAAATTTTACCCAGAGGTGACCCTACCTTTTTTTAGGAGGAATCCAATGGTGAAATAATTTTCATGTTTTTATTTATTGGATAAACATTTATGATAATTATTATTTAACTTTTCTCCAAAAATATTTCAATTTTAATATTTGTGTTAAAAGTTTATTTTTACTTTGCTTTTTCTTCACAATTTTAAATTTCAAAGTAATTTTATTTTTAAATTATAATTAAAATTTTAATTTTATATATAAAGGTTTATTCATATTTTAATTTTGGTTTTTCATAATACAAATAAATTTATTTTATTTGTATTTATATCATTTTTATTCTTTGTGGTCTTCTGGGTATATAAAAATAACTTGCAGTCTTACATTCTTCCTGTCAGAGAAGAAGTTTTCTGGGTAATTATGGAAGATTAATTGACATGACTCTATAAATCCTCTCACTTTATGGGCTTGAGTAGCATCAAAATATTAAGGTGACTTCATTGATGGAGTCTTGAATTCTGGGGCTCTTGGATTGTCCCTTGGGGAAACTGCTTTAGTGAGCTTTCCCACGAATTGAGTTATTTTCTCCATCATCTTGAGAAAAGAAATTTCAGCTTAAGAGACAATAGGTTTATTAAAAAGGAGCATATTTGGAGCTTTAGAGTTCTTAGGGCTAGCTGCTGCTTCAGTTTCCTCAGGCTCCCCCCTCTTCATTCTAACCTTCCCCTGATCTGCTTCTAGGCCCTGGAGCAATACCAGAATAGCCACCCAACAAGCCATATAATGATCTTGATCTTCTTTAGTTCATGATTCCTCTTCTGTAGGGTGCTTGCCCTTCCATTGGTGGTTCTTTGTCTAAATATGCACTCAGTTGATGAACTGATGGTGTGCAGTCAAGAGGAGACCTTGCTGTAGGAGTTTGAACAGCTTGAATTCTTTGAAAAGGTCTATTCTTGGCTTAAGGGCTATGCTCAAAAGGCATTATTTGGAAATTTAAAAAAAACTTTATGATACTTTGAGAGCAAAAAATGAGGCTGGACCAATTCAAATCAAATGAAAATTTTGAGGAATCAATCAAAATCAGGATGTGAAATCAATATCTCAAAGAGCTTCAAATCAATGTCAAACTATAAATCAATCAATTAAATAAATTCAATTCAAAGTAAAAATCAATTATTTATTGAGGAATTCAGTCAATCAGTCAATAGCTTGAGGAATCAAATCAAATCTGGAGGATGAACCAGCTATCTTGAGTAAACAAAGTCAATTGAATAAACTCAAAAAATCCTGAAGTGAAGTTTAATATCTTGACAATTTCCAATTTTAAAATAACCAATCAATTCTTGAGGAATTCAAAATTAAATAAAAAATCAATTCAAATACAATGAAACATTGTGAATCACTGAATCAATTGTCCAATGAATTCCAATAAATCAAAATATGAAGACACCTGAGTTCAGATAGACAAAATAAATTGATAATTGATTAATAATTAATATTGAAATGAGAAGGTCAGAAATTATGAAGAAATAATAAAGAAGGTAAATTTTCACATGAAGAAAATGATTGAGATGAAAATTGATGAGAATCTTTCAATTCTCAAAATGAAGAATGAAAGAGAGAAATTGAGAAGTGACAAAGAATCATAAAGTTCATAAGCATTGAAGAGTCTTAATTTCAATGAAATGAGTGAATCAGATTTATAAAAGAATGAATCAACAGAATGAAAAGAAATTATGAGTTAATTAATATAATCTCACAGGGCCTCCTATTGAAGAAAGAGTGGCCTGCCACTCAGGAATCAAGAATTTGGAGGGCTCTGAAAGAAAATAAAGAAATAAAGAAGGATATATTTCTTTAAGGAAGAATAAGGGTAAAGAAAAGTATGCCAAAAGGAAAAAAGAAAGGGAAGCCAATGGCCAGGAAAATAAGTAATCCAAAAGCCAAAGATCCAACCAAATTAATCCTTGCTTCACTGTTTCAACCTGCCAGAAAGAACAATGGAATTGGTTAAGAATATGACCACCAATAACCACTGACAGGCAAAGAAGAGAAGGTGCAAATGACTGACTTAAGATTATCAGTATTCACTTTAATAAGGTATAAGAAAAATAAGGATAAGAATAAATCCAATATATTAATTAACTGGGGAAAAAGTTCCCAGATGATGAAAGGTGGCCAGTATATGTGAAAAGCTGAAAGGCTGATCCTGTAAGGTGATTAACCCGGCTGTATTGTTTGAATTGGGCCAATACAGTTCTGTCCATCTTGATATTTGAGCTGTGTGACTGAATTCCCACAGTGGAATATGAATTGGCCCAATCGGGCCAAGGCCATACAGGTTGATTGATTGACGCCTGTATGGACCAATTGAGTTTTCCAAGGAGTATTGAAATACTTGATGCGTTGACAGCTGATTGAAAGAATTTATAACCTCTAAGAATGGCCCTCTTCATGTTAGAATCTTTTCCTTTTATAATTAGTTTGAACACTGTTGAACCAATCAATAAAAGATTCCAACCACCCTTTTTGAATAATCTTAAACCTCTTAACCATGCAAAAGAATCATTATTATCATTTTTTGTAAATCTCATAATCATTTTTACCCCTGAACCACCTCATAAGTGAGTTAAAGCATATTTCATCACTGTTAGCTTGGTCACTTTGTTTCCAAATTCACTCTGGTCATAATTGGGCATTTTTCCTCTTTAATAATCTCTTTAAAGACTCTGTTCCTATATTAATTGCCTGCAGTTCTTTGCTCAATTAATTCCACTTGAAATTTCTCTTGAAGAAATTTCTTTTTTAGCCTTAAATATCTCTTCTAGACTGTTTTTGAATTTATTTTTATTGTTGGTGAAACAATAAATCTTTATAATATTGTTGTTTTATACTTATAAAGTTGAAAAAATTGGCGTTTCTTCTCTTAAAGATCTTATTAAATACTATTTTTGATCAATTTGTACCTTATACAAATTTTCAGGACAGGAAAAGTAATTGATTTTCAATCAAAGTTTCATATCCACACCATACACTCAATAAGCTCAAGCTCACTTACGGAGGGCTCAGGGTGGGATAAGTTGGAATTCATTTAAGAGTGTTATGAGGACAGAATTTTTAATGAAATAAATATGAGAAAACAGAAACAAAATAATAAGAGTAAAGAATTAGTGAGCCAACCACAAGAAAGTCCAAGTCCACTTTTTCAGCCTAGTCAGAAAGAAAGAGAAGGGTTAATAAGGATATGGCCACCACAACTCTACTGAACAGGTGAGGGAATGAAGAGACCCACTTAAAGCCAATAAATATAATAATCCAAAATGAAGATTAAGAATATCTATTAAATAATAAAGACACTATCTTACTTAACTGGTGCAAAGTCCCTAGGGGAAGAAAGGGGGTCTGGTATATGTAAGAATAAACCATCCCTGATCCAAAGAGTGAATTGAATTGAGAGAAATCTTCATTTGAATTGATTTGGATAATAAAGCCTCTGTATGAATGTACAGGGTCTGTACAAGATCTGTGGTGGAGTTGGGTGATCATATAGCTTCAGCCTTGTGAATCCAGCCTGTATAGGTGTTGACTGGCTGTATTGATGATCCAAGCTGTAAGTATGTTTCAGATAGGAGATTTGCTGAAACTGATTACTGATACACATTCTGTAATTTCTGGTTTGATGGGTTTGAGTGGGTTTGAGGTTGAATACCCTTACCCCTGATAGTGGCTGTTACATAACTGCTTCAGGTATCAAAAGCAAAGAAATGATAATAAACATCCTCAGCAAGACATAAAACTGCAAAATGTTTCTTTTTTTCTATTTTAGTTTTTAGTTTTTTGATTTAATGACATATTTTATTTCAATTTTATCTTATTTGAAATTATTTTCTATTTGAATTGAGGGCATGAAACAGGAATTCAAGTCTTAAGCCGGAATTTGAACTGCTGTTTTTTTTCATCCATGGTTTACATTTTATAATAACTTATATTGACATAATTGATTTTAAATGCAATATGTCTTCATCAAAAAAGATGAAGCCTGATTTTATAATTTCAAGAATACTTGTGAAATGAAAGATAAGTCCTTCATAATACTATAAAATGTTGGATTTAATATTACAACTTGGATTTGAAGATAATTCAAATTCCAAAAAACCAAAGGTATCAAACAGAAGCTCCCAGAAATAAGATTATTGTACCTGGAAAGACCACAAACTGCCCCCTTGAACTATCAACAAGGATCAGAGAAAAAGAATCCAATCACCATGAAAAAAGAGGCAGACCCTGGGGTCAGGAGCTGCAGGTCAAACAGGGCTTCAAAATGAAAGGAAAATTATTTTTACATGAATCCCAACATGGAATCATTCATGCAGATCCATATTTGGCTCTCATTCTATATTATTAAAAATCTACTCAATTAAATAGGGACCTATAAAAAACTGTTATATTTACCTTTTGACAATTACAAATCTTTGAAAATTCAACAGAAGGAACTCATGTATTATGACTTAAGAGCTCAAAAATAGCTGCTTCAGTATTCATTGTTCAATTTGGCCTGTTAATAGAAAAATTTTGAAATTTATTTCTGAAAAAAATAACTATTTTGGATCACAAAGGAAGTTATTTCCAAACCATAATATTTCTTGCCAAAAACAAACTTTAAAAAAGCTCCCCTGACACAAAACCAGGTTCAATTACTGGTAATTAAATCCTCAGAAAGGGTCAATTCCTATCAAAATATATTAAAGAGGAATATTAGTTCCTCAAGAAAAGCCCTTTACATTCATTTATTTCCAGCTCTGAATATTGTTAGCTTTTAAAGTAAAATTAGAATGACTATAATGTGGAAAATTTGTTAAAATAAGCTGGTCAGTGTTTGTGCTTAATTACCATTCTTAAAATAAAATATTGGAAGCCAGATTCAAGATATTAAAGATCTTGGAAATTAGTCAAAATAAAACCTTTAAACACTTAAATTGCAACTAAAACTTTAAAATTAGAAGTTTTTACCTCCAATTTTTACATTTCCCCTGGGAAATAAGCAACTAAAACCTGTTGTTGAAACATGAATTTTGTCTCAAATCTCAGAGGAATTCATTTTAGGATAGTTTTTTTTGATCTTTTGAGAGGCCTTTTTCTCCTTTTTTTCAGTTATGGATTTCTTGTTTTTATAATTTCAGTTTATATATCTTATCCTGATACAAATACTGAGAGATAATTTTGAGGTCTCAAATTGAAAGGAATACTTTTTTGACAGTAGCTCAAAGATAAGTCTATAGCTAAATAATCCTCCCATTCCATGATAATTCCTTCAATAAAATTCATAGATAGAATCAATAGTGAAGATAGTTTTAGATTTCCATTGAGTATCCTTTGCAGAAGCTTTAAGCTCAGATAATCAAAGCAAAATAATTTCAAGTTTTCAGAATGCCTTAATAGTGTTCAAGACCTTATTTCCAAGAAAGTAATAATAATAATTCAAAATTTGCATAAATAAATGTACTTACTCAAATACAAAATTTTGAAACATACACTTCAAAGAGTATAAACAATTTGGAGTGGGTCTGAGGATATCCCATCCACATAGTAAATGAACAATTTTTCAAAGTTCTATATATTTTCTGAATATAATTTTTTACTATATCACTGCTCCTGTGAATCAAATATAAATTATGATATCATATTATTTTCCAAATTCATATAATATTAATATCTCTTGCGTCAAAATGTAATACACAATATTCTAAAAAACAAAATATTTTTCTTCATGAAAATGTTCTCAAAACACTTTTGAGACTCTAACCTCTAGTATAAATCCCAATAATGAGCTTTTCAATTTTTCAGTAAGCTCAAGATCAAATGATATTATTTGATATCTTCAGTATGCTAAATACAAACCTCCTGTGAGCCCTTCAGATATGACCACATATCCAAAAAGGTCACAGAAAGATTTCTGAAATGATTATGCTTATAATAAATATCTCAAACACTAGTAAAAATACCATAAATAATTACAAAATCTGAATTAACTCAGAAACTAATGAGTAAACATTTGAAATAAGGTACATCATTAGACTCCTAATGGTAAATACACATATTTCATTTTTATGGCATATCTAAAAAGTCAATAATTACTGAAGTATAAGTAATAATACCTTAAAAAAGGTATAAAATGTTCTTTAACTTAGAAGCCAATGAAATTACATGTGATATGAAGTGTACAATTGAATTCTCCATAAATTTCCACACATAAAAGGATTATAGAGCTAGTCTCTAAAGTAAATACTTAAGGAATTAAGCTGAATATATGCACTTGTATGGTCAATGCATATATTCATTTTTGTTAGCTAATATCTCTTGAAATGAAAATGATAGAGAGATAAACCAAAAATGAAGTGCCCACATAATTACTGTAAGAACACAGATGTGAAATTTATTCCACAAGCTATAAACAAGGTTAAAATTGTAATGGATTATTGAATAAAATCAATGGAGCTGTTGACCACTTTGTTGTGAAAGTAGTCCAAACTTAAAAAAATGTACACAGTCAGATTCTTCTAGCTCATATGTGAATAATGACATAATTTCTATTATAATATTCAAGGTATAACCCCTTGAAAACATGGCTTGAGGTTTAAAATATTAAATTTCAACAGAAAAGATGAGTTACAAGAAAAATCATCAAAAATAGAGTTTTGATTATGTAATGAAATTCTCTTGGCAGTTTAATGAGGACATGCCAAGCTAATAGAATCCACTCTCAGAATAGCTGTAACATGTATGAATTTAAAGTTATTAATGATCAAAGTTTAAGCTTAAATTTGATCATATATGATCACTCACTGTAATCTTATTTCAAGTTTAACAGTCATATAAGTGATGAAACTGGTGAATAATATTAGATTATGATTCATAATAATAAAATCCACGAATTTTAAGCATCTTCCAAGCCTATGATGTCATCAAATGTAGAATTATAGTCATAACTCTAAATAATGGTGTAATAATGAGATAAGATGGTTTGATCACGACGTAATCATCACTAAACCTTAAAATACTGATCATTTCCAGTGGATACCATTGGCACATGTCTACTAGAAGCCTACTGGACTCTAAAAGGGAGGTATCTACTATAACTAGAGCTCTCTTTACTCTATTTTCCCCTCAGATGTATCAAAACATTAAAACAATTAAATCAAAAGGTAAAATCTTTAATCTATATATAAATCTTTTGTATTATTATGGACCAAAGATAATCTTTATTATAATCATAATTTTTGATGTGATTAATCCAATTGTCCTGCTGTTTTGTTCTAATTCTCTTAAAAATCTCAGATCCACATAAAATCAAGAAAATTTGTAATTTTCCTTATTTTTTATTGTGAATACAATTTAAATAAGTTGTATTTATATTATTTTACCTAAAATTCTTCAATATTATTATACTCAGTGTTGAAAGCAGTTTATTTTCTCTTATCATAATAATTTCTCTTTATTATTGCTTTTAATAATTCTTTAATTAATATAAATAGTATTTACATTAGTTCATAGCTTTAATGTTAGTAATATTATTGTTATTAATTGTTTTTTATTAATAAAAAAAATTATGCCTTTATTATTTGTTGGTAAAAATAATAAAGTGCTTTTAAATATATTAATTATTACTTATTAATATATTTATTTATTATATTATTTTATTTATTCAATAATATAATTATTTTTACACCTTGATTATAATAATTCTTTATTAGGGGGTGTCAAAGTTACCAAATCCCACACTCAAAATCCCGAGTTTTTTTTTGCCAAAATCCCAGATTAATTTTTTGGGATTTCAGAAATCCCACACCTCAAGAGGTGAGGTATTTTGAGGTACAAAAACCCAGGTTTTTTGGTACCAAATCCCGTGTTTATATACCAAAATCCCACCTTTAGCTTCCCATAAAGGCACATTTTTCAAACACACAACTCAGTAAGGGCATGTTAAATTGCATAAAAATTTCCTTCTCTTGCATAAAATCTAAATACACTCATCATTTATTAAGTTATTTGATTTCAAATTTCATTTACTACCAGCCGTTTCTTTATTTACCATGCCCAAGGCATCGCAAAGGCTACCTTTACTTCAGACCTTGAACTCACTTCAGTTCATCGATGCTCTCAACTCTGATAGTGATTCTGATATCCAGGAAGATATAATCTTATTAGATATGATAACCTCACAAAGATACATCAATCCTTGTAGAAGATATCCATCTCATTACATGTATACAATGAATGATTTACAGACATTATCATCTGAAAAGTTTTGACAGCTATGTAGGACAACACATGAATCATTTGAAAAATTGGTTGCACAAATTCAAGCTGATAAAACCTTTTGTAACTCATCACAAAACAAACAACGCAATCCTGCCATCCGATTGGCTGTGGCATTATCAAGGCTAGGATCAAATGGAAATGGGGCCACTTTGGGAAAGATTGGAATGTTGTTTGGAATTAGCCATGGGGCTATTGTGCTGTACACTCAAAGAGTCATTCAGATATTAATGAAGTTGAAGCGCAAAGTAATTGTGTGGCCAACAATAGAACAATGCAGAGAACTGTCTCAAGTAATGCAAGCAGAAGGCTTCCCTGGGTGCATTGGGTTTATTGATGGGAGTCTCATACCATTATCACAACGTCCTCCCAATGATGGTGAAGCGTATTTTGATCACAAAAAAAGGTAATCTGTTGAATCTTTATTCTTTATTTCAATCTTACTGATGGTTTACATATATGGTATTCTATGTCAATACAACTGGTTTGCGATATCAACAAACAGTTCACTGCTCTGCATGTTGGTTGTACTGGGTCACTTCATGATTCGAATGTCTATCAACATATGAAAATAGCACAAACACCTCAAGGGTTTTATGAAAAGGATCAGTACTTACTTGCAGATTTGGCATATGCAAGCTCTCCTTGGGTTGTTCCAGCATATAAGGGAGTTGTAGCACATAATGAAGACAACCGTTCTTTCAATTACTGTCTAGCAAAATCAAGGGTCAGAATCAAGCATGCAATTGGGATTTTGAAGGGGAGGTGGTTTTCTCTAAGGGAAATGAGAAATCAAATGAGGTATAATCATGAAATTGAATATTTTGTTAGTTGGGTTGTGTCTTGCACGATTTTACATAATATGTTAGCTCAAATTGGTGATGAGTGGTTTGATTTATATGAAGATGATGATCCACCACAAGCGGAAAATCTGGCCAACAATGACATTGGGGAAGATGTGCTAAATATGCGTGAGAAAATTAAACCAATCACTTTGGCATGGAAAAATAGTCAATTGTAAATTTCTTCAGGACCAATGTTTTATGTACTTAATTTAATGGCATACAACAGAGTGGAGCTGTTATTCATAAAATAAAAGTATTTACAATTAAGATTTTTTAGTTCTTTTTTGATCCTGCATATTTCTTTCAAAGTACCCATTGACTCTTGAATTTATTTCGGTGGGTGTCATTTTCAAGAATTTGTCACCTACATTAAATAATTTATGGTTTATTTGAAAAGAACATTCAAAATGAGTAATTGTGTCATGATTGATAATTTCGGGAGGTGGTTTTGTTGTATGATGAACCATTGTTTATGTCTTCCAAAGTATTTCCATGATGCCAGGTTTTTTTGAAAAATTGATCTCCATTTTTAATTCAGGGAAGTGTAAGCCATGTCCAGAGGGGGTGAAGATAGTAGGAAGTGGAAGGAAATCTTTTTTTGATACAAAATAAAAAATACCATAAGTCCAGGCATTGAGATCGTTTAAATCTTTGTGTGGCTTATTGAAAAATCCATCTTGGGTGACAATGACATTGGTAAACGATTTGAATCCTTCCTTGGGATTGGCAGAAGTCCATTTGAGTTGACTGACGTTGGGTAATTGGGCTGCTTCCATTAATGATTGATTTTCATTTGCTGCTAATTTTGAAAAATGGGAGATTCTTGAGTAAATGAATTCATCATATTGATGAAGCTTGATCCATTGATTGTTATCTGTTTCAATTTGATGAGGAGTTAAACCAGGTTTTCTGGAGTAAACACCTAATAATTTTGTAATTAGTCAGTAATTATTAACGTAATATGACAAAAAGATCACACACCTGCAGATTTTCCAGCATCAGAACCAGTTCAAAACCCAATACCTTTCATAATGCCACCTTGGAGTTGCTTATTGGTTTTAATTTCTTGTCGATTTTGAGATAAGGACATTAATTTCATGATGATTTTTTGCAGCATTTGAGAGTGGCCAGAAGAATTATCAAATAGGGTTATTTCATATATGATGACAGGCAAAAACGGCTTGGATGTTTTATTAATGAGGATATAAGGAAGGGGGAGAGTGTTAAGTGATGGAAGTTTTAACCATGAGGCATTGGAAGATTTCTTGTCAATCAAAATTGTTGAAAAGTTTTTAAATTCATTTTTTGAATGGCCAAGGTGAGACATTATTTCTTTTGAATCATGGATGTGTTGCCTTTGGCTTTGGGTGAGCTTTCTTTTATTATTTAATTTGGGATTTTTATCCTCATGATGTTCTATATTTGGTTTAGTCCTAACCATGACATCAAGAGGAGTAATATGAGCTTCATCATCTTTCAAATCATTCTGATGATGTGCTGAGTCTGGTTTAGTCCTAACCATGACATCATCAAAATGATTGGAAGAATGAGAGGGAGGAGGAGATTTGTTTTTGAATTTTAAGGATGATGGAAGGGATGGGAAATGAAATGACATTGCAAAATATATTATTATAATTAATTCTCCCCTATATGAACAAATAAATAAAAAAGTGAAACAAGAATGAAAATAAAGAATAAATCAAGGGTCAGTAATGATGATTATCCCGAAAATTCAAAAAAAGGAAAAATTAATATCATCAGTAAAAAAAATATTAATATCAGTCAATAATTTTTCAAATAAAATAAATGATTTAAAAAAAAAATGATGATCAGTCATTGATTCAAAAAAAAAAAAATGAGTATCAGTAAAAGATTTATGAGTTAAAATAAATGAATAAAAAAAAAGAAAAAAAAACCATCAGTAAAAAAGGAATCCCAAAAAAAAATCAAAAAAAAAAAATAAAGATCAGTCAAGGATTGTTGTAATAAAATGAAAGGATTAAAAAACACAAAACAAAAAAATCAGTCTTCCTTTATAGCTGATATACTTGAAAAAAAAAAAAAAAAAACCATTCTAATGGCCTCTAGGGGCCATTAGAATGTTAAGCGATTAAAACGACGCGGAATTGATTCAGAACGATTTGAGGGCCTCAGGCCCTGGAACCTCCCAGGAGCCTATTTGGGAGGTTCCAGGGATAGTGAGGTGGGGGGCTTTGGGAGGTGGATGATGGGAGGATTAGTTGGGGCTGATAAAGGTGATGGGTGGGTGAGTTGTGGATGATGATGGTGATGGGAGGTGCAAAAAAAAGAATAAAAATTATTTAAAAGACAAAAAGGAAATTACCTACAGAAAAATTAAAAAAACATTAGCAAAAAAGGATTGTGATTGAACAAAAAGGAGAGAAATTCACTTATCTGAATTTTAAAAAAAGTGGGTTTTTTTTTTAGAGGGAAGGGTGAAAAATAAAAATAGAAAAAAATTAATTGAGAATTAAAAAATAAAATTTAAAAAAAAAAATTTAAAAAAATTGGTGAATTTTTTTTAAGAGGGAGGAGTGAAAAATAAAAATGAAAATAAAAGTGAAATTTAAGATTTTAAATTCAAAAAAAAAAATAAAAAAGAGGTGTTTTTTTTTTAAATTGGAGGGGTGAACAGTAAAAATAAAAAATAATAAATTAAATGAAATTAAAGAAAAAAATCAACTTTTAAAAAAAAATTAAAAATTAAGAATTAAAAATCAAAAATCACCCAAACAAGGGTCTTTGCCCATTTAAAAGTTGAAACCCTTCAAAATAAAAAATAACCATTAAATTTAAAAAAATATATATATAAAGATAAAAAAAATTGACCAAAAAACCATAAAATGACATTTTCATAAAAAAGGAAAAAAGCTGTCATCAAATTTGATTTTTGATCAGACTTCATATAAATTATCAATGCAAAACTTTCCCAAATTTTCAAATCAGCGGCAAATTGCAAATAAATGTCATATGAACTTGGAATGGCAAGTTGGTGCATCAATTATGCATAAACATTGAAATTTCCCTTTGGTAATAAAGCGGAGTTAGATTTCATGACATAATATCAATAATTAAACATAAACATAAGATTTATTGAACAAGCACTATATAAATTGATCACATTACATATATGTAATAAGTTATTTTTTATTGACTAACGCCAGAATGCGTTCCAGCTCCCCAATTGGCCTGCTTGATGACAATGCCGCTATAGTGAGATCCATCTGGCATTGCCTTTCCTTCAATTCCAATTCACGATTCCACTTTTATTTTTCAAATTCATGTTTCTTTGCATTTTGCTTCTCATCAAACTCCATTTGTTTTTGTAACTTGACTTCTTCAAACCGTTGTTTTTCCATGTTGCACACTTTCTCTTCATTCCACCTCTCCCTGTCCCACTCCAAACTTGCATGATCACTGATTTCACAGGCTAATAAGCATGAATTTTGTCAGTAGGATTCATAATAGTAACCATAATTGCAAGTCATACCTTTGTTCCGTGATTCAAGTAAATTTGCATAAGTAGGTGCAAACATATCCAGCAACCTTTTCCTAGAACCACTCTTGTCATTTGTGAGCCTTAGAGGTAATTTCATATACCCAAAAGACCACAAATATAAAAAATAACATATTAATATAAATAAAATAAATTTATTTATATTATTAAAATAAAAATAAAAAATATAAATATAAAATTATATTAAAAATAAAAAATTAATTATAATTTAAAAATAAAATTACTTTAAATTTTGTAAATATAAAATTACATTTATACTTGAAAAATTTAAGTAAAAATGAAATTTTAACAAAATTGTGAAAAAATAAATAAATTTGGAAAAAAGTTAAATAAAATTTATTATAACTTTTTATCCAATAAATAAACATATAAATTTTATTTCACCATTGGATTCCTCATAAAAAATCAGGTGGGGTCACCTCTGAGTGAAATTCTTGTAACTCAACTCTAAATAAGCTTAAATTAAGTTTTTAGTATTTTCAATACAAAAGTTGAAAATCCTCAAAACCTTAATTTAATTCACACCACATGTGGTGTTAACCATCAATTTTTGTGTTAAAATTGAGGTGTTGTGTTTAGTTTAGAAGTTATGAGGAATTAAAGTATTTTCAATTGAATTCAATTGAAATGTCAAAATGTGCGCGTGTATTACATAAGTGAACTTTGATTTACATATGAGGTGTCAATTATTACTGTATTGTACTGTACAATTGAATTGAATTACATGTGTAAATTATAAGTATAATACATGATGAGGAATTAAAGGAAAAATAAATTGGAAAGATTAAATTTGGGGGGGGAAAGGAACTCCAGCTCTAAGGGGGAGCTAGACCCCCAAAATCCTTGCTGACAGGCGTGGGATGTCAAAATTCACGCAAAAGTTCATCACTTTTGGCCTGGAATTGAGTTACAGGGTCTGTGGACTCAATTGATGATGAGGTTTTGATACCAACTGGGGTAGTTTTAGCTGTTGCCAAGAAGGTAAAACTACCCTTAAGATAAAACAATCATAATAAAAACAGTTTTAACTGGTTTCTACGCCTCTGACACACATTCTGACGTGTTTTGAAGGCTCTAGGCCTGGTATTGCTATAGTAATGGCTGATTTAAGGGTCTAAAATGGCTAAAAATGGCTAAAAATGGCTTAAACCAGCCCTTTTTGGTCTAAACCAGGGTTCAATGATGCCATAATTGGCTTTTCTGTTGTCAGACTGTTTTTCACGACTGACAAGAGTAAATTTTACTTTTGGAGTAAGAGAATTGATAGCTATAAAAGAATGTCTTCTTTGCCCCACTTTTCTCTTCATGTTAGAATCTTTTCCTTTTATTAATTAGTTTAAACACTGTTAAACCAATCAATAAAAGATTCCAACCACCATTTAAAAATCATTTTAATCCTTTTAACCACGTGAAAAAATCATTATAATCATTGTTTGTAACTCTTATAATCATTTTTACCCCTGAACCACCCCAAAGTGAATTAAAGCATCTTTCATCACTGTAAACTTTGTCACTTTGTTTCCAAATTCACTCTGGTCACTTTTGGGCGTGTTTTCTCTTTAATATTCTTTTTAAAGACTTTGTTCTTTAATTAATTGCTTGCAGTTCTTTGCTCAATTAATTCCAATTGAAATTGCTCTTGAAGAAATTTCTTTTGTAGCCTTAAAATATCTCTTGTAGAGTATTTTTTGGATAAATTTTTATTGTTGGTAAAACAATAAATTTTTATAATATTATTGTTTTATACTAACAAAGTTATAAACAATAAAATTGGCGTGTTTTCTCTTAAAAATAATATTTCATACTATTTTTAATTGAATTTTACCTTATACAAATTCTGAGGACAGGAAAAGTACTTGATTTTTAATCAAAGTTTCATATCCACACCTTACATTTGGGGGCCCAGGCGTGATATTTTACCTGTGACATATTTTTTTTACTCTTTTTAAATCTTTTTTCTTATATTGAAAAATTTAAAAACATATAAAAAATACTTATAATCCAAAAAAAAAAATCCTTAAAAAATAATTTTTTTCATATTATAAGTGAGGCTTATATTTTTATTTCTTTTTTGAAATAACCTTTTTTTACTTAATTAATTGGCTTTTTCATTAATTTTAGTGTCTGACAACGTGGTAAGACAAGAAAACATTGAAACAGCCTCAACAGTAACCAGCATTATCCCTGCCAGTACTGTTAATTCTGATCATAATAGTACTGTTATTGTGACTCAAAATAATCAACCTGAACCAATATCTTCTGAATTAATTAACTTGGATATAAGTAATACACTTCAGAAAGCCAAAAATTTGGCCAATAGTAAGTTTTTGACGTAAAAATACTATTTTAAGCCTTTTTTTTAACCATAATTATGCCTTCAACCAGGTCAGGAGCCAGCTACAACCCCTCAAGCAGCTCCCAAAAAGGTAATAGACGTGATTATGGCAGAGGCCAACCAGGTACAGAAGGAAAAGGGTCAGTTGATGACTTCCAAACAACTAAAATGGGTCATTCTGAAGCTGATAATACCATTTTACCTTCAAAAAGAGCTGACACCGCCACAACAAGCCTCTGTGGACATATACAAAGCCAGCCACAGTGCATACAACAATGCACTCCAATTCAAGGAGTACCAGATCCTTGCAGACCTGTGGAAGAATTGCATGAATTCTTACCTGACAGTAAGAAAATTCTTGGGCCATCCCAACACTTGCAAATTGCTCAATGGATGGCATCCATTGATGGAGAAGAAAAACATGATGCTTTTGACACTAGAATGGAGGAAAAACAACCCTCCACCAGCCAAACCAGTGCCAAAAACAGCCCCAGTGGCCAGCAGCAGTAATTCCAACGTGAAAAAGCAGCCACAAACTCCAAACAAGGGCAAAGGGAAGGCACCAGCCCCAAAACCTTACAGCCAGGGCTACAGAATCCCAAAGATTCAGCAGGATTCCATGGAAAATGTATTTCAGATGGCCAGAACCATGATGGAATTACAGAAGAAGGAGGAAGCCAGATTAAGGTTCCAGAAATGATTTCTGACATATTTGATTCCATCCCAGAGTTGTATAATGCTATAAATGACGTGAAAAAACATCTTTCTGATAAAAATGACACCATTTGTAACAACATTAAAACAAACAACCTGAGTCTGTGCCAAATTAATGAAACACTTATGTGTTTTGAAAAAGTTTTAAGAACAATTAAAAATTCTAATAATGACAATTCTTCTAACATTAAAGTAAATGAACAATCTGCCATTATTAAAGAATTAACAGATAAATATTCTAAATTCAATATTGATGACATGATTGAAACAAGAATTAAAAAAGCCATAAATATTATCAAAACAGATAACAAGAAAGTCCTTGATGACATTTCAAATTCATTTACTGAAGTAAAGACATATACCATTGCCTTGAAAAAGTGTTTTGATGCTTCACAAGAAGAAGTATCAAAATTATCAATGAAATTGAACCAAGTCACTTCTGATAATACAAGACAGACAGAGTTATGGCAAGAACTGACACATAAGGAAGACATGTATAAAATTGAAATAATAAATTTAATACAAAGCTTCCAACATGAATACAGAAATTCCCAAAGGTGTAGCAACAGTAAAATGAATGACATTGAACAAATACTGAACACCTTACCAAGAATGTCTACACCTCTAAATCAAAATGAGGGCACAAGAATTTCAAATCCACAAGTATTGGATCCTGATAATTCACAATCAAAAAATGAATTATCCACTTCTTTTCATAACTTGGAACCATCAATGGGCCAAGCACTCTTGAAAGAAGTTCCAAAACTTAAAGAATGGCCTCACTTCAGTGGCGAAGGAGAGTATGACCATATGGAATTCATTAGAGGTATTGACATGATCAAGGAAGATTTTGAATTACCAGACAGATTGGTAACAGCCAGGTTTAACACCTTGTTTACCAGATCAGCTCACAGATGGTACATCAAAATAAGACAAGCACATGGACACCAGAGTTGGACTTGGTGGAAAACCCAAATCATCAACAAATGGGCAAATGATGCTTGGAGGTTTAAAGTTGAAACAGCCTTTGAATCTGCCAAATTTAATGCTGATAAAGACAAAGCTTTACCATGGTTTTGCCAACAAAAGGACAGATTAACAGCATTATATCCTTACATGTCAGAATTTATGATCCATAGAAAAATTCTGAGACAATGTGGAGGTGACTTAGAGCATGCTGTCAAAAGCAGGACTACTGAACAATCTTCAGAAGAAGATATTATCAATATACTAGAAGAAGTAACCACCAGAACCAAAATTGGTTCTAGTAGGGTGAATCTCAAAACGAGGTTTAATACACCTTGGAAAGATTCTGTGGACAAAAACCCCAAAGAAAATTCTAGTAATATTAAATATAAATCTGCAGATACAGTCAGAAAATGCCATATTTGCCAAAGCACCACCCATTTAGCCAATGCATGTCCAAAGAGGGGAAAAATCAATGAAATTGACATTGAAAAGGAACCAGATGTTGAAAAAGAAGACATAATTGAAGACAATTCAGATGATAAGTCATACATATTCTCTGAATCTTCAAAAGATATAGAAAATATCAATGCCACTTTTGACATCATGGAATCTTATTCCCACTTACCACAATTGAGCAATGGTCAAGTTGATTTATCAAAAGTTCAAGATGCACAACTTATGAAGACAAAACCAAACAGAGGAAAAGGTTATACAGCTGGTAACTCCTGTATAACAGAAGTGGTGATTGACAACAAACCCACCAAACTTTTACTTGACCCAGGAGCCTTCTGCTCTTGTGTTGGAAAATCTTTTCTTAAGACTTGTGTACCAAATTTTGAAGACCAATTGTTACCAATTGATGGTATAAAATTCAACAGTGCAAGTAACCCAATGAAAGCATTAGGAATCTTTGAGACCAATGTCATATTCCCACACATAAATGGGAATTTAAGGATCACAGTTGAATTTGTTGTTATGGAAAATTGCTCTAGTACCCATTTTATATTGGGAAATGACTATTTAATCATGTATGGGATAGATTTACATAATAACAAAGACAGATACTTTACAATTGGAGACAATAAGCGCCAGAAATTTGCCTTTTTACCCTTTAAAAGACAAATTACAGTAAACAAAGTATCACCAGTCAACTTAGAGTTAGAGAAATTCAAGTCTGAACAGTTAAATGAGGCTGAAATAAGCCTTCATCTGACTGATAAGCAAGAAAATGAACTTTCTTCCCTTTTGTATGACCACAGAGGAGCATTTGCTACAGACAAAGAACCCCTGGGAGCAATTATTGGTCATGAAGTTGACATCATTCTTAACATTGAGAGACCTTATCCACCACTCTTAAGAAGACCTGCTTATCCAGCAAGTCCAAAATCAAGAGAAGCTCTAGAAATTCATATCAAAGAACTTCTAGACCTTGGTGTAATAAGAAAAGTAGGCCACAATGAGGAAGTAGAAATAACTACACCAGTCATAGTGGTGTGGCATAATGGAAAATCCAGAATGGTTGGGGACTTTAGAGCTCTGAACACTTACACTGTTCCAGACAGATACCCAATACCAAAAATCCAAATTGCCCTTACTCAAATATCTCAAGCAGTGTATATAACCACTATGGATGCCCTTAAAGGATTCCATCAAAATGTAGTAACACCAAGAGCAAGAAAATACTTGAGAATTATTGTTCATTGTGGAGTGTATGAATACTTAAGGATGCCCTTTGGTATCAAAAATGCACCTTCACACTTCCAAAGAATGATGAATGAAATCTTCCCTGAAGAACTCTCAGAGGGATGGTTAATCATTTACATTGATGACATTATTATCTGTTCAAAGACTTGGGAGGAGCACATGTACAGATTATCAAGAGTTTTGACCAAAATCCAATCAGTAAACATGAAAATCTCCTTGAAGAAATGTCATTTTGGATTTAAAGAACTTAAGGCACTAGGACATGTTGTATCTGGTTTGTCCCTTGGAATTGACAAAAACAAAGTTGCAGCAGTATTGTTAAAACCCATACCTCAGAATAAGAAGGAAATTAAGTCATTCTTAGGTTTTGCAGGATATTACAGGCAACACATTAAAGATTTTGCATCCATAGCAACACCACTTTATAAGTTGTGTGACAAAGACACAGTGTTTGAGATGACTGTTGAAAGAGTCAAAGCTTTTGAGTCTCTAAGGGAAGCATTGACCACTGCTCCACTCTTACTGATGCCAGACTTTAAATTGCCTTTCAAACTTTATATTGATGCATCAGGAGATGGACTGGGTGCTGCACTTCACCAAGTTCAGATCATAAATGATAAACCTGTAGAAGGACCCATATGTTTCATATCCAGGCAAATCAAACCAACTGAAGCCAGATATGGAGCAAGTCAAATGGAATGTCTATGCCTTGTCTGGGCCTTGGAAAAATTGAACTACTTTTTAGAGGGATGTGTTTTTGAAGTGATAACAGATTGTACAGCTGTCAAATCACTTTTGAACATGAAAACACCCAACAGACACATGCTCAGATGGCAAATAGCCATACAAGAATACAGAGGCAATATGACTATTGTTCATAAGGATGGGAACATTCATAAGAATGCAGATGGACTAAGCAGATGGCCATTACCAAATAATATTGATAATCCTGCTTATGTTCCAGAAGAAGTTTCACCACAAATTCCAATAGAAGGAATAAGTGTTACAGACTTGAACACCACCTTCTTTGAAGAAGTCAGAAATAGTTACACTCAAGATAAGAATTGTAGCATCTTATGTCAATTACTTAACAAAGACTGTAAAGACAACTCTCTAATACATGCCTTGGATGAAGTATGGAGAAAATCTTATAATGAAGGGAGATTTCACCCACTGGATGGTATAATTTACCACAGAACCAAGCACACATGTGTCATGACAGTTGTAGACAGGTCATTAATCAATCTTGTACTGAAAGAATGCCATGATAGTTCCTTTTCAGGACATCTTTCTGAGGACAGAACAAGAGAGGATGTAAAGACCTGCATATGGTGGCCAATGTGGCAAAAAGATGTTGCAGAATATTGCAAAACCTGTGACAGATGCCAAAAGGCAAATAAATCCACTGGCAAAAGACTTGGAAATATGATGAAAATCCAAGAACCAAACAGACCTTGGGAAATTGTCCATATGGATTGGGTAACTGGCCTACCACCAGGAGGTGACAGGAGCTATAATGCTTGCCTAGTAATTGTGGACAGATTCAGTAAAACTCCAATCTTTTTACCATGTCACAAAGATGATACAGCCATGGATACAGCTCTTCTGATATGGAATAGAGTAGTGTCATGGACTGGGATATTTACAAATATCATCAGTGATAGAGATCCCAAATTCACTTCAGCTCTATGGACAAATCTTCACCAATTATTTGGCACAAAACTGTCTTTCTCTACAGCCTACCACCCACAAACTGATGGTCTGGCTGAAAGAATGATCCAAACCTTAGAGGACATGGTGAGAAGATTTTGTGCATATGGCCTTGAATTCAAAGATTGTGATGGATTTACCCATGATTGGTGTACTCTGTTACCAGCACTGGAATTAGCATATAAAACATCAATCCATTCCAGTACCAATCAGACTCCTGCTATTCTAGAAAAAGGATGGAACCCCAAGTTACCCCAAGATTCCTTGAGGAAAGACTTAATTGAAATACATCCCACAGCTGCTAGCTTCAAAGGAATGCTAGACAAAGCTAGAAAGCATGCAGTGAGATGCATGGAGGACTCTTTTGCATATGCTAAAGACAAATGGGATAAATCTCATGCAACTCCAGATTTCAAAGTGGGGGACCTAGTTCTTGTATCCACCACTAACTTCAATAACATCAAAGGATGTAAAAAGTTAAAAGACTCCTTTGCAGGACCTTTTGTGATTAAGGCCCTCCATGGAGAAAATGCTGTTGAAGTAGAGTTATCTGAAGAACTTAGCAATAAGCACCCTACATTTCCAGTAAGCTTGATAAAGCCATACAAATCTAGTGATGCTGAGAAATTTCCCTTGAGGAATAAGATTCCCCAAGTTATAACTCCTATTGAGACATCTGGTACTAAGAAAATAACCAAAGTTCTTAAAGAAAGGAAATTAAGAACCAAGAAAGTAAGGGAATACCTTGTTAGGTACAGTGACCCAACTTGTGAAGATGAATGGTTAGAAGAGAAAGATATACCAGAAGCCACCAAACTCCTGAGGAGATTCAGACACACTAGAAACACCAATATTACAAAGTAATATTCTTTTTTAGGGGGAGGGAATGTGAGCCTTAGAGGTAATTTCATATACCCAAAAGACCACAAATATAAAAAATAACATATTAATATAAATAAAATAAATTTATTTATATTATTAAAATAAAAATAAAAAATATAAATATAAAATTATATTAAAAATAAAAAATTAATTATAATTTAAAAATAAAATTACTTTAAATTTTGTAAATATAAAATTACATTTATACTTGAAAAATTTAAGTAAAAATGAAATTTTAACAAAATTGTGAAAAAATAAATAAATTTGGAAAAAAGTTAAATAAAATTTATTATAACTTTTTATCCAATAAATAAACATATAAATTTTATTTCACCATTGGATTCCTCATAAAAAATCAGGTGGGGTCACCTCTGAGTGAAATTTTTGTAACTCAACTCTAAATAAGCTTAAATTAAGTTTTTAGTATTTTCAATACAAAAGTTGAAAATCCTCAAAACCTTAATTTAATTCACACCACATGTGGTGTTAACCATCAATTTTTGTGTTAAAATTGAGGTGTTGTGTTTAGTTTAGAAGTTATGAGGAATTAAAGTATTTTCAATTGAATTCAATTGAAATGTCAAAATGTGCGCGTGTATTACATAAGTGAACTTTGATTTACATATGAGGTGTCAATTATTACTGTATTGTACTGTACAATTGAATTGAATTACATGTGTAAATTATAAGTATAATACATGATGAGGAATTAAAGGAAAAATAAATTGGAAAGATTAAATTTGGGGGGGAAAAGGAACTCCAGCTCTAAGGGGGAGCTAGACCCCCAAAATCCTTGCTGACAGGCGTGGGATGTCAAAATTCACGCAAAAGTTCATCACTTTTGGCCTGGAATTGAGTTACAGGGTCTGTGGACTCAATTGATGATGAGGTTTTGATACCAACTGGGGTAGTTTTAGCTGTTGCCAAGAAGGTAAAACTACCCTTAAGATAAAACAATCATAATAAAAACAGTTTTAACTGGTTTCTACGCCTCTGACACACATTCTGACGTGTTTTGAAGGCTCTAGGCCTGGTATTGCTATAGTAATGGCTGATTTAAGGGTCTAAAATGGCTAAAAATGGCTTAAAACAGCCCTTTTTGGTCTAAACCAGGGTTCAATGATGCCATAATTGGCTTTTCTGTTTTCAGACTGTTTTTCACGACTGACAAGAGTAAATTTTACTTTTGGAGTAAGAGAATTGATAGCTATAAAAGAATGTCTTCTTTGCCCCACTTTTCTCTTCATGTTAGAATCTTTTCCTTTTATTAATTAGTTTAAACACTGTTAAACCAATCAATAAAAGATTCCAACCACCATTTAAAAATCATTTTAATCCTTTTAACCACGTGAAAAAATCATTATAATCATTGTTTGTAACTCTTATAATCATTTTTACCCCTGAACCACCCCAAAGTGAATTAAAGCATCTTTCATCACTGTAAACTTTGTCACTTTGTTTCCAAATTCACTCTGGTCACTTTTGGGCGTTTTTTCTCTTTAATATTCTTTTTAAAGACTTTGTTCTTTAATTAATTGCTTGCAGTTCTTTGCTCAATTAATTCCAATTGAAATTGCTCTTGAAGAAATTTCTTTTGTAGCCTTAAAATATCTCTTGTAGAGTATTTTTTGGATAAATTTTTATTGTTGGTAAAACAATAAATTTTTATAATATTATTGTTTTATACTAATAAAGTTATAAACAATAAAATTGGCGTGTTTTCTCTTAAAAATAATATTTCATACTATTTTTAATTGAATTTTACCTTATACAAATTCTGAGGACAGAAGAAGTATTTGATTTTTAATCAAATTTTCATATCCACACCTTACATCATTCAAGTTGGGTGTCATGGCTTGATTACGCTTTTGTGTTGAATGTGTTATGGATTTACTTTGCTTGTCAAAGGAGAAATAATCAACAATGGATCACATAAGAATCACTCTTAAATGTACTTACCAAATCATCTTGAAGGTTTTCCACTGGAACCAAGTTATCATCATTATGAAGAAAACGATCCAAATTGTGAGGTGAATCCAAGTGATTATTCTCCTTTGAAAAGCAAATGGGCTTTAATTTTCCGAGGTATAAAAAGGAAGAGACCATAGCATACCTTATCAAGCAAAACATCATCATCCTCACCATTGAGACTGTCTTTTTCTGGCGAATCATAGCTTGCAATGGGAGTGACATTGGGCTTGTGGCCAAAGAGCACATCCATTTCTGCATAGCAAGGACACATAGTTTCCAGCTTTTCACTCATGGATTTTATTCCTTTACTCTCATCTTCTTCCGTTATTCCAGCCCCAGTTAAGTTTTTGAATTTTTTGGCTGCCATATATTTCTTTTTATATGTTTGCCATTGATCTCGGATGCTGCTTGAACTAAGGTTTAGGCGATTTCGCGATTTTTTGTTGACCTCAATGGCCATAAGCTGAAACCCATGCTGCTTTGAGGAAGGAGGTCTTCCAATAGTTGTTGAACCGCTAGTACCAAAACATGACTCGAAATTGGACTTGACTGAAAGCCAATTAATTATTGTTAAATAATCTGTACGTATTAAGTGACCTGATGGATGAGGCAGGCCAGAGGTGATCTTCATATCTGTCTTGATTTTTCTTGCTTTGGATCGAGGCCTTATTATATGGATGATAAAGTATAAATGGACTATCAGCTGTTCAGTCAGATTGTCCAAAATGAAGTTTAGAAGAACATGTTGTACAGGTATGAATTGCGAGTACTCATTTGGGTTAGGTTTCAAGCTGAAATCCCAGATGCATGGGATTTGGTCAAAATACCAGGGGACTCAGTTAAAATACCATGGGATTTACACATAAAAAACCTGGGATTTAGTGTTGGGATTTGGGTTCCAACTCCCGTGTTATTTTAAGGCGGGATTTGGTGACTTTGACACCCCCTATTATTATAATTATTTTTATCTTATTTACTTTACTCATAAGGACATTAAGAGTACAATAGGTAAAATATTAGTAATTATTACTTATTGTTTCATAGTCAAACCTTACACTTTCAATGCAATTATTGAAGTTTTTAAGAAAAATATTTTTGACCATTTGGTGTGTATCTTTATTTGGTCACAAACTCTATTTAATCTAAGCTGGTACGAAACTTCAATGTTTCTTTTTTTAGATTCAATTTTTGCAAATGTTGAGATAATTAGCTTGTGGGTATAAACAGTATTACATATGTGTAGAAATTATTCAGGTTACCAAGAATCTATGCTTAAAACTGATGGAAATGTTCTTCCACTTTTAAGACAGCCAAAAAAGATGATAATAAGATTGAAGCTATGTGGATAGGTCCAATTGATAATACTTTAAACACATATATGAATCAAATGAAATTATTTGAAGTTTATATTTGACATTTGGCTTCTTTTTGCAAATTTTAACCCTAAAAGAACTAAAAGAAAATTCAATAGGATTATATCATTACTAAAATGCTATGTAATAATAATAGATCATTCACATTTACAATTCCCTGATATTCAGTAACTGTGGTTTATTGCAAAATTATTTTTCACAGAATAGTAGAAAATCATATAATCAAATGGGGTGAAATTGAATAATTGGAGTTTGTAAATATTAGAAAAAGGACATATTTCTTAATCATAATATCCAATATTCATTAAAAATAGAAGTAACCATTTGGCCACCAAATTGTCTTCATATTAATGTTTTTTTTTATGTTCTATAAGAGAACACTTGACACATGGAGCCAAAAGTAGACTGAAATTGAGAATCTTCTTTACAAATTAGTATTCAAAGGCAGAACCCAATAATAATGAATTTATATTACAAAAGAATCAAGTTTCTGGAAGCCAAAACAGGTCATGAAAACAAGAGCATATAGAAAACAAAATAAAAAAGTATAAAAAGGTCTTCTTTGAGTCTCAGTTTGCCTCCTAATTAAATGTTTATTGAGTGAGATATGAAAAACGTTAGCTTGAAAACATTCAATTCAAACCTCCAACCAGAGTCCACAAAGATGAGCTAAACTCTTGCTATCATCACTAGTAAAGCATTGAGCCATATACACCATGGGAAAGTATGGCCATATACTTGGAGAACTGAATATTATCTTTCCATTTTTAGTATCAATATTTTGCAAGAAAGTGCTTTCCTGTATGAAACAACCCACAAGTCTATATTTCTCAATTATTTCAAGACCATCAAAAATACTATAATTGTATCTCTTATAGTATTTCAAAAGTTAAAGATAACAATTTTTATGTACTTTAGTGAAACATTCAATCATGAGTGGCCATGTCAAGATTCTCAAAAATTAAAGCAGAAAAGATGCTCTTTTGATTTAATATCTATGATCCTATCAGCGAAATACGTTTTTAATGAGTGAAAAACAATACAGCCTTTGTGGAACCTTCAAATTAAATAAATATTTCCAGTTTTTCAATAAAGAAATTAATGAATAATACATACTATGGAAATCTGGTCAGTCTGTATCTTTGTTCCATTTTTAGGGGAGAATCCTTTTGTACTAGTTGTTGTCCAAATCACACTCCACTTAAAATTGGTGAGCAATGAAACGTTTTATCATTTCTTACAGCTTTGAATATATTCCAAGAAAGAAAATGAGATAAAAAAGCTTATATATTTCTTCACTAGTCTGTCCTTCAGTGGTTCATATCATACTTACTGACTGGGATACTTGTGGGGTAAAATCTCTTGAAAAGTTTTTCTTGTACCAGAGGCTTATCATCTGACACATGCAGGTAAAAAGAAAAACATTTTTTGGGGACCTTAATGATGAAACTACAATAAATTTGTAAATTATCAGTCATATAAAATGATATTGAACTTATTTTGTCTGTTCAGATGAAACATCCCCTTCAGTGATGAGAAACTTAAAGCTTCTGAATGTGAAACTATTTAATTCAATCAATAAGAAATTCAGGTAGATTTTCAAGGCTCCTTTAGGTTTTTTTACACTATAAAACTGCATAAATCATGGAATTTATTCCTTGAAAAATATTTGACAGCTAAAATTTGTCTGCTTGAAAAAAAATACTTCATTTCATAGTCTTTTTATACAACAACATTTCTATAAACAATAATACTCTTGGGTGTATATAAATATAGTTTTAATTCATAATCATTTTTTATATTTGTTTTATCCTCTCGAATTTCACAAGGAACAAGTTATTTCAATGAAAAGATCAAAATCTTTTATATTGATGACCTCACACTCATCAATAATCAAATTTTTAACCAATTTTTAAGTTAAAATTAACATTTGCAACCAATTATGCTTTTTTGAATTCATTCCTATGGTTCTTACACTGAACAGTATATCAGCCTAGAATATATTTAAGGTAAAAAAAGGGAATCTTAGTGAAAAAAATCTAAATAAAATTGATTTTTTTGCTTCCTATAGAAAGATTTAACATTATACATGACTAATAAGTTTCAGATTCCTCAGTTCCATTGAGATGTATTCTTAATTCTCTGGTATAAGAAAATCTTGGAACACTTGTTTCAAAAAGGGTTGTAAATACACAACATCATTCTCTCATTTCAACATGCTTTAAGAATTGTAGCTTAGTCTTCAAAAATTCATCCCTAAGAAATTAAATTCAAATACTATAGTTTAATTGAAAAAATATGATATTTTTTATATTAATTTTCAAGTGTTTTAAATGTGATTTTTTTCTTTCACCTTATGAAATTGTGTGATACATGCATAAATTCAACATATATTTCAATTTAGAGTAAAAGGGCTTCTTTTTATTCTTTTTTAAACAAAGGACACATAAAACACCTTCAAAACGTTTTTATTGATGAAAAGCAAATATGGGAATAAGAGAGTCAACGTACAATCTTTTTGAATGAAAAAATCTCTTGAAGCACATTTGAAATAAAATCAAACTACCTTCATGAGAAAAATTCTTTTTCAATCAAATTTTTTCTTCCTTCTCAAATATATGAAATAGGAATTTATTAATATTTATAATAATTGGGCAATAATTCAATAACATGGTTTGTTCCTATACAAACAATCATTATTTTTCATATTTCCTTTTTCCTTTCCCAAATATCATGAGATGAGCCGCTTTCAAAATTATAATAACTTGTTATCCAACAAATAAACATATGAAAATCATTTCACCATTGGACTCCTCACATAAAAAAATACAGCAGGGTCACCTCTGGGTAAAATTTCTGTAGCTTGACTCTAAATAAACTTAAATGCAGTTTTCTAGTATTTTCTGTACAAAAGTTGAAAATTCTCAAAGCCTTAACTTAATTCACATCACATGTTGTGTTAACCATCAATTTTTGTGTTAAAATTGAGGTGTTTTGTGTAGTTTAGAAGCTATGAGGAATTGAAATATTTTCTATTTGAATTTCAAAATGTGCAATTGTATTACATAAGTGAGCTCTAAATTACATATGAGGTATCAATTATTACAGTTTTGTACTGTAAAAATTCAATTGAATTACATATGTAAATTGTAAGTATAATACATGATGAAGAATTGAAGAAAAAATAAATTGGAAAGATTAATTCTGGAAGGGAAAGGAGCTTTAGCTCTAAGGGGGAGCTAGACCCCCAAATTCCTTGCTGACAGGAATGAGATGTCAAAATACATGCAAAAGATCATTTTTGGCCTGGAGTTGAGTCACAGGGTCTGTGTCTCAATTGATGATGAGGTTTTCATACCAACCAAGGCAGTTTCAACTATTTCCAAGAGGGTAAAGCTACCCTTAAGTTAAAAAGGTCTTATTAAAGACAGTTTTAACTGGTTTCTACATCTGTTACACACATTCTGACATGTTTTGAAGGCTTAAAACAAGGTATTACTATGGGTAATGGCTTATTTAAGGGTCCAAAATGGCCAAATCCAGCCCTTTTTTTGTCTAAACTAGGGCTCAATGATTCCATACTTGGATTTTCTGTTTTCAGAGTGTTTTTGTGAGCCTTGAGGTATATTTTACATACCCAAATAGGCCACAATTATATTAAAAAGAAATTTTGAATTATACATAACTCATAAATCATGCATATATTCAAAATTCATCATTTTTGATTTCAGAAAAGATGAATAACTTTTTATTGAGTAGGTAAATCCATGGATTTAAGGCCAGATTTGGATTCTACACAAAAATTCACCTAGGGTAGCTCCATAGAGTGAATAAGCTCAAATTAACTCTTTGAGGTGGTAAAATGGAAAATACTTCAATACCACATCATCAATACCACATAAAAGATCCGTGAAATTTTTTGTTTTTCTTAATTTCATGCCAAAATAATGGGAAAGTGAGAAATCCCATGTTACATATACACTAAGAATATTGTTATGCATGTTTTGAGCACTTAATATCATGGTATTCTTACATGGACTTTTGGTACACCCATAGTGGATATCTCACTAAGCTTAAATTACTATTTTGATGTAAAAAATAGGCAAGGGGGACAAAGACATCAAAGAGAGCCAGGGTACCCAACTTCTGAGGACTCAGAGGCGTGGATAGTTCCAAAGCTTGGTTCCATGGCTGATCTTGACCCAATTGGTAAACTAAACCTCTTTGGGAACTTGGTTACCATGTCACAACTACGGTAAATCTTAAGAAAATAGCAAATAACCTGCTATTTTGACGTGCCAAGGAGGTAAAGAGCTACTTAGACTCCTGTAACCACGTCAATTCTTAATGACTTTTCATGGATAAACCCCAAAAGAGTAATTAAAACCCTTTTTGGACTTGTATCCATTGATGTACCTCGTAGCAACCAGTGAAACACTGATATTTGCAATTCTACGTAGAAATGAGGTAAAAACTTCACAAATTCATTAAAACTACAATTCTTGATGAATCTTTCTGAAACTTTCAGGACCAATGGAGAACTGTATTATCTATGGTACAACCAAAAAGAATTACAGTTTTACTAATAAAATTAAAAGTTTTACTTACAGTCCATTTTTGACCATTCTACGTGAAACTCTGAATCTTCAAAAATTCACAGTAATTAAAACCTGCGATGAAATTGGCAATAACATTGATAACTTTGAGAAATCAATGATTATTTTGGAATGAAAGAAGATTTACAGATTTTACTCCTTTTATTCTTAACCATATTGGGGTTGGTAGCCACGTAAAAGCATCAATTAAGTAATTATGATAATCTTACGTGACAACAGATGATGCAATCATTAATCCAAAAAGGTTTATTGTTTTCTCACTCACTGGTTTTTCAGTTTGCTCCATGGCACGCCTCTTTGAGCTGTTGTTGACTTAAAAGAAGCTTCTTCTTGCTGTTTTTTCCACATCATCATCATCTTATTAATCATTTATATCAATATTACCAACAAGTAAGTATTAGTTAAAACTTTTCTTAAGTGTTTTATTCTTTCAGAATCAATCAGAAAGACGTGAAATCATAGAAATCAACTATATATTGTTGTAATACATTTATAAATTCATTTTGATCCTCTAAATCCACAATTCTATGTCAAATCTCTCTATCTTATCTTTCAATAAGCTCTTTGGAATATTAGTGAGTGATTTATCTTTAATTCTTAAAGTTTTTCTCTAAAATTAGTTTTCTTCAAGAATTATCATTATAATTATTCTTGCAAAAGATGATTATATATTAAAATACTTTTATTATTTTAATAAAGAAGTTTTTATTATTAAATTCTTCTTGTAATTGATTCTAGTAGAAAATTACTTACTCACAGTTAAAATCACTAGTAGTGCTTAACACGTGAAAGAAATAATTCTTTAATTATTTAATTGTGGTTATAATAATATTTTATTATTATATTTCATAAGAACAGACATAGTACTGTTGATTAATAGTAATATTATCATCAGTTTCATAGTCACATCTTACATTTGGGGGCCTGGCTGGGTTTTTTGAACCTTGTACCCTTAATTAATATATTTTCAGCTCTAAAATATATTAATTGAATAATTTTTTTCTTTCATTTTAAAGTTAAAATAATTCTTATTTTTGAAATTGTTTTGGAAATCTTTTTCATTGAGGAATTTGGTTTAATTTTATACTGTTTTTACACGTGGCTTTTTCACATCCAAAAGCTTATAAAATTATTCTTTGAGTTACTCTGAATTAATTTTCATTCAAAATCTTAAATTTTCATTTTTTTTCTTTAAAAAGAATAATTTTTTTAATATAAAAAAAATATAAAACTTATAAAAAATCTTTAAAAATATTTTAAAAAAGTATAAAAAATAATTTTTTCTCTTTTATAAATTCTTTCTAGTGTCTTTAATCAAATACTGTGTAGCTGGCAACAGACTCAGTAAAAGATATATCACTAGTCCAGAATCTTCAGAAGCAGAATCTGAAGAAAGTATTGAGGTGCAAATTGCTAAAAGAGGCACCTTATTTAACTCAGAAAAGGCTAAATTACCACCGAAAGGTGTGTATTTTATCTTATATTTTCACTTTTATCTTTAAATTGACATGAAAATGGTGCATACCAGAAATGGAAGCAACTATTCAGTCCAACCAGATGGATGTGGACAAGGAAGAAGCAAGGCCAAATCCAGAAGTGCCAAATCTTCCACAAGAAAGACACATCTGGAGGATGCCAGAGTTGCCCCCCATTCCCCAAGGTCTGTACCAACAGATTTTGACGTAAATTCTGAGCCTGAACTAATTCATGATATTATTTCCAGGGCTGAACCATTTTCAAGTGGCAGCAATAGAAATATATCAATGCCAGTACAAAAATTGGTTCAGAGCAGCCAAAGAAGAGGAGTGGGAAATATGCCCAAGCCTTTGGCAGGGGGCCATGAACTCCTACTTACACATCAAGAGCTTTCTGGGTCAGGAGAAGACCATAGAACTCTTAGGAGGATGGAGCCCCCTGTCTTGCAAAGACAAGGTCAAAAAGATAAAGAATTGGTTGAAGAACCAAAGTCTTTTATCTATAGACCAGAAGAAAGAGTTGGAAATGACTCCAGCTTTGGAAACAGAGGCACCAGTGGCGTCTACCAGCTCCAAACCAGCTCCAGAAGTGTCCAAGGACAAGCCCAAGGGACCTCAGAAGAATAAAGGTCCCAATAACCATCAAGGCAAAGCCAATTGGCACAGACCTTACCCACAAGGGTACAGGATCCCCAAATTGGAGCCTTCAGCTGTGGACAGTGTCTTCAATATGGCCAGGACTCTTATGGAATTCACAGCCAAGGAGCAGGAAAGGATGAACAGAAACTTTCCATGCAAATAATTGGTGTACAAACTAGTATTAATGTAGAAATTGGTAAACTTGATAAAAAGTTAACTAAAATTGCATCAGATATAGTTGAATTAAAGAAAAATCATAAAACATACATTAAATTGCACCAAGTGACACATGCCAGACTTGACTCAATTACCAATTCTTGCAAAAGAATTGAAAACATGTGCCAAGTTCAGCATGATGAGATGGAAGAACTTTCCATTTTTAAGGTGAATAATCAACTTACAATTTTACAAGACCAAGTCTTAAAAATAGTTGAGAATACCAACCAATTTGCTATACACTTAGCAAAAAGTGACAGTGAAAGGCAGAAGTTGAAGAATGAAATAATTGCAGGTGTGGAACAAATTCATAAGAATCATGAACCACATATTCCAAGACATTCTACACCTTTAACTGAAGAAAAACTTTCTGTTAAAGAAAGTCTCACCCCATTCTTGGGAGAGAATGCCTACTCTGCAAGAGATATTCCCAAAATAGAAGAATGGCCAACATTCTCTGGTGAAGGAGAATACAACAATATTGAATTCATCAGAACTATTGATATGTTGCAAGAAGACTTTATTATACCTGATGAAATAATAGTGGGAAAATTACACTGTTTGTTTACCAGAACTGCAAAGAAATGGTATTACAAAATGAGGATTGATCATGGTAAACATGATTGGTCTTGGTGGAAATCTGAAATGATTACAAAATGGGACAATAATTCTTGGAGGTTTAAAATAGAAAATGCCTTTGAAAATGCCATTTTTAACTCAGAGAAATCTAAACCACTTACTTGGTTCTTCAAGCAAAAAGACAGATTATCTGCTTTACAACCAGATATGTCCGACACTATGATTAATATGAAAATATTAAGAAAGTGTGGAGGAGAATTGGAACATGCTATCAAAAGCAGATGTGTAGAACCCTGTTCAACAGAAGACTACATTAATGCTATGGAAGATATCATTACCAGAACAAGAATTGGTAAAACTTGGTCTAAAATCCCAACAGAATCCAAGATGACCTCTAAGATTCCCAGAGAGGATAAGAGACCAGAAAGACCTGTCTTAAAGTGTCATAAATGTGGAAGCACTTCACATTTAGCCAACACTTGCACAAAAAAGACAAAAATCAATGAAGTTCAAGTCATTGAAGAAATTCAGTGTACTGAAGAGAAAGGAGAGTCTGATCAAGATTCTGCAGTCTCTGAAGATACACCAGTAGAGGACTATCCCATTGAAAACATCACAGCTTTCTTTGAGGTCACAGAAGTCCACACCCACTTGCCACAGTACAGTGAGGATTGCTGCAACCTGACCAATATTCAAGATGCCAGAATGTGTAAAACAAAACCTTCTATAGGAAAGGGTTATACTGCTGGAGCATCCTGTATCACATCAGTCTTGATGAGTGATATTGAAGCCAAAGTATATTTGGATACAGGGGCATTTTGCACTTGTGTGGGCAAAGATTATCTCCAAATTATACTTCCTGGATGGAAGAACCATCTGTTACCAATAGAAGGTGTACAATTTAGTAGTGCCAGTAACAATATGTACCCCTTGGGTATATTAGACACTAATCTTGTATTCCCACACCCAGCAGGAAGTGTAAGGATGAAAACTGAAGTTGTTGTAATGGATAATTGCACATCTCAGCACATCATTCTTGGAAATGATTACTTGAATATCTATGGTATTGACATCAATAACCATAAAGACAGATATTTCACAATTGGGGATAACAAAAGACAAAAATTTGCTTTTTCCAATATGCCAAAACAAATATCTGTGGTATCTTCTGTCAAAGATCCTTATAAAGATGAATTTGTGTCGAATCAACTTGTTGAAGCACATATTAATCCATCTTTGTCACCAAAAATGAGGAATGAACTTATTGACGTGTTATACACATACAATACTGCATTTGCCTCTGGTAATGAACCATTAGGTGCTATAAGAGGACATGAAGTTGATATTACTCTTAATATTGACAGACCATATCCCCAAGTACTTAGAAGACCAGCTTATCCAGCCAGTTCCAGAGCTAGAAAGGCCTTGGAGAAACATATCCAAGAGTTAATTCAACTTGGTGTACTAAGGAAAGTAGGCCATAATGAGGAATTTGAGGTGACAACACCTGTTATCATTGCTTGGAATAATGATAAGTCAAGAATGGTTGGAGATTGCAGAGCATTGAATACCTACACAGTTCCAGATAGGTATCCAATCCCTAGAATCCAAGAAACCTTGACTCAATTATCCAAAGCCAAGTATATAACATCAATGGATGCATTGAAAGGCTTCCATCAAAATGTTTTGACGCCTAAAGCTAAGAAATTACTTAGAATCATCACTCACTGTGGTATTTTTGAGTATCTTAGAATGCCATTTGGCATTAAAAATGCTCCATCTCATTACCAAAGAATGATGAATACCATCTTCCCCACAGAATTGTCTGAGGGATGGCTTATCATTTATATTGATGATATTATCATATGTTCTGACTCATGTTCTTTGCACCTTGAAAGACTTGCAAGAGTACTTCACAAAGTTTCAGAAGTGAATATGAAAATTTCACTTAAGAAATGCAACTTTGGTTTTGAAGAACTTAAAGCATTAGGACATGTTGTTTCTGGTTTAAGCTTGGGTATTGACAAAAATAAAGTAGCAGCAGTACTGCTTAAGCCAATACCCCAGAATAAGAAGGAAATGATGTCTTTTCTTGGATTTGCTAGTTACTATAGGCAACATTTAAAAGACTTTGGAATTCTAGCCAAATAACTCTATAGAATCTGTGATCAACAGACTGTATTTGAGATGACACAGGAAAGAATTAAAGCTTATGAGAAGATAAAGAGAGCCCTTACAGAAGCACCTTTACTCCTCATGCCTGACTGGAATATTCCTTTTAAGTTGTACTTCGATGCATGTGGAGATGGATTAGGGGCAGCCCTACATCAAGTCCAAATTATTGATGACAAACCTACAGAAGGACCAGTTTGTTATATCTCAAGGCAGATCAAACCAACAGAAGCCAGATATGGTGCAAGCCAAATGGAATGCTTATGTTTGGTATGGGCACTTGAGAAATTACACTATTACCTTGATGGCAGTATTTTTGAAGTGATAACTGACTGTAATGCAGTAAAATCACTTCTTAACATGAAAAATCCCAACAGACATATGTTGAGATGGCAAATAGCTATTCAAGAATATAGAGGAAACATGACTATAGTCCATAAAGCAGGAAACATTCACAAGAATGCTGATGGACTTAGTAGATGGGCTTTAGCCAACACTCCTGATAACCCAGCTTATGTACCTTTGGAAGCTGAACCACAGATTCCAATTGAAGGAATTAACATAACTGATATTGGAACTGAATTCTTTGAGGAGGTGAGAGAATCTTATAAACAAGACAAGAATTGCCATATCTTGACTTCTTTATTAGATAAAGACTGCAAAGATACATCTTTAGTTAATGCACTTGATGAAGTTTGGAAAAATTCCTATTCTGAAGGAAGATTTCACTTGTTTGATGGGATAATTTACCACAGAACAAAACATTCTTGTGTTATGACATTGTGCAGTAGATTACTTATCAATACCATTCTTCATGAATGTCATGATAGTATCTACTCTGGACACCTGTCAGAAGACAGAACACTTGAAAAAGTGAAGAACTGTGCATGGTGGCCATCTTGGAGAAAAGAAACCATTGAATATTGCCATACCTGTGACAGATGCCAAAAAGCAAACAGGAGTACAGGAAAGAAATTTGGACTTATGATCCATATTCAAGAACCAAAATCCCCATGTGAAGTTGTTCACATGGATTGGGTCACAGCACTTCCTCCAAGTGGTGACAGAAGTTATAATGCTTGTTTAGTCATTGTAGACAGATATAGCAAAACTCCCATATTCTTACCATGTCATAAAGATGACACTGCTATGGATACAGCTCTTCTTTTATGGAGTAGAGTTATTTCTCATACAGGATTATTTAAGAATATCATAAGTGACAGAGATCCCAAGTTCACATCTGCACTTTGGACCAATCTTCATACATTGTTTGGGACTAAGTTATCATTCTCTACAGCATATCACCCTCAAACAGATGGGCTAGCAGAGAGGATGATTCAAACTTTAGAAGACATGATCAGGAGATTTTGTGCTTATGGATTAGAATTCAAAGACTCAGATGGCTTTACCCATGACTGGTGCACTCTGATACCTGCATTAGAATTGGCATACAAGACATCAGTCCATTCTTCCACAGGACAAACTCCTGCTATGTTAGAAAAAGGATGGAATCCAAGACTCCCAGCAGACACACTGAGGAAAGACTTGATTGACATTCATCCTACAGCTTCCAGCTTCAAGATAATTCTTGATAAAGTAAAACACCATGCAAAACAAAGTATGGATGATGCTTTTGATTATGCAAAACAGAAGTGGGACAAGAGTCATAAAGTACCAGACTTCAAAGTAGGGGACTTAGCTTTAGTTTCAACCTTGAATTTTAATAATATCAAAGGCCCAAAGAAACTTAAAGATTCTTATGTAGGACCTTTTGGTATTGTTGCTTTACATGGAACCAATGCAGTTCAAGTGGAATTGAGTGGTGAATTGGAAAATAAACACCCCACATTTCCAGTCAGCTTGATAAAGCCTTATCAACCAGCTGACAAAGAATTGTTTCCTTTAAGAAACCCAACTCCTTTAACTGTACCACCTGTGGAACAGAATGAAGACAAAAAGATAAAGAAAGTAATTAAAGAAAGGAGACTTAGGGGTAAAAATCAAAGAGAATATCTTGTCAGATATAGAAATGCAGTACATGAAGATGAATGGATGGCAGAATCAGAAATACCTGACTCAGATAAACTCTTAAGAAGATTTAGACATGAAAGAAGGCCACAAGCCTGAATATGTCTATAAATGTGCTTTAAATTACTTGATCTGAGTAATGTAAAGAGGTTGGACAGTGGACATTAACCCCCTTTGGGACCTTATTCTTTTATCAATAATAAAATTGTGGTACAATTTTATTTTTTGGTGGGAGGGAATGTGAGCCTTGAGGTATATTTTACATACCCAAATAGGCCACAATTATCTTAAAAAGAAATTTTGAATTCTACATAACTCATAAATCATGCATATATTCAAAATTCATCATTTTTGATTTCAGAAAAGATGAATAACTTTTTATTAAGTAGGTAAATCCATGGATTTAAGGCCAGATTTGGATTCTACACAAATATTCACCTAGGGTAGCTCCATAGAGTGAATAAGCTCAAATTAACTCCTTGAGGTGGTAAAATGGAAAATACTTCAATACCACATCATCAATACCACATAAAAGATCCGTGAAAATTTTTGTTTTTCTTAATTTCATGCCAAAATAATGGGAAAGTGAGAAATCCCATGTTACATATATACTAAGAATAGTGTTATGCATGTTTTGAGCACTCAATATCATGGTATTCTTACATGGACTTTTGGTACACCCATAGTGGATATCTCACTTTAAGCTTAAATTACTACTTTGACGTAAAAAATAGGCAACAGGGACAAAAGACATCAAAGAGAGCCAGGGTACCCAACTTCTGAGGACTCAGAAGCATGGATAGCTCCAAAGCTTGGTTCCATGGCTGATCTTGACCCAATTGGTAAACTAAACCTCTTTGGGAACTTGGTTACCATGTCACAACTACTGTAAATCTTAAGAAAATAGCAAATAACCTGCTATTTTGACGTGCCAAGGAGGTAAAGAGCTACTTAGACTCCTGTAACCACGTCAATTCTTAATGACTTTCCATGGATAAACCCCAAAAGAGTAATTAAAACCCTTTTTGGACTTGTATCCATTGATTTACCTCGTAGCAACCAGTGAAACACTGATATTTGCAATTCTACGTAGAAATGAGGTAAAAACTTCAAAAATTCATTCAAAATACAATTCTTAATGAATCTTTCTGAAACTTTCAGGACCAATGGAGAACTGTATTATCTATGGTACAACCAAGATGAATTACAGTTTTACTAATAAAATTAAAAGTTTTACTTACAGTTCATTTTTGACCATTCTACGTGAAACTCTGAATCTTCAAAAATTCACAGTAATTAAAACCTGTGATGAAATTGGAAATAACATTGATAACTTTGAGAAATCAATGATCATTTTGGAATGAAAGAAGATTTACAGATGTTACTCCTTTTATTCTTAACCATATTGGGGTTGGTAGCCACGTAAAAGCATCAATTAAGTAATTATGATAATCTTACGTGACAACAGATGATGCAATCATTAATCCAAAAAGGTTTATTGTTTTCTCACTCACTGGTTTTTCATTTTGCTCCATGGCACGCCTCTGTGAGCTGTTGTTGACTTAAAAGAAGCTTCTTCTTGCTGTTTTTTCCACATCATCATCATCTTATTAATCATTTATATCAATATTACCAACAAGTAAGTATTAGTTACAGCAATTCTTAAGTCTTTTTAATCTTTCAGAATCAATCAGAAAGACCGGAAATCATAGAAATCAACTATATATTGTTGTAATACATTTATAAATTCATTTTGATCCTCTAAATCCACAATTCTATGTCAAATCTCTCTATCTTATCTTTCAATAAGCTCTTTGGAATATTAGTGAGTGATTTATCTTTAATTCTTAAAGTTTTTCTCTAAAATTAGTTTTCTTCAAGAATTATCATTATAATTATTCTTGCAAAAGATGATTATATATTAAAATAATTTTATTATTTTAATAAAGAAGTTTTTATTATTAAATTCTTCTTGTAATTGATTCTAGTAGACAATTACTTACTCACAGTTAAAATCACTAGTAGTGCTTAACACGTGAAAGAAATAATTCTTTAATTATTTAATTGTGGTTATAATAATATTTTATTATTATATTTCATAAGAACAGACATAGTACTGTTGATTAATAGTAATATTACCATCAGTTTCATAGTCACATCTTACAGTTTTCCACGACTGAAAACATTAAATTATACCTTTTGAGTAAGAAAGTTGTGAGTTAAAAAAGAACGTCTTCTTTGCCCCACTTTTCTCTTCATGTTAGAATCTTTTCCTTTTATAATTAGCTTAAACACTGCTAAACCAATCAATGAAAGATTACAACCACCTTTTTTTTAATCATTTAAAACCCTTTAACCACATGAAAAATCATTATAATCGTTGTTTTTAAATCGTATAATCATTTTTACCCCTGAACCACCCCATAAGTGAATTAAAGCATCTTTTATCACTGTTAACTTTGTGCAAGGTTTGACTATGAAACAATAAGTAAAAATTACAAATATTTTGCTTATTGTACTCTGAATTTCCTTATAAATAAGATAAATAAAATAGAAATAATTATAATAATAAAGAATTATTATAATGAAGGCGTAAAAATAACTATATTATTGAATAAATAAAATAATATAATCTATATTATAAGTAAATAATATAATAAATAAATATAATAATTTATTTAAAAGCACTTTATTATTGTTACCAACAAATGATAAAGGCATAGAAGATTATTTTTATTAATAAAAAAAGAATTAATAACAATAATATTACTAATATTAAAGTTATAAATTAATATAAATACTATTTATATTAATTAAAGAATTATTAAGGTAATAATAAGGAGGAAATTATTATGATAAGAGAGAATAACCTACTTTTAACACTTAGTATAATAATTTTGAATAATTTTATGCCAAATAATATAAATAAAATTTTTTTTAAATTGTATTTACAATACAAAATAAGAGAAATTACAAATGTTCTTGATTTTACATGGATTTGAGATTTTTAAGAGAATTATAACAAAACAGAAGAACAATTGGATTGATCATATCAAAAATCATGATTATAATAAAGATTACATTTGTTCTTTAATAATATAATGTATTTATATATAAAGAATAAAGATTTTACCTTTTTAATTTAATTGTGTTAATGTTTTGATGTGTCTGAGGTAAAAATAGAGTAAAAAGAGCTCTATTCATGGTAAATACCTCCCTTCTAGAGTCCAGTAGGCTTCTAGTAGATGTGTACTGATGGTATCTACTAGGAATGATCAGTAATTTAAGGTTTAGTGATGATTACATCATGATCAAACCATCTTATCTCATTTTTATGCCATTATTTAGAGTTATCACTATAACTCTATGTTTGATGACATCATAGGCATGGAAGAAGCCTAAAATTTGTGGATTTTTTTAATATTAATCATATTTTAATATTATTCACCAGTTATATCACTTATATGACTGTTAAACTTAAAATAGGATTACAGTGAGTGATCATAAATGATTAATTTTAAGCTTAAGCTTTGATAATTGATATACTTTAAGTTATACATGCTGCAGCTATTATGAGAGTGGGTTCTTATATCTTGGCATGTCCTTATGAAACTGCCAAGAGAACTTCATTACATCATTAAAAATCTATTTTTGATGATTTTGCTTGTAACTCATCTTTTCTGTTGAAGTATAATATTTTGAACTTCAAACCATGATTTCAAGGGGTTATACCTTGAATATTATAATAAAGGTTATGTAATTCATCACGTATGAACTATTATAATGTGACGGTCCATATTGTTTTAAGCTTGGGCCATTTTCACAACAAAGTGGTCAACAGCTCCATTGATTTTATTCAATAATCCATTACAAGTTTTAACCTTGTTTATAGCTTGTGCAGAAATGTTCATATCTGTGTTCCTAAATTAATTAAGTGGGGACTTTATTTTTAGTTTATCTCTCTATCTTGAATATTTCAAGAGATATTAGCTAAAAACCATGAATATATGCATTGACCAAAAAAGTGCATATATTCAGCTTAATTCCTGAAGTATTGACTTTAAAGAGTAGCTTTATAATTGTTTTCTATGTATATTTTTATTGAGGATCCAATGGTTTAACTCATCTTATATTCTGTTTTATTGACTTCTGAGTTAAATGACGTTTTGTACCTTTTTTATGGTATTATTACTTATACTTCAGTAATTATTGACTCTTCAGATCTTCCATAAAAATGACATATGTATATTTTACCATGAGGACTTAATTTTGTAATTCATTTTACATTTTTATTAATTAGGTTCTGATTTAATTCATATTTTGTACTTAATTATTGTATTTTACTAATTTTTGAGATAATTATTATAAGTATAATTATTACAGAAATTTTGTTGTGACCTTTTTGGATATGTAGTCATATCTCAAAGGCTCACATTCCCTACAACCAAAAGAGATTGTACCACAATCTGATATAGTTAATTAGGGTATTATCCATTGTCATACCTCTTCAATAGACTTTATTAGTCTTGAAGCTCAATAATGCTTGATTTTTCTTGTCAGGTTGAGTCTATGTTGAAGCAGTAATTAGGCTATTTACAACTAGAACTTTGACTGTGACACATAAAAAATGCCTTAATATAATAGTATTTTGAGTAAAATAAAGATTTTTAATGTAATCAAGGGGTTCTACTATTCAAGAATAGTGATGGTGAGCGCTATTGAGAACCCTGGGTGCAGTCTTACCAGTTGGATTACTATAATAAGAACTACAATAATTAAAATTAGAATTATACCTGATTATAACCCAAGAGTAAAACTGTTATGGACAGTTTACTATGTAGGGTATTCAAGAGCAGGATGAGGAAACAATTCTGGCTGTGAAAAGCCTCCTTTTTATCCTGAAGAGGGGTGGAAAGGGTGCTAGACCTTTCCACGTAGAGGAAGTGAACATTTTTTCACTCTCTGAGACAGACTTATGGTTTGCAAAGACCTTTATAGCTTGTATTGGGCTCAGATGTGGTTTTGAAACCACATCTGGGCAGTTTTTACCAATACAGGGTGAAAAGCTTCATCTGGGGACCTCACGGCCTGATTCTGACGTGTATGACGCATAGAATGCTGTACAGAAACTGTATGGGACCCCAGTATTGACTGACATATGAGGTATTGAAGTAAAAACAAGCTTCTTTGTCTATTTGACACCTCATATTCCTGATTATGGGATAGTATCCCATGGTAAGGCTGTATTGGTCAGAATGTGGGATTGTGACCTTAAAACAGCTGTAACTTTGTCAGTTCATGAAATATCAACCTCAAAATTGAATCCGTGTGTATACCTGTATGTGTTCTACACAATGGTTCCTTATTTGATCTGGTTATCATTAAATATGGCAAAGTTATGCCATGTACAAGATTTTTGTATATATGCGTGGTTTAGGCAAAAATCTGTATTGGGCTTGTTTGCCCCACAACCTCTGCTATAGTTTAGATATGAGAAAATGGATGACACCATCAGATAGCCCTGATTGTGCCTTTTCCAAAAAGACCCCACTTTAGGTATCTCACACTAAAACTGCAAAAGTTAGATGAGAGGTGAATATTTTGTTCACCCTTATTTGGCCTGAATTTGGCCATAACTCAAGTAATACTGGTGCTAGCTCAGTTTGCCTAGTACCATTGGATAGCCGTGGCTTAGAGAATCATTTAGAGTACCCATTTGATGGGGTTAGGCCTCTCCTTCTGGATTTTAGATGAGAGGTGAAAATTAAGGTTTATGCTCAGCAACAACTTTGAGCAGGAATAACTTTGTTATTTCTTGTCCTATGGTGATGGGACTTATATTTTCAGAAAGGGGTGAGTTTCCTCTTTCCTTTGATACCTTTGGAGCTTATTTGGCTCAGCTCCATTTTTTGGTGGTATCTTGGCTATACCATTGGTTTATGGTATTTTGGCTGTCATGCTTGTGCTCTGGCTTTGAGTCACAGGCTGACATTTCTATTCTTTAGGCTTTCTTTCATGTCTAAACCTTCTTAATAGTTTATCAGAATTTGTTATATCCTTCTCAAGGAGCCATTCATCTTCTTGAGTTGGGTTTCTATATCTTACCAGGTATTCCCTTTTCTTTTTGTTCCTTGTCCTTCCTTATTTTATGATCTTCATAATTTTCTTTTCTTCTCCTTCTTCTAAAGGGGGTATTTCAAGTGGGGGTTTATTTTTTAGTGAAAATAATTGCTTATCACTTGAGCTGTAAGGTTTTATCAGACTTACAGGGAAAGCTGGATGTTTGTTCATTAATTCACCTGTGAGCTCTAATTTCACAGCATTAGGTACATGTGGTGCTTTTATCATGAATGGTCCTGCAAAGGAATCTTTCAATTTCTTTGGGCCTTTTATATTGCTGAAATTTAGAGTTGATACTAGGACCAAGTCTCCTAATTCAAAGTCAGGTGGCTTATGACTTTTATCCCATCTTTCTTTTTGCATACTTGAAAGAATCTTTCATACATCTGTTTGCATGGTGTCTTGCTTTGTCAAGCATTGACTTGAATATGCTTGCTGTTGGGTGTATATCCACTAAATCCTTTTTGAGTGTATCATAAGGGAGTCTTGGATTCCAGCCTTTTTCTAGAATTTCAGGTGTCTTTCCAGTTGAAGAATGGATTTATGTCTTATATGCGAGCTCAAGAGCTGGTATTGATGTACACCAATAATTGGTAACACCATCAGAATCTTTGAATTCTAGGCCATAAGCACAGAATCTTCTGATCATATCTCTCAATGTCTGTATCATTCTTTCTGACAAACCAGCAGTTTGGGGGTGCTAAGCTGTTGAGAATGATAGTTTTGTTACAAACAGGTCATGGAGGTTTGTCCATAATGCTGAAGTGAATTTTGGGTCTGTATTGCTTATGATATTTTGGAATAAGCCTGTGTGGCTAATACCTTTATTCCATATTATTATGGCTGTATCCATAGCTGTATCATCCTTGTGCAATGGTAAAAACATTTGGGTTTTGCTATATCTGTCAACTCATACTAGGCAAGCATTGTAACTTCTGTCTCCTCCAGGGGGTAATGCTGTTACCCAATCCATATGAACCATTTCCCAAGGGGATTTTGGTTCTTGGATTTGGATCATCATTCCAAATTTCTGACCTGTGGCTCTGTTTGCTTTTTGGCATCTCTCACAGCTTTGGCAGTATTTTGCAACATCTTTCTTCGAATTTGGCCATCAAGAGCAGGTTTTTACCCTCTCTAGTGTTCTGTCTTCTGAGAGATTTCCCGCTGCAACACTATCATGACATTCATGTAGTATAGTGTTTATTAGAGTTCTATCTGTTAGAGCCATAACACATGTATGTTTAGTTCTATGGTAAAGGATTCCATCAAGGAGGTTGAATCTTCCTTCATCATATGCGTTTTTCCATGTTTCATCTAGTTTTGATGAAATTGATGGGTCTTTGCAGTCTTTCATTAAAATTTGGCATAAGATATGTCAATTTTTATCCATTTTATAGCTTTCTTTAATGTGGTTAAATAATTCTGTGCCTATATCTGTTACACATATGCCTTCTATATGGTGCTCTTCCTGTGGTACCCATGCTGGATTTTCAGGTGTATTTGCCGGAGCCCATCTTATAAGACCATCTGAATTTTTATGAATATTACCAGATTTATGAACTATAGTTATACTTCCTCTATATTCTTGGATGGAAATTTGAAATCTTAACATATGTATATTTGGGGTTGTCATGTTAAGTAAAGATATTACAGCATTGCAATCTGTAATTACATCAAATACTGTCCCATCTAGATAATAGTGTAATTTTTCCAAAGCCCATAGTAAGCAGAGGCATTCCATTTGGCTTGCTTCATATCTTGCTTCTGTTGGCTTTATTATTCTTGAAATGAAGCAAATTGGTCCTTCAACAGGTTTGTCATCGATGATTTCTGTCTGGTGTAGTGCAGCACCTAGTCCTTCTCCACAAGCATCAATGTATAGTTTAAAGGTAGCTTCCAATATGGCATTAGAAGAAATGGGGCATTTGTTAAGGAATTTCTCAATTCTTCATATGCTCTAACTCTCTCTTCAGTCATTGCATAGACTGTCTGTTGGTCACAGAGTTTATACAATGATTTAGCACTTCTTGCAAAATCTTTTATATGTTGTCTGTAATAACCAGCAAATCCTAGAAATGATTGCATTTCTTGCTTTGCTTGGGGCATTGGCTTTCATGGAACTGCTGCTACTTTTTTCTTTTATATGCCCAAACCTAATCCAGATACAACATGTCCTAGTGCTTTCAGTTCACTGTATGCAAAATGACACTTTTTCAGAGAGATTTTCATGTTTACTTGGACTATTTTTTGCAAGACTCTTTCTAGTCTTGATAGATGACTGTCCCAAGTCTCTGAGCAAATTATTATATCATCAATATAAATAATCAGCCATCCTTCTGATAATTCTTCAGGAAATATGGTATTCATCATCCTTTGGTAGTGGGGGGGTGCATTTTTTATACCAAATGGCATCCTGACATATTCAAAGATTCCATGGTGGACTATTATCCTTAGTAGTTTCTTGGCATTTTCTGTTGATACATTTTGATTAAACCCCTTTAGAGAATCCATGGCTGTGATGAGCTTAGCCTGAGATAATTGTGTTAATGTCTCATGGATTCTGGGTATTGAATATCTGTCAGGGATAGTATAGGTGTTTAGGCTCTAAAGTCCCCTACCATCCTAGATTTTCCATTATGACAAGTTATAATGACAGTTGTAGTGACCTCTACCTGTTCATTATGTCCTACTTTTCTTAAAACTCCAAGGTCCATTAATTCTTTAATGTGTACCGCTAGAGCTTCTGTAGCTCTTGGGTTGGCTGGGTAAGCTGGTCTTCTTAATAGAGGTGGATAAGGTTTCTCTACATTAAGGATTATGTCTACCTCATGTCCAATTATGGCACCTAGTGGTTCCTTTTCAGTTGCAAAGGCATTTTTATATTTGAATAAGAGGTCAATCAATTTTTCTTTCATTTTTACTGTTAATTCATGAATTAATTCTGCCTCTTTTAGCTGTTCAGTTATGAAAAAATCCATTTCTGGGCTTTTTTCTTCATTCTTACCAATTGTAATTTTTCCTTTATTATTAAGAAAGCTAAATTTTTGTCTTTTATTGTCACCTATGGTGAAATATCTATCTTTTTGGTTAGAGATATCTCTGCCATAAATTGACAGGTAGTCATTTCCAAGTATAAAATGGTTACTAGTGCAGTTATCCATTACTACAAACTCTACTTTCAATCTGATACATTGTGAAGGGTGAGAAAAAATGAGTGTTAAGTCAATTATTCCAAGGAGCTTCATGCTTTCACTTGCACTACTAAATTTGACTCCTTGTATTGATATAGGGTTTTCTTCCCAATCTGGTATAATTGTTTTTAAATAATCTTTACCAACATAGGTACAATATGCGCCTAAATCTAACTTTACTTTTGCCTCTTGGTTTGCCACCATGACAATACTTAAACTTGATTTTCCAGCTGTATATCCCATCCCTTTTGCTGGTTTGGTTCTATACAGTTTAGCATCTTGTATATTTGTGAGGTTTGTATCAGATGTCCCAACTTGTGGCAAGTTTGAATTGACATCTAGTACTTCATATATTAAATCAATATGATTAATTTGTGCATTAATTATATTGATTTCATCACTTTCAGAAGTTTCTGATTCTTCAGTGTCCTTTTCAGAATCAGATCCTTCTTCTTTTTCATTGTGGTCTTCTGTTTCCAAAATTTCATTGATTTTTACTTTTTTAAGGCAATCATTGGCCAAGTGTCCAATACCTCCACATTTGTGGCATTTTCTTTGCTCATTATTGTTGGATGTATTGGGCTTGGAAGCCTCTTTTTATTTGTATTTTTTGATAAATGGCTTATTTGGACTTTTGATGTACAATTCTTTCCAAGTTCTGCCAATTTTTGTCCTTGTCGCTATGTCTTCTACTGCATTGATATACTATTCTGTGGAGCATGATTCTATACACCTGCTTCTCAGGGCATGTTCCAACTCACCTCCACATTTTTTAAGTATTTTCATGTGTACCATTTTTTGTGACATTTCTGGGTACAGTGCATTTAATCTTTCAACTTGTTTTAAGAACCGAGTCAAAGTTTTATCTTTGTCTTGGTCAAAGAAGAAGTTTTCAAATTCATTTTCTATTTTTTACCTCCAGGCATCATTAGCCCAATTGGTGATTATTTCTTGTTTCCACCAAGACCAGGTATTTTTGCAATTTGTTTGTCATATGCCATGATACAATCTTTTTTGCAGATTTCTCAAACAATGAGTGTAATCTTGCAGTGATTAATTCATCTGGTATTGTGTAATATTCTTGTAGGATGTCAATTGTATTAATAAATGACATTAGTCATATTCACCTTCTCCTGTGAATGTTGGCCATTCTTTCAATTGAGGTGCTTCCTTCATTAAAGCTTGGTTATGGTCTTGGTGACTCATGTCTGTTATGAATGGATTTGTTAATTCCTCTTTTGGTTTAACAGGGATTCTTGCATGAGAAAATGGAGTTGATAATTTTGGCATATTTGATTTAGCCTCATTAATCTTATCCATTTTTTTAGTTATAAGTGTTATTTCACTTTGAATATCATCTTTCAGATGCATTCTTGCTTCATCACTTTTTTCCACATGATCTAAAAGTAATTTCTGGTGTGATGAAGTCTTTTCTTCAAATCCTTCTACAGAAATACTTAATTTTTTCAATTTTTCTGTAAGATTCTCAATACTCACATCATAATTGATCTTCAAATTTTTATCTTTGATATCTTTTATGTATTTAGACCATTCTTGTTGTCTTTGTATCAATTTTTGAGTATTGTCAATTAAAACTTTTGGTTTGTTATTTTCAACAATAAATTCAATGTTGTCAATTTCCTTTTTGTTTTGTACAACAATGTTTGTTAAAGAAGATAAATTATTGTTTATTTCTTGTAATGATAATAAACTATTTTTAATTTCTTTTAGAGGTAATATACTATTTTTAATTTCTGTTAAAGTATTTAAAACATCTTTGGAAAAGGTTATTTCTTTGGGAAATGGGGTTGTCTCATTCTTTGTTCCTCCTTGTCCTTGAATTCCATCAAGGTTCTGCCCATGTTGAATGCATTGTCCATGGCATCCTTTTGGATTTTTGGAATCCTGTAGCTTGGGGAATATGGTTCTCTCCAGTTCTTGTTCTTGTTCTTCTTCCCTTCTTGGGTAAGTGGGTTGGCTTGGGGCTTGTTGGTAGAAGCTACTGGGGCTTCTTCCTTGGATTCCTCCTTCTTTCTGGGATGGTACTCCTTGATCTTTGTGATCTGAGGTTTAGATGATAGTGGATTCCATCCATTGGAGGATCTCACTATTTCCTCCTCTTTGAGGAACGTTTTGATGATGTGCCAGGAGCTCATCACTCCTTGGTGTATTTGAGGCAACTTTCCCAGTCCTTGTCTTTCTACACTGTGTAGTACTGCTTGTACTGGCTCACATAAATGTCTCTCTGAGCCCTTTGAATGTGATTAGTACCTTTTTTGAGTTAAACATACTTAGTTCTAACTCTGGTTCAGATATCAAGGGCATTTCTGGGACTTGCCTTTGGGATAAGGCACTTCCTTGTGTGGATTCTGTTCCACTGGGGATATTGCCCTTTCTTTTCCCTTTTGAGGGATCAATTCTACCTCTGAGTCCAGCTCCATCTGATTGTATGAATTATTGGGAGCCTCTTCTGGTATTCATAATTTAAGAAATAAGAAATAAGAAGGTTTCAGGACAAGAATTCTTCTTATAGCAATTTATAAAGGAGGTACTCACCTTCAGTGTCCTGAATACTGGGTCCTGGAAAGTCTAATTTCTTAGCTTTCTTTTTATTAGTGACAATTGGTGTTGGAGAACTTGGGAAATTTTCTTCCACCAATCTTTTAACCTTGGTTTGGTTGTTTTCTGTTGGATTGTCTTCAAACACTAAAAAAGACCAATAAATATAAGTCTTTTCTATAAGAAGTGTTATTTTTGGTAGGATATGGCAATTTTCCACATAAAAATTGCTTTTATATCTTTGAATTGATGAAATAAATGAAAAAATGAATAAGAGAAAAAAAACTAATGGTTTTTAATATTTTTTATGTTTTTATTTTGAAAGAATAAAATAAAAATGAATATGATTCCATTATGAAATTAATTTATAATATAAAATTATTTTGAATTTATAAAATATCTTTTTTAATCACTAGAGTCACTCAAAAAAAGTTCTTGCAAGTCTAAAGATGTGAAACACCACATGTAAGACAGTACAATTGCTTTTCAAATGCCTCAATAGCTTTTAAAATCAATAAATATAAAATTATTATATAATTTTATGATTATAATTATACTTTATTATTGGATAAACCCAATTAGAATCACTTTCTAAAGGTCTTTTAAAGTAAATATCACGGCCGCACCCCCAAATGTAAGGTTTGAGTATCAAACAATAAGTAAAAATTACCAATATTTTACTTATTGTACTCTGAATCACCTTATAGATATAATAAATGGCATAAAAATAATTATAATAATGAAGAATTATTATAATTAAGGCGTAAAGATGATTATATTATTGAAAAAATAAAATAATATAATTTATATTATAAGTAAATAATATAATAAATAATATATTAATATATACTAATTAATAGATTTAAAAGCACTTTATTATTGTTACCAACAAATAATAAAGGCATAGAAAATTGTTTTTTATTAATAAAAAAAACAATAAATAACAATAATATTACTAATATTAAAGTTATAAATTAATATAAATACTATTTATATTAATTGAGCAATTATTAAAGTAATAATAAGGAGAAAATTATTATGATAAGAGAGAATAACCTACTCTTATAGCTTAGTATAATAATTTTGAATACTTCTACACCAAATAATATAAATGCAATTTGTTTTAAATTGTATTTACAATAAAAAATAAGAGAAATTACAAACTTTCTTGATTTTACATGGATTTGAGGTTTTTAAGAGAAATATAACAAAACAGTGGAACAATTGGAGTAATCACATCAAAGATGGTGATTATAATGAAGACTACCTTTGGTCTTTAATAATAAAAATAATAAATATTTTAACTTGTTAATTCAATTGTTTTAATGTTTTGATGTGTCTGAGGGGAAAATAGAGTAAAAAGAGCTCTATTTATAGTAAATACCTCCCCTCTAGAGTCAAGTAGGATTCTAGTAGACTTTTACTAATGGTATCTACTAGAAATGATCAGTATTTTAAGGTTTAGTGATGATTACATCATGATCAAACCATCTTATCTCATTATTACGCCATTATTTAGAGTTATCACTATAACTCTAAGTTTGATAACATCATAGGCTTGGAAGAATCCTAAGCTTTGTGGATTTTATTAGTATTAATTTTAATTCAATAGTATTCACCAGTTTTATCACTTATATCACTGTTAAACTAAAAATAAGATTACAATGAGTGATCAAAAATGATCAATTTTAAGCTTAAACTTTGATCATTAATAACATTTAAGTTATACACGCTAAAGCTGTTCTGAGAGTGGTTTCTGATAGCTTGGCATGTTTCTATCAAACTTCCAAGATAATTTTATTACATAGTTAAAAGTCTATTTTTGATGATTTTTCTTGTAACTCATCTTTTCTGTCAAAATATAATATTTTGAATTTCAAACCATGATTTCAAGGGGTTATACCTTGAATATTATAATGAAAATTAAGTCATTCTTCACGTAGAAGCTAGTAGAATCTGACTGTCTACTTTTTTTAAGTTTGGACCACTTTCACAACAAAGTGGTCAACAGCTCCATTGATTTTATTCAATGATCCATTACAAGTTATAAGCTTATTTACAGCTTGTGAAATAAAGTTCATATCTGTGTTCCTAAATTAATTATGTGGTGACTTCATTTTTGGTTTATCTCTCTATCTTGTATATTTTAAGAGATATAAGCCAAAAACCATCAATATATGCATTGACCAAGAAAGTGCATATTGTAAGGTGTGGATATGAAACTTTGATTAAAAATCAAGTACTTTTCCTGTCCTCAAAATTTGTATGAGGTAAAAATCAATTAAAAATAGTATGAAATATTATTTTTAAGAGAAAACACGCCAATTTTATTGTTTATAACTTTATTAGTATAAAACAATAATATTATAAAAATTTATTGTTTTACCAACAATAAAAATTTATCCAAAAAATACTCTACAAGAGATATTTTAAGGCTACAAAAGAAATTTCTTCAAGAGCAATTTCAATTGGAATTAATTGAGAAAAGAACTGCAAGCAATTAATTAAAGAACAAAGTCTTTAAAAAGGATATTAAAGAGAAAACACGCCCAAAAGTGACCAGAGTGAATTTGGAAACAAAGTGACAAAGTTTACAGTGATGAAAGATGCTTTAATTCACTTTTGGGGTGGTTCAGGGGTAAAAATGATTATAAGAGTTACAAACAGTGATTATAATGATTTTTTCACGTGGTTAAAGGATTAAAATGGTTTAAAAATGGTGGTTTGAATCTTTGATTGATTGGTTTAACAGTGTTTAAACTAATTAATAAAAGGAAAAGATTCTAACATGAAGAGAAAAGTGGGGCAAAGAAGACATTCTTTTATAGCCATCAATTCTCTTACTCCAAAAGTAAATTTTACTCTTGTCAGTCGTGAAAAACAGTCTGACAACAGAAAAGCCAATTATGGCATCATTGAACCCTGGTTTAGACCAAAAAGGGCTGGTTTAAGCCATTTTTAGCCATTTTTAGCCATTTTAGACCCTTAAATCAGCCATTACTATAGCAATACCAGGCCTAGAGCCTTCAAAACACGTCAGAATGTGTGTAAGAGGCGTAGAAACCAGTTAAAACTGTTTTTACTATGGTTGTTTTATCTTAAGGGTAGTTTTACCTTCTTGGCAACAGCTAAAACTACCCCAGTTGGTATCAAAACCTCATCATCAATTGAGTCCACAGACCCTGTGACTCAATTCCAGGCCAAAAGTGATGAACTTTTGCGTGAATTTTGACATCCCACGCCTGTCAGCAAGGATTTTGGGGGTCTAGCTCCCCCTTAGAGCTGGAGTTCCTTTTCCCCCCCAAATTTAATCTTTCCAATTTATTTTTCCTTTAATTCCTCATCATGTACTATACTTATAATTTACATATGTAATTCAATTCAATTGTACAGTACAATACAGTAATAATTGACACCTCATATGTAAATCAAAGTTCACTTATGTAATACACGCGCACATTTTGACATTTCAATTGAATTCAATTGAAAATACTTCAATTCCTCATAACTTCTAAACTAAACACAACACCTCAATTTTAACACAAAAATTGATGGTTAACACCACATGTGGTGTTAATTAAATTAAGGTTTTGAGGATTTTCAACTTTTGTATTGAAAATACTAAAAACTTAATTTAAGCTTATTTAGAGTTGAGTTACAAGAATTTCACTCAGAGGTGACCCCACTTGATTTTTTATGAGGAATCCAATGGTGAAATAATTTTTATGTGTTTATTTATTGGATAAAAAGTTATAATAATTTTTATTTAACTTTTTTCCAAATTTATTTAATTTTTCACAATTTTGTTAAAATTTCATTTTTACTTAATTTTTCCAAGTATAAATGTACTTTTATACTTACAAAATTTTAATGTATTTTTTTTATTTTTAAATTGTAATTAATTTTTTATTTTTAATATAATTTTATATTTATATTTTGATTTTTATTTTAATAATATAAATAAATTTATTTTATATATATTAATATGTTATTTTTGTATTTGTGGTCTTTTGGGTATATGAAATTACCTCTAAGGCTCACATTCCCTCCCCCTAAAAAAAGAATATTACTTTGTAATATTGGTGTTTCTAGTGTGTCTGAATCTCCTGAGGAGTTTGGTAGCTTCTGGTATATCTTTTTCTTCTAATCATCATCTTCACACGTTGGGTCACTGTACCTAACAAGGTATTCTCTTACTTTCTTAGTTCTTAATTTCCTTTCCTTAAGAACCTTGGTAATTTTCTTAGTACCAGATGTCTCAATAGGAGGTATAACTTGGGGAATCTTATTCCTCAAGGGAAATTTCTCAGCATCACTAGATTTATATGGTTTTATCAAGCTTACTGGAAATGTGGGGTTCTTGTTGCTAAGTTCTTCAGATAACTCTACTTCAACAGCATTTTCTCCATGGAGGGCCTTAATCACAAAAGGTCCTGCAAAGGAGTCTTTCAAATTTTTACATCCTTTGATGTTATTAAAGTTAGTGGTGGATACAAGAACTAGGTCCCCCACTTTGAAATCTGGAGATGCATGTGATTTATCCCATTTGTCTTTAGCATATGCAAAAGAATCCTCCATGAATCTTACTGCATGCTTCCTAGCTTTGTCTAGCATACCTTTGAAGCTAGCAGCTGTGGGATGTATTTCAATTAAGTCTTTCCTCAAGGAATCTTGGGGTAACTTGGGGTTTCATCCTTTTTCTAGAATAGCAGGAGTCTGATTGGTACTGGCATGGATTGATGTTTTATATGCTAATTCCAGTGCTGGCAACAGAGTACACCAATCATGGGTAAATCCATCACAATCTTTGAATTCAAGGCCATATGCACAAAATCTTCTCACCATGTCCTCTAAGGTTTGGATCATTCTTTCAGCCAGGCCATCAGTTTGTGGGTTGTAGGCTGTAGAGAAAGACAGTTTAGTGCCAAATAATTGGTGAAGATTTGTCCATAGTGCTGAAGTGAATTTGGGATCTCTATCACTGATGATATTTGTAAATATACCAGTCCATGACACTACTCTATTCCATATCAGAAGAGCTGTATCCATGGCTGTATCATCTTTGTGACATGGTAAAAAGATTGGAGTTTTACTGAATCTGTCTACAATTACTAGGCAAGCATTATAGCTCCTGTCACCTCCTGGTGGTAGGCCACTTACCCAATCCATATGGACAATTTCCCAAGGTCTGTTTGGTTCTTGGATTTTCATCATATTTCCAAGTCTTTTGCCAGTGGATTTATTTGCCTTTTGACATCTGTCACAGGTTTTGCAATACTCTGCAACATCCTTCTGCCACATTGGCCACCATATGCAGGTCTTCACTTTCTCTCTTGTTCTGTCTTCAGACAGATGTCCTGAAAAGGGACTATCATGGCATTCCTTCAGTACAAGATTGATTAATGACCTGTCTACAACTGTCATGACACATGTGTGCTTGGTTCTGTGGTAAATTATACCATCCAGTAGGTGAAATCTTCCTTCATCATAAGATTTTCTCCATACTTCATCCAAGGCATGTATTAGAGAGTTGTCTTTACAGTCTTTGTTAAGTAATTGACATAAGATGCTACAATTCTTATCTTGAGTGTAGCTGCTTCTGACTTCTTCAAAGAAGGTGGTGTTCAAGTCTGTAACACTTATTCCTTCTATTGGAATTTGTGGTGAGGCTTCTTCTGGTACATAAGCAGGATTATCAATATTATTTGGTAATGGCCATCTGCTTAGTCCATCTGCATTCTTATGAATGTTCCCATCCTTATGAACAATAGTCATATTGCCTCTGTATTCTTGTATGGCTATTTGCCATCTGAGCATGTGTCTGTTGGGTGTTTTCATGTTCAAAAGTGATTTGACAGCTGTACAATCTGTTATCACTTCAAAAACACATCCCTCTAAAAAGTAGTTCAATTTTTCCAAGGCCCAGACAAGGCATAGACATTCCATTTGACTTGCTCCATATCTGGCTTCAGTTGGTTTGATTTGCCTGGATATGAAACATATGGGTCCTTCTACAGGTTTATCATTTATGATCTGAAATTGGTGAAGTGCAGCACCCAGTCCATCTCCTGATGCATCAATATAAAGTTTGAAAGGCAATTTAAAGTCTGGCATCAGTAAGAGTGGAGCAGTGGTCAATGCTTCCCTTAGAGACTCAAAAGCTTTGACTCTGTCAACAGTCATCTCAAACACTGTGTCTTTGTCACACAACTTATAAAGTGGTCTTGCTATGGATGCAAAATCTTTAATGTGTTGCCTGTAATATCCTGCAAAACCTAAGAATGACTGAATTTCCTTCTTATTCTGAGGCATGGGTTTTAACAATACTGCTGCAACTTTGTTTTTATCAATTCCAAGGGACAAACCAGATACAACATGTCCTAGTGCCTTAAGTTCTTTAAATCCAAAATGACATTTCTTCAAGGAGATTTTCATGTTTACTGATTGGATTTTTGTCAAAACTCTTGATAATCTGTACATGTGCTCTTCCCAAGTCTTTGAACAGATAATAATGTCATCAATGTAAATGATTAACCATCCCTCTGAGAGTTCTTCAGGGAAGATTTCATTCATCATTCTTTGGAAGTGTGAAGGTGCATTTTTGATACCAAAGGGCATCCTTAAGTATTCATACACTCCACAATGAACAATAATTCTCAAGTATTTTCTTGCTCTTGGTGTTACCACATTTTGATGGAATCCTTTAAGGGCATCCATAGTGGTTATATACACTGCTTGAGATATTTGGGTAAGGGCAATTTGGATTTTTGGTATTGGGTATCTGTCTGGGACAGTGTAAGTGTTCAGAGCTCTAAAGTCCCCAACCATTCTGGATTTTCCATTATGCCACGCCACTATAACTAGTGTAGTTATTTCTACTTCCTCATTATGGCCTACTTTTCTTATTACACCAAGGTCCAGAAGTTCTTTGATATGAATTTCTAGAGCTTCTCTTGATTTTGGACTTGCTGGATAAGCAGGTCTTCTTAAGAGTGGTGGATAAGGTCTCTCAATGTTAAGAATGATGTCAACTTCATGACCAATAATTGCTCCCAGGGGTTCTTTGTCTGTAGCAAATGCTTCTCTGTGGTCATACAAAAGGGAAGAAAGTTCATTTTCTTGTTTATCAGTCAGATGAAGGCTTCTTTCAGCCTCATTTAACTGTTCAGACTTGAATTTCTCTAACTCTAAGTTGACTGGTGATACTTTGTTTACTGTAATTTGTCTTTTAAATGGTAAAAAGGCAAATTTTTGGCGCTTATTGTCACCAATTGTAAAGTATCTGTCTTTGTTATTATGTAAATCTATTCCATACATGATTAAATAATCATTTCCCAATATAAAATGGGTACTAGAGCAATTTTCCATAACAACAAACTCAACTGTGATCCTTAAATTCCCATTTATGTGTGGGAATATGACATTGGTCTCAAAGATTCCTAATGCTTTCATTGGGTTACTTGCACTGTTGAATTTTATACCATCAATTGGTAACAGTTGGTCTTCAAAATTTGGTACACAAGTCTTAAGAAAAGATTTTCCAACACAAGAGCAGAAGGCTCCTGGGTCAAGCAAAAGTTTGGTGGGCTTGTTGTCAATCACCACTTCTGTTATACAGGAATTACCAGCTGTATAACCTTTTCCTCTGTTTGGTTTTGTCTTCATAAGTTGTGCATCTTGAACTTTTGATAAATCAACTTGACCATTGCTCAATTGTGGTAAGTGGGAATAAGATTCCATGATGTCAAAAGTGGCATTGATATTTTCTATATCTTTTGAAGATTCAGAAAATATGGATGACTTATCATCTGAATTGTCTTTAATTATGTCTTCTTTTTCAATATTTGGTTCCTTCTCAATGTCAATTTCATTGATTTTCCCCCTTTTTGGACATGTATTGGCTAAATGGGTGGTGCTTTGGCAAATATGGCACTTTCTGACTGTATCTGCAGATTTATACTTAATATTACTAGGATTTTCTTTGGGGTTTTTGTCCACAGAATCTTTCCAAGGTGTATTAAACCTTGTTTTAAGATTCACCCTACTAGAACCAATTTTGGTTCTGGTGGTTACTTCTTCTAGTATATTGATGATATCCTCTGCTGAAGATTGTTCAGTAGTCCTGCTTTTGACAGCATGCTCTAAGTCACCCCCACATTGTCTCAGAATTTTTCTATGGATCATAAATTCTGACATGTCAGGATATAATGCTGTTAATCTGTCCTTCTGTTGGCAAAACCATGGTAAAGCTTTGTCTTTATCAGCATTAAATTTGGCAGATTCAAAGGCTGTTTCAACTTTAAACCTCCAAGCATCATTTGCCCATTTGTTGATGATTTGGGTTTTCCACCAAGTCCAACTCTGGTGTCCATGTGCTTGTCTTATTTTGATGTACCATCTGTGAGCTGATCTGGTAAACAAGGTGTTAAACCTGGCTGTTACCAATCTGTCTGGTAATTCAAAATCCTCTTTGATCATGTCAATACCTCTAATGAATTCCATATGGTCATACTCTCCTTCACCACTGAAGTGGGGCCATTCTTTAAGTTTTGGCACTTCTTTCAAGAGTGCTTGGCCCATTGATGGTTCCAAGTTATGAAAAGAAGTGGATAATTCATTTTTTAATTGTGAATTATCAGGATCCAATACTTGTGGATTTGAAATTCTTGTGCCCTCATTTTGATTTAGAGGTGTAGACATTCTTGGTAAGGTGTTCAGTATTTGTTCAATGTCATTCATTTTACTGTTGCTACACCTTTGGGAATTTCTGTATTCATGTTGGAAGCTTTGTATTAAATTTATTACTTCAATTTTATACATGTCTTCTTTATGTGTAAGTTCTTGCCATAACTCTGTCTGTCTTGTATTATCAGCAGTGACTTGATTCAATTTCATTGATAATTTTGATACTTCTTCTTGTGAAGTATCAAAGCACTTTTTCAAGGCAATGGTATATGTCTTTACTTCAGTAAATGAATTTGAAATGTCATCAAGGACTTTCTTGTTATCTGTTTTGATAATATTTATGGCTTGTTTAATTCTTGTTTCAATTATGTCATCAATATTGAATTTAGAATATTTATCTGTTAATTCTTTAATAATGGCAGATTGTTCATTTATTTTATTAGAAGAATTATCATTATTGGAATTTTTAATTGTTCTTAAAACTTTTTCAAAACACATAAGTGTTTCATTAATTTGGCACAGACTCAGGTTGTTTGTTTTAATGTTGTTACAAATGGTTTCATTTTTATCAGAAAGATGTTTTTTCACGTCATTTATAGCATTATACAACTCTGGGATGGAATCAAATATGTCAGAAATCATTTCTGGAACCTTAATCTGGCTTCCTCCTTCTTCTGTAATTCCATCATGGTTCTGGCCATCTGAAATACATTTTCCATGGCATCCTGCTGAATCTTTGGGATTCTGTAGCCCTGGCTGTAAGGTTTTGGGGCTGGTGCCTTCCCTTTGCCCTTGTTTGGAGCTTGTGGCTGCCTTTTCACGTTGGAATTGCTGCTGCTGGCCACTGGGGCTGTTTTTGGCACTGGTTTGGGTGGTGGAGGGTTGTTTTTCCTCCATTCCAGTGTCAAAAGCATCATGTTTTTCTTCTCCATCAATGGATGCCATCCATTGAGCAATTTGCAAGTGTTGGGATGGCCCAAGAATTTTCTTACTGTCAGGTAAGAATTCATGCAATTCTTCCACAGGTCTGCAAGGATCTGGTACTCCTTGAATTGGAGTGCATTGTTGTATGCATTGTGGCTGGCTTTGTATATGTCCACAGAGGCTTGTTGTGGCGGTGTCAGCTCTTTTTGAAGGTAAAATGGTATTATCAGCTTCAGAATGACCCATTTTAGTTGTTTGGAAGTCATCAACTGACCCTTTTCCTTCTGTACCTGATTGGCCTCTGCCATAATCACGTCTATCACCTTTTTGGGAGCTGCTTGAGGGGTTGTAGCTGGCTCCTGATCTGGTTGAAGGCATAATTATGGTTAAAAAAGGCTTAAAATAGTATTTTTACGTCAAAAACTTACTATTGGCCAAATTCTTAGCCTTCTGAAGAGTATTACTTATGTCCAAGTTAATTAATTCAGAAGATATAGGTTCAGGTTGGTTATTTTGCATCACAATAACAGTACTATTATGGTCAGAATTAACAGTACTGGCAGGGATAATGCTGGTTACTGTTGAGGCTGTTTCAATGTTTTCTTGTCTTACCACGTTGTCAGACACTAAAATTAATGAGAAAGCCAATTAATTAAGTAAAAAAAAAGGTTATTTCAAAAAAGAAATAAAAATATAAGCCTCACTTATAATATGAAAAAAAAAATTCTTTTTTATGGGTTTTTTTGAATTATAAGTATTTTTTATATGTTTTTTAAATTTTTCAATATAAGAAAAAGATTTAAAAAGAGTAAAAAAAATATGTCACAGGTAAAATATCATGGCTGGGCCCCCAAATGTAAGGTGTGGATATGAAACTTTGATTAAAAATCAAGTACTTTTCCTGTCCTCAAAATTTGTATAAGGTAAAAATCAATTAAAAATAGTATGAAATATTATTTTTAAGAGAAAACACGCCAATTTTATTGTTTATAACTTTATTAGTATAAAACAATAATATTATAAAAATTTATTGTTTTACCAACAATAAAAATTTATCCAAAAAATACTCTACAAGAGATATTTTAAGGCTACAAAAGAAATTTCTTCAAGAGCAATTTCAATTGGAATTAATTGAGCAAAGAACTGCAAGCAATTAATTAAAGAACAAAGTCTTTAAAAAGGATATTAAAGAGAAAACACGCCCAAAAGTGACCAGAGTGAATTTGGAAACAAAGTGACAAAGTTTACAGTGATGAAAGATGCTTTAATTCACTTTTGGGGTGGTTCAGGGGTAAAAATGATTATAAGAGTTACAAACAATGATTATAATGATTTTTTCACGTGGTTAAAGGATTAAAATGATTTAAAAATGGTGGTTTGAATCTTTGATTGATTGGTTTAACAGTGTTTAAACTAATTAATAAAATGAAAAGATTCTAACATGAAGAGAAAAGTGGGGCAAAGAAGACATTCTTTTATAGCCATCAATTCTCTTACTCCAAAAGTAAATTTTACTCTTGTCAGTCGTGAAAAACAGTCTGAAAACAGAAAAGCCAATTATGGCATCATTGAACCCTGGTTTAGACCAAAAAGGGCTGGTTTAAGCCATTTTTAGCCATTTTTAGCCATTTTAGACCCTTAAATCAGCCATTACTATAGCAATACCAGGCCTAGAGCCTTCAAAACACGTCAGAATGTGTGTAAGAGGCGTAGAAACCAGTTAAAACTGTTTTTACTATGGTTGTTTTATCTTAAGGGTAGTTTTACCTTCTTGGCAACAGCTAAAACTACCCCAGTTGGTATCAAAACCTCATCATCAATTGAGTCCACAGACCCTGTGACTCAATTCCAGGCCAAAAGTGATGAACTTTTGCGTGAATTTTGACATCCCACGCCTGTCAGCAAGGATTTTGGGGGTCTAGCTCCCCCTTAGAGCTGGAGTTCCTTTTCCCCCCCAAATTTAATCTTTCTAATTTATTTTTCCTTTAATTCCTCATCATGTACTATACTTATAATTTACATATGTAATTCAATTCAATTGTACAGTACAATACAGTAATAATTGACACCTCATATGTAAATCAAAGTTCACTTATGTAATACACGCGCACATTTTGACATTTCAATTGAATTCAATTGAAAATACTTCAATTCCTCATAACTTCTAAACTAAACACAACACCTCAATTTTAACACAAAAATTGATGGTTAACACCACATGTGGTGTGAATTAAATTAAGGTTTTGAGGATTTTCAACTTTTGTATTGAAAATACTAAAAACTTAATTTAAGCTTATTTAGAGTTGAGTTACAAGAATTTCACTCAGAGGTGACCCCACCTGATTTTTTATGAGGAATCCAATGGTGAAATAATTTTTATGTGTTTATTTATTGGATAAAAAGTTATAATAATTTTTATTTAACTTTTTTCTAAATTTATTTAATTTTTCACAATTTTGTTAAAATTTCATTTTTACTTAATTTTTCCAAGTATAAATGTACTTTTATACTTACAAAATTTTAATGTATTTTTTTTATTTTTAAATTGTAATTAATTTTTTATTTTTAATATAATTTTTTATTTATATTTTGATTTTTATTTTAATAATATAAATAAATTTATTTTATATATATTAATATGTTATTTTTGTATTTGTGGTCTTTTGGGTATATGAAATTACCTCTAAGGCTCACACATATATTCAGCTTAATTCCTTAAGTATTGATTTTAGTTAATAGCTTTATAATTCTTTTATATGTATATCCATATGTGGAATCCAATGGTACAATTTATTTCACATGTTGTTTCATTGGCCTCTGAGATAAATGAGGTTTTGTACCTTTTTTAAGGTATTATTACTTATACTTCAGTAATTATTGACTTCTCAGATATGCCATAAAAATGACATATGTGTATTTTCCCATGAGGAATCTAATGGTGTGATTTATTTCACATTTTTATTCATTAGAATCTGATTTAATTCATGTTTTGTACTTATTTATTGTATTTTACTAATTTTTGAGATAATTATTATAAGTATAATTATTACAGAAATTTTGTTGTGACCTTTTAGGATGTGTAGTCATATCTCAAAGGCTCACACTTTTTCACTTTCTTTCCAAATTCATTCTGGTCACTTTTGGGCATGTGTTCTCTTTAATAATCCTTGTAAAGACTCTGTTCTTATATGAATTTCCTACAGTTCTTTGCTCAATTAATTCCAATTGAAATTGCTCGTGAGGAAATTTCTTTTGTAGCCTTAAATATCTCTTGTAGAGTATTTTTGGATATGTTCTTATTGTTGTTAAAACAATAAATCTTTATGATTTCTTTTCTACCTATAAAGTTAAAAACAATGAAATTGGTGTGTTTTCTCTTAAAAATCCTATTTCATACTATTTTTAATCAGTTTTTACCTTATGCAAGTTTTTAGAACCAAAAAATTAATTGATTTTCAATGAAAGTTTCATATCCAAACCTTACATTCCCCCTCAGATGCAATAAAAGCATTAAATTATTAAACCAAAGTTCAAAGCTTTCTTCCTTTTATATAAAACTGCTATATATTCAAAGAATCAAGTTAATAATTATTATAATCATCAATTTTTATGTTATTAAATCCATTTTGAATTTTTTTTGTTAAATTTCTCTAACAATCTTTAGCTCCACATAAAAACAAGGATATTTGGAATTTCTTTCAACTTTTATTGTAAATACAATTTAAATAAGTTGTATTTATATTTTCTGGTGTAAATTATTCAAAATTATTATGTTAAATGTTAAAAGTAGTTTATTTTTTCTTTCTCTAATAATTTCTCTTTATTATTAGTTTTCAATAGTTCTTAAATTAATACAAATAGTATTTCTATTAATTCATAACTCTAATATTAGTAATATTGTTGCTTTAATTGTTTTTTATTATCAAAAAAGAATTTTTTATGCCTTTATTATTTGTTTGTAAAAATAAACAAGTGGAAGAAATATATCAATTATCATATATTAATTTATTTTTTTTTATATTATTTTTTTCATATATAATTTGTATTATTATATTCATTTAATCATATAAATATTTTATGCCATAATTACAATAATTAACAAATATTTTAATTGTCTTTTATCTTATTCTTTAAATTTTATAAGGACATTAAGAGTACAATAAGTAAAATATTGGTTATTTTTACTTATTGTTTCATAGTCAAGCCTTTTGATGCCATAAATAGCTACATTTCATTTAAAAAACACTCCTTATGTGTTTTTACCATAAAATTAGGTGTTTTTACAAATTTATGTCAAAAACAGATAGGTGTTTAGTGAAAACAGATACTTTTATGGTAAAAAAATGTAAGAGGTGTTTTTTAAATGAAACGTAGCTATTTATTTCATTTCTGATACCATTGATGCCATTTGTGGCATTGTTAAGTCCACAAATGACATTGAAATGTTGGTAATATTTCTGTTATAAATTGTTTTTTAGTAATAAATAAAAATTCCTTATGCACCTATTATTTGTGTGTAAAAATAATAAATAGACATAAATATATTAATTATTAAATATTAATATATTTATTTTTATTATATAATTCATATTATATCCTTTATTTAAATAAAATGATTGATTTTACACCAAAAATATAATTTTTCTTCAATATTATAATTATTCTTAATCTTATTCATTACTTTAATATGGACATTCACAGTACAAGAAGTGAAATATTAGTATTATTTACTAATTTCTTCCTTATAGTCATAATATGTACCCTTTGGTCATATTAGACACTAACCTGATACTTCCATGCCCTTCAGAAAGTGTGAGAATGAAAACAGAGATAGTAGTAATGAGAAATTTGACTTCTCAAAAGATTATTCTTGGAATTTAATACTCAAACATTTATGGTAGTGAAATCAATAACCATAAAGACTAATATTTTACAATTGGAGAGAACAACAGACAAAAGTTTGCTTTTTACAATATTCCGAAAAAAATATAGGTATAATCTTCAAATAAAGATACATATAAGGAGTGAGTTGTGTTAAATCAACTTAGTGAAGCACAAATTAATTCATCCTTATAATTAAAAAGTAAACAAGAGCTTATTAATGTGTTATACACATATAAGAATTCTTTTGCTGCAGATAATGAACCATTTGGTGCTATTAGAGGACATGAGTCAATATTACTTTGAATATTGACAGACCATACCCTAAAGTACTCAGAAGAACAGTTTACCCAGCAAGCCCCAGAGCTAGAGCAGCCTTGGAAAAACATATACAATAGTTAATACAACTTGGTGTATTGAGGAAAGTAGGAGATAATTAAAATGTTAAAGTTACAACTCCTGTCATTATTTCTTGGAATAATGAGAAATAAAGGATGGTTGGAGATTTTAGAGAATTAAAGACCTACACAGTCCCAAATAGGTTTCCGATTCCTAGAAACCACAAGACCTTTAACCAATTATCTAAATCCAAGTACATAACCTCAATGGATTTACTGAAAGGCTTTAATCAGAATTCCTTGGTGACTGAACTCAAGAACTTACTTATAATTATCACTAACTGTGGTATTCATGAGTATCTGAGAATTACCCATCTCATTATCAAAGAATAATGAATACCATCTTCCCCACAGAATTTTCTGAAGGATGGCTTATCATTTATATTGATGAAATAATTATATTTTCAGATTGATAGTCTTTACGCCTTGAAATAATTGACAGATTAATGGACAAGATTTCATAAGTGAATGTGAATATTTCACTTAAGAAATGAAATCTTGAATTTGAGGAACTCAAGGCACTTGGAAATGTAGTTTCAGGGTTAAGCTTGGGTATTGACAAAAATGAGGTAGTAGAAGTGTTAAATAAGCCTATACCCCAGAATAAAAAATGAATGATTTCTTTTCTTGGATTCTCCAGTTACTATGAGCACCATATGAAGGATTTTGAAGTTTTAGCCAATTCACTCTACAGAATCTTTGATCAACAGACAGTATTTCTCATCACAGAAGAAATAATTAGAGCATATTAGATTAGCAAGAAAGCCCTTTAACAAGCACCTATACCTTTCAAGTGGTACATTGATGCAAGTGGAAATTGATTAGGGGAAGCCCTACATAGAGTCCAAATTATTGATTCAAAATCAAAAGAAGGACCAGTATGCTATATCTCAAGACAAATCAAACCAACAGAAGTCAGAGGAGGTACAAGCCAAATGGAATTCTTATATTTGGAATGGGAACTTGAGAAATTACACCACTATCTTGATGGAAGGTTTTTTAAGGTGATGGCTGACTTTAATGCAGTAAAATCAGTTCTTAAAATGAAAACACCAAACAGGCACATGTTGAGATGGCAAATTGCCATTCAAGAATATATATTAAATACAACTATGGTTCATAAGGCAGTAAATATACATAGAAATGCTGATGGAAATGGTGTCTGGGTGACTCTATGATGTAGCTTTACAATAATAAGAAAAAGCTATCACTCTGATTGTGACAGAAAAATAATGATTATAATAGAGTGGTAAGATGATTACAGAATTCTTCATAGAGTTTTGGGGGCTTTACTAATAAGTCTTAGTGATCGTGAGTTCTGCTGAAAGCCATGGGTGCAGACTTTATATTTTGGTTTACAATAAAAAAACCCTACAATCATTAATATTGTGAGCCTTGAGGTATATTTTACATACCCAAATAGGCCACAATTATCTTAAAAAGAAATTTTGAATTATGCATAACTCATAAGTCATGCATATATCCAAAATTCATCATTTTCAATTTCAGAAAAGATGAATAACTTTTTATTGAGTAAGTAAATCCATGGATTTAAGGCCAGATTTGGATTCTACACAAAAATTCACCTAGGGTAGCTCCATAGAGTGAATAAGCTCAATTTAAGTATTTAAGGTGGTAAAATGGAAAATACTTCAATACCACATCATTAATACCACATAAAAGATCCGTGAAAATTTTTGTTTTTCTTGATTTTTAGCCAAAATAATGGGAAAGTGAGAAATCCCATGTTACATATACACTAAGAATAGTGTTATGCATGTTTTGAGCACTTAATATTATGGTATTCTTACATAGACTTTTGGTACACCCATAGTGGATATCTCACTTTAAGCTTAAATTACTATTTTGACGTAAAAATTAGGCAAGGGGGACAAAAGACATCAAAGAGAGCCAGGGTACCCAACTTCTGAGGCCTCAGAGGCGTGGATAGCTCCAGAGCATGGATCCATGGCTCATCTTGGCCCAATTGGTAAACTAAAACTCTTTGGGAACTTGGTTACCAAGTTACACCTACTGTAATCATAAGAAAAATAGCAAATAACCTGCTATTTTGACGTGCCAAGGAGGTAATAAGCTACTTAGGCTCCTGTAACCACGTCAATTCTTGATGACTTTCCATTACCAGACCCTAAAAGAGTAATTAAACCCTTTTGGGATCCATATTCATTGATTTACCTCATAGCAACCAGCAAAATACTGCTATTTGCAATTCTACGTAGAAATGAGGTAAAAACTTCAAAAATTCATTAAAAATACAATTCTTAATGAATCTTCCTGAAACTTTCAGGACCAATGAAGAACTGTACTATCTATGGTACAACAAAGAATAATTATGGGTTTACTAGTAAAATTAAAAGTTTTACGTACAGTCCATTTTTGACCATTCTACGTGAAACACTGAATCTTCAAAAATTCACAGTAATTACAACCTGTGATGAAATTGGCAATAACATTGATAACTTTGAGAAATCAATGATTATTTTAGAATAAAAGAAGATTTACAGATGTTACTCCTTTTATTCTTAACCATATTGGGGTTGGTAGTCACATAAAAGCATCAATTAAGTAATTATGATAATCTTACGTGACAACAGATGATGCAATCATTAATCCAAAAAGGTTTATTGTTTTCTCACTCACTGGTTTTTCAGTTTGCTCCATGGCACGCCTCTGTGAGCTGTTGTTGACTTAAAAGAAGCCTATTCTTGCTGTTTTTTCCGTATCATCATCTTATCAATTTATTAAATCATTATTACCAACAAGTAAGTATTAGTTAAAGCTATTCTTAAGTGTTTTAAATCTTTCCAAATCATCCAGAAAGACGTGAAATCCTAGAATCCAACTATATATTGTTTTAATACTGTTATAAATCCTTTTGATCCCTTAAATCTACAATTCCACGTCAAATTTCTCTACTCTTATCTATCAATAAGTTCTTTGGAGTATTAGTGAGTCATTTATTCTAAATTCTTAAAGTTTTTCTCTAGTAATAGTTTTCTTCAAGAATTATCTTTATAATTATTCTTGCAAAAGATAATTATATATTAAAATAATTTCATTATTTTAATAAAGAAGTTTTTATTATTAAATTCTTCTTGTAATTGATTCTAGTAGACAATTACTTGCTCACTGTTAAAATCACTAGTAGTGCTTAACACGTGAAAGAAATAATTTTTTAATTATTTAATTGTGGTTATAATAATACTTTATTATTATATTTCATAAGAACAGACATAGTACTGTTGATTAATAGTAATATTATCATCAGTTTCATAGTCACATCTTACAATGATTATAATAATAACCTGTGTAATTCTAAGGATACCACTTCTATATATGAAGCTATACCACATAATAATATTAGGTGTCACAGGGGCTCTCAAACAGAAAAACAAGAGTGGCCTGGCACTCAGCAATCAGGGAACTCACTTGGAATACTCCAAAGAATAAAGAAAGTAAAATAAAAGAATAAATTCCTCTAAAAAATATGCAGGTAAAAGATGGGATGCAATAAGAGGAAAGAGAAGCCAAATGGCCAAAGAGCCAACCAAGTAAGTCCTTAATCACTGTTTCAACCTGCCAAGATGAACAATGGAATTAGTAAGGATATGACCACCAAATATCCATTGACAGACAAAGAAATAAAAGAGAGAAGGTGCTAAATGACTGACTTGATAATATCAGTATTCACTTAACAAAAATGATAAGATAAATAAAGATAAAATAAAATCAAAATATATTAATTAACTGGGAAAAAACCCCCCAGGGTGGAAAAGGTAGCCGGTATATGTAAAAAGCTGGGAGCTTGAGTTCTTCAGGCTGAAAACTGATCTGTATTGATCCTTGAGGCTGTTTTTATTGTTTTGAGAATTGATACAGCTGGCTAATATTGAAATTGAGTTGGGTTGAATGAATTTCCCATGCTTGAAGATGAAATACCATTCTTGATGGATCCAGACTGTATTGAAATGAAGGTGGTTGCCAAGATGGATTGAGTGGAGCTTTGACACTTGACACATGAATGAACTGCCTCTTGAATCCCTTGAGAATGGTTGAACAGTATTTCCTTGGAGGAATACTGTGAATGAAATTATCCAATGATGTCTTGATGGCGTGATTGGTCTTTGACGCTGAAACACTTGCTCTTGAGCCTTGATGAGTACTCTGAATGCTTGGGTGCCTTGATGACGTGATGATATGTTGGAATATTGAAATGATCATTTGATATTGCCACCATTGAATCGCTGTTGAAAAATGATGCATAATGATATATAACATCATTTATGGCATATTGGTTCATTGGAAAGAAGATTACGTCCAAAGGTCTTGAGATGGAAAGGCATAGGGGAAAAAGATGGATGTGATGGCTTCAGAGCTTGTAAAGGGGTTTCTGGGTCCTTTGGGATTTTTGGCCACTTTTGGGTTCTGAGCCAAAAACTGGCCCAAAGGGCAGGAAAGCGTCTTTTGGACACTTTGCGTCAAAGTGCGCAAAATTGTGCAAAATGCACAAAGTGCACAAAAATGTGCATTATAAGCCCAAATGGCAAAAAACAGCCATTTGGGCCATTTCCCCTGTTTTTGAGGGAAATGACCAGAAATACCCATTTGGGCATAAATTGCCGCTATGGGTGCTGGATTGAGGTGAAGGGCCATGAAGGCCCCAAAACACAAATGGCCATAAATGGTCCATAAGATGATGACGTGGCCATATTGGCCACTAGTGATGGATATGGCCAATTGGCCATAAAAGGACTGTGGCTTGATATGCCATACGGAGATCCAAGGAGGTGAATTGCCATGGTTGTGACAGTACCCCCCACCTTGAAATGGTGAGCTCCTGAGCACCAATACAAGGTTAAGCCTGTTGAGGCTATTGGAAAGGATTGAGAGTGGGATAGAGGAAAGTTATTTTAAGAGGAAAATAAAATAATAACTGATATTAAAAATTTGTCATATGACACAGGACTTGCTTGATCTTCTTTTGAGATTGGCTTCATGATTGATGATGTTGTAATGAATGAATATTCTTTGAGATGCATTTTTGATATGATAAAATGAAAATGAAAATAAAATTTAATATAAAGAATGAAAATGAAAATAAAAGAAAGAGAAAATAGAAAAGAAAAATGAATTGAATCTTGAGGAGGTTCCAATCTTCATCATGGAGGTTGATAACTGATTTTGAAATTGGCCAAGGACCTGGAAAGAGAAATTTGATGCCAGGTGCTCACAAAGTGGCCAAGGTGATGTTTTGACAAGATTGTAGACCCCCCAGGGAAGTGCACACCAGGAGAGGAACTTACTTTTGGTAGTTACCACTCCCGCCAGTGCCATAAAAATAAAAACAAAAATGTTGAAGGAATGAATGGCCTATTTTCCCAAGTGAAAATGGCCATAAGATTGGAAATGAAGTTGAAAGCCATTCCAAAGATCTGTGTCTAAAATTGCAAAGTGCTCACAGAGTGGCCAAGGTGATGCTTACAGCAAAAAGAAGAGTAGAATACCCCTAAAGGTGCATACCAGGAGTGGGACTTACTTTTGGTAATTCCTCTCCCCACCAAGCACCATAATGAATCAAGCTTTTGAAGAATTGGGCCCAGGGTTGTCAGGATATAATGAATGAAAATATTTGACAAGTTCAGGACAATTCTTGAGGTTTTTGGTTGGTTCCCAAGTGGATCTTTCTGGGTCTTGACTGAAACCTTTCCATTCCACCAGATACCATAATTTTCCTCTCTTGAGCTTTGAGTCCAGTATTTGAGAGACTTCCCATTCCTCTTCTTCTTCAATGATGATTGGAGGAGGAGGCTCATAATGCCTCTTTGGGATTGTTGATGTCTTGACTGGTTCTAAGAGTGAAATATGGAAGACTGGGTGGATGGACTTCCATTAGGATGGGAGCTTGAGGTGGTAGGCATGAGTGCTGGCTTTCTTCAAGATTGGAAAAGGACCCAACCATCTTTCAGACAGTTTTTTGGTTGTTCTAATTGATTTGATGTTCTTGGAGGAAATCCATACCATGTCACCAGGATTGAAGACATGTGGACTTGCTCTACTTTTATCTGCATACCTCTTAAACCTGTTTATGGCAACTTCAAGTTCTCTCTTGACATCTTGCTGTACTTATTGGATTTTTGTTGATAACTTTCCAGCAGGAGTATATTGAGTAATGTGAACTGAGTCAACATGTGGATCTCTTCCATAAACAATGAAAAACAGTCACCGGGGCGAATCTCGTGTCAATCGTTGGCGATTGACTTCACGTCAAGCAAACGTCAAGCAGGATAAAAGTCGAGCTCACGTCAAGCGAAAATCAAGCGAACGTCGAGCACACATCACACTCTGGTCTTACACCAAATCCTGTGACATCCAATAATATTGGTTCCCCTGTGCCTTCAACTCAGATTCCTCACCACCTGATCATCCCACAACCGTCCGATGAATGGTAAAAATTACACCAGACCCGCCTGTTTGCACACACACACATCAAAGATGTCCTTCAGCCAGTCTTGATGTAGGCGGGGGGTTTGACTTCACCAGGTCATCCATGAAGTGTGCGTGTGCATGCGTGGGGGCGGGTGCGTTTGCATGTGCGTGTGCGGGTGCGTGGGCGTGTGCATTGGCGCGTGCGGGTGGGTGTGCGTGTGCATTGGCGCGTGCGGGTGTGGGTACGCAAAAGCCGATTCCGCTTCCAACATGATGATGGCGCAGTTAGAAATTTTGGATGCTGTGAAGGGTGAGTGTGTGGGTCATTTGATCATTGGACTTGGCTTATTCACACTGTACCCAATGTCAAAATAGTAAGTTCTTTGTGGCAATGTGAAATAATGGGCTTTGCTTGTCACAATGGCATGTCTCTGTCACTAAATTTTGAGGCAATTATTTCACTAGCAAAATTGCTAATGAATCTGAGAGATTTGCATTTTTGTAGACTAAATATCATGAAATAACGGCTTTATCATTACAAGCAGTCCACATGACAGAGCTTTGTTATCATACAATCCACAGTTACCTTCTATTTCTTCTTCAGATATAATCAATTGTCCATCATCAAAACCAACAGCTTTATAAATATTCAGATGCGGCCAATCTGGTAGGAAATTCACATCAATCTTCAAAGGTTTTAAAATCAGAAAGTTATTGTTCAGTATGCTAGATGGCTCAGAGACTTTGAAAATGCTATCAATAATACCAAATTGTCGTGAGTTGCCCCTCAGAAAACATATCACACTGTTGCTGATATTTTTGGATTCAGTTGAAAATATATTGTTCCCAATATTAATGTTTGAAACTGGAAAATACCAAGGTGAGACAATCCTTGAAGTGGGAGGACTTGTGGATTGCATGGTAGTGTCTAAGCTGATCCAATCAACTATTTCCCTTGTTGCATGAAAAGTCTGTAAGTACTCAACCAGGCAATCATAATTTTGTTGGTCATGGCGGGATGGCTTGTTATATTTATGGTGATTGAACACGGCAGGTGGCTGTGATTCAAAAATCTGTTTTATTTCACATGGCACAGATGGGGATTTCAGGAGAACGGAAAGGTTGGAACATCGACAGATATGTTGAAGTAAGGTTTTATCTATATCATCTATTCAGAGTTGCAAAAAGTTAGTCTTATTCAGTTCAGGTGTTTAATCAATGTGAATATATTGATCTTATTAATTGACGTACATATCTTGTTATTTGTTGGCATCTTTGCAAATACTCCAATCAAGCGCTCATAACCCCATGTGGCTGAGGCTTGTGCTGGGCCCCAACGTTGGAAGAGTTCGGGAATATGATCAGCAAAATGATGATTTGGTTTACTTTTCTGTTTTGGGAACAGGTGTTGATTGGAAAGGCGGAATTCTTTCCAATGTTCAGCAAATGCAGTCGCATCATCTATTGAAACAGTCCAGCTTGTGGCAATGTTGATAGCACTAATCAAATGGAATTTATTCTTGGCTAGTTCATTTGCAAGTTCTTCTGACTGACCCATTTTTCTTTGAGTGTTGGCAGATTGGTGTGCATCTAATAACATCTGTTGACTGAGCATTAGAAATGGAATATAGACCTTATATAAGAGAGCCCATTCAGCGGCTTTTAAGCTACCATGAGAGGGGGAACCCATTTTGCGGGGAACTCTTGTCCATGATGAGGGAATTATGGTCTCAGATATGATTTGTCGGAGATGCTCAAGAGCCTCACCCTTGATCTGTTGATCACTCAGTGCAGTGATATCCAATTCAGAGCGGATTTCAGAAGTGGGGATGTAATCGGCATCAAATGAAGGAATCTCCGCAGAACCACTAGATGGATGTTCTGTGTTAGGGGTGGGCATTGGGAAGTAGTTTTTTCGGGTGGAAGTAGTGGGGAGTGGCTCGATTATTATTTTTGCTGCGTCTCTTCTCAGGGAGCGGGCCTCTCTCAATGTGATTTTATCAAGAGAGCTGTTGGAGGTCTTGGAATCTGAGTCTGAACTGTTGGTGTCATTGGATTTCCTGCGGGACCTGAAGTAAATTTTTGATTTTGCCTCTGGAATGCACAATTTGAAAGTTGCATGATCCTTCAAAATTCCAAGTATTAAATTATGCATTATGTCAAGATTAACCATTCTGGTTGCATCCCAATACAGAAGGTCTTCCAAAATTGAATATCGCACTCCATACTCAGAGAAAATTGCTTGTCTTTGTTGTGGGGTTGCCCGAAGCCATTTGGCAATGGTTGATTTATGACTTTGGTATGAGCGCGTGTAGTGAAATTGAGGACCAATTTCTTCAATTTGAGCTTTGTGAATGGTGCAAAAATTACAAAAGTGGTTTCCTGAATGGGAAATAAATCCAGTAAGCTTGCGCATGGCAACCACATCCGCAATGGCTGTGAGGATGGCAACACGGATAAAGGATCCTGATGGACCTGTTGAGGTGGGTGCAAAATGGTAACCTTGCCATAGCTCTTTGAGCTTATTGATGAGTGGCATTAATAGATAATTCAATTGAAGCGCAGTTGGCTCCTTCCGACCAGGGATGATTCCTGCAACATGGACATTCTCGGGCTTCAATCTTTCACTTGGGGGGAGATTAAGACAAATAAGCATGATAGGTCCAATGCTAGCCAACCGGGTTGACTTTCCATGTACATTAAACCAGTCCACATATATGGAGAAGGCCAATGCACCAGGAATGGACATGAATGGGGGGTCGTTGATATTTCTAGTACCAGTGAAGCATCTCCAGACCAATCCATCCCAGATGTCACATTTTGGGGAATCTTCGGGAGTTTGGGATTGTTGATGTTGATGCAGAATGTCCATAATTCCAGCCCGCTGGAGAAATCTGGCAAGCCAATTTTTGAATGGTTGATAAATGAAATGTTTTGTTGGTATAAATTTTTGCTTCATGTTGGTTGTGTTTTGGGTGTGGGGTTCAGATGAATAGATGAATTTGCCTAATGATTGTGTGCAAGGGGTATCATGATCATTTGGGTCATTATGGCGTTGACAGTGGGGTTGGTCAGTTGTGACTGATTCAGTAAGGCCATTAAGAGAGAAACATTGAGGACAACATATATAGTTTTGAATCACTGGCTCCAATTGGAGATGTTCAAATATGGTACTCAGATCTTGAGGTATATGGAATGCAGGAGCGGGGGGACCAGCTGAGCTTGAGATACTGGACTTGATCAGCAGGTTCAGGGCGGGGTTGAGTATGCGTGAAGCCCTGCGGGGTAAATTATACCTTAATGATAGAATGGCAGATATTATCATTCCTAGGTCTTGTGGGGGAAGGGTTTGACTGCCACTATATGGTTTCTGTGCAGTTGAATTGAGACCCGCTGGAGTTGGGAAAGTGCTTTGGGTCAAACGTGAATAATCAGCTGGGAAGATTTGATCCAATAGAATTTGTGGGCACCCAGATCCTGATGCAGAAGTAGGGATGTTTGGAAGAGATTTGGGTGCAATGGTTGATTTGAGCTTTTTAATGTGCTGTTTATATTGGAAAGGTGTGAAGGCAACTCCTTGCCTATCACCCTCAGGGGAAGAGTGTGTTTGAGTTGAGCAGTGTTGACACATGCATATACGCATTGAGGAATATGGCCGGGTTGTCATTGTTGCAGGAATTGGGAGTACGGTTGGTTTGTGTATAAATATCTATGGTTGATGTGAAAGTGTTTAGGAGTGTTATTAATTGGAAATAAAATTCAGTGATTATTTATGAAGGGGGAGATGATTTGAGCCAGCTGAGGATTTTATCCCATTTGTAATGGTGCATGAGCTGCAGTGGATAAAGTTTAACATGTCTCATCTGGATGGCGGAATTGGTTAGGCGTTTAATTGGGTAAAATGCCATGCTGCTCAATGCTCATACATATTCTAGTTTATTTACACATTGTGATAGTGCGGGTTTGACCATTGAGAGGGTTCCATTAGTGAAGTGTTACCATTGAATTGAGGGGATTAACATTTAATCCATGTACGCTGGCACGCCATCGTACATGGTTTAAACCTTATTACAGACATAACTATATAACTCTATTACATAAGGGGTTGGAGTGCAGCTAAAGTCTTGGTATTTGGTTTGAGTACGGCGGGCTTTGAATCAGTTGGAATGTGATTTGGATTGTCTTGCCTTTCGTGAAAAGGTGATGTCTCTTTTGTGGGTAAATCCTTCATGAATATACCCCTTTACAGATGTACAATGTTGGGGAATTTCAATGCATATATTGGCAGTTTGGATAATTCACAAAATGTGACAATGGGGAGGCGGAAATGTTACCAAATATGATTACCTATGGATGATGGGTCCCCTTTCAGATCAAGGAAATATCACATTATATACTGGTAGGCCGTGCAGGGTGGTTTCCGACAAAAGCAGAGGAGCTCAAGAGGAGGCAGGGGGGATTCTCCTCAAAAGAGTCTTATCCGACTTCCACACAACACTTAGTTCCAACTATTCATAGAATTTCTCTATTCTAAATTTGAAAAGATTTCATCTCATATCACTCTATTTTATCATAATACTGAGGTGTTTTATCTAGTTAAAAATATTACTGTACTTTTTCGGCCCTTATGTCATCTTTCAAGTCACATAAATCCCGTTCAGGTTCTGTTCATGACTCAAATAGTGAATCTAGCATAGAATATGTTCAAACACAGTCACCATTGAGTCCCAACATTCCTCTCACAACCCCTATCGCATCCTCAATGAATGTATCAGGTCTTAACATTGATGTGGGCAATCCAAAGGCTCCAACTTCAAGCACTTGGTTGATCCCAAATATTTCGGTCACTCCAATTCCCCCGAATCCCACTAATACACAAATTCATGTGTCTCAGGGGCCAGAAGGCACACCTCAAATCTCCTCACACGCTAATCCCCAATCAAAATTTCCACGTGAGTTCCTCCTTAATCCCGGTCGGAATCCAGTCGCATCCCAGGATCCCTTTGGCCAAAGTAAACAGCCAACCCTCAATATTCCATCAGGATCGCAGGTTCATGTGGGTGATGAAAGGCGCGTGGATGGGGGGCGACGAAAAAGACCTTTGGAAAATGTATCTTGGAGTGGTCTGTCGGAGGGAAATCCAGTATTGACGCTTCATCAAAGTAAGTCATTTGAATTTTGGAGTAGAAACTTATTCACAATTTGATATGTTTGTTTCATGGGTTAGATATGGCACCTAAAGGCAAGTCAGTCCGATCTCAGGAGCCAATTGAAGATTGTGAGGATGACCAGTCTTCATTAATGTTTTGATGTGTTAACTGATGATTTGCATAGCAGGGGATGAACTTTATGCGTCTTCACCTCTGGTCCATAAAGAGAAAGTCACTGGACGTCATCATCCATATGCCTCCAAACCAAGAACGGGTCATGCCAGTACATCAAGAGAAACAATGGTGGATGATGAGGATGAGAACATGTCTCCAACTCAAAGTGAAAGAAATGATGAACCAAGGAGGGACAATTTCACAGCGCATGAGCAAGGCACTCAATCAAATAGTGAGTTCACCCATCCTCAGCTGGGCCTCGCCCAGAGTATGCTTGAACAATCCGAGGTCAGACAGCAAAGGAACCAGGCCCGCAAAGCTCACAATGTGGCAAAACGTGCAAGCCAGAAGGAGCAACAAAAATGGCTGAAGGCCGAACTTCCAGAGAATGTCCATGGAATGAGATCAGCAGTACACGCACATTGCCTGTTCCTACTCAAAGTTAGGGATAAGGATTTTTCCTCACTACCAGAACCACCCAGCACAGAAGAGCGTGAAATTGCAATTCAAGTGGCTGGTCATCTCGGATATGTCCCCGAGGATGTTTTCAATTAGCCATCAACACAGGTTCAGTCTCAGGGTTTCCAAAGCTACTGCAAAAATGAGCTCCACAAGCTAGGACTAAAGCGATTCACTTGGGACTGGGAGAGCTCATGGCAACATCCGTTCAACAAGCTGATGTCTATGGTGTTTTACCGTACATTCCGTCTTGCACTTGTCAGCACTGAGTATCATCACTACTGTTGGAACAAGGATCATAACAACTATGGGGTCGTGGCGGCTTTAATGGAGCAATATTTCACTTATTTGAAAAGAGAATGGAAGTCTATTCAAAAGGATGCCGAGTATTTGGTTAAAAAGGAAGAGAATCAAAAGCTCGCAAAAATTCGTCAAAGAGTTAGTTACTGTATCTCTTCTTCATTGTGGACCAAGTCTGATGATGATCTACTTGATTATGTGCAGACCTGTGAGCGCCGTCGTGAATGGTGTGATACGGCTAAATTTCCCATCCTAGCATCACAATACAATGACCCTCGAGTATGCTCAGATACTGAGGAGGTACTGGAAAATGGCCGTCAAGTTTACCGCAAAGTGGGATTACGCTGGCGCTCCCAGTTATTTAATGATTTGGTATTGAAAATGGATAGAGACATAGAGTTTTGTAATCGGATTAAAAAAAAGGGTAAAAAAACTATTAATAGATTGCCAGAATTACGATCGACAGATGATGGTGATATTCCGGAAGGCCTATCATTTCAGGTATTTGATCAAGATTGGCTCAAAGGCTGTAGTAAGATGCAGACTAGCGCCCTCAAGATACTTGACATGCCAGTTATTAGGCCTAATGGTGATGCTCTGCAATAACTTAGTAATTTGTCACGGTATAGCACTGTGACAAATTAAAATTTTGTGAATTATTTGTGCAGGTGTAATAAAATCTGATTATTATCTCTTAAGGATGCAACAACTTGCTAAATATGTTAGAATATAGACAATATGAATTGAAATGTATCACCGTCTCCCTTGCAATAATACTCTATTGCTCATTTTCATTGAGGAAATATTGAAGAAGTTCGATCCAGCTCATGGTGTTCATAATTGTGGACCTGTGCCAGAGTCAACAGGAGTTATCAACTTTGTCAATCACAAATTATATAATATCAGTAAGGCTCACGCAGTTAATGATTTTTTCTTTTCTTGGACCTATTGGTGATTGGAATATGGCATTCCCATAAGGAAGGATTTCAGAATAGTAATACAATCAAGTGAAAGATGAGCTTGAAAGGTACCTTCCGCATGTTGACCTCAACTGAATGAGGAGTGATATAGTGGATGACCTGTACAGGTCGTTGTTGGCCAATACGATGTAGACAATCAACAGCCTGAGCCTCAATGGCTGGGTTCCAATTGGGCTCCTGGAAATGTGGATGTCAGGGTCCGAAAATCAGGGGAGAATTTTGGGGGGCCCCTCACCATTAAATAGACTATATTAGCACGAGTTATATTGAGGCCAGTTCCAGCCGCGGCAATGGATGCAATCAGTACTTCACATTCAGGATTATTGAAGAAATTCTCAAGCGCCTTGTCCTGTGCTCGTGGTGTAATTGTTCCATCAATTCGTGCTGAAAGGATAGAGTGATGGGCAAGAGCAATACCAATTCTACAATATAAAAAAGTCAGATGGAGTCAATTGGTAATGGATGCATATTAGAATTAACGCACAAATCTAGAAATTGGGTCCATTGGGTATAAACCACCGATTTCGTTGGACCACACCTTGTTTGTTTGTTCTTCATTAAGCTTTGTAGGAGGTGTGCAATTTTACTACTCATCATGCATGTTTCCACATCCACAATAGTTCGTGTCATTCTTGGGGAGTTATCCTGAGTGCTCCTGCCCTCGGGGTCTTCCAGCTCCGCCTCCGCAATTGTGTTAAGCATGATGTGATGGTTACAACATATTCGCAGCTTATTAATATTTCTGAAAAACTCTCCTGGTCCTTTGCTTTTGGATGATAGGAATTCTTCATATAATGTGGAATATTCTTGCTGCATGGTCGGGTTGAGTGGGAGCAGCTCATAATGATGGCTAATAGTGGGGAGAGATTCGAGATGTGTGGTTTTGGTGCGGCGCAAACTTAAATGCCGCAATGCCAAATGCAAAATATCATTGCAACCTTTTGAAAGACTACTCAGGATGAATGGTGACCAGTTATCTTGATTGGCGCTCTGGGGTTGAGTGATGAAGGATATTATGCCCAAAAGGTCATAAATGGTGTTGTGAATAGGTGTGCCCGTTAAACATATTCGACGGGATGAAAGGAGGCTATTAATGGCACGGTGAGTGGCAGTGTATTGAGAGCGAATATAGCTATAAGAGGGGGCAAGGGTTATTGGATATAAAAGGTAACTTGAATCATTTAAGCTCAGCCACTCACTGTGCTTCATCCAAGATTATATGATGCCAATTGATTTGAAAAATGAATGATGTAGAGGGATTGGTTTGCTTAAATTCTTGGGTGATAGTATTGTAAGAAGTGATGATGATATCATATTTTAAGATGTCGGCTTGGGATAATGAGTGACAAGTGGGACCATGGTAGATTTTGGCATGCAGTGCTCCAGCCTGAGCATGCTTGGATATTTCTGATTGCCAGTTGGTAATTAAGCGAGGGGGGCAGATGATCATGGTGGGCGTGGAGCGATGGGGGTTTGCAATCATCCGCTCCTTGGAGGTACCAATTAGAGCAATGGCCTGAATGGTTTTACCTAATCCCATATCATCCGCAAGCAGTCCTCCAAGAGGGGTATTGGTCGAAAGGGATTCAAATGAGCTAACGACCTTGTTTGTAATGATGTGCCTGGCATTAAAAGTGGATCCTGGGGGTGAGGTTGCCCAAAGGTTACGGGCTGATTGGCCATTGGGGATTTCTCGATCCCAGAGAAAAGCTAGTCCGGTCTTTTGATGAGGGAGGAGGGGGGTTTGAATAATGGAATGGGGCGGGGTCATCATGGGGAGGTCTGATCCACTGGGTAATTGTATCAGTTTTTGCTTGGAAATCAATGATGAAACAGCAGGATATGAAGCAGGCGTTGAGTTTGAAGCGGGAAATGTCGGAGTAAAGAGTTGACATTGACAATGAGTAGTACAGTCATATTCTTTGGGCATTTTAAGCTTGAAATCTTGTGTTCGAAAGCTTTCCATTATGAATAGAATGTTTGGATACCATGTGAAGAACATCAATGCTAGATTGGGTTTCTGAGATGAGGAGGGATCATTGGCATCAGTCATAAATACTCCCTCAACGAATAATATTTGAGTAGGATTGGATTGGCAATTTTCAATCCATGCCCCACCAGGACCACAGTGCATGAACGTTTTGGGTGCCACAAGGAATGGTATCAACGTTTGGGAAAGGGTTCCCGGGAGAGAGCCAATAGCATGCTGGTGATTGGGGAGATATACGAATATGTTGTGTTGATTGTGCCATAGGATAATCCAAGAACCTAAGTGGGAATTCTCAGGCTTTAAGGTTATATCACTATTTATTTGAATACGAATATTAATCATCCCAATGCAAAGTGGTTGTGAAGGGGTTGACATGATGGCTATTTTAAATTATTTGGGGACAGTTGCAAATTATATGATCGGGAAGGGTTAGCTAAAGGGAATGAAGAGGAATAAGCGCAGGTGGGGAACTTATATGAGTGGCAGCAACAGGCCAAAAGGGGGATGGCCTGTGGTTACGTGCATGGTCTTGATGGAGGTGGGCCTCTTGGGCTCATAATTTTCATATCCGATTTGGGGCATATATCAAGGCAAGGTGGCCAAAATGTGGGTGCACCATTATGACTGCTGGATCTGCAGCGAGTTACGAAACCTTTGGTGGAACAAGGCTGACATTAGCACATCCGAAATTGAGTGGGTTGTAGCAGCTTATTGTGGAGGGCATATTAGAGGCATGCAGTCATGTTCGCTGGTGTGACAGCGAACAATGAGCGTATCCTCCCCAGGTTAATTGTTCACAGGGACCTACTGGGCAATGTTGGCAGTTTCAAAGGGCAATCTCACTGTGGGGATGTTTGTGTGTAGGCGGGTGAGATATGTTCGGTGGCATGCCACCGAACATGACTTTGGTTTGGCCTGAAGTTTTTTGCTGACTGATGCATACTGGGCTTTCAGGGGGGAATGTGTGGGATGATCAAAGGGGGCGCCAGCCGTGAGTCGTGATCCACATATAAATTCACCCCTATGGCGTTTGAGGCGAGTACTAATCCACCGAGATTGGCATCCGGGTCTTTGCCTCACGCGCGTACAGAACTCCGGAGAAAGAGGCCACACGCCCAAGGGAATTTTTGGCTGCAAGCCAGGTGCCACAACTTGCGCGGGGCGTGTGAGAACGTGAAGAAAATGACCCGCGGTGGGAGATACCCACACAAACATAACCAGCCTCAGCAATCATAGGCTGGGCTTATTCTAATGTGGATGAGGCTGAAGCAAATCCACACTGATTGGCATCAGGTTTCCACGCGCGAGGAGGTGAGCGTCTGCAGTAAAGCTGACCACCCCACCAAGAAACTAGCCGGTCAGAACACTGGCAGTAAAATGTCTTCCAGGCGTGTGAAAGTTGCCTGCGTATGACCCATCGGGGGTGCGTATGAAAGCGTGTGGCTGCCCGACAATGAACAAGCGGGCCAGTCATTGTTTGCCCCAACAATGGCACCGGAGTGAATCAACTCTTTGTGTTAAACCCAAATATTAAGTCATCCCATTAAGACCCACTTACATTAATTTGGATTACATGCGCATCTGTGCCATAGTTAGGCAGAGCTGTCCAACAAGGTGCATCAAAGGGATGCAGGTGAGAGATATGACTCGATTGCTTGACATGATTGCATGTTACATTGTTGAACAGCTTTTTGCTCTTCCCCGCAGTACATTTACAAAGGTGTACTGCGTACTACAGTGTCGACTGTACTGTACAGATCAGGAAGGTGTAATACTACTTGAGCCTGCATCCATCTAGCAAATGTGCATGCACCTTCCGATTGTTTGCATTTACGTAGCTCATGTGCCACATGCTCAGCATTGCGTTTCACCCGATTTGCACACGCAAGCTGAGCATGTCATGGTCAAAAGCACTGTGTGAAAGTGCTCAGTAAAGCCATGGAATGAACTAATTCTGCAATAGCTCACTGGAAGGCTCAGTTTGGAGCACTTCACCAAAGCGTGTGAAATGCTGCACCTGGCTGAAATGTCATCCAATGCTGTGCCAAATGCTCAGAGTGCGCGCATACAAAAACAAATGAGCAATGGCTCAGCATGGTGCATTTGATATTGTTATATCTATAGTTCAATCACTGTGCAATTCCAATGTTCAGCCACTGAGCATTTCAATTATTACCCGAAAGCAAACCTGAGCAATGGGTCGAGGCAAGCTCAGGCTGTATTCACTTGTCTTACAGCCCCCCCTTTGTTCACATACTATTACCAGGCCATATGGCAGGTAATCTCGCCGCGGTCACTTGTGACCAAATGCACCGGGTGCTTTTCTGCATGGGTCACTTGTGCATTGCACCCACAATGCACATTCAACATGGGCCTCACAATCACCCTCCTGGGTGATCGGGTGGCTATTTAAGGAAACAAAGGGGATTTGACTCAGCTTGACAATTCAATAAATTGCAATACTCAGCGGTGCATTTGATATTGTTATATCAATTGTTCAATTACTGTGCAATTAAAATGTTCAGCCACTGAGCATTTCAATTATGACCCGAAAGCAAACCTGAGCAATGGGTCGAGGCAAGCTCACGCTGTATTCACTTGTCTTACATCCCCCCCCTTTGTTCAAATACTATCACCAGGCCATAAGGCCGGTGATCTTGCCGCGGTCACTTGTGACCAAATGCACCGGGTGCATATCTGCATGGGTCACTTGTGCATTGCACCCACAATGCACATTCAACAAGGGCCTCACGACCACCCTCCTGGGTGATCAGGTGGCAATTTAAGGAAACAAAGGGGATTTGACTCAGCTTGACAATTCAATAAATTGCAATACTCAGCCAGACCCCCATTGTTCTTCTGCCTCACGCGAGCGTTTCACTTCCCAGTTGCAGCATTTGCTGAGACTCAGCTTCAATTTTGCCCACACGCCTTGAAGCTGAGACTTTTGCAGGTGCTGAAACTGCTGAGATCGTCTCAGCTTCACCATGGTATAAAAGACCATCTTCACACGACACGCACTTCACTTTCTCTCTCACCCGCTCCACTTCGTTCAACCTCACCCGCGTTTGTCCTTCTTGTGCGTATTGCCCCTTGTCTTCCTGCCTTTCCAGTCTTTTCTTTCGCACTCGACTAACCCCACTCCCCTTCCTGCTCGCTTTTTGTTTTTCCTGCTAATACTTTCAGAACCCCACTTCTATCTACTTTGTACGTTTTCTCCAATTAAACTTTTGTCAACATTATGATCCAATATTAATAATTCCCTTTCTTCACGACTCTCTTCTAGACTTTTAAAAACCTCCTACTAGCGCTTTTTTAATTTGAATTCCGTTTTAAAATTATAAATCATCGTATGTCTTCCTTTTCTTTCTTGATTGCTTACTTTCTATTCAGTTACTAACCTGTTTTGTTTTGTTTTTAGATGTCGTGCACGTTATGCACCAAGCGGGGTATCCCCTGCATTCGTTCCTCGACGACGAACAACGCTTGTGATGCTTGCCGACAAGCACACAAGAAATGTTCGTTCGTTTTCCGCCCCTTCCGACCACGAGGCCAGACGAGTTCTCGCCCAAGACGCCCTCGCGAGGACTCCTTTGTGGTCGACGATGATGAAACCATTTCCGAGCGTGAATGGACGCCGGGCCCCCAAACAGGCCAACGGGAACGATTCCGGACGATTAGCCCTGTCCCCTCCAGTATCGATTTGTCCACTCCCCCTGCTAGGCCACCATCCGATGGTCACTTCACTCCTCGACCGGAGCGAAGTGATTATCCGGCCAATGAAGGATGGCGATGGCGAGAGGACATTCGAGCTTGGGCTGATTGTCACCATGTCTTATCACCGATGGGATTCAAACGCCAAAGTAAGTTTTATTTCTCCTCTTTATCTCATTTCTCTTCACGCAATAATACTGACTTTTTTCCATTACTCATAGAACCAAACCCCGCAAATCCCCCCCAACACGACTCTCCCGTTCCCAGTTTGCCTCGCAAGCAAACCCCCCGGCAACCCACTCCAGGCCCGAGTGGCACCCGATGGTCTGAGGAATTATTCCGTGGTAAGCAGCCAAAGTTTCATTTCACTTTCGAGTCGAGTGAACTGACACTTACTCCTTTTTTAGAACCCTCCCGAACCGAAGAGCCACCTATTCCTGGCCCGAGTCCATCGTCCCAACCACCTGAGGACGATACGACTCGTGAGCCAGAACCTGAGGTGGCTCCTACGCAATCCACGGAGGAACCTTATGGTAAGTCACCCCTTCTTTCTCTTCAATCCATATCCACTTTTCCTCATTTTTTCTTCGACCGTCTCCAGATCGTCCCGCCACTCCTCGCTCGATCATCATCATCGACGATACGCCTGTGGGATCACCCCATCCCCCTCCCCCTTCTTCTTCACCGACTCCACCATCTTCCCCTTCCACTCCAACCCCGGTTCCCTCCCCAGAGATCCCTTCCAGTGCCCCCGAGAACCCCAACGCCTCCTCCCCCCCGGTGCCAAGCTCCTCTCATTCCCACGATGACGCTTGCCAGGAATTCACCGACCTGCGACCGACCCTAATGATTCCTCGAGCCATCGTCCACGATTCGATCAACCGAATCTTGTTGGAGCATCGTCGCTTGCTCCACATGATTCCTTTCGTGGATGCAACTCATCGAAATGAGATGCACCGGGAATTCCAGGAGGAACTAAACTCCCTCCTTGCCCAGGCACTGGAGGCTTATCCAAAGGAGGACATAACCGGGATAGTCTCCAAATTCCTCAAAAAATAAAAATTTAAAAAAAATGTCATTATTTCCTCTTTTTATTTTTTTAATACTTTCTTTTGAATAAAATATTTGTCTTCAATTATTGTTATGTTCAAATTCTATTACATTCTTTGTTCACGTAAAAATTACTTATTTCCTCCTTAGAGAAAAACCCTGATTGTGTGAGAATTATTTTTGTAAGTGCCCCACCAAGAGTTTGAGTGAGTATTTGTTTTCGTGAACCTCTTTTTCTCAAAATGCGCCAATAGTTGCCGTTATCCTCTCCTATATTTTCTTCTTCCATGGTTTAGAGCCATACCCATTCTTAACTGTAAAAAAGCGGGAGGTTCCCGTATGTGAGCAATTGAGTCCAGATTTGTGAAACATGGCCTTTCCTATGGTCACAAGCTATTAGTCTTACTCATGTATTGAATTGTTTAAATTGTCTAGAACCTTCACAAGCGTAAGGATTGGCGTGTGACTTGTCGGGAGGCTGCACAGGCATAAGGATTGGCGTGTGAATTGTTGGGAGCCTGCACAGGCATAAGGATTGGCGTGTGAATTGTTGGGAGCCTGCACAGGCGTAAGAATTTGTCAGCATTGTTGGCAACCCTCCCATGCGTAAGGATTGGCGTGTGAATCGTCGGAAGCCTGTACAGGCGTAAGGAATTTTAGCACTTTTGGGACCCTCCCCAAGCATAAGGATTGGCGTGTGAATTGTTGCGAGCCTGCACAGGCATAAGAATTGGCGTGTGAATTCTTGGGATCCTGCACAGGCTAGAGAAAATTTCAGCATTGTGGGGAAGCTTCACAAGCGTAAGAATTGGCGTGTGAATCATCGAAAGCCTGTAAAGGCGTAAGGATTGGCGTGTAAATTTTCGGGAGCCTGCACAGGCCCAAGGATTGGCGTGTGTAGCGATGGCCCCCCGCATAGGCGTAAGGAACTTTTAGCATTGTCAGAACCTGCACAAGCATGAGGATTCGCGTGTGAAGCATTGGCATCCTGGACAATAGCAACAAACCAGGACAGATGTACGATGGCATGCCACCGTACATAATCCACTTCACCCCTTTTTCATGTGAGACACCCCATCTCCCGCACTCGAATCCATCCAATCCTGGTGTATATTGTCCTCTGCCTTACCTCACCATTACTTACCCAACCCACTTGCAAATCTCCTCATTCTTTGAATCGGCATGAGATTGTATTACCATCCCTGATTTGATAGCCCGCTCTCTCGCCAATCTCATAATAGCCATTGCTTTTTTGCCGCATTGTTTTTACTAACCTGCTTGAGCATTGTGCGGACATACCCACTAGTGTCGTGCTTTCATTGTCCTGTGCTGGATCAGTATAATGAACAAATGTACTACTGGCCCACACTACCTGAATGAGCCCATGACATGCGGATAGATCAATCCAAAAATGCTCATTTGGGAAAATCAATTTTCCCCCTGTACACCGCTTTGACGCATCTCTTTGAATTTGGCCGGTCCGCTTATCAGCTTGAAACCACCATCCCGAAGCATACAGCGATGCATCCTTATCAACATGAGGTGCGTTTTTGAATCCATTCATGGTGAAAGTGAGTGCGGAAGCGAACTTGAATGCACCCTGATTTGCCGGAATATCGCCTTCATAGTTGACTTGATCAAAAGATGGAACCCCCAATGAGTTGTAGCAATTTTGAATCTTCTGAAATAAATTATCCCCAACATATCGTAAGGATTGACCTAGAATGCGACCCACCGAGCTAAGATTGGCACCTCGGTCCCGCCATTCATCTTTTGCATTTTCAATTTTGCCAGCACTACCATACAGACCAAATTGTTCATTCTTCGTGGTGAATTTGCGCCACCCAATCGCGAACATAAATCCCTCCAGTAATGCTCCATTTGTTGCAATAGGGTCGGTGAAACTCTTTTCACGAAATAGGAATTGTGATAATTCATCCCATTGATTGACCTCGACTTCACTCATTGTTGTGAATGGTCGGAATTTGACAAGGGCAATGAGTAATCCGGTTGAAGAGAAAATTGCCACACGCCCAAAGTGAATGTGTTTGATCTGATTGACATCCACAACCCTCCGAATTTCACTTGGGGTGATATTTGCTGATACTGGCATTGATATTTGTGCTGTTGGGCGAGAGGAGGAAAACAACCTATTCATTCGGGTCGTTTTGCGCTCATTTGTCTTTTGGGATCTGCTACTATTCCCGAGTGGTTGAGGGATCACTACGTGTTGAAGCACACAAGATATCAGATACTGCCAAGGAGCTTTCTTCGGCACACATCCTTTGACTTCCCTGTTGGAGCCCACATGACATTGGCACAATCTGAACCGACTAAAGCCCATGTTCTTCAGTGGGGCCCAATGAGGGTGCCACATAAATGTGGAAGCATATATATATCTATATATATACACTGAGATTAAGCGAGTAACTCACACTTTCCTTCCTCAGCCCGACGCTTTCTCGCGAGTTCCCTTTTACGCTCTTTTCCTTTTTTCGTGAATGGCATGCTTTCAGCAGAAAATGAAATGAAACCGAATGATTACTGATTTCTTAATATCACCTAAATTGGATTGCGGTGGATGAATCTTTTTTAATTGCGGCTAAAAAGAAAGCTCACGCCTGACCTTGGCAAATTCACGATCTCAAATACCTGAACCTGAAAATTGCAGTGGATAGTGCATTATTCAATTTTACACATTGATGTTCCCATGCAATCACTTTCCAATCCAGCCATTTGGAATATTGCAAGCACACGCAAATGCAATATGCATCCTGCTGCGGATCGCTAGTTATCCCACTCCTCTTGAAAGACGCAGGAAACTTTTGCCTATTATGGGCTGGCGGGAAGTGATACACGCAACCTCCCGCAATGCCCCCGCGTGTGCTACTCGCGGGCACAAAGCCTGACTCAGCTTGCGTCTTGGCGGAGTCTTTGCAATGATGTACGGAGGCATGCCGCCATACAATTACTATTGGTACTCAGACTGTGGCATCCGGGCAGTAGTAGGATAGGAAGTCATGATTATTAAATTCATAAATAACTTTGCAAAAATAAATTACAATCTATCTAGTACAAAGCTAATATAAAACGGGTCAATCCTGGTTGTGAGTTTAGCTGACCTGGGTACCATCAAGGTGACCTCATCACTTGAACCAAGCCCGCGATTCGCCACCCAGGCATCACCAAAGTCTAATACTAAGCATCGTGCAAAATCAAATCTAAGAGGTACAGTGGGGTTAAAAGACTCTGATGAGAAGAAACTTTTATTCAGTAAATTACATATATACTTATTAGTACGTAGCCACACTGGCTCCACTAGATTTTTACCCTCTGAAAGTTTTGCGGAAATGTCAATTAGTGCTAAAGCCCCTTTAACTGAGCTTGTTCTCCAGTCATCTGAGCATACCATCAAACCACGAACCCCCGCCGCACAGAATGCCGCTAATATACCATAGCAAATTCGATTTATTCCAAGATTCTTTGACACGCCAAAAGATCTTTGATGGCCTCATTTTTTTTGAGTTCGTGAGTTTGCCTTTGATGCCATTAACTTCGACCTTTGTATGTGCACATACCATGTTGTACGCAATCATCAAATGGATAACTGTATCCATTAGATCCTCCAGGTTCTTGTGCGGCTTTGTGGATATCTCATTGTCAGCCCCGCCACCTTCAATGCTGAGTTGGGTTGCACGTTGCTTTGATTTACTCAAGCAGGAGGCAAGGTATTCAACTGCTCCACGTTTGAGTCCAAGAGGATCGGTCGAATTTGATGTTGGTGCAACATATGGTTTGGGTGCAATCACATCGTATGAGACTAAACTAATGGATTCAAACATAACATTTGCCCAAAAATGTTTAACTGGATTGGCGGGGCAAAGAAGGCTCTGAACCATTTTGAAGAAGGAGTGTTCAGATTTTGGGAGATTATCTGGAGGTTTAGCTGATTCCTTCATCAATTTGAGATTCCAAATGTTGTGATCAAAAAACGCTTCTGTTTCGGTTGGCTTAAAAAAATCTAACCCTGTATATTGCAATTTATATCACCAGTCAACAGCCAATAATCAAGTATCATGCACAAAGATAAAAAAAACTCACCTGCCATCTCAAGGTCCTGCAGCCAAGCCGACATTTTAAGATCTCGGTTACTGATCACCTTAATACCAACGGGCAGGAATGTATGAGCATCCTTTGTTGGTAAATTGTCCCATCTATTTTTGTAAATCCTATTGATATTATCAAGCCCCATTTTCCATGATTGTTGAGTAATATTGGAATGATAATTCAAAATGCCTGCAAACTCTTCCATGCAGGATAAAAATATTCCTTGAAAATTCGCAGCGGATGACACTTCGGGCTCAGCGTCGGGAATTATATCAGTCATATCTCGTCCCATTGTATCATGTTTAATTGTTTCCCTTTCTTGAAAGGCTTGAATATTCCGAGGAGAGGCGGGAGGGGTTGCATCATGCATTGTTTCATTGGGTATCGGGGGACTTTCTGTATGTGGAGCTTCATCATGGATTGTTTCATTGAGTATTGGGGGGGGTTCAGTATGCGGACGTTCATTATCAATATGGTCCCCTTCAACATTGATAATTTCATCACCTTGATCGCGAGAATCGTTTGCGGCTTCAAAGGTACAGCGTTTTTTGTTTGTTTTTTTGGTCGCATGTATATTTGGTCTTTTTCCTAATCCTTTGCCTGGAAATCCAATTACGACTCGAGATCCTTCAGGTAGAGATTCTCCCACCTCCACACCTGCCCATATATTGTAAGCAGCTATTTTTATCAATTTTGTTTTGAATTAGTAATGGACTTACGGTTCAAATCCATTTTGAGCAGGCTCATGGCTTCAGCAATCTTTTGACGCACATAATCAGGAATTTTACTATCATTTTGGATTTTTTCGAGCCTTGGGATTGTTTGAGCAATGTTGGAGACAAATTGTTCCTTGGATATAATTTCCACCTCCCCACTGAAAATTACATCATCTTGCCCATCATCTTCTGTCGGTGCACAAGGTTCAACAGTCTTTTCCTTCTCATAACTTTTAAAATTCGGTTTCTGAGAGCTTGGAGGCTGCCCTGAAATAAAGGCTATGACACAATATCAGGTTTTGAGAGATTTGAAATATTCAAGATGGATGCATACTCACATTCCGGAAGAACTGGTGGATCTTGATTATCTTCATGTGACTGGCTCTCTACTTCAATGCCTAATTCACGACTACTGGCGATATCAGAGATTTCACTTCCACTCTCTGGGGCTGAAGTTGGTCGTTCATTGAATTCTGTTGAATTTCCCGGGGTTCGGGCCATAGCGGAGGTAGTTTATTAAGCAAATAGATGGTGACGAGTTGATTGATAACTTGTTTGAAAATTTTTTGATAAAAGATCCAAATTCAAGAAAAAAGGTGCAAGTAAAATAATCGCATTTGCAAAATGCAATTTGTCGGGAAATTGAAGGAGGCGATGTTTTGCAAATTATTTCATATCATGCAAATGAAATCACTTCCCTGTGAGACATTGAATAAAGTTGACTAGTGAGAAACCTACTAAAGTCAACTTTTGAACTATTCAATGCTCATGAGGTAAGGACTAAGCAAAGTGTTCATTTGATTGATATGAACTAAAATGGTTTTGTCGGCAAAACAGGAGACACAATTCTTGTCTTAAATAGTCCACTTATTAGGTTTTAATTTGTGAGTCTCATGATTTAAACCCTAGCCACAACATGGTGAATATACTGACCAATATCCCCTTAGGTCCTGTTGGCAGAGAAGGCCACTCAGCATATTTCGGCAATTGCATTCATCGTGTACGCCAACAAGCCACCGTACTGTACACTATGGATGTAATACAGAAGCGTGAGGAGGGTAAGCGTTGTCGGAGGCATGTCGGGAGGGCACTACATGAGCGTAAGGATGGTAAGCAGTGTCGGGAGAATGTCGGGAGGGAGGGTAACTGTTGTCGGAGGCATGTCGGGAGGGCACTACATGAGCGTAAGGATGGTAAGCAGTGTCGGGAGAATGTCGGAGGCATGTCGGGAGGGCACTACATGAGCGTAAGGATGGTAAGCTGTGTCGGAGGCATGTTGGGAGGGCACTACACAAGCGTAAGGGTCATCAGTGGTGTCGGAGGCATGTCGGGAGGGCACTACATGAGCGTAAGGATGGTAAGCGTTGTCGGAGGCATGTCGGGAGGGTACTACACAAGCGTGAGGATGGTAGGGGCGGGGGTGTGAAAGCGTAAGGAGTGGTGAGGACGGAGAGGGGCGGGCAGTGTCGGAGTCTCATCCGGATGGAGGGCGGTGCGGGTGCGTAAGCATGCTAAGCGTCGGGGAGGCGGAAGCCAATGAGGTGAAATTACACGGACGTTGCGCATAGTGTTGAAATGGGTTTGGGCTTTGAGTGACATTCTCATGTGACACATGTGACGATTGACGTTGTCTTGACGCTGACGTGACGTGACCCACTAAATCCAGTGACTATAAAGTGACACTAACGCGACTGAAGCAAGATTTTATACTGACCGCGGTGCGACGTGAAGTCAATCGCCGACGATTGATGCGAGATTCGCCCTGGTGAGTGATTGTTTTGTTGAAGAGTGGTCAGAGTTATTGTAGGCAAATTCAGCCAGAGGGAGCCAGGTGTTCCAATCATCTTGATGATAACTGACATACATCCAAACGTACTGTTCTAGTATCTGATTTACCCTCTCTGTCTGTCCATCAGTTTCTGGATGATAAGCAGTTGACAGATCTCTTGAAATCTTGAGCTGCTGAAAAAGATTGGTCCAAAAGGAAGAAACAAAAAGGGAACCTCTATCACTAACAATGCTTGAAGGAAGGCAATGCTTTGAAAAGATATTCTTGATTAATAAATGGGCCAGACCTAATGAAGCTATTGAAGACATTGTTGGAATAAAAACTGCCATTTTTGAGAATCTGTCCACTATGACAAGGATTGAGTCAAAGGAATTGGACAGTGGCAATTGAGTGATGAAATCCATGGAAAGACAAATCCAAGGACCATTTGGAATTGGAAGATGTTTGAGGAGTGCAAACTTTTTGTGGTGAATATTTTTGTTTCTTGAACACTGTTGACAGGATGAGACATAATCCTTGATGAATTGAGTCATGCCGGACCAGTGTAAATCCCGCTTGACAAGTTTGAGAGTCTTCTCTTGGCCAGGGTGTCCAGCTAGAGGAGAGTCATGCCTTTTTTGAAGTATGCTGAGTTGAATTGTGGGGTCATTTGGGACCACCACCCAATCTTTGAACAGAAGAAGTTGGGAGGAGGAATCAAGAGAATAGTCTTGGACAGATTTACATTTACCCAAATCTTGAAGGATACTTCTATATTGAGAATCTTGCCCTAATGCCTTTTGAATCAATTCAATCAAATTTGAAAATGCTTCCACCTTGACTGCAAAGAATTTTGAGGCTTTAATTTCATCTTGCTTGATTATTTTTTGATAATTCATTGGATTCTTGCTGATGAAATCTTCCCCCCTCTCTGGGTAAATGTCGTCCCAACGTGATAAAGCATCTGGAAGGTTAGCCAGGCAGCCAGGGTGGTAAGTGATTGAGAAATGGAATTCAGAGATAAATTCAGCCCAGCGGGCTTGACGGCGAGTAAGAATCTTTGATGACATGAAATATTGAAGTGAGGAATGATTGGTGAGAACTTCAAAAGAGGAAGAAAGTGAAATGAGAAAAGCTCTCCAGCGCTTGAGAGCCCAGACTATGCCAAGGAGTTCCTTGTCATGGATCTCATAATTGAGCTCAGCTGGGAGAAGCTTGCGGCTATCATATGCAATGGGATGTTTTCCTGAGTCAGAAATCTGACTCAGTATAGCACCCAAGGCATAATCTGATGCATCAGTCTCTACAATGGTGGGTAGAGAAGGATCAAAGTGAGAAAGGATTGGAAAAATGGTGAATTCCTCTTTGAGTTGATGAAACTGTCTAAGAGATTCCTCATTGAGCGGAAAACGGGAATCTTTCTTGAGGAAACTTGTGAGTGAACTAATATTCTTTAAATAATTCTTGATGAAACAGTGGTAAAAATTTGCAAAGCCAAGGAATGATTGAAGAGCCTTGAGGTTTCTTGGAGGTGGCCAATTGAAAATTTGCTGTACTTTTTCTTGGTCCATCTTGAGGCCTTCAGAAGAAGCAACATAACCCAAATACTCTACACTAGAAACATGAAACAGGCACTTGGAGGCCTTAGCAAAGAGGTTATTGGCTCTGAGTCTGGAAAGAACAGTGGACACATGAGTGGAATGTTCTTCTTCATATTTGGAAAAGACCATAACGTCATCCAAATAAACCACAACATAAATATCAAGAACATCATAAAAGATATCATTGACAAGGTTTTGGAAAGAGGCAGGAGCATTGGTGAGCCCAAATGGCATAACCAAATACTCATAGCTGCCATATTTGGTTCTAAAACATGTCAAATGTTCATCACCTTCCTTGGTTCTGAGCAGGTTATATGCACCACGCAAATCAATCTTGGAGAAGATATAAGAACCATTGAAAACATTAAGAAGCTGCTTCATAGGAGGAACAGGATACTTGTTCTTCCTAGTAACAGCATTGAGTTTGTGGTAATCAACACACAAACGGAGGCCACCATCTTTCTTTTTGACAAAGAGGACAGGTGCTCCTGTTGAAGAGGAGCTTGGCCGGATGAAACCTTTCTTTACATTCTCTGAAATTTAGGCCCTGAGTGTATCTGACTCTTGGTTTGATAAAGAGTAGATCACCCCAACTGGAGGTAGAGACCCCTCCAGCTTGATATGATGATCACAGGTGCGGTGAGGAGGAAGTTTCTCTGCTTTCACCTTGGAGAATACATCCAAGTACTGGTGATAGACAGGAGGAACAACCTTAATCACGGTTTCTATTTGTTCTGGCTCTTCCTATTCATCCCACAACCCCTCCAGGGAGTCATGATAAGATGAAGGAGGAAGTTCCATATTCCCAAAGAGGAGATGAAGTGAAGATACAGAATTATCTTCTCCAACATCTTGAATCTCTTTGAAGACTTCATCTCTAGATTATAGTAATGACTGATGGGAATTAAGGGAAGGAATATGGACAGAAGATGGAAATGATGGTGTTCTAGAATCACCAACCTGAGCTGCACATGATTTGGAAGAAGAAAAGTCATTATTGAAAGATTTTGAAGGATCATGATAGTCCTTATTATCAGCATTAAAGGTGATCAGCCCTTGCCTCCAATCAATAAATGGATTAAAATGATTGAGAAAGTCAAAGCCCAATATGAGGTCTTCTCCCTTGGGAGTATCAATGACTAAAAGGTCCCATTAAAAGCTTGGGAAGGAAGGGAGCTCAACCATATATCTAGTATGGTGAGTCACAAATAGAGAAGGAGACTCTGAGGAGTCAAAATGATAAGAGGAATTTTGTCTGGAAGTTCTGACGTAGTCAATGAGTACTTGTGAACAAACTGCTTTGCAATAATTGAGTGTGTAGCACCAGAATCAATGAGAATACTGTAAAAAAACATCAGAAAGAGAAGAAAAAACAAAAAATTTAAGAGAATTCTTTACACCAGTATTCAGAATGCACAATTGTTCTCTGGAAGGAAAACTTTGAAGACCATTGAACACAACATGGTCTCCACTCAGGCTTTTCCCTGGCTGGGAAATTTGCCTGACGGTTGGGTAATCTTGTTTTGAGGCCTTTTGAAACAAGACTCAAGACTATGCATCCCACCACAATAGGTACAAAGACCCTCTTTAATTCTTCTTTCTTTTTCAGAATTCATGAGCTTGAAGTCCTTATTCAACAAGGAAGAAGGGGGCTTGTCCCTCTTCTGAAAATTCTTCTTTTTCTTTTGACTTGAGCTTGAAGAATTTTGAGGATGAGAAAAACTTGACTTTGAGGCTTCTGCCTTCTTCTCTTGATGATGACTCTTTTCATTTTGCCCCTCATGGTACCTGGTATCAAGCTCCAGGGTAATATCCATTAAGTCTTGGAGAGAGTCAATTCTTGAAGGATTGGAGGCCAATTGATCCAAAATCCTGGATGGCAATCCCTTCCTGGAATGATGTATAAGAGCCATTTCACCCCAATCTCCAATTCTTGGGACAAGACTTTTGAAATCAGCAATTTATAAAGATACATGCCCACCTTCTTTCATTCTTAAAGAATCCAATTCTGCTTCAGCTTTTCTGACTTCATTTGGGTCCCCAAATAAGGTGAAGAGTTGAGATTCAAATAATTTCCATGAATTGAGAAGGTAATTTGGATCTTGATTGGTGAGATTGGAAAGATAAGGCTCAATCCATTTTGCAGCCTTTCCAATGAGAAATGAAGTGGCATAAAGGACCTTCTTTCTGTCTTGAGCAAAGTTTTCCAGATCATTATGAAAAATCAGTTGACAAGACTGAATAAAGCTCCTAACTTTGAAGGGTTGAGGCCCATCAAAGCATTCTGGTGCCTTCATAGATGGAGTCTTGAAGGCTGGTGGTCTTGATGCTTCAGAGGATGAAGCTTCTTGAAGATTGGACATAATCTGAGTCATTTGCTTCATAATGGCCAATAGAGATGGTTCAGACTGATGAGAGACAGGCTGATTAGACTAGGCTAGAGTTGGCCCTCCAGTACCTTGGGGTGCCTCCACCGGAGCAGGGACACCTTCAGTACCATCAGACTCTTCCTCTTCCACAAAATTCTCCTCCTCCTCTTCACCATCTTCACCTGGACCCTTGAAAATGGTCCTTGAAGTTCCTGGAAATCCGCCAACTACTCCTGAAAATGAACTTGATCTTCTGGGCCCTCTTCCTTCCTTCTAAAATGGGTCCTCTGTTAAATTTGGCCCTCAGTTGAGAAACTGCTGGGGTGCCATCAAGAGGAGCCCTTGGAGTTGGAGTAAGAACAGCTTGAGGTCTGGCCTGAGATCTAGTCTGCCTTGCAGGAGGTGAGGGTTTGATGGGCATGATTTCAGGATATAAATGAAATAAAATGAACAAGAATAAAGATTTGAAGATGAAAACTTGAGGCAATTTGAAATAATGCTTGAAGTCAAAAATCAAAATCAATATCTTGAGGAAAATCAAAAAAAATCAATAAATCAAATTAAATCTTCAGGTAAATCAATCAATTAAATATCAAATAAAAACTTGAAGTCAATGAATCAAATGTCAAATCAATCAAAATCAAAATCTTGCAGAAAATCAATCAATAAAAATGAATTCTTGAAGAAAAATCAATTTATGTCAAAATTCTTGATGTGAAAAATCAGCAAAATCAATGAAATCTTCAGGTCAATCAATTTTCTTGAGGTAAATATTAATTTATGTCAAATCAATCAATCAAATCAGAATCAAGTGAGTTCTTCTCAAAAATCAAAATTCTTCAAGAATGAATCAATTATGAATCTTGATTTGAAGAATGTGTCTGAATAACTTGATGAAAAATTTGAAATCAAATGAAAATTGAGATGATGCCTGAATTATGAATGAATTAAAAATGATGATTTGAGATATGATTTAAAAAAGAGAAAGAAAAATTAAATTGGGGTCAGCTTTCAATTTTCAGAATGAAGAATGAATGAGAGAAAATTGAGAGGTGACAATGAGTCACAAGGTTCATAAGCATTAAAGGGTCATAATTTGAATGAAATGAGTGAATGAAATTATAAGGAAAGAATGAACAGAATGAAAAGAAATTAAGAGTTAATTAATATAATGTCACAGGGGCTCTTGGACAGAAAAACAAGAGTGGCCTGGCACTCAGCAATCAGGGAACTCACTTGGAAGACTCCAAATAATAAAGAAAATAAAATAAAAGAATAAATTCCTCTAAGAAATATGCAGGTACAAGATGAGATGCAATAAGAGAAAAGAGAAGCCAAATGGCCAAAGAGCCAACCAAGTAAGTCCTTAATCACTGTTTCAACCTTCCAAGATGAACAATGGAATTAGTAAGGATATGACCACCAAATATCCATTGACAGGCAAAGAAAGAAAAGAGAGAAGGTGCTAAATGACTGACTTGATAATATCAGTATTCACTTAACAAAAATGATAAGAGAAATAAAGATAAAATAAAATCAAAATATATTAATTAACTGAGGAAAAACCCCCCAGGGTGGAAAGGGTAGCCGGTATATGTGAAAAGTTGGGAGCTTGAGTTCTTCAGACTGAAAACAGATCTGTATTGATTGTTTTGGGAATTGATACAGCTGGCTAATATTGAAATTGAGTTGGATTGAATGAATTTCCCATGCTTGAAAATGAAATACAGTTCTTGATGGATCCAGACTGTATTGAAATGAAGGTGGTTGCCAAGATGGATTGAGTGGAGCTTTGACACTTGACACATGAATGAACTTCCTCTTGAATCCCTTGAGAATGGTTGAACAGTATTTCCTTGGAGGAATACTGTGAATGAAATTATCCAATGACGTCTTGATGGCGTGATTGGTCTTTGATGCTGAAACACTTGCTCTTGAGCCTTGATGAGTCCTCTAAATGATTGGGTGCCTTGATGACATGATGATATGTTGCAATATTGAAATGACCATTTGATATTGCCACCATTGAATTGCTGTTGAAAAATGATGCATAATGATATATAACATCATTTATGGCATATTGGTTCATTGGAAAGAAGATTACTTCCAAAGGTCTTGAGATGGAAAGGCATAGGGGAAAAAGATGGATGTGATGGCTTCAGAGCTTGGGAAGGTATTTCTGGGTCCTTTGGGGTTTTTGGAAACTTTTGGGTTCTGAGCCAAAAACTGGCCCAAAGGGCAGGAAAGTGTCTTTTGGACACTTTGCATCAAAGTGCACAAAATTGTGCAAATGCGCAATATAAGCCCAAATGGCCAAAAACAGCCATTTGGGCCATTTCCCCTGGTTTTGAGGGAAATGACCAGAAATACCCGATTGGGAATAGATTGCCGCTATGGCTTTGGGATTGATGTGAAGGGCCATGAAGGCCCCAAAAGACAAATGGTCCATAAGATAATGACATGGCCATATTGGCCACTGGTGATGGATATGGCCAATTGGCCATAAAAGAACTGTGGCTTGATATGACATACGGAGATCCAAGGAGGTGAATTGCCATGGTTGTGACACTATTACAGGATAATTAATTGCCTTTTTGGTGAGGAAAAGCCTCCTTTTGTTTTTTTGGAGTATTGGGGGGTTTCTTCCCTCTGCACACAGCCACAGAGTAAATCTTTCCCTACTGTGGGCTGGTTTGTGGCTCTATACACTATATACAGACTGGTATTGGGTGGAATTGTGATTTTAGAACCACAAGTTGTCATTTTTACCCCATAGAGGGTGAAGATTTTCACTAATAGATCTTACAGATGTGTTCTGGTGCTTCTGATGCGTTAGAATCTGTGCAGAACATGTCTTTATGACTATTACTTGTCATTTTATGAGAAATTCAAGAATAAAAAGCATATAATTCAATTTCATGGACAGCTTTCCCACAGTTAGATCCCATACTTGCTAGTGTGGGATTAAAATCTCATATCCTGAATATCTTTCTCAGTTTTGAGAATAGATAGCTCAAAAGTGGCTCCTTTTGTAGCCATGGATGATGTGAGCCTTAGAGGTATTTTCATATACCCAAAAGACCACAAAAGATGAACTAAGATACAAATATAAATAAAATAAATTTATAAAAATAAAAAATTGAAATATAAATACAAATTTATATTTAAAAATCAAAATTTAATTATAATTTAAAAATAAAATTACAATAAAATTTAAAATTATGAAATTATATTTTTACTTGTAAAAATTAAATAAGAATAAATTTCAATAAAAATTGTGAAATCAAAATATTTTTGGTAAAAATTTATATCAAATATATGATAGCTTTTTATCCAACAAATAAACATAAAAAAATTATCACACCATTGGATTCCTCATAAAAAATAAAGTGGGGTCACCTCTGGAGGAAATTTCTGTAACTCAACTCTAAATAAGCTTAAATTAAGTTTTTAGTATTTTCAATACAAAATTTGAAAATCCTCAAAACCTTAATTTAATTCACACCACATGTGGTGTTAACCATCAATTTTTGTGTTAAAATTGAGGTGTTGTGTTTAGTTTAGAAGTTATGTGGAATTGAAGTATTTTCAATTGAATTCAATTGAAATGTCAAAATGTGCACATGTATTACATAAGTGAACTTTGATTTACATATGAGGTGTCAATTATTACTGTATTGTACTGTACAATTCAATTGAATTACATATGTAAATTACAATTATAATACATGATGAGGAATTAAAGGGAAAAATAAATTGGAAAGATTAAAATTGGGGGGGAAAGGAACTCTAGCTCTAAAGGGGAACCAGACCCCCAAAATCCTTGCTGACTGGCGTGGGATGTCAAAATTCATGCAAAAGTTCATTACTTTTGGCCTGGAATTGAGTCACAGGGTCTGTGACTCAATTGATGATGAGGTTTTCATACCAACCAGGGTGGTTTTAACTGCTGCCAAGAGGGTAAAACTACCCTTAAGTTAAAAACTTTTTAGTAGAAACAGTTTTAACTGGTTTCTACGCCTCTCAAACACATTCTGACGTGTTTTGAAGGCTTTAGACCAGGTATTGCTATAGTAATGGCTGATTTAAGGGTCTAAAATGGCTAAAAATGGCTTAAACCAGCCCTTTTTTGGTCTAAACCAGGGTTCAATGATGCCATAATTGGCTTTTCTATTTTCAGACTGTTTTTCACGACTGAAAAGAGTAAATTTTACTTTTGGAGTAAGAAAATTGATGGCTATAGAAGAATGTCTTCTTTGCCCCACTTTTCTCTTCATGTTAGAATCTTTTCCTCTTATAATTAGTTTAAAACCTGTTAAACCAATCAATAAAAGATTCCAACCACCTTTTGTGAATCATTTTAAACCTTTTAACCAAGTTAAAAAATCATTATAATCAATTTTTGTAACTCTTATAATCATTTTTACCCCTGAACCACCCCAAAAGTGAATTAAAGCATCTTTCATCACTGTTAACTTTGTCACTTTGTTTCCAAATTCACTCTGGTCACTTTTGGGCATGTTTTCTCTTTAATATTCTTTTCAAATACTTTGTTCTTTAATTAATTTCTTGCAGCTCTTTGCTCAATTCATTCCAATTGAAATTTCTCTTGAAGAAATTTCTTTTGTAGCCTTAAATATCTCTTGTAGAGTATTTTTGGATAAATGTTTATTGTTGGTAAAACAACAAATCTTTATAATATTATTTTTTTATACTAATAAAGTTATAAACAATAAAATTGGCGTGTTTTCTCTTAAAAATAATATTTCTTACTATTTCTAATTGATTTTTACCTTATACAGATTTTGAGGACAGGAAAAGTACTTGATTTTTAATCAAAGTGTCATATCCACACCTTACAGATGTGCTCTACACAATGGTTACTCAATTGGTATAGCTAGAACTAAATATGGCAAAGCTATACTAACTCTAAATTCCATTATCAATTTGTGGATCTTTTATGAATCCTGTATTGATCTTGTTTGCTCCATAACTTTTGTTCTATATGATCTATGAGGAAATAAATAGCACCATCAGAAAGCCCTACTTGTGCTCTTTCCTAAGATACCCCAGTTTATCTCACACTAAAGCTGTAGAAGTAAAATGAGAGGTGAATATTTTGTTTACCCTTATTTGGCTTAGTTTTAGCCATAACTTCTGTAGTTTTGATGTTAGCTCAATTTGGCTAGTACCATTAGATAGCCTGATTAAGAGCTTCAATTTAAACATCAATTTGATGGGGCTCTGCCACTTTCTCTGGATTTTATATAAGAGGTGAAAACTAAGGTTTATGCTCAGTTCTTGCTTTGAGCTGGAATAACTCTGGTATTGCTTATTCTATGGCTATGGGAGTTGTATCTTTGGAGAGAGGTGACTATCCTCTTTATTCTGATGCCCTTTATGAGCTATTTTGGCCCATTTTACTCTTTGGTTGCATTTTGCTCTACCATTATGTAAGGTTTGACTATGAAACAATAAGTAAAAATTACTAATTTATTACTTATTGTACTCTGAATGTCCTTATAAAATGAATAAATAAGATTAAAATAATAATAATAATAAAGAAATATTATTATTATGGCGTAAAATTATTATATTATTAAATAAATATAATAATATAATTAATATTATATAAAAATATAATATTATAAATAATATATTAATATAAAATAATTAATATATTATAAAGCTCTTTATTATTGTTACCAACAAATAATAAAGGCGTAAAAAATTGTTTTTTATAAATAAAAAACAATTAATAACAATAATATTACTAATATTAAAGTTATATATTAATATAAATACTATTTATATTAAATAAGAATTATTAAGAGTAATAATAAGAGAGAAATTATTATAATAAGATGAAATAACCTACTTTTAACACTTAAAATAATAATTTTGAGATATTTTACGCCAAAAGAATATAATACAACTTTTTCAAATTGTATTTACAATAAAAAATAAAGAAAATTACTAAAATTCTTGATTTTACGTGGAAATGAGTTTATAGAGAGATTTATAACAAAAACAATTAAAAAATTGATTTAATCACGTAAAAATAGTGATTAATATTAAGATGATCTTTGGTCTTTAATAATATAAGAGTTTTATATATAAAGAATAAAGAAATTACCTTTTATTTAATTGATTTTAATGTTTTTGATGCGTCTGAGGGGAAAACAGAGTAAAAAGAGCTCTATTTATAGTAAATACCTCCCTCCTAGAGTCCAACAGGCTTCTAGTAGACGTGTACTGATCATATCCACTGGAATTGATCAATATTTTAAGGTTTGAAGGTGATTACATCATGATCAAACCATCTTACATCATTATTGCATCATTATTTAAAGTTATCACTGTAACTTTAAGTTTGATGACATCAGAGGCTTGGCAGAACCCCAAATTTCGTGGATTTTATTAGTTTTAATCATAAACTAATAGTATTCACCAATTTTATCACTATTAAGACTGTTAAACTTAATTTAAGGTTACAGTATGTGATCATAACAGCTCAATTTAAGCTCAAACTTTGATCCTTAATAACTCTTAAGGTTTTCACGCTACAGCAATTCAGAGAGTGAATTCTGATAGCCTGACATAACCTTATTATGCTGCCAAGAGCTTTTCATTACATCATCAAAACTCTAATTTTGATGATTTTTCTTGTAACTCATCTTTTCTGTCGAAATTCAATATTTTAAACTTCAAACCTTGATTTCAGGGGGTTATACCCTGAATTTAATAATAAAAATTACATCATTCTTCACGAATGAACTAGGAGAATCCAACTGTATACTTTTTTTTAAGTTTGGACTACTTTCACAACAAAGTGGTCAACAGCTCTGTTGATTTTTATCAATATTTCCTCATAAGTCTTAACCTTGTTTATAATTTGCAAAATAAAGTTCATATCTGTGTTCTTACAGTAATTACGTGGTAACTTTATTTTTGGTTCATCATTCTAGCATGTATAGTTTAGAAGATATTAGCTATGATCACTGAATATATGCGTTGACCAAAAAAGTGCATATATTCAGGATAATTCCTTAAGTATTGATTTTGAGAATTAGCTTATTAATTGTTTTATGTGTGGATTTTTATGGGGAATCCACTGGTACAATTTATTTTACATGTTGTTTCATTGGTTTCTGAGATAAATAGGATTTTATGGTTTTTATAAGGTATTATACCTTATAATTCATTAAATATTGACTTTACAGATATGCCATAAAAATGGCATATGTGTATTTTTCCATGAGGAATCCAATGGTATAATTTATTTCACATGTTCATTCATTGGTTTTTAAGTTAAACCAATTTTAGTACCAATTTATGGTATTTTTTGTATATTTGAGTAATTAATTTTAGTGTATAATTATTCTAATTAATTTTAATATAATTCTATTAAAGATATAATTATTCTGAGTATTTTTTGTGACCTTATTGGGTATGTGGTCATATCTCAAAGGCTCACATTCCCTACCACCAAAAAAGATTGTACCACAATCTGATATATGTGATTAGGGTATCATCCACTGTCCTACCTCTTCAATAGACTTTGTTAGTCTTGAAGCTCAATAATGCTTGATTTTTTATTTTTCAGGTTTTCTTTCATGTCTGAACCTTCTTAGTAGTTTATCAGCATTTGTTATATCTTTCTCGAGTAGCCATTCATCTTCTTGAGTTGAATTCTTATACCTTACAAGGTATTCTCTTTCTTTTTTGTTTCTTGTCCTTCTTTCTTTAAGGACTTTTACTATTTTCTTTTCCTCTCCTTCTTCCAAGGGGGGAATCTCAAGTGGGGGTTTATTTCTTAGTGGAAATAACTCTTTGTCACTTGAACTGTATGGTTTTATCAGACTTACAGGGAAAGTTGGGTGTTTGTTCATTAGTTCACCTGTGAGTTCCAATTGCACAGCATTGGGTCCATGAAGTGCTTTTATCATAAATGGTCCTGCAAAGGAATCTTTCAATTTCTTTGGGCCTTTTATGTTATTGAAATTAAGGGTTGATACTAAAACCAAGTCCCCTATTTTGAAATCAGGTGGCTTATGACTTTTATCCCATCTTTCTTTTGCATATTTAAAAGAATCTTGCATGCATCTGTTTGCATGGTGTCTTGCTTTGTCAAGCATTATCTTGAAGCTGCTTGCTGTTGGATGTATATCCACTAAGTCCTTTTTGAGGGTATCATAAGGAAGTCTTGGATTCCAACCTTTCTCTAGCATTGCTGGTGTTTTGCCAGTAGAAGAATGGATTGATGTCTTATATGCCAATTCAAGTGCTGGTATTAGTGTACACCAATCATGGGTAAAACCATCAGAATCTTTGAATTCTAGCCCATAAGCACAGAATCTTCTGATCATGTCCTCTAGGGTCTGTATCATTCTTTCTGCTAAACCATCAGTTTGAGGATGATAAGCTGTTGAGAATGATAACTTTGTCTCAAACAGGTTATGGAGATTTGTCCATAGTGCTGAAGTGAACTTTGGGTCTCTGTCACTTATAATATTTTGGAATAAGCCTGTGTGGCTAATGACTTTATTCCATATCATTATGGCTGTATCCATAGCTGTGTCATCTTTATGACATGGTAAGAACATGGGAGTTTTACTGTACCTGTCAACTAACACTAGACATGCATTATAACTGCTGTCTCCTCCTGGAGGTAAGGCTGTTACCCAATCCATATGAACTATTTCCCATGGGGATTTTGGTTCTTGGATTTGGATCATCATTCCAAATTTCTTTCCTGTGGCTCTGTTGGCTTTTTGACATCTGTCACAGGTTTGGCAGTACTCTGCAACATCTTTCTTCCAATTTGGCCACCAAGAGCAGGTTTTCACCCTCTCTAGTGTCCTATCTTCTGAGAGATGTCCAGATGCAACACTATCATGACACTCATGTAAAATAGTGTTTATTAGTGTTCTATCTGTTAAGGCCATAACACATGTGTGTTTTGTTCTATGGTAAAGGATTCCATCAAGGAGGTGAAATCTTCCTTCATCATATGCCTTTTTCCATATTTCATCTAGTTTTGATGAAAGTGATGGATCTTTGCAGTCTTTCATTAGAAGTTGGCTTAAGATATGGCAATTTTTGTCTGTCTTATAGCTTTCTTTAACTTGGTTAAAGAATTCTGTGCCAATGTCTGTAACACATATTCCTTCTATATGGTGCTCTTCTTGTGGTACCCATGCTGGATTGTCAGGGGTATTTGCTAGAGCCCATCTGCTAAGACCATCTGCATTTTTATGAATATTTCCAGATTTATGAACAATAGTCATATTTCCTCTATATTCTTGGATAGCAATTTGCCATCTCAGCATATGTCTATTTGGAGTCTTCATATTTAATAGTGATTTCACAGCATTACAGTCTGTGATTACATCAAATACTGTGCCATCCAAATAATAATGCAGCTTTTCTAAAGCCCACACTAGGCATAAGCATTCCATTTGGCTTGCTCCATACCTTGCTTCTGTTGGCTTTATCTGCCTTGAAATGAAGCAAATTGGTCCTTCCACTGGTTTATCATTGATAATTTGTGTTTGGTGGAGTGCAGCACCTAGTCCTTCTCCACAAGCATCAATATACAGTTTGAAAGGTAGTTTCCAATCTGGCATTAGAAGAAATGGGGCATTTGTTAAAGAATTTTTCAATTCTTCATATGCCTTGACTCTTTCTTCTGTCATCTCATAGACTGTTTGTTGGTCACATAGCTTATACAAGGATTTAGCAATCTTTGCAAAGTCCTTTATATGCTGTCTATAGTAACCAGCAAATCCTAGAAATGATTGCATTTCTTTTTTAGTTTGAGGCATTGGTTTAAGTAGTACTGCTGCTACTTTATTTTTGTCTATGCCTAGACTAAGTCCAGATACTACATGTCCTAGGGCTTTCAATTCACTATATGCAAAATGACACTTTTTCAATGAAATTTTCATATTTACTTGGACTATTTTCTGTAGTACCCTTTCTAGTCTTGTCAGGTGATTTTCCCAAGTTTCTGAGCAAACTATGATATCATCAATGTAGATTATTAACCATCCTTCTGATAATTCTTCAGGAAATATGGTATTCATCATTCTTTGATAATGGGAAGGTGCATTTTTTATCCCAAATGGCATTCTTAAGTATTCAAAAATTCCACAATGGACTATTATTCTTAGTAGTCTCTTGGCATTGTCTGTTAAGACATTTTGATGAAAACCCTTAAGAGCATCCATAGCTGTGATGAACTTAGCTTGTGACAATTGGGTCAATGTCTCATGGATTCTGGGTATTGGATATCTGTCTGGAATGGTATAGGTATTCAGGGCTCTGAAGTCTCCTACCATCCTTGATTTTCCATTATGCCAAGTTATAATGACAGGTGTAGTAACTTCTACTTGCTCATTATGTCCAACCTTTCTTAATACTCCAAGGTCCATTAATTCTTTAATGTGTACCTCTAGGGCTTCTCTAGCTCTTGGACTGGCTGGATAAGCAGGTCTTCTTAATAAAGGTGGGTAAGGTTTTTCTACATTAAGAATTATATCCACTTCATGTCCAATTATGGCACCTAGTGGCTCTTTGTCAGTTGCAAAGGCATTTTTATACTTAAATAAGAGGTCAATCAATTTTTCTTTCATTTTTTCTGTTAATTCTTGATTGAATTCTGCCTCTTTGAGTTGTTCAGATATAAAAAGTTCTTTTTCTGGAATTTTTTCCTCATTCTTAATAACTGTGATTTGTTTTTTGTTATTTAAGAATCCAAACTTTTGTCTTTTATTATCTCCTATGGTAAAATATCTATCTTTTTGGTTGGAGATATCTATACCATAGATTGATAAGTAGTCATTTCCAAGTATGAAATGATTACTAGTACAGTTGTCCATTACTACAAACTCTACTTTGATTCTGACACATTGTGAGGGATGAGGAAAAATTAGTGTTAAATCAATTATTCCAAGGGGCTTCATGCTCTCACTTGCACTACTAAATTTGACACCTTGTATTGGCATAAGTTTTTCTTGCCAGTCTGGGACAATGGTTTTTAAATAACTTTTGCCAACACAAGTGCAATATGCTCCTGTATCTAAGTTCACCTTTCCTTCTTGGTTATCAACCATAACAATACTAATACTTGATTTTCCAGCTGTATATCCCATTCCTCTTGCAGGTTTGGTTCTATACATTTTGGCATCTTGTATATTTGTCAGATTTGTGTCAGATGTTCCAACTTGTGGCAAGTTTGAGTTAACATCCAGTACTTCATAAATTATATCAATATTATTAATTTGTGCATTAATTATATTGATTTCATCACTTTCAGAGCTCTCTGACTCCTCTGTCACTTTTTCAGAGTCAGATTCTTCTTCTTTGTCATTGTGGCTTTCTGTTTCCATAATTTCATTAATCTTTGCTTTTTTAAGGCAATTATTGGCTAAGTGTCCAATACCTCCACATTTATGGCATTTTCTTTGCTCATTATTGTTGGATGTATTGGGCTTAAAGGATTCTTTTGATTTATCTTTTTTGATAAATGGTTTATTTGGGCTTTTAATGTCCAATTTTTTCCAAGTCCTGCCAATTTTTGTCCTTGTCACTATATCTTCTAGTGCATTTATATACTCTTCTGTGGAGCATGGTTCTATACACCTGCTTCTTAGGGCATGTTCTAGTTCCCCTCCACATTTTTTAAGTATTTTCATATGCACCATCTTTTGTGACATTTCTGGGTACAGTGCATTAAGTCTTTCAACTTGTTTTAGGAACCAAGTTAAAGGTTTATCTTTCTCTGGGTCAAAGAAAGAGTTTTCAAATGCATTTTCTATCTTATACCTCCAGGCATCATTTGCCCACTTGGTGATTATTTCTTGTTTCCACCAAGACCAGGTATTTTTACCATTTGTTTGTCTTATGCCATAATACCATCTTTTTGCAGATTTCTCAAACAAAGAATGTAATCTTGCAGTGATTAATTCATCTGGTATGGCATAGTCTTCTTGTAACATGTCAATTGTTTTAATAAATGACATGTGGTCATATTCACCTTCTCCTGTGAATGTTGGCCATTCCTTCAATTGAGGTGCTTCCTTCATTAAGACTTGGTTATTGTCTTGATGACTCAAGTCTGTTATGAAAGGATTTGACAATTCCTCTTTTGTTTTAACAGGGCTTCTTATATGAGAAAATGGTGTTGATAACTTTGGCATATTTAAATTAGCCTCATTAATTTTATCCATTTTTTCAGTAATAAGCCTTATTTCACTTTGAATGTCATCTTTCAGATGCATTCTTGCTTCATCACTTTTTTCCACATGGTCCAAAAGTAATTTTTGGTGTGATGAAGTCTTTTCTTCAAATTTTTCTACAGAAATACTTAATTTATTTAATTTTTCTGTAAGATTGTCAATACTCACATCATAATTGATTGTCAAAGTCTTATCTTTGATATCTTTTATGTATTTATACAATTCTTGTTGTCCTTGTATTAATTTTTGAGTATTGTCAATTAAATTCTTTGGTTTATTATTTTCAACAATAAACTTAATGTTGTCAATTTCTTTTTTGTTTTGTACAACAATTTTCGTTAAAGAAGATAAATTGTTATTTATTTCTTGTAGTGATAATAAACTGTCTTTAATTTCTTTTAGAGGTAATATACTATTTTTAATTTCTGTTAAAGTATTTACAACATCTTTGGACAAGGTTATTTCTTTGGGAAATGAGGTTGTCTCATTCTTTGCTCTTCCTTGTCCTTGAATTCCATCAAGGTTCTGGCCATGTTGAAAACATTGTCCATGGCATCCTTTTGGATTCTTGGGATTCTGTAGCTTGGGGAATATGGTTTCCTCCAATGCTTTTTCTTGCTCTTTTTCCCTTCTTGGGGAAGTGGGTTGGCTTGAGGCTTGCTGGTAGAAGCTACTGGGGCTTCTTCCTTGGTTGCCTCCCTCTTTTTGGCATGATAATCCTTGATCTTTTTGATTTGAGGTTTGGATGACAGTGGATTCCATCCATTGGAGTATCTCACTATCTCCTCCTCTTTGAGGAACTTTTTCAGGATGTGCCAGGAGTTCATCACTCCTTGGTGTATTTGAGGCAGCATTTCCCAGTCTTTGTCCTTGTATACTGTGTAATACTGCTTGTACTGGCTCATGTAGATGTCTATCTGAGCCCTCTGAATGTGATTTGTACCTGTTTGAGTTACTCATACTTAGTTCCAATTCAGGCTCAGATATCATGGGCATTTCTGGGACTTGCCTTTGGGATAAGGCACTTCCTTGTGTGGATTCTGTTCCACTGGGGATATTGCCCTTTCTTTTCCCTTTTGAGGGATCAATTCTACTTCTGAGTCCAGCTCCATCTGATTGGATGGAGTATTGGGAACCTCTTCTGGTAGTCATAATTAAAGAATAAGAAAAAAAATAAAAGTATTTTAGAATAAAATTCTTTTATGGCAATTTAAAAGGAGGTGCTCACCTTCAGAATCTTGAATGGTGGGCCCTGGAAAGTCTAATTTCTTAGCTTTCTTTCTTTTGGTGATAACTGGTGTTGGAGAACTTTGACAAGTTTCTTCCACCAATCTCTCAACAGTAGCTTGGTTGTCTTCTGTTGGGTTATCTTCAAACACTGAAAAAGACAAATAAATATAAGTCTTTTTATAAGAAGTGTTATTTTTTGGCAAGATATGGCAATTTTCCACGTAGAAATTGCTTTTATATCTTAAAAAAAAATGAAATAAATAAAGAAATAAATAAAAATGAATAAAAATAACTTTTTTTATTGGTTTTTAATATTTTTTAATATTTTTTATGTATATTTTTATTTTTAAAGGATAAAAAATGAATATGATTCTTATAAAATTAAATTATAATAAAAATTATTTTTAATTTATAAATCATCTTTTTTAATCACTAGAGTCACTCAAAGAAAGTTCTTGCAAGTCTAAGGATGTGAAAAACCACGTGTAAGACAGTACAATTGCTTTCCAAATGCCTCAATAGCTTTTAAAATCAATAAAATATAGAATTATTATATAATTTTTATGATTATAAATATAATTTATTATGGATAAACCCAAATAGAATCTTTTTAAAGGTCTTTTAAGTAAATATCACGGCCAGGCCCCCAAAATTGTAAGGTTTGACTATGAAACAATAAGTAAAAATTACTAATTTATTACTTATTGTACTCTGAATGTCCTTATAAAATGAATAAATAAGATTAAAATAATAATAATAATAAAGAAATATTATTATTATGGCGTAAAATTATTATATTATTAAATAAATATAATAATATAATTAATATTATATAAAAATATAATATTATAAATAATATATTAATATAAAATAATTCATATATTATAAAGCTCTTTATTATTGTTACCAACAAATAATAAAGGCGTAAAAAATTGTTTTTTATAAATAAAAAACAATTAATAACAATAATATTACTAATATTAAAGTTATATATTAATATAAATACTATTTATATTAAATAAGAATTATTAAGAGTAATAATAAGAGAGAAATTATTATAATAAGATGAAATAACCTACTTTTAACACTTAAAATAATAATTTTGAGATATTTTACGCCAAAAGAACATAATACAACTTTTTCAAATTGTATTTACAATAAAAAATAAAGAAAATTACTAAAATTCTTGATTTTACGTGGAAATGAGTTTATAGAGAGATTTATAACAAAAACAATTAAAAAATTGATTTAATCACGTAAAAATAGTGATTAATATTAAGATGATCTTTGGTCTTTAATAATATAAGAGTTTTATATATAAAGAATAAAGAAATTACCTTTTATTTAATTGATTTTAATGTTTTTGATGCGTCTGAGGGGAAAACAGAGTAAAAAGAGCTCTATTTATAGTAAATACCTCCCTCCTAGAGTCCAACAGGCTTCTAGTAGACGTGTACTGATCATATCCACTGGAATTGATCAATATTTTAAGGTTTGAAGGTGATTACATCATGATCAAACCATCTTACATCATTATTGCATCATTATTTAAAGTTATCACTGTAACTTTAAGTTTGATGACATCAGAGGCTTGGCAGAACCCCAAATTTCGTGGATTTTATTAGTTTTAATCATAAACTAATAGTATTCACCAATTTTATCACTATTAATACTGTTAAACTTAATTTAAGGTTACAGTATGTGATCATAACAGCTCAATTTAAGCTCAAACTTTGATCCTTAATAACTTTTAAGGTTTTCACGCTACAGCAATTCAGAGAGTTAATTCTGATAGCCTGACATAACCTTATTATGCTGCCAAGAGCTTTTCATTACATCATCAAAACTCTAATTTTGATGATTTTTCTTGTAACTCATCTTTTCTGTCGAAATTCAATATTTTAAACTTCAAACCTTGATTTCAGGGGGTTATACCCTGAATTTAATAATAAAAATTACATCATTCTTCACGAATGAACTAGGAGAATCCAACTGTATACTTTTTTTTAAGTTTGGACTACTTTCACAACAAAGTGGTCAACAGCTCTGTTGATTTTTATCAATATTTCCTCATAAGTCTTAACCTTGTTTATAATTTGCAAAATAAAGTTCATATCTGTGTTCTTACAGTAATTACGTGGTAACTTTATTTTTGGTTCATCATTCTAGCATGTATAGTTTAGAAGATATTAGCTATGATCACTGAATATATGCGTTGACCAAAAAAGTGCATATATTCAGGATAATTCCTTAAGTATTGATTTTGAGAATTAGCTTATTAATTGTTTTATGTGTGGATTTTTATGGGGAATCCACTGGTACAATTTATTTTACATGTTGTTTCATTGGTTTCTGAGATAAATAGGATTTTATGGTTTTTATAAGGTATTATACCTTATAATTCATTAAATATTGACTTTACAGATATGCCATAAAAATGGCATATGTGTATTTTTCCATGAGGAATCCAATGGTATAATTTATTTCACATGTTCATTCATTGGTTTTTAAGTTAAACCAATTTTAGTACCAATTTATGGTATTTTTTGTATATTTGAGTAATTAATTTTAGTGTATAATTATTCTAATTAATTTTAATATAATTATATTAAAGATATAATTATTCTGAGTATTTTTTGTGACCTTATTGGGTATGTGGTCATATCTCAAAGGCTCACACATTAATTTTTGGTATTTTGGCTTTCATGCTTGTGATCTGCTTTTGAGTCACAGGCTGATGCTTATCAGGTGGGAATTAGCCAATATCCCTGATAACCCATATTATTTAGCTTTAGAAGCAGAAGCACAGATCCCAATCAAAGGACATAGCATAGCCAAAATTGGGACTGAATTATTTGAAGAAGTCAGAGAGTCATATAAAAAAGAAAAGAATTTCCATATTTTGACATCCTTGCTGGATAAAGACTATGAATACACAGCTTTTGTCAATTCACTGAATGAAATACGGAAAGCTTCCTATTCTGAAAGAAGATTTCACTTGTTTTATGGCACAATCTACTAAAGAACTAAACAATCTTGTGTAATGACATTATGCAGTAGATTCTTTATCAATACCATTCTTCATAAATGTCATGATAGCATCTATTATGGACACCCATCAGAGGACAGGAAAATTGAGAAAGTCAAGAACTGTGCATGGTGGCCCTCTTGGAGAAAAAAAGTAAGTATTTGCATACTTGTGACATATTCCAAGAGGCTAACAGGAGCACGGGCAATAAATTTGAGCTTATGATCCATATTCAAGAACAAAAATCTTCTTGGGAAGCTTTTCACATGGATTGAGTCACAGAACTTCCTCCAAGTGCTTCCAAAATTTCTAATTCTCTCTTAGTCATTGCAGACAAATATAGCTAAACTCCAAAAATCTTAGCATTTCATAAAGATGACACTGCTATGGATAAAACTCTTCTTCTATGAAATAAAGTTATTTCTCATACATTTTTATTGAAGAATATCATAATTGACAGAGACCACAAGTTTACATCTGCACTTTGGACCAAACTTCATAGATTTTTTGGCACCAAGTTATCATTTTCTACAGCATACCACCCTCAAACTGATGGGCTAGCAGAGAGAATGATTCAATTTTTGGAAGAAACAATAAGAAGAGTCTGTGCCTATGGCTTAGAATTCAAAGACTTAGATGGCTTTACTCATTACTGGTGAGCTTTGATACCCAAATCAGAGCTGGAATATAAGACATCTTTTCATTCTTGCACAGGTCAAACTCCTGCTATGTTAGAGAAATGTTAAAATCAAAGACTCTGTGAGCCTGTGAGGTATGTATAACATACCCATAAGGCCACAAATGATTTTATAAACAGTTAATTTTGTCTTAAACAGACTTTTTAGTTGAAATTAAAATAAAATTAACAAAAAATAAGTATAACTTTTTTTTGGATAAACAAAGTTATAAATATTATGTCACTTTTGGATTCTACACCAAAAATGACCTAGGGTACATCCATAAGGTGTTATACCCAAAAACACTTATTTCTTGTGTTATTAGAAGATTTAAGAATCTCACAGTACTAATGTAACTTTTTTAAAAAAAAATTAAAATTGTTAAATTTAAGCTTAAATAAGCTTAAATTTAAAGTTGCATAAGGTTGATGCAAACTTACCAAAATTTTAGTTAAAATTGAGGTGTGGTGTATATTTACTGAATTGGCTAAGGATTTGCCATACAGAATGTAAATCCTGAGTGAGCTCAATTTAAAAGGGTTTAAAGCCATGGTATGGCTTTGAATAAATAAAAGGGCAAAATCCATGCAAAAAGGTGGGACAAAGGAAAAAGACCAAATAGAGCTGGGGTACCCAACTTTTTGGATCTGCAATGATTCAATTAAGGTTGTCCACCTGTATTGGATGATTTTCAACCTTATTTAAACTTTAAGATTAGACTTTGATCCAACCTTAAGGTTTAAACTGGTTTTATCCCAATTTGGATAGGAATTTCAAGCTGCCAAAGGGTAAATCCCAATATGCAGGCTTGAAATCAAGGTTTTAACAACTTTCAAAGCTTAATCAAGCTTAAAAACCTTAAACAAGCTTAAAGCTTTAAATTTACAAGCATTAAAACCTTATCAAAAGCTAAGGTTTAGTGTGTATTGCTATTTTACGTGGAAAAATAGCAATAACTTCAAAAATTCATTCAAAATCCAATTCTTAATGGATTTGCTTGAAAATTTCACAAAGCTTAGAATTCAATATTATCTAAATATAAATTAAATTCTAAGCATCCTTTATAAATAAATTTCCTAGGTAATTAGCCTGGAAATTTACTCTTTTAATTAAGCTCAAAGAAAACTATGATTTCTTTAAAAATTAATTAAAAATTGAGTTTAAGAGATTTCTGCTTGAAACTCTATTTTTAAGTTGTTCATGTGATGAACTTTAATATAAATAAGTTTATTTATATTGAAAACTTAAAAATAATTAGTTTAAATGCAGATTAAAGCTACATGGAGTTAAGAATAACACTGGTAACTTTAAATTGGAATTAAAAACAAGTTGCCTTAAGTTAAGAACTTTGTTTTTAAGTATGGTTTTCCAGCTTTGACCTGAGCACGCCCTTTATAATCATTATGAATCATGAGAGCTGCTCTGAAGACATAAAAAGAGTCTTTTCATCACTGTTTTTGTCCATCATTCATCATCAATCCAATCATATTAGAAATTTAAACAGGTAAAGTTTTATTATTTATAAAATCTTATTTTCAAAGTAATTCTTAAGTTATTTTATTCTTTATTAATTGTAAATTAAAGAATTGAAATCATAGAATTCAGATTATTGTTGTAATCATCAATAATATATTTTATATTATAAAATTATCATCTTAAATATCTTTTAAAATCCACAAATTCCTCTTAAAAACTCTTTAATCTTAGATTTTATTATAAAAAGCTGTTTTATCTTTAGAATTATTGATTTTAGGTGTTTTTTTGAATTATAATCATTATTTAATATAATAACTGTTGTTGTTTGACTTGTTGTATTAAATAAATATTATAAGTAATTTTTCTCTAAAAGTTCTATATCTTTTTTATCTAGTATTAGTTTTTTTATATAGAATTTTTATTCTATAAGAATTATTTCTGCACAGTGTGTGTTATAATTCTTTTATAAATAATATTTATATTATTTATAAGTGGTTAATATTCATATTTCCACGTGTAATTGTCTCATTAAGAGCTTTACAATTCTTATTGTTATAACTGTCAGTGACTATAACAATAATAGAATAATTATTATTATTTTTTATTATTATATTTTTATAATAATAATTAAATTTATTCTTTTTATAATTATTTTTAATAATTATATTTAAATTTGTGGTTATAATATTTTGTTATATTATATATTTCTACTGAGGACAGTCATAGTACTCTTGATTTTGCTACTATTATCAAGAGTTTCATAGACAAACGTTACAGACTCCCAGAAGATACACAGAGGAAATAATTGATTGACATTCATCATACAGCTTTTGGTATCCAGTTTATGTTTTATAAAGTGAAAAATCTTGCAAGAAAAAGCATGGTGTATGTTTTTGATTATGCAAAATGGAGATGGGACAAGAGTGATAAAGTACTAGGCTTCAAAGTAGGGGACTTACTTTTTTTCAACCTGAACTTTTAATACTATTAAAGGTCCAAAGACCCTCAAATATTCTTATGTATTACCTTTTTTTATGGTTGCCTTACATGGAACTAATGCAGTTCAAGTGGAATTGAGTGGTGAATTGGAAAACAAAAAATCCAAATTTCCAGTTGGCCTTATTAAACCTTATCAACCATCTGTAAAAGAATTGTTTCCTTCAAAGACCCAACTCCTTTAACTGTGCCACTAATGGAACAGAATGAATACAAACGGATAAAGAAATTCATTAAAGAAAGGAGACTTAGGGGTGAAAATAAAAGAGAATATCTTGTCAGATATAGAGAGCCATTACATGAAGATGAATGGCTGGTAGAATCAGATAAGCTTTTGAAAAAAATTTAGGTATGAAAGAAGGCCACAGGCCTGAATATTCATATAAATATGCTTTACTTACTTGATCTGAGTAATATAAAGAGGTTGAAAAATAGACATTAGCCCCCCTTTGTGGCTTTTTAATGTTGAAATTTTTAATAGAATTTTAGTACAACTAATAAACCTGGTGTTTTGATTTGTTTGATCCACAAGGGCTCATTACACTGAAAAGTATGTTTTATCAAATATGATTTAATTTTGTTTCCAACATCACTTCCTACAGAATTGAATTATTTGTTTGTTTTGAAAAGAAAATAATCAATTTTTTTCATTGAATTCAATATAACTACTAGATTATATTGTGAATACTTTTCATCCACAAAAATTATCTTAATTAATTTCTATTAAGTGGGTATTCTAGATATATTCATATCTCCATCCATTATTACGGCCGAAATTACGAGTGTTCTTTCCGCTCTAAGTCCTTATTCAAAATACCTGATTCAACAATTTCCTGAGATTAATATTCTAAATGAAACAATGTGAAGAAAATTGAATGAACAATTCACAAGTCTTTGAATTATATTCTCATTCATATCTCTTATTCATTACAAGAACAAGTAAGCTTAATAATTCATTTAATCAAATTTTTTGGCTTGATCTGGCCACTGTTTCAAAAAATCAAGTTTGGATTTGTTGATTATTCTTAAAATAGGAGTTGCCAAAAAGATAAACCTCAATGACCTCATTAATGTATTGGTAATTTTGTGGAAAATATCAATTCAATGTTATCTTTTTATTTCAATTTCATGGTGCTTTTCCATATGTTTTGGTTTTATTCCAATAATTTTTGTTTTCTGAAATTTCACTATGGATGTTCTGTTTCATTTTATTCCCAATTTTGATGTTTCATCATGTTTTGTTTTTTAAAAAAATAATTGTATTTGATTTTATTCTATTTCATTTATTCTATTTTGATTTTTAATTTAGTTTTTTTTTATTTAATTGTTACTTGTTTTTTTTTCATTCATTTCATTTTCCATTTTTATTGTTTTTGGGTGCTTTGCATTGAGAGAGCCCTAAAAATCTAAATCCTTTGTTTGTAAGGGCACTAGTGCAAAGAACTGATTTTTAGAATGCCTTAAAAAATTCCAAATTCAAAAGAAAAATAAAAGTGAAAAGAGAAAAAATAAAGAAAAATCTAACAAATAAAAAAAATATAGAAAAACAATTCAGAAAAAGTTACATGATGAGTTTTTTCTATTTTTTTTTGAAAAAAACAACAAAGTTTTTGATAGAAAAGAGTTGCAATGAAATATTGAAATCACAAGTCAACAGATGGACAATTGAGCTTTAAAATGAAGGATGACAAATCAATATTTACAAATTGGGAAAATTGAATGCTTTACTTGTGTCAAGCTGAAATATGTGTGATGTACAAAACAAATTGATTCAGTGAAATGGCATTGCATTATTTTAAACCAAATTCAGAAATCAAAAAAAGAAAATTAAATTCATAAAAGCACCAGAAGCCATCATTGTAAGATCAATAAAATTTGGCAGGCAACAAAGTCAAAATTGGACAAATCTTTTGATAATGAACATGTGTCATTACCTAAAATAAGGCTCATTAATACATAATAATTAATTTTAAATATGTAACATGTACTCCTCCCTTAGAAGAATATTGAATAATGAAAATAATAGTACCAATATCTCACAAAAACATACTATTTCTCATTTATTTAAATTGATAGGTGAACTTCAACATCCCAAAGCCTTTTTTACTTTATGGATGTGGTAATAACCTTCTCAAAGTTTTGAACAGTTGATATTCCCATGACAAACCTGTTCTGACTAAATTGAAATACATGAGAGAAATTTCTAATAAGTAATTGAGTTTCTGTAGAAGAAAATAGTCATTATTATAAAATTTGGAACATGCATTTCTATACTTGTCGAATATAAATATGCGCGCCACTGGCGCGCCAAATCAGCAATTGTGCTGCCCTGGCGCCGCCCATTGGAGGGAGTGGGATTTTTGAATTTTGAAATCTCGTCCGAGACAAATCAGGATCAATCCACTCAGAACTACACCGACAGAACTACTCAGAACGACTCGAATCAAGACCAGAAAGACGGAGGATGTGGTCGAATGCAGTCGAAAGGAAGGCCTGCATCCAGATCGTCGAAAGCTGTTTCAATTTTCACAACGTGAGTCTCATCTTTGCATCGAATCCACTCCATCCATCCATCAAGCTAACGCATTCCATTCCATTTCGTTTGGATTTTTAGAGAAATGGCAGGTTGATCAGCTCACCCTTTGAAGAGTTGCCTGATCCAAACGAGCCTCAAAACGCCCTTTATTATGACCGCGTAAAACAACCTAGGAGCTTGAAGATCGTCCTTGTTAGTGGCCATACATGCTTGCATCTTGAAATTGGTTTTGATTCATCATCTCGTCCCGTTCATCTATCAGAATTCCCTCAAGCAAGAGTCCTATCAAAGCATAAAAGAATTCTATGCTGATCTCAAACTGGTCTTCTCTAACCTGGTTAGCTTAAATCTCTCATTGGTTGCGTCCGCAAATCAAAATACTAAGTCCTTTTTCTCTTCAGTCATTTGTAGTCAATAAATCTACTCGCGATTGGCAAGATGCTATCCGAATGAATGTGAATAAACCACTAATCTTGATTTTATCTTTCACCTTTCTGATTCATTGTTTGATTTTAGCAATTCGTAGAGGAAACTTGGCAGGCCAAAGTCAACGAAGGAGTCCTTCCACCCCTAGATGGAATTCTTAATCAAGACTCTAGTTTAACAAATGATATGCCCTATAGTTCAAGGCCATCAACCTCAACCGTAAACTCAGATCCATTTTGCTTGACGAATGAAAATACCCAAAATAAATTAAATTCTCTAGATCAATCGGTATCTCAATTTAACCCCCTTTCTGTCTTTTTGAACTCATATCAATAGCTTTTTATTTCTACTTTTAGGATCCAAGCTCTAATTCAAAGCTTGGTTCTGCCACAACTGCACCTCAAAAGCGAAGTCGCTCTCCATCCACCGCTTCAACTGCAACAGTAGAAGAGCCAAAGACATCAACACCAACTCCAAATCTATCCAACTCTAATGGTGCCACCAAACAAGCCAATAAGCGCGCCAGAAAAACATTAACCAATCCCTTGAATGCTTATGAAGAATCTTCAACTCCCCTTAAAGACCGATTCCCTGACTCAGAAACTGGTTGGATGAAAGAAAACTCAAACTTGAATATTCGATCTCTTGGTTCATTCATCTTGTCAAGAATCAAAGCAGAACGTCTCCCCCCCGAGTTTTCCTTTCTTTATCCTGAACCCCGTTCTGAATCTTCACCCGAATTGACTATTTTTCAAGAAACCCCCGATCTTAAATTAGACCAGATTCAAGAACGACTCCAAACAGATGTTTATGACTCCATCCAAACTTTCGATCAAGATCTTCATAAGGTCTTTCTCCATGCTGAAACGTCTTATGCACAAGATCAGGAGCGCTTAGGTGGAATTTATCTACTAAAACGTCTTTACCAAGAATTAACTCAAGGTGATGGCAGTTTAGCTTTACGAGACTCTGTTCCTATCGGTGGCGCACGCGCATTGGCAAGCGTGTGCATGGGTCCGGGAAATCGGACTCTTTTACCGCGTAATGAGGAGCCAGTGAAACTCAGAGCAAAGGACAAGAGTGCCCTAGAGGGCGTTCGACATAAAGGTGACTACTTTAAAGTGGGCGATTGGATACATCTTTTCAATCATGATGATCCCTCTAGACCAATCATAGCCCAAATCTTTCACACTTATCGACGCGTCGATACCGGTCGTCGAGTGGTTAATGTGTGTTGGTACTACAGACCCGAAGAAACCGTCCATCTTATCTCTCGCACGTTTATGCAAAATGAAGTTTTTAAGACAGGAAATTTCATTGACCATTCGGTAGAGTGTGCTGATTTGATATAATTTTTTAAGTCCTCTTTTCACTAAACTCTTTGGTTTTTGGGTTGGGGGATTATAGGGATATCCTCGGTAGATGTTTGGTCATGTTTTATACTAAATTCTGTCAGTTTGGAATGTCGCTTTAATGGACTCGGTCTAATTATGTTTTTTATACATTGTCTGTAGTGCGCGGTCGACCATCTGCCCCAATGTGGACACCGGATATGGCCACTTATATATGCGAACACAGGTACAAAGATGACATTTACAATTTTAAAAAAATTAAAAACTGGGACTCTTGTGTTCCTGCCAACGTTCGGAACGAAGCGATAGATGAGAATTTTAATGCATATCCAACTCCGCTTCCGGTTTCATCGCTTGCGCGATTGCCCTCCCCCTTCCTAAGTCCTCCAACCACAAAACCAAAGGGAAGTGGAGAGCCAATTGTCATGGGACCTGAGGAAGCGGTTGATGAACTGCCCAAGGACCAAATGAAATGTCACGATCTAAGCTTAACACTTGCTCAGGTCAAAACCATTTTGGGAACCCTGCCTGCCCACCCACCCAGACCTACCCACGTGACCGAGAACATGGAAGAATCTAGTCAGCCTACACGTTCATTAGCACAATCCAGTTTGCCCACACCAACGCCACCAATACCAACGCCTGCGTCAATGCCAATTCTCCCTCAACCTAGTGTTTCCTTTCAACCAATTCCCAAACCACTTGATTTGAACTCTCCTGAACTCAAGGCATTGCTAGCAAATGCTAATCATGGTTTTGTTCGGCCAACGCCATGTTGGTTAGACGTGATCGCAGCTCAAGAGTGTTTTGAGAAACTGCCAGAAAGCTTTCTAAGTCAGTCAACTGTTCAACACCTAACCTTCTATCATTCAGATGTATCAATTGTTAATCCCTCCCCCTAATTTTAAAGATGATTCAGAAAGCGAAGGCGAGGGCGACATCAATGAAGAAAAAAAACAAAAGGGTGATTTGGTTTGGTTTTTGACACCGCCTTTAAGGTTAATTACAAAGAATAGAAAAATAGAAAAAGAACCAGTAAAGCATAGTCAGGTTTACTTGAATTGGCTAAAGAACGAAAAGGAAAAAGCTGAGACTGGGCCAAAGCCTGTAAGTAATGGTGTGAGACAGGAAAGCGAGCTCAATGGCTCGAGTAGTTGAGGAAATTGTGTCCATTATGAAGAAATCAAACGAAATGTGGTTATCTCAAACGAATGTTAGACTTGTTGTTTTCTTGCTGCATGTTGTGTTTTAAAAAGTTGAAACTGTATCGTTTTGTGAAAACAACCCAAAGTTGAAAAGGTCATTTGCTCTTATGGAACTGGGTTATGCGGTCTTAAACACTAAGATTTTCCAAATATAAATTCGTCGCATATTGTGAACAATTGGTTTTCACGATAAATAATTGTTTATAAGTGCAAAGGTCTTTGAAAAATCAATTTTCTTTCTACTTTACTTCATTATGAAATGATACCAACCACGTTTCTTTTGAAAACCAAATTACATTTCGTTTTTACCAAAAACATTACTTTTCTTATTTTGTCTTGGTTAATTTTTTGAAAAGAAAAAGTTTCAAAGGCTTGAAAAACTATGGCCAGCTCTGGAAAGTACCCCTTTTAGGCAAGAAAATTTTCTTTCCTGAGGAAATGCAGCTCTGCCCCTAAATGTTCATTTTTACAAACAATTTGAGTTTATTTTTAATTTGGGATCTCTTTACATTTTTAAAAACCACAGAAAAAAACCTATGATTTATTAAAAGAACATTTTGTCATTGACTTTATATGTATTGTTTATATATAAAAAGGATTGACATCCATTTTTTCCTTTGTTTCCATGCAGTTACCTGGTATTTTGCTTAAATTACGTATTTTTTTTGGAAAATAAATCTTGTCCTTTTATTCTACTTTTTTTTTTGGTATTTTAAAATTTGATTCACATCACTTGTCAAAAGTGACTTGAAATTGGGATTATTTCATAGAGCTCTTTTTTATATAAAAAAAGAATAGATAATAAAATTATAATAGGTTGTGTCACTATCACTAAGTCTCAAATTATAAATCATAATTTTTTTACTCAAATCCCAAAATTTATATTTTGGGATTTTGTCAACCTCAGGAACTAATTAGCTTCAGGAATTTGGGGTAGTGAAAACCTATATTTTTTAGGGGTAGGAAATAAGCTATTTTTCCATTTCAAATTTCTATATTTCTCAAAAATGATATCTCTTTTCATCAAGCCAAAACAAGCCTAAGATTAATATAATGACTAATATTTATTAAAATAATAACATTAGAGTAAAATGATTATCTTTCAGGAAGTATTTAGGAATAATGTACAGGAAGTACAAATTTTAAGCCTTAATTTGGGAATTAACTGCATTGAGTTATGAAAATGATTTTGATTTCAAAAAAGGATTTCAACACAAAAAGAAGACAATTGAGAATTATACCTTTGTTTATCCATATAATGTGAAAAATTCAACATGAAACTGTCATTTTAGGAGATTTTTTATTTTCTTCAATGGAGATTCAAAATGAGAATGGTCAATATCAAAGAGGTTGGAGGCTTTGTTGAGTTTGTAGTTGATTGTATAGCTTTATATAATTTAGCTTAAAAAATTAGTGAGGAACAGCTTTGTCTTTTCGAAAATGACTATTGACGCGAGTATAAAATATTGATTGAAAGTTTCTCTTTAGTGAAAACTCAAAAATAAGAAAAATGATTAAAACTTTTAAGTTACAATGATATAAAGGGAGGTTATGACAACTTTTTGTTTTTTTTACAAATTATAATTTTATATTCAAATTTCATATCAATTCTATTACATATTTTATGTGAGTTTTTGATCTGAATTGAAAAAAGAAAGCCTCACTTATTATAGCATTGGCACATAAAAATATTTTGTATAAGCTAATTATAATATTTCTTGGTTTTTTTGAAGTCTTTTCAATCCTTCTTATTCTCACCTTGTAGAGAATATTATGTATATTGAAGTTCTTAAGGTCATACTTACAGAACTTTCTTTCCAATATGAAATGATCTCCTGTTGTTTGAAAAAAATTATAAATTTTTAATGAATTGTTTTTAAATAAGCTTATCTTTTTATTTTGTTTTTAATTTTTTGCTCCAATTTTTTTCATAAAACTTCAACTATTCCTACCTTTTGAGAGAAAAAGGAGTTGGGTTTAGGTTTGTGTAAAAGAACTCAATAGTAAATGGGTAGGAAGGGGATTTTAATTTCTTCAAATTTTCTTTTTGAAGGAAGGTGTAAGTTGTGGATATCAAAATTTGATCAAAAAATCAAGTAATTTTTCTATCCTCAAGATTTTTATAAATTAAAATTAGTAAGAAATAATAACTTGCAGACTTGAAAGAAAAACATGCAAAAGTTATTGTTTTGAACTTGATTAGTTTAAAAAAGATTTATTGTTTGATCAAAAATTGAAATTTATCCAAAAATACTCTATGAGAGATATTTAAGGTTACAAAGGAATTTCTATTATAGTAATTCTTTTGGATTAATTGAGAAAGATTTTAATCAACTGATATGAGAAAGGAGTATTTAAAAATATTTTCTCTTTGAGTGGCTCAAGGGTAAAATTGATTTTAAGTATTTTTTTAATCTGGCTAAGAGGCTAAAATGTCTTTCAGAATCAGGGAAAAATGTGTTTTTCCTCAACTTAAGTGTAATTTAACTAATCATAAAATTAAGAAGATTCTAAAATTTCATAAAAAGATGAGGCAATGAGGACATTTTTCCATATCTTCAAATTTTCTCCCTCCAAAGTTAAGAAATGTACCAGTTTTGAAAGGAATATTGATGACTGAAAACCAAATAATCTAATAATCAAGGCCTGGTTTTGACCAACATGGGCTTGTTCCAGAAATTTTGTCTCTATAAGCAAGGAAATATCATAGTAATAGATCACTGTGAGTCTTAAAAGAAATTTCTAATGCATGTAAATACCCTTTGAAAGGGTTAGAGCTGCTTTGATGCAGCTTGTTTCAACTCAAGGTTAGTTTTAACCACTTTGACACCCTCAAAACAGACCTGCTTGTTATCAAAACCTTCTCATAGATTTCCTTCACATATCCTGTGACTCAATTTCATTCCAAATACAATGAGTCAACCTTTGTGTTGATTTTAACATCCCAAGCCTGGTAGTAAATATTTTAGTCTAGTCTGAAACCATTTTAGCCATGATTCCTTTTCCCCCTTGAAATTGATCTTCCCAATTTTGTTTTTTTGAATTCCTCCACATTTACTATACTTAAGATCTTAAATATGCAAACAAATTTAAAAAATGCAGTTCACAACTGTCATCATTAACTGATCATTAGAAAACTGAAACTCAATTATGTAATATACACATACATTTTGATAAGTCAAATGAAAATAATACAATTTAAAATAGATTTGTGATATTACCCCACCTCATTTTTAGAAAAAAAAAACAATTATTAACACCAAATATTTTATAATTGAATTAAACATAGAGCATTTTCAGATTTTCATATGGTCAAATTTCAAAAAATATTTATTATAAATTTCATACACTTTCTTTTCAAAAAATATGATTTTTTTAAGATTTTTAATAAAGTTTTATGAGAAAAATGTTAATTTTTCTTTTGATTTATTTAATTAATTTTCTGTAAAAATTATGTTTTATTCAGTTTATTAATTTTAAACTTTCATTTAAAAGAAGAATTAATTTTATTTGATATTAAGTTTTGTTTTTTATGGTATTTTGGGTATATAAACACATCTATAAGGCTCACATAGGGAGAAAAATCTATAAGAATTGGATTTTAGATAACTTTAATTTGACTTAACCTTATTATCAAATATGTTTTTGTTATTATGATAATGAAAAGGACTTTGATTATTTTTGATTCATTGCTGAGCCATTAAAATTAACTAAAGATGGAAATATTAGTCTCATTCATGAAAGTTTCATTTAAATTCAAAATTTTCATGATTAGATTGTGGATCAGAAATGGAAGAAATGATATTAGTTTAAGTGATTCCATTACTGATTCTGAATACAAATTCTTGCATGAAAGAAATAACCTTTGCTATTAGTTTCTATAGCTTTGATTGTAATGTATTTTTGGGGTTCAGATAGTTTATTTAAAGAGATGTTAAGGTATTTAAGATATTGGAGTATTCTATCTTTTATTTTGGATAAATGTATTTTATTACAAAGCACTGGTATATTTTCTTTATAAGTTTTTTAAGAAAAGATATGTTAATTATTGTGTCTACTGATTTTTTGCAAGATTTCGAAATTATTGATAATTCCTTCTTTCTATTTTATTTCTCTTGAGGTAGATATTTTTCCTTTTATAAGATTATTGAAGATTATTAAGAGCTTGTTTTCTAAGTGAAAGAAATATTATATGATCCCCATCACCTTTACTTCATAGCTATTTAATAAATCTTTAGTGTTAAATTAATTCTTTATTAAATCACTGATTAGGGAATAACTTTGATTCCCTGATACGCATGCTAGGATCAGACGCAAGGATATAATATTGTTTTTGTGTTTATTTTTCTTAGGAAGTTTTTTATGTCGATTGATTTAACGAAATGAAAGAAATGATGATATTATATAGCTGAAAGAGAAAATCTACTCCTAAAGTGATTGCAAGCGAAATATTTTTTGGTATAACCAATTTTGTAAAAACCATTGAACAAATAAATTATTTATATGAACTATTATTATGTTGACATTTTATGAGATTAATATGAATTAACCGAAAAATTAATTTTAAATTGCTTTCCAGATTTCTTGAAGAATCAATGAGAATTTATTCGCATACAATTGTGAGTTGTTTGGGGTACAGATGGTGGACTTTGTTGATCTTTTTTAATTTCTGTTTTAAGGGTAGAAAATGATGATATTGGTGTTTTGGTGATGATAGTGATTGAAAAAATCCATATATAACAAAAAGTTTAATAACGAATAACCCAAAAAAAAACTTGGAAAACCCAAAGAAATCATTGATGATGAATCAAAAATCATGAAGAAAAGAACTATGAATATTTCTCAAGTTTTTTATTGATTTAGAGGAAGATTAAAGCTACTTATTTTGAGATTAATAGGAGAATGTTGTATTAAATTGGACTTTGATATTATGAAAAAGAATCAAGGTTTAATTAGTGGAGACTTCCAAAAATCATTTTATTTCATCTTAAAGATTGAGTCAGTTATAAGGAATAAACTTACTTCAATTGAACTTTCATTTTTATAAAAGCTAATTAATGAATAAAACCTCCAATTCTTTCATTTAAAGCTAGTATCAATCATTAAAAAAAATTTCAAAGTTTCTTTCAACAATTGAAACACATCAAATTAGTAAAATTAAATTTTGAAATCAAAACTTATGCATAAATATTTACAATTCAAAGCAAGAAATAATTCATAAAAGAAATGAACAAAATTTATATTTCTACCTTGGATAAATAAAACGTTTAGGTCAAAACATGACCAAAATCCTTTGAAAAATAGTCACTTCTGTCTTCAAAATCTATCACTCTGATTTCTATAGGCCATAAAGAACCTTCAAATGATAAAACTTTGAAATAGTAAGGTATTTCTTTGTCTTCATTGAATTGAGTTTCAACTCTGTACTCCATTTTGTTTGCTCAAACTTTATTTGTACTTTTTCATTCTTCTCATCAAAGCTCATTTTTCATTCTATTTTTTCCTCTCCAAAGAATTAATCCTGAATATTATTCTTATTGTAAAATATATTTTCAGATCAATCCTCAATTTTATAAGTATTAACTTTGTAAACTGGTGTCACTTGCACCTCTTCCAGTTTCATCTTGTCCAATTATAATTCAGAATTTTAACTTACCCCACTACCAATTGAAAAAAACTTACCATTTTTGGGATTAAGAGTTTCACTCCAGAATGAAAACATACTTTCTGAATAATCAGGAATATATTTTATTATTTTTAAGTAAGCCACAGTAGCTCTTGCACTTATATAGCCGTTATATCTATTGAGAAAACGCTAAAATTCTTAATATTTGTCAATAATATTAGATACTCTTGATTCTTCAAGATTCAGGAAATTCTGGTACTTATTCTTGAGCCAAAATTTAATGAGATTTAACGAATATCTGTTCATGGAAAAATATGGGAAAGCTTTTTTTTATCTTGAGCTCAATTAGTTAGGAATATATAATACAAATGGCTTAGATGAATTGAGGTGGGTGCCAGGGATCCCAATTATTTTTTGAAATTATTCAGTAAGTGTGTTTTTTATAAAAAAATTTAAAACATGAGAGTTTGGAAAAAAGTATTTGTATGAAATATTGGGAGAAACGTTTGAATTATATCAAGTAGAATATAAGAAAGCCAACAAATGCACATTTTTTTGTTTGAGGAATAATTAAACATATAAGTAAAATAATTGGAATCTTATCTTTTGGAGAGTGCTTAATTGAATATGTATCTCTTAGTGAGTTAAGTTTCAAATTAAGCATACATATTTTAGGAAACTCAGTTACAAATACATGTATTTTTTATTTATTATTTTATAAAAAATTCTACATAACATTAATAAGGAATTTAATGAGTCTGATTGGCGTCAATATGAATAAATATTTATATGTGTATTGGATTTCAAATAGATATTTATGAATCATTTGGAAAAAAGAAGGTAGATATTTGATATAAAAGGCTTTACATTATTTTTTTGGAAAGGATCTCAAAGATGTATCTAGAATTATCAAAATGATATTTTGTTTATTATGATTCTAATTTTAAATAAACCCTTGATTCAAATATTTTTATCTTTCATGTTGGAAAACAAGGAATAATGACCATGATTAAAACAAATTAACCTTACTACTGGTGAATCCATGAGAAGACCACCTGGAACTCCCTTGAACCTGTGGCGCATTATAAAAAAAACACAAAGCTACTTGAGATCTAGCCCATATGTGGATTTGAATTTTATATGGGTTCCAAATTAGGATTGCTTCTTTTCTTCAATCATGAATTCTATTATCCCCAGAAACTCCAAGAAGGAGTATAATAACCAATATTTTTTACTTGTAATTGTAATTTAAAGGATATTTTCTCAAAATGGTTATATATTCACCATGGCTTCAAATTTATCATTCCAATATCACATCATGGATGAACCATTATAAAATACTAGGACATTTTCCAAAAAGTCAATAATAACCCATTACTTAAAATATAGTTAAATAGGGATTTAAATATGAAAATAAGTATTAATAAATTATGATATTTTACCACCATCTTCTATGATATTGTGAGAAAACCTCTTGGAAAATAAAATTCAAAAAAAATCCAATAAGATTTCAGTAAAGTTTACAAGTTAAAAATATATTAATGAATTTTCAGTTTTCTTCATTCCTCTGACATCTAAGGGATCACTAAATCTGAAAAGCATTTACAGAAAGTAGAGCTATCAACTCCTTTAATTATAAAATACTCAACAAACTCTTTTCACTTGTTCATACCTAAATATTTTTTTTTCAAATCAGGAGCATTCTGTTTTAAATGAATAATATTTTTTTGTTTCTACTTATAGCTGAACTTATAATTAATCAAGGGATTTGGTAAACCCACTTAAGCAATTCAGTTAAAACACCAAGCCCTTATATTTTTTTGGCATAAATTGGTAAAAAAACAAAAGGGGTGCACTGGGCCCATTTTAAATTAAAATGAAACAAAAAACCTTCCAAAAACCCCCCAAAATTCCCATAACCAATTTTCTCACACTTTTTTTCACATTCCCACCAAAACAAGGACCAAACACCCAAACAATACACATTGGCCTCCCCAACACCAAGTTTTTTTTTTTTTTTGAAAAATAGCATTACAAACCAAATTTTCCATATATTTCCACAGTATTTTTCTTTTTTCCTCAAAAAACTGCATTTTAATCCACAAAAGCCTGTCACAGGGGCTCTTCTAAGTGAAGAGGGCCTGGCACTCAGTGAACAGACTTACTTATTGAGGGCTCAGAGAGGAATATTTAAAGGATGAGAGCAATCAATAAAAGAGTAGAATTCCTAATGAATAGCATAAATGGAATTAAGGAAAAAAAAGAAAAAAAGCAATAATAGAGAGCCAACCACAAATAATGCTGTATCACTGTTTCAACCTATCCAGAAAAGAGAAAAGGATTAATGAGGATATGACCACCAGGACTCTACTGAACAGGTTAGGAAAGGCTAAGACTGACTTAAGAAATAATAATATAATACCCCTTGAATGAGAAATGAAATAGTACTAATAATAAATCGAATACCTTAATTAACTGGGGGAAAGCCCCCAGGTGGGTGAAAGGGGGCTGGTATATGTGAAAAATACCAGCCTGGATTTTGAGTACTGAGAGGCCATGGGCTATATCCTAGAAGAAGCTGTATTTGAGATGGAAACCTGTATTGGTGAATCCAATACAGGTATTTTCACCTGTATTGAGGAAGGGACTGTATTTGGTGAATCCTGTATTGAACTGTATTGGGCTATGAGAATGTGTTTCGTGGGTATTCCATGAAACCCCCTTGCTGATTGGGTTTTGAAAGATTTTCAATGAATAATGATTGGTAATGCCCTGCCTGTCTGCATGGCTGTGACTTTATCCCCCTATCGAGGGTGGTCAGCTCTGAGCACCATAAAAATAAGTGAATCTTTATGAGGTCAAATAAAAAACAAATTTTTTCTTCCCCTTAATTTTCTCAATTTCCATCCTCTCATATTTCCTCTTTATCAATCTTAATCCCAAACTGCCCCTTCATCTTCATATACCTGTAGGTCCTTCTGCTTCACTTGACTTTGGTTCTTATCCTCTTCTTTAAAATTTCCTTCTATCTTATTTGATATTGCTGTATTTCACTTTCCTCTTCAGTGTTCTTCATTAAATTTATCTTGAGTCCTCATGGCTCAATTGAAATGCGTGAATTCAGGTTTATGTCCCAAGAATTCACTGTCATTTGGATGATTTCCTTCTTCTTGAGATTGGGACAGAATTTTCTCTTTCTTTACTCTTGGAAAAATTCAGAAATTCCATAAAAATTTCCCCATTTTGATGTTTTCTGTGTTTTTTTGGCAATTTTGGCCAAAATGTGCCATTGTGTCAATATGCATGATTTAGAGTATTTTGATAATTTTTCAATAATATGAAGAATGTGAGAATTTGAAGGTTTTGAAGAAGAAGTTGTATTGAGGCTTGAAGAGTCTTGCAGATGATTTAAAGAGTAAATGAAGTGATTTTGTAAAAAATGTGCAAATGTATTAAAAGGGCCAAATTGGCCAATGAAACACTTTTCTTGATATTTTATTCTAATTCCTTGTGCTTCACCCCATCGTTGAGGGTCAATTTCTGTAAATTACTTGATGAACTGGATTTGTCCATAATTTGCGTGGTCTTGGCTTTGAATTTTGACCATAACAATAATTTCAAAGCTGACTTCCATATATGACTCCAATCACTCTGATTCCCCACCTTCTGTACTTTATGGGCTTTGTGTCTTTGATATCTTGAGGGAGCTTTCTGAAGATATTATGGCCCCTACAGAGATTTATGAAATTAATAAAACCTATAATGGCTTCAAATATGTCAGAGTTATTGAGCCACCCTGCATCAATTGTCAGAAGAAGGGGGTTCCTTGTGTTGAATATGCTGCTGCTAGGTCCACAAGGTTACAATTCTCCAACGTTTGAGAAAAAACTTCTCCATGGCCAGCCATAGATTCCCAGACAATCACAGAAGATTTTCGAGCAGCAGCAAGAAGTGTGGAAGATTGTGGTTGGAAGCTCCTATTGACAAACCCCCAACCTCTGATGCCACCTCTGGTCACACCAATTGTGAGCTGATTGGTCAAGGAATTTCTGAGTTACAGCATTGTATGGCTGTTGTGAGCCTTTGAGATATGACCACATATCCAAAAAGATCACAAGAAAACTTTATAATAATTATCTTAAAACCAGTGAAAATGCCATAAATAGGCATAAACTCTGAACTAACTCAGAATCCAATGAGTAAAAATTTGAAATCAATAGCACCGTTAGATTTCTCATGGCAAAATAAACATATATCATTTTTATGGCATATCCTTAAAGTCAATAATTACTGAATAATTAGTAATAATACACTAAAAAAGACATAAAATCTTATGTAATTCAGAAACCAATGGAACAAAAAGTAAAATAAATTGCACCATTGGCTTTCTCATAAAATACTACACATAAAACAATTTTGTGTCATTTCTATAAAGTAAATACTTAAAGAATTAAGCTGAATATATGCACTTTTTTGGTGAGTGCATACATTCATGGTTTTTAGCTAATATCTATTGAAATATACATGATAGAGAGTTAAACTAAAAATAAAGTTGAAAGGTAATCACTGTAGGAACACAGATATGAACATTATTTGACATTCTATAAGCAAGGCTATAAGGTGTAAGGATTCATTGCACAAAATTGCTAGCGTTGTTGACCACTTTGTTGTGAAAGTGATCCAAACTTAAAAAAAAAGTGGATATTAAGGATCTACTAGCTATTACGGGAAGAATGTTGTATTTTTTATCATACTATTAAAGTTAAAGCCCCCTTAAATCAAACTTTGAAGTTTAAACTATTGAATGTTGACAGAAAAGATGAGATACAAGAAAAATCATCAAAAATAGATTTTTGATTATGTAATAGAATTATCTAGGAAGTTGATTGAGGACATGCCAAGCTATCAAAATTCACTGTCTGAATGGCTTTAGCATGTATAAATCAAAGGTTATGAATGATCAAATTTTAAGCTTAAAATTGATCATTTATAATCATTCACTGTAATTTTATTTTGAGTTTGATAGCTATATAAGTGATGAAGGTGGTGAATACTATGAGAAAATACTGATTGTTTCCCATGGATACCATCAGTACACATCTACTAGAAGGGAGGAATTTACTATAAATAGCGCTACTTTTACTCTATTTCCCCCTCAGACGAAACAAAACAATAAAACAACTAAATCAAAAAGGCAAAATCTTTATTCTTTATATATGAATCTTTTATATTATCAAAGACAAAATGTAATATTTATTATAATCATCAATCTTGATGTGATTACTCCAATTGTTCATTTGTTTTGTTATAATTCTCTTAAAAATCCTATCTCCATGTAAAATCAATAGTATTTGTAGTTTATTTTATTTTTATTTGTAAATACAATTTGAATAAGGTGTATTTACATTATTTGGCATCAAATATTTCAAATTTATTATATTAAGTGTTCACAGTGGGTAATTTTCTCTTATCACAATAATTTTTCTATTATTATTCTTAATAATTATTTTATTTATATAAATAGTATTTATATTAATATATAAATTTAATATTAGTAATGTTATCGTTATTAATTGTTTTTTATTAATAAAACACAATTTTTTACTCATTTATTATTTGTTGGTAACAATAATAAAGTGCTCTTAAATATTAATATATTCATTTATTATATTATTATATTTATTTAATAATGTAATCATTTTTACGCCATAATTATAATAAATGTTCATTGTTATAATTCTTTTTATCTGATTTATTTCATTTATAAAGACATTCAGAGTACAATAAGTAAAATATTAGTAATTTTTACTTATTGTTTCATAGTCAAACCTTACATTTGGGGGCATGGCCATGATATTTACTTAAAAAGACCTGTAAAAAGATTAAATTGGGTTTATCTAATAATAAATGATAATTATAATAATAAAATTATATTATAACTTTGTATTTATTGATTTTAAAAGCTATTGAGGCATTTGGAAAGCAATTGTACTGTCTTACACATGGTTTTTCACATCCATAGACTTGCAAGAACTTTCTTTGAGTGACTCTAGTCATTAAAAAGGATATCCATAGAATCAAAATAATTTTCTATTATAAATTAATTTCATAGAAAAATCATCTGCATTTTTTATTTTATTCTTTCAAAATAAAAATAAAAGAAATAATAAAAACCAACAAAAAAGTTATTTTCATTCATTTTTTCCGTTACTTTCTTAATTTCATTTATTATAAGATATAAAAGCCATTTTCATGTGGAAAATTGCCTTATATTACAAAAATAACACTTGTCAAAAGACTTATATGTCTTTGTTTTTTCAGTGCTTTAAGACAATCCAACAGAGGACAATCAGACTACTGTTGAAAGATTGGTGGAAGAAACTTGCTCAAGTTCCCCAATGCCAATTGTCATTCAGAAAAATAAAGCTAAGAAATTAGACTTTCCAGGACCTACTATTCAGGACTCTGAAGGTGAGTACCTCCTTTTTAAGTTGCCATTAAAAGAAATTCTTCTCCTGAAATCTTTTTATTACTTATTTCTTAAATTATGACCACTAGAAGAGGTTCCCAATACTCCATCCAATCAGCAAAAACTGGACTCAGAGGTAGAATTGATCCCTCAAAAGGGAAAAGAAAGGGCAAAATCCCCAGTGGAACAGAATCCACACAAGGAAGTGCCATATCCCAAAGGAACATCCCAGAAATTCCCATGATTTATGAACCAGAGTTGGAACTAAGTATGAGTAACTCCAACAGGTATAAATGACATTCAGAGGGCTCAAATAGACATTTACATGAGTCAGTACAAGCCGTACTACATGGTGTACAAGGAAAAGGATTGGGAAATGTTGCCACAAATACACCAAGGAGTGATGAGCTCCTGGCACATCCTTAAAACGTCACTCAAAGAGGAGGAAATAGTGAGATACTCCAATGGATGGAATCCACTATCATCCAAACCTCAAATCAAAAAGATCAAGTAATACCATTCCAAAAAGAGGGAGGCAATAAAGGAAGAAGCACCAAGCCAGCCCACTTCCCCAAGAAGGGAAGAAGAACAAGAAAAAGAACTTGAGAAAACAATATTACCCAAGTTACAGGATTCCAAAAATCCAAAAAGATGCCATGGACAATCTCTTCAACATGGCCAGAACCTTGATGGAATTCAAGGACAAGGAGGAACAAAGAATGAGACAACCTTATTTCCCAAAGAAATAGCTTTGTCTTCAGATGTTTTAAATAATGTAACAGAAATAAAAATCAGTATTTTATCTCTTAAAGAAATTAAAAACAGTTTATTATCCTTACAAGAAATAAACAATAATTTATCATCTTTAACAAAAATTGTTGTACAAAATAAAAAGAAAATTGATAACATTAAATTTATGGTTGAAAATAATAAGCCAAAGGTTTTAATTGAAAATACTCAGGAATTAATACAAGGACAACAGGAATTGTATAAATACATATAGGACATCAAAAAGAACCTTTTACAATCAATTATGATGTGAGTATTGATAATATCACAGAAACATTAAACAAATTAACTATTTCTGTTGAACAATTCGAAGAAAAGACTTCATAACACCCAAAATTTCTTCTGGACCATGTAGAAAAAAGTGTGATGCAAGAATGAATCCTAAAGATGATATTCAAAGTGAAATAAGACTTATTACTGAAAAAATGTATAAAAAAAGTGAGGCTATGTAAGGTTTGTCTATGAAACTCTTGATAATAGTAGCAAAATCAAGAGTAATATGACTGTCCTCAATAGAAATATATAATATAATAAAATATTATAACCACAAATTTAAATACAATTATTAAAAATAATTATATAAAAAAATAAATTTAATTACTATTATAAAAATATAATAATAAAAAAATATAATAATTATAATAAAATTATAATTTCCCTATTATTGTTATAGTCACTGACAGTTATAACAATAAGAATTGTAAAGCTCTTAATGAGACAATTACACGTGGAAATATAAATAGTAACCACTTATAAATAATATAAATATTATTTATAAAAGAACTATAACACACACTGTGCAGAAATAATTCTTATAGAATAAAATTCTATATAAAAAAACTAATACTAGATAAAAAAAATATAGAACTTTAGAGAAAAACTTACTTATAGTATTTATTTAATACAACAAGTTAAACAACAACAGTTATTATATTAAATAATTATTATAAGTTAAAAACACGTCTGAAATCAATAATTTTAAGGATAAAACAGCTTTTTATGATAAAATTTAAGATTAAAGAGTTTTTAAGAGGAATTTGTGGATTACAAAAGATATTTAAGATGAAAATTTTATAATATAAAATATATTATTGATGATTACAACAATAATCTGAATTCTATGACTTCAATTATTTAATTTAAAATTAATAAAGAATAAAATAACTTAAGAATTATCTTAATAGTAATATTTTATGAATAATAAAACTTTACCTATTTAAATTTCTAATATGATTGGATTAATGATGAATTATTTACAAAAACAGTGATGAAAAGACTCTTTTTATGTCTTCAGAGAAGCTCTCATGATTCATAATGAATATAGAGGGCGTGCTCAGGTCAAAACTGAAAAACCATACTTAAAAACAAAGTTCTTAACTTAAGGCAACTTGTTTTTAATTCCAATCTAAAGTTACCAGTGTTATTCTTAACTCCATGTAGCTTTAATCCTCATTTAAACTAATTATATTAAGTTTTTAATATAAATAAACTTATTTATATTAAAGTTCATCACATGAACAACTTAAAAATAGAGTTTCAAGCAGAAATCTCTTAAACTCAATTTTTAATTAATTTTTAAAGAAATCATAATTTTCTTTGAGCTTAATTAAAAGAGTAAATTTCCAGGCTGATTACCCAGGAATTTTATTAATAAAAGATACTTAAAATTTGATTTATATATAGATAATATTAAATTCTAAGCTGTGTGAAATTTTCAAGCAAATCCATTAAGATTTGGATTTTAAATGAATTTTTGAAGTTATTACTATTTTTTCACATAAAATAGCAATACACACCAAACCTTAGCTTTTGATAAGGTTTTGATGCTTGTAAATTTAAAGTTTTAAGCTTATTTAAGGTTTTTAATCTTGATTAAGCTTTGACAGTTCTTAAAACCTTGATTTCAAGCCTGCATATTGGGATTTACCCTTTGGCAGCTTGAAATTCCTGTCCAAGTTGGGATAAAACCAGCTTAAAACTTAAGGTTGGATAAAAGTCTAATCTTAAAGTTTAATTACGGTTGAAAATACTCCAATACAGGTGGACAACATTAATTGAATCATTGCAGATCCAAAAAGTTGGGTACCCCAGCTCTATTTGGTCTTTTTCCTTTGTCCCACCTTTTTGCGTGGATTTTGCCCTTTTATTTATTTAAAGCCATACCATGGCTTTAAACCCTTTTAAATTGAGCTCATGCAGGATTTACATTCTGTATGGCAAATCCTTAGCCAATTCAGTAAATATACACCACACCTCAATTCTAACTAAAATTTTGGTAAGTTTGCATTAACCTTATGCAACTTTAAATTTAAGATTATTTAAGCTTAAATTTAACAATTTTAAAAAAATGTTAAAAAAGTTACATTAGTACTGTGAGATTCTTAAATCTTCTAATAACACAAGAAATAAGTGTTTTTGGGTATAACACCTTATGGATGTACCCTAGGTTATTTTTGGTGTAGAATCCAAAAATGACATAATATTTATAACTTTGTTTATCCAAAATAAAGTTATACTTATTTTTTGTTATTTTTTATTTTAATTTCAACCAAAAAGAAAAAACTTAGCTGTTTATAAAATCATTTGTGGCCTTATGGGTATATTATACATACCTCACAGGCTCACATTCCCTACCACCAAAAAAAAATTGTACCACAATTTTTCTGTTGTAGTTTACCCCCAAGCTATTTGGGGGGGTATAATCCACCGTCCAACCTCTCTACTTTTACTTTTAAGTATGTAAAGCACACAATTCAAGCTTTTTATTGAGCAATTGGTCTTCTCTCATGTCTGAATGTTCTGAGAAACTTTTGGGAATCAGGTATTTTGTTTTCTACAATCCACTCATCTTCAGGTTGTGGATTTTTATACCTGACTAAGTATTCTCTTTCATTTTTTCCCCTAAGTCTTCTTTCTTTCAAGACTTTTAGTACCTTTTTTTCCTCACTTAGATCTAATGGGGGTACTTCTAAGGGTGTTTCATTTCTTAAACGAAATAATTCCTTGTCACTTGAAGTGTAATGCTTTACTAGACTGACAGGGAATGTTGGATGTTTATTTTCCAGTTCTCCTGACAGTTCTACTTGTACTGCATTTGTCCCATGAAGGGCTTTAATAATAAATGGTCCTGCAAAGGAATCTTTCAATTTCTTTGGGCCTTTAATATTATTAAAGTTCAAGGTTGAAACTAGTATTAAGTCCCCTACTTTGAATTCTGGGGTTTTATGACTTTTATCCCATTTCTGCTTAGCATATTCAAAGGCATAATTCATGCTTTGATTTGAATGATGTCTCACTTTATCAAGCAATAGCTTAAAGCTTGAAGCAGTTGGATGAATGTCAACCAGATCTTTCTTCAAAGTATCAATTGGAAGTTTGGGGTTCCATCCTTTTTCCAACATTGCAGGGGTTCTGCCTGTTGAAGCATGGATGGAGGTCTTATAGGCTAATTCCAATTCTGGTATAAGAGTACACCAATCATGGGTAAAGCCATCAGAATCTTTAAACTCCAGGCCATAAGCACAAAATCTTCTGATCATGTCCTCAAGGGTTTGAATCATTCTTCCTGCTAACCCATCTGTTTGTGGATGGTATGCTGTTGAGAATGATAATTTTGTACCCAAAAGCTTATGTAAATTAGTCCATAATGCTGATGTAAATTTTGGGTCTCTGTCACTAATGATATTTTTAAAGAGACCAGTATGGGATATTACTCTATTCCAGATCAAAAGAGCTGTATCCATAGCTGTGTCATCTTTATGATATGGTAAAAAGATTGGTGTTTTGCTATATCTGTCTACAATAACAAGACATGCATTGTAACTTTTATCACCTCCAGGTGGTAATGTGGTTACCCAATCCATGTGAACCACTTCCCATGGGGTACTTGGTTCTTGGATATGGATCATCAGACCAAATCTTTTACCAGTAGCTTTATTGGCTTTCTGGCATCTATCACAACTATGACAGTACTCAATGACATCTTTTCTCCAAGATGGCCACCAGGCACATGTCTTAATTCTTTCCATTGTTCTGTCTTCAGACAGATGTCCAGAATAAATGTTATCATGGCATTCTAGTAGTATTGTGTTAATCAACATTCTACTACATAGGACCATGACACAAGTGTGTTTAGATCTATGATATAGTATACCATCAAACAAATGGAATCTTCCATCATTATAAGATGTTTCCCAAATATCATCCAGAAAATTAGCCAATGCTGCATCTTTGCAATCTTTGTAAAGTAGAGCAGTAAGTATATGGCAATTTTTATCTTTCTTATAGCTTTCTCTAACTTCCTCAAAGAATTCTGTTCCCACATCTGGGATGTTAATTCCTTCAATTGGAATTTGAAATTCTGCACTTGTAGGAACATAGGCCGTATTTTCAGGTGTATTGGGTAATGCCCATCTACTTAAGCCATCAGCATTCCTGTGAATATTTCCAGCTTTATGTACTATGGTCATATTGCCTCTATACTCCTGTATAGCAATCTGCCATCTTAACATGTGTCTGTTTGGAGTTTTCATGTTAAGAAGTGACTTTACTGCGTTACAATCAGTAATTACTTCAAACACACTGCCATCAAGATAGTAATGAAGTTTTTCCAGAGCCCAAACAAGGCAAAGGCACTCCATTTGGCTAGCTCCATATCTGGCCTCAGTAGGTTTAATTTGTCTTGAAATAAAACAAATTGGACCTTCATAAGGCTTGTCATTGACAATTTGAACTTGATGAAGAGCAGCTCCTAGACCTTCACCACATGCATCAATATACAGCTTGAAAGAAAGTTTCCAGTCTGGCATCAGTAATAATGGTGCATTGGTTAAGGCATACTTGATTCTATCATATGCTTGAATTCTCTCCTGAGTCATTTCAAAAACAGCTTGTTGATCACAAATTTTGTATAATGATCTGGCATGGATTGCAAAATCTTTAAGGTGTTGCCTGTAATAACTGGCAAAACCTAAGAAAGACATCATTTCTTTTTTGTTCTGGCGCATCTGTTTCAGTAAAACTGCAGCCACTTTGTTCTTATCAACACCAAGGCTTAGTCCTGAGACCACATGCCCTAGAGCTTTTAACTCATGAAACCCAAAATTACATTTTATAAGAGAAATTTTCATGTTCACTTGTAGAATTTTCTTAAGTACTAATGAAAGTCTCTGTAAATGTAATTCCCAGGTTTCTGAACAAATGATAATTTCATCAATATAAATGATTAACCATCCCTCTGATAGTTCATGTGGGAAGATAGTATTCATCATTCTTTGGTAATGAGAGGGTGCATTTTTAATACCAAAAGGCATCCTCAAATATTCATAAATACCACAATGAGCAATTATTCTCAATAATTTCCTAGCATGAGGTGTCAAAACATTCTGGTGAAAGCCTTTTAGAGCATCCATAGAAGTGATGAATCTTGCTTTGGATAATTGAGTCAAAGTCTCATGAATTCTAGGGATTGGATACCTGTCTGGGATAGTTTAGGTATTCAGTGCTCTCAAATAACCAACCATCCTTGATTTATCATTATTCCAAGTAATGATTACTGGGGTTGTGACTTCCACTTCCTCATTGTGTCCAACTTTTCTAAGAACTCCCAGTTTCATCAGTTCATTAATATTATTTTCTAATGCTTCTCTAGCCCTAGGGATAGCTGGGTAAGCTGGTCTTCTTAATAGTGCCGGATAAGGCCTTTCGACATTAAGAATAATGTCCACCTCATGGCCTTTTATAGCCCCAAGTGGTTCATTATCTGAAGCAAAGGCTTCCCTGTATTGAAATAAAATTTCAATAAGCTCTTACTTCATTTCCAGTGTTAACTCAGGACTAATTTGTGCTTCAATTAATTGATTTATTACCAATTTTGCCTTATTAACATTTTTTAATTGTTTAATGACAGTAATTTCTCTTTTTTCTAGAGGAAAAGCAAATTTTTGTCTTTTATTTTCCCCTATAGTGAAATACCTGTCTTTATGATTATTAATATCAATACCATAAGTATTGAGATAATCATTCCCAAGTATAAAGTGTTGTGAAGTACAATTATTCATAACAACAATTTCAACTTTCAGTCTTATGCTTCCTGCAGGATGAGGAAATATGATTTCTGCTTCAAATATACACAATGGGTGCATATTTTGGCTAGCACTGCTGAATGTTATACCTTCAATTGGCATTAATTTGTCTTGCCAATTGGTATAAATTTTGTCAAGATAATCCTTTCCAACACAAGTGCAAAAAGAACCTGAGTCAAGATGTATCTTGGCTTCTATGTTATTTATCACAATATTAGTGATACAAGATGACCCAGCTGTATAACCTTTACCTCTGGCAGGTTTGGTTTTTTGCATCCTGGCATCTTGCACATGTATGAGATCCATACATTCATCACTATACCGTGGTAAGTGAGTATGTACCTCAGTGACCTCAAAAGAGACATTAATGTTCTCTATACCCAGTTTGTCTGATATTTCTTCTTCTTCTGAAGGTTCAGAATCACTGTCATGTAAAGATACATCAGTTTCTTTCGTGTCTTCCACGTTTTCAACATTTATCTCATTGACTCTTGTCTTTTTTGGACAAGTGTTTGCCAAATGAGATGTACTTCCACATTTATGACATTTCAAAGGAGTTCTGTCATGTGGTTTGTTTGGTCTTGAAATTGGTTTCCCACTAGTCTTATTGTCTATTGGGGTTTTGGACCAATGTCTTCCAATTTTTATTCTAGTAGTGATGTCCTCCATAGCATTGGCATAATCTTCTGTAGAGCAAGGCTCAATACATCTTCTTCTTATAGCATGCTCAAGGTCACCACCACATTTTCTTAATATCCTTTTATGTACCATTGTTTCAGACATATCAGGATGAAGGGCAGTTAACCTGTCCTTCTGCTTAAGAAACCAAGTCATGGGCCTGTCCTTCGCAATATTAAAAATGGCTTCTTCAAAAGAATTTTCCATTCTAAATCTCCAGGAATCATTTGCCCATTTAGAAATAATTTGTTCTTTCCACCAAGGCCAAGAATGTTTACCATGGTCTTGTCTCATTTTATAATACCATTTCTTTGCTGATTTGGTAAATAATGAGTGTAATCTGGCACTTATGTATTCATCTGGTATGTTAAAGTCTTCTTTAAACATATCAATTGTTTTCATAAATTCCATATGATTATATTCCCCTTCACCACTGAAGGTTGGCCATTCCTCTAATATTGAAATGTCCTTATAATTGCAAGCAGTTTACACGTCATGACTTGAAATTGTATGGTGTAATTCATTCTTCAAGTTAAGTACATTTCTGTCAAGAATTGGTGTGGATTGCCTTGGAAATTCATGTTTTAGTGATATATTGTTAATACTTGATTGAATATCTTCTTTCAATTCAAGTTTGCTTTATCACTTTTTTCCAATTGTTCTTGAAAAAGAGCTGCCTTGTGACCAGTTGAGTTTTCCAAGTTTTGCACTTGTATTTTCAATTTTTTTAACTGTCCAGTTATAAAAGAAATTGAATTTTCATCTGGTTGATTGAGTAAGGTAACTTTAAACTCAAGTCTTTCACAAATTTGCGTCAAAGACAAAATATTTCCCTTATTAACATTTTCAAGGCCAATGCTGGTCTTTTGTTGGTCTTTTACTTGTAATATTTCATTACCCAACTTCTGTTGGACATGATCAAATGCTTTAAATTCTGCCAAAATTTCTTTATTACAAGATTAAAAGTAAGTTACAAGCTTTACAAGATCTACTTCTTTGGAAAGGATTGGTTCAATCTTTCCTCCTCCTTGTTTTTGCATTCCATCAAAGTTCTTGCCATATTGAACACATAGTCCATGGCTGTTTTTTCCTTCTTTGGAATTCTGTAATTCTGCGGGTAAGGCTTGTTCCACTTGGGCTTTGCCTTTCCCTTTGCCCTTCTGGTTGGCTTTTGGGGTTTGCTTGGGCTTGTTTGGCACTGGTTGAGGCGGATGTTTGCTGGTGGATGCTTGAGGAGCTTCCACTGGGCTGTTGTCCTTGGCTTGACCCAATTTCTTCTTCTGGTCCTCTGATAACATGCTTTGGTTTTTCAACCAAGCTTTTATCTGTTGGACTTGTTGTTTGACAGACATGGGTGTCCAACCCAACAAAAGATCTTCTGTCTTTTCTGGCCCGATGAACTTCTTCACTTGAAGATAAGAGCTCATGGTGCCTATCCAAAGACTTGGAAGGAGTTCCCACTCTTGTTGTTTTGACGCCAGGAACCAGTTTTTCCATTGGGATTGATAACTTTCCACAGCTGCCTGTTGGAAATGGTTCAGGTCTAACAGCAATAGCAGTTATGTAAGCTTCTGGACTCTCAAGAAGAGGTTCAAAGGTGCTGGCTGACCTTTGGGAACTGGTGGAAGTTCTGTCATCCTCCATTTGTGCCTCTCCTCTGGGAGGACATTCTTGCCTTTTGGATTTGTGGCTGGAATGTCCTGGTCCAGATCCATTTGATTGGATGGAGTAGTTACTTCCACTTCTAGTAGGAGTCATTTCACGTAAATTTTAATAAAAAATAGAGTAAAATTGAATTGAAATCACCAGGAGGACCTTTAAAGGGCTCTTTGGTTATCAAACCCCTTGGTGCTGGACTGGTTTGAATTTCAATACTGGACTCTGAGGTTTCAGAGTCTGAAGAATTTTCTCTGATGGAAGACACTAGAGAGAATTAAAAATATAAGTTATTTTATCAAATAATGAAAATAACTTATAAACTCAACTTATTAAATAAAGTGGTTTTAATGTAATTTTATGGCAAATTACGTCAAAAATAAAGAAAAATGTCTAAGATAAAAGAAAAAAATGTTTTTAGTAAAGATTTTTATTTTTAAAGATTTTTTATTTGATTTATTATTTTCTTTAAAGGAATAATAATTATGCAATTAACAAGTTAATTAACCAAAATTGTATTATTATTCACTTTATACTAGAGTAACTCAAAGAATAAATTTCAAGTCTGCGATGTGAAAAAGCCACTAGTTAGACAAAAGAAATTTATTCCAAATCACTCAATAGTATATATTCTTAAGAAGAAATTAACTTTATTAATATTATAAAGATTATTTATAAGGGATAAGTCCCCAAAAAGCCAGTATTAAGACAAATATGGCAATTTTACGTCAAAAAATAGTAAAATAAGGTCTAGAATATTATTTATGTCCAAAAATTGGTTTAAAATCCCAGCCAGGCCCCCAAATGTAAGGTTTGTCTATGAAACTCTTGATAATAGTAGCAAAATCAAGAGTACTATGACTGTCCTCAATAGAAATATATAATATAATAAAATATTATAACCACAAATTTAAATATAATTATTAAAAATAATTATATATAAAAAAACTAATACTAGATAAAAAAATATAGAACTTTAGAGAAAAACTTACTTATAATATTTATTTAATAAAACAAGTTAAACAACAACAGTTATTATATTAAATAATGATTATAAGTTAAAAACACGTCTGAAATCAATAATTTGAAGGATAAAACAGCTTTTTATGATAAAATTCAAGATTAAAGAGTTTTTAAGAGGAATTTGTGGATTTTAAAAGATATTTAAGATGAAAATTTTATAATATAAAATATATTATTGATGATCACAACAATAATCTGAATTCTATGACTTCAATTCTTTAATTTACAATTAATAAAGAATAAAAGAACTTAAGAATTATTTTAATAATAAGATCTTATGAATAATAAAACTTTACCTGTTTAAATTTCTAATATGATTGGATTGATGATGAATTATTTACAAAAACAGTGATGAAAAGACTCTTTTTATGTCTTCAGAGCAGCTCTCATGATTCATAATGAATATAGAGGGCGTGCTCAGGTCAAAACTGAAAAACCATACTTAAAACCAAAGTTCTTAACTTAAGGCAACTTGTTTTTAATTCCAATTTAAAGTTACCAGTATTATTCTTAACTCCATGTAACTTTAATACTCATTTAAACTAATTATATTAAGTTTTTAATATAAAGAAACTTATTTATATTAAATTTCATCACATGAACAACTTAAAAATAGAGTTTCAAGCAGAAATCTCTTAAACTCAATTTTTAATTAATTTTTAAAGAAATCATAATTTTCTTTGAGCTTAATTAAAAGAGTAAATTTCCAGGCTAATTACCCAGGGATTTTATTTATAAAAGATACTTAAAATTTAATTTATATATAGATAATATTAAATTCTAAGCTGTGTGAAATATTCAAGCAAATCCATTAAGATTTGGATTTTTAATGAATTTTTGAAGTTATTACTATTTTTCCACGTAAAATAGCAATACACACCAAACCTTAGCTTTTGATAAGGTTTTGATGCTTGTAACTTTAAAGTTTTAAGCTTATTTAAGGTTTTTAAGCCTTATTAAGCTTTGACAGTTCTTAAAACCTTGATTTCAAGCCTGCATATTGGGATTTACCCTTTGGCAGCTTGAAATTCCTGTCCAAATTGGGATAAAACCAGTTTAAACCTTAAGGTTGGATCAAAGTCTAATCTTAAAGTTTAAATAAGGTTGAAAATCCTCCAATACAGGTTGACAACCTTAATTGAATCATTGCAGATCCAAAAAGTTGGGTACCCCAGCTCTATTTGGTCTTTTTCCTTTGTCCCACCTTTTTGCGTGGATTTTGCCCTTTTATTTATTTAAAGCCATACCATGGCTTTAAACCCTTTTAAATTGAGCTCACGCAGGATTTACATTCTGTATGGCAAATCCTTAGCCAATTCAGTAAATATACACCACACCTCAATTTTAACTAAAATTTTGGTAAGTTTGCATTAACCTTATGCAACTTTAAATTTAAGATTATTTAAGCTTAAATTTAACAATTTTAAAAAAATGTTAAAAAAGTTACATTAGTACTGTGAGATTCTTAAATCTTCTAATAACACAAGAAATAAGTGTTTTTGGGTATAACACCTTATGGATGTACCCTAGGTTATTTTTGGTGTAGAATCCAAAAATGATATAATATTTATAACTTTGTTTATCCAAAATGAAGTTATACTTATTTTTTGTTATTTTTTATTTTAATTTCAAGTAAAAAGTCTGTTTAGGACAAAATTAGCTGTTTATAAAATCATTTGTGGCCTTATGGGTATGTTATACATACCTCACAGGCTCACAGGCTAAGTTAAACATTCCAAAGCTATTAACCCCATTTACTCACATAAGAAATCCTGTTAAGCCAACCAGGAAAGAAAAAACCCATTCACAACAGACTTGAGTCACCAAGCCTTAATGAAGGAAGAACCTCAATCGAAAGAATGCCCAACATTCACAGGAGAAGGTGAATATGATCATATGTCATTTATTAAAACAATTGAAATGTTACAAGAATATTATTCCATACCAGATGAGTTAATCACTGCCATATTACACTCACTATTTTAGAAATCCTGCAAAAAGATGGTATTATGGCATAAGGAAAACAAATGGCAAAAATACCTGGTCTTGGTGGAAACAAGAAATAATCACCAAGTGGGCCAATGATGCCTGGAGGTACAAAGTAGAGAATGCATTTGAAAATTCCTTCTTTGACCCAGAAAAGGATAAACCTTTGATGTGGTTCTTAGAACAAGTTGAAAGATTAAATGCACTGTACCCAGAAATGTCACAAAACGTGGTTCACATGAAGATACTTAAGAAATTTGGAGGAGATTTGGAACATTCCCTGACAAGCAGGTGTATAGAACCATGCTCCACAGAGAATTATATCAATGCACAAGAAGACATAGTCAAAAGGACAAAAATTAGCAGAACTTGGAAGAAATTGGACATTAAAAGTTCAAATAAACCATTTATCAATAAAGATAAACCACAAGAACATTTTTAGCCCAATAAATCCAACAGTAATGAGCAAAGAAAGTGCCACAAATATGGAGGTATTGGACACTTGGCCAATACTTGACTTAAAAAAGCACAAATCAATGAAATTGAGGAAACAGAAGACCACAATGACAAAGAAGAAGAATCTGAAAAGGATACTGAAGAATCAGAAAGTTCTGAAAGTGATGAAATTAATATAATTAATGCACAAATTAATAATATTGATTTAATATATGGAGTACTGGATGTCAATTCAAACTTACCACAAGTTGGAACATCTGACACAAGCCTGACAGACATACAAGATGCTAAATTTTATAGAACCAAACCAGCAAAAGGAATGGGATATACAGCTAAAATATAATAAGTATAAGTATTTTCATGGTGGGAAACCAAGAGGCAAAAGTGAACTTAGATACAGGAGCATATTGTACCTGTGTTGGTAAGAGTTCTTTGAAAACAATTGTACAAGATTGAGAAGAAAAACTTATACCAATACAAGGAGTCATAGTTAGTAGTGCAAGCAAAAGAATGAAGCCCCTTGGAATGATTGACTCAACACTCATTTTTTCTCACCCTTTGCAATGTATCAGATTGAAAGTGGAGTTTGTGGTAATGCAAAACTGCACTAGAAGCCATTTTATACATGGAAATGACTACATCCAAATTAATGGCATAGCTATCTCTAACCAAAAAAACGTTATACCATAGAAGACAATAAAAGGAAATAATTTGGCTTCTTAAATAACAAAAAAATGACAGTTATTAATAATGAAGAAAAAAACCCAGAAAAGGATTTTTTCATAGCTTAACAACTTAAAGAGGAAGAATTCAATCAAGAATTAAGAGAAAAATGAAAGAAAAATTGATTGACCTCTTATTTAAATCCAGAAATGCCTTGGCAACTGACAAAGAGCCACTATGTGCCATAATTGGACATGAGGTAGACATAATCCTTAATGTGGAGAAACCTCATCCACCCTTATTAATAAAACCAGCTTACCCAGCTAGCCCAAGGGAGAAAGAAGCTTTAGAGGTACACATTAAAGAATTAATGGACCTTGGAGTATTGAGGAAAATAGGACATAATGAACAGGTAGAGGTCACTATACCTGTCATTATAACTTGGCATAATGGAAAATCAAGAATGGTAGGGGAATTTAGAGCCTAAACACCTATAATATCCCTGACAGATATCCAATACCCAGAATCCATGAGACATTAACACAATTGTCACAGGCTAAGTTCATCACAGCCATTGATTCTCTAAAGGGTTTTCATCAAAATGTCTTAACAGAAAATGCCAAAAGACTACTGAGGATAAAAGTCCACTGTGGAATTTTTGAATATCTGAGAATGCCAGCTGGTATAAAAAGTGAACCTTCCCATTATCAAAGTATTATGAATACCATATTTCCTAAAGAATTGTCAGAAGGATGGTTAATTATCTAAATTGATGATATCATAGTTTGCTCAGAGACTTTGGAAAAGCACTGAACAAGACTAGAAATAGTATTGCAAAGGATAGTAAAATTAAAAATGAAACTTTCCTTAAAAAAGTGTCATTTTGCATACACTGAGCTGCAAGCACTAGGACATGTTGTATCTGGACTAAGTTTGGGCATAGACAAAAAAAAAGTAGGAGCAGTACTATTAAAGCCAATGCTTCAAACCAAAAAAGAAATAAAATCATTTCTAGGATTTGCTGGTCATTACAGACAGCATATAAAAGACTTTTTGAGAAGTGCTAAATCCTTGTATTAGCGCTGTGAGCAACAGACAGTGTATGAAATGACTGAAGAAAGAGTCAAGGCATATGAGGAACTGAAAAATTATTTAAAAAATGCCCCATTTTTTCTAATTCCAGATTGGAAACTACCCTTTAAGCTATTCATTGATGCTTGAGGAGAAGGGCTAGGTGCTGCACTACATCAGACACAAATCATCAATGACAAACATGTTGAAGGACCAATATGCTTCATTTCAAGACAAATAAAGCCAACAGAAGAAAGGTTTGGAGAATGCCAAATGGAATTCCTTTTCTTAGTGTGGGCTTTAGAAAAATTACACTATTATTTGGATGGAGAAGTGTTTGATGTAATTATAGATTGGAATGCTGTAGAATCTTTATTAAGCATGAAAAGTCCAAATAGACATATGCTATGATGGCAATTTCCAACCAGGAATATGGAGGAAATATGGCTATAGTTCATGAATCTGGTTATATTCATAAAAATGCAGATGGTCTTAGCAGATGGGCTCTGGCAAATACACCTGAAAATCCAGCATGGGCACCACAGGAAGAGCACCATATAGGAGGCATATGTGTAACACATATTAGCACAGAATTCTTTAACTGAGCTAAATAAAGCTATAAAATGGACAAAACCTGCAATATCCTATGCCAACTTCTAATGAAAGACTGTAAATACCCATCACTTTCATAAAAACTAGATGAAATATGGACAAAGGCATAAAATGAACAAAGATTCCACCTCCTTGATGGAATCCTCTATTGTAGAGTTAAACATAAATGTGTTATGGCTTCATCTTATAGAGCAATGATAAAAATTATACTACATGAATGTCATGATAGTGTTGCAGCTGGACATCTCTCAGAAGACAGAACACTAGAGGGGGTGAAAACCTGCTCTTGGTGGCCAAATTGGAAGAAAGATGTTGCAGAATACTGCCAAACCTGTGACAGATTGTAGAAAACAAACGGACACACAGGAAAGAAATTTGGAATGATTATCCAAATCCAAGAGCCACAATACCCTTGGGAAATAGTTCACATGGATTGGGTAACAGATTTACCTCCAGGAGGAGACAGAAGTTACAATGCATGCCTAGTATTAGCTGACAGATACAGCAAAACTCCAATGTTCTTACCATGTCATAAAGATGACACAGCTATGGAAACAGCCATAATGATATGGAATAAAGCTATTAGCCACAAAGTCTTATTCCAAAATATCATAAGTGACAGAGACCCAAAATTCACTTCAGCATTATGCACAAACCTCCATAACTTGTTTGGAAAAGATTTATCATCCTCAACAGCTTATCACCCTCCAACTGATGGTCTAGCAGAAAGAATGATACAGACCTCAGAAGAAATGTTCAGAAGATTCTGTGCTTATGGACTAGACCTAAAAGACTCTGATGGCTTTACCCATGATTGGTCTACCTTAATACCAGCTCTTGAGCTGGTATATGAAACATCAATCCATTTTTCAACTTCCAAAAACAGCAGCAATGTTAGAAAAAGGCTGGAATCCAATACTTACTTATGATACCCTTAAAAAGGACTTAGCAGATATACATCCAACAGAAAGAAGTTTTAGAATGATGCTTGACAAAGCAAGACATCATGAAAACAGATGTATGCAAGATTATTTCAAATATGCAAAAGAAAGTGTAAGATGTGACTATGAAACTGATGATAATATTACTATTAATCAACAGTACTATGTCTGTTCTTATGAAATATAATAATAAAAATTATTATAACCACAATTGAATAATTATAAAATTATTTCTTTCACGTGTTATACACTACTAGTGATTATAACAGTGAGCAGTAATTGTCTACTAGAATCAATTACAAGAAGAATTTAATAATAAAAACTTCTTTTATTAAAATAATAAAATTATTTTAATATATAATTATATTTTACAAGAATAATTATAAAGATAATTCTTGAAGAAAACTATTACTAGAGAAAAACTTTAAGAATTAAAGATAAATGACTCACTAATACTCCAAAGAACTTATTGATAGATATAAATAGAGAAATTTGACGTAGAATTGTGGATTTAAGGGATCAAAATGAATTTATAAAGGTATTACAAAAATATATAGTTGATTTCTATGATTTCACGTCTTTCTGATTGATTCTGAAAGAATAAAACACTTAAGAAAAGTTTTAACTAATACTTACTTGTTGGTAATATTGATATAAAATGATTTAATAAGATGATGATACGGAAAAACAGCAAGAAGAGGCTTCTTTTAAGTCTACAACAGCTCACAGAGGCGTGCCATGGAGCAAACTGAAAAACCAGTGAGTGAGAAAACAATAAACCTTTTTGGATTAATGATTGCATCACCTGTTGTCACGTAAGATTATCATAATTACTTAATTAATGCTTTTACGTGACTACCAACCCCAATATGGTTAAGAATAAAAGGAGTAACATCTGTAAATCTTCTTTTATTCTAAAATAATCATTGATTTCTCAAATTTATCAATGTTATTGCCGATTTCATCACAGGTAGTAATTACTGTGAATTTTTGAAGATTCAGTGTTTCACGTAGAATGGTCAAAAATGGACTGTAAGTAAAACTTTTAATTTTACTAGTAAAACCATAATTCTTTTTGGTTGTACCATAGATAATACAGTTCTTCATTGATCCTGAAAGTTTCAGGAAGATTCATTAAGAATTGTATTTTTAATGAATTTTTGAAGTTTTTACCTCATTTCTACGTAGAATTGCAAATAGCAGTATTTTGCTGGTTGCTATGAGGTGAAACAATGAATATGGATCCCAAAAGGGTTTTAATTACTCTTTTAGGGTCTAGTCATGGAAAGTCATCAAGAATTGACGTGGTTACAGGAGTCTAAGTAGCTCATTACCTCCTTGGCACGTCAAAATAGCAGGTTATTTGCTATTTTTCTTGTGATTACAGTAAGTGTAACTTGGTAACCAAGTTCCCAAAGAGTTTTAGTTTACCAATTGGGCCAAGATGAGCCATGGATCCATGCTCTGGAGCTATCCACGCCTCTGAGGCCTCAGAAGTTGGGTACCCTGGGTCTCTTTGATGTCTTTTGTCCCCCTTGCTTATTTTTTACGTCAAAATAGTAATTTAAGCTTAAAGTGAGATATCCACTATGGGTGTACAAAAAGTCCATGTAAGAATACCATGATATTAAGTGCTCAAAACATGCATAACACTATTCTTAGTGTATATGTAACATGGGATTTCTCACTTTCCCATTATTTTGGCTAAAAATCAAGAAAAACAAAAATTTTCACGGATCTTTTATGTGGTATTAATGATGTGGTATTGAAGTATTTTCCATTTTACCACCTCAAATACTTAAATTGAGCTTATTCACTCTATGGAGCTACCCTAGGTGAATTTTTGTGTAGAATCCAAATCTGGTCTTAAATACATGGATTTACTTACTCAATAAAAAGTTATTCATCTTTTCTGAAATTGGAAATGATGAATTTTGGATATATGCATGACTTATGAGTTTTGCATAATTCAAAATTTCTTTTTAAGATAATTGTGGCATATTTGGGTATGTAAAATATACCTCAAGGCTCACAGAAAGATGGGATAAAAGCCATAAACCACCTGAATTCAAAATAGGAGACTTGGTCTTGGTTTAAAATCTAAGTTTAAATAATATAAAAGGCCCAAAGAGAGTGAAAGATGCCTTTTCAGGACAATTTATGATAAAAGGACTACATGGAACTAATGCTGTGCAACTAGAGGTCACAGGTGAATTAATGAAAAAACACCCATTCCTCCCTGTAAGTCTAATAAAACCTTACAGCTCAAGTGACAAGGAATTATTTCCATTAAGAAATAAACCCCCAATTGAAATCTCCCTTTAGAAGAAGGAGAAGAAAAGAAAGTTGTAAAAGTCCTTAAAGAAAGAAGGACAAGAAACAAAAAAGAAAGGGAATACCTTGTAAGGTATAGAAAACCAAGTCAAGAAGATGAATGACTACTTCAGAAAGATATGAAAATTCCTGATAAACTAGTAAGAAGATTCAGACATGAAAGAAAACCTAAAGAATATAAAAGTAAGCATTATTGAGCTTTGAGACTAACAAAGTATATTGAAGATGTAGGACAGTGGATTATACCCTAATTAAATATATCAGATTGAAGTAAAATCTGTTTTGGTGGTAGGGAATGTGAGCCTTTGAGATATGACCACATATCCAGAAAGCTCACAAGAAAACTTCATAATAATTATACTCTTAATAATTATCTTAAAACCAGTCTTAATGCCATAAAAGCATAAACTATGAGTTAACACAGAATCTAGTGAGTAAAAATGTGAAATAAATCACCCCATTAGATTCCTCATGGTAAAATATACATATATGTTTTTTATGGAATATCTGTAAAGTCAATAATTACTGAGTAATAAGTAAGAATACCCTAAAAAAGACATAAAAGCTTATTTAAATCAGAAACCAATGAAACAGCATGTGAAATAAATTGCACCATTGGATTCCTCATGAAAGACTACACATTAAACAATCTTATGTCATCTCTTTAAAGTCAATACTTAAGGAATTAAGGTGAATGTATGCACTTTTTTGGTCAGTGCATACATTCATGGTTTTTAGCTAATATCTCTTGAAATATGAATGATAGAGAGTTAAACCAAAAATAAATTTAACACGTAATTACTGTAAGAGCACAGATATGAACTTTCTTTGACATGCTATAACCTAGCTTATAACTTGTAAGGATTTATTGAACAAAATCGCTAGAGCTGTTGACCACTTGGTGTAACAACCACTCACCAGGGGTAAGGGTATTCATCAATACACCCACTCAAACACCTCAAATCAGCAGATACACTATCTGCGTCAGCATTCAGTTTCAGCAATCTTTCTTGCTGAAACATGCATACAGCTTGGTACTTCAATACAGCCTGTCAACATCTGTACAGGTTGGATTCACCAAATACAGTTTCAATACACCAGCATTAAACTGTATGATCACTCAAATACACCACACCTCTTGTACAGGTTCTCTACAGCTGTACAGGACCTGTATTGGCCAGACTCAATTCAATCATTGAATCCTCTCATGAAAATTCTTCCTCTGGATCAGGGCTGGTGATTCTCACATATACCAGCCCCTCTTTCTCCGCTCTGGGGACTTTTCCCCAGTTAATTAATTTAGTTTATTTATTATTATCTGAATATTTTTTTCCTTATTTTTGAGTATTATATTTATTTAATATTAAGTTAGTCTTTGCATTTCTCTCTTTGCCTGTACAGTATGAGTTGGGTGGCCATATCCTTATTAACCCTTCTCTTTTCATTCTGACAGGTTGAAACAGTAGACTTGGACGTGTTTGTGGTTGGCTCTTCTTTTCTTTACACTTATTTCTTTTGTTTCTGCTTTCTCATATTCTTATCTTAGTAATTCATCTCTTGCACTCTTAAGTGTATTCCTTCTTACCATATCTTTGAGCCCTCCATAAGTGAGTCCCAGTTTACTGAGTGCCAGGCCCTCTTCACTTCGAAGAGCCCCTGTGACATTAAATTAATTAACTCATATTGATTCTTTCTTTTCATTCTTTTATAATCATGTCTCTCATTCATCAATTATGACTTTTTAATGATCTTATGACTCTTAATGATTATGATTTTCTCTCTCATCAATTTTCATCTCATTCATTTCATTTATATGAAAATTGATTCTTTCTTCTTTCTCAATCATTTCTGACAATTTCATTCACTTAATTTTATTTTTTATCAAATCAGATTTTTTCTGTGTTCTCATTCAGGTCTTATTTAGGAATTATTGATTGGATTATTCATTGGGATTCATTGGGTTTATTGATTCAGCGATTCAGGATTTATCATTTGGATTGGATTGATTGACTTTGAATTCTCAAGATATTTTATTGATCCTCAAGAATTGATTTTGATTATTGATTGATTTTGACTGATCAAGATATTTGAATTGATTTTTGAAGATTTTCAATTCATTGATTGATTCCTCAAGACCTTTATTTCATATTGAAGGCACTGATTTATTTATTGATTGATTATTGATTGAATATTGATTGATTGTTGATTTACTCAAGATTATTGATATTGAATTTGAATTTGATTTATTGTTTATTATTGATTGAATTGATTGATTGTTGATTGAAGTTGATTTCACCTCAAGAATTGAATTGATTCCTCAAGACTCATCAAGATTTTTATTGTGATTGATTTGGCCAAGTTTTGATTTCTGTTCTCAATACAATCAAGTTTCTTTTATTCAACTTCTGTTCATAATGCCAGTTCAGCACAGTCCCCCAGCAAAGAACACTAGATCCCAAAAAAATCCAGCTGTTCTCACTCCTACAGCAAGGGCTCTTCTTGACCACACACCATCAGTTCATCAACTGAGTGCAAACTTGGACAGAGGCCCACCAATGGAAGGAGCAGCACCCTCAAGAAGAGATGGAATACAATATAGAAGATCAAGATCCTTTTCTGGACTTTTGGGTGGCTACCCTGGAATGTCTGAAGGTGCAAGAGCAAGATTAGGGGAAGTTGAAGATGAAGAGGGGGAAGAGTCTGTGGAAGAGGAAGATCCTGGGGAGACTGAAGTAGCAGATGCCTTGGCAAATGCTCCAGAGGTGCCTCAGGGTTCTCACATAGCCCTTTCTAGTCAACCTCTTGTCTCTCAAACTGGTCCAAGTTTCCTCAATATGATGGAGCAGATGACTCAATTCATGGGGTAACTCACTCAAGCAGTTGCTCCAAGGGACAATTCCAAAGCCCCTGCTTTCAAGACTCCATCCATGAAGGCACCTGATTCTTTTGATGGTACTCAAGCTCATAAACTGAGAGGATTTATCCAACCCTGTCAATTAATCTTCCATAATGATGCAGCAAATTTCTTCTCTGACAGGAAGAAAGTTCTTTACTCAACTTCTTTTCTCACTGGTAGAGCTGGAAAGTGGATTGAACCCTATCTCTCAAATATTTCCAATGAAGACCCTTATTATCTCCTCAATAATTGGCCATTATTTGAATCTCAATTATTCACTCTGTTTGGTGACCCCAATGAAGTCAGCAAAGCTGAACAAGAGTTGGACAATTTGAGGATGAGGGAAAGTGGTCATGTATCCTTGTACATTGCTGATTTCAGAAGCTTAATGTCAAGAATTAGAGATTGGGGGGAAAGAGCTTATATCCATTTTTACAGAAGGGAACTGGCATCAAGATTATTGGATCAGTTGGCTTCTCACCCTGGAACTTTTGATACTCTTCAAGAACTTATGGATGTCACTTTAGAATTAGACACAAGATTTCATGAGAGGCAAAAAGAAAAGGGTGGCAATCAAGAGAAGAAGCCTTCTTTTAATGGATCCAATCAATCTAGGCCTCCTCGAAACTCATCTTCACAGAGGCATCACCAGAAGAAGAACAAGAAGGGCAAGCAGTTTCAATCTTCAAAGGACAAGCCTCATGCTGCTCTCCTCAATAAGGACAATAAATTAATTGATTCTGAAAAGGAGAGGAGGATTAAAGAGGGGTTGTGTACTTATTGTGGTGGAAAGCACCCAATTGAAAAGTGCTTCAAGAGACCTCAGAAAAAGCCTGGGTCATCATCAAAAGGCTTCCCTAGCAAGCAGGGAAAAGCCTGAGTGGGGATCATGATGTGTTCAATGGTTCTCACTTATTTCCTTCAAGAGCACAATTGTGCACTCTAAATACTAGTGTTAAGAAATCTTTGAATTTTCTTATTTTCTCTTCTGTCTCTGATATTTTTTATAGTATTCTCATTGATTCTGGTGCTACAAACTCCTTTATTGCAAAGAATTTTGTTCTCAAGTACTCATTGACTCTGTCAGAGCTCCCTGAAAAGATTCCTCTTTTCATTCTGGATTCTAATGAATCCCCTGCCTTGTTCATCACCCATTATACCAAGTGGGTAGTTGACTTGCCTTCCTTCCCAAGCTTTGAATGGGACTTCTTTATCATAGATTAACCCAAGGGAGAAGACCTGATATTGGGCTATGATTTCCTTTACCATTTTAATCCCATTATTGATTGGAAAAATGGATTGATCACCTATGATTCTAGTCATTAGGATTCTAGTGGTATTATTCCTTCTACTAGTAATGACTTTGCCACTGCTGTAAACAGTGTTTCTCTGGTTGGTGAACTTAAGACCCCTTCCCTTCCTTCTTCTGTCCATATCCCTTCCATCATTCCCTCTCAGTCATTACTTCCATTAAGAGATGAAGTCTTCAAAGAGATAAAAGATGTTGGAGAAGATGTTGCTATATCTTCACTTCATCTCTTTCAAGGGGATATGGACCTTCCTCCTTTATCTTTTCATGCCTCCCTGGAGGAGCAGTGGGATGAGGAGGAAGAGCCAGAAGAAATTGAAACTGTGTTGAAGGTAGTCCCTCCTGTTTATCACCAATATTTGGATGTATTCTCCAAGGTGAAGGCAGAGAAACTTCCTCCACACCGTGCCTGTGATCATCATATCAAATTGGAGGGTCTTCTACCTCCAATTGGTGTTATCTACTCATTATCAAATCAAGAGTCAGAAACACTAAGGGCCTACATTTCAGAGAATGTAGAGGAAGGTTTCATAAGACCAAGCTCCTCTTTAACAGTAGCACCTGTCCTTTTTGTTAAGAGAAAGGATGGAGGTCGTCGTTTGTGTGTTGACTACCGCAAACTCAATGCTGTTACTAGGAAGAACAGGTATCCTGTTCCTCCTATGAACCAGATTCTTACCGTACTCAATGGTTCCACTATCTTCTCCAAGATAGATTTGCGTGGTGCATATAACCTTCTGAGAATCAAAGAGGGGGATGAGAACTTAACTGCCTTTAGAACCAAATATGGTAGTTATGAGTATTTGGTCATGCCATTTGGTTTGACCAATGCTCCTGCTTCTTTCCAAAACCTAGTAAATGACATCTTTGCAGATTTTTTGGATGTGTTTGTTGTGGTTTATTTAGATGATATTATGGTCTTTTCCAGTTCTGAGGAGGAAAATGTCAAAGATGTGGCCTCTGTCCTCCAAAGACTGAGGGAAAATAATCTGTTTGCCAAAGCCTCCAAGTGTGTATTCCATGCCTCAAGTGTGGAATACTTGGGCTATGTTGTTTCAAGTGATGGCCTCAAGATGGATTCTTCAAAAGTTCAGCAAATCCTCAATTGGCCTCAGCCCAAAAACATCAAGGCCCTTCAATCTTTTCTTGGCTTTGGCAATTTTTATTGTTGTTTCATAAAAAATTATTCTAAAAAAATCACTTCTCTCACTTCCCTTCTCAAAAAAGATTCTCCCTTCATCTTCAATGAGGAAGCTCTTAGCCAGTTTCAATCACTCAAAGAAGCTTTCACTACTGCTCCTATCTTATCTCATTTCAATCTATTGCGGAGACTGATGCTTCTGATTATGCTTTGGGTGCTGTACTGAGCCAGGTGAATGACTCAGGAAAGCACCCCATTGCATTTGATAGTTGCAAGCTTCTCCCAGCCAAGCTGAAATATGAAATTCATGACAAGGAACTCCTTGGCATAGTTTGGGCTCTCAAGTGCTGGCAAGCATTTCTTCTCTCTCTTTCCAATCCTTTTGAGGTTTTGACAGATAACTCTTACTTGCAGTATTTTATGTCTTCCAAAGTTCTTACTCGTCATCAGGCCTGTTGGGCTGAGTTTCTTTCAGAATTTCACTTCACTATCACTTACGGCCCAGGCAGGCTGGCCACTTTACCAGATGCCTTGTCACGTTGGGACAACATGTACCCAGAGAGGGGGGTGGACTTCATCATCAAGAATCCTCAAAATTTTCATCAAGTAATCAAGCAAGGTGGAATTCAAGAGTCAAGATTCTTTTCAATCAAAGTGGAAGTATTTTCAGATTTAGGTGACAAGATTCAAAAGGAAGTATGGCAAGACAAAGAATATAAAGAAATACTCAAGCAATTAGCAAGAGGCGAATCAATTCCAGATTATTCCCTTGAACCTCAAGCCAAGTTGTTATTATTCAAAGATAGAGTGGTAATCCCAAGCAATGAAGAACTTCAAGTCAATATTCTTCAAAAGCATCATGTATCACCTTTGGCTGGCGATCCTGGCCACGGGAAGACCCTCAAGCTCATCAAGAGGAATTTTTATTGGGCTAGCATGAATCAATTCATCAAGGACTATGTGTCCTCATGTCAGCAATCTCCAAGAAACAAGAAAATTCATCACAAGAAGTTTGGACTACTCAAGCCTCTTTAAATTCCATCTGGTCCTTGGAATTCCTTATCAATGGACTTTATCACTCAATTTCCATTGTCAAACAACCTTGACTCAATTCTAGTAGTTGTGGACAGGTTTTAAAAAATGGTAATCTTTATTCCAACTTATGGAAAAATCACTGCTCTGGACTTAGCTCAAATCTTCATTAGTCATTTATTTTCCAAGCATGGCCTTCCAGTCAGTATTGTTAGTGATAGAGGATCCTTATTTGTTTCATCATTCTGGACTAAATTATGTCAGAAGCTCAAGATATCAAGAGATCTTTCAACTGCTTTTCATCCTGAAACAGATGGACAGACAGAGAGGGTAAATCAGATTCTAGAACAGTATCTTTGGATGTATGTCAGTTACCATCAAGATGACTGGCACGCCTGGCTCCCTCTGGCTGAATTTGCCTATAATAAAGCAGAACATTCATCAACAAAGCAATCACCTTTTTTCACAATTTATGGAAGAAATCCCAACTTTGACTCAATCCATATTTCTCAAGATTCACCTGCTGGAAAGTTCTCAACAAAACTACAATCAGTACAGCAAGTTGTCAAAGAAGAATTAGAGTCAGCAATAAGGAGATTCAAGAAGTATGCAGATAGAAATAGAGCAATTCCACCTGATTTCCAACCTGGGGACAAAGTATGGCTAGCTTCCAAGAACATCAAGACACCAAGACCCACCAAGAATTTATCAGAAATATGGTTGGGATCTTTTGAAGTTCTGAAGAAGATTGGTAGCCATGCATATCACCTCAAGTTGCCTCAGCAACAGAAGTCAGTTCACCCTGTATTCCATGTGTCTTTATTAGAACCAGTGAAGCATTCAACCATCCCTAATCAACATCAATTGCCACCACCACCAGTCTTAGTGGAGGAGCAAGAAGAATGGGAAGTGGCTCAGGTTCTGGACTCAAAACTCAAGAGAGGTAATTTATGGTATCTTGTAGAGTGGAAAGGATTCAGTGAAGACCCAGAAAGAACCACTTGGGAACCAGCTTCCAACCTTACCAACTCACCAGACCTTGTCAAGGATTTTCATTCATCGTATCCAGACAAGCCTGGCCCAAATACCTCAAGAGTTTGATTTTATGGTGCTTGGTGGGGGGAAGAAGTTATGAAAGTAAGTTCCTCTCCTGGCATGCACCTTTAAGGGGGTATTCTACCCATATGTTGTTGTAAGCATCACCTTGGCCACTTTGTGAGCACTTGTAAATTCTTTGGGCAGGTTCAGGAAGCATGCAACATCAATACCCTCCATTTGGACCTTATCAAGATATGGCCAAATGTTTCTTTCTTTTTTTTTCTTTTTTATTTATCATTCCATTTATGATAATCATCATAATTCAAGACATTCATTACTTCAAGTCACTTATGGCAATTCATTTCAGAAGTCATTTATGGCAATTTATTTCAGTTTTATGGTGCTTGGTGGGGAGTGGGAGTTATGAAAGTATGTTCCATCTCCTGGTATGCATCCCTGAGGGTTCTACTTCTTGTAAAACATTACCTTGGTCACTCTGTGAGCATCAAATGCTTGGTTTTCATCTTTTCAGACAATTCTTGGCCAAAATCAAGCAACTCACCACAAGAAGGACAAACCATCAGGAGTTTCTTTATTTATGTTTCTTTAATCTCTTTTTCTCTCATTTTCTTTCTTTTCTTTCCTTGTATAATTCTTTTTATTTCTTTAAAGCAGCAGCATCCTCTCCCAAATCATGTATTGGGAGGTTCTATTATTTTTTCATTTTTTAGTATTTATAAGAGTGGGGATAGAAGTCAAACCAAACACAAACAAGGATAAGGAAACTAGTTATCTCTACCTAATTCATCAAAAGTTCTCTGAAAATCATTTATGAACTCATCTTCATACCAGGCAAATTTTGCAGCCATCTCTTCAGAAGCAGTACCTGGAATAGTCCTGTCATTGGCTTACATAATCACCTCTCTGCTATTTCTATCAACCCTCCTGAATAATCGGGCCACAGCTTCTTGCTTTTAACTAGCCGCATTGGGATCTTCTCTGGTAACCCAGATAGGCCAACGTTCTCTTCTTTGAAAAACTTGAGCAGCAGGAAACGGCAAAGGGGACAATCCATCTCTTCTTCTTCTGGAGCTGGCCACAGGTTGGAGTTGGTGGGAGGTGGTTATGGGTGAGTTTCTGGATTGCTGAACTGGTGATGGTCTTACTGCTGGATCAAAGGCAGGCCTTGCATGGGAAGTACTGGGTGAAGGAGGACGAATGGTAGTAGGAATGGAAGCAATAATTGGTTGGAAGGTTCTGGGAGTGCTGGAAATTACTTGGCTTTGAAATATGCTGGCAAGGGGTTGAGTAGAGGAAGTTCTGGATTGATGGCCAACTGAATGAGGGACAACTTGAACTTCTTAACCATCCAGCTCATCACTTCCTTCAGCATTTGGATCAGTGGGGAAATCATCAATCCTTCTTACTCTCTTCACTACCTTCACTACCCCTACAGTATTGGTCCTTGAGATTGGGACCTCTGAGCTGGAATAAATGGGCCTACCACCAACTGGAATTGGCCCTCCAACACTAGTCCACCTTGCCACATCCCTCTGCCTGGAACCAGTCACTACATCAAAATATCAATATCAATTCAATAAAGATATGCAAATCACTCACATCAAGAAAATGCCGAAGTTGCATCAGGAGTAGGTTCCTCAGAGATGGGGAATTCTTGCCCAAAAGGCCCATCCTTTCTACTCCATAAATGCCTCCTGACATTAGAAGACGTCACCCTGGTACGATGACATGGCTTCTTTCCAATAAAGCAAAAATGGAATTTTGAAGATCGGGGATTTTAGTGTTGAAAACAATCCTTACCCTTGGCCAAAAATTCAGTACAGGCAGGATCAAGAACTTCAACTGCTCTGAATCCATCATAGGTTTGGGAGGGATCAAAATGACCAGAAGACGCCATGGAGGGGGAAGATAATTGACTGAAGATGCCAGAACCACAAAGAACAGATGGTGGCGGTGCAGAAGGAGAAGATTCAGTGAGCTCAGTCAGTTTGGAACTCATAGCTGAAGAATATGCAAGAAAAAGATTCAAGACATCAGAATCAATCCACTCCATATCAAAAAAATTTGACCTTAAGGACATGGGGGCCATAACTCAATTATGCCCCCCCTCAAAGCCTCTAAGGTGAGGATTCATCACCCAGGGCCTCCCCTGAAACTTTGGGGAGGCCAGGATCTTGATGGTCCTGGACCCCATCAATGGGTCCAGGCCATATATGGTGAGTTTTTGGTTTTGGGCCAATTCTTGGCCCTTGGTACCCCTGGGTCCCCAGCAAAATTGGGCCCAGGGGGCCTCCAATAGCCCCCACGGACCGCGGCGTACGGCCCGGGGACCGTAGGACCCCAAGAGACAAGAAATGGCCAAAATGGCCATATATCATAAAATCACCAAAAATCACCAAGAACCCCAAAAAGGCCCAACAGGCCATAAAATCGAATTTCATCAAGATTCTTCAAAGAAGAGGCCACAGCGCAAGATCATCATAGAGGGCTGTTTGAGCAATTTCCAAGGACAATGGGGACAAGACCCCTTGAAGGAACTATTCGAGATTTTATTTGATTAAGCCTTGCCAAATGAGTACACTTCATATACTCATTGGGCATCATTTTTTGAGCACAAGAGCTCAGTGGCCATCATTTTGGGATACATCCCAAGGCCATACCCCAAGGACAAGATTGATTGAATCAGAAGAAAGAAAAAGCATATTTCGAAGTGGAATACTTACTCAAAACTTGAAAGAAGGGGGAATCAATTTAATTGACAGGGAAGAATTGAAGAAGGATTTTCAGGATAATGGTCAAGAGGAAAAGAAAATTGAAACAATTTTTTTTTGAAAAAATGTGGGGATATTGAGATGCCACTCAACAGTGGCAGGGTATTATGGTGTTCAGGAGCCCACCAGTCTCAAGAGGGGGATACTGTAACAACCACTCACCAGGGGTAAGGGTATTCATCAATACACCCACTCAAACACCTCAAATCAGCAGATCCACTATCTGCATTAGCATTCCGTTTAGAAATATTCCTTGCTGAAACATGCATACAGCTTGGTACTTCAATACAGCCTGTCAACCTCTGTACAGGTTGGATTCACCCAATACAGTTTCAATACACCAGCATTAAACTGTATGATAACTCAAATACACCACACCTCTTGTACAGGCTCTCTACAGCTGTACAGGACCTGTATTGGCCAGACTCAATTCAATCATTCAATCCTCTCATGAAAATTCTTCCTCTGGATCAGGGCTGGTGATACTCACATATATAAGCCCCTCTTTCTCCCCCCTGGGTACTTTTCCCCAGTTAATTAATTTAGTTTATTTATTATTTTATGAATATTATTATCCTTATTTTTGGGTATTATATTTATTTAATATTAAGTTAGTCTTTGCATTTCTCTCTTTGCCTGTACAGTATGAGTTGGGTGGCCATATCCTTATTAACCCTTCTCTTTTCATTCTGACAGGTTGAAACAGTGGACTTGGACTTGTTTGTGGTTGGCTCTTATATTCTTTACTCTTATTTCTTTTGTTGCTGCTTTCTTATATTCTTATTTTAGTAATTCATCTCTTGCACTCTTAAGTGTATTCCTTCTTACCATATCTTTGAGCCCTCCATAAGTGAGTCCCAGTTTACTGAGTGCCAGGCCCTCTTCACTTCAAAGAGCACCTGTGACACTTGGTTGTGAAAGTGTTCCAAACTTAAAAAGAAGTGTATATTCAAGTTCTACTAGTTCATATGTGAAGAATGACATATTTTTTAGCATAAAATTCAAGGTCAAACCCCCTGAAATCAAGCTTTGAAGTTTAAAATATTGAATTTCAACAGAAAAGATGAAATACAAGAAAAATCATCAAAAAATAGAGTTTTGATGATTTAATGAAACTCTCTTTGCAGTTGAATAAGGACATTCCAAGCTATCAGAATTCACTTTCTGAATGGCTTCAGAATTTGGAAGTTAAAGGGTATTTATGATTAAAGTTTAAGCTTAAAATTGATCATTTATGATCACTCAGTGTAATCTTATTTTAAGTTTAGCAACCAGATAAGTGATAAAACTGGTGAATAATATTAGATTATTATTAATAATAATAAAATCCACAAAGCTTAGGCTTCTACCAAGCCTATGATGTCATCAAACTTAGAGTTATAGTGATGACTCTAAATAATGGTGTAATAATGAGATAAGATGGTTTGATCATGATAGAATCATCACTAAGCCTTAAAATAATGATCATTTCCAGAGAATACCCTCAATAAACATCTACTATAAGTCTACTGGACTCTAGAAAGGAGGAATTTACTATAAAGAGAGCTATTTTTACTCTATTTCCCCTCAGACACATCAAAACAATTAAACAATTAAAAAAAAGGTAAAATATTTCTTCTTTATATATAAATCTTGTATATTATCAAAGACCAAAGGTAATTTTGGTTATAATCATCAATCTTGATGGGATTACTCCAATGGTTCATTTGTTTTGTTACAATTCTCTCAAAATTATTATCTCCACGTAAAATCAATAATATTTGGAATGTATTTTATTTTTATTTGTAAATACAATTTAAATAAGTTGTTTATACATTATTTTGGCATAAAATCTTTCAAAATTATTATATTAAGTGTTCAAAGCGGTTTTTTCCTCTTGTTATAATAATTTCTCTCCATTAGTATTTTAATAATTCTTTTAACTATAGAAATAGTATTTATATTAATATATAACTTTAATATTAGTAATATTATTGTTATTAATTCTTTTTTATTAACAAAAAATAGCTTTTTACATATTTATTATTTGTTGGTAACAATAATAAAGTGCATTTAAATATATTAATCATTGAATAGTAATATATTTATTTATTATATTATTCTTTTATAATAAGAATTATATTATTATATTTATTTAATGATATAATTATTGTTATGCCATAATTATAATAAATCTTCATTATTATAATTATTTTCATCTTATTTATTTTATTTTGAAGGAAATTCAGAGTACAATCAGTAAAATATTAATAATTTTTACTTATTGTTTCATAGTCAAACCTTACAGTTTTCTTTTCTTCTGCTTCAGTGACTGGATCCAGGATTAGAGGTGTTCAAAAATGGAATAATACCACCAGTTCCTGGGCCAACACTGAAGGAATGATCCTCCCAAGGCAACTGAATTGGAGTGGCCCCAGAGGTTCACAATTGTTTAGCCAGAAAATAGGGGAAAATTGGAACATTGAATAGGAAGCTAGTGGTCCAAGATGATGTTGATACTGAAGCTGAAGGTAGTGATAAAATAGATGGAGAAGAACTTGAGAAGACTACCCTCATCCAAAGAAGAAGAATTAAGGTCCCCCCAAGCAGCTTGAACTCCAACTAGATCACCAACCAGGCCATCTACACTTGCCTCTACCTCAAACGATTTATGAAAACACATGGCAAGGACCTCTAGAGACCCAATGTGTCCAGAACCTGAATTATCTTTGACAAACCTCACTGCTGGAATATTACTGGAAATCTAACTAATCAGAGGAAGATGAATAAGAAGGTGGTTATATCCTTGTTTGAAGAGGTGGATGCTTTGACTTAGGGTTTTGTTAATAAAGGTATGAAAAGTGCTGTTTCAGGTGAAGCCACTAGGGCTTGGGCCAAGGAGAAAGTTGCTTGTGAAGATGACTTTGGTTTTAAGCTTAGAGAAGGCTTGAATAAATCTTGATGAATATTAACTGCAGTTTATTTTTATTAATACTAGTACTTTGCCCTTTTATTATTGAATGAATTGAACTCCTAATACAATATATTAGAGTGATGACTTCTGCTTTGAAAAAAGAATGATGCAAGTAACAGAAATCAAAGAAAAATGAAAACAAAAGAATTGAGATGAAAAGAGATCAAAGGAAAGAAAATAGAAAAAATTCTGGGGATTGTCCTTCTTGTGGTGAGTTTCTTTTTTTGGCCATAAACTTTCTGAAAAGATAAAACCAAGCATTTTTTTCTCACAGAGTGGCCAAGGTGGTGTTTTACAAGAGGTAGAAACCCTCAGAGATGCTTACAAGGAGATGGGCTTACTCTCATAACTACCACTCCACACCATGCACCATAAAAGAAAAAAAAGGCTTTTCCATAAAATGACTTGAGCTAAGGATTGTCTTGAACAATGATTAATGGAATAATTAAGAAAATAAAGAAAGAGAAGAGGAATTTGGCCATATATTTTTGAAAGGTCCAAATTTGAGGGTATTGATATTTTAATGCCTTGTGTGTAAGGTTTGTCTATGAAAATCTTGATAATAGTAGCAAAATCAAGAGTACTATGACTATCCTCAGTAGAAATATGTAATATAGTGAAATCTTACAACCACAAATCTAAATATAATTATTAAAAATAAATATATATAATCAAAAAGAATTTAATTATTATTATAAAAATATAATAATAATAAAAATAATAATTATAATAAATGATAGTTATTCTATTATTGTTATAGTCACTGACAGTTATAGCAATAAGAAGTGTAAAGCTCTTAATGAGACAATTACACATGGAAAATATGAATATTAAACACTTATAAATAATATAAATATTATTTATAAAAGAGTTAAACACACACTGTGCAGAAATAATTCTTATAGAATGAAGATTCTATATAAAAAAACTAATACTAGATAAAAAAATATAAAACTTTAGAGAAAACTTACTTATAATATTTATTCAATACAAAAAGTAAAACAACAACAGTTATTATATTAGATAATAATTATAAGTTAAAAACACGCCAAAAATCAATAATTTTTAAGATAAAACAGCTTTTTAGAATAAAATTTAAGATTAAAGAGTTTTTAAGAGGAATTTGTGGATTTTGAAAAGATATTTAAGATGATAATTTTATATAATAAAATATATTATTGGTGATTAAAAAGATAATCTGAATTCTATGATTTCAATTCTTTAATTTTAATTAATAAAGAATAAAATAACTTAAGAATTATTTTAATAATAAGATTTTATATTTAATAAAACTTTACCTGTTTAAATTTCTAATATGATTGGATTGATAATGAATGATGGACAAAAACATTGATGAAAAGAATCTTTTTATGTCTTCAGAGCAGCTCTCATGATTCATAATGGATATAGAGGGCGTGCTCAGGTCAAAACTGAAAAACCATGCTTAAAAATAAAGTTCTTAACTTAAGGTAACTTAATTTTAATTCCAATTTAAAGTTAACAGGGTTGCTCTTAACTCTATGTAACTTTAATCCTCATTTAAACTAATTATTTTAATATAAATAAACTTATTTATATTAAAGTTCATCAAATGAACAGCTTAAAAATAGAGTTTCAAGCAGAAATCTCTTAAACTCAATTTTAAATTAATTTTTAAAGAACTTATAATTTTCTTTGAGCTTTAATTAAAAGAGTAAATTTGCAGGCTAATTACCCAGGAAATTTCTTTATAAAAGATACCTGAAATTTAATTTATATGTAGATAATATTAGATTGTAAGCTGTGTGAAATCTTCAAGAAAATCCATTAAGAATTGTATTTTTAATGAATTTTTGAAGTTATTGCTATTTTTCCACGTAAAATAGAAATACACACCAAACCTTCAGTTTTGATAAGGTTTTAATGCTTGAAACCTTAACGTTTTAAGCTTATTTAAGCTTTGAAAGTTCTTAAAACTTTGAATTCAAGCCTGCATATTGGGATTTACCCTCTGGCAGCTTGAAATTCCTGTCTAATTTGGGATAAAACCAGTTTAAACTTTAATGTTGGATCAAAGTCTAATCTTAAAGTTTAAATAAGGTTGAAAATCATCCAATTCAGGCAGACAACCTTAATTGAATCCTTGCAGATCCAAAAAGCTGGGTACCCTAGCTCTGTTTGGTCTTTTTCCTTTGTCCCACCTTTTTGCATGGATTTTGCCCTTTTATTTATTCAAAACCAAACTATGGCCTTAAACCCTTTTAAATTGAGCTCACGCAGGATTTACATTCTGTATGGCAAATACTTAGCCAATTCAGTAAATATACACCACACCTCAATTTTAACTAAAATTTTGGCAAGTTTGCATAAACCTTATGCAACTTTAAATTTAAGCTTATTTAACCTTGAATTCAACAATTTTAAAAAAATGTTAGAAAAGTTACATTAGTACTGTGGGATTCTTAAATCTTCTAATAAAATATGAAATAAGTGTTTTTGGGTATAACACCTTATGGATGTACCCTAGGTTATTTTTGGTGTATAATCCAAAAATGACATAATATTTATAACTTTGTTTAACCAAAAAAAGCTATACTTATTTTTTGTTATTTTTCATTTTAAATTCAATTACAAAATCTGTTGAAGACAATTTTAACTGTGTATAAATTTACTTGTGGCCTTATGGGTATGTTATACATACCTCACAGGCTCACATTCCCTACCACAAAAAAGAACTGTACCACAACTTTTCCTTTGTAGTATACCCCCAAGTTATTTCGGGGGGGTATAATCCACTGTCCAACCTCTCTACCTATACTTTTTTAAGTATGTAAAGCACACAATTCAAACTTTTCATTGAGCAATTGGTCTTCTCTCATGTCTGAATCTTCTGAGAAACATTTGGGAATCAGGTATTTTGCTTTCTACAATCCATTCATCTTCATGTTGTGGATTTTTATACCTAACTAAGTATTCTCTTTCATTTTTTCCCCTCAGTCTTCTTTCTTTCAAGACTTTTAGTACCTTTTTCTCCTCCCTTTGATCTAGTGGGGGTACTTCTAAGGCTGTTTTATTTCTCAAACGAAATAATTCCTTATCACTTGAAGTGTAATGCTTTACTAGACTGACAGGGAAAGTTGGATGTTTGTTGTCCAGTTCTCCTGACATTTCTACCTATACTGCATTTTTCCCATGAAGGGATTTAATAATGAATGGTCATGCAAAGGAATCTTTTAATTTCTTTGGGCCTTTAATGTTATTAAAGTTCAAGTTTGACACTAGTATAAAGTCCCCTACTTTGAATTCTGTTGTCTTATGACTTTTATCCCATTTCTGTTTAGCATATTCAAAGGCATCATTCATGCTTTGATTTGCATGATGTCTTAATTTATCAAGCAATAACTTAAAGCTTGAAGCAGTTGGATGAATATCAATCAGATCCTTTTTCAAAGTATCAATTGGAAGCTTGGGGTTCCATCCTTTTTCCAACATTGCAGGAGTTTTGCCTGTTGAAGCATGGATGGAGGTCTTGTAGGCTAATTCTAATGCTGGTATAAGAGTACACCAATCATGGGTAAAGCCATCAGAATCTTTAAACTCCAGGCCATAAGCACAAAATCTTCTGATCATGTCCTCAAGGGTTTGAATCATTCTTTCTGCCAGCCCATCTGTTTGTGGATGGTAGGCTGTTGAGAATGATAGTCTTGTACCCAAAAGCTTATGTAAATTAGTCCATAAGGCTGATGTAAATTTTGGGTCTCTGTCACTAATAATGTTTTTGAAGAGACCAGTATGGGATATTACTCTATTCCAGATCAAAAGAGCTGTATCCATAGCTGTGTCATCTTTGTGACATGGTAAAAAGATTGGTGTTTTGCTATATCTGTCTACAATAACAATACATGCATTGTAACCTTTATCACCTCCAGGTGGTAAGGCAGTTACCCAATCCATGTGAACCACTTCCCATGGGGTACTTGGTTCTTGAATATGGATCATTAAACCAAATCTTTTACCAGTAGCTTTGTTGGCTTCCTGGCATCTATCACAACTGTGACAGTACTCAATGAAATCTTTTCTCCCAGATGGCCACCAGGCACATGTCTTAATTCTTTCCATAGTTCTGTCTTCAGACAGATGTCCAGAATATATGCTATCATGGCATTCTAGTAGTATGGTGTTAATTAACATTCTACTACATAGGACCATGACACATGTGTGTTTAGATCTATGAGATAGTATACCATCAAACAAATGGAATCTCCCATTATCATAAGATGTTTTCCAAATATCACCCAGAGAATTAGCCAAGGCTACATCTTTGCAATCTTTGTCAAGTAGAGAAGTAAGAATATGACAATTCTTATCTTTCTTATAGCTTTCTCCAACTTCTTCAAAGAATCTTGTTCCAACATCCGTGATATTAATTCCTTCAATTGGAATTTGAGGTTCTGAACTTGTAGGAACATAGGCAGGGTTATCAGGTGTATTTGGTAATTCCCATCTACTTAAGCCATCAGCATTCTTATGAATATTTCCAGCTTTATGTACTATGGTCATATTGCCTCTATACTCCTGTATAGCAATCTGCCATCTTAACATGTGTCTGTTTGGAGTTTTCATGTTAAGAAGTGATTTTACTGCATTACAATCAGTAATTACTTCAAACACACTACCATCAAGATAGTAATGAAGTTTCTCCAAAGCCCAAACAGGGCAAAGGCACTCCATCTGGCTAGCCCCATATCTGGCCTCAGTAGGTTTAATTTGTCTTGAAATGAAACAAATTAGACCTTCATAAGGTTTGTCATTGAAAATTTGAACCTGATAAACTTCAGCCACTTTGTTTTTGTCAACACCAAGGCTCAGTCCTGAGACTACATGTCCTAGAGCTTTTAACTCATGAAACCCAAAATTACATTTTTTAAGAGATATTTTCCTGTTCACTTGAGGAATTTTCTTAAGTACTAATGAAAGTCTCTCTAAATGTAATTGCCAGGTTTCTGAAAAATGAGAATGTCATCAATATAAATGATTAACCATCCTTCTGACAATTCATGTGGGAAGATGGTATTCATCATTCTGTGATAATGAGAGGGTGCATTTTTAATACCAGAAGGCATTCTCAAATACTCATAAATCCCGCAATGAGCAATTATTCTCAATAATTTCCTAGCATGAGGTGTCAAAATATTCTTATGAGAGCCTTTTAGAGCATCCATGGAAGTAATGAATCTTGCTTTGGAAAATTGAGTCAAAGTCTCATGAATTCTAGGGATTGGATACCTGTCTGGAATAGTAGAGGTATTCAGTGCTCTAAAATCACCAACCATCCTTGACTTATCATTATGCCAAGTAATGATTACTGGGGTTGTGACTTCTACCTCCTCATTGTGTCAAACCTTTCTAAGAACCCCCAGTTTCATTAGTTCATTAATATGATTTTCTAATGATTCTCTAGCCCTAGGGCAAGCTGGGTAAGCTGGTCTTCTTAATAGTGGAAGATAAGGCCTTTCCACATTAAGCATAATGTCCACTTCATGGCCTTTTATAGCCCCAAGTGGTTCATTATCTGAAGCAAAGACTTCTCTGTATTGAAATAAAATTTCAATCAGCTCTTCCTTCATTTCCAGTGTTAATTCAGGACTAATTTGTGCTTCAATTAATTGACTTGACACAAATGTTTCCTTATTAACATTTTTTACTTGTTTAATGATAGTAATTTCCCTTTTCTCTAGAGGAAAGCAAATTTTTGTCTTTTATTTTCCCCTATAGTGAAATACCTGTCTTTATGATTATTAATATCAATACCATAAATATTGAGATAATCATTCCCAACTATAAAGTGTTGTGAAGTACAATTATTAGTGACAACAATTTCAACTTTCAGTCTTATATTTCCTGCAGGTCAAGGAAATATGATTACTGCTTCAAATTTACCCAAGGGGTGCATATTTTGGCTAGCACTGCTGAATGCTATACCTTCAATTGGCATTAATTTGTCTTGCCAATTGGTATAAACTTTGTCAAGATAATCCTTTCCAACACAAGTGCAAAAAGCACCTTAGTCAAGGTGTATCTTGGCTTCTGTGTTGTTTATCACAATATTAGTGATACAAGATGAACCAGCTGTATAACCTTTACCTCTGGCAGGTTTGGCTTTCTGCATTTTAGCATCTTGCACATGTATGAGATCCATACATTCATCACTATACTGTGGTAAATGAGTGTGTACCTCAGTGACTCCAAAAGAAACATTAACGTTTTATAAACAAAGCTCTTCTGGTACTTACTCTTCTTCTGAAGGTTCAGAATCACTTTCATGTAAAGATACATCAGTTGGGCCTTTTGTGTCTTCCACTTTTCAACATTTATCTCATTGATTCTTGTCTTTTTTGGACAAGTGTTTTCCAAATGAGATGTACTTCCACATTTGTGAAATTTCAAAGGAAGTCTGTCTTGTGGCTTATTTGGCTTTGAAATTGGTGTCCCATTAGTCTTATTGTCTATTGGGGATTTGGACCAATTTCTTCCAATTTTTGTTCTAGTAGTGATGTCATCCATAGCATTTATATAATCTTCTGTAGAGAAAGGCTCAATACATCTGCTTCTTATAGCATGCTCAAGGTCACCACCACAATTTCTCAATATCCTTTTATTTACCATTGTTTTAGACATATCAGGATGAAGGGCAGTTAATCTGTCCTTCTGTTTAAGAAACCAAGACATGGGCCTGTCCCTCTCAATATTAATAATGGCTTCTTCAAAAGAATTTTCCATTCTAAATCTCCAGGAATCATTAGACCATTTGGAAATAATTTGTTCTTTCCACCAAGGCCAAGAATGTTTACCATGGTATTGTCTCATTTTGTGATACCATTCCTTTGCTGATGTGGTAAAGAATGAGTCCAATCTGGCACTTATGTATTCATCTGGTATGTTAAAGTCTTTTTTGAACATAACAATTGTTTTCATAAATTCCATATGATTATATTCTCCTTCACCATTGAAGGTTGGCCATTCCTCTAATTTTGGAATGTCTTTGAAATTTAAAGAAGTTTCCACCTCATTACTTGAAATGGTATGATGTAAATCATTAACCACATTTCTGTCAAGAATTGGTGTGGATTGCCTTTGCAATGCATTCTTCAGTGATATATTATTAATACTTGATTTAATGCCCTCTTTCAATTCAAGTCTTGCTTTATCATTTTTTTCCAATTGTTTTTGGAAACGAGCTGCATTGTGACCAGTTGAGTTTTCCAAGTTTTGAACTTTTGATTTCAATTCTCTTAACTGTCCAGTTATAAAAGAAATTGAATTGTCATCTGGTTGATTGAGCAAAGTAACTTTAGACTCAATTCTTGCACAAATTTGCGTCAAAGACACAATATTGTCCTTATTAACATTTTAAAGTCCAATAATGGTCTTTTGTTGTTCTTTCACTTGTAATATCTCATTACCCAACTTTTGTTGGATATACTCAAATGTTTCAAACTTTGTTATAATTTCTTTATTACAAGATTCAAATTGAGTTACAAGCTTAACAAGATCTATTTCTTTGGGAAAGATTGGCGCAATCTTTCTTCCTCCTTGTTTCTGAATTCCATCAGAGTTCTTGCCATATTGAACACATTGTCCATGGCTGTCTTTTCTTTCTTTGGGATTCTGTAATTCTGCGGGTAAGGCTTGTTCCATTTGGGCTTTGCCTTTCCCTTTGCCTTTTGCTTGCCCTTCTGATTGCTCTTTGAGGCTTGCTTGGCACTTGTTGAGGCATATTTTTGCTGGTGGATGCTCGGGGAGCGTCCACTGGGCTGTTTTCCTTGCCTTGGGCCAACTTCTTCTTCTGATCCTCTGATAACATTCTTTGGTTTTTCGACCAAGATTTTATCTGTTGGACTTGTCCTTTGCAAGACATTGGTGTCCAACCCTTCAGAAGATATTCTGTCTTTTTTGGCCCCATGAAATTCTTCACTTGAAGATAAGAGTTCATGGTGCCTATCCAAAGACTTGGGAGAAGTTCCCACTCTTGCTTTTTGGCGGCCATAAACCAGTTCTTGTACTGAGACTGGTAAATCTCCACTGCTGCCTGCTGGAAATGATTCAGATCTAACAGCAATAGCAGTTACCTCAGCTTCTGGACTCTCAATAAGAGGCTCAAAGGTGCTGGCTAGCCTTTGGGTACTGGTGGAAGTTCTGGAATTGTCCATTTGTGCCTCTCCTCTGGGCTGACATTCTTGTTTTTTTGATTTGTGACTGGAAAGTCCTGGTCCAGATCCATTTTATTGGATGGAGTAATTACTTCCACTTCTAGTAGGAGTCATTGCACATCAATTTTAAGAAAGAAAAATAGACTAAGAATGGATTGAATTTACCTGCTGGACCTTTGAAGGGTTCTTTGGTTATTAAACCCCTTGGTGCTGGGCTGGTTTGAATTTCAATACTAGACTCTGAGGCTTCAGAGTCTGAAGAGCTGTCTCTAATTGATGACACTAAAGAAAAATGAAAATATAAGTTATTTTATCAAGCAATCAAAATAACTTATAAACTCAACTTATTGAATAAAGTTGTTTTAATGTAATTTATGGCAAATTACATCAAAAATAAAGAAAAATGTCTAAGATAAAAGAAAAAATGTTTTTAGTAAAGATTTTTAATTTTTTAATTTTTTATTTAATTTATTATTTTCTTTAAAGAAATAATGATTATGCAATTAACAAGCTTATGAATCAAAGTTGTATTATTATTCACTTTATACTAGAATAACTCAAAGAATAAATTTCAAGTCTGTGATGTGAAAAAGCCACTAGTTAGACAAAAGAAATTTATTCCAAGTCACTCAATAGTATATTGTTTCAAGCAATATTCATAAAAAAAAATAACTTTATTAATATTATAAAGATTATTTATAAGGGATAAGTCCCAAAAAAGCCAATATTAAGATAAATATGGCAATTTTACGTCAAAAAACAGTAAAATAAGGTCCAGAATATGATTTATGTCCCAAAAATTGATTAAAATCATGGACAGGCCCCAAAATGTAAGGTTTGTCTATTAAACTCTTGATAATAGTAGCAAAATCAAGAGTACTATGACTGTCCTCAGTAGAAATATGTAATATAGTGAAATATTACAACCACAAATCTAAATATAATTATTAAAAATAAATATATATAATCAAAAAGAATTTAATTATTATTATAAAAATATAATAATAAAAAAAATAATAATTATAATAAATGATAATTATTCTATTATTGTTATAGTCACTGACAGTTATAACAATAAGAAGTGTAAAGCTCTTAATGAGACAATTACACGTGGAAAATTTGAATATTAACCACTTATAAATAATATAAGTATTATTTATAAAATAATTCAACACAAACTGTGCAGAAATAATTCTTATAGAATAAAAATTGTATAAAAAAAACTAATACTAGATAAAAAAAATATAGAACTTTAGAGAAAACTTACTTATAATATTTATTGAATGAAACAAGTCTCACAACAACATTTATTATATTAAATAATAATTGTAAGTTAAACACACGCCAAAAATCAATAATCTTAAAGATAAAAGAACTTTTTATAATAAAATTTAAGATTAAAGAGTTTTTAAGAGGAATTTGTGGATTTTTAACAGATATTTAAGATGATAATTTTATATAATAAAATATATTATTGGTGATTACAACAATAATCTAAATTCTATGATTTTAATTCTTTAATTTTAATTAATAAAGAGTAAAATAACTTAAGAATTACTTTAATAATAAGATTTCATATTTAATAAAACTTTAACTGTTTAAATTTCTAATATGATTGGATTGATAATTAATGATGGACAAAAAAGTGATGAAAAGACACTTTTTATGTCTTCAGAGCAGCTCTCATGATTCATAATGGATATAGAGGGCGTGCTCAGGTCAAAACTGAAAAACCATGCTTAAAAATAAAGTTCTTAACTTAAGGTAACTTAATTTTAATTCCAATTTAAAGTTAACAGGGCTATTCTTAACTCCATGTAGCTTTAATCCTCATTTAAACTAATTCTTTTAATATAAGTAAACTTATTTATATTAAAGTTCATCACATGAACAGCTTAAAAATAGAGTTTCAAGTAGAAATCTCTTAAACTCAATTTTAAATTAATTTTTAAAGAAATTATAATTTTCTTTGAGCTTGAATTAAAAGAGTAAATTTGCAGGCTAATTACCGAGGAAATTTCTTTATAAAAGATAACTAAAATTTAATTTATATGTAGAGAATATTAAATTGTAAGCTGTGTAAAACCTTCAAGCAAATCCATTAAGAATTGGATTTTTAATGAATTTTTGAAGTTATTGCTATTTTTCCACATAAAATAGCAATACACACCAAACCTTAAGTTTTGATAAGGTTTTAATGCTTGAAAACTTAAAGCTTTAAGCTTATTTAAGCTTTTTAAGCTTTGACAGTTCTTAAAACCTTGAGTTCAAGCCTGCATATTGGGATTTAACCTCTGGCAGCTTGAAATTCCTGTCTAATTTGGGATAAAACCAGTTTAAACTTTGATGTTGGATCAAAGTCTAATCTTAAAGTTTAAATAAGGTTGAAAATCTTCCAATTCAGGTGGACAACCTTAATTGAATCCTTGCAGATCCAAAAAGTTGGGTACCCCAGCTCTACTTGGTCTTTTTCCTTTCTCCCACCTTTTTGTGTAGATTTTGCCCTTTTATTTATTTAAAACCATACTATGGCCTTAAACCCTTTTAAATTGAGCTCACGCAGGATTTACATTCTGTATGGCAAATCTTTAGCCAATTCAGTAAATATACACCACACCCCAATTTTAACTAAAATTTTGGTAAGTTTGCATAAACCTTATGCAACTTTGAATCTAAGCTTATTTAAGCTTAAATTTAACAATTTTTAAAAAATGTTAAAAAAGTTACATTAGTACTGTGGGACTCTTAAATCTTCTAATAACATACGAAATAAGTGTTTTTGGGTATAACACCTTATGGATGTACCCTAGGTTATTTTTGGTGTATAATCCAAAAATGACATAATATTTGTAACTTTGTTTATCCAAAAAAAGTTATACTTATTTTTTGTTATTTTTTATTTTAAATTCAATGAAAAAGTCTTTTGAAGACAATTTTAACTGTGTATAAAGTTATTTGTGGCCTTATGGGTATGTTATACATACCTCACAGGCTCACATTCTGAATCTGTCAAAAGAATTGATAAGAGCTCATAAAGTGGCAAAGGGTATGCTTACAACAAATTTTGGTAGATTAAACCCTTAATGGCGCATTCCGGGAGAGGAACTTACTTTGTTAAACTCCAATCCCAACCACACACCATGATATCAAACTCTTGAGGTATTTGGGCCACACTTGTCAGGATAAAAAGTGTGGAAATCCTTGAGAAGGTCTAGGGAGTCGGTAAGGTTGGAGCCTGGTTCCCAAGCTGTTGTTTATGGGTCTTCACTGAATCCTTTCCACTCCACAAGATACCATAAATCACCTATTTTGAGTTTTGAGTCCAGAACCTGAGCCACTTCCCATTGCACTATGACTGGTCACAGTGCAAATTGATGTTGGTTTGGGATAATTGACTTCTTAACTGTTTCCAATGAGGAAACATGAAAGAAAGGGTGAACTGAATTCCATTGTTTAGGAAGCTTGGGTGATATGCACGGCTTCCAATTTTATTCTGAGCTTTGAATGGTCCCAAACATCTTTCTGAGAGTTTCTTTGTGGGTATTGCTGTATTGATGTCTTGAGCGCTAGCCATAATTTGTCCCCAGATTGGAAATCATATGGAATTGTCCTATTTATATCTGAATACTTTTCAAAATGCTTTATTTGTGACTCTAATTCTTATTTGAAAAATTTCTGTACTGATTGAAGTTTGGTTGAACACATTCTAGCAGGTGTGTCTTGAGAAATGTGAATTGAATAAAATCTGGGATTTCTTCCATAAATGGTGAGAAAGGTGATTGTTTTGTTGACAAATTTCCTGCATTATTATAGGAAAAATTCAGCTAGAGGGAGCCAGATGTGCCATCCATATTGATGGTAGATGACATACACCCTAAGATACTGGTATTGAATATTCTTTAACCTCTCTGTATTCCCATCTGTTTCAGGGTGAAATGCAGTTGAAAGATCTCAAGATATCTTGAGCTTCTGACATGATTGGGTCCAGAATTATTAAACAAATAAAGAACCTCTATCACTCACAATATTGGTTGGAAGGCCATGTTTGGAAGAGACATTACTGATGAAGATTTGATATAGGTCCAAGGAAGGGATTGTTGAATAAGTTGGACAGCTACTAACATTGAATCAAAGTTGTTTGACAGGGGCAATTGAGTTATAAAGTCCATTGATAACCAGTTCCAAGGACCAGATGGAATTTGAAGAGGGTTGAGTAATCCAAACTTCTTATGGTGAATGCTCTTCTCTCTTGAACATTTCTGACATAAGGACACATAATCCTTGATGATTTGATTCATTCCAGTCCAATAAAAATCCCTCTTGATGAACTTGGGGGTCTTCTCCTGGCAAGGATGGGAAGCCAATGGTGAGTCATGATTATTTTGAAGGCTATCCAATGGAATCTAATGATTTCTTCAAATAACCACTCTATCTTTGAATCAAAATAATGTGGCTTGAGGTTCAATAGAATAATCTGAGACTGAATCAACTATTTCTACTTTCATGAGTAATTGTTTATAATATTTGTCTTGCCATACCTTTTTTCAATTTGGTAAGCTAAATCTGAGAACATTTCTACCTTGATTGTGACTCTTTGAGATATGACCCCATATCCAAAAAGTTCACAAGAAAAATTTACAATAATTATTCTTTTAAATAAGTAAGAATACCATGAAAAGGCATAAATGCTTAATTAGCTTGGAATATGATGAATAGCAATGTGAAATAAGCTACACCATTAGATTCCTCATGATAAAAAACACAAATATCTTTTTTATGGAATAGCTGTAAAGTCAATACCTAATGAGTAATAAGTAAAAATTCCATAAAATTCCATAAACTCTTATTTATCTCATAAACCAACGAAAAAACCTGTGAAATAAATTGCACCATTAGATTCCCCAGGAAAATTACACATAAGCTTCTTTATGTCATATCTCTAAAGTTAATACTTAAGGAATTAAGCTGAATATATGCACTTTTATGATCAGTCCATACATTAATAGTTTTTAGCTAATATCTCCTGAGATATACAGGATAGAGAGTTAAACTAAAATAAAATTTAACAATTAATTAATGTATGAATACAGACTTGAGATTTATTTGAAAAGCAAGTTACAAACAAGGCCATTAACCATAAGGGTTTATGGAACAAAATTGCTAGAGCTGTTGAGTGCTTTGTTGTGAAGGTGATCCAAGCTTGAAAGAAAGTGAATATTGAGGTTCTAATAGCTCATACTTGAATAATTATGTATTTATTATCATAATATTCAAGTCAAAACTCCCTGAAATCATGCCTTGAAGTTTAAAGTAGTGAATTTTGACAAAAGGAATGAGCTACAAGAAAAATCATCAAAAATAGAGCTTTGATGATGTAATGAAATTCTCTTGGAAGTGTAATAGAAAAATGCCAAGCCATCAGAATTCAGTCTATTAATGGCTTTATGATGTATAACTTAAAAGTTATTAATGATCAAAGCTTAAGCTTAAAATTGATCACGTAAGGTGTGGATATGAAAGTTTGATTAAAAATCAAGTACTTTTCCTGTCCTCAAAATTTGTATAAGGTAAAAATATGATTAAAAATAGTATGAAGTAGTATTTATAAGAGAAAACACACCAATTTTATTGTTTTTAACTTTATGAGTATAAAACAATAATATTATAAAGATTTATTGTTTTACCACCAATAAAAATTTATCCAAAAATACTCTACAAGAGATATTTAAGGCTACAAAAGAAATATCTTCAAGAGCAATTTCAATTAGAATTAAGTGAGAAAAGAACTGAAAGAAATTAATTGAAGAAAAAAGTCTCCAAAAAGACATTTTAACATAAAACATGCCCAAAAGTGACCAGAGTGAATTTGGAAACAAAGTGACAAAGTTAACAGTGATGAAAGATGCTTTAATTCACTTTTGGGGTGGTTCAAGGGGTAAAAATGATTATAAGAGTTACAAACAATGATTATAATGATTTATTCACGTGGTTAAAAGGCTTAAGATTATTTAAAAAGGGTGGTTGGAATCTTTTATTGATTGGTTTAACAGTGTTTAAACTAATTATAAAAGGAAAAGATTCTAACACAAAGAGAAAAGTGGGGCAAAGAAGAAATTCTTTTATAGCCATCAATTTTCTTACTCCATCAGTAGAATTTAATCTTTTCAGTCGTGGAAAACACTCTGACAACAGAAAATCCAATTGTAGCATCATTGAACCCTGGTTTAGACCAAAAAAGGGCTGGTTTTAGCCATTTTAGACCCTTAAATCAGCCATTACTAGAGTAATACCTGATCTAGAGCCTTCGAAAAATGTCAGAATGTGTGTAAAGGTAGTAGCAACCAGTTAAAACTGTTTTTACTAAGATTGTTTCAGCTTAAGGGTAGTTTTACCCTCTTGGCAACAGTTAAAACTGCCCTGGTTGGTATCAAAACCTCATCATCAATTGAGTCACAGACCCTGTGACTCAATTCCAGGCCAAAAGAGATGAACTTTTGCGTGGATTTTGACATCACAGGCCTGTTGGCAAGGATCTTGGGGGTCCGGCTCCCCCTTGGAGCTAGAGTTCCTTTCCCCCTCAGAATTAATCTTTCCACTTTATTTTTTCTTTAATTCCTCATCATGTAATACACTTGTAATTTACACATACAATTCAATTGAGTTTTTACAGTACAAAACTGTAATAATTGATACCTCATATGTAAATTACAGTTCACTTATGTAATACACACGCACACTTTGAAATTTCAATTGAAAATACTTCAATTCCTCATAACTTCTAAACTACACACAACACTTCCATTTTAGCACAAAAATTGATGGTTAACACCACATGTGGTGTGAATCAAATTAATGGTTGGAGGATTTTAAACTTTTTTGCAGAAAATACTAAAAACTTAATTTAAGCTTATTTAGAGTTGAGTTACAGAAATTTTACCCAGAGGTGAGCCCACCTTGTTTTTCATGAGGAATCCAATGGTGAAGTAATTTTTTTTAAGTTTATTTATTGGATAAAAAGTTATAATATATTTTATGTAAACTTTGATAATATTACTATTAATCAAAAGTACTATGTCTGATCTTATGAAGTATAATGATAAAATATTATTATAACCACAATTAAATAATTAAATAATTCTCTCTTTCACGTGTTACACACAACTAGTGATTTTAACAGTTAGCAGTAATTGTCTACAAGAATCAATTACAAGAAGATTTTAATAATAAAACGTCTTTTATTAAAATAGTGAAATTATTTCAATATATAATTATCTTTTGCATGAATAATTATAAATATAATTTTTGAAGAAAACTAATTATTTAAAGAGAAACTTTAATAATTAAGGATAAATCACTCACCAATATTCCAAACAGCTTATTGAAAGAGAAGATAGAGAAATTTGACGTAGAATTGTGGATTTAAGGGATCAAAATGTATTTATAAAAGTATTGCAACAATATATAGTTGGATTCTATGATTTTATGTCTTTCTGATTGACTTTGAAAGAATTAAAACACTTAAGAATAGCTTTAACTAATACTTACTTGTTGGTAACAATGATTGAAATGATAATAAGATGATGATGATGTGGAAAAAACAGCAAGAGGAGGCCTATTTTAATTCAACAAAAGCTCACATAGGCATGCCATGGAGCAAACTAAAAATCCAGTGAGTGGGAAAACAATAAATTCTTTTGGATCATTGATTGCATCATCTGTTGTCACATAAAATTATCATAATTAATTATTTATGCTTTTACATGACTACCAACCCCAATATGGTTAAGAATAAAAGGAGTAACATCTGTAAATATTCTTTTATTCAAAAAGAATCATTGATTTCTCAAAGCTATCAAGGTTATTGGCAATTTCATCACAGGTTGTAATTACCGTGAATTTTTGAAGATTCAGTGTTTCACGTAGAATAGTCAAAAATGGATTGTAAGTAAAAGTTTGAATTTTACGAGTAAAACTATAATTCTTTTTGGTTGTACCATAGATAATGAAGTTCTCCATTGGTCCTGAACCTCTCAGAGAGATTCATTAATAATTGTATTTTTAATGAATTTTTGATGTTTTTACCTCATTTCTACGTAGAATTGCAAATATCAGTGTTTTACTGGTTGCTATGAGGTAAATTAATGGATAAAAGTCCAAAAAGGGTTTTAATTACTCTTTTGAGGTTTATTCATGGAAAATCATTAAGAATTGACATGGTTACAGGAGTCTAAGTAGCTCTTTACCTCCTTGGCACATCAAAATAGCAGGTTATTTGCTATTTTCTTAAGATTTACTGTAGTTGTAACATGGTAACCAAGTTCCCAAAGTGTTTTAGTTTACTAATTGGGCCAAGCTCAGCCATGTATCCAAGGTTTGGAGCTGTCCATGCCTCTGAGGCCTCAGAAGTTGGGTACGCTGGCTCTCTTTGATGTCTTTTGTCCCCCTTGCCTATTTTTCATGTCAAAATAGAAAATTAAGCTTAAAGTGAGATATCCACTATGGGTGTACCAAAGGACCATGTACGAATACCATGATATTAAGTTCCGAAAACATGCATAAAACTATTCTTAGTGTATATATAACATGGTATTTCTCACATTCCCATTATTTTGGTGTGAAATTAAGAAAATCAAAACTTTTCACGGATCTTTTATGTGGCATTGAAGTATTTTTGATATTACCACCTCAAAGAGTTAATTTTAGCTTATTCACTCTATGGAGCTACCCTAGGTGAACACTTGTGTAGAATCCAAATCTGGCCTTAAATCCATGGATTTACTTGTACAATAAAAAGTTATTCATCTTTTCTGAAATCAAAAATGATGAATTTTGGACATATGCATGACTTATGAGTTATGCATAATTCAAAATTTACTTTTAAGATAATTGTGGCCTATAAAATATACCTCGAGGCTCACATTCTCTCCCACCAAAAAATAAAATTGTACTACAATTTTTTCAATGGTATAAATAACAAAAGCCTCAAAGGGGGTTAATGTCCACTGTTAAACCTCTTTACATTACTCAGATCAAGTAATTCAAAGCACATTTATAGACATATTCAGGCTTGTGCCCTTCTTTCATGTCTAAATCTTCTTAAGAGCTTATCTGAGTCAGTTATTTCTGATTCTGCCAGCCATTCATCTTCATGGATTGGATTTCTATATCTGACAAAATATTCTCTTTGATCTCTACCCCTAAGTCTCCTTTCTTTAATGACTTTCTTTATCTCTCTGTCTTCATTCTGTTCCACTGGGGGTACAGTGAAAGGAGTTGGTTCCTCAAAGGCAACGATTCCTTATCCGCTGGTTGATAAGTTTTTATCAAGCTGACTGGAAAAGTGGGGTGTTTATTTTCCAATTCGCCACTTAATTCCACTTGAACTGCATTGGTTCCATGTAAGGTAAAAATAACAAAAGGTCCTACATAAGAATCTTTAAGTTTCTTTGGGCCTTTGATATTATTAAAATTCAAGGCTGAAACTAAAACTAAGTCCCCTACTTTGAAGTCTGGTACTACATGACTCTTGTCCCACTTCTGTTTTACATAATTATAAGCATCATCCATACTTTATTTTGCATGAAGTCTTACTTTATCAAGCATTATTTTGAAGCTGGAAGCTGTAGGATTAATTTCAATCAAGTCTTTCCTCAGTGTTTCTGCTGGGAGTCTTGGATTCCATCCTTTCTCTAACATAGCAGGAGTTTGTCCTGTGGAAGAATGGACTGATGTCTTATATGCCAATTCTAATGCAGGTATCAGAGTGCACCAGTCATGGGTAAATCCATCTGAGTCTTTGAATTCTAACCCATAAGCACAAAATCTCCTGATGATGTCTTCTAAAGTTTGAATCATCCTCTCTGCTAGCCCATCTGTCTGAGGGTGATATGCTGTAGGGAATGATAACCTAGTCCCAAACAATCTATGATGATTGGTCCAAAGTGCAGATGTGAACTTGGGATCTCTGTCACTTATGATATTCTTAAATAATCCTGTATGAGAAATAACTCTACTCCATAGAAGAAGAGCTGTATCCATAGCAGTGTCATCTTTATGACATGGTAATAATATGGGAGTCTTGCTATATCTGTCTACAATGACTAAGCAAGCATTATAACTTTTGTCACAACTTGGAGGAAGTGCTGTGACCCAATCCATGTGAACAACTTCCCATGGGGATTTTGGTTCTTTAATATGGATCATAAGTCCAAATTTCTTGCCTGTACTCCTGTTTTCTTTCTGACATCTGTCACAGGTATGGCAATATTTAACAGTTTCTTTTCTCCAAGATGGCCACCATGCACAGTTCTTCAATTTTTCAAGTGTTCTGTCCTCTGACAGGTGTCCAGAGTAGATGCCATCATGGCATTCATGAAGAATGGTATTGATAAGGAATCGGCTGCATAATGTCATTACACAAGAATGTTTGGTTCTATGGTAAATAATCCGATCAAACAAGTGAAATCTCCATTCAGAATAGGAATTTTGCAAAACTTCATCAAGAGAATTGACTAAAGATGTATCATTGCAGTCTTTATCTAATAAAGAAGTCAAAATATGGCAATTCTTTTCTTGCTTATAAGATTCTCTGACCTCTTCAAAGAATTCAGTCCCAATATCAGTTATGTTAATCCCTTCAATTGGAATCTGTGGTTCAGCTTCCAAAGGTACATAAGCTGGGTTATTAGGAGTGTTGGCTAATGCCCACCTGCTAAGTCCATCAGAATTCTTGTGAATGTTTCCTGCTTTGTGAACTATGGTCATGTTTCCTCTATATTCTTGAATGGATATTTGTCATCTCAACATATGTCTGTTGGGAGATTTCATGTTAAGAAGTGATTTTACTGCATTACAGTCAGTTATCACTTCAAAACACTGCCATGAAGATAATAGTGTAATTTCTCAAGTGGCCATACCAAAAATAAGCACTCCATTTGGCTTGCACCATATCTGGCTTCTGTTGGTTGAATTTGTCTTGAGATATGACAAACTGGTCCCTCTGTAGGTTTGTCATTAATAATTTAGACTTGATGTAGGGCTGCCCCTAATCCATCTCCACATGCATCAATGTAAAATTTAAAAGGAATATTCCAGTCAGGCATGAGGAGTAAAGGTGCTTCTGTAAGAGCTTTCTTCATCTTCTCATAAGCTTTAATTCTCTCCTGTGTCATCTCAAATTGTCAGGGTGAGTCTATGATAAAGTTGTATATAAGTATTTACAAGCTTTAACTATGACTGTGACACGGTAAAAATAGTTTTGAAGGATGATAAGGTTGATAATAGATGATTAATTTAAGATATTAAGGGCTTTACTATAGAGATATAGTGGTGGTGACCGCTGTTGAAAGCCCTGGGTGCAACTTTTACCTGTTGGGTTACAATAATAAAAGCTACAATACTTAAATTTAAAGTATACCTGATTATTTTCCAAGAGTATAGCTGTTTTGGACAGTTTTACTACGTAGGAATTCAAGAGCAGGATAAGGAAAACTATTCTGGCTGTGGAAAGCCTCCCTTTTTATCCTGACTTGAGGTGGAAAGGGTGCTAGACCTTTCCACGTAGAGGAAGTGAAGATTTTTTCACTTTCTAGTACTGGCTTGTGGTTTGAAAACAGCCTGTATAACCTGTATTGGGCTCAGATGTGGCTTTAAAACCACATCTGGGTGGTTTTCACCAATACAGGGTGAAAACTTTCATCTGGGGACCTCACAGCCTGATTTTGATGTGTATGACGCGTAGAATGCTGTACAGAAACTGTATGGGACCCCAGTATTGACTGAGATATGAGTTATTGAAGTAAAAACATGATTCTTCGTCTATTTGAAACCTCATATTCATGGTTATGGGATATTATCCCATGGTAAGGCTGTATATGACAGCAGGTGGGATTTTAACCTTAAAACAGCCATAACTTTGTCAATTCTTGAGAAATCAACCTCAAAATTGTTCGGTGTGTAGCCCTGTATGTGCCCTAAACAATGGTACCTCATTTGATATGGGTATCATTAAATATGGCTAAGCTATCCCATGTACAAGATTTTTGTACATTTGCGTGTTTTAGGCAAAAAGCTGTATTGAGCTTGTTTGCCCCATAGCTTCTGCAGTAGTTGAGATATGGGGAAGTGGATGACACCATCAGATAGCCCTGATTGTGCTCTTTCCAAAAAGAACCCACTTCAGGTATCCCACACTGAAACTGTAGAAGTTAGATGAGAGGTGAATGTTTTGTTCACCCTTATTTGGCCTGAAATTGACCATAACTCCAGTAATATTGGTGCTAGCTCAGTTTGGCTGGTACCATTGGATAGCCCTGGCTTAGAGCTTCATTTTGAGTACCCGTTTGATGGGGTTAAGCCTCTCCTTCTAGATTTTAGATGAGAGGTGAAAATTAAGGTTTATGCTCAGCAATAACTTTGAGCAGGAATAAATTTGTTATTTCTAGTCCTATGGTGATGGGACTTATATTTTCAGGAAGAGGTGAGTTTCCTCTTTCTTTTGATACCTTTTTGAGCTTATTTGGCTCAGCTCCATGTTTTGGTGGTATCTTGGCTATACCATTGGTTTATGGTATTTTGGTTGTCATGCTTGTGCTCTGGTTTTGAGTCACAGGCTGACATACCCTCCCTCTAAAAAAGGTTCATCATTGATGAGACTGTTCAGTACTCCTAGAGGCTCTAAATCTCCTTAAATGAAGGTTCCCATCTGGTATGGCATCCTCTTCCAACAATTTGTCTTTGTCTGCTGTCTGGTTCTTGAATCTGACTAGGTATTGTCTTTGATCCTTCCCATTGAGTCTGATCTTGCTGGCCCTGATGATCTTACTCACAGGTCCAGGGGAGTCCTCCACTTCCACTATCCCTTGTGGTGTGGGGTTCTTTCTCCTGGAGGGGAATTTATCCTCCTCTGTCTGGAAGTTTGGTTTGACCAAACTCACTGGAAAGACTGGATGTTTCCTTGAAAACTCCTCAGTGAGTTTGACTTCCACTGCATTTTTCCTATCAACTTAATGATAGTAAAAGGTCCTACAAATGAATCTCTCATCTTTTTAGGTCCTTTGAGATTGTTGAAGTTCAGTGTAGACACTAACACCTGGTCCCCTTCTTTGAATTCAGGTTCCATATGTGATTTGTCCCACCTCTGCTTATTGTATTCTTTTGCCTCAGCTATGCATTTGGCAGCTGTGTCACAGGCCCTCTTCCACATATCATGGAAGTCTTTGGCTGTGGGGTGGATAGTCAGGAGATTTTTCTTTAAGTGAGCCACAGGCAACAGGGGGTTCCACCCTTTCTCCACCAGTGCAGGTGTTTTACCTGTGGTGGAGTGCTGGCTTGTATTATAAGCCAGTTGGACTGCTGGTAAGAGAGTAACCCAATCATGGGTGTATCCCTTGTGGTCCTTGTATTCCATGCCATAGGCACAGAATCTTCTGAGGATTTCCTCCATTGTTTGGATCATCCTTTCAGCTAGGCCATCTGTTTGTGGATGATAAGCTGTGGAAAAAGCAAGTTTGGTACCAAGCATGTCATATAAGTTTGTCCAAAATTCAGATGTGAATTTTGGGTCCCTATCACTAATGATGATCTTAGGGACTCCACAGGTAGATATGATGTTATTCCAAAACAACAGAGCAGTATCCATGGCTGTGTCTTCTTTATGGCATGGTAGACACCTCATGCTATTGCTGAACCTATCAACTATGATCCAACAGGCATTATAGTTTTCTTTGCCTCCTGGGACAAGTGCTGTAACCCAGTCCATGTTGATGGTTTCCCATGGGTGTTTGGGTTCTTCTATGTGTTGAAGTAACCCATACTTCTTCCCATGTTTCCTATTTGCCTTCTGGCATCTTTCACAAGTGTTGATGTATTCACTCAACTCTTGTTCCAACTTGGGCCACCAAGCTGTGCTTGCTACCCTCTCTTTGGTCCTGTCTTAACTCATGTGTCCCATATAGGGGCAGGCATGGCATTCTTGCAGGATCAATGAGATGTGGTCTCTGTCTACCTCTGTGAGTGCACTTGTGTGCTTTTCTCTGTGGTAGAGCAGGCCATCTATAAGGAAAAACTTATTGTCCTTATAGGTCCTCAACCAGGGTTCTTCCAGCTGGGTTTCCAGTTCTGGACTCCTGTACTTTTGTTGAAGGAGTTGGAGTAGTATGCTACACTGTTTGTGTTTGGCATAAGACTTCTGTACTGCACTGAAGAATTCATTGTGCAGTTCTGAGGAACTTATTCCCAGTATGGGAGTTTCTGTTCCTTCTGAGTCAGTGTTTCCACTGTCAGGGGTACCACTTTCTGGTGCCCATTCAGATAATCTGACGTTTTTCCTCCTATCTATTTCCATGAAATGGATAGGGATTTTTGCTGCAACTTCTGGGTCATAAGCTGGATTGCTTTTGACATTGTCCAGTGGCCATCTGCATTGGTATGGCCTTTACCTTCTTTGTATATGATGGTCATGTTCCCTCTATACTCCTGGATGGCTATTTGCCATCTCAGCATATGTCTATTTGTAGTCTTCATGTTTAGTAAAGACTTCAAGGCTGTGCAGTCTGTGTAGACTTCAAAGACTGCACCCTCCAAATAATAATGGAGTTTTTCTAGAGCCCAGACTAGACATAGACATTCAGTCTGGGTGGCCCCATACCTGGCTTCTGAATCTTTCAGCTGCCTTGAGATGTAGCAAATTACTCCTTCTCTTGGTTCACCATCCACAATTTGGCTTTGGTGAAGGGCTTCTCCTAGGCCTTGACTGCATGCTGCATCTATATATAACTTGAATGGTAGTTCAAAGTCAGGTAAAATGAGCACAGGTGCATTAGTGAGTTCATATTTGATCCTCTCATATGCATCCCTCCTTTCCTTGGTTATTTCAAAAACTACATCTTTTAAAAATAACTTGTATAAACTACTAGTTATGTGTGCAAAAACTTTGATATGGCTTCTATAGTAGCTAGCAAGCCCAAGGAAAGATTGAATCTCTTTGATGTTCTTTGGTACTGGCTTTTGCAGTACTTCTGCTACTTTGTTCTGGTCAATTGCCAGACTAAGACCTGAGACTTTATGTCCTAGAGCTAGTAGCTCTTGTTGGCCAAAATTACACTTTTTGAGTGAAATTTTCAGATTGATGGGTATACATTTACTTAGAACTCTGTCTATGTATTGTACATGGTCTTCCCATGTCTCTGAGTATATAATTATATCATCGATATATACTACCATCCAGCCTTCCATTATTTCCTCTTGAAATATGGTGTCCATCATCCTTTGGAAGTGGGCTGGTGCATTTTTGATGCCAAATGGCATCCTGGTGTACTCATATATACCCATATGGCATATTATCCTGAGCAACTTCATGGAGTTTGGTTTAACTCCATTTTGGTGGAAACCTTTCATACAATCCATTTTGGTTATATATCTGACCTTGGCCAGTTTATCCAAGGCATGGGGTATCCTTGGTATAGGGTACCTGTCTGCTTTTGTGTAGTTATTCAGGGCTCTGAGATCTCCACACAATCTAGACTTGCCATCATGCCAGGTGATTAGGACAGGGGTGGTGATTTCCACTATTTCATTATGTCCAATCTTCCTGATAACATCCATGTCCAGTAGTTCATTGATATGTTTCTCAATTTCTTTCCTGGTTTCCAGGCTTGCTGGATAAGGAGGTCTCCTTAGCATGGGTGGATAAGGCCTTTCCACATCCAGATATAGCTCTATATCATGGCCTTTGATCTTGCCTAATGGTTCTTCACCAATGGCAAATGCTGGTCTGTTCTTTCTCAGCATTTTTAGTAAACTTAGTTTTTGTTTACTGGTGAGGGTAGTGCTAAACTGTCCCTCTCTGAATTCCTTCAGAAGTTCTTTTAGTGGGTCTTAAGAAGATATCTGGTATATGTCAGGTGAAAATTTCTTTTCCTTGTTAGTACCAATGGTGATGTGCCTATTTTTACTGTTGTAAATGTCTATGCCATACGTCCTCTGGTAATCTGTTCCCAGTAAAAACCCTTGGATGTGGGCATCATTAAGCACTACAAACTCTGGGTTGAGTCTGATATTACCCTTCCTGTGGGGTATAATTATCTCTTTGATAATTGTCCCAATGGCAGTCATCTTCCCTGATGCACTTTTGAAGTTCTTTGCCTTAGTGGGAAAGAGCTGTTTTTCCCAGTTTGGGAAGTGGGTATCCAGATAGTTTCTGGCCACTATGGAGAAGTGTGCTGCACTATCAATGATCAGGGGATGCTGAGCATTGTCAATACAAAAAGTCATTTTTGTGGCTGTTCCATGTATATATGCCATTCCTTTGGTTGGTGTAACCAGGAATGTTTGTTCATCTTGTGTGTGTTTGCACAAGTTTTTATTAGCAGTGTCCTGTGGCATGCCTGCTTCCAACTGTATGTCCTGAATTTCTAGTGGGGTTTCTTCTTGGTATTCCACTAAAAATTCCTCTCTTGGGTCTTGGTCATCATCAGATGGTTCTCTGATGGCATCACCCATAGAGTCTGATTCAGAATCCTCTGTTGGAGGTTCTTCCTCAGGGACTTTCTCAATGGCATAGACTTTTTTCTTTGCATTTGGAAAGTTGTTGGCATAGTGGTCTGTTGAACCACAATTGTGGCAAGAATTCTTCTTCTTAGCCACTTCTGCCACTCTTTCTCTGGGTTTGTCTTTAAACTCTACCCTGAGTGGTTGTTTCTCTTTGAAACTGCTGCTTCTATATGGGGTGAATTTCCCTATATTAGTCCTCTTCTTAATGTCTTGTAAGGTGTTGGCTATGTCATCTAGAGTGCAATTTTGGTTGCATCTGCATTTTACTGCATGCTCTAGCTCTCCTGGCAGTTGTGTCAGAAGTTTGTGATTTCTCATTTGAATGTTCATCTGAGGATCAATGGCTTTAAGTCTTTCATACTGTCTAAGGCACCACTCATATGGATCTTTGTCCACAGAGTATTTGTCATTTTCAAATGAAATGGTATTTTGCCATATCCAAGTTCCATTAATGTACTTTTGGATGATTTGACTCTTCCACCATGGCCAGTTTCTTCTGCCATGGATTTCCTTCATTTCTGTGTACCTTATACTAGAATGACCTTTAAATGCAGTATTCAATCTAGCAGTGATCCAGTAGTCTGGTATGCTTGGTACATCAATGAAGAGTCCATCAATATAATCTATGAGTTCCATATGATCATATTCTCCTGATCCAGAGAATTTGGGCCAGTTTGAGGCCTCAGGAAGCTGCTTCAAGGCTTCCTTCTCTGAATAAGACATTCCATCTCCATCTTGGTATTGTGATGGGGATCTTTCCTTATTCATCAACATGGCATCTGGTTTGATGTCATCTGGTTGATATGGATTCTCCATAACTTGGCCTTGTGGTTGGGGCTTCAAGCTATGGTAGGCATTAAACAATTTGTTAATGTCTTGGTCCAGACACTCCCTGTCCCTTGTGCTGTGGTGTTGCTCTTCAAAGACTATGTTCAGTCTTTTGTTGGTTTCTTCAGGGTCTTTGCTCAGTTGAGCATATCTTTCTTGAAGATTTTTGACTATCTGTTCCAAGGAGGCTTGAGTTTGTCTCATCCTCTCTTGGCCAGGTTTAATTTCTGCAAATTGCTTTGCAGATTGTTCAGCATATTAAGACATTTGTAACCACAGTGTATCACTGTTGATGTTACTCTCAGATGTGACAATGTTATTTTCAGTCTGAGTGGGGGTAATGTTTCTATTACTAGGACTACTGATTCTAGAGTGGTTTACAGCTACTTCTGGTTCTTGTGTACTTCTTTTACCAAATATAACAGCTTCTGGATCATGGGGTCTGACTCTTTCCTCCTCTGGTTGAAGGAGGCTTTGTTCTTGCCCTTGTTTCCTTGTCTTCTCCTGGAAACCTCCTGGAATTGTGAAGAATGGTGACTATTGGCCACTGATCTGCTGGTTTCTGAATGGTGTGAAGCCACTGGAGAGCTGATTTGGCCTGCTCCTTGTGAACCTGAAGGAATCTGAGTAGGCCCTGTCTGGGTTAATTGTTCTTCTATTGCTTAGATAGTGGCTTGATTCTCCCTTATCCTCTGTGCCCTTGCCTCCAGGAGTCTGTGCTGCCTGGTAGGGTTCCAACCTTTGGTGATTACCATAAGGTCTTTGAAGTCTATCTCTTTGAGACAGATCTTCTGGCAACTTGATCCAAGTTCTGCCCAGTGAGTTGCTAGGTTGAACCTCTTGTTGTCCATGCTCCATTGAAATAAGTCTTTGAGGAGTTGGTGGATCTGAAGAACTTGATCCATATCCTTCCAGTCCTCTGGTTTGAGGTTCCTGTTGAATTGGAGTGTGAATGGCAAGGTTGATATTATCTCCCTCATTGTTTTGCCATTCACCACTGTGTCCAAGGTGTCTTCTTCCAGGTCTTCTGGTTCTGGAAAATCCTTCTCTGTCCTCTGGCTGGTTCCTTTGGAAGCCAAGGTCTCTGAGGTATGCAGGGGACATATCAGTGTTTGCAAGCAGTCAAAAACTTTATGTTCTTAGGGTATTTACCTTTGACTGTGCCTTGTACAAATTTATTATCTGCTGATTTGGGCAGTTTGCCTTTGGAGGTTACAACTGGGTTAATAATTGTAATCTTCCCTGTACAAGTGGTTAAGGTTGGTTTACCTTGCATTGAAGCAGAGTTTTGTGGTTTTCTACTCCTCTGAGTGGCTATTGGTGTCCACTTTTTGGCTGTAAAGAGGCTTTCACTAAGCCTTTTTCCTTTGCCCTTGCTGCCCTCTGGCTCTGAGGGTGTCACTGGTGTGTTGGCCTGTGACTGGGTCTCAAGTGGTATGAAGTTTTCTTCCACTGAATCAAACAGGAAAAAGAAGGCTTATGTCAGTTAAGACTTCTTAAAAGGCTGGTTTGCACGTCTAAGAATGGCCTCTGGGCTTGTATATTATTACAATATGCCCTTGTATTATGACAATGTAATTGAATTAACAATTCCACGTCAAAAATACAGCTTACTGATATGTGGTATACTGTTTGTATACCAATATCTCACAGATTACTTGTAATTAGCAAGTATAATCTGTCAAAAGATGGTGTATTACAGGGCAATTGAGTTAACAATGTGCCCAAACATGCCTCAACTGTTGGTTTATCAGTATGAGCTGTCTTAATTCACTTAAGAATTAAGACTGTATTAGTGGTTTAAAGTGTTTTTATATATAAAACACGCCAAAAATACTAGTCCTGTAGTTATTAGCCACATGACAGATACTCTATAATATATGAGTATTTATTTAAAAATTAAAAAATATATATAAAAATATATATCTGAAGAGAAAATGACGCCTAAAAAAGGTAAAACAGGTGTCAATAAATGATAAAAAGAGAAAAACTTACTTGTAAGGTCCAAGAATAAGTAAAAAACACGGCCAGGCCCCCAAAATGTCAGGGTGAGTCTATGATAAAGGTGTATATAAGTATTTACAAGCTTTAACTATGACGGTGACATGGTAAAAATAGTTTTGAAGGATGATAAGGTTGATAATAGATGATTAATTTAAGATATTAAGGGCTTTACTATAGAGATATAGTGGTGGTGAGCACTGTTGAAAGCCCTGGGTGCAACTTTTACCTGTTGGGTTACAATAATAAAAGCTACAATACTTAAATTTAAAGTATACCTGATTATTTTCCAAGAGTATAACTGTTTTGGACAGTTGTACTACGTAGGAATTCAAGTTCAGGATAAGGAAAACTATTCTGGCTGTGAAAAGCCTCCTTTTTATCCTGAAATGGGGTGGAAAGGGTGCTAGACCTTTCCACGACGTAGAGGAAGTGTCAGGCTGAGTCTATGATAAAGGTGTATATGAGTATTTACAAGCTTTAACTATGACTGTGACACAGTAAAAATGGTTTTAAAAGATGATAAGATTGATAATAGATGATTTATTTTAAGATTTAAAGGGCTTTACTATAGAGATATAGTGGTGGTGAGCGCTGTTGAAAGCCCTGGGTGCAGCTTTACCTGTTGGATTACAATAATAAAGACTACAATACTTTAAATTAAGAGTATACCTGATTATTTAACCAAGAGTAAAACTGTTTTTGACAGTTTACTACGTAGGTTATTCAAGAGCAGGATGAGGGAAGGGTTTTGGCTGTGAAAAGCCCTCCTTTTATCCTGAAATTGAGGTGGAAAGGCTGCTACACACCTTTCCACATAGAGGAAGTGAAGATTTTTCACTCTCCAGGACAGGTTTGTGGTTTGCAAACAGCCTGTATACCCTGTATTGGGCTCCGATGTGGTTTTGAAACCACATCTGGGCAGTTTTCACCAATACAGGGTGAAAATTTTCATCTGGGGACCTCACAGCCTGATTCTGACGTGTATGACGCGTAGAATGCTGTACAGAAACTGTATGGGACCCCAGTATTGACTGACATATGAGGTATTGAAGTAAAAACATGCTTCTTCGTCTATTTGACACCTCATATTCATGGTTATGGGATATTATCCCATGGTAAGGCTGTATCTGACAGCAGGTGGGATTTTGACCTTAAAATGGTCATAACTCTGTCAGTTTTTGAGATATCAAGCTCAAAGTTGGTTCATTGAATAGCCCTGTATGAGCTCTACACAATGGGACCCAACTTTACATGGTTATGATTAAATATGACAAAGTTATCCCATGTACAAGTATTTTTGTACATTGGCGTGGTCTGGTCAAAAGCTGTATTAAGCTTGTTTGGCCAATAACTTCTGTTGTAGTTGAGTTATGAGGAAATGGATGGCACCATCAGATAGCCCTGATTGTTCCCTTTCCAAAAAGACCCCACTTTAGGTATCTCACACTAACACTGTAAAAGTTAGATGAGAGGTGAATGTTTTGTTCACCCTTATTTGGTCTGAATTTGACCATAACTCAAGTAATACTTGTGCTAGCTCCGTTTGGCTGGTACCATTGGATAGCCCTGGCTTAGAGCTTCATTTTGAATACCCATTTGATGGGGTTAAGCCTCTCCTTCTAGATTTTAGATGAGAGGTGAAAATTAAGGTTTATGCTCAGCAATAACTTTGAGCAGGAATAACTTTGTTGTTTCTTGTCCTATGGTGATGGGACTTATATTTTCAGAAAAAGGTAAGTTTCCTCTTTCTTCTGATACCTTTTGAGCTAATTTGGCTCAGTTCCATGTTTTGGTGGTATTTTGGCTATACCATTGGTTTATGGTATTTTGGCTGTCATGCTTGTGCTCTGGTTTTGAGTCACAGGCTGACAGGAAGTGAAGATTTTTTCACTTTATAGTACTGGATTGTGGTTTGCAAACAGCCTGTATAACCTGTATTGGGCTCAGATGTGGCTTTAAAACCACATCTGGGCGGTTTTCACCAATACAGGGTGAACATTTTCATCTGGGGACCTCACAGCCTGATTCTGATGTGTATGACGCGTAGAATGCTGTACAGAAACTGTATGGGACCCCAGTATTGACTGAAATATGAGGTATTGAAGTAAAAAAATGCTTCTTCATCTATTTGACATCTCATATTAATGGTTATGGGTTATTATCCCATGGTAAGGCTGTATATGACAGCAGGTGGGATTTTGACCTTAAAACAGCCATAACTTTGTCAATTCTTGAGATATCAACCTCAACATTTGTTCGTGTGTAGCCCTGTATGTGCTCTACACAATAGTACCTTATTTGATATGGGTATCATTAAATATGGCAAAGTTATCCCATGTACAAGATTTTTGTACATTTGCGTGTTTTAGGCAAAAAGCTGTATTGAGCTTGTTTGCCCCATAGCTTCTGCAGTAGTTGAGATATGGGGAAGTGGATGACACCATCAGATAGCCCTGATTGTGCTCTTTCCAAAAAGACCCCACTTCAGGTATCCCACACTGAAACTGTAGAAGTTAGATGAGAGGTGAATGTTTTGTTCACCCTTATTTGGCCTGAAATTGACCATAACTCCAGTAATATTGGTGCTAGCTCAGTTTGGCTGGTACCATTGGATAGCCCTGGCTTAGAGGTTCATTTTGAGTACCCTTTTGATGGGGTTAAGCCTCTCCTTCTAGATTTTAGATGAGAGGTGAAAATTAAGGTTTATGCTCAGCAATAACTTTGAGAAGGAATAAATTTGTTATTGCTAGTCCTATGGTGATGGGACTTATATTTTCAGGAAGAGGTGAGTTTCCTCTTTCTTTTGATACCTTTTGAGCTGATTTGGCTCAGCTCCATGTTTTGGTGGTATCTTGGCTATACCATTGGTTTATGGTATTTTGGTTGTCATGCTTGTGCTCTGGTTTTGAGTCACAGGCTGACACAAATACAGTCTGTTGATCACAGATTCTTTATAGTGACTTGGCTAGAATTGCAAAGTCTTTCAAGTTTTGCCTATAATGACTGTCAAACCCAAGAAAAGACATCATTTCTTTTTTATTATGGGGTATTGGCTTAAGTAACACTTCTGCTACTTTGCTTTTGTCAATACCCAAGCTTAAACCCAAAACAACATGTCCTAAAGCTTTGAGTTCTCCAAAACCAAAATTGCATTTCTTAAGTGAAATTTTCATGTTCACTTCTGCAACTTTGTGAAGTACTCTTGCAAGTCTTTCAAGGTGCAAAGACCATGAATCAGAACATATGATAATATCATCAATATGAATCATAAGCCATCCTTCAGACAATTCTGTGGGAAAGATGGTATTCATCATTCTTTGATAATGGGATGGAGCATTTTCAATGCCAAATGGCATTCTAAGATCCTCATAAATACCACAGTGAGTGATAATTCTAAGGACTTTCTTAGCTTTAGGCATCAAAACATTTTGATGAAAGCCTTTTAATGCATCAATTAATGTTATATACTTAGATTCAGACAATTGAGTCAGGGGTTCTTGAATGCTAGGGACTGGATACCTATCTGGAACTGTGTAGGTATTCAATGCTCTGAAATCTCCAACCATTATTGACTTATCATTATTCCAGGCAATAATAACAGGTGTTGTCACTTCGACTTCCTCATTATGACCTTCTTTCCTTAGCACACCAATTTGGATTAACTCTTGGATATGTTTTTCCAAGGCTTCTCTAGCTCTGGGACTGGCTGGATAAGCTGGTCTTCCAAGTACTGGAAGATATGGTCCATCAATATTAAGAGTAATATCAGCATCATGTCCCCTTATAGCACCTAATGGTTCATTATCAGAGGAAAATGCATTATTGTATGTGTATAACACATTAATAAGTCCATTCCCCATCTTTGGTGACAATGATGGATTAATTTGTGCTTTAACAACTTGATTAGACACAAATTCCTCCTTATAAGTATCATTTTTAGAGGATACTATTGATATTTGTTTTGGCATATTGGAAAAAGCAAATTTTTGTCTTTTGTTTTCTCCAATTGAAAAATATCTGTCTTTATGGTTATTGATGTTAATACCATAAATATTCAAGTAATAATTTCCAAAAATGATATGCTGAGATGTGCAATTGTCCATTACTACAATCTCAGTTTTCACTCCCATGATTCCTGCTTGGTGTGTAAATACAAGATTAGCGTCTAATATACCCAAGGGGTACATATTGTTACTTGCACTACTAAATTGCACACCTTCTATTGGTAATAGATGGTTTTTCCATTCAGGAAGTATAACTTGGAGATAATATTTGCCCACACAAGTGCAAAATGCCCCTGTATGCAAATTGACTTTGGCTTCAATATCATTCATCAAAACTGATGTGATACAGGATTCTCCAGCAGTATAACCTTTTCCTCTAGCAGGTTTGGTCTTACACATCCTGGCATCCTGGATATTGATCAAGTTGTAGCAATCTTCACTGTACTGTGGTAAGTGGGTATGGACTTCTGTGACCTCAAAGAAAGCTGTAATGTATTCAATGGGATATTCCTCTACTGGTGTGTCCTCAGAGATAGAAGAATCTTGATCAGAATCTTCTTTCTCTTCAGTACAATGAACTTCTTCAATAACTTGAACTTCATTGATTTTTGTCTTTTTGGTGCAAGTGTTGGCTAAATTTGAAGTACTTCCTCATTTATTATACTTCAAGACAGGTTTTTCTGGTCTTTTGTCCTCTCTGGGAATCTTTGAGACCATCTTGGATTCCATAGGGATTTTAGTCCATGTTTTACCAATTCTTGTCCTGGTAATGATATCTTCCATTGCATTAATTTAGTCCTCTGTTGAACAGGTTTCCACACATCTGCTTTTGATAGCATCTTCCAGTTCTACTCCACACTTCATTAATATTTTCATATTAATCATAGTCTCAGACATATCTGGGTGTAAAGCATATAATCTGTCTTTCTGCTTGAAGAACCAAGTAAGTGGTTTATCTTTCTCGGAGTTAAAAATGGCATTTTGAAAAGCATTTTCCATTTTAGACCTCCAAGAATTGTTGGCCCATTTGTAAATCACTTCAGACTTCCACCAAGACCAATCATGTTTCCCATGATCCATTCTCATCTTGTAATACCGTTTCTTTGCAGTTCTGGTAAACAGAGAGTGTAATTTTCCCATTATGATTTCATCAGGTATATGAAAGTGTTCTTACAACATATCAATAGTCCTGATGAACTCAATATGGTTTTATTCTCCTTCACCAGATAATGTTGGCCATTCTTTTAATTTGGGAATATCTTTTGCAGAGATAACACTTTCTCATAAGAATGGGGTCAAAATTCCTTTAACAGAATGTTTTTCTTTAGTTAAAGGTGTAGAATGTCTTGGTATATGTGGTACATAATTCTTATGAATTTGTTCTACATTTGCAATGATTTCATTCTTTAACTTCTGCCTTTCACTGCCGCTTTGTGCTAAATGTGTAGCAAACTGATTGTTATTTTCAACTATTTCTAAGACATGATCTTTTAGAATTTTAAGTTGATCACTCATTTTAAAAATGGAATGATCTTCCATTTCATCATTCTGAACTTGACATGTACTTTCAGTTCTGTTACATGTATTAATAATTGAATCCATTCGGGAATTTGCCACTTGATACCATTCAGAATATCTTTTGTCATTTCTTTGTAATTCTGTGAGCCTTGAGGTATATTTTACATACCCAAATAGGCCACAATTATCTTAAAAAGAAATTTTGAATTATGCAAAACTCATAAGTCATGCATATATCCAAAATTCATCATTTTCAATTTCAGAAAAGATGAATAACTTTTCATTGAGTAAGTAAATCCATGGATTTAAGACCAGATTTGGATTCTACACAAAGATTCACCTAGGGTAGACCCATAGAGTGAATAAGCTCAATTTAAGTATTTGAGGTGGTAAAATGGAAAATACTTCAATACCACATCATTAATACCACATAAAAGATCCGTGAAAATTTTTGTTTTTCTTGATTTTTAGCCAAAATAATGGGAAAGTGAGAAATCCCATGTTACATATACACTAAGAATAGTGTTATGCATGTTTTGAGCACTTAATATCATGGTATTCTTACATGGACTTTTGGTACACCCATAGTGGATATCTCACTTTAAGCTTAAATTACTATTTTGACGTAAAAATTAGGCAAGGGGGACAAAAGACATCAAAGAGAGCCAGGGTACCCAACTTCTGAGGCCTCAGAGGCGTGGATAGCTCCAGAGCATGGATCCATGGCTCATCTTGGCCCAATTGGTAAACTAAAACTCTTTGGGAACTTGGTTACCAAGTTACACCTACTGTAATCATAAGAAAAATAGCAAATAACCTGCTATTTTGACGTGCCAAGGAGGTAATAAGCTACTTAGGCTCCTGTAACCATGTCAATTACTAATGAATTTCCATGGATAAACCCCAAAATAGTAATTAAAACCCTTTTTGGACTAGTATCCATTGATTTACCTCATAGCAACCAGTCAAACACTGATATTTGCAATTCTACGTAGAAATGAGGTAAAAACTTCAAAAATTCATTAAAAATACAAATCTTAATGAATCTTTCTGAAACTTTCAGGACCAATTGAGAACGGTATAACCTATGGTACAGCCGAAAAGAATTACAGCTTTACTAGTAAAATTAAAAGTTTTACTTACAGTCCATTTTTGGTTATTCTACGTGAAACACTGAATCTTCAAAAATTCACAGTAAATACAACCTGTGATGAAATTGTCAATAACATTGATAACTTTGGGAAATCAAGGATTACTTTGGAATAAAAGAAGATTTACAAATTTTACTCCTTTTATTCTTAACCATATTGGGGTTGGTAGTCACGTAAAAGCATCAATTAAGCAATTATGACAATTTTATGTGACAACAGATGATGTAAGTACTAATCCAAAAGGGTTTGATGCTTTCTCACTCACTGGTTTTTCAGTTTGCTCCATGGAACGCCTCTGTGAGCTGTTGTTGACTTAAAAGAGGCCTTCTCTTGCTGTTTTTTGCGTATCATCATCTTATTATCATTTTATATCATTGTTACCAACAAGTAAGTATTAGTTAAGCTATTCTTAAGTGTTTTAAATCTTTCAGAATCAATCAGAAAGACTTGAAATCATAGAATCCAACTATATATTGTTGTAATCCTGCTATAAATCATTTTGATATCTTAAATCCACAATTCTACGTCAAATTTCTCTACTTTTATCTATCAATCAGTTCTTTGGAGTATTAGTGAGTAATTTATCTTTAATTCTTAAAGTTTTTCTCTGGTAATAGTTTTCTTCAAGGATTAGCTTTATAATTATTCTTGCAAAAGATAATTATATATTAAAATAATTTTATTATTTTAATAAAAGAAGTTTTTATTATTAAATTCTTCTTGTAATTGATTCTTGTAGACAATTACTTGCTCACTGTTAAAATCACTAGTAGTGCTTAACACGTGAAAGAAATAATTCTTTAATTATTTAATTGTGGTTATAATAATATTTTATTATTATATTTCATAAGAACAGACATGGTACTGTTGATTAATAGTAATATTATCATCAGTTCCATAGTCACATCTTACAATTCTTTTATCAAGTTAAATAAAGCTATAGGATTGATCAGAACTGTCATATCCTATGGCAACTTCTGATGAAAGACTGCAAAGACCCATAGCTCTCATCCAAATTATTTGAAATATGGAAAAACGCATATGATGAAGGATGATTCCAACTCCTTGAGGGAATAATGTATCATAGGACAAAAAGACATGTGTTATACCCTTAACAGATAGGACCTTGATAAATACTATATTACATGAATGTGATGATCGTGTTGCAGCTGGAAATCTCAGAAGACAGAACACTAGAGAGGGTCAAAACCTGCTCTTGGTGGCCAAATGGGAAGAAAGATCTTGAAGCATACTGCCAAACCTGTGAAAGATTCCAGAAAGCAAACACAGACACAGGAAAGAAATTTGGAATGATGATCCAAATCCAAGTGCCAAAATACCCTTGGGAAATAGTTCACATGGATTGGGTAACAGCTTTACCTCCAGGAGGAGACAGAAGCTACAATGCATGCCTAGTATTAGTTGACAGATACAGCAAAACTTCAATGTTGTTACCATTTCATAAAGATGACACAGCAATGGACACAGCCATAATTATATGGAATAAAGCTATTAGCCACACAGGCGTATTCCAAAATATTATAAGTGAAAAAGGCCCAAGATTCACTTCAGCATTATGCAAAAACCTCCATACCTTGTTTGGAACAAATTTATCATCCCCAACAGCTTACCACCCTCTAGCTGATGGTATAGCAGAAAGAATGATACAGACCTTAGAAGACATGATCAGAGGATTCTGTGCTTATGGACTAGAATTAAAAGACTCTTATGGCTTTACCCATTATTGGTGTACCTTAATACCAGCTCTTTAACTGGCATATAGAACATCAATCCATTCTTCAACTAGAAAAACACCAGGAATGTTAGAAAAGGGTTGGAATGCAAGAATCCTTTATGATACCCTTGAAAAGGACTTACGAGATATACTTCCAACAGCAAACAGTTTTAGAATGATTCTTGACAAAGAAAGACGTCATGAAAACAGATGTATGGAAGATTCTTTCAAATATGCAAAATAAAGATAGGATAAAAGTCATAAACCACCTGACTTTATAGTAGGAATCTTGGTCTTGGTATCAACTCTGAATTTTAATAATATCAAAGGCCTATAGAAACTGAAAGATTCCTCTGCAGGAACATTGATGATAAAAGGACTACATGGAAGTAATGCTGTGTAATTAGAGCTAATGGGTGAAATTATGAACAAACACCCAGCTTTCCCTGTAGGTATGATAAACCCTTACAGCTGAAGTGACAAGAAATTATTTCCACTAAGAAATAAACCCCCACTTTAATTCCCCCGCTATAAGAAGGAGAAGAAAAGAAAATAGTAAAAGTCCTTCTTGTAAGGTATAGAAACCCAAATCAAGAAGATGAATGGCTAATTGAGAAAGATATAGCTGATGCTGATAAGATACTAAGACGCTTCAGACATGAGAGAATACCTAAGTAATAGGAAAGCTAAGCATTATTGATCTTCAAGACTAATAACACTCTAATGAAAAGGTATGACAGTGGGTAATACCCTAATTAACTATATCAGATTGTGGGACAATCTTTCTTGGCTGTAGAGAATGTAAGACTTTGGGATATGAGCAAATATCAAAAAAGATCACAAGAAAACTTTACAATAATTATTCTTTTGCATAGTTATCTTAAAATAAGTAAAAATACCATGAAAAGGTATAAATGCTTAATTAGCTTAAAATCTGATGCATCAACATGTGAAATAAATTACACTCTTAGATTCCACATGATACAACAAACATATATTGTTTTTATGGCATATTTGTAAAGTCAATACCTCATGGGTAATAAGCTAAAAATGCCATAAAAAGACATAACGTTTTTCTCCTCAGAAACCAATCAAACAACATGTAAAATATATTTCACCATTGGATTCCCCACGAAAAACTACACATACAATATTTTTACCCCATATCTCTAAAGTTAATTCTTAAGGAATTAATCTCAATATATCCACTTTTATGATGCGAGCCTTGAGGTATATTTTACATACCCAAATAGGCCAAAATTATCTTAAAAAGAAATTTTGAATTATGCATAACTCATAAGTCATGCATATATCCAAAATTCATCATTTTTGATTTCAGAAAAGATGAATCACTTTTTATTGAGTAAGTAAATCCATGGATTTAAGGCCAGATTTGGATTCTACACCAAAATTCACCTAGGGTAGCTCCATAGAGTGAATAAGCTCAAATTAACTCTTTGAGGTGGTAAAATGGAAAATACTTCAATACCACATAAAAGATCCGTGAAAATTTTTGTTTTTCTTAATTTCACGCCAAAATACTGGGAAAGTGAGAAATCCCATTTTACATATACACTAAGAATAGTGTCATGCATGTTTTGAGCACTTAATATCATGGTATTAATACATGGACTTTTGGTACACCCATAGTGGATATCTCACTTGAAGCTTAAATTACTATTTTGACGTGAAAAATAGGCAAGGGGGACAAAAGACATCAAAGAGAGCCAGGGTACCCAATTTCTGAGGCCTCAGAGGCGTGGACAGCTCCAAAGATTGGATCCATGGCTGATCTTGGCCTAATTGGAAAACTCAAACCTTTTGGGAACTTGGTTACCATGTTACAACTACAGTAAAACTTAAGAAAATAGCAAATAACCTGCTATTTTGACATGCCAAGGAGGTAAAGAGCTACTTAGACTCCTGTAACCATGTCAATTCTTAATGACTTTCCATGGATAAACCCCAAAAGATTAATCAAAACCCTTTTTGGACTTGTATCCATTGATTTACCTCATAGCAACCAGTGAAACACTGATATTTGCAGTTCTACGTAGAAATGAGGTAAAAATTTCAAAAATTCATTAAAAATACAATTCTTAATGAGTCTTTCTGAAACTTTCAGGACTAATGGAAAACCGTATCATCTATTGTACAACCAAAAAGAATCACAGTTTCACTAGTAAAATTGAAAGTTTTACTGACAGTCCATTTTTGACTATTCTACATGAAACACTGAATCTTCAAAAATTCACACTAATTAAATCCTGTGATGAAATTTCCAATAACATTGATAACTTTGAGAAATCAATGATTAATTTGGAATAAAAGAATATTTACAGATGTTACTCCTTTTATTCTTAACCATATTGCGGTTGGTAGTCACGTAAAAGCATCAATTAAGTAATTATGATAATCTTACATGACAACAGATGATGCAATCAATAATCCAAAAATGTTTATTGTTTTCTCACTCACTGGTTTTTAAGTTTTCTCCATGGCACGCCTCTGTGAGCTGTTGCTGACTTAAAAGAAGCCTCTTCTTGCTGTTTTTTCCACATCATCATCTTATTATCATTTAAATCATTATTACCAACAAGTAAGTATTAGTTACAGCAATTCATAAGTCTTTTCAATCTTTCATAATCAACCTGAAAGACTTTAAATCATAGAATCCAACTATATATTGTTGTAATAATGTTATAAATCCATTTTGATCCTTAAAATCCACAATTCCACGTCAAATGTCTCTATCTTATCTTTCAATAAGCTCTTTGGAATATTAGTGAGTGATTTATCTTTAATTCTTAAAGTTTTTCTATCAAATTAGTTTTTTTCAAGAATTAACATTATAATTATTATTGCAAAAGATAATTATATATTGAAATAATCTTATTATTTTAATAAAAGAGGTTTTATTATTAAAATCTTCTTGTAATTGATTCTAGTAGACAATTACTTGCTCACTGTTAAAATCACTAGTAGTGCTTAACACGTGAAAGAAATAATTCTTTAATTATTTAATTGTGGTTATAATAATATTTTATTATTATATTTCATAAGAACAGACATAGTACTGTTGATTAGTAGTGATATTATCATCAGTTTCATAGTAAAATCTTACATTTGGGGGCCTGGCCGTGTTTTTTGAACCTTGAACCCTTAATTAATATATTTTTAAGTTCTAAAATATATTAATTTAATAATTTTTCTTTCATTTTAGAGTTAAAATAATTCTTATTTTTGAAATTATTTTGGAAATATTTTTCATTGAGAAATTTGGTTTAATTTTATACTGTTTTTACACATGGCTTTTTCACATCCAAAAACCTATAAGATTATTCTTTGAGTTACTCTGAATTAATTTTCATTCAAAAAATAATTTTTTCTCTTTTATAATTTTGTTTAGTGTCTTTAATCAAATACTGTGCAGTTGGCAACAGACTCAGTAAAAGATATATCACTAGTCCAGAATATTCAGAAGCAGAATTTGAAGATAGTATTGAGGTGCCAATTGCTAAAAGAGGCACCTTATTTAACTCAGAAAAAGCTAAATTACCACCAAAAGGTGTGTATTTTATCTTATATTTTCACCTTTTATCTTTAAATTGACGTGAAAATGGTGCATACGAGAAATGGAAGCAACTATTCAGTCCAACCAGATAGATGTGGAAAAGGAAGAGGCAAGACCAAATCCAGAAGTGCAAAGTTTTCCTCAAGAAAAACACATTTGGAGGATGCCAGAGTTGCCCCCCATTCCCCAAGGTCTGTACCAACAGATTTTGACATGAATTCTGAGCCTGAACTGATTCATGACTATATTTCCAGGGCTGAACCATTTTCAAGTGGCAGCGATAGAAATATATCAATGCCAGTACAAAAATTGGTTCAGAGCTGCCAAAGAAGAGGAGTGGGAAATATTCCCAAGCCTTTGGCAGGGGGCCATGAGCTCCTACTTACACATCAAGAGCTTTCTGGGTCAGGATAAGACCATAGAACCCTTAGGAGGATGGAGCCTCCTGTCTTGCAAAGACAAGGTCAAAAAGATAAAGAATTGGTTGAAGAACCAAATTTTTTTATGCATAGACCAGAAGAAGGAACTGAAAATGACTCCAGCTTTGGAGACAGAGGCCCCAGTGGCATCTACCAGCTCCAAACAAGCTCCAGAAGTGTCCAACGACAAGCCCAAAGGACCTCAGAAGAAGCAGAGAGGTCCCAAGAACCATCAAGGCAAGGGCAAGGGCAAAGGCAATTGGCACAGAACTTACCCACAAGGGTACAGGATCCCTGAATTGGAGCCTTCAGCCATGGACAGTTTATTCAATATGGCCAGAACTCTCATGGAATTCACAGCCAAGGATCAGGAAAGGATGAACAGGACCTTTCCACGCAAACAAATCATGTACAAAGTAGTATTAATGTAGAAATTGGTAAATTTGATTCAAAGTTAACTAAAATAACATCAGATATTAATGAATTGAAAAAACATGACAAGAAATATACTGAATGGTATGAATTAACAAATGCCAGATTTGATTCAATTACCAATGCTTGTAGCAGAATTGAGAGTACATGTCAGATTCAGAATGATGAAATGGAAGATATTTCTATTATTAAAATGAATGATCAACTTAAGATTCTACAAGATCATGTCTTGAAGATAGTTGAAAATACCAATCAGTTTGTTACACATTTACCAAAAAGTGACAGTGAAAGGCAGAAGTTAAAGAATGAAATCATTGAAAATGTAGAACAAATTCATAAGAATTATGTACCACATATGCCAAGAAATTCTACACCTTTGACTGAAGAAAACTTTCTGTTAAAGAAAGTTTTACCCCACTTCTAGGAGAAAATATTGTCTCTGTCAAAAATATTCCCAAATTAGAAGAATGGCCAACATTCTCTGGTGAAGGAGAATATAACCATATTGAGTTCATCAGGACTATTGATATGTTACAGGAAGAGTTTGATATACCTGATGAAATCATAGTGGGGAAATTACACTCTTTGTTTACCAGGACTGCAAAGAAATGGTATTACAAGATGAGGATGGATCATGGAGAACATGATTTTTCTTGGTGGAAATCTGAAGTGATTACGAAATGGGCCAACAATTCTTGGAGGTTTAAAATGGAAAATGCTTTTGAAAGTGCCATTTTTAACTCAGAGAAAGATAAACCACTTACTTGGTTCTTCAAACAAAAAGACAGATTATCTGCTTTACACCCAGTTATGTCTGACACTATGATTAAGATGAAGATATTAAGAAAGTGTGGAGGATAACTGGAACATGCTATCAAAAGCAGATGTGTAGAACCCTGTTCAACAGAGTACTACATTAATGCAATGGAAGATATCATTACCAGAACAAGAATCGGTAAAACTTGGACTAGAATCCCTATGGAATCCAAGATGGTCCCACAGATTCCCAGAGAGGATAAAAGACCTGAAAGACCTGTCTTGAAGTGTCATAAATGTGGAAGTACTTCACATTTAGCAAACACTTGCACCAAAAAGACAAAAATCAATGAAGTTCAGGTCATTGAAGAAATTCAGTGTACTGAAGAGAAAGAAGAATATGATCAAGATTCTGCAGTCTCTGAAGAGACACCAGTGGAGGACTATCCCATTGAAAACATTTCAGCTTTCTTTGAGGTCACAGAAGTCCATACCCACTTGCCACAGTACTGTGAGGATTGCTGCAGCCTGATCAACATCCAAGATGCCAGAATGTGTAAAACAAAACCTGGTAGAGGAAAGGCTCACACTGCTGGGGCATCCTGTATCACATCAGCTTTGATGAGTGATATTGGAGCCAAAGTAAATTAGGATACAGGGGCATTTTGTGCTTGTGTGTGCAACAATTATCTCCAGATTATACTTCCTGAATGGAAAAACCATCTATTACCAATAGAAGGTGTGAAATTTAGTAGTGCCAGTAACAATATGTACCCCTTGGGTATATTAGACACTAATCTTGTATTTCCACACCGAGCAGGAAGTGTAAGGATGAAAACTGAGATTGTCGTAATGGATAATTGCACATCTCAGCACATCATTCTTGGGAATGCTCACTTGAATATATATGGTATTGACATAAATAATCATAAAGACAGATATTTCACAATTGGGAAAACAAGAGACAAAAATTTGCCTTTTCCAATATGCCAAAACAAATATCTGTAGTATCTTCTGTCAAGGATACTTACAAAAATGAATTTGTGTCTAATCAACTTGGTGAAGCACAAATTAATCCAAAATTGTCACCAAAAATGAAGAATGAACTTATTAATGTGTTATACACATACATAAATGCATTTGCCTCTGATAATGAACCATTAGGTGCTCTAAGGGGACATGAACTTGATATTACTCTTAATATTGACAGACCATATCCTCCAGTACTTAGAAGACCAGCGTATCCAGCCAGTCCCAGAGCTAGAGAAGCCTTCGAAAAACATATCCAAGAGTTAATCCAACTTGGTGTACTAAGAAAAGTAGGCCATAATGAGCAAGTTGAAGTGACAACACCTGTTATTATTGCATGGCATAATGAAAAGTCAAGAATGGTTGGAGATTTCAGAGAATTGAATACCTACACAGTTAGAGATGGATATCCAATCCCTAGAATTAAAGAAACGTTGACTCAATTGTCTAAAGCCAAGTATATAACATCAATGGATGCATTGAAAGGTTTCCATCAGAATGTTTTGACACCTAAAGCTAAGAAATTACTTAGAATTATCACTCACTGTGGTATTTTTGAGTATCTTAGAATGCCATTTGGCATTAAAAATGCTCCATCCCATTATCAAAGAATGATGAACACAATCTTTCCCACAGAATTATCTGAAGGATGGCTTATCATTTATATTGATGATATTATCATATGTTCTGATTCATGGTCTTTGCACCTTGAAAGACTTGAAAGAGTACTTCACAAAGCTGCAGAAGTGAACATGAAAATTTCACTTAAGAAATGCAATTGTGGTTTTGAAGAACTCAAAGAATTAGGACATGTTGTTTCTGGCTTAAGCTTGGGTATTGACAAAAACAAAGTAGCAGAAGTGTTACTTAAGCCAATACCGCAGAATAAAAAAGAAATGATGTCTTTTCTTGGGTTTGCCAGTTATTATAGGCAACACTTGAAAGCCTTTGCAATTCTATCGAAGTCACTATATAGAATCTGTGATCAACAGACTGTATTTGAGATGACACAGGAGACAATTAAAGCTTATGAGAAGATAAAGAAAGCTCTTACAGAAGCACCTTTACTCCTCATTCCTGACTGGAATATTCCTTTTAAATTGTACATTGATGCGTGTGGAGATGGATTAGGGGCAGCCCTACATCAAGTCTAAATTATTAATGACAAACCTACAGAGGGACCAGTTTGTTACATCTCAAGGCAAATCAAACTAACAGAAGCCAGATATGGTGCAAGCCAAATGGAGTGCTTATGCTTGGTATGGGCACTTGAGAAATTACACTATTACCTTGATGGCAGTGTTTTTGAAGTGATAACTGACTGTAATGCAGTAAAATCACTTCTTAACATGAAAACTCCCAACAGACACATGTTGAGATGGCAAATAGCCGTTCAGGAATATAGAGGAAACATGACTATAGTCCACAAAGCAGGAAACATTCACAAGAATGCTGATGGACTTAGCAGGTGGGAATTAGCCAACACTCCCGATAACCCAGTTTATGTACCCTTGGAAGCTGAACCACAGATTCCAATTGGAAGGATTAATATAACTGATATTGGGACTGAATTCTTTGAAGAGGTCAGAGAATCTTGTAAGCAAGACAGAAATTGCCATATCTTGACTTCTTTATTAGATAAAGACTTCAGAACATATGATAATATCATCAATATAAATGATAAGCCATCCTTCAGACAATTCTGTAGGAAAGATGGTGTTCATCATCCTTTGATAAGGGGATGAAGCATTTTTAATGCCAAATGGCATTCTAAGATACTCAAAAATACCACAGTGAGTGATAATTCTAAGTAATTTCTTAGCTTTAGGCGTCAAAACATTTTGATGGAAGCCTTTCAATGCATCCATTGATGTTATATACTTGGATTTAGACAATTGAGTCAAGGTTTCTTGAATTCTAGTTATTGGATACCTATCTGGAACTGTGTAGGTATTCAATGCTCTGAAGTCTCCAAACATTCTTGACTTATCATTATGCCATGCAATAATAACAGGTGTTGTCACTTCAACTTCCGGATTATGGCCTACTTTCCTTAGCACACCAAGTTGGATCAACTCTTGGATATGTTTTTCCAAGGCTTCTCTAGCTCTGGGACTGGCTGGATAAGCTGGTCTTCCAAGTACTGGAAGATATGGTCTTTCAATATTAAGAGTAATATCAAGTTCATGTCCCCTTAGAGCACCTAATGGTTCATTATCAGAGGCAAATGCATTTATGTATGTGTATAACACATTAATAAGTTCATTCTTCATTTTTGGTGACAATTTTGGATTAATTTGTGCTTCACCAAGTTGATTAGACACAAATTCATTTTTGTAAGTATCCTTGACAGAAGATACTACAGATATTTGTTTTGGCATATTGGAAAAGGCAAATTTTTGTCTCTTGTTATCTCCAATTGTGAAATATCTGTCCTTATGGTTATTTATATCAATACCATAAATATTTAAGTAATCATTTCCAAGAATGATGTGCTTAGATGTGCAATTATCCATTACTACAATCTCAGTTTTCATTCTTACACTTCCTGCTGGATGTGGGAATACAATATTAGTGTCCAATATGCCCAGGGGGTACATATTGTTACTGGCATTACTGAATTGTACACCTTCTATTGGTAATAGATGGTTTTTCCATTCAGGAAGTATAATTTGGAGATAATCTTTGCCCACACAAGTGCAAAATGCCCCTGTATCCAAATTTACTTTGGCTTCAATATCACTCATCAGAACTGATGTGATACAGGATGCCCCAGCAGTATAACCCTTTCCTCTAGCAGGTTTTGTTTTACACATTCTGGCATCTTGGATATTGGTCAGGTTGCAGCAATCCTCACTGTACTGTGGCAAGTGGGTATGGACTTCTGTGACCTCAAAGAAAGCTGAAATGTTTTCAATGGGATAGTCCTCCACTGGTGTATCTTCAGAGACTTCAGAATCTTGATCAGACTCCTCTTTCTCTTCAGTACACTGAATTTCTTCAATGACTTGAACTTCATTGATTTTTGTCTTCTTAGGACAAGTGTTGGCTAAATGTGAAGTACTTCCACATTTATGACACTTCAAGACCAGTCTTTCTGGTATTCTTTCCTCTCTAGGAATCTTTGAGACTATTTTGGACTGTATTGGATTTTTAATCCAAGTCTTACCAGTTCTTGTTCTGGTAATGATATCTTCCATAGCATTAATGTAGTCCTCTGTTGAGCATGGTTCCACACATCTGATTTTAATAGCATGTTCCATTTCTCCTCCACACTTTCTTAATATTTTCATATTAATCATAGTTTCAGACATATCTGGGTGTAAAGCAGATAATATGTCTTTTTTTTTGAAGAACCAAGTAAGTGGTTTGTCTTTTCTGAGTTAAAAATGGCACTTTCAAAAGCATTTTCCATTTTAAACCTCCAAGAATTATTAGCCCATTTGGTAATCACTTCAGATTTCCACCAAGACCAGTCATGTTTACCATGATCAATCCTCATTTTGTAATACCATTTCTTTGAAGTTTTGGTAAACAAACAGTGTAATTTTCCCACTATGATTTCATCAGGTATATTAAAGTATTCTTGCAACATATCAATAGTCCTGATGAATTCAATATGGTTGTATTCTCCTTCACCAGAGAATGTTGGCCATTCTTCTATTTTGGGAATATCTCTTGCAGAGTAGGCATTTTCACCCAAGAATGGTGTAAGACCTTCTTTAACAGAGAGTTTTTCTTCAGTTAAAGGTGTAGAATGTCTTGGAATATGTGGTTCATGATTCTTATGAATTTGTTCCACACTTGCAATTATCTCATTCTTCAGCTTTTGCCTTTCACTGTCACTTTTTGCTAAATGTATAGCAAATTGATTGGTGTTCTTAACTATTTGTAAGACATGGTCTTCAATAGTTTTAAGTCTATCATTTACTTTAAAAATGGAAAGATCTTCTGTGTCATTATTCTGAGTTTGACATTGGTTCTCAATTCTTTCACAAGCATTGCCAATTGACTCAAGGGTGACAGTTGTCAATTGATTCCATTCAAAATGTTTCTTGTCATTTGTTTTTAAACTATTTATGTCTAATGTAATTTGCTTTATGTCACAGGGGCTCTTCTAAAATGAAGAGGGCCTGGCACTCAGTGAACAGACTTACTTATGGAGGGCTCAGAAGAAAATACTCAAATGATAAGAGTAATGGAGTAAGAGGATAAATTCCTAGTCATAAAATAATAAGCATAAAAGATAAGAGAGACAAAACAAAAGCAATAATAAAGAGCCAACCACAAATAATCCTGAGTCACTGTTTCAACCTGTTCAGAAAAGAGAAAAGGAATTAATAAGGATATGGCCACCAGGACTCTACTGAACAGGTGAGGGAAGGCTAAGACTAACTTAATAAGTAATAAAATAATATTCCAAAAGTGAGAATAAAATAATATTAAATAATAAATCAACTATTTTAATTAACTGGGGGAAAAACCCCCAGGTGGGTGAAGAGGGGCTGGTATATGTGAGAAATGCCAGCCTTGGAGTTTGAGTGTTGAGATACTGGCCTGTATGCTGGAAGAAGTTGGATGTGGGATTGAATCCTGTATTGGTGAATCCAATACAGGTGATACAGTCAATACAGGTATTTGCGCCTGTATTGATGACAGGCCTGTATTTGGTGAATCCTGTATTTGAGTCTTGCCTGTATGGAACTGTATTGAGGTATGAAAACTGTATTGAGGTATGAAAACTGTATTGGGTGAATTATTGAATGAAACCCCCTTGCTGATTGGGTTCTGAAGGGTATCCATGATATAATGATTTGCTGATGATGATTGGAAATGCCCCTGCCTCCTTGGCTGTGACACTTTAACTATGACTCAAGTTTGCCAATTTCTACATTAATACTTCTATTTACATCAGTTATTTGCGTGGAAAAGTCCTGTTCATCCTTTCCTGCTCCTTGGCTGTGAATTCCATAAGAGTTCTGGCCATATTGAAGACACTGTCCACGGCTGAAGGCTCCAATTTGGGGATCCTGTACCCTTGTGGGTAAGGTCTGTGCCAATTGGCTTTGCCTTTGCCCTTGCCTTGATGGTTCTTGGGACCTCTCTGTTTCTTTTGAGGTCCTTTGGGCTTGTCCTTGGATGCTTCTGGAGCTGGTTTGGAGCTGGTAGATGCCACTGGTGCCTCTGTCTCCAAAGTTGGAGTCATTTCCAACTCTTTCTTCTGGTCTATGGATAAAAGACTCTGGTTCTTCAACCAATTCTTTATCTTTTTGACCTTGTCTTTGCAAGACAGGGGGCTCCATCCTCCTAAGAGTTCTATGGTCTTCTCCTGACCCAGAAAGCTCTTGATGTGTAAGTAGGAGTTCATGGCCCCCTGCCAAAGGCTTGGGCAGATTTCCCACTCCTCTTCCTTGGCTGCTCTGAACCAGTTTTTGTACTGGCATTGATATATTTCTATTGCTGCCACCTGAAAGTGGTTCAGCCCTGGAAATATTACCATAAATCAGTTCAGGCTCAGAATTTACGTCAAAATCTGTTGGTACAGACCTTGGGGAATGGGGGGCAACTCTGGCATCCTCCAGATGTGTCTTTCTTGTGGAAGATTTGGCACTTCTGGATTTGGTCTTGCCTCTTCCTTGTCCACATCCATCTTGTTGGACTGAATAGTTGCTTCCATTTCTGGTATGCACCATTTTTACGTCAATTTAAGGATAAAGACACACCTTTTGGTGGTAATTTATTCTTTTCAGAATTAAATAAGGTGCCTCTTTTAGCAATTTTCACCTCAATACTGTCTTCAGATTCTGCTTCTGAAGATTCTGGACTATTGATTTATCTTTTACTGAGTCTGTTACCAGCTGCACAGTATTTGATTAAAGCCACTTAAAGAGAAAAAAGATGATAAAAGAAATTATTTTTGTGTTTTAAGATATTTTTAAAAGATTTTTTATAAATTTTATTATTTTTTAATATTAAAAAAATTATTCTTTCAAAAGAAAAAAAATTAAAATTTAAGATTTTGAATGAAAATTAATTAAGAGTAACTCAAAGAATAATTTTATAAGTTTTTCGATGTGAAAAAGCCACGTGTAAAACAGTATAAAATTAAACCAAATTCCTCAATGAAAAAGATTTCCAAAACAATTTCAAAAATAAGAACTATTTTGACTTTAAAATGAAAGAAAAAATATTAAATTAATATATTTTAGAGCTTAAAAATATATTAATTAAGGGTACAAGGTTCAAAAAACACGGCCAGGCCCCCAAATGTAAGATGTGACTATGAAACTGATGATAATATTACTATTGATCAACAGTACTATGTCTGTTCTTATGAAATATAATAATAAAAAATTATTATAACCACAATTAAATAATTATAAAATTATTTCTTTCACATGTTATACACTAATAGTGATTCTAACTGTGAGCAGTAATTGTCTACAAGAATCAATTACAAGAAGAATTTAATAATAAAAACTTCTTTTATTAAAATAATAAAATTATTTTAATATATAATTATCTTTTACAAGAATGATTATAAAGATAATTCTTGAAGAAAACTATTACTAGAGAAAAACTTTAAGAATTAAAGATAAATGACTCACTAATACTCCAAAGAGCTTATTGATAGATAAAAGTAGAGAGATTTGACGTGGAATTGTGGATTTAAGGGATCAAAAGGATTTATAACAGTATTACAACAATATATAGTTGGATTCTAGGATTTCACGTCTTTCTGGATGATTTTGAAAGATTCAAAACACTTAATAATAGCTTTAAGTAATACTTACTTGTTGGTAATAATGATTTAATAAATTGATAAGATGATGATACGGAAAAAACAGCAAGAAGAGGCTTCTTTTAAGTCAATAACAGCTCACAGAGGCGTGCCATGGAGCAAACTGAAAAACCAGTGAGTGAGAAAACAATAAACCTTTTTGGATTTATGATTGCATCATCTGTTGTCACGTAAGATTATCATAATTACTTAATTGATGCTTTTACGTGACTACCAACCCCAATATGGTTAAGAATAAAAGGAGTAACAGCAGTAAATCTTCTTTTATTCTAAAATAATCATTGATTTCTCAAAGTTATCAATGTTATTGCCAATTTCATCACAGGTTTTAATTACTGTGAATTTTTGAAGATTCAGTGTTTCACGTAGAATGGTCAAAAATGGACTGTAAGTAAAACTTTTGATTTTACAAGTAAACCTGTAATTCGTTTTGGTTGTACCATAGATAATACAGTTCTTCATTGGTCCTGAAAGCTTCAGAAAGATTCATTAAGAATTGTATTTTTAATGAATTTTTGAATTTTTTACCTCATTTCTACGTAGAATTGCAAATAGCAGTATTTTGCTGGTTGCTATGAGGTAAATCAATGAATATGAGTCCCAAAAGGGTTTTAACTACTCTTTTAGGGTCTAGTCATGGAAAGTCATCAAGAATTGACGTGGTTACAGGAGTCTAAGTAGCTCATTACCTCCTTGGCACGTCAAAATAGCAGGTTATTTGCTATTTTCTTGTGATTACAGTAGGTGTAACTTGGTAACCAAGTTCCCAAAGAGTTTTAGTTTACCAATTGGGCCAAGATGAGCCATGGATCCATGCTCTGGAGCTATCCACGCCTCTGAGGCCTCAGAAGTTGGGTACCCTGGCTCTCTTTGATGTCTTTTGTCCCCCTTGCTTATTTTTCACGTAAAAATAGAAATTTAAGCTTCAAAGTGAGATATCCACTATGGGTGTACCAAAAGTCCATATAAGAATACCATGATATTAAGTGCTCAAAACATGCATAACACTATTCTTAGTGTATATGTAACATGGGATTTCTCACTTTCCCATTATTTTGGCTAAAAATCAAGAAAAACAAAAATTTTCACGGATCTTTTATGTGGTATTAATGATGTGGTATTGAAGTATTTTCCATTTTACCACCTTAAATACTTAAATTGAGCTTATTCACTCTATGGAGCTACCCTAGGTGAATTTTTGTGTAGAATCCAAATCTGGTCTTAAATCCATGGATTTACTTACTCAATAAAAAGTTATTCATCTTTTCTGAAATTGAAAATGATGAATTTTGGATATATGCATGACTTATGAGTTTTTCATAATTCAAAATTTCTTTTTAAGATAATTGTGGCCTATTTGGGTATGTAAAATATACCTCAAGGCTCACACATAACCACCATACATGGCTCTAAAAGCAGTTGAGTGCTCAACCCCCTCTTTGATTCTCAGGAGATTACAAGCACTATAAAAATCTATCTTGAAAAAAATAGTGGGAATTTTAAAGACTGTGAGAAGCTGGTTCATTGGAGGAACAGGATACCTGTTCTTCCAAGTGACAGCATTGATTTTGTGGCAGTCAACACACAAACACAGGCCAGAATTATTTTTCTTGTCAAAAAGGACAGGTGCTCCTGTTGAAGAGGAGCTTGGCCTGATGAAAATGCTTTCTAAATTCTCTGAAATTTAGACATGAAGTGATTCTGACTCATGAATTGATAGTGAGTAGATAACATAAAATGGAGGTAGAATAGCCTTCAGTTTGATATGATGATCACAGGCATGGTGTGGAAGAAGTTTCTCTGCTTTCAGCTTAGAAAATAAGTTCAAAGATTTGTGATAAGAAGGAGGGATCTGCCTATTCCTCCAGGGAGGCATGAAATTAAAAAGTAGGAAGGTTCATATCCCCTTGTAAGAGATGAAGTGAGGATATAGAAAAACAATATCCAACATCTTTTTATCTCTTTTAAGACTCCATCAATTGATGGAAGTAATGAATATGAAGGAAGCTTTGCAACGATATGGAAAGAAGAATGAAGGGAAGGTGTATCAAGCTCACCAACCAGAGAAACACTGTTGAAAGAAGTGGCAAAGTCATTACTAGTAGAAGAAATAATAACACTAGAATAACAGTCGATCAATCCATTTTTCCAATCAATAATGGGATTAACATGGTAAAGGATATAACAACCCAATATTACATATTCTACCTTGGTTGAATCTATGATAAAAAAGTCCCATTAAAACCTTGGGAAAGAAGGAAAGTCAACAATGCACTTGGTATCATGGAGGACAAACAAGGAAGTGGATTCATTGGAATCTAAAATGAAGAGAGGAATATTTTCAGGGAGGTCTGACATGGTCAATGACTACTTGAGAAATTGATTCTTTGCAACAAAAGAGTTTTTAGCACCAGAATCAATGAGAACACCTTACAAAATATCAGAGACAGAACAAAAAATAATAAATGTTAAACATTTCTTGACACTAGTATTCAGAGTTCACAACTGCCCTCCTGAAGGAAATAAGTGAGAGCCATTGAACACTTCATTATTGCCACTCAGGCTCTTCCCTGCATGCTAGGGAGTCCTCCTGATGACCCTGGCCTATTTTGACGCCTCTTGAAGAATCTCCAAATTAAGGTTTTTCCACCACAATAAGTGCACAAACCTTCTTCAATCCTCCTCTCCTTTTCAGAACTAATTAATTTGTTGTCTGTATTGAAGAAGTATCATGAGGCCTATAATTGGAAACTTGAGTCTTCTTAGATGATAAATATTGATGAGAACTAAGAGAATTGGATCCAGTGAGCAGAGGATTCTGTTCTTGACTACTACCCTTCTCCTTCTGCCTCTCATGGTATCTGGTGTCTAACTACAGGGTAATATCCATGAGTTCTTGAAGGCTATCCCAATTGGCAGGGTGAGAAGCCAACTGATCCAATATTCTTGATGCCAAGCCTCTTCTATACACATGAATATAAGCCCTCCCCCCAATCTCAAATTCTGGGAATTAAGACTCTGAAATCTGCTATCTACAAAGAGACTTTACCACCTTTTTTTATCCTGAGATTGTCCAACTCTTGCTCAGCTTTTCTGAGCCCATTGGCATCACCAAACAGAATGAATAACTGGGTTTCAAAGAAATGGGAGTTATTAAGGAGATAAGATGAGTCTTCATTGGAGATGTTTTAGAGGTGAGATTAAATACATTTTCAAGCCCTACCAGTGAGGAAAAAAGTTTAGCAAAGAACATTATTCCCTTCAGAGAAGAAGGTTTATGGGTCATTATGGAAAATTGATTGACAGGATTGAATAAATACTCTCAATTTATAAGCTTTAGTACCATCAAAGAAATCACGTGCCTTAATGGATGGGGTCTTGACTTCTGGAGCTCTTGAATTGTCCCATGAGGTAACTGCTTGAGTGAGTTTCCCCATAAATTGAGTGATCTAGTTCATTATCTTGAGGAAATTTGGTTCAGCTTGAGAGAAAATAGGCTGATTAGAAAGGGCTAGATTTGGATCGTCAGGAGCTTTGGGGTAACCTGTAAAGGCAACTGCCACTTCTGTAAGGTTTGACTATGAAACAATAAGTAAAAACTACCAATAGTTTACTTATTGTACTATGAATGTCCTTATAAATAAAAGAAATAATATAAAAAATAATTATAATGATAAAGAATTATTATAATTATGGCGTAAAAAGAATTATATTATTAAATGAATATAATAATATAATTTATCTTATGAAAAAATAATATAATAAATAAATATATTAATAAAAGATAATTAATATACTTAAAAGCACCTTCTTATTTTTGCCAACAAATAATAAAGGCATAAGAAATTGTTTTTTATTAATAAAAAACAATTGATAACAATAATATTACCCATATTAAGGTTATATATTAATATAAATACTATTTATATTAATTGAAGAATTATAAATAGTAATAATAGAGACAAATTATTATAATAAGGAAAAATGACCTACTTTTGATGCTTGATATAATAATTTTGGATGTATTTACACCAAATAATGTAAATACAACTTATTTAAGTTGTATTTACAAATAAAAATAAGAGAGATTACAAATTTTCTTGATTTTGTGTGGAAATGAGATTTTTTAAGAGAATTCTAGCAAAACAGCAGAAAAATCAAAGTAATTGCATCAAAAATGATAATTATAATAAGGATTATCTTTGGTCTTTGAAAATATAAAATATCTATCTATAAAGAATAAAGATTTTACCTTTTGATTTAATTTTTTTAATGTTTTGATGTGCCTGTGGGGAAAAATAGAGTAAAAAGAGCGCTATTTATAGTAAATACCTCCCTGATAGAGTCCAATAGGCTTCTAGGAGATGTTTAACTATGGTATCTACTAGAAATGATAAGTATTTGACGGTTTAGTGATGATTACATCATGATCAAACCATCTTATCTCATTATTATGCCATTACTTAGATTTATTACTGTAACTCTAAATTTGATGACATCATAGGCTTGGCAGAAGCCTAAAATTTGCGTATTTTATTAGTATTAATCATAATCCAATAGTATTCACCAGTTTTATCACTTATATAACTGTTAACCCTAAAATAAGACTACAGTGAGTGATCATAAATGATCAAGTTTAAGCTTAAGCTTTGATCATTAATAAATTTTACGTTATACATGCTACAGCTATTCTGGGAGTGGATTCTGATAGCTTGGAATGTGCTTTTTAAACTTCCAAGAGAATTTTATTACATCATCAATTTTTTTTGATGATTTCTCTTGGAACTCATCTTTTCTGTTGAAATTTAATTTTTGAAACTTCAAACAATGAATTCAAGGGGTTATACCTTGAATATTATAATAAAAATAACATCATTCTTCACGTATGATTAATAGAATTGGACTGTCTTTTTTTGAAGTTTGGACTACTTTCACAACAAAGTGGGCAACAGCTCCATTGATTTTAATCAATAATCCATTACAAGTTTCAACCTTGTTTATGACTTGTGAAATAAAGCTCATATATGTGTTCTTACAGTAATTGCGTGGTGACTTTATTTTTGGTTTATCTCTCTATCTTGTATATCTCAAGAGATAATAGCTAAAAATATGAGTATATGCATTGACCAAAAAAGTGCATATATTCAGCTTAATTCCTTAAATATTGACTTTAGAGAATAGCTTTATAATGGTTTTATTTGTGGCCTTTTATGGAGAATCTAATGGTATAATTCATTTAACATGTTGTTTCATTGGCTTCTGAGTTAATGAAGGTTTTATACCTTTTTTAAGGTATTATTACTTATTTGTTAGTAATTATTGACTTTTCAGATATGCAATAAAAATTTCATATGTGTATTTCACCATGAGGAATCTAATGGTGTAATTTTGTTCACATTTTTACTCATTAGATTCTGAGTTAATTCAGATTTTGTACTTATTTATGGTATTTTTACTAGTCTTTGAGATAATTATTATAAGTATCATTATTACAGAAATTTTGTTGTGACCTCTTTGCATATGTGGTCATATCTCTCAGGCTCACATTCCCTACCACCAAAAAATATTTGACCACAATCTGATATAGTTAATTAGGGTATCATCCACTGTCCTACCTCTTCAATAGACTTTGTTAGTCTTGAAGCTCAATAATGTTTGATTTTTCTATTTTTTAGGCTTTCTTTCATGTCTGAACCTTCTTAATAGTTTATCAGCATTTTTTTTATCCTTCGCAAGTAGCCATTGATGTTCCTCAGTTGAATTTTTATAGCTTACAAGGTATTACCTTTTGTTTTTGTTTCTTGTCCTTCTTTCTTTAAGGACTTTCACAATCTAGTTTTCTTCTCCTTCTTCTAAAGGGGGTATTTCAAGTGGGGGTTTATTTCTTAGTGAAAATAGTTCCATGTCACTTGAGCTGTAAGGTTTTATTAGACTTACACAGAGAGTTGGGTGTTTGTGTATTTGTTCACCTGTGGGTTCTAATTGAACAGCATTAGGTCCATGTAGTACTTTGATCACAAATGGTCCTGCAAAGGAGTCTTTCAACTTCTTTGGGCCTTTTATATTATTGAAATATAGAGTTGACACTAGGACCAAGTCTCCTATTTTGAAGTCAGGTGGTTTATGAATTTTATCCCATCTTTCTTTTGCCTACTTGAAAGAATCTTGCATACATCTATTTTAATGGTGTCTTGCTTTGTCAGGTATTAACTTGAAGCTACTTGCTGTTGGGGGTATATCAACTAAGTCCTTTTTGAGGGTATCATAAGGGAGTCTTGGATTCCAGCCTTTTTCTAGCATTGAAGGTGTCTTGCCAGCTGAAGAATGGATTGATGTTTCATATGCCAGTTCAAGAGCTGGTATTAATGTACACCAATCATGGGTAAAACTATCTGAATCCTTGAGTTCTAAGCCATAAGCACTGAATCTTCTGATCATGTTTTCTAATGTCTGTATCATTCTTTCTGCTAGACCATCAGTTTTGTTTATGAATATTATCTGATTTAAGAACCACAGTCATATTTCCTCTATATTATTGGATAGGAATTTGCCCTCTTAACATATGTCTATTTGGGGTTTTCATGTTTAAGAAAGATCTTACAGCATTGTCATCTGTAATTACAACAAACACTGTCCCATCTAAATAATAGTGTAATTTTTTGGAATCCCACACTAATCAGAGGCATTCCGTTTGGCTTGCTCCATACCTTGCTTCTGTTGGCTTTATTTGTCTTGAAATTAAGCAAATTGGTCCCTCAACAGGTTTGTCATTGATTATTTGCATCTGATGTAGTGCGGCACTTAGTCCTTCTCAACAAACATTAATGTATAGCCTAAAAGGTAGCTTCCAATCTTGCAGTAGAAGAAATGGGGCATTTGTCAAGCAAAGTCAGGCTGTGACTCAAAACCAGAGGACAAGCATGACAGCCAAATACCATGAATCAATGGTATAGGAAAGATAACACTGAAAAATGGAGCTGGCCCAAATCAGCTCAAAAGATATCAAAAGAAAGAGGAAACTCACCCCTTTCCAAATATACAAGTCCCATCATTATAGAACAAAGAATAACAAAGTTATTCCTGCTCAAAGTTGTTGCTGAGCATAAACCTCAATTTTTCCTCTCATCTGAAATATAGAGTAAGAGGCTCAACCTCATCAAATGGGTATTCAAAATGAAGCTCCAGGTCAGCGCTATTTAATGGTACCAGCTAAGCTGAGCTAGCCACAGTATTGCAGAATATATGGCCAAATTCAGGCCAAATAAGCATGAATAAACTATTCACCTCTCATCTTGTGAGCCTTGAGGTATATTTTACATACCCAAATAGGCCACAATTATTTTAAAAAGAAATTTTGAATTATACATAACTCATAAATCTTGCATATATTCAAAATTCATCATTTTTGATTTCAGAAAAGATAAATAACTTTTTATTGAGTAAGTAAATCCATGGATTTAAGGCCAGATTTGGATTCTACACAAAAATTCACCTGGGGTAGCTCCATAGAGTGAATAAGCTCAAATTAACTCTTTGAGGTGGTAAAATGGAAAATACTTCAATACCACATCATCAATACCACATAAAAGATCTGTGAAAATGTTTGTTTTTCTTAAATTCACGCCAAATAATGGGAAAGTGAGAAATCCCATGTTACATATGCACTAAGAATAGTGTTATGCATGCTTTGAGCACTTAATATCATGGTATTCCTATATGGACTTTTGGTACACCCATAGTGGATATCTCACTTTAAGCTTAAATTACTATTCTGACGTAAAAAATAGGCAAGGGGGACAAAAGACATCAAAGAGAGCCAGGGTACCCAACTTCTGGGGACTCAGAGGCGTGGATAGCTCCAAAGCTTGGTTCCATGGCTGATCTTAACCCAATTGGTAAACTAAACCTCTTTGGGAACTTGGTTACCATGTCACAACTACTGTAAATCTTAAGAAAATAGCAAATAACCTGCTATTTTGACGTGCCAAGGAGGTAAAGAGCTACTTAGACTCCTGTAACCACGTCAATTCGTAATGACTTTCCATGGATAAACCCCAAAAGAGTAATTAAAACCATTTTTGGACTTGTATCCATTGATTTACCTCATAGCAACCAGTGAAACACTGATATTTGCAATTCTACGTAGAAATGAGGTAAAAACTTCAAAAATTCATTAAAAAGACAATTCTTAATGAATCCTTCTGAACCTTTCATGACCAATGAAGAACTGTATTATCTATGGTACAACCAAAAAGAATTACAGTTTTACTAGTAAAATTAAAAGTTTTACTTACAGTCCATTTTTGACCATTCTACGTGAAACACTGACTCTTCAAAAATTCACAGTAATTAAAACCTGTGATGAAATTGGCAATAACATTGATAACTTTGAGAAATCAATGATTATTTTGGAATAAAAGAAGATTTACTGATGTTACTCCTTTTATTCTTAACCATATTGGGGTTGGTAGTCACGTAAAAGCTTCAATTATGTAATTATGATAATCTTACGCGAAAACAAATGATGCAATCAATAATCCAAAAAGGTTTATTGTTTTCTCACTCACTGGTTTTTCAGTTTGCTCCATGGCACGCCTCTGTGAGCTGTTGTTGACTTAAAAGAAGCCTCTTCTTGCTGTTTTTTCCACATCATCATCATCTTATTAATCATTTATATCAATATTACCAACAAGTAAGTATTAGTTGAAACTTTTCTTAAGTATTTTATTCTTTCAGAATCAATCAGAAAGACGTGAAATCATAGAAATCAACTATATATTGCTGTAATACATTTATAAATTCATTTTGATCCTCTAAATCCACAATTCTACGTCAAATCTCTCTATCTTATCTTTCAATAAGCTCTTTGGAATATTAGTGAGTAATTTACTTTTAATTCTTAAAGTTTTTTCTTAAAATCAGTTTTTTTCAATAATTATCATTAGAATTATTCTTGCAAAAGATAATTATATACTAAAATAATTTTATTATTTAAATAAAAGAAGTTTTTATTATTAAATTCTTCTTGTAATTGATTCTTGTAGACAATTACTTGCGCACTGTTAAAATCACTAGTAGTGCTTAACAAGTGAAAGAAATAATTCTTTAATTATTTAATTGTGGCTATAATAATATTTTATTATTATATTTCATAAGAACAGACATAGTACTGTTGATTAATATTAATATTATCATCAGTTTCATAGTCACATCTTACACATCTAACTTCTACAGTTTTAGTGTGAGGTACCTGAAGGGGGTCTTTTTTGGAAATAGCATAATCAGCGCTATTTGATGGTGCCATTCATTTCCCCATATCTCATATAGAACAAAAGTTATAAGGCAAACAAGCCCAATACAGCTTTTTGCCTAAAACACCCATATGTACAAAAGTCTTGTACATGGAATAACTTTGCCATATTTAATGATAACCATATCAAATGAGGCACCATTATTTAGAACACATACAGGGCTACACACTGAACCAGTTTTAGGTTGATATCTCAAAAATGGAAAAGGATATGGCTGCTTTAAGGTCAAAATCCCACAGTTTGGCCAATACAGCCTTACCATGGGATAATATCCCATAACCATGATTATGAGGTGTAAAACAGACAAATAAGGTTGTTTTGACTTCAATACCTCATAGTTCATTCAATACTGGGGTCCTATACAGGTTCTGTACAGCATTATATGCATCATACATGTCAGAATCAGGCTGTGTGGTCCCCAAATGAAAGTTTTCACCCTGTATTGGTGAAAACTGCCCAGATGTGGTTTCATAACCACATCTGAGCCCAATACAGGCTATATAGGCCTTTTTTAAACCACAAGTATGTCCTTAAGATTGAAAAATCTTCACTTCCTCTACGTGAAAGGGTCTAACAACCTTTTCACCCCATTTCAGGATAAAAGGAGGCCTTTTCACTGCCAGAAAAGGAATCCCCATCCTGCTCTTGAATTCCTACGTAGTAAAACTGTCAAAAACAGTTCTAATTTTGGAAAACAATCAGGTTACACCTTAAATTTAAGTATTGCAGCTCTTATTATAGTAATCCAACTGGTAAGACTGCACCCAGGGCTTTCAGCAGCGCTGACCACCACTATTATACATGTTTAAAGCCCTTTCATGATCATTAAAACCCTTATTATTATTAATTAAACTCTTTTAAAACTATTGTCACCATGTCACAGTCATAGTTAACGCTTGTAAACCCTATTATACACCTTTATCATAGACTCAGCCTGACATTTTGGGGGCCAGCCATGTTTTTTTGAATTTTTGGACCTTATAAGTGATTTTTCTCATCCTCTTTATTCTTAAAAATTGTCTTATCTTATTTAGGAGTAATATTTCAATAAACATATATATATAACATATACCCTCTATGCATTCTTACAGTTTTATATGTCATATACCACTATTATTTATCTCTTTTAATCATATTGTTATGTGTTTGATTACAATTTAATCAGCACAAGACCCTTATTTTTGGTGTGTTTTACATATAAAAACACTTGAAGCCATTAATGAAGTCCTTTTCAATTAAATAAGGACACCTCTTCACGTAAAACCAACAGTTGGGGCATGGTTGAGTATATTGTTGATTCAATGACACTATTACATACCACTTGTTTCAAATTATACTTTCTAATTAAAAGTTATTCTGTGAGATACTCGCACACAAACAGTGTACCAGATATCTGTAAGCTGTATTTCAGACGTGAAATTGTTAATTCAATTACACTTTCATTATACAAGGGAATAATGTAGGAACATACAAGCCCAGAGGACATTCTTAGACGTGAAAACAGCATTTTAAGAAGTCTTAACTGACATTAAGCCCTCTTTTCCTGTTTGATTCAGTGGAAGAAAACTTCATACCACTTGGGACCCAGTCACAGGCCAACACACCAGTGACACCCTCAGAACCAGAGGGCAGCAAGGGAAAGGGAAAGAGGCACAGTGAAGGCCTGATTACAGCAAAAAAGTGGACACTCATTTCCACTTAGAGAAAGAGAAAACCACAAAACTCTGCTTCAATAAAAGGTAAACCAACCTTAACCACTTGTACAGGGAAGATTACCATAATCAACCAAGTTGTAACCTCTAAAGGTAAATTGCCAAAATCAGCAGACAAAAAATTTGTACAAGACACAGTCAAAGGTAAATACCCTAAGAACATAACATTTTTGACTGCTGGAAAGCACTGATATGTCACCTGTACACCTCAGAAATCTTGGCTTCCAAAGGAACCAACCAGAGGACAGCAAACGCTTTTCCAGAACCAGAAAACCTGGAAGAGGACACCTTGGACACAGTGGTGGATGGCAAGACACTGAGGGAAATCATACCCACTATGCCATTCACTTTCCAATTGAACTGGAACCTCAAACCAGAGGACTGGAAAGACATGGATCAAGTTCTTCAGCTCCACCAACTCCTCAAAGATTTATTTCAATGTAGCATGGACAACAAGAGGTTCAATCTGGAATCCCACTGGGAAGAACTTGGAGCAAGTTCCCAAAAGATTTGTCTCAAAAAGATGGACTTCAGAGACCTTATGGTACTTGCCAAATGTTGGAATCCCACAAGACAGTTCAGACTCCTGGAGGTGAGGCCAAACAGGATAAGGGAGAATCAAGCCACTATCCAAGCTATAGAAAAACAGCTGACCCAGACAGGGCATACTCAGATTCCTTCAGGCTCACAAGGAGAAGGCAAAAGCAGCTCTCCAGTGGCTTCAGAACATTCAGAAACCAACAGATCAGTGGCCAAGAGTCAACATTGTCCACAATCCCAGGATGTTTCCAGGAGAAGACAAGGATACAAGGGCAAAAACAAGACCAGCTTCAGACATAGGAAGGGAGAGTCAGACCCAATGATCCAGAAGCTGTTGGATTTGGTGAAAGAAGTGCACAGGAATCAGAAGTAGTTTCAAATAACTCTAGAAACAGTAGTCCTATCAATAAAAATATTACCCCCACTCAGATTGAACATAATGTTTTCACACCTGAGAGTAACCTACACAGTAATGCACTGTGGCTACCAATGTCCCAATTTGCTGAGCAAACTCAAAAGCAGTTTGCAGAACTTGAAGCAAGCCATGAGAGGATGAAAATATCAACAGCCTCCATGGACAAAAGTGTTAAAAAACCTCAAGAAGGACATGCTCAATTGAGAAAGCCCTCTGAAGAAACCAACAAAAGACTGAATCTAGTCTTTGAAGAACAACACCAGAGCAAAAAGGACAGGTATTGTCAGGGTGACTCTATAATATAGCTGTACAATGACAAATAAAAACTATAACTCTGAGTGTGACACGAAAATAAAGATTATAATTAAGACAAGAGATGGTTAAAGGGCCATACTAAATAAATTTAGTGATGGTGAGTGCTGCTGATAGCCCTGGGTGCAATGTTTGCCTGTTGGTTTACAATAACAAACCCTACAATACTTAAGTTTAAAGTATACCTGTTTAAATTCTAAGGGTACCACTTCTTTTAAGAAGTTATACCACATAAGAATACTAAGAACAGGATGCTGGATTTGCTTCCTGGTGAGGCAAAGCCTCCTTTTATCTTGTTCTGGGGTAGTGGGAGGTGGTTCACCTCTGCACACTACCACAGAAAGAAACGTTTCACTACTGTGGGCTGTTTTGTGGTTCTATACACTCAATACAGGCTAGTATTGGGTTGAAATGTGGTTTTAGAACCACAAGTAGTCATTTTTACCCTATACAGGGTGAAGGTTTTCACCAATGGAGTTTACAGGTGTATTCTGGTGCTCCTGACGTGTCAGAAACTGTACAGAACCTGTATGGACCTCTGTATTTGACTTAATTATGAGGTATTGAAGTATAAATAAGCTTCAGCGTCTGTTTGACACCTCATAATCATACTTATGGGATAGTATCCCACTATAAGGCGGTATTGGCCAAACTGTGGGATTTTGACATTAAAACAGCTATACCTTTGTAAATTTTTGAGATATCAACCTTGAAATTGGTTCAGTGTTTAGCCCTGAATGTGTTCTACACAATAGTACCTCATTTGATATGGCTATCATCAAAAATTGCAAAGTTATTCCATGTACAAGTTTTTCTGTACATATGTATGTTTTGGCCAAAAGCTGTATTGGGCTTGTTTTCCCCATAACCTTTGTTCTAGTTGAGATATGAGGAAATGGATGACACCATCAGATAGCCCTGATTGTGCTCTTTCCAAAAAGACCCCACTTCAGGTATCTCACACTAAAACTGTAGAAGTTAGATGAGACGTGAATATTTTTTTGAACCTTATTTGGTCTGAATTTGACCATAACTTCAGTAATATTGTTGCTAGCCCAGTTTGGCTGGTACCATTGGATAGCCCTGTCTTGGAGCTTCATTCTGCATACCCATTTGATGGGGTTAAGCCTCTTACTCTGTATTTCAGATGAGAGGTGAAACTTAAGGTTTATGCTCAGCAGTAACTTTGAGCATGAATAACTTTGTTATTCTTTGTCCTATGGTTATGGGACTTACATTTTCAGGAAGAAGTGAGTTTCCTCTTTCTTTTGATACATTTTGAGCCAATTTTGCTCAGCTCCATGTTTTGGTGGTATCTTTGCTATACCATTGATTTATGGTATATTGGCTGTCATGCTTGTGCTCTGGTTTTGAGTAACAGGCTGACATACCCTCCCTCTAAAGAAAAGGCTCATCATTAATGAGACTTTCCTCTCTTCTTGGAAGTATTAGAATGGTTCATTTGACCTTGAGCCAACAACTTTCTTGTGGTCATACCCTCCCTGTCTGGTGGCTTATGTTTCAAACCATCCAGGTGTTTGGTCATTGGTTTCCTCCTTTGGGAGTGGACTGAACCAATTTCCTCTATTCCATGGTTCTTAAATTCCACCAAATATTCCTCATGGGGGTTGGGTTCACTGTATGAATTATTTCCACAGCCATTCCCCACACTATCAGAGTCAGATTCATGACCTTCTTGGTCTTTTGTTGTTTCTTCCTCTCATGCAAATATCTCTTCCCTGTCTTTGGGAGAATTTTCTGCATAGTGATTGGGTGGTTCACAATTGTGAAATACTGTTGTGATTTCAAAATCTGAATAATGAGTTTCTTTGGCTTCCAGGGTTGGATTCTCCCTGTTATCACCAGTACTATGGTTATTGTATCTACCAATAGATGTTCTAATCCTTACTTCTTGAAAAGTATTGGATATTTGATCCAAGGTGGATTCTTTGGAGCATCTGCATTTTACTACATGTTCTAAGTCTCCTGGTAGTTTTGTCAGCAGTTTGTGATTCCTCATTTCTGTTGGTATGTGAGGGTCAATGGCTATTAACATTTTTGACTGTCTTAGACACCAATCATATGGGTCTTTGTCCACTGTGTATCTATCATTTCCAAATGAAAGGGCTTTTTGCCATATCCATGTATCATTTCTGTACTTTTGGATTATTTGGCTCCTCCACCATGGCCAGTTTCTTCTGCCATGTATATCTTTCATTTGTGTGTACCAAATACTAGCATGTCCTTTAAAATCTGTATTTAATCTGGCAGTAATCCAGTAATCTGGTATACTTGGTACATCAGTGAAGAGTCCATCAATATAATCAATGAGTTCCATATTATCATATTCTCCAGTTCCAGAGAATTTGGGCCAGCTTGAGGCCTCAGGAAGCTGTTTCAAGGCTTCCTTTTCAGTATAAGACATATTATCTCCATCCTGGTATTTTTATGGAGACCTTGCCTTATTCACCAATAGAGAATCTGGTTTGATGTCTTCCTGGTGGTATGGGGTGCTTCCAAAATATGCCCTTGTGTTTGGGGTTTCATTTTTTGGTAGAAATTGAACAATTTGTCAATATCTTGATCCAGGTATTCCCTTTCCCTTTTGAAGTGATTTTGCTCCTCCAAGACTTGATTTAGTCTTCTTTTGGAATCTTCTGAGGCTTTATACAATTAAATATAGTCCTCTTGAAGAGTATGAATAGTTTTGGTTTGTAATGTACAAACCTCTTGTAAACTTGAAATACTTTCATGGAGTCTTTCAAACTTTTATTGAGTTTGTTCTACAAATTGGGAAAATTGTAACCATAGAGTATTACTACTTATGGTACTCTCAGGTATCACAACATTGTGTTTAATCTGAGTGGAGATATAATTCCTTATTATAGGGCTTCTAGGTGCATTAGAAGTATTTAAAACTGTTTGTTGTTTCTTTGTACTTCTTGCAACAGGTCCAACAATTTCTGGATCATAGGATCTGACTCTTTCAGCCTCTGGTTGAAAGAAGTCTTGTTCTTGCGTTGTGATCCTCTTCCTCTCCTGGATTCTATCTTGGATTGGAAAGTATAGTGACTCTTGGTCACTGATCTGCTGGTGCCTGAGTGGTGTGACACCACTAGGGAGTCTGGTTGGGTTACCAGTCCTCATGAGCCTAAAAGGGTCAGAGTGTGTTAGCTCTTGTTCCATTTCTTGTCTACAATAAGTTCTTTGAAGAATATTTCTTTGAGGGAAATCTTCTTAATACTGTCTACAAGTTCTTTGTAGTGGGAATCTGGTTTGAATTCCCTGTCTGCCATTCCCCATTGGAGAAGCTCTTGGAATATTTGATGGGTTAGAACAAACTGTTCTATGCAAGCCATTCCTGGAGGCTTGCTGTTGAAACCCATCTTGGAAGGTGTAGAAAGGTTCATTTTGCCAAGTATTATGACTTTGAACAACTTCAACTTCTCTCTTTTCCAGGCCTCTATTCCAACTGATGGTTTTTTCTCTTTGTAAGGAGTAATCCCTTGGAAATCCAAAGTCTTTGGAATGAGGTGGTATCATTTCTGATTTGTAAAGTGAGAGTTTCAGCTAGTTGATTGAATCCTTTTGTTAGGAATTTATAAGTAACTTTGGACAAGTTATTATTGAAAATATCAATAATAAATATCAATCAACTCTCATCAATATATACTCTTTATATATTAAAAAGATTAATAATAAAATATGGTTTGTATTTTATTATGAAGTATTATTATTGAAATTATCAATAATAATGATAATAATCAATTTTTCACGCCAATTTGGGTGAAAAAATGAATTATCACAGTTTTTCTGTAAGAAAAATTCAAATAATATATGCTTTGTATATATTATGAAAAAAAAACAATAATAAAATATGATTTATATATTATTATGAAGTATTGTTATTGGGATTATGAATAATAATGATAATAATCAATTTCTCACGCCAATTTGGGTGAAAAAAGGAATTATCAGAGTTTTTCTTCAAGAAAAATTCAAATAATATATACTTTGTATATATTATGAAAAAAAAACAATAATAAAATATGGTTTTTATTTTATTATGAAGTATAATTATTGGGATTATGAATAATAATGATAATAATCAATTTTCACGCCAATTTGGGTGAAAAAAGGAATTATCAGAGTTTTTCTTCAAGAAAAATTCAAATAATATATACTTTGTATATATTATGAAAAAAAAACAATAATAAAATATGGTTTTTATTTTATTATAGAAAGAGAAAAATTTATAAATATAAATTATATATTTATAACTCTTCAAAAAATGAAAAAAATTATTTTTTTCAAAAAGGATATGTATACAGTTTTTTTTTTATTTTTTTATATTTTTAATATATTTTTTTTGAGTAAAAAAAAATCAGAATAGAGAAAAACCACGAAATGCATCCCCTTCAGGGCTTCTTATGGTTTTAAAAAAGTGAAAATAAGCAAGAAAACAAGTATAATAACTTTAAAAGGCATGAGAATTAGCTAAAAATAGTTGAAAAAAGGTAGAATTTCGTCCAAAATAGGTAAAAAACCTGCCCAGGCCCCCAAAATGTCAGGGTGACTCTATGATATAGCTGTACAATGACAAATAAAAGCTATAACTCTGAGTGTGACACGAAAATAAAGATGATAATTAAGATAAGAGATGGTTAAAAGGGATATACTAAATAAATTTAGTGATGGTGAGTGCTGCTGATAGCCCTGGGTGCAATGTTTGCCTGTTGGTTTACAATAAAGTATACCTGTTTAAATTCTAAGGGTACCACTTCTTTTAAGAAGCTATACCACATAAGAATACTAAGAACAGGATGCTGGATTTGCTTCCTGGTGAGGCAAAGCCTCCTTTTATCTTGTTCTGGGGTAGTGGGAGGTGGTTTACCTCTGCACACGACCACAGAGTGAAAGGTTTCACTACTGTGGGCTGTTTTGTGGTTCTATACACTCAATACAGGCTAGTATTGGGTTGAAATGTGGTTTTAGAACCACAAGTAGTCATTTTTACCCTATACAGGGTGAACATTTTCACCAATGGAGTTTACAGGTGTGTTCTGGTGCTCCTGCCATGTCAGAAACTGTACAGAACCTGTATGGACCTCTGTATTTGACCTAATTATGAGGTATTGAAGTATAAATAAGCTTCAGCGTCTGTTTGACACCTCATAATCATACTTATGGGATAGTATCCCACTATAAGGCGGTATTGGCCAAACTGTGGGAGTTTGACATTAAAACAGCTATACCTTTGTAAATTTTTGAGATATCAACCTTGAAATTGGTTCAGTGTTTAGCCCTGAATGTGTTCTACACAATAGTACCTCATTTGATATGGTTATCATCAAAAATGGCAAAGTTATTCCATGTACAAGTTTTTTTGTACTAATGTATGTTTTGGCCAAAAGCTGTATTGGGCTTGTTTTCCACATACCTTTTGTTCTAGTTGAGATATGAGGAAATGGATGACACCATCAGATAGCCCTGATTGTGCTCTTTCCAAAAAGACCCCACTTTAGGTATCTCACACTAAAACTGTAAAAGTTAGATGAGAGGTGAATATTTTGTTCAGCCTTATTTGGTCTGAATTTGACCATCACTTCAGTAATATTGTTGCTAGCCCAGTTTGGCTGGTACCATTGGATAGCCCTGGCTTAGAGCTTCATCTTGCTTACCCATTTGATGGGGTTAAGCCTCTTACTCTGTATTTTAGATGAGAGGTGAAAATTAAGGTTTATGCTCAGCAGTAACTTTGAGAATGAATAACTTTGTTATTCTTTGTCCTATGGTGATGGGACTTATATTTTCAGAAAGAAGTGAGTTTCCTCTTTCTTCTGATACTGTTTGAGCCAATCTGGCTCAGCTCCATGTTTTGGTGGTATCTTTGCTATACCATTGATTTATGGTATATTGGCTGTCATGCTTGTGCTCTGGTTTTGAGTCACAGGCTGACAGGTATTATCTGGATCAAGAAATAAACAAACTGTTCAATTTATACCATAGCATGAATTCCCAACCACAAGGGAATGTTATGGATAATCCATATCACCAGGATGAAAGAAAACCAGATGCCATGCTGATGAATAATGAAAGATCTCCATCACAATACCAGGACGGAGATAATATGTCTCATTCATAAAAAGAAGCCTAGAAACAGCTTCCTGAGGCCTCAAGCTGGCCCACATTCTCTGGAACTGGAGAATATGATAATATGGTACTCATTGATTATATTGATGGACTATTCATTGATTTACCAAGCATACCAGACTACTGGATTACTGCTAGACTTAATACAGCATTCAAAGGACATGCTAGCATATGGTACAAAGAAATGAAAGAAATCCATGGAAGAAGAAACTGTCCATGGTGGAAGAGTCAAATCATCCAAAAGTACAGCAATGGTATTTGAATATGGCAAAAGACTATGTCATTTGAAAATGACCAGTATTCAGTGGAAAAAGGTCCATATGAATGGTGTCTTAGACAGTCTAAAAGACTCAAAGCCATTGATTGTCAAATGAACATTAAGATGAGGAAACACAAACTCCTGACACAAATGGGAGGAGAACTAGAGAATGCAGTAAAATTCAGATGCAACCAAAATTGCACTGTAGATGACATTGCAAATACCTTACAAGATGTAAGGAAAAGAACTAATATAGGGAAATAAACCCCACATGAAAGCAGTAGATTCAAGGAGAAACAACCTTTCTGGGTGGAGCTTAAAGACAAACCCAGAGAAAGGGTGGCAGAAGTGGCAAAGAAAAATAATTCTTGTCACAATTGTGGTTCAACAGACCACTATGCCAACAACTGTCCAAACGCAAAGAAAAAAGTCTATGCCATTGAGAAAGTCCCAGAGGAGAAAGCCCCAACAGAGGATTCTGACTCAAACTCTATGGGTGATGCCATCAGAGAACAATCTGATAATGACCAAGACCCAAGAAGAGAATTCCTAGTGGAATACCAAGAGGAAACCCCACTAGAATTCCAATACATACAGTTGGAAGCAGGCATGCTACAAGATACTGCCAACAAAAACTTGTGCAAACACACACAAGATGCACAAACATTCCTGGCTAAACCAACCAAAGGAATGGCATAAATACATGGAACAGCCGCAAGAATGACTGTTTGTATTGACAATGCTCAACATTCATTGATCATTGACAGTGGAGCACACTGCTCCATAGTGGCCAAAATTATCTGGACAACCACTTTCCAAACTGGGAAAACCAGCTCTTGCCCAGCGAGGCAAAGAGCTTCCAGAGTGCATCAGGGAAGATGACTTCCATTGGGAAAATTATCAAAGAGGTAATTATACCCCATAGGAAAGGTAATATAAGACTCAACCCAGAGTTTTTGTTCTTGATGATGCCCAAATTGAAGGGTTTTTTTATGGGAACAGATTACCAGAGCATGTCTGGCATAGATATTTACAATAGTAAAAACAGGCACATTACCATTGGTACCAACAAGGAAAAGAAATTTTCACTGGATATATACCAAATATCTTCCCAAGATCCACTTAAAGAACTACTGAATGAATTCACAGAGGGATAGTTTAGCACTCCCCTCACCAGTAAACAGAAACTAAGTTTAATGAAAATGATGAGGAAGAATAGACCAGCATTTTCCATTGCTGAAGAACCATTAGGAAATATTAGAGGCCATGATATAGAACTATATCTGGATGTGGAAAGACCTTATCCACCCATGCTCAGGAGACCTCCTCACCCAGAAAGTCTGGAAACCAGGAAGGAAATTGAAAAAAATATCAATGAAGTCCTGAACATGGATGTCATCAGAAAGATTGGACAAAATGAAATAGTGGAAATTACCACTCCTTACCTTAACACCTGAAATGAGGGCAAGTCTAGGCTGTGTGGAGATTTCAGAGTTCTGAATAACTACACCAAAGCTGACAGGTACCCTATACCCAGGATAACCCATGCCTTAGACAAATTGGCAAAAGCCAAATACATAACCAAAGTGAATTGTATGAAAGGCTTCCAACAGGATGGAGTTATACCAAAGTCCATGAAATTAATCAGAATCATATGCCATATGGGGATCTATGAGTACACCAGGATGCCAATTGGCATCAAGAATGCAACATCCCACTTCCAAAGGATGATGGACACTTTATTTCAAGAAGAAATATTGCAAGGCTGGATTTTAGTATATATTGATGACATCATCATGTACCCAGAGACATGGGAAGACCATGTGCAATACATAGACAGAGTGCCAAGTCAATGCATACCCATAAATCTGAAAATTTCACTTAAAAAGTGCAGTTTTGGCCGACAAGAGCTACTAGCTCTAGGACATAAAGTCTCAGATCTTAGACTGGCAATTGGCCAGAAGAAAGTAGCAGAAGTACTGCAAAAGCAATTACCAAAGAACATGAAAGTCATGCAATCTTTCCTTGGGTTTGCTAGCTACTATAGAAACCACATCAAAAGGTTTGCCCACATAACTACTAGTTTATACAGATTATGTTCAAAAGATGTAGTTTTTGAAATTACCAAGGAAAGAAGGGATGCATATGAGAAGATCAAATATGAACTCACAAATGCACCTGTTCTCATCTTGCCTGACTTGGAACTACCGTTGAAGTTATACATGGATGCAGCATGTAGCCAAGGCTTAGGAGCAGCCCTTCACCAGAGACAAATTGTGGATGGTGAACCAAGAGAGGGAGTAATATGTTACAGCTATAGGAAACTGATACATTCAGAAGCCAGGTATGGGGCCATACACACTTAATGTCTATGATTAGTCTGTGCTCTAGAGAAACTCCATTCTTATTTTGAGGGTGCAGTCTTTGAAGTCTAAACAGACTGCACAGCCTTTAAGTGTTTACTAAACATCAAGACTACCAATAGACACATGCTGAGGTGGCAAATAGCCATCCCGGAGTATAGAGAGAATATGACCATCATATACAAAGAGGGTAAAAGTCATACCAATGCAGATGGCCTCAACAGACGGCCACTGGATAATTTCAAAATCAACCCAGCTTATGACCCTGAAATAGGAGCTAAAGTTCCTAACAATTTCATGGAACTAGACAGGAAGAAAAACTTCAGATTTTCTGAGTGGGGACCAGAACGTGGTACCCCAGACAGTGGAAATACCAGCTCAGAAGGAACAGAAACTCCCATATTGGGAATAGATTCCTCAGAACTGCACACTGAATTCTTCATTGCAGTGATGAAGACTTATGCCAAACACAAACAGGGTGGAAAATTGTTACAACTCCTTCAACAAAAATACAGGAGCCCAGGACTGGAATCACAGTTAGAGGAACCCTGGTTGAGGGACTATAAGGACAAAAAACCTTTCCTTACAGATGGCCTGCTCTACCATAGAGAGAAGCACACTACTGCACTCACAATAATAGAAAGAGACCATATATCTTTGTTCCTGCAGGAATGCCATGATTGCCCCTATATGGGACACTTGAGTGAAGACAAGACCAAAGAAAGGGTAGAAAGCAGTGCTTGGTGGACCAGATGGGAAAAAGAGTTGAATGAATACATCAACACTTGTGAAAGATGCAAAAAAGCAAATAGAAAAAATGGGAAGAAGTATGAGTTACTTCAACACATAGAAGAGCCCAAACACCCATGGGAACCTATCAACATGGAGTGGGTTACAGGACTTGTACCAGGAGGCAAAGAAACCTTCAATGCCTGCTGAATCATAGCTGATAGGCTCAGCAAGAGTATGAGGTACCTACCATGTCTCAAGGAGGACACAGCCATGGATACTGCTCTGTTATTCTGGAACAACATCATATCTACCTGTGGAATCCCTGAGATCATCATCAGTGATAGGGACTTAAACTTCTCATCTGAATTTTGGACCAACCTCTATGACATGGTAGGTACAAGACTTGCTTTTTCTACAGCTTACCATCCACAAAAAGATGGATTAGATGAAAGGATGATCCAAAAAATGGAGGAAATCCTTAGAAGATTATGTGCCTATGGCATGGAATACAAGGACCATGAAGGTTACACCCATGACTGGGTTACCCTTCTACCAGCAGTCCAGCTGGCTTATAACACAAGTCAGCACTCCACCACAGGAAAAACAACTTCACTGGTAGAGAAATGGTGGAATCCCCTATTTCCTGTGGATCACATGAAGAAAAATCTTCTCACCATCTACCCCACATCCAAAGATTTTCATGAAATGTGGAATAGCCCTGGTGATACAGCTGTCAAATGCATAGCTGAGGCAAAAGAGTATAACAAGCAGAGATGGAACAAATCAAACATGGAACCTGACTTTGAAGAAGGGGACCAAGTGTTAGTGTCTACACTTAACTTGAATAATCTCAAAGGACCCAAGAATATGAGAGACTCATTTGTAGGGAGCTTCACTATCATTAAATTGATAGGGAAAAATGCAGTGGAAGTCAAACTCACAGAAGGGATTTCCAGGAAACACCCAGTCTTTCCAATGAGTTTAGTCAAGCCATACTTCCAGACAGAGGAGGATAAATTCCCCTCCAGGAAGAAGAACCCCACACCAACAGAAATAGTGGAAGTGGAGGACTCCCCTGCACCAGTGAAGAAAATTATCAAGCCCAGGAAGATCAGACTTAATGGTAAGGATCAGAGACAGTACTTAGTCACATACAAGAACCAGACAGCTGATAAGGACAAATGGTTGGCAGAAGATTCCATACCAGATGGGAACCTTCATTCAAGGAGATTAAGAACCTCTAAGAGGACTGAACAGTCTCATCAATGACAAGCCTTTTTTAGAGGGAGGGTATATCAGCCTATGACTAAGAACCAGAGAACAAGCATGACAGCCAAATACCATAAACCAATGGTATAGCCAAGATAGCACCAAAACATGGAGGTGAGCCAACTAAGCTTGGAAGGTGTCTAATTAAGAAGGAAACTAACCCCATTCAAAACATACAAGTCCCATAACCATAAAACAAAGAATAACAACGTTATTCATGCTCAAAGTTGTTGCTGAGAATAAACCTTAATTTTCACCTCTTATCTGAAGTACAGAACAAGAGGCTTAACCCAATCAAATGGGTATTCAGAATGAAGCTCTAAGTTAGAGCTATCCAATGGTCCTAGAAAAACTGAGCTACAACCAGTATTACAGAAGTTATGGCCAAATTCAGGCCAAATAAGGGTGAATAAAATATTCACCTCTAATATAACTTCTACAGGTTTAGTGTGAGATACCTAAAGTGGGGTCCTTTTGGAAAGAGCGCAATCAGGGCCATCCTATGGTGCCATTCATTTCCTCATATCTCAGATAGAAAAAAAGCTATAAGACAAACAAGCCCAATACAGCTTTTTGCCTAAAACACACTGTGAGCCTTTGAGATATGACCACATACCCAATGAGGTCACAAGAAAGACTCAGAATAATTATACCTTTAAAATAATTATACTAAAATTACTTTGAATCATTATACATTAAAAATAATTACTTCAAAAATACAAAAATACCATAAATTGGTACAAAAATTGGTTTACCTTGAGACCCAATGAATCAACATGTGAAATAAATTATACCATTGGATTCCCCATGGTAAAATACACATATACCATTTTTATGGCATATCTTTAAAGTCAATATTTAATGAGTTATAAGGAATAATACCTTATAAAAACCATAAATCCTTATTTATTTCAAGAACCAATGAAGCAACATGTTGAATAAATTGTACCATTGGATTCCCCATGAGAATTAACACATAAAACAATTAATGAGCTAATTTCCAAAGTTAATACTTAAGGAATTAACCTGAATATATGCACTTTTTTGGTCAACGCATATATTCAAGGATCATAGCTAATATCTCTTAAGCTATACAAGATAGAGTGATGAACCAAAAATAAAGTTACCACGTAATTACTGTAGGAACACAGATATGAACTTTATTTTACAATTTATAAACAAGGTTAAAACCTATGATGAAATATTGATAAAAATCAACAGAGCTGTTGACCACTTTGTTGTGAAAGGGGTCCAAACTTAAAATAAAGTACACAGTTGGATTCTACTAGTTCATTCGTGAAGAATGATGTAATTTGTATTATTAAATTCAGGGTATAACCCCCTGAAATCATGATTTGAAGTTTAAAATATTGAATTTCGACAAGAAAGATGAGTTACAAGAAAAATCATCAAAATTAGAGTTTTGATGATGTAATGAAAGGCTCTTGGCAGAATAATAAGGTTATGTCAGGCTATCAGAATTAACTCTCTGAATTGCTGTAGCGTGTAAAACTTAAAAGTCATTAAAGATCAAAGTTTGAGCTTAAATTGAGCAGTTATGATCACCTACTGTAACCTTAAATTAAGTTTAACAGTCATATGAGTGATACAATTGCTGAATACTATTAGTTTATGATTAAAACTAATAAAATACACGAAATTTGGGGTTCTGCCAAGCCTCTGATGTCATCAACTTTAGAGTTATAGTGATAACTCTAAATAATGGTGTAATAATGATGCAATATGGTTTGATCATGATGTAATCATCTCCAAACCTTAAGATATTGATCAATTCCAGTGGATATGATCAGTACACGTATACTAGAAGCCTGCTGGACTCTAGGAGGGAGGTATTTACTATAAATAGAGCTCTTTTTACTCTATTTCCCCTCAGAAGCATCAAAAACATTAAATCAATTAAATCAAAGGTAATTTCTTTATTCTTTATATATAAAACTATTATATTATTAAATACCAAAGACCACCTTGCTATAATCATCTATGTTGACGTGATTAAATCATTTATTTAATTGTTTTTGCTAAAAAACTCCCTAAAACTCATTTCCACGTAAAAATCAAGAATATTAGTAATTTTTCTTTATTTTTATTGTAAATACAATTTGAAAAGGTTGGATTTATATTTTTTGGCGTAAAATATTACAAAATTATTATATTAAGTGTTAAAAGTAGGTATTTCTCTCTTATTATAATAATTTTCTCTTTATTATTATTTTTGTGAGCCTTAGAGGTAATTTCATATACCCAAAAGACCACAAATATAAAAAATAACATATTAATATAAATCAAATAAATTTATTTATATTATTAAAATAAAAATCAAAATATAAATATAAAATTATATTAAAAAATAAAAAATTAATTATAATTTAAAAATAAAAATACATTAAATTTTGTAAATATAAAATTACATTTATACTTGAAAAATTTAAGTAAAAATGAAATTTTAACAAAATTGTGAAAAAATAAATAAATTTGGAAAAAAGTTAAATAAAATTTATTATAACTTTTTATCCAATAAATAAACATATAAAATTTATTTCACCATTGGATTCCTCATAAAAAATCAGGTGGGGTCACCTCTGAGTGAAATTCTTGTAACTCAACTCTAAATAAGCTTAAATTAAGTTTTTAGTATTTTCAATACAAAAGTTGAAAATCCTCAAAACCTTAATTTAATTCACACCACATGTGGTGTTAACCATCAATTTTTGTGTTAAAATTGAGGTGTTGTGTTTAGTTTAGAAGTTATGAGGAATTGAAGTATTTTCAATTGAATTCAATTGAAATGTCAAAATGTGCGCGTGTATTACATAAGTGAACTTTGATTTACATATGAGGTGTCAATTATTACTGTATTGTACTGTACAATTGAATTGAATTACATATGTAAATTATAAGTATAATACATGATGAGGAATTAAAAGAAAAATAAATTGGAAAGATTAAATTTGGGGGGGGAAAAGGAACTCCAGCTCTAAGGGGGAGCTAGACCCCCAAAATCCTTGCTGACAGGCGTGGGATGTCAAAATTCACGCAAAAGTTCATCACTTTTGGCCTGGAATTGAGTTACAGGGTCTGTGGACTCAATTGATGATGAGGTTTTGATACCAACTGGGGTAGTTTTAGCTGTTGCCAAGAGGGTAAAACTACCCTTAAGATAAAACAATCATAATAAAAACAGTTTTAACTGGTTTCTACGCCTCTGACACACATTCTGACGTGTTTTGAAGGCTCTAGGCCTGGTATTGCTATAGTAATGGCTGATTTAAGGGTCTAAAATGGCTAAAAATGGCTTAAACCAGCCTTTTTTGGTCTAAACCAGGGTTCAATGATGCCATAATTGGCTTTTCTGTTGTCAGACTGTTTTTCACGACTGACAAGAGTAAATTTTACTTTTGGAGCAAGAGAATTGATGGCTATAAAAGAATGTCTTCTTTGCCCCACTTTTCTCTTCATGTTAGAATCTTTTCCTTTTATTAATTAGTTTAAAACTGTTAAACCAATCAATCAAAGATTCCAACCACCACTTTTTAATCATTTTAATCTTTTTAACCACGTGAAAAAATCATTATAATCATTGTTTGTAACTCTTATAATCATTTTTACCCCTGAACCACCCCAAAAGTGAATTAAAGCATCTTTCATCACTGTAAACTTTGTCACTTTGTTTCCAAATTCACTCTGGTCACTTTTGGGCGTGTTTTCTCTTTAATATTCTTTTTAAAGACTTTGTTCTTTAATTAATTGCTTGCAGTTCTTTGCTCAATTAATTCCAATTGAAATTGCTCTTGAAGAAATTTCTTTTGTAGCCTTAAAATATCTCTTGTAGAGTATTTTTTGGATAAATTTTTATTGTTGGTAAAACAATAAATTTTTATAATATTATTGTTTTATACTAATAAAGTTATAAACAATAAAATTGGCGTGTTTTCTCTTAAAAATAATATTTCATACTATTTTTAATTGATTTTTACCTTATACAAATTTTGAGGACAGGAAAAGTACTTGATTTTTAATCAAAGTTTCATATCCACACCTTACAATTTTAATAATTCCTTAATTAATATAAATAGTATTTATATTAATTGATAACTTTAATATTGGTAATATTCTTGTTATTAATTGTTTTTTATTAATAAAAAACAATTTTTTACGCCTTTATTATTTGTTTGTAATAATAATAAAGTGCTTTTAAATATATTAATTATTTTATATTAATATATTTATCTTATTATATTATTATATTTTATTAATAATATAATTATTTTTACGCCATAATTATGATAATTCTTTATTATTATAATTATTTTTTATCTTATTTATTTCATTTATAAGGACATTCATAGTACAATAAGTAAAATATTAGTAATTTTTACTTATTTTTTCATAGTCAAACCTTACATTTGGGGGCCTGGCCGTGATATTTACTTAAAAGACCTTTAAAAAGATTCTAATTGGGTTTATCCAATAATAAATTATATTTATAATCATAAAATTATATAATAATTTTATATTTTATTGATTTTAAAAGCTATTGAAGCATTTTGAAAGTAATTGTACTGTCTTACATGTGGTTTTTTCACATCCTTAGCCTTGCAAGAACCTTCTTTGAGTGACTCTAGTGATTAAAAAAGATATTCTATAAATTAAAAATAATTTTTATTATAATTTAATTTTATAAAGAATCATATTAATTTTTATTTTATTCCTTAAAAATAAAAATAAAAATATAAAAAAATTTAAAAAATTTTAAAAACCAATAAAAAAGTTATTTTTATTCATTTTTATTCATTTCTTTATTCATTTCAATTTTTTAAAGATATAAAAGCAATTTCTACGTGGAAAATTGCCATATCTTGCCAAAAAATAACACTTCTTATAAAAAGACTTATATATATTTGTCTTTTTTAGTGTTTGAGGATAACCCAACAGAAGATAACCAAGCTACTGTTGAGAGATTGGTGGAAGAAACTTGTCAAAGTTCTCCAACACCAGTTATCACTAAAAGAAAGAAAGCTAAGAAATTAGACTTTCCAGGACCCACCATTCAAGACTCTGAAGGTGAGCACCTCTTTTATAATTGCCATAAAAAGAATTTTTATCCTAAAATACTTTTATTTTTTTTATTTCTTAAATTATGACTACCAGAAGAGGTTCCCAATACTCCATCCAATCAGATGGAGCTGGACTCAGAGGTAGAACTGATCCCTCAAAAGGAAAAGAAAGGGCAATATCCCCAGTGGAACAGAATCCACACAACGAAGTGCCTTCTCCCAAAGGCAAGTCCCAGAAATGCCCATGATATCTGAACCTGAATGGAAGCTAAGTATGAGTAACTCAAATAGGTACAAATCACATTCAGAGGGCTCAAATAGACATCTACATGAGCCAGTACAAGCAGTATTACACAGTGTACAAGTGTAACAACCACTCACCAAGGGGTAAGGGTATTCATTCATACACCCACTCAAGCACCTCAAATCAGCAGATCCAGCACTTGTATCAGCATTCAGTTTCAGCAATCTTCATTCTGAAACATGCATACAGTTTGGTACATCAATACAGCCTGTCAATACTTGTACAGGATGGATTCACCCAATACAGTTTCAATACACCAGTATGAATCTGTATGATCACTCAAATACACCACACCTCTTGTACAGGTTCTGTACAGCTGTACAGGACCTGTATTGGCCAGACTCAATTCAATAATCAATTATTCTCATGAAAATTCTTCTCTGGATCAGGGCTGGTGATTCTCACATATACCAGCCCCTCTTTCTCCCCCCTGGGGACTTTTCCCCAGTTAATTAATTTAGTTTATTTATTATTTTATAATTATTCTTATCCTTATTTTGGGTATTATAATTATTTAATCTTAAGTTAGTCTTTGCATTTTCTCTCTTCGCCTGTACAGTATGAGTTGGGTGGCCATATCCTTATTAACCCTTCTCTTTCCATTCTGACAGGTTGAAACAGTGGACTTGGACTTGTTTGTGGTTGGCTCTTCTATTCTTTTACTCTTATCTTTTGTTGCTGCTTTTCTTATATTTATTCTTTAGCAATTTATCTTTAACACTCTTAAGTGTATTCCCTTTTATCTTATCTTTGAGCCCTCCATAAGTGAGTCCCAGTTTACTGAGTGCCAGGCCCTCTTCACTTCGAAGAGCCCCTGTGACATTAAATTAATTAACTCATATTTGATTCTTTCTTTTCATTCATTTATATTCATTTCCTCTCATTCATCAATTATGATCTTTTTATGATTTTTATGATTTTTTATGAATTTCCTCTCTCATCAATTTTCATCTCATTCTTTTCATTCTTATGAAAATTGATTCTTTTCCTTTCTTAATCATTGCTGACCATTTCATCACTTCATTTTACTTTTATCAATCAAATTTTTTCTGTGTTCTTATTCAGGTTTTATCTAGGGATTATTGATTGGTTTAATTGATTGGATTATCCATTGGGATTCATTTGGGTTATTGATTCAGGATTTATTGGATTTATTGACTTTGAACTCTCAAGATATTGATTGATCCTCAAGAATTAATTTTGATTATTGATTTGATTTGACTCATCAAGATATTGAATTGATTTCTGAAGATTTTGAACTGATTGATTGATTCCTCAAGACTTGATTTCATATTGAAGACACTTATTGATTGATTATTGATTGAATATTGATTGATTATTGATTTCCTCAAGATTATTGATATTTGATTTGATTTGATTGTTGATTGATTGAATTTATTTGACTGTTGATTGAATTTGATTCCTCAAGATTTGAATTGATTCCTCAAGATTCATCAAGATTTTATTGTGATTGATTTGGCCAAATTTGATTATTCTTCTTAATACCATCAAGTTCTATTTCATTATTTCAAAATGCCAGTTCAGCATAGTCCCCCAGCCAAAAATACTAGATCCAAAAGAATTCAAGCTGTTCTCACTCCTACAGCAAGGGCTCCTCTTGAACGCACACCATCAGTTCATCAACTGAGTGTAAATTTAGACAGAGGACCACCAATGGAAGGAGCAGCACCCTCAAGAAGAGGTGGAATGAAATCTAGAAGATCAAGATCTTTCTCTGGACTTTTGGGTGGCTACCCTGGCATGTCTGAAGGTGCAAGAGCAAGACAAGGGGAAGTTGAAGATGAAGAGGGGGAAGAGTCTGTGGAAGAGGAAGATTCTGGGGAAACTGAAGTGGCAGATGCCTTGGCAAATGTTCCAGAGGTGCCTCAGGGTTCTAATCTAGCCCTTTCTAGTCAACCTCTTGTCTCTCAAACTGATCCAAGTCTCCTCAAGATGATGGAGCAGATGACTCAATTCATGGGACAACTCACTCAAGCAGTTGCCCCCAGGGACAATTCCAAAGCCCCTGCTTTCAAAACTCCATCCATGAAGGCACCGGATTCTTTTGATGGTACTCAAGCTCATAAGCTGAGAGGATTTATCCAATCCTGTCAACTAATTTTCCATAATGATCCAGCAAACTTCTTCTCTGACAGGAAGAAGGTTTTGTACTCAACTTCTTTTCTTACTGGTAGAGCTGGCAAATGGATTGAACCCTACCTCTCAAATATTTCCAATGAAGACCCTTCCTACCTCCTCAATAATTGGCCATTGTTTGAATCTCAATTATTCACTCTGTTTGGTGACCCCAATGAAGTCAGGAAAGCTGAACAATAGTTGGACAATTTGAGGATGAAGGAAAGTGGTCATGTTTCCTCGTACATAGCAGATTTCAGAAGCTTAATGTCAAGAATTGGAGATTGGGGGGAAAGAGCTTATATCCATGTTTACAGAAGAGGATTGGCATCAAGATTATTGGATCAGTTGGCTTCTCACCCTGGAACTTTTGATACTCTTCAAGAACTCATGGATGTCACTCTAGAATTAGACACAAGATATCGAGAGAGGCAAAAGGAAAAGGGTGGCAATCAAGAAAAGAAGCCTCCAGTCAGTGGATCCAATCAGTCTAGACCTCCTCAAAACTCATTTCAAAAGAGGCCTCATCAGAAGAAGAATAAGAAGGGCAAGCAATTTCAATCTTCAAAGGACAAACCCCATGCTGCTCTCCTCAATAAGGACAATAAATTAATCGGTTCTGAAAAGGAGAGGAGGATTCAAGCAGGGTTGTGTACTTATTGTGGTGGCAAGCACCCAATTGAAAAATGCTTCAAGAGACCTCAGAACAAGCCTGGGTCATCATCAAAAGGCTTCCCTAGCAAGCAGGGAAAAGCCTGAGTGGGGATCATGATGTGTTCAATGGTTCTCACTTATTTCCTTCAAGAGCACAATTGCGCACTCTGAATACTAGTGTCAAGAAATCTTTAAAATTTCTTATTTTCTCTTCTGTCTCTGATATTTTTTATAGTATTCTCATTGATTCTGGTGCTACAAACTCTTTTATTGCAAAGAATTTTGTTCTCAAGTACTCATTGACTCTGTCAGAGCTCCCTGAAAAGATTCCTCTTTTCATTTTGGATTCTAATGAATCCCCTGCCTTGTTCATCACCCATTATACCAAGTGGGTAGTTGACTTGCCTTCCTTCCCAAGCTTTGAATGGGATTTCTTTATCATAGATTCACCCAAAGGAGAAGACCTGATATTGGGCTATGATTTCCTTTACCATTTCAATCCCATTATTGATTTGAAAAATGGATTGATCACCTATGATTCTAATCATAAGGATTCTAGTGGTATTATTCCTTCTACTAGTAATGACTTAGCCACTGCTGTCAACAGTGTTGCTCTGGCTGGTGAACTTAAGACACCTTCCATCCCTTCTTCTGTCCATATCCCTTCCATAATTCCCTCTCAGTCATTACTTCCATCAAGAGATGAAGTCTTCAAAGAGATAAAGGATGTTGGAGAAGATGTTGCCATATCTTCACTTCATCTCTTCCAAGGGGATATGGACCTTCCTCCCTTATCCTTTCATGCATCCCTGGAGGAGCAGTGGGATGAGGAGGAAGAGCCAGAAGAAATTGAAACTGTGTTGAAGGTTGTTCCTCCTGCTTATCACCAATATTTGGATGTATTCTCCAAGGTGAAAGCAGAGAAACTTCCTCCATACCGTGCCTGTGATCATCATATCGAATTGGAGGGTCTTCTACCTCCAATTGGTGTTATCTACTCATTATCAAATCAAGAGTCAGAAACACTAAGGGCCTACATTTCAGAGAATGTAGAGGAAGGTTTCATAAGACCAAGCTCCTCTTTAACAGGAGCACCTGTCCTTTTTGTTAAGAGAAAGGATGGAGCTCGTCGTTTGTGTGTTGACTACCGCAAACTCAATGCTGTTACTAGGAAGAACAGGTATCCTGTTCCTCCTATGAACCAGATTCTTACCGTACTCAATGGTTCCACTATCTTCTCCAAGATAGATTTGCGTGGTGCATATAACCTTCTGAGAATCAAAGAGGGGGATGAGCACTTAACTGCCTTTAGAACCAAATATGGCAGTTATGAGTATTTGGTCATGCCATTTGGTTTGACCAATGCTCCTGCTTCTTTCCAAAATCTAGTAAATGATATCTTTGCAGATTTTTTGGATGTGTTTGTTGTGGTTTATCTAGATGATATTATGGTCTTTTCCAGTTCTGAGGAGGAACATGTCAAACATGTGGCCTCTGTCCTCCAAAGACTGAGGGACAATAATCTGTTTGCCAAAGCCTCCAAGTGTGGAATACTTGGGCTATGTTGTTTCAAGGGATGGCCTCAAAATGGATTTTTCAAAGGTTCAGCAAATCCTCAATTGGCCTCAACCCAAAAACATCAAGGCTCTTCAATCTTTCCTTGGCTTTGCCAATTTTTATCGACGTTTCATTAAAAATTATTCTAAAAAAATCACTTCTCTCACTTCCCTCCTTAAAAAAGATTCTCCCTTTATCTTCAATGAGGAAGCTCTTAGTCAGTTTCAAGCACTCAAAGAAGCTTTCACCTCTGCTCCTATCTTATCTCATTTTAATCCTTCTCTACCTACTATAGTAGAGACTGATGCTTCTGATTATGCATTGGGCGCCGTACTGAGTCAGGTGAATGACTCTGGAAAGCATCCCATTGCATTTGATAGTCGCAAGCTCTTACCAGCTGAGCTCAACTATGAGATTCATGACAAGGAACTCCTTGGCATAGTTTGGGCTCTCAAGCGCTGGAGAGCATTTCTTCTTTTTCTTTCCAATCCTTTTGAGGTCTTGACAGACCACTCTTCCTTGCAGTTTTTCATGTCTTCCAAAGTTCTTACCCGTCGTCAGGCCCGTTGGGCTGAATTTCTCTCAGAATTTCATTTCACTATCACTTACCGCCCAGGCAGGCTGGCCACTTTGCCGGATGCCTTGTCACGTCGGGACGACGTGTACCCAGAGAGGGGGGTGGACTTCATCAGCAAGAATCCTCACAATTTTCATCAAATACTTAAGCAAGATGGAATTCAAGAGTCAAGATTCTTCTCAATCAAAGTGGAAATTTTCTCAGATTTAGTTGACAAGATTCAAGAAGAAGTATGGCAAGACAAAGACTATAAAGAAATACTCAAGCAACTAGCAAGAGGTGGATCAGTTCCAGATTATTCTCTTGAACCTCAAGCCAAGTTATTATTATTCAAAGATAGAGTGGTAATCCCAAGCAATGAAGAACTTCAACTCAATATTCTTCAAAAGCGTCATGACTCACCATTGGCTGGCCATCCTGGCCAGGAGAAGACCCTCAAGCTCATCAAGAGGGATTTTTATTGGGCTGGCATGAATCAATTCATCAAGGACTATGTGTCCTCATGTCAGCAATGTTCAAGAAACAAGAACATCCATCACAAGAAGTTTGGATTACTCAAGCCTCTTTCAATTCCATCTGGTCCTTGGAATTCATTATCAATGGACTTTATCACTCAATTGCCACTGTCCAACAACTTTGATTCAATTTTAGTAGTTGTGGACAGATTCTCAAAAATGGCAATCTTCATCCCAACTTATGGCACAATCACTGCTCTGGATTTAGCTCAAATATTCATTAGCCATGTATTTTCCAAGCATGGACTCCCAGTCAGTATTGTCAGTGATAGAGGATCCTTATTGGTTTCATCATTCTGGACTCAATTGTGTCAGCAGCTCAAGATATCAAGAGATCTTTCAACTGCCTTTCACCCTGAAACAGATGGACAGACAGAGAGGGTAAATCAGATACTAGAACAGTACCTTCGGATGTATGTCAGCTATCATCAAGATGACTGGTACACCTGGCTCCCTCTGGCTGAATTTGCCTATAATAATGCAGAACATTCATCAACCAAGCAATCACCTTTTTTCACCATTTTGTAACAACCATCCATCAGGGGTAAGGGTATTCATTCATACACCCACTCAAGCACCTCAAATCAGCAGATCCAGCACTTGTATCAGCATTCAGTTTCAGCAATCTTCATTCTGAAACATGCATACAGCTTGGTACCTCAATACAGCCTGTCAACATCTGTACAGGCTGGATTCACCCAATACAGTTTTAATACACCAAGATGAAACTGTATGATCACTCCAATACACCACACCTCTTGTACAGATTCTGTACAGCTGTACAGGACCTGTATTGGCCAGACTCAATTCAACAGTCAATTATTCTCATGAAAATTCTTCTCTGGATCAGGGCTGGTGATTCTCACATATACCAGCCCCTCTTTCTCCCCCCTGGGGACTTTTCCCCAGTTAATTAATTTAGTTGATTTATTATTATCTGAATATTCTTATCCTTATATTTTTGGGTATTATATTTATTTAATCTTAAGTTAGTCTTAGCCTTTTTCTTTCTTCGCCTGTACAGTATGAGTTGGGTGGCCATATCCTTATTAACCCTTCTCTTTTCATTCTGACAGGTTGAAACAGTGGACTTGGACTTGTTTGTTGTTGGCTCTTCTATTTCTTATTCTTATTTCTTTTGTTGCTGCTTTTCTTATATTCATTCTTTTAGTAATTCATCTTTAACACTCTTAAGTGTATCTCATCTTATCCTATCCTTGAGCCCTCCATAAGTGAGTCCCAGTTTACTGAGTGCCAGGCCCTCTTCACTTCGAAGAGCCCCTGTAACACATTTATGGAAGAAATCCCAGCTTTGACTCAATCCATATTTCTCAAGACTCACCAGCTGGAAAGTTATCAACAAAACTCCAATCAGTACAGCAAGTTGTCAAAGAAGAATTAGAGTCAGCAATAAGGAGATTCAAGAAGTATGCAGATAGAAATAGGGCAATTCCACCTGATTTCCAACCTGGGGACAAAGTATGGCTAGCTTCCAAGAACATCAAGACAACAAGACCCACCAAGAAATTATCAGAAAGATGGTTGGGACCCTTTGAAGTTCTTAAGAAGATTGGCAGCCATGCATATCACCTCAAGTTGCCTCAGCAATGGAAGACAGTTCACCCTGTATTCCATGTGTCCTTATTAGAACCAGTCAAGCATTCAACTATCCCAAATCGTCATCAATTGCCGCCACCACCAGTTTTAGTGGAAGAGCAAGAAGAATGGGAAGTGGCTCAGGTTCTGGACTCAAAACTCAAAAGAGGTAAATTATGGTATCTTGTAGAGTGGAAAGGATTCAGTGAAGACCCAGAAAGAACCACTTGGGAACCATCTTCCAACCTTACCAACTCACCAGACCTTGTCAAGGATTTTCACTCATTGTATCCAGACAAGCCTGGTCCAAATACCTCAAGAGTTTGATTTTATGGTGCTTGGTGGGGAGAAGAAGTTATGAAAGTAAGTTCCTCTCCTGGCATGCACCTTTAAGGGGGTATTCTACCCATATGTTGTTGTAAGCATCAACTTGGCCACTTTGTGAGCACTTGTCAATTCTTTGGACAGGTTCAGGAAGCATACAACATCAATACCCTCCATTTGGACCTTATCAAGATATGGCCAAATAGTTTCTTTCTTTCTTTATGTTCATTTTCTTTCTTTATTATCATTTCATTTTATGCCAATCATCATAATTCAAGACATTCATCACTTCAAGTAATTTACGGCAATTCATTTCAGTAGTCATTTATGGCAATTCATTTCAGAAGGCATTTATGGCAATTTATTTCAGTCTTATGGTGCTTGGTGGGGAGTGGAAGTTATGAAAGTAAGTTCCATCTCCTGGTATGCATCCCTGAGGGTTCTACTTCTTGTAAAACATCACCTTGGCCACTCTGTGAGCATCAAATGCTTGGTTTTCATTTTTCAGACATTTCTTGGCCAGAATCAAGCAACTCACCACAAGAAGGACCAGCCATCAGGAATTTTTCTTTATTTCTTTCTTTACTCTCATTTTCTCTTATTCTTTCATTTTCTCTTTCTTTCTTTACTTGTATAATTTTCTTCTTTTATTTCTTTAAAGCAGCAGCATCCCCTCCCCAAATCATGTATTGGGAGGTTCCATTATCTTTTTTATTTTTTATTTTTTATTTTTTTAGTTGTGATAAGAGCATGGATAGAAGCCAAACCAAACACAAACAAGGACAAGCAACTGGTTATACTTACCCAATTCATCAAAATTCCACTAGAGGCCATGGTTAACTCACGGCTGAAGATACGCAAGCAGAAGATTCAGTACGGCAGAATCAGTCCAGTTGTAGGCCCAAGATTTGACCTCAAGGGAATTGGGCCACAAGTCAATCATGGCTCCCCTCAAAACCTCTCAAATGTCAAGGCCCAAGACCCCTTTAGGGGCTGGAATCAGCATGGGGGGCCTCCCCTGAAGTTTGGGGAAGGCCAAGTTCTTGGAGGTCCTGGACCCCACCAATGGGTCCAGGCCATATAAGGTGAAGATCCTTTTATGGGACAATCCAGGTCCCATGGCACCCCTGGGTCCCCAGCAAATTTGGGCCCTGGGGGCCTCCTATAGCCCCCACGGCCCGCGGACCGCGGCGTACGGTCCACGGCCCACGGACCGCGTACCGCGGCGTACGGACCGCAAGACCCCAAATTACCCCAAAGGCCCGTAAAGGCCAAAAAAATCCCAATTTTCAAGAAAAGGCCAAAAATGGCCATGAACCAAAATTTCACCCAAAACACCAAGGACCCAAGAAAAGGCCAGAATTTGCCATGAATCACAGGTCACCCCAAGGCACTAAGGACCCAAACAAAAGGCCAAAATGGCCATAAATTCAAGGATCCTCAAGACTCCCCATAGAGAAGGCACCAGCCCAAAATCACTATAAAGGGCTGGTTGAGGCATTTTGAAAGCCATTGGGGACAAGACCCCTGAACTCTTGGCCCCATCATTTCTTTGATTGGGCTGGCCAGGTGGGTACACTTCATATACTCATCTGGCACCATTTTTTGAGCACAAGAGCTCAGTGGCCATCATTTTGGGATACAACCCAAGGCCACGCCCCAAGGACGTCAGTTGTTGAAATCAGAAGAAAAACAGTTCGAAGTGGGGTATTTACTCGAAGTTAAAGAAGGGGAAAATGAATTTAATTGACAGAGAAGAGATGGAGAAGGATTTCAAGATAATGGTCAAAAGAAAACTTTTCAAAGCATCGTGTGGGGTAGTGAGATGCCACTCAACAATGGCAGGGTATTATGGTGTTCAGGAGCCCACCAGTTTCAAGAGGGGGATACTGTAACAACCACTCACCAAGGGGTAAGGGTATTCATTCATACACCCACTCAAGCACCTCAAATCAGCAGATTCAGCACTTGTATCAGCATTCAGTTTCAGCAATCTTCATTCTGAAACATGCATACAGTTTGGTACATCAATACAGCCTGTCAATACTTGTACAGGATGGATTCACCCAATACAGTTTTAATACACCAGTATGAATCTGTATGATCACTCAAATACACCACACCTCTTGTACAGGTTCTGTACAGCTGTACAGGACCTGTATTGGCCAGACTCAATTCAGTAATCAATTATTCTCATGAAAATTCTTCTCTGGATCAGGGCTGGTGATTCTCACATATACCAGCCCCTCTTTCTCCCCCCTGGGGACTTTTCCCCAGTTAATTAATTTAGTTTATTTATTATTTTATAATTATTCTTATCCTTATTTTGGGTATTATAATTATTTAATCTTAAGTTAGTCTTTGCATTTTCTCTCTTCGCCTGTACAGTCTGAGTTGGGTGGCCATATCCTTATTAACCCTTCTCTTTCCATTCTGACAGGTTGAAACAGTGGACTTGGACTTGTTTGTGGTTGGCTCTTCTATTCTTTTACTCTTATCTTTTGTTGCTGCTTTTCTTATATTTATTCTTTAGCAATTTATCTTTAACACTCTTAAGTGTATTCCCTTTTATCTTATCTTTGAGCCCTCCATAAGTGAGTCCCAGTTTACTGAGTGCCAGGCCCTCTTCACTTCGAAGAGCCCCTGTGACAACAAGGACAAAGATTGGGAAATGCTGCCTCAAATACACCAAGGAGTGATGAACTCCTGGCACATCCTTAAAAAGTTCCTCAAATAGGAGGAGATAGTGAAATACTCCAATGGATGGAATCCACTGTCATCCAAACCTCAAATCAAAAAAATCAAGGATTACCACACCAAAAAGAGGGAGGCAACCAAGGAAGAAGCCCCAGTAGCTTCTACCAGCAAGCCCCAAGCCAACCCACTTCCCCAAGAAGGGAAGAAGAACAAGAAAAAGAATTGGAGGAAACCATATTCCCCAAGCTACAGGATCCCAAAAATCCAAAAGGATGCCATGGACAATGTTTTCAACATGGCCAGAACTTTGATGGAATTCAAAGACAAAGAGGAACAAAGAGTGAGACAACCCCATTTCCCAAAGAAATAACCTTGTCTCCTGATGTTGTAAATACTTTAACAGAGCTTAAACCAGTATTTTACCTCTTAAAGACATTAAAAATAGTTTATTATCTTTCCGAGAAATAAATAATAGCTTATCATCTTTAACCAAACTTGTTGTACAAAATAAGAAAGAAATTGATAACATAAAATTTATGATTGAAAATAATAAAGCAAAAGTATTAATTGACAATACTCAGAAATTAATACAAGGACAACAAGAATTGTACAAATACATAAGTGATATCAAAGAGAAAACTTTGACAATCAATTATGATGTGAGTATTGACAATCTTACAGAAAAATCAAACAAATTAAGTATTTCTGTAGAAAACTTTGAAGAAAAGACTTCATCACACCAAAATTACTTTTGGACCATGTGGAAAAAAGTGATGAAGCAAGAATGCATCTAAAAGATGATATTCAAAGTGAAATAAGGCTTATTACTGAAAAAATGGATAAAATGAATGAGGCTAATTTAAATATGCCAAAGTTATCAACTCCATTTTATCATATAAGCCCTGTTAAAACAAAAGAGGAATTGACAAATCCTTTCATAACAGACTTGAGTCACCAAGATAATAACCAAGTCTTAATGAAGGAAGAACCTCAGCTGAAAGAATGGCCAACATTCACAGGAGAAGGTGAATATGATCACATGTCATTTGTTAAAACAATTGACATGTTACAAGAAGACTATGCCATACCAGATGAATTAATCACTGAAAGATTAAATTCATTATTTGAGAAATCTGCAAAAAGATGGTATTATGGAATAAGGCAAACAAATGGTAAAAATACCTGGTCTTGGTGGAAACAAGAAATAATCACCAAGTGGGCAAATGATGCCTGGAGGTATAAAATAGAAAATGCATTTGAAAATTCTTTCTTTGACCCAGATAAAGATAAACCTTTAACCTGGTTCTTAAAATAAGTTGAAAGACTTAATGCACTGTACCCAGAAATGTCACAAAAAATGGTGCATATGAAAATACTCAAGAAATGTGGAGGAGAGCTAGAACATGCCCTAAGAAGCAGGTGTATAGAAACATGCTCCACAGAAGAGTAGATTGATGCACTGGAAGACATAGTGACAAGAACAAAAATTGGCAGGACTTGGAAGAATTTGGACATGAAAAGCCCAAACAAACCATTTATCAAAAAAGATAAATCAAAAGAATCCTTCAAGCCCAATACATCCAACAATAATGAGCAAAGAAAATGCCATAAATGTGGAGGTATTGGACACTTAGCCAATAATTGCCTCAAAAAGGCAAAAATCAATGAAATTGTGGAAACAGAAAACCACAATGACAAAGAGGAAGAATCTGACTGTGTAAAAGAGACAGAAGAATCAGAAACTTCTGAAAGTGATGAAATCAATATAATTAATGCAGAAATTAATAATATTGATATAATTTATGAAGTACTGGATGTCAACTCAAACTTACCACAAGTTGGAACATCTGACACCAACCTGACAAATGTGCAAGATGCCAAACTGTATAAAACCAAACCTGCAAGAGGAATGGGGTATACAGCTGGAAAATCAAGTATAAGTATTGTCATGGTTGATAACCAATAAGCAAAGGTGAACTTGGATACAGGAGCATATTGCACCTGTGTTGGTAAAGGTTATTTAAGTAAAATTGTTCCAGACTGGCAAGAAAAACTTATACCAATCCAAGGGGTCAAATTTAGTAGTGCAAGTGAAAGCATGATGCCCCTTGGAATAATTGACTTAACACTTATTTTCCCTCACCCTTCACAATGTGTCAGAATTAAAGTGGAATTTGTGGTAATGGACAACTGTACCAGTAATCACTTTATCCTGGGAAATGACTACTTATCAATCTATGGTATAGATATCTCTAACCAGAAGGATAGATATTTTACTATAGGAGACAATAAAAGACAAAAGTTTGGCTTCTTGAATGACAAAAGACAAATTACAGTTATTAAGAAGGAAGAAGAGATTCCAGAAAAGGAACTTTTTATATCTGAACAAGTTAAAGAGGCAGAATTCAATCAAGAATTAACAGAAAAAATGAAAGAAAAATTGATTAACCTCTTATTTAAGTACAAAGATGCCTTTGGAACTGACAAAGAGCCACTAGGTGCTATAATTGGGCATGAAGTAGACATAATTCTTAATGTGGAAAAGCCTGCCCCACCCTTACTGAGAAGACCAGCTTACCCAGCTAGTCCAAGGGCTAGAGAAGCCTTAGAGATACACATTAAAGAATTAATGGACCTTGGAGTATTAAGAAAAGCTGGACATAATGAACAGGTAGAAGTTACTACTCCTGTCATTATAACTTGGCATAATGGAAAATCAAGGATGGTAGGAGACTTCAGAGCCCTGAACACCTATACCATTCCAGATAGATATCCAATACCTAGAATCCATGAGACATTGACACAATTGTCACAAGCTAAGTTCATTACAGCTAGGGATGCCTTAAAGGGTTTTCATCAAAATGTCTTAACAGACAATGCCAAAAAACTACTGAGGATAATAGTCCACTGTGGAATTTTTGAATACTTAAGAATGCCATTTGGGATAAAAAATGCACCTTCCCATTACCAAAGAATGATGAATACCATATTTCCTGAAGAATTATCAGAAGGATGGTTAATTATCTATATTGATGATATCATAGTTTGCTCAGAAACTTGGGAAAATCACCTTACAAGACTAGAAAGAGTACTACAGAAAATAGTCCAAGTGAATATGAAAATTTCCTTGAAAAAGTGTCATTTTGCATATAATGAATTAAAAGCACTAGGACATGTTGTATCTGGACTTAGTCTAGGAATAGACAAAAATAAAGTGGCAGCAGTACTACGTAAGCCAATGCCTCAAGCCAAAAAAGAAATGCAATCATTTTTAGGATTTGCTGGTTTCTATAGACAGCATATAAAGGACTTTGCCAAAATTGCCAAATCCTTATATAAATTATGTGACCAACAAACAGTTTATGAAATGACTGAAGAAAGGGTTAAGGCATATGAAGAATTGAAAAATTCCTTAACAAATGCCCCATTTCTTCTAATGCCAGATTGGAAACTACCCTTTAAACTTTACATTGATGCTTGTGGAGAAGGACTAGGTGCTGCACTACACCAGACAGAAATTATCAATGATAAACCAGTAGAAGGACCAATTTGTTTCACTTCAAGGCAGATAAAGCCAACAGAGGCAAGGTATGGAGCCAGCCAAATGGAATTCTTATGCTTAGTGTGGGCTTTAGAAAAACTGCATTATTATTTGGATGGCACAGTATTTGATGTAATCACAGACTGTAATGCTGTGAAATCACTATTAAATATGAAGACTCCAAATAGACATATTCTGAGATGGCAAGTTGCTATCCAAGAATATAGAGGAAATATGACTATTGTGCATAAATCTGGAAATATTCATAAAAATGCAGATGGGCTTTAGCAAATACCCCTGACAATCCAGCATGGGTACCACAAGAAGAACACCATATAGAAGGAATATGTGTTACAGACATTGGCACAGAATTCTTTAACCAAGTTAAAAAAAGCTATAAGACAGACAAAAATTGCCATATCTTAAGCCAACTTCTAATGAAAGACTGCAAAGACCCATCACCTTCATCAAAACTGGATGAAACATGGAAGAAGGCATATGATGAAGGAAGATTCCACCTCCTTGATGGAATCCTCTACCATAGAACAAAACACACATGTGTTATGACCTTAACAGATAGAACACTAATAAACACTATTCTACATGAGTGTCATGATAGTGTTGCATCTGGACATATCTCAGAAGATAGGACACTAGAGAGAGTGAAAACCTGCTCTTGGTGGCCAAATTGGAAGAAAGATGTTGCAGAGTACTGCCAAACCTGTGACAGATGCCAAAAAGCCAACAGAGCCACAGGAAAGAAATTCGGAATGATGATCCAAATCCAAGAACCAAGATCCCCATGGGAAATAGTTCATATGGATTGGGTAACAGCATTACCTCCCGGAGGAGACAGGAGTTATAATGCATGCCTAGTTTTAGTTGACAGATACAGTAAAACTCCCATGTTCTTACCATGTCATAAAGATGACACAGCTATGGACACAGCCATAATGATATGGAATAACGTTATTAGCCACACAGGCTTATTCCAGAATATTATAAGTGACAGAGACCCAAAGTTCACCTCAGCATTATGGACAAATCTCCATAACTTGTTTGGGACAAAGTTATCATTCTCAACAGCTTATCATCCTCAAACTGATGGTTTAGCAGAAAGAATTATACAGACCTTAGAAGACATGATCAGAAGATTCTGTGCTTATGGGCTAGAATTCAAAGATTCTGATGCTTTTACCCATGATTGGTGTACACTAATACCAGCACTGGAACTGGCATATAAAACATCAATCCATTCTTCTACTGGAAAAACACCAGCAATGCTAGAAAAAGGTTGAAATCCAAGACTTCCTTATGACACCCTCAAAAAGGACTTAGTGGATATACACCCAACAGCAAGAAGCTTTAAAATAATGCTTGACAAGGCAAGACACCATGCAAACGGATGTATGCAAGATTCTTTCAAATATGCAAAAGAAAGATGGGATAAAAGTCATAAGCCACCTGATTTCAAAATAGGAGACTTAGTTCTAGTATCAACCCTTAATTTCAATAAAAAAAAGGCCCAAAGAAATGGAAAGATTCCTTTGAAGGACCATTTATGATAAAAGCACTTCATGGAGCCAATTCTGTGCAATTGGAACTCACAGGTGAACTAATGAACAAACACCCAACTTTCCCTGTAAGTCTGATAAAACCTTACAGTTCAAGTGACAAGGAGTTATTTCCACTAAGAAATAAACCCCCACTTGAAATTCCCCCCTTGGAAGAAGGAGAAGAAAAGAAAATAGTAAAAGTACTTAAAGAAAGAAGGACAAGAAACAAAAAAGAAAGGGAATACCTTGTAGGGTATAGAAATCCAACTCAAGAAGATGACTGGCTACTTGAGAAAGATATAACAAATGCTGATAAACTACTAAGAAGGTTCAGACATGAAAGAAAACCTGAAAAATAGAAAAGTCAAGCATTATTGAGCTTCAAGACTAACAAAGTCTATTGAAGAGGTAGGACAGTGGATGATACTCTAATTACACATATCAGATTGTGGTACAATCTTTTTCGGTGGTAGGGAATGTGAGCCTTTGAGATATGACCACATACCCAATAAGGTCACAAGAAAGACTCAGAATAATTATACCATTAAAATAATTATACTAAAATTACTTAGAATAATTATACATTAAAAATAATTACTTCAAAAATACAAAAATACCATAAATTGGTACAAAAATTGGTTTAACTCAAAAACCAATGAATCAAAATGTGAAATAAATTATACCATTGGATTCCCCATGGTAAAATACAAATATACCATTTTTATGGCATATCTGTAAAGCCAATATTTAATGAGTTATAAGGAATAATACCTTATAAAAACCATAAATCCTTCTTTATTTCAAGAACCAATGAAACAGCATGTGAGATAAACTGTACCATTGAATTCCCCATGAGAATTAACACATAAAACAATTAATGAGCTAATTTTCAAAGTTAATACTTAAGGAATTAACCGGAATATATGCACTTTTTTGGTCAACGCATATATTCAAGGATCATAGCTAATATCTCTTAAGCTATACAAGATAGAGTTATGAACCAAAAATAAAGTTACCACGTAGCTACTGTAAGAACACAGATATGAACTTTATTTTACAATTTATAAAAAAGGTTAAAACCTATGATGAAATATTGATAAAAATCAACAGAGCTGTTGACCACTTTGTTGTGAAAGTGGTCCAAACTTAAAATAAAGTACACAGTTGGATTCTACTAGTTCATTCGTGAAGAATGATGTAATTATTATTATTAAATTCAGAGTATAACCCCCTGAAATCATGATTTGAAGTTTAAAATATTAAATTTCGACGAGAAAGATGAGTTACAAGAAAAATCATCAAAATTAGAGTTTTGATGATGTATTGAAAAGCTCTTGGCAGCATAATAAGGTTATGTCAGGCTATCAGAATTCACTCTCTGAATTGCTGTAGCGTGTAAAACTTAAAAGTCATTAAAGATCAAAGTTTGAGCTTAAATTGAGCAGTTATGATCACCTACTGTAACCTTAAATTACGTTTAACAGTCATATGAGTGATAAAATTGGTGAATACTATTAGTTTATGATTACAACTAATAAAATACACGAAATTTGGGGTTCTGCCAAGCCTCTGAGGTCATCAACTTTAGAGTTATAGTGATAACTCTAAATAATGGTGTAATAATGATGCAATATGGTTTGATCATGATGTAATCATCTCCAAACCTTAAAATATTGATCAATTACAGTGGATATGATCAGGACACGTCTACTGGAAGCCTGCTGGACTCTAGGAGGGAGGTATTTACTATAAATAGAGCTCTTTTTACTCTATTTTCCCCTCAGACACATCAAAAACATTAAATCAATTAAATCAAAGGTAATTTCTTTATTCTTTATATATAAAGCTATTATATTATTAAAGACCAAAGACCACCTTGTTATAATCATCTATTTTGACGTGATTAAATCATTTATTTAATTGTTTTTGCTAAAAAACTCTCTAAAACTCATTTCCACGTAAAAATCAAGAATATTAGTAATTTTTCTTTATTTTTATTGTAAATACAATTTGAAAAGGTTGGATTTATATTTTTTGGCGTAAAATATTACAAAATCATTATATTAAGTGTTAAAAGTAGGTATTTCTCTCTTATTATAATAATTTTCTCTTTATTATTATTTTAATAATTCCTTAATTAATATAAATAGTATTTATATTAATTTATAACTTTAATATTGGTAATATTATTGTTATTAATTGTTTTTTATTAATAAAAAACAATTTTTTACACCTTTATTATTTGTTTGTAACAATAATAAAGTGCTTTTAAATATGTTAATTATTTTATATTAATATATTTATCTTATTATATTATATTTTAGCATATAAATTATGTTATTATGTTTTATTAATAATATAATTATTTTTACGCCATAATTATAGTAATTCTTTATTATTGTAATTATTTTTTATCTTATTTATTTCATTTATAAGGACATTCATAGTACAATAAGTAAAATATTAGTGATTTTTACTTATTGTTTCATAGTCAAACCTTACACACACATATGAACAAAAATCCTGTACATGGGATAACTTTGCCATATTTAATGATAACCATATAAAATGAGGTATCATTGTGTAGAACACATACAGGGATTCAAACTGAGCCAATTTTGAGGTTGATCTCTCAAAAACTGTCAAAGGTATATATGTTTTAAGGTCAAAATCCCACAGTTTGGCCAATACAGCCTTACCCATGTGATAATATCCCATAACCATGATTATGAGGTTTCAAAACGACAAAGAAGCTTGTTTTCACTTCAATACCTCATAGTTCATTCAATACTGGGGTCCCATACAGGTTCTGTACAGCATTCTGTGTGTCATACACGTCAGAATCAGGCTGTGTGGTCCCCAGATAAACATTTTCACCCTCTATTGGTGAAAAATGCCCAGAGGTGGTTTCAAAACCACATATGAGCCCAATACAGGCTATACAGGCCTTTTTCAAGCCACAAGCCTGTCCTTGAGAGTGAAAAATCTTCACTTCCTCTATGTGAAAAGGTCTAGAAGCCTTTTCACCCCATTTCAGGATAAAAGGAGGCCTTTTCACTGCCTGAAAAGGAATCCCCATCCTGCTCTTGAATTCCCATGTATTACAGCTGTCAAAAACAGTTATACTCTTGGAAAATAATCATGTTATACTATAAATCTTAGTATTTTACTCTTTATTATTGTACCTCAACAGGTAAAGCTGCACCCAGGGCTTTCCGTAGCACTCACCACCACTAATTCCCATTAGCAAAGCCCGTTTTATCTTCAATTAAAACATTTTGAATACCTTTTATCCGTGTCACAGTCATAGTTAAAGTTGAAAATCACCTTATTACCTCCTTATCATAGACTCAGCCTGACAACAATGAAGTCTAGAAGATGATTAAAGCCAAGTCTATGGATAAAATCATTTCCAGCCCCCCAAATGTAAGATTTGGTAGGTATGGTGGTTTCTTAGAGCAAAAAAATGAGATCTAGAATATGGTTAAAGCCAAGTCTATGGATAAAGTCATGGACAAGTGCCCAAATGTAAGATTTGTCTATGAAAAAGTTGAGAATATTACTATCAATCAACAGTACTATGACTTGTCTGATTAAACATAATAATAAAAATTATTGTAACACAATTGAATAATTAATTACTTGATTATTTCTTTTACTTGTGATACACTACTAGTTATTTTAACAGTAAGCAGCTATTGTCTAATAGAATCAATTACAAGAAGAATTCAATAATGAAAGCTTCTTTATGAAAATAATAAAATCATTTTAATATACAATTATTTTTTATAATAATAATCAGAATGATAGCTCTTGAAGAAAACTGTTACTAGAGAAAGAATTCAAGAATCAAGGCAAAAAACTCACTAATACTCAAAAGAAATTATTGAAAGATAATAGTAGAGATATTTGACAGATAATTGCAATCATAATGATAGCTCTTGAAGAAAATCATTACTAGAGAAAGAATTCAAGAATCAAGGCAAAAAACTCACTAATACTCAAAAGAAATTATTGAAAGATAATAGTAGAGATATTTGACAGATAATTGCGGATTTAAGGGATCAAAATGGATTTATAGAAGTATTACAACAATATATAGTTGATTTTAATGATTTCAGGTCTTTCTGATTTATTCTGAAAGAATAAAACATTTAAGAAAAGATTAACTAATAATTACTTGTTGGTAATAACGGTATCATTGAATAATGTGATGATCTTGGAAAAAGAAGCAAGAGTAGCCCTCTTTTAAGTCAACAACAGCTTACAGAGGTGTTCCATGGAGAAAACTGAAAAACCAGTGAGCTAGAAAGCAATAAGCGTTTTTGGATTATTGATTGAATCATCTGTTTTCACATAATATTATCATAATTACTTAATTGATGTCTTTACTTGACTACCAACCAATTTATGGTTAAGAATAAAAGGAGTGACAACTGTAAATCTTCTTTTATTTCAAAAGAATCATTGATTTCTCAAAGGTAAATATGGTATTTGAAATTTCATCACAGAATGTATTTTTAGTGAATTTTTTGTGAATTTTTTGTGAATTTTTGAAGATTCAGTGTTTCATGTGGAATCATGAAAAATTGACTGTAAGTAAAGCTTTGAATTTTACTGATAAAAGTATTATTATTTTTGTTTTTATATGAGCTATAATGTTCTAAATTGTTCCTGAAATTTGCAGAAGAATTCATTAGTCTGACAACAGAAAAGCCAATTATGGCATCATTGAACCCTGGTTTACACCAAAAAAGGGGTGGTTTAAGCCATTTTTTGCTATTTTTAGCCATTTTAGACCCTTAAATTTGCCATTACTATAGAAATACCTGGTTTAGAGCCTGCAAAACACGTCAGAATATGTTTAAGAGGCGTAGAAACCAGTGAAAAGTGTTCTTACAAACATTTTTTTAACTTAAAGGTAGCTTTACCCTCTTGGCAGCAGTTAAAACTACCCTGGTTGGTATTAAAACCTCATCATCAATTGAGTCACAGACCCTGTGACTCAATTCCAGGCCAAAAGTTATGAAATTTTGCATGGACTTTGACATCCCACGCCAGTAAACAAGGAATTTGGGGGTCTAGCTCCCCCTTAGAGCTAGTGTCTTTTTGCCCCCCAGAATTACTCTTTCCAATTTATTTTTTCTTTGATTCCTCATCATTTAATACAATTATAAGTTACACATGTAATTAAATTGAGTTTTTAATTACACACATGTACTAATTGACACCTCATATGTAAATTAAAGCTCACTTATGTAATACATGTGCACATTTTGACATTTCAATTGAAAATACTTTAATTCCTCATAGCTTCTAAACTAAACACATCACCTCAATTTTAACACAAAAATTGATGGTTGTCAACACATTTGGTGTGAATTAAATTAAGTTTTTGAGGATTTTCATACTCTTGTACAAAACATACTAAAAACTTAATTTAAGCTTATTTAGAGTTGAGTTACAGAAATTTCATCCAGAGGTGACCCCACTTTATTTTTTATGAGGAATCCAATGGTGTGACAATTTATTTATGCTTATTTCTTGGATAAAAAGCTATAATATACTTTATATAACTTTTTACCAAAAATATTTTAAATTTATAATTTTTATTAAAAATTCATTTTTACTTAATTTTTACAAGTAAAAATGTATGTTCATAATTTTGAATTTTTGGTAATTTTATTTTTAAATTATAATTAAATTTTGACTTTTAAATATAAATTTGTATTTATATTTCTATTTTCACTTTTCTAATATAAATAATTTCATTTTATTTATATTTGTATCTTAATGTATCATTTGTGGTCTTTTGGGTATATGAAAATACCTATAAGGCTCACAAATTGACTTAACACTCATTCTTCCTCACCCTTCACAATGTGTCAGAATTAAAGTAGAGTTTTTTGTAATGAAAAACTTTACTAGTGATCATTTTATACTTGGAAATTACTACTTGTCAATTTATGGCATAGATATCTCTAACCAAAAGGATAGATATTTAACCATAGGTGACAATAGAGGACAAAGATTTGGCTTTCTTAATAATAAAAAGACGCATAACAGTTGTCAAGAATGAAGAAAAAAAGCCCAGAAATGGATTTTTCATAACTGAAAACTCAAAGAGGCAGAATTCAATCATGAATTAAGAGTAAAAATGAAAGAAAAATTGATTGACCTCTCATTTAAATATGAAAATGCCTTTGCAACTGAGAAAGAACCACTAGGTGCCATAATTGGAAATGAGGTAGACATAATTCTTAATGTAGAAAAAACTTATCCACCTCTATTAAGAAGACCAGCTTATCCAGCCAGCCCAAGAGCTAGAGAAGCTTTAGAGGTACAAATTAAAGAACTAATGGACCTTGGAGTACTAAGGAAAGTAGGACATAATGAACAGGTAGAGGTAAATAAACCTGTCATTATAACCTGGCATAATGGAAAATCAAGGATGGTAGGAGACTTTAGAGCTCTGAACACCTATACTATCCCTGACAGATATCTAATACCCAGAATCCATGAGACATTAACGCAATTATTTCAGGCTAGCTCAATAACAACCATGGATGCTCTCAAGAGTTTTCATCAAAATGTCTTAACAGAAAATGCCAAGAAACTACTAATGATAATAGTCCACTGTGGAATCTTTGAATATATCAGGATTCCATTTGGTATAAAAGATGCACCATCCCACTAACAGAGATGATGAATACCATATTTCCTGAAGAATTATCAGAAGGATGGCTGATTATTTATATTGATGATATTGTAGTTTGCTCAAAGACTTGGGTCAATCACCTATCAAGACTAGAAAGAGTCTTGCAAACAATAGTCCAAGTAAACATGAAAATCTCTCTGAAAAAGTGTCATTTTGCATAAAGTGAACTGAAAGCACTAGGACATGTTGTATCTGGACTAAGTTTGGGCATAGACAAAAACAAAGTAGCAGCAGTAATATTGAAACCAATGCCCCAAACAAAGAAAGAAATGCAATCATTTCCAGGATTTGCTGGTTATTACAGATAACATATAAAAGATTTTGCAAGAATTGCTAAGTGATTGTATAAGCTCTGTGACCAACAAACAGTCTATGAAATGACTGAACAAAGAGTCAAAGCATATGAAGAATTGGAAAATTCCTTAAAAAATGCCTCATTTATTCTAATGCCAGATTGGAAACTACCCTTTAAATTATACATTGATGCTTGTGGAGAAGGACTAGGTGCTGCACTACACCAGACAGAAATCATCAATGACAAACCTGTTGAAGGACATATTTGCTTCATTTCAAGAAGCATAAAGCCAACAGAAGCAAGATATGGAGTAAGCCAAATGGAATGCCGGTGCTTACTATGGGCTTTGGAAAAAGTACAATATTACTTGGATGGAACAGTATTTGACGTGATTACAGACTGTAATGCTGTAAAGCCTGTATTAAATATGAAAACTCCATATAGACATATGCTGAGATGGCAAATCACTATCCAAGAATTTGGAGGAAATATGACTATTGTTCAAAAATCTGGTAATATTCATAAAAATGCAGATGGTCTTAGCAGATTGGCTCTAGCAAATACTCCTGAAAATCCAGCATGGGTACCACAGGAGGAACACAATATAGAAGGGATATGTGTCACTGACATTGGCACAGAATGCTTTAACCAAGTTAAATAAAGCTATAAGATGGATAAGAATTGCCATATCTTAAGCAAACTTCTAATGAAAGACTGTAAAGAACCATCACTTTCATCAATAGTAGATGAAATATGGAAAAAGGAATATGATGAAGGAAAATTCCACCTCCTTGATGGAATCGTCTATCATAGAACAAAAAAAATATGTGTTATGGCCTTAACAGATAGAACTCTAATAAACACTATTTTACATGAGCTTCATGATATTGTTGCAGCTGGACATCTCTCAGAAGATAGAACACTAGGAGGGTGAAAACCTGCTCTTGGTGGCCAAACTGGAAGAAAGATGTTGCAGAATATTTCCAAACCTGTGACAGATGTCAAAAAGCCAACAGAGACACAGGAAAGACATTTGGAATGATGATCCAAATCCAAGAACCAAAATACCCTTGGGAAATAGTTCATATAGATTGGGTAACAGCACTACCTCCAGGAGGAGACAGAAGTTATACTGCATGCCTAGTGTTAGTTGACAGGTATAGCAAAACCCCTATGTTCCTACCATGTCACAAAGATGACACAGCTATGGAAACAGAAATAATGATATGGAATAAAGTCTTCAGCCACACAGGCTTATTCCAAAATATCATAAGTGAAAGAGACCCAAAGTTCACTTCAGCATTCTGGACAAACCTCCATAAATTGTTTGGGACAAAATTGTCATTATCAACAGCTTACCATCCTCAAACTGATGTCTTAGCAGAAATAATGATACAAACCTTGGAGGACATGATCAGAAGATTCTGTGCTTATGGACTAGAACTTAAAGATTCTGATGGTTTTACCCATGATTGGTGTACATTAATACCAGCTCTTGAACTGGAATATAAAACCTAAATCCATTCTTCTACTGGCAAAACACCAGCAATGCTAGAAAAAGGTTGGAATCCAAGACTTCGTTATGATACTCTCAAAAAGAACTTAGTGGATATATATCCAAGAGCAAGCAGTTTTAAGATAATTCTTGACAAAACAAGACACCATACAAACAGATGTATGCAAGATTCTTTCAAATATACAAAAGAAAGAAGGGATAAAAGTCGTAAACCACCTGACTTCAAAATAGGAGACTTGGTCCTAGTGTCAACTCTTAGTTTAAATAATATAAGAGGACCAAAGAAATTTAAAGATTCCTTTGCAGGACCATTTATGATAAAAGTACTACATAGACCTAGTGCTGTACAATTGAAACTCACAGGTGATCCAATGAATAAACACCCAGCTTTCCCTGTAAGTCTGATAAAACCTTAAAGCTCAAGTGACAAAGAATTATTTCCACTAAGAAATAAACCCCATGTGAAATACCCCCTTTGGAAGAAGGAGAGGAAAAGAAAATTGTGAAAGTCCTTAAAGAAAGAAGGACAAGAAATAAAAAAGAGAGAGAATACCTTGTAAGGTATAGAAATCAAACTCAACAAGATGAATTTCTACTTGAGAAAGATACAACAAATTCTGATAAACTACTAAGAAGGTGCAGACATGAAAGAAAACCTAAATAATAGAAAAATCAAACATTATTGAGGTTAAAGACTAACAAAGTCTATTGAAGAGGTAGGACAGTGGATGATACCTAATTAACTATATCAGATTGTGGTACAATCTTTTTTGGTGGTAGGGAATGTGAGCCTTTGAGATATGACCACATATCCAAAAATGCCACAGAAAAATTTCTGTAACAATTATATTGATGATAATTATCTCAAAAATTAGTAAAATACCATAAATAAGTACAAAATATGAATGAACTCAGAATATAATGAATAAACATTTGATATAAATTAAACCATTAGATTCCTCATGGTAAAATACACATATGTTGTTTTTATGGCATATCTGAAAAGTCAATAATTACTGAAGTATAAGTAATAATACCTTAAAAAGGGTACAACACCTCATTTATCTCAGAAACCAATGAAGAAAAATGTGGAATAAGCTGAACCATTGGATTTTCCATAGAAATATACACATAAAAGAATTATAAAGCTAATATCTAAAGTCAATACTTAAGGAATTAAGCTGAATATATGTACTTTGTTGGTCAACACATATATTCATGGTTTTTAGCTAATATCTCTTGAAATATACAAGATAGAGAGATGAAATAAAAATAAATTCACCATGTAATTACTGTAAGAATACAGATATGAAGCTTCTTTCGCAAGTTAGAAACAAAGTTAGAACTTGTAATGGATTATTGAATAAAGTCAATAGAGCTGTTGATCACTTTGTTGTAAAAGTGGTCCAAACTTAAAAATAAGTAGACAATTATATTCTAATAGCTCATTTGTGAAGAATGATGTAATTTCTATTACAATATTCAAGGTCTAACCCCTTGAAATCATGGTTTGAATTTTAAAATATTAAATTTCGACAGAAAAGACAAGTTACAAGAAACATGATCACAAATAGAGTTTTGATTATGTAATTAAATGCTCTTTTCAGTTTAATAAGGAAATTCCAAGATATCAGAATCCACTCTCAGAATAGCTTTAGTGTGTATAACCTAAAAGGTAAGCTTAAGTTTGACCATTTATGATCACTCACTGTAATCTAATTTTAATTTTAACAGTCATATAAGTGATAAAACTGTTGAATACTACTATATTATTATTAATAATAATAAAATCGACAAAGTTTAGGCTTGTTCCAAGTCTATGACGTCATCAAACTTAGAGTTACACTGATAACTCTAAATAATGGTGGAATAATGAGGTCAGATGGTTTGATCATGATGTAATCATCACTAAACCTTGAAATATTGATCAATTCTAGGGTAAAGAATCAGCACAATTCTACTAGAAGCCTGATGGACTCTAGAAGGGAGGTATTTACTATAAATAGAGCTCTTTTTGCTCTATTTTCCCCTCAGATGCTTACAAAAGACTAAATAATTAAAAAAAGGTAATTTCTTTATTCTTTATATATAAAACTCTTATATTATTAAAGACCAAAGATCATCCTCATAATAATGATCATTATTGATGTGAGCACTTTAATTACTTAACTGTTTTGTTTAAATCTTTCTTAAAAACCTCAAATCCACGTAAAATCAAGATAAATTGTAATTTATCTTAATTTTTATTATAAATACAATCCAAATAAGTTGTATTTATATTTTTTGGCGCAAAATCATTCAAAACTATGAAAGTTGAAAGTATTAAAAGTAGGTTATTTCTTCTTATTATAATAATTTCCTCTCTATTATTACTTCAATAATTCTTTAATTAATATAAATAGTATTTATATTAATTTATAGCTTTAATATTAGGAATATTATTGTTATTAATTATTTTTAATTAATAAAAAACAATTTTTTATTCCTTTATTATTTTTTGGTAACAATAATAAAGAGGTTTCAAATATATGAATTATCTTATATTAATATGTTTATTTATTATATTATTTTTTTTATGATATAAATTATATTATTACATTTATTTAATAATATTATTATTTTTAGGCCATCATTATAATAATTATTTATTATTATCATTATTTCTTATCTTATTTATGTTATTTATAAGGACATTCATAGTACAATAAGTAAAATATTAGTAATTTTTACTTATTGTTTCATAGTCAAACCTTAAAAAATGATTATAATGAATTTTTCACGTGGTTAAAAGGTTCAAAATGATATAAAAAAGCTGGTTGGAATCTTTTATTGATTGGTTTAACAGTGTTTTAAACTAATTATAAAAGGAAAAGATTCTAACATGAAGAGAAAAGTGGGGCAAAGAAGACATACTTTTATAGCCATCAATTTTCTTACTCCAAAAGTAAATTTTACTCCTATCAGTCGTGAAAAACACTCTGACAACAGAAAAGCCAATTATCCCATCACTGACCCCTGGTTTAGGCCAAAAAAGGGCCAACTTTAGCCATTTTTGGCTATTTTTAGCCATTTTAGACCCTTAAATCAGCCATTACTATAGTAATACCTGGTTTAAAGCTTTCAAAACACGTCAGAATGTGTGTAAGAGAAGAAGAAACCATTCAAAACTGTTTTGAATAACAGTTCTCCAACTTAACGGTAGTTTTAACCTCTTGGAAAACGTTAAAACTCCCCTGGTTGTATCAAAACCCCATATAAATTGACACACAGACCCTGTGACTCAATTCCAGGCCAAAAGTGGTGAAATTTTTCCTTGAATTTGACATCCCATGCCTGTCAGCAAGGAGCTTGGGGGGTCTGGCTTCCCCTTAGAGATAGAGTACCTTTCCCCCCCAGAATTAATCTTTCCAATTTATTTTTTCTTTAATTCCTCATCATGTAATACACTTGTAATTTACACATACAACTCAATTGAGTTTTTACAGTACACAACTGTAATAATTGATACCTCATATGTAAATTAAAGTTCACTTATGTAATACATGCACACATTTTGACATTTCAATTGAAAATACTTCAATTCCTCATAACTTCTAAACAACACACACAAAATGTCAATTTTAACACAAAAATTTATGGTTAACACCACATGTGATGTGAATTAAATTAAGGTCTTGAGGATTTTACAATTTTGTACAGAAAATACTCAAAACTTAATTTAAGCTTACTTAGAGTTGAGTTACAGAAATTTACCCAGAGGTGTCCCAACCTTATTTTTTATGAGGAGTCCAATGGTAAAACCATTTCCGTAAGTTTATTTGTAGGATACAAATTTATGATAATTTTTATTTAACTTTTTTCCTAAAATATTTTAATTTTTTTTTTTGTTGAAAATTCATTTTTACTTATTTTTTTTAAGTAAAAATGTGTTTTCACGAATTTAAAATTTAGTGTAATTTTATTTTTAAGTTATAATTAAATTTTTATTTTTATATATAAATTTATATTTATATTTTATTTTCATTTTGATAATATAAATAAATTCATTATATTTATGTCTTATTTTATTATTTGTGGTCTTTTGGGTATATGAAATACCTCTAAGGCTCACACATATTCAGGGATTTTGTAAAAGAACAAGCAGAACTAAATAAGAAATTTATGGATAAATATACTGTAAAGCCACAGAAGAAAGAAGAGGTTAAGCCCACTGAAAATGAATAAGCATATAATAAAACCTTGATTTCTCATTTTGACAATTGGTCAGATTGCAAACCACTTACCATTTACTCAGCCAATGACCCCTTTGAATCACACATTGGCCTTAGGCAGGCCAAAAAAGGGATGGAAAGAAAAGTTAAAAATCAAACTCAAGAGCCAAAGAAGAAAGAATCTGTTCCAGGAACTTATATTTAAGAACAAAAAGGAGAAGAAAGAGTCATAATACCTACAAGATTCCAAAACTCAAATATTTCAAAACCTGAAAATCCTGAGGAGAAAATTGAAAATTTTGCCAAAAAAAATAAAGATAAACAAATATTCAAAGAAGAAAACAAGCTGAGAGAACCTCAAATAAAACAAGTTGAACCACATTGGAAATTTAAAAAATAATCAAGAAAATTATCCCACAAAAGATCAACCTCACTATTGAAGAATCTTTGAGGATGTCACCAAATTTTGTCCATAAATTACAGGAATTATCAGAAAAAGACAAGAAGAAAATGAGATCACTCATCTCAATCAATCATCAAGAAAGATTATTATCATTTGTATTTAAAGAAATACCCAAGCCCAAAATGAATTGTTCCTGTCCTTTAGGATTTAAAGAAATCTTTATTGGAAAGCAAAAATATCCCATGAAAGAGTTAGTGGACACTGGGCCAGATCTCAAAATCATACCAGAAGAAATAGAAATCAAAGACTAACTCACAACAAGGAATATTAACATGAACCTCAGAGGAATTGGAGGACATACCACTTCACTGGTAGCACTTTCAGAATTTACTGTAATCATTTTGGCTTCAAGTGAAGAAGTTCAAATCCAATGATTTGTTGGAAAGAGATCTGTCCATAAGGTACTTGGAAGACTCTTTTTGGCAGACAACAACATGAGGTTGGAATTTTCACATAAGAAAGGGGATATCCTCAATTATCACAAGCCTGATGGAAGACAATTATGAATGCCCTTTTCCAAACCTCAACAAATTGGATGGCAAACTGGTCCACCTAGAGGACTGGATCTTTAAAATATGGAAACATTTTCCAGAAATATTTCAGAGAAGAAGTTTTTAAATGAAAAAAGAGAAAATACCATAATAAATTTGACCTGGAATATCCAAGAGTTATCCATATCTCCAAAAATGAATAAATTTGGCCAAGTTTTACAAAACAAAAAATGGCCAAAAAATACCAAAAGAACAGCTTGAAGACTAAACTTCTGAAGATGAACTACCCAGCATATTTCTCAATGAAATTGATAATAATGAAGAAACCTGACAGATTTTGGTGGATGGAAATGTGCAAATCAATGGAAACCCTTTCTAAGCAGAAAAGAAAAGGAAGAAAGTCAGGTTTAGGGAACATCATGAGCTTTCGTATGAAGAAATTGATGATGAAATAGAAAAATACTTCAAAATTGCTGTGAGCCTTTGGATAGGAACACATATCCAAAAAGGTCACAAGACAAACTTTACAATAATTATTCCTCCAAATAATTACCTTAAATTAACTAAAAATACCATGAAAAGGAATAAATTCCAAATTAATTCAGAGTCTGATGGAAAAAATTGTAAATAAATTACACCATTAGATTCCACATCATAAAACACACATATATCATTTTTATGGCATATCTGTAAAGTCAATAACTAATGATTAATAAGGTAAAATTCCATAAAAGGACATAAATTCTTATTTATCTCAGAATCCAATGAAACAACATGTGAACTAAATTTCACCATTGGATTCCCCAGGAAAACCTACACATAAAAACCTTTCATGTCATATCTCTAAAGTTAATACTTAAGGAATTAAGCTGAATATATGCAATTTCATGATCAGTGCATACATTCATGGTTTTTAGCTCATATCTCCTGAAATATATATTATAGAGAGTTGAACCAAGAATAATTTTAGCACGTAATTATGGCAAGAATACCAATAAGAACTTCTTTTGACAAGCTAAAAACAAGGCCATAACCTGTAAGGGTTTATTGAAAAAAGTTTCTGGAGCTGTTGACCATTCTGTTTTGAAAGTGTTTCAAACTTAAATTAAAGTGGATATTCATTTCTATTAGTTCATACATGGATAATTTTGTATTCTTCTCAAGATAGTCAAGGTACAACCCCCTGAAATCATGGCTTCAAGTTTAAAATATTGGGTGTCAACAGAAGAGATGAGATACAAGAAAAATCATCAAAAATAGTGTTTTGATTATTTAATGAAATTCTCTTGGTAGTTTAATTAGAACATTCCAAGATATCAAAATTAATTCTCTGAATGGCTGTAGCTTGTATAACTTAAAAGTCATTAATAATCAAAGTTTAAGCTTAAAATTGATCATTTTATGATCACTCACTGTAATCTTATTATATGCTTAACAGTCATATAAGTGATAAAACTGGTGAATAAAATTAAATTATGATTAATAGTAACAAAGTCCAAAAAGGTTAGGCTTCTGAAAAGCGAATAATGTCATCAAATCTAGAGTTATGGTGATAACTCTAAGAAATGGCATAATAATAAGATAAGATGGTTTAATTATGATGTAATCATCACAAAAGCTTAAACTACTGATCAATTCTAGTGAACACCATCAATAAATGTCTACCAGAAGCCTTTTGGACTCTAGAAGGGAGGAATATACTAGAAATAGAGCTCTTTCTACACTATTTTCCCCTCAGACGCATCAAAAACAATAAAACACCAAACAAAAAGGTAAAATCTTTATTATTTATGTATAAATATTTTATATTATCAAATACCAAAGGTAATTTTTATTATTTTAATAAATCCTGATGTGATTACTCCATTTGTTTAATTGTTTTTGTTATATTTCTCTATAAATCTTATTTTCTATGTAAAATTAAGAATATTTGTAATTTATCTTATTTCATTTTGTAAATAAAATTTGAATAAGTTTTATTTACAATTTTTGGCATACATTCTTTCCAAATTATTATATCAAGTGTTAAAAAGAGGTTATTTTCTATTTTATAATAATTTATCTCTATTAATACTTTTAATAATTCTTTTATTATTATAAATAGTATTTATATTAATATATAACATGAGTATTAGTAATATTATTGTTATTGATTGTTTTTTATTATTAAAAAACATTTTCTTATGCCCTTGTTATTTGTTGTTATCAATAATAATGAACTTTGAATATATTAATTATTATATATTAACATATTTATTTTCATTATATTATAATTTTACAATATAAATCATATTTTCATACTTATTTAATCATATAAACATTTTACGCCATACTTATAATAATTCTTTGTTTCATTTATTAAATTAAAAAGGACATTGGTAGTACAATAAGTGAAATATAGGTAATATTTACCTATTGTTTCATAGTTGCACCTTACATTTTGGGGCCTGGCTGTGATTTTTACTTCAAGACCTTTAAAAAAGATTCAAATTGGGTTTATCCAATAATAAATTATGTAAGGTGTGGATATGAAAGTTTGATTAAAAATCAAGTACTTTTCCTGTCCTCAAAATTTGTATAAGCTAAAAATCAATTAAAAATAGTAAGAAATATTTTTTAAGTGAAAACACGCCAAATTCATTGCTTATAACTTTATTAGTATAAAAAAATAATATTATAAAGATTTATTGTTTTACCAACAATAAAAACTCATCCCAAAAATACTCTACAAGAGATATTTAAGGCTAGAAAAAGAAATTCCTTGAAGAGAAATTTCAATTGGAATTAATTGAGCAAAGAACTGCAAGCAATTAATTAAGGAAAAAAAGCCTTTAAAAAGGATATTAAAGAGAAAACACGCCCAAAAGTGACCAGAGTGAATTTGGAAACAAAGTGACAAAGTTAACAGTGATGAAAGATGCTTTAATTCACTTTTGGGGTGGTTCAGGGGTAAAAATAATTATATTGATTTTTTCACGTGGTTACAAGTCTCAAAAATATTTAAAAAAGTTGGTTGAGATCTTTTATTGATTGGTTTAACAGGGTTCAAACTAATTATAAGAGGAAAAGATTCTAACATCAAGAGAAAAGTGGGGCAAAGAAGACATTATTTTATAGCCATCAATTTTCTTACTCCAAAAGTAGATTTTGCTCTTTTCAGTTGTGGAAAACAGTCTGACAACATAAAAGCCAATTATGGCATCATTGAGCTCTGGTTTAGACCAAAAAAGGGCTGGTTTAAGCTATTTTTTGCCATTTTTAGCAATTTTACACCCTTAAATCAGCCATTACTATAGCAATACCTGGTCTAGAGCCTTCAAAGCACGTCAGAATGTGTGTAAGAGGCCAGGAAATCAGTGAAAACTGCTTTTACTAACATTGTTTTAGCTTAAGGGTAGTTTTACCCTCTTGGCAACAGTTAAAACTGCCCTGGTTGGTATCAAAACCTCATCATCAATTGAGTCACAGACCCTGTGACTCCATTCCAGGCCAAAATTGATGAACCTTTGCATGAAGTTTGACATATCACACCTGTCAGCAAGGATTTTGGGGGTCTGGCTCCCCCTTAGAGCTAGAGTTCCTTTTCCCCCCAATTTTAATCTTTCCAATTTATTTTTTCCTTTAAATCCTCATCATGTATTATACATGTAATTTACATATGTAATTGTATTCAATTGTACAGGAAAATACAGTAGTAATTGATACCTCATATGTAAATCAAACTTCACTTATGTAGACACATGCAAATTTTGACATTTCAATTGAATTCAATTGAAAATACTTCTATTGCTCATAGCTTCTAAACTAAACACAACACTTCAATTTTAACACAAAAACTGATGGTTAACACCATATGTGGTGTGAATTAATTTAAAGTTTTTTGGATTTTCAATTTTTGTATTGAAAAAACTGAAAACTTAATTTAAGCTTATTTAGAATTGAGTTACAAGAATTTCACTCAGAGGTGACCCCACCTCATTTTTTATAAGGAATCAAATGGTGAAATAAATTTTATATGTTTATTTATTGGATAAAAAGATATAATATATTTCATATAAATTTTTACCAAAAATATTTTAACTTCATAATTTTTATTTAAAATTCATTTTTACTTAATTTTTACAAGTAAAAATGAATTTTCATAATTTTAAATTTTATTGTAATTTGATTTTCAAATTACCATTAAATTTTGATTATTAAATATAAATTTGTATTATTTTTTTTATTTTTATAATATAAATAAGTTTTCTTTATTCATATTGGTATTTTAATTTATCTTTTGTGGTCTTTTGGGTATATAAAAATACCTCTAAGGCTCACATTCCCTCCCCCTAAAAAAGAGTATTACTTTGTAATATTGTTATTTCTATTATGTCTGAACCTTCTGAGAAGCTTATTAGCTTCAGGTATGTCCTCTTCTGGCAACCATTCATGTTCACAAGTTGGGTCACTGTACCTAACAAGGTATTTCCTTACTTTGTTGGTTCTCAACTTTCTTTATTTGAGAACTTTGGTAATTTTCTTATTACCAGATAGCTCAACAGGAGGTATAGCTTGGGCATTTTTTTCCTCAAGGGGAATTTTTCAGCATCACTAGATTTATATGGCTTTATCAAGATCACTAGAAATGTAGGATGCATATTGCTAAGTTCTTCAGATAACTCTACTTCAACAGCATTTTCTCCATGGAGGGCCTTAATAACAAAAGGTCCTTCAAAGGAGTCTTTCAGCTTTTTACATCCTTTGATTTTATTGAAGTTAGTGGTGGATACAAGAACTAAGTCCCCCACTTTGAAATCTGGAGTTTCATGTGATTTATCCCATTTGTCCTTAGCATATGCAAAAGAGTCCTCCATGCACCTGACTGAATGCTTTCTAGCTTTTTCTACCATTCCCTTGAAGCTAGCAGCTGTGGGATGTATTTCAATAAAATCTTTCCTCAAGAAATCTTGGAGTAATTTGGGGTTCCATCCCTTTTCTAGGATAGCAGGAGTTTTATTGGTACTAGCATTGATTGATGTTTTATATTCTAGTTCCAGTGCTGGAAACAGAGTACACAAATCATGGGTAAATCCATCACAATCTTTGAGTTTAAGGCCATATTCACAAAACCTTTTTACCATGTCCTCTAAGGTTTGGATCATCCTTTCAGTCAGACCATCAATTTGTGGGTGGTAGGCTGTAGAGAAAGACAGCTTAGTGCCAAATGATTGGTGAATATTTTTCCATAGTGCTGAAGTGAATTTGGGATCCCTATCACTAATGATATTTGTAAATATTCCAGTCCATGACACTACTCTATTCCATATCAAAAGATCTGTATCCATGGCTGTATCATCCTTGCAACATGGTAAAAAGATTGGAGTTCTGCTGAATCTGTCCACAATCACTAGGTAAGTATTATAACTTCTGTTACCTCCTGGTGGTAGGCCAGTTACCCAATCCATATGGACAATTTCCCAAGGTCTGCTTGGTTCTTGAATTTTTATCATATTTACAAGTCTCTTGCCAGTGGATTTATTTGCTTTTTGACATCTGTCACAGGTTTTGCAATACTCTGCAACATCTTTCTGCCACATTGGCCACCATATACAGGTTTTTACTTTTTCTCTTGTTCTGTCTTCAGACAGATGTCCTGAGAAGGGGCTGTCATGGCATTTTTTCAGTACAAGATTGATTAATGACCTGTCTGCAACTGTCATGACACATGTGTGCTTGGTTCTGTGGTATATTATACCATCCAGTAGGTGAAATCTTCCTTCATCATAATATTTCTTCCATACTTCATCCAAGGCATTTATTAGAGAGTTGTATTTACCGTCTTTGTTAAGTAATTGGAATAAGATGCTACAATTCTTATATTGAGTGTAACTGCGTCTTACTTCTTCAAACAAGGTGGTGTTCAAGTCTGTAACACTTATTCCTTCTATTGGGGCCTGTGGTGAAGCTTATTCTGGAACATAAGCAGGATTATCAATATTATTTGGTAATGGCCATCTGCTTAGTCCATCTTCAATCTTATGAATATTCCCATCCTTATGAACAATAGGCATATTGCCTCTGTATTCTTGTATGGCTATTTGCCATCTGAGCATATGTCTGTTGGGTTTTTTCATGTTTAAAAGTGATCTGACAGTTGTACAATCTGTTATCACCTCAAAAACACATGCCTCTAAGAAGTAGTTCAATTTTTCCAAGGCACAGACAAGGCATAGACATTCCATTTGGCTTACTCCATATCTGGCTTCAGTTGGTTTGATTTGCCTGGATATGAAACATATGGGTCCTTCTACAGGTTTATCATTTATGATCTGAGCTTGGTGAAGTGTAGCACCCAGCCCATCCCCTGATGCATCAATATACAATTTAAAAGGTAATTTAAAGTCTGGCATCAGTAAGAGTGGAGCGGTGGTCAAGGCTTCTTTTAGAGACTCAAACACTTTGACTCTGTCAACAGTAATTTCAAATACTGTGTCTTTGTCACACAATTTATAAAGTGGTCTTGCTATGGATGCAAAATCTTTAATTTGTTTCCTGTAATATCCTTAAAAACCTAAAAATGACTGAATTTCCTTTTTATTCTCAGGCATTGGTCTTAGAAATACTGCTGTAACTTTGTTTTTGTCAATTCTAAGGGACAAACCAGATACAACATGTCCTAGTGCTTTAAGTTCTTTAAATCCAAAATGGCATTTCTTCAAGGAGATTTCCATGTTTACTGATTAAATTTTTGTCAAAACTCTTGACAATCTGTACATGTTCTCTTCCCAGGTCTTGACTCAGACAATAATGTCCTCAACATAAATTATTAACCATCCCTCTGAAATTTCTTCAGGGAATACTTCATGCATCATTCTTTGGAAGTGTGCAGCTCCATTTTGATACCAAAGGGCATTCTTAAGTATTCATACACTCTACAATGAACAATAATTCTCAAATATTTTCTTGCTCCTGGTGTCACCACATTTTGATGGAATCCTTTAAGGGCATCCATAGGGGTTATATACACTGCTTGAGATATTTGAGTAAGGGCAATTTGGATTTTTGGTACTGGGTACCTATCTGGAACAATGTAAGTGTTCACAGCTCTAAATTATCCAACCATTCTGGATTTTCCATTATGTCATGCCACTATGACTGGTGTAGTTATTTCTACTTCTTCATTATCGCCAAATTTTCTTATTAAACCAAGGTCTAGAAGTTCTTTGATATGGGTTTCCACAGCTTCTCTTGACTTGGAACTTGCTGGGTATGCAGGTCTTCTCAAGAGTGGTGGATAAGGTCTTTCAATATTAAGAATGATATCAACTTCATGACCAATAATTGCTCCTAGAGGTTCTTTGTCTGAATCAAATGCTCCTCTGTGGTCATACAAAAGGGAAGAAAGTTCATTTTCTTCTTTATCAGTCGGATGAAGGCTTATTTCAGCCTCCTTCAACTGTTCAGATTTAAATTTTTCCAATTGTAAGTTGACTGGTGATACTTTATTTACTGTAATTTTTCTTTTAAATGGTAAAAAGGCAAATTTCTGATGCTTATTGTCTCCAATAGTAGATCTATTCCATACATGATTAAATAGTCATTTCCCAATATAAAATGGGTACTAGAGCAATTTTACATAAAATCAAATTCAACAGTGATTCTTAAATTTCCATTTATATGTGGGAATATGACACTAGTTTCAAATATTCCCAATTCTCTCATTGGGTTACTTGCACTATGGAATTTTATGCCATCAATTGGCAACAACTGATCTTCAAAGTTTGGTACACAAGTTTTAAGAAAGGATTTACCAACACAAGAGCAGAAGGCTCCTGGGTCAAGCAAATGTTTAGTGGGCTTGTTGTCAATCACTACTTCTGTTATACAGGAGTTACCAGCTGTATAGCCTTTGCCTCTGTTTGGTTTGGTTTTCATAAGTTGTGCATCTTGAATTTTTGATAAATCAAGTTGACCATTGCTCAATTGTGGCAAGTGGGAATAAGATTCCATGATGTCAAAAGTGGCATTGATACTTTCTATATCTCTTGGAGATTCAGAAAATATTGATGACTTATCATCTGAATTGTCTTCAATTATGTCATCTTTTTCAACATTAGGTTCTTTCTCAATATCAATTTCATTGATTTTCGCCCTTTTTGGACATGTATTGGCTAAATGGGTGGTGCTTTGGCAAATATGGAACTTTCTGACTGTATCTGCAGACTTATACTGAACATTATTAGAATTTTCTTTGGGGATTTTGTCCACATGATCTTTCCAAGGTGTATTAAACCTTGTTTTGAGATTCACCCTACTAGAACCAATTTAGGTTCTGGTGGTTACTTCTTCTAATATATTTATAATATCCTCTGCTGAAGATTGTTTAGTAGTCCTGCTTTTGACAGCATGCTCTAAGTTACCTCCACATTGTCTCAGAATTTTCCTATCGATCATAAATTCTGACATGTCAGGATATAATGCTGTTAATCTGTCTTTTTGTTGGCAAATCCATGGTAAAGCTTTGTCTTTATCAGCATTAATTTTGGCAGATTCAAAGGCTGTTTCCACTTTAAACCTCCAAGCATCATTGGCCCATTTGTTGATAATTTGTGTTTTCCACCAAGTCCAACTTTGGTGTCCATGTGCTTGTCTTAATTTGATATACCATCTGTGAGCTTATCTGGTAAACAAGGTGTTAAATCTTGCTGTTACCAATCTGTCTGGTTATAAAAATTTTCTTTAATCATGTCAATTCCTCTGATGAATTCCATATGGTCATATTCTCCTTCACCACTGAAGTGAGGCCATTCCTTAAGTTTTGGAATTTCTTTCAAGAGTGCATGGCCAATTGAGGGTTCCAAGTGATGAAAGGAAGCAGAAAATTCATTTTTTAATTGAGAATTTTTAATATCCAATACTTGTGGATTGGGAGTCCCTGTACTCTCATTTTGATTCAGAGGTGTAGACATTCTTGGTAAGGTGTTTAGTATTTGTTCAATATCATTTATTTTACTGTTGTTACACCTTTGTGAATTTCTTAATTCATGTTGTAAGCTTTGTATAGAAGTTATTAAATTCTTTTTATGATCATACCCTTTATATGTCAGCTCATTCCATAATTCTGTTTGTTTAGTATTATCAGATATCACCTCATTTAACTTTATTGTTAATTTTGATATTTCCTCTTTTGAGGTATCAAGATACTTTTTCAAGGCAATTATATATGTTTTTACTTCAGTAAATGATTTTGAAATATCATCAAGAGCTTTCTTATTATCCTCTTTGACATTATTTATGGCTTGTTTTATTCTTGTTTCAATCATGTCATAAATATTGAATTTAGAATATTTGTCAGTCAATTCTTTAATAATAGCAGATTGTTCATTTATCTTATTTCCAAAAGAATTATCATTATTGGAAGTTTTAATTTTTCGTAAAGCTTTTTCAAAACATTCAAGTGTTTCATTAATTTGGCTCAGACTCAAGTTATGTGTTTTAAGATTGTCACAAATTGATTTATTTTCATCAAAAAGATGACTTTTTATGTTAATTATAGTTTCATACCACTCGGTAATAGAATCAAAAATATCAGAAATCATTTCTGATATTTTATTCTGGCCTCCTCTTTCTTTTGTAATTCCATCATTGTTCTGGCCTTCTGAAACATTTTTTCCATGGCATCCTGTAGCCCTGGCTGTAAGGTTTGGTGGCTGGTGCCTTTCCTTTGCCCTTGTTTGGAGCTTGTGGCTGCTTTTCATGTTGGAATTTCTGCTGCTGGCCACTGGGGCTGTTTTTGGCACTTGCTTGGGTGATGGACGGTTGTTTGTCCTCCATTCTAGTGTCAAGAGAATTATGTTTTTCTTCTCAATCAATGGATGCCATCCATTGAGCAATTTGCAAGTATTGGGATGGCCCAGGAATTTTCTCACAGTCAGGTAAGAATTCATGCAGTTTTTCCACAGATCTGAAAGGATCTGGTACTCCTTTCACTGCAGGGCATTTTTGTATGCTTTGTGGCTGGATTTGTATATGTCCACTGAGGCTTCTTGTGGCGGTGTCAGCTCTTTGTGAAGGTAAAATGGTATTATCAGAATCAGAATGACCTATTTTAGTTGTTTGGAAGTCATCAACTGACCCTTTTCCTTCTGTATCTGGCTGGCTTCTGCCATAATCATGTCTATTACCTTTCTGGGAGCTGCGTAAGGGGTTATAGCTGGCTCCTGATGTAGTTGAAGGCATATTTTATGAGTAAAAGGCTTCAAATAGTATTTTTACATCAAATAACTTACTATTGGCCAAATTCTTAGCTTTTTGAAGGGTATTACTTATATCCACGTTAATCAATTCAGAAGATATTGGTTCAGGTTGGTTATTTTGAGTCACAATAACAGTACTATATTGGTCTGAATCAACACTACTGAAAGGAATAATACTGGTGACTGTTGAGGCTGTTTCAATGTTTTCTTGTCTTACCACTTTGTAAGACACTAAAATTAATGAAAACGCCAATTAATTAAGTAGAAAAAAGGTTATTTCAAAAAAAAAAAAAATTTAAGCCTCACTTATAATATGAAAAAAATATTTTTTATGGGTTTTTTGAATTCTAAGTATTTTTTATAATTTTTTTAAATTTTTCAATTTAGGAAAAAAGTTTAAAGAAATTGAAAAAAATATGTCACAGGTAAAATATCACGGCTGGGACCCCAAATGTAAGGTGTCAATATGAAACTTTGATTAAAAATCAAGTACTTTTCCTGTCCTCAAAATTTGTATAAGCTAAAAATCAATTAAAAATGGTAATAATTATTATTTTTAAGAGAAAAAACGCCAGTTTCATTGTTTATAACTTTATTAGTATAAAACAATAATATTATAAAGATTTATTGTTTTACCAACAATAAAGATTTATTCCAAAAATACTCTACAAGAGATATTTAACGCTACAAAAGAAATTTCTTCAAGAGCAATTTCAATTGGAATTAATTGAGCAACAAACTGCAAGCAATTAATTGAAGAACAAAGTCTTGAAAAAGAATATTAAAGAGAAAACATACCCAAAAGTGACTACAGTGAATTTGGAAACAAAGTGACAAAGTTAACAGTGATGAAAGATGCTTTAATTCTCTTTTGGGGTGGTTTGGGGGTAAAAATGATTATAATAGTTACAAACAATGATTATAATAATTTTCTCACGTGGTTAAAACGTTTAGAATGGTTTAAAAAAGGTGGTTAGAATCTTTTATTGATTGGTTTAACATTGTTTAAACTAATTATAAAAGGAAAAGATTCTAACATGAAGAGAAAAGTGGGGCAAAGAAGACATTCTTCTATAGTCCTCAATTTTCTTACTCCAAAAGTAAATTTTCCTCTTGTCAGTCGTGAAAAACAGTCTGACAACAGAAAAGCCAATTATGGCATCATTGAACCTTGGTTTAGACCCAAAAAGGGCTGGTTTAAGCCGTTTTTTACCCTTTTTAGCCATTTTAGACCCTTAAATCAGCCATTACTATAGCAATACCTGGTCTAGAGCCTTCAAAGCACGTCGGAATGTGTGTAAGAGGCCAGGAAATCAGTTAAAACTGTTTTTACTAACATTGTTTTAGCTTAAGGGTAGTTTTACCCTCTTAGAAACAGTTAAAACTGCCCTGGTTGGTATCAAAACCTCATCATCAATTGAGTCACAGACCCTGTGACTCAATTCCGGGCCAAAAGTGATGAAATTTTGCATGAAATTTGACATCTCACCCTGTCAGAAAGGATTTTGGGGTTCTGGCTCCCCCTAGAGCTAGAGCTCCTTCTCCCCCCAAATTTTAATCTTTCCAATTTATTTTTTCCTTTAATTCCTCATCATGTATTATACTTGTAATTTACATATGTAATTCAATTTAATTGTACAGTACAATACAGTAATAATTGATACCTCATATGTAAATCAAAGTTCACTTGTGTAATATACGTGCACATTTTGACATTTCAATTGAATTCAATTGAAAATATTTCAATTCTTCATAACTTCTAAACTAAACACAACACCTCAATTTTAACACAAAAATTGATGGTTAACACCACATGTGGCATGAATCAAATTAAAGTTTTGAGGACTTTCAATTTTTGGATTGAAAATACTGAAAACTTAATTTAAGCTTATTTAGAGTTGAGTTACAAAAATTTCACTCAGAGGTGACCCCACCTAATTTTTTATAAGGAATAAAATGGTGAAATAAATTTCATATGTTTTTTTATGGGATAAAAAGTATAATATATTTTATACAAATTTTTACCAAAAGTATTTTAATTGCATAATTTTTATTAAAAATTTATTTTTACTTAATTTTTACAAGTAAAAATTAATTTTCATAATTTTAAATTTTATTGTAATTTTATTTTTAAATTATAATTAAATTTTGATTTTTAAATATAAATTTATATTTATATTTTTATTTTCATAATATCAATAAATTTATTTTATTTATATTTGTATTTTAATGTATATTTTGTGGTCTTTCGGGTATACAAAAATACCTCTAAGGCTCACAAATTATATTTATAGTTATAGAATTATATAATAAAATTATATTTATTGATTTCAAGATCTATTGAGTCATTTGGAAAGCAATTGTACAGTCTTACACATGGTTTTTCACATCCTTAGACTTGCAAGAACTTTCTTTGGGTGACTCTAGTGATTAAGAAAGATATTTATAAATTAGAAAAAATTTATATTATGAATTCATTTAAAATAAATAATCTTAATTTATCTTATTCTTTAAAAATAAAAATATAAAAATAATAATAAAAAAAATAAAAAAACCAATAAAAAAGTTATTTTCATTCTTTTTTGATGTTTCCTTTTGTTCATTTTATCAATCCAAAAGATATTAAAGCAATTCTATGTGGAAATTGCCATATCTTATCAAAAATAACACTTTTGAGAAAATACATACATCTGTTTGTCTTCTTAGCATTTGCAGACAACCCAGAAGAGGATAATCAAACCACTGTTGAGAGATTGGTGGAAGAAACTTGTCCAAGTCCTCCAACACAAATTGTCAATAAGAAAAAGAAAGGTAAGAAATTAGTCTTTCCAGGACCCACCCTTTGGCACTCAGAAGGTGAGTACCTCCTTTTTTCCATGAAAAGAATTTTTGTATTCTGAAATCTTTTTTGTTCTTAAATTTTTACAGCTACTAGGAGAGGATCCCATTAATCCATCTAATCAGATGGAAGTTAATTCAGAAGTAGAGTTGATCCCTCAAAAGGAAACAGAAAGAGAAAAATCCGCAGTGGAGCAGAATCCACACAAAGAAATTCTATATCCACAAGGCAAGTCCCAGATATGCCCATGATTTCTGAACCACAATTGGAACTAAGTATGAGTAACTCCAACAGGGACAAATCACATTCAGATGGCTCAAATAGACATTTATATGAGCCAGTACAAGCAGGATTACACAGTATACAATGACCAATATTGGGAAATGTTCTTACAAATCCACCAAGGAGTGATGAACCCCTGGCATATCCTGAAAAAATTCCTCAAGGAGGAGGAAATATTGAGATACTCCAATGGATGAAATTAATTATCATCCAAGCGTCAAATCAAGAAAATAAAAGAATACCATGGAAAAAAGAAAGAGGCAAGCCAGCAAGGAGCACCAGTAGGTTTTACCAGCAAGCCTCAAGCCAACCAAATTCCCCAAAAAGGGAAGAAGAAAAAGAAAACGAACTGGAGGAAACTATATTCCCCAAGCTACAGGATCCTCAAAATCCAAAAAAGATGCCATGAAAAATGTCTTCCACATGGCCAGAACCTTAATGTAATTGAAGGAAAAAGAGAAGAAAGAATGAGACAACCTCATTTACCAAAGAAATAGCTTTGTCTCCTGATGTTTTAAATTCTTCAAATAAAGTTAGAAATAGTATCCTACCTCTTAAAGACATTAAAAATGGTCTATTATCCTTACAAGAAATAAATAACAGCTAATCATCTTTAACAAAAACTGTTGTACACAATAAAAAAGAAATTCATAACATCAAATTTATGGGTTAAAATAACAAACTAAACATTTTGATTGAAAGTACTCAAAATTTAATACAAGGAAAAAAAGAACTGTATGAATACATAAAATATATTAAAGAAAAAACTTTCAAAATAAATTATGATGGGAGCATTGACAACTTAACAGAAAAATTAAACAAATTAAGTATTTATTTTGAAAGATTTGAATAAAAGACTTCATCACATCAGAAAGTACTTCTGGGCCATGTAGAAAAGAGTGATTAAGCCAGAATGAGTCTTAAGGAGGACATTCAAAGTGATGTGAGACCTATTATTGAAAAAATTGATAAAATAAATGAGCCTGATTTGCCAAAGTTATCAACCCCATTTTCTCACATAAGAATTCCTGTTAAACCAACAGATTAAATGACAAATCCATTCATAACATACTTGAGTCATCAAGACAATAACCACGTATTAATGAAGGAACACCTCAATTAAAATAATGGCCAAGACTCACAGGTGCAGGTGAATGTGACCATATTTTATTCATTAAAACAATTTATATGTTATAAGAAGGTTATGCCATGCCAGATGGATTAATTACTGCAATATTACATTCATTATTTGAAAAATCTTCAAAAAGATGCTATTATAGCATAAGGCAAATCAATGGTAAGAATACCTGGTCTTGGTGCAAAAATGAAAGAATCACCAAATGGGAAAATGATGCCTGGAGGTAACAAATTGAAAATGCATTTGAAAATTACTGCTTTGATACAGATAAGGATAAACATTTGACTTGGTTGTTAAAAAAAGCTGAAAGGTTGAATGAGCTGTACCCAGAAATGTCAGAAAAGATGGTTCACATGAAGATACTTAAGAAATGTGGAGGGGAATTAGAACATGCCCAGAGAAGAAGGTGCATAGAACCACACTCCAAAGAATAATATATCAATTCATTGGAGGATATAGTGACAAGAACTAAGATTGGCAGAACTTGGAAAAAAGTGGACATCAAAAGTCCAAATAAACCACTTATCAAGAAAAATAAACCAAGAGAACGTTTCAATCTCAATACATCCAACAGTAATGAGGAAAGAAGATGCCATAAATGTGGAGGTATTGGACACCAAGCCAATAATTGCCTTAAAAAAGAAAAGATCAGCGAAATTGTGGAAGCAGAGGAGCTCAATGACAAAGAAGAAGAATCAGATTCTGAAAAGACACTAAAAAGTCAGAAACTTTTTAAAGTGATGAAATTAATATAATCAATGCAAAAATGAATAAGATTGAATTGATATATGAAGTATTAGATGTGAAATTAAGCTTACCACAAATTAGAAAATCTGATACAAGCCTGAAAAACATTCAAGATGCCAGAATGTATAGAACCAAACCAGCAAAAGGAATGCAATATACAGCTGGAAAGTCAAGTATTAGCATTTTAATGGTTGAAAACCAAGATGCACAAGTGAACTTGGATATAGAAAATACTGTACATGGGTTGGTAAAGGTTATTCCAAATCAATTGTACCAAATTGGGGAGAAAACGTTATACCAATACAAGTAGTCAAACTTAGTAGCACCAGTGAAAGCATGAAGCCCCTTGAAATAATGGACTTCAAATTAATTTTTCCTTACCCTTCACAATTTATGAGAGTGAAATTGGAGTTTGTAGTAATTGTGAGCCTTGAGGTATATTTTACATACCCAAATAGGCCACAACTATCTTTAAAAATAAATTTTCAACTATGCATAACCCATAAGTCATGTATATAGTAAAAATTCATCATTTTTTATTTTAGAAAAGATGAATAACTTTTTTGTGAGTAGGCTAATCCATGGATTCAACGCCAGATCTGAGTTCTAAACAAAAATTCACCTAGGGTAACTCCATAGAGTGGATAAGCTTACATTGACTCTAAGAGGTGGTAATATGGAAAATACTTCAATATCACATAGAAGAATTGTGAAATTTTTTGTTTTTCTCAATTTCAAGCCAAAATATTGGGAATATGAGAAATCCCATGTTACATATACACTAAGAATAGTGTTATTCATGTTTTTGGCACTTAATATTATGGTATTCTTACATACACCTTTGGTACACCCATAGTGGATTTCAATCTTGAAGCCTGAATTTAGAGCGTCAGAGTACCCATCTTCTGAGGCCTCTGAAGCATGGAAAGCTCTCAATCTTGGATCCATGGCTGACCTTGGCCTAATTAGTATACCAAAACCTTTTGGGAACTTGGTTACCAAGTTAAAATTTCATTACATTCTAAGAAAATAGCAAGTAAGCTGCTATTTTGATGTGCCAAGGAGGTAAAGAGCAACTTAGACTCCTTTAACAATGTCAATTCCTAATTATTTTCCATGGATAAACCCTAAAAGAGTAATTACAACCCTTTTTTGACTAGTATCCAGTGATTTAACCCATAGAAACCAGCAATATAGTATTATTTTCAATTGTATGTAGAAATGAGGTAAAACCCTCAAAAATTCATTAAAAATACAATTCTTGATTAATATTTCTGAATCCTTCTGGACCAATTAAGAACAGTATGATTCATATACATACCAAAAATAATCATAACTTTGTAAGTAAAATTCAAAGTGTTACTTACAGTCCATTTTTCATAATTCTATGTGAAATACTGAATCTTCAAAAATTAACAGATAATACAACCTGTGACGAAATATCTAATATAATTGATAACTCCGAGAAATTAATGTTTTTTTTGCAATAAAATAAGATTTTCTGTTGTTACTCCTTTTATTCTAAACCATATTTGGGTTTGTATTCACATAAAAGCATCAATTAAGTAATTGTGATAATTTTACAAAGAAACAGATGATGCAATCATTAATCCAAGAAGGATTACTGTTTTCTCATTCACTGGTCTTTCAAATTTCTTCATAGAATGCCTCTGTAAGCGGTCTTAGACTTAAAAGGACCTCCTCTTGCTGTTTTTCCAGATCGTCACATTATTCAATTATACCATTATTACCAACAAGTAAGTATTAGTTAATCTTTTCTTAAGTATTTTATTTTTTAAGAATAAATAAGAAAGATTTGAAATCATATAAATCAGAAATATATATTTATAATCCTTTTATAAATCAATTTTGATCCTTTACATCCACAATTACCCATCAAATTTCCCTACTATTCTCATTCAATAAGTTCTTTGGAGTATTAGTGAGTTTTTTGTCTTAATTCTTAGAGCTTTTCTCCAGTCATTGTTTTCTTCAAGAATTAAAGTTGGAATTATTCTTGCAGAAAACAATTATATATTCAATTAATTTCATGATTTTAATAAAAAAGCTTTATTATGAAATACTTCTTGTAATTGATTCTTGTAGACAATCACTACTTACTGTTATAATCACTAGTAGTGTATAATAAGTAAAAGAAATAATTAATTCATTAATTATTTATTAAATTGTTGTTATAATAAATTTTATTATTATATTCAATAAGAACAGTCATAGCACTGGTGATTAATAGTAATATAATCAACAGTTTCATAGAAAAATCTCACAGTAATTGAAAACTGCACTAGTAACCACTTTTTACATGGAAAAGATTACTTGTCAATTTATGGAATAGATATCTCAAATAAAAAACGCAGAATATCACAATAGGACACAATAAGAGGCACATATTTGGGTTTTTAAATAAAAAAAACAATTACAGTCATAAAAATGAATAGAAAAGCCCAGAAAAAGACTTTTTTCATGAGGGACCAGCTTAAAGAGCCAGAATTCAATCAAGAATTAACAGGAAAAATGGAAGAAAAATTGATTGACCTCTTATTCAAATATGAAAATGCCTTTCCAACTGACAAAGAGCCATTAGTTTCTATTATTGGACATGAAGTAGACATTATCCTTAATGTAGGAAAATCTTATCCACCCCTATTAAGAAGACCAGCTTACCCAGCTAGCCCAAGTGCTAGAGTAGCCTTAGAGGTAAACATTAAAGAATTAATGGACCTTGGCATATTAAGGAAGGTAGGACATAATGAACAGGTAGAGCGTCAGCCTGTGACTTAAAACCAGAGCACAAGCATGACAGCAAAATACCATAAATAAATGGTATAGCTAAGATACCCCCAAAAAATGGAAATGAGCCAACAGAAGGTATGGCCAAATTAAGGCCAAATAAGGGTGAATAAAATATTCACCTCCAATCTAACTTCTACAGTTTTAGTGTGAGATACCCAAAGTGGGGCCTTATTGGAGAGAGCACAATTCGGACTGTCTGATGGTGCCATTCATTTCCCCACATCTCATCTAGAAGAAAAGTTATAAGGCAAACAAGCCCAAAACAGCTTTTTACCTAAAACACACATATGTACAAAAGTCTTGTACATGGGATAGCTTTGCCATATTTAATGATAACCATATCAAATGAGATATCATTGTGCAGAAATCATACAGGGCTACACAGTGAACCAACTCTGCGGTTGATATCTCAAAGACTGACAAAGTTATAGATTCTTTAAGGTCAAAATCCCACAGTTTTGCCAATACAGCCTTACCATGGAATAATATGCCATAACCATGAGTATGAGGTGTCAAACAGATGAAGAAGCTTGTTTTTACTTTAATACTGGGGTCCCATACAGGTTCTGTACAGCATTCTATGCGTCATACATGTCAGAATCAGGCTGTGTGGTCCCCAGATGAATGTTTTCACCCTGTATTGGTGAAAATTGCCCAGATGTGGTTTCAAAACCACATCTGAGCCCAATACAGGCTATACATGCCTTTTTCAAACCACAAGCCTGTCCTTGAGAGTGAAAAATCTTCACTTCCCCAACGTGAAAAGGTCTAGCAGCCTTTTCACCCCTTTTCAGGATAAAAGGAGGCCTTTTCACTGCCAGGAAAGGAATCCACATCCTACTATTGAATTCCTACATAGTAAAACTGTCAAAAACAGTTATACTATTGGAAAATAATCAGGTTATGCTAGAAATTTTAGTATTGTAGTCTTCATTATTGTAACCCAACAGGTAAAGCTGCACCCAGGGCTTTCAGCAGCACTAACCACCACTAATTCACATTGGTAAAGCCCTTTTTATCTTCAATTAAGACATTTTTGATACTCTTTATCCGTGTCAAAGTAATTGTTAAATTTGTAAATAACCCCATTACCTCTTTATCATAAACTAAGCCTGACATTTTGGGGGCCTGGCTGTGTTTTTTAGCCTTTTTGGATCTTATAAGTTGTTTCTCTTTTTTTCTTGATTCTGACAAATAAATTTTATCTTTATAGACATGATTATTTTTTAAAAGATATATAAAGCAAATATCTTTTATATATTTAAGTGGTGTATGTTATATACCACTAATTTTTATCTTTTTTATCATATTGTTGTGTGGTTAATTATAATTTGATCACCACAAGACCATTATTTTTGGCATCTTTTGCATATAAAAACACTTTAAGCCATTAATACAGTCCTTTTTTTAATTAAACAAGGAAAGATTTTACTGTAAAACCAACAGTTGAGGCGTGGTTGGGTGTATTGTTAATTCAATTACCCTCTCACATACCACTTTTATCAGATTATACTTGCTAATTACAAGTCATTCTCTGAGATATTGGCATACAAACAGTGTACCCAATATCTGTAAGCTGTATTCCTGACATGAAATTGTTCATTCAATTCCACTGTCATTATACAAGGGCATATTGTAGTAACATACAAGCCCAAAGGCCATTATTAGGAGTGAAAACAGCATTTTGCGAAGTCTTAACTGACATTAAGCCCTTATTTGCTGTTTGATTCAGTGGAAGAAAATTACATACCACTTGAGACCAAGTCACAGGCCAATACACCAGTGACACCCTCAGAGCCAGGGGGCAGCAAGGGCAAGTGAAAGAGGCATAGTGAAGGCCTCATAACAGAAAAAAAGTGGACCTCCATTGCTACTTAGAGGAATAGAAAACCAAGAAACTGTGCTCCAATACAAGGGAAACCAACCTCAACCACTTGTACAGGGAAAATTACCATAATCAACCCAGTTGTAACCTCTGAAGGTAAATTGCCAAAATAAGAAGACAACAAATTTTTACAAGGCACAGTCAAAGGTAAATATCCTAAGAACATGAAGTTTTTGACTTCTTGCAAGCACTGATATGTCACCTGTACACCTCAGAAACCTTGGCTTTCAAAGGAACCAACCAGAGGACAGAGAACGCTTGTCCAGAACCAGAAGACCTGGAAGAGGACACCATGGATGCAGTGGTGGATGGAAAGACACTGGGGGAAATCATACCCACACAAGATTTATTTCAATGGAGCATGGAAAACAAGAGGTTCAACCTGGCATCCCACTGGGAAGGACTTGGAGAAAGTTGCCAGAAGATTTGTCTCAAAGAGATAGACTTCAGAGACCTTATGGTAATCACCAAAGTTTGGAATCCTCCCAGGAAGTTCAGACTCCTGGAGTTGAGGGAAAACAGGATAAGGGACAATCAAGCCACTATCCAAGCTATAGAAGAACAGCTGACCCAGACAGGGCATACTCACATTCCTTCAGGCTCACAAGGAGCAGGCCAATTCAGCTCTCCAGTGGCTTTACACCATTCAGAAACCAATGGATCCTTGGCCAAGAGTCACCATTATTCACAATCCCAGGAAGGTTCCAGGAGAAGAAAATGATACAAGGGAAAAAAAGACCACCTTCAGCCAGAGGAAGAGAGAGTCAGACCCAATGATCCAGAAGCTGTTGGATTTGGTGAAAGAATTGCACAAGAGCCAGAAGTAGTTGTAAATAACTCTAGAATCAGTAGTCCCATTAATAGAAATATTACCCCCACTCAGATTGATCATAATGTTGTCACACCTGGTAGTAACCTAAACAGTGACTCACTGTGGTTACAAATGTCCCAATATGCTGAGAAAACTCAAAAGCAGTTTTCAGAACTTGAAGCAAGCCATGAGAGGATGAAAATATTAACAGCCTCCATGGACAAAATTGTTAAAAACCCTCAAGAAGGAGATGCTCAATTGGGCAAAGCCTCTGAAGAAACCAACAAAATACTGAATCTAATCTTTGAAGAACAACACCACAGCAAAAAGGAGAGGGATTGTCTGGATCAAGACATAAACAAACTGTTTAATGTCTACTATAACATGAAGCCCCAACCACAAGGCCATGTTATGGAGAATCCATATCATCAAGATGACATCAAACCAGATGCCATTTTGATGAATAAGGCAACATCTCAATCACAATACCATGATGGAGATAATATGTCTTATTCAGAAAAGGAAGCCTTGAAACAGCTTCCTGAGGCCTCCAGCTGGCCCCAATTCTCTGGAACTGGAGAATATGATCAAATGGAACTCATAGATTATTTTGATGGACTCTTCATTGATGTACAAAGCATACCAGACTACTGGATTACTGCTAGACTTAATACAGTATTTAAAGGACATGCTAGTATATGGTACACTGAAATGAAAGAAATCCATGGCAGGAGAAACTGGCCATGGTGGAAGAGTCAAATAATCCAAAAGTATAGCAATGGTACTTGTATTTGGCAAAGGACCATGTCATTTGAAAATGACAAATACTCTGTGGACAAAGATCCATACGAGTGGTGTCTCAGAAAGTCTAAAAGACTTAAAGCAATTAATCCTCAAATGAAAATTCAGATGAGGAATCATAAGCTCCTGACACAGATGCCAGGAGAACTAGAGAATGCAGTAAAATGCAGATGCAACCACAATTGCACTCAAGATGTCATTGCAAATACCTTACAAGATGGCAGGAAAAGAACTAATATAGGGAAATACACTGCATATAAAAGCAGTTGTTTCAAAGAGAAACAACTTTTCAGGGTGGAGTTTAAGGAGAAGCCCAGAGGAATGGTGGAAGAAGTGGCAAAGAACAATAATTATTGTCACAACTGTGGTTAACCAGACCACTATTCCAACAACTGTCCAAAGGCAAAGAAAAAATTTTATGCCATTGAGAAAGTCCCAGAAGAGGAATGCCCAACATAGGATTCTAACGCCGACTCTATGGAAGATGCCATCAGAAAACAATCTGATGAAGAGAAAGACCCAAGAGAAGAATTTCTAGTGGAATACCAAGAGGAAACCCCACCAGAAATCCAGGACATACAGTTAGAAGCAGGCATGCCACAAGACACTGCCAACAAAAACTTGTGCAAACACACACAAGATGCACAAACATTCCTGGCTACACCAACCAAGGGAATGGCATACATACATGGAACAGCCACAAAAATGACTGTTTTTATTGACAATGCTCAACATCCACTTATCATTGACAGTGGAGCACACTTCTCCATAGTGGCCAGAAATTATCTTGACAACCACTTCCCAAATTGGGGAAACCAAATCTTGCCCACCGAAGCAAAGAGCTTCAAGAGTGCATCAGGGAAGATGACTTCCATTGGGACAATTATAAAAGAGATAATTATACCCCATAGGAAAGGTAACATCAGACTAAACCCAGAGTTTGTTGTGCTTGATGATGTGCATATCAAAGGGTTTTTGTTGGGAACAGGTCACCAGACGATGTATGGCATAGATATTTACAATAGTAAAAACAGGCACATTACCATTGGTACCAACAAGGAAAAGAAATTTCCACTTGATATATACCAAATATCTGCCCAAGATCCACTTGCAGAACTACTGAATGAATTCAGAGAGGGATAGTTTAGCACTACCCTCACCAGTAAACACAAACTAATTTGAATGAAAATGCTGAGGAAGAATAGACCAGCATTTTCCATTGCTGAAGAACAATTAGGCAAGATTTGAGGCCATGATATAGAAATATATCTGGATGTGAAAAGACCTTATCCACCCATGCTCAGGAGACCTCCTCACCCAGCAAGTCTGGAAACCAGGAAGGAAATTGAAAAACATATCAATCAACTCCTGAACATGTATTTCATCAGAAAGATTGGACAAAATGAAAGAGGGGAAATTACCACTCCTCTCATTATCACCAGACATGATGGAAAGTGTAGGCTGTGTGAAGATTTCAGAGTTCTGAATAACTACACCAAAGCTGACAGGTACCCCATACCCAGGATAGCCCATGCCTTAGACAAATTGGCAAAAGCCAAATGCATAAACAAAATGGATTGTATTAAAGGCTTCCACGTGCACCAGAATGGAGTTAAACCAAACTCCATGAAATTAAACAGAATCATATGCCATATGGGGATATATGAGTACACCAGGATGCCATTTGGAATCAAGAATGCACCAGCCCACTTCTAAAGGATGATGGACACCATATTTCAAGAAGAAATATTGGAAGGCTGGATGGTAGTATATATTGCTGACATCATTATATACTCAGAGAAATGGAAGACAATGTACAATACATAGAAAGAGTTCTAAGTAAATGCATACCCATAAATCTGAAAATTTCACTTAAAAAGTGCAATTTTGGCCAACAAGAGCTACTAGCTCTAGGACATAAAGTCTCAGGTCTTAGCCTGGCCATTGACCAGAACAAATTAAAAGCAGTACTGAAAAAGCCAGTACCAAGAAACATCAAATAGATGCAATCTTTCCTTGGGGTTGCTATCTACTATAGAAACCACATCAAAACCTCTTCCCAAACAACTAATATTTTATACAACTTATGTTCAAAAGATGTAGTTTTTGAAATTACCAAGGAAAGAAGGGATGTATATGAGAGCATCAAATATGAACTCAAAAATGCACCTGTGCTCATCTTTCCTGACTTGGAACTATGATTGAAGTTATACATAGATGCAGCATGTAGTCAAGGCTTAGGAGCAGCCCTTCATCAAAGACAAATTGTGAATGGTGAACCAAGAGAGGGAGTAATATGTTAAATCTCTAGGCAGCTGAAAGATTCAGAAGCCAGGTATGGGGCCACCCAGAAAGAATGTCTATGCTTAGTCTGGGCTCTAGAGCAACTCCATTATTATTTGGAGGGTGAAGTCTTTGAAGTCCACACAGACTGCACAGCCTTGAAGTCTTTAGTGAACAAGAAGACTACTGATAGACACATGCTGAGGTGGCAAATAGCCATCCAGGAGTATAGAGCGAATATGACCATCATCTTCATAGAGGGTAAAAGTCATAGCAAAGCAGATGGCCTTGGTAGATGGTCACTGGATAATTTCAAAAGAAATACAGCTTATGAACCGGAAGTAGCAGCTAAAATTCCTATCCATTTCATGGAAATAGACAGGAAGAAAAACTTCCGATTTTCTTAGTGGGCACCAGAAAGTGGTACCCCAGAAGGTGGAAACACTAGCTCAGAAGGAACAGAAAATCCCATATTGGGAACAAGTTCCTCAGAACTGCAAACTGAATTCTTCAATTCAGTGATGAAGACATATTCCAAACATAAACAGTGTAGCATATTTTTACAACTCCTTCAACAAAAATACAGGAGCCCAGAACTGGAATTCCAGTTAGAGGAACCCTGGTTGAGGGACTATAAGGACAATAAATGTTTCCTTATAGATGGCCTGCTCTACCATAGAGAGAAGAACACTAGTGCACTCACAAAAATAGACAGAGACCATATATCTTTGATCCTACAGGAATGCCATTATTGCCCCTATATGGGACACATGAGTGAAGATAGGGCCAAAGAAAGGGTAGCAAGCACTGCTTGTTGGCCCAGATGGGAACAAGAGTTCAGTGAATACATCAACACTTTTGAAAGATGCCAAAAGGTAAATAGAAAACATGGGAAGAAGTATGGATTACTTCAACACATAGAAGAACCCAAACACCCATGGGAAACCATCAACATGAACAGGGTTACAGGACTTTTCCCAGGAGGCAAAGAAACCTTCAATTCCTGCTTAATCATAGCTGATAGGTTCAGCAAGAGTATGAGGTACCTACCATGTCACAAGGAGGACACAGCCATGGATACTGCTCTGTTATTCTGGAACAACATCATATCTACCTCTGGAATCCCTGAGATCATCATGGGTGATAGGGACCCAAACTTCCTATCTGAATTTTGGACCAAACTTTAAGACATACTGGGTACCAAACTTGCTTTTTCTACAGCTTACCATCCACAAAAAGATGGATTAGATGAAAGGATGATCCAAACAATGGAGGAAATCCTTAGAAGAAATGTGCCTATAGCATGGAATACAAGGACCATGAAGGTTACACCCATGACTGGGTTACCCTTCTACCAGCAGTCCAGCTGGCTTATAACACAAGTCAGCACTCCACCACAGGAAGAACAACTTCACTGGTAGAGAAATTGTGGAATCCCCTATTGCCTGTGGATCACATGAAGAAAAATCTTCTCACCATCCACCCCACAGCCAAAGATTTCCATGAAGTGTGGAAGAGATCTTGTGACACAGCTGCCAAATGCATAGATTATGCAAAAGAATATAATCAGTAGAGGTGGGACAAATCACACATGGAACCTGACTTTAAAGAAGGGGACCAAGTGTTAGTGTCTACACTCAACTTTAATAATCTCAAAGCACCCAAGAAAATGAGGGACTCATTGGTAGGGCCCTTCACTATAATCAATTTGATAGGAAAAAATGCAGTGGTAGTCAAACTCTCAGAGGAATTTTCCAGGAAGCACCCAGTCTTTCGAATGAGTTTGCTCAAGTCATACTTCCAGACAGAGGAGGATAAATTGCCCTCCAGAAAGAGGATCCCCACACCACCAGAAATTGTGGAAGTGGAGGATTCCCGTGGACCAGTGAAGGAAATAATCAAGGCCAGGAAGATCAGACTTAATGGTAAGTATCCAAGACAGTACTTATTCAGATTCAAGAACCAGATAGCTGTTAAGGACAAATGGTTGGAAGAAGATTGCATACCAGATGGGAACCTTGCTTTAAGGAGATTCAGAGCCTCTAGGAGAACTGCACAGTATCATCAATAATGAGCATTTTTTAGAGGGAGGGTATGTCATCCTATGAATCAAAGCCAGAGCACAAGCATGACAGCCAAATACCATAAATCAATGGTATAACCAAGATACGACCAAAGCATGGAGCTGAGCCAAATCAGCTGAAAAGGTAACAAAATAAAGAGAAAACTCACTCATTTCCAAATATACAAGTCTCATCACCATAGGACAAAGAATAAAAAAGTAATTCCTGCTCAAAGTTGTTTCTGAGCATAAACCTTAATTTTAACCTCTCATCTGAAATACAGAATAAGAGGCCTAACCCCAACAAGCGGGTATTCAAAATGAAGCTCTAAGTCAGGGCTATCTAATGGTACCAGCCAAACTGATCTAGCACCAGTATTACAGAAGTTATTCCCAAATTCAGGCCAAATAAGGGTGAATCAAATATTCACCTCTCAATTAACTTCTACAGGTTTAGTGTGAGATACCTAAAGTGGGGTCTTTTTGGAAATAGCACAATAAGGGGTATCTTATGGTCACATTAATTTCACCATATTTCATCTAGAACAAACGTTATAAGGCAAACAAGCCCAATACAGCTTTTTGCCTAAAACACACATATGTACAAAAGTCCTGTACATGGGATGACTTTGCCATACTTAATAATAACCATATCAAATGAGGTATAATTTTGTAGACCACATACAGGGCTACACATTAAACCACATTTGAGGTTGATATCTCCAAAACTGACAAAGCTATGGCTGCTTTAAGGTCAAAATCTCAAAGTTTTCCCAATACAGCCTTACCATGGGATAATATCCCATAACCATGAATATGAGGTGTCAAACAGATGAAGAAACTTATTTTCACTTCAATACCTCATAGTTCATTCAATACTAGGTTCCCATACAGCTTCTGTACAGCATTCTACGTGTCATAAACATCAGAATCAGGCTGTGTGGTCCCCAGATGAAAATATTCACCATGTATTGGTAAAAGCTGCCCACATGTGGTTTCAAAACCACATCTGAGCCCAATACATTCTATACAGGCCTTTTTAAAAACCACAAGCCTGTCCTTGAGAGTGAAAAATTGTCACTTCCTCTATGTGAAAAGTTCTAGCAGCCTTTTCACCCCATTTTAGGATAAAAGGAGGCCTTTTCACTGCCAGAAATGGAATCCCCATCCTTCTCATGAATTCCTACATAGTACTACTGTAAAAAACAGTTATACTCTTGGAAAATAATCAGGTTATACTATAAATTTTAGTATTTTAGTCATTATTATTGTAACCCAACAGGTAAAGCTGCACCCAGGGCTTTCAACAGTGCTCACCACCTAGGAAAAGTTATAAATAGCCTTATTACCTCTTTATCATACACTCAGCCTGACATAGAGCTCACTGGACCTGTCATTATTACATGGAATAATTAAAAATCAAGCATGGTAGGGGACTTTAAAGCTCTAAATACCTACACTATCCCTGACAGATATCCAATACCCAGAATCCATGAGAAATTGACACAATTGCCACAGGCCAACTTTATTAAAGCCATGAATGCTCTTAAGGGATTTAAACAAAATGTCTTGACAGACAATGCAAAGAAACTACTGAGAATAATAGTTCACTGTAGGATATAGACATATTTTATAATTCCATTTGGTATAAGAAATGCACCTTCTCATAACAAAAGGATGATGAAAACCATATTTCCTGAAGAGTTATCAGAAGGATGGTTAATTATCTAGATTGATTATATCATAATTTTCTCAGAAACTTGGGAAAGCAACTTAAAAGAAATAGAAGGAGTGTTACAAACAATATTCCAAGTGAATATGGAAATTTCCCTCAAAAATTGTCATTTTGCATATCGTGAGCTGAAAGAACTAGGACACATTGTATTTGGGCTAAGCTTTGGCATAGATAAAAACAGATTAGCAGCAGTACTACTGAAACTCATTCCCCAAACCAAAAAAGAAATTCAATGATTTTTACAATTTGCTGGTTACTAATTCCTTCCAATGTAAGATTGGAAAATACCTTTCAAAATATACATTGATGCTTTTGGAGAAGGATTAGGTGGTGCACTGCACCAGGCACAAATAATCAATGATAAACCTGTTCAAGGACCAATTTGCTTCATTTAAAGACAAATTAAGCCATCAGAAGCAAGGTATGGAGCAAGCCAAATTGACTGTCTTTGCTTAGTGTGGGCTTTAGAAAATTTACCTTATTATTTGGATGGTACAGTGTTTGATTTGATTACAGACTGTAATGCTGTAAAATTATTGTTAAACATGAAGAAACCAAACAGATATATGCTAAGATGGAAAATTGCTATCCAAGAATATAGAGGAAATATAGCTATAGTTCATAAATCTGGAAATATTCACAAAAGTTAAGATGGTCTTAGTAGACGGGCTTTAGCAAATAAACCTGAAAACCAAGAATGGGTACCACAGGAAGAGCACCATATAGAGGGCATATGTGTCACAGATATTGGCACAGAATTCTTTAATAAAGTTAAAGAAAGTTATAAGATGAATAATAACTGTAATATCCTATTCCAACTTCTGATGAAAGACTGAAAAGATCCAAACTAGATGAAATATGGAAAAAATCATATGATGAAGTAAGAGCCCACCTCCTTGATGGAATAATATATCATAGGACAAAACAAACATGTGTACCTTAACAGGTAGAACCTTGACAAATAATATACAACATGACTTTCATGATAGTGTTGCATCTGGACATCTCTAAGAAGATAGGACACTGTAAATGGTTAAAAAATGATCTTGGTGGCCAAATCGGACAAAGTATGTTTCAGAAAACTGCCAAACCTGTGACAGATGTCAAAAATCAAAAGGAGCAACAGGAAAAAAAATTTGGAATGATTATTCAAATAAAAGAACCCAAATTCCCATGGGAAATGGTCCACTTGGATTGGTTAACAGCCTTACCTCCAGGAGGAGACAGAAGTTATAATGCATTCCTAGTACTGGTAAACAGATACAGCAGGACTCCAATTTTCTTACCATGTCATAAAGATGGCACAGCTATGGACACAGCCATAATTATATGGAGTAAATTTATTGGACACACAGGCATATTCTGAAATATCATAAGTGACAGAAACCCAAAATTCACTTCAGCATCATGGTAAAACCTCTATAACTTGGTTGGACCAAAGTTATCATTCTCAACAGCTTACCACCCTCAAACTGATGGTCTAGCAGAAAGAATGACACAGACCTTAGAAGACATGATCAGAAGATTCTGTGCTTATGGACAAGAATTCAAAGACTCTGATGGATTTACCCATGATTTGCGTACCTTAATAACACCTCTTTAACTGCCATATAAAAGATACATCCATTCTTTAACTGGCAAAAAACCAGCAATTTTAGAAAAAAGTTGGAATATGTCAGGGTGACTCTATGATATAGCTGTACAATGATAATCAAAAGGTATAGCTATGAGTGTGACACGAAAATAATGATGATGATTGAGTAAGTAAATGGTTAAAAGGGCTCTGCTAAAATAATTCAGTGATGGTTGTTCTGGGGTAGTGGGAGGTTGTTTACCTCTTCACATGACCACAGAGTAAAATTGTTTACTACTGTGGGCTGGTGTGTGGCTCTACACACTCAATACAGACTGGTATTGGGTGGAAATGTGGCTTTAGAGCCACAAGTTGTCATTTTTACCCTATACAGGGCGAAAACTCTGACCAATGGAGTCTACAGGTGTGTTCTGATGATTCTGGTGTGTCAGAAGCTGTATAGAACCTGTATGGGCCCTTGTATTTGACTGGGCCATGATTGATTGAAGTATAAACAGGCTTACCTGTGTATTTGACACCTCATAATAATATTCATGGGATATTATCCCAGAGTAAAGCTGTATTGGTCAAAATGTGGGACTTTGACCTTAAAACTGCTATACCTTTGTCAGTTTTTAAGATATTGAGCTCATAGTTGATTCATCGTGTAGTCCTGGATGGTATATACACAATGGTACCTCATCTCACATGGTTAGTATTAAGTATGGCAAATTGATTCCATGTTCAATTTTGGTTAGCCAGATATATGATTATCTCAAAATCTGTATGGAACTTGTTCACCCCATAACTTTTTTTCTGGATGAGATATGGAAAAAATGAATGGCACCATCAGATATCCCTGATTGTGCTCTTTGCAAAAAGACCCCACTTTGAGCATCTCGCACTAAGATTGTAGAAGTTAGATGAGAGGTGATCCTTTTGTCCACCCTTATCTGACCTCATTTTGGCCATACCTTCTATAATTTTGGTGTTAGCTCAATTTGGCTAGTACCACTGGATTTCCCTGGCGTACAGATTCAATTTGAATACCCATCTTCTGGCATTAAGCCTCTTCCTCTAGATTTCAGATGAGAGGTGAAAATTAAGGTTTATGTTCAGCAACAATTTTAAGCAGGAATAACTTTGGTATTCTTTGTCCTATGAACATGGGACTTGAATATTTGAAACAAGGTGAGTTTTCTCTTTCCTTTGATACCTTTTGAACCTTTTTGGCTCATCTCCATGTTTGGTGGTATTTTGCTCTACCATTGTTTTATGGTATTCTGGCAGTCATGCTTGGGATCTGGTTTTAAGTCACAGGCTGACAGAATCCAAGACTTCTTTATGAAACCCTCAAGAAGGATTTAATGGATATAAATCCAACAGAAAGAAGCTTTAAAATAATACTTGACAAAGCAAGACATCATGCAAATAGATGTTTGAAAGACTCTTCCAAATATGCAAATGAGGGATGGGATAAAAGTCATAAACCACCTGAGTTTAAAGTAGGAGACTTGGTCTTAGTATTAACTCTGAATTTTAATAGCATCAAATGCCCAAAGAAATTGAAATATTCCTTTGAAGGACTATTTATGATTAAAGCACTACATGGACCTAATTCTCTGCAATTAGAGATAACAGGTGAACTTATGAACAATGATCCAAATTTCCCTGCAATTCTGATAAAGCCTTACAGTTCAAGTGACAAAGAATTATTTCCACTAAGAAATGAACCCCCACTCAAAATACCTCCTCTAGAAGAAGGAGAGTCTAAGAAAATTGTAAAAGTCCTTGAAGAAAGAAGGACAAGAAAAAAAGAAAGGGAATACCTTGTAAGGTATAGAAACCCAGCTAAAGAAGATGAATGGCTACTTGAGAAAAATATAACTAATGCTGATAAGCTACTAAGAAGTTTCAGACATGAAAGAAGACCTAAAGAATAGAATAGTTAAGAATGATTGAGCTTCAAGACTAATAAAGGTCAAATGAAGAGGCTGGACAGTGGATGATACCCTAATTAACTATATCAGATTTTAGTACAATATTTTTTGGTGTTTGGGAATTTCAGCCTTTGCGATATTACCAAATATCCAAAAGGGTCACATCAACAACTTTACAATAATTATTCCTGCAAATAATTATCTTAAAGTAAGTAAAAATAACATAAAAAGACATAAATTTCGAATTAACTTGGAATATTATTAGTAAAAATGTGAAATAAATCACACTGTTACATTTCCCATGATATAAAACACATATATCATTTTTATGGCGTATCTGTAAAGTCAATAACTAATGAGTAATAAGGTAAAAATGACTTTAAAACACACAAATTCTTATTTCTCTCAGAAACCAATAAACCAGCATGTAAAATAGATTTAATGATTTAATTTCCCACAAAGAACTACACATGAAACAATATTGTGTCATTTCTCCAAAGCTAATATTTAAGTAATTAAGCTGAATATATGCACTTTTATGATCAGTGCATACATTCATGATTTTTAGCTAATACCTCCTGAAATATAAGTGATAGAGACTTAAGCCAAAAATAAATTTAACATGTATTTACTGTAAGAATACATATATGAAATTTATTTGCCAAGCTATAAACATGGTTACAACTTGTAAGGGTTTGTTGATCAAAATTGCTAGCACTGTTGACCACTTTGTTGTGAAAGTGTTCCAAACTTAAAATAAAGTAGATATACAGGTTTTAATATTTCATTTATGAAGGATGATGTATTTTTATCATAATATTCAAGGCAAAGCCCCCTGAAATCATGGTTTGAAGTTGAAAATATTGAATTTTGACAGAAAGGATGAGATACAAGAAAAATTATCAAAAATAGGGGTTTTATCATGTAATAAAATGCTATTTAAAGTTGAATAAGGTCATGCAAGGATAACAGAATTCACGCTCCAAATGGCTTTAGCATTTATGACCTAAAAGCTATTAATAATTAAAGTTTAAGCTTAAAATTGATCATTTATGATCACTCACTGTAATCTTATTTCAATTCTAACAGTTATATAAGTGATACAACTGGTGAATAATATTAGATTATGATTAATACTAATACAATCCAAAAATTTTAGGCTTCTTCCAAGCCTATGATCTCATTAAGTTTAGAGTTATAGTGATAACTCTTAATAATAGGGTAATAATAAGATAGGATCGTTTTATTATGATGTAATCATCACTAAAACCTAAGATCTTGATCAATTATAGTGGATACCATCATTGAACATCTACTAGAAGCCTGTTGAACTCTAGAAGGGAGGAATTTACTATAAATAGAGATCTTTTTACTTTATTTCCCCTCAGATGCATCAAAAACAATAAAACACTAAATAAAAAGGCAAAACCTTGACTCTTTATATATGAATATTTTATATGATCAAAGAACAAAGGTAATCTTAATTAGAATCATCCATACTTATGTGATTACTCCATTTGCTTAATTGCTTTTTGTGAGCCTTGAGGTATATTTGACATACCCAAATAGGCCACAATTATCTTACAGATAAATTCTGAACCATGCATAACCCATGATTCAGGCATATATTCAAAATTAATCATTTTTGATTCCAGAAAAGATGAATAACGTTTTATTGAGTAAGTAAATCCATGGAATTAAGTCCAGATTTGGATTCTACACAAACATTCACCTAGGGTAGCTCCATAGAGTTAATAATCTCATGTCAACTCTTTGAGGTGGTAATATGGAAAATACTTCAATACCACATAAAAGATCTGTGAAATTTTTTTTCTTAATTTCACGCCAAAATAATGTGAATGTGAGAAATCCCATGTTACATATACACTAAGAGTAGTGTTATGCATGTTTTGGGCACTTAATATTATGGTAAATCCATAGTGGATATCTCACTTGAAGCTTAAAATTCTATTTTGATGTAAAAAATAGGCAAGGGCGACAAAAGATATCAAAGACAGCCAGGGTACCCAACTTCTGAGGCCTCTGAGGCATGGACAGCTCCAAAGCTTGGATCCATGGCTGATTGTGGCCCAATTAGTAAACTAAAACCTTATGGGAACTTGGTTACCATGTTACAACTTCAGTAAACCATAAGAAAATAGCAAATAACCTGCTATTTTGACATGCCAAGGAGGTAAAGAACAACTTAGACTCCTGTGAGCATGTCAATTCTTAATAACCTACAATCTATAAACCCCAAAAGATTAATTAAGACCCTTTTAGGACTAATATCCATTGATTTTCCTCATAGCAACCAGCCATATACTGCTATTTGCAATTCTACATAGAAATGAGGTAAAAACATCAAAAATTCATTCAAAATACAATTCTTAATGAATCTTTCTGAAGCGTTCAGGACCAATTAAGAACTGTATAATTCATATAAAAACCAAAAATAATTATAATTCTATGTATAAAATTCAAAGTCTTACTTACAGTCCATTGTAGATGATTCCACGGGAAACACAGAATCTTTAAAAATTTACAGAAAATACATTCTGTGATGAAATTTCCAATAAAATTGATAACTTTGAGAAATCAATTCTTATTTTCCATAAAAGAAGATTTAAAGTTGTTACACCTTTTATTCTTAACCATAAATGGGTTGGTAGTCATGTAAAAGCCTCAATTGAGTAATTATGATAATCTTATGTGACAACAGATGATGCAATCAATAATCCAAAAAGGTTTATTTTTTTCTCACTCACTGGCTTTTCAGTTTCCTTCATGGCATGCCTCTTTGAGCTGTCAAAGACTTAAAAGAGGCCTCCTCCTGCTGTTTTTCCTAGATAAGCACATTATTATATTATACCTTTATTACCAAAAACTAAGTATTAGTTAAGACTATTTCTTAATTGTTTTATTCTTTCAGAAATAAATCAGAAAGACTTTAAATCATAGAAATCAACTATATCTTGTTGTAATACTGTTATCAATCAATTTTGATCCATTAAATCCACAATTCCATTTCAAATCTCTCTACTATTATCTTCTAAAAGGCTCTATGGATTAATAGTGAGTAATTTATCTTAATTCTTAAAGTTTTTCTCTAGTAATAGTTTTCTTCAAGAATTATCTTTATAATTATTCTTGTAAAAGATAATTATATAGTGAAATAATTTCATTATTTTAATAAAAGAAGTTTTTATTATTAAATTCTTTTTGTAATTGATTCTTGTAGACAATGACTGCTTACTGTTATAATCACTAGTAGTGTATAACACGTAAAAAAAATTCTTTAATTATTTAATTGTGGTTATAATAATTTTTTTATTATATTTCATAAGAACAGTCATAGTACTGTTGATGAATAGTAATATTATCAACAGCTTCATAGACACATCTTACACTTTTGTTATATTTCTCTATAAATTATATTGACCATGTAAAATTAAGAATATTTGTATTTTCTTTTCTTTTCTTTTTTAAATACAGTTCAAATAAGTTTTATTTACACTTTTTGGCAGAAAAGCTTTCAAAATCATTTTTATTAATATAAATAATATTTATATTGATATATAACATTAATAGGAGTAATATTATTGTTATTAATTGTTTTTTATTATTAAAAAAACTTTATGCTTTCATTATTTGTTGGTAACAATAATAAAGAGCTTTAAATATATTAATTATTATATAGTAATATATTTCTTTTTGTTATACTATATTTTCATAATATAGATTCTATTATTATATTTTTTTAATAACACAATAATTTTTTTCAATAATTATAATAATTATTCTTTGTTTCATTTATTAAATTAATAAGTAAATTCATAGTAAAAGAAGTGACATATCTGTAAGATTTACTCATTGTTTCATACTCAAACCTTACAATTGTGGATGAAAGAGACAAAAACCCCACACAAACATACCATATCAGCTTCTTAGACAGATCATTGAATAACAAACAAGAGCCTTATGGATGCTAACAGAAAAACTATGATTTCTTCCACAAAACGGCCAATAAAGAACAAAAAAAATAATCCAACCTAGCAAATGAATACAACTACATTTACCTTCCATACATTACCTTTGACAAAATTTATGGGGATGAAGATCAAGAGAATCTATGTGAAGATAAATACTTATGTAATCCTCCAGGAGAAAACTTGAACATCATGAAGTTCTAAGAGTTATGAAATGAAGAGGGAATTAAAGGAAACCTTTCAAATGAGCTGTGAGATGAAATATTCAAAAGGGCCACATTACCAAAAATAGGACTTTACTTCAATCAAATTTGAAGCCAATGGTATCTTGGATTGAATATATCAACATACAAAACTGGAAGACGGCAATGGGTTGTAGATGGATTTATATTCATTGATGAAGACTAAGGTTGGTCAGAATTTTCATCAGAACCAGACATTGAAGGAAGAAACACCTTTTAGGAAGCCCTCAAAGACCTTATTTTGGCCAGATTGCTGAATAGAAACTAACCTTTCCCACTTGGGGGACTTCAAATCTAAATAAAATCAATATAATCAATATTCTTTCTTGAATAATGTATCATTATCCTTCATGAAATAGATAATTAGTTTATTTTTTATAATTGATCACTGGGAAGTTATTCCCTGGCTGAACAAAGAAAAAATTCATTAACAAAGTAGTTCTTCAAAGAAGAAATAAAAAAAACTTGAAAAAAACCTCAAGCAAGTCCACCATGGCCAATTCACCAATTTTTGGATCCTATGGGGGAAGAATTAATGAAAGAAGGCCAAATTATCTATGAAGATCCCATTTGGAAAGCAGAAGATAAAGATTTCAATAAAGAAACTCTTTGGATCTTTAAGAATACTCCATCATTATCAAGAAACTAAGAACTTTAAGAAATCAAGGAATTACTGACAATTGTGGAGATTTATTACAAAACCAATGATCAAATTTTTCAAGCAATAATGAACCAATTAAAGTTCGAAAAATTAAATCCTATCCTTATAGAACATAAAAGTTCTCAAGTTCAAAAAATCAATACGAAGGTCAGATTCAAGCTTAATTAATCACTAACCAGCAAACTCCTGCCTTATCAAAGGGGAATATTGAAATTCTTACTCAAAATAATCATCCAAAACCCATTAAGCTTCCCTTTAAGCTATCAAGATCTTGGAAGTGACCTCCTGCACTTTCAAACAAGATTAAAATATCCTCAAGCCTAAAATAATAATAACAATCATCCAATCAATATCCTTCAATAAATAAGTTTTATACTATTCTTAATCAATCTTACATTTGAAACTTCAAAATCCACCAAATCCCTCAAAGTTGAATAATGGTAATTACTTGAAGGAAATCCCTGTTCAATGGACACAGATACCAGATGGATAGAATTAGAACCCTGGATCAACACCAAAATTCAAAAAGAATAACATGAATATTCTGAATGGTATTTACCACTATACCCAACTCCATTCCCTGATATTTCAGGAATTGGTCTCCCAGATATTAAGTTTGAAGATGAATTTGGCCAGGAGAGAACTCCAACAGAATGTTTTGGGGATAGTCCATGGAGTCAATTAACGGAATTTAACCTGAAAAAACATGAGCTTTTGGAGTTACTCAGATGGGAGGGTATTCAATGCAGCCTAAGTGACAACTATTGGGACCAAATATTTAGATTTCCAGAAAATGATGGGAAATCCTTGTACTGGAGAACTTGGGAATGTCAGAACTGGTTCCAGATGCAATATTACCAAATAAAGAAAGATATGTTCAAGAATTCAGCCCAGAGATACAATATCACACAAGCCTCTTGGGATTATAATTGAGAAAATTCACTGATATCTGGGATCTTGGAATGGAAATCTCACAGCTATAATATTCATAGGGATTTGTGGCATCACTTTTTGAATATCCACCTTGAAGAAGAGATTGATATAGAGATATGAAGCGGAGGAAAGTATATCAAGGAGAAAATCGTTTCTCAAATAAAACACAGGAAATAAAATCAAAATAGGTTAAAAAATATATAATATAATAAAAAACAATAATAAAAATAATAATATAAAAAATGAATATCAATATCAATATAATCAAGATTCTTTCTCTAATAATGTATCAGTATCCTTCATAAAATTTATCATTGGTTTCTTTTTTATTTTCCTCAAATTATAATTTAGGAAGTAACTTCCTGCCTTAAGAGAGAAGAAATTCATCATATAAGTATTGATTGAAAATAAAAAATAAAAATAGCAAAAAAAATAAAAGAAAAGAATATTAATATATATATAAGGAGAAAAGGTTTTTTTCATATTTTCACTTCTAATTTTGCTCTATTTTCTCAGTATTACTCCACTTAACCTTCTTTTATTTTCTTTATTCTTTGATTTGATTCTGACTACATGAAAGCTTTTTTTGATGAAAACTCTTAATCAGATATATAGAAACTAAAAGAATAGTTTCTTCATTCCAAATCACAGGAGGCTTAAAGAAATTCTATAACAAGGTAAGTAACAGAAGTAACTAAAGCTAACCTAAAAATGATAACAAAAAAACAGTAGAAAATCACTATTGGTATCACTCTCAATTATTTGTATATATATAAATAATAATGATAAAAAAAGAGAACCAAACACAAAACCTACCCTATGGCTTGCTTCATTTAGAAGGATAAATGACACAACCGAAACCATTACAAGGGGAAAGGTAATAGGGTCCATGTGAACCATTGGAAAAATTTGGATTCTTTCTTTTGGGACGAAGAAATAATTTTGGTTGAGGCTCCAAGAGTCTTAGGTAAACCTCTCCATTCAAGAAAGAATAAAAGGCCACAGAATCAGCAGGTGTAGGCTTGCAATGGTTACAAGAGCTAGCTGGTGCACTCAAGAGATCACCAAGAGCTGGTGGAGAGTGATATAATGTTTTATATGGACCATTGGAAGTAAGCCATTCCCACACCGACTTCCTCAATCTATTGGTGGGAAGAATACCTGGAACAAGGGCTTCCAGATCTTCAGTGGTAAATGGGTGAAAAGTATTGAAAGTTTCAGTAGCAAAGCCAAAATTGTGAGAATTCATACTTATTCTGAAAGAATATTAAAAGCCATAAGTCAAAAAATAAAATAGAGAAAAGAGATTCTCCAGTGAGGAAGTCATAGCATATGAAGGTTGGTAATCAAGATCAACAAAAATGGCTATTGGATTGATGGATGGGATGAATAGAAACACAAATGTTTCTCCAGTATTGCAATTTAGATAATTTACTTAGGCTCCTTGACTAATCCCACCATAAAACCAACCCAAAACACTAAAAAGGGAAAAGAGTATGAAAAAGAATTCACAATTAATATTGCTGACATTAGTCCATCCAATGTTAGGTGCCAAAAAAAATAGTCCTCAAAAAGACTTTGAGGTGTTGGATCTTCCTTTATTTATTATTTGGAAAATAATAATAAATTAACCAAAGCCCTCATCATAGCTTCAAACTGATTGTTTATTTTTATTTATTTATTTTATTATTACAAAAGTTATCTCTTGTAACTAATTTTATTTGAAAATTTTGAATTGCTACTGGGCTCAAGAATAAATAAATAAATAGATAAATAAAAAAGTTGAAAAGTCAATAATAATAATAATAATAATAAAATCATAAAATAATATATCCTCAGAAAGAGAGTAAACTGCTGGTTTCTGCTTTTATTTTATCTTGTGGTTGTTTTTTTTACTTTACTGGAAATGTTTCTTTGATTTTTACAGGGATTTAAAATAAATTAAAAAAAGGCATGATAACGGCATTAAACTGCTCAATTTTATTTCCATGTTTCTTAAATTATCAAGTATTTGGTTGACTTATATTTTGGTTTCTTTCATCTAGGAAGGTAAAAGAAAATACCTTAGAGAAAAAAAAAAGAAGAAAAAAAAGGCCCTCAGAAAGGCTTTAAAATGCTTGTTTTGTTGTTTTATCACTATTTTATCTTTGATATGAAATTAAAATATTCTTCTTTACTTTTCAATATGCTAACCAGCTATTAAAAATGAGGATCGCTCAGAAAGCCTTTAAACTGCTTTTTTATGTTTCTTTCATTTAAAAATTTCGCTAATTTTTCTTCATTGGTCTTGGAGTTAGTAACAATACATTTCATTTTCAGGTATTATATTGAAATAATGGCTCATCATTTCCCAAAACTTCTTTGTTTGACTTCATATTTTTTTATTATTTTTCCGCTATTAACGATCACATTATGATTTGAATTTTATACACATATATTTCAATACCAAATATATATATATTTAGATAAGTAGATATATACATTCTTTAATAAAATTAAGGAGTTTTTAATAAAAGAAAAGCAGCCCTAAGAAGGGCTTTTGAAAAATGTTTTATTTCTTATATTTATTTCTTATCCTCAAAAATTGAAATTATACTGACTTCCTTAGTTTTGATTGCTACAGGTTTTCATCATAAAATACTGAACCTGATTTTATAATCTTAAAAAGGCTTATCAAGCGAAGGAGAGTCATCAATAAGACTCTAAATTATTGAATTTGGTTATACCGCTTGGCTTTGAAGATCAATCACATACCATGCAACCCCAAAGAAAAAAGCAGGTGCCTGGGCATGAGATTTGGTTCTTGGAAGGACCATAAACTTCCCATTAAAATTATCAAAAATAATAAATAAAAAGTAACCAATGGTTCTTTGCAAGACAATAAACTGTCTATTTTAAATTTAACAAGGATTGGTAAATGCACACAGTACTTTTAATATTGAGAAAGTCCTAGGCAAGACTGCAAATTACATAAGGTTTCATCTTTATCATTTTTTTTGTATTTTTCATTTAATGTAGTTAGAGAAAGAATTAGAAAGAAGTTCTGACTTGAAATTCTTGAAATTATTTTTTATTTTTTATTCTCAAATTAATTCATTTATTTATTTTCACTAAAAATTAGGGGCATATCTCATTCAAGGTCTCAAGAATATTCTATTTATTTATTTTCTTTATTTTATTTTTCCTACTATTGCAAAAAGAGAAATTAAATTGGCTTAATATTTTCAACTCAAAAATAATTGAAAAAAAACTATACATCAAGTAATTTGCTTAAAATGAGCAATTTATTCAAAATACTTCTTGGATTACAAGAAGAGTATTGGATCTTGTTTCAAACTAAGAATTATTTGTTCCATGAAGGAACTGATTGAGCTCTGAAGGAGTTCTTTATATCAAATCCTTATGAATTAATGGCATAATTTGGGGAATTTACATATTAATAACACCTCAATGTGCCATTTATTCCAAATGGAATTGAAAAATACCCTCAAAAAGAAAACAGGAGTCCTTTTCAACCCATTTTACTTAATTTCACTGTTTTTTTAACAATTATAATGCAATTATGGGTGACAGAAGATCTGAACCATAAAGGGGATGGACTCAAAATAAAGTCTGAGTCACAATGATGGTCCAAAAGGAAACGTTTTGGTATCCCAAGAGTCATTTTATGAGTAAAGAACTCAAATTAATATCATTCAGCTATGTAATATCACTTATAAATACTACCAAGAGAACCAATTCTTACTTATTAGCAAAAATTACCACCTTTAACCAAACAGTTACATAATATCAATTGTGATTCAGGCTTATTTCCTTTCAACTTGTGATTTTTACTAGGATATCTCAAACAGTGGCTATGTTACACTTAAACTGGAAAATTATTGAATCCTCATTAAAGTAAAGCTATGTAAGCTTACTGTATCATTATTTATCCTTATCCAAATAGCTTTAAAAAAAAGGGGGTGGGTAAACCTATTTCCTACACTATCCCTTATAGTGGAAGTTTTTGGGGAATTAGGTTATATAATCTTCAAAATATGAAAACAAACTAAATTTTTTGAATGCAGAGGGGGGACCTAATCCAAAAGGATATTTTAAAAAACAAGAAGATTAATCAATTAATTTTAAAACTAAATTTTTAATTATCTTATTTTATCATTTTCCAATGTTTATTTTATTTTTAATAACAGGGATATCTCAGGAAAATAGAAGAACACAAGGAAATAGATTATTTTGAAGGAATATAAAGAGAATCAGGAAACAACCTATCTGTCAGCCTGTGACTCAAAACCAGAGCAAAAGCATGACAGCCAAAATACCATAAGCCAATTGTATAGCCAAAATACCACCAAAACATGGAGCTGAGCCAAATCAGCTCAAAAGGTATCAAAAGAAAGAGGAAACTCACCTCTTTCTGAAAATATAAGTCCCATCACCATAGGACAAGAAATAACAAAGTTATTCCTGCTCAAAGTTATTGATGAGCATAAACCTTAATTTTCTACTCTCATATAAAATATAGAAGGAGAGGCTTGACCCCATCAAATGGGTACTCAAAATGAAGCTTTAAGCCAGGGATATCCATTGGTACCAGCCAAACTGAGCTAGCACCAATATTACTGGAGTTATGGTCAATTTCAGGCCAAATAAGGGTGAACAAAACATTCACCTCTCATCTAACTTCCACAGTTTTAGTGCGAGATACTTGAAGTGGGGTCTTTTTGGAAAAAGCACAATCAGGGCTATCTGTTGGTGTCATCCATTTCCCCATAGCTCAACTACAACAAAAGTTATGGGGCAAAGAAGCTCAATGCAGCTTTTTGCCTATACCACGCAAATGTACAAAAATCTTGTACATGGGATACCTTTGCAATATTTGATGATACCCATATAAAATGAGGTACCATTGGGTAGAGCACAAACAGGGTTCCACACTGAACCAATTCTGAGGTTGATATCTCAAGAATTGACAAAGGTATGGCTGTTTTAAGGTCAGATTCTCACCTGCTGTCATATACAGCCTTACCATGGGATAATATCCCATAACCATTAATATGAGGTGTCTAATAGACAAACAAGCTTGTTTATACTTCAATACCTCATATGTCAGTCAATACCAGGGTCCCATACAGTTTCTGTACAGCATTCTACGCGTCATACACGTCAGAATCAGGCTGTGAGGTCCCCAGATGAAAATTTTCACCCTGTATTGGTGAAAACTGCCCAGATGTGGTTTCAAAACCACATCTAAGCCCAATAAAGGTTATACAGGCTGTTTGCAAACCACAAGCCAGTACTACAGAGTGAAAAAATCTTCACTTCCTCTATGTGGAAAGGTCTAGCACCCTTTCCACCACATTTCAGGATAAAAAGGGGGCTTTTCACAGCCAGATTTGCCTCCTCATTCTGCTCTTGAATAACCTATGTAGTAAACTGTCAAAAACAGTTTTACTCTTGGTTAATAATCAGGTATAATTATAAATCTTAAATATTGTAGTCTTTTATTATTGTAACCCAACAGATAAAGCTGCACCCAGGGCTTTCAACAGCGCTCACCACCACTATATCATATATAGTAAAGCCCTTTTAATCTTAAATTAAATTATCTTTAAACCCTTATAAATCTTTTTAAACCATTTTTACCGTGTCACAAACATAGTTAAAGCTGTACTTAGCCTACTTACACCTTTATCATAGTTTCATCCTGACACTATCAGAGGTCAATTATTCAGCATACTGAAAATAGAGAATATTATATCTGAAGAAAAGCGGGAGTTCCTTTTGGATTCATCTTTGGGAGACACAAGACCGTGGCCATTCCTTTGATTCTGGATTGAAACTCATTTGGAATTCAAGGATTGCTGGCAGGATTTATGGAATGAAGGATGACTCACTGGATTAATTATGGACTCAGGACTCACTCAACATAATGGACCAAAAAGATTATGTAAAAGAATCAACTCAAATGTCCCTTGTGATTTTAAAGAAGCTTTAAGACTCAGGGGCCTCAGAATGACACTAAACATATTCCCCTGTAGACTTGGGCTGGAAACAAATTACTCATAAAAAACAGCCAAGAAGCGGGAGGGCATTTTCCTTGTCAGGAGAAGTGCTGAAGGACCATTTTTGTCCTTAGCATGACAATCAACCTCTCCCTTTTGGTAACAGGAAGAAGGGGCTTCAAAGGTTTTTATCATTATCAAATTGGCCACAATTAACAAAGTGAAGTCCCAAGACATCAATTAAGACAATAAATTCCTCATCAAGAAATAGAACAATCAGAATAATTTTTCATCAAATGGGAATCATGCATATTGTAGAATAAAACAAGAGTAAAATAAAATCCAAAATAAAGCCCAAAGGAGCTCAAGAATAAAGATAAGCTCTTGGATTAGGTCAGGAGCTCCTTTCATGACCTAAGCTGAAGGACGTTTATACCTAATATTCAGGGGATAAAAATATAGTTGTAGGTCTGGTATGACCTTAAACTAAATTTTTTGTGGAAGGAAGGAGAAATAAGAATTTTGAAGACCTCGATATTTCAGGACACTAGAAAATTCTTGGAAAGAATTAAAATAACTAATTGAAGATGGAACACCACATTTTAGCAGCCAAATATAAATTAGTCATGAAGAAAGCGACACCAGTGATTGAGCCAATGCCTCAAGATCTTAACCCCCCTTTGGAAAGACCACCTTTTCCAAGAAATCCTTATTGAACACCCTTATCACCAAACCCACCTATATTTCAAGAAACCTCCAAGGTCACTAATTAAAGGCTACAAGCAGTTAACTTTGGCCCACAAGGTTGGCCATAAAATGAAGGAATAAATTTACTCAGAAATTTCATTAGCTTAAGGGAAAAAGAAATAGATGTCTGTCAAGAATAAAGAGGATTACTCAAACACTCATATGGAAAACCTTAAAAGATACCAGGAATACCTCATAAACCTTGACAGAAGAAACCAATTCCCATATCCAAATAATTTTTACCCCAGTTTACTGAATTGAGCAGAGAAATAATCAGGAATAGACTCTATAAGAAATCCACCTCAAGTTACACAAGCTCAATTTTCTTATGGAAAAAAAATCAAATGGGAAACTCAGAATTGTCCATGACCTTCAGGAGCTCAACAAAGTCACCATAAAGTATGCTGGCTTACCACATCACATTGAAGGATTTGTAGATGGATTTGCAGGAAGGGAATTATATGGACTGGGAGAAATCATGGGAGAATATGATGAAAGAAAAATAGATGTCACTAAAAGACCCCTTAAACCTTCTGAAAAAAGTCTTGGAAGGATAAAACTCACAAGATTACCCCAAGGAGCCACCAACTCAGTAGCAGTATACCAAGCCTAAATGACCTGGATACTCCAAGAGGAAATACCAAAAAGTGTATGCATTTTTCATGGTGATGGAGGAATAAAAGGACCAAGATCACTTTAAAAACAAGAAGCGCTACCAGAAAGCCCCTCAGTCAGAATATCTACATGGGAATATTCCATAACCTTAGAAAGAGTTTTATTCAGGATTGAAGAAGCCGGACTTGCTATCTCAGGATCAACATTCTTTTGCTATGTACCAGCTTTGGAAATAGTAGGGCATGTTGTATCATTTAAAGGAAGAACAATCTCAAAACAAAAGATCAAAAAAATTGAAACTGTCCAACACCTCTCAACAAGAAGGAAATAAGAGTATTTCTTTGACTTTGTGCCAATGTGAGGATGTTTATTGAAAATTTCTCACAAGCTGCATCACCAATCAGAGGCTCACCAGGGAGGATTTGGAGTGGAATTGGGATGTAAAATGTAAAAATGTTTTTCATAAACTCAGAAGAAGAGTTGGAGAAGAGATAAACCTCAAAAAATTGGATTATGAAAAAGGAGAAGGAAAAATTAAGCTATAAGTAGACTCAAGCTACATTTCTGCAGGAGCAGTACTCACTAAAGAATAAAAAGAAGGAAGATACAGAAAAGTGTTATATGAATCAATAAAACTTTCAAAATTAGAATCACAATACTCAATACCAAAATCAGAGCTCTGTAGAGTTGCAAAAATCCTCAGGAAGCTTCAAACAATACTTTGGGAATGGATTTTGAATTAAAGGGTTATTCCAAGGCCTTAATTGAAATTATAAACACCCCTTGCTTACCCAATGGCCCTATGACAAGATGGGTGGCTTTCATTAAACTATTTTCCTTTGATTTGGTCCACAAACCAGTTAAATCTTTCAGTATTCCAGATGGGCTATCCATAAGACCAAAAAACTTAGAATAATACAATAAAGATGCACCAGAATTTGATGAAGAATAAGATGGGATCAAGCCACACCTTAGATTTGAGGATAATAATGCAAATACACTGAATTTTTCAGGAATAAAAGTAGGGTGTTGATAAAAACACATAAGCAAATTGGTAAAAACAAGTAAGGGGTGCCCTGGGCCCATTTTTAATTAAGAATGAAACACAATTGGGCCTGTATTGGGCAAAAACATGCCCAAAAGAGGTTTTTTCCCCACAAAATCTCTCTAACTTCAAATTGTTTCAGATTTTTTTGCCCAGCCCCCCCCAAAAAAAACAAGCCCAAACACCCCAATAATCCACATTATCTTCCCCCAAGCCATTGTTTTTTTTTTGGAAAAACAGCATTACGAAAGCCATTTTGCAAAGCTTTTCACACTTTTTTTCCCCCAAAGACTGCATTTTCCACCACAACAACCTGCTTTCAAGCCTCTCAATTTTCAATTTTTTACCTTCCCTCATCTATTAATCCCACATTTAAACCACTTTCTTTCACTCTTAACCACTTCTGTTCATTTTTCACACCTTTTTTCACCTCTTTTTCACATTTCGAAAGGTTCTTACCCCATTCCAAATCCCCCAATTCCCTTATTTTTTCACTTTTATACATATTTCTCATTAAAAATGCTTCAACCCCCCTATGAAGGTGAATTTCAGACCCTTGAGCTTCTTTGGCAACATGTGCATAATGTTGCCAGGGCTCAGGAGTATGCTGTGTCCACCTTGAGGTCCAATATGACCCACAACCAGTTTGGAATATGTTGTGACAGGTCTGGAACCCCAAATCCCAACAAAAGCCCATCCAAAAAAGTTACCTCAAGAAAGCTTGACTGTCCTTTTAGACTTTATGCCTGGAAATATGCCAAGAGTACCACTTGGACTCTTAAAGTCAAAAATCCTGAACATAGCCATGATGCCACTGAAAATATCATGGCACATCCTGCTTTCAGGAAATTCAATGAGCAAGAAACATCCCAAATTTCTCAAATGTCTGAATCACTGCTCATGCAAAGGCAAATTCAGGCCCAATTATGCAGCCAGAGGGAGTCTGACAGGCCCCCAATCCTTCAAGACATTTACAACCAAGTCAAGAAAATCAAGAAAGACAAACTGCAAGGCAGAAGGCCCATTGATGCTCTTATTGACACTTTCAAAGAAGAAAATTTTGTTTGGTCCTCTGCAAGGGATTCTGAGGGACACATTACCTCCTTCTTTTTTAGTCACCCCCTGGCCATAAAACTTCTTCATGGCTTTCCTCATGTCATTCTTATGGATTGTACTTATAAAACCAATAAGTACAAAATGGCCCTTTTTCATATTTTTGGATTCAGCTCAACCAATAAGACCTTTTCTGGGGCTTTTTGCTTGATGATGAAAATGAACCTTCATATACTTGAGCATTAAATCAATACATAGAAAAGGTCCTCAACAACACCAATCTTGTTCCCCCTCCAGTTATTGTTATTGACAGGGATCTGGCCTTGAAAAACTCTATTAAGAAGCTCTTCCCAGACTCCAAATTCATGCTATGCATTTGGCACATCAAAAAGGATGTATCTGCTCATTGCATGAAGAAAATTGGTCATGGAACTGATCTTGAAAATTTTATGGGCCTTTGGAATCAAGTAATATACTTCTTCACTTTATTTCACTTTTCTTCTTATTATTGTTTGTGTTAATGACTTTGGGATTCATTTCTCAGGTTATATATTCATCCACTGAAAAGTCTTTCAAAGACAATTGGAAGAAGCTTCAAAAGAAAGTCAAAAGTCCTGAAGTCATGCAATAATTGGAAAAGACGTGGCTTCCTCTAAAGGAGTATTATGTGCAAGCCTGGACCAACCACCATTGCCACCTGGGTGTGGGCTCCACGTCCAGAGTTGAAGGTGCCCCTGCCATGGTTAAACTTTGGCTCCAAAAGTCCACTGGTACTACCCTGGAGGTAGTCAGGGCTCTCCACATGGCATTCAGAAAACAATTTATTTAAATAATAAACAGAATCTCCAAAGAAATTATTGTCCATGTCAAGAATTTTCCTCCACACATCTGTGCCCTCAATGGCAAGTTGTCTCATTATGCTCTTCAGATTGCCTTTGAAAATTTCAAAACAAAATTTCCTCCAAATGAAAAATGCACCAACAAATACAACAATTATAAAGGCATTCCTTGCAAGCATAAGACCCAAAAGGCATTTGCCAAGCGCCAAAGGCTTGAATTATCAGACTTCCATCCTCAATGGCATTTGAATTTGCCTGTGAGGGTTTTTAAATTTCTTATTATTATTATTTTTCTAATTAACTGATTTTATTTGTGATAGTCTTCTCAGGCTGGTTTTCAAGGTGATGATCAAAGTGTTGAAAAAGAAAGAAAGAATGAATCCAAGAAAATGTTTGAAGACATTGGGGAAGACCTGTTTCAAGGGCCAATGGCAGAGATCACTCCAATACTTCAACATTTTCAAGATGTTTTGACTGGAAAAGTCCCATTTGATCAAATTCCCAACAGTCAAGAGGATGATCAATATTATGAAGAACCTCTAGAATGCAAGAATATCCGTGGAAGCCCCAAGGAGCCAAGAATAAAAATGAAAATCAAAACAAAAGAGAACCTTCAATATTTGAAATTATTGAAATTCAATTCAAGAGAAGAGGAAGACCCCCCTCAAAAGTGACCAGTACAACAACATCAAGATCCCAGTCAAATGTCCCCTCTCCAATTATGGAAGTGGAATCATCTGAAGATTCTGAAGATTCTGAGGACTCATTATCTAAATCCATCAGTTCATCAGATTCACTACCCTCAGCAACTGAATTAAATAAATCAGAAGTAACCCTTAGAAGGTCCAGAAGATTGGCAATTGGAAGCAAAACCTCACAAAGAAAATCACACAAGCCTGCCAGCAGTTTGAATATCTATGATGCAATTGACTTGACCTGTGAGCATTGTCAAAGCAATTATCAAACAAGTGATGAATTCTCCAAGCTGTTTGTGAGTTTCTGATTCTTTTTAATGTAATTTTCTGTTGTTTATTTTGATATTTATTCCTTCTTTGAGCTTATTTTATCAGATAACTGGCTCAGAAGACTTGCCCGAGTTTATATTGAAATACACCTTCAAGGCCATCAATTTCCAGGGTGATGGAAGCTGTGGCTACAGAGCAGTATCCCACTTCATTTAAAAGACTCAAGATCAATGGGCTGATGTCAGAGGTGACTTGGCTGAAGAAATTCACCAAAATCAAGACCTTTATGAAGCCATGAACACCTTAATTCCCTCAGTATCCTCTTATTTGGAAAAAAGAATTGAATGGTATGAAGATGTTGGCCAGGCTCCAAAAATGAAGTGGATGTCCATGCCTGAAATGAGGGAACCAATTGCAAATAAGTATAAAAGACCAGTTTTCTTTTATTCCACAGCCCAATCTTTTTCTTTTTTCCCTTATTTCTGTCCTCCAAATGATAATCCCCCCATTTTCATCTGCTTCTTGAATAGTTGTGCTCATTTTGTTCCTTTGGACATCATCATTGCTAAAGTTTATCCAGTTCCCCCCATTACTGTGAACTGGGAGATTCATGCCCAAACACAAGCCCTGGGGTGGGCTGATAAATTTAAGAAACACATAATGTTGTATTTGTCCAATATTCCTCCCCCCTCTCAGAAAAACCCACTATTTTGGAGGTTGATTCTTATTGAGTGATTTTTGTATATACAATTTATGCGAATTATCCCCCTCCTCAGTCATATTTATTGCTTAAATCCCACCTCAGTCTCCTTTTTTATCAAAAATGTGGAACTTTTGTACTTGAAAATAGTCATATTACACACAAGAAAAAAACAGTTGAAAAAAACACTCATTGCGCCTTCACTTGTTGTCCCACCAAAACAATTTTCCCAATTAATGAGCTTCTGGTTCTTTATTGTCCAGATTGAACCCTTTAATTTAAAAAAAAATTAAGGAAATTCATAAGTGGGAAGTTATTAAATTCACTTTTTAAAAATAGGCATATTACAATGATGGGGAAATGATTTGTAAAAAGACCTTTTTGCGCCTTAACTTGTCCCACCCAAAAAAATTCCCAAAATTATGGGATTCTGGTTCTTTATTCTTCACATTGGACCCTTCATTTTTAAAAAAAATGAAGGAAATTCATAAGTGGGAAGATTTTAAATGAATTTTTGAAAAAAATATGCCATTTTGGCTTATTGGCCAAATTGGTGAAATTTGGCAAAAAAAAAATTGAAAAAATTTGTGGCAGAAAAAAATTAAAAAAATCCCGAAAACTGAGCCTGAGGAATTTTTTCAAAAATAAGGTCACTTACGTGTTTTTACCATAAACCTACGTGTTTTTACCATAAATTTGTAAAAACACATAAGCTTTTAGTAAAAACACGTAAGGGCTTACGCGTTTTTACTAAAAGCTTACATGTGTTTACCAACACCTGAAAAGTACCAACAAAACAATAAGGATTTTGGAAGAGAATGGAAGAATACTTCATTATAATGAAAAAATCAGAATCAATCAGGGAAGAAGAAGTTAGAAGGATTAAAAGAATGTGAGCCTTAGAGGTAATTTCATATACCCAAAAGACCACAAATACAAAATTAACATATAAATATAAATAAAATAAATTTATTTATATTATTCAAATAAAAATTAAAATATAAATATAAGCTTATATTCAAAATAAAAAATTTAATTGAAATTTAAAATTAAAATTACATTAAGTTTTGGAATTATAAAATTACATTTATACTTGAAAAAACTAAGTAAAAATGAATTTTTAACAAAATTGTAAAAAAATAAATGAATTTGGAAAAAAGTTAAATACAAATTATTATAACTTTTTATCCAATAAATAAACATATAAAAATTATTTCACCATTGGATTCCTCATAAAAAATCAGGTGGGGTCACCTCTGAGTGAAATTCTTGTAACTCAACTCTAAATAAGCTTAAATTAAGTTTTTAGTATTTTCAATACAAAAGTTGAAAATCCTAAAAACCTTGATTTAATTCACACCACATGTGGTGTTAACCATCAATTTTTGTGTTAAAATTGAGGTGTTGTGTTTAGTTTAGAAGTTATGAGGAATCGAAGTACTTTCAATTGAATTCAATTGAAATGTCAAAATGTGCGCGTGTATTACATAAGTGAACTTTGATTTACATATGAGATGTCAATTATTACTGTATTGTACTGTACAATTGAATTGAATTACATATGTAAATTATAAGTATAATACATGATGAGGAATTAAAGGAAAAATAAATTGGAAAGATTAAATTTGGGTGGGAAAAGGAACTCCAGCTCTAAGGGGGAGCTAGACCCCCAAACTCCTTGCTGACAGGCGTGGGATGTCAAAATTCATGCAAAAGTTCATCACTTTTGGCCTGGAATTGAGCTACAGGGTCTGTGGACTCAATTGATGATGAGGTTTTGATACCAACTGGGGTAGTTTTAGCTGTTGCCAAGAGGGTAAAACTACCCTTAAGATAAAACAATAATAGTAAAAACAGCTTTAACTGGTTTCTACGTCTCTTACACACATTCTGACGTGTTTTGAAGGCTCTAGGCCTGCTATTGCTATAGTAATGGCTGATTTAAGGGTCTAAAATGGCTAAAAATGGCTTAAACCAGCCTTTTTTGGTCTAAACCAGGGTTCAATGATGCCATAATTGGCTTTTCTGTTGTAAGACTGTTTTTCACGACTGACAAGAGTAAATTTTCCTTTTTGGAGTAAGAGAATTGATGGCTATATAAGAATGTCTTCTTTGCCCCACTTTTCTCTTCATGTTAGAGTCTTTTCCTTTTATAATTAGTTTAAACATTGTTAGACCAATCAATAAAAGATTCCAACCACCTTTTTTAAATCATTTTAAATCTTTTAACCACGTGAAAAAATCATTATAATCATTGTTTGTAACTTTTATAATCATTTTTACCCTTGAACCACCCCAAAAGTGAATTAAAGCATCTTTCATCACTGTAAACTTTTTCACTTTGTTTCCAAATTCACTCTGCTCACTTTTGGGCGTGTTTTCTCTTTAATATTCTTTTTAAAAACTCTGTTCTTTAATTAATTGCTTGCAGTTCTTTGCTCAATTGATTCCAATTGAAATTGCTCTTGAACAAATTTCTTTTGTAGCCTTAAATATCTCTTTTGGAGTATTTTTGGATACATTTTTATTGTTGTTAAAAAAATAAATCTTTACAATATTTTTTTTTATACTTATAAAGTTAAAAACAATAAAATTGGCGTGTTTTTCTCTTGAAAATACTATTTTCATACTATTTTTAATCATATTTTACTTGATTTTTTAATCCAAGTTTCATATGCAAACCTTACATTTGGGGGCCCAGCCATGATATTTTCCCTGTGACATAATTTTTGCTGTTTTTAAATCTTTCTTCTTATATTGAAAAATTTAAAAACATCTAAAAAATACTTATAATTTAAAAAATCCAGAAAAAAATAACTTTTTTCATATTTCAAGTGAGGCTTTCTGTTTTTCATTTCTCTCTTGAAAAACTCCTTTTCTACTTAATCAATTGGCCTTGTTATAAACTTTATTGTCAGACAATGTGGTATGACAAGAAAATATTGAAACAGCCTCAACAGTAACAAGCATTCTTCCTGCAAGTACTGTGAATTCTGACCATAATAGCTGTAAGGTTTGACTATGAAACAATAAGTAAAAATTACTAATATTTTACTTATTGTACTATTCATGTCCTTATAAATGAAATAAATAAGATAGAAAAAATTATAATAATAAAGAATTATTATAATTATGGCATAAAAATAATTATATTATCAAATAAATATAATAATAATATAAATAAATATATTAATATCAGATAATTAATATATTTAAAAGCACTTTATTATTGTTACCAACAAATAAAAACGGTGTAAAAAATTGTCTTTTATTAATAAAAACCAATTAATAATAAGAATATTACTAATATTAAAGCTATAAATTAATATAAATACTAGTTATATTAATTATAGAATTATTAAAGTAATAATAGAGGAAAATTATTATGATAAGAGAAATGATCTACTTTTAATACTTAATATAATGGTTTTGAATAATTTTACGCCAAAAAATGTAAATACAACCTTTTTAAATTGTATTTACAATTAATTTTAAGAGAAATTACAATTTATCTTGATTTTACGTGGAATAGAGGTTTTTAAGAGAAATTTAAACAAAACAATTAAATAATTGTAATAATCACATCAAAGATGATGATTATAACAATATTATCTTTGGTCTTTGATAATATAAGAGTTTTATATATAAAGAATAAATAAATTACCTTCTGATTTAATGATTTAGTGCTTTGTAAGCATCTGAGGGGAAAACAGAGTAAAAAGAGCTCTATTTATAGGAAATACCTCCCTCCAATAGTCCAGCGGGCTTCTAGTAGAAGTTTACTGATGATTTCTACTAGAATTGATCAATATCTTAAGGTTTGGTGATGATTACATCATGATCAAACCATCTTACCTCATAATTACGCCATTATGTAGAGTTATCACTATAGCTCTAAGTTTGATGACATAATATGCTTTGCAGAAGCCTAAACTTTGTGTATTTTCTTAGTATTAATCACATTCTAAAATTATCCACCAGTTTTATCACTTATATGACTGTTAAACTTAAAATAAGATTACAGTGAGTGATCTTAAATGTTCAAATTTAAGCTTAAACTTTGATCATTAATACCGTTTAAGCTTTACACGCTACAGCTATTCTGAGAGTGGATTCTGATAGCTTGGTATGTCATTAGTACACTTCCAAGAGAATTTTATTACATCATCAAAACTCTATTTTTGATGATTTTTCTTGTAACTCATCTTTTCTGTTGAAATTTAATATTTTAAACTTCAAACCATGATTTCAAGGGGTTATACCTTGAGTATTATAATACAAAATATGTCATTCTTCACAAATGAACTAGTAGAAATTATTTGGTGACTTTATTTTTGGTTTATCACTCTATCATGTATATTTCAAAAGATATTAGCTAATATCCTTGAATATATGCGTTGACCAAAAAAGTGCATATATTCAGCTTAACTCTTTAAGTATTGACTTTGAATATTAGCTTCTTAATTGTTTTATGTGTAGAACTTTATGAGGAATCCAATGGTACAATTTATTATACATGGTGTTTCATTGGTATTTGAAATAAGTAAGGATTCATGTTTTTTATAAGGTGTTATTACTCATAACTCCATAAATATTGACTTCACAGATATGCCATAAAAATGGTATATGTGTATTTTACCAATATTAATTCATTGGTGTAGTTTACTTCACATGTTTATCCATTGGAATTTAAGTTAAACCAAGTTTTATGCCTATTTATGGCAGTTTTGTGGTTTTAAGGGCATTATTTTTAAGGTATAATTATTTTAAATATTTCTTGTGACCTTTTTGGGTATGTGGTCATATCTCAAAGGTTCACAATAGTACAATTATTATAACTCAGAATAATCAACCTGAACCAAGTTTTTCTGAATTAAGTAAGTTGGATATAAGTAATACCCTTCAGAAAGCAAAGAATTTGGAAAATTGAATTTTTTTTGACATAAAATTACTACTTTAAGTTTTTTAATCATAAAATATGCCTTCAACCAGATCAGGAGCCAGCTATACACCCTCAAGCAGCTCCCAAAAAGGTCATAGACGTGATTATGGCAGAAGCCAGCCAGCTACAGAAGGACAAGGGTCAGTTGATGACTTCCAAATTAATGAATTATGTCATTCTGAAGCTGATAATACTGATTTACCTTCAAAAAGAGCTGGCACTGCCACATAAAGCCTCAGTGGACATATACAAAGCCAGCCAGAAGGCTTACAAGAATGCATTGCAGCACAAAGAGTACCAGATCCTTGCAGCTCTGTGGAAAAACTGCATGAATTCTTACCTGGCTGTGAGAAATTTCCTGGGCCATCCCAACACTTGCAAGTTACTCAATGGATGGCATCCATTAATGGAAAAGAAGACCATGATGCGTTTAACAGCAGAATGGAGGAAAAACAACCCTCCAACACCCAAGCAAATACTAAAAACAGCCCCAGTAGCCAGAAGAAGCAGTTCCAATGTGAAAAAGCAGCCATAAGCTCAAAACAAGGGCAAAGGCAACACACCAGCCACAAAACCTTACAGCCAGGGCTACAGGATCCCAAAGATTCAGCAGGATGCCATGGAAGATGTATTTCAGATGGCCAGAACAGTGATGGAATTACAGAAAAAGGAGGAAGCCAGATTAAAATATCAGAAATGATTTCTGACAGTTTTGATTCTATACCAGAGTTTTATGAAGCTATAAATGATGTAAAAACTCATGTTTCTAATAAAAATTCATCCATTTTTAACAATCTTAAAACAAACAACTTAAGTCTGAGCCAAAGAAATGGAACACTTATGTGTTATGAAAACTTTTCAAGAGCAATTAAAACTTCCAATAATGACAATTTATTTGTAAATAAATTCAATGAACAATCTACCATTATTAAAAAATTGACAGACAAATAATCTAAATTCAATATTAATGACATAATTGAAACAAGAATAAAATAAGCCATAAGTACTATCAAAGAAAAGAAAAATAGTGGTCTTGAGAATATTTCAAAATCATTTACTGAATTAAAGACATATACAATTGCGTTGAAAGGGTGTTTCAACACCTCACAAGAGGAAATATCAAAATAACAATTAATTTGAACCAAATCACTTCTTATAATACTAGACAAACAGAACTATGGCAAGAGTTAACACAAACAGAAGATAATCATAAAACTAATTTAATAAATTCAATACAAAGCTCAACACATGAATCCAGTAATTGCCAATGGTGTAACAATAGTAAAATGAATGATATTGAACAATTACTTCACACCTTACCAAGAATTTCTACACCTTTGAAGAAGAATGAGGGCACAAAGATTCCAAATCCACAAGTATTTGGAGTTGAAAACTCACAGTTAAAAAATGAATTTTCCACTTCTTTTCATAACCTGGAACCACTAATGGGCCAAGCACTCCTTAAAAAAGTACCAAAACTTAAAGAATGACCTCACTTCAGTGGTGAAGTAGAATATGACCATATGGAATTCATCAGAGGTATTTACATGATTGAAGAAGATTTTGAATTCCCAGACAGATTGGTAACAACAATATTTAACACCTTGTTTACCAGATCAGCTCACATATGGTATATCAAATTAAGACAAGCACATGGACATGAAAGTTGGACTTGGTGGAAAACCCAAATTATCAACAAATGGGCCAATGATGATTGGAGGCTAAAGTGGAAACAGTCTTTGAATCTGCCAAATTTAATGCTGATAAAGACAAAGCTTTACCATGGTTTTGCCAACAGAAAGACAGATTAGCAGCATTGTATCCTGACATGTCAGAATTTATGATCCACAGAAAGATTCTGAGACAATGTGGAGGTGACTTAGAGGATCCTGTCAAAAGCAGGACTACTGAAAAATCTTCAGCAGAAGATATTATCAATATATTAGAAGAAGTAACCACCAGGACCAGGATTGGTTCTAGTACGGTGAATCTCAAAACGAGGCTTAATACCCCTTGGAAACATTCTGTTGACTAAAATACCAAAGGGAATTCTAATAATTTTAAGTACAAATCTGCAGATATAATGAGAAAGTGCCATATTTGCCAAACACCCCCCACTTAGCCAATACATGTCCAAAGTGGGGGAAAATCCTTGAAACTGATATTGGAAAAGAACCTGATGTTGAGAAGGATGATAATATAATGAAAGAAAATTCATTGATAAGTCATCAACATTTTGTGAATCTTCAAAAGATATAGAAAATATCAATGCCACTTTTGACATAATGGAGTCTTATTTCCACTTTCCACAATTAGGCAATGGTCAACTTGATTTGTCAAAAATTCAAGATGCACAACTTATGAAAAACAAACCAAGCAAGGGAAAAGGTTATACAGCTGGTAACTCCTGTACAACAGAAGTGGTAATTGAAAACAAACCCCCTAAACCTTTACTTGCCCCAGGAGCCTTCTGCACTTGTATCGGCAAATCTTTTCTTGAGACTTGTGTATCAAATTTTGAAGACCAATTGTTACAAATTGATGGCATAAAATTCAATAGTGCAAGTAATCCAATGAAATCATTGGGAATCTTTGAGACCAATGTAATATTTCCACATATTAATGGAAATTTAAGAATAACTGTTGAATTTTTTGTTATGGAAAATTGCTCTAGTACCCATTTTAAATTTGGAAATGACTATCTAATCATGTATGGAATAGATTTATATAACAACAAGGACAGATACTTTACTATTGGAGAAAATAAGAATCAAAAATTTCCCTTTTTACCATTTAAAAAACAAATTACAGTAAGTAAAGGAGCCCCAGTCAACTTACAGCTGGAAAGATTCAAATCTGAACAGTTAGGTGAGCCTTAAATAAGCCTTCATTTGACTCATAGTCAGGAAAATGAACTTTCTGCCCTTTTATATTACCACAATGAAGCATTCCCATAAGACAAAGAACCTTTGGGGGAGATCATTGGTCATGAAGTTGACATCATCCTTAATATTGAGAGACCTTATCTACCACTCACAAGAAGGCCTGCATATCCAGCAAGTCCTAAATCAAGAGAAGCTCTAGAAATTCATATTAAAGAACTTTGAGACCTTGTTGTAATAGGAAAGGTTGGCCATAATGAGGAAGTATAAATACCTACACCCATCATAGCAGCATGGCATAATGGAAAATCCAGAATGGTTGGGGACTTCAGAGCTCTGAACACTTACAATGCTCCAGACAGATACCCAATACCAACAATCTACATTGCCCTTACCCAGATATCCGAAGCAGTGTATATAACCACTATGGTTGCCCCTAAAATGTTTCATCAAAATGTGGTGCCACCAAGGGCAATAAAATACAAAAGAATCATTGTTCATTCTGTAGTATATGAATATTTGGGGACGCCTTTTGGTATCAAGAATGCACCTTCACACTTCCAAAGAATGATGAATGAAATCTTTCCTGAAGAACTTTCAGAAGGATGGTCAATCATTTACATTGATTGAATTATTGTCTTTTTGAAAACTTGGGAAGAACATATGAACAGATTATCCAGAGTTTTGACAAAAATCCAATTTGTGAACATGAAAATTTCTTCAAAGAAATGCCATTTTGGATTTAAAGAACTTAAAGCACTGGGACATGTAGTATCTGTTTTATCCCTTGGAAGTGACAAGAACAAGGTTGCAGCAGTATTTCTGAAGCCCATGCCTCAAAACAAGAAAGAAATTCAGTCATTTTTAGGGTTTGCAGGATATTACAGGAAACATATTAAAGATTTTGCATCCATAGCAAGACCTCTTTATAAATTATGTGACAAAGACACAGTATTTGAAATGAATGTTGACAGAGTCAAGGCCTTTGAATCTTTGAGACAAGCCTTGAACACTGCTCCACTCTTACTGATGCCAGACTTAAAGCTGCCTTTTAAGCTTTATATTGATGAATCAGGAGATGGGCTTGGTGCTGCACTTCATCAAGTCCAGATGATCAATGATAAACCTGTGGAAGGACCCATATGCTTCCTTTCCAGGCAAATAAAACCAGCTTAAGCCTGATATGGAGCCAGTCAAATTGAATGCTTATGCCTTGTCTGGGCCTTGGAGAAGCTAAATTACTTTCTGGAAGGATGTGTTTTTGAATTAATAACAGATTGTACCACTGCTAAGTCACTTTTAAACATGAATACTTCTAACAGGCAGATGCTCAGATTGCAAATAGCCATACAAGAGTATAGGGGCAATATTACCATTGTTCATAAAGATGGGAATATTCATAAAAATACATATTGACTGAGAAAATTGCCATTACCAAATAATATTGATAATCCTTCTTATGTTCCAGAGGAAGCTTCCCTACAAATCCCCATAGAAGGAATCAGTGTTACAGACCTGAACACCACTTTCTTTGAGGAGGTAAGAAACAGTTATACTCAAGATACGAGTTGTAGCATTTTATGCCAGTTACTTACTAAGGACTGTAAAAACAATTCTTTGATACATGCCTTAGATGAGATACAGAGAAAACCATATGATGAAGGAATATTCCACTTACTGGATGGTATAATTTACAAGAACTAAGCATAAATGTGTCATGACACTTGTAGACAGGTCCTGAATCAATCTTGTACTTAAAGAATGCCATGAAAGCCCTTTCTCAGGACATCTGTCTGAGGACAGAATAAGAGAAAAAATAAAAACCTGCATATGTTGGCCAATGTGGCAGAACAATGTTTCAGAGTATTGCAAAACCTGTGATATATGTCAAAAAGCAAATAAATCCACTGGAAAAAGACTTGGAAATATGATCAAGATCCAAGAACCTAGCAGACCTTGGGAAATTGTCCATATGGATTGGGTAACTGACCTACCATCAGGGGGTGACAGAAGTTATAATGCTTCCATAGTGATTTTTGACAGATTTAGTAAGACTCCAATCCTTCTACCATGTCACAAGAATGATAAAGCCATGCATACAGCTCTTCTGATATGGAATAGAGTAGCATCATGGACTGGCATATTCACAAACATCATTAGTGACAGAGATCCAAAATTCACCTCACCACTATGGAAAAATCTTCACCAACTATTTGGGAAATAATTATTCTTATCTACAGCCTACCACCCACAAACTGATGGTTTGGCTGAAAGCATGATCCAGACCTTAGAAGATGTGATAAGAAGAATTTTTGCATATGGCCTTGAATTTTAATATTGTGATGGATTTACCCATGATTGGTTTACTCTTTTACCACAACTGGAATTGGCATATAAGACATCCATTCATTCCAGTACCAATCAAACTCCTGCTATTCTAGAAAAAGGATGGAATCCCAAATTACCTCATGATTCATTGAGGAAAGATTTGGTTGAGATAAATCCTACAGCTTCTAGCTTCAAATGAATACTGGACAAAACTAGAAAGAATGCCACAAGGTGCATGGAAGATTCTTTTGTATATGCCAAAGACAAATGGGACAAATCACATGCCACTCCAGATTTCAAAGTGCAGGATTTAGTACTTTTATCCGCCACTAACTTCAATAACATCAAAGGATGTAAAAAGCTAAAAGATTCCTTTGAAGAACCTTTTGTTATTAAGGCCCTCCATGGAGAAAATGCTGTTGAAGTAGAACTATCTGAAGAGCTTAGCAATAAGCATCCTACATTTCCAGTCAGCTTGATAAAGCCATATAAATCTAGTGATGCTGAAAAATTTCCTTTACAGAATGAAATTTCCCAAGTTATACCTCCTATCGAATCAGGTGGCATGAATAAGATTAACAAAGTTCTCAAAGAAAGAAATATGAGAACCAATAAAGTAAGGAATACCTTGTTAGGTACAGTGACCCAACTTGTGAAAAAGAATACTTGGCAGAAAAGGACATACCTGAAGCTACTAAGCTTCTCAGAAGGCTCAGAAACACTAGAAAAAACAATATTCCAAAGTAATATTCCTCTTTAGGGGGAGGGAAGGTGAGCTTTAGACATATTTTAATATACCCAAAACACCACAAATAACAAAATAAGATATAAATATAAATAAAATAAATTTATTTATATTATCAAAATACAAATTTATATATGAAAACAAGAATTTAATTTTAATTTGAAATAAAAAATTACATTAAATTTTGAAATTGTGAAAATGCACTTTTACTTGAAAAAATTGAGTAAAAATGAATTTTTAATAAAATGAATGAAATTAAGATATTTTTGGTAAAATGTGACATAAAATATATTATAGCTTCTTATCCAATAAACAAACTTAAGAAAATTACTTCACCATTGGACTCCTCATAAGAAGTAAGGTGGGGTAACCTCTGGGTAAAGTTTCTGTAACTCAACTCTAAATAAGCTGAAATTAATTTTTAGTATTTTCTGTACAAAATTTGAAAATCTTCAAAAACTTAATTTAATTCACACCACATGTTATGTTAACCATCAATTTTAGTGTTAAAATTGAGGTGTTGGGTGTAGCTTAGAAGTTATGAGGAATTGAAGTATTTTCAATTGAAATGTCAAAATGTGTGCATGTATTACATAAATGAACCGTAACTTACATATGAGGTATCAATTAGTACAGTTGTTTACTGTGAAAACTCAATTGAACTTTATGTTTAAATTACAAGTGTATTAAATGATGAGGAATTAAAGAAAAAATAAATTGGAAAGGTTAATTCTGGGGGGGGAAAAAACTCTAGCTCCAAAGGGGAGCCAGACCCCCAAAGTCCTTGTTGACAGGAATGGTATGTCAAAATCCACGCAAAAGTTCATCACTTTTGGCCTGGAATTGAGTCACAGCATCTGTGACTTATTTGATGATGAGGTTTTGATACCAAGCAGGGAAGTTTTAACTCTTTCCAAGAGGGTAAAACTACCCTTAAGTTAAAACAATCTTAGTAAAAACATCTTTAAGTGGTTTCTACGACTTTTACACACATTCTGACGTGTTTTGAGGGCTCTAGACCAGGTATCACTATAGTAATGGGTGAGTTAAGGGTCTAAAATGGCTAAAACCAGCCCTTTTTTGGTCTAAACCAGGGTTCAATGATGCCATAACTGGCTTTTCTGTTGTCAGAGTGTTTTCCACGACTGACAAGAGTAAAGTATACTTTTGGAGTATGAAAATTGATTGCTATAAAAGAATGTCTTCTTTGCCCCACTTTTCTCTTCATGTTAGAATCTTTTCCTTTTATAATTAGTTTAAACACTGTTAAACCAATTGATAAAAGATTGCAATAACCCTGTTTATATCATCTTGAACCTTTTCACCATTTGAAAAAATCATTATAATTATTGTTTGTAACTCTTACAATCATTTTTACCCCTTGAACGACCCCTTAAGTGAATTAAAGCATCTTTCATCACTGTTAACTTTGTCACTTTGTTTCCAAATTCACTCTGGTCACTTTTGGGCATGTTATCTCTTTAAAGAACTTTTTAAAGACTTTTTCCTTTGATTAATTTCTTGAAGTTCTTTGCTCAATTAATTCCAATTGAAATTGCTCTTGAAGAAATTTCTTTTGTAGCCTTAAATATCTCTTGTGGAGTATTTTTGGATACATTTTTATTGTTGGTAAAACAATGAATCTTTATAATATTACTTTTTTATCCTTATAAAGTTAAAAACAATAAGATTGGTGTGTTTTCTCTTAAAAATACTTTTCATACTATTTTCAATAATTTTTACCTTTTACAAATTTTTAGGACAGGAAAAGTACTTTATTTTATAATCAAAATTTCATATGCACACCTTATGAAGAAGGTAACTCAGATTTTTCTTGGAAGATGGCCTATCAAAAAGAAGAAATAACCCAAACCCCCAATCAATCATATCAAGTCAAGCAACTAAAATTCAAAGTTTGAAATCACTCCTAGAAGACATGGGCAAAAGAGGAAAAAATGAAATTTACAGAAGGATTAAATCAAGATTTTGTTGTGAAGTAATGAAGGAATAAGTCAATAAATGAGCTCAATCTGTCTTGGCCTGCCACAAGAGAAGTCAAATCTTACAAAGGGAACAAGGAAAGACTACAGAAAAATCAACAATCTTTGAAAGAATCAGCATGGATGCAGTTCATATCAAATGTGGAAGATATAATTACATGGTTGTGGCCAAACATCATTTTTCAGGACGGCCAGAAACAGTTGGACTAGTAAAACTAAAAGAAAATGCAGTTTCAGGATGGGTAATCTTGGAATGGATATGCAGGTATGGCTCACCAAAAGAAGTGACTGTTGATAGAGAGCCAGAGTGTGGAAAAGAATTGCAAGATGCAGTAGGGAAAGCAGGATCAAGGATCAGAGTCACCACACCCTATTACCCAGAGTCTCAAGGAATGGTTGAAAGGGGCCATAGACAACTCAAAGATGAACCAGTCAAGGAATGTGTGGAAAATGGAGGAAAATGGAAAAAATATCTACCACTAGTTGTACTGGCTGACAGAATTTCTTCTAAAAGAACAACTGGTTTCTCACCATTTGAACCCCAGTTTGGATAACTACCAGTATTAGCAATTTGTATTGAAACAAAAAAAACTTCAGCAGTGGAATGGCACAAAATATCTACAACTGAGGAATTATTGGAAGCCAGAGCCAAACAACTGGAAGGAAAAAAGAAATGAGAAGGAAAGCAGCAGAAAAACTCAAAACATCAAGGGAGGACTCATTGAACTATTGGGACAGAAGAATGGAACACCAGCTAAGACCATGACTTAATTCAGGAGATTTGGTCCTGGTTTACAATGAAACAATTGGTGACTACTGTTCAAAAAAATGGAATGGACCATACAGAATAATCAAACAAATAAAACATGGACCATATGAACTTGAGGAGCTGGATGGAAGAAAATTAGCAAGATTTTCAGCCTCTCAAGTCAAGAGGTTTAACCCAAGAAGAAAGTTGAGAGACACAAAAAAGACACAGAAGAAGAACAAAGTGAAGATTATAAATCAATTAATGAGGAATAGTTATTGGAGGAGACCACAGAATCAGATGCAGAATAGGGAGCTCTCACCTAGAATTCTGGGCACAGAATTAAATGGAGAGGGGGTGGGGTATTCCACACCATTTTTTCACCAGGTTCAAGCTCATAGTACCCCATAACAGTAGTAGATCCAACCCACCTTTACACAAAAAGGTCAGTTTTACAGCAAGAAACTGGAGTTAATTCATAATACCATGGCACAGGCACCAAATGGAAGTGTATTTGTAAGATTTGTCTATGAAACCCTTGATAATAGTAACAATATCAAGAGTACTATGACTTTCCTCAGTAGGAAAATATAATATAATAAAACATTATAACCACAAATTTCAATATAATTATTAAAAATAATTATGTAAAAAAATAAATTTAATTCTTATTATATAAAGTAATAATAATAATAAAAATCTAATAATTATAATAAATTAGAATTATTCTATTATTGTTATAGTCACTGACAATTATAACAAAAAGAAGTTTAAAGCTCTTAATGAGACAATTACACGTCGAAAATATAAATATTTAACCACTTATGAATAATATATAAATATTATTTATAAAAGAATTATAACACACAATTTGCAGAAATAATTCTTATAGAAAAATTCTATATAAAAAACTAATAATAATATTTATTTAATACAACAAGTCAAACAACAAGAGTTATTATCTTAAATAATAATTATAAGTTAAAAACACGCCAAAAATCAATATTTTAAATGATAAAACAACTTTTTATAATAAAAAATATAATTAAAGAGTTTTTGAGAGGAATTTGTGGATTTTAAAAGATATTTTAAAGACAATAATTTTATAAAATACAATATATTATAGGTGATTACAATAATAATCTAATTTCTATCATTTCAATTCTTTAATTTAAGATTTATAAAGAATAAAATACTTAAGAAATACTTTAATAATAAGATTTTATCTATAATAAAACTTTACCTGTTTAAATGTCTAATATGATTGGATTGATAATTGATGATGAACAAAAACAGTGACAAAAAGACTCTTTTTATGTCTACATAGCAGCTCTCATGATTCATAATGGATATAGAGGGCTTTCTCAAGTCAAAACTGAAAAAGCATGCTTAAAAATAAGGTTCTTAACCTAAGGTAACCTATTTTTAATTCCAATTTAAAGTTACCAGTGTTATTCTTGACTCCATGTATCTTTAGTCCTCATTTAAGTTAATTATTTCAAGTTTTAATATAAAATAATTGTATTTACATTAAATTTCATCACATGAAAAACTTAAAAATAGAGTTTCAAGCAGAATTCTCTTGAGCTCAATTTTGAATTAATTTTTAAATAAATCTTAATTTTCTCTAAGTATAATTAAAAGAGTAAATTTCCAGGCTAGTTACCAAGGAAATCTGTTTATAAAAGAAGCTTAAAATTTGATTAATATATATATAATATTCAATTGTAAGTTGTATGAAATTCTCAAGCAAATGCATAAAGAATTGGATTTTTAATGAATTTTTGAAGTTATTGCTATTTTCTTCACATAAAATAGCAATACATACCAAACATTAACTTTTGATAAGGTTTTGATGCTTGTAACTTTGAAGTTTTAAGCTTATTTAAGCTTTTAAAGGTCTCAAAACTATAATTTCAAGCCTGCATATTGGGATTTACCCTTTGGCAGCTTGAAATTCCTGTCCAAATTGGGATAAAACCAGTTTAAACTCTAAGACTGGAGCAAAGTCTAATCTTAAAGTTTGAATAAGGTTGAAAGCCTTAATTGAATCCTTGCAGATCCAAAAAGTTGGGTACCCCAGCTGCGTTTGGTCTTTTTCCTTTTTCCCACCTTTTTGCATGGATTTTGCCCTTTTATTTATTTGAAGCCATACTATGGCCTTAAACACTTTTAAATTGAGCTCACACAGGATTATCATTCCGTATGGCAAATACTTTTGGTAAGTTTTCATAAACCTTATGCAGCTTCAAATTTAAACTTATTTAAGATTAAATTTAACAATTTCAAAAAAATGTTAAAAAAGCTATATTAGTACTGTGATATTCTTAAATCTTCCAATAACATAAGAAATAAGTCTTTTTGGGTATAACACCCTATGGGTGTACCCTGGGTCATTTTTGGTGTAGAATCCAAAAATGACATAATATTTATAACTTTGTTTATCCAAAAAAAGTTATACTTATTTTTTGTTTTTTTATTTTCAATTCAATTTAAAAGTCTGTTGAAGACTAAATCAGCTGTATATAAAATCATTTGTGGCCTTATGGGTATTTTATACATACCTCACAGGCTCACAGTATGTGTTTAAATGAATTATTCAATTTGATTGTGCATATGTAAAAAATTAAGTTACAAATTTAACAATAGGTACCACCCTATAAATTATACACCCCACACAGATTTACACTGCCTCTATAGCCACAGAACTCATGCAGCATGGAAATGACACCTGCATGAATTAAAAAGCCACATTGCATTAAACACAGAAAATTCACATGATGCAAATCTAAACCTCATGGAATTCCTGAAAGTCATTTCCAGAAAAGCCACAAGCCTAACCCCTTTTATATCCACAGTAGTCCCCTTTGAAACATTAAAACAGCCTCAAAATTCTTTACACAACCAATCACCTCATGCAAGCCAAGAATAGTTACAACAGGCTGCATGCAGTACACAGCCTTATACAAATCTACACCACATGGCTCTGCACAGCATGTGTCAAACTAAAAAATAAATCATCTCATACACAAAAGTAAATTCATCAGTGCACAAACTTATCACCTGACATCTTTTTCAATTTCAAAAAGAAGAAAATCAAATATGACATGTGGATAAATTAAACAGCCACTTTTACCAATCCTAAAATATTACATGTGAAAAGGAAATACAAAGTCATCCTATGATATTGCACCCATCAACAGCATATCAGGTGACCAAAAAGAGGATTTATACAACAAAACCCCAGCCAAAATGAAATCACCTCATACATGAAAGGAAAATCCAGGAATATAATTTCATAATCAGCTCACCAAACAATCATGTTATAAAAGGAGGATGTGCAGAGGGAAAATTATCACCAATACTGAAAACACCTGACCTATGCAAGAAAGGTCATCACCAAAAGCAAACTCACATGATGAAATCATGAGGAATTAAATAGGAAAGGAAAGCTCACATAAAGGCCCCCCTGGCCTTCCAAAAGGTGTAAATAGAGCTGCTCTCTCCCCCCAAATTCCAAAATCCCCAATTCACATTCCAAGGACAGGAATAGGTCATCCCTCACCTTCTAGGTAATCCAGAATATTATAGTAAGCTTACTAGCCCAGTAGCTAAGATCAGTGGAAGTATATTGATTAAGATTTCCCAGTAGCTAAGCTCAGTGGAAGTATAGTGTTGAAGATTGCCCAGTAGCGCAGCTCAGTTAAATCTTGATGCTAAAAATAAAAATCATCCAGTACACAAGATTAGGGTTACTACTCTATTAAAATATTTCATCCATTAAATTTCAAGCCATTTATCAAGAATTAAAGCTAATTTACCCATTTAAACATAAAATTTTTCCATAATATTCCATTTTCCCATGAAATATGTGAAGTATGCTCATGAGACCAGATTAGGCCATTTGGGGCTTAATTTCTGGATTTGTGAATTTTTGTGAAAATTAAGTTTAAATTCTTTACAGGATAGCTTTGGCCAAAACACCCAGCCAGCCTCTTAATCCATCAAACCCACATGTTTCCAATTTTTTTCAAGGCCTTCCTTCAGCAGATTTTTTGCTGCCTTTTCTTTTTAATAAAAAGAAGTGCCATGAATGGTGTTATACACCATTATGTATATTTTTCCACCAGAAATCCAATGTTGAAAAGATCAAGGAGCCATTCTTCAAATTAAAAAATGCATTTCCAGCACTTATGGCACAATTTTCTCAGGAGTATGACTCTAGGCTCAAGGTCAAAGTGTTTTCATCAACACCAATCACCTCATTAATGAGGTATTGTATGTTTTCAGGTATGCAGCATTCCTCCAAGGGAAGAATTGCAGTTTTCATTCTGAGGAATATTCAAGAGGCAATTCCAAATAGGTTTTTTCATGTCAATTCTCCATCAATCCACCTTGGCAACTACATTCATTTAATACATTATTGTTTCATAGAGGCCTTTGTTTCAATCACAGACCCTGGGAAGATCATTCAACCCATTTTATTTCCCAATTTGGCCAAGTGTACATTTTCTCAATTAATCAATACAGCTCCAAGTATTCAATACAGACAAGTTGCCAGCCTGAAGGAGTCAATATCTCAATCTGTCATATATACCAGCGTCTCTTTAAACCCTGGGAAGTTTTGCCTGAGTCAATCAATGTACTAAGATTTATTATATCTTTTATGTTATTTGATCTTGATAGTGAATACTCAAATTATTAAGTCAGTCATTTGCACCCCTTTTCTTGCCTGAAGTTGATCTTTTGTGGTAGAATCCTTCACTAGTTCCATTTCTCCTTCTGGAAGGTAGAAACAGTGAATAAAGGACTTACTTGGTTGTTTCTTTGGACATTGGCTTTCTTCTTCTTATCTTGAATCTCATCTTTTACTTGTACTATTCTTGTCAAATAAATATATTTTTTCTTATTTCTTTAAGTCTTTGGAGTCTTCCAAGTGAGTTTTCTGATTATTAAGTGCCAGGCCATGCTTCCTATTCCAAAGAGCCCCTGTGACAAAATCACAATGAATCTCACCATCAAAGCAAGGCTTTTTTTATATCTGAAGGACTGTGCCATTCGTGAAGGTCCCATAGCCCTCAAAATCTTTTTTCTACATTACCTGGGATTTTGGGGTCCATAATTTCCTGTCAGGAAATTGCATGCATTCCTCTTCAAGAGAATCAATTACTCTGTTTACTTTCCTGGTATAATTCACAAAAAAACCCTTACCAATACCAAAAGAGATTGCATCTTTCCTCATGCAAGGACCATTTCCATTCTATACAAGGCATTCAAGTGTAAGTCTCAATTTATGTGAGATCCATATATTTGTATTTTGCTTCTCATTCTTGAAAATGTTATGACCTTTTATTGGGCAATAAATGAAATAGAATTTTCATTGTGTTTTCAAAGAAGATTTCTTGTAATATTTAGTGGAAATTTCAAATAAGGCTTCGATTTTGACTTTGATTAGCGTGGTGACCCTTGGATATCTTTCCAAATGCTGTGAGCTTAAGATTTGGAGCATGGTAAGATGATAAATCTCAACCTCATTAAAGTGTAAATTAATTTACAACAAATAATTCAAAATAATGGACAAATAATCTAACTTTGGTGTGATATCATTCCTCAAACCAGACATATTGGGTGCATCAAAAACAGTTGGAATTTGATCCAATTCAAAAATAGTCATCAGAACAAGTTGGTCCTTTTTATCCTGCTTACAATTTGATACTTGGAGAATTCTAGGTAACAAAAATAATTGCATTTTTATTAACTGATTAGTATAACCTCCTAAATCCATAGGTCAACTTGAAGAAATAAATTAATCCAGAATGAATTTGTTTTTAAAAAAGGAAATTAATAAAAAAGGATTTTTCCAGATAAATAACGACGAGACTTGTTTTCTCCAACAAATATGGTTGAGTGGCCATTTTTACGACTATCAAGGTGAGCAATTAATCCAAGACCAATGGGTGAAAATGATAAAATTAAAAACATATAGAAAAAATATTGACCAGTATTACATGACTAGTTGCACTACCTGTTTAGTAAAATTGTAAACTTTAAATGTGAAATAGGGTCCTGACAAAGCAATCATACCTATCTAAAATTATTGATGTCGGTAGGTACAGCAATTCAAAGATGGAAGAGTATGATTTTAAATCAAATGATTCAAAAATTTTGGATAAGTTCAATTTTAACTGCAGGGTTTCGATTTCCAAATTTTCAGGAATCGTGCGTTTTCAGAGGGTGAAAACTTTCGAGAAGAGAGCAGAGTAAAAAAAATTGTGGTGGTACCCAAACAAAGAAAAATGTAGATTTTAACAAAATCTCGAAAAAAATTCAAATAAAAAAAGTTGGGTTGGGTCTAGGATCAGGCCAACCAACAATGCCGTGAGCAGATATTTGTTATAATTTTTTTGAGGATATTTCTTCTCATGGCCGGGAAAAACAAGCTGATGAGAACAGCAAATTGAGTTCCCCTAATAGAAAAAGAATACTCGCTGCTCCAATGTTATCATCTGTTTATTTGAAGCCAGTTGATATTTTACACTTTTTATTCACTTTCACTAATACTCTATGGCAAGGTGACATTATGGAAATTGATAAACCCATTGAGAAAATTTATTTTCACTTTGTTAGAGTAAGCGTTTCTCTTAACAAAAACATTTGCAAACGTTCCAAGACTTGTCTATTCTCCATTCGGTGGACTTGTCAAGCTGACAACATGGCTGAATAGCTTCATTCTTTACTCAAACAAGTGAATAGGGAGACAGTGTTATGATGCAGGCTTGGTTACGCACAAAGCCAGTCTCATTTTCCTCCACTTCCATGCTTTTTTACGTCTGTTCATTGTAACACGCCCAGTAAGGGGTGTTGTTCCACAGCATCGTCTGAATAAGCCGCACCTTGCGTTTCTGATTTTCTTTTCGGACGCGTGGGGGGGATAAACAAAAGACTATTCAAATGACTTATTTCTCCCGATTTCTTAGAGTAACCGATGGAATTTATCACGGCTCGAAAATTTACGCCCTGTACAAGCCGGGAGCTGCATACCAGCCACTTTGCCTCATAAAAAGCTGTTTTCAGACATCAATACGAGATAAAACAAGAGGGAAGAAGTTTTGTTTGCTATGCTAAGAGATTCGTCTACCGTTTTTTTCGTGTTCATGGATGGGTGCGCTTCATTCAATTGTTTCCCTCTTTTGATTCTTCCGGAATTTCCTCTGCAATAATGAAGGGGTTGTCATTTTGAGAGGTGGCGTCTACGGTGACTTCAGCTTTAGTCCTGATTGGACTGAGAGCCAAATCAGCTCTAGATATTTAATTATAGACACAATTTTCCCAATAAAAAGCAAGATTAATGAGACTTTGATTTTCTGATCTTCCCTTGCAAGCTGTAGCCTTACGGCAGCTTACTGGATATGTGTGAGGTTCGCGAGCCCAACCCTTGTTTCAATAGTGCCTGGAACGTCTGCCATCGCTAATTCAAAACAAAAAAAGCAAATTATAAGTGTTTTCTTGAGCTTTTGTAGGAAGGTGTTGGTTTGGCCATCGAGTTAATGATAGAAAACTCTCACCAAACCACCGAACTGGCAGAAACGTGAAAACCAAAAAATATAACATTGTGAGCGGAATTTCAGCTATTTATTCTCTGTTTTTGAGCCAAAAATAGAATCGAATGGAATTTTAAACGAGCTACGATTATAAAGAGATTGACGACGGCGATAGCGATGAGCGCAAGAATGTAGCCGACGCAAAGTCGATGCTTCTTATCGGCTGTTTAGCTCAGTGATTGCTATGACCTGCACTATTTTTCTGAGCGTCATCAGCGTCGAAAGCTCTCGACAGCATGAGGCAACTGAGCAAACAATCAGGCCTGAACGCATGGTCTGCTCTCCTTAGTGGCAGAAGTGAACAATCGCCGCCAATGTTTTTCTGCATATGACCCACGGAGGGAAGCTCAGCCTTTTCAAGTATCAATAATGAGGCGCCCTCAAACTTTTCTCCTCATGGAGCACTTCGAACACCAAAAGGTCGCCTTTGTACAAAATGATTGAGAGTTTTTCAGCACCATTGTTCAGGACTGCCAAGCGAAGAAATCCCCATAGTACCGTACAAAAGTCATATATTGAATTACACGTCGAATGACGTTTGTGCTTCAGAGGAAGTGAGTCACTGGAAATCTGGTACACTGCGTCATCTTCTCCTATTGAGCTTAAGCTGCTAAGATATCCTGTTTGCAGGATAAAAGTATCCTATAAAATTTCCACCTCCACATAATATTTGATCATACTAATCGGTAAACAGGCGATGAAAAAAATTTCAGGAACTAAATAATATCAGTTCATTGCTATTTATACAATTGCACAGTATTATACAAAATTAAGTTAAGGATGAGGGAAACACCAGAAGTAAGCCACAAAAAGATATTTTGAAGACCTTGTACTAAAATTCGTAAATAAAAACAAGACCATATTAATTAACCATACACAATACATTACAATATCGTGACCTACGATATATATCCGTGACTAGTAGTAATTATATTCTTTGAAACACAAAAAACAACACTAGCATATAGCTATGAGAAGAAACTTAATGTTAGTTGTGTAGTAAAGAAGAGTGAATAAATGGAAAATGGGTGAAATGAGAATGAAAGGAATAGCTGATATCAACTTAATGCGTTGCAGAAACGATTAGTTATGTGCAGTAAACAACATGCACATAAAGTAGAGGAGAATTTAATTTGATAATGAGACCACGTGTCGTGAGTTTTTATTACAGTTATTCCTTCAGTGAATGCTTGGATACTACACACATGAATTTACTCATCACTATCACCATGAAAAAACATTAGACCCTGGGGGCAGGGGCTACAGGATCAGCACTGGTGTCAACATGTTTCAAAACCTGACATTATTTGGACATCTTATCGACCACTTTTACCTTAAGCTGGGGCTTATGAAGTAACATTAAATATTGCTTTGGTAGTTGTTTGTATGATAAAGAATCATTGGGAAATGGCATATATTCTAAAGATTCAGAAACATCATATATTAAATCAAGTTTTTTTAATGGGATAAATCATTTCTGAATTAAAAATATCTCATTTGAGAAGGGCTTGAACATACCTCATTTTAATTTCTCAATAATTTTTAAATAAGAGAAACTGGGGTTCATTTTGGCGGTATGATATCTCTTTGAGAATATATGGGATACTGTTTGTTTTTTTGTACCAGCATAATTCGATTTTGATCTTCATTATATAGAATTGAAGCAAAATGAACAGGTTATTATTTATGAGATTTCTTTTAACTCAAAGAAACTCATATTTCCCATTTCTGATATTTGAAATGAATGGTATAAACTCATAGCTTTTTTGTGCCTGTGAGTTGTGTACAGCATACCCAAAATTTGGTTACACACTTACTTATTAAAATGATTCAAAGTCAAACTTAATGGTGCTTTATTATATCTTTATTTTGGTTAAAAAGCTATGGTCATAATTTGATATTTGTATTTTACACCAAAGACACCTAGGGTAACCGCATAGGATGTTATTACCAAAAATGGGTATTTTGGCTGTTAACCGAAAAATTCAGAATATTTAAGAAATATTTTTAATTTTTAACTTTGAGAATAATTTAAGGTTACACTGTTTTTATTTAAACTTAAAGTAATTTTTTTTGAATTACGATATTGTGCATATTTACCAAATTGGTTAGGTATCGGACATAAGTGTGGTAAATAGATTGTGATCTTCATTAAACATGGTTTGAAAAATGGCAAAAATCTATGACAAAGGGTGGAGAAGGTAAGGATAGAATAGGATTCCAAGGTATCCTCCATTTTGTATCTGAAAGAATCCAAATGTGTTCATCCTCCCGTGTTGAGGAATTTTTAACCTTATTTAAGCTTTAAAGTTGGACTTTAATTGGATATTGTAGTTCAAAGTATTTCATACCCCATTCAGACAGGAATGTCAAGCTGCCAAAGGGTGAATGAAAACTTACAGACCTCTAATGAAATATAAAAAACTACCAAAGATGTAATAAGCTTCGATTTGAAGTTATCTTCATCAAACCCTTATCGAAGCTTAAGGTTTAGCTTTTATTGCTATTTTTAAGTGAAAAAGTGCATCAAGCTAAAACAATTTTAAGAAAATTCATTTTTGAATAATTATTCTGGACCTTTTCACAGAATTAAGGTTGATATTCTCTGCTTATAAGCTAAAAGTAAATCTTATTCAACTCCTAAGCATCTTTTTTATATAGGCTTTAAAATACCTCATTTAATAATTCCCAAAGAAAATTAAGGATACTCCAAGAATTACTTGAAAATAAAAATTAAGAGATTTTACCTGGGTGGTCTTTTTTTGAGTTATCAATAACCATGAAAAAATTCAAAACACCTGAAAGAAAGTGTTCCATTGGGAATTTAACATGGGGCATAGAAAGGATTCAGGCTGGAGATAGGCTGGAAATTAAATATAGATATATAAGTTTTGGAATAAATTCAAACAACATATGCAAGCTATAAAGTCTCAGCTGATTTTTCTTAGTATCATTTTTTCGTGAGGAATTTTAGAGAAAAATGGTTTTAAAATACATGATAAGCAGAACTATATCAAATCACCCTGCATCTGAATTTTATATGACCTCATATCATTTTATGCGAAAAGAAATCAAAACTTGAGGTCTTTATTTTAAATATTTACATATATATTGCAGTTTCAATATATATTATTTCCATAAATTACTTTTGTAAATCCATATATGAGTACTATTAGCACTGTAGAAAGTTTATATTTTAATAAAATTCTAATTATGATACAATGGCTATCAGACTGGAGTAATTTCTTTACACTCATAGCTAAAAAATGAAAATCTTTAAAGCAGAATATTTGGCATTGATTTCAGAATTTCACAAGTTTTTAATATTAAATTCCATGTTTTAAATTAAGGATCATATCGATCTTCATATAAGGCCATTCCTAAATAATAAAATAATGAATTTTTATAAACTTAAAAATAATCAATATGTTAGATTTTCTGCAGAATGAAAATTTTGTTCTTTCTCCAAAGAGATTGAGCTGAAAATTGTATATTCCTTTTGAGAAATTACTAATTCCAACGTCAACATATTTATTCAGTTTATCGCTGGGATTTTTTGAAAAACTAAGATAATTTGAGATATTATTGCGATACAACTTTTAAGAAACGGTAAAACCAAATTATGATATCAAAACTCATGAAGATAGATATCTTAGTGTTTTTGTAGAAATAAGACATAATTACCAAAAGGTGGAGTTCAAGTAGATTAAAAAAGAGAAAATGTCTAGACGTATTCAGAGAGTGAGGTTTACAACAATAAGGGCTGGTTAACTTGATTATGAGAGTTCCTTATCTTGTTCATAGACCTTGGAATGCGAAGAAAATAAATATAGAAGGTCATACCTGACTTGTCTATTCAAAATGAGCAACAATGAAAAAGAAGAAAGAAATATGAGAAGAAAAATGTCTGAATGAAAAGGAAGATACAAGAAGAAAGAATTTCAGAAGGTAATCAGTAAGAATGAAAGGACAACGTTTTAAATATTTGAAAGAGGTTAAAAAGGAAAGAGTAATAAGTTGAAAATGCTTTTTTTCCAAAATATTTCTTCAAGGTTGTGGCTCTTATAACCTCCCAGTAAATAAATTTTTACAAGTGAGGTATTATGGCTCCTCTTTGCTTTAGTTGTTATGAAACCAGCTTGTGGCTATTTTGGGGGTGACAAAGGAAAATCTTGACACTTTTGGTCAGATTTCTGACAAAATTGTGGTAGGAAATATATGAAAAATTACATCAAATCTCCAAAAGGGCTATACGTTAATAGTTTAGAGTGAAATATTTGTATTATTTTTTAAAATAAATGATCTTTTTCAGGCTGAGTCTTTGTATAAGCAATGCGACATTGATTGCAAGCTTTAACTAGGATTGTGAAATGTAAAAATAATATAATCAAGAATTAAAAGGGCTCTACTATTAAGGAATAGTATTTCAGAGTCTGTTTAAAGCCCTGATTTAAATAATCATCAATTGATTTACGATAATAAGCACTAAAATAATTATATTATAATCATTTTTAAAGTACTCTAAAGGATATTTCTGTGTAAGACAGTGTAACCACAAATGAATAAGCTGATAAGATGATGAGGGTTTTTCCTAAAGAGGAAACCCACCTTTTATCTAACCTCAGGGTGGAAAGGGGTGGATGACCTCTTACCACACTGATAGAGTGAAATCTTTCACTTAGGTGGTTGGTTTTTGGTTCAATACAACCAAAAGCACATGTATTAGTGTCCAAATGTGGATTGAGAACCACATCTCACCCTTTTGTACCCACAAGACGTGAAAATTCTCTTAAATGAAAGATCCGTATGAATTCTAAAATCCAGGCCGCATCCAATGAAGTGATAATCACATCTTGGTGACCCTTATTACTCAAATATTTCGGGGGTCAGCATAAAATAACCAATTTGAGGGTTTTGACATCGCATAATTTGATTGTATGTAATACATTCCCATGGGAAGATTTAATACAGTTTTCAGTGAATATTGAAAGCTTTTATTATGAGTAATACACTGATAAAAAGCCTTTTCATGGTTTTGACGGCTCATGATTTAACTATGTGGAATAGTATCCCACAGTACCACCTTCTTTGGGATTGAAACGTTAAATCCTGGATAATGTTGTCAGTTTTGAAGATACAGATCTCAAAAATGGGTCAGATTTCAGCCACAAGTTAGTTGTACAGGAATTTTACACTTTTGAATCACTTCTGATCAAGTGTTTAAGAGTTATACAGGCTCAAATTATTTCCACATTCTTGAAAAATAGTACTTTTCTTATGGCTGAGGAAAATTCCAGTACCTTTTAAAAAGTGTAAGATACAAGGAAAGGGATTACATTTTTATGTAGAAATTCTCTATTGATTTTGTAAGAATATGTTACTTGAAAGTTCTATCATCATGATTGTGGAAATTAGATGAGAGGTAAAAAAATGATATTGTCTTTACAGGTTTCCAAAATAATATTTGTATGGTAATTTTTGATCCAGTGGTTCTACAGTATTAAGAGTGGTAAAATTGGATATCCTCCATTGAGATATTTGATAAAAGACTCCATCTTGTGTGTCTGTGGTCCAATGTCTTATTTTCAGATGAGAGGCTAATATTAAGACTTATACTCAGCAAGAGTTTTCAGACTTGATTACTACGTTGGGTGATATTGTTTGGTGATAGAATGGTATTTTCTGAAAGGCCAGATTTTCTCTTTGAGATAATAGCATTTACAGATGACCTTTGTTAATCTCTTCTCTTTTTGTTTTTGGCCTTGCTTTAACTTTGTTGGTTTAAGTAAAGGAGGAAAGGTGTTTAGTTCACCCTTTCTTGAGGACCATGTCTGAGGTACTTTTGGGTATCACACTTGTGCTCTTGTTTCAGTCACAGGCTGAAAATTATTATGAAAAAACATGATTGGCCTTCAATTCTATCGACTGTCTTTTGATTGAAAGTAGTTGATTGAGATGACTTTCAATGAAATTCATTTTTTATCAGGTTTCTAGTGTTTTGTAGAAATTTTAAACACTAAATTTAATCTACTTGATATACAATTCATTTTTCAATAATCAGGATATATGCAGAAAAAAAAATTGAGAATCTTATCTACTTTTGATGGATTGATATTTTGAATAATTCTAAAATTACTTTTTGACTTTCCCAATACTACAAAATAACAAAAAAAAATTTGAAAACTAATTGAAAAATATAATTTTAAAATTTCTCTCCATCGAATTTTGCTAAAGAAAAATGGGGAAGCCTTCATATACTCTTATAAGTGATTTAATGAAAACTAATATGCAAATTGAACAGCTATCTTAGAGAACTAAAATATAAATATTTCTGAATAATTGATAAGTTAATCTATTTGTTTTAAAATAATCATAATCATAAATGATACTAAGACATAAGATCTTGGATAAATAGGTTTTTTGATCAAATTTCTTTTCCAAAACTTTATTCATGAAGCTTGTGGGAGGATTCTCCATTTCAAAATACTTCTATATTTATATAGATCTTGGGATGAAAATAAATGAAGTACAATATTCTTTTTGTCAAATTTATTGGATAAGATTTGATATATAGCTAGTTTCAGTGTTTTTAGAATATGATACAAGGTACTTTTTTGTCTTTTCAGTCTTTTTTATTGAAAAACGGTTGATCTTATTAATTCAAGTTATATCTACAAAGAACAAAGGCCAAAAAAATAAGCCTGAAGGGAGACACATATTGTGAGCCTTGAGGTATATTTTACATACCCAAATAGGCCAACATCATCTTAAAAATAAATTTTGAGCTAGGCATAACCCATAAGTCATGCATATCTACAAAATTCATCAGTTTTGATTTCAGAAAAGATGAATAACGTTTTATTGAGTAAGTAAATCCATGGATTTAAGGCCAGATTTGGATTCTACACAAATTTCACCTAGGGTAGCTCCATAGAGTGAGTAATCTCATGTCAACTCTTTGAGGTGGTAATATGGAAAATACTTCAATAACACATCATCAATACCACATAAAAGCTCTGTGAAAATGTTCGTTTTTCTCAATTTCATGCCAAAATGATGGGAATGTGAGAAGTCCCATGTTACATATACACTAAGAATAGTGTTATGCATGTTTGTGGCACTCAATATTATGGTATTCTTACATGAATATTTGGTACACCCATAGTGGATATCTCACTTGAAGCCTGAGTTTGTATTTCAACGTAAAAAATAGTCAAGGGGGACAAAAGACATCAAAGAGAGCCAGGGTACCCAACTTCTGATGCCTCTGAGGCATTGAAAGCTCAAAAGCTTGAATAAATGGCTTATCTTGGCCCAATTAGTAAATTAAAAGCTTTTTGGAACTTGGTTACCATGTCAAAACTTCATTATATCATAAGAAAATAGCAAAGAAGCTGCTATTTTGACATGCCAAGCAGGTAAAGAGAAACTTGGACTCCTGTAATCATGTCAATTCTTAATGAATTTCCATGGGTAATCCCCAAAAGAGTAATTAAAACCCTTTTTGGACTAGTATCGATTGATTTACCTCATAGCAACCAGCCATAAAGTGCGATTTGCAATTCTACATAGAGATGAGGTAAAAACTTCAAAGATTCATTAAAAATACAATTCTTAATGAATATTTTTATAACTATAAGGACCAATCAAGAACTGTATAACACATATAAAAACTAAAAGTAATTATACTGCTATAAGTAAAATTCAAAGTTTTACTTACAGTCAATTTTTAATGATTCCACATGAAATACTGAATCTTTAAAAATTCACACAAAATACACTCTGTGATGAAATTTCCAATAACATTGATATCTTTGAGATATCAATGATTATTTTTGAATAAAAGAATATTTACAGTTGTTGCTCCTTTTATTCTCAATAATAAATGGGTTGGTAGTCACGTAAAAGCTTGAATTAAGTAATTATGATAATCTTACGTGACAACAGATGATGCAATTAATAATCCAAAACATTTTATTGTTTTCTCACTACTGGTTTCTCAGTTTTCTCCCTGGCACACCTCTGTGAGCTGTCCTAGACTTAAAAGAGGCCTCCTCTTTCTGTTTTTCCAAATCATCACGTTATTCCATTATACCTTTATTACCAAAAAGTAAGTTGTAGTTAAAGCTATTTCTTAAGTGTTTTATTCTTTCATAATCAATCGGAAACACGTGAAATCATAGAAATCAACTTTATATTGTTGTAATTTTGATCCTTTAAATCCACAATTATCTGTCAAATTTCTCTACTATTATCCTTTAAAAAGTTCTTTGGAGTATGAGTGAGTGTTTTGATTTAATTATTAAACTTTATCTCTAGTAATAGTTTTCTTCAAGGGTTATTCTTATAGTTATTCTTGTAAAAGATAATTATATATTAAAATAATTTTATTATTTTAATAAAGAATATTTATTATTAAATTCTTCTTGTAATTGATTCTTGTAGACCATTACTGCTTACTGTTATACTCACTAGTAGTGTATAACATGTAAAAGAAATAATTAATTAATTATTTAATTGTGGTTATAATAATTTTTATTATTCTATTTCATAATAACAGTCATAGTACTTTTGATTAAGAGTAATATTATCAACAGGTTTCATACACACATCTTACATTTGGGGGCCTGGCTGTGTTTTTTGAACCTTGTACCCTTCATTAATATACTTTTAAGCTTAAAATATATTAGTTTAATATTTTTTTTCCAATTGGAAGTTAAGATTATTTTTATTTTTGAAATTGTCTTAAAATATTTTTCATTGAGGAATTTGGTTTAATTTTATACAGTTTTTACATGTGGCTTTTTTCACATCCAAAAACTTATAAAATTCTTCTTTGAGTTACTCTCAATTAATCCTGATTCAAAATCTTAAACTTTTTTTTTTTCTTTAAAAAGAATAATTTTTTTATTAAAAAATAAAAACTCATAAAAAATCATAAAAAATATTTTAAAAGTATAAAAAGTCATTTCTTTTATCAATTTTTCTCTAGTTTCTTTAATCAAATACTGTGCAGCTGGTAACAGACTCAGTAAAAGATATATTACCAGTCAAAAATCTTCAGAAGCAGAATCTGAAGAAAGTATTGAAATGCAAATTTCTAAAAGAGGCACTTTATTTAAGACATAACAAGCCAAATAACCACCAAAAGGTGTGTGTTTTCTGTTTTCAATTCTTATTTTCTCTTGAATTGACATAAAAATGGTGCATACCAGAAATGGAAGCAGCTATTCAGTCCAACCAGATGGACCTGAACAAGGAAGATGCAAGACCATAGCAACATCTGCCAAGTCTTCCTCAAGAAAGACACATCTGGAGGATGCCAGACTTGCCCCCCATTCCACAAGGTCTGTACCAACAAACTTTGATGGGAACTCTGAGCCTGAACTGATTGAAGGAAATATCTTTAGGGCTGAACCACTTCCAAGTGGCAGCCATAGAAATATATCAGTCCCAATACAAAAATTGGTTCAGAGCAGCAGAAGAAGAGGAGTGGGAAATATTCCCAAGCCTTTGGCAGGGGGCTATGAACTCCTACTTTCACATCAAGAGCTTTCTGGGTCAGGTGAAGAGCATAAAACCCTTAGGAGGGTGGAGCCTATTGCCTTGCAAAGACAAGGTCAAAAAGATAAAGAATTGGTTGAAGAACCAAAGTCTTTTATATGTAGACCAGAAGAAGGAATTGGAAATTACCCCAGCTTTGGAAGAAGGCCCAGTGGTGTCTACCAGCTCCAAACCAGCTCCAGAAGCATCCAAAGAGAATCCAAAAGGACTTCAGAAGAAGAAGAAAGGTCCCAAGATCCATCAGGGCAAGGTAAAAGGCAAAGCAAATTGGCACAGACCTTCCCCACAAGGGTACAGGATCCCCAAATTGGAGCCTTCAGCCATGGACAGTGTCTTCAATCTGGCCAGGACTCTTATGGAATTCACAGACAATGAGCAGGAAAGGATGAACAGAACTTTTCCACGCAAATAATAGATGAAATGAAATTTGTTAAATCTAGTATTGATGTAGAACTTGGCAAATTTTATGCAAAGTTAAATAAAATAACATCAGAAATAAGTTGATTGAAAAGAAATTACAAAAAGTATACTGAGTGGTATAAGTTTAAAAATGTCAGACTTGATTTAATTACCAATACATGTGACAGAATTGAAAGTAAATGTCAAGCACAAAATTATGAAATGGAAGATCTTTCCATTTTGAACATTAATGGTCAACTTAGAATTCTAAAAGATAATGTTTTGGAAATATTTAATAATACCAATCAGTTTGCCACACATTTGGCAGAAAGTGACAGTGAAAGGCAGAAGTTAAAGAATGAAATAATTTCAAATGTGGAACAAATTCATAAGAATTATGAACCACATATTTCAAGACATTCTACACCTTTGACTGAAGAAAAACTTTCTGTTAAAGGGATTTTGACCCCATCTTTAGGAGAAAATCCTATATGTGCAAAAGATATTCCCAAACTGGTATAAGGCCAACATTTGCTGGTGAAGGAGAATACAATCATTATAAGTTCATCAGAACAATTGATATTTTGCGAGAAGATCTTCACATACCTGATAAAATCATAGTAGGCAAGCTACACTCTTTGTTTACCAGAACTGAAAAGAAATGGCATTACAAAATGAGACTAGATCATGGTAAACATGATTGGCCTTAGTGGAAATGTGAAATAATCACCAAATGGGGTAACAATTCTTGAAGAGTTAAGATGGAAAATGCTTTTGAAAGTGCTATTTTTAGCTCAGAAAAGGATAAACCACTTACTTGGTTCCTCAAACAGAAAGACAGATTATCTGCCTTACACCCAGATATGTCTGACTCTATTATTAATATGAAAATATTAAGAAGATTTGGAGGATAACTAGAAAATTCTATCAAGTGCAGATGTGTAGAGCCCTTTTCAACAGAAGACTACATCATTGCAATGGAAGATATCATTACTAGGTCAAGAATTGGCAAAACCTGTACTAGAGTCCCTATAAAGATTAATGAAGTTCAAGTCATTGAAGAAGTTCAGTTTCCTGAAGAGAAAGAAGAATATGACCTAGATTCTGCAGTCTATGAGGATACACCTGTAGAGGACTATCCCATTGAAAACATTACCGCTTTCTTTGAGGTCACAGAAGTCCATACTTACTTGCCACAATACAGTGAGGATTGTTATAACCTGATCAATATCCAATATTCCAGAATGTGTAAAACAAAACCTACTAGAGGTAAAGGATACACTGTTGGAGCATCTTGTATCACATCAATACTTATTAATGATATTGAAGCCAAAGTCAATTTGGATACAGGGGCATTTGTTACTTGTGTAGGCAAAGACTATCTTCAAACCATACTCCCTGGATGTAAAAGCCATCTATTACCAATAGAGGGTGTACAATTCAGTAGTGCCAGTAATAATATGTACCCTTTGGTCATATTGGACACTAATCTTGTATTTCCACATCCAGCAGGAAGTGTAAGAATGAAAAATGAGATAGTAGTAATGGACAATTGCACATCTCAGAATCTAATTCTTGGGAATGATTACTTGAATATTTATGGTATTGACATCAATAACCATAAAGACACATATTTCACAATTGGAGAAAATAAAAGACAAACATTTTCCTTTTCCAATATGCCAAGGCAAATATCTGTGATATCTTTTATTAAAGATACTTCTAAAGAAGAATTTGTGGCTAATCAGCTTGTCAAAGCATAAATTAATACATCATTATCACCAAAGATGAGGCATGACCTTATTGATGTGTTTTACACATGTAAGAATGCCTTTGCTTCTGATAATAAAACATTAGGTGCTATCAAAGGGCATGAAGTTAATATTACTCTTAATGTTCACAGAACATACCCTCCAGTACTGGGAAGACCAGCTTATCTAGCCAGTCCCAGAGCTAGAGAAGCCTTGGAAAAACATATCCAAGAGTTGATCCAACTTGTTTTACTAAGGAAAGTGTAAGGTTTGTCTATGAAACTCTTGATAATAGTAGCAAAATCAAGAGTACTGTGAATGTCCTCAATAGAAATATATAATATAATAAAATATTATAACCACAAATTTAAATATAATTATTAAAAATAATTATATATATAAAAATAAATTTAATTATTATTATAATAATATAATAATAAAAAAAATTATAATGATTATAATAAATTATAATTATTCTATTATTGTTATAGTCACTGACAGTTATAACAATAAGAAGTGTAAAGCTCTTAATGAGACAATTACACGTGGAAAATATGAATATTGACCACTTATAAATAATATAAATATTATTTATAAAAAGAATTAAACACACACTGTGCAGAAATAATTCTTTTAGAATAAAAATTCTATATAAAGAAACTAATATTTTAGATAAAAAAAATATAGAACTTTAAAGAAAACGTACTTATAAGATTTATTTAATACAACAAGTCTAATACAACAGTTACTATACTAAATAAAGGTTATAAGTTAAAAACACGCCAAAAATCAATAAATTTAAAGATAAAACAACTTTTTATGATAAAATTTAAGATTTAAGAGTTTTTGAGAGGAATTTGTGGGTTAAAAAGATATTTAAGATGATAATTTTATAATATAAAATATATTATTGATGATTACAACAATAATCTGAATTCTATGATTCCAATTCTTCAATTTACAATTAATAAAGAATAAAATAACTTAAGAATTACTTTAATAATAAGATTTTATAAATAATAAAACTTTACCTGTTTAAATGTCTAATATGATTGGATTGATAATGAATGGTGGACAAAAACAGTGATGAAAAGACTCTTTTTATGTCTTCAGAGCAGCTCTCATGATTCATAATGGATGTAGAGGGCGTGCTCAGGTCAAAACTGAAAAACCATGCTTAAAAATAAAGTTCTTAACTTAAGGCAACTTATTTTTACTTCCAATTTAAAGTTACCAGTGTTATTCTTAACTCCAAGTAACTTTAATCCTCATTTAGTTTAACTATTTTAAGTTTTAATATAAAGTAAGGTTATTTATATTAAAGTTCATCACATGAACAACTTAAAATTAGAGTTTCAAGCAAAAATCTCTTAAACTCAATTTTTAATTAATTTTTAAAGAAATCATAATTTTCTTTGAGTTTAATTAAAAGAGTAAATTTCCAGGCTAATTACCCAGGAAATTTATTTATAAAAGATACTTAAAATTTAATTTATATATTGATAATATTAAATTCTAAGTTGTGTGAAACTTTCAAGCAAATCCATTAAGAATTGGATTTTTAATGAATTTTTGAAGTTATTGCTATTTTTCCACGTAAAATAGCAAAACACACCAAACCTTAAGTTTTGATAAGGTTTTAATGCTTGAAACGTTAAAGTTTTAAGCTTAATTAAGCTCTGACAGTTCTTAAAACCTCGATTTCAAGCCTGCATATTGGGATTTACCCTTTGGCAGCTTGAAATTCCTGTCCAATTTGGGATAAAACCAGTTTAAACCTTAAGGTTGGATCAAAGTCTAATCTTAAAGTTTAAATAAGGTTGAAAATACTCCAATACAGGTGGACAACCTTAATTGAATCCTTGAAGATCCAAAAAGTTGGGTACCCCAGCTCTATTTGGTCTTTTTCCTTTGTCCCACCTTTCTGCGTGGATTTTGCCCTTTTATTTATTTAAAGCCATACTATGGCCTTAAACCCTTTTAAATTGAGCTCACGCAGGATTTGCATTCTGTATGGCAAATTCTTAGCCAATTCAGTAAATATACACCACACCTCAATTTTAACTAAAATTTTGGTAAGTTTGCATGAACCTTATGCAAATTTAAATTTAAGCTTAATTAAGCTTAAATTTAACAATTTTAAAAAAATGTTAAAAAAGTTACATTGGTACTGTGAGATTCTTAAATCTTCCAATAACATAACAAATAAGTGGTTTTGGGTATAACACCCTATGGGTGTACCCTAGGTTATTTTTGGTGTAGAATCCAAAAATGACATAATATTTATAACTTTGTTTATCCAAAAAAAAAGTTATACTTATTTTTTATTTTAAATTCAGCTAAAAGGTCTGTTTAAGACAAAATTAACTGTTTATAAAATAATTTGTGGCCTTATGGGTATGTCATACATACCTCACAGGCTCACATTCCCTACCACCAAAAAAAAATTGTACCACAATTTTTCTTTTGTAGTGTACCCCCAAGTTATTTGGGGGGGTATAATCCACTGTCCAACCTCTCTACTTATACTTCCAAGTATGTAAAGCACACAATTCAGACTTTTTATTGAGCAATTGGTCTTCTCTCATGTCTGAATCTTCTGAGAAACCTTTGGGAATCAGGTATTTTGTTTTCTACAATCCACTCATCTTCATGTTGTGGATTTTTATACCTGACCAAGTATTCTCTTGCATTTTTTCCCCTAAGTCTTCTTTCTTTCAAGACTTTCAGTACCTTTTTCTCCTCACTTAGGTCCAGTGGGGGTACTTCTAAGGGTGTTTCATTCCTTAAAGGAAATGATTCCTTGTCACTTGAAGTCTAATGCTTTACTAGACTGACAGGGAATGTTGGATGTTTATTTTCCAGTTCTCCTGACAGTTCTACTTGTACTGCATTTGTCCCATAAAGGGCTTTAATAATAAATGGTCCTGCAAAGGAATCTTTCAATTTCTTTGGACCTTTAATATTATTAAAGTTCAAGGTTGAAACTAGTATTAAGGCCCCTACTTTGAATTCTGGGGTCTTATGACTTTTATCCCATTTCTGCTTAGCATATTCAAAGGCATCATTCATGCTTTGATTTGCATGGTGCCTCACTTTATCAAGCAACAACTTAAAGCTTGAAGCAGTTGGATGAATATCAACTAGATCTTTCTTCAAAGTATCAACTGGAAGTTTGGGGTTCCATCCTTTTTCCAACATTGCAGGGGTCTTGCCTGTTGAAGCATGGATGGAGGTCTTGTAGGCTAATTCCAACGCTGGTATAAGAGTACACCAATCATGGGTAAAGCCATCAGAATCTTTAAACTCCAGGCCATAAGCACAAAATCTTCTGATCATGTCCTCAAGGGTTTGAATCATTCTTTCTGCTAACCCATCTGTTTGTGGATGGTATGCTGTTGAGAATGATAATTTTGTACCCAAAAGCTTATGTAAATTAGTCCATAAGGCTGATGTAAATTTTGGGTCTCTGTCACTAATGATGTTTTTAAAGAGACCAGTATGGGATATTACCCTATTCCAGATTAAAAGAGCTGTATCCATAGCTGTGTCATCTTTGTGACATGGTAAAAAGATTGGTCTTTTGCTATATCTTTCTACAATAACAAGACATGCATTGTAACTCTTATCACCTCCAGGTGGTAATGCAGTTACCCAATCCATGTGAACCACTTCCCATGGGGTACTTGGTTCTTGGATGTGGATCATCAGACCAAATCTTTTACCAGTAGCTTTATTGGCTTTCTGGCATCTATCACAACTATGACAGTACTTAATGACATCTTTTCTCCAAGATGGCCACCAGGCACATGTCTTAATTCTTTCCATTGTTCTGTCTTCAGACAGATGTCCAGAATAAATGTTATCATGGCATTCTAGTAGTATTGTGTTAATCAACATTCTACTACATAGGACCATGACACATGTGTGTTTAGATCTATGATATAGTATACCATCAAAAAAATGGAATCTTCCATTATCATAAGATGTTTTCCACATATCTTCCAGAGAATTAGCCAATGCTGCATCTTTACAATCTTTGTCAAGTAGAGCAGTAAGAATATGACAATTCTTATCTTGCTTGTAGCTTTCCCTAACTTCTTCAAAGAATTCTGTTCCAACATCTGTGATATTAATTCCTTCAATTGGAATTTGAGGTTCTGCACTTGTAGGAACATAGGCAGGATTATCAGGTGTATTTGGTAATGCCCATCTACTCAAGCCATCAGCCTTCTTATGAATATTTCCAGATTTATGTACTATGGTCATATTGCCTCTATACTCCTGTATAGCAATCTGCCATCTTAACATGTGTCTGTTTGGAGTTTTCATGTTAAGAAGTGATTTAACTGCATTACAATCAGTAATTACTTCAAACACACTACCATCAAGATAGTAATGAAGTTTTTCCAGAGCCCAAACAAGGCAAAGGCACTCCATTTGGCTAGCTCCATATCTGGCCTCAGTAGGTTTAATTTGTCTTGAAATGAAACAAATTGGACCTTCATAAGGCTTGTCATTGACAATTTAAACTTGATGAAGAGCAGCTCCTAAACCATCACCACATGCATCAATATACAGCTTGAAAGGAAGTTTCCAATCTGGCATCAATAATAATGGTGCATTGGTCAAGGCATACTTTATTTTATCATATGCTTGAATTCTCTCCTGTGTCATTTCAAAAACAGTTTGTTGATCACAAATTCTGTATAATGATCTGGCATGGATTGCAACATCTTTAAGGTGTTTCCTGTAATAACTGGCGAACCCTAAGAAAGACATCATTTCTTTTTTGTTCTGGGGCATTTGTTTCAGTAAAACTGCAGCCACTTTGTTTTTATCAACACCAAGGCTTAGTCCTGAGACTACATGTCCTAGAGCTTTTAACTCATGAAACCCAAAATTACATTTTTTAAGAGAAATTTTCATGTTCACTTGTACAATTTTCTTAAGTACTAATGAAAGTCTCTCTAAATGTAATTTCCAGGTTTCTGAGCAAATGATAATGTCATCAATATAAATGATTAACCATCCCTCTGATAATTCATGTGCGAAGATAGTATTCATCATTCTTTGGTAATGAGAGGGTGCATTTTTAATACCAAAAGGCATCCTCAAATATTCATAAATACCACAATGAGCAATTATTCTCAATAATTTCCTAGCATGAGGTGTCAAAACATTCTGGTGAAAGCCTTTTAGAGCATCCATAGAAGTGATGAATCTTGCTTTGGATAATTGAGTCAAAGTCTCATGAATTCTAGGGATTGGATACCTGTCTGGAATAGTATAGGTATTCAGTGCTCTAAAATCACCAACCATCCTTGACTTATCATTATGCCAAGTAATGATTACTGGAGTTGTGACTTCAACTTCCTCATTGTGCCCAACTTTTCTAAGAACTCCCAGTTTCATTAGTTCATTAATATGATTTTCTAATGCTTCTCTAGCCCTAGGGCTAGCTGGGTAAGCTGGTCTCCTTAATAGTGGCGGATAAGGCCTTTCCACATTAAGCATAATGTCCACCTCATGGCTTTTTATAGCCCCAAGTGGTTCATTATCAGAAGCAAAGGCTTCTCTATATTGAAATAAAACTTCAATAAGTTCTTCCTTCATTTCTGGTGTTAATTCAGGACTAATTTGTGCTTCACTTAGCTGATCTGACACAAATTTTTCTTTTTTGACATTCTTTACTTGTTGAATGACAGTAATTTCTTTTCTTTCTAGAGAAAAAGCAAATTTTTGCCTTTTATTTTCCCCTATAGTGAAATACCTGTCCTTATGATTGTTAATATCAATACCATAGATATTGAGATAATCATTTCCAAGTATAAAGTGTTGTGAAGTACAATTGTTCATAACAACAAATTCAGCTTTCAATCTTATACTCCCTGCTGGATGAGGAAATATTATTGCTGCTTCAAATATACCCAAAGGGTGCATGTTCTGGCTAGAACTGCTGAATTTTACACCTTCAATTGGCATCAACTTGTCTTTCCAATTGGTATAAATTTTGTTAAGATAATCTTTTCCAACACAAGTGCAAAAAGCACCTAAGTCAAGATGTATCTTGGCTTCTGTGTTATTTATCACAATATTAGTGATACAAGATGACCCAGCTGTATAACCTTTACCTCTAGCAGGTTTGGTTTTTTTGCATTTTGGCATCTTGCACATGTATGAAATCCATAAATTCATCACTGTACTGTGGTAAGTGAGTATGTACCTCAGTGACCTCAAAAGAAACATTAATATTTTCTATACCAAGTTGTTCTGATGCTTATTCTTCTTCTGAAGGCTCAGAATCACTTTCATGTAAAGATACATCAGTTTCTTTTTTTTCTTCCACTTTTTCAACATTTATCTCATTGACTCTTGTCTTTTTTGGACAAGTGTTTGCTAAATGAGATGTACTTCCACATTTATGACATTTCAAAGGAGGTCTGTCATGTGGTTTATTTGGTTTTAAAATTGGTTTCCCACTAGTCTTGTTGTCTATTGGGGGTTTATACCAATTTCTTCCAATTTTTGTTCTAGTAGTGATATCCTCCATAGCATTGATATAATCTTCTGTAGAGCAAGGCTCAATACATCTGCTTCTTATAGCATGCTCAAGGTCACCACCACACTTTCTTAATATCCTTTTATGTACCATAGGTTCAGACATATCAGGATGAAGGGCAGTTAATCTGTCCTTCTGTTTAAGAAACCAAGTCATGGGCCTGTCCCTCTCAATATTAAAAATGGCTTGTTCAAAAGAATTTTCCATTCTAAATCTCCAGGAATCATTTTCCCATTTGGAAATAACTTGTTCTTTCCACCAAGGCCAAGAATGTTTACCATGGTCTTGTCTCATTTTATAATACCATTTCTTTGCTGATTTGGTAAATAATGAGTGTAATCTGGCACTTATGTATTCATCTGGTATGTTAAAGTCTTCTTTAAACATATCAATTGTTTTCATAAATTCCATATGATTATATTCTCCTTCACCACTGAAGGTTGGCCATTCCTCTAATCTTGGAATGTCCTTATAATTGCAAGCAGTTTCCACATCATGACTTGAAATTGTATGATGTAAATCATTATTCAAGTTAAGGACATTTCTGTCAAGAATTGGTGTGGATTGCCTTGGCAATTCCTTTTTTAGTGATATATTATTAATACTTGACTGAATGTCTTCTTTCAATTCAAGTCTTGCTTTATCACTTTTTTCCAATTGTTCTTGAAAAATAGCTGCATTGTGACCACTTGAATTTTCCAAGTTTTGTACTTGTATCTTCAATTCTTTTAACTGTCCAGTTATAAAAGAAATTGAATGTTCATCTGGTTGATTGAGTAAGGTAACTTTAAACTCAAGTCTTTCACAAATTTGTGTCAAAGACAAAATATTTTCCTTGTTAACATTTTCAAGGACAATTATGGTCTTTTGTTGGTCTTTTACTTGTAGTATCTCATTACCCAACTTTTGTTGGACATGATCAAATGCTTTAAATTTTGCCATAATTTCTTTATTACAAGATTCAAAGTAAGTTACAAGTTTTACAAGATCTACTTCTTTGGAAAGGATTGGTTCAATCTTTCCTCCTCCTTGTTTTTGAATTCCATCAAAGTTCTTGCCATATTGAACACATTGTCCATGGCTGTCTTTTCCTTCTTTGGGATTCTGTAATTCTGAGGGTAAGGTTTGTTCCACTTGGTCTTTGCCTTTCCCTTTTCCTTTTGCTTGCCCTTCTGGTTGGTCTTTGGGGCTTGCTTGGGCTTGTTTGGCACTTGTTGAGGCGGATTTTTGCTGGTGGATGCTTGAGGAGCTTCCACTGGGCTGTTGTCCTTGCCTTGAGCCAATTTCTCCTTCTGATCCTCTGACAACATGCTTTGGTTTTTCAACCAAGCTTTGATCTGTTGGACTTGTCCTTTGACAGACATTGGTGTCCAACCCAGCAGAAGATCTTCTGTCTTTTCTGGCCCCATGAACTTCTTCACCTGAAGATAAGAGTTCATGGTTCCTATCCAAAGACTTGGAAGGAGTTCCCACTCTTGTTGTTTTGACGCCAGGAACCAGTTTTTCCATTGGGATTGATAAATTTCCACAGCTGCCTGTTGGAAATGGTTCAGGTCTAACAGCAATAGCAGTTATGTCAGCTTCCCCCCCTAAATAAGAGGTTGGAAAAACATATCCAAGAGTTGATCCAACTTGTTTTACTAAGGAAAGTGTAAGGTTTGTCTATGAAACTCTTGATAATAGTAGCAAAATCAAGAGTACTGTGAATGTCCTCAATAGAAATATATAATATAATAAAATATTATAACCACAAATTTAAATATAATTATTAAAAATAATTATATATATAAAAATAAATTTAATTATTATTATAATAATATAATAATAAAAAAAATTATAATGATTATAATAAATTATAATTATTCTATTATTGTTATAGTCACTGACAGTTATAACAATAAGAAGTGTAGAGCTCTTAATGAGACAATTACACGTGGAAAATATGAATATTGACCACTTATAAATAATATAAATATTATTTATAAAAAGAATTAAACACACACTGTGCAGAAATAATTCTTTTAGAATAAAAATTCTATATAAAGAAACTAATATTTTAGATAAAAAAAATATAGAACTTTAAAGAAAACTTACTTATAAGATTTATTTAATACAACAAGTCTAATACAACAGTTACTATACTAAATAAAGGTTATAAGTTAAAAACACGCCAAAAATCAATAAATTTAAAGATAAAACAACTTTTTATGATAAAATTTAAGATTTAAGAGTTTTTGAGAGGAATTTGTGGGTTTAAAAGATATTTAAGATGATAATTTTATAATATAAAATATATTATTGATGATTACAACAATAATCTGAATTCTATGATTCCAATTCTTCAATTTACAATTAATAAAGAATAAAATAACTTAAGAATTACTTTAATAATAAGATTTTATAAATAATAAAACTTTACCTGTTTAAATGTCTAATATGATTGGCTTGATAATGAATGGTGGACAAAAACAGGGATGAAAAGACTCTTTTTATGTCTTCAGAGCAGCTCTCATGATTCATAATGGATGTAGAGGGCGTGCTCAGGTCAAAACTGAAAAACCATGCTTAAAAATAAAGTTCTTAATTTAAGGCAACTTATTTTTACTTCCAATTTAAAGTTACCAGTGTTATTCTTAACTCCAAGTAACTTTAATCCTCATTTAGTTTAACTATTTTAAGTTTTAATATAAAATAAGGTTATTTATATTAAAGTTCATCACGTTAACAACTTAAAATTAGAGTTTCAAGCAAAAATCTCCTAAACTCAATTTTTAATTAATTTTTAAAGAAATCATAATTTTCTTTGAGTTTAATTAAAAGAGTAAATTTACAGGCTAATTACCCAGGAAATTTATTTATAAAAGATACTTAAAATTTAATTTATATATTGATAATATTAAATTCTAAGTTGTGTGAAATTTTCAAGCAAATCCATTAAGAATTGGATTTTTAATGAATTTTTGAAGTTATTGCTATTTTTCCATGTAAAATAGCAAAACACACCAAACCTTAAGTTTTGATAATGTTTTAATGCTTGAAACGTTAAAGTTTTAAGCTTATTTAAGGTTTTTAAGCTTAATTAAGCTCTGACAGTTCTTAAAACCTTGATTTCAAGCCTGCATATTGGGATTTACCCTTTGGCAGCTTGAAATTCCTGTCCAATTTGGGATAAAACCAGTTTAAACCTTAAGGTTGGATCAAAGTCTAATATTCAAGTCTAAATAAGGTTGAAAATCCTCCAATACAGGTGGACAACCTTAATTGAATCCTTGCAGATCCAAAAAGTTGGGTACCCCAGCTCTATTTGGTCTTTTTCCTTTGTCCCACCTTTCTGCATGGATTTTGCCCTTTTATTTCTTTAAAGCCATACTATGGCCTTAAACCCTTTTAAATTGAGCTCACGCAGGATTTACATTCTGTATGGCAAATCCTTAGCCAATTCAGTAAATATACACCACACCTCAATTTTAACTAAAATTTTGGTAAGTTTGCATGAACCTTATGCAACTTTAAATTTAAGCTTAATTAAGCTTAAATTTAACAATTTTAAAAAAATGTTAAAAAAGCTACATTGGTACTGTGAGATTCTTAAATCTTCCAATAACATAAAAAATAAGTGGTTTTGGGTATAACACGCTATGGGTGTACCCTAGGTTATTTTTGGTGTAGAATTCAAAAATGACATAATATTTATAACTTTGTTTATCCAAAAAAAGTTATACTTATTTTTTATTATTTTTTATTTTAAATTCAACTAAAAAGTCTGTTTAAGACAAAATTAACTGTTTATAAAATCATTTGTGGCCTTATGGGTATGTCATACATACCTCACAGGCTCACAGAAAGTAGGCCATAATGAAGAATTTGAAGTGACAAAACCTGTTATTATTTCTTGGAATAATGATAAATCAATGATGGTTGGAGATTTTGGAGCATTGAATACCTACACAGTCCCAGATAGGTATCCAACTACTAGAATTCAAGAACCCTTGACCAAATTTTCTAAAGCCAAGTATATAACATCCATGTATTCATTGAAAGGCTTTCAAAAAAATGTTTTGACACCCAAAACTAGGAAATTACTTAGAATTATTACTCACTGTTGTATTTATGAGTATCTTTGTAACAACCATCCATCAGGGGTAAGGGTATTCATTCATACACCCACTCAAACACCTCAAATCAGCAAATCCAGTATGTGCATCAGCAGTCAGTTTCAGCAATCTTCATTCTGAAACATGCATACAGTTTGGTACATCAATACAGCCTGTCAATACTTGTACAGGATGGATTCACCCAATACAGTTTCAATACACCAGTATGGAACTGTATGATCACTCAAATACACCACACCTCTTGTACAGGTTCTGTACAGCTGTACAGGACCTGTATTGGCCAGACTCAATTCAGTAATCAATTATTCTCATGAAAATTCTTCTCTGGATCAGGGCTGGTGATTCTCACATATACCAGCCCCTCTTTCTCCCCCCTGGGGACTTTTCCCCAGTTAATTAATTTAGTTTATTTATTATTTTATAATTACTCTTATCCTTATTTTGGGTATTATAATTATTTAATCTTAAGTTAGTCTTTGCATTTCTCTCTTCGCCTGTACAGTATGAGTTGGGTGGCCATATCCTTATTAACCCTTCTCTTTCCATTCTGACAGGTTGAAACAGTGGACTTGGACTTGTTTGTGGTTGGCTCTTCTATTCTTTTACTCTTATCTTTTGTTGCTGCTTTTCTTATATTTATTCTTTAGCAATTTATCCTTGACACTCTTAAGTGTATCCCCTTTTATCTTATCTTTGAGCCCTCCATAAGTGAGTCCCAGTTTACTGAGTGCCAGGCCCTCTTCACTTCGAAGAGCCCCTGTGACATTAAATTAATTAACTCATATTTGATTCTTCTTTTCATTCATTATATTCATTTCTCTCATTCATCAATTATGACTCCTTTTATGATTTAATGATCTTAATGATTATGATTTTTTCTCTCTTATCAATTTTCATCTCACTCATTTCACTCTTATGAAAATTGATTCTTTTTCTTTTCTCAATCATTGCTGACCATTTCATCACTTTATTCTACTTTTATCAATCAAATTTTTTCTGTGTTCTTATTCAGGTTTTATCTAGGGATTATTGATTGGTTTAATTGATTGGATTATTCATTGGGATTCATTTGGGTTATTGATTCAGGATTTATTGGATTTATTGACTTTGAACTCTCAAGATATTGATTGATCCTCAAGAATTGATTTTGATTATTGATTTGATTTGACTCATCAAGATATTGAATTGATTTCTGAGGATTTTGAACTGATTGATTGATTCCTCAAGACTTGATTTCATATTGAAGACACTTATTGATTGATTATTGATTGAATATTGATTGATTATTGATTTCCTCAAGATTATTGATATTTGATTGAATTGATTGTTGATTGATTGAATTTATTTGACTGTTGATTGAATTTGATTCCTCAAGATTTGAATTGATTCCTCAAGATTCATCAAGATTTTATTGTGATTGATTTGGCCAAGCCTGATTATTCTTCTTAATACCATCAAGTTATTTTAATTCTTTTCATAATGCCAGTCCAGCATAGCCCCCCAGCAAAGAATACTAGATCCCAGAAAATTCCAGCTGTTCTCACTCCTACAGCAAGGGCTCCTCTTGACCGCACACCATCAGTTCATCAACTGAGTGCAAATTTGGACAGAGGACCACCAATGGAAGGAGCAGCACCCTCAAGAAGAGGTGGAATGAAATCTAGAATATCAAGATCCTTTTCTGGACTTTTGGGTGGTTACCCTGGCATGTCTGAAGGTGCAAGAGCAAGATTAGGGGAAGTTGAAGATGAAGAGGGGGAAGAGTCTGTGGAAGAGGAAGATTCTGGGGAAACTGAAGTGGCAGATGCCTTGGCAAATGCTCCAGAGGTACCTCAGGGTTCTAATCTAGCCCTTTCTAGTCAACCTCTTGTCTCTCAAACTGATCCAAGTCTCCTCAAGATGATGGAGCAGATGACTCAATTCATGGGACAGCTCACTCAAGCAGTTGCCCCCAGGGACAATTCCAAAGCCCCTGCTTTCAAGACTCCATCCATGAAGGCACCTGATTCTTTTGATGGTACTCAAGCTCATAAGTTGAGAGGATTTATCCAATCCTGTCAACTAATTTTCCATAATGATCCAGCAAACTTCTTCTCTGACAGGAAGAAGGTTTTGTACTCAACTTCTTTTCTTACTGGTAGAGCTGACAAATGGATTGAACCCTACCTCTCAAATATTTCCAATGAAGACCCTTCCTACCTCCTCAATAATTGGCCATTGTTTGAATCTCAATTATTCACTCTGTTTGGTGACCCCAATGAAGTCAGGAAAGCTGAACAAGAGTTGGACAATTTGAGGATGAAGGAAAGTGGTCATGTTTCCTTGTACATAGCAGATTTCAGAAGCTTAATTTCAAGAATTGGAGATTGGGGGGAAAGAGCTTATATCCATGTTTACAGAAGAGGATTGGCATCAAGATTATTGGATCAGTTGGCTTCTCACCCTGGAACTTTTGATACTCTTCAAGAACTTATGGATGTCACTCTAGAATTAGACACAAGATATCATGAGAGGCAAAAGGAAAAGGGTGGCAATCAAGAAAAGAAGCCTCCAGTCAGTGGATCCAATCAGTCTAGGCCTCCTCAAAACTCATTTCAAAAGAGGCCTCATCAGAAGAAGAATAAGAAGGGCAAGCAATTTCAATCTTCAAAGGACAAACCCCATGCTGCTCTCCTCAATAAGGACAATAAATTAATCGGTTCTGAAAAGGAGAGGAGGATTCAAGCAGGGTTGTGTACTTATTGTGGTGGCAAGCACCCAATTGAAAAATGCTTCAAGAGACCTCAGAACAAGCCTGGGTCATCATCAAAAGGCTTCCCTAGCAAGCAGGGAAAAGCCTGAGTGGGGATCATGATGTGTTCAATGGTTCTCACTTATTTCCTTCAAGAGCACAATTGTGCACTCTGAATACTAGTGTCAAGAAATCTTTAAAATTTCTTATTTTCTCTTCTGTCTCTGATATTTTTTATAGTATTCTCATTGATTCTGGTGCTACAAACTCTTTTATTGCAAAGAATTTTGTTCTCAAGTACTCATTGACTCTGTCAGAGCTCCCTGAAAAGATTCCTCTTTTCATTTTGGATTCTAATGAATCCCCTGCCTTGTTCATCACCCATTATACCAAGTGGGTAGTTGACTTGCCTTCCTTCCCAAGCTTTGAATGGGATTTCTTTATCATAGATTCACCCAAAGGAGAAGACCTGATATTGGGCTATGATTTCCTTTACCATTTCAATCCCATTATTGATTGGAAAAATGGATTGATCACCTATGATTCTAATCATAAGGATTCTAGTGGTATTATTCCTTCTACTAGTAATGACTTAGCCACTGCTGTCAACAGTGTTGCTCTGGCTGGTGAACTTAAGACACCTTCCATCCCTTCTTCTGTTCATATCCCTTCCATAATTCCCTCTCAGTCATTACTTCCATCAAGAGATGAAGTCTTCAAAGAGATAAAGGATGTTGGAGAAGATGTTGCCATATCTTCACTTCATCTCTTCCAAGGGGATATGGACCTTCCTCCCTTATCTTTTCATGCATCCCTTGAGGAGCAGTGGGATGAGGAGGAAGAGCCAGAAGAAATTGAAACTGTGTTGAAGGTTGTTCCTCCTGCTTATCACCAATATTTGGATGTATTCTCCAAGGTGAAAGCAGAGAAACTTCCTCCACACCGCGCCTGTGATCACCATATCGAATTGGAGGGTCTTCTACCTCCAATTGGTGTTATCTACTCATTATCAAATCAAGAGTCAGAAACACTGCAGGCCTACATTTCAGAGAATGTAGAGAAAGGTTTCATTAGACCAAGCTCCTCTTCAACAGGAGCACCTGTCCTTTTTGTCAAGAAAAAGGATGGAGGTCTTTGTTTGTGTGTTGACTACCGCAAACTCAATGCTGTCACTAGGAAGAACAGATACCCTGTTCCTCCTATGAACCAGCTTCTTACCGTATTCAACGGTTCCACTATCTTCTCCAAGATAGATTTGCGTGGTGCATATAACCTTCTGAGAATCAAAGAGGGGGATGAGCACTTAACTGCCTTTAGAACCAAATATGGCAGTTATGAGTATTTGGTCATGCCATTTGGTTTGACCAATGCTCCTGCTTCTTTCCAAAATCTAGTAAATGATATCTTTGCAGATTTTTTGGATGTGTTTGTTGTGGTTTATCTAGATGATATTATGGTCTTTTCCAGTTCTGAGGAGGAACATGTCAAACATGTGGCCTCTGTCCTCCAAAGACTGAGGGACAATAATCTGTTTGCCAAAGCCTCCAAGTGTGTATTCTATGCCTCAAGTGTGGAATACTTGGGCTATGTTGTTTCAAGTGATGGCCTCAAGATGGATTCTTCAAAAGTTCAGCAAATCCTCAATTGGCCTCAGCCCAGAAACATCAAGGCTCTTCAATCTTTTCTTGGCTTTGCCAATTTTTATCAACGTTTCATTAAAAATTATTCTAAAAAAATCACTTCTCTCACTTCCCTCCTTAAAAAAGATTCTCCCTTCATCTTCAATGAGGAAGCTCTTAGTCAGTTTCAAGCACTCAAAGAAGCTTTCACCTCTGCTCCTATCTTATCTCACTTTAATCCTTCTCTACCTACTATAGTAGAGACTGATGCTTCTTATTATGCATTGGGCGCCGTACTGAGTCAGGTGAATGACTCTGGAAAGCATCCCATTGCATTTGATAGTCGCAAGCTCTTACCAGCTGAACTCAACTATGAAATTCATGACAAGGAACTCCTTGGCATAGTTTGGGCTCTCAAGCGCTGGAGGGCATTTCTTCTTTCTCTTTCCAATCCTTTTGAGGTCTTGACAGACCACTCTTCCTTGCAGTTTTTCATGTCTTCCAAAGTTCTTACTCGTTGTCAGGCCCGTTGGGCTGAATTTCTCTCAGAATTTCATTTCACTATCACTTACCGCCCAGGCAGGCTGGCCACTTTGCCGGATGCCTTGTCACGTCGGGACGACGTGTACCCAGAGAGGGGGGTGGACTTCATCAGCAAGAATCCTCACAATTTTCATCAAATACTTAAGCAAGATGGAATTCAAGAGTCAAGATTCTTCTCAATCAAAGTGGAAATTTTCTCAGATTTAGTGGACAAGATTCAAAAAGAAGTATGGCAAGACAAAGACTATAAAGAAATACTCAAGCAACTAGCAAGAGGTGAATCAGTTCCAGATTATTCTCTTGAACCTCAAGCCAAGTTATTATTATTCAAAGATAGAGTGGTAATCCCAAGCAATGAAGAACTTCAACTCAATATTCTTCAAAAGCGTCATGACTCACCATTGGCTGGCCATCCTGGCCAGGAGAAGACCCTCAAGCTCATCAAGAGGGATTTTTATTGGGCTGGCATGAATCAATTCATCAAGGACTATGTGTCCTCATGTCAGCAATGTTCAAGAAACAAGAACATCCATCACAAGAAGTTTGGATTACTCAAGCATCTTTCAATTCCATCTGGTCCTTGGAATTCATTATCAATGGACTTTATCACTCAATTGCCACTGTCCAACAACTTTGATTCAATTTTAGTAGTTGTGGACAGATTCTCAAAAATGGCAATCTTCATTCCAACTTATGGCACAATCACTGCTCTGGATTTAGCTCAAATATTCATTAGCCATGTATTTTCCAAGCATGGACTCCCAGTCAGTATTGTCAGTGATAGAGGATCCTTATTTGTTTCATCATTCTGGACTCAATTGTGTCAGCAGCTCAAGATATCAAGAGATCTTTCAACTGCCTTTCACCCTGAAACAGATGGACAGACAGAGAGGGTAAATCAGATACTAGAACAGTACCTTCGGATGTATGTCAGCTATCATCAAGATGACTGGTACACCTGGCTCCCTCTGGCTGAATTTGCCTATAATAATGCAGAACATTCATCAACCAAGCAATCACCTTTTTTCACCATTTATGGAAGAAATCCCAGCTTTGACTCAATCCATATTTCTCAAGACTCACCGGCTGGAAAGTTATCAACAAAACTCCAATCAGTACAGCAAGTTGTCAAAGAAGAATTAGAGTCAGCAATAAGGAGATTCAAGAAGTATGCAGATAGAAATAGGGCAATTCCACCTGATTTCCAACCTGGGGACAAAGTATGGCTAGCTTCCAAGAACATCAAGACAACAAGACCCACCAAGAAATTATCAGAAAGATGGTTGGGACCCTTTGAAGTTCTTAAGAAGATTGGCAGCCATGCATATCACCTCAAGTTGCCTCAGCAATGGAAGACAGTTCACCCTGTATTCCATGTGTCCTTATTAGAGCCATTCAAGCATTCAACTATCCCAAATCGTCATCAATTGCCGCCACCACCAGTTTTAGTGGAAGAGCAAGAAGAATGGGAAGTGGCTCAGGTTCTGGACTCAAAACTCAAAAGAGGTAAATTATGGTATCCTGTAGAGTGGAAAGGATTCAGTGAAGACCCAGAAAGAACCACTTGGGAACCATCTTCCAACCTTACCAACTCACCAGACCTTGTCAAGGATCTTCACTCATTGTATCCAGACAAGCCTGGTCCAAATACCTCAAGAGCTTGATTTATGGTGCTTGGTGGGGAGAAGAAGTTATGAAAGTAAGTTCCTCTCCTGGCATGCACCTTTAAGGGGGTATTCTACCCATATGTTGTTGTAAGCATCACCTTGGCCACTTTGTGAGCACTTGTCAATTCTTTGGACAGGTTCAGGAAGCATACAACATCAATACCCTCCGATTTGGACCTTATCAAGATATGGCCCAATCTTTTCTTTCTTTATTATCTTTTCATTTTATGCCAATCATCATAATTCAAGACATTCATTACTTCAAGTCATTTACGGCAATTCATTTCAGTAGTCACTTATGGCAATTCATTTCAGAAGGCATTTATGGCAATTTATTTCAGTCTTATGGTGCTTGGTGGGGAGTGGAAGTTATGAAAGTAAGTTCCATCTCCTGGTATGCATCCCTGAGGGTTCTACTTCTTGTAAAACATCACCTTGGCCACTCTGTGAGCATCAAATGCTTGGTTTTCATTTTTCAGACATTTCTTGGCCAGAATCAAGCAACTCACCACAAGAAGGACCAGCCATCAGGAATTTTTCTTTATTTCTTTCTTTACTCTCATTTTCTCTTATTCTTTCATTTTTTCTTTCTTTCTTCACTTGTATAATTTTCTTCTTTTATTTCTTTAAAGCAGCAGCATCCCCTCCCCAAATCATGTATTGGGAGGTTCCATTATCTTTTTTATTTTTTATTTTTTAGTAGTTATAAGAGTGGGGATAGAAGTCAAACCAAACACAAACAAGGAAAAGGAAACTAGTTATCTCTACCCAAGTCATCAAAAGTTCTCTGGAAGTCATTTATCAACTCATCTTCATACCAGGCAAATTTTGCAGCCATCTCTTCAGAAGCAGTACCTGGAATAGTCCTGTCATTGGCATACATAATCACCTCTCTGCTATTTCTATCAACCCTCCTGAATAATCTGGCCACAGCATCTTGATTTTCACTAGCCGCGTTGGGATCTTCTCTGGTAACCCGGATAGGCCAACGTTCTCTTCTTTGAAAAACTTGAGCGGCAGGAAACGGCAAAGGAGACAATCCATCTCTTCTTCTGCTGGAGCTGGCCACAGGTTGGAGTTGACGGGAGGTGTTTATGGGTGAGTTTCTGGGCTGTTGAACTGGAGATGGTCTTACTGCTGGATTCAAGGCAGGCCTGGTGGTATGGGAAGTAGTTGGTGAAGGAGGAGGAAGGGTTGTAAGAATAGAAGCAAGCATTGGTTGGAAGTTTCTTGGAGTGCTGGGAATAATTTGGCTTTGGAATCTGGTGTTGGCAAGAGGTTGAGAAGAGGAATTGCTGGATGGATGGCCACTTGAATGAGGAATAACTTGAACTTCTTCACCATCCAACTCATCACTTCCTTCAGCATCTGGATCGGATGGGGAATCAACAAATCTTCTTAGCTTCTTCACTACTTTCACCACTCCATCAGCATTGGTTCTTGAAATTGGAATTTCTGAGCTGTAGTGGATGGGCCTACCACCAATTGGAATGGACCCTCCAACATTAGTCCATATGGCCACATCCCTCTGCCTGGAACCAGTCACTACATCAAGATATCAGCACCAATTCAATCAAAATATGCAAATCACTCACATTGAGAAAATCCAGAAGTGGCATCAGGGGTAGGTTCCTCAAGAATGGGGAATTCCTGCCCATAAGGCCCATCCTTCCTACTCCATAGGTGCCTCCTGACCTGGGACAAAGTTGATCCGGTATGGCAGCATGGCTTCTTCCCAATAAAGCAGAAATGGCATTTTGATGATCAAGGATTGTAATGTTGGAAGCAATCCTTACCCCTGGCCACACACTCAGTACAGGCAGGATCAAGAACTTCAACTGCTCTGAACCCATCATATGTTTGGGAGGGGTCAAAATGGCCAGAAGACGCCATAGAAGGAGAAGACAATCGACTGAAGACGCCAGAACCATGAAGAATAGACAGTGGCGGTGCAGAAGGGGAAGATTCAGTGAGTTCAGTCAGTTTGGAACTCATAACTGAAGAATGTGCAAGCAGAAGATTCAAGAAGTCAGAATCAATCCACTCCACATCAAGAAAAAGGAAATTTGACTCAAGGAAATGGGGCCATAACTCAATTATGCCCCACCTCAAAGCCTGTAAGGTGAAGGTTCACACCCCTTTGGGGCTGAACTCATCACTCAGGGCCTCCCCTGCAACTTTGGGGGAGGCCAAGATCTTGATGGTCCTGGACCCCTTCAATGGGTCCAGGCCATATATGGTGAAATTTGGGAATGTGCCATTTCTGGGCCCCTTGGTCACCCTGGGTCCCCAGCAATTTTGGGCCCAGGGGCTCCATTTTGGTCCTGGGGGCCTCCAATAGCCCCCACGGACCGCGGACCGCGGCGTACGGCCCACGGCCCACGGCCCACGGACCGCGAACCACGGCGTACGGACCGCGGACCGTAGGATCCCAGAGACTCAAAAGGGCCAAAAAAGGCCAAAAATCAATAAATCAAGGTTTTTCACCAGAGCACCCAAAAAGGCCTAAAAGGCCATAAAAAGCAAATTTCATCAAGATCACTCAGGATGGAGGCCACAGCCCAAAACCCACTTGGAGGGCTGTCTGAGGCCAATTCCTTGGATAATGGGGACAAGACCCCTTGGAGGAAAGTTGCATTCATTCATTGGATTAAGTCTGGGCCAATGAGTACAAGTCATATACTCATTGGGCCCCAATTTCTGAGCACAAGTGCTCAATGGCCTTTATTCTGGGATAGATCCCAAGGCCACATTCCAAGGCATGGCTGATTGAATCAAAAGAAAAGAATGGCATATTCTGGAAGGAATACTCACTCAAGCTTGAAAAAAGGGGGAATCAATTGAAGTTGGCAGGGAAGAAGGAATGAAGGATTTTCAGGATAATGGTCAAGAGGAAAGAAATTTAAAAAGAAAATTTTTTGAAAAAAATGTGGGGATATTGAGATGCCACTCAACAGTGGCAGGGTATTATGGTGTTCAGGAGCCCACCAGTTTCAAGAGGGGGATACTGTAACAACCATCCATCAGGGGTAAGGGTATTCATTCATACACCCACTCAAACACCTCAAATCAGCAAATCCAGTATCTGCATCAGCAGTCAGTTTCAGCAATCTTCATTCTGAAACATGCATACAGTTTGGTACATCAATACAGCCTGTCAATACTTGTACAGGATGGATTCACCCAATACAGCTTCAATACACCAGTATGAAACTGTATGATCACTCAAATACACCACACCTCTTGTACAGGTTCTGTACAGCTTTACAGGACCTGTATTGGCCAGACTCAATTCAGTAATCAATTATTCTCATGAAAATTCTTCTCTGGATCAGGGCTGGTGATTCTCACATATACCAGCCCCTCTTTCTCCCCCCTGGGGACTTTTCCCCAGTTAATTAATTTAGTTTATTTATTATTTTATAATTACTCTTATCCTTATTTTGGGTATTATAATTATTTAATCTTAAGTTAGTCTTTGCATTTCTCTCTTCGCCTGTACAGTATGAGTTGGGTGGCCATATCCTTATTAACCCTTCTCTTTCCATTCTGACAGGTTGAAACAGTGGACTTGGACTTGTTTGTGGTTGGCTCTTCTATTCTTTTACTCTTATCTTTTGTTGCTGCTTTTCTTATATTTATTCTTTAGCAATTTATCCTTGACACTCTTAAGTGTATCCCCTTTTATCTTATCTTTGAGCCCTCCATAAGTGAGTCCCAGTTTACTGAGTGCCAGGCCCTCTTCACTTCGAAGAGCCCCTGTGACAATCTTATAATGCCATTTGGTATTAAAAATGCACCATCTCATTATCAAAGAATGATGAATACTAGCTTCCCCACAGAGTTGTCTGAAGGAAGGCTTATCATTTATATTGATGATATTATCATATTTTCTGACTCATGGTCTTTGCCTCTTGAAAGACTTGAAAGAGTACTTGGCAAAGTTACAGGAGTGAATATGAAGATTTCACACAAGAAATGTAATTTTGGCTTTGAAGAACTTAAAGCTTTAGGACATATTGTTTCTGGTTTAAGGTTGGGTATTGACAAAAATAAAGTAGCAGCAGTTTTACTTAAGCCAATACCCAAGAATAAAAAGGATATGATTTCTTTTCTTGGCTTTGCCAGTTATTACAGGAAACACCTAAAATACTTTTCAATTCTAGCCAAGTCACTCTATAGAATTTGTCATCAACATACAGTATTTGAGATGACACAGGAAATAATTGTAGCCCATGAGAAGATAAGGAAAGCTCTTGCAGGAGCACCTTGACTCCTCATTCCTGACTGGAATATACCTTTCAAATTGTACATTGATGCATGTGGAGATGGATTAGGGGCAGCCCTACATCAAGTCCAAATTATTTATGACAAACCTGCAGAGGGACAATTTTGTTACATCTCAAGACAAATCAAACCAACAGAAGCCAGATATGGTTCAAGCCAGATGGAGTGCTTATGTTTGGTATTAGAACTTGAGAGACTACACTATTATCTTGATGGCAGTGTTTTTGAATTGATAACTTACTGTAATGCTGTGAAATCACTTCTCACACCAGGGAATTTTTGGTGTAACTTGCTGGCCAGTCACACACTATGACCAGGAGAGAGCTTTGGCATACTTTGTTTGTTCTTAATATGTGACTTTTCTTTTACCCTGATATCACTTGAATATTGCTTGTTTATTCTCATTAGGTGAAAATACAGTGTTTTAATTTCTCTCAAGAGAAGTACTTGATTATCATAATAAAAGCATCCAACATTAAAAACTGCCAAAAATCCAAATTTCACTTACCTTTATTATAGAGGTTTAGACTTGCCACAAGTAGGATTTCACTTCATTTAATTTACAGAATGGTCAGGGATCTTCAATGAGAATAATTTACAAGAGTATCTGACTTAAATGAAGAAATTATCCATTAGATAATAAATGTTGATCCCATTTGTGTTCTTAAAATATACTGAAGTTAGTATTTAAATTTTTTCCAGGAAACTGAAAAAAAAGAAATTCCCAACCTTTTAAGAGAACCAAATTGAATCTGTATAAGAGAAGGGTACTTATTAAGATCACTGAAAGTAAATTAAGTGATATGCGCAAGGAATGGAGGAGAATAAGATAGTTTTCAATGTCACAAATAGTTTGAAGCAAGAAATAATTAGATAGATGCTATAAATTCAATACTCTTCTGATTTTTGGTGAACTGTATAAATATAAGAAGTTATAAATTAGGGATTTTCTGATCCAAAGTATAATGCTCTCCATGCATGTGAATTAATGTCTTTATGAAAGATTGATAAATAGTATTTTATTTATTTAGGTGTGATCCAAAGAAATTAGAAGTTAGTTTTTCTATGAGAACTACAAATTTTGTTGTTGAATGAGCCCATAATAATTTTCAAATTTTATAAAGTCAGTGATAGTCTAGGATTACTTATGTATTTTCATTTTTTTTTGAGCTCAAAAAAGGGTTTCTGAAGTTAATGTTTGCAAAAGAAAGGTCTTTTACTTTGGGTAATGATAAGCATCATTTTTCAAAAGTATTTTTGATAGAAAACTTATTTTTTCTTTTCTACAAAAATCAGAGTTTTCTGAAAGAACACTTTACTTAGTAGAAAACTCTTGTTTTCTTAAGTTAAATTCCATGGGTTTTTTTGCAAAAAGATTGGTTTCTTTTTTCAAAGTTGGAGCTTTAAATCAAATGATTCAGTTTGAATAAAATTACAGGTTTTGAGAGAAAGTAGGTCTTTTCCAAAAAAATGACTCTTTGAAAAAGTCTTTTGGGAGGTCACAGTTTTTTTTGAAAAAAAGAATAGATTTTCTGAAAATGTAGTTCTATTCAAAAAGAAATAACATCTTTGAACAGGAAAATATTTTCTTGTTGAAAAACAGTTCTTTTGTAATTCTTAGTCTTTTTTAAAAAAGTTCCTTTGGAAAGAAATCTATATTTGTGAGGAAAAAACAGCATTTTCAAAATAAAAAGTTACTTGGGAAAGCTTTCCTAGAAAAACAATTTTGCTTCTAAAATTACAAAAAAGTGTTTTTATGTTAAAAATTTAGCTGGTTTCTTTGACAAAAAAAAGTAAAATTGAAAAAATTTCTCCTTTTCCACAAAACTACCTTCTTTCAAAAAATTCATTTATGAAAAAATTAGTTAAACTTTGTTTTTGCAAAACTATTTGAAAATAATTTTTTTAAAAGACCCTTGGAAGAATAGTAAAAGGTAGTTGTAAGGTGTGGATATGAAACTTTGATTGAAAATCAAGTACTTTTCCTGTCTTCAAAATTTGTATAAGGTAAAAATCAATTAAAAAGAGTAATAATTTATTATTTTTAAGAGTAAAAACCCCAATTTTATTGTTTATAACTTTATTAGTATAAAACAATAATATTAGAAAGATTTATTGTTTTACCAACAATAAAAATTCATCCAAAAATACTCTACAAGAGATATTTAAGGCTACAAAAGAAATTTCTTCAAGAGAAATTTCAATTGGAATTAATTGAGCAAAGAACTTCAAGCAATCAATTAAAGAACAAAGTCTTTAAAAAGAACATTAAAGAGAAAACACACCCAACTGTGACCAGAGTGAATTTGGAAACAAAGTGACAAAGTTTACAGTGATGAAAGATGCTTTAATTCACTTTTGGGGTGGTTCAGGGGTAAAAATTATTATAAGAGTTACAAACAATGATTATAATGGTTTTTTCACGTGGTTAGAAGGTTTAAAATGACTTAAGAAAGGTGGTTCGAATCTTTTATTGATTGGTTTAACAATGTTTAAACTAATTATAAAAGGAAAGAGATTCTAACATGAAGAGAAAAGTGGGGCAAAGAAGAAATTCTTTTATAGCCATCTATTCTCTTACTCCAAAAGTAAAGTTTACTCTTGTCAGTCTTGAAAAACATTCTGACAACAGAAAAGCCAATTATGGCATCATTGAACCCTGATTTAGACCAAAAAGGGCTGGTTTAAGCCATTTTTAGCCATTTTAGACCCTTCCATTAGCCATTACTATAGCAATACCTGGTCTAGAGCCTTCAAAACACGTCAGAATGTGTGTAAGAGACGTAGAAACCAGTCAAAACTGTTTTTACTATGATGGGCTTATCTTAAGGGTACTTTTACCCTCTTGGCAACAGCTAAAACTAACCCAGTTGGTATCAAAACCTCATCATCAATTGAGTCCACAGACCCTGTAACTCAATCCCAGCCCAAAAGTGATGAACGTTTGCGTGAATTTTGACATCCCACGCCTTTCAGCAAGGATTTTGGGGGTCTAGCTCCCCCTTAGAGCTGGAGTTCCTTTTCCCCCCCAAATTTAATCTTTCCAATTTATTTTTCCTTTAATTCCTCATCATGTATTATACTTATAATTTGCATATGTAATTCAATTGAATTGTACAGTACAATACAGTAATAATTGATACCTCATATGTAAATCAAAGTTCACTTATGTAATACACGCGCACATTTTGACATTTCAATTGAATTCAACTGAGAATACTTCAATTCCTCATAGCTTCTAAGCTAAACACAACACCTCAATTTTAACACAAAAATTGATGGTTAACACCACATGTGGTGTGAATTGAATTAGAGTTTTGAGTATTTTCAAATTTTGTATTGAAAATACCAAAAACTTAATTTAAGCTTATTTAGAGTTGAGTTACAAGAATTTCACTCAGGGGTGACCCCACCTGATTTTTTATGAGGAATCCAATGGTGAAATAATTTTTATATGTTTATTTATTGGATAAAAAGTTATAATAATTTTTATTTAACTTTTTTCCAAATTTATTTATTTTTTTAAAATTTTGTTAAAATTTCATTTTTACTTAATTTTTTCAAGTATAAATGTAATTTTATAATTCCAAAATTTAATGTAATTTTATTTTTAAATTGTAATTAAATCTTTGATTTTGAATATAATTTTATATTTATATTTTGATTTCTATTTTAATAATATAAATAAATTTATTTCATTTATATTAATATGTTAATTTTGTATTTGTGGTCTTTTGGGTATATGAAATTACCTCTAAGGCTCACATTCCCTCTGTCACAACCCCGAGCTTGACCCTCCTCTTTGATGGGTGTGGCAATTCAACCTGGAGCCAAGTTGGGGCCAATAGGTCCAGTCATATCTTTTATGGCCAATTGGCCACCTTGGGTGTTCTATGGCATCCACGCCATAACACCTTCCCATGGCCATTTTATGGCCTCAGGCCATATCCTGCCGTCATTGGCCTTTTTGGCCAATTCCCACTTCACCAACCCCCAGGCCTTCATCTTTGATTTTGGGCCTGGGGGGTCATTTTGTCGTCTAGGGGCCTCCAGGCCCCCTAGCCATCACCCTTGGATTCAGGGCCACCCCTTTCATTAATGGGGTTTTGGCCTAAATGGCCTTTTGGGCCCCCTACGGCTCCTACGGCCCGTGGGCCGTGATTCACGGTCCGTAGGCCATTTAGGCCCCTTTTGGCCTAATCGAATGAGGCCAAAAGGGGCCATCCAGGTGGGTCCCAAACCACAATTGGGCCCACCTGAGCCATTTTTGGCCACCACTTCCTTGGACCCAAAAATGACCAAAAACCTCGTGGATACCTTTTTGGCCATAAATCCCCTAGGACCCATTTTTGGCCATCGACTACCATGGATCAATACTTCAGCCATGGCCTCTGGCAGCCACCAGAGGCCACCAGATCAGCTTAGCCCGTCTTTCCCCTCAACTCCAGGGGATTTCTTCCTTCCCTTCATACCATCCGTACTCAAGGTTGCAGGCATGGTGCATATATGGTATTATATACCATTATGCACCATTTTTGCTCAGCAATCCAATAGTGACGTTCTCAGGACACAATTTCACCTTTCCAAATCAAGGTCTCAAATCCAAACGCCCATTTTGAAGGAGGATTAATCAGCTTATCAGTGTGAAAAGTTATGGCAGCAATCAGAAGACTCTTCAAGGATCCCAACCACCTGTATCTGCAGGAATTGGGTTGGCACAATTCATTCAGGGTTATTCAAGGGCAACTCTCAAGAGGTATTAAATCTTTTCAATCAGTTGTCAAGGCATCAAGTATTCAATACTCCTTTGGACAACTCAATTCATCCGTACAGGCCTCATTCAATCAACCTGTATGGTCTTGGCCCAATTGGGTCATTTCATATTCCACTGTGGGAATTCCATCACACTGTTCAAATTTCAAGATGGCCAGAACTTTATTTCCCGATCCGGACAATACAGCCATTGATCCACCTTCGAGGATCAATCTTTCAGTTTTCACATATACCGGCTACCTTTCATCACCTGGGGACTTTTTCCCCAGTTAATTAATATATTGGATTTATTTTTATCCTTATTTTCTTTTACATTATTAAAGTTAATACTGATAATCTTAAGTCAGTCATTAGCACCCTTTCTCTTTTCTTTCCTCGCCTGTCAGTGGATATTGGTGGTCATATCCTTTACTAATTCCATTGTTCTTTCTGGCAGGTTGAAACAGTGACTTGAGGATTCACTTGGTTGGCTTCTTGGCCTTTGGCTGTCTTTTATCTTTGGCCTCTGGCTTCATTCTTATTATTCTTTGTTATCTTTGGCATATTTGTCCTTTCTCTTATTCCTGCTTAAGAAATATATTCCTTAGTATTTCTTATCATCTTTTGGAGCCCTCCAAGTGAGTTCTCGATTCCTGAGTGCCAGGCCCTCTTGCTTCCATAAGAGCCCCTGTGACACCCTCCCCCTAAAAAAGAATATTACTTTGTAATATTGGTGTTTCTAGTGTGTCTGAATCTCCTGAGGAGTTTGGTAGATTCTGGTATATCTTTTTCTTTTAACCATTCATCTTCACAAGTTGGGTCACTGGACCTAACAAGGTATTCCCTTACTTTTTTGGTTCTTAATTTCCTTTCTTTAAGAACTTTGGTAATTTTCTTAGTACCAGATGTCTCAAGAGGAGGTATAACTTGGGGAATCTTATCCCTCAAGGGAGATTTCTCAGCATCACTAGATTTATATGGCTTTATCAAGCTCACTGGAAATGTAGGATGCTTATTGCTCAGTTCTTCAGATAACTCTACTTCAACAGCATTTTCTTCATGGAGGGCCTTAATCACAAAAGGTCCTGCAAAGGAGTCTTTCAACTTTTTACATCCTTTGATGTTATTGAAGTTAGTGGTGGATACAAGAACTAGGTCCCCCACTTTGCAATCTGGAGTTGCATGTGATTTATCCCATTTGTCTTTAGAATATGCAAAAGAGTCCTCCATGCACCTTAATGCATGCTTTATAGCTTTTTCTAGCATTCCTTTGAAGCTAGCAGCTGTGGGATGTATTTCAATTAAGTCTTTCCTCAAGGAATTTTGGGGTAACTTGGGGTTCCATTGTTTTTCCAGAATAGCAGGAGTCTGATTGGTACTGGCATGGATTGATGTTTCATATGCTAACTCCAGTGCTGGCAACAGAGTACACCAATCATGAGTAAATCCATCACAATCTTTGAATTCAAGGCCATATGCACAAATTCTTCTCACCATGTCCTCTAAGGTTTGGATCATCCTTTCAGCCAGGCCATCAGTTTGTGGGTGGTAGGCTGTAGAGAAAGACATTTTAGTGCCAAATAATTGGTGAATATTTGTCCATAGTGCTGAAGTGAATTTGGGATCCCTATCACTAATGATATTTGTAAATATCCCAGTCCATGAAACTACTCTATTCCATATCAGAAGAGCTGTATCCATGGCTGTATCATCTTTGTGACATGGTAAGAAGATTGGAGTTTTACTGAATCTGTCCACAATTACTAGGCAAGCATTATAGCTTCTGTCACCTCCTGGTGGTAGGCCAGTTACCCAATCCATATGGACAATTTCCCAAGGTCTGCTTGGTTCTTGGATTTTTATCATATATCCAAGTCTCTTGCCAGTGGATTTATTTGCCTTTTGGCATCTGTCACAGGTTTTGCAATACTCTGCAACATCTTTCTGCCACATTGGCCACCATATGCAGGTCTTTACTTTCTCTCTTGTTCTGTCTTCAGACAGATGTCGTGAAAAGGGGCTATCATGGCATTCTTTCAGTACAAGATTGATTAACGACCTGTCTACAACTGTCATGACACATGTGTGCTTGGTTCTGTGGTAAATTATACCATCCAGTAGGTGAAATCTTCCTTCATCTTAAGATTTTCCCCATACTTCATCCAAGGCATGTATTAGAGAGTTGTCTTTACAGTCTTTGTTAAGTAATTGGCATAAGATGCTACAATTCTTGTCTTGAGTGTAACTACGTCTGACTTCCTCAAAGAAGGTGGTGTTCAAGTCTGTAACACTTATTCCTTCTATTGGAATTTGTGGTGAAGCTTCTTCTGGCACATAAGCAGGATTATCAATATTATTTGGTAATGGCCATCTGCTTAGTCCATCTGCATTCTTATGAATGTTCCCATCCTTATGAACAATGGTCATATTTCCTCTGTATTCTTGTATGGCTATTTGCCATCTGAGCATATGTCTGTTGGGTGTTTTTAAAAGTGATTTGACAGCTGTACAATCTGTTATCACCTCAAAAACGCATCCCTCCAAGAAGTAGTTTAATTTTTCCAAGGCCCAGACAAGGCATAGACATTACATTTGGCTTGCTCCATATCTGGCTTCAGTTGGTTTGATTTTCCTGGATATGAAACATATGGTTCCTTCTACAGGTTTATCATTTATGATCTGAACTTGGTGCAGTGCAGCACCCAGTCCATCCCCTGATGCATCAATATACAGTTTGAAAGGTAATTTGAAGTCTGGCATCAGGAAGAGTGGAGCAGTGGTCAAGGGTTCTCTTAGAGACTCAAAAGCTTTGACTCTGTCAACAGTCATTTCAAATACTGTGTCTTTGTCACACAATTTATAAAGTGGTCTTGCTATGGATGCAAAATCTTTAATGTGTTGCCTGTAATATCCTGCAAAACCTAAGAATTACTGAATTGCCTTCTTATTCTGAGGCATGGGTTTTAGCAATACTGCTGCAACTTTGTTTTTGTCAATTCCAAGGGACAAAGCAGATACAACAAGTCCTAGTGCTTTAAGTTCTTTAAATCCAAAATGACATTTCTTCAAAGAGATTTTCATGTTTACTGATTTAATTTTTGTCAAAGCTCTGGACAATCTGTATATGTGCTCTTCCCAAGTCTTGGAACAGACAATAATGTCATCAATGTAAATGATTAACCATCCCTCTGAGAGTTCTTCAGGGAAGATTTCATTCATCATTCTTTGGAAGTGTGAAGGTGCATTTTTGATACCAAAGGGCATCCTCAAGTATTCATACACTCCACAATGAGCAATAATTCTCAAGTATTTTCTTGCTCTTGGTGTCACCACATTTTTATGGAATCCTTTAAGGGCATCCATAGTGGTTATATACACTGCTTGAGATATTTGAGTAAGGGCAATTTGGATTTTTGGTATTGGGTATCTGCCTGGTACAGTGTAAGTGTTCAGAGCTCTAAAGTCCCCAACCATTCTGGATTTTCCATTATGCCATGCCACCATGACTGGTGTAGTTATTTCTACTTCTTCATTGTGGCCTACTTTTCTTATTACACCAAGGTCCAGAAGTTCTTTGATATGAATTTCTAGAGCTTCTCTTGATTTTGGACTTGCTGGATATGCAGGTCTTCTTAAGAGTGGTGGATAAGGTCTCTCAATGTTAAGAATGATGTCAACTTCATGACCAATAATTGCTCCTAGAGGTTCTTTGTCTGAAGCAAATGCTCCTCTGTGGTCATATAAAAGGGAAGAAAGTTCATTTTCTTGTTTATCAGTCATATGAAGGCTTGTTTCAGCCTCATTTAACTGTTCAGATTTGAATTTCTCTAACTCTAAGTTGACTGGTGATACTTTGTTCATTGTAATTTGTCTTTTAAATGGAAAAAAGGCAAATTTCTGGCCCTTATTGTCTCCAATAGTAAAGTATCTGTCTTTGTTATTATGTAAATCTATCCCATACATGATTAAATTATCATTTCCCAATATAAAATGGGTACTAGATAAATTTTCCATAACAACAAATTCAACTGTGATTCTTAAATTCCCATTTATGTGTGGGAGTATGACATTGGTTTCAAAGATTCCTAATGCTCTCATTGGGTTACTTGCACTGTTGAATTTTATACCATCAATTGGTAACAATTGGTCTTCAAAATTTTGTACACAAGTCTTAAGAAAAGATTTTCCAACACAAGAGCAGAAGGCTCCTGGGTCAAGCAAAAGTTTGGTGGGCTTGTTGTCAATCACCACTTCTGTTATACAGGAGTTACCAGCTGTATAATCTTTTCCCCTGTTTGGTTTTGTTTTCATAAGTTGTGCATCTTGAACTTTTGATAAATCAAGTTGACCATTGCTCAATTGTGGCAAGTGGGAATAAGATTCCATGATGTCAAAAGTTGCATTGATGTTTTCTATATCCTTTGAAGATTCAGAAAATATTGTTGACTTATCATCTGAATTGTCTTCAATTATGTCATCTTTTTCAACACCAGGTTCTTTTTCAATGTCAATTTCATTGATTTTCCCCCTTTTTGGACATGTATTGGCTAAATGGGTGGTGCTTTGGCAAATATGGCACTTTCTGACTGTATCTGCAGATTTATACTTAATATTACTAGAATTTTCTTTGGGGTTTTGTCCACAGAATCTTTCCAAGGTGTATTAGACCTTGTTTTGAGATTCACCCTACTAGAACCAATTTTGGTTGTGGTGGTTACTTCCTCTAATATCTTTATAATATCTTCTGCTGAAGATTGTTCAGTAGTCCTGCTTTTGACAGCATGCTCTAAGTCACCTCCACATTGTCTCAGAACTTTTCTATGGATCATAAATTCTGACATGTCAGGATATAATGCTGTTAATCTGTCTTTTTGTTGGCAAATCCATGGTAAAGCTTTGTCTTTATCAGCATTAAATTTGGGAGATTCAAAGGCTGTTTCAACTTTAAACCTCCAAGCATCATTTGCCCATTTGTTAATGATTTGGGCTTTCCACCAAGTCCAACTCTGGTGTCCATGTTCTTGTCTTATTTTGATGTACCATCTGTGAGCTGATTTGGTAAACAAGGTGTTAAATCTTGCTGTTACCAATCTGTTTGGTAATTCAAAATCTTCCTTGATCATGTCAATACCTCTAATGAATTCCATATGGTCATACTCTCCTTCACCACTGAAGTGAGGCCATTCTTTAAGTTTTGGAACTTCTTTCAAAAGTGCTTGGCCCATTGATGGTTCCAAGTTATGAAAAGTAGTGTATAATTCATTTTTTAACTGTGAATTATCAGGATCCAATACTTGTGGATTTTGAATTCTTGTGCCCTCATTTTGATTCAGAGGTGTAGACATTCTTGGTAAGGTGTTCCGTATTTGTTCAATATCATTCATTTTACTGTTGCTACACCTTTGGGAATTTCTGTATTAATGTTGGAAGCTTTGTATTAAATTTATTACTTCAATTTTATACATGTATTCTTTATGTGTCAGTTCTTGCCATAACTCTGTCTGTCTTGTATTATCAGCAGTGACTTGATTCAATTTCATTGATAATTTTGATACTTCTTCTTGTGAAGCATCAAAACACTTTTTCAAGGCAATGGTATATGTCTTTACTTCAGTAAATGAATTTTAAATGTCATCAAGGACTTTCTTGTTATCTGTTTTGATAATATTTATGGCTTGTTTAATTCTTGTTTCAATTATGTCATCAATATTGAATTTAGAATACTTATCTGTTAACTCTTTAATGATGGCCGATTGTTCATTTATTTTATTGCCAAAAGAATTATCATTATTGGAAATTTTAATTTTTCTTAAAGCTTTTTCAAAACACATAAGTGTTTCATTAATTTGGCACAGACTCAGGTTGTTTGTTTTAATGTTGCTACAAATAGTTTCATTATTATCAGAAAGATTTTTTTTCACGTCATTTATAGCATCATACAATTCTGGGATGGAATCAAATATATCAGAACTCATTTCTGGAATCTTAATCTGGCTTCCTTCTTATTCTGCAATTCCATCATGGTTCTGGCCATATGAAATACATTTTCCATGCCATCCTGCTGAATCTTTGGAATTCTGTATCCTTGGCTGTAAGGCTTTGGGGCTGGTGCCTTCCCTTTTCCCTTGTTTGGAACTTGTGGCTGCTTTTTCACGTTGGAATTGCTGCTGCTGGCCACTGGGGCTGTTTTTGGCACTTGCTTTGGTAGTGGAGGGTTGCTTTTCCTCCATTCTAGTGTCAAAAGCATCATGTTTTTCTTCTCCATCAATGGATGCCATCCATTGAGCAATTTGCAAGTGTTGGGATGGCCCAGGAATTTTCTCACAGTTAGGTAATAATTCATGCAATTCTTCCACAGGTTTGCAAGGATGTGGTACTCCTTGAATTGAAGTGCATTGTTGTATGCACTGTGGCTGGCTTTCTATATGTCCACAGAGGCTTGTTGTGGCGGTGTCAGCTCTTTTTGAAGGTAAAATGGTATTATCAGCTTCAGAATGACCCATTTTAGTTGTTTGGAAGTCATCAACTGACCCTTTTCCTTCTGTACCTGATTGGCCTCTGCCATAATCACGTCTATTACCTTTTGGGGAGCTGCATGAGGGGTTGTATCTGGCTCCTGACCTGGTTGAAGGCATAATATTGGTTAAAAAAGGCTTAAAATAGTATTTTTACGTCAAAAACTTACTATTGGCCAAATTTTTAGCTTTCTGAAGGGTATTACTTATGTCCAAGTTAATCAATTCAGAAGATATTGGTTCAGGCTGGTTATTTTGAGTCACAATAACAGTACTATTATGATCAGAATTAACAGTACTGGCAGGGATAATGCTGGTTACTGTTGAGGCTGTTTCAATGTTTTCTTGTCTTACCACGTTGTCAGACACTAAAATTAATGAAAAAGCCAATTAATTAAGTAAAAAAAAGGTTATTATAAAAAAGAAATAAAAATATAAGCCTCACTTATAATAGGGGGTGTCAAAGTTACCAAATCCCACACTCAAAATCCCGAGTTTTTTTTTGCCAAAATCCCACATTAATTTTTGGGGATTTCAGAAATCCCACACCTCAAGAGGTGAGGTATTTTGAGGTACAAAAACCCAGGTTTTTTGGTACCAAATCCCGTGTTTAAATACCAAAATCCCACCTTTAGCTTCCCATAAAGGCACATTTTTCAAACACACAACTCAGTAAGGGAATGTTTAATTGCATAAAAATTTCCTTCTCTTGCATAAAATCTAAATACACTCATCATTTATTAAGTTATTTGATTTCAAATTGCATTTACTACCAGCCTTTTCTTCATTTACCATGCCCAAGGCATCACAAAGGCTACCTTTACTTCAGACCTTGAACTCACTTCATTTCATCGATGCTCTCAACTCTGATAGTGATTCTGATATCCAGGAAGATATAATCTTATTAGATATGATAACCTCACAAAGATACATCAATCCTCGTAGAAGATATCCATCTCATTACATGTATACGATGAATGATTTACAGACATTATCATCTGAAAAGTTTCGACAGCTATGTAGGACCACACATGAATCATTTGAAAAATTGGTTGCACAAATTCAGCTGATAAAACCTTTCAAAACTCATCACAAAACAAACAATGCAATCCTGCCATCCAATTGGCTGTGGCATTATCAAGGCTAGGATCAAATGGAAATGGGGCCGCTTTGGGAAAGATTGGAATGTTGTTTGGAATTAGCCATGGGGCTATTGTGTTGTACACTCAAAGAGTCATTCAGATATTAATGAAGTTGAAGCGCAAAGTAATTGTGTGGCCAACAATAGAACAACGCAGAGAAATGTCTCAAGTAATGCAAGCAGAAGTATTCCCTGGGTGCATTGGGTTTATTGATGGGAGTCTCATACCATTATCACAACGTCCTCCCAATGATGGTGAAGCATATTTTGATCGCAAAAAAAGGTAAGCTGTTGAATCTTTATTCTTTATTTCAATCTTACTGATGGTTTACATATAAGGTATTCTATGTCAATACAACTGGTTTGCAATATCAACAAACAGTTCACTGCTCTGCATGTTGGTTGTACTGGGTCACTTCATGATTCTAATGTCTATCAACATATGAAAATAGCACAAACACCTCAAGAGTTTTATGAAAAGGATCAGCAATTACTTGCAGATTCGGCATATGCAAGCTCTCCTTGGGTTGTTCCAGCATATAAGGGAGTTGTAGCACATAATGAAGACAACCGTTCTTTCAATTACTGTCTAGCAAAATCGAGGGTCAGAATCGAGCATGCAATTGGGATTTTGAAGGGGAGGTGGTTTTCTCTAAGGGAAATGAGAAATCAAATGAGGTATAATCATGAAATTGAATATTTTGTTAGTTGGGTTGTGTCTTGCACAATTTTACATAATATGTTAGCTCAAATTGGTGATGAGTGGTTTGATTTATATGAAGATGATGATCCACCACAAGCGGAAAATCTGGCCAACAATGACATTGGGGAAGATGTGCTAAATATGCGTGAGAAAATTAAACCAATCACTTTGGCATGGAAAAATAGTCAATTGTAAATTTCTTCAGGACCAATGTTTTATGTACTTAATTTAATGGCATACAACGGAGTGGAGATGTTATTCATAAAATAAAAGTATTTACAATTAAGATTTTTCAGTCCTTTTTTGATCCTGCATATTTCTTTCAAAGTACCCATTGACTCTTGAATTTATTTTGGTGGGTGTCATTTTCAAGAATTTGTCACCTACATTAAATAATTTATGGTTTATTTGAAAAGAACATCCAAAATGAGTAATTGTGTCATGATTGATAATTTCTGGAGGTGGTTTTGTTGTATGATGAACCATTGTTGATTTCTTCCAAAGTATTTCCATGATGCCAGGTTTTTTTGAAAAATCGATCTCCATTTTTAATTCAGGGAAGTGTAAGCCATGTCCAGAGGGGGTGAAGATAGTAGGAAGTGGAAGGAAATCTTTTTTTGATACAAAAGAAAATATACCATAAGTCCAGGCATTGAGATCGTTTAAATCTTTGTGTGGCTTATTGAAAAATCCATCTTGGGTGACAATGACATTGGTAAACGATTTGAATTCTTCCTTGGGATTGGCAGAAGTCCATTTGAGTTGACTGAAGTTGGGTAATTGGGCTGCTTCCATTAATGATTGATTTTCATTTGCTGCTAATTTTGAAAAATGGGAGATTCTTGAGTAAACGAATTCGTCATATTGATGAAGCTTGATCCATTGATTGTTATCTGTTTCAATTTGATGAGGAGTTAAACCAGGTTTTCTGGAGTAAACACCTAATAATTTTGTAATTAGTCAGTAATTATTAAGGTAATATGACAAAAATATCACACACCTGCAGATTTTCCAGAATCAGAACCAGATCAAAACCCAATACCTTTCATAATGCCACCTTGGAGTTGCTTATTGGTTTTAATTTCTTGTCAATTTTGAGATAAGGACATTAATGTCATGATGATTTTTTGCTGCATTTGAGAGTGGCCAGAAGAATTATCAAATGGGTTTATTTCATATATGATGACAGGCAAAAACAGCTTGGATGTTTTATTAATGAGGATATAAGGATGGGGGAGAGTGTTAAGTGATGGAAGTTCTAACCATGAGGCATTGGAAGATTTCTTGTCAATCAAAATTGTTGAAAAGTTTTTAAATTCTTTTCTGGCATGGCCAAGGTGAGACATTATTTCTTTTGAATCATGGATGTGTTGTCTTTGGCTTTGGGTGAGCTTTCTTTTATTATTTAATTTGGTATTATTATCCTCATGATGTTCTATATTTGGTTTAGTCCTAACCATGACATCAAGAGGAGCAATATGAGCTTCATCATCTTTCAAATCATTCTGATGATGTGCTGAGTCTGGTTTAGTCCTAACCATGACATCATCAAAATGATTGGAAGAATGATAGGGAGGAGGAGATTTTTTTTTGAATTTTAAGGATGATGGAAGGGATGGGAAATGAAATGACATTGCAAAATAAATTCTTATAATTAATCCTCCCCTATATGAACAAATAAATAAAAAAGTGAAACAAAAATTAAAATAAAAAATAAATCAAGGGTCAGTAATGATGATTATCCCAAAAATTCAAAAAAAGGAAAAAATAATATCATCAGTAAAAAAAATATCAATATCAGTAAATGATTTTTCAAATAAAATAAATGAATTAAAAAAAAATCAAAAAAAAAGATGATCATTCAATGATTCAAAAAGATAAAAATAAAAAATCATTATCAGTAAATGATTTTTGAGTTAAAATAAATGATTAAAAAAAATCAAAAAAAAACAATCAGTAAAAAAGGAATCAAAAAAAAATCAAAAAAAAACATGATCAGTCAAAGGTTGTTGCAATAAAATGAATGGATAAAAAAACACACAAAAAAAATCAGTATTCCTTTTTAACTGATATAATTGAAAAAGAAAATAAATAAAATAAAATAATCATTCTAATGGCCTCTAGGGGCCATTAGAATGATAATTGCTTAAAACGACACCGAATCAATTTGGAATCGATTCGGGAGGCCTTCCAAATCGATTCCAAATCGATTTGGCGCGATTTGAAGGCCTCAGGCCCTGGAACCTCCCAGGAGCCTATTTGGGAGGTTCCAGGGTTAGGAGTTAGGTGGGGGGTTTTGGGAGGTGGATGATGAGTGATGATGGTGATGGGAGGGTTAGTTGTGGTTGATAATGGTGATGGGTGGGTGAGTTGTGGATGATGATGGTGATGAGAGGTTGAATTTGGGAGGTGCAAAAAAATGAATAAAAATATTTTAAAAGACCAAAAAGAAATTACCTACAGAAAAATTAAAAAAAAATTAGCAAAAAAGGATTGTGATTAAACAAAAAGAAGAGAAATTCACTTACCTGAATTTTAAAAAAAGTGGGTTTTTTTTTAGAGGGAAGGGTGAAAAGTAAAAATAGAAAAAAATTAATTGAGAATTAAAAAAAAAAATTTAAAAAAATTGGTGAATTTTTTTTAAGAGGGAGGAGTGAAAAGCAAAAATTAAAATAAAAGTGAAATTTAAGATTTGAAATTCAAAAAAAAAATTAAAAAAAAGGTGTGTTTTTTTTTTTAAATTGGAGGGGTGAACAGTAAAAATAAAAAATAATAAATTAAATGAAATTAAAGAAAAAAATCAACTTTAAAAAAAAGATTAAAAATTAAGAATTAAAAATCAAAAATCAACCAAACAAGGGTCTTTGCCCATTTAAAAGTTGAAACCCTTCAAAATAAAAAATAACCATTAAATTTAAAAAAATATATAGAAAAAGATGAAAAAATTTACAAAAAAACCATAAAATGACATTTTCATAAAAAAGGAAAAAAGCTGTCATCCAATTTGATTTTTGAACAGACTTCATATAAATTCTCAATGCAAAACTTGCCCAAATTTTCAAATCTCCCGGAAAATGCAAATAAATGTCATATGAACTTGGAATGGCAAGTTGGTGCGTCAATTATGCATAAACATTGAAATTTCCCTTTGGTAATAAAGTGGAGTTATATTTCATGACATAAGATCAATAATTAAACATAAACATAAGATTTATTGAACAAGCACCATATATAAATTGATCACATTACATATATGTAATAAGTTATTTTTTATTGACTAATGCCAGAATGCGTTCCAGCTCCCCGATTGGCCTGCTTGATGACAATGCCGCTATAGTGAGATCCATCTGGCATTGCTTTTCCTTCAATTCCAATTCACGATTCCACTTTTCTTTTTCAAATTCATGTTTCTTTGCATTTTGCTTCTCGTCAAACTCCATTTGTTTTTGTAACTTGACTTCTTCAAACCGTTGTTTTTTCATGTTGCACACTTTCTCTTCATTCCACCTCTCCCTGTCCCACTCCAAACGTGCATGATCACTGATTTCACGGGCTAATAAGCATGAATTTTGTTAGTAGGATTCGTAATAGTAACCATAATTGCAAGTCATACCTTTGTTCCGTGATTCAAGTAAATTTGCATAAGTAGGTGCAAACATATCGAGCGACCTTTTCCTAGAACCACTCTTGTCATTCAAGTTGGGTGTCATGGCTTGATTACGCTTTTGTGTTGAATGTGTTATGGATTTACTTTGCTGGTCAAAGGAGAAATAATCAACAATGGATTACATAAGAATCACTCTTAAATGTACTTACCAAATCATCTTGAAGGTTTTCCACTGGAACCAAGTTATCATCATTATGAAGCAAAGCATCCAGATGGTGAGATGAATCCAAGTGATTATTCTCCTTTGAAAAGCAAATGGGCTTTAATTATCTGAGGTATAAAAAGGAAGAGACCATAGCTTACCTTATCAAGCAAAACATCATCATCATCACCATTGAGACTGTCTTTTTCTTGCGAATCATAGCTTGCAATGGGAGTGACATTGGGCTTGTGGCCAAAGAGCACATCCATTTCCGCATAGCAAGGACACATACTTTCCAGATTTTCACTCATTGTTTTTATTCCTTTACTCTCATCTTCTTCCGTTATTCCAGCCCCAGTTAAGTTTTCGAATTTTTTGGCTGCCATATATTTCTTTTTATATGTTCCCCATCGATCTCAGATTCTGCTTGAACTAAGGTTTAGGCAATTTTGCGATTTTTTGTTGACCTCAATGGCCATAAGCTGAAACCCATGCTGCTTTGAGGAAGGAGGTCTTCCAATAGTTGTTGAACCGCTAGTACCAAAACATGACTCGAAATTGGACTTGACTGAAAGCCAATTAATTATTGTTAAATAATCTGTACGTATTAAGTGACCTGATGGATGAGGCAGGCCAGAGGTGATCTTCATATCTGTCTTGATTTGTCTTTCTTTGGATCGAGGCATTATTATATGGATGATGAAGTATAAATGGACTATAAGCTGTTCGGTCAGATTGTCCAAAATGGAGTTTAGAAGAACATGTTGTACAGGTATGAATTGTGAGTACTCATTTGGGTTAGGTTTCAAGCTGAAATCCCAGATGCATGGGATTTGGTCAAAATACCAGGGGACTCAGTTAAAATACCATGGGATTTACACATAAAAAACCTGGGATTTAGTGTTGGGATTGGGGTTCCAAATCCTGTGCTATTTTAAGGCGGGATTTGGTGACTTTGACACCCACTAATATGAAAAAAATTATTTTTTGTGGATTTTTTGAATTGTAAGTATTTTTTATAGGTTTTTAAATTTTTCAATATAAGAAAAAGGATTTAAAAAGAGTAAAAAAATATGTCACAGGTAACATATCACAGCTGGGCTCCCAAATGTAAGGTGTGGATATGGAACTTTGATTAAAAATCAAGTACGTTTCCTGTCCTCAAAATTGGTATAAGGTAAAAATCAATCAAAAATAGTAAGAGATATTATTTATAAGAGAAAACACGCCAATTTTATTGCTTATAACTTTGTTAGTATAAAACAATAATATTATAAAGATTTATTGTTTTACCAACAATAAACATTTATCCAAAAATACTCTACAAGAGATATTTAAGGCTACAAAAGAAATTTCTTCAAGAGCAATTTCAATTGGAATTAATTGAGCGAAGAACTGCAAGGAATTAATCAAAGAAGAAAGTCTCTAGAAAAAATTTTAAAGAGAAAACACGCCCAAAAGTGACCAGAGTGAATTTGGAAACAAGTGACAAAGTTTACAGTGATGAAAGATGCTTTAATTCACTTTTGGGGTGGTTCAGGGGTAAAAATGATTATAAAAGTTACAAACAATGATTATAATGATTTTTTCAAGTGGTTAAAAGGTTCAAAATGATTTAAAAAGGGTGGTTGGAATCTTTTATTGATTGGTTTAACAGTGTTTAAACTTATTATAAAAGGAAAAAGATTCTAACATAAAGAGAAAAGTCGGGCAAAGAAGACATTCTTTTATAGCCATCAATTCTCTTACTCCAAACATAAAACTTAATCTTTTCAGTCGTGAAAACTGTCTGACAACAGAAAATCAAATTATGGCATCATTGAACCCTGATTTAGACCAAAAAGGGTTGGTTAAATCCATTTTTAGCCATTTTAGACCCTTAAATCAGCCATTACTATAGAAATACCTGGTCTAGAGCCTTCAAAACATGTAAGAATGTGTGTAAGAGACGTAGAAACCAGTTAAAACTGTTTTTACTATGATGGTTTTATCTTAAGGGTAGTTTTACCCTCTTGGCAACAGCTAAAACTACTGCAGTTGGTATCAAAACCTCATCATCAATTGAGTCCACAGACCCTGAAACTCAATTCCAGGCCAAAATTGATGAACTTTTGCGTGAATTTTGACATCCTACACCTGTCAGAAAGGACTTTGGGGGTCTAGCTCCCACTTAGAGCTGGAGTTCCTTTTCCCCCCCTAATTTAATCTTTCCAATTTATTTTTCCTTTAATTCCTCATCATGTATTATACTTATAATTTGCATATGTAATTCAATTGAATTGTACAGTACAATACAGTAATAATTGATACCTCATATGTAAATCAAAGTTCACTTATGTAATACACGCGCACATTTTGTCATTTCAATTGAATTCAACTTAAAATACTTCAATTCCTCATAGCTTCTAAACTAAACACAACACCTCAATTTTACCACAAAAATTGATGGTTAAAACCACATGTGGTGTGAATTAAATTAAAGTTTTGAGGATTTTCAACTTTTGTATTCAAAATACTAAAAACTTAATTTAAGCTTATTTAGAGTTGAGTTACAAGAATTTAACTCAGAGGTGACCCCACCTGATTTTTTATGAGGAATCCAATGGTGAAATAATTTTTATATGTTTATTTATTGGATAAAAAGTTATAATAATTTTTATTTAACTTTTTTCCAAATTTATTTATTTTTTGACAATTTTGTTAAAATTTCATTTTTACTTACTTTTTTCAAGTATAAATGTAATGTTATAATTCCAAAATTTAATGGAATTTTATTTTTAAATTGTAATTAATTTTTTTATTTTGAATATAATTTTATATTTATATTTTGATTTCTATTTTAATAATATAAATAAACTCATTTTATTTCTATTAATATGTTAATTTTGTATTTGTGGTCTTTTGGGTATATGAGATTACCTCTAAGGCTCACAGTAGTAAAGAACACTTTTTTGAAAATACTAGTAAACAAACAGTTAATTGGCAAAAACTAATTAAAAAAGCAGCTTTTCTCAAGGAATAATACAATGGTTTTTTTGAAAAAAAAAACAGGTGCAAAAAAGATTTTTTGCAAAAAACTAGTACATAAATATTTTTTTTGAAAAAAAACTGGTGCAAGATAGTTTTTTGAAAGAAAAACTAGTACAAAAATAGTTTATTTGAAAAAAACTAGTACAAAAATAGTTTCTTTGAAAAACTAGTACAAAAATAGTTTATTTGAAAGAAACTAGTACAAAAATAGTTTATTTGAAAAAAAAACTAGTACAAAAATAGTTTATTTGAAAAAACTAGTATAAAAATAGTTTATTTGGAAAAAACTAGTTCAAAAATAGTTTATTTGAAAAAAACTAGTACAAATTTTTTTTAAAAAAAACTAATACAAAATTGTGGATGAATTGGGGACATCCAATTATTCCTCTCTTAGCTGGTAAGCCTTGCATCTGCACTACTTGCTCACTTTGCCATGGGCTCAAATCACCCATGTGGCAGGCAATGAGGCATTCCTTGCTAAGATCCATGGGGGCTCTCCTATTGTAGAGAGAAACCACCCATTATGACTCAGTATTCTGCTTGACTGGTGCCTCCAGGGCCCACCTGCAATATCCTAACACTGCAGAGCCTGGTGTTCACAACCCCCTGGTGTTTTACAGCCGGTTTTGGGGGGTTGGTTGCACTAGCTGATGCAAACAACCCCCCGGCCTTTTACTGATTGTTTCGGGTTTTTTTGCAGAAGCTGATGCAAACAATCACCCGCGTTTTTGCAGCCAGTTTTGGGGGGTTGTTTTCACTAGCTAATGCAAGCAACCCTTGTACCTTTGCCATTGTTTTGAGGGGGTTTTGAGCTAGCTGATGCAAACAACCTCATGGCCTTTTACATCTGGCTTTGGGGGGTTGTTGGAAACAGAACCCCTCCAATTTCTATTTGGTTTTAGGGGTTTTTCACAAAACCTTTTTGTAACCAAATCTAAAGTCTTGCAGGTAATTTCATAAGGCCTTTCACCCTAGTGGGATCAAACCACCCCCAGACATTTGAAGCTGGTTCTGGGGGGTTGTTTATAATACCATATATAAATGACCTCTGTATTTTAAAGCTACCTTGCGGGGGCTGTCTGCACAAGGTGATATAAACCAACCCCCAACCTTTTTCGTATAGGAACATATTATTTTGATCATCTATCCCTGCAAGCAAATGGGAACAAGCTGAGTGATTCCATGTATTTGAGAATAATTGTGAAATTATTTTAATCATCTTTGGAGGGAGGTTCATCATGAGAGGAAATGAAAGAAACTGATGGAGAACCTCAGCTGTCATTTGATATTTTTTGGAATATTAACTATGCAAAACACTCACATTTTCCAATTTTTTAATTGTTAATGACTTGAAATTTATCATTAGTAGGAGTATTTGGTGAGTGGTGCAACAGAAATTATAATTAAAGATGTACTTTCAAGCAGATAATATAATTCATGTGCAAAACACTCTATAGCATCTGAGTAACCTGTAACGCTTTCCTGCCTAAAGACAACTTCTAGTTTACATATTCCTTTTGAAAAAAGTGGTGTTCAATAGAAACCTTACAGGAGGGAATAAACTTCATGATTTCATTTTTTCCCATTAATTAGAATGCAAAACTTTAAGTTCTAGTGGCATACTTCATATATAATCTAAGCTTTGGCAAAGAATGAAAATAATATTATGATGATGTAGTAGCCAAAATACCTGTGAAGATGAATTTCTATTAAAAAAATGCCCAAATTTCTCATCTTTGAGCTTAAATTTCCATTTTTTGGTTAAACATCTTTGGATTACTACTAATTTTCTGATATTCTTCAAAAATAATTGAATTTTGAGGTAGAATATGTAAAATTTAAACCAAAAACAAAAAATGCTTTTGTAAAAAGAAAACCCACCAAAACATATTACTGCGGACACAAATGTTTGTATATTGAAAATACTAATGTAGAAAAAATGATTTTACCAAACATATGTTCTGAATTTTTGGAAATTTTAATACAATGAAGAAGCTTCTCTTTACCTAAAAGATAAAATTTAAGCATATTTTTTTAATTATGATAATTTCTGCATGTGAAACGTGTATCTCATCAAATACGCTTTAAAACCTCCCAGCATTTCCATTGCTTATCTGTCAGAAAACTATTAATTCTTGTCCACAGATCTTCTTTCAGAAATTATTGGTGGTGTGTTTCATTTCAGAGAGAAGTTTATAACAAGTTAAAATGATGAAAATTTTTGAATTTGGAATATATAGGTATGGCTAAGCCTTCTTGATATTAGTTCCCAAAGCCATTTCATAATTTCTGATATTTGGATATTGATCAATTTTTATTCTGTGCTCTCATTGGAACATTTAGGGCTCATATCAAGACACGATGACCTTTTTTTCTGAAAGAAACTGTGCTCTTAAACAGTAGATATTAATGCTTAATTGATAAAATTCCCATTTTTTTCATCCCTAAATTGAGAGATATTTCTCCCATATCAAATAGCTCACAGAGAATTACTGAGTAATTGATAGCCTAATTTGGAAGACAATTAAGTGATAAAATATCTCATCAAAATGAATATGCATATTCAAAGGGCAAGTGAAACGTTCTTTCTTTTTGACTCTATAAACACAAATTATACAATACTTATTGATCTCTCAAAAATTTTAAAGGGGGGCAAATTCTGAATAATAGGTTCTTGAGAATAAAAGGATGCTGCTCAAAATACTGACATAACCCACTTCTGCTCCATGTAATTTTCTTTGCAAATATGATTTTCAATTATGAAAGGTTCTTTTAATAATATATTGAGCTAATCCAGTTGTGAAAGGGCTATTTTTATGTGACTGGTTAGCCAGTCATTTAATGTGTCCTGTCTGTGACTTGAAAATGGCTATTAATGTGAAATGAATATAAACAAGATATAATTATAAGATGACCTAAGACAAGCCCAAATATTACCTGCATGAAATTCAGTATTAGATTTTTCTTTCACAGCTGGATTAGCTCAATATATGATTAAAAGAACCTTTCAGAATTTAAAAATCATATTTGCAAAGAAAATTACATGGAGCAGAAGTGGGTTATTTCAATATTTTGAGCAGTATCCTTTTCTTCTCAAGCACCTATTATTCAGAATTTCCCCCTTTGAAATGTTTGAGAGATCAATAAATATTGTATAATTCGTGTTTATAGAGTCAAAAAGAAAGAAAGTTTCACTTGCCCTTTCAATATGCATATTCATTTTGATGAGATATTTTATCACTTAATTGTCTTCCAAATTAGGCTATCAATTACTCAGTAATTCTCTGTGAGTTATGTGATATGGGAGAAATATCTCTCAATTTAGGGATGAAAAAAATGGGAATTTGATCAATTAAGCATTAATATCTACTGTTTAAGAGCACAGTTTATTTCAGAAAAAAAGGTCATCATGTCTTGATATGAGGCCTAAATGTTCCATTGAGAGCACAGAATAAAAATTGATCAATATCCAAATATCAGAAATTATGAAATGGTTTTGGGAACTAATATCAAGAAGGCTTAGCCATACCCATATATTCCAAATTCAAACATTTTCATCATTTTAACTTGTTATAAACTTCTCTCTGAAATGAAACACACCACCAATAATTTCTGAAAGAAGCTCTGTGGACAAGAATTAATATTTTTCTGACAGATAAGCAATGGAAATCCTTGGAGGGTTTAAAGAGTATTTGATAAGATACACCTTTCACATGCAGAAATCATCATAATTAAAAAAATATGCTTAAATTTCATCTTTCAGGTAAAGAGAAGCTTCTTCATTGTATTAAAATTTCCAAAAATTCAGAACATATGTTTGGTAAAAGCATTTTTTCTAAATTAGTATTTTCAATATACAAACATTTGTGTCCGCAGTAATATGCTTTGGTGGCTTTTGTTTTTATAAAAGTGTTTCTGGTGTTTGGTTTAAGTTTTACTTGATATATTTCAAAATTCAATTATTTTTGAGTAATATCAGAAATTTAGTAGTAAACCAAAGATGTTCAACCAAAAATGTAAATTTAAGCTCAAAGATGAGAAATTTGGGAATTATTTTTTATTAGAAATTCATCTTCACAAGTATTTTGGCTACTCCATAATTATAACATTATTTTCATTCTTTGTCAAAGCTTAGATTATATATGAAGTATGCCACTAGAACTTAAAGTTTTGCATTCTAATTACTTGGCAAAAATGAAATCATGAAGTTTATTCCCTCCTGTAAGGTTTATATTGAACCCCACTTTTTTTCAAAAGGAATTTGTGAGCTATGAGTTGTCTTTAGGCAGGAAAAAGTGACAGGTTACTCAGATGCTATATAGTGGTGTGCACATGAATTATATTATCTGCTTTAAAGTACATCTTTAATTATGATTTCTGTTGCACCACTCACTAGATACTACTACTAATGATAAATTTCAAGTTATCAACCATTACAAAATTGGACAATGTGAGTGGTTTTGCACAGTTAATATTCCAAAAAATATCAAATGACAGCTGAGGTTCTCCATCAGTTTCTTTCATTTCCTCTCATGATGAACCTCCCTCCAAAGATGATTAAAATTATTTCACAATTATGCTCAAATACATGGAATCACTCAGCTTGTTCCCATTGGCTTGCAGGGATAGATAATCAAAATAATATTTTCCTATACTAAAAAGGTTGGGGGTTGGTTTATATAACCTTGTGCAGACAACCCCCACAAGGTAGCTCTAAAATACACAGGTCATTCATATATGGTATTGTAAACAACCTCCCAGAACCAGCTTCAAATGGCTGGGGGTGGTTTGGTTACAAAAAGGGTTTGTGAAAAAACCCCTAAAACCAAATACAAATTGGAGGGGTGCTGTTTCCAACAACCCCCCAAAGCCAGATGGTAAAGGCCATGAGGTTGTTTGCATCAGCTAGCTCAAACAACCCCGTCAAAACAGTGGCAAAAGTATGGGGGCTGCTTGCATTAGCTAGTAAAAACAACCACCCAAAACTGGCTGCAAAAGGCAGGGGATTGTTTGCATCAGCTTCTGCAAACAACCCCCCAAAACAAGCAGTAAAAGGCTGGGGGGTTGTTCGCATCAGCTAGCGTGACCACCCCCCAAAACCGGCTGTAAAACACCAGGGGGTTGTGAACATCATCCTCTGCAGTGTTAGGGTATTGCAGGTGGGCCCTGGCAGCACCAGTCAAGCAAAACACTGAGGCATAAGGGGTGGTTTCCCTCTACAATAGGAGAGCCCCCATGGATCTTAGCAAGGAATGCCTCATTGCCTGCCACATGGGTGATTTGAACCCATTGAAAAGTGAGCAAGTAGTGCAGATGCAAGGCTTACCAGCTAAGAGAGGAACAATTGGATGTTTCCAGTTCATCCACAATTTTGTATTAGTTTTTTTTAAAAAAAATTTGTACTAGTTTTTTTCAAATAAACTATTTTTGTACTGGCTTTTTCAAATAAACTATTTTGCACCAGTTTTTTTTCAAAAAAAATATATTTGTACTAGTTTTTTGCACTTGTTTTTTTCAAAAAACCATTGTATTATTTTTTTAGAAAAGCTTCTTTTTTGATTGGTTTTTTTCAATTAACTGTTTTTTTACTAGTATTTTCAAAAAAGTGTTTTTTTACTACCTTTTACTATTCTTCCAAGGGTCTTTTAAAAAAACGCTTTTCAAATAGTTTTGCAAAAACAAAGTTTAACTAATTTTTTCATAAATGACTTTTTTGAAAAAAGGTAGTTTTGTGGAAAAAGAACAATTTTTTCAATGTTACTCTTTTTTTTGTTAAAGAAACCAGCTAAATTTTTAAAATAAAAACACTTTTTTGTAATTTTAGAATCAAAATTGATTTTTCTAGGAAAGCTTTCCCAAGTAACTTTTTTATTTTGAAAATGCTGTTTTTTCCTCAAAAACATAGATTTCTTTCCAAAGAAACTTTTTTCAAAAAAAAACTAAGTATTCCAAAAGAACTATTTTTTCAACAAGAAAATATTTTTCTCTTCAAAGATGTTATTTTTTTTGAGTAGAACTACATTTTTCAGAAAATCTATTCTTTTTTTCAAAAAAAACTGTGACCTCCCAAAAGACTTTTTCAAAGAGTCATTTTTTTGCAAAAGACCTACTTTCTCTCAAAACCTGTAATTTTATTCAAACTGAATAATTCGATTTAAAATCCCAACTTTGGAACAAGAAACCAATCTTTTTGCAAAAAAAACCCATGGAATTCAACTTAAGAAAACAAGATTTTTCTACTAAGTAAAGTGTTCTTTCAGAAAGCTCTGATTTTTGTAGAAAAGAAAAAATAAATTTTTTATCAAAAATATCTTTGTAAAATGATTGTCATCATTACCCAAAGTAAAAGACCTTTCTTATCCAAAAATTAACTTCAAAAACCCTTTTTTGAGCTCAAAAACATATGAAAATCCATAAGGAATCCTAGACTATCACTGACCTTATAAAATTTGAAAATTATGATGGGATTATTCAACAATAAAATTTGTAGCTCTCATAGAAAAACTAACTTTGAATTTGTTTGGATCACACCTAAATGAAAAAAATACTATTTATAAATCTTTCATAAAGGCATTGATTCACATGCATGGATAACATTATATTTTTGATCAGAAAATTCCTAATTTATAACTTCTTTTATTTCTACAATTCACCAAAAATCAGAAGAGTATTGAATTTATAGCATCTATTTAATTATTTCTTGCTTCAAACTATTTTTGGCATTCAAAACTATGTTATTCTCCTCCATTCCTTGAGCATATGACTTAATTTACTTTCAGTGATCTTAATAAGTACTCTTCTCTTCTATAGATTCAATTTGGTTTTCTTAAGATTCTGGGAATTTCTTTTTGTTAAGTTTCCTGGAAGAAATATAAATACTAACTTAAGTATATTTTAAGAACATAAAGGGGATTAACATTTATTATCTAATGGATAATTTCTTCACTTATGTCAGATACTCTTGTGAAGTATTCTCATTAAAAATCCCTGACAATTCTGTAAATTAAATGAAGTGAAAGCTTACTTGTGGCAAGTCTAAACCTCTAGAGTAAAGGTAAGTGAAATTTGGATTCTTGGCAATATTTAATGTTGGATTCTTTTATTATTATAATGAAGTCCTTCTCTTGAGAGAAATTAAAACACTGTATTTTCACCTAATAAGAATAAAAAAGGAATATTCAAGTGATATCAGGGTAAAAATAAAGTCACATATTAAGAACAAACAAAGTATGCCAAAGCTCTCTCCTGGTCATAATGTGTGATTGGCCAGCAAGTTACACCAAAATTGCCCTGGTGCATGTCAAAAATATTCCTCCACACATCTGTTCCCTCAATGACAAGGTGTCTCATTATGCCCTTCAGATGGCCTTTAAAAATTTCAAAACAAAAACTCCCCCAATGAAAAATTCACTAACAAATACAACAATTATCAAGGCATTCCTTGCAATACAAGACCCAACAGGCATTTTCAAAGGGCCAAAGGCTTCAGATATCAGACTTTCATCCTCAGTGGCATTTTAATTTACCTGTGAGAAGTTTCTGATCTTCAAATTCTCAGTCTTTTTTCTTATAAGCTGATTTTCTTTGTCACATTCTTCTCATACTGGTTATCAAGGTGATGATCAAAGTGCTGAGAAAGGAAGAATGAATGAAGCCAAAAGAATATTTGAAGAAATTGGGGAAGAACTTATTCAAAAACTAATTGCAGAGATCACCCCAATTCTTCACCATTTTCAAGATTTTTTGAATGGAAAAGTCCCTTTTGATCAAATTCCCAAGTTTTATGAGGATTATCAATACTATGAAGACCCCCTAGAATGCAAAAATATCTGTGGAAGCTCTCAAGGAGCCAAGAATTAAAATAAAAATGAAAGAGAACCCTCATGATTTAAAATAATTGAAAGTCAATCCAAGAGAAGAAGAAGGCCCCCATCACAACAATATCAAGATCACACTCAATTGCACCCTCTCAAATTATGGAAGTGTATTCATCTGAGGATTCTGAGACCTCATTATCCAAATCAATAAGCTCATCAGACTCACTACCCTCAGAAACTGAATTTAATTAATATGAAAAATCAGGAGTCACACTCAGAAGGTCCAGAATATTGGAAATAGGTAGCAAACCTCAGAAAGAAAGTCCCACAAGCCTCCCACAACCTTGAAGATATATGATTTGATTTACTTGACCTGTGAGCATTGCCAAAGCAATTATCACACAAGTGATGAATGCTCAAAGCTTTTTGTGAGTTTCTGATTCATTTGAATGTATATTTTTTTTGTTTTAATATTTATTAATATCTTTGACCTATCTTTATCAGGTTCCCAGCTCAGAAGACTTTCCAAAGTTTATCTTTAAATACACCTTCAAGCCCGTTGATGTCTAGGGTTATGGAAACTGTGGCTACAGAACAGTATCCGACTACATCTAAAAGACTAAAGATAAATGGGCTGATGTCAGAGGTGAGCTGGCTGAAGAAATTCAAAAAAAATCAAGACCTTTATGAAGCAATGAACATTGTTATTCCCTCAGTATCAACTTATTTGGACAGAATTGAGTGGTATAAAGATGTTGGCCATGCTCCAAAGAGAAAGTGGATGTCCATGCCTGATATGGGAGATCCAATTTCAAATAAATATCAACGACCAGTTTTCTTTTATTCCACAGTCCAATACTTCTCTTTTTTCCCTTGTTTCTGTCCTCCAAATGATAATCCATCCATTTTCATCTGTTTCCTGGATAGCATTTCTCATTTCATTCCATTGGATATCATCATTTCTAAAGTTTATCCAGTCCCCCCTTACTGTGAATTGGGAATTTCATGCCAAACCACAACCCCTGGGGTGGGAAGATAAAATTAAGAAACACAGGATTTTATATTTATCAAATCTTCCTCCCACCCCCTCAGAAGAAACCAACTATTTTGGAGGTTGATTCAGATTGATTGATTTTTGTATATAGAGTTTAATCCAATTATCTCCCTCCTCAGTCCTATTTATTGCTTAAATCCCACCTCAGTCTCATTTTCTATCAAAGAGGTGGAACCTTTGTATTTAAAAATAGTCATATTACAAACATGAACAAAAACACCTTTTTGTGCGTTCACCTTTCCCACCAGCAAAATAGCCCAAAATTATGGGCTTCTGGTTTTTGATTTTCAAGATTGAACAATCCATTTTAAAAAAGAAATTAAGGAAATTCATGAGTGGGAACATTTCAAATGAATTTTTCAAAAGAATATTCCATTTTTCCAAATTGGCTTAATTTGAGAAATTTGGCAGAAAAAATTGAAAACATTTTGAGATATTTACATCCCAAGTCAGAACCATTATGGAAAGAAAAGAATAAAAATATCCTCAAAGCTAAGAATCTTGAGGATTTTTTTTGTAAAAAGTGGTCATTTTTGTGTTTTGGCCATAAATTCGTAGAAAAACATAAGGGCTTACATGGGTTTATCAACACCCTTATTTTTATACTTCATTGTTCCTAAGCTCTAAATGAAAAATTTAAATTAGTAGATTTAAGATTACATTTCTGTATACAACAAAAATTTATTGTATTATGTAAAATTATGGTCTCAAAATTTGTTTGAAATACACACATTTTCTCTTTAATGTACCAAATCATAACCTATCAAAAAATAACTTCCTTTTGCTTTGAAATATTTATTTTTAGGTGTGACTTAACCTATAAAAATTACTCAATAATAATATAACTTTTGTTGTTTGACTTATTGTATTAAGTCAATATTATAAGTAAGTTTTTTGCTGAATTTCTATATTTTCTTTAGCTTAGAGTTAGTTTTTTATATGGAATTTCTCTAAAGCATTTATCTCTGAAAATTCATTGCAATAAATTTTTTTATAAATAATATTTTCATTTTTTAATAGTGGTTAAATATCATTATTTTTCACAGATAATTTTTTCATTAAGAGATTTTATATCTCTTATTATTATAACTGTCAGTGACTATAATAACAATAGAATGATTATAATTTCTTATCATTATTACATTTTTCATCATCATATTATTGAATGCTATCAATTTTTATATAATTAGAATTTTTTGGGGTCATAATGATAAATCTCTACTGAGGACAGTCATAGTAATGTTGATTAATATCAATCTTATCAAGAGTTTCATAGACAAATCTTACAGAGACTGATCAAACTAGCCTTGTTGGTATCAAATCTAAATCATCAATTGGGTCATAAGCCCTTTGAATCATACCCAGGCCAAATTTATTGACCTTTTTGATGAATTTTGACATTACACACACAGATTTAGATATTTAGGAGGATTTTGGCACTCTTCGATCCAAGATTCATATTAAATTATTTCTTATGTTTACTCCAACATGTATGATAATAAGATTTGTCATATGTAGTAAAATCAAGACATTCCATAACACAACTTTAAATCCCAATTTTTAATCTTTAAGCAAATATTTACTTATTCAATGAAGGTACACATTTTGGAAACTTTCATTCCTTACAAACCTGCAAATTATACACCATACTTCATTTTTAACACAAAAATTATGGTTAATACCACATTTGAGGTTAGTTCAATTAAATTTTAAATATATTCACATTTCTATACTGTAAGCTTCAAGAACTTAATCTACACACATTGAAATTTAAGTCATAGAAATCTTACTCAGAGGTGAACCAAGGTAAAATTTCACAGTGAATTAAAGCTTATATATGTCTTTTTTGATAATCAAAAGATCTATGAAATAATATTATGAAACTACCTTCAAGGCTGACACATTGACAATCTCTGATATCATGTTGATAAATGGAATGTACGCAGGATATACAATTTGTGAATATTAACATGTATAAATTGTATTTTGTGATGGCACACCCTTCAACCACTAGGAAGCAAGGAGTGGTGGTGAGAGTAAAAAATGGATATAAGCATGTGTAGATGAGCTTAGAAGCTTAGAGGAGATTGGAGTGTGGAAAGAAGAAGAATGAGCATCAAAGGCTCAAGCTCTGGGGACAAGATGATTTTTTTTCCTCAAATCAAACTCAATGGGAGATGTAGTGATATTCTCACAACCATGGGGAAAAACCCAATTTTTTTGTTTCCCACAATTCTAGCCTGAACCAATCCATGGCCAATTTGTCATATTATCAAATTATGATTAATTTTCCCTTGGTGGCATGAAATGGCCTTGGAGCCACACCCATCTGTCTTGACCATATCCTGGACCATTGGCCTTCTCGGCCAAATCTCCACCTCATCAGGCCCCAGGCCAATCCCACTGAATTGGGGGCTGGGGAGTCTTTGGCCCCTTTGATTAGGGGCGGTTTGGCCTAAATTGCATTTTTGGTCCAATTAGGCCCCCCACTGCGTCTATAGCCTGTAGGCCACGGTCTGAGGACCATGAGACCCTTTTGGCCCCTTTTGGCCTAAATGCTTTGAGGCCAAAAGGGGCCAAGGGGCCAGACCTTTGGGTCCACCAAACCCAAAATACCAAATTGGCTATTGATCCTAAATATGCAATCCATGGCCTCTGTAAAACACCCAAGGACACCAGTCACCCTCAGAAATGATTCCCCTCAAGACAAGGTAAAACCTTCCCCAGCCATGGACTTGGGGCTGTAGGAACCAGGTATGGGGCATATATGGTATTATATACCATTATGCACCATTTTTCCTCAGAAATTCAATTTTTATGCTCTCAAGACTCCATTTCATAATTTTACATCCAAGTCACCAGTCCATCACTCCATTTCAAAGGAATACGCCAGTCACTCGAGCTTGCAATCCTAGTGGTGTCCAGAAGACCATTCAAGGACACAAATCACCTTGCCCTTACAGTGTTAGTAATTTCAATTCAACATTATTCCCTTGGGAGAATACTGGCCAAGGATTTTTCAAGGGCAGTTTAGGGAGGTTTTTCTTTATAAAATCAGTCTTCAAGGAATCAAGCGCTCTAGAACTCCTTGGACAACTCAATTGGTCCATACAGGATATATTCATGCAACCTGTATGGCATTGACCTTTTTTGGGCCAATTCATTTTCTACTGTGGGTATTCAGAAAAACAGGTCAATTCTCAAGATGGACAGATCTTTATTGACCGAAAACATTCAATACATCTGGGTGATCAACCCTCCAGGATCAGTGTTTCAACTTTTAACATATACTTGCCACCTTTTCACCCCTGGGGACTTTTTCCCCAGTTAATTAATGTATTGGATTTATTTTAATTTTTTGTTTCTTTTCATTCTTGAAAATAAATACCAATACTTATAAGTCAGTAATTTGGATATTTTCTTCTCCTTTCAGTGGCTATTGGTGGTCATATCCTTTACTAATTCAAATTTTCTTTCTGTGTCACAACCACGAGTTTGACCCTCCTCCTTGATGGCTGTGGCAATCCAACCTGGAGCCAAGCTGGGGCCAATTGGTCACATCATATCATTTATAGCAAATTGGCCCCCTTGGGTGTTCTATGGCATCCACGCCATAACATCTTCCAATGGCCATTTTATGCCCTCAACCATCTTTTATGGTCTCAGGCCATATCCTGCCATCATTGGCCTTCTTGGCCAATTCCCACTTCACCGACCCCCAGGCCTTCATCTTTGATTTTGGCCCTGGGGGGTCATTTTGTCTTCTAGGGGCCTCCAGGCCCCCTAGCCATCATCCTTGGATTCAGGGCCACCCCTTCCATTATTGGGGTTTTGGCCTAAATGGCCTTTTTGGGCCATTTAGGCCCCCTATGGCTCCTACGGCCCATGGGCCGTGAGCCGCGGTCCGCGGTCCGTAGGCCATTTAGGCCCCTTTTGGCCTAATCCAATGAGGCCAAAAGGGGCCAGCCAGGTGGGTTCCAAACCACAATTGGGCCCACCTGAGCCATTTTTGACCACCACTTCCTTGGACCCAAAAGTGACCAAAAACCTCATGGACACCATTTTGGCCATAAATCCCGTAGGACCCAATTTTGGCCATGGACCAATAGTTCAGCCATGGCCTCTGGAAACCACCAGTGGCCACCATATCAGCTCAGTCCGTCTTTCCCCTCAACTCCAGGGGATTTCTTCCTTTCCTTCATACCATCCGTACTCAAGGTTTCAGGAATGGTGCATATATGGTATTATATACCATTATGCACCATTTTTGCTCAGAAATCTAATGGTGACGTTTTCAGGGCCCAATTCCACCTTTCCAAATCAATGTCTCAAATCCTAACGCCCATTTCGAAGGAGGATTAATCAGCTCATCAGTCTGACAAGTTATGGCAGCAATCAGAAGACTCTTCAAGGATCCCAACCACCTGTATCTGCAGGAGTTGGGTTGGCACAATTCATTCAGGATTATTCAAGGGCAATTCTCAAGGGGTATTACATCATTTCAATCAGTTGTCAAGGCATCAAGTATTCAATACTCCTTGGACAACTCAATTCATCCGTACAGGCCTCATTCAATCAACCTGTATGGTCTTGGCCCAATTGGGCCATTCCATAACACAGTTCAAATTTCAAGATGTCCAGAACTGTATTTCCCGATTTGGACAATACAGTCATTGATCCACCTTCCAGGATCAATCTTTCAGTTTTCACATATACCGGCTACCTTTCATCACCTGGGGACTTTTTCCCCAGTTAATTAATATATTTGATTTATTTTTATCCTTATTTTCTTTTACCTGATTAAAGTTAATCCTGATAATCTTAAGTCAGTCATTAGCACCCTTTCTCTTTTCTTTCTTGCCTGTCAGTGGGTATTGGTGGTCATATCCTTTACTAATTCCATTGTTCTTTCTGGCAGGTTGAAACAGTGGATTGAGGATTCACTTGGTTGGCCTCTGGCTTCATTCTTATTATTCTTTGCTATCTTCGGCATATTTGTCCTTTCTCTTATTCCTGCTTAAGAAATATATTCCGTATTATTTCTTATCATCTTTTGGAGCCCTCCAAGTGAGTTCTTGATTCCTGAGTGCCAGGCCCTCTTGCTTCCATAAGAGCCCCTGTGACATTATATTAATTAACTCATAATTTCTTTTCATTCTATTCATTCATTCTTCATCATTTTATTCATTCATTCCTTCATCGAAATTATGACTCTTTAATGCTTATGAATTTAATGATTCTTTGTGACCTCTCAATTTTCTCTCATTCATTCTTCGTTCTGAAAATTGAAAGCTGACCCAAATTTATTTTTTGTTATCCTTTTCAATCCTAATCTCAATCATCAATCTCATTTTTTATCCTTCATTCAGGCGTATTATCACTTTGATTTTCAAATTGCTCATCAGATTATTCAGACATGTTCTTCATATCAGGATTCAATTTGATTTTTTCTTCAAGAATTTTGATTTTCCGGAAGAATTCACTTGATAATTGATTTGATTGACTTATTTGATATATTTGACATTAACTTCCAGAAAATTGACTGACCTGAAGAATTCTCATTGATTTTGCTGAATTTCACATCAAGACTTCGAAATAAATTGATTTTGACTCAAGAATTCATTTGATTGATTGGTTTTTCACTGCAAGATTTGAGTTAATTGATTTTATTGACTTCAAGATTTTAATTGATATTTATTTTTTACTTCAAGACTCATTTGATTTTGATTTATTGATGTACCTGAAGATTTTAATTGATTCATTGATTTTGTCCCTCAAGATTTGATTTGATTTGATCCTCAAGACTATTTTGGTTTTGCCTCAAGTTTTTATTCAAGTTTTGATCTTATTCATTTGAATTTTATTCTTATTCTTATTCAATCATGCCACTCCAACACTCACCTCCTGCAAGACAGACCAGATCTCAGGCTCGAACTCAAGCTGTTCTTACTCCTACTGCAAGAGTCCCTCTTGATGGCACCCCAGCAGTTCCTCAACTGAGGGCCCAATTAGATAGAGGACCCCCATGGAAGGAAGAGTGCCAAGAAGGTCAAATTCTTTCTCAGGAGTAGTTGGCAGTTTTCCAGGCATTTCAAGGACTAGCTTCAAAGGTCCAGGTGAAGATGGTGAAGAGGAGGAGGGGAATTCTGTGGAAGAGGAAGAGTCTGATGGTACTGAAGGTGTTCCTGCTCCGGTGGGGGCATCCCAAGGTACTGGAGGACCAACTCTAGCCCAGTCTAATCAGCCTATCTCTCATCAATCTGAACCATCTTTATTGGCCATTATGCAGCAGATGACTCAAATTATGGCCAATCTTCAAGCAGCTTCTTCTTCTTATTCATCAAGACCACCAGCCTTCAAGACTCCATCTATGAAGGCACCAGAATGCTTTGATGGGACCCAGCCCTTCAAAGTCAGAAGCTTTATCCATTCTTGTCAATTAATTTTTTCATAATGATCCGGCAAACTTCTCTCAAGACAGGAAGAAGGTTCTTCATTCCACTTCATTTCTTATTGGCAGGGCTGAAAAATGGATTGAGCCTTATCTTTCCAATCTCACCAATCAAGATCCCAAATACCTTCTCAATTCTTGGGATTTATTTGAGTCACAACTCTTCACTTTGTTTAGGTACCCGAATGAAGTCAGAAAAGCAGAAGAAGAGTTGGATTCCTTAAGAATGAAAGAATGAGGGCATGTATCAATATACATTGCTGATTTTAAAAGCTTAGTCTCAAGAATCGGGGATTGAGGTGAAAGGGCTCTCATCCATCATTTCAGGAAGGGATTTCCATCCAGGATTCTGGATCAATTGGCCTCCCATCCTTCAAATATTGATTCTCTTCAAGACTTAATGGACGTTACCCTGGAACTTGATACCAGGTACCATGAGAGGCAAAAGGAGAAGAAGCCTGAAGCCTCAAAGTCAAGTTCTTCTCATCATCAAAATTCTTCAAGCTCAAGTCACAAGAAGAAGAATTTTCATGCTCAAAAGCGGGACAAGCCCCACTCTTCCTTGTTGAATAAGGACTTCAAGTTGAAAGGTTCTGAAAAAGAAAGAAGAATAAAGGAGGGCTTGTATACCTATTGTGGTGGGAAGCATAGTCTTGAGTCTTGCTTCAAAAGACCTCAAAACAAGCTTACCCAACCATCAGGCCAATTTCCCCGCCAGGGAAAATCCTGAGTGGAGACCATGTTGTGTTCAATGGTCTTCACAGTTTTCCTTCCAGAGCAAAATTGTGCATTCTGAATACTGGTGTCAAAAATTCTCTTAAATTCTTTGTTTTTTCTTCTCTTTCTGATGTTTTTTACAGTATTCTCATTGATTCTGGTGCTACACACTCATTTATTGCAAAGCAGTTTGTTCACAAGTACTCATTGACTATGTCAGAACTTCCAGAGAAGATTCCCCTTATCATTCTTGACTCCTCTGAGTCTCCTTCCTTATTTGTGACTCACCATACTAGATATATGGTTGAGCTCCCTTCCTTCCCAAGCTTTGAATGGGACTTTTTAGTCATTGATACTCCCAAGGAAGAAGACCTCATATTGGGCTTTGACTTTCTCAATCATTTTGATCCTTCTATTGATTGGAGGCAAGGGCTGATAATCTTTAATCCTGATCATTTGGACTATTCTGGTCCTTCTAAATCTTTCCGTAATGACCTTTCTTCTGCAAAATGATGTGCAGCTCTGGTTGGTGATTCTAGAGCACCATCATTTCCATCTTCTGTCCATATTCCTTCCCTTAATTCCCCACAGTCATTACTATCTCCTAGAGATGAAGTCTTCAAAGAGATTCAAGATGTTGGAGAAGATAATTCTGTATCTTCACTTCACCTCCTATTTGGGAATATGGACCTTCCTCCTTCATCTTATCATGACTCCCTGGAGGAGTTGTGGGATGAAAAGGAAGAGCCGGAAGAAGTAGAAACTGTGATGAAGGTTGTTCCTTCTGTCTATCACCAATACTTGGATGTATTCTCCAAGGTGAAAGCAGAAAAACGTTCTCCTCACCGGGCCTGTGATCATCATATTGAGCTGGAGGGGTCTCTACCTCCAGTTGGGGTGATCTACTCTTTATCCAAACAAGAGTCAGATACACTCAGGGCCTACATTTCAGAGAATGAAGAGAAAGGTTTCCTCCGTCCAAGCTCCTCTTCAACAGGAGCACCTGTCCTCTTTGTCAAAAAGAAAGATGGTGGCCTCCGTTTGTGTGTTGATTACCGCAAACTCAATGCTGTTACTAGGAAGAACAAGTATCCTGTTACTCCTATGAATCAGCTTCTCAATGTCTTTAATGGTTCTTCTATCTTCTCCAAGATTGATCTGCGTGGTGCATATAACCTTCTCAGAATCAAGGAGGGTGATGAACATTTGACTTGTTTTAGAACTAAATATGGCAGTTATGAGTACTTGGTTATTCCGTTTGGGCTCACTAATGCTCCTGCTTCTTTCCAGAATCTTGTCAATGATATCTTTCAAGATCTTCTCAATGTTTATGTTGTGGTTTATTTGGATGACATTATGGTCTTTTCCAAATCTGAGGAAGAACATGTCACTCATGTGTCCATTGTCCTTTCCAGACTCAGAGCCAATAACCTTTTTGCTAAGGCGTCTAAATGCCTGTTTCATATTTCAAGTGTGGAATATCTTGGTTATGTAATTTCTTCTGAAGGCCTCAATATGGACCAAGCAAAAGTCCAGCAGATTCTAAATTGGCCGCCTCCAAGAAACCTCAAGGCTCTTCAATCCTTCCTTGGCTTTGCCAACTTCTACCGCCGTTTCATCAAGAATTATTCAAAGAAGATCAGTTCACTCACCAGTTTCCTCAAGAAATATTCATGTTTTCCCCTCAATGAGGAAGCTCTCAGTCAGTTTCACCAACTCAAAGAGGCTTTCACCACGGCTCCAATCCTTCTCTACCCATCATTGTAGAGACCGATGCATCAGATTATGCTTTGGGTGCTGTACTGAGTCAGGTCTCTGACTCAGGAAAACATCCCATTGCATTCGACAGCCGCAAGCTTATCCCAGCAGAGCTCAATTACGAGATTCATGACAATGAACTCCTTGGTATCATCTGGGCTCTCAAGCGCTGGAGGGCTTTTCTTCTTTCACTGTCTTCCCCTTTTGAAGTTCTCACCAATCACTCTTCCCTTCAATACTTTATTACCTCCAAAGTACTCACTCACCGTCAAGCCTGTTGGGCTGAATTCCTTTCTGAATTTCCTTTTTCAATCACTTACCGCCCTGGCTGCCTAGCTACTCTTCCGGATGCCTTATCACGTCGGGAAAACGTCTATCCGGAGATGGGGGAGGATTTCATCAGAAAGAATCCAATGAATTTTCAACAACTCATTAAGCAACATGAAGTTCAACCCTCAAGGTATTTTGCAGTCAAGGTGGAATCCTTTTCAAATTTGATTGATTCAATCCAGAAGAAATTATGGCAAGATCCTCAGTACAGAAGTATCCTTGAAGATTTGGGTAAAGGTAAATCTGTCCAAGATTATTCTCTTGATTCCTCTTCCCAGCTTCTTCTCTTCAAAGATGGGGTGGTAGTCCCAAATGACTCCACAATTCAACTTAGTATTCTTCAGAAGCGTCATGATTCTCCTCTAGCTGGCCACCCTGGCCAAGAGAAGACTCTCAAACTTGTCAAGCGGGATTTCCACTGGTCCGTCATGACTCAATTTATCAAGGATTATGTTTCATCCTGTCAACAGTGTTCAAGAAACAAGAATATTCATCATAAGAAGTTTGGATTCCTCAAACCTCTTCCAATTTCAAATGGTCCTTGTATTTGTCTTTCAATGGACTTCATCACTCAACTGCCACTGTCCAATTCCTTTGATTCAATTCTGGTCATAGTGGACAGATTCTCAAAAATGGCAGTTTTTATTCCAACAATGTCTTCAATCACTTCACTGGATTTGGCCCCTTTATTCATCAAGAATAACTTTTCAAATCATGGCCTTCCGTCAAGCATTGTCAGTGATAAAGGTTCACTCTTTGTTTCTTCTTTCTGGACCAATCTTTGTCAGCAGCTCAAGATTTCAAGAGACTTGTCAACTGCTTATCATCCAGAAACTGATGGACATACAGAGAGGGTAAATCAGATACTAGAACAGTATCTTCAGATGTATGTCAGTTATCATCAAGATGATTGGAACACCTGGCTCCCTCTGGCTGAATTTGCCTACAATAATTCTGATCACTCTTCAACAAAGCAATCCCCGTTTTTCACTGTTTATGAAAGAGATCCACAATTTGATTCAGTTCACATCACTCAAGATACTCCTGCTGGAAAGTTATCAACAAAAATCCAATCAGTACAGCAAGATGTCAAGAGAGAACTTGAAGCTTCCATAAACCGTTTTAAGAGGTATGCAGATAAAGGTAGAGCAAGTCCACCTGTTTTCAGTCCTGGTGACATGGTATGGCTTTCCTCAAAGAATATCAAATCAACAAGACCCACCAAAAAACTATCCAAAAGATGGTTTGGTCCTTTTCCAATCTTGAAGAAAGTCAGTACTCATGCTTACCACCTCAAGCTTCCATCTCAATGGAAATCCATCCACCCGGTCTTCCATATCTCCCTTCTGGAACCAGTCAAGACATCAAAAATCCCAAATCGGCATCAAGAGCCTCCTCCTCCAATTACCATTGAAGAAGAAGAGGAATGGGAAGTCTCTGAAGTACTGGATTCAAAGCTCAAGAGGAGAAAGTTATGGTATCTGGTGGAAACAAAAGGTTTCAGTCAAGACACAGAAAGATCCACTTGGGAACCAGCCAAAAACCTCAAGAATTGTCCTGATCTTGTCAAAGATTTCCATTCTTTGTATCCTGACAAGCCAGGACCCAATTCTTCAAAAGCTTGATGTTTTATGGTGCTTGGTGGGGAGAGGAATTACCAAAAGTAAGTCCCACTCCTGGTATGCACCTTTAGGGGTATTCTACTCTTCATTGTTGTAAGAATCACCTTGGCCGCTCTGTGAGCACTTTGCAATTGGGAAACAGATTTGTTGGCCTGGCTTTCAACATCAATTCCAAAATTATGGCAATTTTTCACTTGGGCAAATGGACCATTCACTTTCATTTTCCTTTCCAAGTTTTCCAATTCAAGACATTCCTTCATCGAATTTATATTCTTATTATGGCACTGGCGGGATTGGCAACTTCTAAAAGTAAGTTCCTTTCCTGGTGTTCACTTCCCTGAAGGGTCTACAATCTTTTCAAAACCTCACCTTGGCGACTCTGTGAGCACCTGGCATAAAATTCCTTTATCCAGGTCCTTGGCCACTTTCAAATCAACCATCAAAATCTGTGATGAAGATTGGATCCCCCTTCAAAATTTTTTGTTTTTCTTTTTATTTTCTTTTTCTGCTTCTTTAATTTTACTTTTCTTCAAATTTTTTTTATTATAATCTTTATTCCAAACTTCTGCGTCAAATTCAATCCTTCAACTTTTTCAAAGCCAAATGTCAAGAGAAGACTACGTCAACCTCAATTCATATGCCAACATTAATTATCAGCTCAAAATTTTCTTCTAAAGATCAAATACCTCTGGAACCCCTCTATCCAATCTGTCTCAACAGCCTCAACAGGCTTCTACCATATCTTGGTGCTCAGGAGCTCACCATTCAAGATAGGGGGTACTGTCACAACCATGAGTTTGACCCTCCTCCTTGATGGTTGTGGCAATCCAACCTGGAGCCAAGTTGGGGCCAATTGGTCACGTCATATCATTTGTGGCCAATTGGCCCCCTTGGGTGTTCTATGGCATACACGCCATAACACCTTCCAATGGCCATTTTATGGCCTCAGGCCATATCCTGCCGTCATTGGCCTTCTTGGCCAATTCCCACTTCACCAACCCCCAGGCCTTCATCTTTGATTTTGGGCCAGGGGGTCATTTTGTCCTCTAGGGGCCTCCAGGCCCCCTAGCCATCATCCTTGGATTCAGGGCCACCCCTTTCATTATTGGGGTTTTGGCCTAAATGGCCTTTTTGGTCCATTTAGGCCCCCTACGGCTCCTATGGCCCATGGGCAGTGAGCCGCGGTCCATAGGCCATTTAGGCCCCTTTTGGCCTAATCCAATGAGGCCAAAGGGGCCAGCCACCTAGGTCCCAAACCACAATTGGGCCACCACTTCCTTGGTCCCAAAAGTGACCAAAAACCTCATGGACACCATTTTGGCCATAAATCCCGTAGGACCCAATTTTTGCCATGGACCGCCATGGCCTCTGGCAGCCACCAGAGGCCACCATATCAGCTCAGTCTGTCTTTCCCCTCAACTCCAGGGGATTTCTTCCTTTCCTTCATACCATCCCTACTCAAGGTTGCAGGCATGGTGCATATATGGTATTATATACCATTATGCACCATTTTTGCTCAGAAATCCAATGGTGACAGTTTCAGGACCCAATTCCACCTTTCCAAATCAAGGTCTCAAATCCTAACGCCCATTTCGAAGGAGGATTAATCAGCTCATCAGTCTGACAAGTTATGGCGGCAATCAGAAGACTCTTCAAGGATCCCAACCACCTGTATCTGCAGGAGTTGGGTTGGCACAATTCATTCAGGATTATTCAAGGGCAATTCTCAAGAGTTATTACATCATTTCAATCAGTTTTCAAGGCATCAAGTATTCAATACTCCTTGGACAACTCAATTCATCCGTACAGGCCTCATTCAATCAACCTGTATGGTCTTGGCCCAATTGGGCCATTCCATATTCCACTGTGTAAATTCCATAACACAGTTCAAAGTTCAAGATGGCCAGAACCATATTTCCCGATTCGGACAATACAGTCATTGATCCACCTACCAGGATCAATCTTTCAGTTTTCACATATACCGGCTACCTTTCATCACCTGGGGACTTTTTCCCCAGTTACTTAATATATTGGATTTATTTTTATCCTTATAATCCTTTACCTGATTAAAGTTAATCCTGATAATCTTAAGTCAGTCATTAGCACCCTTTCTCTTTTCTTCCTCGCCTGTCAGTGGGTATTGGTGGTCATATCCTTTACTAATTCCATTGTTCTTTCTGGCAGGTTGAAACAGTGGATTGAGGATTCACTTGGTTGGCCTCTGGCTTCATTCTTATTATTCTTTGCTATATTCGGCATATTTGTCCTTTCTCTTATTCCTGCTTAAGAAATATATTCCGTAGTACTTCCTATCATCTTTTGGAGCCCTCCAAGTGAGTTCTTGATTCCTGAGTGCCAGGCCCTCTTGCTTCCATAAGAGCCCCTGTGACATTGTCAGGATGAGTCTATGTTGAAGAAGTAATAAGGCTCTTTACAACTAAAACTATGCCTGTGACACGGTAAAAAATGGTTTTAAAATATAATAAAGTTGATAATGGATGATTAAATTGAGATTTCAAGGGCTTTACTATAGAGATATAGTGGTGGTGAGCGCTGCTGAAAGCCCTGGGTGCAGCTTTATCTGTTGGGTTACAATAATAAAAGACTACAATAATTAAATTTATAATTATACCTGATTATTAACCAAGAGTAAAACTGTTTTTGGCAGTTTACTACGTAGGTTATTCAAGAGCAGGATGAGGATATGATTTTGGCTGTGAAAAGCCCTCCTTTTATCCTGAAATTGGGGTGGAAAGGCTACTAGACCTTTCCATGTAGAGGAAGTGAAGATTTTTCGCTCTCCAGGACAGGCTTGTGGTTTGCAAACAGCCTGTATACCCTTTATTGGGCTCAGATGTGGTTTTAAAACCACATCTGGGCGGTTTTCACCAATACAGGGTGAAGATTTTCATCTGGGGACCTCACAGCCTGATTCTGACGTGTATGACGCGTAGAATGCTGTACAAAAACTGTATGGGACCCCAGTATTGACTGAAATATGAGATATTGAAGTAAAAACATGCTTCTTTGTCTATTTGACACCTCATATTCATGATTATGGGATATTATCCCATGGTAAGGCTGTATATGACAGCAGGTGGGAGTCTAACCTTAAACAGCCATAACTTTGTCAATTCTTCAGGTATCAACCTCAAAATTGGTTCGGTGTGTATCCCTGTATGTGATCTACACAATGGTACCTCATTTGACATGGGTATCATTAAATATGCCAAAGTTATCCCATGTACAGGATTTTTGTACATTTGCGTGGTATAGGCAAAAAGCTGTATTGAGCTTATTTGCCCCATAACCTCTGTTATAGTTAATATATGGGAAAATGGATGACACCATCAGATAGCCCTGATTGTGCTCTTTACAAAAAGAGCCCACTTCAAGTATCTCACACTAAAACTGTAGAAGTTAGATGAGAGGTGAATGTTTTGTTCACCCTTATTTGGCCTGAAATTGACCATAACTCCAGTAATATTGGTTCTAGCTCAGTTTGGCTGGTACCATTGGATAGCCCTGGCTTAGAGCTTCATTTTGAATACCCATTTGATGGGGTTAAGCCTCTCCTTCTAGATTTTAGATGAGAGGTGAAAATTAAGGTTTATGCTCAGCAATAACTTTGAGCAGGAATAACTTTGTTATTTCTTGTCCTATGGTGATGGGACTTATATTTTCAGAATGAGGTGAGTTTCCTCTTTCTTTTGATACCTTTTGAGCTTTTTTGGCTCAGCTCCATGTTTTGGTGGTATCTTGGCTATACCATTGGTTTATGGTATTTTGGCTGTCATGCTTGTGCTCTGGTTGTGAGTCACAGGCTGACAGACATTCTGGCAGGTTGAAAAAAGTGAATTGAGGATTCATTTGGTTGGCTCTTTAGCATTTGGCTTTTCTTTCTTATCTTTGGCCTCTGGTTTATTTTCTTATCTTTGGGATATTTGTATTGCTCTCATTTTCCTTAAAGAAATATATCTTTTGATTATTTCTGATTATTTCTTCATCCTTTTGAAGCCCTCCAAGTGAGCTCTTGATTCCTGAGTGCCAGGACACTCTTTTTTCCCTCAAGAGCCCCTGTGAAATTGGACTAATTAGCTCATCATTGCTTTTCATTCTGTTCATTCATTTTCTCTTATTAATGAATTCACTTATTTCGTCACAATTACAACTCTGTAACACTTTTTGAACTTAATTCTTTTTCATCACTTCTGAATATTCTTTCACTCATTCTTTATTATCAAAAATCTATAATCTCTTCTTTTGACATTGTGGGTGACCATTTTAGTAATTTTTATTCCACTTTATTTTAATCCAGATCCCAGGTTACTTTTATTGTTAAGTTGGTCTCAAATCTCATTTCAGACACAAATATTCATTAATCAAGATTCATTTTGAAATATTATTCAAGAATTTTGATTCACAGCAAGACTTTCATTTGATTTGATGTTGGTTGATTGGTTTTGAACTCAAGAATTTGATTGACCTGAAGATTTATTGAACATTTATTTATTGATTGAGTTTCCTCAAGATTATTTATTTTTATTTTCCTCAAAATTATTGTTTTGATTTTCCTCAAGATTATTGATATTTATTTCACTCAAGAAATGTATTTTGATTTACCTGAATATTCCATTGATTCAATTTGATTTATTAAGTTATTTTCCTCAAAAATTCATTGATTTGATTGATTTTGTCCAAACTATTTATTGATTTGAATTCATCAAGATTTTGATTTGATTTATTTTGTCCTCAAGACTTATTAATTTGAATTCATCAACATCTTGATTTGATGCATTTTGTCCTCAAGATTTATTTGTTGATTGTCTGACCTCAAGAAGAGTATTTATTTTTATTTCCCTAAAGACATTGATTTTGATTTTGACTTCAAGCTTTTGTTTGAGTTTCCTCAGATTTTTTATATTTATTTTTGAATTTTATGGTTCATTTCCCATTTTATTCTGAAAGTAATTCCTATCAAAAATTCACCTCCTGAAAGACAGACAAGATCTTGGGCCAGAACTCAAGCTTTTCTCACTCCAACACCAAGAGTGCCTCTTGATGAAACCCCAGCAGTTCCTTAACTGAGGGCCCAATTAGACAGAGAAGTAATCATGGAAAGAGCAGCACCATCCAGGAAGGAAGGAAGAGGGCCAACAAAATCATTCTCATTATCAGAAGTAGTTGGTGCTTTCCCAGGAATTTCAAGGACCACTTTCAAAGTTCTTGGTGAAGATGGTGAAGAGAAGGAGGAGAATTCTGTGAAAGAGGAAGCGTCTTGTGGTACTGAGGCTTCCCCTGCTCCTGTGGGGGAATCTCAAGGTACTGGAGGGCCGACTCCAGCCCAGTCTAATCAGCCTGTCTCCCATAAATATGAACCATCTTTATTGGCCATCATGCAAAAAATGACACAAATCATGGCCAATTTTCAAACTTCTTCAAGACCACCAGCCTTCAAGACTCCATCTATGAAGGCACCAGACTGCTTTGATGGGATCCAACCCTTCAAAGTCTTAAGTTTTATCCAGTCCTTCCAGCTCATATTCCATAATTATCAGGCACATTTCTCTGAAGACAGGAATAAATTCCTTTATTCCACTTCATTTCTCATTGGTAGGGCTGCAAAATGTATTTAGCCTTCTCTATCCAACCTCACCAATCAAGACCCAACTTACCTCCTCAATAACTGGGTTGTATTTGAATCCCAAATCTTCACTTTATCTGGGGCCCCAAATTAAGTTAGAAAAGCTGAAGCAGCATTTGAGGGCCTAAGAATGAATGAAGGAGTTCATGTTTCTTTATACATTTCTGATTTCATAATTTTAGTGTCAAGATTTGGGTATTTGGGTGAAAGGGATTGGAATCCCCTCCTTCAATCATTGATTCTATTCAAGAATTAATGGATTTTCCCCTGGAACTTGATACCAGGTACCATCAGAGGCAGAAGAAGAATAATAATTTTCAAGAAAAGAAGACTGAAGCCTCAAAGTCAAATTCTTATCATACTCAAAATTCTTAAAGCTAAAGTCATAAAAAGAATAATGTCAGAGCTCAGAAAAGGGACAAGCCCCATTCTTCCCGCTTGAATAAGGGACACAAGTTGATAGGTTCTAAGACAGAAAGAATATTGAAACAGGGATTGTTTTCTTATTGTGGTTGGAAGCATAGTTTCTAGGCTTTTGTCAAAAGGCCTCAAAGCCAGCTTAGCCAGCCAGGGAAAAGCCTGAGTGAAGATCATGTTGTGTTAAATGGTCTTCACTATTTTGCACCCAGAGAACAATTGTGAATTTTGAATACTGGTGTCAAAAATACTCTCAAATGTTTTGTTTTTTTCTCTCTCTCTGGTGTGTTTTACAGTATTCTGGTTGATTCTGGTGCTACCAACTCATTTATTGAAAAGAAATTTGCTCAAAAGTATTCTCTGGCCATTTCAGAACTCCCAGATAATATTTCTCTTATCATTTTGGACTCGTCAGAGTCCCCTTCTTTCTTTGTGAATCATCATACTAAATATTGTCAGCCTGTGACTCAAAACAGAGCACTAACATGACATCCAACATACCATAAATAATGGTATGACAAGTATTGAACAAACATAGTCAATACAGGTAATAAATAAGAGAAAACAATCCTCTTAAATTAAACACCAACCTTATCCAAACAGAATAAGGAAACCTAGAGGAGAATAAACAGGTCAAAACCCTTATTTTCACCTCTCATCTAACTTATGCATATACGAGTTATTATATACCAAAATGGTATTTTTCTTAAAGCTCACATAGAGAGCTACACAATGATATTATCCATGTTGTTGTAACACCACTACAACTGGAGATACCATATGACCTTTATTTCAAAACCAAGACCCCCCTGAAAGTCAAAGAGGGCTTGTACAAAACTGTACAAAAGTATAACCAAATTAAAGATATAAGCAAGAGCTTTAATTTGAGATACATTAGACCTCTGTATCTCTTAAATTGACTGAGGGATCTTGGTTCAAAGGTTTAACAACCAGAAATACAGATATTCTGAAAACAAGAAAGTAAACAAACCCCTGTATCTTTGGCATACACTCATACAACTGTACAGTGTAATATACCAAACTGTAGAGCTAATCAAGCCCTACAAAACTGTATCATCAGAATACAGATATCTTCCAAATTGAAGAAGATATCTGGCATGGAAGTTTTTGAAGCCTCATACTGATGTACAAAAATACATCCAAAAACTTAAAACCCTTATAACTTTTGCTATTTGAAAGAAGGGTAAACATGAAGCATACCAAATTGAAGAGCTCATTAAGCCCTTCAATTCTGTGCTCTTGGTTTCTTGATATCTCAAAAACTGACTAAGATATCTTGGTTGGAAGTATTTTGACCAATACTGGCCTGTACCAAACCTGTACCAACCAGTACTGTCTTGATACTCAAAATAATGGTTGTTAAAAGCTTAAACCCGCCCAGAATGACTAGTATTGATCATACAGACACCAGAACAACGTCATCCAAGTGCTGAAGTGGCAGGTGAAAAGTTTCTTCACCCTGTATTGATCCAGAATGATCATTTGTGGTTCCAAAACCACAATTCTGCCTCTACTGACGTCAGAATTGAGGATCCAGAACCACAGACTGACCATTGGAGTGAAAATTTTCACTCCTCTGACGTGTGAAGAGCTAATAACTCTTGAAAGTCCTGAAAGATATAAAAAGAAGGGTTTTTTCCTTCAAAAACCCATCATCTTATCTTGCTTTACCTATATTCTTACGTGACAAGACTGTTATCCATCAGTAGTGTCCTTAGAATTATTAAAGATATAATTAGAATATAATTATTGTAGTGTTTCTTTACAGTCAAAGATATTAGAGCATTGCAACCCAGGTCCTCAATAGACTCATCACCACTGTTACCACGTAGCAGTAGGACCTGAAGATTTAATTTATTATTTGTTTTTGATGTGTCACAGTCATAATACTAGCTTGTATTTACATTTTATAGCTACTATATAGACTCACCCTGACAAATATATTGTTTGGCTCCCTTCCTTCCCAAGCTTTCAATGGGATCTCTTAGTCATTGATACTCCCAAGGTAGAAGACCTCATATTGGGATTTGACTTTCTTAATCATTTTAATCCATCTATTAATTGGAGGCAAATGCTGATCACCTTTAAAGCTAATCATAAAGACTATCACAATCCTTATAATTCTTTCAGTAATGACTCTTCTTCTGCCAATACATGTGCAGCCCTGGTTGGTGATTCTAGAACACCATAATTTCCACCTTCTGTCCATATTCCTTCTCTTAATTCCCATCAGTCATTACTATCCTCTAGAGATGAAGTCTTTAAAGAGATAAAATATTTTGGAGAAGATGATTCTATATCTTCACTTAGTCTATTCTATGGGAATCTGGACCATCCTCCTTCATTTTATCATGACTCCCTGGCAGAGTTGTAGGATGAAGATTACGATCCAGAAGAAATTGAACCTGTGATTAAGGTTGTTACTTCTGCTTATCACCACCATTTTGATGTATTATCCAAGGTGAAAGCAGAAAACCTTTCTCCTCACCATGTGTGAGATCATCATATTACATTGGAGGGGTCTCTACCTCCAGTTGGGTTCATCTATTCTTTATCAAATCAAGAGTCAGAGACACTCAGGGCCTACACTTCAGAGAATGCAGAGAAAGTTTCCATCTGGCCAAGCTCTTCTTAAACGGGAGCACCTGTCTTCTTTTCTCAAAAGAAAAGTGGTGGCTTTTTTTTGTGTGGTGATTACTGCAAACTCAATGCTTTCATTGAGAAGAACAAATATCCTGTTACTCCCATGAACAAGCTTCTCACTGTTTTTGGTGGTTCTTCTATCTTCTCCAATATTTATTAGTGTGGTGCATATAACCTTCTCAGAATCAAAGAGGTTGATGAACACTTGACTACTTTTAGAACCAAATATAACAGTTATGAGTATTTGGTTATGCTATTTGGGCTTACCAATGCTCCTTCCTCCTTTCAAAATCTTGTCAATGATATTTTCTCTGAGTTTTTAGATTTCTATGTTGTGATCTATCTAGATGATATTATGGTATTCTCCAAGTCTGAGGAAGAACATGTCACTAATTTGTCCACTGTTCCTTCCAGACTCAGGATTGATAACCCTTTTTCAAAGGCATTGATGTGCCTTTTTCATTATTCAAGTGTTGAATACCAGGGTTATGTTGTTTCTGTTGAAGGTCTAAAGATGGTCCAATGAAAATTTTAGAAAATTCTTAATTGGCCTCCTCCAAGAAACCTCAAGGCTCTCCAATCATTCCTTGGCTTTGCCAACCTCTACTTCCAATTCATCAAGAATTTCTCAAAGACAATCAGTTCACTGACCAAGTCCTCAAGAAGGATTCAGTTTTCTCCCTCAATGAGGAAGCTCTTAGCCAGATTCACCAACTCAAAGAGGCTTTCACCACTGCTCAAATCCTTCTCTACCAATCATTGTAGAGACCAATTGTAAGGTGTGGATATGAAACTTTGATTAAAAATCAAGTACTTTTCCTGTCCTCAAAATTTTTATAAGGTAAAAATCAATTAAAAATAGTAAGAAATATTATTTTTAAGAGAAAACACACCAATTCCATTGTTTATAACTTTATTAGTATAAAACAATAATATTATGAAGATTTATTGTTTTACCAACAATAAAAATTTATCCAAAAAATACTTTAAAAGAGATATTTTAAGGCTACAAAAGAAATTTCTTTGAGAGAAATTTCAATTGGAATTAATTGTGAAATGAACTTCAAGCAATTAATTAAAGAAAAGAGTCTTTCAAAAAAATATTAAAGAGAAAACACACCCAAAAGTGACCAGGGTGAATTTGGAAACAAAGTGACAAAGTTTACAGTGATGAAAGATGCTTTAATTCACTTTTGGGGTGGTTCAGGGGTAAAAATGATTATAAAAGTTACAAACAATGATTATAATGATTTTTTCACGTAGTTAAAAGGTTTAAAATGATTTAAGAAAGGTAGTTGGAATCTTTTATTTATTGGTTTAACAATGTTTAAACTAATTATAAAAGGAAAAGATTCTAACATGAAGAGAAAAGTGGGGCAAAGAAGACATTCTTTTATAGCCATCAATTTTCTTACTCCAAAAGTAAAATTTACTCTTGTCAGTCGTGAAAAACAGTCTGACAACAGAAAAGCCAATTATGGCATCAGTGAACCCTGGTTTAGACCAAAAAAGGGCTGGTTTAAGCCATTTTTAGCCATTTTTAGCCATTTTAGACCCTTAAATCGGCCATTGATATAGCAATAACTGGTCTAGAGCCTTCAAAACACGTCAGAATGTGTGTAAGAGACGTAGAAACCAGTTAAAGCTGGTTTTACTATGATTGTTTTATCTTAAGGGTAGTTTTACCCTCTTGGCAACAGCTAAAACTACCCCAGTTGGTATCAAAACCTCATCATCAATTGAGTCCACAGACCCTGTAACTCAATTCCAGGCCAAAAGTGATGAACCTTCGCATGAAATTTGACACCACACGCCTGTCAGCAAGGATTTTGGGGGTCTAGCTCCCCCTTAGAGCTGGAGTTCCTTTTCCCCCCCCCCAATTTAATCTTTCCAATTTATTTTTCCTTTAATTCCTCATCATGTATTATACTTATAATTTACATATATAATGAAATTTAGTTGTACAGTTCCATACAGTAATAACTGATACCTCATATGTAAATCAAAGTTCACTTATGTAATACACGCGCACATTTTGACATTTCAATTGAATTCAATTGAAAATACTTTAATTCCTCATAACTTCTAAAATATACACAACACCTCAATTTTAACACAAATTTTGGTGATCAACACTACATGTGATGTGAATTCAATTAACGTTTTGAGGATTTTCAATTTTCATACAGAAAATACTAAAAACTTAATTTAAACTTATTTAGAGTTGAGTTACAAAATTTTCACTCAGAGGTGACCCCACCTGATTTTTTATGAGGAATCCAATGGTGAAATAATTTTTATAGTTTTATTTAACTTTTTTACAGTTTTGTTAAAAATTCATTTTTACTTAATTTTTTCAAGCATAAATGTAATTTTATAATTTCAAAATTTAATGTAATTTTATTTTTAAATTGTAATTAAATTTTGAATTTTGAATATAATTTTATATTTATATTTTGATTTTTATTTTAATAATATAAATAAATTTATTTTTTTTATATTTATATTTTAATTTTGTATTTGTGGTCTTTTGGGTATATGAAATTACCTCTAAGGCTCACATTCCCTCCCCCTAAAAAAAAGAATATTACTTTGTAATATTGGTATTTCTAGTGTGTCTGAATCTCCTGAGGAGTTTGGTAGCTTCTGGTAGATCTTTTTCTTCTAACCATTCATCTTCACAAGTTGAGTCACTGTACCTAACAAGGTATTCCCTCACTTTCTTGGTTCTTAATTTTCTTTCTTTAAGAACTTTGGTAATTTTCTTAGTACCAGATGTCTCAATAGGAGGTATAACTTGGGGAATCTTATTCCTCAAGGGAAATTTCTCAGCATCAGTAGATTTATATGGTTTTACCAAGCTTACTGGAAATGTAGGATGCTTATTACTAAGTTCTTCAGATAATTCTACTTCAACAGCATTTTCTCCATGGAGGGCTTTAATAACAAAAGGTCCTGTAAATGAGTCTTTGAGATTTTTACATCCTTTGATGTTATTGAAGTTGGTGGTGGATACTAGTACTAAATCCCCTATCGTGAAATCTGGAGTGGCATGAGATTTGTCCCATTTATCTTTAGCATATGCAAATGAGTCTTCCATGAATTTTAATGCATGCTTTCTGGCTCTGTCTAGCATTCCTTTGAAGCTGGCAGCTGTAGGATGTTTTTCCACCAAATCTTTCCTTAAATAATCTTGGGGTAATTTGGGATTCCATCCTTTTTCCAAAATAGCAGGAGTCTCATTGGTACTGGCATGAATGGAGGTTTTGTATGCCAGTTCCAGTGCAGGTAGAAGAGTACACCAATCATGGGTGAAGCCATCACTATCTTTAAATTTAAGGCCATATGCACAAAATCTTCTCACCATTTCCTCTAAGTTTTGGATCATCCTTTCAACCAAGCCATCATTTTATGGGTGGTAGGCTGTAGAGAAAGACAGTTTAGTGCTAAATAATTGGTGAAGATTTGTCCATAGTGCTTAAATGAATTTGGGATCCTTATCACTAATGATATTTGTAGATATCCCAGTCCATGACACTACTCTATTCCATATCAGAAGAGCTGTATCCATGGCTGTATCATCCTTGTGACATGGTAAAAAGATTGGAGTTTTACTGAATCTGTCTACAATTACTAGGCAAGCATTATAGCTTCTGTCACCTCCTGGTGGTAGGCCAGTTACCCAATCCATATGGACAATTTCCCAAGGTCTGCTTGGTTCTTGGATTTTTATCATATTTCCAAGTCTCTTGCCAGTGGGTTTATTTGCCTTTTGGCATCTGTCACATGTTTTGCAATAGTCTACAACATCTTTCTGCCACATTGGCTACCATATGCAGGTCTTTACTTTTTCTCTTGTTCTGTCTTCAGACAGATTTCCTGAAAAGGGGCTATCATGGCATTATTTCAATACAAGATTGATTAATGACCTGTCTACAACTGTCATGACACATGTGTGCTTGGTTCTGTGGTAAATTATACCATCCAGTAGGTGAAATCTTCCTTCATCATAAGATTTCTTCCATACTTCATCCAAGGCGTGTATTAGAGAGTTTTCTTTACAGTATTTGTTGAGTAATCGGAATAAGATGCTACAATTCTTATCTTGAGTCTAACTATTTCTGACTTCTTCAAAGAAGGTGGTGCTCAAGTCTTTAACACTTATTCCTTCTATTGGGATTTGTGGTGAAGCTTCTTCTGGAACATAAGCAGGATTATCAATATTATTTGTTAATGGCCATCTGCTTAGTTCATCTGCATTCTTATGAATATTCCCATCCTTATGAACAATAGTCATATTGCCTCTGTATTCTTGTATGGCTATTTGCCATCTGAGCATATGTCTGTTGGGTGTTTTCATGTTTAAAAGTGATTTGACAGCTGTACAATCTGTTATCACCTCAAAAACACATCCCTCCAAGAAGTAGTTTAATTTTTGCAGGGCCCAGACAAGACATAGACATTCCATTTGACTTGCTCCATATCTGGCTTCAGTTGGTTTTATTTGCCTGGATATGAAACATATGGGTCCTTCTACAGGTTTATCATTTATGATCTGAACTTGGTGAAGTGCAGCACCCATTCCATCCCCTGATGCATCAATATACAATTTGAAAGCCAATTTAAAGTCTGGCATCAGTAGGAGTGGAGCAGTGGTCAAGGCTTCTCTTAGAGACTCAAAAGCTTTGACTCTGTCAACAGTCATTTCAAATACTGTGTCTTTGTCACACAATTTGTAAAGTGGTCTTGCTATGGATGAAAAATCTTTAATGTGTTGCCTGTAGTATCCTGCAAAACCTAAGAATGACTGAATTTCCTTCTTGTTCTGAGGCATGGGTTTTAGAAATACTGCTGCAACTTTGTGTTTGTCAATTCCAAGGGACAAACCAGATACAAAATGTCCTAGTTCCTTAAGTTCTTTAAATCCAAAATGGCATTTCTTCAAGGAGATTTTCATGTTTACTGATTGAATTTTTGTCAAAACTCTGGACAATCTGTACATGTTTTCCTCCCAAGTCTCGGAACAGACAATAATGTCATCAATGTAAATGATTAACCATCCCTATGAGAGTTCTTCAGGGAAGATTTCATTCATCATTCTTTGGAAGTGTGAAGGTGCATTTTTGATACCAAAGGGCATCCTCAAGTATTCATACACTCCACAATGAACAATAATTCTCAATTATTTTCTTGCTCTTGGTGTCACCACATTTTGATGGAATCCTTTAAGGGCATCCATAGTGGTTATATACACTGCTTGAGATATTTCAGTAAGGGCAATTTGGATTTTTGGTATTGGGTATCTGTCTGGAACAGTGTATGTGTTCAGAGCTCTAAAGCCCCCAACCATTCTGGATTTTCCATTATGCCATGCCACTATGACTTGTGTAGTTATTTCTACTTCTTCATTGTGCCCTACGTTTCTTATCACACCAAGGTCCAGAAGTTCTTTGATATTAATTTCTAGAGCTTCTCTTGATTTTGGACTTGCTGGATGTGCAGGTCTTCTTAAGAGTGGTGGATAAGGTCTCTCAATGTTAAGAAAAATGTCAACTTCATGACAAATAATTGCTCCCAGAGGTTCTTTGTCTGAAGCAAATGCTCCTCTGTGGTCATACAAGTGGGAATAAAGTTCATTTTCTTGTTTATCAGTCAGATGAAGGCTTATTACAGCCTCATTTAACTGTTCAGACTTGAATTTCTCTAACTCTTAGTTGACTGGTGATACTTTGTTTACTGTAATTTTTCTTTTAAATGGTAAAAACGCAAATTTTTGGCACTTATTGTCTCCAATAGTAAAGTATCTGTCTTTGTTGTTATTCAAATTTATCCCATACATGATTAAATAGTCATTTCCCCATATAAAATGGGTACTAGAGCAATTTTCCATAACAACAAATTCAACTGTGATTCTTAAATTCCCATTTATGTGTGGGAGTATGACATTGGTCTCAAAAATTCCTAATGCTTTCATTGGATTACTTGCACTGTTGAATTTTATACCATCAATTGGTAACAATTTGTCTTCAAAATTTGGTACACAAGTCTTAAGAAAGGTTTTTCCAACACAAGAGCAGAAGGCTCCTGGGTCAAGCAAAAGTTTGATGGGCTTGTTGTAAATCACCACTTCTGTTATACAGGAGTTACCAGATGTATAACCTTTTCCCCTGTTTGGTTCTGTTTTCATAAGTTGTGCATCTTGAACGTTTGATAAATCAAGTTGACCATTGCTCAATTGTGGCAAGTGGGAATAAGATTCCATGATGTCAAAAGTTGCATTGATATTTTCTATATCTTTTGAAGATTCAGAAAATATGGATGACTTATCATCTGAATTGTCTTTAATTATGTCTTCTTTTTCAACATCTGGTTCTTTTTCAATGTCAATTTCATTGATTTTCCCCCTTTTTGGACATGTATTGGCTAAATGGGCGGTGCTTTGGCAAATATGGCACTTTCTGACTGTATCTGCAGATTTATACTTAATATTATTAGATTTTTCTTTGGTGTTTTTGTCCACAGAATCTTTCCAAGGTGTATTAAACCTTGTTTTGAGATTCACCCTACTAGAACCAATTTTGGTTCTGGTGGTTACTTCTTCTAATATATTGATAATATCCTCTGCTGAAGATTGTTCAGTAGTCCTGCTTTTGATAGCACGCTCTAAGTCACCTCCACATTGTCTCAGAATTTTTCTATGGATCATAAATTCTGACATGTCAGGATATAATGCTGTTAATCTGTCTTTTTGTTGGCGAAACCATGGTAAAGCTTTGTCTTTATCAGCATTAAATTTGTCAGATTCAAAGGCTGTTTCAACTTTAAACCTCCAAGCATCATTTTCCCATTTGTTGATGATTTGGGTTTTCCACCAAGTCCAACTCTGTTGTCCATGTGCTTGTCTTATTTTGATGTACCATCTGTGAGCTGATTTGGTAAACAAGGTGTTAAATCTGTCTGGTAATTCAAAATTCTCTTTGATCATGTCAATACCTCCAATTAATTCCATATGGTCATACTCTCCTTCACCACTGAAGTGAGGCCATTCTTTAAGTTTTGGAACTTCTTTCAAGAGTGCTTGGCCCATTGATGGTTCTAAGTTATGAAAGAAGTAGAAAATTCATTATTTAACTGTGAATTTTCAATATCCAATACTTGTGGATTGGGAATCCTTGCATCTTCATTTTGATTCAGAGGTGTAGACATTCTTGGTAAAGTGTTTAGCAGTTGTTCAATATCATTCATTTTACTTTTGTTACACCTTTGGGAATTCCTTAGTTCATGTTCCAAGTTTTGTATAGAGTTTATGACATCTTTTTTATGATAATCCTCTTTATTTGTTAGCTCATTCCATAATTCTGTTTGTTTAGTATTATCAGATATAACCTCATTTAACTTTATTGTTAATTTTGATAATTCCTCTCTTGAGGTATCAAAATGCTTTTTCAGGGAAACCATATTTGTCTTTACTTCAGCAAATGATTTTGAAATCTTACCAAGAGCTTTTTTATTATCTTCTTTGATAGTGCTTATGGCTTGTTTTATTCTTGTTTCAATTATGTCATCAATATTGAATTTAGAATATTTGTCTGTTAATTCTTTAATAATAGAAGATTGTTTGTTTATCTTAATGCCAAAAGAATTATCATTATTTGAAGTTTTCATTGTTCTTAAAACTCTTTCAAAGCATTTAAGTGTATCATTCATTTTGCTCAGACTCAAGTTATTTGTCTTAAGATTGTCACAAATTGATGTATTTTTATCAGAAAGATGACTTTTTACGTCATAAATAGCTTTATACAACTCTGGAATACACTCAAAAGTATCAGAAATTATTTTTGATATTTTAATCTGGCTTCCTCCTTCTTTTGTAATTCCATCATGATTCTGGCCATCTGAAATACATTTTCCATGGCATCCTGTTGAATCTTAGGGATTCTGTAGCCCTTTCTGTAAGGTTTTGGGGCTGGTGCCTTCCCTTTGCCCTTGTTTGGAGTTTGTGGCTGCTTTTTCACGTTGAAATTGCTTCTGCTGGCCACTGGGGCTGTTTTTTGCACTGTTTTGGGTGGTGGAGGGTTGTTTTTCCTCCATTCTAGTGTCAAAAGCATCATGTTTTTCTTCTCCATCAATGGATGCCATCCATTGAGCAATTTGCAAGTATTGGGATGGCCCAGGAATTTTCTCACATTCAGGTAAGAATTCATGCAATTCTTCCACAGGTCTGCAAGGATCTGGTACTCCTTGAACTGAAGTGCATTGTTGTATGCACTGTGGCTGGCTTTGTATATGTCCACTGAGGCTTGTTGTGCCGGTGTCAGCTCTTTTTGAAGGTAAAATGGTATTATCAGCTTCAGAATGACCCATTTTAGTTGTTTGGAAGTCATCAACTGACCCTTTCCCTTCTGTACCTGATTGTCCTCTGCCATAATCACGTCTATTACCTTTCTTGGAGCTGCTTGATGGGTTATAGCTGGCTCCTGATCTGGTTGAAGGCATAATTATGGTTAAAAAGGCTTAAAATAGTAATTTTACATCAAAAAAACTTACTATTGGCCAAATCTTTGGCTTTCTGAAGAGTATTACTTATTTCCAAGCTGACTAATTCACAAGAAATTGGCTCTGGTTGAATATTCTGAGTCATAATAATAGTACTATTACGATCAGAATTAACAGTACTGGCAAGAATAATGCTGGTTACTGTTGAGGCTGTTTCAATGTTTTCTTGTCTTACCATGTTGTCAGACACTAAAATCAATGAAAAAACCAATTAATTAAGTAAAAAAAAAGGATATTTCAAAAAGGAAATTAAAATATAAGCCTCACTTATAATATTAAAAAAATTATTATTATTTTTATTGATTTTTTGAATTATAAGTATTTTTTATATGTTTTTAAATTTTTCAATATGAGAAAAAAGATTTAAAAAGAGTAAAAAAATATTTCACAGGTAAAATATCATGGCTGGGCCCCCAAATTTAAGGTGTGGATATGAAACTTGGATTAAAAATCAAGTACTTTTCCTGTCCTCAAAATTTGTATAAGGTAAAAATCAATTAAACAAGTAAGAAATATTATTTTTAAGAGAAAACACGCAAACTTTATTAGTATAAAACAATAATATTATAAAGATTTATTGTTTTACCAACAATAAAAATTCATCCAAAAAATACTCTACAAGAGATATTTTAAGGCTACAAAAGAAATTTCTTCAAGAGCAATTTCAATTGGAATTAATTGAGCAATAAACTGCAAGAAATTAATTAGAGAACAGAGTCTTTAAAAATAATATTAAAGAGAAAACACGCCCACAAGTGACCAGAGTGAATTTGGAAACAAAGTGACAACGTTTACAGTGATGAAAGATGCTTTAATTCACTTTTGGGGTGGTTCAGGGGTAAAAATGATTATAATTATTTTTTCATGTGTTTAAAAGGTTTGAAATGATTTAAGAAAGTTAGTTGGAATCTTTTATTGATTGGCTTAACAATGTTTAAACTAATTATAAAAGGAAAAGATTCTAACATGAAGAGAAAAGTGGGGCAAAGAAGACATTCTTTTACAGCCATCAATTTTCTTACTCCAAAAGTAAAATTTACTCTTTTCAGTCGTGAAAAACAGTCTGAAAACAGAAAAGCCAATTATGGCATCATTGAACCCTGGTTTAGACCAAAAAAGGGCTGGTTTGAGCCATGTTTAGCCATTTTAGACCCTTAAATCAGCCATTACTGTAGCAATACCTGGTCTAGAGCCTTCAAAACATGTCATAATGTGTGTAAGAGACGTAGAAACCAGTTAAAACTGTTCTTACTATGATTGTTTTATCTTAAGGGTAGTTTTAAGCTCTTGGCAACAGCTAAAACTAACCCAGTTGGTATCAAAACCTCATCATCAATTGAGTCCACAGACCCTGTAACTCAATTCCAGGCCAAAAGTTATGAGCTTTTGCGTGAATTTTGACACCACACGCCTGTTAGCAAGGAGTTTGGGGGTCTAGCTCCCCCTTAGAGCTGGAGTTCCTTTTCCCCCCCAAATTTAATCTTTCCAATTTATTTTTCCTTTAATTCCTCATCATGTATTATACTTATAATTTACATATATAATTCAATTGAGTTGTACAGTTCAATACAGTAAGAATTGATACCTCATATGTAAATCAAAGTTCACTTATGGAATACACGCGCACATTTTGACATTTCAATTGAATTCAATTCAAAATACTTTAATTCCTCATAACTTCTAAAATATACACAACACCTCAATTTTAACACAAATTTTGGTGATTAACACTACATGTGATGTGAATTCAATTAAAGTTTTGAGGATTTTCAATTTTCACACAGAACATACTAAAAACTTAATTTAAGCTTATTTAGAGTTGAGTTACAAAATTTTCACTCAGGGATGACCCCACCTGATTTTTTATGAGGAATCCAATGGTGAAATAATTTTTATATGTTTATTTATTGGATAAAAAGTTATAATAATTTTTATTTAACTTTTTTCCAAATTTATTTATTTTTTTACAATTTTGTTAAAAATTCATTTTTACTTAATTTTTTCAAGTATAAATGTAATTTTATAATTTCAAAGTTTAATGTAATTTTATTTTTAAATTGTAATTAAATTTTTAATTTTGAATATAATTTTATATTTATATTTTGATTTTTATTTTAATAATATAAATAAATTTATTTTATTTATATTTGTATGTTAATTTTGTATTTGTGGTCTTTTGGGTATATGAAATTACCTCTAAGGCTCACACCAATGTATCATATTATGCCTTGGTTTCTGTAATTATTAAAGTTTCTACCTCAGGAAAACTGCCCATTGCAATTTGATGACCACAAGCTTATCCAAGAAGATAGCAACTATGAGAATCATGACAAAGAACTCCTTGGCATAGTCTGGGCTCTCCATAACTGAAGGGCTTTTCTTCTTTCTTTTTATTTTCCTTTTGAGGTTCTCACAGATCATTCTTCTCTTCAATACTTCATAACCTCAAAGGTCCTCACTTGCCATCAAGACTGCTTGGCTTAATTCCAATTCTCAATCACTTACAATCCTGGCTGTTTGGCTACTCTTCCGGATGCCTTATCATGTTGGGAAAATGTTTATCCAGAGAGTGGGGAGTATTTCATCAGCAATGATACAATGAATTTTCAACAATTCATTAAGCAAGATGAGGTCCAACCCTAAAGATTCTTTTAAGTTAAGGTGGACTCTTTCAAATTCAATTGGTTCTATTCAGAAGGCATTATGTGAAGATTCCCAGTATAGAAATATCCTTCAAGATATGGACAAAGGTAAATATTTCAAAGATTATTCTCTTGATCCTTCTTCCCAACTTCTTCCCTTCAAACATTGGGTTGTGGTTCCAAATGACCCCACGATTTAGCTCAACATACTTCAAAATGGCCATCACTCTCCTTTAGCTGGCCATCCTGGCCCAGAGAAGACTCTCTAACTTGTCAATTGGTATTTCTACTTTCCTGGAATGACTCAATTCATCAAGTATTATGTTTCATCCTGTTCACAGTGCTCAATGAACAAGAATATTTATCACAAGAAGTTTGGACTACTCAAGCCACTTTCAACTCCAAATAGTCCTTGGATTTGTCTCTCAATGGACTTCATCACTCAATTGCCACTGTCCAATTTCTTTGGCTCAAATCTGGTAATAGTGTACAGATTCTCAAAAAATTCAATATTTATTCCAACAATATCTTCAATTAATTAACTGTATTTGGCCCATTTATTCATCAAGAATATTTTCTCAAAACATGGCCTTGCTTCAAGCATTTTCAATGATAGAAGTTATATTTTTGTTTCTTCCTTTTGGACCAATCTTTGTCAGAAGCTCAATATTTCAAGAGATCTGTCAACTGCTTATCATCCAGAAACTGATGGACAGACAGAGAGGGTAAATCAGATACTAGAACAGTACACTTGGATGTATTTCAGCTATCATCAAGATGATTGGAACACCTTTCTCCCTCTGGCTGAATTTTCCTACAATAACTCGGACCACTCTTAAACAAAACAATCATCATTTTTCATTGTTTATAGAAGAGACCCTCAATTTGACTCAGTTCACATCACTCAAGAAACTCCTAGTGGAATTTATCAACAAAAACTCAATAAGTAGAGCAAGATGTCAAGAGAGAACTGGAAATTTCCATAAACAGGTTTAAGAGGTATTCAGATAAAGGTACAGCAAGTCCACCTGTTTTTAATCCTGTTAATGTGGTAGGCTTTCCTCCAAGAAAATCAAATCAACGATACCTGCCAAAAGACTGTTAGATAGAGGGCTTTGTCCTTTTGCAATGTTGAAGAAATTCAGGACTCATGCCTACAATCTCAGGCTCCCATCCCAATGGAAGTCCATCCACCCAGTGTTCCATATTTCACTCTTAGAACCAGTCAAGACATCAACAATCCCAAATAGGAATCAAGATCCTCCTCCTCCAATTATCATTGAAGAAGAAGAGGAATTTAAATTCTCTCAAATACTGTACTCAAAGATCAAGAGAGGAAAATTATGGTATCTAGTGGAATGGAAAGTTTTCAGTAAAGACCCAGAAAGATCCACTTGCAAACCATCTGAAAGCCTCAAGAACTTCTCTAAACTTGTCAAAGAGCTCCATCAATTGTATCTTTACAATCCAGGCAAAGATTCTCCAAGAGCTTGATCTTTTTATGGTTCTTGGTAGGGAGAGGAATTCCCAAAATTAATTCCCACTCCTGGTATGCACCTTTAGAGGTATTCTACCCTTCTTGTTGTATGTATCACCTTGGCCACTCTGTGAGCACTTGTCAATTTTTTTAACACAGATCTCTGGTCAAGCCTTCAACATCAATTCCAATACTCATGGCCATTTTCAATTGGGAAAATGGACCATTCATATTCCAATTTAATTTCCAAGCCTCTTATACTTCAACACAATCCTTATCATGTTTTTGGTTTAATTTTATGGCACTGGTAGGATTTGTAACTACCAAAAGTAGGTTCCTCTCCTGTTTTTCACTTCTCTGAGGGTTCTACAATCTAAAAAACATCACCTTGGCCACTTTGTGAGAAACTTGCATCAATTCTCTTTTCCAGGTCCTTTGCCAATTAAATTCCATTATCAACTTCTTTTATCAAGATTTTAACCTCCTCAAAATTAATTTCTCTTTATTTTCTTTTCTTTCTTTCATTTTCTTTTCATTATATTTCTCTAAAATTTTCTTTTTCTTTATACTCTTAATGAAAAATCTTTACATCAACTCAACTCTTACAAGTACAAAGCCAAATTTTAAAAGAAGACCAAAACACCCTAAATTCATATGCCAACCTCTTTATCAGTCATCAATTTCTGTTACAAAATTCAACATCTCTGGAACCCCTACCTCCCAGCCGTCTCAACAGCCTCAACAGGATTTCACCTTTTCTTGGTGCTCAGGAGCTCATCATTAAAGATTGGGTTACTCTCACAACCATAGGAAAGAACCCCCCAAATTGGTTTTTGTGGCAATTCTAGCCTGAACCAATCTATGGCCAATTGGCCATATTATAAAATTATGGCAAATTGGGAACTGGTGGTGTAAAATGGCCTTTGGACCACACCCACCAGTCCTGGCCAATTGTCCACCTCATCAGGCCCCAGGCCAATCCCACTGAATTGGGGGCTGGGGGGTCTTTGGCCTCTTTTACCCACCACCTTGGATTAGGGGGCTTTTGGCATACATGCCATTTTTGGGCCATTTAGGCCCCACACTGCTTCTGTTGGTCCCTTTAGGCCAAAAGGGGCCAAGGGTTTAGACCTTTGGGTTCCAAAACCCAAATGGGGCCACCTGGTCCCATCTTGGTCCACCAACCCCAAAGGACCAAATTGACCAAAAACCCTCACTTGGCCGGAATTGGTCATGTATATTCAATATGCAATCCATGGCCTCTGGAAACCACCAGTAACCCTCAGAAGGGTTTCCCCTCAAGAAAAAGGAAACCCTTCCCAGCCATGGACCCAGGAATGGGGCACATATGGTATTATATACCATTATGCACCATTTTTCCTTCATAATCCAAAGGTGATTCTCTCAAGACTCAATTTCATCATTTTATGCCAAGTTACTAGTCAATCACTCTTTTTTGAAGGAAGACTCCAATCCCTCAAGCTTGCAATCCATAGTGGTGTCCAGAAGACTATTCAAGGACACCAATCACCTTCCTGTTCAGCTTTTGGTCATTTCAATTAAACAGTATTCCCTGGTGAACAATTCTTCAAGGGAAGTTTCAAGGGATTTTTGTTTATCAAATCAGTCTCCGAGGCATGAAGAGCTTCAGCAATCTTTTGACAACTCAATAGGTCCATACAGGTTGTATTCATGCAACCTGCATGGCATTGACCCTTTTGGGGAAATTTATTTTCCACTGTGAATATTCAAGGAACACAGTTCAATTCTCAAGATGGCCAGATCTATATTGACCCAAAATCACCATGAGAAAATTGGATATACCTGACAGCAGGTGTTGAATTTAGAATTTGAAATTGTAGATAGACTGAATGCAGGTTGGAGATAGGATGGAAGTTGAATTTAAAAATAGAATTTGTGGAAGAAATTCAAGACTTATATGCAAGCCAAAAAGTCTGAATTCAGTTTGATAAACATCAGTGTTTGTTCATTCTTGTCACAGCTCAATAATTAAACAAAAAATCATAAACTTTTTTTGATTTTCCCTTTATTTTAATCATATTTATTCCTTTTTATAATTTCATTAACAAAAATTTGTATATTTGGGGTCTTCCTAATGTAATTCTACATATATATTGAAGTTTCCATATGAGTTTTCTGTCAATATATCTTATGGGAACCCAAAAAATGAATAATATTGACTTTGAATACCTTTAATTTGTAATGAAACTTCTCATTAATGAGAAAATGGCTGTGGTATTTTATTAAAATATACATAATTATACCCTACCATTGAAATTCTTTCTATTAAAAAAGCTGTATTTTGTGAGAAATTATATACCTTATATTTTATCTATTTTTAGGGTAATTTTTTGAATAAAATTGAGATAAGCTATCAATATTTATGGGAAAAAATAATTTTAAGGAGGGCCCAAACATTTTTGGAATATATTAAAGCAATACCATCCCTATTTCAGCACAAAACTGCTTTTGATGAGGTTTTCACACTTATAGATAGAAAATATAACTTTTTTGATTGAAATATTGGGCTTTAGATTTCCAATTGAGACTTTTAAATTCTAAAATTTCATGTTTTAAACTGAAAATTTATTTAATATTAGTATAGAAACTGTGATTAATAATATCATTTTCAATATTAATAACTATCAAAAACTTCAAATTCTCTAATTTTTTGAAAAATTAAATATTTATCTTTCTTGATAGCAATTTAACTTCACTTTTTATATTATTTTGGAGAAATTATTAATTCTAATTTTACCATCTTGATTCAGTGGATTCCTTGAATATGTAAAGAACTAGGATCATTCAAGTTTTTCTTTTGGGTACATTAGGGCAAGATCTGTATCAACCTATAAAAGAAAGCTCAATTAATACAAGTACTTATGTGGAACTTTTGTGAAGGTAATCTTCATCTATCAATGTGGCTGAAGATTTTTTGATAATTTTGAAAAAAAAATCACAATAGTTTTCTATGTAATTGATTTTTCAATTATGTTTTATTTATTATATAGGATTTTCACATTTTAAATTATATTTTCTTAATACTAAATCCAATTTTCAATTATTAGGATTTATCAAGAGCTCTCCATTTACTTGAAAACTTGAAGTTTTATCTGAACTTGATGGGTAAATAACCTTTAGTATCTCAAATTATCTTTTTTTACTTTATCATTAATAAAAAAAACAAGAAACTCATATTATAAAAACTATTCAGAATGACATTTTCCAGTTTTTCTAAATCAAAAATTTCCTTAAAGCCATAAATAACACCTTTATAGAATCTTATTACTGCTTTGATTTAAAATAAATTACAAATTCAATAGCCATAAAGAATAATTAAAAGCTTAATATCTATTATTAAATGAAGTTATTTTTTTAGTTCATTTGAAATAATGGGAATCCTAGATGATAGCAAGGCGAAATTTCTGGTATAAATAAATTCTTCCAAAAAATTTATTTCTCAAAATTTATTTATAGAGCTTTTGAGATTTTTTTAAAGCTAAAATTATTTTACTAAATTTGAAAATCCTAAAAGAATGATACATCAATAATAATAAGCCATCTATAAGGTTTAGTTGAGAGGTTTATATATGAAAATCTTACAAATGTTGTTAAAAGATAATATGAGAATTTATTTTTGGTATTTATTCTCAATTAAATGGATGCATTATTGATAAAAATTATATTTTAAAGAAGGAAGCCACATAAATAAGCTTGAAAAGATTAGGAACTAAGATTTAATTGGCACACATATAACTGCAGAGCCATGTCAAATCAGGATCAAAAAAAATGATCTGAATAATGTTTCAAGTATTGAGTTTTTATTATCAAAGTTTTTCTAATTAATTCACCCAGTTTATCATATTTTTGATGGGAATCTTTGAATATTATTCTCTTACAAATTTTTTAGCCCATAGAAAAACATATTTTTACAAAAAGTGGATTTATTATTGAAATATATCAATAATCAAGTGCTTTGAACCATTAGAATGTGATAGAAATTTTCCATTATATAGTCTTTTAATTTCAAAAAAAATTCTCTTGAATCTCAAAAATATAAAAGGAATATTATTAGTATTAATATTGACATTATTTAAGAAATATTACAGGAAAATGAAGGCTTTTGAGATTTTTTTGACCAAATCCTATGCTATATGGGTAGATAACACTTAAATTGGGAGAAAATCGGTCCTTCTTTCTTTAAAAAAAATAAAGTATTGCAATTTTTGATTATTCATAGCAGAACTATATTTAATGCATATACTCCTATTTGTATTTCCCAAATTTCTTTTTAATATTAATATCATTTATTTTAATTTTTTGATTTATGAACAGAAACACAAAAAACTAAAAGAAATCTTTTTAAAAGTTTAGTTAAATTAATAATTTGAATAAAATTATAAAACTACCTCAAATAAATATTTGATCAAAAATTTATGAAAGGTATACTGCCATTCTTTTTATTATTATAATAAAGCTTTTTTTTGTATTTTTTGAATGAATTAAGTAGTAAAAAGCATCTTTCTGCTACTCAAAAACATATTATTTATTGTTTTTATTTTAACTTTTCACAATTTTTTATTCATGTTTCATTGTGATATGCTATTGTAATTATTTTATTAATTATTTTTTTTAATGTTTTATTTTTATTTTATTTCTTATTTTATACTTTATTTTATTAAGGGGCTTTAGCTCAATTTGATGTTTTGGTTTTCAATACAATTTACAGGAACAGGCCTTGTAAGCCCTGATACTGTAACTTCATCCACACATGTCAAATGTGTTACAGTGCAGGACCTGTAAGGGCCACTACTGTAAATTTGTTGACAATTGTCGACAATTTTACAATAGAAGCCATTACATGGCCTGTACTGTAATTTTCGTTTTTACTTTGTGATTTCTTCTATGAGAAAGGGCTTTATTGAATACTGTCACAGGGGCTCTTATTGAAGCAAGAGGGCCTGGCACTCAGGAATCAAGAACTCACTTGGAGGGCTCCAAAAGATGATAAGAAATACTACAGAATATATTTCTTAAGCAGGAATAAGAGAACGGACAAATATGCCAAAGATAACAAAGAATAATAAGAGTGAAGCCAGAGGCCAAAGGCCAAGAAGCCAACCAAGTGAATCCTCAATTCACTGTTTCTGTCAGCCTGTGACTCAAAACCAGAGCACAAGCATGACAGCTAAAATACCATAAACCAATGGTATAGCCAAAATACCACCAAAACATGGAGCTGAGCCAAATTAGCTCCAAAGTTATCAAAGGAAAGAGGAAACTCACCTCTTTCTGAAAATATAAGTCCCATCACCATAGGACAAGAAATAACAAAGTTATTCCTGCTCAAAGTTATTGCTGAGCATAAACCTTAATTTTCACCTCTCATCTAAAATCTAGAAGGAGAGGCTTAATCCCATCAAATGGGTATTCAAAATGAAGCTCTAAGCCAGGGCTATCTAATGGGGCTAGCCAAACTGAGCTAGCACCAGTATTACTTGAGTTATGGTCAAATTCAGACCAAATAAGGGTGAACAAAACATTCACCTCTCATCTAACTTTTACAGTTTTAGTGTGAGATACCTAAAGTGGGGTCTTTTTGGAAAGAGCACAATCAGGGCTATCTGATGGTGCCATCCATTTCCTCATAGCTCAACTACAACAGAAGTTATTGGCCAAACAAGCTTAATACAGCTTTTGCCCAGACCACGCCAATGTACAAAAATACTTGTACATGGGATAACTTTGTCATATTTAATGATAACCATGTCAATTTGGGTACCATTGTGTAGAGCCCATACAGAGCTATTCAATGAACCAACTTTGAGCTTGATATCTCAAAAACTGACAGAGTTATGACCATTTTAAGGTCAAAATCCCACCTGCTGTCAGATACAGCCTTACCATGGGATAATATCCCATAACCATGAATATGAGGTGTCAAATAGACGAAGAAGCATGTTTTTACTTCAATACCTCATATGTCAGTCAATACTGGGGTCCCATACAGTTTCTGTACAGCATTCTACGCGTCATACACGTCAGAATCAGGCTGTGAGGTCCCCAGATGAAACTTTTCACCCTGTATTGGTGAAATCCGCCCAGATTTGGTTTCAAAACCACATCTGAGCCCAATACAGAGTATACAGGCTATTTGCAAACCACAAGCCTGTCATAGAGAGTGAAAAATCTTCACTTCCTCTATGTGGAAAGGTCTAGCAGCCTTTCCACCTCAATTTCAGGATAAAAGGAGGGCTTTTCACAGCCAAAATCACTTCCTCATCCTGCTCTTGAATAACCTACGTAGTAAACTGTCAAAAACAGTTTTACTCTTGGTTAATAATCAGGTATAATTATAAGCTTAATTATTGTAGTCTTTATTATTGTAACCCAACAGATAAAACTGCACCCAGGGCTTTCAGCAGCGCTCACCACCACTATATTTCCATAGTAAAGCCCTTAAAATCTCAATTCAATCATCTTTGATCAACCTTTATCTTTAAAAATCTATTTTTTACCGTGTCACAGTCATAGTTTTAGTTGTAAATAGCCTTATTACCTCCTCAACATAGACTCAGCCTGACATTTTGGGGGCCTGGCCGTGTTTTAAATCTTTTTTTTGGACCTTATAAGTAAGTCTTTTCTCTCTTTATGACTTATTAACCAGTGTTTTATCTTTTTTTAGGTGTAATTTCTCTATTAAAAAATATATTTTATATATATTTATCTTTCTTTATATATATACTCATATTATAAGAGTATTTTTCACGTGGCTAATACCCACTGAATATAACTATTTTTGGCGTGTTTTGTATATAAAAACACATAAGCCATCAATACGTCCTGTACTCTTGACTGAATAAGGACACCTCTGACTGAAAAACCATCAGTTGAGGCGTGGATTAAGTGTATTGTTAACTCAATAACACTTATACAATAACCACTTGTACAGAATACACTTGAAAACCACAAGTGTATCTGTGGGATACTGGCACACAAACAGTGTGACAGGGTACCAAAAGCTGTAATTCTGACGTGGAATTGTTGATTCAATTACACTGTCATTATACAGGGCACATTGTAGTAACATACAAGCCCAGAGGCCAATCTTAGACGTGCAAAACCAGCATTTTCAAGAAGTCTTAACTAACATAAGTCCTCCCTTTTCTGCCTTGATTTCAGTGGAAGAAAATTATATCCCACTTGAGACCCAGTCACAGGCCAACACACCAGTGACACCCTCAGAACCAGAGGGCAGCAAGGGAAAAGGAAAGAGGCACAGTGAAGGTCTCATCACAGCCAAGAAGTGGACACCAATAGCCACTCAGAGAAGTAGAAAACCATGAAACTCTGCATCCATACAAGGTAAACCAACCTTAACCACTTGTACCGGAAAGATTACAATTATTAACCCAGTTGTAACTTCCAAAGGCAAACTGCCCAAGTCAGCAGACAATAAATTTGTACAAGGCACAGTCAAAGGTAAATACCCTAAGAACATAAAGTTTTTGACTGCTTGCAAACACTGATATGTCCCCTGTATACCTCAGAGACCTTGGCTTCCAAAGGAACCAGCCAGAGGATAGAGGAGGATTGTCAAGAACCAGAAGACCTGAAAGAGGACACCCTGGACACAGTGGTGGATGGCAAAACAATGAGGGAGATAATATCAACCTTGCCATTCACACTCCAATTCAACAGAAACCTCAAACCAGAGGACTGGAAGGATATAGATCAAGTTCTTCAGATCCACCAACTCCTCAAATATTTATTTCAATGGAGCATGGACAACAAGAGGTTCAACCTAGCAACTCACTGGGCAGAACTGGGATCAAGTTGCCAGAAGATCTGTCTCAAAGAGATAGACTTCAAAGACCTTATGGTAATCACCAAGGGTTGGAATCCTACCAGGCAGCACAGACTCCTGGAGGCAAGGGCACAGAGGATAAGGGAGAATCAAGCCACTATCCTAGCTATAGAAGAACAGTTGACCCAGACAGGGCCTACTCAGATTCCTTCAGGTTCACAAGGAGCAGGCCAAATCAACTCTCCAGTGGCTTCACACCATTCAGAAACCAACAGATCAGTGGCCAAGAGTCACCATTCTTCACAATTCCAGGAAGTTTCCAGGAGAAGAAAAGGAAACAAGGGCAAGAACAAAACCTCCTTCAACCAGAGGAGGAAAGAGTCAGACCCCATGATCCAGAAGCTGTTGGATTTGGTAAAGGAAGTACACAAGAACCAGAAGTAGTTGTAAACCACTCTAGAATCAGTAGTCCTAGTAATAGAAACATTACCCCCACTCAGAATGAAAATAACATTGTCACATCTGAGAGTAACATCAACAGTGATACACTGTGGTTACAAGTGTCCCAATATGCTGAACAATCTGCAAAGCAATTTGCAGAAATTAAAGCTAGCCAAGAGAGGATGAGACAAACTCAAGCCTCCTTGGAACAAATAGTTAAGAATCTTCAAGAAGGATATGCTCAACTGAGCAAAGCCTCTGAAGAATCCAACAAAAGACTGAACCAAGTCTTTGAAGAACAACACCACAGCACAAGGGACAGGGAGTGTCTGGATCAAGACATTAACAAATTGTTTAATGCCTATCATAGCTTGAAGCCCCAACCACAAGGCCAAGCTATGGAGAATCCATATCAACCAGATGACATCAAACCAGATGCCATGTTGTTGAATAAGGAAAGATCTCCATCACAATACCAGGATGGAGATGGCATGTCTTATTCAGAGAAGGAAGCCTTGAAACACCTTCCTGAAGCCTCAAACTGGCCCAAATTCTCTGGATCAGGAGAATATGATCATATGGAACTCATAGATTATATTGATGGACTCTTCATTGATGTACCCAGCATACCAGACTACTGGATTACTGCTAGACTGAGTACTGAATTTAAAGGTCATGCAAGTATATGGTACACAGAAATGAAAGAAATCCATGGCAGAAGAAACTGGCCATGGTGGAAGAGTCAAATAATCCAAAAGTACAGTAATGGAACTTGGATATGGCAAAAAACCATGTCATTTGAAAATGACAAATACTCTGTGGACAAAGATCCATATGAGTGGTGTCTCAGACAGTCTAAAAGACTTAAAGCCATTGATCCTCAGATGAACATCCAGATGATAAATCACAAACTTCTGACACAACTGCCAGGAGAATTATAGCATGCAGTGAAATGCAGATGAAACCAAAATTGCACTCTAGATGACATAGCCAATACCTTACAAGACATAAGGAAAAGGACTAATATAGGGAAACTCACCCCATACAGAAGCAGTAGTTTCAAAGAGAAACAACCTTTCAGGGTGGAGTTTAAAGACAAACCCAGAGAAAGAGTGGCAGAAGTGGAAAAGAAGAAGAATTCTTGTCACAATTGTGGTTCAACAGACCACTATGGCAACAACTGTCCAAAAGCAAAGAAAAAAGTCTATGCTATAGAAAAAGTCCCTGAAGAAGAACCTCCAACAGAGGATTCTGAATCAGACTCTATGGGAGATTCCATCAGAGAACCATCTGATGATGATCAAGACGCAAGAGAAGAATTTCTAGTGGAATACCAAGAGGAAACCCCACTGGAAATCCAGGATATACAGTTGGAAGCAGGCATGCCACAGGACACTGCCAACAAGAACTTGTGCAAACACACACAAGATGCACAGACATTCCTGGTTACACCAGCCAAAGGAATGGCATATATACATGGAACAGCCACAAAAATGACTGTATGTATTGACAATGCTCAGCACCCACTGATCATTGACAGTGGAGCACATTGCTCCATAGTGGCCAGAAATTATCTGGATAACCATTTCCCTAACTGGGAAAAACAGCTCTTGCCCACTAAGGCAAAGAACTTCAAAAGTCCATCAGGGAAGATGACTGCCATTGTGACAATTATCAAAGAGATAATTATACCCCACAGGAAGGGTAATATCAGACTCAACCCAGAGTTTGTAGTGCTTGAAAATGCCCACATCCAAGGGTTTTTACTGGGAACAGATTACCAGAGGATGTATGGCATAGATATTTACAACAGTAAAAACAGGCACATTACCATTGGTACCAACAAGGAAAAGAAATTTTCACTTGATATACCACATATCTTCACAGGATCCACTAGAAGAACTCTTGAAGGAATTAAAGGAGGGACAGTTTAGCACTACCCTCACCAGTAAACAAAAACTAAGTTTACTGAAGATGCTGAGGAAAAACAGGCCAGCATTTGCCATTGGTGAAGAACCACTAGGCAAGATTAAAGGCCATGATATAGAACTATATCTGGATGTGGAAAGACCTTATCCACCCATGCTGAGGAGACCTCCTTATCCAGCAAGTCTGGAAACCAGGAAAGAAATTGAAAAACACATCAATGAACTCCTGGACATGGATGTCATCAGGAAGATTGGAAATAATGAAATAGTGGAAATCACCACTCCTGTCCTGATCACCTGGCATGATGGCAAGTCTAGATTGTGTGGAGACTTCAGAGCCCTGAATAACTACACAAAAGCAGACAGGTACCCTATACCAAGGATACCTCATGCCTTGGATAAGCTGGCCAAAGCCAAATACATAACCAAGATGGATTGTATGAAAGGCTTCCACCAAAATGGAGTTAAACCAAACTCCATGAAGTTGCTCAGAATAATATGCCATATGGGCATATATTAGTACACCAGGATGCCATTTGGCATCAAGAATGCACCAGCCCACTTCCAAAGGATGATGGACACCATATTTCAAGAAGAAATAATGGAAGGATGGATGGTAGTATATATTGATGATATCATTATATACTCAGAGACATGGGAAGACCATGTACAATACATAGACAGAGTGCTAAGTAAATGTGCACCCATCAATCTGAAAATTTCACTTAAAAAGTGTAATTTTGGCCAACAAGAGCTACTAGCTCTAGGACACAAAGTCTCAGGCCTTAGTCTGGCAATTGACCAGAACAAAGTAGCAGCAGTACTGCAAAAGCCAGTACCAAAGAACATCAAAGAGATGCAATCTTTCCTTGGATTTGCTAGCTACTATAGAAACCACATCAAAAACTTTGCCCACATAACTAGTAGTTTATACAAGTTATGCTCAAAGGATGTAGTTTTTGAAATAACCAAGGAAAGGAGGGATGCATATGAGAGGATCAAATATGAACTCACAAATGCACCTGTGCTCATCTTGCCTGACTTTGAACTACCATTCAAGTTATATATAGATGCAGCATGCAGCCAAGGCTTGGGAGCAGCCCTTCACCAAAGACAAATTGTGGATGGTGAACCAAGAGAAGGTGTAATATGTTACATCTCCAGGCAGCTGAAAGATTCAGAAGCCAGGTATGGGGCCACCCAGACAGAATGTCTATGTCTAGTCTGGGCTCTAGAAAAACTCCATTATTATTTGGAGGGTGCAGTCTTTGAAGTCTACACAGACTGCACAGCCTTGAAGTCTTTACTAAACATGAAGGCTACTAATAGACACATGCTGAGATGGCAAATAGCCATCCAGGAGTATAGAGGGAACATGACCATCATATACAAAGAAGGTAAAAGCCATACCAATGCAGATGGCCTTAGCAGATGGCCACTGGACAATGTCAAAAGCAATCCAGCTTATGACCCTGAAGTTGCTGCAAAAATTCCTATCCATTTTATGGAAATAAATAGGAAGAAGAACTTCAGATTCTCTGAATGGGCACCAGGGAGTGGTACCCTTGACAGTGGAAACACTGATTCAGAAGGGACAGAAACCCCCATACTGGGAATAAGTTCCTCAGAACTGCACAATGAATTTTTCAATGCAGTACTGAAATCATATGCTAAACACAAACAGTGTAGCATACTACTCCAACTCCTTCAACAAAAATACAGGAGCCCAGAACTGGAAACCCAGCTGGAGGAACCCTGGTTGAGGGCCTATAAGGACAATAAATTCTTCCTTATAGATGGGCTGATTTATCACAGGGAAAAGCACACCAGTGCACTCACAGTGATAGACAGAGACCACATCTCTTTAATCCTGCAGGAATGCCATGACTGCCCCTACATGGGACACATGAGTGAGGACAGGACTAAAGAGAGGGTAGCAAGCACAGCTTGGTGGCCCAAGTGGGATCAAGAGTTGAGTGAATACATCAACACTTGTGAAAGATTCCAAAAGGCAAATAGAAAGCATGGGAAGAAATATGGGTTGCTTCAACACATAGAAGAACCCAAACACCCATGGGAAACCATCAACATGGACTGGGTCACAGGACTTGTCCCAGGAGGCAAAGAAAACTACAATGCCTGCTTAATCATAGTTGATAGGTTCAGCAAGAGCATGAGATGTCTACCATTCCATAAAGAGGACACAGCCATGGACACTGCTCTGTTATTTTGGAATAACATCATATCCACCTGTGGAGGCCCCCGATCATAATTAGTGACAGGGACCCAAAATTCACATCTGAATTTTGGACCAATTTATATGACATGCTTGGCACCAAGCTTGCTTTTTCCACAGCTTACCATCCACAAACAGATGGCCTAGCTGAGAGGATGATCCAAACAATGGAGGACATCCTCAGGAGGTTCTGTGCCTATGGCATGGAATACAAGGACCATGAGGGATACACCCATGATTGGGTCACCCTCTTACCAGCAGTCCAACTGGCTTATAATACAAGCCAGCACTCTACCACAGGAAAAACACCTGCACTGGTAGAGAAAGGGTGGAATCCCCTGTTACCTGTGGATCACTTGAAGAAAAATCTTCTGACCATCCACCCCACAGCCAAAGACTTCCATGATATGTGGAAGAAAGCCTGTGATACTGCTGCTAAATGCATAGCTGAGGCCAAAGAGTATAACAAGCAGAGGTGGGACAAATCACATATGGAACCTGACTTCAAGGAAGGGGACCAGGTGTTAGTGTCTACACTGAACTTTAACAATCTCAAAGGACCCAAGAAGATGAGAGACTCATTTGTAGGGCCCTTCACTATCATTAAGTTGATAGGGAAGAATGCAGTAGAGGTCAAGCTCACTGAGGAGTTTTCTAGGAAACACCCAGTCTTTTCAGTAAGCCTGGTCAAACCATACTTCCAAACAGAGGAGGATAAATTCCCCTCCAGGAAGAAAAACATCACTCCACCAGAAATAGTGGAAGTAGAAGACTCTCCTGGACCTGTGAGTAAGATCATCAGGGCCAGAAAAATCAGACTTAATGGGAAGGATCAGAGACAATATCTAGTCAGATTCAAGAACCAGACAGCTGACAAAGACAAATGGTTGGCAGAGGATGCCATACCAGATGGGAACCTTCATCTAAGGAGATTCAGAGCCTCTAGGAGGACTGAACAGTCTCATCAATGATGAGCCTTTTTTAGAGGGAGGGTATGTCAGCCTGTGACTCAAAACCAGAGCACAAGCATGACAGCTAAAATACCATAAACCAATGGTATAGCCAAAATACCACCAAAACATGGAGCTGAGCCAAATTAGCTCAAAATGTATCAAAAGAAAGAGGAAACTCACCTCTTTCTGAAAATATAAGTCCCATCACCATAGGACAAGAAATAACAAAGTTATTCCTACTCAAAGTTATTGCTGAGCATAAACCTTAATTTTCACCTCTCATCTAAAATCTAGAAGGAGAGGCCTAACACCATCAAATGGGTATTCAAAATAAAGCTCTAAGCCAGGGCTATCTAATGGTGCTAGCCAAACTGAGCTAGCACCAGTATTACTTGAGTTATGGTCAAATTCAGACCAAATAAGGGTGAACAAAACATTCACCTCTCATCTAACTTTTACAGTTTTAGTGTGAGATACCTAAAGTGGGGTCTTTTTGGAAAGAGCACAATCAGGGCTATCTGATGGTTCCATCAATTTCCTCATAGCTCAACTACAACAGAGGTTATTGGCCAAACAAGCTTAATACAGCTTTTGCCCAGACCACACCAATGTACAAAAATACTTGTACATGGGATAACTTTGTCATATTTAATGATAACCATGTCAATTTGGGTACCATTGTGTAGATCTCATACAGAGCTATTCAATGAACCAACTTTGAGCTTGATATCTCAGAAACTGACAGAGTTATGACCATTTTAAGGTCAAAATCCCACCTGCTGTCAGATACAGCCTTACCATGGGATAATATCCCATAACCATGAATATGAGGTGTCAAATAGACGAAGAAGCATGTTTTTACTTCAATAACTCATATGTCAGTCAATACTGGGGTCCCATACAGTTTCTGTACAGCATTCTACGCGTCATACACGTCAGAATCAGGCTGTGAGGTCCCCAGATGAAAATTTTCACCCTGTATTGGTGAAATCCACCCAGATGTGGTTTCAAAACCACATCTGAGCCCAATACAGAGTATACAGGCTGTTTGCAAACCACAAGCCTGTCATAGAGAGTGAAAAATCTTCACTTCCTCTACGTGGAAAGGTCTAGCAGCCTTTCCACCTCAATTTCAGGATAAAAGGAGGGCTTTTCACAGCCAAAATCACTTCCTCATCCTGCTCTTGAATAACCTACGTAGTAAACTGTCAAAAAAAGTTTTACTATTGGTTAATAATCAGGTATAATTATAAACTTAATTATTGTAGTCTTTATTATTGTAACCCAACAGATAAAACTGCACCCAGGGCTTTTAGCAGTGCTCACCACCACTATATTTCCATAGTAAAGCCCTTAAAATCTCAATTCAATCATCTTTTATCAACCTTCATCTTTAAAAATCTATTTTTTACCATGTCACAGTCATAGTTTTAGTTGTAAATAGCCTTATTACCTCTTCAACATAGACTCAGCCTGACAGTTTCAACCTTCCAGAAAGAACAATGGAATTACTAAAGGATATGACCACCAATATCCACTGACAGGCAAGGAAAGAAAAGAGAAAGGGTTCTAATGACTGACTTAAGATTATCAGTATTAACTTTAATCAGGTAAAAGAAAATAAGGATAAAAATAAATCCAATATATTAATTAACTGGGGAAAAAAGTCCCCAGGTGATGAAAGGTAGCCGGTATATGTGAAAACTGAAAGATTGATCCTTGAAGGTTGATCAATGGCTGTATTGTCTGGATTGGGAAATACAGTTCTGGCATACAGGTTGATTGAATGAGGCCTGTATGGATGAATTGAGTTGTCCAAAGGAGTATTGAATACTTGATGCCTTGACAACTGATTGAAATGATGTAATACCTCTTGAGAATAGCCCTTGAATAATCCTGAATGAATTGTGCCAACCCAAGTCCTGCAGATACAGGTGGTTGGGATCCTTGAAGAGTCTTCTGATTGCCGCCATAGCTTGTCAGGCTGATGAGCTTATTAATCCTCCTTCGAAATGGGCATTGGGATTTGAGACCTTGAGTTGGGAAGGTGGAATTGGATCCTGAAAACGTCGCCATTGAATTGCTGAGCAAAAATGGTGCATAATGGTATATAATACCATATATGCACCATGCCTGCAACCTTGAGTACGGATGGTATGAAGGAAAGGAAGAAAATCCCCTGGAGTTGAGGAGAAAGACGGACTGAGCTGATCTGGTGGCCTCTGGTGGCTGCCAGAGGCCATGGCTGAACTATTGGTCCATGGCCAAAGTTGGGTCCTATGGGGTTTATGGCCAAAATGGTGTCCATGAGGTTTTTGGTCACTTTTGGGTCCAAGGAAGTGGTGGCAAAAAATGGCTCAGGTGGGCCCAATTGTGGTTTGGGACCCACCTGGCTGGCCCCTTTTGGCCTCATTGGATTAGGCCAAAAGGGGCCTAAATGGCCTACGGACCGCGGAGCGTGGACCGTGAATCACGGCCCACGGTGTCAGGATGAGTCTATGATAAAGGTGTATATAAGTATTTACAGGCTTTAACTATGACTGTGACACGGTAAAATTAGCTTAAAAAGATAATAAAGTTGATAATAAATGATTAAATTAAGATATTAAGGGCTTTACTATAGAGATATAGTGGTGGTGAGCGCTGTTGAAGGCCCTGGGTGCAGCTTTACCTGTTGGATTACAATAATAAAGACTACAATACTTTTAATTTAAGAGTATACGTGATTATTAACCAAGAGTAAAACTGCTTTTGACAGTTTACTACGTAGGTTATTCAAGATCAGGATGAGGAAAGCTATTCTGGCAGTGAAAAGCCTCCTTTTTATCCTGAAATGGGGTGGAAAGGGTACTAGACCTTTCCACGTAGAGGAAGTGAAGATTTTTTCACTTTCTAGTACTGGCTTGTGGTTTGAAAACAGCCTGTATAGCCTGTATTGGGCTCAGATGTGGCTTTGAAACCACATCTGGGCGGTTTTCACCAATACAGGGTGAAAATTTTCATCTGGGGACCTCACAGCCTGATTCTGACGTGTATGATGCGTAGAATGCTGTACAGAAGCTGTATGGGACCCCAGTATTGACTGACATATGAGGTATTGAAGTAAAAGCATTTTTCTTTGTCTATTTGACACCTCATATTCATGGTTATGGGATATTATCCCATGGTAAGGCTGTATATGACAGCAGGTGGGATTTTGACCTTAAAACAGCCATAACTTTGTCAATTCTTGAGATATCAACCTCAAAATTGGTTCAGTGTGTAGCCCGGCATGTGCTCTACACAATGGTACCTCATTTGATATGGGTATCATTAAATATGGCAAAGGTATCCCATGTACAAGATTTTTGTACATTTGCGTGTTTTGGGCAAAAAGCTGTATTGAGCTTGTTTGCCCCATAGCTTTTGTTCTAGTTGAGCTATGGGGAAATGGATGACACCATCAGATAGCCCTTATTGTGATCTTTCCCAAAATACCCCTCTTTAGGTATCCCACACTAAAACTGTAGAAGTTAGATGAGAGGTGAATGTTTTGTTCCCCCTTATTTGGCCTGAAATTGACCATCACTCCAGTAATATTGGTGCTAGCTCAGTTTGGCTGGTACCATTGGATAGCCCTGGCTTAGAGCTTCATTTTGAATACCCATTTGATGTGGTTAAGCCTTTCCTTATAGATTTTAGATGAGAGGTGAAAATTAAGGTTTATGCTCAGCAATAGCTTTGAGCAGGAATAACTTTGTTATTTCTTGTCCTATGGTGATGGGACTTATACTCCCAGAAAGGGGTGAGTTTCCTCTTTCTTTTGATACCTTTTGAGCTTATTTGGCTCAGCTCCATTTTTTGGTGGTATCTTGGCTATACCATTGGTTTATGGTATTTTGGCTGTCATGCTTGTGCTCTGGTTTTGAGTCACAGGCTGACATACCCTCCCTCTAAAAAAGGCTTGTCATTCATGAGACTGCTGAGTCCTCCTAGAGGCTCTGAATCTCCTCAAATGAAGGTTCCCATCTGGTATGGCATCCTCTTCCAACCATTTGTCTTTATCTGCTGTCTGGTTCTTGAATCTGACTAGGTATTGTCTTTGATCCTTCCCATTCAGTCTGATCTTCCTGGCCCTGATGATCTTACTCACAGGTCCAGGGGAGTCTTCCACTTCCACTATCTCTTGTGGTGTGGGGTTCTTTCTCCTTGAGGGGAATTTGTCCTCCTCTGTCTGGAAGTATGGTTTGCCAAACTCACTGGAAAGACTGGATGTTTCCTTGAAAACTCCTCAGTGAGTTTGACTTCCACTGCATTTTTTCCTATAAACTTAATGATAGTAAAAGGTCCTACAAATGAGTCTCTCATCTTTTTAGGTCCTTTGAGATTGTTGAAGTTCAGTGTAGACACTAGCACCTGGTCCCCTTCCTTAAAGTCAGGTTCCATATGTGATTTGTCCCACCTCTGCTTATTGTATTCTTTTGCCTCAGCTATGCATTTGGCAGCTGTGTAACAGGCCCTCTTCCACATATCATGGAAGTCGTTGGCTGTGGGGTGGATAGTAAGGAGATTTTTCTTCAAGTGATCCACAGGCAACAGGGGGTTCTACCCTTTCTCCACCAGTGCAGGTGTTTTACCTGTGGTGGAGTTCTGGCTTGTATTATAAGCCAGTTGGACTGCTGGTAAGAGGGTAACCCAATCATGGGTGTATCCCTCATGGTCCTTGTATTCCATGCCATAGGCACAGAATCTTCTGAGGATGTCCTCCATTGTTTGGATCATCCTCTCAGCTAGGCCATCTGTTTGTGGATGGTAAGCTGTGGAAAAAGCAAGTTTGTAACCAAGCATGTCATATAAGTTAGTCCAAAATTCAGATGTGAATTTTGGGTCCCTATCACTAATGATGATGTTAGGGACTCCACAGGTAGATATGATGTTATTCCAAAACAACAGAGCAGTAGCCATGGCTGTGTCTTCCTTATGGCATGGTAGACACCTCATGCTCTTGCTAAACCTATCAACTATGATCAAACAGGCATTATAGTTTTCTTTTCCCCCTGGGACAAGTCCTGTTACCCAGTCCATGTTGATGGTTTCCCATGGGTGTTTGGGTTCTTCTATGTGTTGAAGCAACCCATACCTCGTCCCATGTTTCCGATTTGCCTTTTGGCATCTTTCACAAGTGTTGATGTATTCACTAAATTCTTGTTCCCACTTGGGCCACCAAGCTGTGCTTGCTACCCTCTCTTTGGTCCTGTCCTCACTCATGTGTCCCATATAGGGGCAGTCATGGCATTCTTGTAGGATCAATGAGATGTGGTCTCTGTCTACCACTGTGAGTGCACTTGTGTGCTTTTCTCTGTGGTAGAGCAGGCCATCTATAAGAAAAAACTTATTGTCCTTATAGGCCCTCAACCAGGGTTCTTCCAGCTGGGTTTCCAGCTCTTGGCTCCTGTACTTTTGTTGAAGGAGTTGGAGTAGTATGCTACACTGTTTGTGTTTGGCATAAGACTTCTGTACTGCACAAAAGAATTCATTGTGCAGTTCTGAGGAACTTATTCCCAGTATGGGAGTTTCTGTCCCTTCTGAGTCAGTGTTTCCACTGTCAAGGGTACCACTTTCTGGTGCCCATTCAGATAATCTGAAGTTTTTCCTCCTATCTATTTCCATGAAATGGATAGGGATTTTTGCTGCAACTTCTGGGTCATAAGCTGGATTGCTTTTGACATTGTCCAGTGGCCTTCTGCTGAGGCCATCTCCATTGGTATGGCTTTTACCTTCCTTGTATATGATGGTCATGTTCCCTCTATACTCCTGGATGGCTATTTGCCATCTCAGCATATGTCTATTTGTAGTCTTCATGCTTAGTAAAGACTTCAAGGCTGTGCAGTCTGTGTAGACTTCAAAGACTGCACCCTCCAAATAATAATGGAGTTTTTCTAGAGCCCAGACTAGACATAGACATTCAGTCTGGGTGGCCCCATACCTGGCTTCTGACTCTTTCAGTTGCCTAGATATGTAACATATTACACCCTCTCTTGGTTCACCATCCACAATTTGTCTTTGGTTAAGGGCTGCTCCTAAGCCTTGGCTGCATGCTGCATCTATATATAACTTGAATGGTAGTTCAAAGTCAGGTAAGATGAGCACTGGTGCATTGGTGAGTTCATATTTGATTCTCTCATATGCATCCCTCCTTTCCTTGGTTATTTCAAAAACTAAATCTTTTGAACATAACTTGTATAAACTACTAGTTATGTGTGCAAAACTTTTGATATGGTTTCTATAGTAGCTAGCAAACCCAAGGAAAGATTGCATCTCTTTGATGTTCTTTGGTACTGGTTTTTGCAGTACTGCTGCTACTTTGTTCTGGTCAATTGCCAGACTAAGACCTGAGACTTTATGTCCTAGAGCTAGTAGCTCTTGTTGGCCAAAATTACACTTTTTAAGTGAAATTTTCAGATTAATGGGTATACATTTACTTAGAACTCTGTCTATGTATTGTACATGGTCTTCCCATGTCTCTGAGTATATAATGATATCATCAATATATACTACCATCCAGCCTTCCATTATTTCTTCTTGAAATATGGTGTCCATCATCCTTTGGAAGTGGGCTGGTGCATTCTTGATGCCAAATGGCATCCTGGTGTACTCATATATACCCATATGGCATATTATCCTGAGTAACTTCATGGAGTTTGGTTTAACTGCATTTTGGTGGAAACCTTTCATACAATCCATTTTGGTTATATATCTGGCCTTGGCCAGTTTATCTAAGGCATGGGGTATCCTTGGTATAGGGTACCTGTCTGCTTTTGTGTAGTTATTCAGGGCTCTGAAATCTCCACACAATCTAGACTTGCCATCATGCCAAGTGATCAGGACAGGGGTGTTAATTTCCACTATTTCATTATGTCCAATCTTCCTGATGACATCCATATCCAGGAGTTCATTGATATGTTTCTCAATTTCTTTCCTTGTTTCCAGGCTTGCTGGATAAGGAGGTCTCCTCAGCATGGGTGGATAAGGCCTTTCCACATCCAGATATAGTTCTATATCATGGCCTTTGATCTTGCCTAATGGTTCTTCACCAATGGCAAATGCTGGTCTGTTCTTTCTCAGCATCTTCAATAAACTTAGTTAGTGGCTGGATTCTCCCTTATCCTCTGTGCCCTTGCCTCCAGGAGTCTGTGCTGCCTGGTAGGATTCCAACCTTTGGTGATTACCATAAGGTCTTTGAAGTCTATCTCTTGGAGACAGATCTTCTGGCAACTTGATCCAAGTTCTGCCCAGTGAGTTGCTAGGTTGAACCTCTTGTTGTCCATGCTCCATTGAAATAAGTCTTTGAGGAGTTGGTGGATCTGAAGAACTTGATCCATATCCTTCCAGTCCTCTGGTTTGAGGTCTCTGTTGAATTGGAGTGTGAATGGCAAGGTTGATATTATCTCCCTCATTGTTTTGCCATCCACCACTGTGTCCAAGGTGTCCTCTTCCTGGTCTTCTGGTTCTGGACAATCCTTCTCTGTCCTCTGGCTGGTTCCTTTGGAAGCCAAGATCTCTGAGGTATTCAGGGGACATATCAGTGTTTGCAAGCAGTCAAAAACTTTATGTTCTTAGGGTATTTACCTTTTACTGTGCGTTGTAAAAATTTATTGTCTGCTGACTTGGGCAGTTTGCCTTTGGAAGTTACAACTGGGTTAATAATTGTAATCTTTCCTGTACAAGTGGTTAAGGTTGGTTTACCTTGTATTGAGACAGAGTTTCGTGGTTTTCTACTCCTCTGAGTGGCTATGGGTGTCCACTTTTTCGCTGTAATGAGACCTTCACTGTGCCTCTTTCCTTTGCCCTTGCTGCCCTCTGGTTCTGAGGGTGTCACCGGTGTGTTGGCCTGTGACTGGGTCTCAAGTGGGATGTAATTTTCTTCCACTGAATCAAGGAAGGAAAAAAGAGGGCTTATGTCAGTTAAGACTTCTCAAGAATGCTGGTTTTGCACGTCTGGGATTGGCCTCTGGGCTTGTATGTTACTACAATATGCCCTGTATAATGAAAGTGTAATTGAATCCAGAATTCCACGTCAGAATTACAGATTTTGGTACCCTGTCACACTGTTTGTGTGCCAGTATCCCACAGATACACTTGTGGTTTTCAAGTGTAATCTGAATAAGTGGCTCTGTATAAGTGTAATTGAGTGAACAATACACTTAACCACGCCTCAACTGATGGTTTTTCAGTCAGAGGTGTCCTTATTCAATCAAGAATACAGGACTTATTGATGGCTTAAGTGTTTTATATGTAAACACGCCCAAAATAAAGGTTCCAGTGGGTATTAACCACGTGGTAAATACTCTTATAATATGAGTAATGGATTAAAATATATATATAAAATATGTATTTTAAAAGAAAATACGCCTAAGAAATGTAAAACAATTGTCAGAAAATAGAAAATAGGAGAAAAAACTTACTTATAAGGTCCAAAAAAAGTTTAAAACATGGCCCCCAAAATGTCAGGATGAGTCTATGATAAAGGTGTATATAAGTATTTACAGGCTTTAACTATGACTGTGACACAGTAAAAATCGCTTAAAAAGATAATAAAGTTGATAATAAATGATTAAATTAAGATATTAAGGGCTTTACTATAGAGATATTGTGGTGGTGAGCGCTGTTGAAAGCCCTTGGTGCAGCTTTACCTGTTGGGTTACAATAATAAAGACTACAATACTTTTAATTTAAGAGTATACCTGATTATTAACCAAGAGTAAAACTGTTTTTGACAGTTTACTACGTAGGTTATTCAAGAGCAGGATGAGGAAAGCTATTCTGGCAGTGTAAAGCCTCCTTTTTATCCTGAAATGGGGCGAAAGGGTACTAGACCTTTCCACGTATAGGAAGTGAAGATTTTTTCACTTTCTAGTACTGGCTTGTGGTTTGCAAACAGCCTTTATAACCTTTATTGGGCTCAGATGTGGTTTTGAAACCACATCTGGGCGGTTTTCACCAATACAGGGTGAAAATTTTCATCTGGGGACGTCACAGCCTGATTCTGACGTGTATGACGCGTAGAATGCTGTACAGAAACTGTATGGGACCCCAGTATTGACTGACATATGAGGTATTTAAGTAAAAACATGCTTCTTTGTCTATTTGACACCTCATATTCATGGTTATGGGATATTATCCCATGGTAAGGCTGTATATGACAGCAGGTGGGATTTTCACCTTAAAACAGCCATACCTTTGTCAATTCTTGAGATATCAACCTCAAAATTGGCTCAGTGTGTATCCCTGTATGTGCTCTACACAATGGTACCTCATTTGATATGGGTATAATTAAATATGGCAAAGTTATCCCATGTAAAAGATTTTTGTACATTTGCGTGTTTTGGGCAAAAAGCTGTATTGAGCTTGTTTGCCCCATAACTTTTGTTCTAGTTGAGCTATGGGGAAATGGATGACACCATCAGATAGCCCTGATTGTGATATTTCCAAAAATACCCCACTTCAGGTATCCCACACTAAAACTGTAGAAGTTAGATGAAAGGTGAATGTTTTGTTCACCCTTATTTGGCCTGAAATTGACCATAACTCCAGTAATATTGGTGCTAGCTCAGTTTGGCTGGTACCATTGGATAGCCCTGGCTTAGAGCTTCATTTTGAATACCCATTTGATGGGGTTAAGCCTTTCCTTCTAGATTTTAGATGAGAGGTGAAAATTAAGGTTTATGCTCAGCAATAACTTTGTTATTTCTTGTCCTATGGTGATGGGACTTATACTCCCAGAAAGGGGTGAGTTTCCTCTTTCTTTTGATACCTTTTGAGATTATTTGGCTCAGCTCCATGTTTTGGTGGTATCTTGGCTATACCATTGGTTTATGGTATTTTGGCTGTCATGATTGTGCTCTGGTTTTGAGTCACAGGCTGACACACGGGCTGTAGGAGCCGTAAGGGGCCTAAATGGCCCAAAAAGGACATTTAGGCCAAAACCCCATTAATGAAAGGGGTGGCCCTGAATCCAAGGATGATGGCTAGGGGGCCTGGAGGCCCCTAGAAGACAAAATGACCCCCAGGCCCAAAATCAAAGATGAAGGCCTGGGGGTTGGTGAAGTGGGAATTGGCTAAAAAGGGCCAATGACGGCAGGATATGGCCTGAGGCCATAAAATGGCCATTGGGAGGTGTTATGGCGTGGGGGCCAATTGGCCATAAAAGATATGACGTGACCGGTTGGCCCCAACTCGGCTCCAGGTTGGATTGCCGCAACCATCAAGGAGGAGGGTCAAACTCGTGGTTGTGACAAATACATCCCAGTACTTCTCTGTTACACATGTCACCATACCTTAGAAAAAGAAATGGTTAATACATTTCTCTTTAAAAACAAATTAGCCTTGAGAATAAAATTTAAAAGAATTACTTATGATACAAAGTAATCAGAAAAGGAAAAAAAAATAAAACTACTAGTCAAATTACAAGAGATTTAATCAATGAAGAAGAAAATAAATCATATTTTTTGGAAATTATTTCATTGAAAGGAATTAGAAAGCTCTTATTTATTTCACCTGAAGTTACTCAAGCTTAAACATTTAATAAGAATAAATATTCAAAAATCCAGTTTATTCAGAGAATTTTTAAGTGGCAAAAAACTTATTTTTTCTCTTATTAAGCAACCTTTTGAGGAAGAAATAAGAAATAATACTGTTATAAAGTCATAATAAGTCATAAATAAATAAAGATAAAGGTTTGATAGATTTTCAATACTGAATTTGAATTATTCTTTCCATCAAAAGGATAGAATTTTTTGAGTTTAAAATGGATTTGTGAATTCAATTTATAATAACAAAGAAGATTGTGTTTTGGATCAGAATATATATGGAAATTATTTTCATACAATATACTTTATGTTTACTATATTCAATTAAACAAAGAATGAACATCTTGGGAATTCTAGAATATTGAAAGTAAATGCTGAGACTTGTAAGTCAGTCATTTGCATGTTTTCTTTTCCTTTCAGTGGATATTGGTGGTCATATCCCTTACTAATTTCATTTTTCTTTCTGGCAGGCTGAAACAGTGAATTGAGGATTAATTTGGTTGTCTCTTTGGCCTTTGGCTTTTCTTTATCATCTTTGATCTTTGGCTTATTTTCTTATTTTTGGCATATTTTTACTTGCTCTCATTTTCCTTAAAGAAGTATATCTTTCAATCATTTCTTTATCCTTTTGGAGCCCTCCAAGAGATTTTTTGATTCCTTAGTTCTGGCTACTCTTGTTTTCCCTAAGATCCCTTGTGACAGAGATACAGAGAAAGGTTAGTGGTTTATGGCCATCAAAAAATCAGAGGGATTAATATTGAGCCAACTTTTGCACTAATTCTGAACTTTACTTCACTTTGCTCTTTATTTTCAATAGTGAGTGAGTACATTTGTCATGGCAACATCAACAAAGAAATTTATGTAAGACTACCACCAGGAATGAACACAAGGCAAATCATAGGTCTCTCTTTGAAAAAGGCTTTGTATGGTCTAAATCAGACTGGACACTGCTGGTAGTTAAGCTACACTTGAAGACAATGTTACAAGATGTTGCACTCCACACTAATGAGTAAGATCAAATCCCTCACATTTATAGGGAAGATGGAAACAGCATTACTTTGGATTCATGCAGATGATGGCATCATGGCTACAAGAAGGGATGATTTGCTGAAAGAATTGCAACAAAAACTGCCCAAAAAATTCAGATCAAAATGGGACAGAGATACACAGAATAGCTGGGTTTGAAGCATGCAGAGATGGAGACAAGTTTACCTTAAAACAAAATGGTGTGATTGCAAACCCTTATCAAGATCACACAATAATCTCACAGCACATGAGCCCCTGCCAGTTGAGATTTTCAAGTCCAATAAAACCATGCAACTAGCTGAAGATTATCTGATGAACATCGTCCTGATCCTCTCTTTGGCCTGGGCAGGAGAAGTTGGCGGTCTCAACATGGTTCTTGTGGGTTTTTGAGCGGCCTTTGGCGGTGAAATTCAAAAAACAATCATGTCAAGCAGGATATGACGTCACCTTTTGGGCTAAAGCACTATGCCCATTGTGCATCAAGGGATTAGTAAGCCATATTCGAGCGATGATTCTATGAGACCATCAGCCAGTGGCGATAGCAGAGCAACTAACCTCGATGCACACCAAGTCACTTGGCCATCATTTCCACAAAGCTCTTGCCAAAGCACTGGTCGCTTGTGGGCTGGATTGCCCAACGGCATAGTGAATATGCATACACAGCCGCTCTGCCTCATCCTCTTGGGCTTCCTGCTGTGCGCCGCTGCCTGGCGATTTCCCCATCTTTCATCTCCAAAAATCTCATCAAAATCTTCATCTCCGAAAATTTCTGTCTTCAAATCTGCTCTGCTGCTTCTCGCCGATTCGTCACACCTCCTCGGAATGCCCAGTCGACGAGCTATATCTTGCCAACCAATCCGGCGATTCGCAACAGGAAGATTCTAAGCGTCGCTGTCGTCATTGGTGGACTCAAATCACTCAATCAAACCAGATTCAAGGGTTCATGAACAGCTTGACAACCAAGCAATTGCCAATCAATTCACGATAAAGATTTCTATAAAAGCTGCTATAAAAGTTTCTTGAACAAATCACCTCAATTTTATCAGAATTAAAATCATCATCCGTCAAAATCCTGCTCAAAGACCTTGCAATCGCACCAGTTTCATCACATTTTCGTTTATCGCTTGCTGTTTCATCAAAATCATGGCTAGAATTCACGAGTCTTCCCCCTCAATAAGCTTACTTGGTCACCCGATCCTTGAAGGATGGTGCGTCTCTAAACTTAGATCCTTTTCTTGTTTTTCATCAAACCATTCACAGTTTATCCTCTTATTTCCTAGGATGCTCAAAAAGAAAAGGAAAAAAATGCAAGGTACTCAATCCCTCATCATTCATTTATTTCATCATAAACTTCTTGCTAATTCATCTTGTTGATTTTTCAGGTTTCGCTAAAAGATACTTCTACCTCACTCAACAACCTGCCATCTTGTTATCGTATTCTTACTCTCCCAAATCAAAAATTCGTGATTCAATCTTAATCAGTTTAGCCTCCATTTCAATCTCTAGAAAATCTAGATTGATTCATATCGATTCAGGTGGTTCCCTAGTCATGCATATCAAAACTTTAACCGATTCAGATTTCTTACGTTGGACTCATACTCTACAATCTCTTTTAACTCTCGGCCCTTCAAATGATCCCAACATCAAACCTCGTCATTTAATTCATCCAAGCGATCATTATAGAAATCTAAATCATTCCTCTCATAATAATCCATCTCATCAAATTCCTTCTTTTCGGCCAGCCGAAATCGTTAATTTTAATCATTCTTTATCTAAAATGCAAATTGTCAGTCTCTTTTTTGGTCCTCTTCCTATTTTCTCAAGTGTCCCTATTCATCTTTTCTTCCCTTTAAGCCTCTTGCTAAGCTTGAAGCCATTCAAGATCATCTTAAAGACTTTCTAGTCCCTCCTTCTAAAAATTCAACTCCAGCTCCCCCTTCAATGGCCCCCCGTCGTGCTTCTTCTCCCGTCACTTCTACCCCCATTAACCAATCTCATCGCTCAACTTCCCCTAATAAATCTTCCACAATGAATTCAAAAGGAAAAAAATCAAAACTCTTCAAAAATTATTCTCATCATCCCATCTCTTCTTATACTGACGGTCAAAAACTTTACGAAATCGTCAATCAAGCTTTCATTCAGATCAAAACAGAACATTCAAACTTGGTCGATTTAATCAATCTGCATCGTCTAGCTATGGCTTCAGATCGCTCATCCGTTTTAACTCATTCAGCACCTTTACCTTCTTCATCCCCTTCCAATTCTCATCCTTTAACTAAATTAACCACTGCCAATCTCTCTTCACCAGCACTCTCACCTTCCGGTAGCCCTTCAGATCATCAAAAAAACCTTTTGATTCCTAAACGTTCAGCTACTGTCAAAACTAAACTCATCTCCAAAGATCAACCTACAAATCAATCTCCAATTTCTCTCAGCAGATTAACATCCGATGAAAATGATGATATTAATTCAGACCATGAAACCGTCTTTCATGACGCTCGTGATGATGATCTAATCTTTGTCGATTTGGACTTGATCAATAATGAACAGGAAAATGAGCTTGATATTCTGGGGTCTGTAGATCAAAGCAGTGCTAATGATTCAGAAAGCGATTTATCAGAATCATCAGAAGATCAAATTCAACCTTCCTCTCAAAATTCTCACATCAATCACCATAGTCAAACAAGTATTTCTACCATTAAAGATACTATCACCTCCTCATTTCAACCATCTTCAATTTTTAAAGAAAATCATCAAGCAGACATCCAAAATTTAGCATCGTTTAATTCAAGTGCTTCTTCATCAAACATTAAACGAAGAAATGTTTTACCTAGCACTATCACCGGTGATGATTTCAGTTTGTTTTCAATGCTCAAGAAAAATATTGGAAAGGTTCGTGGTTTTCTTCTTTACCTCTTTTAATCCTTAACTTATTTTCTTTTTCAAACTTCTTGATTTTTTTGTATAATTATAGGATTTATCTCAAATTTCATTTCCCATTTCTTTTAATGAACCCCTTTCAGCACTTCAAAAGTTATGTGAAGAATTTGAATATGCTGATGAATTATTAACTATGGCAGTAAAGAGTCAAAATAATCCAATCGAGAGATTAGTTTATATAGTCGGCTTCGTAGTAAGTGGTTATTGTAGCTCTAAAACTAGATTTGCTCGTAAACCTTTGTAAGTCTTGCATTTTCGTCTTTTTTATTTTTTGCCCAACTCAAATACTAGAAACAAGAAATCTTTGCACTCTCTAGACTTCAAGCCTTCTCACATTTCTTAATAAATGGGCTATGATCTCATTTGAACTAAATAATTAATTATTGACGCTCAATCATCCCTTATTTCCCATCACTTGAACATCTTATTTATTCAAAAAGTAATCCAATGCTTGGTGAAACTTTTGAATGTATAAGACCAGATAAAAAAATTAGATTCATATCAGAAAAAGTAGTTCACCATCCTCCAACAAGTAAGCTGGGGTGTTTTTTTTGAAAGTTATCTCATCACTTCTTCAATTTAATCTCCTTACATAATTATTTAACTCCTTCTGTGATCAATTTTATTAATGTCTTGAACCTTTTCTCCACCCTTCTGCTTATAAACTTGACATTAGTGGCTGCTTATGCTGAAGGTGAACAATGGACAATGGAAATCAATTCTTCCATCCGACAAAAATTTTGGGGTCAATCATTAGAAATTATTCCTGAAGGCCTAAATCGCTTAACAATTTCAGATAAGGAGGGTCAAGACGTTTACGAGTGGGATAAACCTAGCTCATTTGTGTTTGTGTTTTATGATGATGATGATACAATCTTGCTATAATAATCTGAAAAAATGATTTCTATGTCTCTAATCGTTTTTATCATGCCTTCTTGGTCATTGGGTTTTGGAATCAGGCGAAATTTAGTTTCAGGTACTAAATATCTTGAACATATTGGGAAAGTCACCATAACAAATCAGAACAATAGAGCAAAGGCTACAATCGAATTCAAACCTGGTACAACATTTGGTGGGGAAGCTTCGAGAAATAAAGTTGAAGCTAAAATTTATGATGAAGATGGCAAGGTACAAGTCACAATATCCGGGAAATGGGATCACCACTTGATTAGGGCTGATTCAAATGAAGTCGTTTTGGCATCTCATCCATTGCCTGAACGATCAAATGAATTTTATGGTTTTACAAAATTTGCTATAGAATTAAATGAACTAACTCAAGATTTAATACACAAACTACCCAAGACTGATTCAAGACTTAGACCTGATCAAAGAGCTTTTGAAGAAGGTCGCATTGATAAAGCGGACGAAATTAAAAAAATCCTAGAAGAAAGTCAAAGGAATCGTAGAAAAGATGGTCAACAATCTTCTCCAACTTGGTTCAAAAAACTTGGACAACATTGGATTTACAAGGCTCGCGGCTTTTTTAAATATCTTATCCAAGCATCTCAAAAGCAAAAACTTATTTTCATTGATTTTGGTTTTTAGGGCGGTTATTTTGAAAATAGGCTCCAGGAAAAATGCACTTGGGACATCACAGACGAAAATTCAAATATATATAAATTAACAAACAATCAAAACACTTAGAGACAACGACGTAATCAATTACCTCGATCATTTTCTGGATTGAACCAATAATTAAAAAATTGCGATATGTAAAAAAAACTCTTCCCAACTTGGTTTCTGTTTTTTGTAGTAAACTGAACGCAAACGTTTTGTGAAATTCTTAGTTTTTAAATAACAGGAAGGAACTTTACATTTTTTAATTTTGCAGACCCAAACAACGCGCCAAAAGTATCAATAAAAAGCAAGAAAACAACCAAACTCACAAGATTAAGATTTATCATTTCTATGTATATAAAGACTTTAAAGAAAAGTCACAAAACTTTGTATTCACATGATGACAAATGTCAACACCCTGTTTTTGAATAAGTTTTGAAGGTTGCTTGAGAATAAAACCAAGAAATGGTTGTGATATTCGAAACTTTGAGGAAATTTAAGATCCAATATTTCAATGTTTTTAACTTTAAACTAGGCAAATGATAACAGCCAAATGAGACAGAATACCACACCCATCCATTTGCAGTGGAACACAACTTATTTGTGTATAATTTAATTTAAATTTAAATTGATTATTTAGGGTCTATTAGAATATATACTTTAATAAAGTTGATGTTATATTATAAAAATTCATAACTTAAGATAAATGCCTAAATTATAGTATATTATAATATCGTATAGTAAAATTTGATTTATTATTATTAATCTTTTTTTTCAAAAGAATTGACACAAAACAACTCTTAAAAAGAATTATAATATTTTTTTTCTAATTGTTTTTATGAAAATAATTTTTAAAGTTATGATTTATTTTTATTTTTGTTATGAGGGTGTTGCTAAGGCAACGCTGTCAATTTTCTAAAAGTTCATGCTAAGGCCCTGTGCGCCTCCAACCCCCAGCATTAATTTAGTAGATAAAGTACTAAATCAACACAGAATTTTGCTAAATCAATACCAATAGGCCTTTTTTGCCTTTACATGAAGGCCCATGCATTTTTTGGCCTATTTTGGCTAAAGGGGCCACATACCCCCCCCCCCAAAAAAAAAAAAAAAAAAAAAGTATATAAATGGTTACAAAAGACACCCAAAGAAAAGGTCCAACAGAAAAAAGGACATATATTTGGCTTTCCCTTATTTTTTTTGCCTCTTTTTTTGTTAGCGGTTGTAGAGTGGTACCAAAAAAGGGCAAAATGAGCTAATACCATAAAAATGGCCCTGAAATTTTGTTTTTGAGTGGAATTGGTAAAATTTAGTCATGATAAGAGCTAGTAAATGTAAAAATTGGCCTTAAATGTTTTGTTTTGTGTCTTTAAAATTCTTTAAAAAGGGCCAAAAGTGAGGAATCATTATAATAACTTGAAGCTAAAGTTTTTTTATTTGTTTTTTTTAACCATTTTTACTAAATTAATTAAATCAAAAAAATATTTAATATTTTATTAAAAATATTATTATAAATTAAATAATTTTTATAATTTTGATAAAATTTTTAATAAAAGTTTAATTAATTTTAAATTAAAAAATTAATTTTCTTTTTTTTTTCTCTCTTATTTCTCTTATTTCTCTTATCTCTCTTTTTTTTTTTTTTTTTTTTTTTTCATTTTAAAATTAAATTAAATCAAATTAAATTTAATTTAATTTAATTTCTTTTAAAAAAAGAAAAAAAGTTTTTTTTTTTCTTAATTTATTAAAATTCAAAAAAAAAATTTATTTTTATTTTTATTATTATTTTTATTATTATTATTATAACTTTTTTTTGAAAATAAAAAAAAAAAACTAGATTTTTTTTTTTTTTTTTCAAAATTGAATAAAAAAAAAAAAAAATCTTTTAAAATAAATTTAATTATTTATTTATTTATTTATTTATGTTTTTTTTTTTTTTTTTTTTTTTTTTTTTTTTTTGAAATAAAAAAAAAAAAAATTTTAAAAGTAAAAAAAATATCTTATTTGTTTTTTTTTTTTTTTCTTATTAATATTTAATATTTTAAATTTGTAAAATTATTTTTTTTTAAAAAAAAAAATTAATTCAAAAAAGAAATTTATAAAAAACCAATTGAAATATCAGTGAACATTCAAAAATCCTTTTAGAAAGTGAAATTATAAATTCATCCCCTCATGATCCTAAATGGAAATTGATCTTTGCTAATTTGATTCTTGTATTGGAATTAATTTGGGAAAGAGGTATAATTACTTCAAAAAACAACACATATATATATACAAGTATATCTGTAAGACTTTGTGGTAGTTTTAGCATACCAAAAAGTTAAAAAAAAATGAATGAAATTTTTTTCTTATAATCAATTATAGATAGACTTCAAAAAAAAAACATTTTTAAATCAAAAATTCAAGAAAAATAAGCTTAAATTTTTTTTGGAATAAAAAAATTTAAAAATATTATGTCATATTTGAAATCTAATAAAAAAAATTAACTAAGATAAACTAATGGGTTTAAATAACACAAGAAATTCAACTTAATAATTTAAACATATTTTAAATTTATTCCATGTATGAGTTAACTTACAAAAAAATGCGTAAAATTAAAGTGTTATTTTTATTTAATGATTTGGCTAATTAGTTTCAATATAGATGTCAAATGAGGTTGGGGATAATTTTAAAAGGGTTTAAAGCCATTATTATGGTTTGAAAGAAATAATAAAGGGTAAAATGTCATTATAAGTTAAAGGGTAAAGGAAAAAAAAGACAAAATTTACCAGGGTATTCAAAACTTTTCAACTTCAATGATTAAAATAAGTTTTTTTTCACTTTTTTTAAGGAATTTAAATTTTAATTAAGTTTCAAGATTAGAATTCAATTAAACAATAAAATTTTAATATGGTTTATACTCAATTTGATAAGGAATTTCAAAATTTCAAAAGGGTAAATGCCACTTAAAGGAATTTTAATTGAATTTTTGAAAACTTTAAGAGATTAAGTAAGATTAAATAAGATTAAATTTAAATTTCAGATTCATTTAGACCTCATAAAAGGTAAATTTTTTGTTTTACTCTAATAAATTCAAGTATTCATAAGAAAATACAAATCTTGATAAATTTGTTTGCAAATTTCACACAAATTTGAAGATTTTAAAATATTTATATAAGAAAAAGAATCAATATTTAACTATAGATTAGATTAATTTGTAAGTAAAACTCTTTAAATTTAATTAAAGATTTGAAAAGAAATTTTAAACAATTAATTAAAAATTTAAATCTTAAGATTTTTTTTTATTTAAAATTTTACTTTTTTATTCTTAAAATAAAGAACTTTTATAAAAAAAAAACAATTTTTTTTAATTTATAATTAATATAAAAATATGAGAATTAAAGTTTCTTTTACTTAAAAATAGAACTGGTAACTTTAAAATAAGATTAAAAATAAGTTTTCTTATGTTAAGAAAAGAAATTTAAGTCTTTGTTTTAAGTTTTGATACAAAATGACTACTATATAAATGTATGATTATTGGAACTACTCTTAAAGGTATAAAAGAAGATTTTTATTCCTTTTTTTTCCCATAATAATCAAAGAAGTCACCAGAAATTTTGAATTAGTAATTTTTTTTTTTTTTATAATTTATATTGAAAGAAGATCTTTTTCAAAAAAAGGAAATTGAAACTTATTAAATTTATATAGATATTGAATTTTTTTTTCATTTTTCAATAATTTTTTTGAGTGATGAATTCTAATTTAATTATTAGCTTTTATCCTTGGATTTCACAACATTTCAAAATCTGAAATTCCAATAATTAACAAATGAGTTTTCAGAGAGTTAAGTTTTATGTACTATGTTCTGTTTTAATACATATCTTTGAATCTGCTATAGTCTTGGATGTACACAGAACAGTCTTATTTTTACATGAAAGAGCTCAAAAAACAATTAATGTTATTAGAATTTGAAAATTTCTTAAATATCAAGGTGAATAAAATTTTCTTTTTATTCAGTTCAGATGAATCTTGGAAACTATTGAAATGAGATGGTTTCCTTCATAATTTAATACAAGCATAAAAATTGGGCTAAAAACAATCTTGAATATTTATGAATTCTGAAGGTTTTATTAATAACATAATAAAGATAATATTTTGGAATTAAAGGAAACAAAGAAAATAATGTATTTCACCTCAATATTTGAAAATGAGCTTTTGATTTTTTAGAATCCATTATTTTAAAATGTTGGTTTTTAATGTTAAAATTCAGGTATTTCAGCGTAAAGAAAACTGAATTGTTTTTTCAAAAAGATTTAGATCACAGGACTTAAAAGCTTTTTGAAATGTATTGTTTGATCTCAATGAAGGCTTATTTTTAAAACAGTTGCTTCAAAATGATACAAATATTTAGCTTCACTTACATATCTGGTTTGATCAAAGGAAAGAAATAAAGAAATTGAAAGTGATGGGATAATATTTACAATTAAAAATGAAACAAAATAAATAAGATTATAAATAATTTTAGTTTTTTCCTCCCCCCCAAAAAAACAAGAATATTTTGAATTTTATTTTATTTTTGTCAAAAATCAGGAGAATTTCAGCTTTTTATGGGACAAAACATGAAAAAATAATGATAATCTATCTCAGTAATGTTTTAAGAAATTTTGTGGCCAAAGATGAATTAGAAATAAGAAAAGAGCTTTAATATGAACAAACAATCAGAAAAAATTAAAAATTCATCAACAATAGAACACTTGAAGAGTAATATCTGAAAAAATAATCTTGAATTACTTTCCAATTATTTAGGGAATAGTAAGCTTTTGCTTCAAATTTATGTGTGCCAAAAAAAGACGCACAAACTATTATTAATAAATATTTATATTAACTATGCAATACTTGAAATTAGTAGGAAACTTAAGTTTTGTATTATCTTAGAAATTATCAAATAGCTCCAATAACATTTCACATATTTAAAATAATGTGCAAATTAACACAAAAAAACTTGTAAGATGGAAATTTTTCTTTTGGTATTATGGATTTTTAATATCAAAATTCAAATACTTCAAGATCCAAGTTCATATATTGAAATTTTCAATGAAGCCCAAAATATCACTTCTTGCAGGGCTTTAAAGGACTTAAAGGAACTATTCCAAGCTTCTTTGGGTATTTGCTTCTGTTTTTTGGAATATGGAAAAACCTCTCTTTGTGAAAGGCTGTAATGCATTTGAAATAATTTCTCTCAGAAATTTAAAGTATTTTTTCTTTTCTATTCAGAAATTAAAATTGAGTTTGAGAATATACACATATATCATAACAAAATAAAATATCTAATCGGGATAAGGTTAAGATTGGTTGGAGGGGTTTAAATCATGAATTAGTTATGAAAGTTAAATTTTATAAATTAATTGATTATTATTTTTTCTTTGGAAATAAGCTAAAATGATAATTTGGAATTCTCATCTCATAATCTTTGGAAAATTTATTTTTAAATTTCTCAAAAGGTCTCATTAATATAAGTTTTCTTTTAAATAAATTGAACTTAATTAAAACAGCATTAGTCATTTTAAATTTTCATTCAATTCTTTATTGATATTTAATTTGATTAATCAATGATTATTAATTTTTTGGATTTAGAATCAATTATTGGCTTTATTTTCAGTTTCAGCTTTTTGGCTATTACATTTTTTTATTTAAGTTTGAATAGCTATTATTTCCAATTAGAGAAAATTAATTATTAATTTTCATTTCTCATTGTTTTTACTCGTGAATAGAAATTGAAATCAGTAATTATTTGATTTTCTTTCAATTTTTACACTTTTCTTTTGTTTGAAATTTTAATCTTTTCAATCCCATAGTTACTCTTTTACAGTAACTTTGATTGGCTTGAAAAATGTTTACCACAGCACCTATAGAAAAGATGATGCAGTCAAAATGTATTGTTTATATAGTATGGAAAATTATTCTTCAAATTGCATAAGAAATGGCCAACCAATAAAGGTTCTTCAGCTATGACTAAAAATAACTTCATCCAAAAGCTTGTTTCAACCTCCCGCCCAAATATTAAATTTATGATGAGAACCCCATGGAATTGGTCTTTTTTTGGATATCTCAATGAAAGCTTTCAAATGGCAAGAAATATTTCTCTGAAGCATCACTTTAGAAGAAATTGGTAATTTATTACCTTAATTTTGAAGGAGCCTCTTCAAATACAAAGGAGGGCTTGTAAAGATTCCATAAGAAGTGAATCCAATTTTGAGGTTCTCATAGAGCCATTCAGTTATAATCACTTACAAACCCTTTATCTGAAAGAATAATGAGATATATTTTCTATAGCTTAAATGCTAAAATACAGATTGAGCCTGGTTACAAAATTCTGTAAACCTTCCATACTTAAAATAAAGAATCCGGTGGAATGAAACCAAATTGCAGTGATAATCAATAATTCTGGTTATTTCTTATTGGAGACTTTCTCTGCTGAATAATTAATAAGCGTTACAGGATATAAGATACTTTACATCTAATACATAGTTTCTGAAAAGAAGAAAAAAATTCACCTTGTATAGCTTCTGTATAAGAAGAGGAGAGAGGAAATACAGCATAAAGAATTGAATATCACCTCATTCCTTTAAATTTTTCAATGTTTTTCCCTGTATTTGAAATACTGGAGCAGATATCTGGTTTGGAAGATTTCCCAGCCATCATTGGGTATAGAAGATCTTTACCAGACTGTAAATCACTTAAAACTCAATCAGGGATCCATATGTCCCAGAAAATGTATAATATGGACAATAATGACCTCAAGAAGGCTTCCTGTAAATCTTCTTGTGCGTCATATGTTCCCCAAATCTGTAGAAATGGTTTCTGAAAAATATTCTCACTATTTCTGTGTCCAAAATAGTTTATTTCTAGCTTGAGAACCACATACCCAGACATAAAATACCTGTATCAGGCTCAAGGGCTACAGGTGTTCTCTCTGGAGTAAAACATTTCACAAATTTTGAAATTTAGAGCACAGATGAGCTTCTCCATTCCCCATAAGGGATAAAAGGATCTTTTCTCCTCACCAAAAGGTCTCCCAATTCTTTAATAATTTTGTTATTTCATGGTATAAATATTGAAAATTAGGATCAATAGAGTAAGTGAAGTTATTATTATAGTTTAAATTATCTTAGTATAAATTCTAATAGCTCAATTTAAAAATATCAAAAGTAAGCCTTCCAACAGAATTGACCAGAACCAATTATATTAAATAGATAATTTCATCTTACTTTTAGCTATTCTTAATATTTCCAACTCATAGTTTTGGTATTACTATCACTATTTGAATGACTAATGATACCATATGGGACTACAATTGTTTGAGATTGACTTGTATCATTCTTGAGTGATATGTTTGACCAAAGGATTCCAATAAGCACTAATTTAGCCTGAAGAAAGTGCAAATCTATGGGTTATCCCAATGTGAATGTGAAACACAAATCATAATAGTTAAATCACTTCATCGACTTCATGAGTAAGCTATTATCTCTTGTTGCACAGAATATATTTCAAATAAACTCTCTCCTAAGGAAGAAAATAATTTGCATATGTAATTTTCATTTATTTTTTGTAGTAAATCTCATATCCCTTTTTGTAGAAAACTTAAAAGGTAAATATTTCTCTGCTTGAGTCAGCAGTAAATATCATATAACCAAATCTGGCTAATTATCCTATACATGCCCATAAGGAAACAAATGAACTTTTACACATTTTATTTAGTCATAAACTGACTCATAAGATTAATTAAACACAAAAAATAACAAAAAATAAGTATAAATTTCTTTTTGATAAACAAAGCTATAAATATCATGTCATCTTGGGATTCTACACCAAAAAGAACCTTACGGTAGACCAATAGGGTGTTATAACAGAAATTTCCTATTTCTAGCTTCATTGGAAGATTTAACAGTATAAAATTACAGTTCCTCAATTTAAAAATTTTTACTAGAATTTTTAAATTGTTAAATTTAAGCTTAAATTTCAAGTTGCATAAGGTTTATGCAAACTTACAAAAGTTTATTTGAAGTTAAGGTGTTGCATATATTTACTGAATTGGCTAAGAGTTTGAGAAAAAGGCTTCAAATTCTGGATGGGATCAATTTGAATTGATTTAAAGCCATTGTATGGCTTTTAATAAATAAAAGGGAAAATCCGCACAAAAAGGTGGGACAAAGGAAAAAAGGCAAAAGGTGCCAGGTTGCCCAGCTTTTGGAATCTGCAAGAGCCCAAATAAGGTTTTTCCTCTTCTATTGAAGGATTTTAAACCTTATTTAAACTTGAAGATTAGACTTTAATTGAATATTAAAGTTTAAGCTGGTTTTCCCTCCTTTTGGACAGGAGTTACAAGCTGCCAAAGGGTAAATCCCTATATGCAGAATTGCAAAAAAGGTTTTTAAAGATGTAAAAGCTTGAACAAGGTTGTGAATAAAGTTAAAGGAATTGAAACTTTATTGAATGTTAAGGTTTAGTGTGTATTTCTATCTTTACATGGAAAAATAGAAGTAACTTGAAAAATTTATCAAAAATCCAATTCTCAATAGAGTGACTTGAAACTTTAAGAAAGATTACAGTTCAATGTTAGCTGTGTATAAATAAGCTCTTGAGTATCTTTTATTCTTAATATTATTTGGTATTTAAGGCTGAAAGTACCATTTCAATTATTCTTGAAGAAAATTAAGATTTATTTGAAATTAATTGAAAACCTTATTCAAAAGACTTTTTCTTGAAAACTTATTCTTGAGTTTTGAGAATGATTAGCTTTAATACAAATAGATTTATTCAATATTAAAACTTGAAATACTAATCTTAAAAGAGGATTAAAGCTACTTGGAGTTAAGAATAACACTTAAGTTAAGAAAGTTATTTTGAAGTATGTATTCCTAGTCCCTAGAGAACCCTCTATGTCTATTATCAATTATTAGAGATTCTAAAAAGGTATAAAAGAAGCATTTAAACCACTGTTTTTGTCCATTATCATCATCACAATCAATCAGACATTTTAAACAGGTAATACTTCATACCATATGAAATATCATATTAAAAATTAATTCTTAGGTTATTTCATTCTTTATTAATTAGAAGTAAAGATTTTAAATCATAGAATTTGGATTATATTGTTTTAATAGCCAATAATTGATTTTATTTAATAAAATATTTTTTTGAATGTCTTCTAAAATCTACAAATTCCTCTCAAAATCCTTCAAATATTATTCCACCATAGTGAGTTGATTTATTCTTTAAAACATTGATTTTTTTGGCACATTTCTAATGTATAAAAATTTATTAATACTATAGCTGTAGTTATTTGACTTATTGTGTAAAATGAATATTATAAGTAAGTTTTCTTTGAATTTCTATACCTTTTCATCTATTATTAGATTTTTTATATAGAAATTATCTATAAGATTTAGCTCTGCAAAGTATGTGTGATTTTGCTTTTATAGGTAATATCTATATGATTTGTAAGTGGTTAATATTATTATTTTCCACATATAATTGTTTCATTAAGAGCTTTTATATCTCTTATTATCATAGCTGTCAGTGACTATAATAATAACAAAATAATTAGAATTAATTCTAATTAATAATTTATTTTATAGTAATTAACTATTCTTTGATATATATAGTTATTCTTAATAATTTTATTAATTTGTGGTTATTAGTTATATTATATCTTTCTACTGAGGAAAGTAATAGTACTCTTGATTTTTATTTCAATTATAAAGATTTTCTTATAAAGGCCTTACATTTGGGTTTACTCTATTTTGACATAAAATATCCATATTTACTTATATTTGGCTTTTTTGGGACTTATTCCTGATAAATAATCTTTTTGATATTAATAGAGTTATTTTTCTTAAGAATATTTTTTGAGAAAATATACTATTGAGTGATTTGGAATAAACTTCTATTGTCTAACCAGTGACTTTTTAACATCACAGATTTTAAATTTATATTCTACTATAAAGTGAATAATAATATAATTTTAACTAATAGCTTGTTAATTGAATAATTATGATTTATTTGAAGAAAATTAATAAAAATAAATAAATCAAAAAACAAAAAGCTGAAAAAACTTTACTAAAAAATATTTTTCTACTCTTAGAGAATTTTCATTATTTTTGAGATATGTTGTTATATGTTACTTTTAAAACTACTTTATTCTAAGAGTTGAGATATTAAGCTTTTCTTATTATTTAATTCAATAATAAAATGAATTACACTTTTATTCTAGTTAAATCCACAGAGCAAGTACTTCTGACTCTATAATTTCAAAGTAAAGTGTTGAAATTAAAATCAGTGCAAGGCCCAAAGGATTACTTTTAAAAAAACCCTATAAAGGAGAAACAGGTTAATCTCATCAATTTATTAATAAATTCTGATTTAAATTGAGATGAAATTACTCCTACTAAAAGTGGAAGCAACTACTCAATCCAATAAGGTTGATCTGGACATGGGCATTCAAGTATCAAATACAAAAGACAAGAGTACCAGCCCAGGGGAGAGGCACATCTGAAGGGTGCCAGAAGTTCAACCAGTTCCCAAAGTTTAGTCAGCACATTGCAAAATCATATTGAGAGTCCAGAAGCTGAAATTACTGATATTACTGTAATCATATCTGAACAACTTCCGGGAAGAAGAAGAGGAGATATATGAGGCTCAGTAAAAGAACTGGCTTATGGAAGCAAAGAAGAATGGTTGGGAGCTTCTTCCCAGGTTGTGGACAGGAACAAGGAACTCCTCCTTTAAGTAAAGAAATTCTTGGGTCCATAAAAGACACAAAAACTGATGAAGGGTTGGAAACCAAAGTCGTGCAAAGGAAAAGTCTAACAGATAAAAGATTTGTTGAAAACCCAAAGCATGTATCAGAGAATCAGAAGAAGAAAAACACCCCTTTGGAAGCTTCCCAAGCCTCCAGAAGTGCCAAAAAGGGACAAGAACTCCCCAAAGACCAAACAGAAGGGCAAGAGAAAGGTGAAGGGAAATGGAAAGTCCAAGTGGAACGAAAATTACCCTCAGAATTACAGAATTCCAAAGAAAGAAAGGACAGTCATGGAAAATGTGTTGAATATGGCAAGAAATTTGATGGAATTAAAAACAAGGAGGAGGAAGGAATGAATAAATCCTTCTCAAAGAAATTCATTTTGAAAATCTTGTATCTTACTTTTAAGATTGTGACAAAGAAATTTTAACAAAGCTTAACAATTTTGAGTATATCCAACAGAAGTTGGGTAGAGAAATTTTACAAGTGAAAGAGTTAAAAAAGACCATTATGGGTCTGGAAAATGTAAATAACAAGAATATTTTGTCTTTGATTCATATTTGTGAGAGGATATAGTCCATGAGTACATTTCTTAAAAATCCAGAGGATAATTCTATTTCTTTTATTACTACAAATCGAAAGAATTAAGAATACAAGTGCAAAACTTGGAAACTTGAACTGGTAACAATTCAGCTCTTTTTCCAATAACAATTGGAAAAAAGTTATAAAAAAGACTTGAATTGAAAGAAGATACTAGATTGAGTATTAACAATATATCATCAAAAAACTGAGTTACCAAGACAGTCTACACCAATTCTACACAAAAATGTGTTGAAGTTTAATAATAATGATCTACATCATCATACAATTTCAAGTAATCCAGAGGTGGAAACTGCCCTTAATTTTAAAGAAATTCCAAGGTTAGAGAAATGGCCAACATAACATTCAATAGTGAAGGAGAACATAATCATATGGAATTTATGAAAAAAATTGATATGTTTAAAGAAGAATTTGACATACCAGATTAATAAATAAGGTATAGATTACACTAATTACTCACCAAATCAGTCAAAAAATGGTATTCTAAAATGAGACAAAACCATAGTAAACACTCCTGGACTTTGTATAAAGAACAGATTATTTCCAAATTGGTTAATGACTATTGGAGATATATCATGGAAAATTCTTTTGAAGAAGCCATTTTTAATATTGAGAGGGACAGGCCTAGGTTATAGTTTATCAAGCAGAAGGACAGATCAACTTCCCTCTATTCTGATATATTTGAAGAACTGGTATATAAAAGGATATCAAGAAGATGTGGTGACCTATAGAATGCTATAAGAAGGATATTCCTTGAGACTTTCTCTAAAGAATATTATATCAATGTAATGGAAGAAATTACTACAAAACAAAAATTGGTGGAAATTGGTAGAAACCCCCAACAGATAATAATACTAGTGGGAAACCAATTTCTAGAGAATGACCAAATAAACCACAATACAGAGCTCCCTTGAAATTTCATAAATGTGGAAGTACATCTCATTTGGCTAATACTTGTCCTAAGAAAACAAGAACCAATGAGATAGAACTTGAAAAAACTCAAGACACCAGCAAAAAGAATTAAGTTACTGTACAAGAAAGGGATCATAAACATGCTTCAGAAGAAGAGTTACCAGATGAGCTTACTATAGAAAAAATAAATGTGTCCTTTGAAGTCACAGAGGTGAGTATGCATACTCACTTAACACAATATAGTGATGAATGTATGGATTCCATACATGTGCAAGATTCCAAGATGAAGAAAACCAAACCTGCAGGAGGTAAAGGTTATACAGCCAGATCACCTTGAATCAATAATATTGCAATAAACAACAGCAAATTAAAGATAAATCTTGTCAAATGTGCTTTCTGCACTTGTGTTGGTAAAATTTATCTTTATAAAATTTTTACCAATTGGCAAGATAATTTGATGCTAATTAAGGGTATAAAATTAAGTTATGCTAGCCAATATATGCAGACTCTAGGAATTTCTGAAGCAGAAATAATATTTCCTCATCCTGTGGGAGGTGTTAAACTAAAAGTTGAATATGTTGGTATAAATAATTTTAACTCAAAACATTTCATACTTTGTAATGCTTATCTTAATATCTATGGTATTGATATAAGTAATCATAAAGACAGATATATCACAATAAGGAAAAATAAAAGACAAAATTTACTTTTACTCTAGAAAAGAAAGAAATAACTGTCATAAGAGAAGTGAAAAATGTCAATAAGGACTAATTTGTAACTGATAAATTAATTGAAGAATAAATTATTCCTGAATTGAAATCATAAATTAATGAAGACCTTATTGAAATTCCATTTCAATATAATGAAGCCATTTCTTCTGATAATGTGCCACTAGAAGCTGTTGAAAGCCATGAAGTGGACATGATGCTTAATGTGGAAAGACCTTACCCTCCACTATTAAGAAGACCAGCTTACCCAGCTATCCCCAGAGCTAGAGAAGAATTAGAAACTCATATTAATGAGCTAAGGAAAAGGGGAGTTCTCAGAAAAGCTGGAAATAATGAGGAAGTAGAAGTCACAACCCCTGTAATAATTACTTGGAATAATGATAAATAAAGGGAAGTTGGTAATATTAGAGCATTGAATATCTATACTATTCCAGACAGGTATTCAATTCCCAGAATGCATAAGACTTTGACTCAATCACCCACAGCAAGATTCAAAACTTCCATGGATTCCCTTCAAGGTTTCCATCAAAATTTTTTGATGCCTCATGCTAGGAAATATTGGGAATAATTTCTCATTGTGGAATTTATGAATATTTGAGGATGAATTTTGGAACTGAAAATGCACCCTCTCATAATCAAAAAATGATGAATACCATTTTTCCACAGGAATTATAAGAGGGATGATTAATAATAAATATTGGTGAAATTATCATTTTTTCAGAAGCCTGGAAGTTAAATTTAGAGAGAATTTAATTAGTACTCAGAAAATTCTTCAAGTGAACATGAAAATATCTCTTAATCAATCTAACATTGGGTTTCATGAGCTAAGAGCTTTGGGGCATGCAGTTTTGGGATTAATCCTTTGTTCTGATAAAAACAAAGTGGCTTCTGTCTCACTGCAACAAGTTTCCCAGAATAAAAAAGAGATGATGTCTTTCTTAGTGTTCTCTAGTTATTAAACGAAACACCTTGAAGAGCTTGCACACAATTACAGATTCCTGTACAGAATTTTTGATAAACAAAATCCCTTTGCAATGAAACAAGAAAGGATTAAGGAATATGAAATGATCAAGCATGCCTTAACCAATGAAGCATTATTATTGATGCCAGTCTTGTAACTTACTTTCAAGCTATATATTTATGAATGCTGTGAAGGGTTAGGTGCAGCTCTTCATAAATTTCAAATTCTTAATGAAAAGTCTTATGAAGGTCCAGTAATATTTATCTCAATAAAAATAAAATATACTTGGGCTAGATATGGAGGAAGAAAAATGGAGTGCCTTTGCCTTGTATAGGCTATGGGAAAAACTTCATTATTATCTTGATTGTAGTGTGTTTGGATTAATTACAGATTTTAATGCTGTGAAATCACTTCTTAACATGAAAAATCCTAACAGACACATGTTAAGATGGAAGATTGCTCTACAGGAGTGTAGAGGAAATATGAACATAGTAAATAAAGCTGAAAATATTCATAAGAATATTTATGGAATAAGTAGATGGGAATTAACCAATACCCCTGACAATTCTTCCTATGCTACTGCAAATGCAGAACCCAAAATTCAAATTAAAAGAATTAAAATAACAGATGTGGGAGCATAATTCTTTGAGGAAGCTAGAGAAAGATACAAGAAAGATAAAGATTGTCATATTATTAGTTCTCTAATTGACAAAGATTGAAAAGAGGAATCTTTAGCTAATTATTTTGATGATATATGGAAAACATCATATGATAATTTAAGATTCCATTTATTTGATGGTATATTATATCATAGGTCTAAACACACATGTGTAATGGTTTTATCTATTAGAATATTAATTAACACAATATTACTAGAGCTCCATGAAAAAATTTATTCTTAAAATCTGTATGAAGACAGAAAACTGGAGAGAATTAAGACATGTGCATGGTGGCCATATTGGAGAAAAGATTTCATTGAATACTGTCATAGTTGTGACAGGTGTCAAAAGACCAACAAAGCTACTTATAAAGGATTTGGAATGAGGATTGATTTTTAAGAGCCAAGTATCCCATGGAAAGTGGTTTATATGGATTGGATGACTGCTTTACCACCGGGTGGTGAACAAATTTAAAATGAATGTCTTGCTATTGTGGACAGGTACAGGAAAAATTTAATATTTTGAAAATTTAACAAAGATGACACAGCTATGGATAAAACTCTTTTGATTTGGAAGAGAATTATACCCCAAACTGGTCTGTTTAGAAATATCATTAGTGATAGAGGCCTAAAGCTTACTTCAGCCTTATGGAAAAATTTACATAGGCTCTTGGGAAAAAAAACTATTATTTTCAACAGATTATCATCCAAAAACTGATGGATTATCTGAAAGAATGACTCAGACCCTTGAGGAAATTGTCATAAGATTTTGTGCTTATGGAATAGAGCTTAAGGATTCTGTTGGATTTGCCTATGACTGGTGTACGTACACTTATAACAGAATAATAATCAGACTAAAATAATTATATACATGCTTCAAAATGAAAAACTCCTGAAATCTTAGTAAAAGGATGGACCCCCAAAATTCCAGTAAATACTTTGAAGAAAGACTTGGTTGATATTAATCAAAATGAATCAAGTTTTAAATTAATTCTTGATAAAGTGAGGCATCATGCAAACCAAAGCATGAATGATGCTTTTGAAAATGCTAAATAGAAATGTGACAAAAGTAATAAGACCCCAGAATTCAAAGTAGTGGACTCAATAATAGTTTCAACCTTGAACTTTAATAATATTAAAGGCCCAAGAAAATTGAAAGATTCCTTGGCAGGACCATTCATTAGCAAATACCTTCTTGAGAAAAATGCAATGCAAGTAGAACTAACAGGAGAATTGGAAAATAAAAATCCAACCTTTCCTGTTAGTCTAGTAAAGAAATATACTTTGAGTAATGATTGATTATTTAGTTTGAGAAATGAAACAGCCTTAGAAGTACCACAACCTGATTAAAGTGTGGAGAAAAAGGTACTAAAAGTCTTGAAAGAAAGAAGACTTAGTTAGGTATAAAAATAAACAACATGAAGATGAGTGGCTTTTTGAACATGAAATACCTGACTACCAAAGTTTTCTCAGAAAGTTTAGACATAAGAGAAGACCAGTTCCTAAATAAACATCTGAATGGTGTGCTTCAAATACTTGGAAAGTATCATTAGAGAGGATGGACATTGGATTATACCCCCTGATTTAATTGGAGAGATACTATTCAATTAAAAATTGTAGTAAAATTTATTTTGATTGCAGGGAATGTGAGCCTGTGAGGTATGTATTAATACTGATATGGCCACAAATGACTTTTTATACATTTAATTGAGTCATACACTGAATCATCAGATGATTCCAAAACAAAAACAAGAAGAAAGAAGTATAAATTTCTTTTTGATAAACAAAGTTGTAAATGTTATGTCATTTTTGAACTATACACCAAAAATAACCTAGGCTAGACCCATGGGGTGTTATACCTAAAAATCACTATTTCTAGTGTTATTGGAGAGCTCAAGAATCTCACAGTACAATTGCTAAACTTTTTGAATTGTTAAATTTAAGCTTAAATTCAAAGTTGAATAAGATTTATGCAAACTTACAAAAATTCAGTTAAAATTGAGGTCTTGCATATGATTACTGGATGGGCTAAGGAGTTTCCAAAAGGGCTGTAAATCTTGTGTGGTCTCAATTTGAATTGGTTCAAAGCCATTGTATATTTTCAAATAAATAAAACGGAAAAATCCACACAAAAAAGGTGGGACAAGGGAAAAATGTGAGCCTTAGAGGTATTTTTGTATACCCAAAAGACCACAAACAAAAAATTAATATACAAACATAAATGAAATAAATTTATTTACATGATTAAAATAAAAATTAGAATATAAATATGAATTTATATACATAATCAAAAATTTAATTAAATTCTAAAAATCAAAATACATTAAATTTGAAAATTGTAAAAACACATTTTTATTTGAAAAAATTAAGTAAAAATGAATTTTTAACAAAATTAAGCAAAATAAAATAATTTTAGAAAAAAGTCAAATAAATTTTATCATAACTTTCAATATAACAAATAAACATATAAAATTTATTTCACCATTGGCTTCCTTATAAGAAATTAGGTGGGGTCACCTCTGAGCAAAGGTTTTACAGCTCAACTCTAAATAAGCTTAAATTAAGTTTTTTGTATTTTCTGTATAAAAGTTGGAAATCCTCAAAAGCTTAATTTAATTCACATCAAATTTAGTGTTAAAATTGAGGTGTTGTGTATATTTTAGAAGTTATGAGGAATTGAAGTATTTTCAATTGGATTCAATTGAATTGTCAAAATGTGCACGTGTATTACATAAGTGAACTTTGATTTACACATGAGGTGTCAATTATTACAGTAGTGTACTGTAAGACTCAATTGAATTACATATGTAAATTGTAAGTATAATACATGATGAGGGATTAAAGGAAAAAAGAAATTGGAAAGATTAAATTTGGGGGGGGGGAAGGAACTCTAGATCTAGGGGGGAGCCAGACCCCCAAATTTCTTTCTGATAGGCTTGAGATGTCAAAATCCACGCAAATGTTCATCACTTTTGGCCTGGAATTGAGTCACAGGGTCTGTGACTCAATTGATGATGAGGGTTTGATACCAACCAGGGTAGTTTTAACTGTTGCCAAAAGTGTAAAACTACCCTTAAGATAAAACAATCTTAGTAAAAACAGTTTTAAATGGTTTCTATGTCTCTTACACACATCCTGACGTGTTTTGAAGGCTCTAGGCCAGGTATTACTATAGTAATAGCTGATTTAAGGGTCTAAAATGGATAAAACCAGCCCTTTTTTGGTCTAAACCAGGGTTCAATGATGCCATAATTGGATTCTCTATTGTCAGAGTGTTTTGAACGACTGACAAGAGTAAATTTTGCTTTTGGAGTCAGAAAATTGATGGCTATAAAAGAATGTCTTCTTTGCCCCACTTTTCTCTTCATGTTAGAATCTTTTCCTTCTATAATTAGTTTAAACACTGTTAAGCCAATCAATAAAAGATTACAACCACCCTTTTTATATCATTTTAAACATTTTAACCACGTGAAAAAATCATTATAATCATTTTTACCACTGAAACACCCCAAAAGTGAATTAAAGCATCTTTCATAACTGTTAGCTTCGTCACTTTGTTTCCAAATTCACTCTGGTCACTTTTGGGCATGTTATCTATTTAAATATCTTCTCAAAGACTTTGTTCTTTAATTAATCGCTTGCAGCTCTTTGCTCAATTAATTCCAATTGCAATTTCTCTTGAAGAAATTCCTTTTGTAGCCTTAAATATCTCTTGCAGAGTATTTTTGGATAAATCTTTATTATTGGTAAAACAATGAATTTTTATTATATTATTGTATTATACTCAGAAAGTTAAAAATAAAATAAAATTGGTGTTTTTCTCTTTTAAAAAACTATTTCTTACTATTTTCAAATAATTTTTACCTTATAAACATTTTGAGGACAGGAAAAGTACTTGATGTTTTATCAAAGTTTCATTAGCACACCTTACACAAAAGGTGCAAGAATACACAACTTTTGGGATCTGAAAGAACCCAAATAAGGCTTTCCTCTTGTATTGAAGGATTTGAAACATTATTTAAGCTTGTGGATTAGAATTCAATTAAATATGAAAGTTTAAGCTGGGTTTTTCTCCTTTTGGACAGGGGTCAGAAGCTGCCAAAGGGTAAATCTCTATAGGCAAAATTTGAATCAAGGTATCAAGTGCTGTCAAAGCTTAATTAAGCTAAAATAAGATTGAATAAGGTTAAAATTAAAGCCAAAAGAATTCAAAACTCATAAAAAGTTAATATTCAGTGTGTTTTTCTATTTCTGTGGGGAAAAATAGAAATAACTTCAAAAATCCATTAAGAATACAATTATCAATGGATTAACTTGAATATTTAGCAAAGCTTACAGTATATTGTGAGATGTATATTCACAACTTTTGAGTATCTGTTATCAGCAATATTCCTTGGTATTTAGCCCTTAAAATACAGCTTTAATTATTCTTAAAGAAAATTAAGATTTTGTTGAAATTAATTAAAAAAATTATTCAAAATCTTTTCTTGAAAGCTTATTTTTGATTTTTCACATTATTAAGCTTAATATCAATAAATTAATTTTATATTAAATCCTAGAATAATAAGCTCAAATGAGGATTAAAGCTACTTTGATTTAGGAATTCCACTTCTAACTTCAAATTTAGATGAAAAATAAGTTACCTAAAGTTAAGAACCACATTTTTAAGTATGGTTTTTCAGTTTTTAGCACACCATCTATATTCATTATCAATCATGAGAGCTTCTGTGAAGGAATAAAAGAAGCCTTCACATCACCTTTTCGTCCAACATCATCATCATCACAATCAATCAGAAATTTTAAACAGGTAATATTTTATTCCATTTAAAATATTGTATTATTGAAGTACTTATCAACCTCCTTTATTATTTGTTAACTTCAAACAAAGAATTGAATTCATAGAATTTACCTTTTATTGTAAGCACCAATGATTGATTTTATTTTATGAAATTATTGTTTTGAATATCTTTTAAGATTCACAAGTTCCTCTAAAAATCCTTAAAATATTATTTTCTCATAAAAAGCTGTTTTATTATTTAAAATATTGATTTTTTGGGATATTTTTAATCTATGAAGGATTTTCAATGATATGAATTTTGTTATTTGAGTTATTGTATAAAATAAATATTAAAAGTACATTTTTATCTGTATTTCTATATGGCTTTTATCTACCATTAGCTTTTTGATATAGAATTTCTCTACAATATGTATCTCTGAAAAGTGTGTGTGATATCTCTTTTATAAATAGTATTTATATTATTTATAAGTGGTTAATATTATTATTTTTCACATATAACTGTCTCATTGAGAGCTTTTATATTTCTTATCATTAAAACTGTCAGTGAATATAACAATAATAGAATAATTAGAAGTTATTAGAACTATTAATAATTTTTTTAGTTTGAAATTATTTAATAATAATTAATTTTTTATTTTCTTATATATAAGTATTTTCAATAATTATATTAACCTGTGATTATAATATTCAATTATATTATCTTTTTCTACTGAGGGAAGTCATAGCACTCTTAATTTTTAACAAAATTATCAAGAGTTTCATAGACAAACCTTACAATATACCTCAATAATTGATCTGCAAGTTGAATTTTAATTTACTATACCTAATAAATCAGATATGAAGCATTTTGGCACCAGTGCAGCGCAAATCATGGAATTGTTTGCAAAGAAGACTTAAAAGAGCTTTTACTTGCCAAACTTACTGACAAAAAAAATATAAAGGTACTAACAATTCTCCATGTGGTATGAGATGAAATTTCACTCAAGAGAAAACTTGATTCATAATTCTCTGAAACTCTAAATCCCAATATCATAACCAATCTATTTCCAAAGAAAGCTGAGGGTACAACAATTTCTATAATTATGCGGATCTTATCAGAATCTGTCAATCCCAGAAAGGAATAAGCTTTCTGAATGGGGTTTTCCTTATGGGCAAAGGGTCCTCCATTTTTGGGGTTCCTCATGTTTTGATATGAATGTGGAATGTTTTCCTTCTTTTCATATTGAGCCTGTAAATTTAGTAATGTCTATTAGTTTTTCTAGCTAGAGTACTGATATAAGGAAATATATTTCACTTTGTCCCCCAATTTCAAGATTCTTTTTAACATTGAATAATACATATTCTCAAGGTTTCTGAGTAAGCCATGTATTTTTTCTGATGAATGTCTTGACAACTATGCCAAAAAAGTAAATTTTGTTTTTGAGGCACCCTCTCTGTCCCCCAAGGATGAACCCTATGAAGAATCATGGATTTGAATTGGTTGGATCATATATATCATTATCTCAATATAAAAATAGTATCAATGGAAACAAAAAATAAAACAAAGTATAAAAATTTTCTAGAAAAGGTAAATTATCTTTGAAGGTTCTTTGAATGCCCTTCATATTCTAGTGAAATTTTTTCACTTGTAGTTCTATATGATTATTATGCATATTCAGAAACACCCCCACAAAAACCAACCCAGCCAAACTCCTGAGAAGAATTGCTCTTTTTATGCGTTGAAAAAGATCTTCTATGATAAAATATGCTCTCGAGGACACACACCCATCAAAAATTCAACAAAAACCTTTAAAATTGAGCTTAAACATGGAATGTGTCAATTGATAATTATAATTTAATTTGAAAGTGCAATTCCTTTCTCAGAGAAACTACAAGACTCATTGAGGTTGATTTTTTTTCATTTACTGTTGAAAAAAATTTCTATATTTCCAAGTTCTTTTTATTTATACGTTCCAAATAAGAATTCAGGAAAGAGATTTTTCATTGACCTTTTTAATTCATTTTTTGAAGTAACTTTAATCTTCTTGAATGATATTCAAAGAAGGTAATTTCAAGGATAAATAGTGAGGAATATTATCAATAGCATAATCCTTATTTTTTTTTATCAGAAGCTAGGCTCAAAAAACAAGAGGTACAAGAAACTCAAATCAATACATTAAGAAGGGGTTTTATATCAATTTTTTCAGTTATTGGGGGTTTTCAAGCAAATAATATAAATACACATTAAATTTGAGATTTTGATAATTTCGTGCCAAATCTGAACTTAATTTAAAGCTTATTTGGGATTATTTGTGCATTTTAAACTTCTTGAAGTGATAAAGGCCTTTATCACAAGGATTTAACTTGTTATTTACGCTTTGGAAGCTTGCAACTCCTCTTAAAAGAAAGGATGAATGAGCTCAAGCTCTCAGATTCAATAGAGATAAAATATTCAAGTTTAAAAAGCATTTGCAAAACTTCAATAAACGAGGAAATCCTCCTTTGAAGCCCTACAGATCCCCAAGCAGCGGTATCCTTGATCTCTTTTCCACCTTTTTAATGACTTTGACCATTTTCTTTACTTGAAGGCATACCATGGCTTCAAACCCACTTCAATTCATTATGTGCAATATTTACATCCCATATTTTCAATCTGTAGCCAAACAAGTAAATATATACAACACCTTAATATCTACACAGCGTTTGTCAGGTTACATATACATGATGTAACTTTAAATTTATTCTAAAATCAATAATGTCAAATATTCTCACAATATCTAAGATTTTTTAATTGTTATAGGGAATTACTTATTATTTTAATAAAATAAAAAATCAAAACATTTTAGTATAAAGCTCTATGAGGTAAACCTAGGTTACTTTTAGTGTATAATTAAAATAACTTTTTTTATTCAAAAATTCCCTTCTAATAGGATTTCATTTATTTTTTTTGAATTAATTTTATAAGTAAGTTAATGACTAAATAAAACGGTTGTAACATTCCTTCCAGCTGCATGGTTATGTTTAAATTAAATCAAAGTCTCAAATTCCCTACCACAAAAATAAATTGTACTACAATTTCTAATTAGAAAGTATGACCGCAATAATAGTTGGGGGTATGAGCCATTTTCTAAGCTCTCTACCAACTTTGATCAAGTATTTGAAGCAAAAACTGAAATATTATTTAGGAATTGGTCTCCTATAATGTCTTAATATTCTGGAAAGCTTCTGAGACTCAGATATCTTATTTTTTGAAAGGTAATAATCTTCATGTTGAGTGTTCCTATATATTACTGTGTATTCTCTTTCATTATTCCATTGAGTATTCTTTATTTCAAGAATTTCAGTATATTTTTGTCTTCATTTTGGTGAAGTAGTGGTATCTCTAATTGTGTTTCATCTCTCAAAGAAAAGAATTACAGGAAACTTTCAATTTTTATTTCTCACTCTCCCATAATTTCTTCTTGTACTGAATATTTATGATTACAGGATTTGATTGGGAATTTTCCTGAAAAATAATCTGTTAAGTTCTCTATGGCTGAAATATTATTATAATTAAATTTTGAAGCTGGTATTAATGATCTCACTTTGAACTCCAAGGTCCTATGACTTATGTTTCATTTTTACCAAGAATACTCAAAGGAATCAATAAATGGGTTAGCTCTCCGAATTATTACTAAGGGTACTAAAGCTCTGATCCTAAAATGTAGAAGTTGTTCAGAAATAAAATAAGAAAATATAATAACAATAATTATTGATAGTGAATACTCTTGAGAGACGGGGGCGCAATATTTATAAAGTGAGGCAATACAATACATACTAAAGTAATTCAAGTTAAAATTCTAAAAAAATTAAATCTGAGGATATCACTGCCTAAGAAATCTATGGCATGTAAAAATAATATTATTGAAGGAGGAGGAGCCATTTAAGTGAGACCAACTGATCCTTCAATCCCTTCTTGGAAGTGGATCCGCTCCTCTGATCTCTAAATATCCAAATTAGTGAGGGAATTTACTCCAGAAACAGCCAAAAGTCGTTTTGAGGCCTATCACTGGCTTGGGTTACAGAGATATTTTGTTCAAGAACAGGAAATACTCATTTTTGGTGTATAAAAGGGGAAAAAACTTTCATAGACCAAATCAGAGGTTTCTGAAAAGGTCTGAAATGTCATAGAAAGGACATAAAGTGTGAGGTAATTATTAAGGATATCATATGTGGTTTAATCCGTATGGACCTACAATTAAGTCATAAGGGGTATGAATCCTGAAAAAGATATTAAAGACCTAATTGTGGCTTGGAAAAATTCAATCCAAGATATATTAGCTAGCTTTTGAGATACAGGGAAAAAAATCCAGAATTTAATGAACCTATTATGTCTTAAATTCCTTATTCTGTATTGTTTTCCCCCCATTCCTATAAAGAAGCTATGAAGTATGCATGTTTTTATCCTTTTCAGTTTCCTCTGTATTAGATATTAAAAACATCCCAGCCCAGATATCTTTTTCAGTCTTGGAAATATCAAAATTTTAATGTTACAGGATTGAAGGGAATGATAATATTTTTGATTTAATACAACTCACTACATTTCAGGTTTTGATTAAAATGCAGCTACAGGGTTTCTTAACCTGTATTTCCAGGGAAAAACTCCCAATCTGGATATCTCAGTCATTTTTGAGAGAAAGGTTTTTTAGATTCTCAAAATTGAAGGACTACTTTATTTATTGCTTTTTTTCAATCTTTTTTGGGGAATACAAAATCTATCCTTGACCTTTGAAAGGGTATCCTTGGAGTAAAGGTATAAAAGCTCTAGATTATGAAAAAGGGGCTCCAACAAGAACTGGCTAGCACCATCAGGAAGTATTTATCAAGAGATCCAAGCCCAACACACACTTGATAGGATCTGTATCAACTATTTAAATGATTGATGGGAGGTGAAATTAATTATTTTGATTGGTTTCTACTTAGTCAAGAATTCAAAGTGGTATAGCTTTATCAATTCCTCTCCTATTTGGATATAAATTGCATATGATTAGATTGAAAGATTTACTTTTAATAATTTACCTATATTACCTGTATTCTTTCCATTTCACGCTTGAGTGTCTCTATAATTATCTATTTAATCTTAATTTTATGCTGGTGTTCTATCTGGATTTATAGCTTAAAATTCCAAACTACGACTTTCCCCTATAATATTATAAATTTTACCCTGATTTATGTGATTTTTAGCAGGTTGGGAACTTAAGTAGTCTAAAAAGCCCCAATCAAGGAACCCATGACTTCTTTGGGACACAAACATCCCAGAAAGATTTATGGTGTTTGATTGTTGCATATTCTATTTATGTAAATTTACTCTTTGGTTATAAATATTTGTGTAATCACATGAGAGGTGGTGTCAAATAGTTTGGGAAGTTTAGAACCATTCAAAAACCAACCCAATAGTATAATGATATTTTAGAAATTTGATATATAAGCAAAACATACTTTATTAAAGGCTAATAAGCCTTACTCACTTGATAAAAAAAATAACACGTAGTGGTTAAAAATATTTTGTTTCATTTGATGTGTCTTTCTGTACTTCTGTGGGTTATTAGAAGTATTTAATGTAAAATAGGTGACGTATTGGTTTTTCATCCGCCCTAGCCTACACAGGAATCATCTTCTTGGAAATTCTTCTTTTTTTTGATGAAAGGTATTTCCTTATCGATTTGTGCTATTTTTATTTGTTTAATCCAGTCTTCATTGGGTTTTGTGTTTATAATTGCACAACTACTAAACCCGGTCTAACATATGCCCAACTAAAAGAAAGGCACAATATATAAAGCTTCAATTGGTGACTGTAAACTGCATCAATTCCAAAATAAATATTGAATCATTTAATCTCCTTGATTACTCTGAAAACTGTGTTTCCCAAAGAAGTAAGGATTTATCAGGATAAAAAAACAACACAGACCTTGATAATCAAGTCAATAGTCAGAAAGAAAATGTGGATACAATTTCTTTCTTGTGGTATGAATGAATACACTTTCAAAAGAATTCTGTAGCGCTTTGCTACATATTTCTGTTTTCTATTACCTAGGTTAAATGATAATAAACTATGTGTAGGTTTTGGGATACGTAGTTGTTTTGAGAATACATATCCATCAAAAGAATATTTAGAATACTGAATCCTGTAAAATGAATAAAAAATCTTTACCTAGGTTATCTTCCATGTTTTTCATGAAAAAAAATTGTACATCTTAGATTCATTACCCCATAGCTTTTGTATTTCCTTTTCTAGGCTTTGCATCCTATGAGAACTTGAATACCAGATAATCTTGGAGGAATATTACAATAGTAGAAGTTAAAAAAAGAGACATCCAAGTCACTATAAATATTTTGAATGTATGTGGAAATCTCCTTTATGGTACTCAAATTTTGACGGAACCCAAAACAATTTACAATCAGATGGTATTTGTAAAAATAGATAAAAGTTAGCTATGACTCCAAAGGATTTCCCCCAAAACAATAGTTGATACAAAAGCACCTTCTAAAAGAAGAAAGAACTTTGAAGGAAGAAAACATTTATGAAATAATGCTTTTTAAAAATGAATAATTCTTGATATACGAAGGATTCAATGTTAATGCTTAAGAATGTGGTAATATTTAGTCAGTTTTTTATAGTGGTTAAATATTTATACCAGCCCAAAGCCATATTTAATCAAAAATAATTTGTAAATGAGTACCAAGACAGCGGTTATTATGAAAAATCCTTTCAAAAAAGAAATTATGTGAAGAAAAGAAGCCATTAAAAGAAAACAATTTCAGAAGTAAAAAATCTTAATTTTAAAGAAAAAATATTTTAAAGCAAAAAATGATTTTTTATTTGAGAAGATTTTATTTCACAAAAACCAAATATTGATGAGAAATATTTTTTTGCATAAACAAATATTCTATGAAAAAACATTTTTCATAAAGAAGAAATTTGGTCAAAACCTTTCTACAGGAAAAATTCCTATTTTTGATTGGTTTCATTGTTTCTTCACGGCTTCTGCATATTATTCTCATTTTCTCAGTGCTGCATTTGTAAATAGTATGTGATTTTTCTCTTTATTATTATTGCTACAATATTGGAGAAAGTATTACATTTCATGGCGGCTTTTCTCAATATTAAAAGAGAGTTTTTGATGCCATTTTGTCTATTTTCATTAAGATTCTGAAAATTTTCCAATTTATGGAGAAATTATAAGTCCACTCTTACCAATGAATTAGAATATCATGAAATGCAAATTTGTATTATAATTGAGCCATGTTTACATATCCAAATAGGGTCTATGGTTGATCGAAAAAATTATTTTGATTAAAGTTTGCGAATTTTCATAATATTTTATTGTTTTTCTATTTGATGATCAATTTTTCAGTATCCAATTTTCAGAAAAAGATTTTGGTGGGAGATACCAGTTATCTTTCCCTCCTTTCAAAAGCCTTCTTAATGAAAGGCAAATTTTGAATTGTGAAGAATAACTATGATAATTGTACAAAATTTCTCTTGATTTATGGAAAATTCCCCAGTTTTCTGCTTCTGAAAAGGGTATGAGTGCATGATTTTGTGGCTATCATTAAAATTTGAAGCCATTCTTTAATGACTTTTTGAGCTAATCAACACAGATTTTGATACAATTTTTTCCATTTTGATCATTTCTCTAGTGTTCTTCCATTAACCAACCACTATTGAGAATCCAATTTCAGATGGAAGTGTTTAATGGGCTTCTTCAGAAGCCTAAATTTATGGAAATTCTTTCATCAATAAAAGTGAGTTTCTGAGTTCTGAGAAATGGATTTTGATCAAATTTTTGACATTTGCATGTGTTTTATGGGGTTTTGCCTTTTTATGGATTATTTATAAGCTTTGCATGATTAATTGAGTATGTTAATTTTTTTTAGCCCTTCATTATAGTGAATAAGTCAGCTCTGAATTAATGGGGGATCTTTTCAATTTTTCAAAGATATTTCTGATGCATTTTTTTCCTGTTTGAATAAATCTTGAATCAAGGACTTCGTAAATATTTTGTTTGTGAGGAAAGTTGGAAATTTGTATGCAAAATTTCTATGCTTATTGAAAACAGCCCTCAGGATATTTTATCTTTCTATGATTCAAAGCAAAAAACCTGATTAATTTTGGCCCAATTTGCTTATTTTTATTGTTTAATTCCATGTTATACAAACATTCTCTGTGTAAGATGTGTCTATGAAACTGATGATAATATTACCATTAATCAACATTACTATTATGGTCCTTATGAATTATAATAAAAAAATATTTATTATAACCAAAATAAAATAATTGAGTGCTTAATTATTTCTTTAACTTTTTATACACTACTAGTCATTATAAAAGTAAGCAGTGATTGTCTACAAGAATCAATTACAAGAAGTATTTAATAATAAAACTTCATTATTAAAATAATACAATTATTTGAATATATGATTTTCTTTTGCAAGAATAATTAAAAATATAATTCTTGAGGAAAAATAATACTAGAGAACAACTTTAATAAATCAAAAAAACTCACTAATACTTCAATAATACCTGTAAAAGAATTGGAAGAGAGATTTGACAGATGAACTGTGTATTTCAAGGATCAAAACTTGATTTATAGAATTAATAAAACAAGATATAGCTTATTTTTAATATTTCATTTGTTTCTGCTTGATTTTGAAAGATTAAAACACTTAAGAAAAGATTTAACTAATACTTTTTGGTACTAAAGATATAATTGAATAGTAAGCTGATGTGGAAAAACAGCAAGAGGAGGCCTCTTTTAAGTCAAAAACAGCTCAAATAGGCATTCCATGGGGAAAAAAGAAAAACCAGTGGGTGAGAAGCCAATTATTCTTCTTGGATTATTGATTGCATCATCTGTTGTCATGTAATATTATCATAATTACTTAATTAAGGCTTTTACATAACTACAAACCCATTTATGTTTGGGAGTAAGAGGATTAAAAAGTTTAAATATTCTTCTATTTAAAAATAAAAATCAATTTCTTAAATATATCAATCTTATTGGAAAATTCATCTCTGGTTGAATTTTACATGGGTTTTTGAAGATTCAGTGTTTCATGTAGAATCATCAAAAATAGACTGTAAGTAAAACTTCGAATTGTACCTATTAAATCATGACTTTTTTGGTTTCTGTATGAATCACATCATTGTACGTTGGTACTGAAAGTTTCAAAAATTTTCATTAAGAATTATACTTTGAATGAATTTTTGAAGTCTTGACCTTATTTCTATGCAGAATTGAAAATAGGACAGTATAGCTGGTTGCTATGAGGTAAATGAATGGACACTAGTAAAAAAAAACGTTTTAATTACTCTTTTAAGGCTTATCCATGGAAAAAAAAATTAAAAATTGAAATGGTTAAAGGAGTGTAAGTTTCTCTTTACCTCCTTGTCATGTGAAAATAGTGGCTTATTTGCAATTTTCTTATGATTTAATGAGAGTTTAACTGTCAGGCTGAGTCTATTATGAAGGTGTAATAAGGCTATTTACAGCTTTAACTATGACTGTGACACAGTAAAATCAATTTGAAAGCAGTTTATAATGGATAATAAAAGTCTAAGATTGAATAATAAGGGCTTTACTATTGTGAAATAGTGGTGGTGAGTGCTATTGAAAGCCCTGGGTGCAGTCTTACAAGTTGGATTAGTATAATAAGAACTACAATAACTAAGAATTTAAAGTATAACCTTATTATTTTCCAAGAGTATAACTGTTTTTGACAGTTGTACTACGTAGGAATTCAAGAGCAGGATGAGGAAACCTTTTGTGGTGGAGAAAAGGCCTCCTTTTATCCTAAAATGGGGTGGAATGGTCCTCTAGACCATCCATGTAGAAGAAGTAAAGAGTTCTTCACTTCAGATTACTAGCTTGTGTCTTTCATAGTGCCTGTATGCTCTGTATTCGGCTCAGATGTGGTCTTGAAACAACTTTTCATCTGGGGACCACATAGCTCTCGCCTGACATGTATGACATGTAGAATGCTTTAAAGAACCTGTATGGGACCCCATTATTGAATGAATTATGAGGTATTGAAGTATAAACATGCTTCTTTGTATACTTTACACCTCATAATCATACTTATGGGAGAATATCCCACAATAAGACTGTATTGGTCTAATTGTGGGATTTTGAGCTTAAAACTGCCATAACGTTGTCAGTTTTTGAGATATCAAGCTCAATTCTTGTTCATTGTGTATCCCTGGATGTGTTCTACACAATGGTAAGTCATTTAATATGGTTATCATTAATTATAGCAAAGGTATGCCATGTACAAGGATTTTTTGTACATATATATGTTTTGCTTGAAAAATGTATAGAGCTTTTTTGCCCATAACTTTTTTCTAGATGGGATATGAGGAAATGAATGGCACCATCAGATAGCCCTGATTGTGCTTTTCCCAAAAAGACCTCACTTTAGGTATCTCACACTAACACTTTAGAAGTTAGATGAGAGGTGAATATATTAATCAACCTTATTTGACCTTATATTGGTCACAGCTTCTGTAATTCTGGTGCTAGATCAGTTTGGCTAGTACCATTGGATAGACCTGAAATAGAGCTCTATTTGGACTACCAATTTGATGGGCTTAAGCGTCTTTCTCTTTAGTTCAGATGAGAGGTGAAAATTACGGTTTTTGCTCAGCAACTCCTTGAGCAGGATCAACTTTTAAATTCTTTGTCCTATGATTATGGGACTTGTATATTTGGAAAGGGGTAAATTTTACCTTTATGTCAATACCTTTTGAGCTGATTTGACTCAGATCCATGCTTTGGTGGTTTCTTGGCTATACCATTGATTTATGGTATTTAGCAGTCATGCTTGTGCTCTGGTTTTGAGTCACAGGCTGACATACCCTCCCTGTAAAAAGGCTCATCACTGATGAGACTGTTCAGTCATCCTAGAGGTCTTGAATCTTCTTAGATGAAGGTTCCCATCTGGTATGGCATTTTCAGCCAACCATTTGTCTTTATCTGCTGTCTGGTTTTTAAATCTGACCAAGTACTGTCTCTGGTCTTTACCATTCAGTGTAATCTTCCTGGCCTTGATGATTTTCTTCACAGGCCAAGGGGAGTATTCCACTTCCACTCTCTCTGCTGGGGTGGGGTTTTATTCCTGGAGGGGAATTGATCCTCCTCTGTCTAGAAGTATGGCTTGACTAAACTCACTGGAAAGACTGGGTGTTTCCTAGAAAATTCTTCTGTGAGTTTGACTTCCACTGCATTTTTTCCTATCAATTGAATTATAGTGAAGGTCCCTACAAATGAGTATCCCATTGTCTTAGGTCCTTTGAGGCTATTAACGTTCAGTGTAGACACTAACACTTGGTCCCCTTCTTTAAAGTCAGTTTCTATGTGTGATTTGTCCCACCTCTGCTTATTATATTCCTTTGCCTCAGCTATGCATTTGGAAGCTGTGTCACAAGCCTTTTTCCACATATCATGGAAGTCTTTGGCTGTGGGGTGGATGGTCAGAATATTTTTCTTCAAGTGATCCACAGGAAATAGGAGATTCCACCCTTTCTCTACCAGTGAAGGTGGTTTTCCTGTGGTAGAGTGCTGGCTTTTGTTATAGGCCAGCTGGACTGCTGGTAGAAGGGTAACCCAGTCATGGGTGTAACCTTCATGGTCCTTATATTCCATGCCATAGGCACAGAATCTTCTAAGGATGTCTTCCATTGTTCGGATGATCCTATCAGCTAATGCATCTGTTTGTGGATGGTAAGCTGTATATAAAGCAAGCTTAGTACCCAGAATGTCATAGAGGTTGGTCCAAAATTCTGATGTGAATTTTGGGTCCCTATCACTAATGATAATCTTAGGGACTCCACAGGTAAATATTATGTTATTCCAAAATAACAGTGCAGTATCCATGGCTATATCCTCTTTGTGACATGGTAGGCACCTCACACTCTTGCTGAACCTATCAACTATTATCAAGAAAGCATTGAAGTTCTCCTTGCCTCCTGGTACAAGTCCTGTAACCCAGTCCATGTTGATGGTTTCCCATGGGTGCTTGGGTTCTTTTATATGTTGAAGTAACCCATACTTCTTCCCATTTTTTCTATTTGCCTTTTGGCATCTTTCACAAGTGTTGATGTATTCACTCAACTCTTTTTCCCATTTGGGCCACCAAGCTGTGCTTGCTACCCTCTCTTTGGTTCTGTCCTCACTCATGTGTCCCATATAGGGGCAGTCATGGCATTCTTGTAGGATCAAGGATATATGGTCCCTGTCTACTATGGTCAGTGCACTAGTGTGCTTTTATCACTGGTAGAGAAGGCCATCTATAAGGAAAAATGTGTTATACTTATAGTCCCTCAACCAGGGTTCCTCTAAATGGGAGTCAAATTCTGGGCTCCTGTATTTTTGTTGAAGGAGTTGCAACAATATGCCACACTGTTTGTGTTTGAAATAAGTATTCATAACTGCATTGAAGAATTCATTATGCAGTTCTGAGAAGCTTCTGTTCCTTCTGAATCAATGTCTCCACTGTTTGGGGTACCACTTTCTGGTGCCCATTCAGAAAATCTGAAGTTTTGCCTCCTATCTATTTCCATGAAATGGATAGGGATCTTGGCTGCTACTTCAGGGTCATAAGCTCGGTTGCTTTTGACATTATCCATTGGCCATCTACTGGGGCCATCCGCATTGGTATGACTTTTACCCTCTTTGTATATGATGGTCATATTTCCCTTATACTCTTGGATGGCTATTTGCCACCTCAAAATGTGTCTATTGGTAGTATTCATGTTCAGTAAAGACTTCAAGGATGTGCAGTCTGTATAGACTTCAAAGACTTCACCGGCCAAATAATAGTGGAGTTTCTCTAGAGCCCAGACTAAGCATAGACAGGTTCATTTGTGAGTTCATGTATGATCCTCTCATATGAAATCCCTCCTTTCCTTGGTAATTTGAAAAACTACATCTTTTGAACATAACTTGTATGGACTACTAGTTATGTGGGAAAAACTTCTGATGTGGCTTCTGTAGTAGTTAGAAAACCCAAGAAAAGATTTCATCTCTTTGATGTTCTTTGGTACTGGTTTTAGCAGTACTTCTGCTACTTTGTTCTGTTCTATGGATAGACTATGATCTGAGACTTTATCTCCTAGAGCTAGTAACAATTGTTGGCCAAAATTGCGCTTTTTAAGTGAAATTTCCAGATTAATGGGTGTGCATTTACTTAGAACTCTGTCTATGTACTGCACATGGTATTCCCATGTTTCTGAGTATATAATGATGTCATCAATATATACTACCATCAAGCCTTCCAATGTCTCTTCTTGAAATATTGTGTCCATCATCCTTTGGAAGTGGCCTGGTGAATTTTTGATGCCAAATGGCATCCTGATGTACTCATATATGCCAATATAGAATATGATGCTGAGTAATTTGATGGAGTTCAGTTTAACTCCATTCTGGTGAAAACCTTTCATACAATCCATTTTGGTTATGTATTTGGCTTTTGCCAAGTTGTCTAAGGCATGGGGTATCCTAGGTATAGGGTACCTGTCAGCTTTTGTGTAGTTGTTAGGAGCTCTGAAATCTCCACACAGTCTAGATTTGCCATAATTCCAGGTGATCAGGACAGGAGTGGTGATCTCCACTATTTCATTGTGTCCAATCTTTCTGATGAAATCCATGTCTAGGAGCTCACTGATATGTTTTCAATTTCCTTCCTAGTCTCCAGACTTGCTGGGTATGGAGGTGTTCTGAGCATGGGTGGATAAGGTGTTTCCACATCCAGATATAGTTCTATACCATGGACTCTAATTTTGTCAGCTTGTGACTCAAAACCACAGCACAAGAATGACAGCCAAAATACCATAAACCAATGGTATAGCCAAGATACCACCAAAAAATGGAGCTGAGCAGAATCAGCTCAAAAGGTATCAAAAGAAAGAATAAACCCACCCCTTCCTGGAAGCATAAGTCCCATTACCATAGGACAAGAAATAACAAAGTTATTCCTGCTCAAAGTTATTGATGAGCATAAACCTTAATTTTCACCTCTCATCTAAAATCCAGAAGGAGAGTCTTAACCCCATCAAATGGGTATTCAAAATGAAGCTCTAAGACAGGGCTATCCAATTGTACCAGCTAAACTGAGCTAGCACCAATATTACTGGAGTTATGGTCAATTTCAGGCCAAATAAGGGTGAACAAGACATTCACCTCTCATCTAACTTCTACAGTTTTAGTGTGAGAGACTTGAAGTGGGGTCTTTTTGGAAATAGAAAAATCAGGGCTATCTGATGGTGTCATCCATTTCCCAATAGCTCAACTAGAACAAAGGCTATGGGGCAAAAAAGCTCAATACAGCTTTTTGCCTATACCACGCAAATGTACAAAAATCTTGTACATGGGATAACTTTGCCATACTTAATGATACCCATATCAAATGAGGTACCATTGTGAAGAGCACATACAGGGCTACACACTGAACCAATTTTGAGGTTGATATCTCAAGAATTGACAACGTTATGGCAGCTTTAAGGTCAGATTCCCACCTGCTGTCATATACAGCCTTACCATGGGATAATATACCACAACCATGAATATGATGTGTCAAATAGATGAAGAAGCTTGTTTTTACTTCAATACCTCATATGTAAGTCAATACTGGGGTCCCATACAGTTTCTGTTCAGAATTCTACATGTCATACACGTCAGAATCAGGCTGTGAGGTCCACAGATAAACATTTTCACCCTGTATTGGTGAAAACTGCCCAGATGTGGTTTCAAAATCACATCTGAGCCCAATACAGGATATACAGACTGTTTGCAAACCACAAGACAGTCATAGAGAGTGAAAATATTACACTTCCTCTATGTGGAAAGGTCTAGCACCCTTTCCACCCCATTTCAGGATAAAAAAAGGCTTTTCACAGCCAGAATTGTGTCCTCATCCTGCTCTTGAATACCCTACGTAGTAAACTGCTCAAAACAGTTTTACTCTTGGGTAATAAATTAGGCATAATTATAATTTTAATTATTGTAGATCTTATTATAGTAAGCCAACTGGTAAGACTGCACCCAGGATTCTCAATAGCTCTCACCAAAACTATTTTTTAATAGTAGAACCCTTTAATTATATTATAAATCATTATTTTACTCAAAAGCCCTTACTTGAAAATCATTTTTTATGTGTCACAGTCAAAGTTCTAGTTGTAAATAGCCTAATTACTACTGCAACATAGACTCTATCTGACATTTTGGGGGCCTGGCCGTGTTTTAAGCCTTTTTTGGGCCCTTATAAGTGAGTTTTTTCTCTTATGTCTCACTTTCTGACATTTGTTTTATTCTTTTTAGACGTACATTTTCCTTAAAAATATGTATTATATATATATATATTCCTTTTTTGGTATATATACCACTTGATACTCATATTTTAAGAGTATCTGTCACTTGGCTAATAACCACAAGACCCTTATTTTTGGTGTGTTTTACATATAAAAACACTTGAGCCATTGATACAGTCCTCTTTTTTAATAAAAATAAGACACCTCGTACTGATAAACCAACAGTTGAGGTGTGGTTAGACATACTGTTAACTCAATTGGCCTGTTATACACCACTTTTTGACAGACTATACTTGCTAATTACAAGTAATCTGTGAGATATTGGTATACAAAGATTACACCACATATCAGTAAGGTGTATTTATGACGTGGAATTGTGAATTCAATTACACTGTCATTGTACAAGGGCACATTGTAGTAATATACAAGCCCAGAGGCCATTCTTAGACGTGCAAAACAGCATTTTAAGAAGTCTTAACTGACATTAAGCCATCGTTTTCCTGTTTTGATTCAGTGGAAGATAACTTCATACCAATTGAAAGCCAATCACAGGCCAACACACCAGTGACACCCTCAGAACCAGAGGGAAGCAAAGGCAAAGGAAAGAGGCACAGTGAAGGCCTGATAACAGCAAAGAAGTGGACACCCATTGCCACACAGAAGAGTAGAAAACCACAAAATTCTGCTTCAATACAAGGTAAACCAACCTTGATAACTTGTACAGGGAAAATTACTATAATTAACCCAGTTGTAACCTCTAAAGTTAAATTTCCCAAATCAGCAGACAACAAATTTGTACAAGGCACAGTCAAAGGTAAATACCCTAAGAACATAAAGTTTTTGACTGCTTGAAAACACTAACATGTCACCTGTACACCTCAGAGATCTTGGCTTCCAAAGGAACCAACCAGAGGACAGAGAAGGTTTGTCCAGAACCAGAAGATATGAAAGAGGACACCTTGGACAGAGTAGTGAATGGAAAAACAATTAGGGAGATAATATCAACCCTGCCATTCACACTCCAATTCAATGGAGACCTCAAACCAGAGGACTGGAAAGACATCGATCAACTTCTTCAGCTCCACCAACTCCTCAAGGACTTAGTCCAATGGAGCATGGACAACAAGAGGTTCAACCTGGCATCTCACTGGGAAGAACTTGGAGCAAGTTGCCAGAAGATCTGTGTCAAAGAGATAGACTTCAAAGACCTGATGGTAATCACCAAAGGTTGGAATCCTACCAGGAAGTTCAGACTCCTGGAGGCAAGGGCACAGAGGATAAGGGAGAATCAAGCCACTATCCAAGCTATAGAAGAACAGTTAACCCAGACAGGGCCTACTCAGATTCCTTCAGGCTCACAAGGAGCAGGCCAAATCAGCTCTCCAGTGGCTTCACACCATTAAGAGACCAGCAGATCAGTGGCCAAGAGTCACCATTCTTCACAATTCCAGGAAGTTTCCAGGAGAAGACAAGGAAACAAGGGCAAGAACAAAGCCTCCTTCAACCAGAGGAGTAAAGAGTCAGACCCTATGATTCAGAAGCTGTTGGATTTGGTAAAAGAAGGGCACAAGAACCAGAAGTAGTTGTAAACCACTCTATAATCAGTAGTCCTAGTAATAGAAACATTACCCCCACTCAGACCAAACATAACATTGTCACATCTGAGAGTAGCCTCAACAGTAATACACTGTGGTTACAAATGTCCCAATATACTGAGCAATCTGCAAAGCAGTTTGCGGAACTTGAAGTCAGCCATGAGAGGATGAAAAAATTACAAGCCTCCATGGAAAAAATAGTTAAAAATATTCAAGAAGGACATGCTCAATTGAGCAAAGCCTCTGAAGAAACTAACAAAGGACTGAATCTAGTCTTTCAAGAACAACACCACAGCAAAAAGGGACAGGGATTGTCTGGACCAAGAAATAAAAAAATTGTTTAATGTCTACCATAACTTGAAGCCCCAACCACAAGGCCAAGTTATGGAGAATTCATATCAACCAGATGCCATGTTGATGAATAAGGCAAGATTTCCAGCACATTACCAATATGGAGATGGAATGTCTTATTCAGAGAAGGAAGCCTTGAACCAGCTTCCTGAGGCCTCAAGCTGGCCCAAATTCTCTGGATCAGGAGAATATGATCATATGGGACTCATAGATTATATTGATGGACTCTTCATTGATGTACCAAGCATACCAGACTACTGGATTGCTGCTAGATTGAATATTGCACTTAAAGGTCATGCTAGTATATGGTACACAGAAATGAAAGAAATCCATGGCAGAAGAAACTGGCCATGGTGGAAGAGTCATATCATCCAAAAGTACAGTAATGGAACTTAGATATGGCAGAAGGCCATGTCATTTGAAAATGACAGTTACTCTGTGGACAAGGATCCATATGAGTGGTGCCTTAGACAGTCAAAAAGAGTTAAAGCTATTGATCCTCAGATGAACATTCAAATGAGGAATCACAAACTCCTGACACAACTGCCAAGAGAACTAGAGCATGCAGTAAAATGCAGATGCAACCAAAATTGCACTCTAGATGACATTTCCAACACCTTACAAGACATAAGGAAAAGGAATAATATAGGGAAATTCACCCCATATAAGAGCAGTGGTTTCAAAGAGAAACAACCTTTTAGGGTGGAGTTCAAAGACAAACCCAAAGAAAGAGTGACAGAAGTGGCAAAGAAGAAGAATTCTTGTCACAATTGTGGTTCAACAGACCACTATGCCAACAACTGTCCAAAGGCAAAGAAAAAAGTCTATGCCATTGAGAAAGTCCCAGAGGAGGAATCACCAACAAAGGATTCTGAATAAGACTCTATGAGTGATGCCATCAGAGAACAATCTGATGATGAACAGGACCCAAGAGAAGAATTTTCAGTGGATTACAAAGGGGAAGCCCCACGGGAAATCCAGGACATACAGTTGGAAGCAGGCATGCCACAAGATGCTTCCAACAAAAACTTGTGCAAACATACACAAGATGCCCAAAAATTCCTGGTTACACCAACCAAGGGAATGGCATATATACATGGAACAGCCACAAAGATGACTGTCTGTATTGACAATGCTCAGCATCCACTGATCATTGATAGTGGAGCACACTTCTCCATAGTGGCCAAAGGTTATCTGGATAACCACTACCCAAATTGGGAAAACCAGCTCTTGCCCATCAAGGCAAAGAACTTTAAAAGTACCTCAGGGAAGATGACTTCCATTGGTACAATTATCAAAGAGATAATTATACCCCACAGGAAGGGTAATATCAGACTCAACCCAGAGTTTTTAGTGCTTAATGATGCCCACATCAAAGATTCTTACTGGGAACAGACTAACAGAGGATGTATGGCATAGATATTTATAACAGTAAAAATAGGCACATTACCATTGGTACCAACAAGGAAAAGAAATTTTCACTTGACATATACCAGATATCTTCTCAAGATCCACTAGAAGAACTTCTGAATGAGTTCAGAGAGGGACAGTTTAGCACTACCCTCACCAGTAAACAAAAACTAAGTTTACTGAAGATGCTGAGAAAGAACACACCAGCAGTTGCCATTGGTGAAGAACCATTGGGCAAGATCAAAGGGCATGATATAGAGCTATATCTGGATGTGGAAAGACCTTATCCACCCATGCTGAGGAGACCTCCTTATCCAGCAAGCCTGGAAACCAGGAAAGAAATTGAGAAACATATCAATGAAATCTTGGATATGGATGTCATCAGGAAGATTGGACATAATGAAATAGTGGAAATCACCACCCCAGTCCTAATAACCTGGCATGATGGCAAGTCTAGACTGTGTGGAGACTTCAGAGCTCTGAATAACTACACAAAAGCAGACAGGTACCCTATACCCAGGATACCTCATGCCTTGGATAAACTGGCAAAAGCCAAATACATAACCAAAATGGATTGTATGAAAGGCTTCCACCCAAATGGAGTTAAGCCAAAATCCATGAAATTACTCAGAATAATATGCCATATTGGTATATATGAGTATAGCAGGATGCCATTTGGCATCAAAAATGAACCAGCCCACTTCCAAAGGATGATGGACACAATATTTCAAGAAGAAATATTGGAAGGCTGGATGGTGGTATATATTGATGATATCATTAGATACTCAGAGACATGGGAAAACCATGTGCAATACATAGACAGAGTGCTAAGTAAATGTACACCCATCAATCTTAAGATTTCACTGAAAAAGTGCAATTTGGGCCAACAAGAGTTACTGGCTCTAGGACATAAAGTCTCAGGTCTTAGTCTGGCAATTGACCAGAATAAAGTAGCAGCAGTACTGCAAAAGCCAGTACCAAAGAGCATCAAAGAGATGCAATATTTCCTTGGATTTGCTAGCTACTATAGAAAACACATCAAGAATTTTACCCACATAACTAGTAGTTTATACAAGTTGTGTTCAAAAGATGTAGTTTTTGAAATCACCAAAGAAAGGAGGGATGCATATGATAGGATCAAATATGAACTCACAAATGCACCTGTACTAATCTTACCTGACTTTGAACTACCATTCAAGTTATACATAGATGCAGCATGTAGTCAAGGCCTAGGAGCAGCCCTTCACCAAAGACAAATTCTGGATGGTGAACCAAGAGAAGGAGTAATTTGCTACATCTCAAGGCAACTGAAAGATTCAGAAGACAGGTATGGGGCCACCCAGACTGAGTGTCTATGTCTAGGGTGGGCTCTAGAAAAACTCTATTATTATCTGGAGGGTGCAGTCTTTGAAGTCTACACAGACTGCACAGCCTTGAAGTCTTTACTGAACATTAAGACTACAAATAGACACATGCTGAGATGTCAAATAGCCATCCAGGAGTATAGAGGGAACATGCCCATCATATACAAAGAAGGTAAAAGTCATACCAATGCAAATGGCCTTAGCAGATGGCCACTGGATAATGTCAAGAGCAATCCAGCTTATGACCCTGAAGTTTCAGCCAAAATCCCTATCCATTTCATGGAAATAGATAGGAGGAAGAACTTCATATTTTCTCAATGGGCACCAAAGGGTGGTACCCTTGACAGTGGGAACACTGATTCAGAAGTAACAGAAGCTCCCATACTGGGAATAGGTTCCTCAGAACTACACAACAAATTTTTCAGTGCAGTACTGAAGTCTTATGCCAAACACAAACAATGTGGCATATTACTACAACTTCTTCAACAAAAGTACAGGAGTCCAGAACTGGAATCCCAGCTGTAAGCAACTTGGTTGAGGGCCTATAAGGGTAACAAGTCCTCCCTTATAGATGGACTGCTCTACCATAGAGAAAAACACACAAGTGCACTCACAGTGGTAGACAGAGACCACATCTCCCTGATCCTGCAGGAATGCCATGACTGCCCCTATATGGGACACATGAGTCAAGACAGGACCAAGGAGAGGGTAGCAAGCACAGCTTGGTGGCCCAAGTGGGAACAATAGTTGAGTGAATAAATCAACACTTGTGAAAGATGCCAAAAGGCAAATAGGAAACATGGGAAGAAGTATGGGTTACTTCAACATATAGAAGAACCCAAACACCCATGGGAAACCATCAACATGGACTGGGTTACAGGACTTGTCCCAGGAGGCAAAGAAAACTACAATGCCTGCTTGATCATAGTTGATAAGTTCAGCAAGAGCATGAGGTGTCTACCATGCCACAAGGAAGACACAGAGATGGATACTGCTCTGTTATTTTGGAATAACATCATATCCACCTGTGGAGTCCCTAAGATCATCATCAGTGGTAGGGACCCAAAATTCACATCTGAATTTTGGACCAACTTGTATGACATGCTTGGCACCAAGCTTGCGTTTTCAACAGCTTACCATCCACAAACAGATGGCCTAGCAGAGAGGATGATCCAAACAATGGAGGGCATCCTTAGGAGGTTCTGTGCCTATGGCATGGAATATAAGGACCATGAAGGATATACCCAAGACTGGGTTACCCTTCTACCAGCAGTCCAACTGGCTTATAATACAAGACAGCACTCTACCACAGGAAAAACACCTGCACTGGTAGAGAAAGGGTGGAACCCCTTATTGCCTGTGGATCACTTGAAGAAGAATCTTCTGACCATCCACCCCACAGCCAAAGACTTCCATAATATGTGGAAGAGCGCTTGTGACACAGCTGCTAAATGCATAGCTGAGGCAAAAGATTATAATAAGAAGAGGTGGGAAAAGACACACATGGAACCTGACTTTAAGGAAGGGGACCAGGTATTAGTGTCTACACTGAGGTTCAACAATATTAAAGGACCCAAGAAGATGAGAGACTCATTTGTAGGGCCCTTCACTATCATTAAGTTGGTAGGCAAGAATTCAGTGGAAGTCAAGCTCACAGAGGCGTTTTCCAGGAAACACCCAGTCTTTCCAGTGAGTTTGGTCAAGCCATACTTCCAAACAGAAGAAGGTAAATTCCCCTCCAGGAAGAAGAACCTCACACTACAAGAAATAGTGGAATTAGAAAACTCCCCAGGACCTGTGAGTAAGATCATCAAGGCCAGGAAGATCAGACTTAATGGGAAGGATCGAAGACAATACTTAGTCAGATTCAAGAACCAAACAGCTGATAAGGACAAATGGTTGGCAGAAGATGCCATACCAGATGGGAACCTTCATTTGAGAAGATTCAGAGCCTCTAGGAGTACTGAAAAGTGCCATCAATGATGAGCCTTTTTTAGAGGGAGGGTATGTCAGCCTGTGACTCAAAACCATAGCACAAGCATGACAGCCAAAATACAATAAATCAATGGTATAGCCAAGATATCACCAAAACATGGACCTGAGCCAAATTAGCTCAAAAGGTATCAAACAAAAGAGGAAACCCACACCTTTCTTAATATATAAGTCCCATAACCATAGGACAAAGAATAACAAAGTTATTCCTGCTCCAAGTTCTTGCTGAGCATAAACCTTGATTTTCACCTCTCATCTAAAATCCAGAAGGGGAGGCTTAACCGCATCAAATGTGTATTATAAATGAAGCTCCAAGCCAGGGATATTCAATGGTACTAGCCAAACTGAGCTAGCACCAGTATTACTTGAGTTATGGCCAAATTCAGGCCAAATAAGGCTGAACAAAAAATTCACCTCTCATCTAACTTTTGAGGTTTTAGTGTGAGATACCTAAGGTGCAGTCTTACTTTCCTCATCCTGCTCTTGAATTCCTACGTAGTAGAACTTTCAAAAACAGCTATACTCTTGGAAAATAATCAGGTATACTCTTAATTTAGAAGTATTGTAGTCTTTATTATTGTAATCCAACAGGTAAATCTGCACCCAGGGCATTCAACAGCGCTCACCACCACTATTGAAAAATAGTAAAGGCCTTCTATTTCAGCTATAAACCCTTATTATCAAGAAATACCTTTGTTTTATCACTTTATTTCCGTGTCACAGTCAAAGTTAAATCTGTAACTAGCCTAATTACTGCTTCTACATAGACTCAACCTGACATAGACTTAATACAGCATTTAGAGGACATGCTAGTATTTGGTACACAGAAATGAAAGAAATCCATGGTGGAAGAGTCAAATCATTCAAAAGTACAGCAATGGTACTTGGATATGGCAAAATACCATGTCATTTGAAAATGACAAGTATTTGGTGGACAAAGATCCACATGAATGGTGTCTTAGACAGTTCAAAAGACTTGAAGCTATTGATCCTCAAATGAACATTCAGATGAGGAATCACAAACTCCTGACACAAATTCCAGGAGAACTATAACATGCAGTAAAATGCAGATGCCACCAAAATTGCACTCCAGATTACATTGCAAATACCTTACAAGATGTAAGTAAAAGGACAAATATAGGGAACTATTCCCCATATAAAAGCAGTCGTTTCAAAGAGAAAGAACCTTTTAGTGTAGAGCTTAAAGACAAACCCAGAGGGAGAATGGCAGAAGTGATAAAGAAGAAAAATTCTTAGTCACAATTGTGGTTCAACAGACCACTATGCCAACAGCTGTCCAAAGGCAAAGAAAAAAGTCTATGCCATTGAGAAAGTCTCAGAGGAGGAATTCCCCACAGAGGATTCTGAATCAGACTCTATGGGAGATGCCATCAGAGAACAATCTGATGAAGAGCAAGACCAAAGAGAGGAACCTTTAGTGGCATACCAAGAGGACACCCCACTAGAAATCCAGGACATACAGTTGGAAGCAGGCATCCCACAAGACACTGCCAATAAAAACTTGTGCAAACATACGCAAGATGCCCAGACATTCCTGGTCACACCAAGCAAAGGAATGGCATACATACATGTGACAGCCGCAAAAATGACTTTTTGCATTGAGAATGCTCAACACCCATTTATCATTGACAGTGGGGTACACTGCTCCATAGTGGCCAGAAATCATCTGGACAACCACTTCCCAAATTGGGAAATCCAAATCTTGAAAACCAAGGCAGAAAACTTCAAAAGTGCTTCAGTGAATATGACCTCCATTGGGACAATTATCAAACAGATAATTATACCACACAGGAAGGGTAATATCATACTCAACCCAGAGTTTGTAGTGCTTAATGATGCCCACATCCAAGGATTCTTACTGGGGACAGATTACCAGAGGATGCATTGTATTTATATTTACAATAGTAAGAACAGGCACATTACCATTGGTACCAACAAGGAAAAGAAACTTTCACTTGATATATGCCAGATATCTTCCCAGGATCCACTGGAAGAACTACTTAAAAAATTCAGAGAGGGCCAGTTCAGCACTACCCTCACCAGTAAACAGAAACTAATTTGATGAATGCTGAGGAATAATAGACCAGCATTTGCCATTGGTGAAGAACCATTAGGCAAAATTTGTCAAATAGAGTCTATGTTGAAGTAGTAATTAGGCTATTTACAACTAGAACTTTCACTGTGATATGTAAAAAATGATTTTAAAGTAAGGGTGTTTGAGTAAAATAATGATTTATAATATAATTAAAGGGTTCTAATACTAAAAAATAGTGGTGGTGAGCACTATTGAGAACCCTGGGTGCAGTCTTACCAGTTGGATTACTATAATAAGATCTACAATAATTAAAATTATAATTATACCTGATTTATTACCCAAGAGTAAAACTGTTTTGAACAGTTTACTACATAGGGTATTCAAGAGAAGGATGAGGAGACAATTCTGGCTGTGAAAAGCCTTCTTTTTATCCTGAAATGGGGTGGAAAGGGTGCTAGACCTTTCCACATAGAGGAAGTGTAATATTTTCACTCTCTAGGACTGGCTTGTGGTTTGCAAACAGTCTGTATATCCTGTATTGGGCTCAGATGTGATTTTGAAACCACATCTGGGCAGTTTTCACCAATACAGGGTGAAAATGTTTATCTGTGGACCTCACAGCCTGATTCTGACATGTATGACATGTAGAATTCTGAACAGAAACTGTATGGAACCCCAGTATTGACTGACATATGAGGTATTGAAGTAAAAAAAAGCTTCTTCATCTATTTGACACCTCATATTCATGGTTATGGGATATTATCCCATGGTAAGGATGTATATAACAGCAGGTGGGAATCTGACCTTAAAACTGCCATAACGTTGTCAATTCTTGAGATATCAACCTCAAAATTGGTTTGGTGTGTAGCCCTGTATGTGCTCTACACAATGGTACCTCATTTAATATGGGTATTATTAAATATGGCAAAGTCATCCCATGTACAGGAATTTTGTACATTTGCATGGTATAGCCAAAAAGCTGTATTGAGCTTATTTGCCCCATAACCTTTGTTTTAGTTGAGCTATGGGGAAATGGATGACACCATAAGATAGCCCTGATTGTGCTCTTTCCAAAAAGACCCCACTTCAAGTATCTCACACTCAAACTGTAGAAATTAGATGAGAGGTGAATGGTTTGTTCACCCATATTTGGCCTGAAATTGACCATAACTCCAGTAATATTGGTGCTAGCTCAGTTTGGCTGGTGCCATTAGATAGCCCTGGCTTTGGGCTTCCTTTGGAGTACCCATTTGATGGGGTTAAGTCTCTCCTTCTGGATTTCAGATGAGAGGTGAAAATTAATGTTTATGCTCAGAAATAACTTTGTTATTTCTTGTCCTATGGTAATGGGACTTATATTTTCAAAAAAGAGGTGCGTTTACTCTTTCTTTTGATACCTTTTGAGATGATTTGGCTCAGATCCATTTTTTGGTCTTATCTTGGCTATACCATTGGTTTATGGTATTTTGGCTGTCATGCTTGTGCTCTGGTTTTGAGTCATAGGCTGACATAACCTCCCTCTAACAAGGCTCATCATTGATGAGACTGTTCAGTCCTCCTAGAGGCTCTGAATCTCCTTAAATGAAGGTTCCCATCTGGTATGGCATCTTCTGCCAACCATTTGTCCTTATCAGCTGTTTGGTTCTTGAATCTGACTAAGTATTGTCTTTGATCCTTCCCACTAAGTCTGGCCTTCCTGGCCTTGATGATCTTACTCACAGGTCCTGGAGAGTCCTCTACTTCCACTATTTCTGGTGGTGTGAGGTTCTTCTTCCTGGAGGGGAATTTACCCCCTTCTGTTTGGAAGTATGGCTTGACCAAACTCACTGGAAAGACTGGGTGTTTCGTGGAAAACTCCTCTGCAAGCTTGACTTCCACTGAATTCTTGCCTACCAACTTAATAATAGTGAAGGGCCCTACAAATGAGTCTCTCATCTTCTTGGGTCCTTTAATATTGTTGAAGTTCAGTGTAGACACTAATACCTGGCCCCCTTCCTTAAAGTCAGGTTCCATGTGTGTCTTGTCCCGCCTCTGCTTATTATAATCTTTTGCCTCAGATATGCATTTAGCAGCTGTGTCACAAGCTCTCTTACACATATCATGGAAGTCTTTGGCTGTGGGGTGGATGGTCAGAAGATTCTTCTTCAAGTGACCCACAGGCAACAAGGGATTCCACCCTTTCTCTACCAGTGCAGGTCTTCTTCCTGTGGTAGAGTGCAGGCTTGTATTATAAGCCAGTTGGAATGCTGGTAGAAGGGTAACCCAGTCTTGGGTATATCCCTCATGGTCCTTGTATTCCATTCCATAGGCACAGAACCACCAAAGGATGTCCTCCATTGCTTGGATCATCCTCTCAGCTAGGCCATCTGTTTGTGGATGGTAAGCTGTGGAAAAGGCAAGCTTGGTGCCAAGCATGTCATAGAAGTTGGTCCAGAATTCAGATGTGAATTTTGGGTCCCTACCACTAATGATGATCTTAGGGACTCCACAGATAGATATGATGTTATTCCAAAAAAACAGAGCTGTATCCATTGCTGTGTCTTCATTGTGGCATGGTAGACACCTCATGCATTTGCTGAACCTATCAACTATGATCAAGCAGGCATTGTAGCTTTCTTTGCCTCCTGGGACAAGTCCTGTAGCCCAGTCCATGTTGATGGTTTCCCATGGGTGTTTGGGTTCTTCTATATGTTGAAGTAACCCATACTTCTTACCATGTTTCCTATTTGCCTTTTGGCATCTTTCACAAGTGTTGATGTATTCACTCAACTCTTGTTCCCACTTGTGCCACCGAGCTGTGCTTGCTACCCTCTCCTTGGTCCTATCCTCACTCATGTGTCCCATATAGGGGCAGTCATGGCATTCCTGCAGGATCAGAGAGATGTGGTCCCTGTCTACCACTGTGAGTGCACTTGTGAGTTTTTCTCTGTGGTAGAGAAACCCATCTATAAGGAGGAACTTGTGATCCTTATAGGCCCTTAACCAAGTTTCTTACAGCTGGGATTCCAGTTCTGGACTCCTGTACTTTTGTTGAAGGAGTTGTAGTAATATGCCACACTGTTTGTGTTTGGCATAAGACATCAGTACTGCACTAAAAAATTCATTGTGCAGTTCTGAGAAGCTTATTCCCAATATGAGAGTTTCTGTTCCCTCTAAATCAGTGCTTCCACTGTCAAGGGTACCACTTTCTGGTGCCCATTCAGAAAATATGAAGTTCTTCCTCTTATCTATTTCCATGAAATGGATCGGGATCTTGGCTGCAACCTCAGGGTCATAAGCTGTATTGCTCTTGACATTATCCAGTGGCCATCTGCATTGGTATGACTGTTACCGTCTTTGTATATGATGGTCATGTTCCCTCTATACTCCTGGATGGCTATTTGCCATCTCAGCATGTGTCTATTGGTAGTATTCATGTTCAGTAAAGACTTCAAGGCTGCAAAGTCTGTGTAGACTTCAAAGACTGCACCCTCCAGATAATAATGGAGTTTTTCCAGAGCCCAGACTAGACCTAGACATTCAGTCTGGGTGGCCCCATACCTGGCTTCTGAATCTTTCAGTTGCCTAGAGATGTAACATATTACTCCCTCACTTGGTTCACCATTCACTATTTGTCTTTGGTGAAGGGCTGCTCCTAAGCCTTGGCTACATGCTGCATCTATATATAGCTTGAATGGTAGTTCAAAGTTAGGCAAGATGGGCACAGGTGCATTTGTGACTTCATGTTTGATCCTCTCATATGCATCCCTCCTTTCCTTGGTAATTTCAAAAACTACATCTTTTGACAATAACTTTTATAAACTACTAGTTATGTGGGCAAAATTCTTAATGTGGTTTCTATAGTAGCTAGTAAATATAAGGAAAGATTGCATCTCTTTGATGCTCTTTGGTACTGGCTTTTGCAGTACTGCTGCCACTTTATTCTGGTCAATTGCCAGACTAAGACCTGAGACTTTATGTCCTACAGCTAGTAGCTCTTTTTGGCCAAAGTTACACTTTTTCAGTGAAATCTTGAGATTGATGGGTTTACATTTACTGAGAACTCTGTCTATGTATTGTACATGGTCTTCCCATGTCTCTGAGTATATAATGATATCATCAATATATACCACCATCCAGCCTTCCAATATTTTGTCTTGAAATATTGTGTCCATCATCCTTTGGAAGTGGGCTGGTGCATTTTTGATGCCAAATGGCATCCTGGTATACTCATATATGCCCATGTGGCATATTATTCTGAGTAATTTCATGGAGTTTGGTTTAACTCCATTTTGGCAGAAGCCTTTCATACAATCCATTTTGGTTAGTATTTGGCTTTTGCCAGTTTATTCAAGGCACGGGGTATCCTGGGTATAGGGTACCTGTCTGCTTTTGTGTAGTTATTCAGAGCTCTGAATTCTCCACACAATCTAGACTTGCCATCATGCCAGGTGATTAGGACAGGAGTGGTGATTTCCACTATCTAATTATGTCCAATCTTTCTTATGACATCCATGGCAAGGAGTTCATTGATGTGTTCTTCCATTCATTTTCTGGTTTCCAGGCTTGCTGGATAAGGAGGTCTCTTGAGCATAGGTAGATAACGTCTTTCCACATCCAGATATAGTTCTATATCATGGCCTTTTATATCTCCTAATGGCTCTTCACCAATGGCAAATGCTGGTCTGTTTTTCCTCACCATCTTCAGTAAACTCAGCTTTTGTTTACTGGTGAGGGTAGTGCTAAACTGTCCCTCTCTGAATTCATTCAGAAGTTCTGCTAGTGGATCTTGAGAAGATATCTGGTATATGCCAAGTGAAAATTTCTTTTCCTTATTGGTACCAATGGTAATGTGCCTATTTTTACTGTTGTAAATATCTATGCCATAAATCCTCTGGTAGTCTGTTCCCAATAAGAACCCTTGGATGTGGGCATCATCAAGCACTACAAACTCTGGGTTGAATCTGATATTACCCTTCCTGTGGGGTATAATTATCTCTTTGAGAATTGTACCAATGGAAGTCATCTTCCCTGAGGCACTTTCAAAGCTCTTTGCCTTGGTGGGCAAGAGCTGTTTTTCCAAATTTGGGAAATGGTTATCCAGATAATTTCTGGCCACTATGGAGCAGTGTGCCCCACTATCAATGATCAATGGATGTTGAGCATTGTCAACACAGACAGTAATGTTAGTGGCTGTTCCATGTATATATGCCATTCCTTTGGGTGGTGTAACCAGGAATGTTTGTGCATCTTGTGTATGTTTGCAGTATCTTTTGGCATGCCTGCTTACAACTTTATGTCCTGAATTTCTAGTGGGGTTTCCTCTTGGTATTCTAATAGAAATTCTTCCCTTGGGTCTTGGTCATCATCAGATAATTCTCTGATGGCATCACCCATAGAGTCTGATTCAGAATCCTCTGTTGGGGATTCCTCCTCTGGGACTTTCTCAATGGCATAGACTTTTTTCTTTGCCTTTGGACAGTTGTTGGCATAGTGGTCTGTTGGACCAAAATTGTGACAAGAATTCTTCTTCTTTGTCACTTCTGCCACCCTTTCCTTGGGTTTGTCTTTAAACTCTACCCTGAAAGGTTGTTTCTCTTTGAAACTACTGCTCTTATATGGGGTGAATTTCCCTATATTAGTCCTTTTCCTTATGTCTTGTAAGGTGTTGGCAATGTCAACTAGAGTGCAATTTTGGTTGCATCTGCACTTTACTGCATGTTCTAGTTCTCCTGGCAGTTGTGTCAGAAGTTTGTGATTCCTCATTTGGATGTTCATCTGAGGGTCAATGGCCTTAAGTCTTTTAGACTGTCTAAGACACCGCTCATATGGATCTTGTCAACAGAGTATTTGTGATTTTCAAATGACATGGTCTTTTGCCATATACAAGTACCATTACTGTACTTTTGGATTATTTAACTGTTCCACCATGGCCAGTTTCTTCTGCCATGGATTTCTTTCATTTCTGTGTACCATATACTAGCATGACCTTTAAATTCAGTATTCAATCTAGCAGTAATCCAGTAATCTGGTATGCTTGGTACATCAATGAAGAGCCCATCAATATAATCTATGCATTCCATATGATCATATTATCCTGTTCCAGAGAATTTGGGCCAGCTTGAGGCCTCAGGAAGCCATTTCAAGGCTTCCTTCTCTGAATAAGACATGCAATCTTCATCCTGGTATTGTGATGGAGATCTTTCCTTATTCATCAACATGGCATCTGGTTTGATGTCATCTGGTTGATATGGACTTTCCATAACTTGGCCTTGTGCTTGGGGCTTCAAGTTATGGTAGACATTAAACAATTTGTTTATGTCTTGGTCCAGAAAATCCCTGTCCCTTCTGCTGTGGTGTTCTTCTTGAAAGACTAGATTCAGTGTTTTGTTGGTCTCTTCAGAGGCTTTGCTCAATTGAGCATGTCCTTCTTGAAGATTTTTAATTATTTTATCAATGGAGGCTGTTAATTTATTCATCCTCTCATGGCTTGTTTCAAGTTCTGCAAACTGCTTTGCAGATTGCTCAGAATATTGGGACATTTGTAACCACAGTGTATCACTGTGAATGTTATTCTCAGATGTGACAATGTTATGTTCCATCTGAGTGGGGTTAATGTTTCTATTACTAGGACTACTGATTCTAGAGTGTTTTACAACTACTTCAGGCTTTTGTGCACTTCTTTCACCAAATAAAACAACTTCTGGATCATGGGGTCTGATTCTTTCTGCCTTTGGCTGAAAGAGGTCTTGTTTTTCCCCTTGTATCCTTTTATTCTCCTGGAAAACTCCTGGAATTGTGAAGATTGGTGACTCTTGGTCATTGATCTGTTGGTGTCTGAATGGTGTGAAGCCACTGGAGAGCTGATTTGGCCTTCTCTCTGTGAGCCTGAAGGAATCTGAGTAGGCCCTGTCTGGGTTAACTGTTCTTCTATAGCTTGGATAGTGGCTTGATTCTCCATTATCCTCTGTGCCCTTGCCTCCAGGAGTCTGAACTTTCTGGTAGGATTTCAACCTTTGGTGATTATCATAAGGGTGTCTGCTGCTTTTGGCAATTTACCTTTAGAGGTTACAACTGGGTTAATGACTGTAATCTTCCCCGTACAAGCTGTTAACATTGTTTTACCTTGTATTGATGCAGAGGTTTGTGGTTTTATATTCCTCTGATTGGCAATGGGTGTCCACCTTTTAGCTGTTATAAGGCCTTCACTATGCCTCTTTCCTTTTCCCTTGCTTCCCTCTGGTTCTGAGGGTGTCACTGGTATGCTGGCCTGTGACTGGGTCTCTAGTGGGATTTGGTTTTCTTCCACTGAATCAGACAGGAGAAAGAGGTCTTATTGTGAGTTAAGACTTCTTAAAATGCTCTTTGCACATCTAAGAATGGCCTCTGGGAAATATATGTCTATATTATGACCTTGTATTATGATGGTGTAATTGAATTAACAATTCCACATCAGAAATACAGATTACAGATATCTGGCACACTGTTTGTATACCAGTATCTCACAGATTAACTTGTAAATAGCAAGTATAATCTGAAAAAGTGGTTATGTCAGAGGTAATTGAAATTAAAAATATACCCAACCACGTCTCAACTGTCTGTTTTACAGTAAAAGGTGTCCTTATTCAATTAAAAAAGGACTATACTAACTGCTTAATGTGTTCAAATATGTAAAACACACCAAAAATAGGGTTTTGTGGTGATTAAATTATAATCAACCATGAAACAAGGCAAAAAATAAAAGAAAACACAGTGGTATACAGCATATACCACTTCAAAAAATGAGTAAAAGATATTTGTCTTATTTATTTTTTGATAAGCATTATGCCTAAAAAAGAGAAACAAAACTTTCAGAATGAAAAAAATAAGAAAAAACTCACTTATAAGGTCCAAAAAGGTTTAAAAACATGGCCAGGCACCCAAAATGTTGGGCTGAGTCTATGATGAAGGTGTAATAAGGCTATTTAAAACTTTAACTATGAATGTGACACAGTAAAATTAATTTAAAAGAAGTTTATAATGGATAATAAAAGTTTAAGATTGAATAATAAGGGCTTTACTATTGTGAAATAGTGGTGGTGAGCACTATTGAAAGCCCTGGGTGCAGTCTTACCAGTTGGATTACTATAATAAGAGCTACAATACTTAAGAATTTAAAGTATAAACTTATTTTTTTCCAAGAGTATAACTGTTTTTGACAGTTGTACTAGGTAGGAATTCAAGAGCAGGATGAGGAAACCTTTTCTGGTGGAGAAAAGGCCTCTTTTTATCCTAAAATGGGGTGGAATGGCCCTCTAGACCATCCATGTAGAAGAAGTGAAGAGTTTTTCACTTCAGAGTACTAGCTTGTGGCTTTCATAGTGCCTGTATGCGCTTTATTGGGCTCAGGTGTGTTTTGAAACCACATCTGGGCAGTTTTCACCAAGACAGGGTGCAAACTTTCATCCGGGGACCACATAGCCCTTGCCTCACGTGTATGAGACATAGAATGTTGTAAAGAACCTGTATGGGACCCCAGTATTGAATGAATTATGAGGTATTGAAGTATAAAAATGCTTTTTTGTATATTTGACACCTCATAATCATACTTATGGGAGAATATCCCACAGTAAGAATGTATTGGTCTAATTGGGGGATTTTGAGCTTAACACTGCCATAACTTTGTCAGTTTTTGAGATATCAAGCTAATGGTTGGTTCATTGTGTAGCCCTGGATGTGTCCACACAACGGTACATCATTTGATATGGTTATCATCAAGTATGGCAAAGATATGCCATGTACAAGGATTTTTTGTACATATATATGTTTTGCTTAAAAGCTGTATAGAGCTTGTTTTCCCCATAACCTTTGTTCTAGATGAGATATGGGGAAATGGATGGAACCATCAGATAGCCCTGATTGTGCTCTTTCTAAAAAGACCTCACTTTCAGTATCTCACACTAAAACTGTAGAAGTTACAAGAGAGGTGAATATTTTAATCACCCTTATTTGACCTTGTTTTGGTCATAACTTCTGTAATTCTGGTGCTACCTCAGTTTGGCTAGTACCATCAAATAGCCCTTACTTAGAGCTTCATGTTGAATACCCATTTGATGGGGTCAAGCATCTTCCTCTGTATTTCAGATGAGAGGTGAAAATTAAGGTTTATGCTCAGCAACAACTTTGAGCAGGAATAACTTTGTTATTATTTGTCCTATGATGATGGGACTTGTATATTCAGAAAGGAATGAGTTTCCTCTTCCTTTTGATACCTTTCAAGATTATTTGGCCCAGGTCCATGTTTTGGTGGTATCTTGGTCATACCATTGATTTATGGTATTTGGCTGTCATGCTTGTGCTCTGGTTTTGAGTAACAGGCTGAAATCAACTTGGTAACCAAGTTCCCAAGAGGGTTTAGTGTATTAATTGGGAAATGATAAGCCATGGGTTCAAGCTTTAGAGCTGTCCACACCTCAGAGGCTTCAGAAGTTGGGCAACCTGGCTCTCTTTGATGTCTTTTGTCCCCCTTAGCTATTTTCAGGTCAATAATAGTAATTCAGGCTTCAAGACTGATATCCACCATGGGTGTACCAAACTTTTATGTAATAATCCTTGGATTTTAAGAGCCACAAAAAATTTATACCACTAATGTTAGTGTATATGTAACATGAGATTTCTCACATTCCCAATATTCTGGTGTGAAATTGAGAAAAACAATAATTTTTACAATTCTTTTATGTGGTATTGATGCTTTGGTATTGAAGTATTTCCCATATAGCTGCCTCATAGAGTTAATTTTAGCTTATTCACTCTATACAGCTACCCTAGGTGAATTTCTGTGTAGAATCCAAATGTGAGCCTTAGAGGTAATTTCATATACCCAAAAGACCACAAATATAAAAAATAACATATTAATATAAATAAAATAAATTTATTTATATTATTAAAATAAAAATCAAAATATAAATATAAAATTATATTAAAAATAAAAAATTAATTATAATTTAAAAATAAAAAATACATTAAATTTTGTAAATATAAAATTACATTTATACTTGAAAAAATTAAGTAAAAATGAAATTTTAACAAAATTGTGAAAAAATAAATAAATTTGGAAAAAAGATAAATAAAATTTATTATAACTTTTTATCCACTAAATAAACATATAAAATTTATTTCACCATTGGATTCCTCATAAAAAATCAGGTGGGGTCACCTCTGAGTGAAATTCTTGTAACTCAACTCTAAATAAGCTTAAATTAAGTTTTTAGTATTTTCAATACAAAAGTTGAAAATCCTCAAAACCTTAATTTAATTCACACCACATGTGGTGTTAACCATCAATTTTTGTGTTAAAATTGAGGTGTTGTGTTTAGTTTAGAAGTTATGAGGAATTAAAGTATTTTCAATTGAATTCAATTGAAATGTCAAAATGTGCGCGTGTATTACATAAGTGAACTTTGCTTTACATATGAGGTGTCAATTATTACTGTATTGTACTGTACAATTGAATTGAATTACATATGTAAATTATAAGTATAATACATGATGAGGAATTAAAGGAAAAATAAATTGGAAAGATTAAATTTGGGGGGGAAAAGGAACTCCAGCTCTAAGGGGGAGCTAGACCCCCAAAATCCTTGCTGACAGGCGTGGGATGTCAAAATTCACGCAAAAGTTCATCACTTTTGGCCTGGAATTGAGTTACAGGGTCTGTGGACTCAATTGATGATGAGGTTTTGATACCAACTGGGGTAGTTTTAGCTGTTGCCAAGAGGGTAAAACTACCCTTAAGATAAAACCATCATAGTAAAAACAGTTTTAACTGGTTTCTACGTCTCTGAAACACATTCTGACGTGTTTTGAGGGCTCTAGGCCTGGTATTGCTATAGTAATGGCTGATTTAAGGGTCTAAAATGGTTTAAAATGGCTAAAAATGGCTTAAACCAGCCCTTTTTGGTCTAAACCAGGGTTCAATGATGCCATAATTGGCTTTTCTGTTGTCAGACTGTTTTTCACGACTGACAAGGGTAAATTTTACTTTTTGGAGTAAGAGAATTGATGGCTATAAAAGAATGTCTTCTTTTCCCCACTTTTCTCTTCATGTTAGAATCTTTTCCTTTTATTAATTAGTTTAAAACTGTTAAACCAATCAATCAAAGATTCCAACCACCACTTTTAAATCATTTTAATCCTTTTAACCACGTGAAAAAATCATTATAATCATTGTTTGTAACTCTTATAATCATTTTTACCCCTGAACCACCCCAAAAGTGAATTAAAGCATCTTTCATCACTGTAAACTTTGTCACTTTGTTTCCAAATTCACTCTGGTCACTTTTGGGCGTGTTTTCTCTTTAATATTCTTTTTAAAGACTTTGTTCTTTAATTAATTGCTTGCAGTTCTTTGCTCAATTAATTCCAATTGAAATTGCTCTTGAAGAAATTTCTTTTGTAGCCTTAAAATATCTCTTGTAGAGTATTTTTTGGATAAATCTTTATTGTTGGTAAAACAATAAATTTTTATATTATTGTTTTATACTAATAAAGTTATAAACAATAAAATTGGCGTGTTTTCTCTTAAAAATAATATTTCATACCATTTTTAACTGAATTTTACCTTATACAAATTTTGAGGACAGGAAAAGTACTTGATTTTTAATCAAAGTTTCATATCCACACCTTACACCAAATCTGTCCTTAATTTTATGGGTTTACTTACTCACAAAAAAGCTATTCACCTTTTACTGAATAAAAAGTGATGAATTTTGGATGTGAGCCTTGAGGTATATTTTAAATACCCAAATAGGCCACATTTATCTTAAAAAGAAATTTTGAATTATGCATAACTCATAAGTCATGCATATATCCAAAATTCATCATTTTTGATTTCAGAAAAGATAAATAACTTTTTATTGAGTAAGTAAATCCATTACAAATTCACCTAGGGTAGCTCCATAGAGTGAAGAAGCTCAAATTAACTCTTTGAGGTGGTAAAATGGAAAATACTTCAATACCACCTAAAAGATCTGTGAAATGTTTTGTTTTTCTTAATTTCATGCCAAAATAATGGGAATGTGAGAAATCCCATGCTACATATACACTAAGAATAGTGTTATGCATGTTTTGAGAACTTAATATCAGGGTATTCTTACATGGACTTTTGGTACACCCATAGTGGATATCTCACTTGAAGCTTAAATTTCTATTTCGACGTAAAAAATAAGCAAGGGGGACAAAAGACATCAAAGAGAGCCAGGGTACCCAACTTCTGAGGCCTCAGAGGCGTGGACAGCTCCAAAGCTTGGATCCATGTCTGATCTTGACCTAATTGGTAAACTAAAACCTTTTGAGAACTTGGTTACCATGTTACAACTACTGTAAATCTTAAGAAAATAGCAAATAACCTGCTATTTTGACGTGCCAAGGAGGTAAAGAGCTACTTAGGCTCCTGTAAACATGTCAATTCTTAATGATTTTCCATGGATAAACCCCAAAAGAGTAATTAAAACTCTTTTTGGACTTGTATCCATTGATTTACCTCATAGCAACCAGTGAAACACTGATATTTGCAATTCTACATAGAAATGAGGTAAAAACGTCAAAAATTCATTAAAAATACAATTCTTAATAAATCTTTCCGAAACTTTCAGGACCAATGGAGAACTGTATTATCTATGGTACAACCAAAAGGAATTACAGTTCTACTATTAAAATTCAAAGTTTTACTTACAGTCCATTTTTGACTATTCTACGTGAAACACTGAATCTTCAAAAATTTACAGTAATTAAAACCTGTGATGAAATTGGCAATAACATTGATAAATTTGAGAAATCAATGATTATTTTGGAATAAAAGAAGATTCACAGATGTTACTCCTTTTATTCTTAACCACATTGGGGTTGGTAGTCACGTAAAAGCATCAATTAAGTAATTATGATAATCTTACATGACAACAGATGATGCAATCAATAATCCAAAAAGGTTTATTGTTTTCTCACTAACTGGTTTTTCAGTTTTCTCCATGGCACGCCTCTGTGAGCTGTTATTGACTTAAAAGAGGCCTCTTCTTGCTGTTTTTTTCCAAATCATCATCTTATTATAATTTTAAATCATTATTACCAACAAGTAAGTATTAGTTATAGCTGTTCTTAAGTGTTTTAAACCTTTCAGAATCAATCAGAAAGACGTTAAATCTTAGAATTCAACTATATATTGTTGTAATACTGTTATAAATTCATTTTGATCCTTAAAATCCACAATTCTACGTCAAATTCCTCTATGGTATCTTCCAATAAGTTCTTTGGAATATTAGTGAGTGATTTATTCTTAATTCTTAAAGTTTTTCTATAAAATTAGTTTTCTTCAAGAATTATCATTATAATTATTCTTTCAAAAGATAATTATATATTAAAATAATTTTATTCTTTTAATAAAAGCAGTTTTATTATTAAAATCTTCTTGTAATTGATTCTTGTAGACAATTACTCGCTCACTGCTAAAATCACTAGTAGTGTTTAACACGTGAAAGAAATAATTCTTTAATTATTCAATTTTGGTTATAATAGCATTTTTGTTATTATATTTCATAAGAACATTAATAGTACTGTTGATTAATAGTAATATTATCATCAGTTTCATAGACACATCTTACATAGGATATATGCACGACTTATGTCTTATGCAAAGTTCAGAATTTATTTTAACATCAATGGCGGCCTATTTTGGTATGTAAAATATACTTCAAGGCTCACAATCTTTGTTAATTTGCTAAAGACACCTTTATGAAAAACATATTACTTTTTAGATGCTATGGTGTTCTATTCTCTGAATGATGTTGTTTCTCTATTTTCAAACATGGGTTTTGGTTCAATATTGCCCTTTTACCCAAATTTTGGAATCTTTATGCAAAGAATGTGTGATCTTTTAAAAAAAGAGAATCCAACCTTTTGAAAAGAAAATGAATGAAGAGTATTATAATTCTCAAAAACACATTTTTTTCTTAAATAACTGTTTGTTTTGAGTAAAAAATCATTTTCTTTGTCTAATTTATAGTTTTGTGAAGGAAGTTGTCTTGTTTAAGAAATGAGACTTTTGTTTGAGGATGAAGATTTGTAGCCAAAACTTTATACTTTTCATAATGATTAAAAACTTTTTGCATTCCCAAAGAAACATGCCACAGTCTATCTTGATTGATTTTATATTTTTATTGGGATATTTTCATGATTTTTCTTTTACTAACAAAAAATAAAAACTCATAAATTTTGTCAATTCCCAGAAGTATCTTTCAAACAATGATTTCTTTTGAGCAAAATAATTTTTGATTAAACTGAGTCTTCTTGAAAAATAGAAAAAGATTAAGAAAATTGGTAATATATTACTTGGGATTTTTTTGAAAAAATTAAGATTTTGATTTTTTTCATAACAATAATTAGTTTGAGAATAGGTCCTTTTGAGAGATCAATTTTTTTTTGAAAATTTGTGCTTATTAAAGTGTAAGGTATGGATATGAAAGTTTGATTAAAAATTAAGTGCTTTTCCTGTTCCCACAATTGTATAAGGTAAACTTGACTTAAAATGATAATTTTTTAAGATTTTCAACAGAAAAAACGCTGAATTTGTTGCTTTTAACCTTTTTTAGTATAAAACAATAATAATATATCAAAGAAATCTCTACAAGAGATATTTATGGATACAAAAGAAATTTCTTTGAGACAAACTTAAATTGGAATAAATTGAGAAAAGAACTGCAGGAAATTAATATAAGAAAAAAGTCTCCAGAAAGAATATTGAAGAGAAAACCTACCCAAAAGTGGCCAGAGTGAATTTGTAAACATACTGAAAAGCTTAACAGTGATGAAAAATGATTTAATTATCTTTTGTGGTGGTTCAAGGGTAAAAATTATAAGAAGAGTTAAAAACAGTGATTATAACAATTCTTTCAAATTCTTAAAAGGGGTGACTGTAATATTTTATTGATTTGTTTAACAGTGCTTGAACTAATTATAAAAGGAAAATATTCTAACATGAAGAGAAATGTGAGGCAAAGAAGACATTATTTTATAGCCACCAATCTTCATAATCCAAACTTAAAATTTATTCCAATACTTTGGGAGAAACATACTGAAAACAAAAAAGCCAATTATGGAATCATTGGACCCTGGTTTAGACCAATAAAGGGCTTGTTTTAGCCATTTTAGTCCCTTAAATCAGCCATATTTATGGTAATACTTTGTTTAAAGCCTTCAAAATGAATTAAAATGTGTGAAAGTGAACTTAAAGAAATTTCAAACTGTTTTAATAATATTTGTTCAGCTTAAGTGTAGTTTTGCCCTCTTGAAAACAGTTGAAACTGCCATGGTTGGTACCAAAACATCATTATCAATTGAGTCACAGATGCTTTGACTCAAATCCAGGCCAGCAGTGATTAATTTTTGAATGAATTTTGACATCCCATACCTGTAAGCAAGGAATTTGGGGAAGTCTAGAACCCTTGGAGCACAGAGTCCTTTCCCCCCCAAAATAATCTTTCCAATTTATTTTTTCTTAAATTCCTCATCATGCATTATAATGGAAATTTACATATGTAAACAAATTGAAAATTTACAGTACACAACTGAAATTATTGATTCAACATCTGTAAATCCAAGCTCACTTATTTAATACATGCACACAGTTTGACATTTCAATTGAAAATACTTGAATTCCTCATAGCTGCTAAACTACAAACCACACCTCAATTTTAGTACAAAAGTCAATGGTCAACATCACATGTGATGTAAATTAAATTGAAAATTTGAGGATTTTCAGATTTTCATACAGGAAATACTAAAAAATTGATATAATATTATTTAGAGTTGAGTTACAGAAGTTCTATTAAGAGGTGACCCCAGGTGATTTTTTATGACGAATCCAATTGCTCAATAATTTTCATAAGTGATTTATTGGAAAAACATTTATGTAAATTTTTAGTAATTTTTTTTTTGAAAAATATTTTAATTTCAATATTTTTGATGAAAATTTATTTTTACTTCAATTTTTCATGCAAAAATATATTTTCACATTTTCAAATTTTAATATGATTTTAATTGAAAATTATGCTTATCAATTTTGTTTTTAAATTTAAATTTCATGTTTATATTTTGATTTTGTTTGTATAATGAAAAGAAATCTACTATTTTTGACAATAACCTATTTCTATTCTTTGTGGTCTTTTGGGTATATGAAAATAACTCTAAGGCTCACATAAAACATCAACTTCTAGTGAGAAATTCATTCTTTCCTCATTGGAATGATAAAAAATTGTAAGGTTTGACTTTGTACCAATACGTGAATATTACAAATGTTCCTATTATTGTACTATGAATGTACTTATGAATTCAATAAATAAGATAAAGAATAATTATAATAATGAATTTTTATTATAATTAGTTCATAAAAAAATTATATTATTAAATACAAATAATAATATAATAAAAATAAACATATCAATATATAGTGATTAATATATGTAAAGCTCTTTATTATTGTTACAAACAAATAATATAGGGGCCAAAGATTGTTTTTTAATAATAAAAAACAATTGATAAAAATGATATTACCAATATTAAAGTTATATATTAATATATATACTATTTATATTAATAATAGAGATAAATTGGTACAAAAAGGGAGAATAACCTACTTTTAACACTTAATATAATAAGTTTGGTAGATTTTATGCCAAATAATGTAAATAAAACTTATTTAAATTGTATTTAAAAAATAAAATAAGATAAATTACAAATATTCTTAATTTTACATGGGAATAAGATTTTTAGAGAAATATAACAAAAAAATTAAAGAATTGATGTAATCACATAAATATTATCTATTATAATAAATATTACCTTTGGAAGTTGATAACATAACATAATTATATATAAAGAATAAAGATTTTACCTTTTTATTTTAGTGTTTTATTGTTTTTGATGCGTCTGAGGGGGAAATAGAGTAAAAAGAGCTCTATTTATAGTAAATCCCTCCCTTCTAGAGTCCAGCAGGCTTTCAGTAGACGTTTACTGATGGTATTCACTGGAACTGATCAGTTTTTCAAGGTTTAGTCATGAGTACATAATAATAAAACCATCTTATCTCATTATTACGCCATTATTTAGAGTTATCACTATAACTCTAAGGTTGATGACATCATAGGCTTGGAAGAAGCCTAAAATTTGTGGATTTTATTGGTATGAATCAAACTCCAATAGCAATAACCAGCTTTACCACTTACATGACTGTTAAACTTAAAATAAGATTACAGTGAGTGACCATAAATGATAAATTTTAAGCCTAAACTTTATCTTTAATATCTTTCAAGTTATACATGCTACAGCCATTAGGAGAGTGAATTCTGATTTCTTTGAATATACTAATTAAGTTTCCAGGAGGATTTAATTACATCATCAAAACTCTATTTTTGATGATTCTTTTTGTAACTTGTCTTTTCTGTCAAAATTTACTATTTTAGACTTCAAACCAGGATTTCAGGGGGTTTTACTTTGAGTATTATTATAGGAAATACATCATTATTCACATATGAACTAGTAGAGCCTGAATATCTACTTCATTTTAAGTTCAGACCACTTTCACAACAAAGAGGTCAACAGCTCTAGCAATTTTGTTCAATAAATCCTTACAAGTTATAACCTTTTTTATAACTTGTAAGATAAAGTTTATATATATATTTTTACAGGAATTATGTGTTAACTTTATTTTTGGTTTAACTCTCTATCATGTATATCTCAGGAGATATCAGCTAAAAACCATGAATGTATGCACTGATCATAAAAGTGCATATATTCAGCTTAATTGCATAAGTATTAACTTTACAGAAACAACATAAAATTATTTTATGTTTAGTTTTCAATGGGGAATCTAATGGTGCAATTTATTTCACATGTATTCCCATTGGCTTCTGAGATAAATAATAATTTATATCTTTTTATGACATTTTTACTTATTACTCATTAATTGTTGACTTTACAGATATGCTATAAAAATGATATATGTGTGTTTTACCATGAGGAATCCAGTTGTGTAATTTATTTTTACATGTTTATTCATCAGATTCTAAGGTAATTCAGCATTCATACCTCTTTTATGGTATTTTTGCTTATTTCAAGGTAATTATTTAAAAGAATTATTGTAAAGTTTTTCTTGTGACCTTTTTGGATATGTGGTCATATCTCAAAGGATCACATTTCCTACCACCAAAAAAGATTGTACCACAATCTGATGTATTTAACTAGGGTATCATCCACTGTCCTACCTCTTCATTAAGCTTTGTCCATCTTGAACCTCAATAATGCTTAATTTTTTGATTATTTAGGTCTTTTCATGTCTGAACCTTCTTAGTAGTTTATCAGCATTGGTTATATCTTTCTCTAGTAGCCATTCATCCTCTTGAGCTGGGTTTCTGTACATTACAAGCTATTCCCTTTCTCTTTTGTTTCTTGTCCTTCTTTCTTTGAGGAATTTTACAATTTTTTTTCTTCTCCTTCCTCTAGAGGAGGGATTTCAAGCGGGGGTTTATTTCTCAGTGGGAATAATTCCTTGTCACTTGAGCTGTAAGGTTCTATCATACTTACAGGAAAAGTTAGGCATTTGTTCATAAGTTCACCTGTGAGCTCTAATTGCACAGCATTAGGTCCATGTAGTGCTTTGATCATAAATGGTCCTGTAAAGGAATATTTCAAATTCTTTGGGCCTTTGATATTATTAAAATTCAGAATTGATACCAAGACCAAGTCTCCTACTTTAAAGTCAGGTGGTTTATGACGTTCATCCCATCTCTGTTCTGCATATTTGAAGGAGTCTTGCATAAATTTATATGAATGATGTCTTGCTTTGTCAAGCATCAATTTAAGACTGCTTTCTGTTGGATATATGTCAAATAATTACTTTTTGAGGCTATCATAAGGAAGTCTTGGATTCCAACATTTTTCTAACATTTCTGGTGTTTTTCCAGTTGAATAATGGATTGATGTTTTATATTCAAATTCAAGAGCTGGTATTAAGGTACACCAATCATGGGTAAAGACATCAGAGTATTTGAGTTCTAGTCCATAAGCACAGAATATTTTGATCATGTCTTCTAAGGTCTTTCTTATTCTTGATGCTAGACCATCAGCTTGAGGGTGGTAAGCTGTTGAGAATGATAGCTTTGTTCCAAAAAAGTTATGGAGTTTTGTCGATAATTCTGAAGTAAATTTTGGGTCTCTGTCACTTATGATATTTTGGAATAAACCTGTGTGACTAATAACTTTACTCCATATCATTATGGCTGCATCCATAGCTGTGACATCTTTATGACATGGTAAGAACATTGGAGCTTTGGTGTATCTGTCAACCAGTACTAGGCATGCATTGTAACTCCTGTCTCCTCCTGGAGGTAAGGCTGTTACCCAATCCATATGAACTATTTCCCATGGGTATTTTGGCTCTTGGATTTGGATCATCATTCCAAATTTCTTTCCTGTGTCTCTGTTTGCTTTTTGACATATCTCACAGATTTGGAAGTATTCTGCAACATATTTTCTCCAATTTGGGCACCGAGAGCAGGTTTGAACCCTTTCCAGTGTCCTATCCTCTGAGAGATGTATAGATGCAACACTATCATCACATTCACTTAATATAGTATCTATCAAGGTTATTTCTGTTAAGCTCATTACACATTTGTGTTTTGTCCTATGATACAGTATTCCATGAAGGAGGTGGAATCTTCCTTCATCATATGCCTTTTTCCATATTTAATTTAGTTTGGATGAGAGTGATAGGTCTTTTCATTATTTCATCAGAAGTTGGCATAGGATATGACAGTTCTTATCCATTCTATAGCTTTCTTTAACTTGATTAAAAAATTCTGTGCCAATATCTGTTACACATATGCCTTTTATATGGTGCTCTTCCTGTGGTACCCAAGCTGGGTTTTCAGGTGTATTTGCTAGAGCCCATCAAATAAGACCATCTGCGTTTTTTGAATATTCCCAGGTTCATGAACCATAGTAATATTTCCTCTATATTCTTGGAAAGAAATTTGCCATCTTAGCATATGTCTATTTTGTGTCTTCATGTTTAACAAATATTTTAAAGCATTACAGTCTGTAATCACATCAAACACTGTTCCATCCAAATAATAATGTAATTTTTTTAAAGCCCATACTAAGAGAATAAAATCCATTTGGATTTCTCCATACCTTGCTTCTGTTGGCTTACTTTGTCTTAAAATGAAGTGAATTGGTCCTTCAACAGGTTTATCATTTATGATTTGTGTTTGGTGTAGTGCAGCACCTAATCCCTCTCCACAAGCATCAATGTACAGTTTGAAAGGTAGTTTTGAATCTGGAATTGGAAGAAATGGGGCTTTTGTGAGGGCATTTTTCAATTCCTCATATGCTTGGACTCTCTCTTCATTCATTTCATAAACTGTCTATTGGTCACATAGCTTATAAATAAATTTGGAAATTCTTAAAAAGTCCTTTATATTCTGTCTGTAGTAATCAAAAAATCCTAGAAATGATTGAATTTCTTTTTTGGTTTGGGGCATTGGTTTCAGTAGTCCTGCTTCTACCTTTCTTTTATCTATGCCCAAACCTAGTCCAGATAAAACATGTCCCAGTGCTTTTAGTTTAATATATGCAAAATGACGCTTTTTCAACGAAATTTTCATATTTACCTAAACTATCTTCTGTAGTACCCTTTCTAGTCTTGTTAAGTGACTTTCCCAAGTTCCTGGGCAAACAATGATATCATCAATGTAGATAATTGACCATCCTTCTGATAACTCTTCAGGAAATATGGTATTCATCATTGTTTGATAATGGGAAGGTGCATTTTTTATACCAAATGTCATTCTTAAGTATTCATATATTCCACAGTGAACTATTATCCTTAGAGGTTTCTTAGAATTGTCTTTTAAGACATTTTGATTAAAAACCTTTAGAGACCCCATGGCTGTAATGAACTTGGACTGTGACAATTGTGTTAATGTCTCATGGATTCTGGGTATCGGAAATCTGCCAAAGATAGTGTAGTTATTTAGTACTCTAAAGTCCCCCACCATCCTTGATTTTCCATTGTGCAAAGCTATAATAACAGGTGTAGTGACCTCTATGTGTTCATTATGTCCTGTTTTCCTTAATACCCCAAGGTCCATTAATTCTTCAATGTGTACTTCTAAGGCTTCTCTAGCTCTTGGGCTAACTGGGTAAGCTGGTCTTCTTAACAGAGGTGGATAAGATTTTTCCTCATAAAGGACAATGTCTACTTCATGTCAAATAATGGCATCTAGTGGTTCTCTGTCAGTTGCAAAGGAATTTTTATATTTGAATAACAGGTCAATCCATTTTTCTTTCATTTTTTCTGTTAATTATTGATTGAATTCTACCTCTTTAAGTTGGTGTCTTATGAAAAATACTTATCTGGGCTTTTATCTTCATTTTTTATGACTGTTATTTGTTTTCTTTTATTTAAAAAACCAAATTTTTGCCTCTTATTGTTTCCTATGGTAAAATATCTGTCTTTTTTTCTTGAGATATCTATGCCATAAATTGACAAGTAGTCATTTCCAAGTATAAAGTGGTTACTAGTACAGTTGTACATTACTTCAAACTCTACTTTCACTGTTAAACATTGTGAAGGGTGAGGAAAAATCAGAATGAGGTCAATTATCCCAAGGGGCTTCATGCTTTCACTTGAACTACTACATTTGACTCCTTGCATTGGTATAAGCTTTTCTTCTCAATTTGGTACATTTGTTTTGAAATAAATTTTACCAAAACAGGTACAGTATGCTCCTGTATCCAAAATTACTTTTGCCTCTTGGTTTTCAACCATGACAATACTTATACCTGAATTTCCAGATGTATATCCCATTCCTTTTGCTGGTTTGGTTCTATAAAGTTTGGCATCTTGTATATCTTTCAGGCTTGTGTCAGATGTTCCAACTTGTGGTAAATTTGCATCAACATCCAATACTTCATATATTAAATCAATTTTATTAATTCGTGCATTAATTATATTAATCTCATCACTTTCATAGCTTCTGACTCTTCAGTGCCTCTTTGAGAATAAGATTTCTCTTCTTTGTCATTGTGGTCTTCTGTTTCCACAATTTCATTGATATTTGCTTTTTTAAGGCAATTGTTGGCAAAATGTCCAATACCTCCACATTTATGGAATTGTCTTTGCTCATTACTGTTGGGTGTATTGGGCTTGAAGGGCTCTCTTGGTTTAACTTTCTTAATGGTTTGTTTGGACTTTTGATGTCCAATTTTTTCCAAGTTCTACCAATCTTAGTTCTTGTAAATATATCTTCTAGTGCATTTATATACTATTCTGTGGAGCATGGTTCTATACACCTGCTTCTCAGGGCATGTTCCAATTATCCTCCAAATTTCTCAAGTATCTGCATGTGAACCAGCTTTTGTGAAATTTCTGGGTACAGTGCATTTAATCTTTCAACTTTTTATAAGAACCAAGTCAAAGGTTTATCTTTATCTGGGTCAAAAAAGAAATTTTCAAATGCATTTTCTATCTTGTACCTCCAGTAATCATTTGCCCACTTGGTGATTACTTCATTTTTCCACCAAGACCAGGTATTTTCACCATTGGTTTGTGTTAATCCATAAGAACATCTTTTGGCATATTTTTCAAATAATCAATGTAATATTGCAGTGATGAATTCATCTGCTATGGAATAATCTGCTTGTAACATATCAATTGCTTCAATGAATGATATACGGTCATATTCACCTTCACCTGTGAATTTTGGCCATTCTTTTAATTGAGGTGCTTCCTCTATTAAGACTTGGTTATTAACCTGGTGACTCAAGTATGTCATGGATTGATTTTTTATATCATCTTTTGGTTTAAAAGGACTTCTTATGTGACAAAATGGGGTTGATAACTTTGGCATATCATTTATTTTATCCATTTTTTCAGTAATAAGTCTTATTTCACTTTGAATGTCATCCTCAAGATTAATTCTTTCTTAATCACTCTTATCTACATGGTCTAAAAGTAATTTTTGATGTGATGAAGTCTTTTATTCAAATATTTCTGTTAAATTGTCAATGCTCACATCGTAATTGATTGTTAAATTTTTTTCTTTAATATCTTTCATGTATTTGTACAATCCTTGTTATCCTTATATTAATTTTTGAGTATTTTCAATTAAAATTTTTGGTTTATTATTTTCAACCATAAATTTAAAGTTTTCAATTCCTTTTTTATTTTGTACAACACTTTTTGTTAAAGATGATAAGTTTTTATTTATTTCTTGTAAGGATAATAGACCATTTTTAATGTCTTTAAGAGGTAATATACTATTTCTAATTTCAGTTAAATTATTTACAACATCAGGAGACAAAGCTATTTCTTTGGGAAACAAGGTTTTCTAATTCTTTGTTCCTTTTTGTCTTTGATTTCTACCAAGGTTCTGGCTATGTTGAAGACATTGTCCATGGAATCTTTTTGGATTTTTGGGATCCTGTAGCTTGGGGAATATGGTTTCCTCCAATTATTTTTCCTGTTCTTCTTCCCTTCTTGGGGAAGTTGGCTGGCTTGAGGCATGCTGGTAGAGGCTACTGGGGCTTCTTCCTTGTTTGCCTCTCTCTTTTTGGCATGGTATTCCTTTATCTTCTTGATTTGAGGCTTGGATGATAGTGGATTCCATGCATTGGATTATCTCACTATTTCCTCCTCTTGGAGGAATTTCTTCAGGATATGCTATGAGTTCATCACTCCTTGGTGGATTTGTGGCAACATTTACCAATCTTTATCCTTGTACACCATTTAATACTGCTTTTACTGGCTCATATAAATGTCTATTTGAGCCCTCTGAATGTGATTTGTCCCTTTTGGAGTTACTCATACTTAGTTCCAACTGTAGTGCAGAAATTATGGGCATATCTGGCACTTGCCTATGGCACTTCCTTGTGTGGATTCTTTTCCACTGGGGATTTTTCTCTTTCTTTTCCCTTTTGATGGATCAACTCTACTTCTGAGTCAACCTCCATCTGATTGGATGAAGTATTGGGATCCTCTTCTAGTAGTCATAATTAAAAATTAAGAAAATAAAAAGATTCCAGAACACAAAAAAATCTTTTATGGAAATCTAAAAAGAGTTACTCACCTTCAGAGTCCTGAATAGTGGGTCCTGGAGAGACTAATTTCTTATCTTTATCTTTCTTATTGACAATTGGTGTTGGAGAGCTTGGACAAGCTTCTTCTACCAATCTCTCAACAGTGGTCTGACAGTCTACAAACACCAAAAAATAAAAATAAATATAATTCTTTTTATAAAAAGTTTTATTTTTGTAAGATATGGCAATCTCAATGTAAAAATTGCTTTTATATCCTAAAATAGGTGAAATGAATAAAAAGAAATGAATCAAAATGAATAAAAAAAACTTTTATTTATTTATTTATTTATTATTATTATATTTTTCTATATTATTATTTTTAAAGAATAAGATAATAATGCAAATGATTTTTTTTGAAATTAACTTATAATATAAATTGATTCTTAATTTATAAATATCTTTCTTAATCACTAGAGTCACTCAAAAAGAGTTCTTGAAAGTCTAAGGATGTGAAAAACCATGTGTAAGACAGTACAATTGCTTTCCAAATGCCTCAATAGCTTTTAAAATCAATAAATTCAAAATTATTATATAATTTTATAATTGAAAATATAATTTATTATTGGATAAACCCAATTTGAAATCTTAAGCCTAAACTTTGGTAATTAATAAATTTTGAGTTATAAACACTACAGCCATTTATAGAGTTAATTTTTATAGCTTGGCATGTCCTTATTATGCTTTCAAGAGCATTTAATTACATCATCAAAACCCTATTTTTGATGATTTTTCTTGTAACTCATCTTTTCTGTTGAGATTTACTTTTTTCAACTTCAAACCAGGATTTCAGAAGGTTTTACCTTGAATATTATGATATAAAGTACATAATTCTTCATTTATGAACTGGTAGAGCCTGAATATCCACTTTAGCTCAAGTTTGGACCACTCTCACAACCAAGTGGTCAACATCTCTTGCAATTTTGTTCAATAAATCCTTACAAGTTATAACCTTGTTTATAGCTTTCCAGATAGAGTTCATATCTGTATTTGTACAGTAATTACGTGTTAGCTTTATTTTTTTCTTAACTCTCTATCATGTATATCTCAGGAGATATTAGCTAAAAACCATGAATGTATGCACTGATCATAAAAGTGCATATATTCAGCTTAATTGCTTATGTATTAGCTTGAGAGAAATGAAATAAAATTGTTTTTTGTGTAGTTTTCCTTGGGAAATCCAATGGTGCACTTCATTTCACATTTTATTTCATTGGTTTCTGAGATAAATAAGAATTTATGTCTTTGTATGACATTTTTACTTATTACTCAGTAGTTGTTGACTTTACAGATATGTTATCAAGATGATATATGTGTGTTTTATAATTAGGAATAGAATGGTTTAGTTTGTTTTACATTTCTATTCATCAGATTCCAAGTTAATTTAGCATTCATTCCTTTTTTTATGGTATTTTTGCTTATTTTAAGATAATTATTTAAAAGAATTATTGTAAAGTTTTTCTTGTGACCTTTTTGCATATGTGGTAATATCTCGAAAGCTCACAGAAATAACAAAGGAACTAAATAGCTAAATGCTATATGATATAGCTCCCAGGAAACCAGTTTTTCCAAAATTACATATCATCTCCACAAGGAAGCCCAACTAAAATGGCAGATTATGAACCCATTTTACCAATCCTCCATTGGTGTTCATAGGTATTTGAGTTTTATACCTATTCAACCAATGAGAAAGAAGCTTAAAATTATAAAAAAATAGTTGTGCTTCACAACAGTTTAGTAGAAACTTGGAAAATACCACCTTCACTGCACATTTTGAAACAATTTTCTCAATGTTGGTTTTTGTTTTCAAGTTTTAAGGTTAAAAATGTGCAAGAAGTGAGATCAATGTTTTGAGATTTTAAATTCTTGGGGAAGCAATTGATACACCTTGAAACAAATTATGAAAAATTGATTTCATATAAAAATATTTCCTGCATAAACTCTCTTCATCCTACTAGGTAATTTTGTGTGTTTTTCAGTAGCTTTTGGATGTTATTAGTATCCAAGAAGTAAAAATTGAGTTCAAGAACATTTTTCAGAGCTTAAAGGTATCTTATAGACTACCTGAGAGCTAATTAATTATTATCTTAATGTAGATTACAGCCTACATGGAAAAATCTTTGTCATGTTTGTAAAATTTGTGTTGCTTTTAGCTTCCCTCTAATGCTATGAGTATTTAACCATACCATAGAAGGTAGAGTCAAATGGTGACACTGCTACTAATTCTTCTGCTTACAAGCAAATTAGAGTATGAATTCATTCTTTCTTCATGAAAAAACAGTTCCTAACCAGCAAGGCTATTATAAATTTGTTTTATTTTACATGTTCAAGAGCTCCTTGCACCCTCTATCTAACCACTTCAAGAAGAACTTCAAACATGTCTTCCACACCTGAGACTATTTATTCGCTGTTAACATTTTTGAAACAATTGTTTTTTTATAAAAGAAGATGCAACAAAATTTACTTTATGAAAAAAATGAAAAACAAGTAATTGCTATCTGCTATTACATGAAAAATAACTGATATACCGTATGGGAAAGCAGTTGATGTTTGCAGCGTGGCTAAGCCTGGGGTGAGCAGTGTTCAGGAGAGAGTTCAGGAAAGATCTAAAAGCTACCAAAGATATTGCACATTCCTATCACGAACCAGTTTAGTTGTAATTAGATATAAAGAGAGTTCTACCCCAAGAGCGCTATTCCCTAGGAGGTATTTTGGTCTTATTTTTTTCTTAGTACTAATCTTAATAGCGGGTAATTCTCTAATAAGCAGAGCTACCAGAGGCCTCTAATCGGAAATTATCGTGAGAAAGTCATACGCATCAGCATGAGAAAGAAGCTTGAGTACCCAAACCTGCACTTTCTTCGCATCATGTAGCTTGAAGTGGCCAAGAAAGCCCATCGTCTTAGCTTAAAGCTAGTGCAACCTCTTTGGATGCCGTAGATTTAAGGGATGAGGTTACATAATGAAAGCCATGCTCACCGCGGTTTTGCACGCATTTCCCTCTTTTTTTTGTCTGATCAGGAAGTGTAGCAGGAAGCACCTTACCCTATTTAAGGGCCTAGCTTCGCTGAGCATCTAGCCTTCTTCTCTATCCCACCCACGTAGTAGACAGCGTCTCACTAGCTCTAATTCCTGCCTCCTTAGTAGTTTCTTGCCTAAGCGTTTGATTTTGCCACACATTTTTATCCTCCCAACGAAGATGAAGGCTACAGTTGTCTTTGCCACATTGACTACGCTTATTGGTACTACGGCATCTTTTATTTCTAATCTTAACGCGTTGAAATAAGCGTACTGAAACTCCTAACGCGATCATTTTTTAGGAACCCTTGCAGCCCCCAACGCTTTTGATGCGGTTGGGCTTGTTGGAGCTACGGCAAACGCACTTGTTGGCGGCGTGGGTTATCCTGCTGGCGTGCCTATCATTAGGGAAAGGGCCGTCTCTGGCGCCAGCACAAATCCTTCGCGTCGCTCTCCCTCGCAAAACTCGCCCAAAGAGTCATGAAGCTGAATGGAGGTACAGGACGAGTGAGCTGAATAGAAAATTACCAGCAATTCTTAAAACTAACCTTTTGACACGCACATGTCTCAGGTCGCTGGAAGCGCTCATTGGTCTATTATTAGGGTCTTGGGGATCTCGTGCTGTTGATCAACGCGATTAGCAGGTGTAGTGGTATCATACCACGAATTGTAACTTTTCTATTTGATTGGGTTTCACTGCGCTTTCTTGTATGCTGCAATGTTCACATGCCTGGAAACACCTCAATGCGCGAAGCGCCATGGTGGAGGCTTACCGGCCTCTTGCCATAACAAGATCCGTGACCCCTAGCCTCAAGATGACCAAGGCCCCGAAGCAATTTATAAAAAAGACTACATTGCTTAAGCTGAGTAGCGACGGTTTTAGTACTCCCAACTCATATAATAATAATCCTCATGAGCATGCGTGACCACCTGATCAAACCTAGTTTTGGCTGTTAGAAATGTTTGAGCGTTGCTCCTAAACCTCAGCAAGTGAAATATTCCCAGTCAAAAATATTCTAGTCCAAAGAGCCCTGACTTCAATCTCCCGAATCATCGCTCTTGAGACATTCAATTAGCTGTAGAGGCAGGAGTGGCCATGCGTTTTCTCTCCATTCAAAAGACTTCGCTTAGCCTTTATCAAATTTTCGTCATCTTAGTCTCGTTTCTTCACTTCCCAACTCCAGCTGGTGGTGTTGAAGACACATTATTTCCTATTTCTTGTACCGCAAAATTATAAAACTACAGGCGTTTGTTCGCTGCTTGCTAAACGAATGGAACCTTGCTCGCGCAAGACAGAGTCTTAGCCTTAAGTAGCGATTAGGAAGGGGAGAAACACTTCGACACGAACCCACAGAAGCATAGCGATAAGAAATTAGATCACGAAAAGATGAGAGAAAGATAAATGTAATAGAGGGGCTTTTGATATATGTAGAGACGTAGGGTGCCAAAAGGTTCACCCTACATTGTTGCACCACTGCAACGGCCCTAGTCAGTCACACCCTGACCTGGGACTTCACAATATACAGTAGACACTGGCCTAACCCATGACCCCTGCGAACCCATAGGTTTTTGTGTCCACAAATTTGGTGCGTGCCAAAACTTCTCCCAAAACCCATAAACCTCTCAAACCTGGTAACCCATACTTTTTGGGTCCACCATGGTTATTGCTGAATGAAATTGGAGGAAAGCTACTGCTTGGAACCATTGTTGGAACCAGAGCAGCTCAGAGGTTAAATAACAGAGGGACTTATAATTGGATTTAGCTGTGGAGATGGAGACTGAGAGCTTCTTCCCTGTTTTCTAGAAAATCAAACAGCCATGGAGCTGCTCCAAAAAATCAGAGGATGAATGTCTTTTCTCACAGCAATTACCCCAGTCTGTCTTTCTGAATGCAATCAGACCTGGATTTCCACTTTGCGAGTAACACATCCCTACGTCCTGCATAGCCTGTAGGTACCTGAGCACATGGAGGAATCCCTTCCAGTGCTGTATACCTTGTTTCTCCAGATATTGGGAGAGACTGCTAATGGCAAAATACAGGTCAGGACGAGTGACCATAATGAGGTAGTTAATACTCCCAACTGCACTTCTACATTTTACCTGAATGGAATCAAAAGCACTTATTTTCTACTCTGTAAGGGGTAATTTTCTTTGGTAATAAGGGGAGTACTCATGGCTTTGAAATCCTGCAAACCGTATAAGTCAAGGAAGTAGTAAATGAAGTAGTGCTGATACAAGTTAATTATTCCCTCTTTCAAATTTGTTGTGAATTTCCCCCATAATGATGTGGAGTTTCTTTCCAAATAGTGCAATGTCATTAACATGGACATAGCTCCACAGATTCTCTGTATCCTTCCTATGAAACACACAGGGGTCCAGTTTACAGGTCAGAAATACCACACTCTGAAACCATATTTGTAGGTGAGGGTACCAAGCTAATGGAGGCTGTTTAAGGATGTAAATTGCTTTCTTAAGACGCAGAGAATATTAACAACAATCAATACTCAGACCTTGAGGAATGGTAAGATAGATAGTTTCATTCAATAGTGCATTTAAGAAAGCACTTTTGATTTTTATTTGATCGAAATATAATTTGTTTATGCAAGCATGGGCAATTAAAGATCTTAAGTAATTTAGACAGCTAATTTGTGCGTACGTTTTGTTGAAATAAAACCCAGGGGTTTGTGCGAACCCTTCAGTGCAGAGGCATGCATTATACTCTATTCTTTAATTAAGAGGGTTTCTTTCAAGTTTGAAGACCCACGTAGTTCCCACTAGCTTGTATTCTTTCTTGAGATCAATGAAATCCCACACTTTCAGCTAATTCATAGTCAAAAGCTCTTTTTATATTTCTCTTATCCATTCTTACCTGTTGTTGGATCTTAAAGCACCATGGTATGTACTTGGCGTTATGATACCATCAGGTTGGTTTTTGGTCTTCTTGTATATGGTAGTATTTGCAGGGAATCAATTTCCAAGGTGATAAAGGTAGGATGAGAGGTACCAATGACTTTAAGTCTTGAGATTATGTCACTCCCATTTTTTTGTTCTTGATCTTCTGTTGACACAAATTATAATCCGTCTTCAATTAATGATTGATTTTTAGGGGAATTACTCTGTTAAATGTTTGATTCATAAAGTAGGTTTGCAGTTTCTTCTGTGAATTTTTGTGTTATGCCTCTTGAAGAGTCATTTTAATTTTTTTTGGAAGGTAAGTCAATTTTGTTGGGTGATGAAGGTAAGTTTCTAATGGATTGATTTAAAATATGTTGATAAAAGACTTCTTTCACAGTCCATGGTGTTTTGCTTTTTCCTCCACAAAAATGAGGAAAGATTTTTTCATTGAAGATAGAATTTCTGGTTATTTTTAACTTGAGATCCGCTAATTACAGGATTTGATATGATGTATTTTTATTTTCAAAGCCTAACAGTATGCCTTCTTGACTTGGAGGATCCAGTTTCTGTTTTGTTACTTCTTAAGCTGTATATAAACATCAAGAAACAAAGGTTTTTAAGCTTTCTAGACAGGGTGAAGGGCTATAGAACAAATGATATGGTGAGCTATTATTTCTTGAGGGAGTTGGAGATAGATTCAATAAGAACAAAGAGGTGTTAACAGCCTCTTCCCAGTCTTAATTGTGAAGATTTGCCATACTCATCAGGCATCTAGCCTTCTCCAGAATGGTTCAATTACATCATTCAGCATATCTGTTATGCTTTGATATGTCGGGTGGTGAGAAAATGTGAATGAAGCTGCAGTCCTCAGCCAGCCTTTTTAATTTTGAGTTAACAAACGCTCCTCCCTGATCCAAAATAAGTTTCTTTATCTTTTTGATTTGTTGATTTTCCATGGAATATTTAGCAATTACAAATTGGTCAAAGCTTTCTGATTTTTTCCTGAGAAATTTAATTATTTTAAAGGATGTTGATTTGTAAACAATTTTAAGTAGGTATTTGAGGCCTGACAGAGACAATGGAGTGATTGGTCCTACTAAATAAATGTGGAAAGAATCCATAGAATTTGGAGCTAGGTTGAAGTGATGATTAAATGGAAGTCTGTGAGCTTTGTTTGTTTCAAAGATCAAGCATAATGTTTCTATGTTGGAAAGACCTAGGAATCAAAAGATGGCTGGTCCGGGATGGCCTAGCCTATTGTGTTAGGGCTGTTTTTCTAAGGTCGTAAGTAAAGCATAAGGTAGTTTGTAATCAATGTACATGAGTTTTTTTATGATTTCTGCAGTTGATAATACTTCATTATTTGAAAAAAGATAAAAATTATTATTTTGACAGCATACAGTTGATTGATTCTCAAACAATTTTAGCATAATAGTGAGATTTCATTTCATAATTGGAACAAAGAGAAAATTCCAGAGGTTGAGAGTTTTATTAATACATTTCAGGCTGACATTACCTATGCTAATCACCATTAGACGACTTTGGATATATCCAGTAGCAACTTTTGATCTTATACTTCTATTGTAACATGTGTCTATGAAACTGTTGATAATATTACTATGGATAAACAGTACTATGACTGTTCTTATGAAATATGATAATAAAAATCATTAGAACCAAAATTGAAAAATTTATTAATTAATTATTTATTTTACTTGTTATACACTACTAGTGATTATAATAGTAAGCAGTAATTGTCTACAAGAATCAATTACAATAAGTATTTAATAATAAAATTTCATTATTAAAATGATAAAAATATTTTAATATATAATTATATTTTGCAAGAATAATTATAAATATAATTCTTGAAGAAAACTAATAATAGAGATAAACTCTAATAATTAATGAAAATAACTCACTAATACTCCAATGAACCTTAGAAACAGTTGGCAGAGAGATTTGATGGAGAAATTATGGATTTAAAGGATCAAAAATTGATTTATAACAGTATTAAAACAAATTATAGTTTATTTCAATTATTTCACGTCTTTATTGACTTATTCTGAAAGAATCAAACAATTAAGAAAAAGTTTTAACTAATACTTACTTGTTGGTAATAAAGGTATACTTGGATTATAGGATGATTTGGAAAGAACAGAAAGAGGAGGCCTCTTTTAAGTCAACAACAGCTCACAGAGGCGTGAAATGGAGAAATCTGGAAAATGAGTGAGTGGGAAGGCAATAAGCCTTTTTGGATTATTGATTGCATCATCTTTTGTCATGTAACATTATCATAATCACTTAATTAAACCATTTACATGACCACCAACCCATTTATGCTTAAGAATAAAAGGAGTACCAGCTGTAAATCTTTTATTATTTCAAAATAAAGATTAATTTAGAAAAGCTATCAAATTTATTGGAAATTCCATCACAGTTGTATTTTGTGTGAATTTTGGAAGATCCATTCCTGTGTTTCACATGGAATCATCAAAAATGGACTATAAGTAACACTTCTAGTTTTACTTATGAAACTATAATTCTTTTTGGTTTATTTATGGATAATAATATTGTATATTGGTCCTGAGATGTTCAGAAATATTCATTATGAATTGTATTCATAATGAATTTTTGACATTTTTACCTTATTTTTACATAGATTTGCAAATATCCCATTATAGCAGGTTGCTATGAGGTAAATCAATGGATAATAGTCCAAAAAGGGTTTTAATTAATATTTTAAGGTTTATCAATGGAAACTGATCAATAATTGATGTGGTTACAGCACTCTAAGTTGCTCTTTACCTCCTTGTCATGTCAAAATAGCACCCTATTTGCAATTTTCTTATGATTTAATGAGAGTTCAACTGGGTAACCAAGTTCCAATAAAGGTTTTAGTATACTAATTGGGAAATAATCAGCCATGGATCCAAGCTTTAGATCTGACCACATCTAAGAGGCCTCAGATATTGGGTACCCTAGCTCCCTTTGATGTCGTCTGTCCCCCTTAGCTATTTCCATGTCAAAAATAGTAATTCAGGATTAAATACTGATATTAACTATGGGTGTAACAAAAATGGATGTAATAATACCATAGTTCTAACTTCCACCAACATGAATGACACTAATTTCAGTGTATATGTAACATGGGATTTCTCACATTCCCCTTATTTTGGAGTGAAATTGAGAAAAACAAAAATTTTCACAATTATTTTATGTGGTATTGACGCATTGATATTGAATTATTTTCCATATTAACACCACATAAAATTAATTTAGGCTTATTCACTCTATGGAGCTACGCTGGTTGAATTTTTTTGTAGAATCCAAATCTAGCCTTAAGTCCATGGATTTACTTCCTCACAAAAAGGGTATTCATATTTTGTGAAATCAAACATGATAAATTTCAGATATATGCATGAATTATGAGTTATGCATAATTCAGAATTTATTTTAATATCAATTGTGGCTTATTTGGGTATTTCAAGTATACCTCAAGGCTCACATCCAGGATTGTTGGTAAAGAATTTAATATTTTTCAAAATGTGATGTGTAGCACCACAATCAATAGCTATCTAATAAACATTATAATGTATTGGTTCTAACACAGTCATGCATGCTTGAACCACAGATAGATGAGAAGTAGGATTCTTTTTACATTTCTTATCTTTTTGAGAAGGTCTTAGGTGCCAGTTCTCTGCCCAAAATCCTTCTTTTCTGGGTGTGGTACATCTCCTATTGTGTTTTCTATTAGCACAATAAAAAAGTATTTATTGAGGTTCATCAGATAATGTAGTTAAAATGGTGAAATATGATTTATTCTTATGTGTGTTGTGATGGGGTTATGATTGGCAAAATCTTATAGCTGTGATAGGATAAATACAGGGTTTTCAATGATATCTTCATTTAAAATCAAGCTTTCAACACATTGACTTAGGCACAAGTTTCCCCTTAGCTTTCCCAGCTGGGAATATGATAATAGCTATTCTGGGACAACAATAGTTACTGCATCCAGCTCCATCATTAATTTATGGCAGGTTCAAATGTAATTTTTTACGTTTCCATTGTAGAAACATTTCTGACAATCCATCCATACTCTGCCTCTATTGACAACCCGTTTGGAGGCATATTTTTCAGAAATTTTGCACTAGAGTTCATGAGCGTTCTAAATTGTTTTTAACTGGTGTACCTTTATAAACACCCTTTCTGTTATTTTTGTAATCAGGTTGATATCTTCAAAGCTTGCTTTGGTCCATCTATTTTCTGTGCTGGTGGAGGCTTCTGGAGCAATTGGTTTCTCACAGAATTCAAGTAGGTCTCTTGACCTTAGATGAATTTGAATTTGAATTTTCCAGTGAACATAATTGGTACTGTAAAGGAATGGGATTGTGGAGATTTATTTAATATCAAGAGAATTGTCATTCATTTTGTATTAAGCTTATTGATTTCCTAAAAGAGTAAAAAAACGAAATCCAGAATTTATAGAAAGCGTCAAAACTGTAGATCTGGTAGAATATGAGACTTTTCAAGATAAGCTATATTGCACAATAACAGTTGTACTTGAAAATAATATGATTTTAATAGCAGACATTTCATGTTTTAATTTTAGTGTGTTTAGGTTTAAGTTATGTCCTTTTAGCATAGTAAACTTGAATATTCATTAGTCAAGTTTCTATATTACTATTTTTATGGCTCTGTTTGGATTCCCTTACCTGAGATCAACAGAGTAAGCATTTTTATAGTGTCCTCACATATTTTACGTGTGGGCACAGTTGTTCCCAGGAAAGCCTGACGGGCTAGTAAATTTCCTTATTTCAAGTTGTTTGGTCTACAGATATAAGTCAGTGTGAGTTTCTGAAGGCATTATGCACTCCCTACCTGCAGCAGCCTAGTTTTTACTCTAGTGTTTTTGGAATAGGATTGACTAACCTGAGGCCATTGTGTCTGTGATTCTTGAAACTTTGCACTATCTCATTTTACTTAGGCACGAAACTTACTTCCATTTAATAGCATACCCAAGCACTCTTTTCATAGCATATTATCTATGTTCTTGTGCATTATTACCAGCTGTTCACCTTTCAAATCCATTCAGTCTCAATCGCTATTCCTTTTGATACATTTCTCATTTAAAAAAAAAAGTTCTTTTTGCTTATATTTTTACCTGCAAGGTAGAGCTTTATTACCTACTACTAGTTTTTAAAAAGATTCTCTTGCTTTTATTGAGGAAATTGGGGAAATACAGGGTATATGATGGCAGAATATCAAAATTGTAATATGATAAAGTTCTCAATATTGAGGACATAACAAACTATGAGAAAATCACTAAATAATGATTGAAAAAAAACAAACTTATAACATTTTTTATTGAATTGTATGCTCTCCTCTGATTAGTGAAAAAAATGGTAGTGCGGTAAAACCTAGGTAGCCCATAGCTATTCATGTATACACAGAATTCTATGGCTTCAAAAGAGCTGCAAGTCATGATTTTTGACCTATGGTGACCCATGAGGGAAAAACGACATAAGTCTCAAGCGCCAATGGAAGACAGCAACAGAGGAATGCCGCAGACCCAGAAACAGAATAAAGGAAATAGAACAAGATAATGAATATTACAAAGCCGAGAAGTGGTTCTACCTATATCAAAGAATCTATCAGGTATAGATCATGGAGATTGGAGCTAAAGGTGAATTTAGTAAGACATTCAATCTATTTGAAATGGTATAATTTTGGTAAAAAAATCAGTAGTTAAAGGGGGAACACAGACAGTCTTATGATCTCTAATGTTATAAAAAGGAATGGGTTGAAAAGGTAAGAAAATTTGATGAGAGTCTAGTTTGAGGGATAAAAAAAATCTGACATGGATTTTAGCTTCTTATTATAATTTTTATGGGTGAAGCAGTTAGTGCATGTTCTTATGTACAACAACAAGGACCTATTTATAATTTACTGCAATCATCAAGCTTCGCTCTTATTTTTTTCAACATACAGACACTTGTTCAAGAGAATTCATTTATCACTCTTATAAGAGCATTTGAATTATGGTGATATCTGTATGTTTATGAAAGAGTAAGCTATTATTTGATCTTGTGTATTCATTTCTGGAAGTTCTATTGATCCTGAACTTAACAGCTGAATGGAAATGATCAACACGCTTCTTACAGAAAATGGTTTTTTCATTTCTTTTATTACGTTCAGAGAATTTTTTGGAGAGAGCTTCAACACACTCTTCTTCAATTCCTTAAGCAATAGATACACATAGTTTTGCATTGGGGTACATACCTACTGAGGTGGATAGGCCCTAAGCTCAATCAAGTTATATTGTTCCAATAGGAGATAATCAATTTAATGGATAACTCTAGGTAAATATTTGTCTTGAGAGATCTACATGGGCTAATATTAGATTAGATTAGGTCTTCATTATTTCTTTTACTCATCCATACCTGTCAACTTGTTTGTTGGTATCAAATGTCCAAAATATAATTCAAATTGTTCTTGACCTTAGAGTAAGGTTTTTTTTGATAAAATCTTAGAAATAATGTCATGAGTAAAACTGTATGTTAGCGAAATATTCTTGTTTTACAAAAGTGAAAATATGAAATGAAGTCTAAAATTAATACCCTGGGCTCCATGATTACAAAGAAATTTGTGGCAAGGGAAATGGACACTTTCTTATAAGTATGAATTATTGAATGCAGGTTTTTCCCAGTGACCTCAAACGTAAGCTGTTTTACCCATTCACTAAGTTGAGTGCAGCTACCAAGGAAAATTGTATTTGGCTTCTGCAGAGGCTCAAGCCACAATATATTTCTTTTAAGATTTCCAGCCAATCAATCCATAAAAATAAATGAGAGATCCTGAGAATGAGTGACTTTAATTTTATCCTCCCCAGTTAGAGTAACTGTGAGCTTTAGAGAGCTTTCAATATACCCCAAAGAACACCCACAAAAGATTAATCAATTTAAATTTCAAGATAATAATTCCATTTTCAAATATAAAATTTAAATATAAAAAGAAAATTTATGATGAAAATTTAACAATGAATTTACATTGAAATTTTAAAATGTAAAAATATTATAAATAATAATTTTTTTGAAAAAAATCTAATGAAAATAATTATAGCTTTTTTCCAATATATAAAAATATTGAAACTATTTAACCAGTGGATTCCTCATTAAAAAACAGATGAGGTCACTTTTGAGTGAAAATTGTGTAGCTGAACCCTAGATAAGCTTATATTAAGTTTTTACTATTTTTTGTATGAAAATATGAAAATGCTCCAAACATTGATTTAATACACACCACATGTGGGGCCAACCATCAATATATGTGTTAAAAGTGAGTTGTGGTGTGCATTTTTTAATTTATGAGTAATTGAAGTATTTGCAATTGAATTTTAACATGTATGCATGTCTTGCGCAAGGGAACTTGAATCTACATATGCTGAATTAATAATTGGAGTTGTTTACTGTAGATTTTTCAACTGAATTACATAGTTTAATTTCAAGTATAATACATGATCAAGAATTCAAAAATAAATAAATAAATAAATGGGAAATATCAATTTTTTGGAGAAAGGGAATCTTGGCTCCAAGGGTTATAGACTCTCCCAAATTCCTTCTTGACAGGTGAGGGATGTAGAAATTTACACAAAAGCTCATCACTTTCAGCCTGGTATTGAGTCACAGACCCTGTGACTAAATTAATGATGAGGCATTAATACCAACAAGGGCAGCTTTGAGTGTTTCCAAAAGGGTAAAGCTACACTTAAGTTAAACAAATTTATTAAAAACAGTTTTAACTGGATTTAAGACTTCTTACACAAATTATGAGTTTTTTTGAAGGATATAAACCAAGTATTAGTATAGAAATGGCTGGTTTGAGGAACCAAAATGGCTGAAAGCTGCCTTTTCTAGTATGAACTAGGTTTCAATGTAGCCATAATTGGAATTTATTTTTTCAGTGTTTTTCTAACTACCAATTAGAGGGAATTGGAAGTCTTGAGTAAGAGAGCTGGTGGCTATAAAAGAATGTCCTCTTTGTCCCAGTTTTCTCATTTAGATAGGATCTTTTCCTGTTATAATTAGTTTGAAAACTGTTACACCAATAAATAAACAATTCTAACCACCATTTTCACATCACTTCAAATCCTTTAAATGTATGAAAAAATCATTATAGTCATTTTTTATAGCTTTTATAATTGCTTTTACCCCCAAACCACCCCAAAAAACGAACTCACTCATCTTCAATTGGTATTAACTTTTTAACTTCTTTTAAAAATTCACTCTGGTCACTTTTGGGTGTGCCTTCTATTTAATAATATTTTTAGAGAATCTTTTCTCACATTAATTTCCTCCAGTTCCTTTCTCAATTACTACAATTAAAGTTTCACTTCAAAAAATTTCTTTTGTAGCCACAAATATCCTTTGTAGAGTAGTTTTTTTGGATAGTTTTTCATTGTTGGTAAACCAATAAATCTTCATAATATTATATTTTTATACTAACAAGGTTAAAAAAAGAATTTTGGAATGTTTTCTCTTAAAAATGTCAAAATTCATTATTTTTAATCCAATTTTACTTTATACAAACTTTGAGGGCAGAAAAAGTACTTGATTTTGAATCAAATGTCTGATATATATACCTTACACAATTTCTCAAGATTGAGGATATGAAAAACTATGAGAAAATTCACTAAATAATGATGGACAAATACCACAATTATAGCATTTTTTTAATTGAATTTTCTGCTCTCCCTTATTTAGTGAAGAAAATGGTAGTTAGGTGGAGCATAGCTAAACCATAGTTATTTGTGTATACACAAAATGATATTGTCTAATAAGGGTTAAAATGTATCATTTTTGACCAATGGTGACCCATAAGGAAAAGTAGGAATTTAGGATGGAAAAAAGACATAAGTCTAAAGTGCCAATGGAAAATAAGGACAGAGATGAATTTAGTGGACTTGGAAACAGGATAAAGGAAATAGAACCAGATGAGGAATATAAAAAAGCTGAGATGTGTTTTTACTTATATTAAAGAATCTGACAGCTATAGATGATGGAACTTTTACCTAAAGGTTAATTTATTAAGGAATTCAATCCTATTTGAAATGGTATGATATTAGTAAGAAAACAAGTAGCTAAAGGGGGAACACAATGGTCTTATGCTCTTGAATGTGATAAAGACATATTGGTTTCAAGGCTAAGAAAATGTGATGAGAGTCTACTTTAAGGAATAAAAACAATCTGAGATGTATTTTAGCTTCTCATTAAAATGTTTCTGAGTGAAGCATTTAGCGCATGTTTTTATATTAAACAACAAGGGGTTATTTAGAATTTACTGAAATAATAAAGCTTTGATCTTATGTTCCTTAAACATACAGAAAACCGTTCAAGAGAATTCATCTATCACCCTTATAAGAGTATTTGCCTTATGCTGATATCTGTATGTTTATGACAGACTAAGCTATCATTTTATTCTGTGTATTAGTTTCTGAGAGTTCTGTTGATCCTGAAGCTTTATAGCTGAATGAAAACCACATATTCAATAGTAAAAGAAAACCTTTCTTGAATTTATTTCATTGGGTTCAAAGTATTTTTTGGAGAGATTCTCAATGCACTCTTCTAGGAGTGTTTCAACCATAGATACACATGGTGTTGCATTGGGGTCCATACCTACTGAGGTGGATAAATTATAAGTTCAATGGGTTTGAACTGTTCTAATAGGAGATAATTAATTGATGGATAACTCTAGGAACATATTTGTCTTATGTGATCTACATTGGATAATCTCAGATTAAATTGGCTCTTCATTATTTCTTTTACTCCTTCATACCTGTCAGCATTTTATTTGGTATCAATAGTCAAAAATAACCCCTAGATTCTTCTTGAACTTAGAATAAAGTAGATTTTTCTATATAATATTGTAAATAATTTCATGAGTAGAGTGTATTTTAGAGAAATATTCTAGTTTTCGAAAAGTAAACAAATGAAAAGAAGTCTAAAAGCAATTTCCTGGGCTCCATGATGATGAAATAAATTTGTGGCAAGGAAAATAGAAATTTTATTAAAAGTATGAATTATTGAATGAGGGTTTTCCCAGTCACCTCAAAAGTAAGCTGTTTGACCCATTCACTATGGTGAGATCAGCTATCAAGGAAATTGTATTTTAATTCTGCAGAGGATCAAGCCAAAAAATGTTGCTTTTGCCATTTCTAGCCACTCAAGCCATAGAAATAAATGAGAGATGCCAAAATCGAGTCACTTCCTTTGGATTCTCCTCAGTCAGATTCAGTGTGAGACTTAGAGGTATTTTCATATACCAAAAAGACCACAAAAGCATAACTAATTGAAAATTAAAGATAATACTTCTATTTCTAAATACAAAGCTTATAACAAAAGCTTAACAATCAATTTGAATTAAAATTTTCAATTTGTAATGATATATTATCACATAAAGGAATGAAGTAAAAAGTTATTTTTATCAAAAACATTTAAAATAAAATATTTTTTTCCAATAAAAAAACATAGAAAACTATTTCACCATTTTATTCCCCATTAAAAACAGATGGGGTTACTTCCTGGTGAGACTTCTGCAACTAAAGTTCAAATCATCTTAAATGAAGTTTTTTGTATTTTCCATATAAAAATCTGAAAATAATCAAAACCTCAGCTTTATTCACTACACATATGGTGTTAACCATCAATTCCTGTGTTAAAATTGAGGTCTGGTGTGTAGTTTAGAAGCTAGAAGGAATTGAAGTATTTTCAATTGAAATTTCAATATGTGAATACTTATTGCATATGTGAACATTAATTTACAAATGTGCACTCAATAATTATAGTTATGTACTTCAATTCTAGAATTGAATTACATGTGTAGATTTTAAATATAGTACATGATGAGGAATTAAAGAAGAAGTAAATTGGAAAGATAAATTCTTTTGGAGGGAAGAAATACTGGCTCCAAGGGCTCCAGACTCTCATAATTTCCATGCTGAGAGGCATGGGATGTCAAAATTCACACAAATGTTAATCAATTTTGGCATGGGATTGAGTAATTGTCACATGGTGAAATGTGATCTACAACTTGCCAGTATTAACCAGTTTAATATCCTTTTTGGCACAAATTCCCTTTGATGAGATCTGAAAGACAGCATTGTGACAATAAACCGCTTTATTGTCACAATTCTGTCTCCCAGACCTTAACAAAGGGATCTCTTGGAAAAAAGGCTATTAAACCAGTTAAAAGACAGGTCAATCCTGGAAATTTGTATATCACATTCCACCATGTGACAGTACCCCTGGGTTTTGGGAATTGTGTCCCAAAGTGCATGTAGCTGCTGGTATTGCCCATTTCCTCTTCATGGAGCCCCATTAATCACAAACGGCGCCTACAGGGAACTTCCAAGGGAAAAAACCTTGTATGCCAATGGAGTGGAAAACACAGCAATTTTTTTGCTGTTTTATGGAGACGTTCCCCTAATTTCCATCAGTCATAAATATCCCCTAGAGATGAAGTCTTCAAAGAGATAAAAGATGTTGGAGAAGATAATCCTTTATCTTCAATTCATATCTTTCATGGGAATGTGGAAATTCCTCCTTCATCTTATCATGACTCCCTGGAGGATCTGTGGGACAAAGAGGAAGAGAATAAAGAAATTGAAACCATGATGAAGGCTGTTCCTTCTGCTTTTGACCACTATTTGGATTTATGCTTCAAGGTGAAAGCAAAAAAACGTATTCCTCACCATTCCTGTGATCACCATATTGGACTGGAGGGATCTCTACCTCTAGTTGAAGTCAATGACTCTTTATCAAATCAAGAGTCAGAGACACTCAGGGCCTGAATTTCACATAATGTAGGGAAAGGTTTCATCCAGTCAAGCTCCTCTTCAACAGGAGAACCTCTCCTCTTTGTCAAAAAGAAGAATGGTGGCCTTCAATTGTGTTTTTATTACCACAAAATCAATTCCATTACTTGGAAGAACAAATATCCTGTTCCTCCTATCAATCAGATTCTCACTGTTTTCAATGGTTCTTCTATATTCTCCAATATTGACCTGCATGGTGCATATAGCCTGATCAGAAGCAAGGAAGGTGATGAACATTTGACATCTTTAAGACCTAAATATGGCAGCTATGAGTACTTGGTTATACAATTTGGGCTCACCAATGCTCCTAAATATTTTCAAACCCATGTAAATGATTTTTCATATGACCTTCTTGATGTTTATGTTGAGGTTTGTCAATAATGTGTCCACTGTTCTTTCCAAACTCAGAGCCAAACACCTTTTCTCTAAGGCCTCCAAGTGCCTTTTTCATGTTTGTAGTGTGAAGTATTTGGATTATGTTGTTTCTTCTGAAGGGCTCAAGATGGAACAAGAGAAAGTAAAGAAAGTTCTCAACTGGCCTCCTCCAAGAAACCTCAAGGCTCTTTAATCATTCCATGGCTTTTCCAACTTCTATCACCACTTCATGCAGAATTATTCAATGACAATAAATTCACTCACCAAATTCCTCAGGAAAGGTTCAGTTTCCCCCCTCAATGACAAATCTCTGAGCCATTTTCATCAACTCAAAGAGGCTTTCACCAAAGATCCAGTTCTTTCTCATTTAAACCCATCTCTACCCATCATTGAAGAACCCAATGCATAAGATTACTCCTTGGAACCTGTATGGAGTCAGGTTTCTGCCTCAGGAAAACATCTCCTTGCATTTGATAGCTGCAAGCTTCTTCCATAAGAGCTAATCATGAAAAGGAACTCCTTGGCATATTCTGGGCTCTCAAGCACTGTAGAGGTTTTCTTCTTTCACTTTCATCCTCTTTTGAAGTTCTAAACAACAATTAATGTCCTTCAATATTCTGAATTGCCGTCAAGTCCCCTGGGATTAACTCCTTTCAGAGTTTCAGTTTTCAATAACCTGCCACCCTGGCCACCTGGAAGCCCTCTCAGATGTATTATCATATTGGGACAATGCTTAGAAAGAGAAGGGGAGGATTTTTTCAGAAAGGATCCAATGAATTATTAACAAATAATCAAGCCTAAAAACTTTTGCAGTAAAGGTGGAATAATTTTAAAATTTGATGGAATCAATTCAGAAGGCATTATGGCAAGGTTATCAATACAGAAATATTCTTCAAGATTTGGGTAAAGGTAAAACTGTCCAAGATTATTCTCTTGGTTATTATTCCTAACTTCTTCTAATCAAGGATTGGATGGTTGTTTCAAATGACCCCAAAATTCAACTCAGAATATTTCAAAATTGCCATGACTCTCCTCTAGCTGGCCACTCTGGCCAAGCGAAGACTCCAAAACCTGTAAAGTAGGATTTCCACTGGTTTGGAATCACTGAATCTCTCAAGGATTATCTATCATCCTGTAAAAAATGTGAGAAAACAAGAATATCCATCATAAGAATTTTGGCCTCCTCAAATTTATTCCAATAATAAATAGTCCTTGGATTTTCCTTTTAATAGAATTTATCACTCAACTGCCAATGTCCAATTATTTTGACTCAATTGTTGTAATAGTGGACAGGTTCTCAAAAATGGCAGTATCTATTTGAGCAATGTCTTTGATAGCTTTACTGTATTTGGCCCATTTATTCATCAATAATATTTTCTCAAAGAATGGCCTTCCTTCAAGCATTTTCAGTGATAGAGGTTCTATTTTGTTTCTTCCCTTGGGACCAATACGTTTCAGAAGCTCAATATTTCAAGAGATCTTCCAACTACTTATCATCCTGAAACTGATGGACAGAAAGAGAGTGTAAGTCAGATACTAGAGAAGTACCTTTATATGTATTTCACTTACCATTGAAATGATTGGAACACCTGGCTCCCTCTGGCTAAATCTTCCTACAATAGCTGTGACCACTCTTCAATAAAACAATCACCCTTTTCCACTGTTTCTGAAAGAGATAATCAATTTGACTCAATTCAGATTAATCAAGATATGCCTTCTGGAAGGTTATAAACAAAAATCCAATCAGTACAGAAAGATGTCAAGAAAATACTTGAAGGTTTCATACATAGGCTGAAGAGGCATGCAGATAAGATTAGAGCAAGTCCACTTGTCCTCAAGCCTGGTGACATGGTATGGCGGCCCTCAAATAAAATTGAATCAAACGGACCCACCAAAGAATTATCAGAAAGATGGTCAGGTCATTTTCCAAGATTGAAGAAACTCAGCACTCATTCTGACCACCTCAACCTCCCATCTCAATGGAGGTCAATCAACCCAGCTTCCATATTTAACTCTTAGAACCAGTCAAGACATCAACAATCCCAAATAGGAATCAAGAGCTTCCTTCTCCAACCATCATTGAAGAAAAAAAGGAATGGGAAGTCTCTCAAATACTGGACTTCAAGCTTAAGAGAGGAGCATGATGGCATTTTGTAAGATGTGACTATGAAACTGATGATAATATTACTATTAATCAACAGTACTATGTCTGTTCTTATGAAATATAATAATAATAAATTATTATAACCACAATTAAATAATTATAAAATTATTTCTTTCACGTGTTATACACTACTAGTGATTATAACAGTGAGCAGTAATTGTCTACTAGAATCAATTACAAGAAGAATTTAATAATAAAAACTTCTTTATTAAAATAATAAAATTATTTTAATATATAATTATCTTTTACAAGAATAATTATAAAGATAATTCTTGAAGAAAACTATTACTAGAGAAAAACGTTTAAGAATTAAGAATAAATGACTCACTAATACTCCAAAGAACTTATTGATAGATAAGAGTAGAGAAATTTGACATGGAATTGTGGATTTAAGGGATCAAAAGGATTTATAACAGTATTACAACAATATATAGTTGGATTCTATGATTTCACGTCTTTCTGGATGATTTTGGAAGATTTAAAACACTTAAGAATAGCTTTAACTAATACTTACTTGTTGGTAATAATGATTTAATAAATTGATAAGATGATTCTTGGAAAAAACAGCAAGAAGAAGCTTCTTTTAAGTCAACAACAGCTCACAGAGGCGTGCCATGGAGCAAACTGAAAAACCAGTGAGTGAGAAAACAATAAACCCTTTTGGATTAATGATTGCATCATCTGTTGTCACGTAAGATTATCATAATTACTTAATTGATGCTTTTACGTGACTACCAACCCCAATATGGTTAAGAATAAAAGGAGTAACATCTGTAAATCTTCTTTTATTCTAAAATAATCATTGATTTCTCAAATTTATCAATGTTATTGCCAATTTCATCACAGGTTGTAATTACTGTGAATTTTTGAAGATTCAGTGTTTCACGTAGAATGGTCAAAAATGGACTGTAAGTAAAACTTTTAATTTTACTATAAAACTATAATTCTTTTTGGTTGTACCATAGATAATACAGTTCTTCATTGGTCCTGAAAGTTTCAGAAGGATTCATTAAGAATTGTATTTTTAATGAATTTTTGAAGTTTTTACCTCATTTCTACGTAGAATTGCAAATAGCAGTATTTCGCTGGTTGCTATGAGGTAAATCAATGAATATGGATCCCAAAAGGGTTTAATTACTCTTTTAGGGTCTAGTCATGGAAAGTAATCAAGAATTGACGTGGTTACAGGAGTCTAAGTAGCTCATTACCTCCTTGGCACGTCAAAATAGCAGGTTATTTGCTATTTTTCTTATAATTACAGTAGGTGTAACTTGGTAACCAAGTTCCCAAAGAGTTTTAGTTTACCAATTGGGCCAAGATGAGCCATGGATCCATGCTCTGGAGCTATCCACGCCTCTGAGGCCTCAGAAGTTGGGTACCCTGGCTCTCTTTGATGTCTTTTGTCCCCCTTGCTTATTTTTTACATCAAAATAGTAATTTAAGCTTAAAGTGAGATATCCACTATGGGTGTACCAAAAGTCCATGTAAAAATACCATGATATTAAGTGCTCAAAACATGCATAACACTATTATTAGTGTATATATAACATGGGATTTCTCACTTTCCCATTATTTTGGCTAAAAATCAAGAAAAACAAAAATTTTCACGGATCTTTTATGTGGTATTAATGATGTGGTATTGAAGTATTTTCCATTTTACCACCTCAAATACTTAAATTGAGCTTATTCACTCTATGGAGCTACCCTAGGTGAATTTTTGTGTAGAATCCAAATCTGGTCTTAAATCCATGGATTTACTTACTCAATAAAAAGTTATTCATCTTTTCTGAAATTGAAAATGATGAATTTTGGATATATGCATGACTTATGAGTTTTGCATAATTCAAAATTTCTTTTTAAGATAATTGTGGCCTATTTGGGTATGTAAAATATACCTCAAGGCTCACACATTTGGTGGAATGGAAAGGATTCAGTAAAGACCAAGAAAGATCCACTTGGTAACCTGCTGAAAACTTCAAGAATCATCATGAACTTTCCAAAGATTTCCATTTATTGTATCCTGAAAAGCAAGGAAAGGATTCTTCAAGCACTTGATTTTCATGGTGCTTGGTGGGGAGAGAATTTTATGAGGTAAGTTCACACTCCTGGTATGCACCTTTAGACCTATTCTACCCTTCTGGATGTAAAAATCACCTTGGCGAATGTGTGAGCACTATCCACATTTTGAACACAGATTTTTGGTTAACCTTCCAAAATCAATTCCAAAATTATAGCCATTTTCACTTGGGAAAATGGACCATCCTTCCTTAATTAAATTTCCATGTTCTCTGTTTCCCAGGCCATTCCTTCATCAAGTATTATTTCTTCAGGGAACCAATGGAAGTGGTAGTTTCCAAAAATAAGTTCATCCCCAAGTGTTCACTTCCCTGAGAAGTCGAAAATCTGTCAAAAAATAATCTTGGTCACTCTGTGAGCACCTGGAATAAAATATTTTCCAGGTCCTTGGCCAATTCGAAATCAATCATCAAACTCAGTGATCAATATTGGAACCTCCTCAATATTCATTTCTCTCTTATATTCTCATTTTATTTTCTATTTTAATTTCATTTCACCAAAAACCATCAATCCTTGAAAATTTCTATCATCAATCATGAATCCGATGTCAAAATATTATTAAGCAAGTCCTGCATCATATTAAAACATTTTGATATTGATTTCAATTCTTTATTCACTAAAATACTCATCTTTGAATCCTTGTACCAAACTCCTTCCAAACAGCATCAAAAGGCATTAGCTGTTATTGGTGCTCGGGAGCTTGCTATTAAAGGTTGGGGTTACTGTCACAGCCATGAAATATAACACTATTGGACCATTTTAAAGCACATCAATGCAATATCAAGGTTATGGAAATTTGGCCATATACATTATTTTCTGGCCAAATTTACCATTCTCACTTTCTTGGTGTATTATGACCAACTTGGCGCCTTAGCCATGATCAAGCCCTTCCTGGACACTTTCACCAGGGAGAATGTTGTGTCAATCACCGGCAATTGACTTCACGTCCCACCGCAGTCATCATGAAATCTTGCTTCAGTTGTGTTAGTGTCAAATTATAGTCACTGGATTTAGTGGGTCATGTCACATCTGCGTCAAGACAATTTCAATCGTCACATGTGTCACATGAGAATGTGACTCAAAGCCCAAACCTATTTCAACACTATTTGAAATGTTTGGGTAATTACACCTCATGGTGAAAGGCAGCAGTTTGGCATTCTCATATTTGTGCATGAGAAGACTTCTGCCCCACTGCCTGATCATCTCACCCCTTTACCATGCCTACTCTCACACTTGAATTGGATTCCAAATCCACACCTAATCCTCTCCAGCCCTTAGAAGGCTTACGCGCCCGCACCACCCTCCAGATGTGACTCCACGACTACCCCCCATCTCCACCCTCACCACTCCCCTGCCGCTTACCATCCTTATGCTCACATAGTGCCCTCCCAAAATTCCTCCAACACCGCTTACCATCCTTAAGCTCATGTAGTGCCCTCCCAACCTGCCTCTGATGCCGCTTACCATCCTTACGCTCATGTAGTTCCCTCCCCACATTCCTCCAATACCGCCTTCACACTGGCCTAATCCTCAATGATGCTTATGATCCTTACGCTCCTGAAGCTCACTCAAGGTGAGACTGAAATGCCACCTATCCATCTCCGCCCTCACCACTCCTTATGCTTCCGCACCCCCGCTGCTTACAATTCTTATGTGCCTGCGGCACCCTCAAGATATGCCTCTGACGCCGCGCTCAACCCACCTTATGCCTAATCCTCACTCCGCTGCTTACCATCCTTACGCTGAGGTATTAGATCCATAGGATAGGGTGGCTTGTTGATGTAAATGATTAACGGAATCATGGAAATATGCTGAGTGGCCTTCTCTGCCAACAGGTTCTGGGGGGAAATTGGTAGGTATATTCAAAATGTTGTGGTTAGGGTTTTATTCATGAGGCTCACAAATCAAATCCTAATAAGTGGACTGTTTAATACACAAATTGTGTCTTCTGTTTTGGCAACAAAACCATTTTATTTCATATCCTTCAAGTGGAACACTTTGCTTAGTCCTTACCTCATGAGCCTTGAATAGTTCAAAAATTGACTTTGGTAGGTTTCTCACTAGTCCACTTTATTCAATTTCTCACAGGGAAGTGATTTCATTTGGATGATATGAAATAATTTGGAACACATCACCTCCTTGAATTTCCTGACAAATCATATTTTGCAAATGCAATACACCAAGCTCAATAGATATTGATGGAAGGTTCCAAGGCCGTTGATAGGCAGGTTTCTTTTGGTCAGCTTGTGGTTCTGAAATATCTTTTTTCTAGAAAATTCACCAACTATTGAACTGATTTAAATTGATATTTGAGTTCTTTCAAAATTACAAAATTCTCCAATATTGATATTACCTAAAATATAATCAATAATTAATATCTTAAGCTTATTTTACTTCCACCACTTTCAGAGCTCCGACCTTTTTTGATCAATTTCATTCTTTTCATTCTACCATTTTCAATAAAGTTATAAATCAGCTTGTCACCATCTATTTACTCAATAAACTACCTCTGCTATGCCCAAAACAATGCCCCAAGCCCCAGGAAATTAAGCTGAATTTAATGACCTATTAACTTCAGCTTCAGTGTGAGCCTTAGAGGTATTTTCATATACCCAAGAGACCACAAATGATAAATTAACATACAAATATAAATAAAATAAATTTATTTATATTATGAAAATAAAAATTCAAATACAAATACAAATTTATATTTAAAAATCAAAATTTAATTGTAATTTAAAAATAAAATTACAACAAAATTTAAAATTATGAAATTATATTTTTAGTTGTAAAAAGTAAGTAAAAATGAATTTGTAATAAAAATTGTGAAATTGAAATATTTTTGGTAAAACATTATATAAAATATATTATAGCTTTTTAAACAATAAATAAACATAAAACAATTATCACACCATTTGATTCCTCATAAAAAATCAGGTGGGGTCAACTCTGAGTGAAATTTTTGTAACTCAACTCTAGATAGGCTTAAATTAAGTTTTTAATATTTTCAATATAAAAATTGAAAATCCTCAAAACTTTAATTTAATTCACACCACATGTGGTTTTAACCATCAATTTTTGTGTTAAAATTGAGGTGTTGTGTTTCTTTTAGAAGCTATGAGGAAGTGAAGTATTTTTAATTGAATTCAATTGAAATGTCAAAATGTGAGCATGTATTACATAAGTGAACTTTGATTTACATATGAGGTATCAATTAATACTGTATTGTACCATACAATGAAATTGAATTACATATGTAAATTACAATTATAATACATGATGAGGAATTAAAGGAAAAAATAAATTGGAAAGATTAAGATTGGGGGGGAAAAGGAACTCTAGCTCTAAGGGGGAGCCAGACACACAAAATACTTTCTGAATGGCATGGGATGTCAAAATCCACACAAAGGTTCATTACTTTTGGCCTGGAATTGAGTCACAGGGTCTGTGACTCAATTGATGATGAGGTTTTGATACCAACCAGGTTGGTTTTAACTGCTGCCAAGAGGGTAAAACTACCCTTAAGATAAAAAAATCTTAGTATAAACAGTTTTAACTGGTTTCTATGTGTCTTACACTCAATCTGATATGTTTGAAGGCTCTAGGCCAGGTATTACTATAGTAATGGCTTATTCAAGGGTTTAAAATGGCTAAAAATAGCAAAAAATGGCTAGAACCAGCCCTTTTTTGTTCTAAACCAGGGTTCAATGATGCCATATTTAAACTTTCTGTTGTCAGAGTGTATTCCACGACTTAAAAGAGTAAATTTTACTTTTGGAGTAAGAAAATTGATCACTATAAAAGAATGTCTTCTTTGCCCCACTTTTCTCTTCATGTTAGAATCTTTTCCTTTTATAATTAGTTTAAACACTGTTACACCAATTAATACAAGATTCCAACTACCCTTTTCATATCATTTTAAACCTTCTAATGACGTGAAAAAATTATTATAATCATTTTTTGTAACTCTTATAAGCATTTTTATCCCTGAACCACCCCAAAAGTGAATTAAAGCATCTTGCATCACTGTTAACTTTGTCACTTTGTTTCAAAATTCACTCTGTCCACTTTTGGGTGTGTTTTCTCTTTAATATTCTTTTTAAAGACTTTGTTCTTTAATCAATTTCTTGCAGTTGTTTGTTCAATTAATTCCAATTGAAGTTGCTCTTGAAGAAATTTCTTTTGTAGCCTTAAATATCTCTTGTAGCGTATCTTTGGGATAAATTTTTATTGTTGGTAAAACAATAAATCTTTATAATATTATTTTTCTATACTGATAAAGTTATAAACAATAAATTTACTGGGTTTTCTCTTAAAAATAATATTCCTTACTATTTTTAATTCATTTTTACCTTATACAAATTTTGAGGAGAGGAAAATTACTTGATTTTTAATCAAAGTTTCATATCCACACCTTACATTTGGGGGCCCAGCCATGATATTTTACCTGTGACATATTTATTTCTTTTTTTTTAAAACTTCTTTCTTTTATTTAAAAATTTAAAAAACATATAAAAAATACTTATAATTCAAGAAACCCATAAAAAATGATTTTTTCATATTATAAGTGAGGCTTATATTTTTATTTCTTTTTTGAAATAAGCTTTTTTCTACTTAATTAATTGGCTTTTTAATTAATTTTAGTGTCTGACAGCATGGTAAGACAAGAAAACATTGAAACAGCCTCAACAGTAATCAGCATCATTCCTGCCGGTACTGTTAATTCAGACCATAATAGCACTGTTATTGTGACTCAAAATAACCAACCTGAACCAATATCTTCTTAATTGATTAACTTGGATATAATTAATACCCTTCAGAAAGCTAAGAATTTGGCCAATAGTAAGTTTTTGACATAAAAATGCTATTTTAAGCCTTTTTAATCATAAAATATGCCCTCAACTAGATCAGGAGCCAGCTATAACCCCTCAAGAAGCTCCCAGAAAGCTAATATACGTGATTATGGCAGAAGCCAACCAGGTACAGATGGAAAATGGTCAGTTGATGACTTCCAAACAACTAAAATAGGTCATTCTGATGCTGATAATACCATTTTACCTTCAAAAAGAGCTGACACCGCCACAAGAAGCCTCAGTGGACATATAAAAAGCCAGCCACAAAGCTTACAACAATGCCCCGCAGTACAAGGAGTACCAGATCCTTTCAGATCTATGGAAAAACTGCATGAATTCTTACCTGACTGTGAGAAAATTCCTGGGCCATCCCAATACTTGCAAATTGCTCAATGGATGGCATCCATTGATGGAGAAGAAAAAAATGATGCTGTTGACACTAGAATGGAGGAAAAACAACCCTGCACCACCCAAGCAAGTGCCAAAAACAGCCCCAGTGGCCAGAAGCAGCAATTCCAACGTGAGAAAGCAGCCACAAGCTCCAAACAAGGGCAAAGGAAAGGCACCAGCCACCAAACCCTACAGCCAGGGCTACAGGATTCCAAACATCAACAGGATGCCATGGAAAATGTGTTTCAGATGACCAGAGCAATGATGGAGTTACAAAAGAAAGAGGAGGCCATATTAAAATATCACAAATAATTTCTGATATTTTTGAATCTATTCCAGAGTTCTATGAAGCTATAACTGACGTAAAAAGTCATCTTTCTGATAAAAATAAATTAATTTGTGACAATCTTAAAACACATAACTTGAGTCTGAGCCAAATCAATGAAACACTTGAATGTTTTGAAAAAGCTTCAAGAACAATTAAAACTTCCAATAATGATAATTCTTTTGGCAATAAGATAAATGAAAAATCTGCCATTATTAAGGAATTGACTTACAAATATTCTAAATTCAATATTGATGACATGATTGAAACAAGAATAAAACAAGCCATAAATGATATCAAAGAGGATAATAAGAAAGCTCTTGATGATATTTAAAAATCATTTACTGAAGTAAAGACACATATAATTGCCTTGAGAAAGTGTTTTGATACCTCAAAAGGGGAAATATCAAAATTAACAATAAGGTTAAGTGAGGTTATATCTGATAATACTAAACAAACAGAATTATGGAATGAGCTGACATATAAAGAGGATGATGAAAGAAAGAATTTAATAAACTCTATACAAAGCTTACAACATGAATTGAGAAATTCACAAAGGTGTAAAAACAGTAAAATGAATGATATTGAACAACTACTAAATACCTTACCAAGAATGTCTACACCTCTGAATCAAAATGAGGGTACAGGGATTCCCAATCCACAAGTATTTGATATTGTAAATTCTCAATTAGAAAATAAATTTTCTACTTATTTTCATAACTTGGAACCATTGATGGGCCAAGAACTCTTGAAAGAAGCTCCAAAACTTAAGGATTGGCCTCACTTCAGTGGGGAAGGAGAATATGACCATATGGAATTAATCAGAGGAATTGACATGATTAAAGAAGATTTTGAATTAACAGACCAATTGGTAACAGCGAGGTTCAACACCTTATTTACCAAATCAGCTCACAGATGGTATATCAAATTGAGACAAGCACATGGACACCACAGTTGGACTTGGTGGAAAACACAAATTATCAACAAATGGCCCCATGATTCTTGGAGATTTAAAGTGGAAACAGCCTTTTAATCTGCCAAATTTAATGCTGATAAAGACAAAGTTTTACCATGGTTTTGCCAAAAAAAAGACAGATTAACAGCATTATGTCCTGACATGTCAGAATTTATGATCCATAGAAACATTCTGAGACAATGTGGAGGTGACTTAGAGCATGCTGTCAAAAGCAGGACTACTGAACAATCTTCAGCAGAGGATATTCGCAATATATTAGAAAAAGTAACCACCAGAAACAAAATTGGTTCTAGTAGGGTGAATCTCAAAACAAGGTTTAATACACCTTGGAAAGATTCTGTGGACAAAAACACCAAAGAAAATTCTAATAATGTTAAGTATAAATTTTCAGATACAGTCAGAAAGTGCCATATTTGTCAAAGCACCACCCATTTAGCCAATACATGTCCAAAGAAAGGGAAAATCAATGAAATTGATATTGAAAAGGAACCTGATGTTGAGAAAGATGAGATAATTGAAGACAATTCAGATGAAACGTCATCCATATTTTCTGAATCTTCAAAAGATATAGAAAATATCAATCCCACCTTTGACATCATGGAATCTTATTCCCACTTGCCACAATTGAGCAATGGTCAACTTGATTTATCAAAAGTTCAAGATGCACAACTTCTGAAAAGAAAACCAAGCAGACGGAAAGGTTATACAGCTGGTAATTCCTGTATAACAGAAATGGTGATTGACAACAAGCCCACCAAACTTTCGCTTGACCCAGGAGCCTTCTGCTCTTGTGTTGGAAGATATTTTCTTAAGACTTGTGTACCAAATTATGAAGACCAATTGTTACCAATTGATGGTATAAAATTCAATAGTCCAAGTAATCCAATGAAAGCATTAGGAATTTTTGAGACCAATGCCATATTCCCACACATCAATGGGAATTTAAGAATCATAGTTGAATTTTTTGTGATGGAAAGCTGCTCTAGTACCCATTTTATATTGGGAAATGACTATTTAATCATGTATGGGATAGATTTACATAACAACAAAGACAGATACTTTACTATTGGAGACAATAAGCGCCAAAAATTTGCCTTTTTACCATTTAAAAGACAAATTACAGTAAACAAAGTATCATCAGTCAGCTTAGAGCTAGAGAAATTTAAGTCTGAACAATTAAATGAAGCTGAAATAAGCCTTCATCTGATTAAGGCATAAGAAAATGAACTCTCTAGTCTTTCATATAACCATAAAGAAGCATTTGCTTCAGATAAAGAACCCCTAGGGGCAATTATTGGTCATGAAGTTGACATTATTATTAACATTGAGAGACCTTATCCACCACTCTTAAGAAGACCTGCATATTCAGCAAGTCCAAAATCAAGAGAAGCTGTAAAAATTCAAAACAAAGAGCTTCTGGACCTTGGTTTAATAAGAAAAGTAGGCCACAAAGAAGAAGTAGAAATAACTACACCAATCATAGTGGCATGGCATAAAGGAAAATGTAGAATGGTTGGGGACTTTAGAGCTCTGAACGCTTACACTGTTCCAAATAGGTACCCAATACCAAAAATCCAAATTACCCTTACTCAAATATCTCAAGCAGTGTATATAACCACTATTGATTCCCTTAAAGGATTCCATCAAAATGTGGTGACACCAAGAGCAAGAAAATATTTGAGAATTATTCTTCATTGTGGAGTGTATGAATACTTAAGAATGCCCTTTGGTATCAGAAATTCACCTTCACATTTCCAAAGAATGGTGAATGAAATCTTCCCTGAAGAACTTTCAGAGGGATGGTTAATCATTTACATTAATGACATTATTGTCTGTTCCAAGACTTGGGAAGAGCACGTCTACAAATTGTCCAGAGTTTTGACAAAAATTCAATAAGTAAACATGAAAATCTCAAAGAAATACTGTTTTGGATTTAAAGAACTTAAAGCACTAGGACATGTTGTATCTGGTTTGTCCCTTGGAATTGACAAAAAGAAGGTTGCAGAAGTATTGCTAAAACCCATGCTCCAGAATAAAAAGGAAATTCAGTCATCTTGAGGTTTTGCAGGATATTACAGGCAACACATTAAATATGTTGCATCCATAGCAAGACATTATAAATGGTGTGACACAGACACAGTATTTGAAATGATTGTTGACAGAGTCAAAGCTTTTGAGTCTCTAAGAGAAGCCTTGACCACTGCTCCACTCTTACTTATGCCAGACTTTGAATTGCCTTTCAAATTTTATATTGATGCATCAGGGGATGGGCTGGGTGCTGCACTTCACCAAGTTCAGATCATAAATGATAAACCTGTAGAAGGACCCATATGTTTCATATCCAGGAAAATCAAACCAACTGAAGCCAGATATGGAGCAAGTTGAATGGAATGTCTCTGCCTTGTCTGGGCCTTGGAAAAACTGACCTACTTCTTAGAGGGATGTGTTTTTGAGGTGATAAAAAGATTGTACAGCTGTCAAATCACTTTTAAACATGAAAACAGCCAACAGACATATGCTCAGATGGCAAATAGCCATACAATAATACAGAGGAAATATGACTATTGTTCATAAGTATGGGAATATTCATAAGAATGCAGATGGACTAAGCAGATGGGCATTACAAAATAATATTGATAATCCTGCTTATGTTCCAGAAGAAGCTTCACCACAGATCCCAATAGAAGGAATAAGTGTTACAGACTTGAACACCACCTTCTTTGAAGAAGTAAGACACAATTACACTCAAGATATGAACTGTAGCATCTTATGCCAATCACTTAACAAAGACTGTAAAGACAAATCTCTAGTACATGCCTTGGATGAAGTATGGAAAAAATCTTATGATGAAGGAAGATTTAACCTACTGGATGGTATAATTTACCACAGGACCAAGCACACATGTGTCATGACAGTTGTGGACAGGTAATTAATCAATCTTGTACTAAAAGAATGCCATGAAAGCCCCTTCTCAGGACATCTGTCTGAAGACAGAAGAAGAGAAAAGGTAAAAACCTGTATATGGTGGCCAATGTGGCAGAAAGATGTTGCAAAGTATTGTAAAACCTGTGACAGATGTCACAAAGCAAATAAATCAACTGGCAAGAGACTTGAAAATATGATAAAAATCCAAGAACCAAGCAGACCTTGGGAAATTTTCCATATGGATTGGGTAACTGGCCTACAACCAGGAGGTGACAGAAGCTATAATGCTTGCCTAGTGATTGTGGACAGATTCAGTAAAAATCCAATCTTTTTACCATGTAACAAGGATGATACAGCCATGGATACAGCTCTTCTGATATGCAATAGATTAGTTTCATGGACTGGAATATTTACAAATATCATTAGTGACAGGGGCCCAAATTCACTTCAGCACTATGGACAAATCTTCACCAATTATTTGGCACTAAGATGTCTTTAAAGCCTACCACCCACAAACTGATGGTCTGGCTGAAAGGATGATCCAAACTTTAGAGGACATGGTAAGAAGATTTTGTGCATATGGCCTTGAACTCAAAGATTGTGATGGATTTAGCCATGATTGGTGTACTCTGCTGCCAGCACTGGAATTAGCATATAAAACATCAATCCATGCCAGTACCAATCAAACTCCTTCTTTCCTAGAAAAAGGATGGAACCCCAAATTACCCCAAGATTCCTTGATAAAAGATTTGATTGAAATACATCCCACAGCTGCTAGCTTCAAGGGAATGCTAGAAAAAGCTAGAAAGAATGCAGTAAGGTGCATGGAGGACTCTTTTGCATATGCTAAGGACAAATGGGATAAATCACATGCAACTCCAGATTTCAAGGTAGGGGACTTAGTTCTTGTATCCACCACTAACTTCAATAACATCAAAGGATGTAAAAAATTGAAAAAATCCTTTGCAGGACCGTTTGTTATTAAGGCCCTCCATGGAGAAAATGCTGTTGAAGTAGAGTTATCTGAAGAACTTAGCAATAAGCATCCTACATTTCCAGTGAGCTTAATAAAGCCATATAAATCTAGTGATGCTGAAACATTCCCCTTGATGAATAAAGTTCCCCAAGTTATACCTCCTCTTGAGTCATCTGGTAGTAAGAGAATTACCAAAGTTCTCAAAGAAAGAAAGTTCAGAACCAACAAGGTAAGGGAATACCTTGTTAGGTACAGGGACCCAACTTGTGAAGATGAATGGTTGCCAGAAAAAGACATACATGAAGCTACTAAGCTTCTCAGAAGGTTCAGGCACACTAGAAATAACAATATTACAAAGTAATACTCTTTTTTTAGGGGGAGGGAATGTGAGACTTAAAGGTATTTTCATATACCCAAAAGACCACAAATGAGAAATTAAGATACAAATATAAATAAGATAAATTTATTTATATTATAAAAATGAAAATTTGAATATAAATAAAAATTTATATTCAAAAATCAAAATTTAATTATAATTTAAAAGTAAAATTACAATAAAATTTAAAATTATGAAATTATGTTTTTACTTGTAAAAATTAAGTAAAAATGAATTTTTAATAAAAATTGTGAAGTTAAAATATTTTTGGTAAAAAGTTATATAAAATATCTTCTAACTTTTTATCCAATAAATAAACATAAAGAAATTATCACACCATTGGATTTGTCATAAAAAATGAAGTGGGGTCACCTCTGGATGAAATTTCTGTAACTCAACTCTAAATAAGCTAAAATTAAGTTTTTAGTATTTTAAATACAAAAATTGAAAATCCTCAAAACTTTTATTTAATTCACACCACATGTGGTGTTAAAATTGAGGTGTTATGTTTATTTTAGAAGTTATGAGGAATTGAAGTATTTTCAATTGAATTCAATAGACATGTCAAAATGCGCGCGTGTATTACATAAGTGAACTTTGATTTACATATGAGGTATCAATTATTACTGTATTGTACTGTACAATTTAATTGAATTACATATGTATAATAACAAGTATAATCCATGATGAGGAATTGAAGTAAAAAATAAATTGGAAAGATTAAAATTGGGGGGGAAAAGGAACTCTAGCTCTAAGGGGGATTCAGACCCCCAAATTCCTTGATGACTGGTGTGGAATGTCAAAATTCCCGCAAAAGCTCATTAATTTTGGCCTGTAATTGAGTCACAGGGTCTGTGACTCAATTGATGATGAGGGTTTGATACCAACCAGGGTGGTTTTAACTTCTGCCAAGAGGGTAAAACTACCCTTAAGTTAAAACAATGTTGGTAAAAACAGTTTTAACTGGTTTCTACGCCTCTTACACACATTCTGAAGGGCTTTCAAGGCTCTAGACCAGGTATTGCTATAGTAATGGCTGATTTAAGGGTTTAAAATGGCTAAAATTGGCAAAAATTGGCTTAAACTAGCCCTTTTTTGGTCTTCACCAGGGTTAAATGATGCCATAATTGGCTCTTATGTGTAAGACTGTTTTTCAAGACTGACAAGAGTACATTTTACTTTGGGAGTGAGAAAATTGATGGCTATAAAAGAATGTCTTCTTTGCCCCACTTTTCTCTTCATGTTAGAATCTTTTCCTTTTATAATTATTTTAAACACTGTTAAAACAATCAATAAAAGATCCCAAACACCTTTTTTTTGAATCATTTTAAACCTTTTAGCCATATGAAAAAATTATTATCATCATTGTTTGTAACTCTTATAATCATTGTTAGCGCTGAACCACCCCAAAAGTGAATTAAAGCATCTTTCATCACTGTTAACTTTGTCACTTTGTTTCCAAATTCACTCTGGTCACTTTTGGGTGTGTTTTCTTTTTAATACTCTTTTTAAAGACTTTGTTCTTCAATTAATTGCATGCAGTTCCTTGCTCAATTAATTCCAATTGAAGTTGCTCTTGAGGAAATTTCTTTTGTAGCCTTAAATATCTCTTGTAGAGTATCTTTGGGATAAATATTTATTGTTGGTAAAACAATAAATCTTTAGATTATTATTGTTGTATACTAATAAAGTTATAAGCAATAAAATTGGCATGTTTTCTCTTAAAAATAATATTTCTTACTATTTTTAATTGATTTTTACCTTATACAAATTTTGAGGACAGGAAAAGTACTTGATTTTTAATCAAAGTTTCATTTCCACACCCTACAGGTACCCTGGCTCTCTTTGATTTCTTTTGTCCCCCCTGAATATTTTTTATGTCAAAATAGAAGTTTTAAGGTGTGGATATGGAAATTTGATTAAAAATCAAGTACTTTTCCGGTCCTCAAAATTTGTATAAGGTAAAAAAATGATTAAAATAGGTATGAAATAGTATTTTTAAGAGGAAACAAGCCAATTTTATTGCTTTGAACTTTATAAGTATAAAACAATAATATTATAAAGATTTCTTCTTTTACCAACAATACAAATTTATCCAAAAATACTCTAGAAGAGATATTTAAGGCTACAAAAGAACTCTCTTCAAGAGCAATTTCAATTCAAATTAATTGAGCAAAGAACTGCAAATAATTAATTAAAGAATAAAGTCTTTAATAAGGTATTTAAAGAGAAAACACACGCAAAGGTGACCACAGTGAATTTGTAAATAAAGTGAAAAAGTTAACAGTGATGAAAGATGCTTTAATTCACTTATGGGGTGGTTCAAGGGGTAAAATGATTATAAGAGTTACAAAAAATGATGATAATAATTTTTTCACCTGGTTGAAAGTTTTAAAATGATATAAAAATGGTTGTTGGAATCTTTTATTGATTGGTTTAACAGTGTTTAAACTCATTATAAAAGGAAAGATTTTAACAAGAAGAGAAAAGTGGGGCAAAGAAGACATTCTTTTATAGCCATCAATTTTCTTACTCCCAAAGTAAAATTTACTCTTGTCAGTCGTGAAAAACAGTCAGACAACAGAGAAGCCAATTATGTCATTGTTGAACCCTGGTTTAGACAAAAAAGGGCTGGTTTAGCCATTTTTGGCAATTTTATCCATGTTAGACCCTTAAATCAGCCATTAATATAGTAATACCTGATCTAAAGCCTTAAAAACATGTCAGAATGCGTGTAAGAGACGTAGAAACCAGTTTAAACTGGTTTTTACTAATATTGTTTTAACTTAAGGGTAGTTTTACCCTTTTGGCAACAGTTAAAACTGCCCTAGTGGGTATCAAAACCTCATCATCAATTAAGCCACAGACCCTATGACTCAATTCCAGGCCAAAAGTGATGAACCTTTGTGTGGAATTTGACATCCCACGCCTGTCAGAAAGGATTTTGGGGGTCGGGTTCCCCTTGCACCTAGAGCACCTTTCCCCCCCAGAATTAATCTTTCCAATTTATTTTTTTCGTTAATTCCTCATCATGTAATACACTTTTAATTTACATATACAGCTCAATTGAGTTTTACAGTACACAACTGTATTAAATGATACCTCATACTTAAATTACAGCTCACTTATGTAATACACACGCACATTTTGAAATTTCAATTTAAAATACTTCAATTCCTCATCACTTCTAAACTACACACAAGACCACAATTTTAACGAAAAAATTGATGGTTAAAAACACATGTGGTGTGAATTAAATTGAGGTTTTGAGTATTTTCAACTTTTTTACAGAAAATACTAACATCTTAATTTAAGCTTATTTAGAGTTGAGTTACAGAAATTTTACCCAGAGGTGACCACACCTTATTTTTTATCAGGAATCCAATGGTGAAGTAATTTGCTTAATTTTATTTATTGGATAAACAGTTATAATATATTTTATGTAACTTTTTACCAAAAATATTTTAATTTCATTAATTTTAATAAAAATTCATTTTTACTTAATTTTTTCAAGTAAAAATGCTTTTTCATAAATTAAAATTGGATTTTTATTTTAAATTATAATTAAATTTTCAATTTTGTATATGAATTTGTATTTATATTTCAACTTTTATTTTGATAATATAAATAAATTTATTTTATTAATATTTGTATCTTATTTTGTTATTTGTGGTGTTTTGGGTATATGAAAATACCTCTAAGGCTCAGAGATTCAGGCTTAAAGTGGGTTATCCACTATGGGTGTACCAAAAGTGCATGTAGGAATACCATAATATTAGGTGCCACAAACATGAATAACACTATTCCTAGTGTATATGTAACATGGGATTTCTCACATTCCCATTATTTTGGCGTGAAATTGAGAAAAACAAAAATTTTCACAGATCTTTTATGTGGTATTGATGATGTGGTATTTAAGTATTTTCCATATTACCACCTCAAAGAGTTGATTTGAGCTTATTCACTCTATGGAGCTACCCTAGGTGAAATTTTGTGTAGAATCCAAATCTGGCCTTAAATCTATGGATTTACTTCTTCAACAAAAGGTTATTAATCTTTTCTGGAATAAAAAATGATGAATTTTGAATATATGCATGACTTATGGGTTATGAATAGTTCAGAATTTATTTTTTAAAATAATTTTGGCCTATTTGCATATGTAAAATTGACCTCATGGCTCACAATGCTTGGTATTAGACTTTGGTGATGCCTGGGTGGAGAAGCACAGTCTTGGTTCAAGTGATGAGGTCATATTGACTGTACCCAGGTCAGCTAAACTTACAACCAGGATTGACCTGTTTTAGATTAGCTTTGTATCAGATGGATTTTAATTTAATTCTGCAAAGTTATTTTTGAATTTAATAATTGTGACTATCTATCCTACTACTTTGTAGATGTGTAAGGTGTGGATATGAAACTTTGATTAAAAATCAAGTACTTTTCCTGTCCTCAAAATTTGTATAAGGTAAAATTCAGTTAAAAATAGTATGAAATATTATTTTTAAGAGAAAACACGCCATGTTTATTGTTTATAACTTTATTAGTATAAAACAATAATATAAAAATTTATTGTTTTACCAACAATAAAGATTTATCCAAAAAATACTCTACAAGAGATATTTTAAGGCTACAAAAGAAATTTCTTCAAGAGCAATTTCAATTGGAATTAATTGAGCAAAGAACTGCAAGCAATTAATTAAAGAACAAAGTCTTTAAAAAGAATATTAAAGAGAAAACACGCCCAAAAGTGACCAGAGTGAATTTGGAAACAAAGTGACAAAGTTAACAGTGATGAAAGATGCTTTAATTCACTTTTGGGGTGGTTCAGGGGTAAAAATGATTATAAGAGTTACAAACAATGATTATAATGATTTTTTCACGTGGTTAAAAGGATTAAAATGATTTAAAAAGGGTGGTTGGAATCTTTTATTGATTGGTTTAACAGTTTTAAACTAATTAATAAAAGGAAAAGATTCTAACATGAAGAGAAAAGTGGGGCAAAGAAGACATTCTTTTATAGCCATCAATTCTCTTACTCCAAAAGTAAAATTTACTCTTGTCAGTCGTGAAAAACAGTCTGACAACAGAAAAGCCAATTATGGCATCATTGAACCCTGGTTTAGACCAAAAAGGGCTGGTTTAAGCCATTTTTAGCCATTTTTAGCCATTTTAGACCCTTAAATCAGCCATTACTATAGCAATACCAGGCCTAGAGCCTTCAAAACACGTCAGAATGTGTGTCAGAGGCGTAGAAACCAGTTAAAACTGTTTTTATTATGATTGTTTTATCTTAAGGGTAGTTTTACCTTCTTGGCAACAGCTAAAACTACCCCAGTTGGTATCAAAACCTCATCATCAATTGAGTCCACAGACCCTGTAACTCAATTCCAGGCCAAAAGTGATGAACTTTTGCGTGAATTTTGACATCCCACGCCTGTCAGCAAGGATTTTGGGGGTCTAGCTCCCCCTTAGAGCTGGAGTTCCTTTTCCCCCCCAAATTTAATCTTTCCAATTTATTTTTCCTTTAATTCCTCATCATGTATTATACTTATAATTTACACATGTAATTCAATTCAATTGTACAGTACAATACAGTAATAATTGACACCTCATATGTAAATCAAAGTTCACTTATGTAATACACGCGCACATTTTGACATTTCAATTGAATTCAATTGAAAATACTTTAATTCCTCATAACTTCTAAACTAAACACAACACCTCAATTTTAACACAAAAATTGATGGTTAACACCACATGTGGTGTGAATTAAATTAAGTTTTTGAGGATTTTCAACTTTTGTATTGAAAATACTAAAAACTTAATTTAAGCTTATTTAGAGTTGAGTTACAAAAATTTCACTCAGAGGTGACCCCACCTGATTTTTTATGAGGAATCCAATGGTGAAATAAAATTTATATGTTTATTTATTTGATAAAAAGTTATAATAAATTTTATTTAACTTTTTTCCAAATTTATTTATTTTTTCACAATTTTGTTAAAATTTCATTTTTACTTAAATTTTTCAAGTATAAATGTAATTTTATATTTACAAAATTTAAAGTAATTTTATTCTTAAATTATAATTAATTTTTTTATTTTTAATATAATTTTATATTTATATTTTTTATTTTTATTTTAATAATATAAATAAATTTATTTTATTTATATTAATATGTTATTTTTTATATTTGTGGTCTTTTGGGTATATGAAATTACCTCTAAGGCTCACATTCCCTCCCCCTAAAAAAGAACATTACTTTGTAATATTGGTGTTTCTAGTGTGTCTGAATCTCCTCAGGAGTTTGGTGGCTTCTGGTATATCTTTCTCTTCTAACCATTCATCTTCACAAGTTGGGTCACTGTACCTAACAAGGTATTCCCTTACTTTCTTGGTTCTTAATTTCCTTTCTTTAAGAACTTTGGTTATTTTCTTAGTACCAGATGTCTCAATAGGAGGTATAACTTGGGGAATCTTATTCCTCAAGGGAAATTTCTCAGCATCACTAGATTTGTATGGCTTTATCAAGCTTACTGGAAATGTAGGGTGCTTATTGCTAAGTTCTTCAGATAACTCTACTTCAACAGCATTTTCTCCATGGAGGGCCTTAATCACAAAAGGTCCTGCAAAGGAGTCTTTTAACTTTTTACATCCTTTGATGTTATTGAAGTTAGTGGTGGATACAAGAACTAGGTCCCCCACTTTGAAATCTGGAGTTGCATGAGATTTATCCCATTTGTCTTTAGCATATGCAAAAGAGTCCTCCATGCATCTCACTGCATGCTTTCTAGCTTTGTCTAGCATTCCTTTGAAGCTAGCAGCTGTGGGATGTATTTCAATTAAGTCTTTCCTCAAGGAATCTTGGGGTAACTTGGGGTTCCATCCTTTTCTAGAATAGCAGGAGTCTGATTGGTACTGGAATGGATTGATGTTTTATATGCTAATTCCAGTGCTGGTAACAGAGTACACCAATCATGGGTAAATCCATCACAATCTTTGAATTCAAGGCCATATGCACAAAATCTTCTCACCATGTCCTCTAAGGTTTGGATCATTCTTTCAGCCAGACCATCAGTTTGTGGGTGGTAGGCTGTAGAGAAAGACAGTTTTGTGCCAAATAATTGGTGAAGATTTGTCCATAGAGCTGAAGTGAATTTGGGATCTCTATCACTGATGATATTTGTAAATATCCCAGTCCATGACACTACTCTATTCCATATCAGAAGAGCTGTATCCATGGCTGTATCCTCTTTGTGACATGGTAAAAAGATTGGAGTTTTACTGAATCTGTCCACAATTACTAGGCAAGCATTATAGCTCCTGTCACCTCCTGGTGGTAGGCCAGTTACCCAATCCATATGGACAATTTCCCAAGGTCTGTTTGGTTCTTGGATTTTCATCATATTTCCAAGTCTTTTGCCAGTGGATTTATTTGCCTTTTGGCATCTGTCACAGGTTTTGCAATATTCTGCAACATCTTTTTGCCACATTGGCCACCATATGCAGGTCTTTACTTTCTCTCTTGTTCTGTCCTCAGAAAGATGTCCTGAAAAGGGACTATCATGGCATTCTTTCAGTACAAGATTGATTAATGACCTGTCTACAACTGTCATGACACATGTGTGCTTGGTTCTGTGGTAAATTATACCATCCAGTAGGTGAAATCTCCCTTCATTATAAGATTTTCTCCATACTTCATCCAAGGCATGTATTAGAGAGTTGTCTTTACAGTCTTTGTTAAGTAATTGGCATAAGATGCTACAATTCTTATCTTGAGTGTAACTATTTCTGACTTCTTCAAAGAAGGTGGTGTTCAAGTCTGTAACACTTATTCCTTCTATTGGAATTTGTGGTGAAGCTTCTTCTGGAACATAAGCAGGATTATCAATGTTATTTGGTAATGGCCATCTGCTTAGTCCATCTGCATTCTTATGAATATTCCCATCCTTATGAACAATAGTCATATTGCCTCTGTATTCTTGTATGGCTATTTGCCATCTGAGCATGTGTCTGTTAGGTGTTTTCATGTTCAAAAGTGATTTCACAGCTGTACAATCTGTTATTACTTCAAAAACACATCCCTCTAAGAAATAGTTCAATTTCTCTAAGGCCCAGACAAGGCATAGACATTCCATTTGACTTGCTCCATATCTGGCTTCAGTTGGTTTGATTTGCCTGGATATGAAACATATTGGTCCTTCTACAGGTTTGTCATTTATGATCTGAACTTGGTGAAGTGCAGCACCTAGTCCATCCCCTGATGCATCAATATACAGTTTGAAAGGCAATTTAAAGTCTGGCATCAGTAAGAGTGGAGCAGTGGTCAATGCTTCTCTTAGAGACTCAAAAGCTTTGACTCTGTCAACAGTCATCTCAAATACTGTGTCTTTGTCACACAACTTATAAAGTGGTCTTGCTATGGATGCAAAGTCTCTAATGTGTTGCCTGTAATATCCTGCAAAACCTAAGAATGACTGAATTTCCTTCTTATTCTGAGGCATGGGTTTTAACAATACTGCTGCAACTTTGTTTTTATCAATTCCAAGGGACAAACCAGATACAACATGTCCTAGTGCCTTAAGTTCTTTAAATCCAAAATGACATTTCTTCAAGGAGATTTTCATGTTTACTGATTGGATTTTTGTCAAAACTCTTGATAATCTGTACATGTGCTCCTCCCAAGTCTTTGAACAGATAATAATGTCATCAATGTAAATGATTAACCATCCCTCTGAGAGTTCTTCAGGGAAGATTTCATTCATCATTCTTTGGAAGTGTGAAGGTGCATTTTTGATACCAAAGGGCATCCTTAAGTATTCATACACTCCACAATGAACAATAATTCTCAAATATTTTCTTGCTCTTGGTGTTACTACATTTTGATGGAATCCTTTAAGGGCATCCATAGTGGTTATATACACTGCTTGAGATATTTGAGTAAGGGCAATTCGGATTTTTGGTATTGGGTATCTGTCTGGAACAGTGTAAGTGTTCAGAGCTCTAAAGTCCCCAACCATTCTGGATTTTCCATTATGCCACGCCACTATGACTGGTGTAGTTATTTCTACTTCCTCATTGTGGCCTACTTTTCTTATTACACCAAGGTCTAGAAGTTCTTTGATATGAATTTCTAGAGCTTCTCTTGATTTTGGACTTGCTGGATAAGCAGGTCTTCTTAAGAGTGGTGGATAAGGTCTCTCAATGTTAAGAATGATGTCAACTTCATGACCAATAATTGCTCCCAGGGGTTCTTTGTCTGTAGCAAATGCTCCTCTGTGGTCATACAAAAGGGAAGAAAGTTCATTTTCTTGCTTATCAGTCAGATGAAGGCTTATTTCAGCCTCATTTAACTGTTCAGACTTGAATTTCTCTAACTCTAAGTTGACTGGTGATACTTTGTTTACTGTAATTTGTCTTTTAAAGGGTAAAAAGGCAAATTTCTGGCGCTTATTGTCTCCAATTGTAAAGTATCTGTCTTTGTTATTATGTAAATCTATCCCATACATGATTAAATAGTCATTTCCCAATATAAAATGGGTACTAGAGCAATTTTCCATAACAACAAATTCAACTGTGATCCTTAAATTCCCATTTATGTGTGGGAATATGACATTGGTCTCAAAGATTCCTAATGCTTTCATTGGGTTACTTGCACTGTTGAATTTTATACCATCAATTGGTAACAATTGGTCTTCAAAATTTGGTACACAAGTCTTAAGAAAAGATTTTCCAACACAAGAGCAGAAGGCTCCTGGGTCAAGCAAAAGTTTGGTGGGTTTGTTATCAATCACCACTTCTGTTATACAGGAGTTACCAGCTGTATACCCTTTTCCTCTGTTTGGTTTTGTCTTCATAAGTTGTGCATCTTGAACCTTTGATAAATCAACTTGACCATTGCTCAATTGTGGTAAGTGGGAATAAGATTCCATGATGTCAAAAGTGGCATTGATATTTTCTATATCTTTTGAAGATTCAGAGAATATGGATGACTTATCATCTGAATTGTCTTCAATTATGTCTTTTTTTTCAACATCTGGTTCTTTTTCAATGTCAATTTCATTGATTTTCCCCCTTTTTGGACATGTATTGGCTAAATGGGTGGTGCTTTGGCAAATATGGCATTTTCTGACTGTATCTGCAGATTTATATTTAATATTACTAGAATTTTCTTTGGGGTTTTTGTCCACAGAATCTTTCCAAGGTGTATTAAACCTTGTTTTAAGATTCACCCTACTAGAACCAATTTTGGTTCTGGTGGTTACTTCTTCTAGTATATTGATAATATCCTCTGCTGAAGATTGTTCAGTAGTCCTGCTTTTGACAGCATGCTCTAAGTCACCTCCACATTGTCTCAGAATTTTTCTATGGATCATAAATTCTGACATGTCAGGATATAATGCTGTTAATCTGTCCTTTTGTTGGCAAAACCATGGTAAAGCTTTGTCCTTATCAGCATTAAATTTGGCAGATTCAAAGGCTGTTTCAACTTTAAACCTCCAAGCATCATTTGCCCATTTGTTGATGATTTGGGTTTTCCACCAAGTCCAACTCTGGTGTCCATGTGCTTGTCTTATTTTGATGTACCATCTGTGAGCTGATCTGGTAGACAAGGTGTTAAACCTGGCTGTTACCAATCTGTCTGGTAATTCAAAATCCTCTTTGATCATGTCAATACCTCTAATGAATTCCATATGGTCATACTCTCCTTCACCACTGAAGTGAGGCCATTCTTTAAGTTTTGGAACTTCTTTCAAGAGTGCTTGGCCCATTGATGGTTCCAAGTTATGAAAAGAAGTGGATAATTCATTTTTTAATTGTGAATTATCAGGATCCAATACTTGTGGGTTTGAAATTCTTGTGCCCTCATTTTGATTTAGAGGTGTAGACATTCTTGGTAAGGTGTTCAGTAATTGTTCAATGTCATTCATTTTACTGTTGCTACACCTTTGGGAATTTCTGTATTCATGTTGGAAGCTTTGTATTAAATTTATTACTTCAATTTTATACATGTCTTCTTTATGTGTAAGTTCTTGCCATAACTCTGTCTGTCTTGTATTATCAGCAGTGACTTGATTCAATTTCATTGATAATTTTGATACTTCTTCTTGTGAAGCATCAAAACACTTTTTCAAGGCAATGGTATATGTCTTTACTTCAGTAAATGAATTTGAAATGTCATCAAGGACTTTCTTGTTATCTGTCTTGATAATATTTCTGGCTTGTTTAATTCTTGTTTCAATCATGTCATCAATATTGAATTTAGAATATTTATCTGTTAATTCTTTAATAATGGCAGATTGTTCATTTATTTTAATGTTAGAAGAATTGTCATTATTAGAATTTTTAATTGTTCTTAAAACTTTTTCAAAACACATAAGTGTTTCATTAATTTGGCACAGACTCAGGTTGTTTGTTTTAATGTTGTTACAAATGGTGTCATTTCTATCAGAAAGATGTTTTTTCACGTCATTTATAGCATTATACAACTCTGGGATGGAATCAAATATGTCAGAAATCATTTCTGGAACCTTAATCTGGCTTCCTCCTTCTTCTGTAATTCCATCATGGTTCTGGCCATCTGAAATACATTTTCCATGGCATCCTGCTGAATCTTTGGGATTCTGTAGCCCTGGCTGTAAGGTTTTGGGGCTGGTGCCTTCCCTTTGCCCTTGTTTGGAGGTTGTGGCTGCTTTTTCACGTTGGAATTGCTGCTGCTGGCCACTGGGGCTGTTTTTGGCACTGGTTTTGGTGGTGGAGGGTTGTTTTTCCTCCATTCCAGTGTCAAAAGCATCATGTTTTTCTTCTCCATCAATGGATGCCATCCATTGAGCAATTTGCAAGTGTTGGGATGGCCCAAGAATTTTCTTACAGTTAGGTATGAATTCATGCAGTTTCTCCACAGATCTGCAAGGATCTGGTATTCTTTGTACTGAAGTGCATTGTTGTAAGCCTTCTGGCTGGCTTTGTAAATGTCCACTGAGGCTTCTTGTGGCGGTGTCAGCTCTCTTTGAAGGTAAAATAGTGTCATCAGCTTCAGAATTGGACAATTTATTGTTGTGGAAGTCTTTTACTGACCCTTGTCCTTCTGTATCTGATTGGCTTCTGCCATAATCACGTCTATGACCTTTTTGGGAGCTGCTTGAGGGTTTATAGCTTGCTCCTGATCTGGTTGAAGGCATATTTTATGATTAGAAAGGTTAAAAATAGTAATTTTACGTCAAAAAAACTCACTATTTGTCAAATTTTTAGCTCTCTGAAGGGTATTACTTATATCCAAGTTAATTAATTCAGAGGTTATTGGCTCAGGTTGGTTATTTTGAGTCACAATAACAGTGCTATTATGGTCTGAAATCATAGTACTGGCAGGGATAATGCTGGTTACTGTTGAGGCTGTTTCAATGTTTTCTTGTCTTACCACGTTGTCAGACACTAAAATTAATGAAAAAGCCAATTAATTAAGTAAAAAAAAGGATATTTCAAAAAAAGAAATAAAAATTTAAGCCTCACTTATAATATGAAAAAAAATTATTTTTTATGGATTTTTTGAATTATAAGTATTTTTTATATGTTTTTAAATTTTTCAATATAAGAAAAAAGATTTAAAAAGAGTAAAAAAAATATGTCACAGGTAAAATATCACGGCTGGGCCCCCAAATGTAAGGTGTGGATATGAAACTTTGATTAAAAATCAAGTACTTTTCCTGTCCTCAAAATTTGTATAAGGTAAAATTCAGTTAAAAATAGTATGAAATATTATTTTTAAGAGAAAACACGCCAATTTTATTGTTTATAACTTTATTAGTATAAAACAATAATATAAAAATTTATTGTTTTACCAACAATAAAGATTTATCCAAAAAATACTCTACAAGAGATATTTTAAGGCTACAAAAGAAATTTCTTCAAGAGCAATTTCAATTGGAATTAATTGAGCAAAGAACTGCAAGCAATTAATTAAAGAACAAAGTCTTTAAAAAGAATATTAAAGAGAAAACACGCCCAAAAGTGACCAGAGTGAATTTGGAAACAAAGTGACAAAGTTAACAGTGATGAAAGATGCTTTAATTCACTTTTGGGGTGGTTCAGGGGTAAAAATGATTATAAGAGTTACAAACAATGATTATAATGATTTTTTCACGTGGTTAAAAGGATTAAAATGATTTAAAAAGGGTGGTTGGAATCTTTTATTGATTGGTTTAACAGTTTTAAACTAATTAATAAAAGGAAAAGATTCTAACATGAAGAGAAAAGTGGGGCAAAGAAGACATTCTTTTATAGCCATCAATTCTCTTACTCCAAAAGTAAAATTTACTCTTGTCAGTCGTGAAAAACAGTCTGACAACAGAAAAGCCAATTATGGCATCATTGAACCCTGGTTTAGACCAAAAAGGGCTGGTTTAAGCCATTTTTAGCCATTTTTAGCCATTTTAGACCCTTAAATCAGCCATTACTATAGCAATACCAGGCCTAGAGCCTTCAAAACACGTCAGAATGTGTGTCAGAGGCGTAGAAACCAGTTAAAACTGTTTTTATTATGATTGTTTTATCTTAAGGGTAGTTTTACCTTCTTGGCAACAGCTAAAACTACCCCAGTTGGTATCAAAACCTCATCATCAATTGAGTCCACAGACCCTGTAACTCAATTCCAGGCCAAAAGTGATGAACTTTTGCGTGAATTTTGACATCCCACGCCTGTCAGCAAGGATTTTGGGGGTCTAGCTCCCCCTTAGAGCTGGAGTTCCTTTTCCCCCCCAAATTTAATCTTTCCAATTTATTTTTCCTTTAATTCCTCATCATGTATTATACTTATAATTTACACATGTAATTCAATTCAATTGTACAGTACAATACAGTAATAATTGACACCTCATATGTAAATCAAAGTTCACTTATGTAATACACGCGCACATTTTGACATTTCAATTGAATTCAATTGAAAATACTTTAATTCCTCATAACTTCTAAACTAAACACAACACCTCAATTTTAACACAAAAATTGATGGTTAACACCACATGTGGTGTGAATTAAATTAAGTTTTTGAGGATTTTCAACTTTTGTATTGAAAATACTAAAAACTTAATTTAAGCTTATTTAGAGTTGAGTTACAAAAATTTCACTCAGAGGTGACCCCACCTGATTTTTTATGAGGAATCCAATGGTGAAATAAAATTTATATGTTTATTTATTTGATAAAAAGTTATAATAAATTTTATTTAACTTTTTTCCAAATTTATCTATTTTTTCACAATTTTGTTAAAATTTCATTTTTACTTAAATTTTTCAAGTATAAATGTAATTTTATATTTACAAAATTTAAAGTAATTTTATTCTTAAATTATAATTAATTTTTTTATTTTTAATATAATTTTATATTTATATTTTTTATTTTTATTTTAATAATATAAATAAATTTATTTTATTTATATTAATATGTAATTTTTTATATTTGTGGTCTTTTGGGTATATGAAATTACCTCTAAGGCTCACAAGATGCCTCAGTATGAATACCAATAGTAACTACCTTTGTAAAAAGGCATGCCTCTGTACACCATTGAAAACACTCTGACAAGATGAAAATTGAGTCAGGCAGTTGTACCTGCAATTATCACATGCAATGGCATTGCGGGAAGTGGGTTTTGTCACTTCCTGCCAGCCAATAATAGGCCAATGGCACTGGTTATTTTATAGAGGACTAAGATAATTAGGGATCTGCAGCAGAGTGCATATTGCATTTGAATGTGCTTGTAATATTCCACATGGTTGTATTTGAACCTCATTGAATTGGAATATGAATATATCAGATTGAATAATGCAGTATCCACTGAATTTTTCAGGTTCAGGTAGTTGAGATTGCCAATTTCCAAAATTCAGATTTAATATTTCATTTTTAGCCGCAGTTAAAAAACATTCATCCACCAAAATCAAAGTTAGTTGAAATTAATAATTCACACAACAGTCAGTAATCATCTTGTTTCATTTCATTTTCCGTTGCAAGCATGCCATTCACAAAAAAAGGAAAGGGGCATAAAAGGGAACTCATGGGAAAGTCTCGGGGTGAGGAAGTAAAGTGTGAGTGGCTTGCTTATTCTCAGAATATATATATAGATATATATATATGATTCAGCATTGATGTGGCACCCTCATTTGGCTCCATGGAAGAACATTGGCTTTAGTCCGTTTAGATCAAGTCAATGTCATGTGGGCTCCAACATTGAAGTCAAAGATGTGTGCTGAATAAAGCTCTTCGGGCATTGGCCACCATTCTGGTCTCAAAAGGCTTTAGCTTCAAATGGCCGGAAGCCGTATCTGATGTAAGATGTGACTATGAAACTGATGATAATATTACTATTGATCAACAGTACTATGTCTGTTCTTATGAAATATAATAATAAAAAATTATTATAACCACAATTAAATGATTATAAAATTATTTCTTTCACGTGTTATACACTACTAGTGATTATAACTGTGAGCAGTAATTGTCTACAAGAATCAATTACAAGAAGAATTTAATAATAAAAACTTCTTTTATTAAAATAATGAAATTATTTTAATATATAATTATCTTTTACAAGAATAATTATAAAGATAATTCTTGAAGAAAACTATTACTAGAGAAAAACTTTAAGAATTAAAGATAAATGACTCACTAATACTCCAAAGAACTTATTGATAGATAAAAGTAGAGAAATTTGACGTGGAATTGTGGATTTAAGGGATCAAAAGGATTTATAACATTATTACAACAATATATAGTTGTATTCTATGATTTCACATCTTTCTGGATGAGTTTGAAAGATTTAAAACACTTAAGAATAGCTTTAACTAATACTTACTTGTTGGTAATAATGATTTAATAAATTGATAAGATGATGATACGGAAAAAACAGCAAGAAGAGGCTTCTTTTAAGTCAACAACAGCTCACAGAGGCGTGCCATGGAGCAAACTGAAAAACCAGTGAGTGAGAAAACAATAAACCTTTTTGGATTAATGATTGCATCATCTGTTGTCACGTAAGATTATCATAATTACTTAATTGATGCTTTTACGTGACTACCAACCCCAATATGGTTAAGAATAAAAGGAGTAACAGCTGTAAATCTTCTTTTATTCTAAAATAATAATTGATTTCTCAAATTTCTGAATGTTATTGCCAATTTCATCACAGGTTTTAATTACTGTAAATTTTCAAAGATTCAGTGTTTCACGTAGAATGGTCAAAAATGGACTGTAAGTAAAACTTATAATTTTACTAGTAAAACTGTAATTCTTTTTGGTTGTACCATAGATAATACAGTTCTTCATTGGTCCTGAAAGCTTCAGAAAGATTCATTAAGAATTGTATTTTTAATGAATTTTTGAAGTTTTTACCTCATTTCTACGTAGAATTGCAAATAGCAGTATTTTGCTGGTTGCTATGCGGTAAATCAATGAATATGAGTCCCAAAAGGGTTTTAATTACTCTTTTAGGGTCTAGTCATGGAAAGTCATCAAGAATTGACGTGGTTACAGGAGTCTAAGTAGCTCATTACCTCCTTGGCACATCAAAATAGCAGGTTATTTGCTATTTTCTTGTGATTACAGTAGGTGTAACTTGGTAACCAAGTTCCCAAAGAGTTTTAGTTTACCAATTGGGCCAAAATGAGCCATGGATCCATGCTCTGGAGCTATCAACGCCTCTGAGGCCTCAGAAGTTGGGTACCCTGGCTCTCTTTGATGTATTTTGTCCCCCTTGCCTAATTTTTACGTCAAAATAGTAATTTAAGCTTCAAGTGAGATATCCACTATGGGTGTACCAAAAGTCCATGTAAGAATACCATGATATTAAGTGCTCAAAAAATGCATAACAATATTCTTAGTGTATATGTAACATGGGATTTCTCACTTTCCCATTATTTTGGCGTGAAATTAAGAAAGACAAAAATTTTCACGGATCTTTTATGTGGTATTGATGATGTGGTATTGAAGTATTTTCCATTTTACCACCTCAAAGAGTTAATTTGAGCTTATTCACTCTATGGAGCTACCCTAGGTGAATTTTTGTGTAGAATCCAAATCTGGTATTAAATCCATGGATTTACTTACTCAATAAAAAGTTATTCATCTTTTCTGAAATTGAAAATGATGAATTTTGGATATATGCATGACTTATGAGTTTTGAATAATTCAAAATTTCTTTTTAAGATAATTGTGGCCTATTTGGCTATGTAAAATATACCTCAAGGCTCACATTCCCTCCCACCAAAAAGTAAAATTGTACTACAATTTTATTAGTGATAAAAGAATAAGGCCCCAAAGGGGGTTAATGTCCACTGTCCAACCTCTTCACATTACTCATATCAAGTAATTTAAAGCACATTTATAGACATATTCAGGCTTGTGGCCTTCTTTCATGTCTAAATCTTCTTAAGAGTTTATCTGAGTCAGGTATTTCTGATTCTGCCATCCATTCATCTTCATGTACTGGATTTCTATATCTGACAAGATATTCTCTTTGATTTTTACCCCTAAGTCTCCTTTCTTTAATGACTTTCTTTATCTTTTTGTCTTCATTCTGTTCCACAGGTGGTACAGTTAAAGGAGTTGGGTTTCTTAAAGGAAACAATTCTTTATCAGCTGGTTGATAAGGTTTTATCAAGCTGACTGGAAATGTGGGGTGTTTATTTTCCAATTCACCACTCAATTCCACTTGAACTGCATTGGTTCCATGTAAGGCAACAATAACAAAAGGTCCTACATAAGAATCTTTAAGTTTCTTTGGGCCTTTGATATTATTAAAATTCAAGCTTGAAACTAGAACCAAGTCCCCTACTTTGAAGTCTGGTACTTTATGACTCTTGTCCCACTTCTGTTTTGCATAATCAAAAGCATCATCCATACTTTGTTTTGCGTGGTGTTTTACTTTATCAAGCATTAATTTGAAGCTGGAAGCTGTAGGATGAATGTCAATAAAGTCTTTCCTCAGTGTGTCTGCTGGGAGTCTTGGATTCCATCCTTTTTCTAACATAGCAGGAGTTTGTCCTGTGGAAGAATGGACTGATGTCTTGTATGCCAATTCTAATGCAGGTATCAGAGTGCACCAGTCATGGGTAAAGCCATCTGAGTCTTTGAATTCTAATCCATAAGCACAAAATCTCCTGATCGTGTCTTATAAAGTTTGAATCATCCTCTCTGCTAGCCCATCTGTTTGAGGGTGATATGCTGTGTAGAATGATAACTTAGTCCCAAACAATCTATGAAGATTGGTCCAAAGTGCATATGTGAATTTGGGGTCTCTGTCACTTATGATATTCTTAAATAACCCTGTATGAGAAATAACTCTACTCCATAAAAGAAGAGCTGTATCCATAGCAGTGTCATCTTTATGACATGGTAAGAATATGGGAGTTTTGCTATATCTGTCTACAATGACTAAACAAGCATTATAACTTTTGTCACCACTTGGAGGAAGTGCTGTGACCCAATCCATGTGAACAACTTCCCATGGGGATTTTGGTTCTTGAATATGGATCATAAGTCCAAATTTCTTGCCTGTACTCCTGTTTGCTTTTTGGCATCTGTCACAGGTATGGCAATATTCAATGGTTTCTTTTCTCCAAGATGGCCACCATGCATAATTCTTCACTTTTTCAAGTGTTCTGTCTTCTGATAGGTGTCCAGAGTAGATACTATCATGACATTCATGAAGAATGGTATTGATAAGTAATCTACTACACAGTGTCATCACACAAGAAAGCTTTGTTCTATGGTAAATAATCCCATCAAATAAGTGAATTCTTCCTTCAGAATAGGAATTTTTCCAAACTTCATCAAGTGCATTAACTAAAGATGTATCTTTGCAGTCTTTATCTAATAAAGAAGTCAAGATATGGCAATTCTTGTCTTGTTTATAAGATTCTCTGACCTCCTCAAAGAATTCAGTCCCAATATCAGTTATGTTAATTCCTTCAATTGGAATCTGTGGTTCAGCTTCCAAAGGTACATAAGCTGGGTTATCAGGAGTGTTGGCTAAAGCCCATCTACTAAGTCCATCAGCATTCTTGTGAATGCTTCCTGCTTTATGAACTATAGTCATGTTTCCTCTATATTCTTGAATGGCTATTTGCCATCTCAACATATGTCTGTTGGGAGTTTTCATGTTAAGAAGTGATTTTACGGCATTACAGTCAGTTATCACTTCAAAAACACTGCCATCAAGATAATAGTGTAGTTTCTCAAGTGCCCATACCAAACATAAGCACTCCATTTGGCTTGCACCATATCTGGCTTCTGTTGGTTTGATTTGTCTTGAGATATAACAAACTGGTCCTTCTGTAGGTTTGTCATCAATAATTTGGACTTGATGTAGGGCTGCCCCTAATCCATCTCCACATGCATCAATGTACAACTTAAAAGGAATATTCCAGTCAGGCATGAGGAGTAAAGGTGCTTCTGTAAGGGCTTTCCTTATCTTCTCATAAGCTTTAATTCTCTCTTGTGTCATCTCAAATACAGTCTGTTGATCACAGATTCTATAAAGTGACTTGTCTAGAATTGCAAAGTCTTTCAGGTGTTGCCTATAGTAACTGGGAAACCCAAGAAAAGACATCATTTCTTTTTTATTCTGGGGTATTGGTTTAAGTAACACTGCTGCTACTTTGTTTTTGTCAATACCCAAGCTTAAACCAGAAACAATATGTCCTAATGCTTTGATTTCTTCAAAACCAAAATTGCATTTCTTAAGTGAAATTTTCATGTTCACTTCTGCAACTTTATGAAGTACTCTTGCAAGTCTTTCAAGGTGCAAAGACCATGAATCAGAACATATGATAATATCATCAATATAAATGATAAGCCATCCTTCAGACAATTCTGTAGGAAAGATGGTGTTCATCATCCTTTGATAATGGGATGGAGCATTTTTAATGCCAAATGGCATTCTAAGATACTCAAAAATACCACAGTGAGTGATAATTCCAAGTATTTTCTTAGCTTTGGGCGTCAAAACATTTTGATGGAAGCCTTTCAATGCATCCATTGATGTTATATACTTGGCTTTAGAAAATTGAGTCAAGTTTTCTTCAATTCTAGGTATTGGATACCTATCTGGAACTGTGTAGGTATTCAATGCTCTGAAGTCTCCAACCATTCTTGACTTATCATTATGCCATGCAATAATAACAGGTGTTGTCACTTCAACTTCCTCATTATGGCCTAATTTCCTTAGCACACCAAGTTGGATCAACTCTTGGATATGTTTTTCCAAGGCTTCTCTAGCTCTGGGACTGGCTGGATAAGCTGGTCTTCTAAGTACTGGAGGATATGGTCTGACAATATTAAGAGTAATATCAACTTCATGTCCTCTTATAGCGCCTAATGGTTCATTATCAGAGGCAAATGCATTTTTATATGTGTATAACACATTAATAAGCTCATTCCTCATCTTTGGTGACAATGATTGATTAATTTGTGCTTCAACAAGCTTATTAGTCACAAATTCATCTTTGTAAGTATCCTTGACAGAAGATACTACAGATATCTGTTTTGGCATATTGGAGAAAGCAAATTTTTGTCTCTTGTTATCTCCAATTGTGAAATATCTGTCCTTATGGTTATTTATATCAATACCATAAATATTTAAGTAATCATTTCCAAGAATGATGTTCTGAGATGTGCAATTATCCATTACTACAATCTCAGTTTTCATTCTTACACTTCCTGCTGGATGTGGGAATACAATATTAGTGTCCAATATGCCCAGGGGGTACATATTGTTACTGGAACTACTGAATTGTACACCTTCTATTGGTAATAGATGGTTTTTCCATTCAGGAAGTATAATTTGGAGATAATCTTTGCCCACACAAGTGCAAAATGCCCCTGTATCCAATTTTACTTTGCTTCAATATCACTCATCAGAACTGATGTGATACAGGATGCCCCAGCAGTATAACCCTTTCCTCTAGCAGGTTTTGTTTTACACATTCTGGCATCTTGGATATTGGTCAGGTTGCAGCAATCTTCACTGTACTGTGGCAAGTGGGTATGGACTTCTGTGACCTCAAAGAAAGCTGAAATGTTTTCAATGGGATAGTCCTCCACTGGTGTATCTTCAGAGACTGCAGAATCTTGATCAGACTCCTCTTTCTCTTCAGTACACTGAATTTCTTCAATGACTTGAACTTCATTGATTTTTGTCTTCTTAGGACAAGTGTTGGCTAAATGTGAAGTACTTCCACATTTATGACACTTCAAGACAGGTCTTTCTGGTCTTCTTTCCTCTCTAGGAATCTTTGAGACTATTTTGGACTCTATTGGGTTTTTAATCCAAGTCTTACCAATTCTTGTTCTGGTAATTATATCTTCCATAGCATTAATGTAGTCCTCTGTTGAACAAGTTTCCACACATCTGCTTTTGATAGCATGTTCCAGTTCTCCTCCACACTTTCTTAATATTTTCATATTAATCATAGTGTCAGACATATCTGGGTGTAAAGCAGATAGTCTGTCTTTTTGTTTGAAGAACCAAGTAAGTGGTTTGTCTTTTTCTGAGTTAAAAATGGCACTTTCAAAAGCATTTTCCATTTTAAACCTCCAAGAATTATTAGCCCATTTGGTAATCACTTCAGATTTCCACCAAGACCAGTCATGTTTACCATGATCAATCCTCACTTTGTAATACCATTTCTTTGCAGTTTTGGTAAACAAACAGTGTAATTTTCCCACTATGATTTCATCAGGTATATTAAAGTCTTCTTGCAACATATCAATAGTCCTGATGAATTCAATATGGTTGTATTCTCCTTCACCAGAGAATGTTGGCCATTCTTCTATTTTGGGAATATCTCTTGCAGAGTAGGCATTTTCTCCCAAGAATGGTTTAAGACTTTCTTTAACATAGATTCTTTCTTCAGTTAAAGGTGTAGAATGTCTTGGCATATGTGGTTCATGATTCTTATGAATTTGTTCCACACTTGCAATTATCTCATTCTTCAACTTTTGCCTTTCACTGTCACTTTTTGCTAAATGTATAGCAAATTAATTGGTGTTCTTAACTATTTGTAAGACATGGTCTTCAAGAGTTTTAAGTCTATCATTTACTTTAAAAATGGAAAGATCTTCTGTGTCATTATTCTGAGTTTGACATTGGTTCTCAATTCTTTCACAAGCATTGCCAATTGACTCAAGGGTGACAGTTGTCAATTGATTCCATTCAAAATGTTTCTTGTCATTTGTCTTTAAACTATTTATGTCTAATGTAATTTGCTTTAACTTTGACTCAAGTTTGCCAATTTCTACATTAATACTTCTATGTACATCAGTTATTTGCATGGAAAAGTCCTTTTCATCCTTTCCTGCTCCTTGGCTGTGAATTCCATAAGAGTTCTGGCCATATTGAAGACACTGTCCACGGCTGAAGGCTCCAATTTGGGGATCCTGTACCCTTGTGGGTAAGGTCTGTGCCAATTGGCTTTGCCTTTTCCCTTTCCTTGATGGTTCTTGGGACCTCTCTGTTTCTTTTGAGGTCCTTTGGGCTTGTCCTTGGATGCTTCTGGAGCTGGTTTGGAGCTGGTAGATGCCACTGGTGCCTCTGTCTCCAAAGTTGGAGTCATTTCCAACTCTTTCTTCTGGTCTATGGATAAAAGACTCTGGTTCTTCAACCAATTCTTTATCTTTTTGACCTTGTCTTTGCAAGAAAGGGGGCTCCATCCTCCTAAGAGTTCTATGGTCTTCTCCTGACCCAGAAAGCTCTTGATGTGTAAGTAGGAGTTCATGGCCCCCTGCCAAAGGCTTGGGCAGATTTCCCACTCCTCTTCTTTGGCTGCTCTTAACCAATTTTTGTACTGGCTCTGATATATTACTATTGCTGCCACTTGAAAATGGTTCAGCCCTGGAAATATTATCATAAATTAGTTCAGGCTCAGAATTTATGTCAAAATCTGTTGGTACAGACCTTGGGGAATGGGGGGCAACTCTGGCATTCTCCAGATGTGTCTTTCTTGTGGAAGATTTGGCACTTCTGGATTTGGTCTTGCCTCTTCCTTGTCCACATCCATCTGGTTGGACTGAATAGTTGCTTCCATTTCTGGTATGCACCATTTTCACGTCAATTTAAAGATAAAACGTGAAAATATAAGATAAAATACACACCTTTTGGTGGTATTTTAGCTTTTTCTGAGTTGAATAAGGTGCCTCTTTTAGCAATCTGCACCTCAATAATGTCTTCAGATTCTGCTTCTGAAGATTCTGGACTAGTGATATATCTTTTACTGAGTCTGTTGCCAGCTGCACAGTATTTGATTAAAGACACTAAAAAGAAATTATAAAAGAGAGAAAAAATTATTTTTTATACTTTTTTTAAAATATTTTTCAAGATTTTTTATAAGTTTTATATTTTTTAATATTAAAAAAAATTATTCTTTTTAAAGAAAAAAAATTAAAATTTAAGATTTTGAGTGAAAATTAATTCAGAGTAACTCAAAGAATAATTTTATAAGTTTTTGGATGTGAAAAAGCCACGTGTAAAACAGTATGAAATTAGACCAAATTCCTCAATGAAAAAGATTTCCAAAACAATTTCAAGAATAAAATTATTTTAACTTTGAAATGAAAGAAAAAAATATTAAATTAATATATTTTAGAGCTTAAAAATATATTAATTAAGGGTACAAGGTTCAAAAAACAAGGGCAGGCCCCCAAATGTAAGATGTGACTATGAAACTGATGATAATATTACTATTGATCAACAGTACTATGTCTGTTCTTATGAAATATAATAATAAAAAATTATTATAACCACAATTAAATAATTATAAAATTATTTCTTTCACGTGTTATACACTACTAGTGATTATAACTGTGAGCAGTAATTGTCTACAAGAATCAATTACAAGAAGAATTTAATAATAAAAACTTCTTTTATTAAAATAATGAAATTATTTTAATATATAATTATCTTTTACAAGAATAATTATAAAGATAATTCTTGAAGAAAACTATTACTAGAGAAAAACTTTAAGAATTAAAGATAAATGACTCACTAATACTCCAAAGAACTTATTGATAGATAAAAGTAGAGAAATTTGACGTGGAATTGTGGATTTAAGGGATCAAAAGGATTTATAACAGTATTACAACAATATATAGTTGGATTCTAGGATTTCACGTCTTTCTGGATGATTTTGAAAGATTTAAAACACTTAAGAATAGCTTTAACTAATACTTACTTGTTGGTAATAATGATTTAATAAATTGATAAGATGATGATATGGAAAAAACAGCAAGAAGAGGCTTCTTTTAAGTCAACAACAGCTCACAGAGGCGTGCCATGGAGCAAACTGAAAAGCCAGTGAGTGAGAAAACAATAAACCTTTTTGGATTAATGATTGCATCATCTGTTGTCACGTAAGATTATCATAATTACTTAATTGATGCTTTTACGTGACTTCCAACCCCAATATGGTTAAGAATAAAAGGAGTAACAGCTGTAAATCTTCTTTTATTCTGAAATAATAATTGATTTCTCAAATATATGAATGTTATTGCCAATTGCATCACAGGTTTTAATTACTGTGAATTTTTGAAGATTCAGTGTTTCACGTAGAATGGTCAAAAATGGACTGTAAGTAAAACGTTTAATTTTACTAGTAAAACTGTAATTCTTTTTGGTTGTACCATAGATAATACAGTTTTTCATTGGTCCTGAAAAATTCAGAAAGATTCATTAAGAATTGTATTTTTAATGAATTTTTGAAGTTTTTACCTCATTTCTACGTAGAATTGCAAATAGCAGTATTTTGCTGGTTGCTATGAGGTAAATCAATGAATATGAGTCCCAAAAGGGTTTTAATTACTCTTTTAGGGTCTAGTAATGGAAATTCATCAAGAATTGACGTGGTTACAGGAGTCTAAGTAGCTCATTACCTCCTTGGCACGTCAAAATAGCAGGTTATTTGCTATTTTCTTGTGATTACAGTAGGTGTAACTTGGTAACCAAGTTCCCAAAGAGTTTTAGTTTACCAATTGGGCCAACATGAGCCATGGATCCATGCTCTGGAGCTATCCACGCCTCTGAGGCCTCAGAAGTTGGGTACCCTGGCTCTCTTTGATGTCTTTTGTCCCCCTTACCTAATTTTTACGTCAAAATAGTAATTTAAGCTTAAAGTGAGATATCCACTATGGGTGTACCAAAAGTCCATGTAAGAATACCATGATATTAAGTGCTCAAAACATGCATAACACTATTATTAGTGTATATATAACATGGGATTTCTCACTTTCCCATTATTTTGGCGTGAAATTAAGAAAAACAAAAATTTTCACGGATCTTTTATGTGGTATTGATGATGTGGTATTGAAGTATTTTCCATTTTACCACCTCAAAGAGTTAATTTGAGCTTATTCACTCTATGGAGCTACCCTAGGTGAATTTTTGTGTAGAATCCAAATCTGGTCTTAAATCCATGGATTTACCTACTCAATAAAAAGTTATTTATCTTTTCTGAAATTGAAAATGATGAATTTTGGATATATTCATGACTTATGAGTTTTGCATAATTCAAAATTTCTTTTTAAGATAATTGTGGCCTATTTGGGTATGTAAAATATACCTCAAGGCTCACATCTGATATCTTGTCTGCTTCAACACAAAGTGATCCCTAAACCACCCAGGAATAGTGGGACACCCAGAAAGACAAATGAGGCCAAATTGACCCAAAAGAATAAGGTTTTTTCCTCCACTCGACCAATAGCACAAATATAAATTCCAGTATCATAAAATATGACCCCAAGTGAAATTCAGAGGATTGTGCATGTCAATCAGATCAAACACATTCACTTTGGACGGATGGCAATTTTCTCTTCAACTGGATTACTCATTGCCCTTGTTGAATTCAGATCATTCACAACAATGAGTGAAGTCAAGGTCAATCAATGGGATGAATTATCACAATTCTTATTTCGCAAAAGAAAATTAACCGACCCAATCGCAAAAAATGGGGCATTACTGAAGGGATTTATGTTTGCAATTGGGTGGCACAAATGCAGCACAAAGAATTAACAATTTGGTCTTTATGGAACTCTTGGGAAAATTTAAAATGCAAAAGATGAATTGTGGAACCAAGGTGCAAATCTTAGCTTGGTGGGTTGCATGATAGGTCAATCCTTACGATATGTTGGGGATAAATTATTTCAAAATATTCAAACTTGCTACAAGTCATTGGGGGTTCCGTCCTTTGATCAAGTCAACTATGAAGCCGGTATTTCTGCAAATCAGGGTGCATTTGAGTTTGCTTCTGCACTCACTTTCACCATGAACGGATTCAAAAACTCACCTCATCTTGATAAGGATGCATTGTTGTATGCTTCAGGATGGTGGTTTCAAGCTTATAAGCAGACTGGCCGAATTCAAAGAGATGCATCAAAGTGGTGTACAGGGGGAAAATTCATTTTCCCAAATGAGCACTTTTGGATTGATCTATCCAATTGTCATGGGCTCATTCAGGTAGTGTGGGCAAGTAGTAAATTTGCTCATTATACTGATCCAGCACAGGATGACAAAAGCACGACACTAGTGGGTATGTCCGCACAATGCTCAAGGAGGTTAGAAAAAACAATGTGGGGGAAAGGCCATGGCTTTTATGAGATTGGAAAGGGAGCAGGCTATCAAATCAGGGATGGTAATACAATCTCATCCCAATTAGAAGAATGAGGGAGGTTGGATGCATCTGGGATTTAGAGGGTGATTGGTGAATAAGTGTATGATAATGCGCAGGACAGTATACATCTGGTTTGGATGGGTTGAAATTGGGGTTATATGGTGGCTCACATAGAAAATGAGTGAAATGGCCCATGTACGGTGGCATTCCACCCTACACTTGTCCTTGTTCAGGATCCCAACACTTCACATGAAAATCCTTACACCTGTCCAGGATCCCAATGCTTCCAACACAAAACTTTGCACTGTAAATCCTTACTATGGGGCAGACACCCAAAAATTCCAACAATTGCTTATGCTTGTCCAAGGTCCCAATGCTTCAAATGCACATCCTTATGCTTGTACAGGTTCCCGACAATTCAGACAATTCCTCATGCCTGGGAAGCCTCCCGACAATTCTAAAAATTCATTACACAACTAAGATTAATAGTGTGTGACCATGAGAAAGGCAATGACTCAAGAATATGCAGTGGATTGCTCACATGTGGGGAACCCCTGCATTTTTACAGTTAAGATCTGAGATGGTTGTAAGCCATGGAAGAAGAAAATATAGGAGGGCTAATGGTGACTATTGGCGCATTTTCTGCAGCAGTTCTCACAAAGAAATACTGACTCAATAGTTTGGTGAGGCACTTACAAAAATTATTCACACATGATAGGTGATTTTCACTAAGGAGGAAATAAAATATTTTCATGTGAACAAAGAATGTAATAGAAATTGAAAATATCAATCAATGAATACAAATAATTTATTTCAAGGAGTGTATTACACAAGATAAAAAGTGAAAAGAATGCAATTTTTTTTTATTTTTTGAATTTTATTTTTCCAAGTATTTTTAGACTATCCTGGTTTTGTCCTCCTTTAGATTAGCCTCCAGTTCCTGGCCAAGGAGGGAGTTTAGTTCCTCCCGGAATTCCCGGTGCATCTCACTTCAATGAGCCGCATCCACAAAGGGAATAATGTGGAGCAATCGGCAATGCTTCAACAAGATTCGGTTGATGGATTTGTGGACAATGGCTTGAGGAATCATTATTATTGGGTGAAAGTCAGTGAATTCCTGGCGAGCCTCATTGTGGGAACGAGGAGAGGAGGGTATTGGGTTCTCAGAGGCACCCAGAGGTATTTCTGGGGAAGGAACAGGAGGGGGGATCCAATGGGTGTATTGTTTATTATGATTACAGGGGGGTGGAGCGGGACAAGCTGGAGATGGTTGGAGGATAGTGAGGAAAATTTGAGACAAGTAAGAAAGGTGAAGTGGGGACTTACAGAAAGGTTCTTATGTGGATTCCATCAGAGCCACCTCAGGTTCAGGCTGACGATTGGAATGTCCTCATGTGGTTTGGAGGATGGACTAAGGTCTGGAATAGGTGGCTCATTGGGTTGGGAGGGTTTTAAAAAAGGAGGAAGAGTCAGTTCACTTGAGTTGGAAGTGGAAATTAAAGGAAACTTTGGCTGCTTACCGTGGAATAAGTCCTCTGACCATCAGGTGCCACTTGGTGCAGAGTTTGCTTGTGAGGCAAACTAGGAACAGGGGATTCAGTTGGTTTTGTTCTATGCATAATGGAAAAAAGTCAGTATGATTGTGTGAAGAGCAATGAGTTAAGGAGGAGAAAGAAAACTTTCTTTGGCATTGTCACCCCATGGGTGACAATCTGCCCAAGCTCAAATGTCCTCTTGCCATTTCCATGCTTCATTGGCCAGATAATAACTTTGCTCCGGTCAAGGAGTGAAGTGACCATTGGATGGTGGCGTAGGAGGGGGGGGGTGGACAAATCAATACTTGAGGGGACAGTGCTAATTCTCTGGAATCGTTCCCATCTTCCTGTTTGGGGTCCCAGCATCCATTCCTGCTTGGGGATGCTTTCATCATCGCTGACCACAAAGGAGTCCTCAAAATGGTGTCTTTGTTGGGAACTCCTCTGGCTGGACAACAAACAAGCATTTCTTGTGTGCTTCTGTCCAAGCATCACAAGTGTTGGTTGTTGTTGAGGAGCACATGCATGGGATACCCTGCTTACTGCACAAAGTGCACAACATCTAAAAACAAGACAAATGAGGTTAGTAAGGGAATAGAAAGGAATATTTCAAGAAAAGAGGAAGAAATACAATTATTTATGAATTCAAAACCAAATTAAAAAAGGCTCTAGTAGGAAGTTTTCAAAAGTCTGGAAGAAAGTCATGAAGAAGATTTGGTATTAATATTGGAACATAATATAAACAGAATTTTAAATGAAGGAGATGCACGAGGTGGTAGAAGAGGGGTTCTGGATGTATAAGCGGGAAAAACCAACAGCAAAAAGGAAGGGGAGTGTGTTTAGTGGAGTGGCTTAGAAAAGAGTGGAAAGGAAGGGAGACAAAGGGGAGTATGCACAAGAATGAGAAGAGCGGGTGAACTGGGACAAAGTGGAGGGCATGTTTGGAAAAGATGTTCTTTTATACCATGGTGAAGCTGAGCTTATTGCAGCAGTCACAGCGCCCTCCAAAGTCTCAGCTTCAAGGAATGTTGGGAAAATTTAAGCTGAGTTGCAGCATTGGCTGTGACTGAGAAGGGAAATGCCCATGTGAGGCAGAGAAACAAAGGGGTTCTGGCTGATTATTGCAATTGATTGAATTGTCAGACTGAGTCAAATCCCCTTTGTTTCCTTAAATAGCTTCCTGATTTCTTGGGAGGGCATTGTCAAATTTGCACAGTGGGTGCAATCCACAAATGCCCCATGCAAATTTAGACATGGTGCATTTGGTCACAGGTGACTGCAGCAAACATACCAGCCTTATGGCTGGGTGATAGTGTTTGAAAAAAGGGTCAGGCAGCTGTATGACAAGTGAATACAGCTTGAGCTTGGGTCAACCCATTGAGCAGGTCTGCTTTGGGGTCATAATTAAAGTGCGCAGTGGCTGAAAATTTGAATTGCATAGTTGTTGAGCTATTGAGATAACAACATCAAATGCACCCCACTGAGAGATTGCTAGGTCATCTTTGTAAGCATGCACTCTGAAAATTTGGAACAGAATTGGACAAAATTTCAGCCAGGAATAGCATAACACACACTTTGGTGAAATGCTCAGAAGTGGGCCTTCCAATGAACTATTGTTAAAATTCTTCTGACCATGGCTTTACCAAAACCTTCAACACTGAGCTCTTGACCATGACATGCTCAGCTTGCGTGTGCAAATCAGGTGAATCACAATGATGAGCATTGGGCACATGAGCTACATGTATGCAAATGATTGCAGAGTGGATACAAATTGGTAATATGCATTCAGGCAGAAGTAGTATTACACCATCCTACTTTGTACAGCCAACATTGTAGTACGTACAACTTTGTACATTTATGCTGCGGGGAAAAGCAATAGCTGTACAAGAATGTAACATGCAATCATGCCAAGCCAGCAAGTCAAATTCATCAAATTAATACCTTTGATGCATCTTTTTGGAGAGCTCCGCCTAACTACTGCACAGATGCTGGTGTATTCCAAGTTAATGTAAGAGGTGCATATTGGGATGACTAATGATTCAGGTCATATGCAAAGGGTGGATCCACTCCAGTGTCAAGGTCAGGGAAAACTATGACTGGCCCTGCTTGTTTTTTGCACCCACACATTGTCAGGCCACCACACCCTTTCATACGCAGGCAACTTTCACATGCCTGGCAGACCATTTACCGCCTGTCTTCTGACCAGCTATTTGCTTGTGTGGGTGGCCTGATTAACTACAGACTCTCACCTGCTTGTGGACGGAAACCTGAGGCCGATAAGCATGGATTCTCTTAAGCCTCATATGCATTAGCATAACCCCCGCTTATGATCCCTGAGGCTGGTTATAATTGCGCGGGGATCCGCCACTGTGGTTAATATGCCGGAAATTCTCACACATGTTGCAGAACTATTGGCACCTGTCTTCCAGCCAAAAAAAAACCTTGGGGAGGTGGCCTATTTCTCCAGATATTCTCACATGCCTGAGGGAAAAACCCTGATGCCAATCTGGGTTGATTAGTAACAGCCTCAAATGCAATAGGGGTGAATGTGTAAGTGGATCACGGCTCACGGCTGGCGCCCCCTTTGATCAAGCTACACATTCCCCCCTGGAATCCCAGTAGGCATCAGTCCACTAGAATTTCCAGGCAAAACCAAACTCATGTTTGGTGGCATGCCACCAAACATACCCCACCTGCCCACAGTAATATTTTCCTTTCCACTGCCACCATTGCCCAGTAGGTCACTGTACAACAATTAAGCTGGGGAAGATACACTTACTGTTTGCTGTCACACCAGTGAACATGGATGCATGCCTCTAATATGCCACTGTACAAGAAGTTGTTACAACCCACCCAATTTTGGATATTTTAATGTGAACCTTGGACCACCAAGCCTCAGGTAATACACAGCAGATCCAGCCTTCATATTGGTTGTCCCACATTCTTACAACCTTGCCTTGATATATGCCCCAAATTTTATATGAAAATTACAAGTCCAAGAGGCCCATCTTCCTAATGACCATGTACATAACCACAGGCCATTCCCCTTTGAGCCCATTGCTGCCTCTCATATAAGTTCCCCACCTGTGCTTATTGGTCTTCATTCCCTTTAGCCAACCCTTACTGATCATATAATTTCCCACTGTCCCCAAATAATTCATAATAGCCATCATTTCAGCCCCTTCACAACCACTTTTCATTGGGATGATTAATATTTGTATTCCAAAAAATAGTGATATAACCTCAAACATTGATAATTCCCACATAGATTCTTGGATTATCTTATGGCACAATCAACACAAAATATTTGTATATCTCCCCAATCACCAGAATACTATTGGCTCTCTCCCTGGAACCCTTTCCAACACATTGATACCATTCCTTGGGGTGCCACAAACTTTCATGCACAGTGGTCCTGGTGGGGCATGGATTGAAAATTTCCAATCTAATCCTACTCAAAAAATTATTTGTTGAGGGAGTATTTATGCCTGAACAGAATGGTCCTTCCTGATCTTAGAAACCCAATCTAGCGTTGATGTTCTTCACATGGTATCTGAAAAGTCAATTTATAATGGAAAGTTTTTGCAAACAAGACTTCAAGCTTAAAATGCCTAAAGAATATTACTGTAACACTCATAGTCAATGTCAAATTTTTACTCCCAAATTTCCTGCTTCAAACTTGAGGCCACCCTCATATTCTGCTCTTTTTTGATTGACCTTCAAGCAAAAACTGATACAATTATTCAGTGGATCAGACCTTCCCATGATGATCCCGCCCCATTACATGATTCAAACCCCCTTCCTCCTTCATCAAAAAAAAGGACTAGCTTTTCTCTGGGATCAATAAATTCCCAATGGACAATCAGCCCATGAACTTTGGGCCATCTCATCCCCTGGATACACTTTTAATGCCAGGCACATAATTACAAACAAGGTTTTCAGCTCATTCAAATCCCTTTTGACCAATACCCCTTTTGGAGGACTGCTTGCGGATGATATGGGATTAGATAAAACCATTCAGGCAATTTCTCTAATTGGTACCTCCAAGGATCAGCTAATTACAAACCCCCATTGCTCCATGTCCACCTCACTTAATTACCAACTGGAAATCTGAAATATCCAAGCATGCTCAGGCTGGATTGCTGCAAGCCGAAATCTACCATGGTCCCACTTGTCACTCATTATCCAAGGCCAAATTCTTAAAATGTGATATCATCATCACTTCTTACAATACTATTACCATAGAATTTAAACAAACCAATACCTCTACATCATTTATTTTTAAAATCAATTGGCATTGTATAATTTTGGATGAAGCACAGCGAGTGCCTGATCTTTTAATGATTCAAATTAACTATTATATCCAATAACCCTTCCCTCATATTATAGCTATATTTGCTCTCAATACACTTCCACTCACCATGCCATTAATAGCCTCCTATCATCCCGTCGCATATGATTAACAGGCACACATATTCACAACACCATTTATGACCTTTTGGGAATAATATCATTCATCACCCAACCTCAGAGCTCTTATCAAGATAACTGGTCACCATTAATCCTGAGTAGTCTTTCCAAAGGTAGAAATGATATTTTGCATTTGGAATTACGGCATTTAAGTTTGCACCGCACCAAAACCACACATATCAAATCTCTCCCCACTATTAGCCATCAATATGAACTGCTTCCACTTAACCCAACAATGCAGGAAGAATATTCCACATTATACAAAGAATTCCTATCATCCAAAAGCAAAAGACCAGGATAATTCTTCAGAAATATTAATAATCAGAAAATATGTTGTAACCATCACATAATGCTTAACACAATGGTGGATGTGGATTTGGAAGACCACAAGGGCAGTAGAACTCAGGATAACTCCTCAAAAATAACTCAAGCTATTGTGGATGTGGAAACATGCATGATGAGTAGTAAAATTGCACACCTCATAAAATGCTTACTGAAGAGCGAACAATCAAAGTGTGGTCCAACCAAATCAGTGTTTTACATCCAATGGACCCAATTTCTTGATTTGTGATTTAATTCTAATATGCATCCATTACCAATTGAATCCATCTGACCATTTTTTTATGGTAGAATTGCTATTGCACTTTCCCATCACTCTATCCTTTCAGCACAAATTGATGGAGCAATTACAGCACGAGCGCAGGAGAAGGCCCTGAAGAATTTCTTCAATAATCCTGAATGTGAAGTACTGATTGCATCCATTGCCACAGCTGGAACTGGCCTCAACATAGCTTGCACTAATATTGTCTTTTTAATGGTGAGGGGACTCCCAAAATTCTACCCTGATTTTTGGACTCTGACATCCACCTTTCCAGGAGCCCAATTGGAACCCAGCCATTGAGGCTAATGCTGTTGATTGACTCCATCGTATTGGCCAACCACAACCTGTGAAGGTCATTCACTATATCAAGACTCATTCAGTTGAGGTCAACATGCAGAAGGTACCTTCCAAGCTCTTCTTTGTCACTGATTGTATTACTATTCTGAAATATTTCTTTATTGTAATCCCATATTCCAATCACCAATAGGTCCAAGAAAAAAAAATCATTAACTGCATGAGCCTTCCTGATATTATTTAATTTGTGTTTGACAAAGTTGAGAACTCTTTTTCTCCCCGTTACAGGTCCAAAATTATGAACACCATGAGCTGGATGGAACTTCTTCAATATTTCCTCAATGAAAATGAGCAATAGAGTATTATTTCTAAAGGATACAGTGAGACATTCCAATTCATATTGTTTATATTCTAACTTATTTAGCAGGTTGTTGCATCTTTAAGAAATAATAATCAGATTGTATTACAACTGCAAAAAAAATTGACAAAATGTTAATTTGTAACTGTGCTATAAATTGATATTACTAGCTTATTGCAGAGCATCACCATTCGGCCTAATAAATGACATTTCAAGTATTTTGAGGGTGATATTCTGAATCTTAATACAGCTTTTGAGCCAATCTTGATCAAATACTTGAAATGATAGGCCTTCCAGAATATCACCATCATCTGTCAATTGTATTTCTGGAAATATATCAATAGTTCTTTTCCTTTTTTTAATCCAATTTCAAAACTCTATGTCTCTATCAATTTTTAATACCAATTCATTAAATAAGCTTGAGTGCCAGCATAATCCCACTTTTCCATAAGCTTGATGGCTATTTTCCACTACCTCCTCAGTATCTGAGCATACTTGAGGGTCATTGAATTGTGATTCTAGAATTGGAAATTTAGCCATATCACACCATTCACAGCAGCCCTCACAGCTCTGCAAAGAATCAAATAGATTATCATCAGACTTCACAATGAAGAAGAGATACAGGAACTAACCCTTGGAAAAATCTTTGTGAGCTTTCGATTCTCCTTCTTTTTTACTAAATACTCTGCATCCTTTTGAATAGAATTCCATTCTCTTTTCAAATAAGTGAAATATTGCTCCATTAAAGCTGCCACAACCCCATAGTTATTATGATTCTTGTTCCAACAGTAATGATGATACTCGGTGTTGACAAGGGCAAGATGGAAGGTACAGTAAAACACAAATGACATCAACTCATTGAGCAGATGTTGTCACAAGCTCTCCAAGTCCCAAGTCAATTGCTTTAGTCCCAACTTATGGAGCTCATTTTTGAAGTAGATTTGAAAACCCTGAGACTGAACCTGTGTTGATGGCTCATTGAAAACATCCTTGGGGACATATTTCAGATTACTAGCCACTTGAATTGCAATTTCATGCTCTTCTGTGCTGGGTGGTGCTGGTAGTGAGGAAAAACCCTTATCCCTCACTTTGAGTTGAAACAGGCAATGGGTGTGTACAGATGATCTCATTCCATGGACATTTTCTGGAAGTTCCGCTTTCAGCCATATTTGTTTCTCCTTCTGGCTTGCACTTTTTTGCCACTTTTTGAGCTTTGTGAGCCTGGTTCCTTTTCTGCCTGACCTCGGATTGTTCAAGCATATTTTGGGCGATGGGAATTTGAGGGTGGGTGAACTCACTGTTTGACTGAGTGCCCTCCTCATGCGCCATAAAATTGTCCCTGCTTGGATCATCATTTGTTTCACTCTGATTTGGAGACATTTTCTCAAACTCATCATCCACCATTTTTTCTCTTGATGAACTGGCATGAGCTGTTCTTGGTTTAGAGGCATATGGATGATGACAGCCAGTGACTTTTCTTTATGGACCAGAGGTGAAGATGCATAAAGTTCTTCACCTGTGATGCAAATAATCAGTTAACACATCAAAAATTAATAAAGACTGTTCATACTCACAATCTTCAATTGGCTCCTGAGATCAGACTGATTTGCCTTTAGGTGCCACATCTAACCCATGAAACAAACATATCAGATTGGGAAAAACTTTATACTCCCACCTCAAATTGACTTATTTTGATGAAGCGTCAATCGTGTATTTCCCTCCAACAGACCACTCCAAGTAACATTTTCCAATGGTATTTTTTGTTTCCCCCCTTCAACCTGCTCTTTGTCCCCCACATGAACCTGAGATCCTGATGGAATATTGAGGGTTGGCTGTTTACTTTGTCCAATGGGATCCTGGGACACGAATGGATTTTGACCAGGATTAAGGAGGAAGTCAAACGGAAATTTTGATTGGGGATTAGCCTTTGATGAGATTTCAGGTGTGCTTTCTGGCCCCTCAGACAAATGCATTTGTGTATTAGTGGGATTTGTGGGAATTGCAGTGAGGGCAATATTTGGGATTGACCAAGTGCTTGAAGTTTGAGCCTTTGGATTTCCCACATCAATGTTGAAACCTGATACATTCATTGAGGATGCAATAGGGGTTGTGAGTGGAATTTTGGGACTCAATGGTTACTGTGTTTGAACATATTCTATGTTAGATTAACTATCTGAGTCATGAACAGAACCTGAATGGGATTTACGTGGCTTGGAAGATGACACAATGGATAAAGAAGTATGGTGATATTTTCAACTTGATAAAAGAAAGTGATATGAGATGAAATCTCTTCAAATTTATAATAGAGAAATTCTATGAATAGTGGGAACCAAGTGTCTTGTGGAAGTCTAATAAAGGTTTTTTTGGGAGAATTTGCCTGGCCTATTTTTGAGCTCCTCTGCTTTAGTCAGAAAGCATACTGCATGGCCTACCAGCATATAATGTGATATTTCCTTGATTCCAAAGGGGACCCATAATCCATAAGTAATCATATTGAATAAACATTTCCCCCTCCCCATTGTCACATTGTGTGAATTATCCAAACGGCCAATATATGCATTAAAATTACCCAGCATTCTATATCTGTATAAGGGTATATTCATGAAGGATTTACCCACAAAAGAGACATCACCTTTTTAAGAAAGGCAAGACATTCCAACTGATTAAAACCCCGCTGCACTCCTACCAAATAACAAGACTTTAGCTCCACTCCAAACCCTTCTGTAATAGAGTTATATCGTTATGTCTGTAATAATGTTTAAACCATGTACGATGGCGTGCCAGCGTACATGGTTTAAATGTCAATCCTCTGAATTCAATGTTGACACATCACTAATGGAAAGCCCCTCATGGTGAAACCCATAGTATAACCATGTGTAAATAAACTAGAATATGTATGAGCATTGAGCAGCATGGAACTTTACCCAATTAAACTCCTAACCAATTCCCCCCTCCAGATGAGACATGTTTCACTTTATCCCCTGCAGCTCTACCACCATTACAAATGGGATAAAATCCTTAGCTGGCTCAAATCATCTCCCCCTTCATACATAATAACTAAATTTTTTTCCCAATTAATCACACTCCTAAACACTTTCAGATCAACCATAGATATCTATAAACAAACCAACCTTACTCACGAATCCTGCAACAATGTCAACCCACCACTATTCCTCAATGCGTATATGCATTTGTCAACACTGCTCAACTAAATCACACTACTCCCCTGAGGGTGATAGGCAGGGAGTTTCCTTCACACATCTCCAATATAAACAGCACATTAAAAAGCTCAAATCAGCAATTGCACCCAAATCTCATCCAAACATTCCTACTTCTGCATCAGGACCCAAGTGCCCGCAAATTCTCTTGGATAAAATATTCCCATCTGATTATTCACAATTGACCCAAAGCACATTCTCCACTACAACGGATCTCAATTCAACTAAACATAAATCATAAAGCAGAAGTCAAAACCTTCCCCCACAAGACCTTGGAATGATAATATCTACCATTCTATCATTAAGGTATAATATACCCCACAGGGATTCACGCATTCTCAACCAGGCCCTGAACCTGATGATCAAGTCCAGTATCTCAAGCTCAGGTGGTCACTCCACTCCTGCATTCTATATACCTCAAGATCTAAGTACCATATTTGAACAACTCCAATTGGATCCTGTGATTCAAAACTATATATGTTGTCCTCAATGTTTCTTTCTTAATGGCCTTGCTGAATCAGTTACAACTGACCAACCCCACTGTCAACTCCATAATGACCCAAATGATCATGGGCCCACTTGCGCACAATCATTGGGCAAATTAATCTATTCATTTGAGCCCCAAACCCAAAACACAACCAACATGAAGCAAATATTTATACCAACAAAACATTTAATTTATCAACCATTCAAAAATGGGCTTGCCAGATTTCTCCAGAAGGCTGGAATTATGGAAATTCTGCATCAAAATCAACAATCCCAAACTCCCAAAGGTTCCCCCAAATGTGACATATGGAATGGATTGGTCTGGAGATGCTTCACTGGCACTAGAAATATCAATGACCCCTCATTCATGTCCATTCCTGGTGAATTTGCCTTCTCCATTTATGTGGACTGGTTTAATGCACATGGAAAGTCAACCCAGTTGGCCAGTATTGCACCGATCATGCTTATTTGTCTTAATCTCCCCCAAGTGAAAGATTGAAGCCAGAGAATGTCTATTCTGTAGGAACTATCCCTGGTCCAAAGGAGTCAACTGCCCTTCAATTGAATTACCTCTTAATACCACTGATCAAGGAGCTCAAAGAGCTACGGCAAGGTTACCAGCTTTCACCCACCTCAACAGCTCCTTCAGGATCCTTCATCTGTTTTGCAATCCTCATGGCCATTGCAGATGTGGTTGCCATGCGCAAGCTTACTGGATTTATTTCTCATTCAGGAAACCACTTTTGTAATTTTTGCACTATTCACAAAGCTCAAATTGAAGAAATTGGTCCTCAATTTCACTACACACGCTCATACCAAAATCATAAATCAACCATTGCAAAATGGCTTCAGGAAACCCCAAAGCAACAACAAGAAATTTTCTCTGAGTATGGAGTGTGATATTCAATTTTGGAAGACCTTCCCTATTGGGATGCAACAAGAATGGTTAATTTTGACATAATGCATAATCTAATACTTGGAATTTTGCATGATCATGCAACTTTCAACTTGTGCATTCCAGATTCTAATTCAAAAATTTACTTCAGGTCCCACAGGAAATCCAATGACACCAACAGTTCATACTCAGATTCAATGACCTCCAAGAGCTCTCTGGATCAAATCACATTGAGAGAGGCCCGCAACCTGAGAAGAGAGGCAGAAAAAATAATAAATGAGTCGCTCCCCACTAATTCCACCCAAACGAATTACCTCACAATGCCCACTCCTCACACCCAACATCCATCTAGTGGCTCTGCAGAGATTCTGTCATTTGATGTGGATGACATCCCCTCTGAATTGGATATCAGTGCACTGAGTGATCACAAGATCAAGGGTGAGGCTCTGGAGCATCTCCAAAAAATCATATGTGATACCATGATTTCCTTATCATGGACAAGAGTACCCCGCAAAATGGGTTCCCCCTCTCATGGTAGTTTAAAAGCCGCTGAATGGGCTCTCTTATACAAGTTCAATATTCCATTTTTAATGCTCAGTCAACAGATGTCATTAGATGAACACATACCTGCCAGCACACAAAGAAAAATGGGTCAATCAGAAGAAATTGCAAATGAAATAACCAAGAATACATTCCATTTGATTAGTGGTCACAACATTGCCACAAGTTGGACTGTTTCAATGGATGATGGGACTGCATTTGCTGAAAATTGGAAAGAATTTGGCCTTTCCAATCAACACCTGTTCCCAAAACAGAAAATTAAACCAAATCATCATTTTCTAATCATATTCCCAAACTCTTCCAACCTTGGGGCTCAGCACAAGGCTCAGCCACATGGGGTTATGAGCACTTGATTGGAGTATTTGCAAAGATTCCAACAAATAACAAAATATTTATGTAAATTAACAAGTTAAATATATTCAAATTGATTAAACACATGAACTGAATAAGACTAACTTCTTGCAGCTCTGAATAGATGATATAGATAAAACCTTAATTCAACATATCTGTCGATGTTCCAAACTTTCTGCTCTCCTGAAATCCCCATCCATCCCATGTGAAATAAAACAGCTTTTCAAATCACAGCCGCCTGCCCCATTCAATCACCAAAAATATAACAAACCATACCGCCATGACCAACAAAATTATGATTGCCTGGTTGAGTGCTTACAGCATTTTCATTCAACAAGGCAAATAGCTGAATGGATCAGCTTAGACACTACTGTACAATCCACAAGTCATCCCACTTCAAGGATTGTCTCACCTTGGTATTTTTGCAGTTTCAAACATTAATATTGGGAACAATATATTTTCAACTGAATCAAAACATTTCTGCAACAGTGTGATATGTTTTCTGAGGGGCAACTCACGGCTTTTTGGTATTATTAATAGCATTTTTAAAGTCTCTGAGCCATATTTCATGCTGAACCATAACTTTCTGATATTAAAAACCTTAAAGATTGATGTGAATTTCTTACCAGATTGGCCTCATCTCAATATTTATAAAGCTGTTGGTTTTGATGATGGACACTTGATTATATCTGATAAAGAGATAGAAGGTTACTGTGGATTGTATGATAACAAAGTGATGTCATGTGGACTGCTTGTAATTATAAAACCGTTATTTCATGATATTTAGTCTTCACTTTTTGCAAATATCTCAGATTCATTAGGAATTTTGCTAGTGAAATAACTGCCTCAAAATTTAGTGACATTGACATGCCATTGTGACAAGAAAAGCCCATTATTTCACATTGCCACAAAGAGATTACTCTTTTGACCTTGGGTATGATGTGAATAAGCCAATTTCAATGATCAAATGACCCACACGCTCACCTATCACAGGATCTGAAATTTCCAACTTCCCATCATTATGTTGGAGGGTAATTGGACCATCATCCAAGTGGGCCTCAGCATTACATTGCATCCATTAGAGTTTGGAATTTTGTAAGCCGCATGGAGCTCATCACATGCCCTAATGAGTACTTTGTGCAGGTATGTTTCAGAAAATAACCCCCCCACATGCTCTTGGCATCTTGTGCATGTCTTACACTTATGCACCCACACCTGTCCATGCTCTTGGATTCTTGTGCATGTCCCACAATTATGCAGCTGCACCTGCCACTGCACTGGCACATGCACATGCAGACACAACGCACCTGCACCCTCCGTGAGTGGTTTCACATTTCACCTGCAAATGGTCAATTCCACTTGAGATTAGGCCTTCACATTTCTTGCTTCTGTGTGCATGGATCACACCCATGCATGCAAACCTGCTGCATTGTACGGTGGGGCCCAACCATGTCACCTGCTTATGCTGAGCTGATTTATGGCTATAAAAATTATGAAAAAACATCATTTGGCATTGGTGTGTGAATCACACACACACTGGCACCTGTGGTATTGTGCGACGGGCTCTACCAGTGTCACCTGCAAAATGTCAATCCCGCTGTGGCGGAGTCCTTTCATGGATGACCTGGGAAGTCAAACACCCCTTCTCTACAGAAATACTGGCTGAAGGACCTCTTTGATGTGTGTGTGCAAACAGGTGGGTCTTGTGTAATTTTTACCAACCTTTGGACAGTTGCAGGACAATCAGGTGGTGAGGAATTGGAGTTGAAGGCACAGGGGAACCAATATTGGTGGGTGTCATAGGATTTGGTGTAAGGAAAATGTGTGATGTGTGCTTGACATTTGGTTGATTTTTGCTTGACGTGAACTTGACTTTCATCCTGCTTGACATTTGCTTGAAGTGAAGTCAATTGACGGCAATTGATGCAATATTTGCCCTGGTGTTTAGGGAATTTCTGAGTAAACAGGGGAAATACAGCCCAAAATTCTGTATCATTCTTTTTAAGATGGAAATAAAGTTTTGCGCATTTTGCAAATTTTGGTGCATTTATCCATTAAATGCCTTTTCCCTATGAAATATGGGAAATATCACCAAATAGTCATATTAGGCCATTTGGGACTTAATTCACAGATTTGCACAGTTTTTTCACACTTTTTGCAAATAAACTCTTAAGCCTGTATAGGATTGCTTTGGCCAAAACACCTCTGCAATCCCTGAAGCCACCCAAAATCCATATTCTCCATTATCCTCTGGGCATTATTTCAAAAGAACATTTGTGACCTTTCCCTTCAATAACCAAAATTGACATAAATGGTGTTATACACCATTATGCACATTTTTGCACTGAAAATTCAATGGTGTCAATATCAGAAGTTTATTTAAACATTCCATCATCTCATCAAGGCCGAAGTTCAAATGTTTGTTTCAAATACCAATCACACCATCTAGAAGTAATTGGATATTTTCAATTAAACAGTATTCCTCCAAGGGAATACTGGCAGTTCATTCTCAAGGGATATTAAAGAGGCAGTTCTAAAAAATTGTCAAGTGTCAATTATCCATCAATCCACCTTGGAAACCACATTCATTTCAATACAGTGTTGTTTCATAAAGACCTGTATTTTCAATCATAGACCTTGGGAAGATCATAGAGCTTATCTTATTTCCCAATTTGGAAAGGTATTCTGTGAGCCTTGAGGTATATTTTACATACCCAAATAGGCCACAATTAACTTGAAAATAAATATTGAACTATTCATAACCCATAAGTCATGCATATATTCCAAATTCATATTTTTTGATTTCAGAAAAGATGAATAGCTTTTTATTGAGTAAGTAAATCCAGTGATTTAGTTCCAGATTTAGATTTGACACACAACTTCACCTAGGGTAGCTCAATAGAGTGAATAAACTCAAATCAACTCTTTGAGGTGGTAATATGGAAAATAATTCAATACCACATAAAAGATCCGTTAAAATTTTCGTTTTTCTTGATTTCACGCCAAGATAAGGGGAATGTGAGAAATCCCATGTTACATATACATTAAGAATAGTGTTATGCATGTTTTAAGAATTTAATATTACAGTATTCCTATATGCACTTTTGGTACACCCATAGTGGATATCAGTCTGTAAGCCTGAATCTCTATTTTTGACATGAAAATAGCTAGAGGGGACAAAAGAGATCAAAGAGAGCCAGGGTACCCAACTTCTGAGGCCTCTGAGGCATGGATAGCTCCAAAGGCTGGATACATGGCTGATCTTTACCCAATTAGTAAACTAAAACCTTTTGGGAACTTGGTTACCAAGTCGAAATTTCATTATATTGTAAGAAAAGAGAAAATAAGCAGCTATTTTGACGTGCCAAGGAGGTAAAGATAAGCTTATACTCTTGTAACCATGTCAATTCTTAATGAACTTCCATGGCTAAACCCCAAAAGAGTGATTAAAACCCTTTTGGACTAGTATCCATTAATTTACCCCATAGAAACCAGCCATATACTGCTATTTGCAATTCTACGTAGAAATGAGGTAAAAAATTCAAAAATTTGTTAAAAAAACAGTTATTAATGAATATTTCTGAAACTTTCATGACCAATTAAGAGCTGTATAAGTCATATAAAAGCCAAAAATAATGATACTTTTATATGTAAAATTTAAAGTTTCACTTACAGTACATTTTTGATGATTCCATGTGAAACACAGAATGTTTAAAAATTTACAGAAAATACATTCTGTGATGAAATTTCCCTTAGCTTTGATAACTTTGAGACATCAATTATTATTTTGGAATAAAAGAAGATTTACAGTTTTTACTCCTTTTATTATTAACCATAAAAGCCATGGTAGTCATGTAAAAGCCTCAATTAAGTAATTATGATGATCTTATGTGACAACAGATGATGCAATCAATAATCCAAAAAGATTTTAATGTTTTCTCACTCACTGGTTTTCAGTTTTCTCCATGGAATGCCTCTGTGTGCTGTCTTAGACTTAAAAGAGGATTCCTCTTGCTGTTTTTTCCAGATCATGACATTATTCCATTATACCATTATTACCAACAAGTAAGTATTGGTTAAAGCTTTTTCTTAAGTGTTTTATTCTTTCAGAATCAATCAGAAAGACGTGAAATCATAGAAATCAACTATATATTGTTGTAATCCTGTTATATATCAATTTTGATCCTTTAAATCCACAATTATCCATCAAATCTCTCTACTATTGTCTTCTAAAAAGGTTCATTGGATTATTAGTGAGTGATTTCTTTTAATTATTCAAGTTCTTTTCTAGTAATAGCTTTCTTCAAGAGTTATCTTTATAATTCTTCTTGTAAAAGATACTTATATATTAAAATCATTTTATTATTTTAACAAAGAAGTTTTTATTATTAAATTCTTCTTGTAATTGATTCTTGTAGACAATTACTTATTACTGTTATAATAACTAGTAGTGTATAACACGTAAAAGAAATAATGATTCAATTATTTAATTGTGGTTATAATAATTTTTTGTTATTATATTTCAGAAGAAAAGTAATAGTACTGTTGATTAATAGTAATATTATCAAAAGTTTCAAAGACACGTATTACATATAAACTTTATCAAGCAACCAATACAGCTTCAAGTATTCAATAAAGACCAGCTGTCAGCCTGAAGGAGTCAATACACTAGCTTTTCAAATATACAAGCCTCCTTTCAAAAATGGAGGGCTATTCACCAGCTGATTAATATACTTTGATTTTGTATTATCTTTATTTCTCTTTCATTTTTAAGTGAATACTTTTATCATCAAGTCAGTCATATAGCACGTTTTCTTTCTTTGCCTGTCAGTGGATATTGGTGGTCATGTCCTTACTAAATCCATTAATCTTTCTAGCTAGTTGAAACAGTGATTAAGACTTACTTGGTTGGCTTTTTGGACATTTGGCTTTATTTCTCTTATTGCATCTCATCTTGTCCTCGCATAACTTTTTAGATAAATCAACTCTTTTATTTTTATTTATTTATTCCTTTCAATTCTTTGCAGTGAATTTCCTGGTTACTGAGTCCTGGGATCCTTTTTTTTCCCCAAGAGCCCCTGTGACATTATACTGGGGGTAATGTCACATGGTAAGATGTGATCTACAGCTTGCCAGTATTAGCCAGTATTTCAAGTGGCAAGATTGCCATTTTTTGATGTCTGGAAGACATAATTGTGACAGTAAGCTGGGTACCCACATCCTGGTTTCAATTCTGGTTGCAGACAAGGGGAAGGCCTCCATCAAAAAGCCAAACATTTATGGGTTTGACACTCCATTGGCATAAAAGGGTTCTGTCCCTTGGAGGTTCCTTGTAGGGGCCTGTTGTGACTTATGTGGATTGATGAGGAGGAAATGTGCAATACCATCACTACATGTACTTTGGAACACAGTTCTGTAAACACAGGAGTATTTTGCATGGTGGAATGTGATCTACAAATTATCAGTATTAACAGGTTTTTCAATTTGTTTAATAGCATTTTAAGCAAGAGTTCCCTTTTTTGGGGTCTGGCAGACAGCATTGTGACAGTAACAGTGTCTGTGACTCAATTGATGATGAGTTTTGATACAATCAAGGCAGGTTTTAGCTTTTTAAAAAAGGTCAAAATACCCTTAAGTTACAACCAACTTGATAAGAACAGTTTTAGGCATGCTTTTGGGGCTATAAACCAACTATTACTATAGAAATTGTTGGTTTAAGGGACTAAAATGGCTGAAAAAGTGTTCAATGAGGCCATCATTTGTTCTTCTGTTTTCAGTGTTCTTCAAATCACTGATTAGTATTAATTTTTTCTGGAGTTAGGCGATTAATGGCTTTAAAAAAATTTCTTCTTTGCCCCACTTTCCTCTCCGTGTTAGAATCTTTGTAAAAATAAAAAAAAAATAAAAAAAAAATAATAATACTTTTAACCTAACCCTTTTCCTATGTCACTCGCAATCTCCTCAGCAAACACATCTCATTTTCTCAGTGTCTGAGTTTTGTTTCTTTTCTTCTCAAACTGTGAGCCTTGAGGTATATTTTACATACCCAAATAGGCCACAATTATCTTAAAAAGAAATCTTGAATTATGCATAACTCATAAGTCATGCATATATCCAAAATTAATCATTTTTGAGTTCAGAAAAGATGAATAACCTTTTATTGAGTAAGTAAATCCATGGATTTAAGGCCTTATTTGGATTCTACACAAAAATTCACCTAGGGTAGCTCCATAGAGTGAATAAGCTCAAATTAACTCTTTGAGGTGGTAAAATGGAAAATAATTCAATACCACATCATCAATACCACATAAAAGATCTGTGAAAATATTTGTTTTTCTTAAATTCATGCCAAAATAATGGGAATGTGAGAAATCCCATGTTACATCTACACTGAGAATAGTGTTATGCATGTTTTTAGCACTTAATATCATGGTATTCCTACATGGACTTTTGGTACACCCATAGTGGATATCTCACTTGAAGCTTAATTTTCTATTTTGACGTGAAAAATAAGCAAGGGGGACAAAAGACATCAAAGAGAGCCAGGGTACCCAACTTCTGAGGCGTCAGAGGCGTGGACTGCTCCAAAGCTTTGATCCATGGCTGATCTTGGCCTAATTGGTAAACTAAAACCTTTTGGGAACTTGGTTACCATGTTACAACTACTGTAAATCTTAAGAAAATAGCAAATAACCTGCTATTTTGACATGCCAAGGAGGTAAAGAGCTACTTAGACTCCTGTAACCCTGCCAATTCTTAATGATTTTCCATGGATAAACCCCAAAAGAGTAATTAAAACCCTTTTTTGACTTGTATCCATTAATTTACCTCATAGAAACCAGTAAAACACTGATATTTGCAATTCTACGTAGAAATGAGGTAAAAACTTCAAAAATTCATTAAAAATACAATTCTTAATGAATATTTCTGAAGCCTCCAGGACTGATAGAGAACTGTATTATCTAGGGTACAACCAAAAAGAATTGCAGTTTTACTAGTAAAATTCAAAGTTTTACTTACAGTCCATTTTTGACTATTCTATGTGAAACACTGAATCTTCAAAAATTTACAGTAATTAAAAACTGTGATGAAATTGGCAATAACATTGATAACTTTGAGAAATAAATGATTATTTTGGAATAAAAGAAGATTTACAGATGTTACTCCTTTTATTCTTAACCATATTGGAGTTGGTAGTCATGTAAAAGCATCAATTAAGTAATTATGACAATCTTACATGACAACAGATGATGCAATCAATAATCCAAAAGGGTTTATTGTTTCCTCACTCACTGGTTTTTTGGTTTGCTCCATTGCACGCCTCTGTGAGCTGTTGTTGACTTAAAAGAGGCCTCTTCTTGCTGTTTTTTCCATATTATCATCATCTTATTATCATTTAAACCATTATTACCAACAAAGTAAGTATTAGTTATAGCTATTCTTAAGTGTTTTAAATCTTTCAGAATCAATCAGAAAGACGTGAAATCATAGAATCCAACTATATATTGTTGTAATACTGTTATAAATCCATTTTGATCCTTAAAATCCACAATTCTACGTCAAATCTCTCTATCTTATCTTTCAATAAGTTCTTTGGTATATTAGTGAGTGATTTGATTTTAATTCTTAAAATTTTTCTCTAAAACTAGTTTTCTTCAAGAATTACCATTATGATTATTCTTGCAAAAGATAATTATATATTAAAATAATTTTATTATTTTAATAAAAGAAGTTTAATTATTAAAATCTTCTTGTAATTGATTCTTGTAGACAATTACTTACTTACTGTTAAAATCACTAGTAGTGTTTAACACGTGAAAGAAATAATTCTTTAATTATTTAATTTGTGTTATAATAACATTTTGTTGATATATTTCATAAGAACAGTCATAGTACTGTTGATTAATAGTAATATTATCATCAGTTTAATAGAAAAATCTTACATGTTGGGGCCTGGCCATGTTTTTTGAACCTTGCACCCTTAATTGATATATTTTAAGTTGTAAAATATATTAATTTAATAATTTTTTTCTTTCATTTTAAAGTTAAAATAATTCTTATTTTTGAAATTGTTTTGGAAATATTTTCATTGAGGAATTTGGTTTAATTTTATACTGTTTTTACACGTGGCTTTTTCACATCCAAAAACTGATAAGATTATTCTTTGAGTTACTCTGAATTCATTTTCATTCAAAATCTGAAATTTTAATTTTTTTCTTTAAAAAGAATAATTTTTTAATACTCAAAAATATAAAACTTATAAAAAAATCTTTAGAAATATTTTAAAAAGTATAATTTTTTTTTTCTCTTTTATAATGTTTTCTAGTGTCTTTAATCAAATACTATGCAGCTGGCAACAGACTCAGTAAAAGATATATCACTAGTCCAGAATCTTCAGAAGCAGAATCTGAAGACAGTATTGAGGTTCAAATTGCCAAAAGAGGCACCTTATTTAACTCAGAAAAGACTAAATTACCACCAAAAGGTGTGTATTTTATCTTATATTTTCACCTTTTATCTTTAAATTGACGTGAAAATGGTGCATACCAGAAATGGGAGCAACTATTCACTCCAACCAGATGGATGTGGACAAAGAAGAGGCAAGACCAAATCCAGAAGTGCCAAGTCTTCTGAAAGAAAGACACATTTGGAGGATGCCAGAGTTGCCCCCCATTCCCCAAGGTCTGTACCCAGAGATTTTGACGTGAATTCTGAGCCTGAACTGATTCATGACAATATTTCCAGGGCTGAACCATTTTCAGGTGGAAGCAATAGAAATATATCAATGCCAGTACAAAAATTGGTTCAGAGCAGCCAAAGAAGAGCAGTGGGAAGTATTCCCAAGCCTTTGGCAGGGGGCCATGAACTCCTACTTGAACATCAAGAGCTTTCTGGGACAGGAGAAGACCATAGAACTCTTAGGAGGATGGAGCCCCCTGTCTTGCAAAGACAAGGTCACAAAGATCAAGAATTGGTTGAAGAACCAAAGTCTTTTATCCATAGACGAGAAGAAGGAACCGGAAATGACTCCAGCTTTGGAGACAGAGGCCTCAGTGGCGTCTACCAGCTCCAAACCAGCTCCAGATGTGTCCAAAGACAAGCCCAAAGGACCTCAGAAGAAGCAGAGAGGTCCCAAGAACCATCAAGGCAAGGGCAAAGGCAAAGCCAATTGGCACAGACCTTACCCACAAGGGTACAGGATCCCCAAATTGGAGCCTTCAGCAGTGGACAGTGTGTTCAACATGGCCAGAACTCTCAAGGAATTCACAGCCAAGGAGCAGGAAAGGATGATCAGAACCTTTTCATGCAAATAGATCATGTACAAAGAGCTATTAATGTAGAAATTGGTAAACTTGATTCAAAGTTAACTAAAATAACATTGTATATTAATGATTTGAAAAAAAACTACAAGAAATATACTGAATGGTATGAATTAACAAATGCCAAATTTGATTCAATTATCAATTCTTGTAGCAGAATTGAGAGTACATGTCAGATTCAGAATGATGAAATGGAAGGTCTTTCCATTTTTAAAATGAATGATCAATTTAAGACTCTACAAGACCATGTCTTAAAGATAGCTGAAAATACCAATCAATTTGCTACACATTTAGCAAAAAGTGACAGTGAAAGGCAAAAGTTAAAAAATGAAATCATTGCAAATGCAGAACAAATTCATAAGAATTATGAACCACATATGCCAAGACATTCTACACCTTTGACTGAAGAAAAACTTTCTGTTAAAGGAAGTTTTACCCCACTTTTAGCAGAAAATGTTGTATCTGTTAAAGATATTCCCAAATTAGAAGAATGGCCAACATTCTCTGGTGAAGGAGAATATAACCATATTGAGCTCATCAGGACTATTGATATGTTACAGGAAGACTTTAATATACCTGATGAAATCATAGTGGGGAAGTTACACACTCTTTTTACCAGAACTGCAAAGAAATGGTATTACAAAATGAGAATGGATCATGGAAAACATGATTGGTCTTGGTGGAAATCTGCAGTGATTGCCAAATGGGCCAACAATTCTTGGAGGTTTGAAATGGAAAATGCTTTTGAAAGTGCCTTTTTAACTCAGAGAAAGATAAACCACTTACTTGGTTCTTCAAGCAAAAGGACAGATTATCTGCCTTACACCCAGATATGTCTGACACTATGATTAATATGAAGATATTAAGAAAGTGTGGAGGAGAATTTGAACATGCTATCAAAAGCAGATGTGTAGAGCCCTGTTCAACAGGGGACTACATTAATGCAATGGAAGATACTATTACCAGAACAAGAATTGGTAAAAGTTGGACTAAAATCCCTATGGAATCCAAGATGGTCCCAAAGATTCCCAGAGAAGATAAAAGACCAGAAAGACCTGTCTTGAAGTGTCATAAATGTGGAAGTACTTCACATTTAGCAAACACTTGCACCAAAAAGACAAAAATCAATGAAGTTCAAGTCATTTACATAGCTATAAATGATGTAAAAAGTCATATTTCTGATAAAAATTCATCAATTTGTAACAATCTTAAGAAAAATAATTTAAGTCTGAGCCAAAGAGAGAAAACACTTATGTTATTTGAAACGTTTTAGGAGCAATTGAAACTTCCAATAATGAAAATTCATTTGCTAATAATATGAATGAAAAATCTGCCATTGAAAAGAATTGACAGATAAATATTCTAAATTCAATATTGATGACATAATTGAAACAAGAATAAAACAAGCCATAAATATTATCAAAGAAGATAATGAAAAAGTACTTGATGAAATTTCAAACTCATTTACCAAAGTAAAGACATATACATCTGCCTTGAAAAAGTGTTTTGACACCTCACAAGAGGAAGTATCAAAATTAACAATAAAATTGAATCAAGTCATCTCTGATAATAATAGACAGACAGAATGATGGAAATAAATGACAATTAAATAAGACATCTATAAAATTGAATCAATTAATTTAATACAGGGCTTTAACCATGAATGCAGAAATTCCCAAAGGTGTAGCACCAGTAAAATGAATGATATTGAACAATTAATTAACACCTTACCAAGAATGTCTACACCTCTGAATCAAGATGAAGGTACAAGAAATTACAACCCACAAACATTTGATGTGGAAAGCTCACAATTAAAGAATGAATTTTCTACTTATTTGCATAACTTGATACCATCAATGGTCCAAGCACTCTGGAAAGGAGTACCAAAGCTTAAGGAATTGGCTCACTTTGGTGGTGAAGGAGAATGTGACCATATTGAGTTAATCAGATTTATTGACATGATTGAAGAAGCGCTTGAATTACCAGGAATATTGGTAACAGAAAGATTTAACACCTTGCTTACCAAATCAGCTGATAGAGAGTATATAAAATTAAGCAAACACAAGGACACCACAGTTGAACTTGGTGGAAAACCCAAATTATTAATAAATGGGCCAATGATGCTTGGAGATTTAAGGTATAAACAGCTTTTTAATCTGACAAATTTAATTCTGACAAAGACAAAGCTTTACCATGGCTTTTTCAACATAAATACAGGTCAACAGCATTATATTCTGAAATGTCAGAATTTATGATTCACAGAAATATTCTGAGACAATGTGGAGGTGATTTAGAGCATGCTGTCAAAAACAGGACAACTGAACAATCTTCAGCAGTAGATATTATAAAGATATTGGAAGAAGTAACCACCAGAACCAGAATTGGTTCTAGTAGCATGAATTGAAAAACAAGGTTTAATACACCTTTCAAAGACTTTGTGGACAGAAATCCCAAAGAAAATTCTGATAATAAGGGTTTTCAAAGTCACCATATCACACCTTAAAATAATGCCGGATTTGGCTTCCAAATCCCAACACTAAATCCCAGGCTTTTTATTTTTAAATAACATTTCACTTCAACTAATTCCCCTGGTATTTTGACCAAATCCCATTTATCTTGGATTTCAGTTTTAAACCTAACCCAAATGAGTATTCACAATTCACAACTGTGAAACATATCCTTCTACACCCCATTTTTGATAATCTGAACAGGAAGCTTACAGTACATTTATATCTCTTAATCCATATAATAATGCCTCATTACAAAGAAAAACACATCAAGTCATACTTTAAGATCACCTCTGGCCTGCCTTATCCATCAGGTCACTAAATATGTACAATGTATTCAACCATAATTAATTGGCTTTCAATAAAAACCAATTTTGAGTCATTTTTTGGTACTCCTACTAGAACATCAGCTGGAAGGCCTTGTTCATCAAAGAAGAATGAATTTTAGCTTATGGTCATTGAGGTCATCAAAAAATTATGAAATTTTCAAAACCTTAGCTCAAGAAGCATCTGACATCAATGGCAAGCATATAAAATTTGGCAGAAAAGAAAATTGAAAATTTAACTGGGGCTTGACTAACTAAAAAAGATGAGAGTAAAGGTATCAAAACAATGAGTTAAAAGCTTGAAAGTATGTGTCCTTGCTATGAAAAAATGGATTCACTCTTTTGCCACAAGCCCAGTGTCACTTGCATTGAAAGCTATGATTTTCAAGAAAAAAACAGCTTAAATAGGGATGATGATTATCTTTTACATAATAAGGAAAGTTATTGTGTCTTTTTATTTTAACCTGTAATAATTTAAGGTCATTTGAATCTTAAAGGAGAATAAGAATTTGGAATCACCACTCAATCTTGATCCTTTTCTCAATAATGATGATGACCTAGTTCAAGTGGAAAATTTGTAAGATGAATCAGTAAGTGCGTTTAAGCCTGATATTTAGGAAATCCAATGTTGATAATTTATTCTTCTACCAGAAACTTAAATACATAACACAATCAAGAATTGATGCCCAAGTTGAATGACACGAATGGATCTAAGAAGAGGTTTATGGATATGTTTGCACCTACATATGCACATTTGGTTGAATCATGGCAAAAGGGTATGTTTTGAATTTATGTTTACTCTGATCAATCCTACTCACCAAATTCAGGATTTTTAGCCCATGAAGCCAGTGATAATGCTTTTTTGGAGTGGAACAAGGAGAGGTGGAATGAAGAGAAAGTGAGCAATATGGAAAACCAACAGTTTGAAGAAGCCAAGTTAGAAAAGCAACAGGAGTTTTATGAAAAAAAAAACACAACAAAAAATTCAGAGGAATTTTTTTGGTTAGAATTTAATGTTAGTGTGCGTACTATTGGTTTATGATCCAAATCATGGTTTGTCAGTTGTATATTGATTGAGGTGAGTAATTTTTATGCTTTGTTTTTTGTCCATAACGGATCTATAGCCAAATCTGATCCTTGGCTGTTGATGAAGGTTGGAAAACCTGGAGGTGATGACAGGTGGAATCTTTTACCTTCAAGGATGTTGTTAATTGGTTTTGCTTCATTGTGTTTGTGAGTTTATGGAAGCAAGTTCTATTTAGGGTGGTGTAATTTTGCGTTCATTTGAATCATGGTGGATATTTGCCTTAATGAGTGATCCTCAAACCATTTGTTTAACGGGTCAAGGGCATAGAAAATTTGTGGAGTGTTGTATAGAGATATAAATGCAAACGACTCTTGAGTGTGATCTGAAAGATAAATTTTTATTTCTGTATATAAATAACTATTAACTGGGAGACTTGATATATAGTGTTGGTGTATTCTTATTCTAACATAAATACATGATCTGGGTTTGGCTTTGTTTTCAGACATTTCAAAACTTAGGTAGAACATATTCTAAGAGTTATGGGAGGGGGAAGACTGTTATGATAATATACTCATGGTTCTTTTAATAATAAAATTAAATTCTTTTGTTCGGTATTCAATACACTTAGTGTTGTATCTCCTCTATTGTGAAATTTCAACTGAAAAAAAGTAAATTGATTATCTGATATATTTACGGTGAAGGCATTTTCTTGGAAGTCATGTGAATGAACAATTTTTGGTATAGGCAGATTTTCAAATTGCTCTTAACACTCTTGGGGAGAGATTAAGTGTTCTGAAGAGGTGTGAATAATTGAAAGGAGGTAGAGGGGGTATTCTCAATTAACTTGAGCTCATCCATCTTAATTGGGCAGAAATAATTTTACGGCGATTGACGGTATTTTATATCTGAGCTGTCAACTTTGATATTTCTTTGCTAAATAAGTTAACTTAAATCCTACACAGCTCTTTTTGTCTTTATAAAAGTTGTTGGACATAAACTTACTCAATGGATTTCCTTCTCCACACTTAGCAAACAACAAATTATTCTCGCAATTTAGGGCTATAGGTCCCATTTGTAGGCAGTTAAAACACTGAGGAGGGACGGGTCCATATTTTGCTGCATATAATAAATTTCAATCAAACAGTAAGTCACCTCCTTTGACTCTAGCCATTGCTAACGTCTTATTCTCAAAGCCAATAACTAGTGAACCAAAATCCTTTCCATTTTCGACTTGATTTCCTAACCACTTAAGATTCTTAACTTCTTCTCTAGGTATATCATTTTGGTTACATAATTCTTTCAAGTGTGATTCATCGCTGCAAAAGTTTAGTTAAAAATATCTTTCTATTTCAAAAAAATCTAAACAGTAGCAATGACTAACATTATATATATATATTAGTCTAAATTTATATACGTTATAGAAAAGATTGGATAGAAATGGAATTAACCTGGTCCTTTTGCTTTATGTATTTATAAATTATTTTAATAAATCACTATGTCTTTTTATACTGAAATTTATACTAATTGATAAGCTCGTAAGTTAATGAGCGTACAATGGTTTTAGTAAAAGGAATAATAAGTACCTCAACAGTCAACTTATTCTCCTCCTTACATAGAGAAATAAAGGGATAAAAGCTTTTTATAGTGAAGCTGTTTGAAAAATGAATTAGTTAACTGGTAATAATAACGGTAAAATGGGTAATATATTTTCTACCTTGGTTTCAATCACAAACTGAAATTCCTTTCCACTGGATTGATAATAATCAAGATACAAAATTTAGATGAAGTAAATTTGGAAAATATTTTTTTTGATATGACTCCAGTGAAAAGTAGTGCTCATTTTTACGCTAACTGAAACATCCATGTGGTAAGATCACTGTGATCTCATGATGTAGCTTGCCGAGACTCAATTTCTGTTCTCAAAATGATTGGGTTAAATCATTTCACGTTCTCTGATTTCAACACTCCTTGATATACTAGATTAGTCTTGGGTAACAGCTCACTTAGTTTAACAATTGAAAAGGTTTTTGTAAGAAAATCGGCCAGAATTTTATTGGTTGACACCTGAGATACTTCAAGTAAATTTTCCAGACGAGCTGTTGTAGGTATTGATACCTAGCCTCTAAAAGTTTGGTTTGTAAATTTAATGTATCCTTTTTAGAAATGGTTATTGATCCTGAGTTGTTGTTGTAAATAACTGGCTTTTTCATTGTAATATTGATGTCCTTGACCATCAGCATTGATAGCCATTGTAATTGTTTACTACAGATATTCATCAATAGGAATTTAGCCTCAGTGGTGGACTGGGAAATGATTTTATGTTGCTTTATTAACCGTGAGATCAGATTTCCAAATACATTTACTATGTTTCCTGAGACTTCCTTACAGGCAATACTACAGCTTGCATATTCTGAGTAAGCCCATCCTTCTATAGCTGGCTTAGGATGGTCGGATTTTTTTCTGGATTGATAATGTATACGCCAGTCAACTTTTCCCTTAATATATCAAAATATGTGTTTCACTGAATTCCAACTATTTGGATTGGGATTGGTCGAGAATCTTGATGGTTACTTTACTTCATACACTAAATCTGGCCTTCTAGGTTGTGAGAAGTAGTTTACATATCTGATGACTCATTGATAAATTATTTTTTCAGACAATTTGGATTCCTCATTGATCATTTCAGGGAGCTTTAACTGGTTTACAGTCATTCATATCAAATTGCTGCAATATTTTTATTGAAAATGGCTCTTGAGACAGAAATAGACTTCCATTCTTTAACCAGTCTATCTTGTAGGCCAAGTGTTGCATTGGATAGCACTTGATCTTCAACGTGAAAACCTTAGTGATCCTTTTTAGGAAATTTTTTCTTTTTGTTTCTTGTTGTGATATGGAGAAGCCATTTTCAATGTGTAAATAAAGAAAAATCGTTTTCCCTTCATTTACAAACAGAGACTTGTTGAATTAAGCGCTGAGAATATTTAGTTGGCTAAGGCACTCGGTAAGCTTCTCCTTCCACATCCTGGGGGCTTGATTAGTACCCTAAAAAGACCTATTCAGTAGCCATAGCCAATTTTAATTTCCTGGGGCTTCAAAAACCTTTACTTTCTTCACATAGACGACTTCATCCATGTTACCGTGAAGAAATGCCGTCTCTAAATCAAATTTTTAAGCTAAAAACTTGAAATTAACTACCATGGACAACAGTATTTTGGATTTTTCATCTTGACATACTGATGACAAGGTGTCAAATCGATGAAGCATATGTAGCTGGTGATTTCCGAGTAGCACTCACCTGGCCTTGTAATGATACACTTCCCCAAATTCATTCCTCTTCTTGGTTAGTCGCCACATACCCCCAAATACTTTGGAGCCATCATTTGGGTAAGGGACTATATGTCCTGTTTTGTGTTGCATTAAAGAACTGAATTAATCATTCATCACATCCTGCCACATTCCCTTTTCTTGTGTATTTCCCATCGCCTTAGAATACAAGACTACATTAGAAAGAAGTGCTTTATTACTCCTTCTGGTCAATTGATTCAAGTCTTTAATTATATTTTGTTCATAAATGCTCCTTCTTATGTTCTGAGAGGAAGTCTCATAGTGTGGGACGTAGTACCATCCTTTCATTTGCTGCCTTTGGGTTATAGCTATTTGTCAGCCTGTGACTCAAAGCCAGAGCACAAGCATGACATCCAGAATACCATACACCAATGGTAGAGCAAAATACAACCAAAAAATGGAGCTGAGACAAACCAGCTCGAAAGGTATCAAAAGAGAGAAAAAATTCACCTGTTTCTAAACATACAAGTCCCATTATCATAGCACAAAGAATAACAAGGTTATTCCTGCTCAAAAAAAGTTACTTAGCAGAAACCTTAATTTTCATCCCTCATCTGAAATCCAGAGAAAGAGGATTAACCCTAGAAAATGTGTATTAAAATTGAAACTCTAAGTCAGGGATATTCAATTCTACTAGCCAAATTGATCCATTGCCAAAACTATAGATGTTATGGCCAAAATTAGGCCAAACCGGGAGGAATGAAATATTTACCAATTATCTTACTTTCACAGTTTCAGTATGAGATACCTAAGGTGGGGTCATTTTGGAAAGAGCACAGTCAGTGTGAGCCTGCAAGCATGTACTGGATTACCTGCTACACCGTCTCCAACTCCAATTTCTATTTTTCTTCAATTATTAGGTTCAAACCTTAAGTTAAAAGTTCAATTTTATCATTTTAACTATTGATGAGGTCATAAAATCATTTAATTTTGTAAATAAAATTACTATTTCATTTTCTTTTGATGATGTCATAAACGTTTTATATGATATCATTTCAATTCTTGTATTTACAATATTTAAGAGGATCATTCTTACCTGTGAATGATACCTCAGAGCTCAATTTTATATCCATTTTTTACATTTTATATTAAATAATTTATTACTTGAAAAGATATAATATCTCTCAAGCTTTTATATAGAAATTTATATTACTTAAAATTATAAATTATCGTTGATATTATTAGTGAAGCTCATACCACTAATAATACTATAATTCAGCTACAGTGACGTCTCTGTTATCTCCTCTTAACAGTATCCCACTTTTGATTAATTTATTAAATTCCTTTTATATAAACTGGAAGTCACAAAAGAGACCCCAGCTTACAGTCAGGGCTATCTGATGGTTTTGAGATAATCATATATCTGAATAGCCAAAATCAAACAGGGAATAACTTTTCCTCATTGAATTTGAACCATACCAAATGAGGTACCATTGTGTAGATATCATACAGGGCTACACAATGAACCAAGTTTGAGCTCAATATTATAAAAACTGAGAAAGGTATAGTAGCTTCAAGATCAAAATCCCACATTCATACCAATACAGCTTTACTCTGGGATACTATCCCATAACTATGGTTATGAGGTGTCAAATAGACAAAGAAGCTTGTTTATACTTCAATACCCCATATTTCAGTCAAATACACAGGTCCATGAGGGTTCTGTACATCTTCTGATGCATCAGAAGCACCAGAACACACCCATAAACTCCATTGGTGAAAATATTCACCCTGTATAGGGTAAAAATGACAACTTGTGGTTCAAAACCACATTTCCACCCAATAGACGTCTGTCTTGAGTGTGTAGAACCACAAACCAGCCCACAGTAGTGAAAACATTCACTCTGTCATTGTTTGAAGAGTTAAAAAACCTCCCACTACCCCAGAAAAGATGAAAGGAGACTTTTCCTCACCAGAAGGCCAATCCATCATCTTGTTCTCAATATTATTACATGTATAGCCTCTTAAACAAGTCCTTCCCTTAGAATTAAACAGGTATAATTATAATTTGAATTATTGTAGGGTTGATTATTGTAAACAAATAGATAACAACTGCACCCAGGGCTGTCAATAGCACTCACCATCACTAAATTCTGTTATTATAGCCCTTTTAAACATCTACTCACTTGATTATCATCATCATTTTCATAGCACACTCACAGTTATAGCTTTTTATTATCATTGTACAGCTATATCATAGAATCACACTGACATTTTGGTGTCCTGGCCTGGTTTTTTACCTATTTTAGACAAAATATTTACTTCACTATTTTCAGCTTATTTTTATGCGTTTTAGAGTTTTGATACTTGCTTTATTGCTTATTTAAACTTTCCTTAAGCCATAAGAAGCCCTGAATTGGATTAATTTCATGGTTTTTTTCTATTCTGACTTTCTTTTACCTGAAAATAAAAACAAAAAAAATAAACAACTGTATACATATTCTTTCTGAAAAAGAATATTTTTTAATCATTTTGTAGAGCTATAAATATATAATTTATATTTATACAATGCTCTATTTCCTGAAAAAAAAATAATCATATTTTTTTAGTTTTTTTCATAATAATACATAAAAATTATATATTGTTTGAATTTTTCCTTAAATTAAAAGTCTTACAGCTCATTTTTTCACCTAAACTGGCGTGAAAAATTGATTATTATCATTATTATTGAAAATTTCAATAATACTTCATAATAAAATATAATCATATTTTATTATTGATCTTTTTTTCATAATATATAGGTAGTATATATTCTTTGGATCTTTCTTAAAGAAAACTCTTATAATTAATTTTTTCACTCGAATTGGCGTAAAAAATTGATTATTATCATTATTATTGAGAATTTCAATAATAACACTTCATATTAAAATATAACCATATTTTATTATTGATCCTTTTTTCACAATATATACAAAGTATATATTGTTTGGATTTTTCTTGAAGAAAAACACTTATAATTCATTTTTCACCCAAATCGGTGTGAGAAATTGATTATTATCATTATTATTGAAAATTTCATAATCATATTATATTATTGATCTTTTTTCATAATATATGTAAAGTATATATTGTTTGAATTTTTCTCAAAGAAAACCCCTTATAATTCATTTTTTCACCCAAATTGGTATAAAAAAATTGATTATTATCATTCTTATTGATAATTTCAAAAATAATACTACAAAAAATATATCATCATATTTTTTTCTTTGACTTATTGTTTCATCATAATACATACAAAGTATATATTGATAGAGTTTTTTCTTGGATAAATACCATTATAATGAATTTTCCTACCCAAATTGGTATAAAAAAATTGATTGTTATCATTATTATTGATAATTTCAATAATACTAACCATTTAAAAAGGAATAAAACCATATTTCTTTTTCTAAACTTACTGTAATAATATATAGAAAGTGTATATTATTTGTATTTTTCTCCAAGAAAAAACCTTTAAGATCATTTTTTCTTTCACCCAAATTGGTGTGGAAAATTGATCATAGCCATTATTATTGATAATTTCAATAATAATACTGATGAAAAAAGAAATATAATCATATTTCTTTGACTTAATTCTTTTTAATATATACAAAGTATATATTATTTGGATTCCTCTTCAAGTGAAAACCTTATAATTGAGTTTTTCCATCCAAATTGGTGTGGAGAGTTGATTTGATAATTATTATTTATAGTTTCAATAATAATTTGTCTAAACTGACTTATACATTCCTGAAAAAGGTATTTGATAAGCTATATAAAACTCTCACTTTACAAATCAGAATTCATACCACCTCATTTCAAAGACTTTGGATTACCAACGTACCTATCCTTGAAAATAGCATCAGTCATCAGCAGAAATAGGGACCTGAGAAGGAATGAAACTGAAGTAGGGCAAAGTCATGTAATTTGGAAAAATCAACCTTCCTTAAGCTTCAAAGATAGTTTTGAACAGTAAACCTCCAGGCAAGGGTTGCATAGAACCAGAAAACTTTATTCTGACCCATCAACTCTTCTAAGTACTTATCCAATGGGGTATTGAAGAAAGGGAAGCAAACCTAGAATTCCACTGGAAAGAACCAGAAAACATTGGGAAGAATTCCCTCAGAGAGATATTCTTCAAAGAACTAATGAAAATAACCAAAGGTTGAAATCTCAACAAGAATTTCAAAATTCTGAAAGGAATGTCAGCCAAGATGACATAAAAGCAAACTACTATCCATTCCACAGAAGAGCAATGGAACCAAAAAGAGAAAAATCTGACTCATTCAGGCTCACAAGCAGTGGTAAGCCAACCAAACTACCCAGTGGCTTCAAAACACTCAGGCACCAGCAGATAAGTGACCAAAAGTCACCATACTTCCCAATCATAGGTAGTATCCAGGAAAGGGGGAGGATCATAGGGAAAGAACAAGACTTCCTTCAGCCAGAGGCAGAAAGAGTCAGACCCCAAGATACAGAAACAGTTGAGCCTGGTGTAAGAAGTACAAAAAAACAAAAAATAGTTTTAAATAACATTATGAAGCTAGCAGCCTTAGAATAAAGAATAATATCTCCACTCATATGGAAAATAATGTTTTTGCACCTGAAAGAAACTTAAACAGTGATTAAATGTGGTTACAAATGTCCAAATTAGCAGTGCAAACTCGAGAAAAGTTTGATGAACTCAATAGGAGCAATGTAAGGTTGCAAGAATTGACAATCTTACAAGAGGAAATAGTAAAAGTCCTCAAAGAGAGCTGTGCTAAATTAAGCAAAGCCGCTGAAGAAAACAACAAAAGTCTAAATAAATTATTTGAAGAGAAATACCACTGCAAGAGTGACAGGGAATGTATGGAACAAGACATTACCAAATTTTTCAATGTCTTCAAAAACATAAATCCCAACCAAAAGGTAATGTTTTGGATAATACATACCACCAGGAAGACATCAAACCAGATGCATTGTTTGAGAATAAAGCAAGGTCTCCATCAAAATATCAAGATGGAGATAACATGAGTTATTAAGAGAAGGAAGAATTAAAACAGGCTCCAGAGGCCTCAAGTTGGCCCAAATCCTCTGGAATGGGGAAATATGATCATATGGAACTCATTGATTATATTGATGGACTCTTCCTTGATTTACCAACTATACCAGATTTCTTGATGACTGCCAGATTAAATACAGCATTCAAAGGAAATGCTAGTATCTGGTAGACAGAAATGAAAGAAATCCATGGTGGAAGAGCCAAATAATCCAAAAGTACATTGATGACACATGGATATTCCATAAAGCCCTTTCCTTTGGAAGTAATAGATACAAAGTGGACAAAGATCCATATGATTGGTGTCTGAGACATTCACAAAGTCTAATAGCCATTCACCTTCACATAACAACAGAAATGAGGAATTACAAACTGTTGACCAAACTACCAGGAGAGTTAGAGCATGCAGTAAAATTCAGATGCTCCAAAAAATCCACCCTTGATTAAATATTAAATACCTTGCAAGAATTAAGGATCAAAACATCTATTGGTAGATATGATATCCATAGTACTGGTGATAACAGGGAAAATCCAACACTGGAAGCCAAATAAAGTTATAATTTAAGATCTGGAATCACAACAGGATTTCAAAACTGTGAGTCACACAATAACTCTGCAGACAATTATGCCAAAGACAGGGAAGAGATATTTGCAGGGTAGGAAGAAACAAGAAAAGACCACGGAGGTTATGAATCTCCCTCTCATAATGTGGGAAATGGCTGTGAAGAGGATTCATACAGTGAACCAAACCCCAGTGAGGAATATTTGGTGGAATTTAAGAACCATTAAACAAAGGAAATTGATCCATTCAACTTGAAATGATGGGAACCAATGACAAACCATAAGGATGGCTTGAAGCATGAACCACCAGACAGGAAGGGTATTCTCACAAGGAAGTTGCTGGCTGAAGGTCCCATGAGCCACACTGGACCCAGTACCTCAAAGAAGGCAGGAAAGTCTCACCAGTGATTGGCCCTGCTTAGAGGGAGGTTATGTCAGCCTGTGACTCAAAGCCAGACCACAAGCATGACAGGCAGAATACCATAAGCCAATGGTAGAGCAAAATACCACCAAAATATGGATCTGAGCCAAACCAGCTCATAATTTATCAAAAGGGAAAAGAACTTCACCTATTACTAAATAGAAAATTCCCATAATCATAGGAAAAATAATGAAAAATGTATTCCTGCTCAAACAAGTTGCTGAGCATAAACCTTAATTTCACCTCTCATCTGAAACTCAGAGGAAGAGGCTCAACCCCATAGAATGGGTATTCAAATTGAAGCTCTAAGTCAGGGCTATTTAATGATGTGAGCCAAATTGAGCTAGAGCCAAAAATATAGAGTTTATGGCCAAAACAGTGCCAAATACAGAGGAACAAAATATTCACCTCTTATCTAACTTCTAAAGTTCTATTATGAGAGACCCAAAGTGGCATTATTTTGGAAAGACTGCAATCAGGGCTATCTGATGGTGCCATTTATTTTCCCATATCTCATCTGGGGCAAAGGATATGGGGAAAACAAGCTCCATACAGATTTTGAGATAATAATATATCTGGATAACTGCAATTGAACATGGCATAACTTTGCCATATCTGATAGTACCCATACAAAATGAGGGACCATTGTGTAAATCTCATTTAGGGCTACACAATTAACCAACTTTGAGCTCAATATCTTAAAAACTGACAAAGCTATAGCAGGTTCAAGGTCAAAATCCTAAATTGAGACCAATACAGCTTTACTGTGGGAAACTATCCCATAACTATGATTATGAGGTGTCAAATAGACAAAGAAGCTTTTTAATACTTCAATTACTCATAGTTCAGTCAAATACAGGGGTCCCTACAGGTTCTGAACAGCTTCTAACACATCAGAAGCACCAGAACGCACCTGTAAACTACATTGGTGAAAGTCTTAACCCTGTATAGGGTAAAAATGACAACTTGTGGTTCTAAAGCCACATTTACAGCTAATACCAGTCTGTATTGAGTGCTTAGAGTCTTAAACTAGCCTACAGTAGTGAAAGGTTTCACTCTCTGGTCATGTGAAGAGGTAAAAGACCTCCCATTACCCCAGCACAAGGTAAAAGGAGGCCTTTCCTCTCCAGAAGGCAAATCTGTCATGTTGTTCTCAATATTCTTACATGGTATAGCTTCTTAAGGAAGTGGTACCTTTAGAATTAAATAGTTATAATTATAATTTGAATTATTGTAGCATTTATTATTATCAACCAAAAGATATATACTGAACCTAGGGCTATCAACAGCACTCACCATCATTAAATTCTTTTATTATAGCCCTTTTAACTATCTACTCACTCAATTATCATCATTACTTTTGTGTAACACTCACAGTTATATCTTCTTCTTATCATTGTACAGCTATATCATAGAGTCACCCTGATACTATTGGTTCTGGATTGCCTCTTCTGGTTGTGGCTGTCACATAATAAGAATCTCTATTGATTGAGTTAGGGAGTTTTGGTTCAGGTAGTTGTACCCATAAATGCTTTGGGCTTTTTACTTTTTTAGGTAGTTTTTCCATTTTCTTGTGGGCTTTTATCAATCTGAAGGTGGATGGAACAATGAAATCTCAAATTATAATTATCTTCCCTGATTTAATGCCTAAGAACCTGTCAGCCTGTGACTCAAAACCAGAGCACAAGCATGACAGCCAAAATACCATAAACCAATGGTATAGCCAAAATACCACCAAAACATGGAACTGAGCCAAATTAGCTCAAAAGGTATCAAAAGAAAGAGGAAACTCACCTCTTCCTGAAAATATAAGTCCCATCACCATAGGACAAGAAATAACAAAGTTATTCCTGCTCAAAGTTATTGCTGAGCATAAACCTTAATTTTCACCTCTCATCTAAAATCTAGAAGGAGAGGCTTAACCCCATCAAATGGGTACTCAAAATGAAGCTCTAAACCAGGGCTATCCAATGGTACCAGCCAAACTGAGCTAGCACCAGTATTACTTGAGTTATGGTCAAATTCAGACCAAATAAGGGTGAACAAAACATTCACCTCTCATCTAACTTTTACAGTTTTAGTGTGAGATACCTGAAGTGGGGTCTTTTTGGAAAGAGCACAATTAGGGCTATCTGATGGTGCCATCAATTTCCTCATAAGTCAACTACTTCAGAAGTTATTGGCCAAACAAGCTTAATACAGCTTTTGACCAGACCATGCCAATGTACAAAAATACTTGTACATGGGATAACTTTGTCATACTTAATGATAACCATGTCAAGTTGGGTACCATTGTGTAGAGCGCATACAGAGCTATTCAATGAACCAACTGTGAGCTTGATATCTCAAAAACTGACAGAGTTATGACCATTTTAAGGTCAAAATCCCACCTGCTGTCAGATACAGCCTTACCATGGGATAATATCCCATAACCATGAATATGAGGTGTCAAATAGACGAAGAAGCATGTTTTTACTTCAATACCTCATATGTCAGTCAATACTGGGGTCCCATACAGTTTCTGTACAGCATTCTACGCGTCATACACGTCAGAATCAGGCTGTGAGGTCCCCAGATGAAATTTTTCACCCTGTATTGGTGAAAACTGCCCAGATGTGGTTTCAAAACCACATCTGAGCCCAATACAGGGTATACAGGCTGTTTGCAAACCACAAGCCTGTCATAGAGAGTGAAAAATCTTCACTTCCTCTACGTGGAAAGGTCTAGCAGCCTTTCCACCCCAATTTCAGGATAAAAGGAGGGCTTTTCACAGCAAAAATCCTTTCCTCATCCTGCTCTTGAATAACCTACGTAGTAAACTGTCAAAAACAGTTTTACTCTTGGTTAAATGATCAGGTATAATTATAATCTTTAATTATTGTAGACTTTATTATTGTAATCCAACAGATAAAGCCTGCACCCAGGGTTCTCAATAGCGCTCACCACCACTATTTCTCAATAGTAGAACCCTTTTATCTTATTTTAAACCTTTATAAATCTTTTTTAAATCATTCTCTGCCGTGTCACATACACAGTTAAAGTTGTAATTAGCCTAGTTATACCTTTATCATAGTATCATCCTGACATTTTGGGGGCCTGGCTGTGTTTTTGACTTTTTTTGGACCTTACAAGTAAGTCTTTTCTCTGTTTTATGACTTATTAACCATTTTTTTATCCTTTTTAGGCGTAATTTCTATTTAAAAATATATATTTTATATATTTTTACCTTTTTTTTATATATACTCATATTATAAGAGTATTTTTTTACGTGTTTAACACCCACAGTAATTTATTATTTTTGGCGTGTTTTGCATATAAAACACATAAGCCACTAATAAAGTCCTGTATTCTTGACTGAATAAGGACACCTCTGACTGAAAAACCATCAGTTGAGGCGTGGTCAAGTGTATTGTTAATTCAATAACACTTGTATACAAACCACTTTTTACAGAATACACTTGAAAACCACAAGTGTATCTGAGGGATACTGACACACAAACAGTGTGACAGGACACCATAAGCTGTATTTTTGACGTGAAATTGTTAATTCAATTACACTGTCATTATACAAGGGCATACTGTAATAATATACAAGCCCAGAGGCCATTCTTAGACGTGCAAAACCAGCCTTTTAAGAAGTCTTAACTGACATAAGCCCTCTTTTTCCTGTTTTGATTCAGTTGAAGAAAACTGCATCCCACTTGAAACCCAGTCACAGGCCAACACACCAGTGACACCCTCAGAACCAGAGGGCAGCAAGGGTAAAGGAAAAAGGCTTAGTGAAGGCCTCATTACAGCCAAGAAGTGGACACCAATAGCCACTCAGAGGAGTAGAAAACCACGAAACTCTGCTTCAATACAAGGTAAACCAACCTTAACCACTTGTACAGGGAAGATTACAATTATTAACCCAGTTGTAACATCCAAAGGCAAACTGCCCAAATCAGCAGATAACAAATTTGTACAAGGCACAGTCAAAGGTAAATACCCTAAGAACATAAAGTTTTTGACTGCTTGCAAACACTGATATGTCCCCTGCATACCTCAGAGACCTTGGCTTCCAAAGGAACCAGCCAGAGGATAGAGCAGGAATGTCTAGAACAAGAAGACCTGAAAGAAGACACATTGGACACAGTGGTGGATGACAAAACAATGAGGGAGATAATATCAACCTTGCCATTCACACTCCAATTCAACAGAAACCTCAAACCAGAGGGCTGGAAGGATATGGATCAAGTTCTTCAAATCCACCAACTCCTCAAAGATTTGTTTCAATGGAGCATGGACAACAAGAGGTTCAACCTAGCAACTCACTGGGCAGAACTGGGATCAAATTTCCAGAAGATCTGTCTCAAAGAGATAGACTTCAAGGACCTTATGGTAATCACCAAGGGTTGGAACCCTACCAGACAGGACAGACTCCTGGAGGCAAGGGCACAGAGGATAAGGGAGAACCAAGCCACTATCCAAGCTATAGAAGAACAGTTAACCCAGACAGGGCCTACTCAGATTCCTTCAGGTTCACAAGGAGCAAGCCAAATCAGCTCTCCAATGGCTTCACACCATTCAGAAACCAGCAGATCAGTGGCCAGGAGTAACCATTCTTCACAATTCCAGGAAGTTTCCAGGAGAGGACAAGGCAACAAGGGCAAGAACAAAGCCTCCTTCAACCAGAGGAGGAAAGAGTCAGACCCCATGATCCAGAAGCTGTTAGATTTGGTAAAAGAAGTACACAAGAACCAGAAGTAGTTGTAAACCACTCTAGAATCAGTAGTCCTAGTAATAGAAACATTACCCCCACTCAGACTGAAAATAACATTATCACATCTGAGAGCAACATCAACAGTGACACACTGTGGTTGCAAATGTCCCAATATGCTGAGCAATCTGCAAAGCAGGCTGCAGAATTTGCAGCTGCCCAAGAGAGGATGAGAAAAACTCAACCCTCATTGGAGCAGATAGTTAAAAACCTTCAGGAAGGATATGCTCAACTGAGCAAAGCCTCTGAAGAAACCAACAAGAGACTGAATCAAGTCTCTGAAGAACAACACCATAGCAGCAGGGACAGGGAGTGTCTGAACCAAGACATCAACAAATTGTTTGATGCCTACCATAGCTTAAAGCCCCAACCACAAGGCCAAGCTATGGAGAATCCATATCAACCAGATGACATCAAACCAGATGCCATGTTGTTGAATAAGGCAAGATCTCCATCACAATACCAGGATGGAGATGGCATGTCTTATTCAGAGAAGTAAGCCTTGAAACAGCTTCCTGAGGCCTCAAACTGGCCCAAATTCTCTGGATCAGGAGAATATGATCATATGGAACTCATAGATTATATTGATGGACTCTTCATTGATGTACCCAGCATACCAGATTACTGGATTACTGCTAGACTGAATACTGCATTTAAAGGTCATGCAAGTATATGGTACACAGAAATGAAAGAAATCCATGGCAGAAGAAATTGGCCATGGTCGAAGAGTCAAATAATCCAAAAGTACAGTAATGGAACTTGGATATGGCAAAAGACCATGTCATTTGAAAATGACAAATACTCTGTGGACAAAGATCCATATGAGTGGTGTCTTAGACAGTCTAAAAGACTTAAAGCCATTGATCCTCAAATGAACATTCAAATGAGGAAGCATAAACTTCTGAAGAAACTGCCAGGAGAACTAGAGCATGCAGTAAAGTGCAGATGCAACCAAAATTGCACTCTAGATGATATAGCCAATACCTTACAAGACATAAGGAAAAGGACTAATATAGGGAAATTCACCCCATATAGAAGCAATAGTTTCAAAGAGAAACAACCTTTCAGGGTAGAGTTTAAAGACAAACCCAGAGAAAGAGTGGCAGAAGTGGCAAAGAAGAAGAATTCTTGTCACAATTGTGGTTCAACAGACCACTATGCCAACAACTGCCCAAAAGCAAAGAAGAAAGTCTATGCTATAGAAAAAGTCCCTGAAGAAGAACCTCCAACAGAAGATTCTGAATCAGACTCTATGGGTGATGCCATTAGAGAACCATCTGATGAGGATCAAGACCCAAGAGAGGAATTTCTAGTGGAATACCAAGAGGAAACCCCACTAGAAATCCAGGATATACAGTTGGAAGCAGGCATGCCACAAGACACTGCCAACAAGAACTTGTGTAAACATACACAAGATGCACAAACATTCCTGGTTACACCAACCAAAGGAATGGCATATATACATGGAACAGCCACAAAAATGACTGTATGTATTGACAATGCTCAGCACCCACTGATCATTGACAGTGGAGCACACTGCTCCATAGTGGCCAGAAATTATCTGGATAACCACTTCCCAAACTGGGAAAAAGAACTCTTGCCCACCAGGGCAAAGAACTTTAAGAGTGCATCTGGAAAGATGACCTCTATTGGGAAAATTATCAAAGAGATAATTATACCCCACAGAAAAGGTAATATCAGACTCAACCCAGAGTTTGTAGTGCTTGAAGATGCCCACATCCAAGACTTTTTACTGGGAACAGATTACCAGAGGATGTATGGCATAGATATTTACAACAGTAAAAATAGGCATATTACCATTGGTACTAACAAGGAAAAGAAATTTTCTCTTGATATATACCAGATATCTTCTCAGGACCCACTGGAAGAACTTCTGAAAGAATTCAGAGAGGGACAGTTTAGCACTACCCTCACCAGTAAACAAAAGCTAAGTTTACTGAAGATGCTGAGGAAGAATAGATCAGCATTTGCCATTGGTGAAGAACCATTAGGCAAGATCAAAGGCCATGATATAGAACTATATCTGGATGTAGAAAGGCCTTATCCACCCATGTTAAGGAGACCTCCTTACCCAGCAAGTCTGGAGACCAGGAAAGAGATTGAGAAGCATATCAATGAACTCCTGGACATGGATGTCATTAGGAAGATTGGACATAATGAAATAGTGGAAATCACCACTTCTGTACTAATCACCTGGCATGATGGCAAGTCTAGATTGTGTGGAGACTTCAGAGCCCTGAACAACTACACAAAAGCAGACAGGTATCCTATACCAAGGATACCTCATGCCTTGGATAAATTGGCCAAAGCCAAATACATAACCAAGATGGATTGTATGAAGGGCTTCCACCAAAATGGAGTTAAACAAAACTCCATGAAATTACTCAGAATAATATGCCATATGGGCATATATTAGTACACCAGGATGCCATTTGGCATCAAGAATGCACCAGCCCACTTCCAAAGGATGATCAACACCATATTTCAAGAAGAAATAATGGAAGGCTGGATGGTAGTGTATATTGATGATATCATTATATACTCAGAGACATGGGAAGACCATGTACAATACATAGACAGAGTGCTAAGTAAATGTACACCCATCAATCTGAAAATTTCACTTAAAAAGTGTAATTTTGGCCAACAAGAGCTACTAGCTCTAGGACACAAAGTCTCAGGCCTTAGTCTGGCAATTGACCAGAACAAAGTAGCAGCAGTACTGCAAAAGCCAGTACCAAAGAACATCAAAGAGACGCAATCTTTCCTTGGATTTGCTAGCTACTATAGAAACCACATCAAAAACTTTGCTCACATAACTAGTAGTTTATACAAGTTATGCTCAAAGGATTTAGTTTTTGAAATAACCAAGGAAAGGAGAGATGCATATGAGAGGATCAAATATGAACTCACAAATGCACCTGTGCTCATCTTGCCTGACTTTGAACTACCATTCAAGTTATATATAGATGCAGCATGCAGCCAAGGCTTGGGAGCAGCCCTTCACCAAAGACAAATTGTGGATGGTGAACCAAGAGAAGGTGTGATATGTTACATCTCCAGGCAGCTGAAAGATTCAGAAGCCAGGTATGGGGCCACCCAGACAGAATGTCTATGTCTAGTCTGGGCTCTAGAAAAACTCCATTATTATTTGGAGGGTGCAGTCTTTGAAGTCTTCACAGACTGTACAGCCTTGAAGTCTTTACTAAACATGAAGACTACTAATAGACACATGCTGAGATGGCAAATAGCCATCCAGGAGTATAGAGGGAACATGACCATCATATACAAGGAAGGTAAAAGCCATACCAATGCAGATGGCCTTAGCAGATGGCCACTGGACAATGTCAAAAGCAATCCAGCTTATGACCCTGAAGTTGCTGCAAAAATTCCTATCCATTTTATGGAAATAAATAGGAAGAAAAACTTCAGATTCTCTGAATGGGCACCAGGTAGTGGTACCCTTGACAGTGGAAACACTGATTCAGAAGGGACAGAAACCCCCATACTGGGAATAAGTTCCTCAGAATTGCACAATGAGTTTTTCAATGCAGTACTGAAATCTTATGCTACACACAAACAGTGTAGCATACTACTCCAACTCCTTCAACAAAAATACAGGAGCCCAGAACTGGAAACCCAGCTGGAGGAACCCTGGTTGAGGGCCTATAAGGACAATAAATTCTTCCTTATAGATGGCCTGATTTATCACAGAGAAAAGCACACCAGTGCACTCATAGTGATAGACAGAGACCACATCTCTTTAATCCTGCAGGAATGCCATGACTGCCCCTACATGGGACACATGAGTGAGGACAGGACTAAAGAGAGGGTAGCAAGCACAGCTTGGTGGCCCAAGTGGGAACAAGAATTTAGTGAATACATCAACACTTGTGAAAGATGCCAAAAGGCAAATAGAAAGCATGGGAAGAAATATGGGTTGCTTCAACACATAGAAGAACCCAAACACCCATGGGAAACCATCAACATGGACTGGGTCACAGGACTTGTCCCAGGAGGCAAAGAAAACTACAATGCCTGCTTAATCATAGTTGATAGGTTCAGCAAGAGCATGAGATGTCTACCATGCCATAAAGAGGACACAGCCATGGACACTGCTCTGTTATTTTGGAATAACATCATATCCACCTGTGGAGTCCCTAAGATCATAATCAGTGACAGGGACCCAAAATTCACATCTGAATTTTGGACCAATTTATATGACATGCTTGGCACCAAGCTTGCTTTTTCCACAGCTTACCATCCACAAACAGATGGCCTAGCTGAGAGGATGATCCAAACAATGGAGGACATCCTCAGGAGGTTCTGTGCCTATGGCATGGAATACAAGGACCATGAGGGATATACCCATGATTGGGTCACCCTCTTACCAGCAGTCCAACTGGCTTATAATACAAGCCAGCACTCTACCACAGGAAAAACAACTGCACTGGTAGAGAAAGGGTGGAATCCCCTGTTACCTGTGAATCACTTGAAGAAAAATCTTCTGACCATCCACCCCACAGCCAAAGACTTCCATGATATGTGGAAGAAAGCCTGTGATACTGCTGCCAAATGCATAGCTGAGGCCAAAGAGTATAATAAGCAAAGGTGGGACAAATCACATATGGAACCTGACTTCAAGGAAGGGGACCAGGTGTTAGTGTCTACACTGAACTTTAACAATCTCAAAGGACCCAAGAAAATGAGAGACTCATTTGTATGGCCCTTCACTATCATTAAGTTGATAGGGAAGAATGCAGTAGAGGTCAAGGTCACTGAGGAGTTTTCTAGGAAACATCCAGTCTTTCCAGTAAGCCTGGTCAAACCATACTTCCAAACAGAGGAGGATAAATTCCCCTCCAGGAAGAAGAACACCAATCCACCAGAAATAGTGGAAGTAGAAGACTCTCCTGGACCTGTGAGTAAAATCATCAGGGCCAGAAAAATCAGACTTAATGGGAAGGATCAGAGACAATATCTAGTCAGATTCAAGAACCAGACAGCTGACAAAGACAAATGGTTGGCAGAGGATGCCATACCAGATGGGAACCTCCATTTAAGGAGATTAAGAGCCTCTAGGAGGACTGAAAAGTCTCATCAATGATGAGCCTTTTTTAGAGGGAGGGTATGTCAGCCTGTGACTCAAAACCAGAGCACAAGCATGACAGCCAAAATACCATAAACCAATGGTATAGCCAAAATACCACCAAAACATGGAGCTGAGCCAAATTAGCTCAAAAGGTATCAAAAGAAAGAGGAAACTCACCTCTTCCTGAAAATATAAGTCCCATCACCATAGGACAAGAAATAACAAAGTTATTCCTGCTCAAAGTTATTGCTGAGCATAAACCTTAATTTTCACCTCTCATCTAAAATCTAGAAGGAGAGGCTTAACCCCATCAAATGGGTACTCAAAATGAAGCTCTAGGCCAGGGCTATCCAATGGTACCAGCCAAACTGAGCTAGCACCAGTATTACTTGAGTTATGGTCAAATTCTGACCAAATAAGGGTGAACAAAACATTCACCTCTCATCTAACTTTTACAGTTTTAGTGTGAGATACCTGAAGTGGGGTCTTTTTGGAAAGAGCACAATCAGGGCTATCTGATGGTGCCATCCATTTCCTCATAACTCAACTACAACAGAAGGTATTGGCCAAACAAGCTTAATACAGCTTTTGACCAGACCACGCCAATGTACAAAGATCCTTGTACATGGGATAACTTTGTCATATTTAATGATAACCATGTCAAGTTGGGTACCATTGTGTAGAGCTCATACAGAGCTATTCAATGAACCAACTTTGAGCTTGATATCTCAAAAACTGACAGAGTTATGACCATTTTAAGGTCAAAATCCCACCTGCTGTCAGATACAGCCTTACCATGGGATAATATCCCATAACCATGAATATGAGGTGTCAAATAGACGAAGAAGCATGTTTTTTACTTCAATACCTCATATGTAAGTCAATACTGGGGTCCCATACAGTTTCTGTACAGCATTCTACGCGTCATATACGTCAGAATCAGGCTGTGAGGTCCCCAGATGAAAATTTTCACCCTGTATTGGTGAAAACTGCCCAGATGTGGTTTCAAAACCACATCTGAGCCCAATACAGGGTATACAGGCGGTTTGCAAACCACAAGCCTGTCATAGAGAGTGAAAAATCTTCACTTCCTCTACGTGGAAAGGTCTAGCAGCCTTTCCACCCCAATTTCAGGATAAAAGGAGGGCTTTTCACAGCAAAAATCCTTTCCTCATCCTTCTCTTGAATAACCTACGTAGTAAACTGTCAAAAACAGTTTTACTCTTGGTTAAATAATCAGGTATAATTATAATCTTTAATTATTGTAGACTTTATTATTGTAATCCAACAGATAAAGCCTGCACCCAGGGTTCTCAATAGCGCTCACCACCACTATTTCTCAATAGTAGAACCCTTTTATCTTATTATAAACCTTTATAAATCTTTTTTAAATCATTTTCTGCCGTGTCACATACACACTTAAAGTTGTAATTAGCCTAGTTATACCTTTGTCATAGTATCATCCTGACAGAACCTCATAGCATCCAAGTACTGCTCATTATTAATTACACAAAGTGTTTATGTCTTTTCTACTCCTTTTGAGATATTAGTAAGTTTAAGCACATAAGCCTTTTACCCAAATGGTATAAGCTTAGAATAGTCTAACTCAGGCTCAAGCCACATATTCAATTCCTTAATATTGTTTGATGGGGTTCCAAAATTCAAGAAACATTGACGTGTGTGATTGAGAAACAGAAAGGCATGTCATGCTGCCTCATCCCAATTTGTTATAGGTATCTTGGACTGACACATCAAACACCGTATTTTGGACAGAAACATCTTATTAAATCTCTCAGAGTTTCCATTAGTCTGAAGTGAGTTTGGGGCACCTTGTTCAATTGACATTCCTGACTTGAAAGATTAGTTTCTTAACCTAGTGGATGTGAATTCTCCACCACAATCTGAATGAAAATATGCTGGATTTTTGTTCAATTTATTTTTCAGCCTGGTAAAATAGGAAATGATCATATTTTATGATGGATCCTTACTCTTCATTAGATAAATACAATCAAACATCCTGTAGTCATTTATTAGAACTACAACATATCTAGATCCTTTTTTTGTTTTTGGGGATATTTCAATGGTATCAGAGTGGATTTTGAAGAAAGGTGAACTGGTTTGAGGCAGCAAGATTTTATGTGGTGTCTTTTGGATATTAGACTTTGAACATATTTCACAGTCTTTTGACATTGTAAAGCCTTTGGAATTATACAGTTGAGTAAGTAGATGTTCCAAGTACTTTTAACTTGGGGGCCCCATCAGAGTTTACCAGTCTCCTCCTTCATTAATTTCCACCAGGTTCACTTGAGAGTGATGTTGATTGGAGTAAAGATTCCCATGTCTTTTAAATGCAGAAAAAATTGAATTTCCTTGCTTTATCAAGAAGCTTTCATTCTTGTAGTGTGGCCTCATACTGTGATCAACTAAATGCAACATGGATATAAGATTTACAGGTCCTTTTGGTGCAAAGGACACTGGGGCTATGTGATATTCAAAAGGACTCAGCATTGCCTGGTGAGTTATTTTGACAGGACTTCCAAAATCCCTAATATTCTTCTTGAATTTAAGAAAATTTGACATAAGTGCAAGATTATTAACTACTGGACATCTGCATCCTGTTTGAAGATACAATGTTTCTCTAGCTTGATAGTCGGTAGCAAATATACTCTCTTATGGGAGGTAGTATTTGTAACTGTCTGAAGAGAAGTGTTCTTTTTCTGTATTTTCATCTACACTTGTTCTAGTCATTACAGAATTAGCAGAAGTGCATAGTGAGTTTCCACAAGTAATTTTTCCAACTTCTCCGATTGTTTGGACATGCTTTCCATATAGCTACCCATATTTTCTCTCCTTTTCTTTCTGTTATTCTGTCACTTCTTATTGTCACCATTGCCTTAAGCCGGTGGTGAGATTAATTGGCTTTTTCCACTGGGATTTTTTGAGCTTACTTGATATACCTGAGTTCTATTGTAAGGGAATGGTGCTTCAGTGGAGACATTATAATGCCTGGATTGATCCAAGGCAGCTCTCTTAGTGATTGTTGTAACATCAAAGGGTTGGAAATCATACAGATTTTGAACCAGACTATTTAGGTTTCCATCTTGATCTAATCTTTGAAGAAAGAAGGCAGTAGCCATTTCCTTTCTTAATTCCATTTTGGTAGTTGAGCTTCCAAAAAGAGACTTATAGCTTGCATATAGCTTTAGAAATAAATCTATATGTTGAGCAAGAGAGGATCCTAGTTCATACATAAGTGAAGTAAGCTGAGTTAATGCTTGACTGATAGTAAATGTTGAGTTTTTTCTGCATGCATCTCCTAGAGAGTTCCAGGTGTTGAAGAACAAATCATCATTCTTGAGGAGAATTCCTGGAATTTCTTCACTAACTGTTTTCCAGAGAATGGCCAGTCCAGCACTATCTTTGTGTTGGTGCTGTGTTGTGACTTTCTCCTTTTTAGATGGTTCATTAAATAAACATCCATAGCCTCATCCATTTAAGTAGTTTGTCTTATGAAACTTCCACTGTACCCAGTTTCTTTGGTTCATTTGGTTTACCTTAACTTCCGCTGACCCTGAATCTGAGAAGTCATCTTCAGTGGTTTGACCTGTGTTTGGTGGATGAGCTAAGGATGGGTTCGACATAGTATAGCTGATACCTGTGTTTTGACTCTGGGTTTTATCACAGATGGAAGTAACTAACTCTTGCTACAATGCAAGAGTTGAGTTGAAAATATCTTTCCATTGCAATGAAAGCTAAGCAGTAGCAATAACTGACATTGTATATATATTACTCTATATTTATATACATTATAGAGAAGATTAGATAGGAATGGAATTAACCTGGTCTTTTTGATTTATGTATTTATAAATCATTTTAATAAATGACTATGTCTTTTTGTACTGAAATGTATACTAATTTAGAAAATTGTACATTAATGAGAATACAATGGTTTCAATAATAAGTACCTCAACAGTCTACTTATTATCCCCCTTACATGTAAGATGTGTCTATGAAATTGTTGATAAGCTGACTATTAATCAACAATACTATAACTGCTCTTATGAAATATAATAATAAAATTATTATAGTCACAATTGAGTGATTATTTAATTAATTATTTCCTTTACTTGTTATACACTACTAGTGATTATAAAAGTAAGTAATAGCTGTCTACAATAATCAATTACAAGCGGTATTAAATAATAAAACTTCTTTATTTAAATAATCTCATTATTTTAATATATAATTATATTTTACAAGAATAATTATAAATATAATTCTTGAAGGAAAGAAGTACAAGAGAAAAACTTTAAGAATTAATTATAAACCACTCACTAATATTTAATGAACCTTGAAAAGAATATGGTAGAGAGATTTGATGGATAAATTGTGGTTTAACAGATCAAAATTGGTTTATAGCAATATTAAAACAAAATTTGGTTTATTTCTAAGATTTCATATCTTTCTGATTGATTCTTGGAGAATAAAACACTTAAGAAAAGATTTAATTGATACTGAACTGTTGGTAACAAAGATATAATTGGATAATAAAATGATTTGGAAAAAATAGCAAGAGGAGGCCTTTTCAAGTCAAAGACAGCTCACAGAGGTGTGCCATGGAGAAAAATGAAAAACCAGTGAGTGATAAAACAATAATTTTTTTCAGATTATTGATTGCATCATCCGTTGTCACTTAAGATTATCATAATTACTTGATTAATGCTTTCACATGACTACCAACCCATTTATGGTTAAGGATGAAAGGTATAACAGCTTTAAGTATACTTTTATTTTAAAATAAAAATTAATTTCTCATAGTTATTGGTGTTATTAGAAATTCAATCACAGGTTGTATTTTCTGTGAATTTTTTAAGATTCAGTGTTTCACATGGAATCATCCAAATTGACTGTAAGTAAAACTTTTTATTTTACTTATAAGACCAAACTTCCTTTTTCTTTGGTTATGAGTCATACCATTGTCAATTTTTACTGAAAATTTCACAAATATTCATTAAGAATTGTATTTTTGATGAATTTTTGAAGTTTTTACCTCATTTCTACATAGAATTGTGAATAGCACAGTATGGCAGGTTGCCATGAGGTAAATCAATTGATACTAGTTCAAAATGGGCTTTAATTATTCTTTTAAGGTTTATCTGTGGAAAATAATTAAGAATTGACATGGCTTCAGGAGTATAAGTTTCTCTTTACTTCTTTGCCACATCAAAATAGCAGCTTCTTTGCAATTTTCTTATGATTTAATGAGAGTTTAACTTGGAAACTAGGTTTCCAAAAGGTGTCAGTATACTAATTTGGCCATGATCAGCCATTTATCCAAGCTTTAGAGCTATCCACACCTCAGAGGCATCAGAAGTTCAGTACCCTGGCTCTCTTTGATGTCTTTTTCCCCCTTAACTGTTTTCAAGTCAAAAATAGCAATTCAGGCTTAAAGACTGATATCCACTATGGGTGTATGAAACCTTTATGTAAATATACCAGAATATTAAGTGCCAAAAACATGCATAACACTATTGTTAGTCTATATGCAACATGGGATATCTCACATTCCCATTATTTTTGCTTGAAATTGAGAAAAACAAAAATTTTCACAATTCTTTTATGTGGTATTGATGATGTGGTATTGAAGTATTTTACATATTACCACCTCATAGAGTTAATTTAAGCTTATTCACTTTATGGAACTACCCTAGGTCAATATTTTTGTAGAATCTTAATCTGGCCTTAAATGCATGGATTTACTTACTCACAGAAAATTCATTCATCTATTTTTAAATTAAAAATGATTAATTTTGAATATATGCATGACTTATGAGTCATGCATAGTTCAGAATTCCTTTTAAAGATAATTGTGGCCTATTTGGGTATGTAAAATATACCTCAAGGCTCACATTACATCAGAGAGAAATAAAGGGATCAAAGCTTTTTAGAGTGAAGCTGTTTGAATAATGGGTTGGTTAACTGGTAAGAATAACAGTAAAATGTATAATATATTTTCTACCTTTGTTTCAGTCAAAAATGAAAGTCTTTTCAGCTGATTTGATAATAATTAAGATACAAAATGTAGAGGAAGTATAATTATAAAATATTTTTTTAATACAGCTCAAGTGAAAAGTAGTGCTCATTTATATGCTAACTGAAACATCCATGTGGTAAGATAACTGTGATCTCATGACATAGCTTTCCAAAACCCAATTTCTGTTCTCAACATTATTCAGTTAAATCATTTCATGTTTTCTTATAGCAACAATCACTACTATCAAAAGTGGTTGGGAAAGCATGGGAAAGTATTTTGTAGTGATTGGGGGAGGTAAAAAAAGGAGAGTCAGATAAGTGAGTCCAGTTGTGTTTGTTTTCTAGTAGCCAGTTATCACATGTGCTATTCTTTGAACATTATGTAATGGTACCATCGGTTAATTGCACAACTGCATTCAAAAATATTTTTTCTTCATAAAAATTAGCATTAATGTTTTTTATGGATTGGTTGATTTTTGCTCATGTGGCGAAAGCAAAGGGCTTGTCAAAAGTTTTTGGTGGTCCTATTTCAGGTTGTAATTTAATGTGTGCTATTTTGAATCTATTTATCTTACTTACTTTTGGGATCATCTTTTCACCTCCTTGATTTCTTAACTAGTAGTTTTGGGTTGGGTGGTGGGGTCATTAGTTTATTCTTTCTTTATTTGTTCTTTTTTCTTTGGTTTTTCTCTTTGACTGATCATTATGGATAAATTGTTTGACAAAACCACTTGTTTCTCTTGGTTTTTTGATGGATGATGGTTTTCTTATGGATTCAAATTTCCTTTCATGAGTGTTCATGCATTTTATCATTGTTTCCATTCCTAGAAAAACAGAATTGATCCTATGGGTCAATTTTTTATATGTTGATAATAACTTGCTTCTTATTGCTTGAAACTTTGCATGGTTTGTGTTTCTTTCTCCCACACTCTTGGATGAGGACTTGATGAGGTTAAAAATTACATCTTGTTCTTCTAGTATTGTTTAACCATCCGGGATTGATTGGCTTTCTATTATGAAGTTATCTGGGAACATTTTTGTGAATGATATAGAATGACAATTACATTTTCTTGATTTTTGATTTTATTGTTTATTATTATTTCTCTTTTTTATTTTTTCTTTGTTTATTGATATTTATATTTTTCAATTTTTGAAATTGTTTCTGGATATTAAAATTAGATATACCAAATAATTTACTTATTTGGGTGTAAAGAAAGGCAACAGTTGAATTTTTTCGAAAGAAAATGACAACTATTATTATTTTTGAAGGGAGTAAAAGTGCTATGAGAAAATTAGAACAGATAACACAAGATAAACTTTTTGAATAGAGTTATTCCCAAATGGAGATTTGTATTTCATTTTTAGAGACAAGAATTGAGTGTGATGGCTTTTGTCACTTTTTTTTGAGGGATAAGATGGAGGGAGAAGTTGAATTCCTGTAAATTGTTACATTGAACTGAAGAAAAGATCCAAACACTTTTTTTGGCAGGCACTCATTTTATTTTGTGGTTTCTTACTGTTGTAGCTTTTCTCACATTCCATAGTTGGCTCAAAAAGCAGGATAGAATTTTGTGTATGACTTTTTTTCACTTTGTTGTTAGAATAGTTTAATTATTTGATGAAAAATTGTTTCAAAAATTATTACTTTTATTTACCATAATGCTTGTTCTCCATCTGTGTTAACAACAGCTTTAATCCAGTGAGTCAGAGACACAAGCACATTGTCTAAGTGCTCAAAAGGTATTTCCTCCCATGCAGAATTGACTTCTTCCTTCAATTATTCAATTGTCTCTGAATTGAAAAGGTTAGTGACTATATATCTATATTTGAACAATAAATTCTGAATAGGATTTAAGCTGGGTGAATTGTAATCAATTGAGGCTTGTTGATGTTTGCTTATCAACAGTTTTTGCTTACTTGAGCTGTATGTATGGGAGCACCATCTTCCATTAGTGTAAGTTTTTAATTTTCAGCCATTCCAGCATTGATAAGTCCATTTTGAAAAGGAAGCAGGCCAGGTTCATAAATGTTTTCAATGCAATTTTCTGTTGAATGCTGGCTAGGAGTTAAAAAATTAAGCTCTGAGTGAATGGCCCCACAGAGAGCCCCCCATACCATGAATGATCTTTGGCCTGATCAGTGGTTAACATTTATATAATCCAGTTCGTACTTCTCCTGAGGTTTGCACCATACTCAATTCCTTGTCAGCTTTTTTCCAAGCTCAAGGGATGAATTCTTGGTCCAAATCACCCTGAACCATTTTTCAATGGTCCAATTGAGGTGTTTCCATGCAAAGCATAATTGTTTCATGTGAACTGGTGAGAGATAAGGCTTCTTAACAGCAATAAAAGATTGCTTTCCCAAGTCCTTATTAATAGAAATGAAAAGGGTCTTGATGGAGACATCAACATTAATGAGGCTTTTGATTTCAGCTAGATTCTTGCATTGATTCTGTTGAACTACACAAGCTAACTGGTGCAGATCACAGTCATTGAGCTTTCTGGGTCTGCCTGGTATTGATAGAAATTCAAGATGGCCATTCTCACAATGCTCGTGAATTGTATCATGAACCGTAGTTGGTGGGACTTGTAAATGATTTCTGATGGTTCATGTTGAGGCCCCAGAAGCTCTGATTCCCATAATTTGATCCCAAGCTCCTTCATAAAGGGATCACAACATGATAATAAAAAAAAAAATATATGTATAAGCATGAAATTAAAATATTTTCAATAAATCATGATAGTGTATTGCCTGAAAAAATACTAAAAGCTCTATCTTTAAATAATGGAATCCTTTTAGAAACCACAGAACGCAAGTTGATTTGGTATTCTATGATCATTTAAAATGATTGTTTGGAGACAAGATGGTGTTAAACACCATTTGATAGCTGCTTGACAGTCAGAAAAAGTCAGAAATGTGACCCAGCCAAATCAAATTATGGCAACTGACCTTAAGACACCATTGATTGGTTTAAGTATAATAAAAAACCAATTTAAAAAAACAAACTATGAATGGCTTTTTTTTTAAAAAAAGGAATAATGGCAAGAGAAGTTGTTGAGGAGAAAATAAAGAAGAGATAAAGAGAAGGAATGGTAAAAGAGAAAAAAATGGGATTACAAAAATAAGGTTAGAAATGAAAAATAAAAAAAATAGATTATGAAAATGGGGTTAGGGGAAGTGACTGAGAAACCCAAAAAAATGAAAAAAAAATGTAGTACCCCCAAAAATAAGGGTTGATATCTTCTCTGGAGGGCACTACAGAAGGGGTTTAAAGAAACGATTGCAGATGCCCTACCTATATTGAATTACGATAAGGAATAATTAACGTAAAGTTACGCTTGTGGTCTTGTATGACTACTGATATGAGCTTTGTTAACACAAATGATGCTTAGCGTCAGCAAACAGATACCTCAAATAAAATTGGCGGTATGCTGAGTCCTTCGCCTCGTGGTCATTGTGAGTATTTCGTTTACTATTAGATGAAAAGAAACTGTTAGGATCAAAAACTAAACGGTAACATTGCATTAATGATAGTGGCGGTAAATATGTATGAATAAGAAGATTGTACCTAAACGGTGGACTACAAATAGCTTATGAAAAAGGGAAGTAACAAAGATAGGCACAAATGAATATGATCTGCTTAAACAAAAATGGATTAGTTAATCTTGAGGCTGCCAAGATGATTAGTCATTGAGAAACTACAATACCTGAATCAAGCAGGTGAAGTTTATTAATAAGTAAAAACGGAGGAAAGAATGTGAGAGATGTAAGGAATAGAAAGAGGAAATGGTATCGGAAAGGAGAGATGAAGAAGAAGTAAGTGAGAGATGGAAGAAAAAGAAAAGAGTGGAAGATTTGAGAAGGGATTGCGTGAGTTGATTCAGGTTGCTCATTGTTGGTTTATAAGTAGAGGAATGTTTGATTATGCGCAGTGATCTGCGCATGTTGATCTTGGTCGGTTAGTTTTTTAATAGTGGCGGTGTGGCGTCGGTTGGACTAGGAGTGACATCTTGCTGATCAAACTGGTTTTGATCATGATTTTCAACATCCCCCCTCACTCCTAGTCCAACAACACGGAGTGAATGCAGAGAGTAAGAAAGGATTGGCCTGCTGACCGACTTAGTGAGGAAGTCAGCCAGCATGGACGAAGTTGGTGTATAGACAAGGCGAATAATTGAAGACTTAATTTCCTCTTTGATGAAGTGAAGTTGTATGTCGACATGCTCCATCTGTCGATTGTTCAAATTTCAGTCCCCGTTTGCGGTGTTAATGCAAGATTGATTGTCCTCGTAGACTGGTATTGCTTAGTCGTTAATAAGAAGTCCACATTCACTACACCATTGTCTTAGCCAAAGAAGTTCCGAAACTAGGTCGCACAAGGCCTTATACTCCGCCTCACCGGTTGAGATAGACACAGAAGGCTGCTTGCGTGTTTTCCAGAGAATGAGATTACCGCCAAACTGAGCAAGAAAACCGGTGACTGATGTTCTTGTGCTTTGGCAATTACCCCAGTCAGCATCACTATACCCTACTATGCCACAATGACCCCCTTGAGTGTACACCAATCCAAGCCCCTGAGTTCCCTTTAAGTACCTCAGAACATGGAGAAAGCCGTTCCAGTGGTTGATGCCAGGATTTTCAAGAAACTGAGAAAGAGAGCTGACCGCGTGTGAGAGATCAGGTCTCGTGGCAGTGCTGAGATAATTGATGCTGCTAATAGCACTTCGGTAGTTGACTCCAAGAGATTGAAACTTTGCCAATTCCTCGGTGGTAGCAGGATGAAGATGGACATGAGGCTCAAGAGGTGTTGCGACCGACTTGCCCTGACTGAGTCCATAAAGATCCAGAAGGGACTCAGTGAAGTGACTCTGATCAAGTGAAATGGACCCAGTTCCATGAGTAACTTTAATACCCAACATCAAGTCAGCACAACCTATGTCCTTGATGTCGAATTCTTGAGCTATTTCTTGCTTGAATGTCGAGACGTCCTCTCCAAAAATGGCGATATCGTCAACATGAATGTACAACCAGGTTGGAGTACTTTTGGAGCGAAGGAAGACACAGGGGTCAAGGATACACAAAGAAAAACCTATCTTCAAAAGCCAATTCCTGAGACGCTGATACCAAGCAAGCGGCGCTTGCTTGAGACCATAAATTGCCTGTTTTAGACGAAGACATGATTTCCGCTGGTTGATGTCGAGACCCTGAGGGATAGACAAGTAGACTATTTTGGCCAAGGGGGCGTTTAGGAAGGCACTCTTCACATCAATCTGGTGAAAGTGCAGCCCTTTTGAAGCTGCGTGTGCGATCAGGCACCGAAGGGAGTTCAATCGGCCAGTGGGAGCATAGGTTTTGTCAAAATCCACTCCTGGGTTCTGAGTAAACCCTTGAGCACACAAACGAGCCTTGTATTCCACTACATTGTTTAAATGATCCCTCTTGATCCGAAACACCCATGTGGTTCCAACAAGTTTGTAGTCAGGGCGTAGGTCGACCACATCCCAGACATCTAAATGATTCATTGAAGCGAGTTCCTTGCTGATCGCTTTTAACCTGGAGTCTTTGTCGAGAGATTTGATTGCCTGATTGAAAGTATGAGAAGCTTTTGAAATAGAGGTGACCAAGGTTTTTGGCCGTTGTTGATAGGGCAGGATGTTACTGCTGTCTAAATCACCCACAATAAGTGTCGGATGCCTTGGACCAATGAATCTAATCCGAGAGGAGCTTATTGGGTCAGAGTCTACGACTCCTTTGGAAACAACAGGGGGTTCTTGGACTTCATCTACCATTCTTGAAGAACCCTCTGATGGACGACTGGGAAGATCTTCCTGAGATTCATTAAACGATGAAGGACTAGATGATGGAGTGTCTCTGGCTATGTCTTCTGTTTCAATCAAACCATTGTGTGGAACAAGCCATGCTTCCTTGGTTGAACTTGTACCTTGAATTTGCAGGAAAACATTTTCTTCAAATTTTACATTCTTAGAGGTCAGATAAGCAAAGAATTCAATAAGCTGAATTTTTGTTTTCATATCCCAGAAGCACTCCTTCTGCTCCAACAGGTCCAAGTTTCCAACTCCTTTGACTTCTAGGAATGGATATTACAGCCCTACACCCAAAGACACAAAGCCTCTTGATCCTGGGCGGCATACGGGCTGATATTGTTCCTGGATGGAGTAGGAATGAGATTGGATAGGAAGGCAGCAGTTTTTATTGCCTCTGCCCAATATTTTTTTGGAAGATTTGACCCATTGAGGAGGCATCTTGCCTTTTCAATGATCGTACGGTTAGCTCTTTCTGAAAACCCATTGTGTTGGGGGGTTTCAGCTGGGGATAAGATGTGCACAAAGCCGTTGGTTTCGGAAAGTTTTTTGAATTTGTCATTAACGAATTCACCACCTTGGTCAGAAACTAAGGTTTTCAGCTTTCAATCGTGGAGACTTTCCATGTGATTCTTCACAATAACAAATTCTTCAAAGTGTTTGTTGAACGGAAGCATGTGTATTTTATTTAATTCACATGTAGAGCAAGTTGAATTGATGACAGGAAGTCCCATCATCCTGATCGCTTGATTTCCCGCATGACCCAATCTCTCATGCCAAGGACTCAAGGCAGTGGTGGTGAGGTGATTTTCAGGCACTGAGTATTCAACTTGCATCAAGTTATTGGTGATTTTTCCTCTTATTATTCCGAAGTTGTCGGTTTTGAGTGAAAAGTGTTCATTTTCCCTATGAATGACTATGTTCTTTTGGCTCAGTGCCAAAAGGCTAACTAGATTTCAGTTCAGTCTTGGAACGAAAAGTGAGTTCTCAATACATAGATATTGGCTTCCGCAGAGAATAACAATGGTACCTATTCCTGTTGATAAGAGAGTGCTAGCCGAGTCCCCAGTGCTTACGCTTATTTCCGGTGTTTTAGAGAAAGAAGTGAAGCACTTTAAAGAGTTGAACATGTGGTGTGTTGCGCCACAGTCGATGATCAACTCTTGAGGTTGAATGAGATCCTGGTTGCCAGTGATTAGTGCTTGAGCAGTCGACAGATGAGCTGAAGCCTGATTCTTCCTCATGTTATTTCGACGAGGTGGCCTAAGGTGAGGATTTTCAGCATAACATTGTTCTTTGCTGTGAGTGGTGCACATAGGGTTGTGTTTCCCATTCGAACAAAAATAGGTAATCTTGTACGGACGTGCTGATTCAGATATGAGTGCAGAGGCTGGAGTGGAGCTGGATTTTTCCTGGGATGAACTGTTGTCGTGAAATTCTTGCAATTTGGCGAGAACTAATTCAGGATCTTTAATGAGATCTTCATTCTGTCACAGGGGCTCTTATGGAAGCACGAGGGCCTGGCACTCAGGAATCAAGAACTCACTTGGAGGGCTCCAAAAGGTGATAAGAGATACTATGGAATATATTTCTTAAGCAGGAAATAGAGAAAAGACAAATATGCCAAAGATAACAAAGGGTAAGAAGAATGAAGCCAGAGGCCAAAATAAAAGAAGCCAACCAAGTGAATCCTCAATTCACTGTTTCAACCTGCCAGAAAGAACAATGGAATTAGTAAAGGATATGACCACCAATATCCACTGACAGGCGAAAGAAAGAAAAGAAGAGGGTGCTAATGACTGACTTAAGATTATCAGTATTAAATTTAATAATGTAAAAGAAAATAAGGATAAAAATAAATCCAATATATTAATTAACTGGGGAAAAGGTCCCCAGGTGATGAAAGGTGGCCGGTATATGTGAAAAGCTGAAAGATTGATCCTGGAAGGTGGATCAATGACTGTATTGTCCGAATTGGGAAATACAGTTCTGGCCATCTTGAAATTTGAACTGTGTGATGGAATTCACACGGTGGAATAAGAAATGGCCCAATTGGGCCAAGGCCATACAGGTTGATTGAATAAGGCCTGTACGGATGAATTGGGTTGTCCAAGGAGTATTGAATACTTGATGTCTTGACAACTGATTTAAATGATGTAATACCTCTTGAGAATTGACCTTAGAATAATCCTGAATGAATTGTACCAACCCAACTCCTGCAGATACAGATGGTTGGGATCCTTGAATGATCTTCTGAATTGCCGCCATGGATTGCCAGACTGATGAGCTGAAAAGTCCTCCTTCGAAATGGGTGTTGGAATTATGGACCTTGAAATGGAAAGGTGGAATTGGATCCTGAAAACGTCACCATTGGATTGCTGAGCAAAAATGGTGCATAATGGTATATAATACCATATATGCACCACACCTGCAATCTTGGGTACGGAGTGCATGAAGGAAAGGAAGAAATTCCCCTTAAGTTGAGGGGAAGGCTTTGCTGAGCTGATCTGGTGGCCTCTGGTGGTTGCCAGAGGCCATGATGGAAATATTGATCCATGGTGGTCCATGGCCAAAATTGGGTCCTACGGGATTTATGGCCAAAAAGGTGTCCATGAGGGATTTGGTCATTTTTGGGTCCAAGGAAGTCATGGCCAAAATTGGCTCAGGTGGGCCTAGGTGGCTGGCCCCTTTGGCCCCTTTTGGCCTCATTGGCCTACGGACCGCGGACCGCGGCATACGGACCGTACGGACCGTAGAAGCCGTAGGGGGCCTAAATGGCCCAAAAAGGCCATTTAGGCCTAAACCCCCATAATGAAAGGGGTTGGCCAGGGGCCAATGATGATGGCTAGGGGGTCCAGAAACCCCTAGAAGATAAAAGGACCCCCCAGGCCAAAAATGAAAGATGAAGGCCTGGGGGTTGGTGAGGTGGAATTTGGCCAAGAAGGCCAATGATGGCAGGATATGGCCTGAGGCCATAAATGATGGTTGAGAGGGGTTATGGCATAAAACCCATAAAACACCCAAGGGGGCCAATTGGCCATAAAGGACATGACGTGACCAATTGGCCCCATCTGGGCTCCAGGTTGAATTGCCGCAGCCATCAAGGAGGAGGGCCAAAACTCATGGTTGTGACACATTCAGAGTTAAGACTTCGACATATGAATGCATTTTAGGATCTCCTGTGAGTTTCCCCAAAAGAGAAAAGGAGTGACACTCATTCGGAATAGTGATATTGATGGTTTCGAGTGCCATCATCAGCATTCTACTGTTGTCAATGTAGTTCTGAAGATCTACATTATAAGCGAATTTTATCCATTGCATCCATACTCGTCCTCTGTTGACTGCCTTTTTTGATGCATACTGCTCCTAGAGTTTTTTCCATAGAAGATGGGCATTCGTAGAGAATTGCTTGACCACTTCGATGAAGACTTGGTTATTTACTCGACAAGTAATGATGCTAATTGTGTCAAAGCTTGATTTGTTCCATTTGTTTGTTGCTGTCGTAGAAAGATCAGAAGGCATGGGTTTCTCACATACATCCAGTAGATCTTTTGATCTTAAGAGGATGGTGATACGAGCAACCCATTCTCCATAGTTGGAGTTGTTGAGAATGGGAATCGAGTTGACTTCGGCATTGCTTTCGAAGTTCATAGCGAGTTTGATAATCCACCGTTGTTTATTGAGATCGATGAGAGCTCGAGACTGTAAATCTGTTAGGATCAAAAACTAAACAGTAACATTGCATTAATGATAGTGGCGGTAAATATGTATGAATAAGAAGATTGTACCTAAACGGTGGACTACAAATAGCTTATGAAAAAGAGCAGTAACAAAGATAGGCACAAATGAATATGATCTGCTTAAACAACAATGGATTAGTTAATCTTGAGGCTGCCAAGATGATTAGTCATTGAGAAACTACAATACCTGAATCAAGCAGGTGAAATTTATTAATAAGTAAAAACGGAGGAAAGAATGTGAGAGATGTAAGGAATAGAAAGAGGAAATGGTATCGGAAAGGAGAGACGAAGAAGAAGGAAGTGAGAGATGGAAGAAAAAGAAAAGAGTGGAAGATTTGAGAAGGGATTGCGTGAGTTGATTCAGGTTGCTCATTGTTGGTTTATAAGTAGAGGAATGTTTGATTATGCGCAGTGATCTGCGCATGTTGATCTTGGTCGGTTAGTTTTTTAATAGTGGCGGTGTGGCGTCGGTTGGACTAGGAGTGACATCTTGCTGATCAAACTGGTTTTGATCGTGATTTTCAACAGAAACGGCATTCACTGGTCATTTCCAAGTTTTCCAAAGATTTATACATAATCCTTGTCGCACTTAACTTTTTCCTCAGACTTCTTCGCAAGAAGATTCGAAATTTCTGGTATGAGCAGCTCAGAAATTAGCTCTCCCAGCTGTTGTCCTCAATAGTTAGCGTTCAAAGAAGTTATAAGGAGTAAGTTGTGTATTTGGCTCACATCGTTGAATATCAGGCTCAAACCTACATATACTGACTAGCTTTATTTCCTTACTTGAAAGTACTCGACAGGGTAAAATCATCTTAAGCTTTCTTAAGATACCCTGAATCAATGTAAAAAACATAAAATGTGATGGCTCAAGAAATTTGGTAGCAGCAACAACAGCTGCACAACAGTTACTTCTCTGAGAGCCTCAGCAAAATAAATTGCACATTAAAATTTTGAGCCTGTCATAGTGAAAAAAGATATTACAAATATTATAGCTGAAGAATGGGAATCACAAAATCGATCAACGTTTCAAAACTCCCCACACCATCTTAGCTAATAGCTAAGTAATGGTATTACTTAGAAAATATTGCGCCTCGGTAAAGTATGTCCTGCAAGTATTAAAGTAGATTTTTTGCGACCGGGCTAATATGTATAAAATTAACTCGAAGAGGTAGTGGTCACGCTACTTGAGGACTCGTAGCTGGAAGCTGCAAGAGGGGCTGCGGCAGGTTGAGCAGGAGGTGGAGGGGGAGGTGAAGCGGCATAGCCAACAGGGGGATAAGCGTAACGAGGTGGATATGGAGCAGCCCCATATCCGTAAGGGACGCCGTACCCGTAGGGTAAGCCGCCCCCAAGGAGTCCGTTCAGAGCAGCTCCAACGAGCCCCAAGGTAGGAGCAGCGTAGCTTCCTAAAAGTAAGCGCAGGAGAAATAAGTGAGCACATCAGCCACAAATTTTGTTGTCAAAAACAAAGGAGTGGAAGTAAATAGAGACATGAGGCTAACCAGTCAAAGCGGCTAAGGTAACAAAAAGGGTTGTCATCTTCATTTTAGGCAAAGGCTTTGATGTTTCAGGTTCCTCAAGAAATGAAATTTGAAGGACAAAGATTAAAGATGTAGGACACAGTCCGATGGGTGAGATGATGTGGGAAGATGGGCTAAGCAGCTAACTCAACAAGTCGGTTAAATAGGCTACAGTCATCCTCGCTCTTTCTCATCATTTTCAGAAGATAGGGCAAATATGGTTCAAACACGGCAAGGCTACCGTTAATGGTGGTAATCAACAGATCCACTGCAGTATATGAAAGGCTACCGGCTGCATTAAGACAGCTTAATGAAGGCATCGCCCCCTGTCTCCCAGTAAAGTCCTAGCCAAAATCTTGCTTTGGTGCTATTTTTTCGCTCAGCTGTAATCCCCACAGGTAACACTCGGAAAGCCGAAACTCTTACTATCAAAGAGGCCCTCAGACTTCAGTGCTAAGTAGATTGCTATGACAACGTCGGGACTAGCAAGCTTGGGGCAGCAAGCTGCTTTGCTTGAATCTGAAAGAGGCGTGAAATGATGACCGAAAGACACGCAGCGTCCATCAAAGAGAACGCCTGTCACCGCCGGTGCTCTTTCGTGTACTGAGGAGCACGATAGCTTTTGCTATTCCTGTAGTCGTCGGCTCGGAACAGTCTGGAGGATGGCATGGCAGCTCTGTGCGACTGCAAGCTCGACCCAAACAGACAACCCATACCAGTCCGTACATTTTTCTACGGGCTCTGGGGCATTGGACACGTTAGCTACGTCTCATCCAAGCCTATCTTACGATACCAAACTGCTGTGTCTGGCGTGTGATTAATAGATTCGTTTGATGCCATACCATGGCGTAAACGATACACCATCAAAATCATAAGAACATCTCCAGCAGGGTGCGTAGACTGCCAACGTTCACAATTTATATCCCCGCAGCAGTAAAAGAGCCCTCCAGCAGAGTATGCAAGACCATTTTTACATGTAGATACCCATCCCACACATGCATCCTCCGACATGCGCGACTATATTGGTGACATTCATCCACCCCAAGCCAGCCGCCATACCACACAACACTTAGTTTTTTCTCACAACTTGTTTTACTAGTCCAAAAAAAAACTCAACTTTTGGAAATATAACATATATATACGGTGGATCCCAAACTACTCTTGGAAGGAGCATTGCCTTTGTCCAGTAGTAACAGCTTGTCGGCCAAAAATGGTGGAATTTCAATTGAAATAGTGACTGGATTCCTTGTGAGATTAGAGTGCCTTGTGTGAGGTAGAGATGACGGATTCAAATATTTCATCCATTATCTTAATACTCTAGGGATATTTGAAGAGAAAAACTTGACCAAAAAAAGGAGAAAAATAAAAGAAAAAAATGGATCTGTCAAATCTTTGGTGTGAAATGTTAAAGTTTTACATACACGGAAAAATGAAAGTAATTTTGATGTACCAATATTTCAGCAGCCCACATGTATTGACTTCATTTAAAACCAATAATGACCTGCTTCCATAAATGCTCTAACTGCTCCCATTGAGCCTAAACCTGTGAGCTGTAGCGGTATTTTCATATACCCAAAAGAACACAAATAAAAAAATTGACTTATAATTATAAATAAAGAAACTTATTCTTATTATACAAACAAAAATTAAAATATAAATATAAGATTTATATACAAAATTTAAGTTTTAACTATACTTTGAAATTGAAATTTCATTAAAATTTAAACTGGTGAAAATACACTTTGACTTGAAAAAATCAAGTAAAACTAAATTTTTACAAAAAATATTAAAATTAAAATATTGATGGAAAAAAAAATCAATAAAGTTATTATAGTTGTTCTTCCAGCAAATGAAATTAGGAGAATTACTTAACCATTGGATTCCTCATAAAAAATTAGGTGGGCTCACCTTTGAGTGGAAATTCTGTAGCTCAACTCTAAATAAGCTTGAATTGAGTTTTTAGTATTTTCTCTATCAAAATATTGAAATACTCAAAAATTCAACTTGGTTCACACCAAAGGTGATGTTAACCATCAATAATTGTGTTGAAACTGAGGTGTGGTGTGTAGTTTAGAATTTATGAGAAACTGAAGTATTTTCAATTGAAATGTCATAATGTGCACATGTATTACATAAGTGAACTTGGATTTATATATGTGGAATCAATAATTACAGCTGTCTACTGTAAATCTTCAATAGAATTACATACGTAAAATTATAGTATAGTAAATGATGAGAAATTAAAGAAAAAATCAGTTGGAAATATTCATTTTGGAGGAAAAGGAATCTTGGCTTCAAGGGTGCCAGACTCCCCCAAATCCCTTTCTGACAAGCATGGGATGTCAAAATTCTAGGAAGATTAAGCACTTTTGGCCTGCAATTGAGTCACAGGATCTGTGACTCAATTGATGATGGGGTTTTGATACTAACCAGGGAAGGTTTAGCTGTTGCCAAGAGGGTAAAACTAGCCTTAATTTAAAAAAATTCTAGTGGAGACAGTCTTCACTGGCTTTGAGGTTCCTTACTCACATTCTGACATGTTTTGTAGGCTTGAAGCCAGGTATTAAGATAGCAATGGCTTATTCAAAGGACTAAAATGGCTGAAAATAGCAAAAAGTAGCTAAAAAAAGCTCTTTTTTGTCTAAAACAGAGTTGAATGATGCTATAATTTTATTTTCTGTTGTTGTAGTGTTTCTCATGACTTATTAGAGTAAAAAAATTAGTGGCTATAAAAAATGTCTTCTTTGTCCCACTTTTCTCTTCATGTTAAAATCTTTTCCTTTTATAGTTAGTTTAAACACTGTTAAACCAATAAGTAAAAGATTCCAACCACCTTTTTTAAAATTTTTTAATTCTTTAAGGCACATGGGGAAATTATTATAATGATTGTTTGTAACTCTTAAAATCATTCTTACCCTTGAACCGCCCCAAAAGGGCATTAAAGAATCTTTAATTACTTTTAACTTTGTCACTTTGTTTCCAAATTCACTCTGGTAAGTTTCTCCCATGTTTTCCTTTTGGTATTCTTTTTAAACCTCTGTTCTTGTATGAATTTCCTGCAGCTCTTTACTCAATTAATTCAAATTGAAATTGCTCTTGAAGAAATTTCTTTTGTAGCCTCAAATACCTCTTGCAGAGTATTTTTAGGATAAATCTTTAGAATATTTTTTTTCTATAGTAACAGATTCAAAAATAATAAATTTGGTGTGTTTTCTTTCAAAAATCTTAAAACTTACTATTTTCAATGAGATTTTAACTAATAAAAATTTTGAGGACAAAAAAAGTAGTTGATTTTTATCCAAAGTTTCATATCCACACCTTAAAGTTGGGGACATGTTCATGGTATTTTACCTATGAAATATTATTTTACCTTTTTTTGATCTTTTTTCTTATATTGAAAACTTTCAAAATCCATAAAAAATACTTATAATTGAAAAAATCATAAATAAGAAAGCTCTTTTCATATTGTGAGGGGGGTGTTATTTTTCATTTGTCATTTTAAAAACGTTTTTTTAATTGTAGCATTGGATTTTGCATTTATTTTAGTTCCTGAAAATGTGGTAAGAAAAGGAGCTATTGAAACAGAATTAACAGCCCCATAGCATTATTCCTGAAAGTACTGTTGATTCTAACAATAACAGCACTGTTATTATAACACAGAATAATCAAGCAGATCCAATTTCTTCTGAATTGATTAATTTGGATATTAATGATAAACTCCCAGCTGCAAAGGATTAGGTCAAAAGGAATTTTTTTGTGTAAAGATACTATGTTTGAGCTTTTTTACCCATAAACATGCCTTTAACCGGATCAGGAGCAAGCTATAAGCACTCAAGCAGCTCTCAAAAAGGTTATGAATGTGATTATGGCTGAATACAATCAGTTCCAGAATAAAGGGGAAAGTAAATGAATCCCAAACTGAAATATTGTGCCATTCTGAAGCTGATAGCACTGTTTTACCTTCAAGCAGAGCCTACACTGCCACAAGAAGCCTCAGTGGACATATAAAAGGCTATCTAGAAGCCATACAAAAATGCACTTCAGTACAAAGAGTATTAAATCCTAGCAGACCTGTGGAAAAGCTGCGTGAACTCTTAAATGACTTTAAGAAAGTTTCTGGGCCATCCCAATACTTGCAAGTTACTGAATGGATGGAATTCATTTATGGAAAAGAATAACATAATGCTTTTGCTTTTAACAGAAGAATGGAGGAAAAACATCCCTGCACCACCCAAAAAGGTGCTTAAACCAGCTCAGGTGTCCAGCAGAAGCAATCCAAACATGTGAAAGCATCCAAAACCTCATAACAAGGGTAAGGGAAAAGCACAAGCCACAAACCATTACAGCCAAGGCTACAGAATCCCAAATATGTAACACAATGCCATGGAAAATTTGTTTCAGATGGCCACAACTGTGATGGAAATGCAGAAAAGAGAGGAAGCCAGATTGAAATATCAGAAATGATCTTTGAGATTCTGGGTGGAATTTCAAACTTTTATATAGCTGTAAATGACGTGAAAATTCATATTTCTGACAAAAATTAAACTATTTGTAACAGTTTTAGGACAAAACATTTGAGTTTAAGCCAAATAAATGAAAGATTTATGTGTTTTGAAAAGGTTTTAATAACAGCCTAAACATCAAATAATGACAGTTTATTTGCAAATAAGATAAGCTCAATCTGTAATTTTAAAGGAATTAACAGATAAATGTTCTAAATTCAATATTTCTGCTATAATTGAAACAAGAATAAATAAAGGCATAACTATTATGAAATAAGATAATAAGAAACTCCTTTATGATATTTCAAGTTAATTTACTGAAGTAAAGACATATACCATTGCCTTGAAGATGTGTTTTGATACTTCACAATTAGGAGTATCAAAATTAGCAATGAAATTGAAGCAGATCATTTCTGATAATACTAGAAAAACAGAATTAGGGCAAGAAATGACAATTAAATAAACATGTAAAAATTGCTTTAATCAATTTAATACCAGTTTTTTAATGTGAAGTTAAAAGTTCTACAAGGTCTAATGCCAGTTAACTAAATGAAATTGAACAATTACTGCATACCTTACCAGGAATTTGTACACCTCTTAATCAAGATGAGGGTATAAGAGATTCCAAACCACAAGTATTGCATGTGGAAATTTCAAAAAGAAAGAAAGATTTTTCCACTTCTTTCTATAACTTTGAACTATCAACAGGCCACACACTTTCAAAAGAAGTTCCAAAACTTAAAGAGTGGCCTTACCTCAGTGGTGAAGCAGAATCTGACCATATGAAATTCATTGGAGGTATTGACATCATCAAGGAAGACTTTGAGCTACCAGACATATTGGTGACAGCAAGATTTAACACCTTGTTTACCAAATCAGCTCAAAGATGGTATATCAAGTTAAGACAAGCACATGGACACCAAATTTGGACTTGGTGAAAAAGCCAAATCATTAAAAAGTGGGAAAATAACGCATAGAGGCTTAAAGTGGAAAGAGCCTTTGAATATGATAAATTTAATGCTGAAAAAGACAGAGATTTATCATGATTTTTCCAAAAAAAAGACAGGCTAACAGAATTATATCCTCACATGTCAGAATTCATGAGCCACAGAAGAATTCTGAGACAATGTGGAGGTGACTTGAAGAATGCTGTCAAAAGCAGGACTACTGAAAAAATCCTCAGCAGAAGATATTATAAATATATTAGAGGAAGTAACCACCAGAACCAGGATTGGTTCTAGTAGGATTAATATTGAAACAAGTTTTCATACACCTCGGAAATATTCTGCTGAAAAAAGCCCCAAAGAAAATTCTAATAATATGAAATATAAGTCTGGAAATATAATCAGAAAGTGAAATATTTGCCAAAGCACCACACATTTACCTAATACATGTCCTCAAAAGGAAAGATCAATTAAATTGAAATTGAGAAAGAACCTAATGTTGAAAAACATGATGTAAATGAGAAAAACTCAGATCATGGAAGCTTACTCCCACTTGCCGCAATTGAGTAATAGCCAAATTGACTTATCAAAAATTCAAGATGCACAACTTATGAAAACCAAACCAAACAGGGGAAAAGGCTTTACAGCTGGGAATTCCTGTATAAAAAAGGTGGTAATAGGAAAAAATTCACTCAGCTGTTATTTGAGCCAGGAGCCTTCTGCTCTTGTGTTGGAAAATATTTTCTCAAGAAATGTGTACCAAATTTTGAAGACCAATTCTTACCAATTGATGGCATAACATTTGGTAGTGCATGCAATCCAATGGGAAAATTGGCCATACATTAAACCACTCCAACATTTTCACATATCAATGAAATTCTGAGAGTTGATATTGAATTTTTTGTTATAGAAAGTTGCTGTAGTACCCGTGTTATATTGTGAAATAATTATTTAATCATATATGGCATAGATTTATCTAAAAAAGTGGGGAAAAATTTACTATTGGTGACAATAAGCATCAGAAATTTGTTTTTTTACCTTTGAAAAGACAAATTCCAGTAAAAAAACTATCACAATTCAAATTGGAGTTAGAAAATCTCAATTTTCAAAAAATTAATAGAACTGAAGTAAGTCTGCATCTTACTGATATAAAGGAAAATTAATTCTCTACCCTTGTATGTGGCCACAAAGAAGACCTTAAAGAATATAAAGAACAATTGGGGGAAATTATTACTCATGAAATTGGAATTGTTTTTATCATTGAGAGACCTTATTTACCACTTTTGAGGAGGCTGGCACACCCAGCAATCCCAAAATCAAGCGAAGCCCTTAATATTAAAATTAAAGACCTCCTGGACCTTGGTGTAAGAAGGAAGGTTGACCACAATGGAGAGGTAGAAATAACTACACCTGTCATAGTGGAATGGAATAATAGAAAATCTAGAATGGTTGGGAACATTAGAGCTCTGAACACTTACTCTGTCCAAGACAGGTATCCCATACCAAAAATCCAACATTCCCTCACTCAAATATCTCAAGCAGTATACATAAGCACTATGGGTGCCTTAAAGGGATTCCACCAAAATTTAGTGACACAAATGGTAGGAAAAAATTCAAGAATTGTTTTTCATTGTGGAGTTTATGAATGTTTAAGGATTCCTTTTGGTATCAAAAATGAACCTTCACAATTTCAAAGGATGATTAATGAAATCTTTTCTGAAGAACATTCAGGAGGATGGTTGATCATTTTCATTGATAAAATTATTTTCTGTTCTATGAATTGGGAAAAGTGTATGTACAGATTATCTAGAGGTTTGGAAAAATTCTCATCTGTGAACATGAGAATTTCTTTGAAGAAATGTCCTTTTGGATTCAAGGAACTCAAAGCTGTAGGACATGTAGTATCTGTTCTGTCCCTTGAAATGGATGAAACCACAGTTTCAGAAGTACTACTGAAGCCCATGCCTTAGAAAAAAATGAAATACAGTCATTTTAAGGACTTTAAGGATACTACAGGCGGCAAATTAGAACCTTTGCATCCATAGCAAGACTTTTTAAAAATTATGTGCAAAGACACAGCATTTGGAATTACTGTCAAAAGAGTTAAAGATTTTTAATCCCTGAGACAAGAATTGGCCACTTCTCAGCTTCTATTGATGACTGATTTTAAACATCCCTTAATCTTTACATTGATGCATCAGGAGATGGGCTAGGAGCTGCACTTCATTGATTCTATATTATTAATGACAATCCTGTGGAGGGACCCATATTTTCCATATCTTGGAAACTCAAACCTACTGAAAGAAGATATTTAGCAAGTAAAATGGAATGTTTATGTCTTGTCTGAGCCTTGGAAAAACTAAATTATTTTCCTGAGGGATGTTTTTTTAAAGTCATAACAGAGATTACTACTGTGAAATAACCTTTGCACATGAAAAAACCAAACAGACACATGCTCAGATGGCAAATAGCCGTACAAGAGTATCAAGGTAATATGACCATTGTACACAAAGATGGAAATATTCACAAAACTTTCAATGGACTAAGAAGATTTCCATTGCCAAATAGCAATGAAAATCCTGCTTATGTACCAGAAAAAGCTTCTTCACAAATCCCAATATCAGGAATAAGTGTTACAGACCTGAACACTACCTTCTTTGAGGAAGTCAGGAGCAGATATATTCAAGATACAAATTGTAGCATGCTATTCCAATTACTTACTACAGATTGTAAAGATAACTAATTAATACATTCCTTAGATGAAGCATGGAGAAAGTCATATTATGAAGAACAATTTCACTTAATTGATGGCATTTTTTACCATTGGGCTAAAACAAATGTGTCATGACATTTGTGGACAGGTCCTTAATTAATCTTGTGCTAAAATAATTCTATGAAAGAGCCTTCTCAGGACACCTATCTGAGGACAGAACAAGGCAGAAAGTAAAGACCTGAATATGGTGGCCAATGTGGCAGAACAATGTGGCAGAATATTGAAAAAACCTGTTACAGATGACAGAAGGTAATTAAATCCACTGAAAAGAAAATTGTAAATATGATCAAAATTTGACAGCACAGTAGACCTTGGGATATTATCCATATGGATTGGGTGACTGGCCCACCACTAGGAGGTGATAAAATTCATAATTCCTTCCTTGTGATTGTTGACAGGTTTAGCAAGACTACAATCTTTTTCCCATGTTCCAAAGATGATACAGGCATGGATACAGCTCTTCTGATATGGAATATACGAGTATCATGGAATGGCATATTCACAAACATCAACAGTGAGAGGGATCCCTAAGTTACCTCAGCAATATGAACAAATCTTGACCAACTATTTTAAACCAAGTTATCCTTCTCTACAGCTTACCCCCCACAAAATGATGGTTTAGCTGAAAGACTGATCCAGAATTTGCAAGACATGGTCAGAAGATTTTGTGCATGTTGCCTAGCATCAAAATATAAAACAATCTTATTAAAAACAGTTTTAACTGGGTTTTACGTCTCTTAAACACATTCTGACATATTTTTAAGGCTTAAAACCAGGTATTACTATAGCAGTGGCTGATTTAAGGGTCCAAAATGGCTAAAGCAAGCCCTTTTTTGGTCTAAACCAGGGTTCAATTATTCCATAATTGGCTTTTATGTTGTGATAGTGTTTTCCACGACTGACAAGAGTAAATTTTACTTCTGGAGTAAGAAAATTGGTGGTTATAAAAGAATGTCTTCTTTGCCCCACTTTTCTCTTCATTTTAGAATCTTTTCCTTTTGCAATTGGTTTAAGCACTGTTAAGCCACTCAATAAAATATTTCAACCACCCTTTTTGAACAATTCCAAACCTTTGAACCCCATGAAAAACATTATAATCATTTTTACCCCTGAACCACCCCATAAGTAAATTAAACATCTTTCATCACTGTTAACTTTGTTGCATTGTTTCCAAATTCACTCTGGTCAATTTTGGGCATTTTTTCTCTTTACATAATCTTTTTAAAGACCCTTTTCTTATACTGAATTTCCTTTTTCAATTAATTCAAATTGAAATTGCTCTTGAAGAAATTTCTCTTGTAGCCTTAAATATTTCTGGTAGAGTATTTTGGGATAAATTTTTATTGTTGCTAAAATAATAAATCTTCATAATATTGTTGTCTTATACTTATAAAGTTGAAAAAAAATTGGCATGTATTTTCTTAAAAATATTCTTTCATACTATTTCTAATCAATTTTGACCTTATACAAATTTTGAGGACAGGAAAAGTACTTGATTTTCAATGAAAGTTTCATATCCACACCTTATAGAAGGAGTTCCTTGTCATTAATTTGATAGTTGAGCTCAGCTGGAAGAATATTGAAACTATCAAATGAAATGGGCTGCTGTCCTGATTCATTCACCTGACTCAGTACAGCAACAAAGGCATAATCAGAAGCATCAGTCTCTGCTATGGTTGGCAGAGAAGGATTGAAATGAGGGAGAATAGGAGTGATGGTGAAGGCTTCTTTGAGTATCTGAAACTGACTAAGAGCTTCCTCATTTAAGATAAAGGGAGAATCTTTTTTGAGACAGAAGCTTAGAGCAGTGATTTTCTTAGAATAATTTTGAATGAAATAACAATAGAAATTGGCAAAGACAGAAAAATATTGAAGGGGCTTGAACCTTTTGGGCTGAGGCTCATTAAGTATTTTCTGAACCTTTGAAGAATCCATCTTGAGGCCATCACTTTAGACAACATAGCTCAAATATGCCACACTTGAGGCTTGGAATACACACTTTGAGGCATTAGAAAACAGCTTATTTTCCCTCAGTCTTTGAAGGACAAAGGCCACATGTTTAAAGGTTTCCTCCTCAGAGCTAAAAAATACCATAATATCATCTAAGCATACTGCAACAAAGCTATCCAAGAAGTCTGAAAAGATCTAATTTGCAAGATTCTTGAATGAAGAAGGAACATTGGTTAAGCCAAATGGCATAAACAAATAATCATAACTACCATATCTGGCTCTAAAGTCAGTTAAGTTCTCATCCCCCTCTTTAACTCTCAGGAGATTATAAGCACCACGCATGTCTATCTTGGAGAAGATAGTGGAACTGTTAAATATGGTAAGCAGATGGTTCATAGGAGGGACAGGATAGCTATTCTTCCTAGTGACAGCTTGAATTTTGAAGTAGTCAAGAAACAAACAAAGGCCATAATCATTTTTCATGACAAAAGAGACAGGTTCTTGCTTTGAATAGGAGATGGCCTTATGAATCCTTTCTCCAAATTCTCTGAAATTTATGCCCATAGTTTTTCTGACTCATGATTTGATAAAGAGTAGATAACACCAACTGGTAATAGAAGACCATCCTGTTTGATATGATGATTACAGGAATGCTGTGGAGGAAGTTTCTCTGCTTTCACCTTGGAGAATAAATCAAAATATTGGTGATAGGCAGGTGGTACTACCTTCAGCACAGTTTCATTCCCTTCCTCTATAGCCCACTGCTCCAGAAAGGCATTAAAGGATAAAGTAGGGAGGTCCATATCCCGTTGAAAGAGATGAAGTAAAAATATATCAATATCATCTCCAAAATCTTTTATATTGTTGAAGACTTCATCTTTTGATGGAATTAATGACTGAGAGGGAATGATGGGAGCAATATGGACAGAAGAAGGAAGGGAAGGTGGGTTAAGTTCAGCAACCAGAGAAACACTGTGGACAGCAGTGGTAACATCAGTACTAGCAGCAGGGAAAATACCACTACAATCCTTATCATTAGAATCATAGGTGATCAATCAATTTTTCCAATCAAAAATGGGATTAAAATGGTAAAGGAAATCATAGCACAATGTGAGTTCTTCTCCCTTGGGGGAATATATGATAAAGAAGTCCAATTCAAAGCTTGGGAATAAAGGCAAATCAAAATCCCACATGGTATAATGGGTGATGAACAAAGAAGTGGTATAATTTGAGTCCAGAATTACAAGAGCAAGCTTTTCAGGTTTCTATGACATAGTCAATGAGTACTTGAGAACAAAATTCTTTGAAATAAAGGAGTTTGAGAATACTTTAAAAAATATTAGAGACAGAATATATATTAAAAAGCTTTCAAGATTCCTTGACACTAGTATTCATAGTGCACAATTGTGCTCTTGAAGGAAATATGTGAGAACTATTGAACACATCATGATTCCCACTAAGTCTTTTTACTGCTTTCTAGGGAAGCCTCTTGATCACCTTGGACTATTCTGAGGCCTCTCAAAGAATTTCTCAATTGAATTCTTTCCACCACAATAAGTGCATAAGCCTTCTTTAACCCTCCTTGCCTTCACAGAACCAATCAATTTATTATCCTTATTGAGGCGAGCAGAATGAGGCTTATCCTTTGAAACTTGATAATATCTCCCCCTCTTTCTCTTCTTCTGATGAGGCTTCTTGGGAGATAAATTTTTATAAGGTCTGAAGGAATTGGATCCAGTGAATAGAGGCTTCTTTTCTCAATGACTACCCTTTTCCTTCTTCCCCTCATGGTACCTGGTATCTAACTCTAAATTAATATCCATGCGTTCTTGAAGGCTATCAAAATGTTTAGGGTGAGAAGCCAATTGATCCAAAATCCTTTATTGCAAGGCTCTTCTGTAAATATGAATATAAGCCCTTTCTCCCAAATCCCCAATTATTGAAATTAAGTTTTTGAAAGAAGAAATTTACAAAGAGACAAGATGACTTTCCTTCATCCTGAAATTTTACAACTCTTTCTCAGCTTTCCTGAATTCATTGGGATCACCAAACAGAGTGAATAACTGGATTTCAAACAACATCCAGTTATTGAGGAGATAGGATTGGTCTTCATTGGAGATATTCAAGAAATATGGTTCAATACATTTTTCAGCTCTACTGGTGAGAAAGGAGGGTGAGTAAAGAAACTCTTTCCTGTCAGAGAGGAATTTTTCTGGGTCATTATGCAAGATCAATTGACATGATTAGATAACTCCTCTAAGTTTATGGGCTTGAGTACCATCAAAAGAAACAGGTTCCTTCATAGATGGAGTCTTCAATGCTTGGCCTCTTCAATTGTCCCTAGGAGAAAATGCTTGTGTGATTTGTCCCATGAATTGAGTCATTTGCTCCATCATTTTGAGGAAATTTAGTTCAGCTTGAGAAACAACAGGTTGATTTGAAAGGGCTAGATTTGAGGCCTCAGAAGCTTCAGTGGCAGCTGCCAATTCAGCTTTCATTTCTGTCTCCTCAGACTCTTCCTCTTCCACAGACTCCTCCCCTCTTCATCTTCAGCTTCCACTAATCTACTTCTAGTCCCTTGATAAATACCAGGATAGGCACCCAAAAAAACATAGGATGGTCTTGATCTTCTAGACTTCACACTTCCTCTTCTGGAGGGTGCAACTCCTTTCATTGGTGGTCCTCTCCAAATTTGCACTCAGTTGATGAACTAATGGTGTGAAGTCAAGAGGAGCCCTTTCTGTAGCAGTGAGAAAAGCTTCATTTCTTTTGGATCTTGTATTCTTGGCTGGTGGGCTATTCTTAACAGGAATTATTGAAGATTGAGTAAAATTCAATTTGATAAATCTTTGGGAATAATAAAAAGGCTTAACCAAATCAAATAAAATCTTGAGGATCAATCAGCTACCTTGATGAATGAAAGTAAATTCAATCATACCCATAAATTCTTGAATTGAAATTAACATCTTGAGAATTCCCAATCACAAATGAACCAATAAACGTTTGAGGAATTTAAAACCAAATGAATAATCAACCCAAATCCAATAAAAATCCTGAATTGCTGAATCAATTATCCAATGAATTCCAATCAATTAAAGCCTGAAAAACCCTAAATTAAGAAATAAAAAGAAATTTACAATTGATTAAGAATTGAAATTAAATTGAAATGGTCACAATTTATGAAGAAATGATAAAGATGGTCAGTTTCTATATGAATAAAATGAATGAGATGAAAATTGATGAAAATAATATAATCATAAAAATCATTAAATCATAATATCATTGGAACTAATAATTGATGAATGAGAGAAATGAATATAAATGAATGAAAATAAATAAAAATGGTCAGTTAATTAATCTAATGTCACCAGGGCTTCTTGAAGTGAAGTGGGTCTAGTACTCAGTAAACTGGGACTCAAATATGGAGGGCTCAGATGAGATAAGATTAGACACACTTAAAAGTGTAATAAAGATAGAACTGAGAATGAAATAAATATTAGAAATCAGAAACGAGAATAGTAAGAGAAAAGGATAAAGGAGCCAACCACAAAAAGTCCAAGTCCACTGTTTCAACCTGTGAGAAAGAAAAAGAAGGGTGAATAAGGATATGGGCACCACAAATCTACCTCAAAGGTGAGGAAATTCAAAGACCACCTTAAAATAAATGAATATAATATTCCAAAAATTAAGAATAAGATCATTTATCAAATAATAAATCAAATGTATTGATTAACTGGGGAAAGGTCCCCAGGGGAAGAAAGAGGGGCTGGTATATGTGAGAATCCACCAGCCCTCATCCAAGGAATTGACTTTCTTGGGAGGAATCTTGAGCTGAATTGATTTGGATAATAAAGCGCCTGTATGGATGTACAGGGTCTGTAAAAGAGGTGTGGTGGAGTTGGGTGATCATACAGTTTGAAATTGGTGAATCCAAAACTGTATTTCGTGAATCCAGCCTGTGTGAGCGTTGACAGGCTGTATTTATTAATCAAGCTGTATTCATGTTTCAGAAAAAAGATTTTCTGAAACTGAATACTGATATACATACTGGATTGCTTTCTTGATGAGTTTGAGTGGGGATAAGATTGAATACCCTTATACCTGGATAGTGGCTGTGACATGAAGGAGTAAGAACTTTCCATATGATTTCATATCAAGAAATTATTAACTTCTCAAAGTTATCAATGTCATGCAAAATTCAATTCCAGACTGTATTTTCTGTGAATTTTTGAAGATTGAGTGTTTCACATGGAATTATCAAAAATGGACTGTAAGTAAAGCTTTTTATTTTAACTATGGAGTCATAATTGTTTTTGGTTTTTATATGGTTTATCAATTTTTCCATTGGTCTTGAAAGATTCAGAAATATTCATGAATAATGTATTTTTGATGAATTTTTGATGTGTTTGCCTTCTTTCTATGTAAAATTGCAAGTAGCACAGTAATAGCTGATTTCCATGAGGTAAATGCATGGATACTAGTCCAAGAAGTGTTTTATTTCTTCTTGAAGGTTTATCCATGGAAATAAATGGTAATCAACAGGGTTAAAGAAGTCAAAGTGGCTAATTAACTCCTTTACATGTCAAAATAGAAGCCTATTTTCTATTTCCTTATGATTTAAGGGGACTTTAACTTGGTAACCAGGTTTTCAAAAAGTTTTGATTATACTAATTGGGCCATAATCAGCTATCAATCTGAGCTTTAGAGCTATCCATGTCTCAGAGGCCCCAGAGGTTGTGAAACCTGCCTTTCGTTGATGTATTTTGTTGCCCTTAGCTATTTTCATGTCAGAAATAGTAATTCAGGCTTAAAGACGGATATCTACTATGGGTGTACCCAAGCTGTAGCTAATATTTCATTAATATTAAGTGCTACAAACATGCAAAATGCTAATATTAGTGTATATGTAACATGGGATTTTTTACATTCACATTATTTTGGTGTTCAATTAACAAAAAGAAAAAAATTTCACAATTATTATATGTGGTATGGATGATGTGGTGCCACAATATTTCCCATATTACCACCTTATAGAGTTGATTAAAGCTTCTTCACTCTATGGAGCTGACCTAGTTTAATTTTTTGTGTAGAATCCAAATCTGGCCTTGAATACATGGATTTAATTATTCCCAAAAAAGGTATCCATTTTTTCTTCACTAAAAAATGATAAATTTTGGATATATGCACGACTTATGAGTTATGCATAGCTCAAGATTTGTTTTAATATTATTTGTGGGCTATTTGGGTATGTTAAGTATATCTCAAGACCCAGATTCCCTCTCACCAAGAAATAAAATTGTAATAAAATTTAATCAATAATTTAAAGAATAAAATGGGCCCAAAGGGGGTTGTTTCCACCTTCCAACCTTTTAATATTACCCAGGTCAATGAATTAAAACACATTGATGGACAGATTTAGGCTTGTGCCCTTCTTTCATGCCCAAATCTTCTCAAAGTTTCATCTGAGTCAGGTATATCTGCTTCTGCCAGCCATTCATATTTGTTTACTTGATTTCTATACCTTGAAACATATTCTCTGTTATTTTCACCCATAAATCTCTTTTTTTCCATTATGTTCTTTATCATTTTGTCATCATTCTGTTACACTGGTGGTGCATTTAAAGAGGTTTGATTCTTTACAGTAAACAACTCTTTATCAGCTGGTTGATGAGATTTTCTAAAGCTGACTGGGAAGGTGGGGTGTTTATTTGCCAATTCACCACTCACTTCTACTTGAAATGTATTGGCTCCTTGTAAGCCAACAATAGAAAAAGGTTCTATATGCGCATCTTTGAGTTTCTTTGGGCCTTTGATATTTTTAGAATTTAAGGTGAAAACTAGAACTCAGTTCCCCACTTTGAAGTCTGGTACTCTGTGTCTTGTTCCCAATTCTGTTTTTGATATTCAGAAGGGTAATTGATCCTTGGTTTTGCATGTTGTTTCACTTTATCAGCCATAATGTTGAGTCTGGAAGCTTTAGAGTTAATTTCAATCAAGTCTTTCTGCGCTGTGTCTCCAGGAAGTCTTGGATGCCATCCTTTTTGTAAAATAGAAGGAGTCTGACCTGTGGAATAATGCACGGATCTCTTATATGACAGCCCTAGTTCAGTTATCAAAGTGCACCAGTCATGGGTAAAGCCATATGAGTCTTCGAATTCTCAAACATAAGGACAGAGTCTCTATATCATGTCCTCTAAAGTCTAAATAATTCTCTCTTCCAGCCCATCAGCTTGAGGATAATATTCTGTAGAGAATGATGGCTTAGTCCCAAACAATCTATTAAGCTTTGTTTAAAGTGCAGATGTGAAATTAGGGTCTGTGTGACTTATTATATTGTTAAACACCCCTGTATGAGAAATAACTCTATTCAATAGAAGAAGAGCTGTATCTGTAGCAGTTTCATCTTCATGACATGATAAGAATATGGTATTTTTGCTATATCTGTCCACAATGGCTAAGAAATAATTATAATTTTTGTCAAAACTTGGAGAAATTCCTGTGGCCAAATCAACATGATCAACTTCCCAGGGGTATTTTGGTTATTGGATGTGGATCATGATTACAAACATCTTTTCTGTTCTCCTTTTATCTCTTTGAAATCTGTAACCAGTGTGGCAATACTTAATTGTTTCTTTTATCCAAGATGGCCACCATGCACACTTCTTCAATTTCTGAATTTTCCTGTCCTCTGATAGATGTCCATAATAGATACTATCATGACAGTAGTGAAGAATGTTATTTATAAGACATCTACTGCATAGCTTTATTACTCAATAATATTTAGCTATATGACGGATCATGCCATCAAAAAACTTCTTTTGTGTCTTTATCCAGAAAGGATGTCAAAATATAGCAATTCTTGTCTTGTTGATATGACCCTCTGAATTCTTCTAATAATTCATTTCCAATATCATTTCTTTTGATTTCCCCAATTGGGATCTGTGTTTCTGCCTCTAAAGGTAGATAGGCTGGGTATCAGGGGTATTGGCTAATTCTCACCTGCCAAGCCCAGCAGAATTCTTATATGTATTTCCTGCCTTATGAACTATATTCACATTTACTCTATATTCTTGAATGGCCATTTGCCATCTCAACATTTTTCTGTTGTGTGTTTTCATGTTAAAAGGTGATTTTACTGCATTACAGTCAGTTATTACTTCAAAAACACTCCCATTGAGATGTTAATGTAATCTCTCAAGTTCCCATACAAAAGATAAGAGTTTCATTTGGCTTGCACCATATCTTTCTTCTGTTGGGTTTATTTGTCTTGAGATATTTCAAACAGGACCTTCTGTTGGTTTGTCATTAATAATTTGGCCTTGATGTAGAGATTCCCCTAATCCATAACCACATGAATCAATGTAAAATTTCAAAGGCATATTCCAGTAAAGAATGATAATTAAAAGAACTTCTGTGATTTATTTCATTATCGTCTCATATGCTTTAATTTTCTCTTGTGTCATCTCAAACACTCTGTTGATCACAGATTCTGTAGAGTGACTTGGCTAGAATTTCAAAATCCTTCAGATGCTTCCTATAGTAACTGGAAAATCAAACAAAAGACATAATTTATGTTTTATTCTTGGGTATAGGCTTAAGTAACACTTCTGCTACTTTATTTTGGTCAATACCCAAGCTTAATCCTGAAACTACATGTCCAAGGGCCTTAAGTCCCTCAAAGACAAAATTGCATTTCTTAAGTTTAATTTTAATATTCACTTCTGCAACTTTTATTGGTCAGTACTCTTTCAAACCTTTCAAGGTGAAAAGATAATGAGTCTGAACATATAATTATGTCATAAATAGGAATAATTAGCCATCCTTCAGAAAATTATTCTGGGAGGATGGTATTAATCATTCCTTGAAAATGAAATGTAGCATTTTTAATCCAAAAGGGAGTTCTCAGATATTCATAAATACCAAAGTGGGTGATAATTATAAATAATTCCTTCCTTTATGTGTAAAGAAATTCTGATTAGATCCTTTCAATGCATTAATTACAGCTATATACTTGGCTTTATATAATTGGGTCAAGGTTAATTGGATTCTAAGAGCTGGATACATATCTGGAACTGTGTAGCTATTTAATGCTCCAAGATCTCCAACCATTGTTGATTTATCATTATGCCAAGAAATAATGACAGGAGTGGAACTTCAAATTCTTTATTATGGCCTACTTTCCTCAGGAAACCAAGTTGTCTTAACTTTTGGATATTTTTTCTCCAAGGCTTGCTCAATATCCTTGTCCTCAAAGAACTAGAGGGTATGGTCTGTCAATATTCAAATTAATATCAACCTCATGTCCTTTAATAGTGCATAATGTTTCATTATCTGAAGCAAAAACATTTGTATATGTGTAAAACACATTAATAATTTCTTTCCTCTTTTTTTCTGATAATGCTTGATCAACGTTTGCCTCACTAAGCTGATTCAACACAGATTTCTCCTTACATGCATATTCCTTTGAGGATACTATTCATATTTGTTTGGAAATTCTGGAAGAAGCAAACTTTTGTCTTTTGTTCTCTCCAATTTTACGATATATTCCTTTATGGTTATTGATTTCAATAACATAAATGCTTAAGTATTCATTTACATGAACTATATGTGGAGAAGTACAATTGTCCATTACTACCATTTCTGTTGTCATTCTAACACTTCCTGAAAGGTAAGGAAATATTGTGTTAGCTTCCAATATTTCAAAAGGGTAAATATTACTACTGGAATTACTGTATTACACATCTTCTATCAGTAATAGGTGATTTTTGCATTGGGGAAGTATTACTTGAAGGTAGTCTTTGCCCATACAAGTGCAAAACGCTCCTGTGTCCAAATTTACTTTGGCGCCAACATCATTCATCAGTATTTATGTGATACAAGATGCTCCACTAGTGTTAAAATTTCCTCTTAAGGGTTTATTCTTACACGTCTTGGCATCCTGGATATTCTCAGGCTGTAACAATTGGCACTATATTGTGTCAAGCAAGTGTAGACTTCAGTGACTTCAAAGAAGGCTTTGATGTTCTCAATAGCATAGTCCTCTTTTTGTTTCTCATATGATATTGCAGAAAATTGACCATATTCATCTTTCTCTTAAGCACACTAAACCTCAGCAATAACTTGAACTTCATTGATTCTAGTCTTCATGGTACAAGTGTTAGCTAAATTTGATATGCTCCCACATTTAAGGAGCTTTAAAACAGGTCTTTGAGGTGTTTTATTCTCCATAGAAGTCCTTGGGACTTCTTTGGACTCCATAGGGCTTCTAGTCCAGGTTTTAATAATTCTTGTTCTATTAATGATATCTTTCATAGCATGAATATACTCCTATGTTGAACATGGCTCTACACAGCTGCACTTGTTAGCATGTTCTAGTTTTCCTTCACATTCTCGTAATAATTTGATATCAATAATAGAGTCAGGAAGATCAGGGTATAAAGCAGATAATCTGTATTTTGTGTTTGAGGAACCAAGTAAGTGGTGAATATTTGTCTGAGTTAAAAAAAACTTCCAAAAGCATTTTGAATTTTCAATTTCCAGGATTTTTTAGCCCACTTGAATATCATCTCAGATTTCCACCAAAGCCAATCATGTCATCCATGTTCTTGTATGATTTTAAAATAACATTTCTTTGAAGTTTTGGTAAACAAGGAGTGCAATTTTCCCACTTTTATTTCATCAGGTATATAAAAATATTCCTGAAGATATCAATTTTTCTTATGAACTCAATATGGTTATATTCTCCTTTACCAGAGAATGTTGGCCATTCATTTAGTTTGGGAATATCTCTTGCAGGAATTGCATTTTATCCTGAAAAGGGGTCAAAATCTTTATCACAGAGAGTTTTTCTTCAGTCAAAGCTTTGGAATGTCTGGGTATATGTCAATTAGGTTCATGCTTATTATCAATTTGGTCCACATGTTCAATTATTTCATTCCTTAATTTCTTCCTTTCACTGTAGCTTCTTACCATGTGTGTGGCAAAAAAAGTTGGTGCTATCAACTATTTATGAAACATGATCTTAGTTGTAAGTTGGTAATTAATGTGATTAATTGAAATACTTTCCAACTCATCATTTTCTCCTTGAAATATACTCCCAATTCTTTCACATGTGTTGGAAATTGACCCAAGTCTAGCATTTGTCACTTTTCACCATTCAGTGAAACTTCTGTACTTTTTTCTTAATTCATTGAATTTTGATGTTAATTTCTTTAATCCTTCATCAGAATTATCAAAATTTACAACAATAATAGACTGAATATATCTAACTTTTTTATTGTGTGGAAGGATCCTGTTCATTCTTTCCTTCTCCTTTCCTGTGAGTTCCATAAGGGCTCTGGCCATATTGAACACACTTTCCGTGGCTGCAGGTTCTGATTTGGAGATCCTGTACTCTTGTGGTTAATGTCTGTGCCAGTTGCGTTTGCCTTTTCCCTTTCCTTGATTGTTCTTGGGACCTCTCTGCTTCTTCTGGTATCCTTTGGTCTTGTGTATGTACTGTTTTGGAGCTTTTTTGGAGCTGTTTGACACTACTGGTTGTTCTTTCTCCAAAGATGGGTTCATTGCCAGTTCCTTCTTTTGGTCTATGGATAAAAGAATTTAGCTCTTCAGGCCATTCTTTATCCTTTTGACCTTGTATTTGCAAGACAAGAGACTCCATCCTCCCTAGAGTTCTTTGGTCTTCTACTGAAGCAGAAGGCTCTTTGTGTATGAGGAGGAGCTCATGGCTGTCAGCCTGTGACTCAAAACAGAGCACTAGCATGACATCCAACATATCATAAATAATGGTATGACAAGTATTGAGCCAACATAGTCAATACAGGTAGTAAATAAGAGGAAAAAAAACTCCTCTTAAATTAAACCTCAACCTTATCCAAACAGAATAAGGAAACCTAGAGGAGAATAAACAAGTCAAAACCCTTATTTTCACCTCTCATCTAGCTTATGCATATTTAAGTTATTCTATACCAAAATTGTATTTTTCTTCAAGCTCACATAGAGAGCTACACAATGGTATTATCCATGTTGCTGTAACACCACTACAACTGGAGATACCATATGACCTTTATTTTAAAACCAAGACTCCCCTGAAAATCAAAGAGGGCTTGTACAGAACTGTACAAAAGTATAACCAAATTGAAGATCTAAACAAGAGCTTTAATTTGAGACACCTTAGACCTCTGTATCTCTTAAATTGACTGAGGGATCTTGGTTCAAAGGTTTAACAACCAAAATACAGATATTCTGAAAACAACAAGGTAAACAAACCCCTGTATCTTTGGCATACACTCATACAACTGTACAGTGTAATATACCAAACTGTAGAGCTAACTAAGCCCTACAAGACTGTATCATCAGAATACAGATATCTTCCAAATTGAAGAAGATATCTGGCATGGAAGTTTTTGAAGCCTCATACTGATGTACAAAAATACATCCAAAAACTTAAAACCCTTATAACTTTTGCTATTTTAAAGAAAAGTGAACATGAAGCATACCAAATTGAAGAGCTCATTAAGCCCTTCAATTCTGTGCTCTTGGTTTCTTGATATCTTAAGATCTGGCTGAGATATCTTGATTGGAAGGTTTTTCTAGCAATACATGACTGTATCAACTTGTATCAAACAGTATTGCTCCCATACTTAAAATAATATACTTATGAAGATATAACCTCCCCAAAATCATCATTATTGATCATACAGACACCAGAACAACGTCATCCAAGTGCTGACGTGGCAGGTGAAAGGTTTTTCACCCTGTATTAATCCAGAATGATCATTTGTGGTTCCAAAACCACAATTCTGCCTCTATTGACGTCAGAATTGATGATCCAGAACCACAGGCTGGTCATTGGAGTGAAAATTTTTACTCCTCTGACGTGTGAAGAGTTAATAACTCCTGACAGTCTTGAAAGATATAAAAGGAAGGGTTTTTTCCTTGAAAGCCCATCATCTTATCCTATTTACCCATATTCTTACGTGACAAAACTGTTAACCATCAGTAGTGTCCTTAGAATTATTAAAGATATAATTAGAGCATGACTATTGTATTCATTCTTTACAGTCAAAGATATTAGAGTATTGCAACCCAGGTCCTCAACAAACTCATCACCACTGTTACCACGTAGCAGTAGGACCTGAAGAATTAAATTTATTTGTTTTTAGACGTGTCACAGTCATAATACTAGCTTGTATTTACATTTTATAGCTACTATATAGACTCACCCTGACATTTTGGGGGCCTTGCCGTGGTTTTTCAACCTTATTGGACGTGTTTTGAACTGAATTAGGCGTAAAAATCCAGTTATTTAAAAGGTACTTTACTAACAGTGAGTAAAATTTCAAATTTATCTTATTTTCTATTATTATTCTTTTTTTTTTATATAACATAGCATTATATATTATATACATATTTTTTTTTTCTCCAAAAATATTTATTACAAATATTTTTGTTGAGAGTAAGAGTACAAATCCTCTTTATTTCATTATATTGCAATAATTTTCACGAAATTTGATAATAATACAACAGTATTATTTAAATTTCAATATAAATAATAATATACAAACAGTATATTACTTATTTTTTACTATTATTTTTCACCAAAGTGCGTGGAAATTAATAAAGAAACATTTATTAATAAATAATTAATAAATATTAAATAATAAAATAATTTTTTATTATTTATAAGGAATATTTTAATTAAATATTTCCTTTAAAACAAGACATCACTCAAATTGACGTGAAAACTTGTAATTCATTGATATTTTAATCAAAAATCAAGTGTTAAAATAAATATTATTTATAATATTTATAATAACAAATCAAATTTATTATAATTTAATAAATTTGACTTGTTTTTACAAAAACACAATAATATCCAAGTGAATCATTCACAAAACACTTGGATATTACAGTTTTCACTTATAAAACATAGGTGAAAAACTCAAAAAAACTCTTATTTTTCAATAAAAACATATAAAAAATAAAAAACAATATATTATAATAAAAATACTTAAAATTTTTGAAAAATAACAGTAGAATTGAATAAAATCATTTTGTTTTATCATAAAATACTGATATACAATTTGAAATATCTTTTCTGAATAGTGGAAAAAGACTATATTCCATTAGAAACCCAGTCACAAGGAAATCCATCTGTGACAGCCTCAGAAGACAGAGAGGTGCTGCCAAAAACCAAGGGCAAGCAGAAAAGGCACAGTGAAGTGACAATCAACTCAAAAGAGTGGACACCAATAGCCGTGCCAAGGGCCAAAAAACCCAGAAAAGCTCCAACAAAACCAGTTGGATCACCAAAACAAATTGAAAAACAGAAAATCACTGTTATCAACCCAGTTGTAAGCTCTAAAGGCAAATTGCCAAAGAGTATAGATCATAAATTTGTACAAGGGCCTACTAAAGGTAAATAAACCTTGAAACATACAACATTTTTTTATTTTGTCTGTCATTTTTTAACATTGTTAACATGCACCTCCACTTCTTAGAGATCTTGGATTCCCAAGAAATCAACGAGAACACTGGCCAAGAAGACACAGAGGAAGAAGAACTGGAGCAAATGACCACCAAAGGACTTACCATCAGGGAACTACTACCCAAGGTCTTATTCCAAATCAAATTCAACCCAGAAGTCCAACCAGGAAATTGGACAGATGCAGAACAGGTCCTTCAAATACACAAACTCCTGAAAGACCTCTTCACATAGAGCATGGACAACAAAATGTTCACTATGGCAGCATCATGGGCAGAAGTGGGGATAACAACTCAGAAGATATGTCTCAAGCAAATGGCTTGGATGGAACTTATGACAGAAATGCAAGGTTGGAATCCTAACAAGAATTTCAAACTATTAGAAGAAAGAGAAATCAGAATAAAAGAGAACCAGGCAGCCATACAAGCCATAGAGAGATCTTGGCACAAGGAAGAGCGCAGTCAGATTCAGGTACCCCGAGAAATGGAAGGAGAAGTCCCATCTTCCCCACAACAATCCAGCAGTTCCAGGCCTTACAAGCCAAAGGAAACTTCATCCAAGGCTCCCCAACCATTCCAGGTAGTTTCCAACAGGAGAAAAGGAGCCCAAGGGAAAAACAAAACTTCTTTCAACCAGAGGAAGAAGGAAGCAGACCCATTGATGAAAAAGCTGATGGACTTAGTCCAAGAAGTACACAAAAGCAAAAATAGTTGTACCTACAAATAGTTTTGATAGTTCTGAATCAATTGATCCAGAATTAATAACTGAGACTACAATCCACACTCATGAGTTTGAAAACAAATTCACATGGACCAAATTGGCCCAATTCATGGATTGGACACATGAAACCTCAGAAAAAATGAAGACAGAAGTGGAAACATTGAAAGAAGAAAATACTTTCCAAGCAACAGTCATAAAAGACTTGAATACAAATCTGGCCAAAATTTGGAAAGCATTTGAAAAAACTAACAGAAAGTTGAATTCAATTCTAGAAGAACAACAAACTGTGAGGAGAGATCTGAGGAGTATCCAGCAGCAATAGGATAGCTTTGATAAAGAAATTGATTACCTCTATGACAGAGAAGATGATCAATACCCTCCAACACAAGGTCAACCCACTACCTCTACAAAATTGAAAAAAGAGGATAAGGACTATGACCAGGAACCTGAATATCAGAATCCAAAGTCAAGATCAGAGTCAATGTACCAAGATGGGGAAAATCTCAGCTATTCAGAGAAACAGGCACTAAAACAGTTACCAGAAGTAGCAAACTGGCCAAAGTTCTCAGGAATTGGGGAATATGACCATATGGAAATCATTGACTATATTGATGGACTCTTTGTTTATGTCCCAAAGATACCAGACTACTGGATCACAACAAGACTTAACACAGCATTCAGAGGCCATGCAAACATATGGTATACTGAGATGAAAGAAATACATGGCAGGAAAAGCTGGCCATGGTGGAGGAACCAGATTATACAAAAGTATAGCAATGGTAGTTGGATCTGGAAAAAGACCATGTCCTTTGAGAGTGATAGATACTCCACAGAAAAAGACCCATATGAATGGTGTCTCAAACAAACAAAAAGGCTAAAAGCTATTGATCCCAATATGACAATAGAAATGAGAAACCATAAACTCCTAACAAAATTGCCAGGAGATCTAGAACATGTAGTCAAATGCAGATGCAACAACATCAGCAGCATTGATGACATAGCAAATGTCATACAAGATGTGAGAAAAAAAACCTCCATAGGAAGGTAAACATCCTATAAACCAAACTTCAAAGACAAGAAGTCTGAAGTTAAAGAAACAAACAAAGAGAAAGGGAAAGAAGCCCCAAAAAAGAAATATGTGTGCCACAACTGTGGATCACCAGACCACTTTGCTAACAATTGCACAAAACCAAAAAAGAAAATATATGCAATTGATGAAGAATCAGAAGAAGAACAAACAGGTGACAAATCTGATTCTGACAGTATGGGAAATGGTATGAGAGCAGAATCACAAAGTGAACCTGATACCATAGAAGAATACATAGTGGAATGCAATGAAGAAAGTTCACTTGACATACAAGACATTGAATTAGATTCAGGAATACCACAAATAACAACAGACAAAGAGCTCTGTAAGCACACACAGAATGCACAAACATTCCTGGTAACCCCAAATAGAGGGATGGGATTCATTCATGGAACACCTACAAAATTGACAGTTTACATTGAGAACTGTAAACATCCAATGATCATTGACACAGGAGAAAGTTGCTCCATAGTGGCAAAAGAATACTTAAAACAACACTTCCCCAAATGGGAAGAGGATATAATACCAACAAAAGCTAGAAACTTTACAAGTGCATCAGGCAAAATGCACTCACTGGGGACAATAATCAAAGAGATAATTATCCCACACCAAAAAGGAAATATCAGACTAGAGCCTGAATTTGTAGTTCTAGAGAATGCACATGTACAAGGATTCTTACTAGGTACAGAGTACCAAAGAATGTATGGTATGGACATTTGCAATAGTAAAAATAGATATCTTACCATAGGTACAAACAAAGACAAGAAATTTTCCTTTGACATAAATCATATAACAAATGATAACACCCTGGAAGAACTAGTGGAAGAGTTCAAAGAAGCCCAATATGGCACTCAACTCACCAGTAAAATGAAACTCAGCTTACTGAAAGTATTGAGGAAGCATAGAGGAGCTTTTGCAATAGGAGATGAACCACTAGGAAAAATCAAAGGACATGATATAGAATTATATCTGGATGTAGAAAGACCATATCCACCTATGCTTAGGAGACCACCATACCCAGCCAGCATGGAAACTAGGAAAGAAATTGAGAAACATATCAATGAACTCCTAGAAATGGGGGTCATAAGGAAAATAGGACACAATGAGATAGTAGAATTCACTACACCAGTCCTTATAACTTGGCATGATGGTAAATCCAGACTATGTGGGAACCTCAGGGCTTTGAATAATTACACCAAAGCAGATAGATACCCCATCCCAAGGATACCACATGCACTAGATAAGCTAGCAAAAGCCAAGTTTATTACAAAAATGGATTGCATGAAAGGCTTCCACCAGAATGGGGTGAAACCAGATTCCATCAAATTCCTAAGAATTATATGCCATATGGGCATATATGAATATACTAGAATGCCATTTGGCATTAAGAATGCACCAGCCCATTTTCAGAGGATGATGGATACCATATTTCAAGATGAAATAATGGAAGGGTGGATGGTAGTGTACATTGATGATATCATAATATACTCAGAAACATGGGAAGACCATGTGAGGAAAATTGATAAAATATTGGAAAAAAGTACACCAATCAACATGAAAATATCTCTTAAAAAATGTAACTTTGGACAGCAAGAACTGCTAGCCCTAGGACACAAAGTTTCAGGTTTAAGTCTAGCCATAGACCAAAATAAAGTTGCTGCAGTACTGAAGAAACCAGTACCAAAGAACATTAAAGAAATTCAATCTTTTTTGGGCTTTGCTAGTTACTACAGGAGCCACATAGAAAACTTTGCACACATCACAAGTAGCCTATACAAACTGTGCTCAAAAGATGTAGTCTTTGAAATTACCAAAGAAAGAAGAGATGCCTTTGAGAAGATCAAATATGAGCTGACCAATGCCCCTGTCCTAATGATGCCTGATTTTGAACTACCATTCAAAGTATATTTAGATGCAGCATGTAGCCAAGGACTAGGAGCAGCACTACACCAGAGGCAACTAGTGGATGGAATACCCAAAGAAGGAGTAATTTGCTATATATCAAGACAACTGAAAGACTCAGAAGCCAGATATGGAGCTACTCAGACAGAATGTCTCTGTTTAGTATGGGCATTAGAAAAACTCCATTACTACTTAGAAGGAGCAGTATTTGAAGTTTTTACTGATTGCACAGCCCTCAAATCACTGTTGAACATGAAGACAACAAACAGACACATGCTCAGGTGGCAAATAGCCATACAAGAATACAGAGGGAATATGACTATTATCTATAAAGAAGGGAAAAGTCACACTAATGCAGATGGTCTCAGCAGGTGGCCACTGAAGAATGACCAAGAGAATCCAGCATATGACCCAGAAAATGGGGCCAAAATACCCATACAATGCATGGAGATAGATAGGAGAAAGAACTTCAAACTATCAAACTGGGCATTAGGGAATGACCCATCAAACCCAGCACAGAGCTATGGGGAGAGCAAAGAGATACCCATATTGGGAATCAGCTCCTCTAATCTAAATACAGAGTTCTTTAGTATATTACAATAATCATGCAATAAACACAAACAGTGTAGTATATTGATACAACTATTAAAACAAAAGTACAGGAGTCCTGAACTAGAGAGCCAATTGGAAGAGCCATGGCTCAAAAACTTCGAAGAGAATAGATTTTTTCTGATAGATGATCTACTATACCATAGGGAAAAACACACAACTGCCCTGGTAATAATAAACAGAGAGCATATTTCCCTGATACTACAGGAATGCCATGACTGCCCATAAATGGGACATATGAGTGAATAAAGAACTAAAGAGAGAGTCTTTAGCACAGCTTGGTGGGTGAAGTGGGAACAAGACTTGAGTGAATACATTAACACTTGTACCAGATGCCAAAGATCCAACAAAGGTCATGCAAAAGATATGGATTACTCCAGAGTATAGAGGAGCCCAAACACCCCTGGGAAATAATAAACATGGATTGGGTGACAGGCCTGGTCCCTGGAGGGAAAGACAGGTTTAATGCATGCCTAGTAGTAGTAGACAGGTACAGCAAGAGTGTCAGATGTCTCCCCTGTCACAAAGAGGACACAGCAATAGACACAGCCATATTGTTCTGGAACAATGTGATAGCAAACTGTGGAGTTCCAAGAATTATAATCAGTGACAGAGACCCTAAATTCACATCAGAATTTTGGACTAATCTATATGAGATGCTGGGATCCAAACTAGCATTCTCCACAGCTTACCATCCACAAACAGATGGTCTAGCAGAAAGAATGATTCAAACATTAGAAGACATCATTAGAAGATTTTGTGCATATGGCATGGAATATAAAGACAATGAGGGATATACCCATGACTGGGTAACCCTCCTACCAGCTGTACAATTGGCATACAACACAAGTATACACTCAGTGACAGGAAAAACCCCTGCCACATTAGAGAAAGGATGGAACCCACTACTTCCAGTAGACTACTTGAAGAAGAACCTCCTCTCAGTACACCCCACAGCTAAAGACTTCCACACAATGTGGAAAACTGCCTGTGAAAAAGCAGAACAATGTGTGGCTGAAGCTAAATTATATAACAAGCAGAGATATGATAAAAGTCACCAAGAACCTGATTTCAAAGAAGGAGACCAAGTTCTAATCTCAACTCTTAACTTCAACAATCTAAGAGGACCCAAGAAGATGAGAGACCCATTCATAGGACCATTCACCATTATTAAATTGATAGGAAAGAATGCAGTAGAAGTCAACCTGACCAAAGAGTTTTCTAGGAAACACCCAGTTTTCCCTGTGAGCCTGGTCAAACCTTATCACCAAACAGATGGGGAGAAATTCCCTGACAGAAAGAAAACAGTCACCCATGAAAGATTGGTAGAGGAAGATGACTCGCCTGGACCAGTGAAAAAGATCATTAAAGCCAGGAAAATAAGAATTAATGGGAAAGACAACAGGCAATATCTGGTTAGATTTAAGAATAAACCAGCAGATAAAGACAAATGGTTAGCTGAGAAAGAAATCCCAGATGGAAAAATACACCTCAAAAGATTCAGAGCCTCCAGAAGGGCTGAAGAGTCTCATCAATGATGAGCTTTCTTGTGAGCCTGTGAGGTATGTATGACATACCCATAAGGCCACAAATGATTTTATAAACAGTTAATTTTGTCTTAAACAGACTTTTTAGTTGAATTTAAAATAAAAAATAATAAGAAATAAGTATAACTTTTTTTTGGATAAGCAAAGTTATAAATATTATGTCATTTTTGGATTCTACACCAAAAATAACCTAGGGTACACCCATAGGGTGTTATACCCAAAACCACTTATTTTTTATGTTATTGGAAGATTTAAGAATCTCACAGTACCAATGTAACTTTTTTAACATTTTTTTAAAATTGTTAAATTTAAGCTTAATTAAGCTTAAATTTAAAGTTGCATAAGGTTTATGCAAACTTACCAAAATTTTAGTTAAAATTGAGGTGTGGTATATATTTACTGAATTGGCTAAGGATTTGCCATACAGAATGTAAATCCTGCGTGAGCTCAATTTAAAAGGGTTTAAGGCCATAGTATGGCTTTAAATAAATAAAAGGGCAAAATCCACGCAGAAAGGTGGGACAAAGGAAAAAGACCAAATAGAGCTGGGGTACCCAACTTTTTGGATCTGCAAGGATTCAATTAAGGTTGTCCACCTGTATTGGAGGATTTTCAACCTTATTTAAACTTTAAGATTAGACTTTGATCCAACCTTAAGGTTTAAACTGGTTTTATCCCAATTTGGACAGGAATTTCAAGCTGCCAAAGGGTAAATCCCAATATGCAGGCTTGAAATCAAGGTTTTAAGAACTGTCAGAGCTTAATTAAGCTTAAAAAACTTAAATAAGCTTAAACCTTTAACGTTTGAAGCATTAAAACCTTATCAAAACTTAAGGTTTAGTGTGTTTTGCTATTTTACGTGGAAAAATAGCAATAACTTCAAAAATTCATTAAAAATCCAATTCTTAATGGATTTGCTTGAAAGTTTCAAACAACTTATAATTTAATATTATCAATATATAAATTAAATTTTAAGTATCTTTTATAAATAAATTTCCTGGGTAATTAGCCTGGAAATTTACTCTTTTAATTAACCTCAAAGAAATTTATGATTTCTTTAAAAATTAATTAAAAATTGAGTTTAAGAGATTTCTACTTCAAACTCTATTTTTAAGTTGTTCATGTGATGAAATTTAATATAAATAAGCTTATTTATATTAAAAACTTAAAATAATTAGTTTAAATGAGGATTAAAGTTACATGGAGTTAAGAATAACACTGGTAACTTTAAATTGGAAGTAAAAATAAGTTGCCTTAAGTTAAGAACTTTATTTTTAAGCATGGTTTTTCAGTTTTGACCTGAGCACGCCCTCTACATCCATTATGAATCATGAGAGCTGCTCTGAAGACATAAAAAGAGTCTTTTCATCACTGTTTTTGTCCATCATTCATTATCAATCCAATCATATTAGAAATTTAAACAGGTAAGGTTTTATTAAATATAAAATCTTATTATTAAAAGGAATGCTTAAGTTATTTTTATTCTTTATTTATTGAAATCAAAGAATTGAAGTCATAGAATTTAGATTATTGTTGTAATCACCAATAATATATTTTATTATATAAAATTATCATTTTAAATATCTTTTAAAATCCACAAATTCCTCTCAAAAACTCTTTAATCATAATTTCTATTATAAAAGTTGTTTTATCTTTAAATTTATTGATTTTTGACGTGTTTTTTAACTTATAACCTTTATTTAGTATAATAACTGTTGTATTAGACTTGTTGTATTAAATAAATCTTATAAGTAAGTTTTCTTTAAAGTTCTATATTTTTTTATCTAAATATTAGTTTTTTTTATATAGAATTTTTATTCTAAAAGAATTATTTCTGCACAGTGTGTGTTTAATTCTTTTTATAAATAATATTTATATTATTTATAAGTGGTTAATATTCATATTTTCCATGTGTAATTGTCTCATTAAGAGCTTTACACATCTTATTGTTATAACTGTCAGTGACTATAACAATAATAGAATAATTATAATTTATTATAATTATTATTATTTTTTTATTATTATATTATTATAATAATAATTAAATTATTTTTTTATATAATTATTTTTAATAATTATATTTGAATTTGTGGTTGTAATATTTTATTATATTATATTTTTCTACTGAGGACAGTCATAGTCCTCTTGATATTGTTACTATTATCAAGAGTTTCATAGACAAACCTTACACTTCTTTTGAGGGAGGGTGTGACAGCCTGTGACTCAAAACAGAGCACTAGCATGACATCCAACATACCATAAATAATGGTATGACAAGTATTGAGCAAACATAGTCAATACAGGTAATAAATAAGAGGAAAAAAAACTCCTCTTAAATTAAACCTCAACCTTATCCAAACAGAATCAGGAAACCTAGAGGAGAATAAACAAGTCAAAACCCTTATTTTCACCTCTCATCTAACTTATTCATATTTAAGTTACTCTATACCAAAATGGTATTTTTCTTAAAGCTCACATAGAGAGCTACACAATGGTATTATCCATGTTGCTGTAACACCACTACAACTGGAGATACCATATGACCTTTATTTTAAAACCAAGACTCCCCTGAAAATCAAAGAGGGCTTGTACAAAACTGTACAAAAGTATAACCAAATTAAAGATCTAAAAAAGATCTTTAATTTGAGACCCCTTAGACCTCTGTATCTCTTAAATTGACTGAGGGATCTTGGTTCAAAGGTTTAACAGCCAAAATACAGATATTCTGAAAACAACAAGGTAAACAAACCCCTGTATCTTTGGCATACACTCATACAACTGTACAGTGTAATATAACAAACTGTAGAGCTAACCAAGCCCTACAAGACTGTATCATCAGAATACAGATATCTTCCAAATTGAAGAAGATATCTGGCATGGAAGTTTTTGAAGCCTCATACTGATGTACAAAAATACATACAAAACCTTAAAACCCTTATAACTTTTGCTATTTTAAAGAAGGGTAAACATGAAGCATACCAAATTGAAGAGCTCATTAAGCCCTTCAATTCTGTGCTCTTGGTTTCTTGATATCTTAAGAACTGGCTGAGATATCTTGACTGGAAGGTTTTTCTAGCAATACATGACTGTATCAACTTGTATCAAACAGTATTGCTCCCATACTTAAAATAATATACTTATGAAGATATAACCTCCCCAAAATCATCATTATTGATCATACAGACACCAGAACAACGTCATCCAAGTGCTGACGTGGCAGGTGAAAAGTTTTTCACCCTGTATTAATCCAGAATGATCATTTGTGGTTCCAAAACCACAATTCTGCCTCTATTGACGTCAGAATTGATGATCCAGAACCACAGGCTGGTCATTGGAGTGAAAATTTTTACTCCTCTGACGTGTGAAGAGTTAATAACTCTTGACAGTCTTGAAAGATATAGAAGGAAGGGTTTTTTCCTTGAAAGCCCATCATCTTATCCTATTTACCCATATTCTTACGTGACAAAACTGTTAACCATCAGTAGTGTCCTTAGAATTATTAAAGATATAATTAGAGCATAATTATTGTAGTACTTCTTTACAGTCAAAAATATTAGAGTATTGCAACCCAGGTCCTCAACAGACTCATCACCACTGTTACCACATAGCAGTAGGACCTGAAGAATTAAATTTAATTGTTTTTAGACGTGTAACAGTCATAATACTAGCTTGTATTTACATTTTATAGCTACTATATAGACTCACCCTGACAATGGCCCCCTGCCAAAGGCTTGTACAAATTTCCCATTCCTATTCCTTGGCTTCTCTGTACCAGTGTTTGTACTGAGACTGATATATTTCTATGGCTTCCACTTGGAAGTGGTTCAACCCTTAAACAATTATGTTGAATAAGCTTAGGCTTAGAGTTAATTTCAAAGGTTTTGGGTAAAGGAATGGGGGGCAAGTCTAGCATCCTTCAAATGTTACTTTCTTTAGGAAGGCCTGCAAGGTCTGGCCATGGCCTTGCCACTTCCTTTTCCAGATCCATCAGTTTGACCTGAATAGTTGCTTTCATTTCTGTTATGCACAATTTTCACATCAATTTAAGAGAAAATAAATAAGAAAGACAAAGAATACACACCTTTTTGTGGCTTGTTGGATACATCTGCATTAGATAAAGTCCCCCTGTTGGATATTTGCACTTGAATATCCTCTTCACATTTTTCTTCTTAGGATTCTTTACTTGTAATATATCTTTTAGTGAGCCTATTATCAGCTGCAATATACTTGATTAAAGACACTAGAAAAATTGATTAAAAAACAACCACTTTTTTCCTTTTAGAATATTTTTGAGATTACTTATGAGTTTATTCATTTTTATATTCAAAAAAATTATTATCTCTAAAGGAAAAATCAAAATGCAAGATTTTGAATCAAAAATTAATTCAGAGTAACTCCAAGAAGAATTTTCTAAGTTTTCAAAGGTGAAAATGCCACATTTATAACCATGTAATATTACTCCAAATTCTTCAATGAAAAAGATTTCATAGAAAATTTCAAAAAATGAAAATGATTTAACTTAAAAATGGAAGAAAAAAATTAATAAATATATCTTAAAGAACAAAAATATAACAATTAAGGGTTCAAGATTCAAAAGACATGGCCAGGCCCCAAAATGTAAGATGTGTGTATAAAAATCTCGAGAATATTACTATTTTCTTATGAAATATAATAGATAAATTTATTATAACCCCAGTTAAATAATTAATTGCTTGATTATTTCTTCTACTTTTTATATACTACTACTGATCATAACATTAGGAAGTAATTTTCTACTCAAATCAATTACAAGAATTATTAAGAATAAATCTTTTTATTAAAATAATATAAAATTATTTTAATGTATAATTATCTTTTTTAAGAATAATTATAAGCATAATTATCAAAAAAATCATTATTAGAGAAAAAATTCAATAATTAAGTAAAAACACTCACTGACACCAATAATACCTTGAAAGTGATTGGTAGAGTGATTTTATGGATTAATTGTGGACTTAAAGGATCAAAATTAAGTTATAACAGTTACATTTTACTGAAAATATCATATTTCTATGGTTTCACGCCTTTCTGATTGATTATCAAATAACTCACATACTTAAGGAAAGATTTAACTGATACTTATTTGTTGGTACTAATGATATGGTTGAATAATAGGATAATTTGGAAAAAACAGCAAGAGGAGGCCTCCTTTAAGCTAACAACAGCTCACAAAGGCATTCCATGTAAAAACCTTAGAATAATGGGTAAAAAACCATCAATTATTCTTGAATAATTGATTGAATCACCTGTTGTCATGTAAGATTATTATAATTACTTCATTAAGTCATTTTACATGACTACCAACCCATTTATGGCTAAGAAATGAAGGGGTAACGAATTTCAATCTTCTTTTATTTGTAAATGATCATCGATGTCTCAAAGCCTCAGATTTTGTTCCAAATCCCATCAGGAATTGTATTTTCTGTGAATTTTTGAAGATTCAGTGTTTTACAGGGAATTATCAAAAATGCACTATAAGTAAAAATTTCAATTTGAATCATGAAATAATGATTATTTTTGGTTTCTGAATGAATTATACCTTTCCTTCTTTTTCGTGAAAGCTCCATAAATATTAATGAAGAATTGTATTTCTAACAAGTTTTTGAAGGTTAGACCTTTTTTCTATGTAACATTACAAATAGAACAGTAATAGCTAGTTACCATTAGGTAAATATATGAATACTAGTTCAAAGGGGGTTCAAATGACTCTTTTAATGTTTTTCTCCATGGAAAATTAATAGTAATTTACCTTGTTACAGGAGTCAGAGCTGCTGATTACCTCCTTGTCATGTCAAAATAGCAGCTCATTAGCTATTGTCTTAGGATTTAATGAGGCTTTAACTTGATAGCCATGTTACCAAAAGGTTTCTGTATACTAATTGGTCCATTATCAGCCATGGATCTGGCCTTTGAGCTTTCCACACCACAGAGTCCTTAGAGGTTGGGTACCCTGGCTCTTGTTTATGTCCATTCTCCCCCTTAGCTATTTTCATATCAAAAATAGTAATCCAGGCATAAAGACTAATATCCACTATGTGTGTACCAGAGCTGTATGTACAAATACTGTAATATTAAGTGCCACAAACATTAATAACACTATTCTGAGTGTATAGGTAACATGTGACTTCTCACATTACCATTATTGTGGTGTTAAATTCAGAAAAACAATTTTTTTTCACAATTCTTTTATGTGTTGTTGATTTATTTTCTATATTACGACCTCATATAGTGAATTCAACTTCATTAACTCTCTGGAGTTTCCCTAGGTGAAAGTTTGTGTAAAACCTAAACCTGGCCTTAAATAAAGTGATTTACTTACTCATAAAAAATCTATTCATTTTTTCTTGAATAAAAAATGATAAATTTTGGATATGTTGATGAGTCATGAGTTATTCATAGTTCAGAATTTGTTTCAATATTAATTTTTCCCTATTTGGGTATGTAAAATATACCTCAAGCCTCACAAGGACTCCCTAGAAATCCGTGGTATCTTCCAGCAGAGGATATGGAGCCCAAATAGATAAACAGACCTTTCTCAAAAACAGAAAGAAATGTTAAGATCCTTTAATAGAATTTGTCCAAGAGGTACCCAAAACCAAAAAGGTACTTTACCTAACATTAGTTTTGCTAGCTCAGGATCAATTGACCCTCAGCTTATGCCTATTGATGACAAAATACCCCCTCAGAATTTTGAAACCAATGATTCCACAGGTATTAGTTTCATATTTTCCAACATGGGAAAATTCATGTAATGAACATATGGTCATATAAAAGCAGTAAATTGAGAAATTAAAGAAATAGAGGAAAAAAATGCCCTTCAAGATGCAGTCATCAAATACTCAAACACAAATTTAGCACAAATATGGGCAGATTTTGAAAAGTCCAATGAAAGATTGAATGTAATACTGGAGGAACAGACTATTATGAGGGACCTAAGAAATTCTGAACAGCAGCATGAAAGCCTTGGAAAATGGGTTTATTATGTCTATGAGAAAGAGGAACAAGAAGAAAATTTCTTTCCTCCCCAAAATCAAGGTGATGGAGCCATCATCCACAGCTCCAAAAAGGTAAAAGAGGAAAATAATCATAAAATCAAGTTCCTGCAAGCCAGGATCCAAGGTTAAGGTCTGAGTCTATTTACCAAGATGGTAAAAATCTCAGTTACTCTGAAAAACAAGCTTGGAATAAACTACCTGAAGTGGTAAATTGGCTTAAATTCTTTTCATTGGGAGAATATAGTAACATAGAACTACTTGATTGTATTGATAGGTTTTTGTTGATTCTCCAAAGATACCAGACTACTGGACAAACACAAGACTCAGCACTTCATTCAGAGGCCATGCAAATATATGGTACACTTAGATGAAAGAGATACATGGCAGAAATGCATGGCCATGGTGGAGAAACAAAAAACTACCAAAGTACAGAAATTTTATCTGGATTTGTAAAAACACCTTCTCTTTTGAGAGTGACAGATACTCTACAGAGAGAAACCCTTATTAATGATGGCTTAAAAAAACCAAAAGACTCAAATCCATTTATCCAAACATTACAATAATGATTGAAAATTTTCACAGATCTTCTATGTGGTATTGATGATGTGGTATTGAAGTATTTTCCATATTACCACCTCAAAGAGTTGATTTGAGCTTATTCACTCTATGGAGCTACCCTAGGTGGAGTTTTGTGTAGAATCCAAATCTGGCCCTAAATCCATGGATTTACTTACTCAATAGAAAGTTATTCAACCTTTCTGAAATAAAAAATGATGAATTTTGAATATATGCATGAGTTATGGGTTATGCATTGTTCAGAATTTATTTTCAAGATAATTGTGGCCTATTTGGGTATGTAAAATATACCTCAAGGCTTACATTCCCTCCCACCAAAAAAATACAATTGTACTACAATTTTATCAATGGTATAAACAATAAAAACGCCCCAAAGGGGGTTAATGTCCACTGTCCAACCTCTTTACATTACTCAGACCATGTAATTGAAAGAACATTTATAGACATATTCAGGCTTGTGGGCTTTGTTTATGTCTAAATCTTATTAATAGTTTATCAGAGTCAGGTATTTCTGATTCTACCAACCATTCATCTTCATGTACTGGATCTCTATATCTGACAAGATATTCTCTTTGATTTCTACCCCTAAGTCTCCTTTCTTTAATTACTTTCTTTATATTTTTATCTTCACTCTGTTCCACTGGTGGTACAGTCAAAGGAGTTGGGCTCCTTAAAGGAAACACTTCTTTTCCAGTTTGTTGATCAGGTTTCATCAAGCTGATTGCAAAGGTGGGGTGTTTATTTTCCAATTCACCACTCAATTCCACTTAACCTGCATTGTTTCCATTTAAGGCAACAATAAAAAAGATTTTTTGATAAGAATCTTTAAGTTTCTTTGGGCCTTTGACATTATGAAAATTCAAGGTTGAAACTAGAAATAAGTCCCCTACTTTGAAGTCTGGTACTTTGTGACTCTTTTCCCACTTCTATTTTGCATAGTCAGAAGCATCATTCATACTCTGTTTTGCATGATGTTTCACTTTATCAAGAATTTTAATGAAGCTGGAAGCTGTAGGATGGATGTCAATATATATTTCCTCAGTGTGTCTGCTGGTAGTCTTGGATTCCATCATTTCTCTAAAATAGAAGGTGTTTGACCTGTGGAAGAATTAGCTGATGTCTTATATTCCAATTCCAATGCAGGTATCAGAGTGAACCAGTTATGGGTAAAGCCATCTGATTATTTAAATTCTAACCCATAAGCACAAATTCTCCAGATCATGTCTTCTAAATTTTGAATAAATCTCTCTGCTAGCCCATCTGTTTGAGGGTGATATGCTGTAGAAAATGATAACTTAGTCCCAAACAATCTATGAAGATTTGTCCAAAGTGCAGATGTGAACTTGGGATCTCTGTAACTTCTGATATTCTAAAATAATCCTGTATTAGAAACAAATCTACTCCATAGAAGAAGAGCTGTATCCATACCTGTGTCATCTTTATGACATGGTAAGAATATGTGAGTTTTTCTATATCGGTCTACAATCACTAAACAAAAATTATAGCTTTTGTCACCATTTGGAGGAATCACTGTGACCCAATCTGTGTGAACAACTTCCCAAGGGTATTCAATGGTCTCTTTTATTCAAGATGGCCACAATGCACAGCTCTTTACTTTTTCAAGAGTTCTTTCTTCTGACAGGTATCCAGAGTAGATGCTATCATGGCATTCATGAATAATGGTATTGATAAGAATTCTGCTACACATTTTCATGACACAAGAATGTTTGGTTCTGTGCAAATTATTCCACCAAACAAGTTAAATCTTCCTTCAGGATAGGAACTTTTCCAAACTTCATACAGTGCATTGACTACAGATGTATCTTTGAAGTATTTATCTAACAAGGAAGTAAAGATATGGGAATTCTTATCTTGCTTATAAGATTCTCTTACTTCTTCAACGTATTCAGTCCCCACATCAGTTATGTTAATTCCTCCAATTGGAATCTGTGGTTCTGCTTCAAAAGGTACATAAGCTTGGTTATCAGGATTATTGGCTAATTCACACCTGATATGTCCATCAGCATTCTTGTGAATGTTTCCTGCTTTATGAACAAGAGTCATGTTTCCTCTATAGTCTGGAATGGCTTTTTTTCATCTCAACATATGTCTGTTGGGAGTTTTCATGTTAAGAAGTGATTTCACAGCATTACAGTCAGTTATCACTTCAAAAACACTTTCAACAAGATAATAGTGTCATTTCTCAAGTGCCCATACCAAACATAAGCACCCCATTTGCCTTGAACCATATCTGGCTGCTGTTGGTTTGATTTATCTTGAGATATAACAAACTAATCCTTCTGTAGGTTTGTCATCAATGATTTGGACCTGATGTAGGGCTTCCCCCAATCCATCTCCACATGCAGCAATGTACAATTTAAAGGGTATATTCCAGTCAGGCATGAGGAGTAAAGGTGCTTCTGTAAGAGCTTTCCTTATCTTCTCATAAGCTTCAATTATCTCCTGTGTCATCTCAAATACTGTCTGTTGATCACAGATTCTATAGAGTGACTTGGCTAGAATTGCAAAGTATTTCAAGTTTTGCCTAGAATAGCTGGCAAATACCAGAAAAGACATCATCTATTTTTTATTCTGGGGTATTGGCTTAAGTGTCACTTCTGCCACTTTATTTTTGTCAATACCCAAGCTTAAAAAAGAAACAATAGGTCCTAATTCTTTGAGTTCTTCAAAACCAAAAATGCATTTCTTGAGTGAAATTGTCATGTTCACTACTGAAACTTAGTCAAGTACTGTTGTAAGTCTTTGAAGGTGAAAAGATCATGAATCAGAACATATGATGATATCATCAATATAAATGATAAGCCATTCTTCAGATAATTCCATGGGGAAGATGGTATACATCATTCTTTGATAATGAGATGGAGCATTCTCAATACCAAATGGCATTCCAAGATACTCATAAATACCACATTGAGTGATAATTCTAAGTAATTTCTTAGCGTTAGGCATCAAAACATTTTGGTGAAAGGCTTTCAATGCATCCATTGATGTTATATATTGGCTTTATACAATTGGGTCAAGGTTTCTTGTATTCTAGGACTGTGTGGGTATTCAAAGCTCTAAAATCTCCAACCTTCTTGATTTATCATTATTCCAAGCAATAATAACAGGTGTTGTCACTTCAACTTCCTCATTATGGCCTACCTTCCTTGGTCCACCAAGTTGGATCAACCCTTGGGTATGTTTTCCCAAGGCTTCTCTAGCTCTGGGAATGGCTGGATAAGCTGGTCTTTTAAGTACTGGAGGGTATGTTCTATCAATAATAAGAGTAATATCAACTTCATGCCCTTTTATAGCGCCTAATGGTTCATTATCAGAGGCAAATGCATTACTATATGTGTATAACACGTCAATAAGTTCATGCCTCATCTTTGGTGACAATGATGGATTAATTTGTGCTTAAACAAATTGATTAGCCACAAATTCTTCCTTATAAGTATCTTTTTTGGAAGATGGTATTGATATTTGTTTTGGCATATTGCAAAAAGCAAGTTTTTGTCTTCTATTTTCTCCAATTGTAAAATATCTGTCTCTATGGTTATTGATGTCAATACCATAGATATTCAATGAATCATTCACAAGAATGATGTGCTGGGATGTGCAATTATGCTCTTCTACGATCTCAGTTTTCATTCTTACACTTCCTGCTGGATGTGGAAATACAAGATTAGTGTCCAATATGCCCAAAGGGTACATATTATTACTGGCACTACTAAATTGTACAGCCTTTATTGGTAATAGATGGTTTTTCCATCCAAGGAGTATGGCTTGAAGATAATCTTTTCCTACAAAAGTACAAAATGCCCTTGTATCCAAATTCACTTTGGCTTCAATATCATTCATCAGGATTGATGTGATACAAGATGCTCCAGCAGTGTATCCTTTACCTCTAGCAGGCTTGGATTTACACATTATGGTATCATGGATATTGATTAGCTTATGACAATTCTCACTGTACTGTGGCAAGTGAGTATGGACTTCTGTGACCTCAAAGAAAGCTGTAATGTTTTCAATGGGATAATCCTCTACTGGTGTGTCTTCAGAGACTGCACAATCTAGGTCAGATTCTTCTTTCTCTTCAGTACACTGAACTTCCTTAATTACTTGAGCTTCATTAATCTTTGTCTTTTTGGTGCAAGTGCTGGCTAAATTTGAAGTCCTCCCACATTTATGATATTTCAAGACAGGTTTCTCAGGTCTTCTTTTCTATCTGGAAATCTTTGGGAACATTTTGGACTCCATAGGGATATTAGTCCAAGCTTTACCAATTCTTGTTCTAGGAATGATATTCTTCATTGTATTAATCTAGTCCTCTTTTGAACAGGGCTCTACACATCTGAGCTTGATAGCATGTTCCAGTTCTCTTCCACATTTTCTTAATATTTTCATATTAATCATAGTGTAAGACATATCTGGGTGTAAAGAAAATGATCTGTCTTTTTGCTTGAAGAACCAAGTAAGTGGTTAATCTTGTTCTGAGTTAAAAATTAGACTTTCAAAAGCATTTTCCATTTTAAACCTCCAAGAATTATTGGCCCATTTGGTAATCACTTCAGATTTCCACAAAGACCAATCACGTTTTCCATGATCTTGTCTCATCTTGTGATACCACTTCTTTTCAGTTCTGGTAAACAGAGAGTGTAATTTTCCCCCTATAATTTCATCAGGTATATGAAAATCTTCTCGCAACATATCAATAGTTCTGATGAACTCGATATTGTTGTATTCACCTTCACCAGAGAATGTTGGCCATTCTTCCAATTTGGGAATCTCTTTTGCAGAGATAACATTTTCTGCTAGCAAAGCGGTCAGACTTTCTTTTACAGTAAGCTTTTCTTCAGTGAAAGGTGTGGAATGTCTTGGCATATGTGGATTTGATTCATAATTCTTATGAATTTTCTCTACTTGTGCAAGTATTTCCTCTTCCAATTTCTCCCCTTCACTGTCACTGCTTGCCCAATGTGTGGCAAATTGACTTGTATTTTCAGCCACTGCCACAACATAGTCTTTCAGAACTTCAAGTTGATCATTGATGTTTCTTGTGGAAAAATCCTCCATTTCATCATTTTGGACATAATATTTACTCTCAATTCTGTGACATGTATTGGTAAGTAATTCCAGCTTAGAAATTACAGACTTATTCATTTCAGAAGAATGTTTGTCATTCTTTTTCAAGTCATTGATGTCCAAAGTTATTTTAGTTAGCTTTGCAGAAATCTTACCAATTTCTACATTAATACTAGCTTTAACAAAATGTGTTTCTCGTATTATTTCCGTGGAAAGGTTCAGTTCATCCTTTCCTGCTCCTTGGCTGTGAATTCCATAAGAGTCCTGGCCATATTGAAGACAGTTTCCATGGCTGTAGGCTCCAATTTGGGGATCCTGTACCCTTGTGGGTGGGGACTGTGCCACTTGGCTTTTCCTTTTCCCTTGCTTTTATGGTTCTTGGGACCTCTCGCCTTCTTCTGAGGTCCTTTGGGCTTGTCTTTGGACATTTCAGGAGCTGGTGGATGCCACTGTGCCTTCTGTCCCTAAAGCTGGAGTCATTTCCAACTCCTTCTTCTGGTCTATGGATAAAATACTTTGGCTCTTCAACCAATTCTATATCTTTTTGACTTTGTGTTTGCAAGAAAATGGGCTCCAACCTGCTAAGAGTCCTATGGTCTTCTTGTAAGGTGTGGATATGAAACTTTGATTAAAATCAAGTACTTTTCCTGTCCTCAAAATTTGTATAAGGTAAAATTCAATTAAAAATAGTAAGAAATATTATTTCTAAGAGAAAACACGCCTAATTTATTATTTATAACTTTATTAGTATAAAACAATAATATTATGAAAATTTATTGTTTTACCAACAATAAAAATTTATCCAAAAAATACTCTACAAGAGATATTTTAAGGCTACAAAAGAAATTTCTTCAAGAGCAATTTCAATTGGAATTAATTGAGCAAAGAACTTCAAGCAATTAATTAAAGAAAAAAGTCTTTAAAAAGAATATTAAAGAGAAAACACGCCCAAAAGTGACCAGAGTGAATTTGGAAACAAAGTGACAAAGTTTACAGTGATGAAAGATGCTTTAATTCACTTTTGGGGTGGTTCAGGGGTAAAAATGATTATAAGAGTTACAAAAAATGATTATAATGATTTTTTCACGTGGTTAAATGGATTAAAATGATTTAAAAATGGTGGTTGGAATCTTTGATTGATTGGTTTAACAGTGTTTAAACTAATTAATAAAAGGAAAAGATTCTAACATGAAAAGAAAAGTGGGGCAAAGAAGACATTCTTTTATAGCCATCAATTCTCTTACTCCAAAAGTAAATTTTACTCTTGTCAGTCGTGAAAAACATTCTGACAACAGAAAAGCCAATTATGGCATCATTGAACCCTGGTTTAGACCAAAAAAGGGCTGGTTTAAGCCATTTTTAGCCATTTTTAGCCATTTTAGACCCTTAAATCAGCCATTACTATAGCAATACCAGGCCTAAAGCCTTCAAAACACGTCAGAATGTGTGTCAGAGGCGTAGAAACCAGTTAAAACTGTTTTTATTATGATTGTTTTATCTTAAGCGTAGTTTTACCCTCTTGGCAACAGCTAAAACTACCCCAGTTGGTATCAAAACCTCATCATCAATTGAGTCCACTGACCCTGTAACTCAATTCCAGGCCAAAAGTGATGAACCTTTGCGTGAATTTTGACATCCCACGCCTGTCAGCAAGGATTTTGGGGGTCTAGCTCCCCCTTAGAGCTGGAGTTCCTTTTCCCCCCCAAATTTAATCTTTCCAATTTATTTTTCCTTTAATTCCTCATCATGTATTATACTTATAATTTACATATGTAATTCAATTCAATTGTACAGTACAATACAGTAATAATTGACACCTCATATGTAAATCAAAAGTTCACTTATGTAATACACGCGCACATTTTGACATTTCAATTGAATTCAATTGAAAATACTTCAATTCCTCATAACTTCTAAACTAAACACAACACCTCAATTTTAACACAAAAATTGATGGTTAACACCACATGTGGTGTGAATTAAATTAAGGTTTTGAGGATTTTCAACTTTTGTATTGAAAATACTAAAAATTTAATTTAAGCTTATTTAGAGTTGAGTTACAAGAATTTCACTCAGAGGTGACCCCACCTGGTTTTTTATGAGGAATCCAATGGTTAAATAATTTTTACGTATTTATTTATTGGATAAAAAGTTATAATAATTTTCTTTAACTTTTTTCCAAATTTATTTATTTTTTCACAGTTTTGTTAAAATTTCATTTTTACCTAATTTTTTCAAGTATAAATGTAATTTTATACTTATAAAATTTAATGTATTTTTATTTTTAAATTGTAATTAATTTTTTATTTTTAATATAATTTTATATTTATATTTTGATTTTTATTTTAATAATATAAATAAATTTATTTTATTTATATTAATATGTTATTTTTTATATTTGTGGTCTTTTTGGGTATATGAAATTACCTTTAAGGCTCACATTCCCTCCCCCTAAAAAAGAATATTACTTTGTAATATTGGTGTTTCTAGTCTGTCTGAATCTCCTGAGGAGTTTGGTAGCTTCTGGTATATCTTTTTCGTATAACCATTCATCTTCACAAGTTGGGTCACTGTACCTAACAAGGTATTCCTTTACTTTCTTGGTTCTTGATTTCCTTTCTTTGTCTCAATAGGAAAGTATCTGTCATTTTTATTATGTATTTCTATCCCATACATGATTAAATAGTCATTTCCCAATAAAAATGGGTACTAGAGCAATTTTACATAACAACCAATTCAACTGTGATTCTCAAATATTCCTAATGCTTTCATTGGGTTATTTGTACTGTTGAATTTTATACCATCAAGTAAGTGAAATCTTCCATTATCATATGATCCTTTCCACACTTCATCCAAGGCATGTATTAGAGAGTTGTTTTTACAGTCTTTGTTTACTAATTGGTATAAGATGCTACAATTGTTATCTTGAATGTAATTATTTGTGACCTCTTCAAAGAAGGTGGTTTTCAAGTCTGTAACACTTATTCCTTCTATTGGGATTTGGTTTTCATAACACCGGGGCGAATCTCGTGTCAATCGTCGGCGATTGACTTCACGTCAAGCAAACGTCAAGAAGGATAAAAGCCGAGCTCACGTCAAGCGAAAATCAAGCGAACGTCGAGCACACGTCACACTCTGGTCTTACACCAAATCCTGTGACATCCAATAATATTGGTTCCCCTGTGCCTTCAACTCAGATTCCTCACCACCTGATCATCCCACAACCGTCCGATGATTGGTAAAAATTACACCAGACCCGCCTGTTAGCACACACACACATCAAAGATGTCCTTCAGCCAGTCTTGATGTAGGTGGGGGGTTTGACTTCACCAGGTCATCCATGAAGTGTGCGTGTGCATGCGTGGGGGCGGGTGCGTTTGCGTGTGCGGGTGCGTGAGGGTGGGTGTGCGTGTGCATTGGCGTGTGCGGGTGCGTGTGCGTGTGAATTGGCGTGTGCGGGTGCGTGTGCGTGTGCATTGGCGCGTGCGGGTGCACATGCGGGTGTGGGTACGCAAAAGCCGATTCCGCTTCCAACATGATGATGGCGCAGTTAGAAATTTTGGATGCTGTGAAGGGTGAGTGTGTGGGTCATTTGATCATTGGACTTGGCTTATTCACACTGTACCCAATGTCAAAATAGTAAGTTCTTTGTGGCAATGTGAAATAATGGGCTTTGCTTGTCACAATGGCATGTCTCTGTCACTAAATTTTGAGGCAATTATTTCACTAGCAAAATTGCTAATGAATCTGAGAGATTTGCATTTTTGTAGACTAAATATCATTAAATAACGGCTTTATCATTACAAGCAGTCCACATGACAGAGCTTTGTTATCATACAATCCACAGTTACCTTCTAGTTCTTCTTCAGATATAATCAAGTGTCCATCATCAAAACCAACAGCTTAATAAATATTCAGATGCGGCCAATCTGGTAGGAAATTCACATCAATCTTCAAAGGTTTTAAAATCAGAAAGTTATTGTTCAGTATGCTAGATGGCTCAGAGACTTTGAAAATGCTATCAATAATACCAAATTGTCGTGAGTTGCCCCTCAGAAAACATATCACACTGTTGCTGATATTTTTGGATTCAGTTGAAAATATATTGTTCCCAATATTAATGTTTGAAACTGGAAAATACCAAGGTGAGACAATCCTTGAAGTGGGAGGACTTGTGGATTGCATGGTAGTGTCTAAGCTGATCCAATCAACTATTTCCCTTGTTGCATGAAAAGTCTGTAAGTACTCAACCAGGCAATCATAATTTTGTTGGTCATGGCGGGATGGCTTGTTATATTTATGGTGATTGAACACGGCAGGTGGCTGTGATTCGAAAAGCTGTTTTATTTCACATGGCACAGATGGGGATTTCAGGAGAACGGAAAGGTTGGAACATCAACAGATATGTTGAAGTAAGGTTTTATCTATATCATCTATTCAGAGTTGCAAAAAGTTAGTCTTATTCAGTTCAGGTGTTTAATCAATGTGAATATATTGATCTTATTAATTGACATACATATCTTGTTATTTGTTGGCATCTTTGCAAATACTCCAATCAAGCGCTCATAACCCCATGTGGCTGAGGCTTGTGCTGGGCCCCAACATTGGAAGAGTTCGGGAATATGATCAGCAAAATGATGATTTGGTTTACTTTTCTGTTTTGGGAACAGGTGTTGATTGGAAAGGCGGAATTTTTTCCAATGTTCAGAAAATGCAGTTGCATCATCTATTGAAACAGTCCAGCTTGTGGCAATGTTGATAGCACTAATCAAATGGAATGTATTCTTGGCTAGTTCATTTGCAAGTTCTTCTGACTGACCCATTTTTCTTTGAGTGTTGGCAGATTGGTGTGCATCTAATGACATCTGTTGACTGAGCATTAGAAATGGAATATAGACCTTATATAAGAGAGCCCATTCAGCGGCTTTTAAGCTACCATGAGAGGGGGAACCCATTTTGCGGGGAACTCTTGTCCATGATGAGGGAATTATGGTCTCAGATATGATTTGTCGGAGATGCTCAAGAGCCTCACCCTTGATCTGGTGATTGCTCAGTGCAGTGATATCCAATTCAGAGGGTATTTCAGAAGTGGGGATGTAATCGGCATCAAATGAAGGAATCTCCGCAGAACCACTAGATGGATGTTCTGTGTGAAGGGTGGGCATTGGGAAGTAGTTTTTCCGGGTGGAAGTAGTGGGGAGTGGCTCATTTATTATTTTTGCTGCGTCTCTTCTCAGGGAGCGGGCCTCTCTCAATGTGATTTTATCAAGAGAGCTGTTGGAGGTCATGGAATCTGAGTCTGAACTGTTGGTGTCATTGGATTTCCTGCGGGACCTGAAGTAAATTTTTGATTTCGCCTCTGGAATGCACAATTTGAAAGTTGCATGATCCTTCAAAATTCCAAGTATTAAATTATGCATTATGTCAAGATTAACCATTCTGGTTGCATCCCAATACGGAAGGTCTTCCAAAATTGAATATCGCACTCCATACTCAGAGAAAATTTCTTGTCTTTGTTGTGGGGTTTTCCGAAGCCATTTGGCAATGGTTGATTTATGACTTTGGTATGAGCGCGTGTAGTGAAATTGAGGACCAATTTCTTCAATTTGAGCTTTGTGAATGGTGCAAAAATTACAAAAGTGGTTTCCTGAATGGGAAATAAATCCAGTAAGCTTGCGCATGGCAACCACATCCGCAATGGCTGTGAGGATGGCAACACGGATAAAGGATCCTGATGGACCTGTTGAGGTGGGTGCAAAATGGTAACCTTGCCATAGCTCTTTGAGCTCGTTGATGAGTGGCATTAATAGATAATTCAATTGAAGCGCAGTTGGCTCCTTCGGACCAGGGATGATTCCTGCAACATAGACATTCTCGGGCTTCAATCTTTCACTTGGGGGGAGATTAAGACAAATAAGCATGATAGGTCCAATGCTAGCCAACCGGGTTGACTTTCCATGTGCATTAAACCAGTCCACATATATGGAGAAGGCCAATGCACCAGGAATGGACATGAATGGGGGGTCATGGATATTTCTAGTGCCAGTGAAGCGTCTCCAGACCAATCCATCCCAGACGTCACGTTTTGAGGAATCTTCGGGAGTTTGGGATTGTTGATGTTGATGCAGAATGTCCATAATTCCAGCCCGCTGGAGAAATCTGGCAAGCCAATTTTTGAATGGTTGATAAATGAAATGTTTTGTTGGTATAAATTTTTGCTTCATGTTGGTTGTGTTTTGGGTGTGGGGTTCAGATGAATAGATGAATTTGCCTAATGATTGTGTGCAAGGGGGATCATGATCATTTGGGTCATTATGGCGTTGACAGTGGGGTTGGTCAGTTGTGACTGATTCAGTAAGGCCATTAAGAGAGAAACATTGAGGACAACATATATAGTTTTGAATCACTGGCTCCAATTGGAGATGTTCAAATATGGTACTCAGATCTTGAGGTATATGGAATGCAGGAGCGGGGGGACCAGCTGAGCTTGAGATACTGGACTTGATCAGCAGGTTCAGGGCGGGGTTGAGTATGCGTGAAGCCCTGCGGGGTAAATTATACCTTAATGATAGAATGGCAGATATTATCATTCCTAGGTCTTGTGGGGGAAGGGTTTGACTGCCACTATATGGTTTCTGTGCAGTTGAATTGAGACCCACTGGAGTTGGGAAAGTGCTTTGGGTCAAACATGAATAATCAGCTGGGAAGATTTGATCCAATAGAATTTGTGGGCACCCAGATCCTGATGCAGAAGTAGGGATGTTTGGAAGAGATTTGGGTGCAATGGTTGATTTGAGCTTTTTAATGTGCTGTTTATATTGGAAAGGTGTGAAGGCAACTCCTTGCCTATCACCCTCAGGGGAAGAGTGTGTTTGAGTTGAGCAGTGTTGACACATGCATATACGCATTGAGGAATATGGCCGGGTTGTCATTGTTGCAGGAATTGGGAGTACGGTTGGTTTGTGTATAAATATCTATGGTTGATGTGAAAGTTTTTAGGAGTGTTATTAATTGGAAATAAAATTCAGTGATTATTTATGAAGGGGGAGATGATTTGAGCCAGCTGAGGATTTTATCCCATTTGTAATGGAGCATGAGCTGCAGTGGATAAAGTTTAACATGTCTCATCTGGATGGCGGAATTGGTTAGGCGTTTAATTGGGTAAAATGCCATGCTGCTCAATGCTCATACATATTCTAGTTTATTTACACATTGTGATAGTGCGGGTTTGACCATTGAGGGGGTTCCATTAGTGAAGTGTTACCATTGAATTGAGGGGATTAACATTTAATCCATGTATGCTGGCACGCCATCGTACATGGTTTAAACCTTATTACAGACATAACTATATAACTCTATTACATAAGGGGTTGGAGTGCAGCTAAAGTCTTGGTATTTGGTTTGAGTGCGGCAGGCTTTGAATCAGTTGGAATGTGATTTGGATTGTCTTGCCTTTCGGGAAAAGGTGATGTCTCTTTTGTGGGTAAATCCTTCATGAATATACCCCTTTACAGATGTACAATGTTGTGGAATTTCAATGCATATATGGGCAGTTTGGATAATTCACAAAATGTGACAATGGGGAGGCATAAATGGTACTGAATATGATTACTTATGAATGATGGGTCCCCTTTGAGATCAAGGAAATATCACATTATATGTTGGTAGGCCGTGCAGGGTGGTTTCCGACAAAAGCGGAGGAGCTCAAGAGGGGGCAGGGAGGATTCTCTGACTTCCACACAACACTTAGTTCCAACTATTCATAGAATTTCTCTATTCTAAATTTGAAAAGATTTCATCTCATATCACTCTATTTTATCATAATACTGAGGTGTTTTATCTAGTTAAAAATATTAGTGTACTTTTTCGGCCCTTATGTCATCTTTAAAGTCACATAAATCCCGTTCAGGTTCTGTTCATGACTCAAATAGTGAATCTAGCATAGAATATGTTCAAACACAGTCACCATTGAGTCCCAACATTCCTCTCACAACCCCTATCGCATCCTCAATGAATGTATCAGGTCTTAACATTGATGTGGGCAATCCAAAGGCTCCAACTTCAAGCACTTGGTCGATCCCAAATATTTCCGTCACTCCAATTCCCCCGAATCCCACTAATACACAAATTCATGTGTCTCAGGGGCCAGAAGGCACACCTCAAATCTCCTCACACGCTAATCCCCAATCAAAATTTCCACGTGAGTTCCTCCTTAATCCCGGTCAGAATCCAGTCGCATCCCAGGATCCCTTTGGCCAAAGCAAACAGCCAACCCTCAATATTCCATCAGGATCGCAGGTTCATGTGGGTGATGAAAGGCGCGTGGATGGGGGGCAACGAAAAAGACCTTTGGAAAATGTATCTTGGAGCGGTCTGTCGGAGGGAAATCCAGTATTGACGCTTCATCAAAGTAAGTCATTTGAATTTTGGAGTAGAAACTTATTCACAATTTGATATGTTTGTTTCATGGGTTAGATATGGCACCTAAAGGCAAGTCAGTCCGATCTCAGGAGCCAATTGAAGATCGTGAGGATGACCAGTCTTCATTAATGTTTTGATGTGTTAACTGATGATTTGCATAGCAGGGGATGAACTTTATGTGTCTTCACCTCTGGTCCATAAAGAGAAAGTCACTGGACGTCATCATCCATATGCCTCCAAACCAAGAACGGGTCATGCCAGTACATCAAGAGCAACAATGGTGGATGATGAGGATGAGAACATGTCTCCGACTCAAAGTGAAAGAAATGATGAACCAAGGAGGGACAATTTCACAGCGCATGAGCAAGGCACTCAATCAAATAGTGAGTTCACCCATCCTCAGCTGGGCCTCGCCCAGAGTATGCTTGAACAATCCGAGGTCAGACAGCAAAGGAACCAGGCCTGCAAAGCTCACAATGTGGCGAAACGTGCAAGCCAGAAGGAGCAACAAAAATGGCTGAAGGCAGAACTTCCAGAGAATGTCCATGGAATGAGATCAGCAGTACACGCACATTGCCTGTTCCTACTCAAAGTTAGGGATAAGGATTTTTCCTCACTACCAGCACCACCCAGCACAGAAGAGCGTGAAATTGCAATTCAAGTGGCTGGTCATCTCGGATATGTCCCCGAGGATGTGTTCAATGCGCCATCAACACAGGTTCAGTCTCAGGGTTTCCAAAGCTACTGCGAAAATGAGCTGCACAAGCTAGGACTAAAGCGATTCACTTGGGACTGGGAGAGCTCATGGCAACATCCGTTCAACAAGCTTATGTCTATGGTGTTTTACCGTACATTCCGTCTCGCACTTGTCAGCACTGAGTATCATCACTACTGTTGGAACAAGGATCATAACAACTATGGGGTCGTGGCGGCTTTAATGGAGCGATATTTCACTTATTTGAAAAGAGAATGGAAGTCTATTCAAAAGGATGCGGAGTATTTGGTAAAAAAGAAGGAGAATCAAAAGCTTGCAAAGATTCGTCAAAGAGTTAGTTACTGTATCTCTTCTTCATTGTGGACCAAGTCTGATGATGATCTACTTGATTATGTGCAGACCTGTGAGCGCCGTCGTGAATGGTGTGATACGGCTAAATTTCCCATTCTAGCATCACAATTCAATGACCCTCGAGTATGCTCAGATACTGAGGAGGTACTGGAAAATGGCCGTCAAGTTTACCGCAAAGTGGGATTACGCTGGCGCTCCCAGTTATTTAATGATTTGGTATTGAAAATGGATAGAGACATAGAGTTTTGTAATCGGATTAAAAAAAAGGGTAAAAAAACTATTGATAGATTGCCAGAATTACGATCGACAGATGATGGTGATATTCCGGAAGGCCTATCATTTCAGGTATTTGATCAAGATTGGCTCAAAGGCTGTAGTAAGATGCAGACTAGCGCCCTCAAGATACTTGACATGCCAGTTATTAGGCCTAATGGTGATGCTCTGCAATAACTTAGTAATTTGTCACGGTATAGCACTGTGACAAATTAAAATTTTGTGAATTATTTGTGCAGGTGTAATAAAATCTGATTATTATCTCTTAAGGATGCAACAACTTGCTAAATATGTTAGAATATAGACAATATGAATTGAAATGTATCACCGTCTCCCTTGCAATAATACTCTATTGCTCATTTTCATTGAGGAAATATTGAAGTTCGATCCAGCTCATGGTGTTCATAATTGTGGACCTGTGCCAGAGTCAACAGGAGTTATCAACTTTGTCAATCACAAATTATATAATATCAGTAAGGCTCACGCAGTTAATGATTTTTTCTTTTCTTGGACCTATTGGTGATTGGAATATGGCATTCCCATAAGGAAGGATTTCAGAATAGTAATACAATCAAGTGAAAGATGAGGTTGAAAGGTACCTTCCGCATATTGACCTCAACTGAATGAGGAGTGATATAGTGGATGACCTGTACAGGTCGTTGTTGGCCAATACGATGTAGACGATCAACAGCCTGAGCCTCAATGGCTGGGTTCCAATTAGGCTCCTGGAAATGTGGATGTCAGGGTCCGAAAATCAGGGGAGAATTTTGGGGGCCCCTCACCATTAAATAGACTATATTAGCACAAGTTATATTGAGGCCAGTTCCAGCCGCGGCAATGGATGCAATCAGTACTTCACATTCAGGATTATTGAAGAAATTCTCAAGCGCCTTGTCCTGCGCTCGTGGTGTAATTGTTCCATCAATTCGTGCTGAAAGGATAGAGTGATGGGCAAGAGCAATACCAATTCTACAATATAAAAAAGTCAGATGGAGTCAATTGGTAATGGATGCATATTAGAATTAATGCACAAATCTAGAAATTGGGTCCATTGGGTATAAACCACCGATTTCGTTGGACCACACCTTGTTTGTTTGTTCTTCATTAAGCTTTGTAGGAGGTGTGCAATTTTACTACTCATCATGCATGTTTCCACATCCACAATAGTTTGTGTGATTCTTGGGGAGTTATCCTGAGTGCTCCTGCCCTTGGGGTCTTCCAGCTCCGCCTCCGCAATTGTGTTAAGCATGATGTGATGGTTACAACATATTCGCAGCTTATTAATATTTCTGAAAAACTCTCCTGGTCCTTTGCTTTTGGATGATAGGAATTCTTCATATAATGTGGAATATTCTTGCTGCATGGTCGGGTTGAGTGGGAGCAGCTCATAATGATGGCTAATAGTGGGGAGAGATTCGAGATGTGTGGTTTTGGTGCGGCGCAAACTTAAATGCCGCAATGCCAAATGCAAAATATCATTGCAACCTTTTGAAAGACTACTCAGGATGAATGGTGACCAATTATCTTGATTGGCGCTCTGGGGTTGAGTGATGAAGGATATTATGCCCAAAAGGTCATAAATGGTGTTGTGAATAGGTGTGCCCGTTAAACATATTCGACGGGATGAAAGGAGGCTATTAATGGCACGGTGAGTGGCAGTGTATTGAGAGCGAATATAGCTATAAGAGGGGGCAAGGGTTATTGGATATAAAAGGTAATTTGAATCATTTAAGCTCAGCCACTCACTGTGCTTCATTCAAGATTATACGATGCCAATTGATTGGAAAAATGAATGATGTAGAGGGATTGGTTTGCTTAAATTCTTGGGTGATAGTATTGTAAGAAGTGATGATGATATCATATTTTAAGATGTCGGCTTGGGATAATGAGTGACGAGTGGGACCATGGTAGATTTTGGCATGCAGTGCTCCAGCCTGAGCATGCTTGGATATTTCTGATTGCCAGTTGGTAATTAAGCGAGGGGGGCAGATGATCATGGTGGGCGTGGAGCGATGGGGGTTTGCAATCATCCGCTCCTTGGAGGTACCAATTAGAGCAATGGCCTGAATGGTTTTACCTAATCCCATATCATCCGCAAGCAGTCCTCCAAGAGGGGTATTGGTCGAAAGGGATTCAAATGAGCTAACGACCTTGTTTGTAATGATGTGCCTGGCATTAAAAGTGGATCCTGGGGGTGAGGTTGCCCAAAGGTTACGGGCTGATTGGCCATTGGGGATTTCTCGATCCCAGAGAAAAGCTAGTCCGGTCTTTTGATGAGGGAGGAGGGGGGTTTGAATAATGGAATGGGGCGGGGTCATCATGGGGAGGTCTGATCCACTGGGTAATTGTATCAGTTTTTGCTTGGAAATCAATGATGAAACAGCAGGATATGAAGCAGGCGTCGAGTTTGAAGCGGGAAATGTCGGAGTAAAAAGTTGACATTGACAATGAGTAGTACAGTCATATTCTTTGGGCATTTTAAGCTTGAAATCTTGTGTTTGAAAGCTTTCCATTATGAATAGAATGTTTGGATACCATGTGAAGAACATCAATGCTAGATTGGGTTTCTGAGATGAGGAGGGATCATTGGCATCAGTCATAAATACTCCCTCAATGAATAATATTTGAGTAGGATTGGATTGGCAATTTTCAATCCATGCCCCACCAGGACCACAGTGCATGAACGTTTTGGGTGCCCCAAGGAATGGTATCAACGTTTGGGAAAGGGTTCCCGGGAGAGAGCCAATAGCATGCTGGTGATTGGGGAGATATACGAATATGTTGTGTTGATTGTGCCATAGGATAATCCAAGAACCTAAGTGGGAATTCTCAGGCTTTAAGGTTATATCACTATTTATTTGAATACGAATATTAATCATCCCAATGCAAAGTGGTTGTGAAGGGGTTGACATGATGGCTATTTTAAATTATTTGGGGACAGTTGGGAATTATATGATCGAGAAGGGTTAGCTAAAGGGAATGAATAGGAATAAGCGCAGGTGGGGAACTTATATGAGTGGCAGCAACAGGCCAAAAGGGGGATGGCCTGTGGTTACGTGCATGGTCTTGATGGAGGTGGGCCTCTTGGGCTCATAGTTTTCATATCCGATTTGGGGCATATATCAAGGAAAGGTGGCCAAAATGTGGGTGCACCATTATGACTGCTGGATCTGCAGCGAGTTACGAAACATTTGGTGGAGCAAGGCTGACATTAGCACATCCGAAATTGGGTGAGTTGTAGCAGCTTATTGTGGAGGGCATATTAGAGGCATGCGGTCATGTTCGCTGGTGTGACAGCGAACAATGAGCGTATCCTCCCCAGGTTAATTATTCACAGGGACCTACTGGGCAATGTTGGCAGTTTCAAAGGGCAATCTCACTGTGGGGATGTTTGTGTGTGGGCGGGTGAGATATGTTCGGTGGCATGCCACCGAACATGACTTTGGTTTGGCCTGAAGTTTTTTGCTGACTGATGCATACTGGGCTTTCAGGGGGAATGTGTGGGATGATCAAAGGGGGCGCCAGCCGTGAGCTGTGATCCACATATACATTCACCCCTATGGCATTTGAGGCGAGTACTAATCCACCAAGATTGGCATCCGGGTCTTTGCCTCACGTGAGTACAGAACTCCGGAGAAAGAGGCCACACGCCCAAGGGATTTTTTGGCTGCAAGCCAGGTGCCACAACTTGCGCGGGGCGTGTGAGAACGTAAAGAAAATGACCCGCGGTGGGAGATAACCACGCCAACATGACCAGCCTCAGCAATCATAGGCTGGGATTGTTAATATAATGTGGATGAGGCTGAAGCAAATCCACACTGATTGGCCTCAGGTTTCCACGCGCAAGCGGGTGAGCGTCTGCAGTCAAGCTGACAACCCGAGCAAGAAAATACGCAGCTGGAAGACTGGCAGTAAAATGTGTTCCAGGCGTGTGAAAGTTGCCTGCGTATGACCCATCGGGGGTGCATATGAAAGCGTGTGGCTGCCAGACAATGAACAAGCGGGCCAGTCAAAGTTTGCCCCAACAATGGCACCAGAGTGAATCCACTGTTTGTGTATGACCCAAATAACAAGTCATCCCATTATAACCCACTTACATTAGCTTGTATTACACCCGCATCTGTGCCATAGTTCGGCAGAGCTCTCGAACAAGGTGCATCAAAGGCATGCAGTTGAGATATATGACTCGATGGCTTGACGTGATTGCATGTTACATTGTTGAAAAGCTTTTTGCTCTGCCCCGCAGTACACATTTACAAAGGTGTACTGCGTACTACAGTGTCGACTGTACTGTACAGATCAGGAAGGTGTAATACTACTTGAGCCTGCATGCACCTTCCGATCGTTTGCATTTACGTAGCTCATGTGCCACATGCTCAGCATTGCGTTTCACCCGATTTGCACACGCAAGCTGAGCATGTCATGGTCAAAAGCACCGTGTGAAAGTGCTCAGTAAAGCCATGGAATGAACTAATTCTGCAATAGCTCACTGGAAGGCTCAGTTTGGAGCACTTCACCAAAGCGTGTGAAATGCTGCACCTTGCTGAAATGTCATCCGATGCTGTGCCAAATGCTCAGAGTGCGCGCATACAAAAACGACTGAGCAATGGCTCAGCATGGTGCATTTGATATTGTTATATCTATAGCTCAATCACTGTGCAATTCCAATGTTCAGCCACTGAGCATTTCAATTATGACCCGAAAGCAAACCTGAGCAATGGGTCGAGGCAAGCTCACGCTGTATTCACTTGTCTTACAGCCCCCCCCTTTGTTCACATACTATTACCAGGCCATATGGCCGGTAATCTCGCCGCGGTCACTTGTGACCAAATGCACCGGGTGCTTTTCTGCATGGGTCACTTGTGCATTGCACCCACAATGCACATTCAACATGGGCCTCACGACCACCCTCCTGGGTGATCGGGTGACTATTTAAGGAAACAAAGGGGATGTGACTGAGCTTGACAATTCAATAAATTGCAATACTCAGCGGTGCATTTGATATTGTTATATCAATTGTTCAATTACTGTGCAATTCAAATGTTCAGCCACTGAGCATTTCAATTATGACCCGAAAGCAAACCTGAGCAATGGGTCGAGGCAAGCTCACGCTGTATTCACTTGTCTTACAGCCCCCCCCTTTGTTCAAAGACTATCACCAGGCCATAAGGCCGGTGATCTTGCCGCGGTCACTTGTGCATTGCACCCACAATGCACAATCAATAAGGGCCTCACGACCACCCTCCTGGGTGATCAGGTGGCAATTTAAGGAAACAAAGGGGATTTGACTCAGCATGACAATTCAATAAATTGCAATACTCAGCTTGACAATTCAATGAATTGCAATACTCAGCCAGACCCCCATTGTTCTTCTGCCTCACGCGAGCATTTCACCTCCCAGTTGCAGCATTTGCTGAGACTCAGCTTCAATTTTGCCCACACGCCTTGAAGCTGAGACTTTTGCGGGTGCTGCAACTGCTGAGATCGTCTCAGCTTCACCTTGGTATAAAAGACCATCTTCACACGACACGCACTTCACTTTCTTTCTCACCCGCTCCACTTCGTTCAACCTCATCCGCGTTTGTCCTTCTTGTGCGTATTCCCCCTCGTCTTCCTGCCTTTCCAGTCTTTTCTTTCGCACTCAACTAACCCCACTCCCCTTCCTGCTCGCTTTTTGTTTTTCCTGCTAATACTTTCAGAACCCCACTTCTATCTACTTTGTACGTTTTCTCCAATTAAACTTTAGTCAACATTATGTACCGATTTTAATATTTTTCTTTCTTCACGACTTCCTTCCAGACTTTTAAAAACTTCCGACTAGAGCGTCTTTAATTTGATTCCGTTTTATATTTATATAAATCATCGTATGTCTTCCTTTTCTTTCTTGATTGCTTACTTTCTATTCAGTTACTAACCTGTTTTGTTTTGTTTTTAGATGTCGTGCACGTTATGCACCAAGCGGGGTATCCCCTGCATTCGTTCCTCGACGACGAACGACGCTTGTGATGCTTGCCGACAAGCACACAAGAAATGTTCGTTTGTTGTCCGCCCCTTCCGACCACGAGGCCAGACGAGTTCTCGCCCAAGACGCCCTCGCGAGGACTCCTTTGTGGTCGACGATGATGAAACCATTTCCAAGCGTGAATGGACGCCGGGCCCCCAAACAGGCCAACGGGAACGATTCCGGACAATTAGCCCTGTCCCCTCCAGTATCGATTTGTCCACTCCCCCTCCTAGGCCACCATCCAATGGTCACTTCACTCCTCGACCGGAGCGAAGTGATTATCCGGCCGATGAAGGATGGCGATGGCGAGAGGACATTCGAGCTTGGGCTGATCGTCACCATGTCTTATCACCGATGGGATTCAAACGCCAAAGTAAGTTTTATTTCTCCTCTTTATCTCATTTCTCTTCACGCAATAATACTGACTTTTTTCCATTACTCATAGAACCAAACCCCCCAAATCCCCCCGACACGACTCTCCCATTCCCAGTTTGCCTCGCGAGCAAACCCCCCGGCAACCCACTCCAGGCCCGAGTGGCACCCAATGGTCTGAGGAATTATTCCGTGGTAAGCAGCCAAAGTTTCATTTCATTTTCACTTTCACTTTTGAGTCGAGTGAACTGACACTTACTCCTTTTTTAGAACCCTCCCGAACCAAAGAGCCACCTATTCCTGGCCCGAGTCCATCGTCCCGACCACCTGAGGACGATACGACTCGTGAGCCAGAACCTGAGGTGGCTTCTACGCAATCCACGGAGGAACCTTTTGGTAAGTCACCACTTCTCCTTCTTCACTCTTCTCAACTTTTCCTCACCATTTTTTCAACCGTCTCCAGATCGTCCCGCCACTCCTCGCTCGATAATCATCATTGACGATACGCCCGTGGGATCCCCAGTTCCCCATCCCCCTCCCCCTCCCCCTTCTTCTTACCCGACTCGCCCACCTTCCCCTTCCATTCCCCCCCCCTCCACTCCAACCCCGGTTCCCTTCCAGTGCCCCCGAGAACCCCAACGCCTCCTCCCCCCCGGTGCCAAGCTCGTCTCATTCCCACGATGACGCTCGCCAGGAATTCACCGACCTGCGACCGACCCTAATGATTCCTCGAGCAATCGTCCACTATTCGATCAACCAAATCTTGTTGGAGCATTGTCGCTTGCTCCACATGATTCCTTTCGTGGATGCAACTCATCGAAATGAGATGCACCGGGACTTCCGGGACGAACTAAACCGCCTCCTTGCCCAGGCACTGGAGGCTTATCCAAAGGAGGACATAACCGGGATAGTCTCCAAATTCCTCGAAAAATAAAAAATTAAAAAAAAAAAATCCCATTATTTCCTCTTTTTATTTTTTGTAATACTTTCTTTTGAATAAAATATTTGTCTTCAATTATTGTTATGTTCAAATTCTATTACATTCTTTGTTCACGTAAAAATTACTTATTTCCTCCTTAGAGAAAAACCCTGATTGCGTGAGAATTATTTTTGTAAGTGCCCCACCAAGAGTTTGAGTGAGTATTTGTTTTCGTGAACCTCTTTTTCACAAAATGCGCCAATAGTTGCCGTTATCCTCTCCTATATTTTCTTCTTCCATGGTTTAGAGCCATACCCATTCCTAACTGTAAAAAAGCGGGAGGTTCCCGTATGTGAGCAATCGAGTCCAGATTCGTGAAACATGGCCTTTCCTATGGTCACACGCTATTAGTCTTACTCATGTATTGAATTGTTTAAATTGTCTAGAACCTTCACAAGCGTAAGGATTGGCGTGTGACTTGTCGGGAGGCTTCACAGGCGTAAGGATTGGCGTGTGAATTGTTGGGAGCCTGCACAGGCATAAGGATTGGCGTGTGAATTGTTGGGAGCCTGCACAGGCATAAGGATTGGCGTGTGAATTGTTGGGAGCCTGCACAGGCGTAAGAATTTGTCAGCATTGTTGGCAACCTTCCCAAGCGTAAGGATTGGCGTGTGAATCGTCGGAAGCCTGTACAGGCGTAAGGAATTTTAGCACTTTTGGGACCCTCCCCAAGCATAAGGATGGGCGTGTGAATTGTTGGGAGCCTGCACAGGCGTAAGAATTGGCGTGTGAATTCTTGGGATCCTGCACAGGCTAAAGAAAATTTCAGCATTGTGGGGAAGCTTCACAAGCGTAAGAATTGGCGTGTGAACCGTCGAAAGCCTGTAAAGGCGTAAGGATTGGCGTGTAAATTTTCGGGAGCCTGCACAGGCCCAAGGATTGGCGTGTGTAGCGTTGGCACCCCGCATAGGCGTAAGGAACTTTCAGCATTGTCAGAACCTGCACAAGCATGAGGATTCGCGTGTGAAGCATTGGCATCCTGGACAATAGCAACAAACCAGGACAGATGTACGATGGCATGCCACCATACATAATCCACTTCACCCCTTTTTCATGTGAGACACCCCATCTCCCGCACTCGAATCCATCCAATCCTGGTGTATATTGTCCTCTGCCTTACCTCACCATTACTTACCCAACCCACTTGCAAATCTCCTCATTCTTTGAATCGGCATGAGATTGTATTACCATCCCTGATTTGATAGCCCGCTCTCTCGCCAATCTCATAATAGCCATTGCTTTTTTGCCGCATTGTTTTTGCTAACCTGCTTGAGCATTGTGCGGACATACCCACTAGTGTCGTGCTTTCATTGTCCTGTGCTGGATCAGTATAATGAACAAATGTACTACTGGCCCACACTACCTGAATGAGCCCATGACATGTGGATAGATCAATCCAAAAATGCTCATTTGGGAAAATCAATTTTCCCCCTGTACACCGCTTTGACGCATCTCTTTGAATTTGGCCGGTCCGCTTATCAGCTTGAAACCACCATCCCGAAGCATACAGCGATGCATCCTTATCAACATGAGGTGCGTTTTTGAATCCATTCATGGTGAAAGTGAGTGCGGAAGCGAACTCGAATGCACCCTGATTTGCCGGAATATCGCCTTCATAGTTGACTTGATCAAAAGACGGAACCCCCAATGAGTTGTAGCAATTTTGAATCTTCTGAAATAAATTATCCCCAACATATCATAAGGATTGACCTAGAATGCGACCCACTGAGCTAAGATTGGCACCTCGGTCCCGCCATTCATCTTTTGCATTTTCAATTTTGCCAGCACTACCATACAGACCAAATTGTTCATTCTTCGTGGTGCATTTGCGCCACCCAATCGCGAACATAAATCCCTCCAGTAATGCTCCATTTGTTGCAATAGGGTCGGTGAAACTCTTTTCGCGAAATAGGAATTGTGATAATTCATCCCATTGATTGACCTCGACTTCACTCATTGTTGTGAATGGTCGGAATTCGACAAGGGCAATGAGTAATCCGGTTGAAGAGAAAATTGCCACACGCCCAAAGTGAATGCGTTTGATCTGATTGACATCCACAAGCCTCCGAATTTCACTTGGGGTGATATTTGCTGATACTGGCATTGATATTTGTGCTGTTGGGCGAGAGGAGGAAAACAACCTATTCATTCGGGTCGTTTTGCACTCATTTGTCTTTTGGGATCTGCTACTATTCCCGAGTGGTTGAGGGATCACTACGTGTTGAAGCACACAAGATATCAGATACTGCCAAGGATCTTTCTTCGGCACACATCCTTTGACTTCCCTGTTGGAGCCCACATGACATTGGCACAATCTGAACCGACTAAAGCCCATGTTCTTCAGTGGGGCCCAATGAGGGTGCCACATAAATGTGGAAGCATATATATATATCTATATATATACACTGAGATTAAGCGAGTAACTCACACTTTCCTTCCTCAGCCCGACGCTTTCTCGCGAGTTCCCTTTTACGCTCTTTTCCTTTTTTCGTGAATGGCATGCTTTCAGCAGAAAATGAAATGAAACCGAATGATTACTGATTTCTTAATATCACCTAAATTGGATTGCGGTGGATGAATCTTTTTTAATTGCGGCTAAAAAGAAAGCTCACGCCTGACCTTGGCAAATTCACGATCTCAAATACCTGAACCTGAAAATTGCAGTGGATAGTGCATTATTCAATTTTCCACATTGATGTTCCCATGCAATCACTTTCCAATCCAACCATTTGGAATATTGCAAGCACACGCAAATGCAATATGCATCCTGCTGCGGATCCCTAGCTATCCTAGTCCTCTTGAAAGACACAGGAACATTTGGCCTATTATGGGCTGGCGGGAAGTGATAAACGCGACTTCCCACAATGCACCCGGGTGTGCTACTTGCGGGCACATCGCCTGACTCAGCTTGCGTCTTGTCGGAGTCTTTGCAATGATGTACGGAGGCATGCCGCCGTACAATTACTATTGGTACTCAGACTGTGGCATCCGGGAAGTAGTAGGATAGGAAGTCATGATTATTAAATTCATAAATAACTTTGCAAAATTCAATTACAATCTATCTAGTACAAAGCTAATGTAAAACGGGTCAATCCTGGTTGTGAGCTTAGCTGACCTGGGTACCGTCAAGGTGACCTCATCACTTGAACCAAGCCCGCGATTTGCCACCCAGGCATCACCAAAGTCTAATACTAAGCATCGTGCAAAATCAAATCTAAGAGGTACAGTGGGGTTAAAAGACTCTGATGAGAAGAAACTTTTATTCAGTAAATTACATATATACTTATTAGTACGTAGCCACACTGGCTCCACTAGATTTTTGCCCTCTGAAAGTTTTGCGGAAATGTCAATTAGTGCTAAAGCCCCTTTAACTGAGCTTGTTCTCCAGTCATCTGAGCATACCATCAAACCACGAACCCCCGCCGCACAGAATGCCGCTAATATACCATAGCAAATTCGATTGATTCCAAGATTCTTGTGACACGCCAAAGGATCTTTGATGGCCTCATTTTTTTTTGAGTTCGTGAGTTTGCCTTTGATGCCATTAACTTCGACCTTTGTATGTGCACGTACCATGTTGTATGCAATCATCAAATGGATAACTGTATCCATTAGATCCTCCAGGTTCTTGTGCAGCTTTGTGGATATCTCATTGTCAGCCCCGCCACCTTCAATTCTGAGTTGGGTTGCACGTTGTTTTGATTTACTCAAGCAGGAGGCAAGGTATTCAACTGCTCCCCGTTCGAGTCCAAGAGGATCGGTCGAATTTGATGTTGGTGCAACATATGGTTTGGGTGCAATCACATCGTATGAGACTAAACTAATGGATTCAAACATAACATTTGCCCAAAAATGTTTAACTGGATTGGCGGGGTAAAGAAGGCTCTGAACCATTTTGAAGAAGGAGTGTTCAGATTTTGCGAGATTATCTGGAGGTTTAGCTGATTCCTTCATCAATTTGAGATTCCAAATGTTGTGATCAAAAAACGCTTCTGTTTCGGTTGGCTTAAAAAAATCTAACCCTGTATATTGCAATTTATATCACCAGTCAACAGCCAATAATCAAGTATCATGCAAAAAGATAAAAAAAACTCACCTGCCATCTCAAGGTCCTGCAGCCAAGCCGACATTTTAAGATCTCGGTTACTGATCACCTTAATACCAACGGGCAGGAATGTATGAGCATCCTTTGTTGGTAAATTGTCCCATCTATTTTTGTAAATCCTATTGATATTATCAAGCCCCCTTTTCCATGATTGTTGAGTAATATTGGAATGATAATTCAAAACGCCTGCAAACTCTTCCATGCGGGATAAAAATATTCCTTGAAAATTCGCAGCGGATGACACTTCGGGCTCAGCGTTGGGAATTATATCAGTCATATCTCGTCCCATTGTATCATGTTTAATTGTTTCCCTTTCTTGAAAGGCTTGAATATTCCAAGGAGAGGCGGGAGGGGTTGCATCATGCATTGTTTCATTGGGTATTGGGGGACTTTCTGTATGTGGAGCTTCATCATGGATTGTTTCATTGAGTATTGGGGAGGGTTCAGTATGCGGAGGTTCATTATCAATATGGTCCCCTTCAACATTGATAATTTCATCACCTTGATCGCGAGAATCGTTTGCGGCTTCAAAGGTACGGCGTTTTTTGTTTGTTTTTTTGGTCGCATGTATATTTGGTCTTTTTCCTAATCCTTTGCCTGGAAATCCAATTACGACTCGAGATCCTTCAGGTAGAGATTCTCCCACCTCCACACCTGCCCATATATTGTAAGCAGCTATTTTTATCAATTTTGTTTTGAATTAGTCATTGACTTACGGTTCAAATCCATTTTGAGCAGGCTCATGGCTTCAGCAATCTTTTGACACACATAATCAGGAATTTTACTATCATTTTGGATTTTTTCGAGCCTTGGGATTGTTTGAGCAATGTTGGAGACAAATTGTTCCTTGGATATAATTTCCACCTCCCCACTGAAAATTACATCATCTTGCCCATCATCTTCTGTCGGTGCACAAGGTTCAACAGTCTTTTCCTTCTCATAACTTTTAAAATTCGGTTTCTGAGAGCTTGGAGGCTGCCCTGAAATAAAGGCTATGACACAATATCAGGTTTTGAGAGATTTGAAATATTCAAGATGGATGCATACTCACCTTCCGGAAGAACTGGTGGATCTTGATTATCTTCATGTGACTGGCTCTCTACTTCAATGCCTAATTCACGACTACTGGCGATATCAGAGATTTCACTTCCACTCTCTGGGGCTGAAGTTGGTCGTTCATTGAATTCTGTTGAATTTCCCGGGGTTCGGGCCATAGCGGAGGTAGTTTATTAAGCAAATAGATGGTGACGAGTTGATTGATAACTTGTTTGAAAATTTTTTGATAAAAGATCCAAATTCAAGAAAAAAGGTGCAAGTAAAATAATCGCATTTGCAAAATGCAATTTGTCGGGAAATTGAAGGAGGCGATGTTTTGCAAATTATTTCATATCATGCAAATGAAATCACTTCCCTGTGAGACATTGAATAAAGTTGACTAGTGAGAAACCTACTAAAGTCAACTTTTGAACTATTCAATGCTCATGAGGTAAGGACTAAGCAAAGTGTTCATTTGATTGATATGAAATAAAATGGTTTTGTCGGCAAAACAGGAGACACAATTCTTGTCTTAAATAGTCCACTTATTAGGTTTTAATTTGTGAGTCTCATGATTTAAACCCTAGCCACAACATGGTGAATATACTGACCAATATCCCCTTAGGTCCTGTTGGCAGAGAAGGCCACTCAGCATATTTCGGCAATTGCGTTCATCGTGTACGCCAACAAGCCACCGTACTGTACACTATGGATGTAATACGGAAGCGTGAGGAGGGTAACTGTTGTCGGAGGCATGTCGGGAGGGCACTACATGAGCGTAAGGATGGTAAGCAGTGTCGGGAGAATGTCGGGAGGGAGGGTAACTGTTGTCGGAGGCATGTCGGGAGGGCACTACATGAGCGTAAGGATGGTAAGCAGTGTCGGGAGAATGTCGGGAGGGAGGGTAACTGTTGTCGGAGGCATGTCGGGAGGGCACTACATGAGCGTAAGGATGGTAAGCTGTGTCGGAGGCATGTCGGGAGGGCACTACACAAGCGTAAGGGTCATCAGTGGTGTCGGAGGCATGTCGGGAGGGCACTACATGAGCGTAAGGATGGTAAGCGTTGTCGGAGGCATGTCGGGAGGGTACTACACAAGCGTGAGGATGGTAGGGGCGGGGGTGTGAAAGCGTAGCGAGTGGTGAGGACGGAGAGGGGCGGGCAGTGTCGGAGTCTCATCCGGATGGAGGGCGGTGCGGGTGCGTAAGCATGCTAAGCGTCGGGGAGGCGGAAGCCAATGAGGTGAAATTACACGAACGTTGCGCATAGTGTTGAAATGGGTTTGGGCTTTGAGTGACATTCTCATGTGACACATGTGACGATTGACGTTGTCTTGACGCTGACGTGACGTGACCCACTAAATCCAGTGACTATAAAGTGACACTAACGCGACTGAAGCAAGATTTTATACTGACCGCGGTGCGACGTGAAGTCAATCGCCGACGATTGACGCGAGATTCGCCCTGGTGTAAGTTGTGCCCCTTGAGCTTTTGATAAATCAAGTTGACTATTGCTCAATTGTGGCAAGTGGGAATAAGATTCCATGATGTCAAAAGTGGCATTGATATTTTCTATATCTTTTGAAGATTCAGAAAATATGGATGATTTATCATCTGAATTATCTTCAATTATGTCATATTCCTCAACATCAGGTCCCTTTCCAATATTAATTGCATTGATTTTCCCCCTTTTTGCACATGCATTAGCTAAATGGGTGGTGCTTTGGCAAATATGGCCCTTTTTGACTGTATCTGCAGATTTATACCCAACATTATTAGAATTTTCTTTGGGGTTTTTGTCCACAAAATCTTTCCAAGGTGTATTAAACCTTGTTTCAAGATTCACCCTACTAGAACCAATTTTTGTTCTGGTGGTTACTTCTTCTAATATATTGATAATATCCTCTGCTGAAGATTGTTCAGTAGTCCTGCTTTTGACAGCATGCTCTAAGTCACCTCCACATTGTCTCAGAATTTTTCTATGGATCATAAATTCTGACATGTCAGGATATAATGCTGTTAATCTGTCCTTTTGTTGGCAAAACCATGGTAAAGCTTTGTCTTTATCAGCATTAAATTTGGCAGATTCAAAGGCTGTTTCAACTTTAAACCTCCAAGCATCATTTGCCCATTTGTTGATGATTTGGGTTTTCCACCAAGTCCAACTCTGGTGTCCATGTGCTTGTCTTATTTTGATGTACCATCTGTGAGCTGATCTGGTAAACAAGGTGTTAAACCTGGCTGTTACCAATCTGTCTGGTAATTCAAAATCCTCTTTGATCATGTCAATACCTCTAATGAATTCCATATGGTCATACTCTCCTTCACCACTGAAGTGAGGCCATTCTTTAAGTTTTGGAACTTCTTTCAAGAGTGCTTGGCCCATTGATGGTTCCAAGTTATGAAAAGAAGTGGATAATTCATTTTTTAATTGTGAATTATCAGGATCCAATACTTGTGGATTTGGAATTCTTGTGCCCTCATTTTGATTTAGAGGTGTAGACATTCTTGGTAAGGTGTTCAGTATTTGTTCAATGTCATTCATTTTACTGTTGCTACACCTTTGGGAATTTCTGTATTCATGTTGGAAGCTTTGTATTAAATTTATTACTTCAATTTTATACATGTCTTCTTTATGTGTAAGTTCTTGCCATAGCTCTGTCTGTCTTGTATTATCAGCAGTGACTTGATTCAATTTCATTGATAATTTTGATACTTCTTCTTGTGAAGCATCAAAACAATTTTTCAAGGCAATGGTATATGTCTTTACTTCAGTAAATGAATTTGAAATGTCATCAAGGACTTTCTTGTTATCTGTTTTGATAATATTTATGGCTTGTTGAATTCTTGTTTCAATTATATCATCAATATTGAATTTAGAATATTTATCTGTTAATTCTTTAATAATGGCAGATTGTTCATTTATTTTATTGTTAGAAGAATTATCATTATTGGAATTTTTAATTGTTCTTAAAACGTTTTCAAAACACATAAGTGTTTCATTAATTTGGCACAGACTCAGGTTGTTTGTTTTAATGTTGTTACAAATGGTTTCATTTTTATCAGAAAGATGTTTTTTCACGTCATTTATAGCATTATACAACTCTGGGATGGAATCAAATATGTCAGAAATCATTTCTGGAACCTTAATCTGGCTTCCTCCTTCTTCTGTAATTCCATCATGGTTCTGGCCATCTGAAATACATTTTCCATGGCATCCTGCTGAATCTTTGGGATTCTGTAGCCCTGGCTGTAAGGTTTTGGGGCTGGTGCCTTCCCTTTGCCCTTGTTTGGAGTTTGTGGCTGCTTTTTCACGTTGGAATTGCTGCTGCTGGCCACTGGGGCTGTTTTTGGCACTGGTTTGAGTGGTGGAGGGTTGTTTTTCCTCCATTCTAGTGTCAAAAGCATCATGTTTTTCTTCTCCATCAATGGATGCCATCCATTGAGCAATTTGCAAGTGTTGGGATGGCCCAAGAATTTTCTTACTGTCAGGTAAGAATTCATGCGATTCTTCCACAGGTCTGCAAGGATCTGGTACTCCTTGAATTTAAGTGCATTGTTGTATGCACTGTGGCTGGCTTTGTATATGTCCACAGAGGCTTGTTGTGGCGGTGTCAGCTTCTTTTGAAGGTGAAATGGTATTATCAGCTTCAGAATGACCCATTTTAGTTGTTTGGAAGTCATCAACTGACCCTTTTCCTTCTGTACCTGATTGGCCTCTGCCATAATCACGTCTATTACCTTTTTGGGAGCTGCTTGAGGGGTTGTAGCTGGCTCCTGACCTGGTTGAAGGCAAAATTCTGGTTAAAAAGGCTTAAAATAGTATTTTTACGTCAAAAAACTTACTATTGGCCAAATTCTTAGCTTTCTGAAGAGTATTACTTATGTCCAAGTTAATCAATTCAGAAGATATTGGTTCAGGTTGGTTATTTTGGGTCACAATAACAGTACTATTATGATCAGAATTAACAGTACTGGCAGGGATAATGCTGGTTACTGTTGAGGCTGTTTCAATGTTTTCTTGTCTTACCACGTTGTCAGACACTAAAATTAATGAAAAAGCCAATTAATTAAGTAAAAAAAAGGTTATTTCAAAAAAGAAATAAAAATATAAGCCTCACTTATAAAAAAAATTATTTTTTATGGATTTTTTGAATTATAAGTATTTTTTATATGTTTTTAAATTTTTCAATATAAGAAAAAAGATTTAAAAAGAGTAAAAAAATATGTCACAGGTAAAATATCATGGCTGGGCCCCCAAATGTAAGGTGTGGATATGAAACTTTGATTAAAATCAAGTACTTTTCCTGTCCTCAAAATTTGTATAAGGTAAAATTCAATTAAAAATATTAAGAAATATTATTTTTAAGAGAAAACACGCCTAATTTATTGTTTATAACTTTATTAGTATAAAACAATAATATTATAAAAATTTATTGTTTTACCAACAATAAAAATTTATTCAAAAAATACTCTACAGGAGATATTTTAAGGCTACAAAAGAAATTTCTTCAAGAGCAATTTCAATTGGAATTAATTGAGCAAAGAACTGCAAGCAATTAATTAAAGAACAAAGTCTTTAAAGAGAATATTAAAGAGAAAACACGCCCAAAAGTGACCAGAGTGAATTTGGAAACAAAGTGACAAAGTTTACAGTGATAAAAGATGCTTTAATTCACTTTTGGGATGGTTCAGGGGTAAAAATGATTATAAGAGTTACAAACAATGATTATGATGATTTTTTCACGTGGTTAAATGGATTAAAATGATTTAAAAATGGTGGTTGGAATCTTTGATTGATTGGTTTAACAGTGTTTAAACTAATTAATAAAAGGAAAAGATTCTAACATGAAAAGAAAAGTGGGGCAAAGAAGACATTCTTTTATAGCCATCAATTCTCTTACTCCAAAAGTAAATTTTACTCTTTTCAGTCGTGAAAAACAGTCTGACAACAGAAAAGCCAATTATGGCATCATTGAACCCTGGTTTAGACCAAAAAAGGGCTGGTTTAAGCCATTTTTAGCCATTTTCAGCCATTTTAGACCCTTAAATCAGCCATTACTATAGCAATACCAGGCCTACAGCCTTCAAAACACGTCAGAATGTGTGTCAGAGGCGTAGAAACCAGTTAAAACTGTTTTTATTATGATTGTTTTATCTTAAGCGTAGTTTTACCCTCTTGGCAACAGCTAAAACTACCCCAGTTGGTATCAAAACCTCATCATCAATTGAGTCCACTGACCCTGTAACTCAATTCCAGGCCAAAAGTGATGAACTTTTGCGTGAATTTTGACATCCCACGCCTGTCAGCAAGGATTTTGGGGGTCTAGCTCCCCCTTAGAGCTGGAATTCCTTTTCCCCCCCAAATTTAATCTTTCCAAATTATTTTTCCTTTAATTCCTCATCATGTATTATACTTATAATTTACATATGTAATTCAATTCAATTGTACAGTACAATATAGTAATAATTGACACCTCATATGTAAATCAAAAGTTCACTTATGTAATACACGCGCACATTTTGACATTTCAATTGAATTCAATTGAAAATACTTCAATTCCTCATAACTTCTAAACTAAACACAACACCTCAATTTTAACACAAAAATTGATGGTTAACACCACATGTGGTGTGAATTAAATTAAGGTTTTGAGGATTTTCAACTTTTGTATTGAAAATACTAAAAACTTAATTTAAGCTTATTTAGAGTTGAGTTACAAGAATTTCACTCAGAGGTGACCCCACCTGGTTTTTTATGAGGAATCCAATGGTTAAATAATTTTTACGTATTTATTTATTGGATAAAAAGTTATAATAATTTTTATTTAACTTTTTTCCAAATTTATTTATTTTTTCACAGTTTTGTTAAAATTTCATTTTTACCTAATTTTTTCAAGTATAAATGTAATTTTATACTTATAAAATTTAATGTATTTTTATTTTTAAACTGTAATTAATTTTCTATTTTTAATATAATTTTATATTTATATTTTGATTTCTCTTTTAATAATATGAATAAATGTATTTTATTTATATTAATATGTTTTTTTTTATATTTGTGGTCTTTTGGGTATATGAAATTACCTCTAAGGCTCACACTTCTCCTGACCCAGAAAGCTCTTGATGTGTAAGTAGGAGTTCATGTCCCCCTTCCAAAGGCTTGGGCATATTTCCCACTCCTCTTCTTTGGCTTCTCTGAACTAATATTTGTATTGGCATTGATAAATTCCTATTTCTTCCACTTGAAAGTGGTTCAGCCCTTGAAATATTATCATGAATTATTCCATATTCAGAATTCACATCAAATTTTGTGGGACCTTGGGGAATGGGGGGAAACTCTGGAATCCTCTAGATGTGCCTTTCTTGACAATTATTTGACACTTTTGTATTCAGTATTGCCGCTTCTGTCAGCCTTTGACTCAAAACCAGAGCACAAGCATGACAGCCAATATACCATAAATCAACTGTATAGCCAAGATACCACCAAAACATGGAGCTGAGCCAAATAATCTCCAAAGGTATCAAAAGAAAGAGGAAACTCACCCCTTTCTAAAAATATAAGTCCCATCACCATAGGACAAGAAATAACAAAGTTATTCCTGCTCAAAGTTATCTCTGAGCATAAACCTTAATTTTCACCTCTAATCTAAAATCTAGAAGGAGAGACTTAACCCCATCAAATGGGTACTCAAAATGAAGCTCTAAGCCAGGGCTATCCAATGGTACCAGCCAAACTGAGCTAGCACCAATATTACTGGAGTTATGGTCAATTTTAGGCCAAATAAGGGTGAACAAAATATTCACCTCTCATCTAACTTCTAAAGCTTTAGTGTGGGATACTTGAAGTGGGGTCTTTTTGGAAAGAGAACAATCAGGGCTATCTGATGGTGCCATCCACCTTTTCATATCTCAACTATAACAGAAGTTATGAGGCAAACAAGCTCAATACAGCTTTTTGCCCAAACCACGCCTATGTACAAAAAGCCTTTTACATGGGATAACTTTGTCATATTTAATGATAACCATACCGAATTGGGTATCATTGTGTAGAGCTCATACAGGGCTATCCAATGAACCAACGTTGAGCATGATATCTCAAAAACTGACAGAGTTATGGCTATTTGAAAGTTATAATCCCACAATATGACCAATACAGCTGTATTATGACAGGATACAGTTGTACTCTGATTATGAGGTGTCAAACAGAAGCTGAAGCTTATTTATACTTCAATACCTCATAATTAAGTCAAATACAGAGGTCCATACAGGTTCTGTACAGTTTCTGACGCGTCAGGAGCACCAGAATACACCTGTAAACTCCATTGGTGAAAATTTTCACCCTGTATAGGGTAAAAATGCCTACTTGTGGTTCTAAAGCCACATTTCAACCCAATACTAGCCTGTATTGAGTGTATAGAACCACAAACCAGCCCACAGTAGTGAAACGTTTCACTCTGTGGTCGTGTGCAGAGGTAAACCACCTCCCACTACCCCAGAACAAGATAAAAGGAGGCTTTGCCTCACCAGGAAGCAAATAAAGCATCCTGTTCTTGATATTCTTACGTGGTATAACTTCTTAAAAAAAGAAGTGGTACTCTTAGAATTTAACAGGTATACTTTAAGCTTAAGTATTGTAGGGTTTGCTATTGTAAACCAACAGGCAAACACTGCACCCAGGGCTATCAGCAGTACTCACCATCACTAAATTATTTTAGTATAGCCCTTTTCACTCATATTCTCACTCTAATATAATCATTATTTTCGTGTCACACTCAGAGTTATAGATTTTATTATCATTCCAAAGCTATATCATAGATTCACCCTGACAGCTTCCTTGTCCACATCCATCTGGTTGGACTGAATACTTTCTTCCATTTATAGCATGCACCATTTTCACGTCAATTCAAGAGAAAAAGTGAAATAAAAGGACAGAACCACACACCTTTTGGTTGTAATTTAGCTTTTTCTGTTTTGAATAAAATGCCCCTTTTTTAGCAATTTGCACTTCAATGCTCTCTTCAGATTCTGCTTCCAAAGATTCTGGACTAGCAATATATCTCTTACTGAGGTGATTACCAGCTGCACTGTATTTTAATAAACATGCTAGAGAAAGATTTATATAAGAGAAAAAAGTTTATTTTTTTGCTTTTTAGAGGATTTTGAAAAGATTTTTATAAGCTTTATTTTTTTTCAATATTAAAAAAATTATTCTTTTCAAAGAAAAAAATTAAAATTCAAGATTTTGATTCAAAATGAATTCAGAGTAACTCAAAGAATAATTTTGTAAGTTTTTGGATGTGAAAAAGCCACATGTAAAACAATATAAGAGTAAACCAAATTCCTCAATGAAAAATATTTTGAAAACAATTTCAAAAATTAAAATCATTTTAACTTCAAATTGAAATAAAAAATTATCAAATTAATATATTTTAGAACTTAAAAATATATTAATTAAAGGTACAAGGTTTAAAAAACACGGCCAGGCCCCCAAATGTAAGATGCGTCTATGAAATTGTTGATAATATTACTATTAATCAACAGTACTATGACTTTTGTGATGAAATATAATAATAGAAAATTATTATAGCCACAATTAAATAATTAAATAATTATTTCTTTTATGTCTTATACACTACTAGTGATTATAACAGTAAGCAGTAATTGTCTACAAGAATAAATTACAAGAAGATTTTAATAATAAAAACTTTTTTATTAAAATACTAAAATTATTTTAATACATAAATATCTTTCACAAGAATAATTATAAAGATAACTCTTTGAAGAAAACTATTACTAGAGAAAAACTTTAAGAATTGAGGTAAATTACTCACTATTAATCCAATTAACCTATTTAGAAGATAAGAGTAGAGAGATTTGACATAGAATTGTGGATTTAATGGATCAAAAAATGATTTTATAACAATATTACAACCATTTATAGTTTATTTCTATGATTTCATTTTGCTCTTATTGATTTTAAAAGATTTAAAACACTTAAGAAAAGATTCAACTAATGCTTACTTGTTGGTACTAAAGGTATAATTGAATAATGTGATGATTTGGAATAAACAGAAAAAGGAATCCTCTTTTAAGTCTAAGACACCTCATAAAGGCATTCCATGAAGAAAACTGAAAAACCAGTGAGTGAGAAAACAATAAATATTTTTGGATTATTGATTGCATCATCTGTTGTCACGTAAGATTGTCATAATTACTTAATTAAGGTTTTTATGTGACGGCCAACCCATTTGTGGTTAGGAATAAAAGGAGTGAAAACTGTAAATCTTCTTTTATTCCAAAATAATCATTTATTTCTCAAAGTTATCAATGTTGTTGGAAATTTCATCACAGAATGTATTTTCTGTGCATTTTTAAAGATTCTGTGTTTCATGTGGAATCATCAAAAGTAGACTGCAAGTAAGACCTTTAATTTTGCATATAAAAGTATAATTCTTTTTGGTTTTTATATGAATTATACAATTCTCAATTGGTCCTGAAGGTTTCCAAAAGATTCATTAAGAATTGTATTTTTCTACGTAGAATTGCAAACAGCAGTATATGGCTGGTTGCTATGAGGTAAATGAATGGATACTAGTCCAAAAAGGGTTTTAATTACTCTTTTGGGGTCTATCCATGGAAAGTCCTTAAGAATTGACATGGTTACAGGAGTCTGAGTTGCTCTTTACCTCCTTGGCATGTCAAAATAGCAACTTATTTGCTATTTTCTTATGATATACTGAAGTTCTGACTTGGTAACCAAGCTCTCAAAAGTTTTTAGTTTACTAATTTGGCCAAGATCAGCCATGGAACCAAGCTTTAGAGCTGTCAATGCCTCAGAGGCCTCACAAGCTGGGTACCCTGGCTCTCTTTGATGTCTTTTGTCCCCTCTAGCTATTTTCTTGTCAAAAATAGAGATTTAGGCTCAAAGACTGATTGATATCCACTATGGGTGTACCAAAAGTGCATATAAGAATACCATAATATTAAGTGCCCAAAACATGAATAACACTATTCTTAGTGTATATGTAACATGGAATTTCTCATATTCCCATTATTTTGGCTTGAAATTGAGAAAAACAACAATTTTCACTGATCTTTTATGTGGTATCAAAGTATTTTCCATATTACCACCTCAAAGAGTTGATTTGAGCTTATTCACTCTATGGAGCTACCCTAGGTGAAATTTTGGGTTGAATCCAAATCTAGCCTTAAATCCATGGATTTACTTACCCATTAAAAAGCTATTCATCCTTTCTGAAATCAAAAATGATGAATTTTGAATATATGCATGACTTATGGGTTATGCATTGTTCAGAATTTATTTTTAAGATAATTGGAGCCTATTTGGGTATGTAAAGTATACCTCAAGGCTCACATTATATATAAGAATAAAAATTATTATAGCCACAATTAAATAATTATTTATTTATTTTACTTACTATACCCTTCTAGTGATTATAACAGTAAGAAGTAATTGTCTACAAGAATCAATTAAAAGACGTATTTAATAATCAAAATTCTTTATTAAAATAATAAAATTATTTAAATATATAATTATCCTTTGCAAGAATAATTATAAATCTAATTCTTGAAGAAGACAATGAATAGAGAAAAACTTTCTTAATTAAGACAAAACACTCACTAATACTCCAAAGAACTTATCAAAAGATAATAATAGAGAAATTTGACAAATAATTGTGGATTTTATTTCTAAAAATAGATTTATAACAAGATTAAAATAATAGATAGTTGATTTCCATGATTTCATGTCTTTCTTTTTGATTGTGAAATTATAAAACACTTAAGAAAATATCTAGCTAATCCTTACTTGTTGGTAATAATGGTATAATGGAATAATGTGATGATTTGGAAAAAGAGCAAGAGGAGGCCTCTTTTAAGTCTAACACAGCTCACAGAGGCATGCCATGGGGAAAACTGAAAAGCCAGTCATTGAGAAAACATTAATTCCTTTTGGATCAATGCTTTCATCATCTGTTGTCATTTAAGATTATCATAATTACTTAATTGATGCTTTTATGTGACTACCAACCCAAATATGGTTAAGAATCAAAGGTGTAACAATTTCAAATATTCTTTTGTTTCAAAATAAAAATTGATTTCTCAAAGTTATTGATTTTCTTGGAAATTTCATCACAGGTTGTATTTTGTGTGAATTTTTGAATATTCAGTATTACACATACAATCATCAAAAATGGACTGTAAGTAAGACTTTTAGCTTTACTTGTAAAATTATGATTATTTTTACTTTTGATATGTATTACACTGTTTTCAACTTGTCTTTAAAGTTTCAGAAAGATTGATTAAGAATTGTACTTTTAATGAATGTTTGAACTATTTAACTCATTTCTACATACAATTGCAAATGGTACTATATTGCTGGTTGCTATGAGGTAAATCAATGGATACTAGTCCAAAAATGGTTTCATTTACTATTTTAGGGCTTATCAATGAAAAATCATTAAGCATTGACATGGTAAAAGGAGTCTAAGTTGCTCTTTACCTCCTTGGCACATGGAAATAGTAGCTTATTTGCTATTTTCTTATAATTTAATGAGATTTTAACTTGGTAACTAAGTTCCCAAAAGGTTTTAGTATACTAATTGGCCCAAGACCAGCCATGTATCAAAGCTTTAGAGCTGTATATGCCTAAAAGCCCTCAGAAATTAGGTACCATGCCTCTCTTTGATGTCTTTTGTCCACCTTGACTGATTTCATGTCAAAAATAGAAATTCAGGATTCAAGACTGATATCCACTATGGGTGTACCAAATGTGTATTTAGGAATACCATAATATTAGGTGCCACAAACATGCATAACACTATTTTTAGTGTATATGTAACATGGGATTTCTCAAATTCCCATTATGTTGGCGTGAAATTGTGAAAACAAAATTTTAACAATTCTTTTATGTGGTTTTGAAGTATTTTCCATATTACCACTTCTTAGAGTAAATTTAAGCTTATTACCACTATGCAGTTACCTTAAATGAGGTTTTGTGTAGAATCCAAATCTGGTCTTAAATCCATGGATTTACTTACTCAAGAAAAAATTATTCAGCTTTTCTGAAATACAAAATGATTAATTTTGAATTTATGCATGACTTATGGGTTATATATAGTTCACATTTATTTTTGAAGATATTTGTGGCCTATTTGGGTATGTAAAATATACCTCAAGGCTCACACTCTAGTTGCACAGCATTAATTCCATGTATCACTCTTATCATGAAAGGTCCTACAAAGGAATGTTTTAAATTTTTTTGGAATTTAATATTGATACAAGTACTAGGTCTCCTATTATAAAATTTTGTGCTCTGTAGCTTTTGTCCCACTTTTTGTTTGTAAATTTATAATAATTTTGCATAAATATTTTCTCATGATGTCTTGATTTATCAAGTAATATTTTGACACTTTGTGTTGTTGGGTGAATATCATCCAAGTCTTTCTTCAGAGTGTCATAAGGCAGCCTTGGATTCTTAGACTGTCTCAACATTGCTGAAGCTTCCTCAGTTTATGAGTTACTTGATGTATTATATTCCAGTTCTAGAGCTGGTATTAGGAAACACCAATCATGGGTTAAAACATCAGATTATTTGAACTCTCATCCATGAGCACATAAAATTCTGATAATATCTTCTTATGTCTGAATCATTCATTCTTCTAAGCCATCATATTGAGGGTGATAGGCATTTCAAAATGACGATTTTCCCCCAAAAAGGCTATGAATATTTGTTCATGAAGCTGAAGTGAATTTAGGGTTCCATCACTTATGATATTTGGAATAGGCCTGTATGGATAGTTTCTTTATTCCATATCATTATGGCTGTAACCATAGCTGTTTTATCCTTGCGAAAGGGTAGGGACATAGGCACTTTTCAATATCTGTCTGCTAAGACTAGGAACACATTAAGATTTATTTATTGTCTTGAGGGTAGAGCTGCTATCCAGCCCATATGGGCTATTTTCCATGGGTTTTTTGTTTCTTGTATTTGGATAATAATTTCAAATTTCTTAACTGTATCTTTTTTTTTCCTTTAGCATATGTGAAAGTTTTGGGAGGATTCTGAACCATCTTTTCTCAAATTTAGCTACCAAGAGCAAGTTGTGACTCTTTCCAATGTCCTGTCTTCTTAGAGATGTTCATATAGTGCACTATAATGGCATTCATGTAGGATAGTATTGATCAAGACTCTGAATGTTATATTCATAGCAGATTAACTCTTAGTTCTATGCTAAAGAGTTCCATCTAGGAGTTGGAATCTACCTTAATCATTAGTCTTTTTCCATATTTTCTCTTATTTGGAAGATAATGATTGAGATTTGCAGTCTTCCATTAGGAGTCTGCATAAAATATGGTGTTTTTTATCTACTCCATAAATCTCTCTGACTTGGTTAAAAAATAATGTGTCAATTTGAGCTAAACATATTCCTTCTATATGTTTTTGTGACTCCTGTGGTACCCATTCTGTGCTTTCAGGTCTGTTTTCTAAAGCCCATCTACTGAGCCCATCTTCATTTTTATGAAAAGTTTTAAATTTTTGGACTATGATCATATCTTTTTTATACTCTTTTATAGCAATTTTCTATCTTAGCACATGTCTATTTTGTTTTTTCATGTTTAGTGATGATTTTACAGAATTACAGTTTGTGATAACACCAAAGACTGTCCCATATAGGTCATAATGTATTTTCTCTAAATCCCATACTATAACAAGGAATTCCATTTTATTTTTACAATACCTCGCTTCAGCATGTTTGATTTTCTTAGATATCAATCAAATGTGTCCTTAAAGAGGTTTTTCATTGATTATTTGTGTCTTGTGTAGTACAGCATCTAATACTTCTCCACAACCATCGATATACCCTCTGAAAGGTAATTTAAGATCTGGCATTAAAAGGGAAGGGGAGTCTGTCCAAGATCTTTTTAGTTGCTCATACTATTTAACCCTCTCTTCAGTCATCTCATACACTGCTTGTTGGCCACAAAGCTTATAAAGATATTTGGCAATTTTTGCAAGTTTTTTATATTCTGTGTGTAGTATCTAGAAAACTGTGTGATTGATTGCATTTTTTTAGTTTGTGGTGTTGGCTTACTTATTACTGCTTCTACTTTATTTTTATCATTTCCAACGCCTAGTGCAGATATGTCACAGGGGCTCTTCTAAGTGAAGAGGGCCTGGCACTCAGTAAACTGGGACTTACTTATGGAGGGCTCAAAGGATATGGTAAGAAAATAGTACACTCAAGAGTGTGAAGAGATTAATTACTAAATAAAAGAATATAAGAAAATAAGAAACAAATAATAAGAGTAAGAATAAAAGAGCCAACCACAAACAAGTCCAAGTGCACTTTTTCAACCTGTCAGAATGGAAAGAGAAGGGTTAATAAGGAGATGGACACCCAACTCATACTTTACAGGCGGAGAAAGAAAAAAGGCTAAGACTAACTTAAAATCAAATAATTATAATACCAAAAATAAGGATAAGAATAATTAGAAAATAATAAATATACTAAATTAAATAACTGGGGAAAAGTCCCCCGGGGGAGACAGAGGGGCTGGTATATGTGAGAATAACCAGCCCTGATCCAGACAGAGAATCTTCATGAGAAGTTTTTATGCTTGAATTGAGTCTGACCAATACAGGTCCTGTACGGATGTACAGAATCTGTACAAGAGGAGTGGTGGTATTGAGTGATCATACAGTTTGGAAATGGTGTATCCAAACTTTACTGGGTAATTCCAGACTGTACAAGTATTGAAAAGCTGTATTGACAAACCAGACGGTATGCATGTTTCAGCAAGGAAGATTTCTGAAACTGAAGGCTGATACACACAGTGGATTAGCTGGTTTGAGGTGTTTGAGTGGGTCTAAGTATGAATACCCTTATCCCTTATTAGTGGTTGTTACAGTATCCCCCTCTTGAAACTGGTGGGCTCCTGAACACCATAATACCCTTCCACTGTTGAGTGGCATCTCAATATCCCCCCACCTATTTTCAAAAAAATTCTTTTTAATTTTGATTCCCTCTTGACCATTATCCTAAAAATCCCCTCTTCATTTCTTCACTGTCCTACGTGATTTGAATTATGTTCCCCCTTCTTTTAACTTGAGTAAGTGCTTTCAGCTTCAAAATATGCTCTTCTTTGGATTCAATCTTTTCCTTCCCTTCAAGGAATGGCCTTTGGGTTGTATCCCAAAATTAGTGCCATAAAGCTCTTCTGCTCAAAAATTGATGGCCAATGAGTATATGTTCATATACCACATTGTGAATGGGCCAAATTGATGTTTTGGCCATTATTCCCTTGATTGGAATCCCTTCAAAGTCTTAAAAAGGGGGTTCTTGTCCACATTGTCCCTGAAAATGCCTCAAAAAATAGTTTTGGGCCCAATTGGACCCACCATTGATTTTGGGTCATGGCCCTTTCTATGGTGATTTTTGACTTTTATGGCTTAAGGGTATTTTTTGGCTCTTTGTGGTCTTTTTCTGTTTTGGGGGTCCCACAGTCCGCAGGCCATGGTCTGCGCTCCATGGGCTGTGGGGGGTATTGGAGGCCCCCAGGACCATAATAGACCCCTGAGCCCAAATTTACTGGGGCTTCAGGAGTGCCATGGAACCATTAAAATGGCCCATGGCCTGGGCCCATTAAAAGGGTCCAGGACCATAAAGCTTCTGACCTCACCAAAGTTGCAGGGGAGGTCCTGGGTGGTGACTTCAGCCCAAAAGAGACATGGAATCACCACCTTGAGGGGGGGGCATCATTGAGTTATGGTCCCCACTTCCTTGAGGGAATTTTCTTCAGACTTGAAGTGATTTAATCTGACTTTTGAATCTTCTGCTTGCATAATCCTTAGTCGTGAGTTCCAAACTGACTGAACTCACTGAATCTTCCACTGCTGTGCCGCCACCATCTGTCCTTCATGGTTCTGGCATTCTCAGTCAATTTTTTTCACCATAAACGGCTTCTTCTGGTCATTTTGATCCCACCCAAGTTTATGACAGTTACACAGAAGTTTAAGTTCTTCATCCTGCTTGTACTGAATGTTTGGCAAAGGAGAAAGATTGTTTTCAACATTAAAATCCCAGATCTTCAAAATGCCACTAATGCTTTATTGGGAAGAAGCCATACTGCCATACTGGGAAGCAAGCTTCAAATTTCAGGAGATACTTGTGGAGTAAGAAGGATGTGCCTTTTGGAAAAGAGTTCCCAGTTTCTGAGGCTCCTACTCTTGATGGCACTTCAGAGTATTCTGCTTTTGAGTGAATTGATTTTCTTGCTTGAATGGATACTGATATCTTGATTCAGTGACTGGTTCTAGGCAGAGGTATGTGGCCAGGTAGACTAACATTGTAGGGCCCATTCCAATTGGTGGTATGCCCAAATATTACAGCTCAGAAGTCCCAATTTCCAGGACCAACACTGAAGGGATAGTGAAGAGAATCAGACAAATTTCTGATTCCCCACCTGATCCGGATGCTGAAGGGAGTGATGAGTTGGATGTTTAAGAAGTTGAGGTGGTTCCTAATTCTGCTGAGCATCCATCCAATACCTCTCCTTCCCGGCCTCCTGCCAAGTCATCCCCAGTACCCCCAGAACCTTCCAACCCACTCTTTCCACCATTTCTTCTTCCATTCCGCCTGCTTCACCCAGCTCTTCCCACACCAGGCCTGCCATGGTTGCAGAAGTAAGACCATCCCCCATCCAACAGCCTGGGAACTGACCCATACTAACCTCAAAACAACTCCAACCTGTGGCCAGTACCATTAGGAGAAGAGAAGAAATTTCTGCTTTGCTGTTTCCTGCGCCTCAAGTGTTTCAGCGTAGGGATTGATGGCCTATCCGAGTTACCAGAGAAGATACAAATATGGCAAGTGATAATCAGGATGCTGTGTCCAGGTAATTTAGGCAAGTTGCTAGAAATAGTAGGGAGGTGATTATGGATGCTAATGATAGGACTATTCCACAGACTGCTTCTGAGTAGATGGCTGCAAAATTTTCCTGGCATGAAGATGAGTTGATTAATGATTTCCAGAGAGCCTTTGACTATTTTTGTAGAGATAACTAGTTTCCTTTTCCTTGTTTGTGTTTGGTTTTACTTCCATCCCCACTCTTATAGCTACTAAAATAAAATAAAAAATAAAAACATTTGGAACCTCCCAATACATGATTTGGGAGGGGATTCTTCTGCTCTTCAAAAAAGAAATAAAAGAAATATAAAAGTAAAGAAAAGAAAGAAAATGAGAGAAAAAGAGAGTAGAGAAAAAGAAAATAAAGAAATTCCTGAGGTTGTCCTTGTTGTGGTGAGTTGCTTGATTTTTTGGCCAAGAATTGTCTTAAAAATATAAGCCAAGAATTTGATGCTCATGAATTGGCCAAGGTGATGTTTTACAAGAGGTAGAACCCTCAGGGATGCATAGAAGGAGATGGAACTTAATTTCATAACTTCCACTCCCCACCAAGCACCATAAGCAGAAAAATTTGCCATTATTTACTTTGAAGTAATGAATGTCTTGAATAATATGACTGCCACAAGATGGAAAAGAATAGCAAGATAAAAAATAAAAAATAAAGCGAGAATTTGGCCATATCTTGATGAGAAGTCCAAATTCAAGGGTATTGATGTTGCAAGTTCTTCTGAATCTGTCCAAAGAATTGACAAGTGCTCAAAAAGTGGCCAAGGTGATTCTTACAACAACATTTGGGTAGAATACCCCCTTAAAGGTGCATTCAAGGAGAGGAACTTACTTTCATAACCTGTTCTCCCCACCAAGCACCATAAAAACTCAAACTCTTGAGGTATTTGGACCAGGCTTGTATGGATATAATGAATGGACATCCTTTACCAGGTCTGGTGAGCTGGTAAGGCTGGAAGCTGGTTCCTAAGCTGTCCTTTCTGGGTATTCAGTGAATCCTTTCCACTCTACCAGATACCATAATTTACATCTTTTGAGTTTGGAGTCCAGAACGTGAGCCACTTCCAATTCTTCTTGCTCCTCCACTAGAACTGGTGGTGGTGGAAATTGATGACAATTTGGGATACTTGACTGCTTGACTGGTTCTAGTAAGGACACATGGATTACAGGGTGAACTGAATTCCATTGTTGAGGCAACTTAAGGTGATATTCATGACCTCCAATCTTCTGAATGACTTCAAAGGGTCCCAGACATCTTTCTGAAAGTTTCTTGGTGGGTCTTTTAGTCTTGATGTTCTTGGAAGCTAGCCATACCTTATCCCCAGGTTGGAAATCAGGTGGAATTGACCTATTTCTATCTGAATATTTCTTGAATCTCCTTATTGCTGACTCAAACTCTTCTTTGACAACTTGCTGTACTTATTCAAGTTTTGTTGATAACTTTCCAGCAGGTGATTCTTGAGAAACATGGATTGAATCAAAACTGGGATTTCTTCCATAAATGGTGAAAAAAGGGGATGACTTTGTTGATGAATGTTTTGCATTATTGTAGGCAAATTCAGCCAGAGTGTGAGCCTTGAGTAATATTTCACATACCCAAATAGGTCACAATTATCTTAAAATCAATTCTGAACTATGCATAACCCATAAGTCATGCATATATTCCAAATTCATCATTTTTGATTTCAGAAAAGATGAATAACTTTTGAATGAGTAAGTAAATCCATAGATTTAAGTCCAGATTTGGAATCAACACAAAATTTCACCCAGGGTAGCTCCATAGAGTTAATAAGCTCAAATCAACTCTTTGAGGTGGTAATATGGAAAATACTTCAATACCACATCATCAATACCACATAAAAGATCTGTCAAAAGTTTTTTTTTTCTCTATTTTACATCAAAATGATGGGAATGTGAGGAATCCCATGTTACATATACACTAAGAATAGTGCTATGCATGTGTTGGGCACTTAATATTATGGTATTCCTACATGCACTTTTGGTACACCCATATTGGATATCACACTTAAAGCTTAAAATTCTATTTTGACATAAAAAAATAAGCAAAGGGGACAAAAGACATCAAAGAGAGCCAGGGTACCTAGCTTCTGAGGCCTCTGAGTCATGGAAAGCTCAAAATATTTGATCCATGGCTGAGCCTCGCTCGATTAGTAAGCTAAAACCTTTTGGGAACTTGGTTACCATGTTACAACTACAGTAAATTATGAGAAAATAGCAAATAACCTGCTATGTTGACGTGCCAAGGAGGTAAAGAATAACTTAGACTCCTGTAACCATGTCAATTCTTAATTACTTGCCATGGATAAACCCCAAAATATTAATTAAAGCCCTTTTCAGACTAGGCTCCATTGATTTACCTCATAGCAACCAGCCATATACTGCTATTTGCAATTTTACATAGAATTGAGGTAAAAACTTCAGAAATTCATTAAAAAGACAATTCTTAATTAATCTCCCTGGAAATTTTAGGACCAATTAAGAACTGTATAATTCATATAAAAGCCAAAAATAATTATACTTTTATCTGTAAAATTAAAAGTTTTACTTCCAGTCCATTTATGATGATTCCATGTGAAACACAGAATCTTTAAAAATTTACAGAAAATACATTCTGTGATGAAATTTCCAATAAAATTGATAACTTTGAGAAATCAATGATTATTTTGGAATAAAAGAAGATTTACAGTTGTTACTGCTTTTATTATTAACCATAAATGGGTTGGTAGTCATGTAAAAGCCACAATTAAGTAATTATTATAATCTTACGTGACAACAGATGATGCAATGAATAATCCAAAAAGGTTTATTGTTGTCTCATTCACTGGTTTTTCAGTTTTCTCCATGGCAAGCCTCTGTTAGCTGTCTTAGACTTAAAAGCGGCCTGCTCTTGCTGCTTTTTCCAAAATCATCACATTATTATATTTTGCCTGTATTACTAAACAAGTAAGTATTAGTTAAAAGTATTTCTTACATGTTTTATTCTTTCAGAAATCAATCAGAAAGACATTAAATTATAGAAATCAAACTATAATTTGTTGTAATACTGTCATAAATCAATTTTGATCCATCAAATCCACAATTCCATGTCAAATTTGTCTACTATTATCTATTTAAATGTTCATTGGATTAATAGTGAGTAATTTACCTCAATTCTTAAAGTTTTTCTCTATTAATAGTGTTCCTCAAGAATTATCCTTATAATTATCCTTGTAAAAGATACTTATATATTCAAATAATTTTATCATTTTAATAAAAGAAGTTTTTATTATTGAATTCTTCTTGTAATTGATTCTTGTAGACAATCACTGCTCAGTGTTATAATCACTAGTCGTGTATAACATGTAAAAGAAATAATTGCCTAATTATTTAATTTTTGTTATAATAATTTTTATCATTATATTTCATAGGAACAGTCATATTACTGTTGATTAATAGTAATATTATCAACAGTTTCATAGACACATCTTACATAGAGGGAGCCAGGTGTGCCAGTCATCTTGATGGTAGCTGACATCAATCCAAAGATACTGTTCTAGAATCTGATTTACCCTCTCTGTCTGTCCATATGTTTCAGGATGAAAAGCAGTTGAAAGATCCCCTGATATCTTGAGCTTTTGACATAAATTGGTCCAGAATGAAGAAACAAATAAATATCCTCTATCACTGACAATACTTATTGGAAGGCCATATGTGGAAAAGCCATGGCTGATAAAGATCTGAGCTAATTTCAGAGCAGTGATTGTTCCATAAGTTGGGATGTTGATTACCATTTTTGAGAACCTGTCCACAACTACTAGAATTGAATTAAAGCTTTTTGACAAGGGCAATTGAGTGATAAAGTCCATTGATAAGGAATTCCAAGGACCAGATGGAATTTGAAGAGGCGTGAGTAATCCAAACTTGTTATGATGAATGTTCTTTCTTCTTGAACATTTCTGACATGAGGAAACATAGTCTTTAATGAATTGATTCATGCCAGCCCAATGAAGGTCCCTCTTGATGAGCTTGAGGGTCTTCTCCTGGCCAGAATGGCCAGCCAATGGTGAGTCATGACACTTCTGAGGAATAGTGAGTTTGATTTCTTCATTTCTTGGTATTACCACTCTATCTTTGAATAATAATCACCTGCCTTGAGGTTCAAGAGAATAATCTGTAATTGATTAACCTCTTTCTAGTTGCTTGAGTATTTCTTTATAGTCTTTGTCTTACCATACTTCTTTTTTAATCTTTTCAGCTGAATCTGAGAATATTTCCACTTTGATTGAGAAGAATCCTTACTCTTGAATTCCATCTTGCTTGATTACTTGATGAAAATTCTGAGAATTCTTGCTGATGAACTCAACCCCCCTCTCAGGGTACATGTCATCCTTACCTGACAAGGCATCTGGAAAAGTTGCCAGCCTGCCTGGGCGGTAAGTGATTGTGGAATTAAATTTAGAGAGAAATTCAGCCCAACAGGCTTGACAATGAGTAAGAACTTTGGAAGACATAAAATACTGAAGAGAATAGTGGTCTGTCAAGACCTCAAAAGAATTGGAAAGAGAAAGGAGAAAAGCTCTCCAGCGCTTGAGAGCCCAAACTATGCCAAGGTGTTCCTCGTAATGAATTTCATAATTCAGATCAGCTGGGAGAATCTTCCAACTATCAAATGGAATGGAATGCTTTCCCGAGTCATTCACCTGACTCAGTGCAGCACCCAAGGCATAATCAGAAGCATCAGTCTCTACAATAGCTGGTAGAGAAGGATTGAAATGAGAAAGGATACAAGCAGTGGTGAAAACTTCTTGGAGTATTTGAAACTGACTAAAAGCCTCCTCATTGAAGATAAAAGGAGAGTCTTTCTTGCAAAGGGAAGTGAGAGTAGTGATTTTTTGGAGTAATTTTCAATGAAACAACAATAAAAATTGGCAAAGCCAAGAAAAGATGAAAGAGCTTAATTTCTTGGGCTGAGGATAATTGAGGGTTTGCTGAACTTTTGAAGAATCTATCTTGAGGCCATCACTTCAAACAACATAGCCAAAATATTGCACACTTGAGGCAAGGAATTCACACTTGAAGGCTTTGGACAACAAATTATTTTCCCTCATTATTTGGAGGACAGAGGCCACATTTTTGAAATGTTCTTCCTCAGAACTGAAAAAGACCATAATATCATCTAAATAAACCACAACAAAAATATCCAAGAACATTTCCAATATATCATTTACAAGATTATGGAAAGAATCTGGCGCATTGGTCAGGCCAAATGGCACGACCAAATACTCATAACTACCATATTTGGCTCCAAAGGCAGTTAAGTGCTCATCCCCCTTTTTGATTCTCAGGATATTATATGCACCACACAGATCTATCTTGAAGAAGATAGTGGAACCGTTGAATATGGTAAGAAGCTGGTTCATAGGAGGAACAGGATACCTGTTATTCATAGTGACAGCATTGAATTTGCAGTAGTCAACACACAAATGAAGACCTCCATCCTTTTTCTTAACAAAAAGGACAGGTGCTCCTGTTGAGGAGGAACTTGGCCTAATGAAACCTTTCTCTACATTCTCTGAAATGTAGGCCTGCAGTGTTTCTGACTCTTGATTTGATAATGAGTAGATAACACCAACTTGAGGTAGAAGACCCTTCAGTTTGATGTGGTGATCACAGGCGTAGTGTTGAAGAAGTTTCTCTGCGTTCACCTTGGAGAATAGATCCAAATATTGGTGATAAGCAGGAGGGACTACCTTCAACACAGTTTCAATTTCTTCTGGCTCTTCCTCTTCATCCCACTACTCCTCCAGGGATGCATGAAAGGATAAGGGAGGAAGGTCCATATCCCTATGAATGAGATGAAGTGAAGATATAGCAACATCTTCCCCAACATCTTTTATCTCTTTTAAGACCTCATCTCTTAATTTAAGTAATGACTGAGATAGCATGTAGGAAGGGATATGGAAAGAAGAAGGAAGGGAAGGTGTCTTAAGTTCACCAACCAGAGCAACACTGTTGACAGCAGTGGCCAAGGCATTAATAGCAGAAGATTTAATGCCACTAGAATCCTTATGACTAGAATCATAGGTGATATATTCATGTTTTCAATCAATAATTGGATTAAAATGGTAGGGGAAATCCTAGCCCAATATCAGGTCTTCTCCTTTGGGTGAATCTATGATAGAAAAGTCCCATTCAAAGCTTGGGGATGAAGGCAAGTCAACGACCCACTTGGTATAATGGGTGATGAACAAGGAAGGGGATTCATTTGAATCCAGAATGAAAAGAGGAATATTTTCAGGGAGCTCTTACATAGTCGATGAGTACTTGAGAACAAAATTCTTTGCAATAAAGGAGTTTGTAGCACCAGAATCAATGAGAATACTATAAAAAATATCAGAGACAGAAGAATAAATAAGAAACTTCAAAGATTTTCTTGACACTAGTATTCAGAGTGCACAATTTTTCTCTTGAAGGAAATAAGTGAGAACCATTGAACACATCATGATTCCCACTCAGGATTTTCCCTTCTTGCTAGGGAAGCCCGTTGATGACCTAGGCTTGTTCTGAGGTCTCTTTAAGTATTTTTCAATTGGGTTCTTCCCACCACAATAAGTACATAAACCTTCTTTGATCCTCCTCTCCTTTTCAGAACCAATTAATTTATTGTTCTTATTGAGGAGAGCAGAATGGGGCTTGTCCCTTAAAGCTTGAAATTGCTTTGCCTTCTTATTCTTCTTATGGTGAGGCCTTTTTTAAGATGAGTCTGGAGGAGGTCTTGATGGGTTGTATCCATTGACAGGGGGCTTCTTTTCTTGATGAATACCCTTCTCCTTCTGTCTCTCATGGTATCTGGTATCTAATTCCAGGGTAATGTCCATAAGTTCCTGAAGGGTATTGAAATTACCAGGGTAGAAAGCCAGCTAGTCCAAAAGTCATGATGTCAATCCTCTTCTATAAACATGAATATAAGCTCTTTCTCCCCAATCTCAAACTCTTGACATTAAACTTCTGAAAGCAGCAATGTACAAGGATACATGTCCCCTTCCCTTCATCCTCAAATTATCCAACTCTTGTTCAGCTTTCATGACTTCATTGGGATCACCAAACAGAGTGAATAATTGGGTTTCAAATAAATGCCAATTACTGAGGAGATAGGAAAGATCTTCATTGGAAATATTGGAGAGGTAGGGTTCAATCCATTTTCTAGCTCTACCAGTGAGAAAAGAATTTAAGTACAGAACTTTCTCCCTGTCAGAGAAAGAATTTGCTGGATCATTATGGAAAATCCATAAACAGGATTGGATAAATCCTCTCAATTTATGAGTTTGAGTAGGATGAAAATAATCCCATGCCTTCATTGATGAAGTCTTGAATACAGGGGCTTTGCAATTGTCCCTGGGAGAAACTGCTTGAGTGATCTGCCCCATGAATTGAGTCATCTGCTCAATCATCTTGAGGAAATTTGGTTCAGCCCAAGAGACAATGTAAGGTTTGACAATGAAACAATAAGTAAAAATTACTAATATTTCACTTATTGTAATATGAATGTCTTATAAATAAAATACATAAGATGAAAAGAACTATAATAATAAAGAATTGTTATAATTATGGCCTAAAAATAATTATATTATTAAATAAATATAATAATATAATTTATCTCATAAAAAAATAATATAATAAGTAAATATATTAATATAAGATAATTAATATATTTAAAAGCACTTTATTATTGTTACCAACAAATAATGAAGGCGTAAAAAATAGTTTTTTATTGATAAAAAACAATTAATAACAATAATATTACTAGTATTAAAGTTATAAATTAATATAAATACTATTTATATCAATTATAGAATTATTAGAGTAATAATGGAGAAAAAAATTATTATAATAAGAGAAATAACCTACTTTTAATGCTTAATATAATTATTTTGAATAATTTTATGCCTAAAAATGTGAATACAGCTTATTTAAATTGTAGTTACAATAAAATTTAAGAGAAATTACAATTTTTCTTGATTTTATGTGGAATAGAGGTTTTCAAGAGAACTTTAAACAAAACAATTAAATAACTGCAATAATCACATCAGAGATGAAGATTATAATAAGATTATCTTTGGTCTTTAATTGTTGAAAAGTTTTATATATAAATTATGAAGAAATTACCTTTTTTATTTGATGATTTAATGTTTTGTAAGTGTCTGAGGGGAAAACAGAGTAGAAAGAGCTCTATTTATAGTAAATACCTCCCTCCTAGAGTCCAGCAGGCTTCTAGTAAACTTTTAATGATGCTTTCTACTAGAATTGAACAATATTTCAAGGTTTGGAGATGATTACATCATGATCAAACCATCTTACCTCATAATTATGCCATTATTTAGAGCTATCACTATAACTCTAAGTTTGATGACATCATAGGCTTTGCAGAAGCCTAAACCTTGTGGATTTTCTTATTATTAATCATATTATAATAGTATTCACCATTTTTATCACTTATATTACTGTTAAACCTAAAATAAGATTACAATGAGTGATCTAAAATGATCAAATTTAAGCTTGAGCTTTGATCATTAATAACTTTCAAGTTATACACGCTACAGCCATTCTGAGAGTGGATTCCAATAGCTTGGCATGTTCTCATTACACTGCCAAGAGCATTTCATCACATCATCAAAACTGGATCCTTGATGATCTGTCTTGTAACTCATCTTTTCTGGTGAAATTTTATATTTTAAACTTCAAACCACAATTTCAAGGCGTTATACCTTGAATATTGTAATAAAAAATACATCATTCTTCACGAATGAGCTAGTAGAATCCAACTGTCTACTTTTTTGTAAGTTTGGACCACTTTCACAACAAAGTGGTCAACAGCTCTATTGATTTTAATGAATAATCCATTACAGGTTTTAACCTTGTTTATAACTTGTCAAAAAATGTTCATTTCTAAATTCCTACAGTAATTACGTGTGGACTTTATTCTTGGCTAATCACTCTATCATTTATCTTTCAAAAGATATTAGCCAAAATCCTTGAATATATGTGTTGACCAAAAAAGTGCATATATTCAGCTTAACTCCTTAAGTATTGACTTTGGAGATTAGCTTCTTAATTGTTTTATATGTAGATTTGTATGGGGAATCCAATGGTACCATTTATTTCACATGTTGTTTCATTGTTATTTCAAATAACTAAGGATTCATATTTTTTATAAGGTATTATTACTTATAACTCATTAAATATTGACTTTAGAGGTACACCATAAAAATGGTTTATGTGTATTTTACCATGGGGAAGCCAATTGTGTAATTTATTTCACATGTTTATTCATTGTGTAATTTATTTCACATGTCTATTCATTGTGTAATTTATTTCACATGTTTATTCATTGGTTATTAAGTTAAACCAAGTTTTATGCCTATTTATGGCATTTTAGTAGTTTTAAGTTAATTATTTTTAAGGTGTTATTATTTTTAATATTTTTGTGACCTTTTTGGGTATGTGGTCATATCTCAAAGGTTCACATTCCCTACCACCAAAAAAGATTGTACCACAATCTGATATGTGTAATTAGGGTATCATCCACTGTCTTACCTCTTCAATAGACTTTGTTAGCCTTGAAGCTCAATAATGCTTGATTTTTCTATTCTTTAGGTTGTCTTTCATGTCTGAACCTTCTTAGTAGCTTATCAGCATCTTTTATATCTTTCTCAAGTAGCCACTCATCTTCTTGAGTTGAATTTCTATACCTTACAAGGTATTCTCTTTCTTTTTTGTTTCTTGTCCTTCTTTCTTTCAGGACTTTTACAATTTTCTTTTCTTCTCCTTCTTCCAAGGGGGGAATTTCAAGTGGGGGTTTATTTCTTAGTGGAAATAGTTCCTTATCACTTGAGCTGTAAGATTTTATCAGACTTACAGGGAAAGTTGGGTTCTTGTTAATCAATTCACCTGTGAGTTCCAATTGCACAGCATTGGGTCCATGAAGTGATTTTATCATAAATGGTCCTGCAAAGGAATCTTTCAATTGCTTTGGACCTTTTATGTTATTGAAATTGAGGGTTTATACTAGGACCAAGTCTCCTATTTGGAAGCCAGGTGGTTTATGACTGTTATCCCATCATTCTTTTGTATATTTGAAAGAATCTTGCATACATCTGTTTGCATGGTGTCTTGCTTTGTCAAGCATTATCTTTAAACTGCTTGCTGTTGGATGTATATCCACTAAGTCCTCTTTGAGGGTATCATAGAGAAGTCTTGGATTCCAACCTTTTTCTAGCATTGCTGTTGTTTTGCCAGTAGAAGAATGGATTTATGTTTTATATGCCAGTTCAAGGGCTGGTATTAGTGTACACCAATCATGGGTAAAACCATCAGAATCTTTGAATTCTAGTCCATAAGCACAGAATCTTCTGATCATTTCCTCAGAGGTTTGTATCATTCTTTTTGCTAAACCATCAATTTGAGGATGGTAAGCTGTTGAGAATGATAACTTTTTCCCAAACAAGTTATGGAGATTTGTCCATAATGATGAAGTGAGTTTTTGGTCTCTCTCACTTATAATATTCTGGAATAAGCCTGAATGGCTAATGACTTTATTCCATATCATTATGGCTGTATCCATAGCTGTGTCATATTTGTGACATGGTAGGAACATGGTAGTTTTGCTATACCTGTCAACTAACACTAGGCATACATTATAGCTTCTGTCTCCTCCTGGAGGTAATGCTGTTACCCAATCCATATGAACTATTTCCCAAGGGGATTTTGGTTCTTGGATTTGGATCATCATTCCAAATTTCTTTCCTGTCGCTCTGTTGGCCGTTTGACATCTTTCACAGGTTTGGCAGTATTCTGAAACATCTTTCTTCCAATTTGGCCACCAAGAGCAGGTTTTCACCCTTTCTATTGTTCTGTCTTCTGAGAGATGTCCAGCTGAAACACTATCATGACACTCATGTAAAATAGTGTTTATCAGGGTTCTATCTGTTAAGGCCTTAGCACATGTGTGTTTTGTTCTAGGTAAAGGATCCCATCAAGGAGGTGGAATATTCCTTCATCATATGCCTTTTTCCATGTTTCATCTAATTTTGATGAGAGTGATGGATCTTTGCCATCTTTCATTAGAAGTTGGCTTAAGATATGGCAATTCTTGTCTATCTTATAGCGTTCTTTAACTTGATTAAAGAATTCTGTGCAAATGTCTGTAACACATATTAATTCTAAATGGTTCTCTTCTTGTGGTACCCATGCTGGATTGTCAGGGGTATTTGCTAGAGACCATCTGCATTTTTATGAATATTACCAGATTTATGAACAATAGTCATATTTTTTTCTATATTTTTGGATAGCAATTTGCCATCTCAGCATATGTCTATTTTGAGTTTTCATATTTAATAGATATTTTACAGAATTACAGTCTGTAATCACATCAAATACTGTTCCATCCAAGTAATAAAGTAATTTTTCTAAAGCCCACACTAAACAGAGGCATTCCATTTGGCTTTTTCCATATCTTGCTTCTGTTGGCTTTATCTGTCTTGAAATAAAACAAATTGGTCCTTCCACTGGTTTATCATTGATAATTTGTGTCTGGTGTAGTGCAGCACCTAGTCCTTCTCCACAAGAATCAATGTAATTCTTAAAGGTTAGTTTCCAATCTGGCATTAGAGGAAATGCAGCATTTGTTAAGGAATTTTTCAATTCTTCATATGACTTGACTCTTTCTTCTGTCATTTCATAGACTTTCTGTTGATCACATAGTTTATACAAGGATTTGGCAATTTTTGCAAAGCCTTTATATGCTGTCTATAGTAACCAGAGAATCCTAGAAATGATTGCATTTCTTTTTTGGTTTGAGGCATTGGCTTAAGTAGTACTGCTGCTACTTTATTCTTGTCTATGCCTAGGTTAAGTCCAGATACAACATGTCCTAGTGCTTTTAGTTCACTATATGCAAAATGAAAATGTTTCAAGGAAATTTTCATATTCACTTGCACTATTTTTTGTAGTACCCTTTCTAGTCTTGTAAGGTGATTTTCCCAAGTTTCTGAGCAAACTATGATATCATCAATATATATAATTAACCATCCGTCTGATAATTCTTCAGGAAATATGGTATTCATCATTCTCTGATAATGGGAAGGTGCATTCTTTATACCGAATGGCATTCTTAAGTATTCAAAAATCTCACAGTGGACTATTATCCTCGGTAGTTTCTTGGCATTGTCTATTAAGACATTTTGATGAAAACCCTTTAAAGCATCCGTGGCTGTTATGAACTTAGCTTGTGTCAATTGTATCAATGTCTCATGCATTCTGGGTATTGGATATCTGTTTGGAATGGTATAGGTGTTCAGGGCTCTGCAGCCTCCTACCATTCTTGATTTTCCATTATGCCAAGTTATAATGACAGGTGTAGTGACCTCTACCTGTTCATTATGTCCCACTTTTCTTAATACTCCAAGGTCCATTAATTCTTTAATGTGTACCGCCAAGGCCTCTCTAGCCCCTGGACTAGCTGGGTAAGCAGGTCTCCCTAGTAAAGGTGGGTAAGTTTTTCCACATTAAGAATTATATCCACCTCATTCCCCGTCATGGAACCTAGTGGCTCTTTGTCAGTTGCAAAGGAATTTTTGTACTTAAATAAGAGGTCAATCAATTTTTCTTTCATTTTTTCTGTTAGTTCTTGATTGAATTCTGCCTCTTTGAGTTGTTCAGATATAAAAAGGTCCTTTTCTGGAATTTTCTCTTCATTCTGAATAACTGTGATTTGTTTTTTGTTATTTAAGAAGCCAAACTTTTGTCTTTTGTTGTCTCCTTTGGTAAAATATCTATCTTTTTGGTTAGAGATATCTATACCATAAATTGATAAGTAGTCATTTCCAAGTATGAATTGATTACTAGTAAAGTTTTCCATTACTAAAAACTCTACTTTAATTCTGACACATTGTGAGGGGTGAAGAAAAATTAGTGTTAAATCAATTATTCCAAGGGGCTTCATGCTCTCACTTGCACTACTAAATTTGACACCTTGTATTGGCATAAGTTTTTCTTGCCAATCTGGGACAATGGTTTTCAAATAACTTTTACTAACAAGGGACAATATGCTCCTGTATCCAAGTTCACTTTTCCTTCTTGGTTATCAACCATAACAATACTTATTCTTGATTTTCCAGCTGTATATCCCATTCCTTTTGCAGGTTTGGTTCTGTACATTTTGGCATCTTGTATATCTGTCAGGTTTGTGTCAGATGTTCCAGCTTGTGGTAAGTTTGAGTTAACATCTAGTTCTTCATAAACTATATCAATATTATTAATTTGTGCATTAATTATATCAATTTCATCACTTTCAGAACTTTCTAACTCTTCTGTTTCTTTTTCAGAGTCAGATTCCTCCTCTTTGTCATTGTGGTTTTCTGTTTCCACAATTTCATTAATCTTTTCCTTTTTGAGGCAGTTGTTGGATAAGTGTCCAATACCTCCCCATTTATGGCATTTTGTTTGCTCATTTGTGTTGGATGTATTGGCCTTGAAAGTTTCTTTTGATTTATTTTTTTTGATAAATGGTTTATTTAGACCTTTAATGTCCAATTTCTTCCAAGTTGTGCCAATCTTTGTTCTTGTCACTATGTCCTCTAGTGCATTGATATACTCTTCTGTGGAGTATGTTTCTATACACCTGCTTCTTAGGGCATGTTCTAGCTCTCCTCCACATTTCTTAAGTATTTTCATGTGCACCATCTTTTGTGACATTTCTGGGTACAATGCATTGAGTCTTTCAACTTGTTTTAAGAACCAAGTTAAAGGTTTGTCTTTGTCTGGTTCAAAGAAAGAATTTTCAAATGCATTCTCTATCTTGTACCTCCAGGCATCATTAGCCCACTTGGTGATTATTTCTTGTTTCCACCAAGACCAGGTATTTTTGCCATTTGTATGTCTTATGCCATAATACCATCTTTTTGCAGATTTTTCAAACAATGAATGTAATCTTGCAGTAATCAATTCATCTGCTATGGAATAATCTTCTTGTAGCATGTCCATCGTCTTGATAAATGAAATGTGCTCATATTCACCTTCTCCTGTGAATGTTAGCCATTCTTTTAATTGAGGTCCTTCCTTCATTAAGACTTGGTTATTGTCTTGATGACTTAATTCTGTTATAAATTGATTTGTTAATTCCTCTTTTGGTTTAAAAGGACTTCTTATGTGAGAAAATGGGGTTGATAAATTTGGCATATTTGAGTTAGCCTCATTAATTTTATCCATTTTTTCAGTAATAAGCCTTATTTCACTTTGAATTTCATCTGTCAGATACATTCTTGCTTCATCACTTTTTTCCACATGGTCCAAAAGTAATTTTTGGTGTGATGAAGTCTTTTCTTCAAATTTTCTACAGAAATACCTAGTTTGTTTAATTTTTCTGTAAGATTGTCAATACTAACATCATAATTGATTGTCAAAGTTTTATCTTTGATATCTTTTATGTATTTATACAATTCTTGTTGTTCTTTTATTAATTTTTGAGTATTATAAATTAAAAACTTTGGTTTATTATTTTCAACAATAAACTTAGTGTTGTCAATTCCTTTTTTATTTTGTACAACAGTTTTTGTTAAAGAAGATAAGTTATTGTTTATTTCTTGTAATAATAATAAACTATTTTTAATTTCTTTTAGAGGTAATATACTTTTTTTAATTTCTGTTAAATTATTTACAACATCTTTGGACAAGGTTATTTCTTTGGGAAATGAGGCTGTCTCATTCTTTGTTCTTCCTTGTCCTTGAATTCCATCAAGGTTCTGGCCATGTTGAATACATTGTCCATGGCATCATTTTGGATTTTTGGAATCCTGTAGCTTGGGGAATATGGTTTTCTCCAAATATTTTTCTTGTTCTTCTTCCCTTCTTGGGGAAGTGGGTTGGCTTGGAGCTTGCTGGTAGAAGCTACTGGGGCTTCTTCCTTGGTTGCCTCCTTGTTTTTGGCATGGTACTCCTTGATCTTTTTTGATTTGAGGTTTGGATGATAGTGGATTCCATCCATTGGAGTATCTCACTATTTCCTCCTCTTTGAGGATCTTTTTCAGGATGTGCCAGGAGTTCATCACTCCTTGGTGTATTTTGGGCAACATTTCCCAGTCCTTGTCTTTGTACACTGTGTAGTACTGTTTGTACTGGATCATTTAAATGTCTATTTGAGCCCTCTGAATGTGATTTGTACCTGTTTGAGTCACTCATGCTTAGTTCTAACTCTGGTTCAGATATCATGGGAATTTCTGGGACTTGCCTTTGGGATAAGGCACTTCCTTGTGTGGATTCTGTTCCACTGGGGATATTTCCCTTCCTTTTCCCTTTTGAGGAATCAATTCTACCTCTGAGTTCAGCTCCATCTGATTGGATAGAGTATTGGGAGCCTCTTCTGGTAGTCATATTTTAAGAAAAATAAGAAGTAAGAGAATTTTATAACAGGAATTCTTGTTATGGAAATTTATAAATGGGTTACTTACCTTCAGAGTCCTGAGTAGTGGGTCCTGGAAATTCTAATTCCTTAGCTTTCTTTTTCTTAGTGATTATTGGTGTTTGAGAGCTTTGACAAGCTTCTTCCACCAATCTTTCAACAGTGGTTTGGTTGTCCTCTGTTGGATTGTCTTCAAACACTAAAAAAGACAAATAAATATAAGTCTTTTATATAAAAAGTGTTATTTTTGATAAGATATGGTGAGTTTCCACATAAAAATGGCTTTTATACCTTGAAAAAGGAAAATAAATAAAGAAATAAAATTACAATGAATAAAAAATAACTTTTTTTTATTGGTTTTTACTTAGGATTTTTTTGGTTTTTTATATTATTCTTTTTAAAGAATAAAATAAAAAAATGAATATGATTCTTTTATAAAATTAATTTATAATATGAAATTATTTTTAATTTATAAAATATCTTTTTTAATTACAAGAGTCACTCAAAGAAAGTTCTTGCAAGTCTAAGAATGTGAAAAACCACGTGTAAGAAAGTACAATTGCTTTCCAAATGCCTCAATAGTATTTAAAATCAATAAATATAAAATTATTATATAATTTTATGATTATAATGGAAATTTATTATTGAATAAACCCAATTAGAATATTTTTAAAGGTCTTTTAGAGTAAATATCACGGCCAGGCCCCCAAATGTAAGGTTTGACTATGAAACAATAAGTAAAAATTACTAATATTTTACTTATTGTACTATGAATGTCCTTATAAATAAAATAAATAAGATAAAAAAAATATAATAATAAAGAATTATTATAATTATGGCGTAAAAATGAATATATTATTAAATAAATATAATAATATAATAAGGAAATATATTAATATAAGATAATTAATATATTTAAAAGCACTTTATTATTGTTACCAACAAATAATAAAGGAGTAAAAAATTGTTTTTTATTAATAAAAAACAATTAACAATAATATTAATAATATTCAAGTTATAAATTAATATAAATACTATTTGTATCAATTATAGAATTATTAGAGTAATAATAGAGAAAAAAATTGTTATAAGAGGAGAGATAACCTACCTTTAATGCTTAATATAATAATTTTGAATAATTGTACACCTAAAAATGTAAATACAACTTATTTAAATTGTAGTTACAATAAAACTTAAGAGAAATGACCATTTTTTCTTGATTTTAGGTGGAATAGAGGTTTTTAAGAGAAATTTAAACAAAACAATTAAATGATTGCAATAATCACGTCATGAATGGAGATTCTAATAAGATTATCTTTGGTCTTTAATAATATAAAGGTTTTATATATAAAGAATAAAGAAGTAAGAGTCTTAGGGGAAAACAGAGTAAAAATAGCTCTATTTATAGTAAATACCTCCCTCCTAGAGTCCAGCAGGCTAGTAGTAGAGTGTACTGATTCTTTCTACTAGAATTGATCAATATTTTAAGGTTTGGAGATGATTACATCATGATCAAACCATCTTACCTCATAATTATGCCATTATTTAGAGTTATCACTATAACTCTAAGTTTGATGACATCATAGGCTTGGAAGAAGACTAAACTTCATGGATTTTCTTAGTATTAATCATATTCTAATAGTATTCACCAGTTTTATCACTTATATGACTGTTAAGCTTAAAATAAGATTACAGTGAGTGATCTTAAATGATCAAATTTAAGCTGAAACCTTTATCTTTAATAGCTTTTAAGTTATACAGGCTACAGCTGATAGCTTGGCATGTCCTCATTACACTGCCAAGAGAATTTGATTACATCCGCAAAACTGTATTTTTGATGATTTTTCTTGTAACTCATCTTTTGTGTTAAAATTTAATATTTTAAACTTCAAAGCATGATTTCAAGGGGTTATACCTTGAATATTGTAAGACAAAATACATCATTCTTAACGAATGAACTAGTAGAATCCAGCTGTCTACTTTTGTTTAAGCTTGGACCACTTTCACAACAAAGTGGTCAACAACTCTATTGATTTTAATCAATAATCCATTACAGGTTTTAACCTTGTTTATAACTTGTTAAATAATGTTCATTTCTATATTCCTACAGTACCTAATTGGTGACTTTATTCTTTCTTAATCACTCTATCATGTATCTTTCAAAAGATATTAGCTAAAATCCTTGAATATATGTGTTGACCAAAAAAGTGCATATATTCAGCTTAACTCCTTAAGTATGGACTTTGGAGATTAGCTTCTCAATTGTTTTATATTTAGAGTCTTATGGAGAATCCAGTGGTACCCTTTATTTTACATGTTGCTTCATTGGTATTTGAAATAATTAAGGATTCATTATTTTCTAAGGTATTATTACTTATAACTCATTAAATATTGACTTTACAGATATGCCATAAAAATGGTATATATGTATTTTACCGTGGGGAATCCAATGGTGTAATTCATTTCAAATTTTTATTCATTGGTTATTAAGTTAAACCAAGTTTTATGCCTATTTATGGCATTTTTGTAGTTTTAAGTTAATTATTTTTAAGGTATAACTATTTTGAATATTTCTTGTGACCCTTTTGGGTATGTGGTCATATCTCAAAGGCTCACAGAGAAGAGGTTGATTAGAATGGGTTAGATTTTCAGCTTCAGAGGCCTCAGTGACAACTGCCAAGGCAGTTTCCACATTAGTTTCTTCAGACTCCTCCTCTTCATCTTCTGCTTCCCCTAATCTTTCTCTTGCGCCTTCAGACATGCCAGGCTAGCCACCCAATGGGCCAGAGAAAGATCGTGATCTTCTGGATTTCATTCCCCCCTCTTCTGGAGGGTGCTGATCCTTCCATTGGTGGTCCTCTGTCCAGATTTGCACTCAGTTGATGAACCGATGGGGTGCGGTCAAGAGGATCTCTTGCTGTAGGAGTGAGAACAGCTGAATTTCTTTAGAATTTAGTATTCTTGGCTGGAGGGCTATCCTGAACTGGCATTTTTGATAAATTAAAAATTCCAACTTGATGATACTTGAGAATAAGGAATAAAAGCTTTGCCAAATCAATAGTCAATAAATCTTGATGATCTTGAGGAATCAATCAACAGTCTTGAGGTGAAATTAAATTCAATCAAAAATCAATCAATCAATTCAACCAATAACAATAATCTTGAGGAATTCAATAATAAATCAATCAATTGATTAATTAAACCAATAACAATAATCTTGAAGAATTCAATAATCAATCAATCAATCAATCAATGTCTTTGGGGACAATTCAAGGTCTTTAGGAATTAATCAATCAAATCAATATATTCAGGAATCAAAATCAATCAATAATCAATAATTAATTCTTGGGGATCAATCAGTTATCTTGAGGAATTCAAAATTCAATCAGTCCAATCCAAATAAAATCCTGAATTGCTGACTCAATATCCCAAATTAATCCCAATCAATCAACCAATCAATTAACCAATCAATAACTCCTGATAACACCTGAATATACAAACAAAAAGAGAAATTGGATTTTGAGATAGAATTGAGATTGAGATTGAGATTGTCAGAAATGATTAAGAAATGAAAGAATCAATTTTCATATAAATATAATGAATGAGATGAAAATTGAAGATAGAAAAATCATAATCATGAGAAATAATAAGATCATAAAAGAGTCATAATTGATGAATGAGAGAAATGAAATAAAATGAATTAAAAGATAGCATCAAATATGGGTTGATTAACTTAATGTCACAGCGGCTCTTCTAAGTAAAGAGGGCCTGGCACTAGTAAACTGGGACTTACTTATGGAGGGCTCAAAGGATATGGTAAGAAAAAAATACACTGAATAGTTTGAAGAGATGAATTACTAAATAAAAGAATATAAGAAAAGCAGAAACAAATAATAAGAGTAAGAAGAAAAGAGCCAGCCACAAACAAGTCCAAGTCCACTGTTGCAACCTGTCAGAATGGAAAGAGAAGGGTTAATAAGGAGATGGCCACCCAACTCATACTGTACAGGTGGAGAAAGAAAACGGGCTAAGACTAACTTAAAATCAAATAATTATAATACCAAAAATAAGTATAAGAATAATTATAAAGATAATAAATACACTAAATTAATTAGCTGGGGAAAAGTCCCCAGGGGGAGAAAGAGGGGCTGGTATATGTGAGAATCACCAGCCCTGATCCAGACAGAGAATTTTCATGAGAAGGTTTGATGGTTGAATTGAGTCTGGCCAATACAAAGCCTGTACAGATGTACAGGATCTGTACAAGAGGAGTGGTGGTATTGAGTGATCATACAGTTTGGAAATGGTGTATCCAAACTTGATTGGGCAATTCCAAACTGTACAAGTATTGACAGGCTGTATTGACGAACCAGACGGTATGCATGTTTCAGCAAGGAATATTTCTGAAACTGAATGCTGATACACATAGTGGATTTGCTTGTTTTAGGTGTTTGAGTGGGCGTAAGTATGAATACCCTGATCCCTGACTAGTGGTTGTTACAAGATACTAAATTTCCAAGTTCTCTTACTTCAACAAATGCAAAGTAGATTTTTTTCAAGGATATCTTCATATTTACTTTAAAAAGCTTTGATAAGATTCTTTGTAGTATTTTCAAGTGATCTTTCCAAGCTTATTTACAAACTACTATATCATCAATACATATTATTAGCCATCACTCTAAAAAATGTTTGCAGAATATGGTATTCCTCACTTTTTAATAATGGGAAAGCGCATTCATTATACCAAATTTTATTCTCATGTATTCATATATACCACAGAGGAATATTATCCTTATTAATTTTTTTGGAATTGGCCATTAAGAAATTTTGGTGAAAACCTTCAAGGGCATTCATTGCTGTAATGAATTTAGCCTGTGAAATATGTCTCATTGATTATAGGGACTGGATATCTGTCAGGGAGGGTGTAGGAATTCAAAAATTCAAAATCTCCTACCTTCTTTGATTCATCTTTATGCCAGGTTATTATAGCAGGTGTAGTAACCCTTACTTTTTCATTATGTCTCATGGCCCTTGAAGCCCTTAGGTCTATCAATTGTTTGAGGTGGACCTCTAAGGCTTTTATATCTCTTGTGCTTGCTGTATAAGCTGGCCTTCTGAGAAATGGTGGATAAAGCTTTTCCAAATTTATTATATTTTCTACTTCATTTTCAATTATAGCACACAATGGTTCTTTATAAGTTACAAAGCCATTTTTATATTTATACAGGAGATCAATTAGCTTTTATATCATTTTTTTCTCTTAATTATTCATTTAATTATTCCTTTTTTAACTTTTCACATATAAATAAGCTTTTTTTTGGGCTGGATTCTTCATTTTTTATGACAGTACTTGTTTTTCATTTCATTTAAGAAGCCAGTTTTTTGTTTCCAATTATCTTTTATAGTAAAATACCTATCTTTTGGCTTGAGATATCTATGGCATTTATGCCTGAGTAATAATTTACATGTATGAAGTGGTTACTTGTACATTTTTCCATTAATACAAGCTCTATTTTTAGTCTTATACTGTGGGAAAATGAAGTTTACATCAATAATTGCATGGGGCTTCATGCTTGTACTTGAACTACTGAATGAGACCCTTTGGAATGGTATAAGTGTATATTCCCAATCTGGTAAAACTTTTTATATATAATTTTTTCCAGCACAAGCACATTGTGTACCTGGGTCCAAATTTATTGTTTCCTCTTTATTGTTTATCGTAAAGATGTATATACTACACTTCCAAGCTGTATAACCCTTCCCTTTTTCAGTTTTGGTTCTATGTAGTTTGGAATCTTTTATGTTTGTAAGGAATGTATCAGATGTTCTAAATTGTGGTAAATTGGAGTTGATATCCAATATTTCATATATGAAATAAATATTATTAATTTGAGAATTAGCTATATTTCTTTCATCACTTTCCAAAGTTTCCTATTCCTCATTCTCCTTTTAAAAACTGAGAATATTCTATGTTTTCATTTTGATATTCTGTTTCCAAAGTTTTGTTAATTTTTTCTCTTTTAGGGAAATTATTTCCTATATCCCCAATATCAATGCAGTTATGGCATTTAATTTTCTCATTGGTATTATTTGGTTTTACAGTTTCTTTTTGTTAATATTATTGGATGAATGATTTTTTTGGACTCCTTTGTTCAATTTATTACATTATCTTCCAATATTTGTTCTTTTCACAATAACTCCTGGTTCATTTATTTAGTCTTCTGTGTAAAATGGCTTTATTCATCTACTTCTTAGGGAATGTTCCAGTTCTCCTACACATAGGGAATTCAACCCTCTTAGGAACCAATTCAAATTCCTGTCCTTACTTGGATGCAATAATTAATTTTCAAATGCATTCTCCATGTTGTACCTCCAGGAATCTTTTTCCCACTTGGCTCAAATTTCTTGTATCCACTGAGGCTAGGTGTTTGTTCCATTTTTGTAAGGTTTGTCTATGAAACTCCTCATAATAGTATCAAATATCAAGAGTACTATGACTTTCCTCAGTAGAAAATATAATATAATAAGGTATTCTAAACACAGATTAAGATAATTATTAGAAATGATTATATATATAAGAAAATGATTTAATAATAATAAAAAACTTAATAATTAGAATAATTTATAATTAATCAATCATTGTTACAGTCACTGACAACTCTAACAATAAGAAGTGTAAATCTCCTAATGAGACAATTACACATGGAAAACAGTAATATTCAACCACTTATTAATGATAAATAAGTATTATTAATAAGAGAACTGATCACACAGACTGTGCAGAGATAATTCTTAAAAAAAACTCTATATAAGAAAACTAATTCTATATAAAAAAGATATAGAATATTAGAGAGAACTTACTTATACTATTTATCTAACACAACAAGTCAAACAGCAACATTTATTATATCAAATACTTTTTATCACTTAAAAACACTCCAAAAGAAAATATTTCAAAAGATAAAACAACTTTTTATGATAAAAAATAAGATTCAAGAGATTCTATGAGGAATATGTGGATTTTAAAAGATATTGGAGACAAACATTTTATATAATAAAATGTGTTATTGCTTATTACAACAATAATCCAATTTCTATGATTTCAATTCTTTGATTTAAAATTAATGAAGAATAAAAGACTTGAGGAATACTTTAATAATAAGATTTCAAAATCAATGAAGCTTTACCAGTGTAAATGTCTAGTATGAGTGGAATGATGATGGGGTTTTGGCAAAAACAGTGATGTGAAGGCTCTTTTTATGCCTGCAGAGAAGCTCTCATGATTGGTAATGGATATAGAGGACGTTCTCAGGTTAAAACTGAAAACCCCTACTTAAAAACAAGGTTCTTAACTTAAGGTAAATTATTGTTCATTCCAATTTAAAGTTACCAATGTTATAGTTAACTCCAAGTAGCTTCAATCATCTTTTGGATTAATTATTTTAGCTTTAAATATAAAAAAATCTTCTTTATATTAGAGTTAATAACATTAAAAGCTTAAAAATAAAGTTTCAAGCAAAAATCTGTTAAACTGAATTCTTAATTGATTTTTAAAGAAATCTGAATTTTCTTTAAGAATAATGAAAAAGTTTAATCTCAAGGCTCATTACCAATTAAGCCTGTTTATAAAATATGCTCCAACTTGGATGCATACACAGATAAAATTCAATTGTAAGCTTTGTGAAATTTTCAACTGACTCCATTAATAATTGGATTTTTAATGAATTTCTGTAGTTATTGCTATTTTTCCACATAAAATAGTAATACACACCAAATTTTAACTTTTGATAAGCTTTTAATACTTGTAACTTTATATTTTGAAGCTTACTTTGGTTTCTTTAAGCTTGCTTAAGCTCTTAAATTTCTTAAAACCTTGATTTCAATCTTGAATATTGGGATTTACCCTTTGGCTGCTTGAAATTCCTTTCCAAATTGTGATACAACAAGTTTAAACCTGAAGGTTGGATCAAAGTCTACTCTCACAGCTTAAATAAGGTTGAAAATCCTCCAATTCAGGTGGAAAACCTTAATATTTTCCTTGAAAACCCCAAAAACTAAATACCCCAGCTCTATTCGGTCTCTTATTTTGTCCCACCTTTCCGCATAGATTTTACCCTTGCATTTATTTAAAGCCATACCATGGCCTTAAACCCTTTTAAATTGAGCTCAGTAAAGATTTAAATTCTTTATGGAAAATCCCTAGCCAATTCAGTAAATATAAACAACACCTCAATGTTAACTAAAATCTTGGTGGGTCTGCATAATCCTTATGCATCTTTCAATTTACGAATAAATAATCTTAAATTTAACAATTTTCAAAAGATATTAAAAACTTTGCAAGTGTACTGTGAGATTCTTAAATCTTCTAAGAACAACATAAATTACCATTGCTTACTATAACACCATATGTGTCTACCCTACGTTATTGTTGGCATAAAATCCAAAAATGAAATAATAATTATAACTTTGTTCATCCAAAATAAATTTATGCTTGTTTTTTGTTTTAAATTAGATTGATAAGTCTAATTAAGACCAAATACACTGTTTATAAAGTGTTTTGTGGCTTTATGGGTATTTCATACATATCTCACAGGCTCACAGTCCTTACCCCCAAAGAAAATTGTATTACAATTTTTCCTTAATAGTATACCCCCAAGTAAATTGAGGGGATATACTCCACTATCCAACTTCTCTACTTATACTCTTAAGTATGTAAAGAACAACATTAAAGCTTTTTATTGAGGACTTGGTCCCCTCTGATGTCTGAATCTTCTGAGAAATGAGTTGGAATCAGGTATTTTACTCTCTCAAGTCCATTCATCTCTATGTTGTGGGTTTCTGTACCTGACTAAGTATTCTGTTTCATTTTTTCCCCTTAGTCTTCTTTCTTTCAAGACTTTTAGCACCTTTTTTCTTTACTTTTATCAAGTGATGGTACATCTAAGTGTGTTTCATTTCTCAAAGTAGATATTTCGTTATCACTTGTAGTGTAATTCTTTACTAGACTGACAGGGAAAATTGGATGTTTTTTTTCCAATTCTCCTGACCATTCTACTTGCACTTCATTTTTTCCATGAGGGGCTTTAGCAATAAGTGTTCCTGAAAAGGAATATTTCAGTTTCTTTGGGCCTATAATATTGTTAAAGTTCAAGTTTGGAAGTAGTAGTAAGTCCCCTACTTTGCATTCTGAGGTCTTATGACTTTTATCCCCCTTTTTTTTAACATAATTAAAGGAATCAGTCAAGCTTTGGTTTGCATGATGCCTTACTCTTTCAAGAATTATTTTAAATCTTAATGCAGCTGGATGAATATTGACTAAATCTTTCTTCAAACTATCAACTCAAAGCTTAGGATTCCATCCTTTTTCCAACATTGCAGCATTTTTGCCTGTTAAAGCATGGAGGAAGTTTTGTACACTGATTCCAACTCTGGTATAAATGTACACAAATCATGGGTAAAGCCATAAGAATCTTCAAACTCCTGGTGTCAGCCTGTGACTCAAAACCAGAGCAGAAGCATGACAGGCAAATACCATAAACCAATGGTAATGCCAAGATACCACCAAAACATGGAGCTGAGCAAAATCAGCTTGAAAGGTATCAAACAAAAGAGGAAACCCACCACTTTCCAAGTGAACAAGTCCCATAACCATAGGAAAAAGAATGAAAAACTTATTCCTGCTCAAACTTGTTTCTGATCATAAACCTTAATTTTCACCTCCCATCTGGAATCCAGAGGAAGAGGCTTAACCCCATCAAATGGGTATCTAGAATGAAGCTCTAAGTCAGGCCTATCAAGCTGTACTAGCCGAGCTGAGCTAGAATAAGAATTACTGAAGTTATGACCAAAATAAAGTCAAATAAGGGGGAATAAAATATTCACCTTCCCATCTAACTTCTACAGTTTTAGTGTTAGATACCTAAAGTGGGGTATTTTTGAAAAGAGAACAATCAGGGCTACCTAAAGTTTCCATCATTTTCACCAAATCCTATCTAGAACAAAAGTCATGGAGCAAACAAGCTCCATACAGCTTTAAGCAAGATCATATATATGTATACAAATTGTTGTACATGGAATAACTTTGCTATATTTATTGTTACCCATGTCAAGTGAGGTACAGTTGTGTAGAACACATCCAGGGCTACACAATGAACCAACATTGAGGTTGATATCTTAAGAGATGACTGAGCTATAGCCTTTTTAAGGTTAAAATCCCACAATCAGGCCAATACACCTTTTCTGTGAGATATTATCCCACAGCTCTGATTATGAGGTGTCAAACAGACAAAGAAGCTTCTTTATACTTCAGTACTGTGGTCCCATGCAGCTCTGTACAGCATTCCACGCATCATACACATCAGAAGAGGGATGTGCGGTCCCCAGATGAAAATTTTCACCCTGTATTGTTGAGAACTTCCCCGATGTGGTTTCAAAACCACATCCGAGCCCAATAAAGGATATACAGGCATTGTGATAGCCACAAGCCAGTCCTTGGAAGTGAAAAATCTCCACTTCCTCCAAGCTGAGAGGTCTAAAAGACTTTTTCACCCATGTTTAGGCTAAACAGGTGCCTTTTCTCCACAAGCAAACATTCCCTCATCCTGATCTTGAATTCCTAAGTAGTACAACTGTCAAAAATAGTTATACTCTGGGAAAATAATCAGGTCTACTTCTAATTCTAAGTATTGTAGTCTTTATTATAATAACGCAACTGGTAAAGCTGCACCCAGGTCTTTCAACAGCACTCACCACCAGTAAAACCCTTTTAGTAAAGCCGTTATATTTTAATTAAAAACTTTTTTTATAATCATTATCTGTGTCACAGTCATAGTTTAGGTTGTAAATACTATTATTATCACCTCTTCATAGTCTCAGCCTGACACCCGGCCATAAGAACAAAATTCTTATTTCATGTCCTCAAGGGTCTGAATCATTCTTTCTTCTAATCCCTCAGTTTGTGGATGGTAAGCTGTTGAGAATGATAGTTTTTTACCCAAAAGCTTATGTAAATCTGTCTTTAAGGCTGATGTAAATTTTGGGTCTCTATCACTCATGATATTTTCAAAGAGACAACTATGACATTTTACTCTTTTTTAAGTTAAAAGAGCTGTATCCATTGCAGTGTTCTCTTTATGAAATGGTAAAAAAATGGGGTTTTGCAATATCTGTCTACAATAACAAGAAATTAATTGTAGCTTTTTCTCACAACCAGGTGGTAAGGCAGTTACCCAATCCATATGAACCACTTCCCATGGGATACTTGGTTCTTAAATATGAATCATTAAGATAAATCTTTTACCAGTAGCTTTATTGGCCTTTTGACCCATGTCACAACTGTGACAGTACTCAATGACACTCTTTCTCCAAGATGGCCACCAAGTGAATGTCTCAATTATTTCCATTGTTCTATCTTCTGGCATATTTCCAGAACAAGTTTTGTCATGGCACTCTATTGATATTGTGATAATTAGCATTATATTACATAAGACCATTAAGAATGGGTGGTTAGACCTATCATACAAGAAACCATCAAATCAATGGAACCTTCCATTATCATATAATTTTTTCCATATAGCATTTCAAGAAATAGACAAAGCTTTATCTTTACAGTTTTTGTAAAGCAGAGAAGTAAGAATATGGAAATTATTATCTTATAGCTTTTTCTAACTTTTTTAAATAATTCTGTTCCCAAATCTGTGATATTTATTCCTTCAATTCAAATTTGAGGTTCTGCATTTGCAGGAACATAAGAAGGATCATCAGGTGTATTGCGCAATGCCCATCTAATAAAGTCATAAGAATTGTTATGAATATTCCCAGCTTTATGTACCATGGTCATATTGCCTCTATATTGTTGTATAGCAATATGCCATCTTAACATGTGTCTGTTTGGAGTTTTCATGTTAAGAAGTGATTTCACGGCATTAAAATCAGTAATTACCTCAAACACACTACCGTCAAGATAATGATGTAGTTTTTCCTGAGGCCAAACATGGAATAGGCTCCATTTGGCTTGCTCTGTATCTAGCCTCTGTATGCTTAATTTGTCTTGAGATAAAACAAAGTGGACCTTCATAAGGCTTTTCATGAACAATCTGAACTTGATGAATAGCTGCACCTGGACCTTCACCACGTGCATCAATATTCAGTTTGAAAGGAAGCTACCAGTCTGGAATTAATAATAATGGTGCATTGGTTAAGGAATACATGATCTTATCATATTCTTGCATCCTTTTGTGTGTCATTTCAAATACAGGCTTTTGATAACAAATTCTGTACAATGATCTGGCATTGATTGCAAAATCCTGAAGGTGTTGCCTGTAATAACTGATAAAATTCTAAGAAAGACCTCATTTGTTTCTTGTTCTGGGGCATTTGCTTCATTGAGACTTCAGCCACTTTGTATTTATCAACAACAAGGCTTAGTCCTGAAACTACATGTCCTACAGCTTTCAAGTCATGAAATCCAAAATTATATTTCTTGAGAGATATTTTCATGTTCACTTGAATAATTTTCTTAAGTACTAATGAACATCTCTCTAAATGCAAATGCCAGTTTTCTGAGAAAATAATAGTTTCATCAATATAAATGATTAACCATCCCTCTGATAGCTCATGTGGGAAAATGGTATTCATCATTTTTTGATAATGAGATGGTGTGTTTTTAATACAAAAAGTCATCCTCAAGTATTTATAAATACCACAATGAGCAATTATTCTCAATAATTTCCTAGCATGAGGTATCAAAAAATTCTGAAGGAAACTTCTAAGGGAATCCATGATAGTGATGAATTTTTCTTTGGATAATTGAGTGAAAGTCTCATGGATTCTAGGAATCGGATACCTGTCTTGAAGAGTCTAGGTATTCAATTCACTAAAATCACCAACCATCCTTGATTTGATATTATTTAAAGTAATTATTATAGGGGTTGTGGCTTCTACCTCCTCATTGTGTCCATCCTTTCTAAGAACTCCCAGTTTCAGCATCTCATTAATATGAGTTTCAAATGCTTCTCTTGGTCTTCGGCTATATGGGGAGTTTATGTTTTGTCTATGTGACTCTTTATAATAGTAGCAAATATCAAGATTACCCTGACTTTCCTAAGTATAGAATAAAATATAATAAGATATCATAACCACAAATTTAATATAATTATTAAAAAAATTATATGAAAAAATAATTTAATTATGAATGAATTATTTAATAATGAAATAACTTAATAATCTTAACAAATTATAATTATTATATTATTGTTATAGTCACTGACAATTATAGCAATCAGAAGTATAAAGCTGTTAATGAGACAATTACATGTATAGAATAATAATATTTATCCAGATATAAATAATAAATTGATAGTATTTATAAAAAGAATTATCACACACACTGTGCAGAGATAAGTCTTATATAAAAACTCTATATAAAAAACTAATAATGGATAAAAAAGATGAAGAATTTTAGATAACACTTACTTATAATATTTATTTGATACAGCAAGTCAAACAACAACAGTTATTATATTGAGTAACCTTTTGAAGTTGAAAACACACCAAAAATGAATATTTCAAAATATAAAAACCACGTTTTTATGATAAAATAAGATTTAAGAGTTTCTAAGACCAATTTGTGGATTTGAAAAGACTTTTAAGACAAGAATTTCATATAATAAAATATATTATTGGTGATTAAAACAATAATCTGCTTTCTATTATTTCAATTATTTAGATTAGTATTGATAAAGAATAAGATAATTGGAAAATTTCTTCAATAATAAGATTTTATAATTAATAAAATATTACTTGTATAAAACTTCCAATTGATTTGAATGATGATTGGTTATTAGCAAAAATGGTGATGTGTAGACTCTTTTTATGCCTGCAGAGAAGCTCTCATGATTAATAATGGTAATAGGGGGCTTCTCAGGTTAAAGCTGAAAATACATGTTTAAAATAAGGTTCTTAACTTCATGTAACTTATTTTTAATTCCAACTTAAGGTTACCAGTGTTATTCTTAACTCCAAGGAACTTTGATTTTCTTTTGGATTAATATTTTAAGCTTTGATAAAAAATAAGCTTATTTATATTAAAGCTCATCACATGAACAGCTTGAAAATGAAGTTTAAAGTAAAAATCTCTTAAAGTGAATGTTCAAAAAAATCTCAATTTTCTTTAAGAATAATTGGAATTGTTAGTTTCAATTCTGATTAGCAATTGAACCTGTTTGAAAAGAATACTCCAAATTTGATTTATACACAGATATCATTAGTTCTTAAGCTGTGTGAAGTTTCAAGAAAATCTATAAAGAATAGGATTTTTGATGAATTTTTGAAGTTATTGCTATTTCTCCGCATAAAATAGCAATACACACCAAGCCTTAACTTGTGATAATTTTTTGATACTTTGAGCTTATTTAAGCTTTGAAAACTCTTAAAGCCTTTATTTCAAGCTTGCATATTGGGATTTACCCTTTGGCAGCTTGAAATTCCTGTCCAAATTGGGATAAAACTAGTTTAAACTTTAAGGTTGGATCAAAGACTAATCTCAAATTTTAAATAAGGTTGAAAATCCTGAAATAAATGTGGATAACAATAATTTAATCCTTACAGATCCAAAGCATTGGGTACCCCAGCTCTCTTTGGTCTTTTTCATTTGTCCCACCTTTCTGCATCAATTTTGCCCTTTTATTTATTTAAAGCCATAATATTGCCTTCAACCACTTTAAATTGAGCTCACACAGGATTTAAACTCTGTATGGCAAATCCTTAGCCAATTCAGTAACTACACACAACATCTCAATTTTAACTAAAATTTTGGTAAGTTTGTATGAACCTTATGTAACTTTAGATTTAAGCTTAAATAAGCTCAAATTTACCAATTCTAAAAAAGTGTTAGGAAAATTTCAATTGTACTTTTAGACTCTTAAGCCTTCCAATAAAATAAAAAATAACCATTTTTGGGTATAACACCCTATGGGTCTACCCTTGGTTATTTTTGGTGTAGAATCCAAAAATGACATGATAACTATAACTTGGTTTATCCAAAAAGACCTATACTAATTTTTTTTTATTTTTTATTCTAAATCCAATTGAGAATTTTGTTCAAGAATAAATCAACTGCATAAAAAGCTATTTGTTGCCTTATGGGTATGTCCTACATATCCCACAGGCTCACATTTAAGCTTTTCTTCCTAATAGTGGAGGGTAAGGGCTTTCTAAATTAAGCATAATTTAAGCTTCATGGATTTTAATAGCCCCTAGTGGTTCATTATCAGAAGCAAAGGCTTCTCTATGTTGGAATAAGACTTCAATAAGGTCTCCCTTAATTTCTAATATTAATTCAGGACCAATTTGTGCTTCAATCAGTTGATCTGTCACAAATTTTTCCTTGTTAACATTTTTCACTTGCCTAATGACAGTTATTTCTCTTTTTTGTTGAGGAAAACAAAAAAAATTTCTTTTATTTTCTCCCATAGTAAAGTATATTTCTTTTATGTTTATTAATATCAATAGCATAAATACCTAGATAATCATTTCCAAGTAGAAAATTTTGTGAAGTGCAGTTATTCATAGCAACAAATTCAACCTTCAATGTGATACTTCCTGCAGGATGAGAAAATATCATTGCTGCTTCAAGAAGGCGCAAAGGGTGCATATCTTTGCTAGCACTTGTGAATTTTTTACTTTCAGTTGGAATTGATTTCTCTTTCCAATTGGTATAAGTGTTGTCAAGATAAATGCCACCAACACAGGTGCATAAACCACCTGCGTCAAGATTTATCATGGATTCTTTGTTGTCTATCACAATATTAGTAATACAAAATGATATAGCTGTATGACCTTCACCTCTGGAAGGCTTGGCTTTCTGCATTTTAGCATTTTGCACATGTATGAAATACATACATTCATCACTGTACTGTGGTAAGTGAGTATGCACTTCTGTGACTTCAAAGGATACATTAATGTTTTCTATACTAAGTTTATATGGTAGCTCCTATTCTTCAGAAGGCTCAGAATCACTTTTATTTGAGTATAAATAATTTTTTTCTTTTGTGTATTCAGCCTTTTCAATTTCTATCTCATTGATTCTTGTCTTTTCTGGAAAATTATTACCCAAATTAGATTTACTCCCCCATTCATTAAATTTCAAAGGAGCTGTGTCTTGTGATTTATTTGGTTTTGAAATTGGTTTTCCACTATTCCCATTGTCTATTGGGGGGTTAAGCCAATTTCTACCAATTTTATTTTTAGTAGTAATGTCTTCCATCGCATTTCTAAAATATTCTTTAGAGAACGGCTCAATAAATCTGCTCCTTATAGCATTCTCTAGGTCACCACCACACTTTCTCAATATCCTTTTATGTACCATATTTTCAGACATATCAGGATGAAGGTTAGTTAATCTGTCCTTCTGTCTAAGAAGCTGGGACATGGGCCTGTCCCTCTCAATAATAAAAGTGGCTTCTCAAAAAGAATTTTACATTCTAAATCTCCAGGAATCATTTTCCCGTTTGGGAATAATTTGTTCTTTCCACTAACACAGGGAGTGCTTACCATGGTCTTGTATCAACCTATAATATGATTTATTTGCTGATTTGGTAAATAATGAGTGTAATCTGGCACTTGTGTACTCATCTAGTATACTAAAGGCTTCTTTAAAAATATTAATTTTATTCATAAATTCCATATGATTATATTCCCCTTCACCACTGAAGATTGGCCATTCCTCTAATCTGGGAATGTCCTTGCAATGACAGGAAGTTTCCACCTCTGCATTGCTTTAAATTGTATGATGTAAGTCATTATTCAAGCTCAACACATTTCTGTTAAGAATTGGTATGGAGTTTATTGGCAACTCATTTTTAAGTGATATATCATCAAAACTTGATTGAATGTCTTCTTTCAATTCAAGTCTTGCTTTATCACTTTTTTCCAATTGTTCTTGGAAAAGAACTGCATTGTGACCAGTTGAATTTACAAGTTTATTAATTTTGTTCTTAAATCTTTCAATCTTTAAGCAATAGAAGAAATAGAATTATCATCTGGTTAATTGAGAAAAGTAACTTTGGACTCAATTCTCTCACAAATATGCATCAAAGACAATATATTGTCTTTATTCACAGTTTCTAGACCAATACTGGTCTTTTGTGACTCTTTACCTTGTAAAATTTCTCTACCTAACTTTTTTTGGATGTACTCAAAATTGTTACACTTCGCTCAAATTTCTTTATTACAAGTTTCAATGTGAGATACAAGCTTTACAAGGTCTATTTCCGTGGAAAGGATTGATTAATTCTTTCCTCCTCCTTTTTTTTGAATTCCATTAAAGTTCTTTCAATATTGAACACATTGTCCATGGCTTTATTTTATTTTTTGGAATTCTGTAGTTCTGTTGGTAAGGTTTTTTTCACTTGGACTTTGCCTTTTGCTCTCCCTTCTGATTTCTCTTTGGGGCTTGCCTTCCCTTTTTTTGGCACTTTTTAAGGCACATGATTGCTTGTGGAGGCTTTAGGAGCTTCCACTGGGCTTTTGTACTTTCTTTGGGCCAACTCTTTCATCTGGTCCTCTGATAAAATGTTTTGTTTTTTCAACAAATACTTTATCTTTTGAGCCTTTCCTTTGCAATAAATGGGTATCCAACCCTTCAGAAGGTCCTCTTTCTTTTCTGGGCCCAAGAGCTTCTTTGCTTGAAGATAAGAGTTCATTTTCCCTATTCAGAGGCTTTGCAGAATTTCCCACTCCTGCTTCTTTCCCAACATAAACCAGTTCTTGTACTGAGACTGGTATATCTCCACTGTTTCATGTTGGAAATGGTTCAGGTCTGACAACAAGAATAGTAGTTATTTCCACCTCTGGACTCTAAAGAAGATTTTAAAAGGTTCCAGATAACATTTGGGAGCTGATGGAAGCTCTTGCATCTTCCACTTGTGCTGAAATTCTTGCCTTTCTGGTTTTTTGAATTGAATGTCCTGGTTCAGATCCATTTTATTGGATGAAGTAGTTACTTAACTTCTATTAGGAGTCATTTCACCTCAATTTAAAGCAGATTGGACTAAGAAAGGGATTTAATTCACCTGATGGATCTTTAAAGGGTTCCTTTTGAATTAAACCCCTTGGTGCTGGGCTGGTTTCAATTTTAATTATTGACTTTGAGATACTAGAGTCAGAAGAGCTTTCTCTGATGGATGACACTAGAGAGAAGAAAATAAGTTTTTCATTAACAAATAATAATAAGTATGAATTACCAATATAGCTTATTGAATAAATCTGTTTTAATGTAATTTATGCCAAATTATTTGAAAAATAAAGAAAATTGTCTAAAGAGTAAAGAGAAATATATTTAAGTAAATATTTTTCAGTTTATTATTTTTCTTTAAAGAAATAATAAATATGCCATTAATAAGCTATCAATTAAAGTTATATTCTTATTCACTTTATACTAGAATAACTCAAAGAATATATTTTAAGTCTGTGATCTAAAGAAAAGACACTAGTTAGACAATAGGAATTCATTTCAAATCACTTTATGGTATATTTTTTCAAACAATATTCTTAAGGAAAAACAATTTATCAATTTTATAAAGATTACTTATAAGGGATAAGTCCCAAAAAAGCCAAAATCAAAGTAAATATGGAAATTTTACGTCAAAAACCAGTAAACTCAGGTCTAGAATATGATTTATGTCCAAAATATTGGTTAAAATCATGGGCAGGCCCCCAAATGTAGGTTTTTTCTATGAAGCTCTTGATAATAGTATCAAATATCAAGAGTAATATAACCATCCTCAGTAGAAATCTAATATAATGGAATATTATAACCAAAAATTAATATAATTATTGAAAATAATTATATATAAAAAAAATAATTTAACTATTATTAAATAATTTAATAATAAAAATAAATCGTAATAATTCTAATAAATTATAATTATTCTATTATTTTTATAATTACTGGCAATTATAACAATGAGAAGTGCAAAGCTCTTCATGAGACAATTACACATGGAAAATAATAAGATTTAACCACTTATGAATAATCTATAAATATTACTTAGAAAAGAAATCATTTCACACACTGTTAAGAGATAATTATTATGGAAAAATTCTATATAAAGAACTAATACTAGATAGAAAAGATATAGAATCTTAGGAAAAACCTTTTTATAATATTTATTTAATACAAAAAGTCAAACAACAATGGTTATTACATTAAATAATGTTTATATGTTAAAAACACACCAAAAATCAACTTTCTATCATAAGAAATAATATTTAAGAGTCTTCAAGAGGAATTTGTAAATTCTAAAAGATATTTGAGGCAATCATTTTATATAATAAAATGTATCATTGGTAATTAAAACAATAATCTAATTTCTATGATTTCCATTCTTTGATTTAAGATTAATAAAGAATAAAATACTTAAGAGATACTTTAATAATAAGATTTCATAACTAATAAAACCTCACGAGCTTCAATGTCTCATATGATCAGACTGATGATTGGTTTTAGGCAAAAACACTTGTGTGAAGGCTCTTTTCATGCCTGCATAGAAGATCTCATGATTCATAATGGACATAGAGGGTGTTCTCAGGTCAAAACAGAAGAACAATGATTAAAAATAAGGTTTTTAACTTGATGGAACTTATTTTTAATTCTGATTTCAAGCTATCAGTGTTATTCCAAACTCCAAGTAACTTTAAGCCTCTTTTGGTTTGATTTGTTTACATTTGAATACAAAATAAGCTTATTTATATTAGAGTTAATCACATGAGAAACTTGAAGATAAAGTTTCAATCAAAAATATCCTAAGCTGAATTTTCAATTAATCTTTAAAGAAATCTTAATCCTCTTTAAGAATAATGAAAAAGTTAATTTAAAGGCTAATTAACAATTACACCTTGTTAAATATACTTAAAATTTGATGCATACACAAACAACATTGAATTGTAAGCTGTCTGAAAGTTTCAAGCAGATCCGTTAAGAATTGGATTTTGAATGAATTTTTGGAGTTATTGCTATTTTTCCACATAAAATAGCTATACATAATTATCCCCAACTTTTGATAAGGTTTTGATACTTGTAGCCTTAAATCTTTAAGCCTAATTAAGCTTTGGAAGTTCTTAAAAGCTCCATTTCAAGCTTGCATATTGGGGTTTACCCTTTGGAAGCTTGAACTTCCTGCCAAATTGGGAGAAAACCAGTGTAAACTTTAAGGTTGGATCAAAGTCTAATCGTAAAGCTTGAATAAGGTTGAGAATCCTGCAATACAGGTGGAAAGCCTTAATATAGTCCTTGCAGATCCCAAACGTTGGGTAACCCAGCACTATTTAGTCTTTTTACTTTGCTCCCCTTTTCTGTGTCAATTTTTCCCTTTTGTTTATTCAAAGCCATAATATGGCCTTAAGCCCTTTTGAATTGAGCTCATGCAGGATTTACTTTCTTTATGGCAAATACTTAGCCAATTCAGGAAATATACACAACACTTCAATTTTAACTAAAAATTTGGTAAGCTTGCATAAACCTTATTCAACTTTAAATTTAAGCTTGAATAAGCTTAATTTCCACAATTTTGAAAAAATGTTCAAAAAGTTTAAATTGTACTGTGAGATTCTTAAATCTTCTAATAACATAAGAAGTAACAATTTTTGGGTATAACACCCTATGGGTCCACCCTAGGTCATTTTTGGTTAGAATCCAAAAATGACATAATAATCATAACTTTGTTTTTCCAAAATAAAGTTACATTTTTTTTAATTCTATTGATAAGTCTGTTTAAGACTCAATTAACTGTGTATAGAGCTATTTTTTGCCTTATGGGTATGTCATACATATCTAACAGGCTCACAATCTTTCTGTCTTATTCCTTAGTACCAGTTCTTGAAAGATTTCTCAGATAATTAATGTAATCTTGCAGTTATCAATTTATCATATATGTAATAAATTTTGTTTATCATATGAATTGTTTTAATAAATGGAATAGGATCATATTCACCTTTGCCTTTGAATTCTAACCATTTTTGAAGCTGATGTGCTTCTTTCATTAAAAATTTATTATTGTCATTTTGGCTTAATCATTCCATAAAACAATTTTTTGTTTCTACTTTTGTTTTAACAGGACTATGTATATGGGAAAATGGTGTTGACAGCTTTGGCCTATTTAAGTTATTCTCATTTTTATTATCCAATTTACTAGTAATGGTTCTAATTCCATTGTAAATGTTATTTCTAGGATTCATTCTTGCTTCATCATGTTTTCTACAAGGTCCAAAAGTAATTTTTGGTGTGAGGAAATCGTTTATTCAAATTTTTCAACAGATATAAATAATTTATTAAGTTTTCATGTTAAATTATTAATTAATTGGTCATAACTGTTTGCTAAATTTTGGTATTCAATTTCTTTAATATGTCTGTCAAACTCTTTTTGTCCTTGTATATTTGTTTTAGTATTATCAATTAAAGCCTTTGGTTTTATCTTTTCAACAATAGCTTTGATATTACCTATTTCTTTTATATTTTTTACAAAGACTTGGGATGAGGATAATAGACTGTTATTTATTAATTTTGATGATAATATACTAATTTTAATTGCATTTAAAGGCAATATGCTGTTTTCAATTTCTGTTGAAGTATTTAAAACATCAAAAGACTATTTTCATTCTTTTGGAAAGATAATTTTATCATTCTTAGCTCCTCTTTGTCCTTGAATTCCATCAAGGTTCTGGCCACATTGAAAACATTATACATGCCATGTTTTTGAATTCTGTGGAACCTGTAGCTGTGGATTTATGTTTTCTTCCAAAATCCTTTCTTGTTCCTCTTCCCTTCTTGGGAAGTTTGGCTGGCTTATGGATTTCTGGTATAAGCCAATGGTGCTTCCACCTTTTTTGCCTCTCTCTTTTTCTTGTGATATTCATTTATCTTTCCGATTTGAGGTTTGGATGATAGTGGATTCCATCTATTGGATAATTTCACTATTCCCTATTCTTTAGGTATTTTCTTGTAGATGTTGCAAGAGTTCATCACTCATTGGTGGATTTATGGTAACATTCCCCAATTCTTTTCTTTGTATACTGTGTAGTACTGTTTCTATTGGCTCAAGTATACATATACTTGAGCCTTTCAAATTTTATTTTTTTCTGATGGAAGAGTTCCTCATTAATTCCAACTCCGGATTAGAAATAATAGGCATCTCAATGACTTGCCTTTGGGATAGGGAACTTCCTTGTGTGTATTATGTTCCACTGGGGACTTTTACATTGATTTTACTTTTGTAGAGCCATTTCCACTTCTGAGTCTACCTCCATCTGATTGGATGGAATAATGGGAACCTGTTCTGTAGTTATAGTAAGAAAGGGAGAAAAATTCAAAAATAAGAAAATTTCTTTTGAAATTTTTTAAGAAAGCCTTCACAGCCCAGAATGGTAGGTCCTGGGAATACCAATTTCTTGGGCTTTCTTTCATATATTGGTATTGGTATTTCAAAAATTTCACAAGTTTTGTTCATAGCTTTTTCAACAGTGGATTGATTATCCCTTATTGAATTGTCTTCAAACACTAAAAAAGACAAACAAATATAATTATTTCAAATAAATTGTATTTTGGAAATAATATACCAATTTCCACATAAAAGATTGCCTGCAACTTTTTTTAAAAGAGAAATAATTGAGAAAAATGAAATAAAATAATTCTTTTGTATTTTATTCTTTTTTAATTTTTCAAATAAAGAAATTATAATAATATTATTCCTTCATTAATTTATTATATGAAATTATAAATTTCATTGATGAAAATCTTATTCAATTGCTAAAGTAACTCAAAGAAAGGTCTTGCAAGTCTAAGGATTTGGAAACCCACATGTAGGAAAATAAAATTACTTTCTGAATTCCTCAGTGGTTATCAAACTCAATAAATATGATTATAGATCTAATTTATCTTTTGATAAACCCAATTTGAATATTTTATAATATTTCTTTAAGTAAAAATCCCAGCCAGGCCCCCAAATGTAAAGTTTGACTCTAAAACAATAAGCAAAAATTACTAATAACCTCATGATTGTAATCTGTATGTCTTCATAATGAATAAAAAGAATTAAAATAATTACAATAATAAAATTTTATTGTAACTATGGCCAACAATTTATCATATTACTTTTGAATAATAAAGAATATAGTGTAATGAATATATTCATAATTTGATATCTAATTGAAGAGCAAATTATTATTTTTACCAATAGATAATAATTTTGTAAAGAAATCTTATTCAATAAAAACACAATGAATGACCAAAATATTGCTAATATTAAGACTATAAGCCAATCTGAATACTATTTCTATTGATAAAAGTTGCTTTAGACAGAAATTAAGAGGGAAATATTATAATAAGATGAAAATAAAATACTTTGAGAGCTCAAAATGGTAATTTTGCATTATTTTGCTCCTAAATAATTAATCAAAACTTATTTAAAATGAATTTACAATACAAAATAGAGAGAAATACTATTTTTACTATTTTTACATTGATTTATAGAATTCAAACAAATTTAACAACTATCAACAAATATTAATCTAATCACCAACCTTTCGGTGACTGTTACATGCTATAGCTTCATTCTGTTACAATTCAAGAATTTTATGTAAAAGAATGAAGTGAATTACCTTTATATTTAATTTTTTATTGTATTTGATGTGTCTGAGGGCAAAAAAAGGAAGAAGTGGTCTTTATATAGTACAGATCCTTTCTTCTAGTGAGAAGATACCTCATACCACATTATTATAAATTTTATCCACTGGAATTGACCATTATTTTAAGCTTTAGTGATTATTACATCATTATTAATCATCTTTATCTCATTATTGGGCCACTTTGTGAAGTTATCACTATAGCTTTGAATTTTTTTACATTTTAACCTTGAAAAATCAATCAATTTTGTATATAAAGGTATTTTCATCATAAAATATGAATATTCCCGGTTTTATCTCCCATTTAATTGTTAATCTCAAGTTAAGATAACATTTAAACATCAAAAATGATCGTTCCTATGCTTTCAATTCAATCATTAATAGCTTTGAAGTTTTTCACAAGGCTTATGTCCCTGCCAAGGCTTTGAAAGTATTTTATGAAATAATTAAAACTCTATTTGGGATGATTTTTTTGTGAGTCAAATTTTCTGTAAAAAGTTACTATTTTAGGCTTTTTAATGTGTTTTAATACAGTTATACCTTGAATATTCTGATACATTTCAGATCATTTGTTACGAATGAGATAGTGAAGCCTGAATATCTAATTTTTTAAGTTTGGACCCCTTTTTTGTTTTAAGTGGTCAATTGGTATTGCTATTTTTGGTCAATTTCTCTTTATTATTAATAGTTTGCTTTATAAATTTTCAAATAAGGCTTATAGATCTATTATTGAGGTTAGTTGCATGTAATATAATTTTGGATGATATCCTTATCATGAGGATTTAAAAAGACCTGAACCAAAAACCATCAATATATGCACCAATCATAAAAGTGCATATATCCAGGTAGTTCAATAAGTATTGGTGTGACAGATATGGAATCAGAAATTGATATATCTATTTTTGGATGGAGTATCAATTTCTGTCATTTGTTTCGCATTTTTATGAATTGGTTTCTGTGATAATCAAGAAGTTATTCTTTTTTGTGGCACTTCTACTTATTGTAATGGAATTTCAGCGATTAAGCTTTAATTGATATTACTGAAATAAGCTTTATAATTATTTTGTGAGCTTTTTTGATTTGTTGTCATATGTCAAAGGCTCATACTTAACTAAATTCCTATCAAAATCAATAAGATGCTTATTAAACTGAGTGAATTTCCTACTTCTATCTACCAATCATATATCAACTGACTCCATCCTTTGTTAATGTGGGAATTTACTTGGTGAATCCAATTAAATACTTACACAATCAAAGTTAACATCTTATCTTGTAACTAAAAAGTCACCTTGACCATCTTTTCCAAATCTTATTAAAATATTGATCTTATAGCTTTTAATGAATATTATCAAAATTATTTCCATTTATGTTTTAATATTCCAGAAATTCAGCCTTATGATTATGAAAATTTAAATTATGTTACCTCCAATTGTGTGTGAAATAATTCACTTTATGCAATATGATCTATAAGATGCTATTGCTATTCTATAAGATTTCATGTCAATTGGTTCTCATTATAAATCTTACAATTTGTTTTGAAATATTCATTTTTGACTACCTACATAAGACTTCCAAAAAGGCAAAAATAACAAATATTGGTTTGGAAAACCAATTCCTCACATATTTCCTGGAACCTTTTGGGTATTTCACGGTGATACCATCCAGAAGCCAAAAAATTCAACTCTTGAAACAACAAGTTAAAAAACCAAGTGAAATCCTGGCTAATACTTGCAGGTTGTAGATCAAAATAAATAACTGTGACAGGTTAATTCATTTGTGTTTCATATCAATATTAATTTATATTTACACTATTCTTGAAGCAGATACTTTGAATTACTTATCCTTATTGTTTTTGTCCCTCTTGTCATAAAAATCAAAAATGTAGTTAGTTCAGTATATATCTTACTATTAAAATTTGATTTTTCTATTGAGCTAATAAAGTAAATGACTACCACAATGGAAAAAGGAATTCTTTCACAAGAGCAAGTATCCATGTTCTCTCATTAATATGTGTGAAGGAACCTTCTCAAGCTTTAAAATCTTCTTTTCAATGGGGTTTCTCATCTTCAGAGCCATTTTACCCTGTGGGAAGTCAGTTAAACTACACTGGTTGAAATCTCAATTACAGAATTGATGAAGTTGAAAAACCTTTTATTCAATACCAGGCTAAAACTAATGAATTTTAATGCTTCATTCATAGATTCAAGAATTTTGGGGGACTCTGTCACCCTTTCAGAAACAATTTGCTCCCCCTCCAAATTGAATCCTTCCTATTTATTTTTGTCTAATTTCATTCAATTTAAGTGTGAAATTCATATCATATACCTATATTAATTGTATTTCTTCTTTACACAACTTCAAAGCCCCACACCTAATATTCAGATCAAGATATGTGTTTTCAATACACATGAAGAATGCAGGTAAAAGAACTTCAATACTTCATAACTTTTAAAATCAACGCCATACCTCATTTTCATTAAAAGCAATTCATTTAACACCACATGTGGCCTTCATTGATTCCGATTTTCAGGACTTGAAGAGTTTAATAGTGAAAGCCTCCCAAACTCAACTCAAGCTTAAATTAGCTGAACTTTGGAATGATCGCTCGGCCATGACACAAGGTATTATTGCATAAGTAATAAAACAGTCTGCTGAGATACAGATATTTCTTAAAAAAGGGATTATCATTATTTTTCTAAACGTTTTTCTTAAAAAATGCATATATTTTAGAATTTTTCATAAATAATTATTATTATTTGAAGTTTTGAAGAAAAATTAAATTTCATTATTTTCTTCATCTCATTATCTTGTGTCAAAAACTAAAAAAAAAATCATTATTTTCAATTTTTTAAGAAAAAATGAATTCCCCCACTTTTAATTTTGTAATTGTTGTTCTTAATATATTAAAATACCTCTATTTCTCACATATTCAATTCCCTTCTTATAAGTATTTCTCTTTTCAATGGCGTTATGTGATCCAATTCTCTGATTGTAATTATTACAATACACCAAGAAATCCCAAATTGACAAAGCAGTAACTCATAGATTATCTTTAGCACTTTAAGGATGTTTGACCATCAAATATAGAACTACCAAAAGCATGAGGAGACTTTTAAGTGAGTAAAAGGTCTTGTTTTATTCCTTTTGCGGACCTAGGAGCTTCTCTGTTGTCTTTTTTTTGCCTCAAGTACTAATAAAGCTTACTCCACAAGACTCAATTTTGTCTCTCAAGATTAGGTGTGTTTCTATCCATATTTACCTCCAATTCATTTATTCAGGGTGTATAACCTGGTATAGAGGTTGAAACCCAAAGCTTGGCTTGAGAATCTGTCAATCCAAAGAGCCCATCAGATTTTGGAGACAAAAATAAAGGAACATTTAGCCTCAGGGCTTTATGATCTCTTAGCTTTTTTATGCTGTATGTCTTCCCCTCTAGCTCCATACAAAAGCAACTGGGGTGATTGCTTTCTTATTCTAAGCGATTCTATATCAGGGTGAACAGTTTCCAGAAAAGATATCTTGATCAGTTTTGTTATATCAGAATCTCAATTTGACATAATGTAAGAATTTACTTCCCTCCTGAGCTTGGCACTACTCATTCTATACCCTGTATAAATTATTACAAAGCTAAAGGGGTTTGTAGCTTGGTTAAACATGAATTTTAAGTGAAAATTTTCAAGGAAAGAATTTCTTAAGTGTACCAGATACTGGCTGTGAACTTTGCTACAATTGAAGGACTAGTTGAGGTTTCAAGAATGTCGAGACTTCAGGTGGGTTCTGTACAAGCCCTCCTTTTTTTTAAGTGGCTTCTTAACAGAAAATGTGTAAAATTATTAACCTCTAAATAAGGGGCTCTGTAGATAATTTCAAAAAGCTCACTGATAGATCTAATACTCAAACACGTTTCAATTGATTTTTATTAAGAACTCAAAATCCAGATATAAAGCAAAATCAATATTTTGCCCTTGTGGATACTCAGGAAGATTTTTGCCAAATCTCATTCAATTTAGATAATAATTAGATACTTTCCTCTTAAATTCATTTCCATTATGAACTGTATTTTCCTATTTATTAGGTTTTGTTAAAAACTGGCTACCACAATCACCACAAAAAAAGGCTATCACCGCCGGTGGGAGTAGCAGGTCCAACCTGAGCCTCAACCTTGGTTATAATGTTGAAATTTGTTTTCAGATACTTTCAGCCACATTTTTGGTCCTTCAGAACTTCACTCAATTAAAATACATGATAGATTCTCCAAGATTTATATTTTTTTACTCTACTATTGAATATACACTACTTGCAAATATACAAAATCCTTTAATAAAAGATATTTCTAACAGGTAAAGGAACTTCTTCCAATAAAATTTGGGAAATAATTCCACTTGATTCTATTTTCTGTTATACTTGGGTAAGCTGACCTATCTCAAATTTTCCCACCATTGAAAGCTGTTTATTTGAATATTTTGAGGAAAGGCAACCTTCAATACATTAATAATTATCTATAAATAAATGAGACATCTTCCATATCAATTATTCACCACAAATTTGGTGTTTATTTCTTTTGAAATAGCTTGAATACTGTCAAAGAGTTATTTCCACAAATTCAAATAATGTTCTGTTAAATCAAGGATATTAATGTTTATAGTGACTTATAACCCAGATTAATTTTTAATATATCATTTTCACAAGCTTTTAGATATTATGGATCATAATTCAGCATTCAAACTCATTAAATCATAAATGATATTTTTTCAAATATCATCTCTCTTACCTTTATTATGCAGGATATTTGTAATAAATAAAATGGTCTTATAGCTCAATATGTTCTTGTAGATTTATCAGCTTCCTGAAATTATATTGCCTTGTTTCATCATTAAATGTCCTTGACAATTTAAAATGACTTCCTATGGAGTTTTTCAGCTCTGCTAATAATGAAATCTGGTACTTATGCGTATCTGCCT